>CAKASE010000044.1:3307500-8107500 GCA_916720795.1 Danaus chrysippus
CTCGAGAACAGCTGAACGTATTTATATTATCTTGGTCTTGAAATGTTTGTGGAGGTTCAGGGAAGGTATAAAAGCTGAAAAAAATTGATTCATTACTGGGAATACCATAAAAACAGCCCTTTTCTATTTCCCATACAAACGTTTTTTTTGACATTAGATTTGTCAACTAACTAATATGTCAATCATTCTGTCGCACTTCAAAACACGGAGATTTATGGCTTACAGGTAAACTCCAAAAATATAAATAAAAAACCGTAACAGATATTTCTTGATTATAGGGAGATACGAAGTTCGCCAGGCCTTCTAGTTAGAAATAAATTTAAACTTTAATATTAATAATTATCATAATATATATTTATATTTCACTAAATTTATATCTAGAAGATGTAGGGTTCCATTTGTATATGAGAAGAATCTTATAATTTGGTCCATATTGTCAATGTTAGTTGAGTTATAATTATTTATTATTAACCGACCTAAAAACTATTATATTTGTTCTAACTTCACAATTTTTATGGATATATTTCTTGTGTTAGATACAATATGGGAAAATATCAATAATAAATTCCTAAATAAATTTTTATTCTATTAACAAATATTGTCAATTCATGATATCACAGCATATATGTAATAAAAATATTCCAAATATTCATAATGATCTTTTTATTCTAGTATCCACATAGCAGTGACTCACGCCCACACTAGACCCGGTGTCGCTGACAGGTTCTTGGCTGATTTGAAGGAAGCTACAGCTGCTTGTGTGAAAGAAGGAAGTGTTCCAGTAGAGGGAAAGGTAAGTATACAAATAACTCCTTAGTAAATATGAAAAATAATTTAGTATGGATGTATGGATTTTTTGTTTCTATTATGCGAAAAAACTTAATGTATTTTGATGAAAATTTATGGTAATATAGTTTAGGCTATATCCCATGTACATATTATGTCCTGAAGTTTGATGTATTTGACGTGGAATTAAAACACAACAGTTGGATTTTGTATGAAGTCAAGTGACTGTTGGCAGCTTTTTGTCTATCTATTACACACAGTCAACAAGGACGAAGTCGTTGACAAATATTAGTAATGTTATATAAACTTTGTTACAAATGTGGGGCAATTTGACCAATAATTGTCTGTTTTTTATATTAAATAATCAAGTGAAAAGCTTTGAAACTTAATAAGATGAAGTAGGTAATCTACATTACATATTTCATTTGTCTCATCATGTATATTTTTTCCACAGATGGCTATATACGGTGTTGCGCAGAGTATACCAGATAGAAGTCTAGTTTCAGACATAACTAAATACTTCATTGATTCCATGTACTATTTACCCAAGCCCGGTGATAATGAATAATTATATTGGTCATCAATTAGCCAATCAGTTGTAATCGCTTTAATATTAGTGATGTTACTTTATATGTATCACAATTTGTATATATTTTTTTGTATAGGAATGTCTTTACATATTTTTTTGGTCTTAAAGATCATATGTATTCCAAGTGTTTTTACAATCTTGTATAGGAATTTTTTTATTGTAATAGTGTAGTGCTTCCAGTTTGTTTATTATATAATAAATATTTAAATTGATTTTTGTTTTATTACTTAATTTGTATATGATATAAATATATGGTTAGAAATTTAAGAACTTCTTTGTGATGATAAAATTAAAGTCCTATTTACTATTATCTATCTATCTATTAAAATTGTTTGTCTGTTTGTTTAGTTGTTAAAATTAAGAGTTTCGGCTACTTTTTATAAAAAAAACTATTTGAATTTCAACAAAAATTATAATATATAATAACGGCCCGAAATCATGGGTAGTTAATTTATTGACAACTTAAGAATTCTTTTATTCTTTAATTTTTATAGTCTAAGATCCGGCTGCAGAATCAGTGTACCCATCGAGTGTTTGCTGAAAACCAAATTTTTACACATATTCATGATTAGGAGAATTTATATCCACCAGGTTGCCTATCAAAAAGTGGCCGCTAGTATTTTTAATTAAATTATTAATAATTCATAATCCGTAAGAAATTTCATTGACTTTTTTTTTCAATGAAATGTCGTCTACTTTACGGCAACATCTATAAAGACTCTGAAAAATTATGGTTGCCGTTGCGCACCTGGCCGCACCTCTTCGCAGCCAGGTATACACAGGTATGAATTTGTTACATTTATACACCCACAACGTACATTTATAATTTATATATCAAATTAAAGCAAATTTTTTTCTGTATATTATTATATACGGTTGCTTAATTAAATCTGGCCGCCAATAAGGGTTGCTGGCTAATAAATATAGTAAATATTAAAAGTAGACTGAAAGAGAGCTAGCGCGTAACACCACTAGTCAGACGAGGATAGCGATTGCCAGCTGTCGGACGGTTTAAAGCCATTGCGCATGCGTCAGATGTTAGTGTTCTCAACGGATCAGTTGTGATTTTTATTTTAAGTTCGAAACCACGCTGTTTGGAGTACGTAATACACAACATAATATATTGCTGTTTTATTTGTGCATCGAAAAATTATCAATCTCATTTAAGTGAAATAAAATTTATAAGGATGAAGGCGTGTTTCCTGTGTAACAAAAAATGCAATGTACTAGACTTTGATAATGCTTCATTCAAAAAGTGTTCTCTAATGTTATTGTTTCTAATGGCTTTAAACCGTCCGACAGCTGGCAATCGCTATCCTCGTCTGACTAGTGGTGTTACGCGCTAGCTCTCTTTCACTCTACTTTTAATATTTATTAGCCAGCAACCCTTATTGGCGGCCAGATTTAATTAAGCAACCGTATATAATAATATACAGAAAAAAATTTGCTTTAATTTGATATATAAATTATAAATGTACGTTGTGGGTGTATAAATGTAACAAATTCATACCTGGCTGCGAAGAGGTGCGGCCAGGTGCGCAACGGCAACCATAATTTTTCAGAGTCTTTATAGATGTTGCCGTAAAGTAGACGACATTTCATTGAAAAAAAAAGTCAATGAAATTTCTTACGGATTATGAATTATTAATAATTTAATTAAAAATACTAGCGGCCACTTTTTGATAGGCAACCTGGTGGATATAAATTCTCCTAATCATGAATATGTGTAAAAATTTGGTTTTCAGCAAACACTCGATGGGTACACTGATTCTGCAGCCGGATCTCGTACTATTACTTAGAGGATAGAAAAGAATGGTTAAAATTTAACATATACATATGTATATGAAGTCAAATTCTATTTGGTTCGCTGTTTAAAATGTGGCCTTTATCTGTACAAAGACATGCACAGTATATTCTGCCAGTGTCGTATAGAATCGAGAAGACTCCTATTTAGTCTGTAATTTTCTTCTTACGTCAAAATCAAGCGTGTCAAAATTAATTGGTAAAATGAGATGGATTCTATTTATATTGATTGTTCCATTAATAATACAGACTGCACGTTGTACAGTAAACTACTGCGGCTCCAAGATGTGTTCACATACGAATGAGCATACATTTTGTCGATATTCAGTTAGTATTATAATATAATTTTTGTATCTGTTCAAATCTCATCATTTATATTATTTTATGTAACAGCAATTTGTTTTAATAAGAAAGAAAGCTCTGTATTGAATGTAGTCTGTATTTCTTGTTATTGGGATTCTAAAATACTTTTCTTGTACATATAAAAATAATCACAAAAGTCGTCATATTATCTTAGATATCATTTTATTGTTAAAAAATTTATTATGCTTTGTGGATGGACGTCAGATTTTTCAAACAATCGGTTAATTTAATAAACCTATTCAATGGAAAAAATATTTTAATCTGATCATAATACGTGACTTAGTGCAAGATCTGTTAGGGATATAAATAAATTTTGTTCAGTATTATCGTTGAGACATACCATCAAATAATTCTGTTTTCTTTTTATTAATCAGTGTCTTTTAAGTGGAAAATATGTGGCTTTTAGTATGGACCTTTTAGTAGTAAATATAAATGATTTGTAGGCTGGGCCAGGTTCAAATTGTAAAGGTTATATGCAAGCTCGTCTATCATCGGAGGAAAAAACACGTATTATAGAGCGCTTAAACCGACGACGCAGTGAGACGGCGGTCGGACTGAGCAAGTTACCTCCAGCCGGGGATATGTTGAAACTGGTTATTTGATTATACAATGGTTTTATTAATTATATAACAGATTTTGTTAAGCGCTAGAATAAAAGAAAAAATTTCAATTCTTTTTCCTGATTTGAGATGATTTTTGAGTAAAAAGAAGTAGTAATAGGTTTAATAACTTAAATTTCAGTAGCAGTAGTACAATAATTTTATTAAAATATCTTGTTTACGTTATAAAATAAGGTAGATAAATTATGAATTATTTTCTATATAAAGCGTTGGGTTGAAGAGTTGGCTCGGGAAGCTGAAAGATGGGCGAACCAATGCCGACCTCCAAACACACCAGAAGAACAAGACTTGTGTCGAGATTTGTGTACGTTACATTATAATATTCATCTATACATCAAATTTCCAAATCAGTAACTTTTAACAATGACCCTTAAAGTGTTTGAACTGCGACATATGTAACATACTGCTTATTTTTTTTAATTCGAACAAAGATTATTTAACGATTTAGATTCTATAACTGTTGGTCAATGCGTCGCTTCCGTTGTGGGCGAAGCGCCAGGCTTACGCCCTGAGACAATGGTTGATATGTGGTTTATGCAGAACAAATACTATAGAGGAAATGTCACTTCATATGTACCGTAAGTATCAGTGCATACAAATTAATTGATGAATTTAAAAATAATTTGAATCTACCTTCAGGTCGGAAGATGGCGCTAATTTCTATGACGATTTCGCCCAAATGATTTGGTCTCGAACTTATATGGTAGGCTGTGGACGGAGCCGATTTATGGTGATTAATAAAATTAATAATATACATGATTATGATGTCATGAGTAGAAATAAATGATAAAAATACTATAGACGGATTGGCGGGGACGTCTTCGCACTGTAGAGCGCTTGGTATGCAACTTTGCTCCTCGGGGCCCTGCAGTCTATAGACCGTTGTGGAGCCCTTCAGACCCGGCCACCGCGTGCCCTCCTCGCGCTAGACCTGACCCAGCTTTACCAGCGCTGTGTATTTATCGTAAGTCCTTTTTACGATAAATAATTGTAACATTTGTGTCAGTCACTATTTGTAACTAGGTACCCACCCACGTTAAATATCCGCTGTGTTATAAAATTGTGTCAATGTCTTATGGGTGTAAGAGAGTCGTTTCTATTTGTCCGAGAAGTATATATATCTCGCATCTTTATATTTTGCAGAGATTGAGAAAATCTGGAGTATTTACATGAAATTATTTAGATAAGATTTCCTTAAATCTATTTATTTATCTATTTTACAAGACTTTCCACATTTTCCTTTCGATTCGTATCCCTATAACATATACGTATATGTTACACAATTCTAAAATAAACAAAACCAATATATAAAATAAACACAGATAAACATGAATTATGTACTTTAATGATTTACAAAAGTAAGTCTAGTTCTGTGAATTAAGTGACAGAATTTGATTGGTTTTACGAATGCACGAGTAATTATAGAAACCTTTCATTCAAACTGCACATTTAAAATGGTTTATTTTATAACTACCACAGAAAAAGATACGGAAGAATTTATGGATGAATATAGTGTACTTTCACTCGAAGATAATTTGTTATTGGACTCATTGATTGATATTGAGAGAAATAAATCGCTGGATTATATCGGAAGCTTGGATGAAATTTATTTGACGAAACTAGCGATAATGACGATGACACATAATGATTCTCTAGTTCCGTCTCTTCATTCAGTAGAAAAAAGAGATAATAATATATTAGAATATAACAATAGTTCTATCCCAAGTAAGGGATTGGATAACAATACACCAAGTGTAAGAATTGTTAAGAAAAAAGTATATTTCGTTGGCCGTCCAAAGACTTACAAGGTGGAAGATTTAAATGATGTAATAAATGAGAGTAAGTAAATGGAAGAATATATAATAACTCTGAACGCACCTTAATAAAATAACCTATCGTATGTTACAGATAGAATAGAAGTAACTACATCAAGAGATAAAGAAATATATGACTACTATGAGTATAAAGATTTTGATGATTTGATAGAGACAACTCAGAGTACGATGACAATATATGAAAATACGGTTAAAGGTGCGTGCTACGATTGAAATATAAAATCAATTGAATTATTAATATAAAAAACATGTTTGCAGAAATGAAAATATATGAGAAAGAAGTTCTCAATACTACTTATATTACTGTATCTATTGGTCCAATAACGAGTACATTGGAATCAATAAACAATAGTGAAAATATAAATGTTATTAATCAAAATAAAACTGAACTCGGGTCTGTGGAACCAGTGATCGAAGATAATTCAATAGATGATTATCTCACGGATGGTAAGTGAAAAGGATTTACGAAGGTTTGAAGAGGAAGAGCACAAAAAAAAGAATTATCTTGGATGATCCAATAATTAATAATATGTACAATATAAAATACTTAATAAAATTAATTTGTTGTAATATTAAATACTACTTTACATTATATACTTATCAAATTCAATATTCAATTTGTACTGATATTTTTAATTATATTTCCCAGCTGAAACAGCTCGTCAACTGCAAGAAGCCTTGGAGCGTATGGAACGTAATTTAGCTACGAGTACATCTTCATCTACACGTGGAAAGGTAAAAGAAAATGATATATATACATATATATATATCAAGATTTTCATTGAAAAGACAATGTGATTAAACATATATTTTCGGATCGTTTCATTAAATTTTTTTTAAGTTGCTCCTCCAATGCTACGTGTTATACGCAATTAACAATATTTGTGAGTAACACAAAAAGTCTTTGAGACCTATTGTAATAATTAATTTCTTTTCTTGTTCAAACCAAAACAGGTTCGCAGAGAATTACGCGATTCAAACGAAAGAGATGAGGAATATAAAGTGGAAACAGAATCTCCTGCAGAAATTGAGAAGAATAAGACCATAGATAGAGGTCCGATGATCAGCATGGTGTTAAAATATATGCCGTACTTAAAAACTTATGAAAAGACAATTCTAGGAGAACCCACTACCAGCCGAGGCTCTGTATTATCTCCCTGTATAACATTACATTTTGTTACGCATCTATTGTTTTATTAGACTTTATTTTACAGTATCAGATATCCGTACATATTTTTTTGTTGTATTTATATTAATAAATATATTATTCACATAATTAAAGTTGTTTCCTAATAAATCTGTATTTATATGTTTTATTCCATGGTTTTGTTAATAAAGTTTTTTTATATAGATTTGTGTATAATTATTTTTCCTATATGAATGGTTTCCTGGGGCCAATGTTATAATGTAATACATAGTGGAGGGTAAGAGCCACAGTCAGTGTATTGGCTATTTAACAATTAGGCCAGTACTGGTGCTCGTGAGGTTATTGTCCGTCAGTCGGAGTCGCGTGGTGTCGCAGGCAACTCGTAGAACATGTAACTACATTCACAGAAGTTGCTATAGGGTTAAAAAATAACAAACGTTCTAATATCGTTAGATTGAAATTCGATATTATTTTCGTTTACGGATTTATTTATTTATATATATTTAAAGCTTTAAGTAATTCAGAATTATTGAAATACAAAAAAAATTTGGAGATAATTTTGATTTATGCAATTCATCCTAAACTCGTGACCGTTATCTTAAAGGAACATTTATGGATGATATTATTATATGAAATTGATGTTTAAATAACAAAATGTCACAAGATATGAAGTCAGCTTCTATGGATCTTAATTCATCTCGTTCCTGGTGTCGGAGGGAGAACGACGTTAAGATAGAGCTCGGCTTCAACGTGCCTCTGGGTGCGATGTCCGCACACCCTGTATTTCATTCCGCTTGGGATATCGGATGGTAAGAAATTATTAACAAATATGTATAAGTCTCAACATTCACTAACAAATATCATTTTCTGTTCTGCCTTTGATTCTGATAGCCTCTGAATTTCGATATATTTACAAGAATTGTATTCGAGTATGCTCTAACGTTATTTATATGCTACGGCTTGATTTTTTATATGCTACGGAATCTTATAATATTTTACCAGTGTCAAGGTTTAATAGTTGGATGAATTATAATCTTCAGTATTTCGTGGAGGAACTACGAAGGGGTTTGTCTAGGGGAATGAAGGGCTTTATTTAATTAATTAATTATTATTGTTGAAGCTCTAATATTAGCTACAAATAAATTGTAACACAAAATATTTTGCAAGAAGTTTCAGGAGTTTGAGTAGTTTCAGTAGACTTTGAGAAGTTTCCTTTAGTTTAAGTATTTTAATTTTATAAACAGTTTTTGGCTCTTTTTATTTTTAATATCTTTATTTCAAATTTTAATAAAATTTAGTAATAAATATTGTCAGGATTATTTAAATGCAATATTTCTATTTTTTTTGCAATAATTGTAAAGGGTTTCGAGAAGTTTATATGAATTTACAATGAACATATACTGGTAAAGTTGCGGAGCAATTAGCCTTTTAGCTACACGCGATATTTTGTCGTCTAGTTTCGGCTTTAATTTTTACTTGTAAAATTGACAACATCGATGTAATGTATTAAAAAAAATAATGTTAGTGATGAAAAATATATGTTCAGATGTGTGTAAAATAATGTATTACATTCTATTTTTTAGGTTTATTTACTTGCTATTAATTTGTGTATGTTAAGATTTTAATTGTTCTCTTTAGTATTTACAATCGTTACTATAGAATTCGATACAGAAGTAAGATAAATTCCTACATACTACTTGACCTCGTATACTTATCTTTTGAAACCTTAAGTTTAAATTCACTTGGGGTTAAAAAAAATACATTCATGAAGCTTTTCTCCAGTTTTCTTAATGTATTAATTAGGACTACTAATATACTAGTCGAAATATATTTTCTAAATACTGATACAAAATCTAATCATTAATAAAGAAAACAAATGAAAGTTAACTTCCCTCATTTTATATTATTATTTTTGTATATAACATAATACGTAATTGTATATAAATTAGCACATAAAAGTTATCCTACCTAATATCGCACTCCACAGTTTTACTAAACAAATGCCATGTATTGGCTCTAGTTGTTTTTCTTCTTCCATTGTAATTCTCAATCGTAACACATTAAAACATAATTATACTTGGACGTAACTTTTAAAAAGCTTCGTATATAACACTGTACTGAAATAGCAGACTTGAAACAGCTGAAGCACCAGTACCTCTTTACAAAAATCTGAATCTCTAGCTATTGCATTTAATACAATTTCGTTGATCAAGGATAATCATTTCGAACCTAAATTTAGAAGCTTTGTACGTTTGACACAACAAATGTTTTCTATGGACTTAGAAGAAGAGACGAATAACCTCATACAACCTTTATACAAAACTTTCTTTTATTAAGAAGTCTAGATATTCTAATAAAAATCCTTTCAAATTGCTAAGACACAAAAAAAACCTCCAGTATTGACCCTGTCTTTGAAGCATATTATCGTTTTCTGTTTCGAAGTATTATCGTTTTCTGTTTCGAAGTTCTGCTCTGACACAAAGATGGTTTATCAAAGTATGTATTATATTCCATGATTCATATTAATTGACTTATATTTTTATTAAAATTTTTGTAACGACCATACTAACCCATTTTTATACACGGATCATATTAATATTTTTTTTGACAGAAATTTCAACACATTTGGAGAATTAATGTTTTTAGTTTAATTCATCGATGTTTGTGATTGTATCATTAAGAAAATAGAACGAACACCATTCAACTTTGGAGTCCTTAATCCATTTTAGAGTCATACTCGAAAAAACTACCTCGTTTTACTTTACCCGAACACTGTGATTAATACTTTATACCTGAAAACTTCTTATTACTATGGTATCATAGATTATTGTTTACGACCCTCGCTCATTGTTTTGATGTACCAAATTATTTTATTTAATTCCATAGTCTGGGGACAAGTTATATTATCAAAGATTAAATTCTCACAAATAATCAACAAGGCTTCGGATGGAATTTGTCTTTTTATATCTTCCATTAACTGTACAATGTGTAATAGGTATGATTCCGAATAATTGTACGACATTAAAGTACACGTTGTTGGACCGTTCCGTGGTAGTTGTCCAATTATCTGAATGGATCATATCTTTCGACAATGCACAATGAGGTAATTTTCAAGCATTTATAAGAACTATGTTTGATTTTTAATATAATTTGTGGTAATGTATTTTGAACAAAAATCAAAAAGCATTATTCAAAAAAAAAATTAAAGCAAAAAAGTTTAAAGACATTCTTGTGGTCATACACTTTTCATCAGGTCAACGAACTGTTAGGGAGGCATACCCCAAGTAATTAAAAAATTGTTTTCGTTTTTTGTTTATTCTTCTATTAAATTGTGAATGGGCAGTTCGAATAAGATGTAAATGAATCTGTAATTGGCTTTACCAATCCAATTATATTATTTATTCAGTTGAAATAGAATCACTTGTACTCAACTTGTGTCAACTTACATTTATATCTGTTGTTGTATTGTCTTACAATCTTTAGACATTACCTATATTATTAAAATATACGAAAAGACTTAACTCTTACTGATTTCGTACACAATACATTTCACTCTGCATTGTGTTAGGATTTCAATTAACTAATAACTAGTCTAGACAGTTCAATGCTCATTACACCCAAACATAAACGTATTAATTCATTGAACTAACCGCGTATTTTTTACTGTCAAGGGAATTTTTTATCGCATACAACGAATCCAATACAAATATATAAACAGAGTCGTTAACATTACATATACTTTTAAGAATTATGAATATTTTATTTTACATTTTATTTTAGAGTAATGTTTTCATGTGATGGATTTTACCGTTTTATAACTGCGGAGACTTGTTAAATCAATGTATATTGTAAGTAATAATGAAAAATATACTTATAGTCATACTATATATGTTGGATATGTGATGTACAAAATTTTTCTAAAGGCAAACAGTAAATGATTAAAGGCTAGACTGATACAGTACAGCTATTACTGATCTTAAACTTACATGTATTTAAGAATGTATTTAGTTTGGTTTCCCAATGTAAATCTTTCGTTGAAGAGCTTAGAACCTTAGAAGTTTCTGATTCAATTTGTCCCGTCGTGATTTTTTAGCTCTATATAATATAATCAGCAGAAAATGTTTACTCGTTTGCTGCTCCTTTACTTACTAAAAAGTGGCTTCAATCTCTTAAATATTAAGAGTTTAATGTATCGTATATTAAATTAGTCGTACAAAATAAATGCTGGTAAAAAAGAGAAAGTTCAATAGTTTTAAATGGAATAAGTGATCTGCAAACAACTGATCCTGAAATGTCCTTCTGAACAGTGGGCCGCTAAATATCTCAATTTAAGATGATTGACCTTAAAGAGGCGACGAGAGTAAAATAAATTTTAATGCCAATGTCGTTTTAACAACTTCATAAAAGTTTGCTCGTGTCGGTTATTCCATTGAGCTAAATTGTCGCGTGGGTTTTTGATATGATGCCTTGAATATCAATTACCATTATCTAATAAGAATCGTTGTTAAGTATTTTATTATATAATTTAGTTCCCTGCACGATCAACTCTTCCTTTGTTCTATTTACTAATATCAGTTTGATTGATAGATAGATGTTTTAGTCAAAGCAGGAAATATATTAAAGCTACATTAAAACAGAAACAAATTGATACAACTGTCTCTAAATATCAAATACCATATATACAGAAATTAGGCCTAACGTTTACAATATAAATAAAGCCACAAGTCAATCACCCATTCAGGTAATTCAAAATACAATTGTTAGTAATGTCAGTCACCTGATAAATTTGATTAATTTTAATGACTATGGGCAGTTTTGATAGACAATGACCAGACATCCTGAAGTCTTTCACTTCATCGATTGTGTTTTAAGTTCAACGACCTCGTAGCCAACGGCCTTTGACACACATCCTTAACCTGCAAGTCTTACCCTAGTTCCGTGAATGGACAAACAAAAAGTTGAACAACCTTTACTTACAGCAATTAGTTTGTAACTCCATCAACAGGCATTTTTTTAAATATTTTATTACAAATTGGTTGTCAATATATAAAGACATATACCGGTTTTTAGTTACCGTAGTACTTTAACAAATAATAAATTCAAATAATCAGAAAATGTAATATTATAAGTAACATTTCTAATAACCTGTGAAATATCTGGGTCAGTGAGAAAAAAGATTAAAATCAGCTTCATAATGTAAGGTCACAGTGGCCTTTCACTTGAAGGAATATTTTAGGTATATGACAGTTCCATTTTGAATGAAATATGCTCTGTAAAGAGTCTGTACACAGTTGAGTTTCCTTTGACGAGAAAACCTTATTTAGGCTACGCACAATATGGCCGGCAAGTGTTTCCGGCCGTTGTCTTGGAAACGAAATCAAAACAGTTGCCAAATTACACCACTTTTATACCCCAACAACAGCTGATAATTAATTACAAAAAGATTATGAATTCCTAACAAAATTACCTTTTTGTGATAACATATGTACTTTTTATAAGTACACATGTACATTTCAATTGCTGTCAGACTATTAAAACGAAAAATGGATTTTGGTTTTGGGGATGCTTTGATCCCCAATGTCAGGGGATTGAGGCAATTTTTCGAACGTGATCCTTTTTTTGGGTATGTAAATTTTGAAAAGATTCTGTTAATATTTGAATGTTTTGATATAGAATCTGATTAGTAATTAAATAGGTTGTTAAAAAAGTGTTGTTAATTTAATACTTTTAAATAAAATATAATTTCTATTAGGTTATATTTATATGAGTAGGGTATAATAAAGAAATAATATTACTATGAACAGTTAAACTAATTTTGATATATTATGATTTGTTAACCAGTCCTAGTTCTGGATTTCACCAAATGGCCAGAATGATGGATCGTATGATGTCTGAAAGCCTTCAACCGTTTGGATTCGCAAGATTCACAACACACCGGAGTGGAGATGACAACGATAATTCTATACCTAGAGACGGATTACGGACTGAAAAGAGTGATAATCGCAGAGAACGGGCAAGGAACCCTCAAACTCACGCTGGTAATGGTACTAGACACCCGCCGACTCAAGGTAACATACCTTTGAAGACTTATTAATTATAACAGACGAAAGTTTACTCAATATGTAATGGTACTTATCGCGTAAACATCAAATATATTATTGTTTTAGTAGTAAAACCAACACCGATCAACTCGTTTCAAGACAATTCATCTGATCAGTCGAAACCAACAGACCCGACTACAGAGAAATGGGCTGGAACATTAAGAAGACGCGACCCTGACATACAGCCAACTTTACCATCAATCATTCGTAAAGCCTCTTCCACACATTCGTCTATCAGTAGTGGAAGAAAAACCAGATCTGTAGATAGAGTACCAAGAACAAGAAGGCAGTTAGTGCCGATTAAACCAACCGTAAGACAGCGAGATGTGCCTGCTGAAGGAGACGTTACTATGTTAGAGAAAGATGAAAAACTTTTTAACGCAACAGGTTATGAAGTGCATCTAGTTGAAACGTTGGAAAGAGATATTTTACAAAGGAATCCAGATGTTCGCTGGAAGGACGTGATCGGTTTAGACGATGCGAAGTCTGTGCTACAAGAAGCAATGGTACTGCCGCTAGTAATGCCTGACTATTTTAAAGTAAGTCGTCATAATAAAATTATTACGGTACTTTCAGGCGGCATAAATAATATAATATAGATTTTTTGTTGAACCCATTTTTTTTTATTACTTCATTATTTACATATCATTTATAAGAAGTAGTAATTACAATTTGGTAACAAAAAGTTAATCCAGTCTGGTCTAGATTTATTATTCGCGTGAGAGATAACGGCCAGGCAAGAATATATTTACACCATAATTAAGTCATAATACCATTACAAGGCAAAAGTACGGTCAGCTAAGTTAAGGGAAGGCCGTCTTAAATACAAGTAGTACGAAAGAAATAGTATTTGAGAGACTGGCCCTAATGCAGAAGTTTAGCATATAAAGAGATATTTCTCATATTAGTAATTTTTAGTCCCTTGCGTTCTTTATTATAAAAATTATCGTTTTATGCATGTTTTTTCTATTAACTCCAATTTGATTGTGGTTGGTAATAAAAAATATACGTAAAATATGTGAGTTTATTTATATTTCAGGGTATTCGACGTCCATGGAAAGGAGTTCTCTTGACTGGGCCTCCCGGAACTGGTAAGACACTGCTAGCAAGAGCGGTGGCAACTGAGTGCAGGACCACATTCTTTAATGTCTCCTCCGCAACTCTTACTTCCAAATATCGCGGTGATTCAGAAAAACTTGTCAGGCTTCTCTTTGATATGGTAAGATAAATTTCTCCGAAATATTGTACACTGTAAAATAATATCAATATTCAAAAAGAAAAAAAAATCTTTTTTCAAAGATTTTAATTTTTTCATGTACATTTATTCTAGCTTTAGTTTGTATCGTTACAAAACTTTCTTTAATGAAATAGATTAATACATATAAAATTTGTTTTAGGCCGCGTTCTACGCTCCTAGTACAATATTCCTAGATGAAGTTGATTCTCTTTGCGCCGTTCGTGGAGCTGATTCAGAGCATGAGGCGTCCCGACGTTTTAAAGCTGAACTACTTATACAAATGGATGGTTTAGCAGCCGCTTTGTAAGTTATACTAACGATTACGCAAGTAACTTTTTGTCGATTTGTACAATAATACTGCTTCTTTTTCAGCAATCAAGATAAAGTCATAATGGTGTTGGCTGCCACCAATCATCCATGGGACATCGATGAGGCGTTCCGAAGAAGATTTGAGAAGAGAATATATGTTGGTCTGCCAGATGGTATATCATTTGTTTTCAAATTCCTTACCTGTTTATTGTTTCATGAGATCATGATATTTGTGTTTCACAAATACATTATCCAACAATTTGTTACTTTTTGTAGTTAATTCCGTAAAAGGTATATTTTAACTACAAATAATAACCTTATTTGAATCGAAATTATTTTCTGTATTTGTTTTTTGTTTTATATTCATTTCCTTCTTGTTTTGTTAAAAATAAAAATGAATTCTAGAGCCAACGAGGGTCAAATTACTAAACCTCTGTCTCCGTGAAGTCGTGTTAGGAGATGATGTTGACTTAAAAGATCTGTCGACGAAGCTGGAAGGATATAGTGGATCTGATATTAATAATCTATGCAGGTGATACATTTTACATCAATAAGTAGTTATTTTCAACTGCCACTATTTATTTAATTCTCTCGCTTATGTAATTTGCAGGGATGCAGCAATGATGACAATGCGTCATAAAGTAGCAGGGAAAAGTCCGGAACAAATTCGTCGCTTGAAACGTTCTGAACTCGAAGCACCTGTCACCAAAGCCGATCTCATAGCAGCCATGGACAAAACGCGACGCACAGTCACACAAGCTGATGTAGCGCGTTACAGCAACTGGATACAAAAACATGGCTGTTCCTAGCATAGGGCTAAAGCGCTTAAAGCGCTTCTGAGATGCCTTAGATCATAGGCGTCCCATTTTTGGATTAGACGAAGTTTTGCCGGACAGACTTTTTCAATAAATATAGTGATCTGATGAAGTAATAATAGCTATAAAAAATTATGTGTCTTTAATATATTTTCGAAAGTATAGTGCTTACGAGATTAATAAAAGTGTTAAATTAAGTTTTTTTATTTATATATGAAAAATACATATCGAATATTAGCACAGAGCGTCTCGTTACATTTATTTTATTATCCATAGTTATAGACAAGTGTGGTTTTTTATGTTCAGTATATTAATTATAACATTATTTTTAAATATTCATAATCGACTGCCAGATTTCATTCATATAAACTAATATAAGTAACGGTTATAAAAATGGTAAGGTACAGTTGAAAGTCAAACAACGGTCTGCAACTTTTAAAATATGATACACTAATATGGATATTAATTCAGCTATCATCTTTTCAATGTTATAAAGAAAATAAGACTTGTAGAAAATAAATTAGATTTAAAATGTTAGTGTCACTATTAATAACGTTAAATATTTTTAAACTATTTTAAATGTCACAGTTCTATATATAAAAATGATTGCAATTAACAAAAAAACATGTTAAATATATAAATAAAATACGTTCAAAAGTATCTTAGAAGCTAAATTAAAATATATTTGTGACTTTTGTACTTGAAGTATTGAATGATAGTGTTTTGCTACACTTTATAATTAATCTACAACCAAAACGGTTGAGGTTCTATGTGCTCTAATTTAAATAAAATCACGTGGTGTTGCTGTTTTATAGCATATGGATTTATATAAAATGAAAACAACATAGAATAATAAAAGTTTATTAAGGAATGGTTAAGCATGTCTCACGATTGTACATTCAATGTATGTAAAAATGTATGATTCAATAAATTATTTGCTAATTTGCTACCTGATATTCGTTTTATTTTAAAGTGATATTATTTAAAGGCCACATTTTGGTCCAAAAGTTCACTATACACGAAATATTGCTTAATATTAATTGTGATAATCTAAATCGAAAGCGTTTTTGGCTTTGGCTCTTATATAAATTTTTATTTGTTTTGTAAATCAAGTGCTCCGTGTTTCTCGCAATTATTACGAATCTTTGCGAAGGCTACGTGTTTCAAGTTGAGTTTAATCGAGGGCTCTAAAGAAGAAAGTCTAGTGAATAATAACTTTTTGTTTTGGATATTTAAGTGACGTATTCAGAATATTAAAGTTATACATACTAAGAATCGACTGATAGACTTGTAGTCTCCGTGGATTTTTATAACAATTAGACATTTGATAACGGGATATTTACATTACAACATTAAAACAAAAGAAATACAACAAATCTTTGGCTACAAAACAACTGACGACTATTCGAATAATACTTATATTAAGTTTATTTATTCGTATTATAATAAAAATAATATATCGATTTAAGCAAAATATAAATTTTATATATTCTTACATAACATCCATCAAAGTTACCACAATATCTGCTATACAAATCTTAGATATAACAAAGAACACAATTTAAAACGAACACATGATTCCGTAGATTATTATTTTTTAAAATAATTTTTGTATTATAAATACAGCTTGGAAAGTTACTTTACATGTTGAAACCACGAGTTTTAACTTTATAATACTTTATCCTAATCATAGTGTTTGTTCTACTTATCTATTAGAAGGCACTGAAGTGTTAAACTTATACCGAATGATTTTTTTTTACAATATATTAAGGCAGTTTGTGGTTCAAGCATTTTGTGTTTCATTTTGTAACTTATAAAATATCTCTGTATGCCAAATACGTCTCACTTCCAAGCAATTTTCATAGTCGAGTTGAATTTTGCTTGAATCAAGGTAATGTCACTCAGGTGGTCTACCGTTCGGTTTAGCTGGAACCTCTTCTTCATCATTTTCAAGTATGGCCGAAAAGGAGAATGGGAAAAACGAATATCCCTGCCCATCGTAGAATTTGCTCATGAATTCAACCCTGATGAAGAATAATATTGAATTAAGACTGATTTTTTATTACCGTTCAGATTTTTAAAGATGAGATATTTATTTTATTTTATAAATAGACAGAATGAACATCGTTAACGTAACTCAGGAATATAAGATAAGTTGGAAACATATATACATATATATAGGTACATATAGAACTTTTAACAATAAATTGATTACACTCTGAAAATAGCTTTTTGAATTAAGATATCTGTTATGAGTATTGATATAAAAATAGCTTTGAGCTCACCAATGTAATCGAAGTGTATGCAAGAACGCTGACAGGCCTTCCATCAGAACAAGTATGGCGAGTGTGAAGAACGCCCATACAGCGAATATTATATACAACATGATGGCATTCACTGGAGAACCACCACTAAGACCCATACGAAGAACACGCTGCCACAGAACCGCTGAGAGTTCTAAAACATACAGTTAAATACTAACATAAGTGTCTATTTGAGCTCGTTAGCAATGCTCCTATAAAATGTTTGTATAATAAAAAGAGGTGTTATATTTTTTGGTACTTGATTTGAAATGATTATTGTAGACAAACGTCTATACTTTATAGTTTATAGTATAGCTCATTTAAGTCGAACCAAAGATAAATTTATGAACTTTTATAATTATTTTGGAATCATATATGTGTCTAATAAGTAACTAGGTAATCAAGAATAGAAAGAGTGTATTTTGAAATAGCATATAAAATATGAACTTACGCGCATGCGCTAAAGACAGCGCCCACAGTCGTAAGTATGAAGCTGTGTGTGAGACAGTTCCCAGTACATACTCTATGGTGTGAATCGCTTGAGTAATGAGAACTTCACTAAGACCGCCGTCGTCTTCGCTCGGTTCAACCTCCCCACTCTCAATGCCTTGCTGGGATTGCTAGTAGGAAAAACATAATTAATATATTGTTTTGGTGCCATTGCGCATTAAAAAGGTATTTTTTGTTTTTTGTATTGCTGACATCTTCTGGAGTGCAATGAAACTTGTTTTAATATGGTCTAAAAATGATAATGCAAATTTTGACATAATATTAAATTTGGTGGAATAAGAATGTCGTTGTTAAAAGTATATTCTTGTAAAGTGATCTATAAATTTTATTTTTAGTATAACGACAACAATGGGGTTACATTATTTCTTTGAATACAATCATACACTATTTTAATATATAGGCGATGTTTTATATAATCTTTATTTTTTAAAAGTGACTTAAATTTTGTTAAGATTATAAAACTAAAAAATAATTACTTATTGCAAACTCGTTTGGTAAAAAAATATGATGCGTCACACATTATGTTAAAAGAAAAGTATTTCAATTCATTCACTTGAGGTATAAAACCAAAAAGAAATACCTTTTTCTTTTTAGCAGCGATTATTTGATACACGGGTTTTCCGAAGAGCATAACTGGTATACATAAAAAGGCTATAGCTAGGAAGGCTTTTTGTATCGCGTCTTGACCATCGAACATAAAGGTCTTGCAAGGAGGAGCGTTCTCTGCTGGCTTGAGGAGCATCATGTTGATGAAGATGATTAATACTGACGGCGCACAAGAGGTACCCAATGCTGGATCTAGTAGGAAAAAAATATTGACATCTTAGAAAACTTCTTAGAAACCAATAGAACAAATGTGTTAACAGAAGATAAGACATGTTGTAGGTAGATAGGTTTCTTCAGGAAATTTGTTTGCACTTAGAGGCATTCTTATATTTGTTAATATAGCTTGCTTAGTTATGCGTGTATAGATTTCAGTATAATAGTTAAAAAAGTGATTGAACTCTGAAAATCTTTGAATTGTATTTTGAAAGACAAACATTTTTGCTGATGTTGAAGGATAGTTTTATTTATTTATTATTATTATTATTATAACAATTAGTACCTGTCGCTATCGCCGAATACATGAACCATTTTATGAACATTAGTATACAGAGATACCAGAACAGTAGAAGTAAAAACAGTATTTGTGGTATATACTGTAACAGTATTAGTTCCGTTTTCTTAAAGAAGCTGCAATATAAAATATTAACATATAATTAAAAAAATAATATTAATGTAATATATAAAACAATACTAAAATAAATTCATGAATAATTAAGTAATTACTTGAAGTTTACCACACTCAATGTTACCCCGAACGCCATATGGATGACACCAAAAATTATAGACAGTTTCATCTTGAAGGAGTTTAGGAATATTATGTTGTTAGCTGCAAACTAAAAAATAAAAAAAGTTACTATAACATACAAAAAATATTTCTTCATTAGAAGACAAGCTATATATTTACCTGCCAAGCTGGATCTAAACCAAGAGGATACGGTGTTTGTGTGTAAGCTACAGCTGGGTCCAAATCAAAATTACTCCTATTTGTCAATGTGTCCAAATCATAAACATTCTTCCAACTGCTACCAAAAATATTTAACGATTTCGAGAACATATCATTGTATATCAGACCGGTGTATATAGAGAATATTCCCATCAATAGCATTATGTAGCGTCCGCCGAAAAATATATTCCAAATCTCATTGTCTGTTTTCTTTTTGGCGAAATTTCTTTCGTTTAGAACGAGTATTGCAGCAAATATGGTTATGATGAGACCGTGGCCCATGTCGCCGAACATAACGGCGAAAAGAAACGGGAATGTTATGATCGTATACAACGCTAGAAAAGAATAGAAAAAAATATTATACAATTAATAAAATGACATATCTGTCTGGCATTGTATTTTAATTTCAGTAGTGTTACATCATGGAAAGTTAAATATATTTTAACTCTATTTCACCAAAAATTTTTACTTCTCAAGAATATTTTTCTTCCATCTAGAATTTTATCTCAGAAATTTATATTTAAAATGTATGGCACGTTAGTATTTTTTTTTACATCTCAAGCATGTTTGATTTTATATTATTTAGTTATGTTTACTTAAATGAAAATATTTTTTTTATACAGGGTGACTGGTGAATTACTATCGATACTTGAGGACGTGATATTTGACGATCATATATGACAAAATAAAAATTAATATAACATAAATATTAATAAACTTCTAAGTAAAGTTAACCAAAAGTTATGTAATTAATTACGCATCGTGTGAACACCCTACAGATTAGGTATACACACACACTCACACACACGCGGCGGGGGCGTGGTTTTGTATCAGCACGTCGCCGCACGCGTCCACACTTGGAACACTTGGAACGTGTCAACACTTTATTTATTTATACGGAAATTTCGTCAAAAATTAAGTACCTATTTTTTTTACATAATTCGAATGAGAATCATGTACCGAGTATGCTTCTTAAATATTGATAGTAATTCACCAGTCACCCTGTATATTTAATTTCAGTTAATAATATATGTATACGTATATTGGCCTTTGCAAGCAGGATTCCAAGCTGTGGCCTTCTATATATACCACAGTTACTTAATTGGTTAGCGATTCTTATTATTTATTTGTGATTTTAATTATAATTACGTTGCTTAAATGTTTCCGGCATAATTAAAGACATTCGAATCGTTATTGTAAAATTTAAAAGTTGTTTTGTATTCTAGCCAAATATTAAAGGGTAAAGATAAGAAATATTTTATAAACATCATACAAATATAAGAAGATATAAGACTTTCAGTAGTATTCATTTAAATGAAACTAGCATTATTCGGATTACTACTACACAACTCGTCTGCCCGTGATCACGGTTGTTGTAAAGTAACCGAAACGACGGGTGTATGTAGTTTTATAAAATAGTAAGATACGAATAAATCGCAGTAATCATTATACTAATACTTTGTACTAATAATATTTTTTTACCTGGATTAACTTCCCTATAGCTAGCGATTCCATAGGAATCAATAAGAGTTTGGAAGCCACGTGTAAATTTATTAGTTCTGTTAAACGTCGGTGGGACTTCTCTCGTCGGTACATGATGTAGGATCGATGGAATCGGACTGCCACTTGCTTTCTGATGACAAAAATAATCGATTTCACAAAAAAAATCATAGAAAACAACAAAATTAACTATATAGTTCATATAAAATAGCTAAAATCGTTAAAAATATTGTATAACTAATAAAATAAGTTATTTAAATTTTATCTCTAAGAACATACCACACCATTGTCCAAGGCTTTCTGTAATATGTGCAAGTCCTGACGCGGGACCCAGCACTCAGCAATCAAGCATTTTTTTATAATGTCCATACTGAACATGTTCAATGTGTGGTAAATCGCTTTCTCCTTACGAACTGCCACCATCCAAGTGCTTATGTCGCGACCAATATTCGCTAGCACTAACCTTCTGTGCTGTTCTGTCTGTTCTAGTACCTATAAAATTAATTTATCGATTATTTTGAATATAATATTTTCTCCAATTTACATTTTAGACTTATTCATATTTTTAAAATTATCTGAGTTTTGCCGTTACTTATAATACTTAATTGGAAAAAGGAGCGAAAGCTAACTGTAAAAATGATAATGACGTTCCAGTATAATATGAAGATTCATATTATATGTAATTATTGTCATATATTAAATTAATATTAACTGATTTGCTGCAAAAGCATAAATTTGTTAATGATACTTAAAATATACTATAATATATACAGCTGTATAACCGGCACCCTCACTACGAATCCATTTAATGCTAAGATGTTTCGTCTCTTATACTAACCATTTCTAAATCTTTGATTCGCGATCCAATTCCTGCAATCATTTCCTGTTGCTCCTTGTACGTAGCCGGGCATGGGTACAGCGTTGCTTGGAAACCGTGACAGACTTTCTTCACTCTTAACTTAATTTGTTCTCCGTGAAAGAATACAACGAATACTGTCTTTTGCAGCTCATGTCCCTATAAAAATAAAAAATATCATTCCTTTATCTTATACCATAATTTTATATTCAGAATTATTTTTGCATCACTAGACCTATTTGAAGGAAATTGTAATTATGTAAAATCCTCTATGTGAATTTACAGTCTTTGAGAAAATTTTGTAACGCTTTATAACTAACAACAAGGAAATCAATAAAGCATGCCAATGACCTTTTGGCATTTGCTTTTTACCTAAAACCTAAATAAGTAACCAGGCTTTTAGTATATTAATTCTTCTTATCGTAATTAAAAACTATTTGTTAATTTTTTATATGAACAAATATTTTTTTCACTTATTGCGTAATGAACAAAGAAAGTTCTTTAAATAAGTTTATGACATTTCTTGCTTTAAATGAAACTAATATTTTTCGGATATCTTACACTCCCGACGTTTCCGAAAAATATTAGTTTCATTTAAATGAATACTCGCAAAGGTCTTAGATCTCATAACATTTATTACTTACTGTTACTGGATCTTTGAGTGGTTGATCAATTTGTGCCTGTTTAAAAAAGATATTCCCGTGCGATATCCTCCATAGCATTCTCTCAAAAGAGGCAACCCTGGGAGTAGCCACGACACCTGCTATAAATCCTAAGTGGCCTATCGCCCCTTCGTTATTATATACTTGAACCGAAGCGGATATTTTTCTATGAGCGCTGTGATCTTGAAAAAACGTTTGCGTCTTCTCAATCAATAGTTTCAGTTCTATCAATGCGAGATAATCTGTCTTTAGATTTTGAGCGTTTCTAGTTATTTCTTGAATTTCTGACTCGATGTAGTCAATCCTTTCCTAAAACACATTGATTGTGACAGAACATGACAGAAAATATGTCAGAACATGTGCGTAATCGCAAATTTTTCTAAACAGGGCCTATGTGATTATTTTGTTTCATGGTCACTATTTAATATAACGGAAGTTTTACCTCTAGTATGTTAATTTCTCTTGGCGTCAATACTCTTGGTGAATGTTTGGGAGGTGGTGGAGGTTCAGGTAGTTCACCGCTCACCCAACGCAACTTCCTCTCCATTTCACTGCATCGCCTCACCTCAGACACATAACGTCGTTGGAAATCATTAACGTGGGGATTCAACTGTAAAAGTTATAATATATATCGCTTAATATTTACAAAGTTCAAGGTTCAAGTCTCCGACATTTGAAAAATGGTTCGATACTTTGAATGGTTCGGATTTGGTTCTATCACATAACATAGATCGAAAACAGTTTGGTTTTATTTAAATATGAAATTAATGTCATTTCCAGAAAACATGACGAATTTAATTTTAATAAAAATATAATTATTATATAACAATAAATCGTATTACTCGCAAAGGGCACACCTAAAGCCAAAAATAGACCGTCAATTGGTCATTCTCTGTATCTACGTAACTTTTATTGGATCCATTTATAGCTCGGGTCGTCATGCATCTAATCTATCAATATACAACTCATAACATTAAATGACTTTTACACGTTTTGTAGGTTACATTAATTATTTATGTTTTTATTTTCTTTATAGCAAAAATATTTTTTGTGTTATTATATAGTTTAAATTCTCTAGATACAGACTTTAATTCGGTACGATTAAAGGAAGGATGAATGTCTCAACTTAATGGTGATATAGCGAAGACTAAGTACTTGCATCCGTACGCTTTGTCTTTCGTCTAGTAATTTAAGAGGAGTCTGCGATAGGATTAACGGATGTGCCAAGTAATAATATTAAATCTAAAAATACTTCATAATCCTATAGGTTAGAGTTAGAGATACATAAACTAGAATTCCCGGGTAGCGTATATTTGAAAACGATAATATTGAAAACATTTTTGGAGATAAAATGTTAACATAGATATTTTTCTGGCAGTGGACTGTCTGTCTGAATGGTTATTTAAAAACGGATAGTTTCTAAGTTTCTCAAATCTAAAACTATCTGTATATTTTATATTGTAATACAAGTTATTTAAATAAATTTAAAAACGATGTTTATTTGAAAATATAAATTCCTATCTAGTTGAGGTACGTTTGTATCTCAGTCGTTTTGAAATAAATATATGATTGCTCTACATGATTACTTATTGTATTGTTTTGTTCGTCACTTATAAACAATAGGACGAATGTTTAAATGCAACTTATATTCAATGAGGTACGGTTATTCTCATTTTCTCCTTTTATATAACATGTACAATGTAATTATTTTTAATTGAAACGGCAATGAGCAATGAGACACATTTTATCACGCTTACGTAACGAGATAAATGAAGTGTTTACTTGTATAATTCATTGTTCTGTCACTTCACTAAGGATTAGTTACAATAACTAGGGTTACTGGGTTTCAATTTTTATCTGTCTTACAAAGATTGCATTGTTTTCATTATTATCAATATTAATTGTGCTATTATCTTTACATAAATTTTTCCATGTTAGGAGATCGATGTAATGTTTTTCGTATAAACTAGATTTTTTATATATTTTATAAAAACTAATTTGAGACTGATTTTTGTGCACATAATATAGGGATAGAATTTTTTATTGATACATAGAAACATAACAGGATCTTTAGATTAAAACTATGTTAAAAATACAAACCACCTATTAACCTATTTTTGATTACGATTCAAAATTAGTTTGTAACTTTAATATTCTAATTTCAGTTCTAACTTCCTTGTTGATTGTTGAATTATATATTTTCAAACATTACATACTACCTGAAAACCACAATGTTTGGAAACAATTTTAATAATTTCAATCTTCATTACGTATAATTATCAATATGGATTAGACAGTAATGGCTTCTTAATATACTTTTAGTGAGTTTTTGAAGGCTATTGAAGGAGTATTAAATATACGAACGTATAATTAATTCTTTATCAATATATGTATAAAAGTTAAGACCTATTTACAATTATTTTTTTTATATATTTAGTACTTCCTGGTAAATTTATTTACCGTTCTAGTTATATTTTTGGTTTTATTTAATAAAAAATACTTCGTTAAACATTAATTAGTTTATAAATAATAAGTAAATCCCTACTAATATTATAAATGCGAAAGTAACTCTGTCTGTCTGTCTGTCTGTCTGTCTGCTACGCTTTCACGCCTAAACCACTGAACTGATTTTAATGAAATTCGGTACAGAGATAGAGTTGACCTTGAGAAAGAACATAGGATAGTTTTTATCCCAGACTTTTGAAAGGTTCTCTTGGAAACGCGATATAACCGAACTCCACGCGGCGAAGCTGCGGGCGGAAAGCTAGTTTTAAATATATTAAAAAAATATGTAAATCTTCGTTTACTTTGAGTTATTTAAGCTACACAATAAAATAGTGTAACTGTGTAGAGAAGTTACATAAATTTGAATGTTATACTATTTAGCGAATAATATGTAGCAATATAAAAACTCATGTATAAAGAATTGTTAAGCTATGAGCTATATAAGAAGGGTTATTAAACTCGGCTATGACATAAAATAGTTGGTACTGCATTTACTTATTAAAAACACGAACGCACACAGAGTGTGTTCTTTCTACGCATGTCATAATATATGTATTTTGAATATGTATATTATAAATCGATTGTGTCATGACTTAAGGCGCTCCCTTTGCGTTATGATGGCACGCGAATTGGGGGAAAGTCCGCATAAATAATGGCCACTTTGTTGAAATATTTGGTAAATCGTATAATTTTCTTTTATGTTACATTAAAATATGTGCCAAAAAATATACATTAACAATTAATATATTACAGTCTTTAATATTTCTGTGGATAATAAAGTCATAAAAGTATTGTACCTTTAAAGGTTTTGTATAAACATTTTCCTTCAACTGTCGCGGTCGAAATAGTTCGCTTTGTTAAACGCCAACAATAAAATTTATTACTTCACGTCAATTAAGATATCGATTTTCTTTTGTTTCTTATATATTTATGAGATTTATATCATATATAATAAAAATTTAAATCCATAACAGGAATTAAATCATTATTTACAAGAATACTGTCGTAAGTATATTCTAATCCCTACTAATATTATAAATGCGAAAGTAACTCTGTCTGTCTGTCTGTCTGTCTGTCTGCTACGCTTTCACGCCTAAACCACTGAACTGATTTTAATGAAATTCGGTACAGAGATAGAGTTGACCTTGAGAAAGAACATAGGATAGTTTTTATCCCAGACTTTTGAAAGGTTCTCTTGGAAACGCGATATAACCGAACTCCACGCGGCGAAACTGCGGGCGGAAAGCTAGTTATATATAAAAATGATAATATTTTGGTCTCCTACGTTCGTCAAAAGACTTTTTTGATATAAACCGGATGGCTTTTAACTATCATTTCACATGTTTTTTGGTGGAAATGAAGCTGAAATTGGTAAAAACACATATCAGTAATAGCTTATCACCTTTACTTAAAATACTCAAATTGTAAGTTGTATGAAAGGATGACGAAGTTAAACTATCCCAATACTTTGCTGAACGAATGATAGTGGAATTATTATTCATAAAACTATTCAACTAATACGTATTAGATTCTCAATGCTTGTTCGTTTGTTCATTTCCTAAATGTATATAATTTCCGATGAAGAGGCTAACTTTTAAATAATTTTGTCTAGCGATAATTTTCCCTTTTATTTCAATAGAAGACATTGTATGTAATAGATATGCATAGATAAATCAATAATGTACTATGTAATATGTTATATTTACCATATTTTATTATAAGTAACTAGAGATTATGGACATATATGTTTCTATTCTCTGCTCAAATAATCTGTTTTAATCTGTTCAGCCAAAGGGTTCCCTCGTGATTTTGGACTCATTCCAGAACTATTCCATTCTGTTATTGATGATTTGAAATAGATTTTCATTACCATGACTTTGTTTTAATTTAAACAATGATATACCATCCGATGATGATTTCTATTACAACTAAAATCCCTTAAAATGAATAGTAAAATTTTATTTGTGATCGAATGAAATAAATGTAAAAGGTAATGGATAATAAATAAATGTACATTCATAAATCATTTGTTAAAATCATTAGTGTTATATGAATTCATTGAAAACCATTCTCATTAGCTGAAATATTTAGATTGGATCAACTGTATTACAGATTAAGTGGTGTAAATATATATTTGTTTGTTACGTACGCGCATCATATTGAAAAAATAAATGAACATGGCCGAGGCGACATTGTTGTGTGGATAAAATATCATATAACGAGTGGCGTTGCTGACTCCGCGGAACGAACACCAAGCCGTGTGAACCAGAAGGTTCCTGATATCACACAAGCTATGGAATGGGATTGATATCCTAACATCGGTGCAATCATGTAGTCTTAGGTAAAGGTTATAAGTTTAAATATGTAATTCTTATCATGATATATACATATTTAAGTAAGTTTCATAGTTTTCCTTGAACCTCTGGTTGCCACCCTACATAATTAGTTTGCATATGTTTTCTATTTTAGTTAGCAAATCTTTTAAAGTGGATTATTTTTTTCAATGTATGAAAGAAAAGGGTAAATGTAAATGGTTTATAAACCGTCGCTTACAACCAGTCTCCGCTGGTTGCTAATACTCTTAATTGTGTTAGATGATATTCTGACCTTGCGGCTCTACGATACTATATAATCATTCCATTTTAAATAAGGTGCCTCATGTAGAACATATAAACAAAAAGACTGTAATGCAGAAATTTAATTTCTTTGTACACTAATTCTGATTGTATTTTATATAGATATTTGTGAAATACGGCCTAAAATTTTTGTTTCATGTCCATTTGTAGGTACTTCTCTTTCGCTTTATACTTCAAAAGACAAGTTATTAGTTTTAACCCTCATAAAGAATATCAATTATCCCTTAAAGTGCTGCTCCATTTTTGTTCTAGCGGGATAATAGTAAATATATATATATATATATATATATATATATATATATATATATATATATATATATATATATCAGACCTATTTTGGAAAAATCAAAATGTTTTGTAAAACTAATACACTAAACTAAACCATTTAATAATAGAATTTATTCGTATGAAAGTATACGAAAATGTTATTATTAAATGTTCAATGTTATGTATACAACATATTTCATTAAGCTTACATCTCTGAACTGAGCTATTCCCGCCTCTCCGAGCTCGTACATTGATACATAAGCTGCTTCAGGCTGAACGAACAGCTGACATAGCACCATTTCCTCGCTCCTAAACATCGTGCTGGCAGGACCTGGACCTATAACAAAAATTACCATTACAATACCTATATTAAATATTAATATACTTCAGTAACCATTCAGATTATATGCAATTGTTATCTAAGGTTAGTATATTGATGTACAAAAAATACATAGTAAAATATAGGTAACAAAATAAACGGTAAAAGAATCAGTTTGTATGTAAATTAATTTTCACATAAGCTAAATAACAATTACAGTGTCATTCACATTGACGAGTGAAGTTCAAGGTTGTGTTGGCTTTCGTAGCGTTTCGATTTCGTTCCAGTACATTGTTATAAAACATATTGTTGGAAAAAAATCAATATAAAATATCTGGTACTGAATTATTATTATGATTATAACCACAAAAACGTGTAATTTATTATTGGGATTTTATAATTTCACGATGCTATGATAAGTGTAATGTATTCTAGAAAGTAATGCATTAGTTTCTCACACAAATTTAATTTCTCGGTTGAAATACATTAATTCACATGTAATGTAGCTTTGAATTCCATTGGATTTTCTTTTAATATTCATAAGCACGGTAAACTGATTCTAAAATGTCAATCTATCTGACCTTCGATTTCATTGTTTATCAAAATTTTCCGTAATTTTTGGTAAATTATCAAAATGTTCCACCGGAAGAAACCATATCAATTGTGTTGGTATCTAATTACACCATATTTTTTTCATTTTCATACGCTTTCAATAGATTTTTTATTAAGTAGGGTTAAAGGAATTTCGGAATTATAATAACAGTAAACGAAGAGAAAGAATTATTGCTGAGAAATACTCAGTAAATCGAGGCTAAGACGGTTTTAACGACAGAGTGTATACAATGTGAAAAAATGTTAATACGTAATTATAGTTACTAGGATGAAAATAGTTTTTTTGACGACGCTACTTTTAAATGTGTTGAATTTTGAGCATTTCATATAAATTTAAACAGTTTGTTAAGCTATATACATCTATTGAGAACAGTTCCAATGATCAAAAACTATTTCAACAAATAACAGTCATAATAAAGGTACACCCACACTGTTTTATTTTAGTACTACATCATAGTCATCATTACTCGATGAAGATACTGAATGGGTATAATATTTACTTATTTATGTTTAATTGTTCTTAAGGAATTCGAGATATTTAGCGACCGGGCGTTACGAATCTGGCAGCCCTGTGCACTGCCCAGCCAGACTTGCATTGAGACGCCACCAGGCCATTTTTACACCTGGACATCTTCCAAATAGTACGAGTTATCAAAGAACACGTTATCGGTGTGACATTCCTCCTATCTTCTGTAGAGACTGTATTGATCCAGAATGATATATGTCTTATTTATTGAATCTGTTTTCAGATTTCAAGGACGTTAAAATTTTTGGTACATTATTTATACTATCAAATGCTACCTAACGTTTTAAATTAATGGAATATTTTATGATTTATAGAGTGGGTTTTAGCTAAAACTTTGTTAATAATAATATCTTTTTCAACATTGTTATACCTCGAACTTGAATATATGTTTATTTAATTTTACCTTTCTAGGCCTATAATTGAACGTGATAGCTAGAAAAAATTGCGTGTTAGGCATATATGTATTAGACTACTCTAATTTCCACAATATGGACTCTTATCTGGGAAGTTGTAAGCTTTAACAAGAGGAAGGACAATTGAAAAATTAAGTTTTATTGCATCTCACTTCATCCGAAAAATTAAGTAAATAATATTTGATATTTATCTTGCACGGAGACGATCCACAAGAATGTTTTAACTAATACAAATTATCTTTATCACGCTTAAAAGTTCAAAGTTCATGAGATAGAGAACGAGTCCATACTAAATATTTTGACTATAACATAAATATCTATAAAATATTAAGTTTTGTTACAATATCAGGTTCCCCAATTCAAACTTTAATACAATTTTAGAAATATTACGAAATACATAAAAGTTTTATGTATTACTTCTTTCATATTTTTTTGTTTTTCGAATTAAATAAATAGCAAAAATTGTGAATTCATTATAATTTTTATTAGATTAATGGAGCAACATTGGTCTAAGATTTCAATTTAGTTAAAAACGTATTAACCAGAAAATGTCAGGAAAATACTTTTTTGGAAAAACGAAATACAACATTGATTCTTTGTAAATTACGATAATTATCCGTATTTTATCATCAACTATTGTTATTTTAAGAGTTTCGTAAAGGTTTATTTCAAGGTGTTGTTTTCGATACAGTTCGTATAGCAACTAATAGAGCTGATAACTGTCAACAGCCTTAAGATTAAAGTTGTTATTCAGAGTCAATGTTTAGAATTTCACACACAATACAAAACTTCATTAGATAACCTTTCGAATGTGTTAGACAAGGAGTATGTCACCGCGTCTATTTCTGATGTACTATTTTTATATTGTAAATATTTGACCGCCATTTGGATTGTTTATGGTCCTAGTTATTGTAAAATATCATTAGTCTAATGTTGTTTACTTTCGTAGGCGTTAGCTATTTCTTTGTTAAGAATTTGCACAGTAATTATGTTTGAAATATGTGTTTTATTTCAACAAATAAAACATACAGATTTATTGTTTTTTTGTGTGTTTTACAATTTAATGTGCTTAGATTATAAAAAAATATTTGAAACGCTATTGTGGTCAAGGCTGTTTTGTGAAAACTTTTGCCCTAGATTATATTTTTTGATAAGGAATTAACTTGTTTTTGTCGAATATGAAATTCGTGCATTTTTGAATTTTTATATATCTTTTTTAACTTCAAAGACATTGGGGAAGAGAAATTAAATTAAAAATTGGACTCATAGTTTTTATTCATACGTCTATTTAATAATTCATAAATGAATTGGCTAATGACCTCGTTGCAGTAAATTTTTTTGAACTTCGAACTTTCAAACCGAATCGATAACAAAGTTATCGTTCTATTAAATAATCATAGATTAGTTTGACATTTAACTTATAAAAGTAGAATTTTTCGTCTTACCGTTGATAAAAAATATATATATTTAACACAAACAGTCACTACACACTATATATTTAAACAGGCGGGACATGTTATGCACTCAAACGTACGAGCGGGCTGTTCGCTGTGCTTGTGCTAACTGGGCTTGGGAGTTGTGAGTTCTTGGCGGTATTGTGTTGCCAGACACAACTGTCACTATACGATATACAGCTAGCTACAGTTTACGTTATATTTAATTGTAATCATGAAAACTGGAAGCTTACAATTAGTGTGAGTTTCAGCTGAAAAGCGTTTTGGATTTGATTATTTTTTGAACGTACGAATTTTCATGAAAAGTTATGTGTTTATATTCAAACTGATAACTATTGCAATTGTAATGGATATTTCTGTGTTTATTTATTATGTTTATTGTACGATGCTCCTTTCGAAGAGAATTTCATAGGCTATATTATAATTTAAAGAAATTAGAGAAATTGTGTTAAGAACAGTATTCGTTTTAAGAGTTAAGAAAAAATATTTCCAAGCGGAATTTCAGACCATAATAACTTTAGTATGAATTTTATAGTTAACATCGACAGTTTCATCGGTTTTAAGTCGTAAATCATCAGTTATAAGAATATATGTATGTAATAAATATAAAATTTCTCGTGCATTGGTAAATAAAGAATAGATTCTCTTGTAAAGTGTATTTGATATTTTAAATACATCACAATGTAAAATTAATATTAACTACTGGATTTCGGTATAAAAAATAATATTAATATAAAAAAACTGGTTAAGTATTTTTTTAAGTGAGGCTTAAGCTTAAGCTTATATTCTTAGTTTTAAATTATGATACTAAATTTGTCATTTTATTTTAAACGTTGTTAAGATGAATAAATATTTACTGGGTGTCGCATAAAGAAGTAAGTTGCGACACTGTTGTTAAGTGAATTTAATTTAAGGATGTCAAATTGTATACGATTCGCGAAAAAATTTGTAACATAAATGAAAACAATTCGCCATACCTAATTTCGTAATTTAACACAATTTTAGTACATTACTCTATAATCATATGAAGAAATTTTGCTTAAATTTTTATTAAAATTTTCGTGGGTACTTTAATTCTCTTGCTACTTTATTATTTGTAATATATTTTTAGTTAAAATTAATTTATATTAAATAGCACGATAGATAGCAAGCCAGTTACAAACCTAATGCTATAAGTACCAATGTCCTGGCCTGTTTATTAACGGACCACATGCAGTTTAAAGTAGACGTATGCTTATAGATTTTAACAATGATACGTATTTATAGGTAAAATATGCTGAGATATAAATTAATGGTAAATTTATATAGAACTCTGTTGCGAGGTACTTCCTATTTTCATATTTATAAGTGTTTTCTATAAACATAGGAGTTTTTTCTAAGTATTCATTTTAAGAAGACACTGCTTGTAGTACGAATTTAAATATTTTCTTCTCGTTACATTTTCAATAATTGGTGTAATATAAGATTTATAAGTAATAGATTTTTATTAAACTAAAATCTATCGGCATTATTACACTATTTGAACATTTATATTACATTGAAGATCGTCTATTTTTTATATGTAAGAGAAAGAATTAGTTGTCTAGTAATTTGCCCTTCGATTTACTGGGAAACGGTTTTAGAAGTCAATAGATAAATTACATCATTAAATTCAAAGCTACTAGTTGAGACGTAGCAGGTGTTTGTATAGAGGGCATAACGAACGATTTAATAGGCTGTTTCTTTTTAAGATAAACAATCAAAAATCTCAACGCCTACGCTAACTACAAGTACAAGTTAGATTTTAGTTTAAATGTGACGTTATAATATGCGAAGAAGTAAGGACATAATTATAGCTTGCTTACAAAGAAGATCTGTCATATACTATCAAACTTAAACTACAAATGTTGTTATAATTGTATTAACTTCCAAACACAACTTTTCATAGCTTGTATTTAATTATACGGAATAGTGGAAAGAAAGATATCTAACGCAATGTTTTATAATAAATATATAATTTTGTAATCTACTTCTGAAGATTAACTTGTAGAAGAAAAATATATATATTTATATACTATCATTATTCTCAGATTACACTAGTAAAAATAATAATAATAATTATGTTGTTTTTATGTACATTTTACGTAAGTTTATTAATAAAAGTATTTAGTTCATAGTCTCAAGGATATTTTAAGGGAATATCTATATCGTAAATTAATGATACTCACGGTTTAATGGACTTTATATAAGATAAAGTGTTAACAATCAGTTATTAGAATACAATGCTTGCACCGAGTTCTTAACAGAGCACTTGTATCTCTAGTTGATAACGAACTAGGCATTTTCTGTTTTTCTTATGTACAGGACACTATGACAGAAAATAACCCGACATTCCACACATATCATATAGAAAGTGCAATTTATGGATAGTTGGTAATGATGATTAGCCAATATCATATCACTAATTGAGAATAATCTATTGAAAATCATCATAGTACCGTCTACTGTAATAAACGTGTTTTCTTTTGAAACTTTTACCAATATAAGCAGTCATTACTTTATTTATAACACAACAACCCTTGTTCAGTTTCATTGTGTTAAAATAATGGATAAAAATCTAATTTCACACAATGTTGCATCGTGTTAAGAGACGTCAAGCTTGAACCAATGACATTCTATATTATTTCGATTAATGACATCCCATTCAAAGTCCTTAAAGAAAACTCATAGAAAATTAAAATTGAGGTCTTACTTTGTTCAGATTTAGCGATATATAGATACGTACTTGGTTCAATTTCTTTATTTTTCATGTATAAATTCTTAATTATAATTTAAATTATTTAGATGTAGTGAATCTTTTGTCCGTAGGCGGAATTCTGTTGGTGCTATTACGCCCCAGTTAGCATCGACCCCCGCAGTTAAACTGGCTTCGCTAAATTCAGTACATTTATAACTTTTATACTTGTAAAGAGTTCAGGTCTACACGTGATGGTTGTGAAAAAATTACATAGCACTTAAATGAGATTGTAACGTAAAGGTACAACATTTTTTGTTTGTACTCATATTTTAGTACTATTCTAATAAAAAAAAAGAAACAGAATTTTACTCTTTAAAGTCATACAGCTAGTTCAAAAGCGAAGGAAAAATAATAAAGACATTTGTTTGTGAACTTTAACATGTTTGTAATAGAATCTAAATTTATTTGACATACCAAGAGCGTCTATTGAACTCGTTGTTGCTTTGTACATTTCCTCCATAGTGACATCTTCCATATTTGATAACTTTAATTAGACAAAGTTATAAGAACGCTTCAAATGAACACGTCTATTGCAACGATGTTCTTGATCTAATAAGGTTTAATAGAGCATCAGTGTTGAAAAATACAATTGATTAGATAATTAGATACTTATAATAAGTATCTATATAGAAATATTCCTTTGACAAGGGCTATAGTTTAAAATTTTGCTTGTTTACATACGTGTTAATTAAGCAACAGATTTTATAAATTATGCGCCTGTAGTTGAGATTTATTTTAAAACTTTAATTTTCTTTATGTAGAAAAAAAAAGAATTGATACCAAATGTGCATTTAAAATTTTATTTGACTGTATATGCTAACTTGGTCAAAGTTAATGAATAGATTGATTTTCAATTTGTATTATAATTTTATTATAAAGATGACTTTTATACTTCATTCAATTTTGTTTTTTTTAAATCAAATTAAAACTTGGTCAGCTTAAAGGATATCAATTATTTAATACAAAATCAATTGAAAGAAAATATTATGAAGAAAATGTAAACGATTGGGGAAGAAGTATGACATAGGTTGTTGTCCATAAGCTTATATAAAAATTTGTCCAAGTACAATGATATATATTAACGTCAATATGATACGATACGTTATGATATGATCACGTGCAATTCATTTGATTAAAGAATAATGTCAAACGACTTGAGTTCCGTCTACTACAATAGTAAATAAGGAAATGTGTCTGTCCGTGTCCCAAATTCATATCTAGGGTTGTCTAACTTCTATGTTCAGGAATAGTTTTATTGCATATATTTTTAATTTAATTAAATTGAAAATGAAATTTTATATATGTTTGAATTATATAATATAATCAAACACTTTATCAAAACTTTTTCTTCATTTATAAAATCTTTAACCAATAACCATTGTTTTATATTTTTAAATGATATATTAAAAATTTACAGGTTGATTTTAAAATGGATGAATAAGTATAATTATTTATTTATTATCTAATAAAATAAAATAAAACTCAAAATACTTAAATAAGCGCCATCAAGTACTTTTAAATGTTATTGTATAACTGCCATCTTTTGGTAGAGACTGGAACTTCAGAGGACTTCGGTTGCCTATTTTATGTGTTAGCCTAATAACATTACGTTTTCATTGTCATAGATAGATGGAAAAGTTAATATGAAGGGTACGTAAAATAAAGGAAGCAGCACTGATAACTCTTTGCTAATTTAATATGAAAACATAAAAAATATATCTTATAAATATATTGTCGAGTTTCTTTTATCTTAGTTATAAAATTTATGAAATAAATTTAGTAAAAATACTTAAGAAACAAAAAAAAAAATTTAAAATATCTGAAACTAAAATCTGACATTGTAAATTTTAGTCGGAAATTAAAGAAAGAATTCTAGCTCTTTCTTATAAGGTTTATTTTGAAATACAGAAAATAATTTAAATTATTAAAAAAGCTTAGTTTCCAAAAAGAAGTTAATTTATTAACTGAAAATTTTTGACGGTAGAAAAAAAAATTACTGAAATTGTTATAATTAACTATTACCTTTGCCGAAAGGTTCATTAAATATCTCCATTATAATTTGTTTTTAATATTTTTTGTATAATGTTTTCGCTTATAATTATTAATATAATCTTTTATATAATACCAAAAAGATTGAATAAAATTTTTGGTTTCATACATTTTTAGTAAACATGTCGTATCAAATAACAAATGACTGTCGTTCATGAGAAGTGTTTCCAAAAAATATCACATGATCGTTATTCCATAGCAGCGTCATCTCCGAATTGAAAGAGGCTGTTAGTCGATTCCGTGTCCATCAAACTCTTATCCTATGTCAAGCCTTGCGAAGCTGGGGCAGTATCAAATGAGCGTTGCCCCTCTACGGACGTGTCGCGTAAATTCACTTAACAATGGATGTGTCGTGCAAAGGTAAACCTATTTTTCTTTAATATACAACGTGGGAATTTTTTTTTCTTGCACTATTTATATATATTATGCCTTTATTTTTATGATTTTCAACGTTTATGCAGAGAACGCTTAGTGACTGATTATTTTTCAGTCTTCGTTTATATGTTTTTTATTTGTTATGTGATGTTTTATTTATGTATAGTATTCATTCGTGTATAGATAATATAATTTTTGTTTTTGTGTCACTTAAAATTGTCTTTTTAATCTTTTTATTTATTTACACTCTGTTTGAATTGGATTTTTGTTATAAATTAATTTTCATTTTAAATGATTTATAATCTTGTCACATTAAGTAACGGTTATCCAGAACTTGACAACTGAAAAATATAAAAGTATTTTCAGGTTTAAACCTTCAGAAAATAAAATTACAAATTTTTACCCTTTTTGTATTCTCAAATTTTAATAAAAGCCACTGAAAATTATAAACCATAAACCCTAAACAATTATAATTTATTATCTATACATATAAAGAATAAAAAATCACTTCATTTTATGTATCCTCTAGAGCTTATGATTAACGAAATTAGAAAGACGTTAGTCGGTTTAAAATACTTAAAAAAACATTGGATATCGTATAAAATATTTCTAACGGAATTACCAGCTCATCTAAACTGTCACCCTAACATTTTAATTCAGAACGGATCATTCAATTCGGTTATTTTTTATACTGCATAATAATAGTAAACTTCGGTTGCCCATTGTACGCCTCACGTTCTGTTAGGGGAGAAGAGCCCTTTGGCATAACAAAAGGATAGTGTAACACGCAGGGGACTGACTGGTTCGTCTACATTAAAAGTTATCGCTTAGATTGTACAGATTTATTAGCTGTATTATTCGGTATCTTATCTACAATTATTGGGTTCTTTATATGGGATCACGAACGTTGAACTTCGTTTAATATAGGATAGAGACCCCTCTTCTGATACAGTCATAGCATTGCTTTTTTATCATAGATTTTAGCCCTTTTTAACATCAAATTAGAGGCACTTTTACCTCATACAATAATGAGTTCTGTAAATAATTTCTAGGTACAATTCTCACAGTTCATTAAATGTACGTTTGAAGTAGATAGCGCATTTTCTAATGCTACATATGCTTTATATCAGCCGCTTTTTGTTTACATCTGGGCTTAAAACTATTTTCGTACCGCAGTAATTACAATTATCTGTTTTAGGGTTCGGTGAAAAACAAAAATGCTCATTAGATTAGTGAAAGACGGTGGGCAGATTTTTTCTTGTTATTCTTTTTTTATAGTAAGCAAAACTTAAAATGGATTACCTAATAAAAAAGAAATATTTACAGTTAAAGGTTAGCGTCTTCATAAAAAATAATGAACAACTTACCTTTATACTTAAAAAGCTAAGCTGTTTAAGAAATCAAATAAAGTTGTGATAAACGTGTCACTTCCATTTACAAAAGAACTTTTGTAATATATGCAAATTGTTTTTATTCCTACTTTTTCAGATTCATAATGAGATTTGAGACTTTCGCGTGTATTCATTTGTAGATTCATATTTCAAAACTCCATTTTTACTCTAAATATGTAGAATATCTGCGGATTTTATTGTAATATTTTGTTTCGTCCCATTAGAAACAAGAGCAGGTTTGATAGCATATCAGATTTCAACAACTTTAATTGACAAGAAACAAATTTAAAGGTCTTTGTATTCAAACAATCTCACTTTCTTTAAACACTGTTCAAAAGAAGGTTCAGTCCCTCATTACGACAATATCCTATTCCAACAATAAAACGTAACGTCAACAGTTGAATACACACAATTAAAACGCATCTATATGTCTATTCGCACCCAGATTTAGTTTTGAATAAGCTTGGGACTAGATAAGCTGCACATGATTCTAACCCTTACTAGAAATGCATTCTGTTACTGTGACAAATGGGGTGTCAATTGAATATCATTACAAATATCATGAAGAAATATGTGCATAGGCCACATTGAAATATGAGGGTACCACAGTATGAAATTATTAACTATGAGCGTGAAACTTAATACTATAAATCATTTATTAGAGACGGGACTGATAAATATATATTGCTTTTTGTTAAAGTTACGTGTAGTTAGCTCCGTACACAGCATAAGTTCTTATTATTCCTTTTCGATTTATCTATGAATGAAAAGGGAAATATAATATTTTTATGATTTGTACGCCTTACGATCTTTAAAGTAAGAGTGTTTTTTTATGTATGCCAGTCACTTAGAATTCACAATAATATATGTTTATATAAATTCAAAGAACGTGGGCGCGAAGCTTGCCCATTACCATATGGTGAGCTTACTTCTTAATACTCATTTTATTTACTCGCTTTTTTATTTACTTATGACATTATTATTTACTTGTTGGCGGTCCTTATTGTAATGGCTGACTTAAACAAAGCCTATAAAATTGTACAATTCATCAAGATCATCAAATTATTAAAGAGTTTCATAGAAATATTTTTACATTTTATGTGTAAAAGAAAAACAATTACCCATAGTCTCAAATTTGTTATTATATAAATGAGTTGAATTTGTCAAATAGTATGCATAGTTATAATCCTTGCAAAGAATTCTTTCTTGATTTTGTCGTGTTTCTCAGTGTAATATTCGGTTTCAGTACTTAGTGAGTCAGTTAATTCTAACTCACCTATTCCAGTTTCTCCTCATATTACGAGTAATATAGCGAAGGCCAGACTAGATTAGAGAACAGCACATCGAGTAAAATTTGCGATTCAATGACGCGTCTGTCCGTCTGCTTGTGACAGTAATTGTATAAAATCGGTCCATTGTGTGGGTCATATTCAAATAACGTAACGTAGGTGATGATTTGTACCTGTATACCTATGAATTTGCTAGAACTACAAACGCAACTAGCATTAATAAATATTTAGTTATTTATTTAGAACAGTTTATCTCATAACATATAAGGAAAATGTCTGTCGACGTTACTTTAAAATTTCTCCAACTAAACAAAAATGTTTTGATTTATTAATTGATTTTTCTACTTATAAAGCAAATACAATCTTAAATGAATCCATAGTCATTATGAAAACAGTTCGAGAAACCATTCAAATGTAATTTATAAGAAAATTCTATATTGTATTGTAAGCATTAAAAAAAATCATAATATTTGTCCTACTTTATAAACATGACAAATAAATTAACATAGAATTAGATCAAATAAAGAAAATATGTATCTATAATACCTATATAATATATTTAATTTTAACCTTTGCAATAAGACCGGTTTTATATTTAAATGAAATTACATTTATTTCAAAAGGCTATAATATAAGTATATCGCCTTAAACACATATTAAATAACTGGAATTATTTATGATAAATGATAGTACTTTTTAAAGTTCAAATTGTATATTTTTTATATGATCATACTGTCTTAACGTTGACACTAAGTCACAAAGTAAACTATAACACGATAATTATAGATTATTAATTATATAATTTTAGTTGTATTATAATAAAAATAATTTATGTTTGCCATCGTCAAGTGTTCTGATTGCCCTTAAACATAGCGAAGGCAAACCGGCAAGTTAAAGTGAATATATACTCTTGTTCGTAGATACTAATGTGTGAGTTTATACTTCAAAAACTTGTTAGTACGTATCAATTCGCAACATAGTATAAGAAACAACATCCTCTGTGCAAATCTATTTATTACAGAGTCGGTGTAATTAAATTTTATTACCAGACACGACTTTCTCGTAGTTGAGTAGGTCATGTTCTCTATTGTTACTATTAAAAGTTAAAATCTACTTTAATACGAGTACAATAACTTAATTATACATTTTAGAATAAAATTTTCCCTTTTGATAATATTGTTTATTATAATTTTGTATAAAGTTATCTAAGGTAAAGCTTATCTACGATATAGTAATGTTAGCTACAAGCACGTAATCGAATCATATTTTCCATTCTTGGATTTATTTAATAGTTATTTTATTTCTTCATCATGTTAGAGTAGGCGTTAAATTAAATTTTCATAGCCATAATATGGCCTACACTTTAATATAATTCATACAAAAATAAATATAATAAAGTAATATTTTATAATAATAAAATATTACGAATTAAGATGTTTAGTAATATCAATAAAAATATTTATATTTGCTCATATTATTTTGTTTGAAATAATATATTTTTATTCTGTATTTCGTAGAAATGTTTTCCTTATTTTGTCAATTTAGCTCCCGAATTCATGAGCACATATTCACAAGGCTTGTAATGACATCACGTCCGTAGGGATGCTGTGTTATCGTCTTCGTCCTTGACGTGATATATGAAAAATTTAAGCTTTGCCCTTGACTCCAAAGATACGTACGAATAATATACATGAATGCATATGAATTTACTATACAAGTTGTAAAAAATATGGATTTATTCATTCATATTAATATTGCAGAGAATACGTTACATTTATTGCATTTATTTATCTCAATCTTAAATGTAGTGCGCAGTTGAATAAAAAGTAAGTAGCAAGTACTTGTATGCTCTAAACGATATAATAAATAGCTCCGTGCAATCAGCAAATGGCTTAGAAAGTTATTTCACAGTAAAACGTGCTCCGTTTTGGTAATCTAGACGTTGCATTCGTATTTATATATCTGGCTTCAGACTTGTATACAAAAAATATATATACATATATTCTCTAATTTTTTTTGTCAAGATGTATACTAATAAGTTGAAGTACTTTTGTAACAATGGGCCTGTTAATCACGTGGCAGCAATTAATATAATAGGAAGTAATACATCGGAGGATGTGGCGCGTGAGTGTGCGGGCTTACGAGGCCTCATATCCGGGTGAAGTTGGAACTTTTTAAATATTATGTGACTTAAAACTTTTATGACAATATTACATAGTAAAAACACTGATAGGAGTGTTATGAATGTTCATAAAACTTGTTATTTTTCTGAATGAATATATAAAGAATATATAAATGAATGAATAAAGAGACTTTTTTTGGGCACTAATTCCTATTTTAAATGCCAAAAATGGAGATAAAATGATATATATTTGTTTAATAGTACGTTAGGTTTCTTGTTATTTTTTGTATTAAATTATTTCTATATAGATTTATTATATCATTTCCTTTGAATTTAAAAACATCGATAAAGTATTTTAAGGGGTTGTACGTATGTGTCCTAATGACTCAATTGAATAAGTATTTTAAAAAATTGCAACTTAAGAAGTGTATTTTCGAGCTACTTTCAAGAAGAGCAATAATTTCTAGCTGGTAAAGTTATTTTAAATATATATATATATATAAATAAATACATATATTTATTTTCATTTATTACAATGCGTGTTCCATTGTTTATCGTCAAGTTTAACATCTTTAAATGCTAATGTACCTTACTATTGTATATAATATATTATTTTGCTTAACGTCACATTATTGTACTAATATTTTATCTTGTATTTGTCTCGTTGTTAGTACAGTTGTGTTTTATGGTAATATATAATAAAGAAACAAAACAAAGTAATTTATATACGGTTTAAATACTTTCGCTTTGGTATTTTCTGAGTTTTACTTTAAAAGTGGAATGAAGTTTTTATAATACCAAATATGGACTATGCTCTAGATGAATTAATTTATATGTGTTAGTAAGAATAATAAAAAAAACATTTGAAAGCTCTCACTGGTTGAGTACGAATGATTGCTAAACCACTCTGTGACCTATATGATTGGTTCATGTCTTAAGTTAAGAGCGGAGAGCGTTTTAAAAATGTATTCGTAACCATATATGAGATTATTTAATGGTATTTGTTACTCAAAAGTATAAAATCTAATTAAAATTAGCGCCCAGATTATAAAATACATAAATATAAAATCCTTTACTTGGATTAAATATGTGATTCAGAATTTAAAATCAATTTTAGTTAAGATGGAATGAAATACATACAATGTATAATTTTGCATGTGATTTTTTAAATATGAATACATAAGTTCATTTAGGTTTTCGTCGTTTTTTAAAAGATTATTCAGAAATTGCTTACTACATAATATTCGAAATATTTTAAAATCATTTTCATTTATGTACAATATACTTCTAACTTGTTACGATACACGGCGCACTGATTACTTTTACGCATTTCAATCAAAATCTATTTGCCATATGGAAACCTTGTTTCATTGGTTTTTATACACTAGCTAATAGTATTGGTATTGCTGTTTTTATATAAAAATAGAAGTAGTTTATATTGAAATGAGAGATTACTATTCTTATTATATAAATGCTTCTGAAAATATTTATCTTTAAAATATTTAAAATAAAATGAATAAATGAAAAATATAATGATTATAACTGATTATACTCATATAAATAAGTAAAATATTGAATTGGACGTTTCCAATGAAAAATTGTATACATTATAATTTGTGGAACATACTCACTAATTTTTTCAATCGTCAATATAATATTTTCAAATATGTGAGTTAAATATATATATTTTTGTGTTGTGAAAGGGCTATATTATTTCCTTTTATTTATAAGCAACATAGTTTACGGGGTTTCATTTCGAATTTTTCCCCTCACATGGCATGAATTTGGTTTGAAGCAATTGTGTTCACGGTCGTCACAAAGGAACAATTTGGCAATACCCTTCGTTCTTTTGTGGCGAAAAATTAAGGAAATTGAGCGGTTAGCCCCTGTGATCGTTCTCACACCTCACAGCTATTGGGGAAAGAACAAAGAGTCTCATTTGTAGAGCAATATTTTTGTTTTATACTTGTTAAATGTGACTTATTTAAAGCATTATTTAGGAATAATAATTGGTAGTAACCGAGCCCTAGTTTTTCCTTTATATTATTTTGATATTTTAACATCAACATACAATAAAAATAAATCTGTTAGTACTTAAAAGTATCATTTAAATATTTAAAAGTTTGAGAGAGTTTAATAGAATTAAGGGTGAGATAAAACATGTAACTCATTAATACCGCATGTTTGTACTCGTTTTCCATCATTTATTAGTTTATTTTAAATATAATGAAACATAATGAATTTTAGGAACATTAAACTTGAATATAAAAAAATAGGTATTGGAAAATAATAAACACTTTAGATACAATAGATTTAATACAAAAAGTATGCATAATATAAGTCAATATTAAATAATATTTGTTTTACGCAGGCCAGGCACTGATGTGATGACTCAAGGTCACGAACCCTTGTCTATAATGGACGGCAATCTTCAGACAGATTTCTCCACGAAGACCAAACGAGGCATTTTCCTGTCCAGGAGCCTCACCCTTGTCATTCTCATCATATTCGCATTAGCACTCGTCGCTACAGCCTTCATAGTGTACAATTTTGCTGCATGCCCAAGAACTGATCATTTAGCTAATGTCACCAAACTAACTTACTGTGAACAATCTAAGTTACTAGTTATACCTCTAAGTACTGATAGTACTACAAGTGTTTCTGTTGAAAGTACAACCAGCTACGCAGAAACAACCACTAAAGAAGTAGATAACACTGTGACTGATGTTAGACTACCAACGAATATAAAACCAGATAGCTATTTGTTAAAACTAACTCCTTATATAATTGAAGGAAACTTTACATTTGATGGTGAAATCAGCATTGTTATAACTGTGAAAAATAACACAAACAGAATAACTTTTCATGGTGTAGAATTAAGTTTTAATAAAATAAATTTGTATAAAAAGGAAGATGGGAAAGAAATTAAAATAATAAGAAGAACTGAAGATGTCGCTAGACAATTCCAAATTCTTGATATAACAGAAACTTTGATAGCGGGACAACAGTATGTTCTTAACATTACTTATGTAGGAATCTTGAACGACAATCTTCATGGGTTTTACCGAAGTTCGTATGAAGAGAAGAAAGTCAAAAGGTACTGTAGATTATATTCTTTAATACAGAATTAAAAAATATCAACCATTGAATAAAATCCCAGTCTTAACACTAAATATATGCATACGATACGGAAATATTGCTATTATTGAATCCTTTAGTATTCTTACTGGGAGGTCACACTATTCGCTTACTATGCATTACTCGTATCCGTGTAAGCATTTGTGCTCCATCAATGAATCGCTGTTTGGCATCTAAATGTAGGATTAATTATAACTTTATGGACATATGGTTCCATTATGTAAATTAATCTGTTCAAAAAAAAGAGATTAAACATATTTAGCTCCTGATCGTATATCAATCTTTAAAAAATAGTGTGTGCATTTTGTTGCAATTTTTCTATTTATTAAGTCTTGAAATTTATTTTGATATAAATTTCAGATGGATAGCAGTGACTCAGTTTCAAGCTACCGATGCAAGACGTGCATTTCCATGCTGGGACGAGCCTGCTTTGAAAGCAAAATTTACTATCAGTATAGCGCGATCAAATAATATGACTTCAGTGTCTAATATGAATATGGTTGGAAGAAGCCCACAGTGAGTAGATATACTAAGATTAAAATAGCTGTCAAACATTTTAAATTTAATTTCATAGAAAACTCTTATAAATGTGTTTATTTTATTTAACAAGTAAGATAACTTACTACAAAAAGTCTCTTTCGATCAAGAAAGCTGTAATTCTGAACTAAAACAGTAAAATTGTTTAGAAAAACTATTTGGCGTATGTTTTTTGTTAACTGATTTTTAAAATAAGAAGATCAAAAGTTTAAGGCTTAACTATACATATAATTTCAGTTAAATATGTAGTTTATTTTCTACATTACATTTCTACATCTGATATTTCCAGTGAAGTTCTGAAGGATTATACTTGGGATCATTATGCGGAGTCGCTTCCAATGTCGACATACTTAGTCGCCTTCGCTGTGACAGATTTTGGAAACATGAGTGACCATAACTTCTCCGTATGGGCGAGGAAAGAAGCTCTACCCTCAGCGGCCTATGCTCTTGATATCGGACCTAAAATATTGAAGTTTCTAGAGGAATATTATAAAATTAAATTTCCTTTGCCAAAAATAGACATGATCGCTTTACCAGATTTTAAAGCAGGGGCGATGGAGAATTGGGGCCTGCTAACATTTAGGTATGATTGTTAAGCAATTTTAAATTTAGATTACTTACTATTTAGATTACTGGATGAGGTCTGAGATTTTCGCGAGTCATTTAAATGAAACTAATTATTTCTGGATATGCTACGCGACTTTATTTTTGATAAAAATACATACTCCCGATGTTTTGATTACCTTATAGCAACCGTGATCAGAAAACGCGTAGGATATCCGCAAAATATTAGTTTCATTTAATTAAAAAGTGATTTATTAATAGAGAGAAATAGTTCATGTGTAGTCTATATATAAAAATTTTAAATGATTCTAGTAATACATAGTTGTGTATGTTTATTATACCTACTGTAATTTTAATAATTATTTTATTTATTATTGTTAGATGCATGTTTTTATCTTTTTATGACAAATAATATATATATTAACTTTAGAAAGCCCAAATGCACGGCTTCTAATCTATATCTAATATGATAGAAAGTGCTGTTCTACTTATTTTGATGTTAATTACGTTGACATTTTTTAGAGAGATTGCTATGTTATATGAAGAAGGCGTGTCCCCTACAACGGCAAAGGCCCGAGTAGCTTCTGTCGTTGCTCATGAGATTGCTCATCAATGGTTTGGAAACCTGGTGACACCAGCTTGGTGGTCGGATATATGGCTTAATGAGGGCTTTGCTAGCTATGTGGAATATGTAGCTGTAGATGCTGTAAGTAACAAACATTGTTAAAGTCTCTTATATCATCTAACATACAATTCATTTTATGTGCTTAAAATTTATTTCACATAAAGTACTCCGTGAACACTGTGTAATTTTTAAGGTTGAAAAAACTTGGAAGCTTATGGAGGTATTTGTTTTGAATGAAGTTCAAAGCGTGTTCAAATTAGATGCACTTACATCGTCTCATCAAATATCGGTGGAAGTCGGAAATCCTGAAGAAATTGGAGCTATTTTTGATAAAATTTCTTATGGAAAAGGTATAAATTATTCAATAATATTAATTAATTACATACCATACGTATTTATATTTAATAACTAAATTGAAAAGAAATTTAATGCTTATGTTTTATTATTTTCTTAGGGTCAGCTATTCTTCGTATGATGAACCACTTTTTAACGGACGAAGTATTTAATTCTGGCATTACTGATTACTTAAATGCCAAAAAGTACGGGGATGCCGAGCAAAGAGATCTTTGGAGTGCACTTACTAATGCAGCAAGAGAGAAGGGTTCTTTTGATGCCGATGTAGCAGTCGTTATGGATTCCTGGACTTTGCAGACTGGGTTCCCAGTATTATCAATAACAAGGGATTATAAGACTGGTGCCATTACATTCAGACAGGTACTTCAGTTTTTGGGCAATTAAACAAGATTTGCACTGAGTTTTCTATTAAAATGTCCTTGAAACGTGTTATTATTTTTAAGGAACGTTTTGTATTGATAAACGAAACAAATGAGTTGCATAATTCTTCAGTTTGGTGGATACCCATATCATATACAACTGCTATTGAAAAGGATTTTGAGTCTACTCGGCCTAAAATATGGCTAAGAGGAGAGAGATCCATTGTTGTACATAATATAACCATAAGTGAAAATGACTGGCTTATTGGTAATATACAACAAACAGGTTAGTATTTTACTACTGTTAGGTCCGCTCTACAACCATCAATACATTTAAGTCAGTTATTGGGACACAATAAAACCTTTGTTTTAATGGGACAGCTTTGTTTGAACCAATATATACGCTTTTTAGTTTTCGTAATTCTATTCTACCCTATTTAGATAAAAATAGTAGACATGTTTAAAAATATACATGCATATATCCTTCCTTCTGATAATAATAACAATCGTAATAATAATCGTATAATAAAAGTGATTATCTTTACGCAGGATTCTACCGCATTAATTACGATCAACGAAATTGGGAGATGTTGATTAAGATTCTTAACGATAAATCTCGTTTTGAAGAAATTCACCCGATTAATCGAGCACAAATTGTCGATGATGCTATGAACTTGGCATTATCTGGCCGCTTGGACTACACGACTGCTTTGGATATTACAAATTATTTAGCACATGAAAGAAGTTACGTGCCTTGGAAGGCTGGACTCGTGGCGTTAGGTTACATTGATACCATGTTATCGAAAGGCGCGTACTATCTAGAATACAAGGTAAGTGTCAATCATTAATCATATTTACCTTAAGAGATGGCGTTACTAGTTACAATTTTCAAATATGTTTTTGTGTACTGATGCTATATAAATAGTGTTATTTAGCTTAAACCCTTTTATTTTTTTCGATAAAAAAATAATTGAAATTTCACCTTCTTCCTGACAACCGATTGATATAAAATTTCGCCTTCAATCCTGGTGATGATACAATTATGTATACTGTATTTGATTATAAATTAAATAGGGCTACAGCAACAAAATGACGGATAGCTTATTTTGTTTTAATCCCATGAATATATATTTACTAGCTTTCCGCCCGCAGCTTCGCCGCGTGGAGTTCGGTTATATCGCGTTTCCAAGAGAACCTTTCAAAAGTCTGGGATAAAAACTATCCTATGTTCTTTCTCAAGGTCAACTCTATCTCTGTACCGAATTTCATTAAAATCAGTTCAGTGGTTTAGGCGTGAAAGCGTAGCAGACAGACAGACAGACAGACAGACAGACAGACAGAGTTACTTTCGCATTTATAATATTAGTAGGGATATCAAATGAAAGGGCTTGACTAGTATATACAAAATACAAAATAAATAAAATTCAAATTTATGGTTGTAAATATAAAAAAAAACCTATTTGAAACGCTTAATCTCAAATAATTTTTGCATTAAGTTAAATATTAGTATTTAAAAATATATACATGAATGAAATTGATGTGAAGAAACAGCGTAAGTTTTACAACAATCTCACTAGATGGCAGGACTGGTCTTGAAAGTCTAATAACAAAGGAAAACATTTTTGTTTTTAATTTATTAAGACTAATATTGTGTATGATCTTTTTTAGTAGTAACCATTACTAAATATTCTGGGGTAATATGTATATATTTTGGGGTAACTGGGTCAACTATTAAATAGTTAATTGCAAAACATAATATTACTTTTTAAAATAATGTTATTATTTGTAATCGTAAATTCAACAGCAAGCCTTAATAATTGGTCTCGTTTTTTAAGTTGCAGTTTTAAAAAAGTACAAAAAATAAAACAAACCGTATAAAGTACATAAAATCATTTAGACGGATTAATTTTTATTATTGTAATGTTATTTCCATTTCACCGAAACCCGACGATATCTTTATTGTCACAAAGATATTGTTTACTTATTCCAAAATAATACGTCATTTATCAATGTCTAATTAATTGTACGTGATAAATCATACTGACGATATTTATTTATAATTAATATGTATATTATATTCTTTTAAACTTTTTAAAGCTCTATAAAAGACTGTTTATAATTGAAATTATAAATAGTTGCTAGCAGGTTCGCTGTTTTCTAAAAGTAATAAAATTCCTTACAAATTATAAGCAAATTTATATACACATAAGATTTTAAGATTATAATTCTAAAAGGAGAGTATATAAAACAAAAAAGTGGTCACTTGTTCTTTTAGACGGAGTAAACTGTATAATAATTACCTATGTACAGGTTAGTAGATATAAATGTGTACAATATTTTAGTTTTTTCATATAATTCCAAACTGAATTTCAAACTATATATAAATTATTTGAAAAATATTTAATTAGATTTTTTTATGTATTTTAATAAATGGTGTACACAAAAACAATCTGAGTGAATTATTCCGGTTCCTAAAATCATTCATTTTTAACTTATTACCGGTTGTAATTGAGTTATTTGAATGTATGAAACACACTTATATTCTTTGTGCTCAAAGTGCTAAAAGTATATGCATACTTTTTTCAGCGGTACGTTCTAAGTCTCTTGAATGGAGCTGTCCAGGAGCTGGGTTGGGAAGTGACGAGTAATGAGAGCGTGGTTCGAGCTCAGCACCGAGTCGACATTATATCTACAGCTTGTCATCTACAGCATGTTGAATGTTTAGAACATGCTGTGAGATTGTATACCAATTGGATGTTGACACCTAATCCTGACGCTTATAACGAGTAAGTCTATAAATAGGAAATATTATAACATATATAATATATATATTGCTAAGTATTTATAATAGTTTTCAAATATCTTGGTACCAATTCTATGGTACATTTTATAAAACAGTAGATATTGATTAGATAAATACATATAAGTGGAACAAATTAATGTACATATTTAATTGAAACATTAGGTATACCGGTCTTAAGTGACGTCATACGGATTTTAATCGTTGATTTTTTTATCTAAATTGTGCGATTTAAAATAATATAATATAGAGCACGTGTAATTGATATATAGAAGTATTATTATATGATATTTATCGGATAACAATTACACCAAATTGCTTTTATGAATCGCCAACGGGTTTCATAGATTGATTTCACAAACTCATCCAAGATCATAACCTCCAAGTAAATGATGATGAACAAACAAATGACAGAACAATGAAATAATCAAACAAATGACAGAATAATCAAACAATACACAAAACAATCGGATAATTACTTTAAATATATAAACAAGAATAAACTCATCATGAGATACTATCAAAAATTTCAGGATACATGCTGATATTCGTAGCACTGTTTATTGCGTGGGCATTCAAGCCGGAGGTGCTAGGGAATGGCAGTTCGCCTGGGAAAGGTTCCTTGTAGCGAGCGCGCCTTCAGAAAGAGAACTTTTGCTTTCTGTACTGGGCTGTACAAGGGCGCCATACTTATTGTACAGGTAAAAACAATCATATGTTACTCAAGTCGCTTTTATCTGTAGTTGATATAATTAACTACAGTCAATTGTTTTTCGATAATTTAAATATATATGCTATATATTTGTATATAATTAAAATTGCTTAAAAATAAATAATGACCTTCATTTTAATTAGCAATTGAAATAATTAATTTTGTACAATTGTTTTAATGACGCTCTTGTAATTAAGGATTTAGATGTCGCATTTGATATCGTATCATAATATATTTGAAAACGAGTAGAACCGGTTTTTAGAATTATTTAATAATTAATTTGATTAGTATAACAATTATGTTCATTTGTTGATAACTGTGCTATTTGATGGATGTAAATGTTTTAGGTATTTGGATCTATCTTTAAGGAACGACAGTGGAATACGTAAACAGGATACGATCAGAGTTTTTTCAGCTGTCGCCAGTTCATCTATTGGGGAACCGATTGCTTTTAACTTCGTCAGGGCCAACTGGCTCCGGCTTAAGGAATAGTAAGTCAATTGCTATAATGTAGTTCATAAAACAGGAACTCGTTTGCTCATGATATTAAAAGTAAGTCATTTATTGACAGTGTCTGAGACGAAACAAATTATGTTTGATTATATCCAGCGTTTTATAGTATATAAAAATATATTGTATATTCTTCTGTTTTTAACTCATGGATGTATAAAAAAATATTATCATTAAAATCTTGTTTCACAGTGTCGGCTCCGTGTCCACATTGAATTCTATCTTGAAAGTTGTAACGAGAAGATTAAACGAAGTTCATGAATATGAGGAGGTAAATATGAGATTATCTTGATGTATATAAGAATGCCATACTATTGTATATTTTATATTTTGGCTAAAAAAAGAGAAAAAATAATAAATTAATAAATATTTTCTCTTACGTTTTTGATGGAATTAAAATCAATATAAGGAAGTGAAAAAATTTTAATGTATAAGATTTTCGGTTCTTATTGAGTTATACAGTAATAATTATAAGCAATTTTGTTTATCCCTTGAAATATTTTTGTATGATCGTATTCTTTCTGTCTGTGGTATCGTGTTACATAGTGTCACAATATTATTTGTATTATACAGTTAAAGAGATTTGTCGGAGAGTCCTGCAGTGATCTGGGAAGACCGGTCCAGCAGGTGTTGGAAAGAACAGCTGCAAATGTCCAATGGATGCAAAGGAATTACCGAAATATCGTGGATTGGCTCCTGGAAGCAGAAAAAACTAAAACAGCATAAAAGATCTGCGACATTTTTATTTATTGTAGACTAATGTTTAATATTATAAATATTTAAAATAAAATTTAATTAGCATTTTAAAATCATGGAATAACATATTTTCTTTTTGATAATAGTTATTTAATAATATCATAAGAAATAGCAAGAACAAAATATAAATGTCTTAGTAAAAATAATTTTTTACATGTAAACTATTTAAATACTATAGTTATTATAGTGTAGTTTAATTTCATAAATTGATAAAAGTAATATATATTTTATGTTTCATAGACCAATTGGTATCGATTTTTATTCTTGGATGTAATTTTCTAACTTTATAATTGAAAATACCAATTGAAGAGTGATTTTAAATTGTTACTATTTTCAACAAGTATAAAATATTATGAAATATAATATGTAACAAGTTATGCATGAATACATCCAAATACCTCAAATTGAATATTCAAATTGAAGTGTTTTTTGACTAAATTGTACAAGGTTATTACATATATGCATATTTTTTTTACAATTATACAACTTTAGAATTATTTGAGTTATAGATGAATGATAGGTAATCTTGATTCATTTGTGTTTGCTTTATTGACTACAATAATAAAACCATGCATATCATACGAATAACAATTTCAGAAATAAAACGAAGTAGTTTTATATAATGTACTTTTCTTTGTAATCACTTAGGTATCAATTCTACTTAACAGTTTTTTTTCAACCTTACATAAATTTAAACATCATAAGTCTCAGCCATATCACTTATTTATTATGTAACGACAACGTGTTTATTAACTTAATGTATAAAAATTAAATGTTAGTAAGATTAAATTGAAAACTTTTTATTAAGTAGTTTAATTTTAAAAATACTCTTGATCCTGTAAATAAAAGTGATCTATGTATTTTAATATTATAGGTTTTTAAAATAAACAATAAATATTTCATAGGAATTCTCATTAAATTTCCTTTTTATAAAAACGTGGTTTTGCCTGCGACTCTCTATGTATGTCCGGGCGACCAATGTCCTTCCTCAGAAACAAAAATATATGGATTTTCAATTTAAGTAAAGTAAATTTCTTTTCCTTCTCTATCGAATGGCATGAATAATAACCTATGTTCGTCTCCTAAGCTACCTCCCCACATACTTTCAGCTAAATCCGTTCAGCCGTCCTTGAGTAATAAGAAGTGTAACTAGCACTACTTTTTATAGATATGTATATAATTTTAATAAACATAGCCTCTGTAGGCTATAGTTTTTTGAACTTGATTTATTATTTTGGCTTTACAAGACAAAAATCTAATGAATCGAAAGCATGTTTTAAAAATATATTACAATGGTCGTATAATATATTGTAAGTAGGTAAGTAGTATTCTTTAATCTATGTAACATACTAATGTAATCTTAACAGTGGAATGATTAATGTCCCGATTTTATCGATTTTCATATCGCATATCTATAATGATACAATAAACAATGACAATATGATATCATTGAAAAAAAATATCATGTAAGGAAATCCAGTCGCCAAAATATCGTACTATTTAACTGTCGCCTGTGATATTAGCAGGGTAAGTTTTTTTAGTAACATGATTATTTTGATCTCGGGAATTTACGACTAAAGTAATTATTTTAAAAAGAATATTATTAATGTTTCTATTGTCACTTCGATGTATGTACTGACTCAGAAGAAATTCTCTGTATGTTAGCTTTACATTTATAAGTGAGAAAATAAAAAAATGGTTTTAAACATCATTGATGTATTCAAAAAATATAAAGAGATAGTCTTTTCCAACAGAAAGTCTTTAAATAAATGTAGATTAGTTGTCCTCAATATTCGAATTTCCTAACATAGACATTAAGTTTCTAGTATAGTCCTATTTTTCGTTTCGTTGGTTAATATTTGTAAGGAAAATGGATGCTACAATAGCATGAAATTAAAATGCTCAGTGATAATCAAATGATCTGAAAATAATAGGTGAATTTTTTGTAACAATCATAAGACAGATATGTATTCCTAAAATTACACATGTAGTTAATATTGAGCTTATATAAACACATGTAGCTATCAACATAAGGAAACAACTGAGGCTGGTTTAGAATCCTATTAAGAAAGCCAGTGTAATAAATTTGTTCTAGTGATGATATTACATTTAATTGGGTACGAATAAGCAGATAAAATCAATATAAAACCTATACCTATTATAGAAAATAAAATAAGTTGGGTTTGCCATTTTTACACACGTTTCAAAAAACATCCCATGTACGCACCTAAAAACTGTAATATTATCCAGTATGAGCATCTTTTCGAATATTGTTTTTTTTAGCTCAATGTCATATTTTTAATAATATCTATGTACTACATATACTGCCCAAGCAAGTTTTCCAGAAAATGAAACAGACATTTGTCTCTTAGTCATAGCATGACGTAAAATAAAGGTCTATAAAAATTTTCTCCTGTGACAACTCTATACATTTTCATCAAAATGTTTTTAGTGGTTTTGCTTTGTGTTGATTTTCTATACAAGTAATATTCTTTGTTAAAATAAGAGTGCGTAGATCCTTCTCACCACCACCCATTTAGTTTAATCCAGCGATCAGTTTTAGCACATTATTCAAATCTTCCCTTCATCGATCACCAGTATAGGGCTTCTGGACATAATAATACTGATAGATTGAAAAACCAGCACACTAAAATGTGAATATAAATTGATCTACAGGGTAGAAATGTTACAAGAGTATTGTATTCCCATATTCCCCACTAAAAAGTAGCTGATTTGATGATTAAATCATTCCTCTGTAAAGTTATTCTCTTACAATCATGACGGCTTTGGTATAAACAGAGTCATTCCTTGAATAATCTGGCTTATTAGTCATTCAATATACGTTGTACTTCTATATAAAATATGTTTCCAATAAAGGTATTAATAGCTAACAGTCCAAGGCTAACTTTACGACCATATCGATAAGCCACGAGAGGTAAAATAATAGTCTAGGGGAGTGAAGAGAAAGAGGATACTTATGCTGAAAAAAAAAATATTTACAATAGTAATATAACTTTTTATTTTCGGTAACATTATGAAAATTAAATTATGTAAGAGAGAGGTAATGAGATTCGAAGGTGTTCAGATAAGGAGTTAGAATCAAAAGAGGTTATAAAGGAAGGATACGTATATATATATATACGTATCCTTCCTCCTATATATATATATATATATATATATATATATATATATATATATATATATATATATATTTAAATCTATCAACTATCTCTGAACCACGAAAGTACATTAAAACGATTACGAGCTGTTCATCACCGCTTTATGAAAGTTACGTCTTATATCGGAATATTCGTTTGATATCCAAGCATTCTTATTCTTATTACTATTTCAAAACAATAAACAAGGAAAACAAAATAATTTATTTGCGTGTACACAACTTGTTATCTAATTATAATAATACTTTTTATTAAAACGAGTAACATTGCCTTTTTTAATTAAATCTGAACTGGTAACACACCTTTTCTTTGTACTTATTTTAATATCAAACGACAATATTTTAAATGTACACACATTTGTTAATAAATTGACGTCAATACAAAAAAAGTCACTTTTCATTTGAAAAATAACTCAGTTTCTATAACGTTTTACAAGAGTAGGGTTAAGGAAGCAGTGCCGCTTTAATCCTTACATATGCATCGTTTTTGTACACACATGCAAATGTTTTCTGCACACACAACCCGAGATTTCCAGATTGTCCTTCAGATTATTTGTATAAAAGATAAGCAGTGTGTAGTTGTACTTCAGCCGCTTTGGCTGGTAAGCTGCCCTAGTCGCTAGCAGCGGTCTATAAAAAATATTATTTACATTAATATGTGGTACTTTTAAAAATTGTAACAAATCATGAATCAAATGACATCAATATATATACATATTATAAAATGAAGTTGGGTCCGACTGTCTATCTGTTCACAATAAACCAAAAAATTACTGCACCGATAATCAAGCGGTTTCACCACTCGATAGCGTAATGCTCTAGAAAAGTTTTAGTAAATAAAATGTAAAGTTGTGTATTTATTTGTGTATACATTAACGGTATTTGTTGAAGATATTAGAAAATAATGAGCCGTCTAGGAGCTTTTAATGAAACCGCTGCCTAAAGTCCTTGAGATATAGTTTAATAATGGATGGTGAAATTGTGTGTCTTATAAAAATCCATAGAAAAATCTGCCATAGCATATGTCTATATCTTAAAGATAACATGCTTATATGTATTTCATTACTTTTAAAAATTGGCGTTCATGAAGCTTTTATTGGTAATCTATTTACATAAACATAATATTAAGTCTTGTCAAATTAATATCCTTTGTGTTCAATGTGTAAATTATTTAATTCGTACATACCATTTGAAAGTTATCATAAGATAAGTTTACAAATTAGAATTAAATCCACGCGATAGCTCACTCAGTTTTTCACATGATTACATCATTAATTTTGTATACAAAAATATATTATAATTTTATTATATTAAAAAAATATTATTAACATAAAAATACAGTTTTTCTTAGTTTAAACTCAAAATATATTTAAGTAAAAATGGTGATGAAATTTTTGTTTTCATTGATTTAACTCAAAAATAAAGTACTCAACGCATCTTACGCAACAGGCTATTTTATATATTTTGTAAAGTAGCCGTGAGAAACCGGGGCGGGTACCTAGTATTAAATATCTGTTAACGTTCGTATTGCGTAATGTATGATAAAGAAATTATGTAAGTAAGAATTAAACAATGAAGGTTTAGTTGTTGTTTCGGGTAGGGTGAGCGGTGCTTATTTAAGTCCATGGCGTGCATGCCATTGGTATAAACAAAATTTTTTGTATTTTCAAAATGTCTCGCCATTTTTCAAATAAATTCAAAATAATACACCTATTAAATACGTTATTACGGTTCACTTTGATTTATTTTTAATTGATCTTTAGCCTAGATTTCTAATTAATTTTAATGACCCAAAATTTGTAGGTTTGATGTTCTCAAAATCTTATGTAATTCATTACTTGCTAAAACAAAAAACCATCTATGATGTGATGGTATAATCAGAACTAGCTTCCTTCCTCATTTGAGTTGTTACAATTGCAGGAAAACTTTATTATATACAGACCGTATATTAAAGAAAAATAGTAAAATTGAACTACACGCGAACATCTAAAAAACTAAATGCTTAGGTAGATGATTCTAAAAAAAATTTTTCCTTTTAAGTTATAAGAACCAAATAAAAATGAAAATATTATACGTACATGTCTTAGAAATAGCACAAGAGAGCTGGTGCAATTTTTTTTCCAGTTATTTCGTTACAAACTTCTAGCGTCTTCAAAGACTCCATTTTATTCCATCTAAAGCGCTTGAGATACTAATAAATATATGATTTTTTAAAACAATATTTTAATGATAATGAATGTTTCATTTAATGAGTTTCCTTCAAACTGTAATTGTTTCCACTTTTCAAAGGTTTTATTAAAAACAAAATGGTACTTAAGTTGCTCGATTATATTCGAATACTGCGGTTATAATGACTTGAATAAATATTATCATCAGAATATGAAGATAATTTCTTGCTAAGTATTTTTTTCCGATCATAAATTAAAATAAAAATGCCTATCGTAAATATTAGTGTCTTAGATTGGAGATCTGCTTTTTAGAATGTTCCTTGATATCTATTTTTGCCTATATCTCCTTCTCGTATATGGTGACAATGTACGCGTTTTTTACTCTGATGTTTTGTAATTATTATGCTCATACATAGTATATATCTATGATTAAAAATATTATTTTCTTTGTTTGTAAAAATATGTAGGGTGTTTAATTAAACACACTTCTTACTTTGAGACAACCAAGAAGTTGTAGGATATATTATTACTAGTAGTATAAAGGTGAACTAAATTTCCAAAATATAATTTAGAATGACAAAAGGATCAACGCAAGTAGGAGCTTCAAGTATTTAGCTTCACTTTGTTTTAAATTTTAAAAAATGATTAATGGAAAATGTTTGCTTTTTTTAAATTAAAATTTAATCTAAAATAGCTTTTATAAATTAAATTTCTGAAAACTTATTCCGAAAACATTAACTATTTCTGTATAGATTTTTGTTCAGACAACAAAATAATTTTTCACCCTCAATTTTTCTACATAAAGTGTCTTGGCCTTTTGCATGTCACTTTATTTGGTCCAAAACTGTGATTTGACTTTTATCTGTGTTTTGCTTGTTGTTGTTTGTATAGACATAGGTATAAACCTTTTCTAAAAAGTATTATTTTTTTCATAATTTTTTTATAATGTGATAAAATGAAAATAAAAGGCCGTCTGCTCGCTTGCTCTTTTGGGACTTAAATAATTTAAAATTTGAGTCATAATTATGATCTGAAATTAGTTTTATCCTTAATTATTTTTTTGAGTTTGTAAATGATTCAAGTCCTATATAGTTACGAGTATACATACCATAGTTTCATTGCATATATAACGTCGTTCGAAATAGAACAAGCTTCTTTTGATTTCATATAAAACCGTTACACTTTTATCGTAAAACGTGTGAACATTCATATGAAATTAAAAAAAAAAAAACATTTTAAGGTCATGACTAATTAATGCATAAACTTACTAATATCTTTTTAATAGATACTCTAAAAGCCAGGAAAACATTATTTGAATCACCTTCCTTCCTTAATTTAGATACCTTAACTTTAAGGTCACCCGTATTGTCTGAATAATAATAAAAAAACTGAATTACGGACAAACAAAGGTCTTAGTAAATCATAAGAATTATATTAATTAGACTTTTGACTGCATTACTTTGATAATGAGTACATTTATTGATCAATGATTATAACTTGTTGAAACTTTATACAATCACTAGCTTAGATACAACATAGAAAAAACAAGAAGAAAAGAAGGTTTTCTTTCAAGTTAAAAAGTATATTCTTGTAAATAATAAGAATAAAAAATAAAGAGATGCAAAGTTAATACATATTTCTTTTTCCGACATTTTGTTTCTTTGAGAACTATAGTAATATTTATAATAACTTAGTTTGTATTTAAGATGTCAATATCTTTTATAATTTCTTAGTAATTTTAAAGCCATAAACCTAACAGATACATCAAAGTAATAGCCTATTACTTATAAGGCCTGGATTTGTCTAGTTCGCTATTCTTTACTCTTTTTTTGTGTTTTCACTTTTAATATTTTTTAGCTTGTTAGTGGTGAATATAAAAAAAAATACATTATTATATGTCATTTATTTATTAAAAAATATTTTATATACTAAAACCGTATACTAAAAAAGGTGGTTAATTTTTAATCTTTTTATTTTTACATAATTTACATACAAAATTCTTTACAGTTTTCTTTAAAATTTTCTAGATAAAAATGCTTAATTTTTTATAAAAAACATCAAAATTTCTATTTGCTAAATAACTTTTGAAGTATTCGTGACCTTTTCGAAAACTTAACAGAAACATAGTAGCCAGTTTTTAATGATACAAAGTCCAACATTAAGTTCATCAATATATTTTATTTTACATAACGATGATCTAGTAAAGAGAATACCTTATTTAAAGGTACAATAAACTGGCGCTTTGTGTAATAAAATGAACAACTAAAAAGCTACATACCACTGAATTATATATAATTGACTTAAGTAGAATACTACCATATCTAATAATGACGAAAGATATAAAAATATTGCAATGCAAGATATTCCAGCAAAAGACTTCAAGAATCAGATTTAAGTGGGACAACCTCTTTTAATTCTTCACTTAATGAGTCCTCTTCTTCTTCCTCTTGAGCAGTAACATTTTCTATTTGTTGTGTTGTTCTATTTTTTGATTCGGGTAAATGTTTGTAAAGTCCAAAGAGGCAAACGGATGCTGTAATAGCGTAAAATAGGAATAACACGTAACTGTCATAAGTTGTGTATATAGCAGGTGTTATTTTTAAAACGATCGCTAATACAAATGATCCAATAATTCCTGTCAAAGCCAAGAACAAGTTTCGTTCTTGTTTTGGTATGAGATCAATCAAAAAACTAATACCTATTATCAATGGACCACAACTGTAGCTTATTGAAAATCCGAAGAATAGTAATAAATAGATATATTTATTTTCATACGCGATGTTTAATTTAGTTACGTACGAGTAAATACTAAGCAGGTAGAGGAAAAATATTCCACTGGCTAAGAAAATAAGTAACTGTGTACGTCGTTTTAAAATACTGGTTGTATAGCATCCTACGTATGCACAAAAAACTGTAACACCGTTAAGTATTAACAATCCTTTATAAGCCTCTTCTTCCTTGTTAGTTATATTTTTTATGATATCACTAGCGTAAATGGTAAAAGTTAATTTTCCTGAAAAGTAATAGAGACAAATCGTAAGCGCCGTATAAAATAATGGCTTGTAAAATTTTTTGCTACTAAGAACTTTACGTATTCTGCCAATTATATTATCAGCTTCTTTATTGTCTTTTGTGGATATATTATCCAAATATGTTTTTTGATTTGAAATAAGAATTCGAAGTTCATTTTCAGAGTCTGGGTCGGTTCCTTTCATCCGCCGATGAAGTTTAGCACATTCTTCAAATTTATTTTTTGTAGCCAGCCAGTATGGTGTTTCCGGAAAATTAAATCCGTTGAATAAACAGCAAGAGAAAACAATATAAATAATATTTTTTCGAGCTTCCATTTTTGCAAGAAAATTTGATGTCAAATTTCCCCAAAAAAATGCTGCCGATGTTATTGTTAAGATTAACCCCCTGGATTTCGGAGATACTAATTCACTTATAATCATGACAAATACTGTAAAAACTGCCCCTACTAAAGTTCCTATTAAAATTTGACTCAGTATTAGTTGAGTGAATGTTTTACTATAACTGAAAATGATGGTTCCTATTACTGTGTTTATATTAACGAGATGAAAGCTAGCTTTTCGACCATAACGTTGCGCTATCAGAGGTAAAATTATTGCCCAAGGAAATGAACATAACGCGGATGTGCAAGCTGAAAAAAAAAGTATCATATTTTTTAGGAATGTGAAAAAAGGGTCCTTAATAGAGTTGCAAAATACACAAAAGATAATTTTTAAAGATTATATTTTAATGCAGTTGGCATTTATTGGTCTTGCGAAAATCTAGAATAATAATATAAAATCTAGAATAAAAATAAAAACTTTGAAATAAGTGAAAAAGCGATTGTAATATATATATTAGCAACTTACGGAACCACGAAGCCATTTCCGGGGCGATAATATTTTCTGAAGATTCCTTGTTTATTTCACTTAAAATATGGTTTATTGGAGCACCCATGTAAAGTCCTAATGTAAATAAATAATTTACTATAGGACAACATGCAGAGAGCTAAGGATAAAAATATTAACATGAAAATAAATTAATTATAAAGCACTGGATTATATTTGACAAGATAATTAAATTTAATATTTACATACCTGTCTAAAAAATAGCGCACATTGACTTGGTGGCTTCTCAATTTCCTCTTTTTTTTCTTCTTTTGTATCCTCCATTTTCTTTGACGTTTCCATAACAGTGGTGTAATTAGCAAGAAATACTTTATAATGGTTCGGTGACGGCTAAAAAAGTAAACTTATTTGTAGAGGTGGTAGTTGATATAAGCATCGTTGACATTGTATTTTTTTTTGCCTTACATAATGATTATTTCGTTTAACCTTGGCAAATTAGAGTTTTGTTGTATAATGAACGAGTATTTTATGTTAAATGTATTTAGAATTATTCCGCCTCTATCGAGGTATTTTACATATTCTTATTAAGATAACAGTAATCTTTGTACGTATAAAATCATTTATTTCTTTTTATTATCAATGTGACAGTTGTAATATATAGAATATAAAAAAATAAATGATATGAAATTATTAATACTATAATGATATATCGTACAAGATAGGTAGATAGTAGGCAGGCTTAGGTAGGTAGTATTATTTTGGAATTTATTGAAAAAATAAAACACTCCTGGGAACTAGGGCTTTTTTTCTTTAATCCATTTCCCGTCAAATTGTTAAAGTTTTCTAATCGAACTGTATTCATTTCATAATGAAGTCTTTTGAATTATTTAAAATATTTATACAAGACAACAAATCTCCATCACATTATTGTTGCTGCTGTTTCTTAATTTTTGAACTGTACTACATATAATGTAAGATTTATTCAAATCTTTTGTTTGCAATTGTTCTAATAAATTAAATTGATTAAAATAGATATCACTTATTTTGAACAAAAGTAATGCCTTTTTTAATTACAGAGTCATGGAAATATGTAGTATTTACACGTTAAATATAAACTTAAATAAATCTGAAAAATATTAAAAAATGACCAACAAAGACAAGTTTTGCCTTATTATGAAAGGTATTTCTCCATTTTAGTTAATTAGAATAAACTAATATAAAATAATTTAGGATAAAATACACAAAAAGCTATCTCAGAATCGTATCATACAGTAATCTATTTTATATATTTATCTGGGTTAAAGACTTGATAATAATTATGTTGTCTTAATTCTGGCACTATACGCTTAGAAACGAGTGCAAATTGTTTTTTCTTGAATTTATTTTTGAATTTTGATCTTTTGTTCTAGATGGCGACAACTAGAGCGGTCTTTTTAATTTTAATGTGGGCCTATGCTAGTGGATTGTCAAGTCCACCAGTTACAAGGAGTACAATATTTGGCGATGAAAAACGAGTAGGAGAAATATTTGAAAATATTGACATTGTTAATGATGACGCTAATAATTATACGTTATACCGACTTCCTACAACCACACGCCCAAAACATTATGATATTTTATGGACGATTGATATCAACCGACGTGTATTTGGTGGCCAAGTTGATATAGAACTATATGCCACGCAACCAAATGTTAGCGAAATCGTAATACATGCCCATGAAATGAATTATTCCTTTGTGGAATTGAAACATAATAATGCAATAATACCACAGCAATATAGCTTACAACCTGATGCAGAGTTTATGAGAATCATTCTGCCAAATAGTTCTATGCAATACAATGCATCTAACCCGGTCATATACGTACTTAGCGTTGGCTTTAGTGCAAGTCTAAGAAAAGATATGTATGGCATATATGAGAGTTGGTACAGAAACCCTGGAGAACAAGAAAAGTAAGTCATAGCAATGACTCTTATTTTTAAATTAAATTTTTGGTCTTAATAAGTTAAATGCTAAATGACATAGACTTGTTAATTTTTTTTTTATTTACTAGCAAACTTTAGAGCAGAACAAAAATACAAATGTTAAAATTGCGTTTAAGAAAAAAGAAATAACTAATTATTTTAAAATTCTTAATTTAAAAAAGTTAATAAAAACATGATTTTTCTAAAATGTAAATAAATACAGTAAATTATATGTAACTTATAGAAAACTACATTTCTTTAAACGAATATTATAACTAGCCAATTCTATGATACTAATTTAACGGCTTTTTAGTTACAGCACAAAAGCCAAAATATTTAATTAAAATCAAAGTTAAATAGATTATTATTTAAAAAAACAGAAAAATTGTCTCATGTATATCACAATCTCTTTGGTATTTGTTAGTGTTAGTGTTAGACTAAAAATAGGTTAGACTAAAAATAGGTTGAATACATTAGTTGAACGTTAAATTTTATACAATTATATTTAGGTGGATGGCTACAACTCAGTTCCAACCAACTTCAGCTCGAAAGGCATTTCCTTGCTATGACGAACCCAGTTTTAAAGCAACATTCAACATAACTATCAGACGTCCAACTGAACTAAAAAGTTGGTCACTTACACGTAGATTGTACACGGAGAATGCAACTATAGCGTGAGTATTTAGTCGTAATATTTTAGAATATTTTAAACAGTTTATAAAGTGTTTAGCACAAATAAATAATAATAATTTTATACTTTTAATATACAACCATGAGATTTGTTTCTGAAGTTTGGTTATATTTTTATTTTAGAGGTTACCAAAATGACATTTATAGTAAGACACCAGTGATGTCCACGTATCTCCTTGCTTTAATCGTTGCTGATTATGACAGTATAACTTTACCTAGCAATGCGAGTGAGCAATTCCATTACGAGGTTATTGCGAGAAGATCAGTTCTTAGAAATCAAGGCAACTATGCTCTTAACCTAGGACAGAATCTAACTGAAGTCATGGGTATTCATGTGGGCAAAGATTACTTCAGTTTGCATGAGAATCTAAAAATGACACATGCTGCTATTCCTGATTTCGGTGCTGGTGCTATGGAAAACTTCGGACTTATTACGTACAGGTTGGTTACCAACTATATGGCACCACTGCGTGAACTAGTGCCTTTATTTATGAATTAAGATTAATACAGCTAATATTATGACTAACCAATCCTAGTATTATGTTTCAAACAAAAGATTTCTTTTTAGGGAAGCGTACTTAATGTATGACGGAGAGCATACAAATGATTATTTTAAACAACTAATAGCCTATATCCTGTCCCATGAGATAGCTCACATGTGGTTCGGTAACTGGGTTACCTGTGACTTTTGGGACAATACATGGTTAAACGAAGGTTTCGCGAGGTACTACCAATACTTTTTGACACATTGGGTAAGTATGGTGCATATATATGTACGTAGTAATTATATCGAAGGGAATGAAAAATTATGATTTTATTAATATTAAAAATTAATAATTGAAGTAAAGTTGATTTTTTTTTCAAATATAAAAATGTGGATAAAAATTATATATTTAACTTCTATATTATATTTTTTTTAAATGATCAATTTATGAAGAGCAGTTTATTTGAAAAAAAAAAAATGTTTGAATATTTACTTTTATTGAATAAAACAAACGCAGGCAACTAAATTTACTAAAATTACGTACGCAATTATGTACGCAACTAAATTTACTAAAATTCTAGGTTGAGGGCTATATGGGTTTGGATTCTCGTTTTATTAACGAGCAACTTCACACATCGCTACTAGCTGATTCGTCTGACTCCGCCCATGCATTGACTAATCCAAACATTGGTAGTCCGAGTTCAATAAGCAATATGTTTAGTACTATAACTTACAATAAAGGCGCATCTGTAATACGCATGACTGAACACCTTCTTGGTTCACAAATATTCGAAATGGGCTTAAGGAAATATTTGGTTGATAAGTAAGTTGTGTGTTCAATAAAATTTTGTTTTGGGATTTTTTGTTGCAATTGGTTGCAGTTTTAACCTAGTTATTTGAATTCCAATGATTGCTTCACCTTTAAAATGACAAAGGTACTTTTTAATAAAAAATATTTTGTTTCATTGTTCTTTAGCGCATATAAAACCGCGCGACCAATTGATCTTTTCGAAGCACTGCAAAACGTGAGTTTGTCCACTGGCGCAATTTCACAGTACAGAGACTTCTCGTTTATTGAATATTTTAAAAGTTGGACCGAACAGGCTGGGCACCCGATAGTAAATGTGCAAGTTAACCATCAAACCGGAGATATGGTGATTACACAGGTAAAGAAAGTGAATAAAATAACAATTTATTTTCTATGTTATTGAACACTTTATTAAAAAAAAAGATGGTATTCAGATTGGAGTTGCTGGAAACCAAAATTAGCCTTGTCGACCACATTGTTATTTTTTATCAATTCCTTCAAAGTATTCTATGGGCCTGTGTTTTAAACTCATTATATTATAAACAGAAAACTTCAATAGCATTTTAAGTAATTCTAAATAAATGTATCATTGCAGCGTCGTTTTAGCATAAATACTGGTTTATCCCGCAATAACAAGCAGTATGTTATACCGCTCACATTCACAAGTGCTGACAATATAGATTTTGATAACTTAAAACCGAGTCACATAATGAAGGATGGTGTTGTCGTAATTAATCGGGGTAGCGTAGGAAACCACTGGGTCATCTTCAACAAACAGCAGACAGGTATATAATAATGGATTCATGTTTCTGTCGCTGTGACGTTTTAATCAGTAAATATGGTATTTGTTTTTAGGATTTTACAGAGTCAACTATGATGATTACACTTGGGACCTCATAACTGCTGCCCTCCGCAGTCCAAACAGAACGTTGATTCATGAATATAACAGGGCACAAGTATAATATAAATGCATTTTATAATTATTAGGACGTTGTCCAAAAAATATTAAAAACAAGATAATATATTTTTCAGATTGTGAACGATGTGTTTCAATTCGCAAGGTCTGGCCTAATGCCCTATAATAAAGCTTTCAACATTCTGTCATTCCTGGAAAATGAAACTGCATATACTCCTTGGGTTGCTGCAATTACTGGCTTTAACTGGATTAGGAATAGATTCGCTGGTACCAATTATTCAGCTCCACTCGAGGTAGCTTATTATTAGATATTCCTTTTAATAAATTGTAATGGATATAATAATAATCAAATTTGGCTATATTCAAGTACTGTTTAAACTTTTCTTAGCCGATAGCCACATAATTGAGAATATTTTTTTTTTTATTTAAAAGGGCCTTATAGCAAAATGGGCATCAACGGCCATGAATCAACTTACATACTATCCCCAACAAAATGACACTTTCATGACTTCATACTTACGATACCAGCTTGCACCATTCATGTGCAGCATGAATGTTCAAGAGTGCCTTAACGCTGCTGAAACACAATTTCGTGCATTAGTTAACAATCGAACGGAGTACGTATTTTTAAGTTTCAATTGTGTATAAGTGCGTTATTATAGAATAAGCCTTTAATTTTATAATAGTCCATTGGTAATAAACGTGATTTTCATATACAGTTTTAACCAAATTATACTGTATATCTAACGATTTAGGGTTTAATATAGCCTGTAATTTCCAGAGTCCCAGTTAACAGTAGAAACTGGGTGTATTGCCATGCACTAAGGCGTGGTTCTAAGGCAGACTTTGATTATCTCTGGCAACGTTTTAATACTCACAATGTCTATACGGAAAAAATTTTACTCCTTATGACCTTAGGATGTACAAATAACGAAGAATCCTTGAATACGTAAGTATTAAGTATTTGCTAACTACACTGTTTGGGCTAAGGCTCTAAGAAAAAATTTCAATGGTTCATAACTTGACTATCTCACTCCATAATGGGTTAGTATATAAAAAATATTCTCATAGAAAACTGGTTTATATGACATAAATTTATAAAAATCATAACACATATAATAATTTTATGCAATCAACATTTAATGATTGAAGCCTAAGTAATGAATAAGAATGCAATAACAGTTGTAATTTTGTTGTAGGTTGATAAATAATATCGTTGAAGAGAATTTTGTTATCCGAAAACAAGATTATACAACTGCTTTCAACACCATATTCAATGGAGAATATGAAAACGTACAAATAGCCTTCCGCTTTATCCAAAGAAACCTCACCCAAGTACTGACAGCGTAAGTAAAGTCAAAGTATAAATAACATATGTTTTTTTTGCAATTGTTAAAAAATCTTTTTTAACACTTGGTCCGTATATGTCGTTAAATAATATATCTCATATAATTTATTTATAACTGTTAATGATGAAAATTAAATATTTATTTGTTTAAAGATTCGAATCTGCAAGTCCGATTTCCAATATAGCTTCAAGATTAAGATCGGCACAAGAAATCAATGCTGTAAGTATAACATTATATGATTGTTTAATAGAATAGGAATATTAAGAAATAACATTTTTTTATTTGTGTGATGGAACGTTAAACGAAATAATGTTATTTTTTTACAGTTTATAAGTTGGGCTACACAAAATAACAATACACTGGGACAGTATTACAATGCTGTTGTAAACCAGGCTCAGACTACCCAAAGCAGTTTAGATTGGGCTGTAGAAGTTCAAGACGATATTGGTCAGTATCTTGATGAAGGTGATATAGAAATTACCACGACAACATTTGCACCACCATCGACACCACAAATATCAACAATTACTCCCCCACCTTTGGTTGAACCGGAGTCACCCAATCTACCAGATTCCTCCGTTACAACTATGATATCATTATCACTTGTCATCATTACAACATTAGTACATTACTTTACATAAGTGTATCATATAATAATATTTATAATAGTCATAAAAATAAAATTAATCTTTATAACTGTTTTGAAACAAGTTCCTTTATGTGCACACGACCCTTTGGTCTGATAAGATTTACCGATAATTATTAGAGTTTTAAATATTTATAACAAAACAAGTACATATCAAACTGTATCCATGCCATCTGTATTAATGAAAAAGTAAAGAAAATATATTTTACAATTTATACATAAAATCTTTCATTTAAAGTCTCTAACCTTGGTTAATTATTTTAAATCTATTTATAAGAATTAATACTAGACTTGAAAATTTTTCTCATATAATGGTGAGTGTGTGAAAGTTAATAAATGTTTAAGTTTGTAATATACTACCTAGCTATATATGTATATATAGTTAGTTATGTATATATTCAAGCAATTACATTATCCCATATTTTTAATTATACATGCAGTCCATACTGATAGTAAATAAAGTAAAAAACCAGAAATAAGTTTCAATAATTGTAATAGATTTTTGTTTCTTTCAATAAACAGATCTTTATTTATTCGCTAAGAGATTTTTATCATTGTATTACTAACAGAAAATTAAATCAGTGCAACAATACATAATGTCTCGGAGTTTTTATTTATCAAAAGACTTATGTAATATATATTTACATACTTCAAAATATAATTTGTGGCTAAGGACCCAAATATTACAATTCAGTAGTGTCAAATAAATGTTATATTTACTTCATTATTATTAAGACAACATTTTCTTTTATTATTTAAATAAAATGTCTTCTTATTTATCAATAGGCTTAAGGGAGTGAGATTAAATGTATTAAATTGTTTTATTAATAATTGTATTTTATTGGCTCGTTCTAATCGCCATTTATAGGGCAGGTTATCTTATACATAAAATACGATAAACTTAACTTACGTAAATGGAATCAAATATGATGGATAGTTGACGATTGTAATAAAAATTATTTAATGATAATATAAAAAGAAATATCCATGAATCATATAATCTTTTAATTTTCCTGACATACACATTCGCCACTCTACTTAGATAACTTTAGTGATTTTAAAAAGTAAAATGTGACATTTATCAAATCTTTAATTTAATTTTATAAATATCTGCGTACCAGTGGATATAAATACTGAAAACGGATCGAATATGGACTAGAAATTCCCTAAATGTTAGAAGATTTTAAGAGACAAGCCTGATAGATAGATAGATCAAACAGTTTAAAACACATAATGGTGTTGAAGTACGACAATCATCAGTCAGTTTTTAGACTTTAATTTGAGAAAGAGGTGACCCTCATGTTTCCCATGTAAAACCATTAAGTGGAGACTACCAGAAGTCCATTGATATCCTTACACATCTTAGCATTCCAAACATAAATCAACTGTTTTGAAAAGTTCACGATGATAATTTCGCGGTTCTATTAGTGCATCTGGGCTTGCATCAAAAATTACATTCGCAAGTAGAAACCTTTCAAGATATTGTTAACGACTAATTTATTGAAAAATATCCATTTCAAAACCGTTATGCACGCAAGAACAAAGAAAATTCTTTCAAGATAAAAATGAGGAGGAAAATATAGGAAACAATAAAAAATGTACGTGTTGCCAAAGCCTTGGGCTACAATCATCTTAGTCATCAACTGGTTAGGGCTTGAAAAGCAATTCTAAAACTAACTCGAGGAATATCAAACCGCACAATATGGCGATAATTTTGACAGACGTTTAACGAACGTTGAATAGGGACCTCTCAAACCTAAACCTGGGTTGCAAGTCCCAGGCACTTTCCTGGAACGTTTATAACGTGTCTATTAGACATCTACACGGTAAATATCTAGTCTCCAAACTGTGGCCTCAACAGATGATCATTACCTTTGGAAAAATACGAAACAAATAATAAATAATTGGCACAGCTTTTCTTCTTGAGGACACTGAAAAGATATACAAAATAACAAAACATTTCATGATATCGAAGACCTTTTCGAGTATTCATTTAAATAAAATTTATATTTTTGGTTATACCTACAATTTTTTATGATTTTAAACAAAACAGTTTGAAGGGAATGGAAAAATAAAATGTTGTTACTTTTACAAAAAGTAACATTATTTCGATAAAAGTATGTATATGTTTCGTCACTTAATCACTTCTAAGTGATTTTTATCTTGTAAGTCAAGGGAGAAAACATTTATTGAATATATTATTTGTGCAAATTCTTGCATAGTTGTGGTGTTATTACGTAACATTCTTTAATTCAGATACTTCAGTATATTTATATATAATGATTATTGGTTGGAAAAGTCTCAATTTAACGTTGATTTAATTTTAAACGTTATATGTTACGCTTAAGGTATATGAAACAAAAGTTGTCTTATATAATAATGTCTCAATATCAAATCTTTCAATGACAATCTAAAATTTTTATGGTATCAAAACAGTAATGAGCTACATTATATTGTTTAATTGTATGATAAAATAAAAGGACATTCTAAAAAATATCTAATTAAGATTAAAATAACAATGAGGTCTAGACAATATGATTAAGATATAATACTTAGCATAGTATATAATACGTTTCATTATTATAATATTCTTTGTTGTACGTAACCTTAGTAACAATCAGAAGCAAAAACCAAAAAGTAAATACTTTTGATGATTAAAATTACACGCAATGTAACTGATGTGCGATCTACTCGATGTAAGCCTGTCCAATACAATGGTTAGTGAAATTGCAATACTGGATTCGTATAATTTAAGACTTTCGCTAGTTTTATTCATTTAAATGAAACTAATAATATTTTCGGATATACTACGCGTGCTATTTATGTAAAAAACTCATACTCCCAACGTTTTGGCTACTTTTCCGCAACCATGATCACGGGCAGACGGGTAAACTTTTTTTCTTTAACATATTGCAATAGGAAGAGAAAATATTTTATGAAAATATACAATTCCTACCTAGCTCTTATAATCTTTTTTAAACTTACGTCATTGTTATTTTCGATAGAAATCTACATTAGCTCTCTTCGATGGCTACTAGTGAGCAACTTTCACCAAAATATAGAAAAAAAAAACAACGAGAAGTGAAAATAAACAATGTATAAAAAATATTAAACAAACGCGGTCTTATAGACAAATGAGTATTTTATCAGAGAAAATGATAGAAAAATATTGTTGGAAAAATTTGCTGTAGGTAGCATAATAAATTTAAAAAATAAATAAGAAGAATATAATAAGATAAAAGTATTTGTAAAAAATAAAAGTCCTAGATTTATCAATGTATATAAAAAAGTAATTTAAATAGTTGGGTGTTACGGATTTAGTTATTTTAATTAATTTAATATAAGCACTTCAATGTGGCGACAAGTTTAAGAGGGAATAATATTATCTTCATTGGGCCATCCTTGATTTATTTCAATTGGCACAAAACCACGATGATTTCTGAGTGCTATGGCATGTAAAAATATCAAATATGTATTATTATTATTATTCTTTTATATTATGATATTTTTTATTTTATTTTATGTTGCATATGCTTCTATATTTTTTGCAGAGGTAGCATTTATAACTTTTTCGAACAGAGTATAGGGGATTTCTGGACAGATTATATATATGTATATATTTATTTATTTATATGTGTACATATAAAGTATAATTCTTGACACGGGCAACAAGCTCATGTAATTTAATAAAGATAAGATAAAATCCTGATGATATTTTTAAGTACCCATTACTTTAATACACACACACCGAAACCAGCGAAAATGGTAAGTCGACTGTTTTGTTAAGAAAATTATATTTTTATATAAACCTACGTACACAAACATTTCAAAATATATTATCATCTGTAAAAGGGTTTACAGAAAGAAAGACCCTATGTTCTTTCAAATTCATAATTAGATATAATCGCTTTATAAGTATCGATAAAAGTATTATGAGTAAATTAAAGAACTATTGCCAGTATTTATTTTACTTATTAACAATAGTTGTACAAAGTTTTCTTGCCTTTTTTCCTTCTACGTTATTAGTCTTCTTAGTCTTCTCCGAAGAAATTTATTTTGAGAAATAATAATCATTTACTCTTATTACTTAATATAAAAAGATTATAAATTAGAAATATAATCCTTATTTGATGCATTTGGGTAGAAAAATTGAATTGTATATACAATGTATATCTATAAAAAAGTATACGATGAAACAGGAAAAACGAACATAAATAATCTTTATGTATATAACGTTTGCAATTTTATTCGAAAAACATTAAATATGAATATCCATACTAATATAACGCTCAAGAAGCAAGTGTCAAACCTCAATCGTAACACACGATGAGCTAGTTTACTTGTTCTACCCAGGATACAGGATCGTACAAATTACGGCGAAACAATGATCACCTTTGAAGGTGCTTTGGCATGTATAATAAACTACCCCCAGATATAAAAAATGTAAACTCATTTAACGTATTTAAAAAAGAACTTGCTGAGTATATTTTAAATAATAAATAATTAAAACTAATACAATACGTGAAATTAGTACCTAATATAGAAAAATGTCTCTGAGTTAAGCGTTATTTCATTTCATTTCTGTTACAAGTGCGATGTCGAACTGTCTATTCATAAATGTTTTTGTTATAAGTGTAATTCTCATGTAAGTAATAATAATGTCTTAATGGGAATAAATATCTTAAACCAATGTAATATTACTTATATATGATATACGTAGTAGAAACGATAGATTATTCAAAAGCGTCAATGTCAGTTATATATATATATATATATTATATGTATGAGTCAGTGGTGGCTCAGTGGTTAAAGGGCCCGCCTCTCGTCACCGAGGGCGCGGGTTCGATCCTGACCCGGGCAAGTACCAATGTGATTTTTCCGAATCATATGTACTTTCTAATAGTATTTAGACATCACTGATTAATGTTGATTCCCAAAAGAGGGTTGATGTCAGGCAGGCAGGCCGGTCGTAAAAACAATTAGCCAAAAACTATTCACAACATGTAAGGCAGACCCTGGCTGTAGCTGGGAAATTGCCAGGTAGAAGAAGATATTATATGTATATAAAATGCCAATTTACATATAGATGCGTATATCGAACAAATTTCACACAAGATTATATGCACTCATACGAATTATTATTAAAAAAGTAAAGAACTACTCTGAGGTGAATTCTTCTGGTTGTATATTTCCAAAGTTATTAAAGATTTAAAATTAAAGACAAGTTAAATATCGCTGAAACAAGAAAGGTTTTTAAAAAGACTGATTTCAAATCAAGAACGTGCCATCGGGTACGAAACTGATGTTATTATCCATATTCATTAATCGAATATCCTTAGCATTCTTATCTCAGATAACATTGCAAAACAATATTTTGAATGATTAGTATGAAAATTTTGTCACGTATCAATTTAATCTGATAATAGTAATAATCTTGTTTAAAGTAATTACTCCTGCTATTTAAAAAGATGATAGAAGTACTGAAGCAGAAAAAATAAAACTATCATATGTCAAAAATACTTAATGAAAATATTTCAAACTTCAGCTATTAAATTTTAATATATATTTCTAGGAAAACCGCTGGTTATCCCTTGTATTTGGGCTAATATTTGTCCAGGGTTTACTGGCTCTAAGCCCAATACCAGTTGCCGAAGATGAATGGGAGGAATTTTCCAGAAGCCTGCGGAGCCCTGCTTACCGCTTACCAAACACTACAAGGCCATCGAGATATGAAATAAGTTTGACTCCTTATTTCGATGTTATTCCAACACCTAATATTCCACCATTTTCTTTCGATGGTCAAGTATCAATTTGGATACAAGCCACACAATCTGGAGTTCGAGAAATAGTTATGCATTGTAATAGTTTAGTCATAAATACCGTAACAGTATCGTTGAATAATACTGCTATGAATTTGACCAATTCAAATTTTACTTGTGAAATGCCATATGCTTTTCTAAGAATTGGTACTAGTGAACCTCTTCAAATGGGCCAAGAATACGTAATAAATATAAACTACAGGGGTTTCTTCCAAACAAACATGCGAGGTTTTTACCGAAGCTGGTACAGGGATTCTACTGGTTTTAAGTAAGTTTATACCTGTTTGTATTATTAAATACATGAAGAACTATTTTCCATATTTAATTCAATCGTTTTAATAACATTATATTTTAAGGTGGATGGGTACAACGCAATTCCAGCCTGGCCACGCTCGTCAAGCTTTCCCTTGCTATGATGAACCCTCTTTTAAAGCATACTTTGATATAACTATTCATAGAGAACCAAGTTTCAGTCCAAGTATTTCAAATATGCCAATAAAATCGACTTCAACGTGAGTGCGGATAAAATGTTTTTATTACATATATGTATGTTCTAACAATAAAAATCTTAAGTTTAAAAATATTTTAGAATATCTGTTCCTGGACGAGTCTCAGAGACATTCTTCACAACGCCTTTAACTTCCACTTATTTGGTAGCATTTATTGTATCCCATTACGATCGCGTCGAATCAAATGGTAGCCCTAATAGACCATTTCATATTTATGCACGGAATAATGCAGGTATTACTGGGAACTATTCACTAGTAATGGGAGAAAAACTTCTAGAGGCTATGGAAAACTATACTCAAATACCATATTACACTATGGCAAGAAATATTACTATGCAACAGGCCGCTATTCCTGATTTTTCTGCAGGTGCCATGGAAAACTGGGGATTGTTAACCTACAGGTATTTCTATTTGTTAGTTTTAATTAAATTGCATCGTTTTATTTGAATTTTTATATATTATCTCGAAATTACTTTCAGAGAGGCACTTATTTTGTTTGATCCTCAAAATACTAATAACTTCTATAAACAGCGTGTTGCTAATATTGTATCTCACGAAGTTGCCCACATGTGGTTCGGAAATCTTGTAACTTGTGCTTGGTGGGACAATTTATGGCTAAATGAAGGATTTGCAAGATTTTACCAATACTATCTAACACATTCGGTAGGTCACTAAAAATTTATACCTTATACTTGTTACATATGTATGTTTCTAATTTTAATTACTATCATACATAGACCATTCATAGACATTTTACAGACCATTTATTAATTAATTATAATGAAATTAAAATATTTTAGGTTGATAAAGATCTCGGATTTGATATTCGCTTTATTGTGGAACAACTCCAGACTGCTATGATTTCGGATTCTATTGATTCTGCGCATGCTTTAATCAACCCCAATGTAAATGATCCTACAAGTGTGTCTAACCATTTTTCCACTATAACTTATGCTAGAGGCGCTTCTGTATTAAGAATGACGCAGCACTTCTTAGGGGAAACTACATATTTAAAAGGTCTCCGAAAATACCTTAGGGCTAGGTATGAACAGAAATGTAAATTAACATCAAAATAGTTGTTTTTTAGTAAAAGAAATGCAAGAAATTTGGATAACTATTTTATTTATCGTTATTTATAGGCAATTTGATGTAGCGGAACCACAACATTTATTTAATGCTCTGGACGAAGCTGCACGTGAAGATGGTGCTTTGTCAGCATATGGTGGAATCACTATTAACTCATATTTCCGATCATGGGCTGAGAAAGCTGGACATCCACTTCTCACTGTTAACATTAATCAGACTTCTGGACTAATGACTGTTAGACAGGTAAATTTTATTTTACTTGGAATGGGTCTATACTAACATGTGTAAATTCAAAGTTTAAATACTTCATTAAAACCAAGTAAGGAACATTTCTTGTTGAAGAGCTTACATTAGGCGCTTAGTTTTTTTTAAAGGAAATAAGAAATCTATACTATACATATACATAATACCACTGGAAAGGATATTCGCTATCCAGTATTCATTGTTAATAGGTATGCTCCAATATGTTACAATGTCTATAATTTTATTTACGTTTAGGCTCGCTGGGAACGCAATACTGGTGTTTCAAATTTCACAAGCATATGGGAAGTACCAATAACGTGGACCAGAGCAGGCGCTCCAGACTTTAACAATCTGAAACCGTCTCAAGTGATAACAACTGATGTAACCAATATTGAACGAGGAACACGGGGGCTCGAATGGGTTATATTTAATAAACAGGAATCAGGTAGAGTATTAAGGACACATAAAAAATTTATTTCTTCAATATTTTAGTATTCTTCAGATATTTATGTTTGGAAATCTTTTTAGGATTCTACAGGGTAAATTATGATGACAATAATTGGGCCTTGTTAACAAGAGCTCTGAGAAGTTCAAATAGGACCGTTATACATGAATTAAATCGCGCACAGGTATTTATTTTACTACATCAATCTCCTTACTATATGTAATAAGTATGTCACTAGAATTTTTAATATAATTTAGTATATGAATGATATAAATTGATAAAGTTCTTTGCTGTATATTTACCAAATTTTATTTAAAGAATGACATCTAATATACATTTTATTCGTTATAATATAATCTATTTTATTACAATTTAGATTGTGGATGATTTATTCCAATTAGCAAGAGCTGGGGTTATGACATACACTAGAGCTTTTAATATACTCTCGTTCTTAGAGTTTGAAGATTCTTATGCACCTTGGATAGCAGCAATCGCAGGCTTTAATTTCGCCAGGAATAGACTTATATATGATACTACTAATATGCAAAGGCTTCATGTAAGTAATTCAGAGTAATAGCTCTATATCAACATATATAAACAAAAAATACACGAGTGAGATTGGGAATGAATAATAAAATGCGATCTATCACTTTTTATAATAATCACCACTCACTAATTTCTTATCATCTTTATATTAGACTTTGGCAATTAAACAAAGTGCTGCAATAACTCGCCGTCTTGGACACGTCGAAAGAAATGGAGAATCTTTTATGGATGGTCTATTACGCATGCATGTTAATACCTTCCTTTGTAATGTTGGACATCCTGACTGTTTAGAAGCGGCTAGAGTAAGCTTTGCAAACTGGAGAAATGGTGGATTGTACGTATTGCTTTATTAGAAAGTACTTTAAAACAGTTTATATTCTATCCTTTTTAGATTCAAAAAATCGTTCTTAGAAATAGAAAAGATAAAAAACGGTATATTGTCATTTAACTTAAACGACGTTTACAGTATTCCAGCAAACATGCGACAATGGGTATATTGTAGTGGGCTGCGACAAGGGAATGCTTCTGACTTTGACTTTTTCTGGAACGAGTTCCTTAACGAGGATCTGGCCAATAACATAGTTGTCATGATTGGAGCAGCTGGATGTACTAACGATGTTGGAAGCCTTGAAAAATTCTTGGACGCCATTATTACTGTGAATAATAGCGCAGAGATTATAAGGCCTCAAGATAATTCCGCGGCTTGGAGTTCTGCAGTGACTGGAAATGATGCCAACCCCATTAGGGTGCTTAGTTGGCTGAAACGCAATGTTAACCTTTTCATTGAAAGGTATTTTTTACATAGAAAATATTATTTCAATATTTTTGTAACATCAATTTCATAAATTTGTGTCGAATTATTTTAACGGTAATTTATATTTTCCAGAAATATTTCCTTACAAACTCCAATCAGCAATATCGCAAGTCGATTAAGAAATGAAAATGAAATTTCCGAGGTAATTTACTTATATTTAATTCAAAATAAAATTATGTTTTACTAGCTATACACCAAAGAACTTATAAAATGTATATAATGTAAATTTTTCAGCTGTTATCTTGGTTAGAAGCGAACAGAGGAATTCTCGGAAGCGCTTATAATACAGGTATTTCTAACATTGCTACTACCAGATCTAACATGGCGTGGTCTAGTAGACGTGTATCCGAATTTTCTCGATACTTCGACACTGGTTACATTGAAGATAAAATTGATGATGACAACGACAACGACTCGGCTAATATTGCAACTTTGAGTATTGCTACCTTATTAGCGACAGTTGCAATCAGCCTCAACATTTAATTAATCATGTCAAAAAGAATAGAATATCATCAAATGTAATATAGATAAGTCATTTATTTTACTTATATTATTTATTAAAATGGTATTAAGAGATGTGTTTATTTTATTTATTCCAAATTAGATTAAAATAAAGTGACAATATTTAACTAGTTCAAGGCGTTAAAGTTACAAAAATGTTCAGTAATAAAATTTTTAGAGTCTTTTCATATTTTATACTTTACAATCTCGTTGAAAACTTAGTGTTTGAAATAAAACTTTCCTTACACATCGATACCTAATAAAAACAAAAAAAAAATCAGATTAGATTTGAAGTTTTCTTGAATATGGATAGTGAATACTTTTACATATATTACAGTGTCATATTTTTATAACTCTATTCTCTCTTAAAATAGATAAGGTTAAATAATTACGACGAAGTTTTTCATCTATTTGTTGAAGATTGACGCATACAAAATAAATGTCTCTGTTTGTGTCTCAATTCGTATCTACACATACGATAAATTCTTCATCCTTAGAAGCAAAAGAAGAAGGTTTTCTAAACGATCTCAAAAAGGAAGATAACCAACAAATCTGTTAGAGGTTCTACGATACTAACCTAATATCACGTCTGAATTGGACTTTTCTCGTCCTTGATTATAATACTTTTGTCAAAGTTAGATGCAAGCGTCATGAGGGTGTTGGAGTTGTGGTTCTGTATTGATATTGATATCAGTTGATTCATCAGTTTTATTTAGGGGTCGTAATAGTTTAGATCGCATACGTGAAGCGATTAATCTTTCGGTAGTTAGAATACAAAAGAAAAAATCTAAACGAGAAATAATATAGGTAGAATCCCATACGATGTTTGTGCTTGGCATGACAAATACTAGTTCACTAACGAACTCACTAAGAATCATCATCATCATCACTTAGCCTATAGCAGTCCACTGCTGGACGTAGGCCTCTCCCAACACGCGCCATAACACTCGGTCCTTTGCCTTCCGCATCCAGTGAGACCCAGCGACCTTTTTAAGGTCATCGGTCCACCTAGCTGGGGGGCGTCCTACTCTACTAAGAATCAATTAATCGTAAATTTGTATACGGTAGAAGTGGGAGAAAGAGACATAACAGCAAAATCTCTCTACAATTTACAAAAAATCCTGGGCCTATTTAGAAATACCATCAATTCGTTAGTATTAAAACGTACTACGAATTTAGCCCTCGTCTGTTCGTTTCGAATTTGTTTAGGTAGAGAGAGAGGAGATTAGACAATAGAGGCGAGAGTTTAGATAGGGGCCCCTTAAACGTATACCTAGATTGCAAGTCCTAGGCACTGTTGAAGCACCTCTACCTGCAACGCGATGAACTCCGAATCAGCAGAGTGACTCCATGAAATTCTGAAAAGTTTCGATTTATCGGTTTCTCTAGATTGGAAGGCTAGAGGATTAATTTACTTAGTTGTCAAACTTATTAATTATTATAAACTAGCTTGACCTAAGTAGCAATATTTTTTTTAATAAATTCAATGCTTTCACTTAGTAGAACTGGACACTTTGACTACTCTTATTTCAAATCTGTTGTACTTAAACAAAGCTTGTAATTTAATCTTGAAATTAATTACCTAATTACTTAAGTATAGACGTAGCATATCTTCAATATAATATTTTTATCTTTTTAATTAGGTATAAAGTTTAACTAACATAGTTAGCAATTTTTATTTTAGATTCACTCATTTCTATTTCATATTTTTGTCAGTAATAACTTAATAAGTATTCCTTAATAATATTTAAAATGAATATTTTTATGTGGGACAGATTTTTAGTAGTTTGAGCATATCTTAATATGTTATTTAATATACCTATTTCTTTGAAATATTACTTAATAGTATGTTGTAAAAAGTTAGTCGGCGTTCTATTTATCAAAGCATGTCATTAAGATATTTTTATATTATGATTCGCGATTGATAATTAATAAATAATTTTATTTCTACATTACCTTTGTATGAAAATTAAACCTTCCCAAATTTATAAAGTGTTCAGGAAACGTTCCTATTATTTATCATAACTTACTTAGTAATATAAAAAACAACGGGGACTTGAACCAATTCAACGACCTCAGTGATTTGAAAAACGTAATCCACAAGAACATATTAGAAGCAGTAACAAAGCTTGACAGTTAAATAATATTCAATCGTAATGATATCTAAGATTTTCGCGTGTAATTATTTAAATAAAACTAAGGTTTTCAAATTATACCATTTTGTATTATTAAATGAACTACATAATAATGACGTTTCGGTTCTAGTCACTTTCATCTCATCGGGGGTGATCACAATTGCTGTAAAGGAACCGTACCTTAAAAAATATGTTAAAAGAGGAGTATTGCTTTTTATTACTTAACGATTTTTATAATTAGATAGCATAGGATTAGGATAACGGGAAATTATTATGAACAGAATCACATTGTCTCCAATTACACGTGATATATAACTAGAACAATAGATGTGTTTTAATTGAATTGATAAAATATTATCTTCAGACATCTTTTAATATTATAAACATATATATTTTTTACCTACTTAACAGAAGGAGATATCTCGAATGACTTTGGTTTTATTAGCGATAGCAATTTTTTCTATCTTGTATTAGAGGCGGGCACTAACATTAGCGGGAACTACCAGTTAATTTAGCTACTATTATTTTAAAGTTTGTCTGGTGCCTTCGATCAATAAATCTTTTGATAATTTATATTTTCTACAAATAAACCATATAAATATTATCGTCGCATTTAATCATAATTTTCAAAAAATAAATAAAGTTAGCTTAATAGGTCTATACGAGAAGTTTTTATTAGAATTCATCTAGTTAAATATAATCTTATGTTGTCAATAAATTTCTGTCTGTATGTGATGGAATCGAATAACTAATAAGATACTTTTAGATATAACCGTCACTTGTTGGTTACTGCCAAGGTTTTTAAAAAGTTTTTAAATTACGGAATCCAAGTCAATGAAATATGTTATCATATGTTTTTTTATTTGATATGTAAGATTAACTATTATCAATTTGATTAATCGGCTTACAAACTGGTTTCTAAAATAATATCAGCAATTACTGCAGATATGTTTTTAAAAATTATTATACCTTATGATACTTAAAGTATGAGTGATATCAGAAAATAGATTATAATATATTGTATTTAATTTTTAGTTCACTTGTCGCCGTCACCAAAATGGGTGAGTTAAAATTGCTTTGAATAAATTAATTAAAAGTTTAAATACTGATTATAAACGAAATAAAAATTCTGTGTTAGTCCTATTATTGCATTAATTTATTAAAATATGATAACCCTGCTGATGCTATAGGATATTTCGTTTGGATAAAGGAATATGTATATAGGAATTTATGTAACAAAATCTTTCAAGAAAAGAATATGTTTATTTTTAAAATACAAATTGAGAATGGTATATAATTTAGTTGATTTAACTGTTGGAAACTTAAGTGAAAATAAAAGTACAAGAAGCAACAAGTTTTGTATATTATTAAAAGAATCATTATTCATAAATATCATTTAAAACAGGTCCCAAAATAGTGGAGACGGCATTATGGCTTTTATTATTTGGTATTGCAAATGCTCTACCAGACGATATGCCTTCAGAATTTGAATTTATGGAATACTCGACCAACGTTGACGACCCAAAATACAGGTTACTAGACAACGTGAGACCGACCTACTTCTACGTAAACCTTGATGTTTATCTGGCAGAATCTAGATTCGATGGCTTAGTCCAGGCTCATGTGGAGGTACGTAATAATAAAAATACACTAAACTTATAAACAGTCATTGATAATAGGGACTTACCATTTCAGTATACATAAAAAAGTTATTAAATCTCATACTGATGGAAATTTTCTGAAGTATACAATTAAATAAAAGTATGATTTTTGGATATATTACGCGATTTACTATAATATGTATTAGATTTTACCAATGACATCATCATCTGCCCGTGATCTAGATTAATATGAAGTAATCTCAACGTCGGGAATATTACAATGAGCCAAAGATTATAGTTTTATTTTATTTACTTCTAAACCTAAAATACTGAAATACAAGGTAATATATGGTACAATGAAGATAAAAATAAAGCTGTGTGTATTTTTTACCGCGGATGAAATAAGTGGTACCACTGTGAAAAATTATAAAGTTCATTTAAAAGTAGGTATACAATATAATTTTTTTTACCTTAATTATAAGGTTAAAAATATGCAAGGTATATACATTCAATATTCACTAATAGGTATCTTAACTTAATTTAAAATTAAATTCAGCTGTCATGTTACATTATGCTATTTTTTAAATAATCTATGCATATAAAAGAAAGTCGTGTTTGTTACAACACCTAACTCGGGATCGGCTAGACCAATTTTCATGGTTTTTTGTTCGTTGGATTTGTCTCAGCCCCGAATAGCAGAATAAATCCTAAAAAAGAAACCTTAAAGAAAATTTGACGAAAACATGTAAAGGATCGAACCCGGGTTCCCAGGATCGATCGAACCGGGTTGAACCTGTCATTTGTCAAACATTTGTTGTCCATCCTGTCAAATATGTACTATATAAAATGGTGGACATGAGTTCAAAAATAATAACAAATGGTAACTCACACAAAAATTAACGTTTACGCGTGTGTTTATTAATTTATTTTGTGTAAATGAAGGATTATATTCTAGCGACATCTAACGAAAGAAATTGGAGTTTCATATAATTAGCTCACACAAAAATATAACAGATGGCGCTAGCAGTTTAATAAATGCAGGCCTTGATTTGAAATACATAAATATATTTATATATATCATTTTAAAACTGTTTTTGAATATTATTAGTTGAGATCTGGACAGATTATCGAAATAATAAAGACTTATACTATTATAGTATTAATTTATATTAATTCAATAATCACAGTTAAGAAGACAGACCATTGTCTGTCGAGCCAGCTGTAGGTACATAATTAAGAAATTAACTTCAATGAGATAAAAAGGTAACAGATATTTCTTGATTATAGGGCGGTACGAAGTCCGCCAGGTCATCTAGTTGTATTTAAATGGACCCAAAAAATGGAAATTAATCAAAAAAAAACTATTTTTAGTAATGTGGTAATATTTTTAAACGTGCGGTCTTTCAAATTGTATTCAAAGGTGACTCGACGATCGTCTTTTGTAAATAATATCAAATTATCAATAGATTACGATATATTTTATATGACCGGCAGTATGTCATATATTTATGACAAGTTTTATCTTATGTCAACAAGATAAAAAATCTTTATAGATTTATTTTGTTGAATAGCTTTTATTAATCACAAAAAGTGTGCCTTAAATCCCTGAATACAACAGTAATTTCATCAAACCTGATATGTTACGGTTTATTTAACATTTTTATAATACGATAAATTTTAACGCTGGAAATAAAATTGTATAGAAATACAATATAGTACGGAGGGTTCTTTATCCTTGAAGTTATTTCAAATGTAACTAAATAAATATGTAACAACGATTTGACAATTTCCTTTATTTTTATTTTATCTCTTAGTTATATATTTTATCTCTTAGTTAAATCGTTTCGTTAGAAAACGGTTAAATCAACATAAAAGTCTGCAATTCCTGGGAATATAACTGTGATACATATATCAATATAGGCTTAGCTTAATTGAGTTATGTGTCGTCATCTGATTGCTTTCGATTGAAATAGCAACTAAGGCACCTTGTGTGTCCCTCAACAAGAATCCTTTGGATGAAGACAATATCAATAAATATTTTGTGAAACTGGAAACAATAACACTAAATCGAATTTATGATAATTTACAAAAATAATGATATGAAATAAATAATATATTATTAATTTCAGGTTCAACAAAATGTCACACAAATTGTGATGCACCAAAATGTTGTGTCTATCCGTGCTATAAATGTAATTGATGGAAGCGGGAGATCCGTAGCAGTTAAAGATTTTGATACAGATTCATATTATGAAATATTAAATATCAACTTTGTAAATGTAGTTACTCCGGGTAATTATATTATAACCATTAACTATCTTGGCCGCATCAATGAAAATCCACACGATCGAGGATTTTATAAGGGTTACTACTACTACGGAAATGTAAAACGGTAAACAACTGTAACTGTTATTTAAAAGTTTACCATAAAATAAGCTATTTATTAAATTTTGTTATTCTTTTAAGGGAGTATGCTACAACACAATTCCAACCTTATCACGCGAGAAAAGCATTCCCCTGTTTCGACGAACCTCAATTCAAATGCCCTTTCGTAATTTCAATTACCAGGGATTCAAATCTTAGGCCATCTTTTTCTAATATGGCTATCAACCAAACCCAAGTGTAAGTAAATTTCGATATACATATATAGTGTTTGTAACAAATTCAGATAGTAGGTAGATAAATAATGTTTGTGACAGTTGTCAGTCTACGTTGAAGCAGTAAATTGTGTGCCACCAGTTCAATGTTTTATATCATTATTACTCATAAATATAACAACATGTTTTATGCATACATACTTAAAAAATATATATATGTATATCTTTCAGATTACAAAATCGGGTTCGTGAAACTTTCTTTCCTACACCAGTTATCTCTGCTTACCTCATCGCTTTTCACGTCAGTGACTTTGTAGCTACTAATTATACAAGTACTGCAGAAAAGCCGTTCCAAATCGTATCTCGTGAAGGCCCCGTCGATCAGCACCGCTATGCCGCTGAAGTTGGAGTGAACATTACGAATCAAATGAGTGAGTTCTTTGACATTGACTACTATGGAACGGGTCAAGGGCAATTAATGAAAAATGATCATATCGCACTACCTGATTTCCCATCTGGCGCTATGGAAAATTGGGGAATGGTAAATTACAGGTAAATAAAATTTTTGATTCACTTTTTTTTTATTTAATTAGCTTTAGATAATGATAACTTTGTATTTTGATTTTATTTTTCAGAGAAGCTTATCTTCTCTACCATGAAGACCATACAAACGTTATTGATCAGATATTTATTGTATCAATAATCGCTCATGAAATGGCTCATAAGTGGTTTGGAAATTTGGTAACTTGCTTCTGGTGGAGTAATCTTTGGCTAAATGAATCTTTTGCGAGCTACTTTGAGTATTTCAGTGCTCATCTAGTAAGTTTCGTTTTAATTTTGTTATTATGAAGCTTGGTATACAATGTCTCATTGTAATTGGTGTAATTTTCATGCTGAGTATTGTGATAATTTTTTTATGCGATGTCATATTTTAATTTCACATGAATGTGCTATTTATTTCAGGCACATCCAGCTTTAGAAATAGCTGACCGTTTTGTTACCGCACACGTTCAAAGAGCTTTAACAGCTGACGCAGGGGCATCAATAACTCCTATGAATTGGACTGAAGTCGCAAATACCTCAACAATTACAGCAAATTTTGGTACAAGCAGTTACACAAAGGGATCATCAGTGTTAAGAATGTTGGAACATTTTGTTGGCTATGTTACCTTCAGAAATGCTTTGAGATACTACTTGAAAGACAAGTAAATGCTTCGTTAATACCCTTTATAAATTTTTTACATTTTACACAATACATATTATACTTATTTGTAGTGATATTACTTACTAAGTGACAGTTTCTAAAATAATTTTTTTTAGTCTATATGGAATTGGATATCCAGTCGACATGTACAATGCATTCAGAAGAGCTGTAGCAGAAGATTCTTCTTTTCAAACCTCTTATCCAAATATAGATATCGGAGCAGTATTTGAGAGCTGGGTACAAAATCCCGGATCTCCAGTAATTAATGTTGATGTCAATATGAGAACTGGTCTCATAAATATAACTCAGGTCAAATAAATTATTTTAGATTGTTTTAAAAAATACTTTATAGTAGAACAATAACGTACTTATAATAATTTATTTTAAACAGGAGCGATTCCAACTTACTGGTACTCCACGTGATACAATTTGGCAAATTCCACTTACTTGGACTCATGGAGGTAACCCCAATTTCGAGAATCTCAAACCTAGCCTGGTGCTCACAACCAAATCAACTACCATCCAAAAAGAAGCTGGTCATCATTGGGTCCTCTTTAATAATCAACATTCAGGGCTTTATCGTGTTAACTATGATGACCATAATTGGGAAATGATTGCGTCACAATTACGAAGAAATAAAAATGTCATACATAGACTAAATAGAGCACAGGTATTTAGAATTTTTAGGAAACTTTTAATATACAATAATGGCTTTATTGGGAAAATATTAAAAATGTTAAAAAACATTTTCAGATCACCAATGACGTTCTATTTTTCGTCCGTGCTGGAAAAATCAGCATAAGGAGAGCATTTGATGTTCTATCTTATATGAAAGATGAAAGTGATTACTATGCGTGGAATAGGGCGCTTATTCAACTTGATTGGATTCGAAGAAGATTGGAACATTTACCTGCAGCTCATGAAGAATTTAGTGTATGTACATGACGATATTTATCCTTATTAAATGTGTGAAATCATTAAAGACTATGGAACTTTTTTTACAGAAATACCTTTTATCACAAATGCAAGGAGCAATCGATCAACTTGGTTACGAAGAAAGATCGAATGATACAGCTTCTGATATTCAAAGTAGAATGCAAATAATGGACTACGCGTGCGAACTTGGGCATGAAGGATGTATTGCTGACAGTCTTAATAAATGGAGACAGTTTAGAACGAACGCTAGTTACATGTAAGCTTTGAAATAGTATAAAAATAAAATTATTTAAAGAAGAAATGTTTTGATGAAGAATATTACATATTTCAGGGTACCGAAGAATGCTCGCCGTTATGTCTATTGCACTGGTCTACGTGAAGGAAATGCAGAGGACTTCGAATTTTTGTTCAACAGATATAATAACTCAGAACACGCTTCCGATATGGTTGTCATGCTTCGGACCCTCGCTTGTACAAAGCATCAGGCATCATTGAGAACGTCAGTACAATAAACAACTTCATAAGAAGTCCATAATGATTTGTATAAAATTATATTTAAATCGTAATAATATTATGTTACCCTTAAAATTTGCAGATATTTGCATCAAACATTACATAATGACAAAATAAGAGTCCACGATAAAAATAATGCATTTAGTTATGCGCTTCAAGGAAACAGAGAAAATCTTAGAACAGTCCTTGAATTCTTATATAGTAACTACAGGGAAATAGAAGAAAAGTGAGTACACAATTATCTTACTTTTATTTCTGTAAATTATTATGTATGCTAACAAATTATAATTTGAAACATTGCTCAAAGGTATTGTTGTATGAAAAATTGTATAATATATTTAGATTTTAATTAAAAGTTCTCCTACAGCTACATAAATTAGAAATTATTTTTAAAGCTATTAATTAAATACAAAAATAATAAATAAATGAAAATAAGCATATAATAGCATTTAAATGTCTTATTTCGTCTAATTAATTGTCTATTATTCCAGATATGGTGGTCGAGCAAGATTGTCCACGGCTATACAAGCTTTGGCAACATATTTGACTGATTTTAATGATATTGTTAATGTAAGTGAAAAAAAATATACATATATTTATAATTTTACTCTTTTACTTTATAATAATTTTTTAGCACGCTTATGAAACAATTATTTAAAAAATATATTATAAGTAGTTGAATTATTCTTTTTTCAGTTCCAATCATGGCTATACCGAGAACAGGTCGGATTAGGAGCAGCTTTCCCTGCTGGGGTGGGAGTCATAAACAGTGCTCTTCGCAACTTACGCTGGGGTAACAGCGTCGCTGTAGAAATTTTTGAAAATATTCGAAGCACTAATACATCTGCCTCCTTGGCTGCTTCTATATCTGTTTTGATTTTGGCACTGTTTGTCCAATTACTAAGATAATTCATATAAAATAATAAATAGTTTATGATAATTGCACAATTGTATTTTAAGTTATTTTAAAATATTTAAAACGAAGCAAGTTACATTTTATTGTATTTTGTGAAATTTTGCTTCCTAATGTTTATTATATTTTGCAGAAGTATATATGTATTTTAAAACATAAATGTGTTTTTTTTTTATTTTTTACTGCATATATTTTTAAATAACATAAATAATAGGTACTTAATACAAAACCAGGAGTTGATTTTTAAACTTACGATCCAAAATACATGTCGAAAAATAATTATTCTTATCCGTTGATATTTTGATAAAGAACGTAATATGTTTCGTTTAAACATTGTAGAATTCATAAAAGATATGTAAAATATATATTTATTCTATTTATACAAAAACATTTAAATGGGTAGGTATTTATATCCAGCTTTCATAGTTATTGAAAGAACAATAAAGAAAGAAATTCTTGGTCTTGGTTTCCCAAGGAACCTTAAACTCTATCATCACAACGCGCTTTAAAATTCGCGAATACATAAATATGTCTGGACTGGAGGCCGAAATATTGGTTTTGTTCGAGATATTGGCTGGATAATGTCTAGCCTACTGTATAGTGTATAGGGATTCTTCTCAGGCCCTACAACTGAGTATAATCCATCGTGCTAGTTGGCAACTGAACAATGACACGTAATAGCGATCACGGGTGGGCCTTTGAGGGTATCTTCACAGTTTGTAGATCAAGAATCCGTCTGCACACCGAATCCTGTTGTATTGCTGTCTTATAATTTAAAAAGTCCCCAGTAACTTACGTCATTTATATTAATCATTCGCTTTCTGCTTAAACAGTGAAAGGTTCAACTATAAGAAGCAAATTTGTACAAATGGGTTCATTAGTGGGGGTGTATCCACATATCCGCAAGGACCTCTGATGACAATATAGCAAAGGCCCCACTGTCAACTTGAAGGCCCACGATGATAGAATACAACATCAGAGGGGTGATGAGGAGACGAATGTTTTGGTTGAATATTTTCGTGTCGCTGGTGGTGTGGCTTTATTTCGGAACTCTTTCACTCTGTATGATAACGGACAGTCAACAAACGGTTGTTTTGTTTTGTTTTTCATTACACAAATTATATCATAGTTAAAAAGATAAATACAATATATACTTGTTTTATTTGTATAGTTCCTACGAAATGTCATCTCACGACTTTAATTTGATTTATTCTATGAGACAAGTATAATTATAAAAGAATGAATGAATAGTCACCCTTTATATGCCTCTTTTTGTTAGTATTTAGCAAAAAGATAGGAACTGTTTTGCCTGTGTCTGTATTTCCGTTCATTTACAATTTTGAAACCTCCACAGCAAAAACCAGTTACCTTATGGTAAGAGTCAAGCATTACCCAATTAATCAAAAAAATACGTAATTTGTATAAATATACATTTTTTACTAAAAGTTACAATCAATGCTGCGATTAAAGATACATTAAATTAGTAACATGTCATAAAAAAGATATGAATATAAATGGACTTCTACCTTGCTGCTTTCGGGACAACGGTTCGGATCTCGGATATTCTATACCAAAAAGAAAAAATATGATAAAGCTATTCATACAGGGAATTTATAGCGTTTTGAGAGTAGCGTTTGTAATAGCTTCTGAAATGGAAACAGTTGGGATGGATATATTAAGGTATAATCTGTGCAAATAATTGAGGTATAATTTGTGCTACGTATGATATTTCGAAAGGTTGATATGATTTAAGATGTTGGTCACACATACGGGATGTAAATAAAAGTAAAACATTCCAATATTACAAGAGGCGAAGATCTTTGGAAGGGGGAACACATTGGAAAACAAACAGGAAAACAAATGCCAATTTTAAATAGTTTTGAATTGGTTTATCATTCAAAAGTTTCTTATTATGATAAAGATTATAAAATGTAATCATATCATTAAATAATTTATCACTTTATTGCTTGCACAACATAAAAACAATAAATTTTATACATTTAATCTTATTTCGCCTTGGTGACAAATCGTTTTTCAAGTAAGTGAAGTAAAAACTTTTTTCATTAAAACTTATTAGTTTTTTTAATAAATATAACGTACAGGTATTCCTGTACGTTATATTTATTAAAAAAATGCTAGGTATCCTATTATTATTATAATAATAACATTTTAAAATAAAAGATTATGTATTCAATCCGGCTACATAATACGTCTTATAATAGTGAGAATTCAAGAGGCTTAACAGTTACAACATAGAATATCAAATTTATTAATATACATATAAGCGAGTTATATTTATATATTTTTACATATACATTATATATTTCACAATAAAAAGTTATGACAGACCGAAAAGAAACGTTATTTTAATGAAAATGTAAAATTATACAAAGAATCACTCTGTAAATCCGAAAATCGTAGTTACATTATAATAGGGAAAATGCATAAAATTTTATATGGCCTAAAATATTTTTTTCTCGAATACTTATTATCGTCATAGTATAATTAACAGGTATATTTTTATTAACTTATTATTCAAACCACTAAAATCATAGTCAAAAAGTGCACAATAAGGGAGCGAAATTCAAACTTCCAAACCGCGTCACTATTGGACGAACGAAATGTTTCGTCATTTGATACAACATTGCATTCAACAGCGTCGAATTCATACTGGTTTACGGGATTTAACAAAAATTAAATAATTTAATCCTGTATTCTTGAGTTGATTGTGGCTTAGACTCACTTAATTGAAATTTTGTATAACCACAACAGGAATAAAGTTTTATAGAAAGTTATAGGTACTGAACTTGTCTAACAGTTTAGGTTAATTTTAAACCGAATTTTCTAATGTTCAATAGCTAATGCAAAGCTTATTTTTTACTTATTGACACTAAGCCGTATATAAATAAAGTATAAGATAAAATAGTTTCGTTTAAATGATCTTCACAACAATATAAACACGATTTAGGTGATATATTATCCCACCTCATCACCTTGCACCGTCGTTTTCGTATTTTCACATCACTTGAAATACGTAAAAACACTATGTCGGGTGTTTTTCAAATAAAATTTATACACTCCGGTACTAAACAATATTTATAAGATATTTTTTTTGTTTCTTAAATGGTTTTAAAGTTATGAAGACTGTGTATATGTACTATATAACTGAAAAGACCCACTGGCTGTGTCATATGACGCACAAAATGACGGCGTTTCAACCGCTTAAATTAATTCAATTTTTAAGTTCCACTTTTAAAAACATGTAGAGTATTTTGAAGCCTATTTATATTTTTTTCTATGTTATAAATTAGTAAACTATTAATTTAAGACAAAAAAAAATCATTAATATCTCCTATTACTAATATTTTACAAATTTGACAATTTTCTTTTTATTTCCAGTGATGTCTTTATCAGTTCTGTTAATACTAATAGCCGTTAACACTTTTGCCTATGGAGATCATCCGATATGGTTATCTGATATAGAAGAGGAAAATGTTTTTTCCACTGAATCGTCCGCAAGAAATTTGGAAACAGTATATAGACTACCCATAAATGTGATACCACTAGACTATGATGTGTACATTGATTTATATTTTGCTGAAAGATCGGACAGGCCCTTTAGCTATGATGGTCGAGAAACGATTATTATACAAGTAATGAAAAGAATAATCAAATTTTATATTATTATCACTATTCAAATAGGTAACCAAGCAATATTATTAATTCTTTTAGGCTATTGAAGCAAACGTAACAAGTATAACATTACATTCTAATGTTGACGAGATACATGAATGTAGATTAACAAATAATGGTGTTGTTGTACCGGTAAATGAAATTATTTACAAGCCTCAGTATCATTTCATGATATTAAATTTGTCTGAACCCTTGAATGTCGGACAAAATTACACACTTTTTATAAGTTATATGAGCACTATGAATGAAGGTCCTATGAAAAGAGGAATCTGGCGAGGTTGGTATACTGATAATAATGGAACTGAAAGGTAAGCATAATCATTTAAAATCTATAAAAACAAATATCAGTTTATTATATGTAGACATATTTTTTTACAGAGTATATGCCACGACCCATTTTCAACCGTACAATGCTAGGCAGGCATTTCCATGTTTTGATGAACCTCTTTTTAAAGCGGTTTTCAAAATTCATTTGTCCATGCCCAATAGCTATACGGGCACTTTCTCTAACACCGGCATTGAAACAAAAGAAACGTAAGTATTTTATTTATTTCTAAACAAACATTTAATGTTAACTTATATTTACAGATTTATGGTATTTTTTTTAGGTTAAATAACACTCGGATTCGTTACAACTTCTTTTCAACACCTAAGATGTCCAGTTATTTGGTAACATTTTTAGTTAGTGAAACATTTACTGTTATAGCTAGTGACGAATCCTATGAACCAGCTATAAGGATCATAGGTAGATCAAATACTGTTGGTCTCGGTAATCATGCTTTGGAACTTACAGTGAAAATGACTGAATATTTTAATGACTATTTTAAAATACCGTATTCGAGTCTCCACCCCCATTTGTCGAATGACCATATATCTTCACCCGATTGGGCAAGTGCAGGAACAGAAAATTGGGGGATGGTCAGCTACAGGTAAGTGATAAACCCTTGGGCAGTCAATAAAATGTTGAAAAATTTAAAGGACTGTATGTTTTTAGAGAGTTGTATTTAATTATTGACCCTCGAGAAACCATCATGTCCGTTGAACATTACGCTACAACTCTCGTGTCTCATGAGCTTGCTCATAAGTGGTTCGGGAATTTGATCACCTGCTTTTGGTGGAGTAACACTTGGATCAATGAAGGTTTTGCAAGTTATTTTGGATATATGGCAGCCCATCAAGTAAGGAGAATGCATTATCATATTTTTTATTTTTAGGTTGATCTTAGACTTACTTAAATATATGTTAGTTACTAGGATAAGTGCAGAAAATTAAGTAAGAAATTATAATTTCAGATGTTTCCCCAATATGAATTGGACAAACATTTCAATTCTCGCTATCTTCAGACAAGCCTTTCATTTGACTCAGCCGCTTCTACAGTTCCTCTCAATTACGAAGTAAATACGCCAGCTCAAGTCACTGGTCACTTTGGTACGATCAGTTATTCGAAAGGTGCGGCAGTGTTGAGAATGCTGACTAACATAATCAGTCTCCAGACTTTCCGAAAAGGATGTCATTACTTTCTATTGGACAAGTAAGTTTTTTCTAGTACAATAATTTAATATTTTTTAATACCACACACACTGCTCTCATTGATTCCTGAGTGTAATTAACTATAAGCTAGGATTGAAATTTAGACTCGATTATATGTACTTCCAATATGTGTATATATATTATTTTTAATGTAAGTTTCCGTAATTCGTCGTATCAAATTAATTATAGCATCATTTTTGGTACACCATTTTTTAAAAATGGTGTACCAAAAATTTATTTAAATTTATTTACACATTTTTTCTAACTGTGTATAGTCATTGATCTTCTTTACTTCATTTTTTAGCCAGTATGAACCCACTGATCAATACGATTTATACAATGCTTTTGAGAAAGCAATAAATGAAGATCAGTCTCTAAGTGAATATCCTAACTTCAACTTTACCGATTTTTATAGAATTTGGGTTAATGAGCCTGGTTACCCTATTTTGCTTGTAAATGTTGATCGTAGAAATGGCGAAATTAATTTAAGACAAGTAAGTGGATTTCTAATAATGTTATTTTAACGTTATGATTTTGTAAAAAACTTATTAGAAGAGAAAAAATATTGATTATAATATGAAGCTCTTAAATTATTTTCTTCCTTTTATTCACAGGAGAGATTTTATATTAGTCCATCAGTTGCTCCCAGTACGTTAATTTATCCTATACCCATTAATTACGCAACTAAATCGACATCAAACTTCACAAATTTGAAGCCTTCTTATATGATGACGTCTAGTCATGCTGTTTTAAGTAAAGATGTTGGTGAAGATTGGGTTATATTCAACATTCAGCAACATGGTAAATAGTTTAACTTTGGTTTCAACATACACGTTGTCTATAAATATATCAATTATGAGTCAGTTACATATATAAATCACTTAGTTAACATATTAATTATAAAACATATAACATTAAAAGAATGTGCTATATCAAAGGTGTCATATTTTTAAAACTTTAAGAAGATTTAAGTAACAAATAGATAAAATTATGTTATAAAATATTAGATAACTTTATTTTCATATATTTTCTGTCTTTGTTTTTATTTCTACAGGACATTACAGGGTACATTACGATGAGAAAACTTGGAATTTAATATCAGACGCATTGTTAGCTGACCCTGATTCAATTCATTACCTGAATAGAGCTCAGGTAAATAACCAATTAATGAAGTCAGGTAAATAACAAATTGTTGTAATCATATACGCGATCGCACATATGGAATCCGAGGACGAGTACCTCCCTTATTATCGATAATCGGAAAGTAGCTTTATTTTGGTGGTTGGAAACTGGATGATGATCTCTAGACGTCTGGACGTTCGGATATTATACCACCAGACTTACACCATTCCATTTAAGATCTTCCCAGCATAAGTGTGGAGTGATATTTTTTTCTTTTAGTGTTTGAATTAAAAAACACATAAAGAAGATGATTTTTATAATGTTCTATTTTTATATAGGTGGTTGACGATGTTTTTGCTTTAATGAGGTCTGAAAGGATGACATACAGTTTTGGTTTTAAAATTTTAAGATTTTTACGGCACGAAGAAAATTATCATGTCTGGACGGTAGCCATTAGTGGATATACTTGGCTTAGAAACAGAATGAGAGAGGTTCCAGAGAGTCAAACTATGTTTGATGTGAGTTTAAGTTTAAAATTTATACAATTTTAAATTTTCATGTTTATATTTATATATGATTTTCTATGAGTCCTCATGCAAGTTATCTTGTTTTACATATTATAGAATTTAAATCAATTTAATTGGTATTATCACCATACTTACTATCCATTCTCTTTAGTCATACATCCTTAGTTACATGGATCATGTAATTAGTAAAATTGGTTACGAACCAGCTTCTGACGAAAGTACTACAGTTACTTTGTTAAGACAAGAAGCTTTACATTTTGCTTGTAATATTGGATTAGAACAATGCGTCCAAGATTCCCGTAGTAAATTCTTAGCTATGAGAAATTCAAATGCTTGGTAAGTACTTCACATTTTTTAAAAGCTGTTTTTTTTTATTTTGCTCTTAACTCGATTTTTTGGGTCCTTAATATATATATTGTGTATAACTTATTAAAAGTGTAGTGTTTTTTCATCCACAACTATTTCTTCGATATTAAGTTCAAAAGCAAATGAAATATCAACATTAAATCTAATTATCAGAAATCCCATTATATACATATTTATTACAAAACTGCAGGATTGATCCAAGAATTCGACGTCACGTCTATATAACGGGTATTAGAGAAGGAGGACAGGCGGACTTTGATTTTCTCTTAAATAGATTCCAAACATCGAATTTTGCTAATGATCAATTGGAAATGCTTAGAGGCTTGGCTGCTACTAAAGATCGACAACTTTTATGGAGGTTTGTATTAAATCCATATATACAAGATGTTAGATGAAAAAGATAATACATATTTTTTTTAAATCGATTTAATATTTATGTTTTTTTAGATACCTCGAATTGACCTTACAAAAAGAAGTTCGCGCTCATGATAAAGTAAATTCATTTAATTATGCGCTTCTTGGAAATAAGGAAAATGGTGCAGTAGTTTTAGAATTTGTGAAAAGCAATATTGAGGCTATTAGAAAAGCGTAAGTTATTACAGCTTCTTTTATACCATAAGGTTTTTTTTTATGTCAGTATATCATTATTTAATATTTTTTTAGTTTTGTTGAGGATTCTCCTGCCACTCCTGTTCATACGGCTCTCGTCAATCTTGCTAGTTACCTTGATGAATCACGTTTAACTGACGTAAGTAAACAATAATGTATGTATATTAAAAAGAAAAATTCATTATTTAAGCCTCTAATAAAGACAGTAGTAATCTAATTGTAGCCTATAAACATTAATTTAATTATATAGCATGTTTTGCAATAAAATTTAATCTTGTAATCTGTTTAATGATTTTAATAAACTGATGATATTTTTCATTAACATCCAATTAAAAATATGCCAGATGAGACTTTTGTAAATAATATTTTTTCTCCTGAAGTAGATTTTTAAAAATAGGGGATTTTTTAAATAGTTTGTTTTATTTTCATTGTGTTTATCACAAAATTATCATGTTTTTAAAAGTATCTAGCAATTTGGATTATATCAAAACTTCGATATCGATAAAAGTATGCAAATAGAACACACGAATAATGTTTTAGGATCGAATTTAAATATTGTATACGTTATGATTATTATATAGATTAGGGCATTAAGACATTGTTTACCTTTTCGTAGTACGAGAACTGGCTCCAAAGGGATCAATCCAATTCAAGTCAATTTAGCCGAGCAATGGCTGCTATAAGATCAGCTCGTAATAATATTGCTTGGGGGAAAACAAACGCTGAAAAGATTATTGATGCTGCAAGAGATGGGGCGTCTACAATAATTGTATCCACATTTTTAATGGTGGCAATGTTGTTATTGAGTGTAAATGCATAAGTTTTTATCTATTTTTGAATATAAAACCAAGTTTATTTAAAATCGGACCACATAATTCATATACAAAATAAAAATGTAATTAATCCATATATAAAAGTGTAAATGTATAATGAATAAGAGGAGTACATAAAAAATTAGCTTAAGTTATGTATCTATTAAATTATTTTCAAATGGACCAAAATGTATTTAATAATTTAATAAAAGATTTGAGTCTTTCACTTTTCGTTTTTATTTAAATTCGATGTTTGATAAATAAGGTTACATTAAAAAAATATTCCATGTTTTGTGTGCACCTACATATATCATTATTTACTTGTTTTCTATTTTTTGATATTCCACTTAGCTTATCTGAAGGTAAAGTTATACAAAAATACCAAATAATTATTTATTATTTATTTTTTGACACTCTTTATTGCCTCATATTGTTATTTATTTTGGCGTTAAAATAAATGTGTGTGTGATTATTTTAAAAGTATTTTTGAATTAAAATATAACTGAATAGATTAGTTTAATTACCAATATTCGTATACAGCGAACAAAATACAAACTAAGTTATTTCCCTCTACTAGGTTTTTCCTCATCACTTCAGAATTATGACATAAAATAAATATTTATAACTTTTACTATTTTGTCCCTTCAATACAAAATAAATAAAAATAATCAGTTTTTTGAACATTAATTAAATTAGAACTGGACATACTTAAAATCATGTGTATGGAACACACATGTATTGCATAATGAAGTGGTACTGAATTGTTAATTCAAGTATTTTTTTTTCGCAACTATTTACATTTATAAAACAATAATAATCAACAAAATTCTTCTTCAAAAACAATGGATATTTTATGTTATGTGCAAACAATTAAAACCAAATAATGCACCCATTAGTGATCTAATGAATGGAAAAAGAAATCTTTGTTACCTTAAAATACGAGTACGAAACAATACGTTACCAAAAGTTACGGATTCTACATATGGACTTGCTTCAAATTATTCTTCGACTTTCGAATATATGTATACTGATATTGATAACTTACAGTAGACGTAAGTACTTCTGAGTTGTTATGTGTACTTATGATTTAAATAGTGACCATCAGATACCGTTAAAAAGAAAGACTTGAAGAATCATCAGTCAAAATTAGGGAAAAACTTATCTCGTGTCTAAAAAATTGCACCCTTCTAGCGGCAAAGAAAACTTAAGGAATATCGGGTAAATACCGTAAAATTTTAAAAGCGTACAATTTTATAAAACTTTTTTCACATCGCGAAATTAGTAAAGTATAGTTGTACATTTTCTGTTAACATAAAATAATTGAACTATTGGTGGGAACCATACAACATCGTTTAATTTTGTGATATCTATAAATATTTACATGTTTTTAAGGTGCTTTATAGGATATGTATTCTACATATTAATTATTAAAAGATATGATAAGATAGTGAATGCGGATGACTTTCAAAAGGATCGCTTAATTCTTTTTATTGATATAATTTTGATAAGTTTACTATTTAATATAACAGTAAAGTTAAGGTAGATAATTTTTATTTTTAATAAACATTATTATAGGTCACAACATTGAAGGAATAGGTAGATATCACTTTTTATAATTGTTAAATTGTGCTGCATTAATGTTGGACACCTAAAAGATTGTATACTTTTCTTTTCATAGTTTTTCAGGAATGGCTTTGTTGTATAAGCTGGTTTTATTACCAGCGTTGATATCCATAGTGAAAACTGATTTTCCTTTAGATTTCGAAGAACCGATATATTTTAGTACTAATGACGAGGACATATATCGTTTACCTGAAGATTTGGATCCCATTAACATACTCTTTGAAATAACACCTTATTTTGAAGATCCATCGGCCAGCAAGGCGTTTACTTTTGATGGATTTGTTTTATTAACAGTCAAAGTAAGTCCTCCAAACCAATAAATTAAAAAGAAATACTTCCTTTTTTTAAAATATATGTTTATTATATTTTAGGCAGTCAGAGACAACATTTCCACTTTAACTCTGCACGAAAATGTAAGAGAAATTTTATCAGTAAACATTACCGACGAGGCTGGTGTAACTCTAGCTAGTTCTTTTAAAAGGATTCGTGAACAGCACTTTCTAGAAATTAGTCTCTTAAACGGAACAGTGTTGCAAAAAAATCAAACATGTAAGATAAGTATTTCGTACATTGGAAATATTAACGAGACTCCACTTTCTCGTGGAATGTTTAGAGGAAGTTATAGAGACAATGATGGAAGGAGACGGTACGTATGTTTGTTCCTGTTTAGCTTCTTTATATGATAAAATTACTAAGAATTTATTGTGTCTTTTACAGCTGGTACGCAGGAACCCACTTGCAGCCAACAAATTCTCGTCAATTATTTCCTTGTTTCGACGAACCAGGTTTTAAATCAACGTTTGACATAATTGTTAACAGACCACTTAATTTCACTGAAACCTTTTCTAATATGAGAATAAAAAGCCAATCTCGGTAAGTATATGTATATATAAGTCAAAATGTGTATATGGCAAAAAACATTTGTTAAATATATTTTTATTTATAGTGTGGGAGATCGTCAGCAAGAAATTTTTCATACGACTCCCAGGATGTCGGCGTATTTAGTGTCCATTCATATAAGTGAGGAGTTTCAAGTAATTGCTGATAATAATAACTATAATGCATCATACCGCATTATTGCTAGACCCAATGCGAGGGGTCAAGGTAAATACGCTTTAGAAGTTGGTCCACCCCTAACAAAATGGTTGGACGATTATTTCAATATATCATACTATACAATGGCAAATGATATAAAAAATGACCAGATCGCCTCGCCAGATTGGGCGTCCGGTGCTACCGAAAATTGGGGATTGGTTTCGTATAGGTAAGTTTTAGTTTAACATTCTACAGCCATTCGACACAAATTCAAGGAATAATATGAATTAAGAAATTATGTTAAAAAAAATATAACCTTATACGTATCAATTAAAGGGAAATGCGTCTTCTTTATGAAGAAGGTGAGACAAATGCTGTCGACAAAATGACCATTGGAACTATAACAGCCCACGAGCTGGCACATAAATGGTTTGGAAATCTTATTACATGTAGATGGTGGGACAATGTGTGGATAAATGAAGGATTTGCTAGTTATTTTGAAAATTTTGCAATGGACGGTGTAAGGAGAATGTTTTTATCAACTAACATCGAAATACTTATTCTGTATAATTCCTATGCTGTTGTTAATAATTTTTTTTTTTAAGGTTGATCCAAGCTTAGAGTTGGCAGATAAGTTTATTACAGGAACAGTACAAAATGCTCTGTCAAGTGATTCTTCAGCATCAACTAGGGCGTTGAGACACACTGTTAATACACCAGCTCAAGTTACTGGTCACTTTAGTGGTATAAGTTATACAAAGGGAGCTGCTTTTCTATTGATGCTTAAGCATTTATTAGGAGAGCCTACTTTTAAAAAAGCTCTTAACTATTTTCTCGTAGATAGGTAAAAAACATTTTGTTAAAAAATTATTATTTATTAATTTCATTATTTGGCAAAAAATATTAAAAACATCAATTAAGATAAATCTGGTTAGAACAGGTTTTATAAAAATATTGAAATTTCCATATCAAGATAAAATAATTTTTACTGATAATTATAATCAACATTATCGCATATTTCTTTCATTGGCGTATTGTAAATACACGTGATAACAGGGGATTATCTAAAATGACTGTTAAAACTAGAAAATATTGATTATCGATTTAAAAGGATAAATTGAAACAATAACCTTGAAAAGTTACAAATTTCGTTATATGTATATAATGTTCTGAGTAAACAAAAATTTATGTGAGATGTAAAAAAATTTCTTTTGCAGATCATATGAACAAGCAGTGCCTTCTGATCTGTATAGTGCTTTCCAGAGGGCAGTTAATGAAGATGGAATCATAGAAAATTTAAACATTACAGCCTTCATGAACTACTGGGTCGAAGAAAGAGGATATCCAATTATTAACGTCAATGTTAATATGAATAATGGCGTCATGATATTGACGCAGGTAAAAATACTTCAACGAGTCAACTAAATGTATTAAAATGACTTTAGTAAAATATTAGTAGAGTACTTCTATTTTTAATGTTTTAAAAGATCATCTGTCCTTCATACAAAATAACGAATTTATAACTATTATCCTTATATATTATACTAGAACATCACTTTCTCATTTCAGGAGCGTTTTTTCATAAGTTCATCATCAACACCAACAGATCAAGTTTGGCCCCTCCCTATAACTTTTACAACGTCCCGTAATTCAAATTTTAATAATTTATCTCCAAAAACTGTTATGCTCAATAAAACAATCCAGCTGCGTAAGGATCCGGGTGAGGAATGGGTTATATTTAACTTACAACAAAAAGGTTAGTATTTAAATAAATTTAATTTTTATTGAATGTCAATTAAATACTGAATTATCAAAATTTTTGTTCAAGATTTTTATCGCGTCAACTACGATACGCATACATGGGAACTCATTGCTGCTGCTTTGAAAAATAATCGTAATAGTATCCACCGATTAAATAGAGCTCAGGTAATAACAGAATTATGTAAAGTTTTAATCTCTATATAATATTTTTATATTTTTTATATAGTAATATGTGAAACTAAATTAAGAAATCAAACTAAATATAAATTTAAAAATATTCTTATGGTTTTCAGATTGTCGATGACGTATTTGCTTTAATGAGATCTGAACGGTTGTCTTTTGACCTTGGCTTTAGGATTCTTGATTTCCTTAAGGATGAAACAGATTATTATCCATGGACACCAGCAATTTCTGGCTTTACCTGGCTTAGAAATCGTCTTTTACATCTACCAGAAAAGTTAAGGGAATTCGATGTAAGTTGATATTAATAATAAAGTCTCAGTAAATGTTCTTCTAATAATATAGTTGTTCACTGTTTCATAATGATGCAAGTAATTTAAAATGATTAATTTATGTCATCCTGTTTTTAGGAAATCCTTTATAGTTTTCTAGATACAATCGTTTCTGATCTGGGGTATGACGTTCAATATGGCGAGTCAGTAACAAGAACATTAAACAGATTTTACATTTTGAATTTCGCCTGTAACATCGGTCACGTGGGCTGCATCAATAATGCATTGACAAAATTCAATTCCTTTAGAAGTAGTGGCGTACCGTAAGAGTTTATATGTATATTTAATAACATCAAAATTTTATTATTAGGTTATTTTCGCATTTTTATAATATTCATTTATTTGATTGTCATTCTTTTTGTATATATTATAAATGTTAGGTGCGGCCAATTTCCCCTCATATCGATATTGCTCTACAATAGCCTATTTGATTACGCTTCACGTAAATCTTTTCTTAATAGGTTTTATGCACGCAATATTACTAATACGTAATATTTTTACTTACATCTATCAACTAAAAGGGAGAATAAAGTGGACTGATTTTTTTTAAAACTTTATCTTTACATTTCTGTTATTTTAGTGTCAATCCGAATCTTAGAAGGCATGTCTTTTGCCAAGGTTTATTACATGGAGGATATGATGATTGGAAGTTCTTACAGCAAAGGTGGTTTAATTCCAACAACCAAGCTGATCAATATGCAATGTTAAGATCACTTGGATGTACGAGAAATAATCAAGCTGTAAAAGAGTGAGTTATAATACATAATGAAAAATTGTATAGCCAGTACGAATCATTAGTGTTATTATTGATAGTTTGGTCTAATTTTCTTATCTTAAGTCCAGATTATTGGCGATAATGATTATATTTATGTTTTCTCACAATAATTGAAGTGATTATCAGTTACCTTCACATACATATGATTATTATTTTAATTAATTAACCTATTAATAAAAATTTTAAAAAAAATCTAGACGATCATCATAATAGATTTACTTTTATAGCTATAAATAATATATTTTTATGTAAGACAAATCTATAATATTTTGATCATGACACTTTCAGTCACATTACTACTACTTTCTCTTTCTTCCTGAGTATAATCTTCTGAAGTTTTTTAGTTAGAAACTATATCTAATTTATAATGAATGGTCGTTTTCTATTTTATGAATTAGTACATTGGAAAATACTATTATTTCTTACTTACAGATACCTTGAAATGATCTTGAGCGATGACTTGAGAGCTCAAGATAGCAGCAATGCTTTTACATTTTTGTTCATGGGTAACAGAGAAAATACTAGATACACCTTAGAATTTATGAAAGAAAGATGGGAAGAAGTAAGAAAAAAGTAAGTATGTATATTGACACGCAATTGTAAGTTTGTATCCACATAACATGATAATATATAATCAATAACATTAATTATTAAACTATTTCTTCTTCGACCATGTTTGTGTACCTGTCGGTATTACGAAAGTTAATTAAAAGTGTGTGTAAAATATCTTACACTATAAATTTCACATTACAGGGTTGTCCTGCAGACATGGTTTGGAACAGTCTTGAGTAATCTAGCTGCTTATTCAAATGAAGAGGTTCTTGAAGAAGTAAGTTTAGGGTTTTAAATATTCTATCATAGTCATAAAATAAAATTTTAATTTATATGTTAATACTTGAAAACTAATCAATTCATAAGCTAGTCATAAAAATTATACGAATATAACTGTTGATGGAGACTTACAATATTCACTAGAAAAAAGCGCTTAATTTGTCAATATTCTCTAAAATATAGTCTACAAGAAGAGCAGTAACATTGGAAGACTCATAGTCTTAGTTTTTTTCGTACATCACACCCATGTCCATTTTTGTTTTAATTGAATTTTAAGTAACTTAATTTCAAGAGTTAACATTGAAATGGCTATCTTTACACTTTAATTGTATCTTTTGATTTTCTTTCTATATAAATCTGAATTTCGTAGTTGTAATTTTTAAAGCATTCAAAAAGCACTCAAGTACTACGTATATTGTTAGTTATGTTAATAGCTGTCGGATAATTGAACATCAGTGATTTCATTACCAACTAAAGTAAACAAAAAAAGAAATTCGAGAATGCAAGACGAATCTACGAACGACGAACTCAAGTAGAAAATCGCATCGGATTTATTACAATCGATTCAACAGATAGGATTTCGCAGCTATATTTTTTTACTTATTTTAAGCCTGTACTTATTCCCTATATTCATTTTTACTTATTTTCATTTTTATAAATACGCTTCCTATTTATAAAATTCAACAAGAGGCCAATTATTATTTGCTAGTTTTTTTAATAACTTAAGATGATAATGTCAACTTGTCCTAAGTATGTATTTTTTATAATCATAAGTAAATAATTAATTTCCTCGAGAAATTTTGTTATTTTTTTTTATAGAACTGAAATATGAAATTATGTTAGGATTAATTAACGGATATTTTTTCATAAAAAGATATAAATTCAAGTTAGAAATATTTATTTAATTTTAAATAAAATATCATTAAGTTTAAGACATAAATTTTAAGGTCATAGTGAATAATTTGTTACTGAGATAATGTGTTCAAAACTAACAATAACATTTCTTTTTAAAAACAAGTGGAAAAACAAGTGGAAAAACATCCATTTGTTCTTAAAAACACAATCGATTTAAAAACTATAATAGGTAAATTTTTGGACCCATTTAAGAAAACCAATTTTAGAATCCATAAAATATGTTAATATTTTTGTTTGTTAAGGCAAGAAGTATTTAACTGTTCCATACGTACATATGTCATTTTATTAATACTTCATTCACTTCATTGATAATATTGAAGTATCAAGTGATTTTTTTAAAAGAGAGAGATTTAAAATAAATGGAAATGAAAAAATTCCATTTACAAAAAAATATATATTGTTAGATAAGATTTCGGACCTTCATTTTGTCTTGTTACAGCAACATGTGCTTAGAATCAGACATTTTTATCTCAAATTATCTGATTTAATGATTAAGATAGTTCTGTACAATATGTTCGAGAATAATAATATTATATGTACATTATATATTTTACTATAATACATTAAATAATACTTTTAAAATAAAAAAATGCTTAAATTTTTTATAATTTATTAACTTTATATTTGAAAGATTTTGATATTGTTTCAGATGGAGCAGTGGTTAACCACTAATCAAGCCATAATTCCAAGCGCCCAGACTGGTTTGTCAGCTATTAATAGTGCTAGAGCCAACATGAAATGGGGATCTGAGAAAGCTGATGATATTGTCAGAGCAGCGCGTGGTTCATCTGCTATTGTGCTGCCAGCGACCATGTTACTCTTAATTTCAGCATTGATAGTCTTATTATTGTAAGAAAAACATAACCAAATTTTACGTCAATTTAAAAATACCCCCAACGCCTTCATTGGCATTTCGAGTAATCACATGCAAAAAATGATTACATCAGTTTGTAAAATATCTAAAACACTTACACTTCTGGTATGATATTAACCAAATATTTCTAAGAACCAACGTAAGGAAACTTGCTCTTATATAAAAAAAAAATATCGAAATCGGTCAATCGGTTTGAGAGCTGTGATGCCACAGACGCACATACACGCATCAGATATCCATATCAAACTTATTGCCCCTCTTCTTGCGTCGGGGGCTAAAAATATGTTACTATACGTATATAAACATTGTACATATGTATGCATACATTAAATATTTTTAAATAAGTCTTAGAATTTCTGTGATACTTTGCAGGTTGTATATTATTTAATGTTATAAACATATTTTAATTAAAGTAATGAGAAATCTGAATAAATACTTTTAATCACTAATCCCTCGTAATTTTTACCATATTGCTTGAATATTTACTTTTTTAAATTTGTATGTTATACTAATTATTTGGTTTAACATTATAAAAATTATAATTTTGTTTTTATATAAGAACTATTTATGCAAGAATCTATACTTGAAATATCGTATCAGGATTCATGGCAATGATAAGGTAAAACTTGAGATGATGTTATCTTTTAGACTACAAATGCTATCAAATACATTCTGCTAAATAAATTGTCGTTGTTAACACACCAGGTATGTTAGTTTAATATTTTAATATTATATATATTTTTTTAAACAAACCTGTTTCTGATTTTAACTTATTACATTCACATTGACTTCATCAAATAAATTTCCACATTTTTATTTTGTTTACATTAATAATATTTTTTATATCAGATATAATAATAGAATTACTATTACATACATATTAATCTAAAAATTATTTTAAGGTGAAAGAAAATGTCTTAATAATACCTATTAATAAAGGAGTGGTATGACTTTCTCGATTACTCTCATGATCGTTCACATTGTTCTTCTAGAAAATTACTCCTAAAAATTAATTTCCACTCCACATATTTTTGCACTTAATCCTATAATGTTTTATATAATTTTTAAGAATCATGATTTCAGAACTTATTACACCTTTTTATATAACTATCATCATCACCCTAGCGTTTGTCCCGGTTGTTCGTCCCGCCCAGGACGGGAGAACCCAGGGTCCGCTTTCCCACTCAGTGTCCTCCACTTAGCCCGGTCTTCGGCATCCTTCTTGTGGAGTCCATTGGCACGCATGTCATCTTGCACGACATCAAGCCAACGTCTTTTGGGCCTTCCTCTACTCCTGGCGCCAGGTACGGTCATATTGAGGCATTTGTGACCCACGTAGTTTTCCGGTCGTCGTAAGACATGGCCGTACCAGCGTAGGCGACTTTCCTGCAATTTGTCGGCAATGTCACGGACATGCAAACTGCCACGAATGTGTGAGTTACGAACGCGGTCTTTCCGCGTAACGGAGCATATTCATCTCCGTGACATGCAACAACCGCCGGTGCCGCTCCAGCAGAGGCCATGCCTCACTGCCGTACATAAGGACAGGCCTAATGATGGTTTTATAGACCTGTCCCTTCAGCACGACCGGCATTTTAGGGTCACAAATAACTCCAATCACCTCACGCCACTTCGCCCAAGCCGCAGTTATACGGGCTTTGATGTCGCGGTCGATGTCTCCGGACGCATCGAGCTCAGATCCAAGATACTTAAAGTGATCCGTACGCCCTACCATGACGTCGTCGATCCAGATGGAGGTAGGATCCGAGCTATTGCAAGCCATATACTCTGTCTTCGTCGCATTAATTTTCAGCCCGCCGTTCTCAAGTGCCCCTTTCCACTCGTGCACACGCCGGATTAAACGTCCCTTGTCCTCATCCACCAGTGCGATATCATCAGCGTACATCAGCAGCCAAGGCGGTGGTAACTTCTGTACACTGGCTGACAGTTCGTCTAATATCACACTGAATAGATATGGGCTTAGGACAGATCCTTGATGCACGCCTACAGTAATAGGGAAGGGAAGGGTGTGGTGTCACCAACAGCGGTCCTGACTATAGCATCGGAGTTGTGGTACATGTCTCGTACGATTTCCACATAGGTATTTGGCACCATCTTGGACCTCAACGCCCACCAGATTATCTCTCTGGGAACACAGTCAAAGGCCTTCTGCAAATCCAGAAATAGGAAATGAAGAGGCATATTCTTTTCCCTGTGTTTCTCCATAAGAATCCTAAGGGCGAAAATAGGGTCCATGGTACCACGTCCCGGTTGGAAACCGTACTGGAAATCCGACACTGTACACTCCTGCCGGATTCTGTAATCAGTTATGCGCTCGAAGAGTTTCATGGTGTGTGACATCACCTTTATACCACGGTAGTTACCGCAATCCTGAGCAGACCCTTTGCCCTTGTAGACCGGCGTTATGAAACTCAGCCTCCACTGATTCGGCATTTTCCGGTGGTTCAGGATTAAATTAAAAAGGCTAGTAAGGATGCACACACCACGAGCACCCATCGCTTTCCACGCTTCAATTGATACCTCATCCGGTCCGACAGCCTTCCGATTTTTCATGCGACGAAGAGAATCGAGTACTTCACCAGACGTAATCGGTGGCACAAGTCCTAGGTTTGGAGGAGGTGCTGGTGGTCGCACCTCTTGGTGTTGAGTGTTCAGTAATCCGTGGAAATAAAAGCGCCATCTCTCCTTCACTGCACACTCATCGTACAAGAGCGTTCCGTTAGCGTCAGTAACACAGCGGCAGTGACTTGTATCCTGCGCTGCCCTGATCCTAGAGCGTGCTAGTTTATAAATGAGCTTATGCCCCTCAGGCGAGTCCAACTTCGCATATAGTGGTTGCAAGTGTTCCCGCCTGGCTCTGGCTACAGCTTTCTTAGCCTCTCTTTTCGCAACCTTGTACGACTCGTGATCTTCAGGGGATTTAGACGCTTGCCACTTCTTAAAGAGCACTTTCTTCTCCTGTAACATCCTTTGGACTGTGGCATTCCACCACCATGACTCCTTGTCAATTTTGCGGCCTCCTTTCGCCACACCGAGGATTTGCTTTGCCGTTTTCGTGATTGTTGTCTGAAGCTTATTCCAGTACTCTTCAACGGACTTGCCTTCTGTATCCGGACTTATGTCCCCAGTGGCACAGTCAAATTCTGAGAACCTGGTGTGATCCAGCAGCCACCACTTGATTTGGCGGCGGCAACGCTCAGCGTGTTTACGGCGAGGCTTCACGCAGAGATCCATAACAAGGAGTCGGTGCTGGGCAGTTAGACACTCTCCGGGTATGACCTTACAGTTGGCCACGCGGCTGACAAGGCTTCTCCTAGTCAGAAGGTAGTCGATTTGAGTGGCGCTTCGACCGCTCCTGTAGGTGATAAGATGCTCAGGTTTCTTTTTGAAAAACGTGTTCACTACGGCCAGGTCAGCGGCGACGCAGGTTCGGAGAATGGTTTCTCCCTCCGCGTTACTTCGGCCGTAACCATATCCGCCATGAACACGTCCATACTCCTCGTGCGTCTCTCCCACATGACCATTCAAATCACCACCCAAAACAATACCATGAGACAACGGTATGGCGGCTAGCACGTCACCGACACGCTCCCAGAACAGTGCCTTATCCGCATCACTGCATCCGGCCTGTGGGGCGTAGGCACTTATGAGGTGAGTTACTACTCCCTCAATGAGTACCCTTACCACCATAAGTCGATCGCAAATACGCTTGACTTCCAAGACACTGTCATGGTAGCGCTCGGAAAGCACAACCGCCACACCGTTCTCCCCGCCAGGAGAGCCTGTATAGATCAGCTTGTAGCCTTGCCCTATGTAACGGCTTCTGTTGGCCTTCCACCGTGTCTCCTGCAAGAACGCCACCGCCACTTTTCGTCTGGCGAGTGTGGCCGCAAGCTCTGTAGAGCGTCCCGTCAGCGTGCCAATGTTCCAGCTAGCAAAGCGGATCTTCGCAACAGGCGCTAACTTCTTTAGCCGGGTTCGCGCGGCACCCGGTAGCCCTCGCCCACTTATCACAGGGGCAAGGCGATCCCCCTGCGCGTCGTTATACGGCGACGCCCTAGCCATGTTGCTTTCTCTTTCCTTTCCTATCATTTTTATTGGCTTGTTTGCCTATTACCGGGACGACTGCCGTCTGACTCCCGAACCTCTAGAGTGAACTCTAGAGGAAAAGCATCGCCAGAGCCCTTTCCGTTAACCCGCAGGGGTGCCACGTGCAGGCAGGGTTGGCTTGGGCTCCTAGATGGAATTGGAGCCTGTTACCTTTTTATATAACTATCATTTCCATCAAATTTCATTTTTAAGTTAACTTAAGGTTTTCGCCCTACTTTTTCTCTAGTTCAATTTTTTCAAACTTCCTCCGCTCTGTACCTTCATTATGAAAACAACATCATATATAAATATATGGTCCTAATATACATAACTATATATCTTATACTAGCTTGATACTTCTCCCTTTTATTATTAAAAAAAAATGTAATTATTGTTTTATCTCGCTCAGATCGCTTCTTTACGATAAAATCACATTTTGTACACTGACTTTTTATCATTGTATCATTGTTTTTAAGAATATTGAGATTTCATTTTTATTTTTTAAGATAAAACAAACTTTTAAAAAAGTTAAAAGTAGAACTTTTATAATGTTATAATATTTAAGAGACCTAATTGCATAAAATGTTTTTGGTGAAAGTAATTATATTAATTATCATTTATTATTTTATATATTTCTAGCGATGATTTGGCAGACTTTATTGGCGGTGGCTTGTATCACCTTACAGCCAGTTCACAGCGATACAAGATATAGATTGAATACAACTATTGTACCATCGGCTTACGCGTTAACAATAACACCATATTTTGATACCAATGATGACAGAGCGTTCTCATTCGACGGCGAAGTATCCATCACATTTGAGACCACGTCAAACATTAACAAAATTAAGCTGCATTCCCAAGACCTAATTTACACTTCCGCAAATATCTCTCTTAAGAATGGCGATAATATTATTGGATTAAATGAAAGTAATCCTCTTGAATTTGAAGAAGATTACTCCTTTGCTCATATCAATTTGGCTAGTGATATAGTAGTTGGGAGTGAATATACTCTTAAAATTGTTTATCGAGGACCAATAAGAACAGACCTTAATGGTTTTTATAGAAATTACTATTTCCAAAATGGTGTAAAAAAGTAAGTATCCTTTTGTTATTTATACTAAGCACCAAACATTATATTTTTATTTGCGAAACAAAATTATCAAGATTTGCTAAATAACTAAGATAGTGAAGATATATACATACAATTAAAAATGTTAATTCCAGTAAAATAATAATTTATATTTCTGTTTACAATTTAATAAGAGTTTTAAGTCATGATAATATATTCATATCTGATTTGTGAATTATAACAATAATTTAAATATATTATTTTAGTGAAATAACAATATATATAATATCCATAACAGTTTGTACGATGTATATTTCTGATGTAGGTGTTGAATGGGATGGAAACTTGAGATTTGTAATGTTTCTTATCACTTTAAGAGCCAGTACCATAAAACTATTTGTTATAAGCTGATAAGATTATATAAAGTTTTATCATATTCTCTTTTATCATCTTATCTATAATCAGTCACAGTACACTTCTTATACAAATACTAAGACTAAGATTAATATGTTTAGACGAAAAGTATGACATTTTTTGTTATTGTTATGTTACCAAATATACTTCATAATTAAAAATATTTATAGTATAGTTTGAGTAATTTATCATGTTAATTTTTTTCAAGATGGCTGGGCGCAACACAAATGGAGCCCACCCATGCAAGAAAAGTATTCCCTTGTTTCGACGAACCTGAATTAAAAGCTGTATTTACCATGTCCATTGATAGACCTGCGGAATACAAGCCTTCTCTAGCAAATACAGAAATCATGTCGAACAGCTCATTGTGAGATTTTTTTTTATAATACTTTTGTTTCGCTTTATGTAGTGCATAGTATTGACTAAAAGAATGTTTAAAAAATGTTATATATTTACCAGGTCTAACGGATATATTCGCGAAATCTTTTACCCTACGCCGAGAATGTCAACATATCTTGTTGCGTTTCTTGTGTCTGAGTTTGAAGCTGGTTCATCAAATGCTTTAGGAGAAAAAGAATTAGGGATATACACCAGGCCCGATGCTAAAAACCAAACTGAATATGCCTTTGACATTGCGCAAAGAATTGTAAAAGCACTTGGCGATTACTTTGGAATTGATTATTATTCGACTAATGATAAATTAAGGCTTGATCACGTAGCTTTAACAGACTTTAGAGCTGGGGCTATGGAAAACTGGGGACTAATTAAATACAGGTATGGACGTTTTAGAAATTGTTACTTAATAAACAGATTTAACGAATTGTATTTTAAAGTAGTACTTTAAATATAAACATTTCAGGGAATCTCTTTTGTTGTATGTTCCTGAAGAATCTACGCCGTATTTTAAATATAGAGTAGCACAAATTGTGGCCCACGAAACAACACATATGTGGTTCGGTAACCTTGTCACCTGCCACTGGTGGAGCAACACCTGGTTAAATGAAGGTTTTGCAAACTACTTCCAAGATTATATGACCTCTTTGGTGAGAATATAAATTTACAAGTATTTATAGAACGTACGTCATTTTGTTGATTATGAGAATAAAATTTGATTTCATAATTTAGGTCGAGCCCGATGTAGCAGCTGATGATGCACTGGTTATAGGTTCTGTTTATTCAGCTTATAATGCCGATGATAATCCAGATTCTCCTGCAATCACAAACAATAATGTTAATTCACCATCAGAAATAAGTGGACATTTTGGAACTATTACCTATCAAAAAGCTGGATCCGTCATAAGAATGATGCATCATTTAATAGGCGATGACGCCTTTAAATATGGATTAAACTCCTATCTGTCTACTAAGTAATTTTTTATATCATTTTGTTACTTTAAAATTTAAAATACCATTCTATAATTTTATCTTCCAAATTCTAGCCAATTTCAATCGGGTTATCCCTATTTGTTATATTCTGCCTTGGAGAATGGAGTAAGGAATTTTACTTCTTTGTCTAATTACGAAGGTTTTCAATTCACTGACATAATGAGTTCGTGGATAAGCCAATCAGGACATCCCATTCTGTATGTGAATGTTGATTATGAGAATTCCTCGATTGAATTAAGTCAGGTAAAAATAATACTAAGCAACAGTCCTATCAGTTCCAGATTGTACTCTTAATTGTACCGAAGACTTATGTGAAGTTATCTTAATTACAGAAACGCTTTTATATAAACTCATCTTACAGTTCGGATGAACTTTACATAATACCAATAACTTACACTTTTGAAAGTAATTTTAACTTTGAAAATACTAAGCCAGCACTAATCATGGATAAGAAGACACATGTTTTGCCAGTGAGCGAAATAAAAGAAAAACAAACTTTCCCTATTTTCAATATACAAGAGACAGGTAATAATTTTTTCAATAAAGTACTTAATTTTATACATCAACATTAAAGTATACATTAAATATAAGAAATGCATACAAAGTTGACTTCAACATTCTATTATTTTTAGGTTTATACAGAGTTAATTATGATATGAATACTTGGCATCTAATTTCGGAACACCTAAAGAGTAATCGAAGTGGAGAAATCCATTACTTGAATAGAGCTAAGGTAAATAAAATTAATAACATTTTATAAGGATATTTTTGAAATACTCATAGTATAACATAAAAAAATAAATTAATTAATCCTTTAATACGTTTTCCTTTATATTTTAATTTAATCGTAAGTTTATAGAAGAGTTAAAAATTTCAAACATCTATGAAGCCACCAGATGTATTAAAGAGATAAAAGAAGATATCTATTTATTGACAGTAGAAATTTTTATATAGTAATTATTTATTTTGCAGATCGTCAACGATTTATTTGCTTTCCTTTTTGCCGATGAAGTGAAATTCGAACTTTTACATAATTTACTGCATTTCCTGTCAAACGAAAATGAATATGCCGTATGGAACGCAGCTCTGAAAGGTTTAAATAAACTTCGAAATTATTACATCGGTTCTGATACATTGGATTTAATAGATGTAATACTTTATTTTATTTTTCTATCTACTATTTATTTTATTTTTTTAATAAGTAATAAACAAAATAAAACATTCATTTTAGGAATTTGCTCTGGAACTAATGGATGGAGTTATTTATAGGATGGGTTATGATGTAAAATCTACAGATGATTTTAAAATATTACGTAACAGGATGCAAATATTGGAATTCGCTTGCAAAATAGGTCATCAAGGTTGTATTGACAAGTCGTTGCAATGGTTTAAAGACTTAAAGGATAACAATATATGGTAATATATAGTACAAGATTGTGTGTTCACTCTTGCCATGTTACTCAAACTTAATAGTTATTGATTTTTGAAACTGTATTTTAAGGATTCAACCAAGTTTAAGAAGTGTTGCGTATTGCACTGGGTTAAGATATGGAAATGACGAAGATTACGACTTTTTATGGAACAGGCTTGTCAATACAAATGTTGCCAATGAAGCGTGGATTATTGCTGATGTACTGGGTTGTTCCCAAAGGGAAGACAAACTGAAGAGGTAATTAGAGTAATTACATTAATAATATGGAATTGATATTAACTGAAGTAATATCACAGTATTAGAGGGTATTCCTTGCGCTTACAGTCACAATATCTTAATATTATAATTAAAATGTTTTATTTTTATTTGTTTTAGTTACCTTGTGTCCATGCTACTTGAAAATAGTCCCATCAAAACTCAGGATCTTACGGTACCCTTAGCAAGTGTTCTAACAAATTATAGTAATGTACCACTGGTAATGAATGAACTTCAATCTAACATTTCTCTTTGGAAATCCGTGTAAGTAGTTTTGATTTTATTTATTTAAGTATACAGTCCCTTCTAAACATTTCTTACTAAATATCTTTAATTTTAAGGTATTCTTCTCTTGGGTCAGTTTTGTCAAGCATTGCTTCGTCGCTTCACACGCAAGAAGATTTTGAAAAGGTAAACCATTAAATAAAAGGAATTTTAAGCTTAACTTTATTTCCACATAATAATTAAATACAATATTATTTTAATGAATAAGTTTATAATTAAGAAGAATATATTTATTTTGAAACATTTAAAAATTCAAATTACAAATTACTTTAAAAAATCTTTTATTTATAATTGGGTTACTGTTTATTAAGGTGCAAAACGATAATTCTCTGTACAATTACTATTTTCTTTATACGTACATTTTCGCCATAAGTCATTATCTGCCTTCCAATACTTTCACAAACAAAGTCGATTAATGAATGTGTGCTGTGTGTCAATTGTTTGACGGATAGTCGTTTGGGTTAAAATGGCACAGCAATTAGTAAAGGTCAATAAGGGGGACGTATTAATGTAGTGTAATGGGAAGTGATGACTTCACGCTGTTTTGAAACATCATTAGCATTGAGTGCTAATTGTGCAAAAAACTGAAATAACGCATTTACAGAACATAGTGCTAAATAGACAAAATAACTAATTTTTATGCTAGTAATCGCAGGGTACTCGAGCACGATTATGACTCATAAAGGAAATCACGCATTTTCAAATATAACCCGCCTACATTATTTATAACGACTTATAAACATTCTACAAAAATATATAAAAAATACTTCATGACACGATTTAATTGTGTTTAAATTCTCAAATGCCATATTTGTGTACAGTAAAAACATTTGATCCTATAATTATATACTTTGTAACTAGCCACAAATATTTCTAAATTTTGAACACATTGCAATACACAATGCACGCCTTGAACATGTGCCAAAAGCGGAGGTGACATTGATTGTAAGGTCATTATCATGACTATAGAACGCATAATACTTATTTTGATATCTAGAAATAAGAAATAGATTTAAAAATATTTTTACGATTACAGTTCGAGAGCTTCCTGTCATCGTGCAAGGAGTGCAGTGAAGATGAGGTAGCAAGTGCCAAGAGCTCTTTAGCCAAAGCCAGGGCAGTGACAGCTTGGGCTGATAATCATAGGAGTGACATTTCAAGCTCTTTGAGTAACGATGCCGTAACCTCCTCGGCATCAATCGCATTACTTGTTGTTGGCGCTCTTTTAGTTCTGTATTAATTAACTCCAAATGTTGTTATATACAATTGGGTTTTTAACTTCCATTCATCTATTTGTTTACATTTTCATGATTGATGATAATTGTATACTGTAATTTCAAAGTTATTAAATAGTTGATTTTTTTTGTAATTATTAAATTTATTCAATTAAGAAGAAGAAGAGATTCCAATCCACTACTACATGTAAATAAGATATTTATTACTACTACCACTATGTTGTTATCATAATAAATTATTTTTGTTTCAAATAATCATCTTTTTTATAATACGATTTAAAAAAAAAGTTGATGACTCATACAGCTATTATTTACAAGATCATGATTCTTATGAATAATAACAAGCTTTTCTGTTCAAAGTTACTGAAAATAGTAAACATAGACACGTCCATTATAAAGTGAACCACGACATATATCAAAATTGAACGGATGCTCTTATTGTTGTAAACAAACTATAGAAAGGTTATGGATCAGACGAAAATGGTAGATCGGATAGGAGACGCCGAGTGACCGCCGAGTTTGTAATTCGCTCGAGACCGCGCTGTAGTTGGACGTATCCAACGACTTGGCGGTAGTTTCGAAAATCTTTAGTAATGCTAGTGAAAACATAAAAATGTCGTTTTAGTTTTACATTCATTGACTTATGAAGATATTTTTAACAACCTCTAAGTCAGTTTCGAGTGATAGATATAAAATGATTTTATACGCAGTGTTGCTTTTCTTGTCTTCAGTCTCAGCATATACTATAGAAGAGGAGTGCCTTAATTATACAGTGTATCCAGTGCAATATGAACTCACAATAATACCGCATATATACCTGGACGGTATGTCATATTATGATTGTGATATCGTAATAACTATAATAGCTAACGCGCCAAATGTTAACGTTATTGAATTGGACGCGAAAGACTTGGAAATTAAAGGAGAAACTGTTCAAGTATTAGATAACGGTAGCAATTTAGTAAATAAACACAGACCATACGAATATGATGTTAAAAAAGGCAAAATCTATATTTATTTAAGAGAGTCGCTCAAACAGTACAGGTTACATCGGACTCAATATAATATAAGGATGTCTTTTAGTAAACAAATTACCTATAACACTGATGGAATATTCGTCGTGCCATATACGGAGAATGGTAAACCTCAGTAAGTATTTCAAATTATTCAAGAAATATATATATATATTTTTTTAAGATAGGTTTGTAAAGTATGGACAGAAAAAATATGGATATTGTTATACGCAGTTATTTTCAATCGCCTACGCTTCAGACCCTGAGAATTTATGTCATTATGCCATAAAATATCACACATAAATACTATAATTTTATTTAAATCAACCAATATAAAATTAATGTACATATGTATTTTGAATACTTGATTCATCTCATTATGTTTACTCATTGAAGTGAAATTAAGGCATATTGTTAAATCTTACCATCATGAAATTTATATGCCACATTTTGCATAATTTGCTTACATTAGAAAGTGTTTCAGGAATAAACAAATGTAAAGTTAACTTTTAATATTAGAACGTTTATGATAATTGAAAACCGCATGCGATAATACGGGAGTGTTTTATGTCCTAATTATAATTAACACTGTTCTCTTGTTTCTGGTTTGTCTGAAATAAATATTATTAATATATTAGAATACGTCATACATTAAAAAACACTATTTTTCTTAAATAAAAGAATGACGCCTGTGGGACAATAATTAATTTTATTCTAAATTTGATCATTACAAGATGAGTATTGTTACATATTTTAAATTAATTAATAAACAAAACTATTTATATCATACTTGTTTTATGGAACTGTCTGCATTATAATTTTTTCCAAACCTTTGGATATTAATTATAAATGTGCATACGAATTTATCAGACTACTAAAATTTTAAGTGGTATAAGTTAGCGACCTTAGCTTATACAATATCTCAAATCCTATTATGGTGATGTCCATTTGCAATGTTAACGTCACAAGGTCAGTTTAAAAGTATTGTATATGTATATTGTTTACAAAAACTCACAAAGGATTATCTTAAGCTATATAGCCGAAGCTAAACTTTAGTATTTGTTTAACCGTATGTAGTTTATTTTAGTTATTTTGTTGTAGTGATGGTAAAGTTATCGTATATATTGTTGTAATGTTTAGCAAAAACTTTTAGTCCCCGATAGTTCAAAAATATTTTTCATTCGATTCATGGAAAATTATCCATAAAGTGTCGTTTATTTTTAAATCATACTCAGAACATAAAGACAAGTAGATATTAAGATTTTTTGAATTTAAAAATATTTTATACTTTTTAATCGCATATAATTATATGGATTTTTATCAACGCCAAATTGATTATTATACAATTTTTGTGTTTTATGGGAAAACTATTTATATATTACACAATAATCTAAGATTTTTTTAATACACTTTTTCACACTACATTAAATCGTAAGGACAATTTGTTAAATACAATAGGACAATAGTTTAATTTTCGCAAAGCTGTTCACTGGACCATGAAAGAGTAACCTATGGTAATATGTCTTTGTACATGGTCACAAAGATAATATGTTCTTATGATTGAAAATATCGATTCTAAAATGTAGAAATATTTATAGCCTCAATATTAGTGTCAGAATAAAAATCATAATTGCCAATTTGTTTTTACAGACACGTATTGGTAACTCGCCTATCGCCAAATAGAGCAAAATATTTCTTCCCTTGCTTTGATAATTCTCAATTTGAAGCAATTTTCAAATTCAAAGTGTACGAGATGCCTCCATACCCTGGATATCAGTATTGTAATACTAGTATTGTAATCGCTAACGAGCTTAAACGACAACAGTAAGTACATATATTTGTATATTAATAGTTATTACTCTAAAATTTTACTCTACGTATTGTAATGATATCATACTTTTCTATATATTTATATGCCTTTCTGAAAGTTGTCCAGGAATATATTTCTGTAAAATAAATAAGATGTATCACGTGTATGTAATATGACTCTAATTTAAAAGGAAGCCGATTAAAGAAAGTAATAAAATAAAGTATTTAATATGGTCATAGGTATTCTATATATAGTAAGTCCAGGTGCAATCATAAACTTGTCCTAACCACAATAAGTGACACCGTTTTCAAACGACTTCGTTCGTGCCCTATTCGGAAGGGATTTTAGAATTGGTTAAGTAACAGCGGAAAAGAATACGTCGGTTCATGTTTGTACAAAGTAAAGATGTTGTAAATAAAATATTTTTAAAATAAATATTTGGTCACTGATTGTTGAAATCACGTATTTTATAAGACAGTTTTTCATACTGCTGCGAGATATCTTATGTATGTATAATATAAATATTGTTTTAATTGAAATTTGTATTTTCTCGAGAATGATGTCATGTTCCGCCAATACTGAGGCCACAACTTTCTTAAGTATGAATGGTTATGTTATTACGATTTTCTATATCCGAGAATGGTAGGACCATTAGAGTTGATAGAGAGAAACTCAAATGTGTTTAACGAGAAAGCTTCCAATAATGTCCATCTATGAGTTATCAAATAATTAAACACATTTAATTCCGCTTCTATTAAGTGACCTCGATAATAGTTACATTAAATACGTGGGAATTTATTTCAGATCTAAGGACAGCTATACCATAGTGGAATATTTACCATCACCACAGGTAGCATTACATCAAGTTGGTTTTCATCATTCAAAATTCGGAAGTCAACGAAGCATAGCAAAAAATACTAATGACACATTAGTTATTTGGGCGCCAGTGTCTACTCTACCACAATATACATTCATACTACACTTTGGTCAAATAATCATTAATTTGATTCATGAATATTCCTCTATTAAAAGGACTCTTGTATATGGGCCGATAAATATAATTTCCGTACCAGCAATACTTAATGGATACGAGATAGGAAGCTGGAATTTACTAACCAATGGGTGAGTGCATTCTATAAATAGTTTACTATAAACTTCAAAGTAATCCACTTTCTTTTTCAACTTTTCCTACTTTATAGTTTATACATTCGTTATTAATAGAAATGTATGTTTTGATAACCTTCATCATATATTACAAATATTTGAATAGCTGAAGTTCTGTTTATTTAGTTTGTACGAAAAATGCAAGGATGTTTTAAAGCAGCTGTTTCAATAAACGATGTAATTTTATGTTTACTTTTATGAATCTGTTGAATATATTGCAAGGCCTCTAATGAAGGGGAACGTCAAATAAATTTTTGAAATTCAGGGACAACAGATTAGCAATTATCAACGATTACACGAGCATACAGCAAATCGAAGATATGATGTTTGAGCTATCCCAGCAGTTAAGTCGCATCTGGCTAGGAAATCCTGGAGAGAGTCAGATAACACGTTGGAGGGAAGAGTGGTTTAAGGAAGGCGTTGCTACTTACTTAGCTTATTATTTCTTAACGCAGGTAAGGGTTATATATTTCTAATCAAAGAACGTTTCGAAGATCATTAAGATAAACAAAATTATATCCTCCTTTTCTCTTATTACATTCACTTATATGTAATTCATATTTAAATATTATGGTGTAGGTGTTATGAGAGTACAAGAATGTAAATAGTTTGATGTAAAAAACTGCAAAGAAATTATGTTTATTAATTAAAATTATATATCATATTTCCTTGTATTAATAAAAATGTACTTCATTAAAGTAAAAATACTTATTAAAATATTATGTCTTATTTTTAAAGTATAATCATGGTGAGGCAGCAGTGGGCTATCGACGACCACTCAGTGATTACGGTTTGCAAATGAAACACAGAGCAATGGCAATAGACTGGCATCACAGTACACCATCTTTAGCATCTTTCAACAGAACTTTGGCTATAGATATACCATCAAGATACAAGGATCTGGTAACGATGAAGACAGCTTCTTTATTGTGGATGGTTGAAAATTGGTTGGGATCGGAGAAATTCCACCAGGCTCTAGTAAATTACATCAACAGCAGGTATATATTACAACCTTTTTAATTTTGTTAAGCTCATATTCATATCAGGAAAAGAAAAGAATTTCATTGTATTTTTTACTTACTTACTAAATATTTAGTCGTATCATTACTAAGTAAAAGGCCATCAGTTTTGTTACTATAGGACTACAGGTTTTGAATGACAGACTAATAATGAAAGTTAATCACGTGTGGAATTTGTAATATTATGTTGAATACAAATATGATTATACTATTTTGCAGAAGAGAACAATATATATCACTGAACGATTTCATGGCGAGCGTTGATCGTGAAACAGTTGAATGTCTGAATCAATTCTTTAATGGATCTACAACATCTAAAGTACTAAACTCTTGGTTCCATCAATCTGGATATCCTGTAGTCAATGTACAAGTACTGAGAGATAGAACTCCTAACGCTATTCAATTAAAACAAGTATGTTTACCGTAATTGTTTATTTTAGCTGTCTTAGTTACATATTATTCATGTACAGTTATTTTCCAGAGGAAGTTTAGTTTTACGGATCAGCACAGATTTGATACAAATTATCTTATTCCGATTTCTTATATCGTTCAAAATAATCAGAATTGTTTTAACTGTTACCGACCGAGATTCACTTTAGACATGCAAAGTTACACCTTTAGAGAAAATCTAAACGACGGCTGGATTCTACTTAATAGAAATGCTTCAGGTTAGTCTCTATAAAAATATTTTTACATATTAAATATGACATTAATTAATTTGGTTATATATAAATGAATATCATCTGTTTTAAAAATATTGTACTGAAGACTGCACAATGGGGAAATGTTGAATAATTAATAATCTATCACTGTAGCTAAATAATATTTTAATATATTTTGTTATTGCCTACAATATCATTAATTATATTTTAGACTTATGTCTTTGTACATATGTACAATTCTTAAATATTTTTTAATTAGAATCTGTATAATTAATTTACGTGTCTTAAAGTTTAAAGCTTTAATTTTATATACTATTTAGTATAGGAAGTGAACTTGACTTCGATCGACACACTAACATCGATAGCTAAATCCTTGAGCTCGTTTATAGCAACGCTATTTCTGTTCTGCCCACACGCTTCCCACAATTTAAACGTACTATGGGTTTCTTTGATGAATATAAGGAATACTATTCTGGTTTTATGTCAATATTGTAAATGACTTTTGTCAAGGCTAACCCTAATGAATATTGTATTATTCATTTATATTTTATTTTATTGCAGCATAAACATTTTATAACAACAATATTAATCTCATTGCAGGTTATTACCGAGTCAATTATGATGTATATACTTGGGAATTGATTGCAAAAACACTGGCAGAAGATCACTTATCAATTAATGAATTAAATAGAGCACAGGTGAGATAAAATTAGAAATTATTTAGCAAAGAGTCACGGTAACGTTTTTAATCAGCTTTTTGATCAAATAAAATCAAATTTTTAAATATGAATATTGTTGATTCTTTTAATGTTAAGTTTCAAGTTATTTTTAACGTTATTTTTAATATTCATCAGCTTCTAAGGTTTGATTGAAAATTTTTCAAAATTTCTTCAATATCATATTCAAAAAATATAAATCTTTATTTTCAGATTGTAAACGATATATTCGCTCTATATGCAGCTGGTGATATTCATGAGAACCTCTCTATTAGTGTGTTGAACTACTTGAACAGCGAGTTTAGTTTTGTGGTGTGGGAATCCGTCGTAAACGGTTTCGAGATGTTGAAGATAGAGGGCGCTAAAATGACCAAAGTTTTGTATGGGGAATGGCAGGTATTATTATCTTCTCGTTATTGAATTAACTTCAATTATACATTTAAATTAATAAATACAAATAAAATGTTACAAAGTTTTTAGTGATTTTATATTATACATATGTTTATGAAAAAGGAACATAATTACAATTTCGACAAATAAACTCTGATGTATTACAGGTTTTCATGCAAAAAAAAGTAGCCACGATTTATAAACGACTGATGGCAAACGTGGATCAAAGACCACACACGAGACGATTTAGAAAATTGATTGTCGATTTCGCATGTGCTGTGAAATACAGACGCTGCCTAAACGAAATGAGAAGATTTTATTCAGATCACAAGAATTCTAAAATGAAGTTAATAGTTTAAAATCCTTTTAAAATTTATCAATGCTTTATTTGGTTCCTAAATTTTAAATATACCATTTCAGATTGAATCCTGATTTTCGAGAAATATGTTATTATGTGACTACAAATGAAGGCAACTACGATATTGGAACTGCTTTAAATAGATTCGAACAGGAGGAAAAAACTGTTGCTGTGCATAAAGTGTAAGTGTATGAGACAAAAGTATAAAATATATGTATTACGAAATTATTTAGTTTCCACTTTGCTACAACCGAATTCTAGCGTTATTTTTACTTCCAATATTAAAAAAACTGTGCTTCTCTGTTATTTAGAAGTTAAAGAATGTATTTATTAAATGATTAACGTTCATGATTTTAGACGAGAAGAAAACAGATTTCTTTACCAAGTGCCCATTGGCCAACCAAGACCTTTGCCGATAATGATGTCGACAACCACTACAACAGAGGTAAAATTGTATTTATAATAGTCAGTCTGATAAAAAATCAGTTCAATCAGATTTTTTGATCTTTCAAGTCACCTAAACATAGACTTTTAGCTTAAAAAAACAAGATTTGATTATATATTGAACTTTTAACATACATCTCCTCTTCACAAAAGAACATTAATTGTACCGAAACTATCTTTTCCTACTACTTTCAAATGCTCGTCAACATTTAAAGAGTTTGTTTAAAATAAACTTCAGTTACTTAGAAAATGTGTTATAAACTATATAAAACTTCTATATTTACAGATTTCAACAACAACCATTGAAAATACTCACAACGAGAGTATTACATTGTACATCTCCAATGTTTTATTACTAGCTGTAATAATGAATTCTTTATTTATATAGTTTAATAATTATAGTAATAAGTGAAACATAGTTAATATTTTATTAAATAGTTAAATAAAATAATATAAAAATAACAGACGACCACATAAGTAAATTTTCTAGCTAAATATACGAGTATAAGAGGTGTCATTTCTTAAGTTATTGCTAATATATCTTTTTGAATATATTAAGACATTCCTCTTAAAGTTTTATATAACTTATTTCACTGAACCTTACAATTTTAATGTAACATATCATTTTAATGCAGTAATTAATAGGAAATATGTAGATAATTACATAGTCTTCTGTTTTTAACATAACTTGTCATTGATATACATATATGTAATCATTCTTATAATCAATTTATTACAACGAAAACTTATTTTTGCTTATTTATGTCTAGGTAAGACACAAAATAATCGATTGCTTCATAATTAATTATATTGAATGTAATAACGTTTGTATGGGATTTAATAAGATTTTTTAACTACGAATCTAGTCAGGTAATTTAATGATAATATTAATAAACAAAATATAAACTGTATGATATGTACTTTATTTGAAATCGCTATACATCCATACAAAATATATATTAATTGGTCATAAATTATAAGTTTTCTATATGGTCATACTATGAAGCATAATGACGATATCAATAAAAATAAATTGGACTTTTACTTAAAATCGTCTTATTTAACCTTACGGTTAAAATATCATTAAACTATCAATCATAAAAAAATACAAATAAATTGTGATCCTATCCATAATTAAATTATGTTATAAATTATATTGGTATATTCAAAAACAATCACAGTACAAAAAGACTTATTAGCGATTTGTCAAAACAATTTTGTTAAAATATTAACAAAACGTGACCTTTATCTCGCGTTAAAAAACACGTTACAAAAAAATAAATGTAGATAACATCAACATCCGAATATTTTTTTAAAAGATAAGAAGATTGAACTACATATACTATCTTGATGATAGTAAAGAGTCAGAATATTTTGTCCTAAACTTAGGATGTACATGTACATACATATCAAAACTATAATAATAAATACATAAAATTAAATACATTTATAAAAATATTGCGCTTTAAGACTATACAGTTCGGACCGAACTTTCTTAAATGTTTAACTTAATCTTAACAAAATATCCCCTATCCGTTCACTGTTAAATAAATAATTATAAAAATATTATAAACATTACATATTCAGTAAAGCAACTATCGTAGACATACAAAGTAAAGTCACAGACATAAAAAGTGTTGGTGCATCATTTTCGTCTATCCAGTTGTAAATTTCTTCTATGTTCTGATTGTACCATAATAAATTCTCACGAGCTTGGTCCCTTATCATTCTTGCCAATATATCGGAATCTTGCAAGTTACTTATCGAGTCCAACGAAGACACCCAATTGTCAAACTGATATCAAAAAATATATATTAACAAATACATATATTTATTAGGTTGATGATTGAAAAATTAAAAAAATCTTACTTTGTTGACAATTGATCTTGAAACAAGATTGTCTCTTAACCCAAGTATCACTTCTTCTAGTTTTTCAGGTCCCCCGTAACTAAAAATTATTTGAAAATAAGATTTTAATGGAGTAGTAAACGCAGTCGCATTTGAAATAAAATACTTCATACGACAAATCACTAATTGTGTCCTATTCTTTGTAATCCTTACCTTTAAAGACCTTATATAAAGTTTATGGAAAAGAACATAAAGTAATCTCTCTTTTTTTTAAACAAGGTATACCAATTTTCGAAAGAATGCATTTACTTACGAATTCCTAATAGCATTTGTATTGCTTATAATGTATGATACTGCAATATCTGCATTTTGAGAGCTAGATGAAGCAACTGCTAAAAATATTTTTGAACGTTCTGCCGTTACGTAGGGACTGTTTTCTTTTACCGTATCGTCAAGTAGCCTGAAAAAATATGTTTTAATTGTGTAACTTTTGAAACAATAAAGGTAATAAAACATACTTAATCGTCGTTAGCTTACTCTAATATAAAACCTTCGTCTTGTGAACAAGCCAACGATTCAAGGATTACAAGACGTTCGTAACTGGATCTTTCAATGTCCAAGCGATTTAATAGAGCCGCCCTATCATTCTCATTTCCTTCTCTTATCATAGTACAATATATCGCTGGTCTTAATTCAGGAGGGATGTTTGGATTTCTAAAATTAATATGATTGGACACATTAATTATGAATTAGGGTATTTGTATCAATAATTTAAATGAAGCTAAGTATTTACGTGTTTTTTATTATTTCATATGTACATAATCTCGACGTTTTGGTTCCTTAACAGCTCACTTAATCACGACATTTTGCAGATACAAAAAACAAAGAAAACCTTTGTATCCGAAAAACATAAATAGTTTAATTTAAATGTGTATAAGCTTAGATATCATTATATAGCTAATGTTCCTTATGATACTCACACAACATTTTCTTCATTCGGATCATAAAACCAATCCAAGGTTGCGGCAACACAAGGACCGTAGCCAGAGCGACAGGCGTGCTCCATTACGAGCCCACGGGTTAACGACTTCATCGCTGGTTCAACATCTAATGAATTTGGAGTAAATCCTACTTCTTCTTCAAACGCATGAATTGTTCTTTGTAACATTCTCTGAAATTTTATATAAACAACCAGTAAGTATTGTTTGACAAAAAGATGGGTTTTATAATGAATTTAAAATATGAAATTTTGTAATTACCTGATAAATATTGTTTTCTCTTTCATTTTCATCAACATAGACCATCAAATATTTTAATAAGAAATCCACGTTTCTTACAAATGCTTTCCAGACTGCGTATTCTGTTTCATGTGCCATAGTTGAAACAAGTCTAAAGGCTACATCGTAAGCAACGCTTCCCGCTCTTGCTAAATTTAAAGCATCGTCAATTAGCTGAAATTTTGAAAAGTATTATTAGATAATGAGATCTAAGATCTAGCGAGTATTCATTTAAATAAAACTACTAGTGATCATGGACAGACGAGATGTGAATGTTGTGATTACGGTTGATTCAAAGTAACCTAAACGTCGGGAGTGTGTTGTCGTCATCGGCCTATCAGAGCCCACTGCTGAGCAAAAGCCTCTTCTCACATCGAGAAGAGAGTGTGTTATTTAAAAAATAATAAAATAACACTTAATAAATCGAAAATATTAGTTTCATTTTAGTATTATTATTTTCATTGATTTTTTACTGTAAAGCATATTACATACAATATTTATGATCTTATACTCATCACACTATTCCTTATACACGAGAAATAAAACCACTGATATTATTGAAAGCGATGTTTGTTAGTATGTAGGTTATTCCTTAATACTCAATTGGCCCAATGAATTGTGACAAAATTTTATGCAAGAAGCAAAACACCGTGAATAAAATAAGTATAGGTAATTTAATAGGAAAAATACTAATTCCAGAGTATGTGAATTTATCTGTTGAGGTAAGCTACTTGTCGAACCTAAAACCTTTTGCTGAATCATAAAAAATTTGAAAAATTGAAGGACACTTAATTATTTTCAACATCGTCAACCTCCTACCTATCATTTTGTTACGACTTAAACACGGACCATTTAGAGTTTTAAAAATTATAGAAAAATAGAGTTTTCAATATTATTTCAATAAATTTTAGTTACTCCCTCGACATCAATAATATTTAAAATTTTATAGTTAATTTGTCAAAGAAAATATTTTGGTTTCAAATGACATTGTAAGGCGGACCAATAACTAGTATTTGTACAGAAAATTAACTAATATATTTTTACAAAATACTTACTACGGCACGGTTAAGAGGATGAATAGTATTTCTGCTCTCAGGATTATCTAAAGTCTCTATGAGTCTCTGCCATAAAACATCTTCATAATTGACACGATAAAAGCCTAAAATTTTATTTTATTATGAGTATAGTAAACGCATTTTTATTGTTTTACATAATTTTAGAAATCACATTGATTATTATTAATACTGCAATTTATTTACCTTGGCCTTGAACATTGAGTATAATCCAATCTTCATTTCCAAGATTATTAAATATTGTTTCTCCTTCCTCTAATAAAAGGGTTGGATATATAGCATTAAAATTTGGATTCAGACTAGTCGTAAATGAAATTGGAATAGGATATACGACATTGGTTCTTGAAGATAAACTAAAACGTTCCTAAAATTATACATTAATTTATGTTTCAAATTATAGAAACATTAGTGTTTATATTTATTATTTTTTATGTTTTCTCTTTACCTGCGTAAATGTTATTCTATTCGATCTTAGAATGACATTCACTACAGGATATCCCTCATTTGTAACCCACGTACGAACAAAATCATTAACGTCTGGTACCAGATCATTTCCATTAAATATACTTCTTAAAGCATCATAGAAATTTTGTGTGTTAAGTGTTTGTACCGATCTAAAATCAGAGAAAAAATAGTGAAAGAATGCATAAATATATCAAAATTTATATTTGATTAATTGAGATATGGATATATACTTACAATTTTTTATATTTAAAATTTATTTTGCTTATAGTAATTACGTTTTTTAATACCTGCTTGTCATAAGGGCTCTGGCAGCATCTTTTACAATGTCTAATGCATCATCAGCAACAATTAATCTTAACATCCTCAAAATTGCCGGCGCTTTAATTTTTGAAAGGCCATTTATATTCATTCTAATAATATTCTCATCATAAATATCTTCGTCAGGCTTCAAAGGTAATGAATTTGAATAAGCGTCGATAAGAAGGCTCTCCCGAATGACGTTCATTGTAAAGATTGTATTCATATCAATCATTGAGATATCTTCCGGATTTGTTTGAAACTGTAAAAAATTAAAAAACATTCCATTTATATTCTGTAATAAGACTTCATTGTCAATTTACATACATTCACTCCGCAACACCCTTTCCAACCTTACAAATTCGTAAAAATACTTAATGAATTAAATACCCGCTATGATTGTATCAAATATATTACAATCGTTACTCTACCTCTTTAGCAATATCATAAGCTGCGTAACTGCTTAAACCCGACAGAACCCATTGGTGACGCCAATTTTCAGGAAATCTTACAAATCCAAACCATTGACGTGCCATAGACTCAGCAATTTGCACAAAAGCTATTTGTCTTTGCTTAACAGCATGATTTGGATACATTAAAATATATGGTTCCCTTGAAAATAAGGTTGCATATATTAGATTTTTACCGTCATTTAATTATTTTGTAATTCAATTTTACATGCTAAGGTCGATTTTTTATACAGAAAAAACTCTTAATTTTCATACAAAAAGAATAGTTAAAGACATTTTTTTTAAATTCATAAGAGGCATAGAACATGATGAGAATTAAATAAAACTTTTTGTATAAAGTTATCAATTACATAGACACATCTCTACCAAAAAAGACTTTAGACCATACAAATGTTATTTTATGTTTTATATTTAGATATGAAAATATATGGCAATGGAAATTATAATTTATACAATAAAATAAACTTCATTCTTAATGGTCAGTAATTTTCAGTCAGGTCAGTATGTAATTATTTGTACATTTGCATTCATATAAATTTGCTTAAAAAGTTTATAAAGGAAATGTGATACAAAAACTATGATGAAAAACGGATATGATTTTAACTCACCAAATGTGAATTGTGGATAATGCATACCAATCCCTTGATATGTCAGGTATTGCTACGATATCCATTCTTCCATTTTGATTTGATAGAATTTCAAAATACGGTTTCCCTGTCCATTCATTTAGAGCTGTATAGTAATTATTTATTGCAACCACAGCTTGGGATTCTTGGTTACTAGAGAGATCTTGGCGAGCGTATAAATGAATATTGTGAAGAGGAATATTTATAATGTTATTAAAATTATGTGCCAATAGTCCCCAAAGATGATTAGGCCCATTAAACGATGTGAAAGTTGTCCTATTTAAAAAAATATTATGAAATGAAGAATCATTTTCTTACAAATAAAAAATTAATAAATAATTTTACTCACTCATCATTATTTATCAACTTTGTGTTTGAAACCAAATTATTATAACCCATATTATTGAATGTAAAGACTGTCTCTGCCATCATACTGGGATCGTCCATACAAGGAAAAACTTTTTTGGAATGAGTTGGATATAGATTCATTGATATGTAGTCCCTGAAACATTTTTAATAAAAAGTTATAATTTTTTTACTTGACTAATACAAATAAAAAAACAAATATGTCTGTGATATAATACCTGTCCTCATATTTGCCCAAGTGCAAACCAGTTCCATCATTTCTAAAAGATCCAGAATATTCGACAATCACTGTGTAAGTTGTGGCGGGTTGAGGTGGGAATACTTCTAAAATTCCGTTGTCATAATTGTAATCCGCTTCCACTGCGTTGGCAGTTGTAAGAACACCTACTAATACATTATGTATTTCTAAATCTTCCATATTAAATACTATTGGAATTTCCATGGTCTCTATCGTTAATTTTACATGTATAACTGCATGACCAACAAAGTTATTGCCATTCCTCGTAACTGTTACGGCATAGTCTTCAACAGTTTGTCCTGGTCTAAGATATTCAAGTAAGAGTGCCTCAGCACTGTCATTTTTAATGGTTATACCACTTAATTCTTCTAACTTTGTCTCCCTTTCCAGTTGATTGGTATAAATACTGTCAATTGAAACTATACTTGATGGTAATTTAATTGGATGAGTTGTAGTAAAATATAAATTATTTAAAAGGATATAAAAAAAAGAAATACACTTTAAATTAGTCCGTGTCATTTTTTTAAACTACTCGTCTCTTTAAACAACTTAATAAAATTGACTAAGCTTAGGCTCCTTCACATAAGTTTATTTAAGATAAATAAGCCGCTATAAGATGAGATAACGAATCAGGAAATGTAACGGTTTTACCAACTCTTTAGTTTGCGATCAATCCTTTCGGAAACATCATACCTATAAATAAAATCGATGACTCAAAGGATCTTTTATATGTAATATTTCTTTAAGTAGCCATAAAATTTTCATATTCATATAAATATTATAATAACTTTTAAAGATGGCTGATTTTTTATGTGGGTAGAATTGAGTCCTCTGGAGTAAAATCACAGCCACGATTCAATATTTCGTCTCCTTCTTGCTTTGAAAACAAAACAAAAGCTTTATTGAAACTGTGTTTTAAATTACTATTACAAATTTAACCATTATCTGCAGACTAGGAGTAAATGCCTCGCAAATAGATCGATGAGCTTCATAAACTAATTCCGCTTTGTTGATCCAATAAGATTGAATAAAACGCTTTGAAAAAGTTAAGCTTTACTTCGAATTATTTAAAAATGTTGTCAACTACATTTAGTAAAAAATATACTAAACATAGAAAGTGATAAAGAATATTTATACTCTAATTTTAAAGAGTGTTTGGTCAAAGACAAATTTATTCTAAAGAGAAAAAAAGTAGAAAAGCAAATTTTGAATGTTACTGTTAAGAAGAGTCGATCAATGCTATAATTTGACCTTTCAATTACCACTAGCAAATAATAATATAATTATTACATACTTAAAGTATCAATACAAATATTTTCTAATATATACTTGTGAGAGGAATTATTGATTCCTTTAATATTTATTATTTCAAATGTTTCGAGTGAAGACTAGTGTTTTTTTTCTGGTGATAACAGGCTAAGACCTGGGTTTTACTTACGGTTTGTTATGGATTATTTCAAGTGTAGTAACTAAAATTCCAATATATTAATTTAATATTTTTATCATCGAAAATACCAATATGTTGACAGCGCATTCTAAATACTGAGTGACATTATCTATGTGGTTTTTACCAGCGTATAAAAATAGTAGTTGTTCATTTGATGATTGTTACTTTAGTATTCTTCTCTACTCATGGCTTCAGTTACGTGCTTATTCTACTACTTGTACATGACGACAGGTTGTACTGTTATTTAATTTCGGACATGGTCTCAAGCGCGGGTCAATTTAATGCGGTTGTAGAAAGAGATAGTAAAGTTTGAAATAACGATGACCTAACTTTAATTGATTGTCCTTTCTGCAATTTTCCCAGTGACAGAGTATACGACCTAATATTTTTGTTATTCTGAACTTCGTCACTTAGGACAGAGCGTTCAGTTTCTGAACTATTTAAACGCGATACGATTGATTTAGCGTGACCCTATCATGCTCACGGTTGCGATAGTTTAACAAAGGTTGCGTCCTTCTTCTAGATCGTGATCTATTGTAAGAATATGTATACTCCTAGATTAAGAGCAAGATTTGTTGCAAGGCTCATGATGTATATATGTATGTATGGTAATATCAGCCATATTACCGCATAAGTAAATGATGAAAGCAGAAATTAAAATATAATATGTTTATTATTTTATTATGTAATCTAGAGGGTATAAAATAGAATTTATAGGAATATAGAAGGTAGGTCTAACTCTAACCACACATAAGCAGTTGTCCTAGGAGATCACAACTCTTTTTTTTTCTAACGCGCGTTGGTGTGATAGATTAGAGGTCAGTAGATTTTCGAAGTGTGTATAAATATTTTGTTTGTGTTATAATGAGATTGCATTTCACGATAAGTTTAAATCGAGACAGTTGAAAGTTATAAATTAAAAGCCATTGTTAGTTTTGTGTAATTATTATTATTTTTTTTAAATTAATTGTAATCTTGTTTCTAAGAATATGATGATTAGTTCAAAATATAACGCCAATTAATTACTTAAATAAACCAAAGCAATATACTTACAGAATAAGAATATGTGTTCGCATTTAAATTTTACACTCGATTTGTAAAAACACCCGCAAAACGTGTCAATAGTCGCTTTTCCGACCAAAAGTTAGTAAGGAAATATCATTAGAATTAAGTGTGTGTTCTCTTAATATATGTAGATAGTAATTCATCCACTCCGTTATATATCTTGATAAAATGTACTTGGTGTTAACATTTGCAGAACCATCAATTCTGGAGTTACTTAGAAGAAAAAGTTAAGCTGGGGTCCAACAACTAGACGTTCTGAATAGACCGACGATGCACTTCATTTGGAGGATATGATTGCTGCCGTATAAAAAGCAGGTTAGTTCTTAAATGTTATTCTATTTTAATGTTTCATCAAGTATATACTTTGACCTTTTTCAAAGTCTTGGACTTTTCATTCCATTAAAAACGAGATGTGATGATTATCAGTAATCACAGGTGGTAACAAAATACCAAGCTTAAAAGTGATTTGCCTCCTTGTGTATATTCTGTTAATTATTTAGTTTGAGCAACTATTTGGTATGACAAAAATGACTAACACTTATCATCGTCAGGCTGACATCGGCAGGGAGTTATTATTTACAATCGGTAGTTGCAGTAATTATCTCTTGTATAGGCCAACACCTTAGTATATCTCGTTAAAATTTTCCAAAGAGACTTCAATATGGAATTATTGAAAAGAGCAATGAATGGTATTTAAAGAGTCAACAATGCGTATGTGATGTCCATGCTATGGTTGGTATCCAATGTCTAGGGTGACCGTTTAACAATAGGTTGGCCGTTCATTCACAGTGTCCAAAATATAAAGAATCTCTTTGGATTATAGAGGTTTTTGATACCAACCGTTTTCATTTTGAAATTGATTTCTTCAATTGGGACGTAAAAATACGCTTAATACCAACTTATAAAAAAAAACCTCTTCAACTCACACTTAAATGGTTATAACTAAATTAGTCATCATGAGTCTAATGACACTGATTGACGTAATAAAATACTTACAGGGCAGGGCAAAGTGGTGAATTTTTAGAGGGTGCAAAACTTATTTTAAGATACGTGGATGAAGACTCAATTTTGTTTAGGTGTTGTTAATTTGTGTATTTGATCGAGGTTATATGTGTAGGTGTCTAGACAGAGATAGTCTGTCGTGTGTGCACTTAAAATAATTTTTTAGGATAATTTCAAGTATCATAACGAAAATTTTTCTTTGTATAAATAATTATACATTTTAATATAACTAATTTAGAGGCAATACCACTACTTACTCTTAGCTAACTAATGTTTTTTTTTATTTAAATGGTGAAACTTTCGGTTTATTACAAATAAAAGACTGAGAATGGTTGTTAATATTATATTTATTTATACACTTAATGTTATATGCGATAAGAAATCAATAAAATTATTATCTTATGAACTAATTTCATAAATTATTCTAGATTTGAAGCAAGAGGACGCATTTGCTTCAAATCAGAGAATTTATGTGAAAATATTATGAGCGAAACTAAAAATATACTTACATCTAAAATATGAAATATAACGAATAATTCACTTTGTGCAATTTCCTAATTATTAGAATAAAATACGTTAAATATTTCTAAAATGTAATATAAAATAATATTTTACTTATATTTTAATGGATAATTTAAAATAATTAATAGCTTACTAAATAAATTCTAACTTAAGAATAACATTAAAAGCAATTATTTTTAGGGCTCCTGTGTAAATGGTTCAATCTGTACAGATTTTTATAAAATCTGTGAGATTGTTTATTATAAATCTATGTAATCATTAACGTTATATAATTTCTTGAAAGTTTCATACAATTCATTTCAAATGTCTTCATTCTCCTAAGCTCGATATTTAATAACCATTTCGACACACAATGCACTGTCTCGAAGATAATGCACGGTATCAATTTGCCTACTCTCTATAATTATGTTTACAATATAATATTTAATAACTAATCATGAATAAAAAATATTTTGTAAATAATAATATTGACGATACAAATAAAATTATGCATCAAATTATTTACAAAGGAACTATATAATATTTTACTTTTTTTATTATTTAATTTACTTATTAATTATTAAAAATGGTAACGATCAAAGACACAAATATCAAAGCAAAAGATACCAAAAAGGTGTTTCCATTATTTTGTTCTACCCAATCGTATACATTCGAAAGATGTGTATTTTTCCAACTTACATTTTCTGCAATTAAACTCCTTGCTTTAACAGCAACCATGCTGGAATCTTCCAGGTTATTAATCGCTGGTTGCGAATTCACCCATGTGGTAAACTGTATCAAGAAAAAATAATTATTGTTCTTGGGTTACAGATTTAATATTTGTTAAAATTAAAGTAACATTAGGTTTTATAAATATCTTTGTAATGTGTTTCAGTCTCAAGTCTTTTAAAATTAGACTAGAGCGGCTCTTAGAATGAACATTAATGTTACAGACAATACATTCTCTAATAATCCAAAGGAATTATGAAATGCCAGTTAAAATAACTTCGGATTCCCTGGATGAGTCTTAAAATAACTTCTAATATTGCTTTGAACAAACATTACTTCATACTTACATCGTCCCCTATCTGTTGATTCACTGCATTTTCTGCCATAATCAATATAAGCTGGTCAAGTTTTTCACCTCCACCGTACCTAAAAAGAAAATTAATTCGATTTTATAAGGTTTATTACAAAAATATTACTTATTATATTAGCTTAATATTTAGTCGTTCCTTAAAAGGAATGGACAGTTGTTAGTATTATGTTTCAAACATTTTACATTTAAATATATTTAAAAGCTTACATATTTCTTATATCATTTGTTCGTTGCCTCAAAAAGTTTAGTGCGCGATTTGCATTTCCAAAACTAGAGGAGGCGACTGCGACGAATATCTTGAACCTCTCTTCAATAACGTAAGGGCTGTTCGCCGCAACTGTTTCTGCCAGCAACCTAAAAATAAAATATTCATTGTTCGTTTACATTTTTCTAGTAACTCAATTGTTCAAAAATATTTTATATATGTAAAAACCATATCACTAAAGAAAAAAAACTTCTTAGAATACAGAGTTTACGTCCAACTAAAATTATCCCTAAATAACAGAAACAAAAAATGTTGTTATTATGGGAATTTTAGATCACTATTTTATTCTTAGCTGTTTACAAAAGATTAATATAAATTAAATAAGGTCAAAATATTTCATGGCTAATGTTCACTGGAGAGTTTTACTTACACAGTCTTAAGCCATCACTAAGTAGAAAAACACAATTTGCCATAACTTATTTGAAGTAAATTAAATTTAATATGTCGTTAATTTAAGTCATAGTTCACAAATGTTACTATTATTCTTAGCTTTAGCCACAAACGACTCTTTGAGAAGAATATAACAAATTTAAGCGAGAACAATTACTTTAAATGAATAACTTTGTTATATGATTTAACTGACAATATTTTCATCTGAATTCTAAATAATACATACTTAATTTCTTTTTTTTCAATTGTTTATGATAAAGTTAATCACAAAACCTGATTTGTATTTTTCCATAAACTTGCTGATATAATCATGTTAATGGTAGAATACAAGAATACAAAACATTATACATATCTTTATGCTAATTAAAAGACATTTAAATGTCAGAATACTGAAGAACTAAATTTAATTATATTATATGTAATTGATTTCGTATCAACTATTATTTTGAGATGTATAATAAGTAAATATTTTTTATATCAAAGGCAGCAAACGAGCAAACTGCCAACTTGCTGGGAAGTATTCAGAGTTGAGCATTGATATCTGTTACATAAGGGATGTTGCAGATGCATTGCGAACCTTGATTGTGGAAGACGGAGACCAAAGGTCGGGAAAAGAAAAGGGTGGAAAAAGGGAAAGCAAAACCGGCTGTCTCACTCATCGGACGAAATGCTGACATAAAATACTACTTCACTCTGACCGTCTGTGAGATGGTGGTACTTCCCAGTCGAGTCTGCCCATGTACGAGTACGAGCTGCAGTTACTTGACTAGCTAAGTCTTACCACCGTCATGGATCCAAGCCAGGTAAATAAAAATATCATATTATAAGACTTATATAATACCACATTTACAAAACGGGATAAAAAAACATATATGTAATAAGCTATATCAATTAAAAAATGAATTTTTCGCAAGTATGATTTTTTGATTATATATTATATAATAATTTGCATATTTTTAACTTACCCATCAATAAACGCACCATCTTCTGAACAGGCTAAAGACTCCAATATAACGAGTCGCTCGTATCTGGATGTTTCTTGACCCAAGCGTCTTCTGAGGGCTGCTATAACCTCTTCATTTCCTTCTCTAGCCATTGTACAATATACAACTGGCCTTATTTCTAACGGTATTTCGGGATTCCTATGGTATATAAGTAAAAAATCTTAGTTTTTTAAATGACAAAACATACATAACAAATTAAAATTGCTATTCTACTACGTGTATACAATTTGAGAGATTTCCACCGTTACATATGTACATATGTATATTGATTCTTATGATATATCTGAAACCGTAAGACGTAGTGTCCTGAAGTTTTTTAGGAATATTCTTATTAACTGGTAAAGGTTAACTAGGAATAGATTATACTAAGTAACTACAAAATCCAGTGTTGTATTAATTTTCTGTAATTCTGTTTTAGAGCACAAGAAAAATTGTTTATACTAAAACAATCAAACTAATTAATATGATAACTAATCTTTTAAACTTACAAATAATTTGGTCATAACTTTTTTAATAAAATAACTCACACTTCACCATCATTGTTTGGATCAAAGAACATATCAACGGCTTCAGCTATACAAGGTTCATAGCCAGATACACATGCGTGCTCCATCACCAAGGCTCTTGTCAGTGATTCCATTGCCGTATCCGAATTTTGTGGTTTAAATCCGAGTTTATCTTCAACAGATATGATAAGTTTCTCCAGAAGTCTCTATAAATATTTATTTTCTTTTCAGTTCACTTAATTGAGGCTTTTAAAAATATATATGAACAGCGCGGGGGCAACATCGTTGTAAGGATAAAATATCACATTACGAGTGACGTTGCTGACTCCGCGGGGCTCGCATCAAAATGTGTGAACCAGAAGATTGCCACACATGATACCACACAAGCAATGGGATGGCTATTCTAATACGGGGCAATCGTTTAGTTTTAGGTATAGGTTATAATTTTAAAAAGTATTTCTTATTATAATATACATATAAATAAGTTTCATAGTTTTCTGAAACTTCTGGTTGCCACCCTACGTCATTTCTTAATTAATATAAATATATTAATATATTCATAAATTTTAAATCACTTTTATTACTTATAGGATATTATTTTTTTTTGTAATAACTGAGCGTTCCTTATTATTATTAAGAGCTTTTTGTCCATTTTCTCACTATGCCTAGTTTATAGTTTAATATGTAGTTATCGTTTAGCGAACATTCTTATATCGACTTTTATTAACGAAAATACAAGTTTAAGTCTTGAAATTTGTGAATGACCTTATATTGTTTGAGTGTTACATAATATTTTATATATTTATATCATAAACCAATGTCTGGGTCCTCACCTAAACATAATATGTATAACATAAATATATATTTAAAGTAAAGTACTCAGTTTATTTGAATCAAAACGAGTCGGTAGATGTATTGCAAATCCCATCTCGAACATTTTACTGACTAAGCGATCGTGCCAGCACTCAAGTCAGTAAACTAAGCTTTCTGCATTTTTATATTGCAATGTAAAAGTCTGTTAAGTTTTCTTGTTAAAAACCTGAATAATGATTTCTTACTTTGCTGTTGCAAAGAATCATTGTAATATCTAGTATTTGGTAAAAAGAAATGTATTTGGATATTACTAAAATAAAGATAAGGAGATGATAACTATAAAACTACTCACATTTTTGATCTCTCAATTTTTCAGTGGTTAGATTATTTGCTACCACTAAGAAGCTTTAAAGGCGTGGGTTGACAGCTAAGGAATAGTTTTAGTTATCTTAGTATTAAAAGTCATACATACCGCATAAGCTTGGCTATCTCTGCCATTATCGTTTGCAAATGTCATTAATCGTTTCCTTATGAAGTCCATATTTCTAACAAAACTCTTCCAAACACCATAATCCGTTTCTAATTCCATTGTTAGGACTATGTCAAACGCTATATTGTAATCCAATTTTCCTGCTCTTGCTAAATTAAGAGCGTCATCTAAAATCTGTGAACATAAATTTTAATCACTCAAGTGGTGGCTTGTGATTCATTACTTGCAGTACATAAATTAGTTATTTATTTAGAATTCCTTGAATTATTATTTTTTACTTGTGTTCATACTAAATATAAATTAAATCTTACAGCAGCACGATTAAGCGGATGAATTTTCTCTCTTTGCTCTTCATCCCCTAATGCATTGATAATCCTCTGCCATAAAACGTCATCATAGTTAACTCGATAATAACCTAAAATATTAACGAAATATGAATATTCCTTTCTTCAAAATCTAAATGCTTTGATTGGTATTCAAATTGTTGCGTAGATATCTAATTTAATAATACTAGCCATTTAAATTCCCGTATAGTGCAACCGTATAACTGGTTTTAGAGATTACATTTATATATTTCTATGTTATATAACTATTTTATAAAGCTAATCAATTTCATAAATAAAATAAATTTTAATATGATCGGCGGGAATTTAAAAAAATACAAATTTTTTCGGACAGAAACTGTATTAGTAGGTACTGGTAGTTTCTTTTAAAAAATTCCGGTAGCAATAAAACATAATAACCAAGATATTCTGTAAATAAAATTAAAAATATCCGCTTACAAACATACGTGGTGATTTAGTTCCAGATATGGGTTTTAAATGATGTAAAATTTTCAGGTGACTGTAAAATTGTTCATCTTTTATTTCTTTTCAATTCAGTAAAAAGAATATTTTCATCTAAACGTTTACAGTCGAGTGACATCCTAATGTTATATCTATATTATTTAAATGTAAAAGCATCAAAATGAGTCAGATGTTCTGACAGAAATTAAAATATTTTTAAAACAGTTTTAACAAAGCCGAGGAAATTACCAAACCCAACCAATATAACATAATTTCAGCGAAAAAAAAATACCTTATAAAAATAACTTTTGAAATAGATACTTATTTTATTGTATGTACTTAGAGTATTGTAAGTCACTAAACGTCAAAAGTTTTTGTCAGGAATAGAATAACATTAAATGACTTTAAATAACTGATTTAAATTTTATTTCTTTTTAGAAACTTTCCTACCTTGTCCTTGTATATTAAATATTATCCAATCATCTTCCCCAAGGTCCGTAGTAACCACGCTCACTAAATCCATCATTTCAGATGGAAACAGATTATTAAAATTGGGATCAATTCTTGTTGTATATGTCAAAGGAATTCGGAAGTTTGATGGTCTTGAAGATGTCGTAAAACTAAAATGTTCCTAAAAATTGTTTTGCACTCAGATTAAATTATGAATTAAATTTAAAATAACCTAACCTAATCATGAACATTTCTATGAACTATTATTTGTAAATAATTACTTTTATATTTGGCAAATAAAACATTATAATATATCATACCAATATAAAATATAATATGTAGTAATGAAGGAATATTAAATTACCTGTGTAACTTGAACTCCTCCTGGTCTCTGTACGACCCTAATCATGGGGTAACCAGTTTTATCTATCCAATTTGTAATAAACTCATTAGCATTATTAAGTATATTATTCCCAGAGAAAACGCTATTAACAGCGTTAAATAAGCTTTGGGTAGAAACCGCTTCCAAATGACTTGTAAAAGAAGAAGTAATTTAATTACAGCATTATACCACAATAGAATTATTTTTATTAGTTTTAAACACTTTTTGGGGTAACATTTAAGTTTTTATAAAAAAAATCATTTCTCTTAATTTGGCAACATATAAAATTCGTGCTAATAAGTCCGTTTTTTTAAGTGTGAAATTAAATACATAGTAATTTATCTTTCTGCTGTTAATGTAGTGAAAGTATTGACATATGTATGTATATATACTTTCAGTGCAAGAAAGAAAGGAAGAAGAATACATATATATATATATATATATATATATATATATATATATATATATATATATATATATATATATATATATATATATATATGTATTGTTAATAATATTTAAAAGCCCGTTAAAAAGCTTAATAACTTTTTTTTAATGGTATGACATAAGTTGGATGATATTCGTAATTGGCCCTGATGTGTGGTATTGTTTTTTTTCAAATGATTTTTTTACCTTGCATCTTATACAATACATTACGTTGCATCTTTTCTTTACTTATCATGTAAGGAAACATATAATAATTTTACTATATGTTGAATGAAAAATACTAATTTTTTGTCTATTAATTAATATGTTTGTGGTACTTACTTTGCAGGGATTAACGCCCTGGTTATATTTTTGATTAAATCCATTTCACCTCCCAGTACCCCACTTAACATTCGTATTATTGCAGGTGCTTTATATTTAAGAAGACTATTCAAATGGAATCGTACGGCGTTGTTTTGAAAAATACTATTTCCAACAAGTAGTGGATCGTAAATGGAATAGGCATCCTGAAGAAGACTCTCCTGAATGATATCTGTTGTAAATATTGTATTGATGTCCAGCATGTTTACATTTTCTTCCTCATTTGCCGATGTTTGGAACTGAAATATAATTGAATAATTTGTCATAATACATATATTCAAGTGGTTATTTTAATGGAAATTATATAATAAAAATTGTGCAAATTAAGAAATTTATCATTAACGTCACCATGTCATTGATCATTTATTTATTTGGCTCATTGATTGTTACAATAATGGTAAATGATTTTTAGAATAAAGATTTTTTATTATAGATATTGTGAAACTAACATTTTTCACACACATCTATATCATAATACTGTGTAATTTTATTCAGGTGAATTAGTACATAAATGCTTGCTTGACGTAAGCTTTGAGTAATCACATAATTTAGCGGTTACTAAGACACATAAGTGCTTTTTCCGTCAAATTTGATATATTTTTTTCAATAGAATGTTATCAATAGCGATAAGTTAGTACTGAATATAAATATATCTTCATTTATGACAGATCACACTGAAATCATGAGGCCATTCTTATTTCAGTATTCTATTGAATACATGCATACGTACAATCATTGACGTTTAAGATAAAATAGATCTCATTGTGTTATCAAATACTTCACAAAACATTTAAATGACTTGACTTATATTATTACCAATAAATCTAATTATCTATTTACTCAACAGTTTAAGCTATAAACCCTCTTGTATTGATGTAAATAATTGAACAAAAAGCATGATATAGAATATGTTCAGTATACCTCTTTTACAATATCATATGCTACGTAACTTCCTAAGCCTGTTATAACCCACTGGTGACGCCAATTTTCAGGATAAACAACATATCCAAACCAATGTCGTGACATTGCCTCCGCTATTGTGACAAGAGCGGTTTTCCTTTGCTTGACAGCATGGTTGGTTGTCATAAAAATGTATGGTTCCCTTAAATTCATTTCATGATTAATATTTCAGTTATTTGTGACTTATATTTATAATTTATAGCTAGACAATGAAAAAAATACAATTTTTGTCGTGGTAATTACTATTTCTATAGTAGTTAGGTAAAAGGTAGGTATAATGTATATGTACAGTTTAAATATACTATGCTATAGCTATTTGCACGATAACATTTTTATCAAGGTTTTTCATACAAAATTTTTATCAAAATAATAAAAAATTATTTCTTATAAACTTTTAAAAGCGCAGATTATTATAAATCATATGAAAATATAAACTCACCAAATACAAATTGTAGATAGCGCGTACCATTCTCTATTAATATCAGGAACAGCCATAATATGCAACCTATTGTCTTGTTCATTAACGATTTGGAAATAAGATGATTGAGTCCATTCGTTAAAAGCATTAAAGTAATAGTTTATTGCTGCAGCCGCTTGAGCATCCTGATTACCTATTCCTTGCCGCCCATATATTACTACATTTGGTACAGGTACACTTATGCTGACTAAATTATGAGCCACCATACCCCAGACATGAGAAGGAGTTTCTAAGGCTCTAAATGCTGTCCTAGAACATAGATGAATTACTAGTCATTACAATTATTTAATTGTACATATATAATTATTTTGAAACATATAAATAAAACTATTTTTTACAAACTAATGATGATAATTAGTGAAAATTATTCATTTTCATCCATAGAATATTGTAATAAAATGATAAATCCTCAGTTGAAGAAATAGAAACGGTAGAACGAATGAAAACTAAGAATTAATAGGAAAAAAACCTGAGGAAAGTAGATATCTATATATGAAATGGGAACATTTATATATATATATATAATAGTTTTATTTAACAATGTTTCATTTTTAAATGTTTTGAATGAACAATTATATTTACTGGCTTTCAGCTTGCAACAGACTATTTGATACCATGGTCTCATATCCCATGTTATTGAAGGTGAAAGTTATTCTTGATCTAAGAGAAGGTTCGTCCATACAAGGGAATACTCTTCTTGCATTCATTGGATGAAGATTCATTGCTACATAGTCACTGAAAAACAAATTGACTAATTGAAACTAATGTTGTTCAGATTACTGGTGCATTTTATTATTTTGAAAAACTACATACTCCAAAAATTTCGGGTACTTTTCGGTTGCTGAAGAAGTAATGTTTAGTTCTTTAAATTAATAAAATACGCGAGTAACGCGAAAAACATTAGTTTCATTAAAATGAATACTCACAAAAGTCTCAGATCTTATTAAATTGACCAATTGTTTTACAAAATTACCTTAAACATGAACCAACAACATCAATATTATTAACATAAAACCCATTATAGCGGTTTTAAATTAAAAAAAAACAGAACAAGTTATAGCACAATAGTAAAATAGCGTTCCAGGAACTGAAATTCCGATGGTTGTCGGTTTGAACCCTGTTAGGATCGATAAACTTTCATCTTACATTTTCTAATATAAATCCTATTTCAGTATTACTCGTCATTGCTATTATGTTAAAACATAATTACATGAAGTTGAATTGAAAAGAAAACTAATAAGCATTACTTCGACGAATTAATGCTTATTATAATTTTTATTTCTTACCTGTCATCGTATTGTCCTAAGTATAGTCCATTACCATCTCTACGCAGCTCTCCTGTGTATTGAACAATTACAACAAAACGAGTTCCTGATTGCCTCGGTTTAATTACTAAGTTATTGTTGTTTATATTGTAATTAGCGTCTTCAGCATTTGCATCTGTTAAAACTCCGACTCTCACAGATTGTATAGTCATATCTAATATATTAAATCTTATATCGTTTTCCCTGGTCTGCTCGGTCAAATCTAAATCTATTGTTGCAACTCCATTGAAGTTGTTCCCATTTCTTGTTATAGCAACCGCATATGATCTTACTGTTTGGCCCGGTCTGACATTAGAATTCCGAATATCCGGTTCTCGAGATGCCTTAATAATTGATTGATTTTTATTTATCACATTAGATTGTTCAACATTATTTACTTTCTTCTGATAAATCGTTTTATGTTCTGCGATGGGTGGGACATCTCCGTTGGAATATTGGTTTTCAGTTACTTTCACACTGTATTCACTAATTGGAAGACTTCTCGTATCAATATATAAAATTAAAGACATAAAAATAAAAAGATAACACTCAAACTTTGTCCGGGCCATTTTATTTGGTCACTTAGTTCACTTAGTTAAATGATCCGAACACCACTGAAAAAATGAGACATTTGAAAGTATCTGATACTGTACTGATAAAGTCTTTTTTGTAAGATGAGATAAAGAAATAAATTCCGCAGTTGATCATACAAACATCCGATAAATCTAATCCCCTATCTATACTTTTGAAATGTCCATATATAATAATTTTGGACATATTATAAAATTTTGCTTGTAATAGTTAATTTTATTGTATATCTAAATACTGAAAAATATTATTAAACAATCTGTTCATTTAAAATAGAAAATATATTGTGTACATAAAAGATGGTAAATTGTTCAGAATTTCTAATAAGATTTTTCGACTTGCATATCGAAACGGCAAATTCTATTGGTTGTCTAAAAAAGTTACTTAACCTTTGCACCTTGAATAAAGAGATTCAGAGGGCTAAGGATAATATGATTGGATTGGGGTCAAAGGACCAATAGAATCTATTTCTATGACTATTACAATAAGAGAATAATATTGTTGACTCACCTTTATTTTAGGCATCCTTAGTATACTCTGATATTAAATTTAACTTCCTTGTATTTTTTTTTGTGTACTAATAAATAACTTTAAGCCTAAGCTCTTCCTAATAATTCTAAGGCATTAATAATATTCTAAGGTAAAAATATTATGCTATAGCCAGCTAATATATGACAAGGAAAAATAATATAATTTGTAAAGCAATATTTTTAGAGAACAAAACGAATTCTTTTGTGGGAAATATAAAGAAATACGTTATTTTATTTAAAAAAAAATACTCAAAAATCGTGACTTTGTTTAACACTCAATGTTCGTTGTCGATAGAGTATAAAATAATTCAAGCACGTAAAGACAGTGGCCGAAAGTAATTAAAATTACTATAACAGATTTTACTATTATTTCATTATAGAAATAAGCTCGTTTTTTATATACATAAACTAAGCTAGTTATTGAAATATATTTCAACACATTTTTAGAATAAACACAAAAAAATAAAACAATACTAAGTAAACGTGAAAAATTGATGGACTTCGAAACATAATTGTGCTGATTCAACTATTTACTTCCCATCTCTAATAGACATATATCTAATATTTTAAATTAATCGTCATCATCAGCCTATCAGAACCCACTGCTGACAAAGCCTTTTTCTCACTTGGAGAAGATTTGTGCATTAATTACAATGCTTGCTTTAAGACGGGTTGGTAATTTCAAACTTATGATTGGAAATTTTAAGTCTAGGTCTCCTCACGATGTTTTTATCTCCTCTTTGTTCTAAATTATTAATTTATTAATCAGGTTGAAATTAAATAAATTTTATTTGGTAAGTGGTTTATTTACACAATACTTAAGTTTTACAGTTTAAGCGCAACAGAATTTTACACAATATGTAAATGTTTGTGTTATAAAATAAAATTAAACTATAATTAGTTTATAGTATTTAGTCAGTGGTTGTAAAAGGCTATAAATATAGAGAGTACGATCAATAAGCTCGATGTAATCATATTGGCGCTATTGCCATATTGGTTACGTAACCAGCCGTTAACTGCGTTGTAATTATTACTGCTCCAAATGATTGAGGCTGCGATATTTTCATTAATACTACGAACGCCAGCTTCTTCAGCCGCTGAGAAGATATTTTGGTAGCGACTGATAAATGTTTCAATCTGTAAAGAAGAGTTTTATTATAAAATGTAATAATATTATATAAGACACTTTGAAAATAATATTACTTCAGAAGCTTACATTTAGAGATGGATAATTTCTTTTTGAGAACCAAAGTTATCTTATTTCAGGATCTTAAGTTGTTTCGTGAATAATATTTGGTATTTAAAGAGTTTGCAAAGCCCTGTTTCAAAACTGATACTTACTTTTGCAGCGTGATTTCTCGATGTAAGCCGTCTGGCGAAGGCAGTCAGAATGTTTCGTGTGCCCGAAAGTCCCGCGACTCTGTTGAAAAATATAAATTTGATGTTGTATGAAATATTATGTTACAAAATATTTAAGTTTAGAAATAAACATAAAAGGTTACGCCTATGATACTAAAATTTTAGCTACAGATTAAAAAAAAATATCAGCCCTAATTACAAACCTGGGCTTAATGGCAGCGAAGTTTTCAATGACAAAGTCTAAAGCAGCTTCCATACCAGCTGGACTGGAGTTAATAACGGAAACGAGGATTGTATGACGATCTTGTTCTCTTACTTCTGAATTAGGTGAGATCACTTGGTTCATATAGCTGAAAATATACATTTTTATTATTAAAAATCATCAAATAAACAAAAAAAGGAATCATTATATTTAAAAATTTAAGACTTGTGACAAAACTAGGTGACGGAAAATAAAAAAAATAAACTCACAAAGAACGAAGTGTCTCATTAGAGGTGCAACCTAAGGAATTCAAAAGGATAGCCTGTTCGCTAGATTCTTGACTGGCTCGGAATTGTTCCCACAGGAAGTTGAAGGTATCAGCATCTCCTTCCCTCAAAGCGGAGCAGTAGATCGTCTGTTGAAGGTCCGGATGAATACGCTGACCTAGTTTAAGACTTCAGTTTAAGTACGTATTTATAACAACAATAAATGTCTTAACTTAATATAATAAATGTTAAATATTCTTTGAAGTTTTAATGATTTGTACTCATTTTGATATTTTTACTTTGAGTCTTACAATAAAACAAAATAAACCATTCACGAATACTTTTTATACCCTATTCACGCCTTTTTAGCTTACTATTTTTACAAAAACAGAAATAATTAAGGCATTATACATAATTGACGAACAATACCGATGTTATTCAAATCTTAGTAATTAAAAATATTCAGATAGATATAAGCAGTTTAAATTATGTCGAGATTGTAATGAAGTAAGTAAAAGTTATTTTCTAAACCAAGGACATTATCACCGATGAATCTCTTTAATATGTTTAAATGATACTTGCTAGGGTTTTCTTTAAATCTCATCAGAAGCTCTCGTGATTTGTTAAGACATCTCTCATTTCCAAATCGGCAGTTGACGTTGAGTATGATATTTCTATGGAAAGGCGTAACGTGCTCATCGTTTTGTTTCGGCTCGAAACCAAGTTGATCAAATAAAGGTTCGGACAGACGAAGAATGTGACGCTGAAATAAAACATTTACATTAGATTCGATACATATAACATACTTTTCAATATTAAACAGTAGGTTATGCTGTTTAGCATAATGTATACAGAGGGGAATTTACAATATGATACATAACGCAATATTGCAATACCTGGAATAGTTCATAGACGGGGGTAGCACTGAGCACTATGTCGAGGTAGTTGAAAGCAGCGTTGGCTGCTCCCCACGGGATGTAATCAGTTTCGTTAATTAAATAACGGGATACTTCCAATGCGTGTCTGTAGTTCTGGAATAAAAATGGACAGCTATTTTAGGGGTAAATATTAAGGTATTCTATTAACTTTATCTTAGACAATCACCTATGTTGTTTGTTGATATATAATTTAATGATTTTTTTATATAATTTCGTCATTTAGTAATTTGTATTTTGTGGAACTACGATATATGTATGTCATGAAAGTATTTTTAAAAAGTTCAATAATAAAGCGTTGAGCTATTTGAATTAATTGTTCAAAATAAAAATTTTCACATTTATTATTAATACAAAAAACGTTAATAAAATTGTCCCAATAATATTTTAAAGCTTTTTTTTTTAAATGTAAATTAAGTGGTATTTACTTAAACTCACCGATCATTTCAGATAAACAATTATTACTAACACCATTTTATTTGTGTATGAATTTCACAGAAAGAATTCATGATAATGTATTGCATATAAAATATACAAATTACCATAAATATTTTAATAAATCGTGTTTTGGTTTAGTAATAATAATTTATAGAAATTATTAAATTGTAAACTAAACTTAAACTTATAAAGAATACCCTTTCTTAGAAGAGTAAATGTTTTTAAATAATAATAATAAAAAACTTACAGTTCTTCCATTTCTAGCTAAATTGAATACATCATCTAAAATTTGTGCTCGGTTCAAAAGGTGGATTACGTTGTGAGATCTGGCCAAAACATCAGCTAACGCAGCCCAGTTCTCATCTTCATAGTTAACTCTATAGTAACCTGTAAGAGTGTGGTCATAAAACTATATCCGAATAACGATAACGATTCCGGGAATTACAGTTACCTGTTTGTTGTTTGTTAATAATGAACCATGAAGCGTTGGAAAGACCGGGAATGTCAACTGCTAAAGCTGGGGAGGAAGGCGGTACCCAAGCTTGAGGGCTAGTATCACTGAAGTTTGGATTGGTTGACAGAACCCAATTGATAGGTACGTGCCATCGGTTAGATGAACTCAGTGATGGATCGGTGAGGAATCGTTGCTAAAAAGAAAAATTAAATAATCCCTAATTTTTCTTTTAAGGGCTATTTACTATTTATATAATGCTCAAAAATATTTTCACATACCTGACTTATAGATAGAGAATTAGCTGTTGGTGCTTGTCTTCGAACCATTAGAACGGGGAATCCTCCTTGAGTTGTCCAACGCTGCATTATATTGGCTATAGAAGCTGGTAGACGAATATTCGATGCATCTGCCACTTGTTGTAAACTTTGATACAAATTAGGTGGTGAAACGGCTTGCCGTGCACTAAAAATATTACGAAGAAAGATTTTTATTTCATTGTATTCGTCTTTATGTATTTAAACTATCTATAACTATAAGAACTTACTGATTTCTAATGTAATTGACAAGACCTCTTCTAAATATTTCTGGGGTGAGGATGTGTTGCAACATACGAATGACGGAACCAGCTGAAAACATGAAACAAAAAGATTAAGATAAAGGTTAACTGAAAATCTTAACATCTGAGATTAATTACTTTTTATCATTTAAACATATATAGGTGTATATCCTTATTACTTCCTTTCAGATATTATATATAAATTTAACCCTTATCATGAACTTTATTAACAGATAATTCGTTCAACCATTAAAACAAAATTAAATTTAAAATATTCAACGTTTTATCATAATTCACACAATGTTATTCAAAGTCATAAACATGTGGTGAAACAATTACTGTTTAAATTAAGTTAAAGGAAACATATCATATGGTTTCAAGATAATTCTTTTCAAGATACCATAATAATCGAATATATGACATTTTAAGTTTTACTGGCATAGTTTAAGTTTTAGAAAGTATTTATAAATTATTTAATTACAAATAAAACTTCTAAACGACAATATGTGAGAAGACAACTGTTAAGTTTTCTCTTCGTATGTTTAACGATGAACTGTTTCGAAATTGTGTTTCTTTACAAATTATATACCATTATTTCAACGTAACGAGTATCAAAGCATATATGTAATTATGTTTAAATTTGGCTTCGACAAAAAAATAATAAAAAAATTTAGTCTGAAAAAAGAGTCTTTATCTTAAAACTCTGTCATTTTATTGACTTTATCGCTTATGATAAGCGCTGTCGGAGTGATGAAATACTTAAAATGAATTATTAGAAAACATTATTACTACATTTCTAGCTTTTACTTTGAAGATTTAAATTTAAAGAACTAAAATAGCTTACATTTTTGGTAAGCAACAGCATTGAAAGTTCCGATAACTTGCGAAGGAGTATATACAGGGTATGTCATTGGATTAACAGTAAGAACGGCATCATCTTGTAGGACGCCTTGTACCAAAAGAACGTATTGATCCATCATACGCCATTGTGGTAGAACCTGTTAATTTAAATAGTTGATTTTAACAGACAAAATCATTATTTAAAAGCAATAATCATTTAAAATATTTTTTACCATATCTGTTCCGTAGTTTTCGAAAAAATTCGCAAAACCTTCATTCAGCCACGTATATGTCCAGTTAAGTGGACTGACTTCGTTTCCAAACCACATGTGCATATTCTCGTGACAAATAATACGTCCTACATTTTGTAATGCAGAAGTTGTTGTAATGCCATCTCGTACTAAAAGAGCAACTTCTCTGAAACATAAAAATACATATTTCTTGCTGATGGTTTATAGATTTGTGTTTGTAAACAATCTAAGAATTTTTTACTTCGCGTCTACTTCGAAGTGTTATGCAAAATGGTTAATATTTTTTATAAAATTATCGTAATGTCTAAAACCTTTAAAGCTCTTATTTTGTTTAGTTAATAGCCACGATTAAGATAATTAATAATAATTTTGTCTTTTACCCTGACCCAGTGGTCAGGTAAATGTCAGTACATAGAGTAAGTACAAACAGTAGAAAGTAACTTATAAATAACACTTCGATGAGAAATCATTTACTAAAAGGATCTAGTAAAACATTCCTTATACATAAACTTAGATTCACCAATATCTTTTATTGAGAATTTATAATATTTATTTTATGGAGAAGATATTATATTTATTTTATTTGTGTTTCGTATATACCTCTCCAAATAAAGCCATTAAAATAGCTAGATATAATTGACACTAACTGTTAAGAATGAATAATGTTTATTCGAGATAAATAGCTTCAAAGTGCCGATTAAATGCTAGCTTTTTCAAAGAAGGTGAATTATTTATATTAGTATTCTTCATAACAAATTCCGATAATGACGTACTCTACGAGTATATTACATTCTGTTGCTGGTATTTAGTCTCGGCATTCATATTTGCAAACCAAAAACGGTCAGACTTTTCAGTGATCGCCTTTTTTATTCTCTATGCTAAAATCGTGATTATTAGTTACAATTGCTTTCAGTTATACGATTTTTAAGCCATTTTCCAATGGACTTCCGTTTACGATAATATTGACATCTTCGCTCTTTTAGTGAAAAAAAAAAATTACTTCAACAGAATATCGTAACTTAGAAATTCTAGTTATAATTTAGCTGATATAAATAAACCTACTTTCTTGATATAGTCTTGTCTAATGCAAGCACCTATTTGAACATTGATTGTAACATTTAGTAAGTTTAAATATTATAATTTTCTGGTCGACGATTTGCTTTTGTTAAAGGATCTATGCGACTTTTGTTATAGGAATAACAAAATATAAATTAACTCGTTTGTGAGATATATTAAGTTAATACTACAATCTTTCGTTAATAAATTATTTAAAGACACCAAGTACCTGTACAACACCAATCCCCAATTTTCCATAGCCCCAGCTGAAAAATCTGGTATAGCAGCCTTGTCCATCTTCGGTAAATCATACGGCAGTTCAATATAATTCTCCAATGCAACCATATTCTTTTCACCGAAATCTAAAGCGAACTCTGAACTATTCCTACTTCCTGGTCTTGCGTATATTCTTAATGGTTTTGAGAATGTCATGTTGCCGGTGTTAGAAACATAATCAAAATTGGATACAAGATAGGCAATCAAATAAGTGGACATTACTGGTGTGTCTTGGAATTCATATTTATTGTATCCTAATAACTGTGGTCTGAAATAATGATTTATGTTAATAACTTTATTTTTCCAATTCAGAAATGCAAAATAAATTGTAATATTATGTTTAAAAAAATTTTTGTTATTTTATAATATACTTTGATAAGTCCGTCCTTTCTGGCATGTTAGTTCTCACTACTGTGAATTGTGGTGGCGAGTAAATAGTCGTCCTGAATATTGCCTTATAGCGTGGTTCATCAAAACAAGGGAAAGCTCGACGAGAGTAAGTTGGCTGGAGCTGAGAAGCTATAAGATTTCTGAAAAATTATTTAACACAAAAAATTCTTAAGAGGCTGTCGGAAAAAAACGAGAATATAATAATCAAAAACTTATTACATTTGTATAATGTATATACAAAACATGAACAAAGAAATTTAGTGCAAATATATTCTTAAAAATACAATGAACTGAAAAAATGACTCAGTATATTTGTATATACTTAGAAAAATTACTTACACAAGATTGCCAGACTGATCCACGTAAGAGGACCTATAGACACCAAACATATCAGTAGATAACTCAGCAATGTATTCGATTCTCAAAATGTATGATTGGTTCACATTCAATACACCGTTCGAATATACTTTGAGAAAATGGGTGTCATCTGTTGCTAGGGTATGCCTTGATAAAATATCCAAGCTTTGATTTGCGTTAGCAAACAATTGAATTCTCTGTATGCGTGTCTTATCAGCTTGTAGGACAATTTCATCTGTTGCCACTAACGGTCGTAATGTAATAGACACGTTTCCACTGAACGTTTCATTGTTACGTGGGTCCAGAATAAGAGAGACGTCATAAAAAGATGGAATCACTGTTCCTGGTAAAATATAATCTTCATCTCGTATGCTACTAATTACATTTTCAGAATTCAAAGGTATACTTGATACCACAGCCAGAAGAGAAATAAATATTAAAGTGAACATAATGCCTGAAAAAGAAAAATACTGTATTCAATATTATTATAACTCTAATAATAGTGATATAATTTAAATATGCATTATTAATAATTGTCTATCGTTAACAAAATTTGTGATGAAAGCTCAAAACTTAACTAAATTATTTTAGATTCATACCCTAATTATAGGATACCCTTAAGTCGTATAAAAAAGGGTTTTACAAGTAAATCGTATAATATTATAAGTATATATGTTTTGTCAGTGGTGGCCTAGTGGTTAAGGGGCCCGCATCTCGTTGTCGAAGGCGCGGGTTCAGACCTGGCAAGTACCAATGTGATTTTTCGGAGTCATATGTACTTTCTGAGAATATTTAGATATCACTGACATACGGTGAAGGAAAACATCGTGAGGAAACCTAAACATATAGTTTCACAATTATAAGTTTGAAATCACCAACCCGTCTTGAGCAAGCGTGGTGATTAATGCTCAAACCTTCTCCATGTGAGAAAGAGGCCTTGCTCAGCAGTGGGCTTCTGATAGGTTGATGACATATAGGTTTTTGAAGATACATTTAGATATAAGTATATATGTTTTTTTTTATATATCAGCGTAGTTACTATTTCAATAATCGATGATTGAGGGTAGTTAAATTATCGGTTACCTTCGACAGCCTCATTGCCTGACGACAGTTAAGAATGGAGTCATTGATGATGTCAGTTATGCTGACGTCACTCTTTTCAAAACAATGAATTCGCTTCTTCTCCGACATATATGTATTATACATAATATCATATTTAAGTTTAAGTTAATCTTTTCCTAAGTTTAACAATAAGAGTACCGATTTCCATCTATTTTATCATTTAAAACAAAAATTTAAAAAAAACACTTATATATAATCACATGTTTTAAACAAATTATTAACCAGACAATGACCATCAATCGTTACACTTTTTTATAAATGAACTATTAGTTTTATTTACAGTTTTATCTCAATAATTATCAATAATTAGCGATTAAATTAAAAGAAAACACTCTAATCTTATTTATTATCTCTTATTCTTTTGCCTTTCTTTTACTAGACTACACTACGCTTTCTTTTTGCTTAGTATATTTTGATGCTAGATTTTTACATGTTACTGATAGCTTTCATCATGAGAGCTAAACATCTTGTTTAAAACTGAATAACATCTCAGCTCAGCTACAAATTTTCTCCCAATGATGGGCAAAACTAGTAACTTGTACATGTTTTTTTAATTACTTATTCTATATTTAATTTTTCGACATCTTCTCCTCTAGTTTAGTTTAATTTTAATAAATATTATGAATTGAACTTATTCCGTATATATTGACTGAAGGAAGATTATTATAAATTCAAAGAAAGAAGTCAAATAAGTAAATTCAAATTAAAAATAACAAAAATGTATATGATATCTACATTATCAATTCGACTTTACTTCAATCTTATCCTCATACAATTTATTGCTAAATATTTCTTATCATGGATAGCTAAAAGTATGACTGTTGCTCTGAAACACTTTAACATGGACTATATATTAAATTACTTTTGGCAACACCGAATAATTTACATTATTGATTTATATTTAAAATGTCCTGGAACCTGCCTTTGTTTTAGTATTTTGTCCTTTTTACGAGCATATGAATAGATTATTATAGGTCAATATAATATTTTTGTCATAAAATAGATGAAAACGCTGATAAATTGGTTAATTCTATTCATTGACTAATAGCTGATTATAAATATATAATAATATTGAGTTATTAATACTTAAGAATATTGTCATTATTAGAATTTCAAGTACAACCTTTAATCTCTTCCCTTAAACTGATTGGTTGGGCGTAAAGAAAATAAATGATTTCTACCAGTTAATAAAAAAATAATTATATCAAAAAAACAGGTTCTAATTCTAATTTAAAAAAATGACTTGCATATTAAGTATGATTAAAAAAAGGAATGGCATAATTTTAAAAATACAATAAATTAAATTTCTATTGTTTTTACAATATTTCCTATTCCATGAGTGAACGTCATTTGAATCTGAATAATGCTTTTATTATTTTTTTTTTTTTTTGCAAAAATAGAATTATTGTAATTAATTAAATACTTTTAATATATTTTTCGACTTACCCTAATACATGTGAGCCTACGAACGGCTAGACGTCCACTTAATCACTATATAATGTGATCGTTTTTATATCGTCTGATATGGGAATTAAAAAGAATTGCAATTTGATTAAAAATAAGTACCGTATTACTATTCACTTACAAAATTACCAATTATATAAATTTGAATAAGAGCGTTGATAATTTGGTGCAAAATTTGTAACCTGATTTTAATGAACTAGTGTTTTGCTACTGATTGCTCTTGGATCATAGAATATGAATCCATGTATTTGTTCCACAGGAGTTATGAGTTTACTTTTACTCATTGTGTTATACTTATTTCATTAACTTCCTACTTCAAACTACTACAGAAATACCTTTTTCTTTTCTTTATATCATTACGGTTGGTTATCCATTGTTAATTGTTTATCATATAATTTCCCCTTCATCTCATCGCCGCTGAATTTGAAAATATTTCAGTGAACTCAGTAGCTATTCCAAATAACTAACGATGTTGTCAGTAAGAGAATGCAAGTTATTATTCGTAAGTGAAATGTAAGGTAGAAAATGTAAAAAACTGGGTCTTACTAAAAGTAAGGAAGCATCAATCAATATTATTAGTTGATAAACTAAGAAGTAATTCCGTAATAAAACATTTTTCTGAAGCTTGAACAATTAATTCAGCGCATACAACGGAAAAACCTAGAAATTTTTTCCAGTTTTTGCAAAATTATCTATTGTTATTACAACTTTATTAATCATACTCGTACAATAATGATTAAACACTATCTCAATACAGTAAATATAATTTCTTGTTGAACTATTACTTTAAATTAGCTCAATTAACGAAACAAGCAAACCATCTCTTTAGCTATATACATAATACATTATACCTCCATTTCTAAGGAAAATTATAGACAACTCGAAGTATATCTTATTTAAGACTAAGTATTTTATAACACCTCCCAGTTTTCAGATTTGGACTGTATATGCAAACCAAAAAATATATACCTAGAATTCATTTCAAATACTTGCATAAAAATGTGTAAATGCTGCAAGTTTTTTTTGTGATTCTTTTGTTATTATGAAATATTGTAATTAATTTACAAGTATCATTGCTTAATTTATTCTGACCATCAATAGTGAACCCGTTACAGGAACATATGCATACCTTCAATTTTTGAACTTTTCCATTAGGCCAAGTTCAAAAATGGAAAGTTGCTGATATGCATTGCATTGCATTGTAAATTATTACATACTTGTCATTTTTGAATTTTAGGAAAATATAAATAAATTATTAATATTAAAAGTATTTTTTATCATGAAATTATCTTTATTTTTCAGTGACCATTAATATTTTTCTCTATACTAGAATATTGTATTTACACAAAAAATACAAAGGTAGGCAAACAAACTTTTAGTTTAACATTATAATTCAAGTTTACTTATAATATCAAAATACAATATGGTCCTCAAATCATCTAGATAAATGCTTAAATGCACGTGATCATCAGGAAGCTTCCATAAAGTACGTACGTGCAAGATAGACCTAGACTTACGAGTAAGCTTCGAGATTACATATAGGTTATAAAGTACCTGTATAGTACAGCAGCTAAACAGCTAAATGGAATCTAGACTTATCATAAGTATTTATGTTTAACCATGTTTAATGTTCAAAAATATGCTTTCGTCGTATACAATTTTTGATATGTTTTCATAGTGTTTCATTCATTTTCATGGTCGTAGAGTTTGGCTGTGGTTAAGTTACTGTAGCCCGAACATGGCTGGCTCGAGCGGGTAAGCATCAGCCTCTTACAAAAGATCGGTGTAAAGTAGAGTTTAACGGCTACGTTTCGTCCGATGAGTGAGAGTGCTGGTTGCTCTTTCCTTTTCCCACCCCTTTTCCCTCCCTTTCCAACTTATTCCTCCCCCTTTTCCCTAATCAATGGTGGCAGCACATCCGCAACATCTCTTATGTTACGGATGTCTATGGGTGATGATACTACCTCCGTCAGATAGGTCGTCTGCTCGGCTGCACTCTTTAACATAAAAAAAATACCTAGAGACATTTTGAGGGAGAATATTATAAATCAACATATTATACTTAGAAATCAAAATATTGTATCGTTTTATTATAAACGCAGACATATTTCTATATAAAAATCAATTAATTCATTTTCTATCTTTGATTTTAATTTGCATTGCAAGAATTCAATGATGACTCCGTAATTATCGGAAAACTTTCAAAAGTAATTATTTTTGTAACTTGTCACACAGACTTGTTGTCTTTAAATTGTCCTGAATGCACGTAATATTTTTCAATATAATGTATATCGCTAATTTACTAAAACATCGGAATGATTTATTACAGATAAGTATTATTGATATGACTTGTCTGATAACAGAATATTCTATATTTTAATCAGATAAACACAGTCTGCGTATATTTTTCGTCAGAGCGCAAACATTAATAAATTGTATATTGATTTCTGTTCATAAAAGTTTTTTTTCGGTTTAAATTTAAAACATTAAACTTTGAATTTTGTAAGGATTTTTTTTATAAATAAATAAATATTATATATTTATATTAAACAAAGGAAATTCTTTTAAATCAAACCAAGGTCAATTAGTAAGCAAATGAAAAGTCATGGTAAAATAGTCATTATTTTCATTGATGATAGGGCACATGTAGCTTAACTATAAATGAAAATAAATAAATGATAAAAATCATTATGTACTTAAAATGTCAAGTCTATTTTAAAGCATTCCTATACAATGTATTACGTTACTGTACTACCGGCTATTAGCACTATAGCACTATGCAATTTTTGTCCGTTTGGACTTCAGTTTTTCAAACATTTAATATTGGTTAATATGTCATATAAAATTCTATTTCATCTGAAACTGATAAGTATAACAGTTATCTCTAGATACTCTAAATAGTCGGTCTGATAAGATAATCAATATTTTTATCTCATTTCTTCAATAATACAATTTTTTTCCTAGTCACTTCATATATTTTTACAATATTCGAGCTATTAAAAAATAAACCGTTTACAAAAATCTTGAATGAATGTTATTTTACGTATACTAAGAGTGTATAATAGGCCTTTAGGCAAGAATAATAAGTCTATACGAATGCTAAATTCACCAACTCGAGCCAGAATATGATATACACATTTGTTGCTATATCCAAGAAGAAGAAATCTTACTTTTCTATCACATTTTTCTCTCTCATATCATTTGAACAGAAGTCCAACATTATATAATATGTAAATAGTATGACGTGTTGATAGGTAGAAAAATCTAGGCCACTCATGACGTCGAATGTGCTATATGTTTCTAATAATAAAGACTACTTTAAGCCCAAACATTGTTACTCATTGTAGATACAATGTAAAATTTTGATAATACTTTAACGAAAACGTCATCAGTTGTAGCTATTCAACAATTTTTTTTACAAGAATAGAAGAATTTGCTTTATATATAATATGTTCTACGATGAAAGGTTTTAGATCTGTGGTTATTATTATATTAAATTTTTCTGTTGGTGAGTAAAGAAATTTACTGAGTCTTAGTCTTCTTCTACCTGGCAATTTCCCAGCTTTAGCCAGGGTCTGCCTTACATATTGTGAATAGTTTTGGCTCATTGTTTTCAATCAAATAAATATGACTCGGAAAATCACATTGATACTTACCAGGGCTAGGATCGAACCCGCGCCCTCGTACATGAGAGACGGGCCTTTTAACCACTAGGCCATCTCTGACTACCAAGATTTAAATAATATATCTTAGTACCAAGAATTAAATCATAAGAATTGCATTTATAATTACTAATTATTCAACTCTGGTTCCAAAATAACTATTATAATTGATTACATATGTTTTAAATCAACTAGAAATAGTTCTTTTATTTTTGGATATTTCTCTCTTATTGCTAAAGGACGGAACCGAGCAGACGCGACGGCCTTCTAGATGGAGATAGTACAGTCGTCCATAGACGCCCGCAACTAAGTTTTGGGGATGTGTTGCCATACTTGATTAGAAAAGAAGGGAAGAGAAAATTGAAGAAAAGAGTGGGAAAAGGAAAGGGGCAACCGAATCTCTCACCCATCGGAAAAAATGCAGCTATTAAAGACCACTTCCCCGGTCGAGCCAGCCCATGTTCGAGCTACAGTAACTTGACCACTAGGCTAGACCACCTACAAAAATTTCAGATTTATACTATAGAAATTCGTATAAACAATTAAAAACTTTATATTGCATATTGTTTAATAACTAAATACGACTGAAAGCGAACATGTATTGATATTTACATCAACATTTAAACTATAAACAACATAGTAGTAATTAAATGTAATTAGAACCTAATATTATATTGCAGACATCTTCTTTATTATGATATGGATTTTTAGCGATAAAAATAATCAAAATATATCTATTATTATTAATGTCCTTAACATCAGACTGCATAAAATGGAATTATGATTACATTATCGATAGACCATCGTCTGCTCTGTTGCTATTTTAATATAAATTATCTTGTTATTTAAAAAAAATGTCTGAAGTGTGTCTTGTGAAGTAATAAAAATTACTATAAATATATAAATATACTAATATTTGGGTATAGCTTTCATAGATTTTATATTTAGTTGATGTTAATAAGATGCAAAATTTTATATATTATATTATATTATTTATTTAAATCAACGAAAACATTATAAAGATATTATTTAAGTTAACGGAAATAAAGTATCTGAAACATAAAAGTGTAGTTTGATAAGTTATAGTATCTGTAAAGACAATTTAAAATGTCAATAAAAATGAGCGAGGAAGTGGAATATAAAATAAATATATCCACTTCATATGTAAGGACCATAAAAAGACAAAATAAGCAAATACAAACATAAAATTTAAAATTAAAATGTTTACTTTAAGTTTTGTATGTTAAAAACTATTCTTTTTTGAATAGCCTTGATGACATAGGAAACCTATCGATAGCCGAATATTTATTTATCACACAATGAGCAAATGATCAAGAGCTAAGTCGCATCGTTTATCATATACTTACTTTTCTAGAAGTTAAATAAAAATATTCAAAATAGATACGGAACGATAATTAACTATATCTACCAATATTCGTCCATTTTTATACAATGGCACAAGAAGTGCCTCTTTTCATTTTGAAGGAAGCAGAGCTAAATTTAGAGACAGTAAAAGGCAGGGGATTTCGGTTCATGAATGAAAGAAAAATATTCAGTATTCATTTTATAAAAATATAATTGATTTAATTATTTTAACTGGATACAGAGAATGCCCACTTTAAATTGGTATAATATTTTTGTTTATGTATTAGTCTTTTTATTATTAAAACATCTCCTAACGGTGTTTCAAACAAACAAGAAAAGTTTTTTTTATTTTATAATATGATGTATATTGATTTGTTTAAGAACAACATTAAGTACGGGACATTTAATTCTTCAGCCTCTGAAAGCATCAGAATCTAGGAGTTAATGAAGTAATAATAATTCTGAAAGCTGTGATATGTTCAGTTGTCTATTCTCCTTTGTATTTTTTTATTACTACAAGCACTAAATAGATCCAATTAATAAATTTAAATGCATAGCTAACTGATTTTATAGTTAGTGATTATTACAATCAGAGTCAGTTGCTGCCTAGTGGTTAAACGGCCCGCCTCTCATGCACGAGGGAGCGGGTTTGATCCTGGCCCTGGCAAGTACCGATGTGATTTTTCCGAATCATATGTACTTTCTAAGAGTATTTAGACATCACTGATTAATGCATTCCCAAAGGGGGTTGATGTCAGGCAGGTGGCCGGTCGTAAAAACAATTAGCCAAAACTATTCACAAGATGTAAGGCAGACCCCGGCTAAAGCTGGGAAATTGCTAGGTAGAAGGACAATGCATGACATACTAAGCAATTATTTTTCATTGTCATCATAACAAGATTCAGCTTGATATTCAGTTTTCTCTGAAAATCAAACCAAGCCGTCTTACTAATATCATCACTCCTCCTAGCCGCAGGGCATACTACACTTGTGTTATTGGTTCAAGATATCAACTCTAGGGCTAGTCAGGTAGAACAGTCTTAGATTCTGGGACAGAGAGCTGGTTGGTTGCCTCAATTTTCAGATGAAAATCTTAATTAACAGTAATAAACTTTTAATCAACATAGTATAATGCTCATAGCACTGAAACATATCCTTAATATTTAATTTTAAAATACATCAAGAAATAAACGATACAATTTATTAAATTCAAGAATCATACATGAATTACATAATAGTTTATTTAACGTTTAGTAATTAAGATTGCTATTTTTAAACGAAGATTATTTAAAGTTATAACATTAAAAGTGAAAACTTTTTTATAAAAACGGTGTATTTTTTATCTAAAAATGAGACTGTACCTGTTCAGAACTAAAACCGCAAGCTCTAGCTAAAGGGGAATGACAATGCCTTTAAATATAAAGTATATTGTGGTGTCCCTCTTTGTTACTTTACATTGTGTGCCTTCCTTTGTTTATAGTATTTTGGAGCTGTTATTAAGATGATTTTATCGTAACAGTTTGAAGAGAACTAATATTTGAATATTATTTCATTCGAATATAGTTACTTAAATTATTATTACGCATATTGAATTGTTTTTTTAAGTCTTTAAAATTTATGATTCACTAGAAACAGAATTCAATCTAGATTTCTAAACACAAGCAATATTCTTTTATTATTTTTATTATCTATATAAAGTGAGATAGGTTTCCTCTAATTGTTGAGACATTGCATCGTTGAAATCAATGGATTAGAAATTTCACATTGCTATTAAAACCGGAATAGTATCACCCTAAAACCAGAGTAAGCTACTAAGCTCTATTTATTTTTTTTCCAAAATTCTTATAGTCGTTAGTGGACAAAATATTTTTAATTATATAAAGGTTATTTTTTCGAATACTGTTCCTAAAATATCCTGTAGAATAAAATAAATAACCTTCTTTAATATACTTTTTAACTTGCCTCTAAACAAGATTTGACAACAAATGTAACTCACACCAGCAGGAAGACATCCAACAAAACAAAGTAAATTTTGTAAATAAAGTTAGTTCCCACACTTTTAATGAGAAATGTTATGCGAGTGTTAAACTTCTGTCTACACTTTTCACTTACTTATAATTAAATCAGAGATCTCCTTACATAAATCTAGTATGATGTGTTATTATAACATCTTGAAACGAACAAAGTGTGGTTAAAGAATTATTTAAATCTGTTTTAGTAAATGTGCAGATTAATATTATTGTAATTTCTAATATGACCTGCCTTATTTTTAATATTTGGTAATATTTCGGTTTCTTTATAGCAAAGGTTAGTTAAGGAAGAATTTAAGGAAGACAAGACGAAATTGAACAGAATAAAAATGATACAACATTTCCAATAATATCTCAAAATACAGATGCGTTTGTGTGGAGCTATTACAACTTAATCCTTTTAGTTTTTATTCATACTACATTAAAAGTTTTTTTATACAAATATTATTAGTGTTAGCTGTATTAGCAATTTTATATCGTTCCATTTAATTAGGCTACTTTGACAATAATACTTCGCAACGCGACTGTAATATATTTTTTCCGCAGGCGTTGTCTGTTCCACAAATAGATGTTATGTTTATCTTACCCCATTTGTTTTGACAATAATTCCAAATTTATGAACAGTTTCGAGGTTGTCTAACAAGATTGATTGATTGGAATCAATTAGGCTCAAACATTTGTTTATATTATTTACATAAAGTCTGTTTTACTGTTGGATTTATTCAGTCTGTCAAACAAATGTATATTCTTCGTAAAACTTATTTATTATTGTATTATATTTTATATTAGTTATTAATCTTCATCACAATTCATTAACTAGATCATAAACTGTGTAAAAATATTAATTGCTATAAGACTAAAGAGAATACTCCTGACGTAAAATATTCTTTCATATTTAAACAGAGTGCTTCAAAATATAAAAATGGTCGTTTTATTTTCGGAGGTTTCGTGTGACCGTCTAACCGTAACGATTTAATTAGCTCTCACTACTGAGCTGTACAAAGTGAGAAAAATTTCAAAAATTTTAGATGTATCGAGATCCGTGTACTTATATTTAGTTTATATAAGATTTATAAGTTCTAACTATTATTTAATTTATCCTCACTAGTATTACGTATATATATGTATAACCATGTACTATATAAAAACTAAAACGAAGCTTATCATCACTATTATGTGTCATAAACGACAAAGAGGCCTTAAAGGTACTTAATAACTGATCACTAAACTGTAGGACCCATGGAATAGAAAACAAACAAACAGTGATCATGTTCAGATAACCAGTGCTTGTTGAGGGTTCCCAAAAGTTAGGAACAATGTGTATAATAAAATATGAAGGTATATCTTATATGAATAGAAGACTTTGTTCTCTATAAACTATTATAAATATACGATTTTATCGATTCAGAAGTTATCCCCTATAATTGAAGATACAAGTAGAATATTACAACATTTTTTTATCATTATTGGATGTGTTAAGCGTTTAAAAAATGCAATATTATAAATTTCTTTCTTCATATCTACTCATTTTATAATAAAGTACGTAACTATTTTAATTTAACTAATATTTTTCAGATATATCACGCGACTTTATTTTTGATAAAAACTACATTGTACTCCCGACATTTCGGCTACTTTTCAGCAACCGTGATCACGGGCAGGCGAGATGTGAATGTCTGTCAGTTGGTCTTGATTTTTTATCACCTACCGCCATCGATTTTTTAATTTTGTGACGTCTGGCAACCACAACTTTTTTTGTTCTCGTTTATAACATTAAATTTGAATATTTTAAATTCATATTGTAAAGCGAATAATCTTGGTTGGCTGGTTGGTCGTTTAAAATACGGCCTTCGCGAATAATCTTAGATATGTAATTTTTAATAAAGAAAAGTAAGGAGTAGAATGGAAAAAAAAGAAATGAGTCGATAGATGTTTTAAAGTAAAAATTTAAAAGTGATTTATACTTGTATATAACAAAATAATTAAAAATATTATCAAGACTTTGAAAATAATGTCAATTAATATTTATAATAAATGCAACTGGAAAAAATTAATTAAAATTACAATCAAAAATGATACCTGTCCTAAAATACTAATATATGTTCTTCTTTTTTCTTTCCTAAGATATTTTCCTTTAATTTATTTTCAAACTCAAATTATTTAATTATTATATATAGTTTCAGATGAAAGTACTCACCATATTGTAATATGCGATTTCCCATATTTGATACAGTGAAAGGCTTTGAAGAAACCAATAACTATCGTAATTGTTTTTAAATTTCCAAGAACTTTATTACCATAATGACTACACACTATTCCCTTAAGCAATTTCACCTTATAAACTATGTATAGCTAGGAAAACCATGAAATGTTATTCAATACATGGCTCAAGAAAAACTTCATTAACCATATTATTTGAATTAAAACGGCAACATAATAACATTATTAATAAGAAAAAGTAGAGAATCGAATGAAGTAGAAAATCTGATGAAGAATCTGATGCTATTTATAAAGGGTTGTATCATATAAAATCTCATATAATTTGTATAGTCAAAAAATATTGTGAGCTATATTTAAGTCATCGTTCCAAATCGCACCGCTGTCTACGGCATCGGAGCCTGTTGCGTCGTAGCGCTACGACGTAGCCGTAGCAGTTGTATCGGGGACGTGAGCGTTTCCGCGCGTAGGCGACGCTCCGCTCACAAACCATTTTTAATGTCAGCTTACGACACTAACTGAACTTAATATCAGAGGTTTGATTTTGTTCTGAAAGTAATTTTGAAATTATTGTTTTAAATTATTGTGTCAGTTTTTTTTATTATGTTATTACCCAGAATTTATACGTGGTAAGTACTTCGTTTTTGTCTTATAGATAATAATATTTTAACATTCATCCAACCGGAAGATTTGAACTTTTTACTTACGTTTTTCAATTTAATTTATGTATGATATTAATAAAAATATTATTTTCTATATATAACACTATCACATTGTATATTGTTTCGAATAAAATATATTTTTTTAATAATTAAAATATAACTTTCACGAAACAAAAATTTGAATTTTATTAATGATACAAATCTGTATCAGCAATACTATTATATTAAATACTACATATATTATATATTCATACAATATGAAAAAAAATGTAACATTTTTATAAAACCACAAATAGAAATAAAAGTGACATTCAATATTAAATTCATCAGATAGCGACATTCGTTTCTATGTCATGTCATTTCCAATACAATGTATTGAGAGTGTCTCAGTTCTTTTCAACCCTCGGTGTTGGTTTTCCAGCTTCGTTTTACGCCCGGAGATCATAAAGCCGTCTGGCACTCATCTATTGTGAATGTAAAAAGTCATGATTATTAATAAATTTTATTTAAAATTTAAAAACTATTTTTAATACAATTCTAGATTCCATGCTAAATAATTAAATATTCAATAATTAAGTCACAATTAACAGTTATAGATTGTTTCGCCTAACTTTAGTATCGGGTAATTTTTAACGCAATAACTTAATGTACTACAGCTTGACATAGCATAATACTTCTTTTTAACTGGTCTTCTCCTCTTGATTTTGTTTAGGCTACCCCATTTTAATACTTTTTTATATAATTTTAAACAAAATTGTGTGAACAAAGACAAAAAGTGAATGATGAAATAAATTTAAATTCAGACTAAAGATTAATATAAACAATTGTGCAATCAGTCACAAATTATCCTAATATATATAAATACTTATATAGTTTTTCTTACACAATATTCTCTTATAAAAAAAATCCAAATATCATTTAGAATATGCAATAAAATGTTGTTAAATATTATGTATATTCTTTAGGAAAAAAATCGTAAATGTCAAAAGAAATGTAATTGTCATAAAGAAAAAAATAATTATGGGTAAAATTAGTATAGTTAGTTAAAAATAAGTTCTCGTATTAAAAAACATGTTACAAATTCGTTATATATTGTCTTATGAATTATTTACAAGTACTGTTCAGTATAAATATGAATTCATGTTTTGTAAAATGATTATATAAAATATAACATAGTAACTATTAACTAAGTCTTGGGTCACAGTTTTTATCACGTACACACTCTTTATAGTTGCTTGTTTTATAAAGATAATATCGTTTCAAACGCGAACGATCGTGTGTAGACTTAATTCAACGACATGTTTAAAAATATTAACTTAAGAAATCTATATGTATATATGGTATTGTGCCAGGTAAAGTAAAACTTCAGCATAATTTAAGCCAAATAATATAAGATATAAGGGATTTAGATTTTATAGGGTAAATTTGCAATTTTACTTGTTGAAAATAATTTCGATGTCTGTTAAACGGTTTTGGGAAACCGACTTAAGTTAAACAAAATGTATCAGTGCTCATTTCGTACACATTTTATGTATATCTAATAGAAAAATTGAAAACGAACAGAAAATTTTAAAAAAATCTAAAACTATTGGTGTTCCAAAGTAAAGCAATATGGAAACATGAAAATTCATAGTATATGGTTATTTATATTCTAAAATAGGCTCCACGGCATTGTTAGCATATACACACACTTTTACATAAATATTTGGCATAAACCTGGCTGGATTTTGTTGATACAATATTAAATTTCCTCCTTTAACGCAAGGGTCATTGTTACCTTGTTATAGCTTTGACTCCAAATAGCCCCATGAAAAGATATGAGTATTTTTTAGATTACGAATACTTTATTGCAGAAAAAGGGAAAAATAATGTCTTGGGTTATTTTTTTAACACTCTACTCTAAACAGTACATTACATAAAGTTAACTCTTAAAATGTTTCATTTAACATTCAATAATGAATAAATGATCTTTAAAAAATATACTAATTCATGATAAGTTTAAAACCGAGATCACAAAAAATATGAAGTTTTCTATATTGATTTCCTTAGCACATTTGGTGTAACATTCCTTGGAATCTTTAAAAAATATTTTATTTTAATCCTCTTAATACCTTCCAATCAAACTTGTTTAAAACTTAGCATATTAGTGAAGTTTTCACAATAAGTACAAGTACGCTTCATTTAACATAAATGTCTAGTTACCGAGTTAGCTTATAGTAATCAGTGATATCGTTTGACTGAATACATTAGTGCAAGTAGAATGCACCACTATCAGATTACACTTAACCAGTTAATTACTATATTTAGAAGAAATAGGTTTTATTACAATGAAATATGAAAAATAAAACAAGTACTTGATAATACAGATGTTTGTTCTGCAATCTGTAAATATACATACTTTTAAGCTTTTTCCTTATGTTTTCAAATCGTTTATTCAAATTTCTAACATTTTACAATGTATATATATCATAAAAACTTTGTACATCATAAATCAAATTAACCAAAACAGAATTGTGTTGGGGAATCTAGGTGTTAGTAGTACTTCTGGTAAATTCTGATTGCTTTTTAATATTAAATAAATATACATTGAAATTGTTTTATTATTATGGGATAAACAAACTAAAACATATCTTTTATAAATATATGAATATAATGTATCATATAAAGAAAACGAAGCAACATAAAGTAATAAATAATATGAGTATTTTTGTATAATACTTACACGTTAAGTGTGGATCGAATTGTGAAATTTTATGTATTCTATCTTGCTATTCATAACAATCTGTTTACTAAAATTCGGAACAGTTGCTAACTGAAAGTCAGTTATCAAAATTCAAAGGCTGATTTCAATGTTAGCCAAGTAAAATTATAATTTCTCGACCGTCGAGAACGGTTAAAAAAAACGGGAAATTTTGTTTCATTCTTAAGTAACAATTTATGTCGTATAAATATTTCATTTGTAATTGGAGAAATAAAGGAACCCTAAACAAAAGTTCCAATCGTATTGTTTTCAGAAGAACTTGAAATTCTCATTTTATCAGACATAGCATTGTTTTTAGTGATGATTTTTAATTAAAATCTCCAGTCTAATAGATTGGTTTCAACTTTCTCGAAAGCGTTATTAATATTTTTTTTATATAAAAATAAATATTTTTGAAATATATTAGTTTTTTATATTATAATATAAATTTAAATATGAAAAGTTTTACGAAGCGATTTAAAAGAAATTATAACGATATCAGTACACATGATAGTAAATTATAGCTCGTTATACTTGTGTTATAAATATTGTTCGAAAAGCTTCAAAGAAAACTGGTCGTTAGTCAACAAGAAACTTTAATAGATTTTTGTTATATTTTACTTTTATCAAAAGTTTCGAGAATTTTATTTCTGTTTTTGCTTACAAAACTTTTCCCGATGTTTACTGTCAAGAATTTTTTTTCATTGTAATTTATGACATTGGATTTATTTTTCATATATGTTTAATGGTATTATTTCTAATTATTTCTTATTCATCAATAAATTCGTTTATACATAACTACAAACTACGTTTATACATACTACATACAAGGCTAAGACATTAAATATAATATTTTTTCATGTATTATAATTTCATTAACTTTTCGGACAGTAACAGATTATTTCCCTACGTCTCTTAGATAATTTTAGGCTTAACGTCCATTATACAATTCCAATACTAGATGCTATTCTAAATATTCTAATTCACATATATATTAATTTTGTTCCGTTAATTGAATGTTTCACAATTTACAATTAATTACTGATTTAATTTTCGATTAACGAAATAACAGAGTAACATATGGAGTCGTAATTAAAATCAAATCGATTAGTTGGGACTACATTAATATACAAATTAAATTTACTTAATTCCTTCTGTAAATCATTATTAGAATTTAGCCCACTAAACAAAATGTAATGCAATTTCTAAAATTAACCAGTTATTTTAGCTGATGTATAAATTTATTATATTTTATTTTGAACACGGAATAATTAATCACGTAAGAGTGTAAGTGAGTTAAATTATTGTGATTTGGATTAAAATTAAATTAACAAAACACATATACATACAAAAATAATATGATCGTTAAGATTTGCAAACAAAACTGATACGTAATTTTTATTCAAACTGACACTATATTTTTACAGTACAAATCCATTTCTTTGCGTACTTATTTATCAAATATATTCTATATTGATGAAACTTATATTATTCGGATGACTAGGCGTATTTTATTATTTTAAAACTACATATGTATTTGCGATTTGATACAGTGATCATGAGCAGATGAGATGTGATGAAGTATGATGTTTTAAAATAACAAAATACGAGTAGTAATCCGAATTATATATATTAGTCTCATTTAAACTTATACTCGCGAAAGTCTTAGATCTCATTATATTCTATATAATATACATACAAATATACATAATATGTATATTAGTATAAGGTTCTTTACAAAAGCAAGATAATTTGATCCAGAGTATACATAGTTAAACTTAATTCTTAAATTTGCGATTCTGCAATGCTTGACCTAGAAACCTCAGCCGATGTTATATTGATGTATGCTAATGAGGAAAATATGAATAAAAAAATTACCTTCAAAAATACAGTTCCACAACTTACGATGTATGATTGTAACTTGAATTCGATTATAAGAAATAAAATCTACATTCCATTGTCTTTATTATAATTCTATTCAATGTTTCTTAAATTCCTTTATTCAAATAATAGATAGTTTGCCACTGTTGCACTTAAAATGTCTAAATGATGCTTTATTTCTTTTTTTTATAGTCATATAAATCTGTATCATGTCTTTTTACAATCATTTATTTTGTCTTTTGTATTTTTCAGTATCAAGCAAATAAATTCATTTTCAATTCATTCACTCAATTATCTTCAAAATTGTGTTCTCTCTTAACATATGTAATTTAATGGGAATGCACCATCACATAACAGAATAGTAGTATAGTATAAAAACTGCAAAGCCAAGTAAAACTTCCAGTGCATACAAATCTCTTTGTTTTAATGCTTTTATTTTTATTTCTCAACTACTAAGTAGGTAATGCTTGAAAAGAATATTAAAATGTAAAGCCTTCTCTTACAGCTCCGTGCTTGTGGCTTAAGTAATAACAATAATTAATCTCCACTAATTAAAGATTTAATCATCACTTAAATAATAATATTTCAAACTAGTATCTTTCTGTACTGAAACCAATTGATAATTATATCTTATATGATAATTAGAAAATTATTAATATTTACTCAGCCATTTTATAAGTTTACTCAAAATCTTTCTAGGCGCGTAAATTACCTACATACTAACATGACTATCTTTCACTGGCATCTCCCATGTCGATGTTTGAAAAGACTGGTCAAACACTTATTAAAATTAATGCCTTAAAGCCTCTGACATATAAAAAATATACTTCAGGGTAAATTAATTTCACGTGATCTATATTTGCTAAACCCTCAACAACTTGAACAATAGAAAAGTATATACAAAACGTAATACATATTGAAAACTTTATGCATAAATATATTTTTATACTGATATTTATATAATAAAGGAACCTATTTCTATGCTTTTCATAAAACATTATGTAGTAATAACTTACTCTAGAATGAAAACATGCTTATTTTCATTAGCTATAATTTTTAAACACAAATCCGTCAATACCAAGACATATTGATATATATTTAATGTTAAAATTTCACATATATTATTATAATTTATCTCATAGTCAATTTGAATTTCATTCATGACATGAAAATTCGTTAACACTGTATGTGTTTGAGTAAACGATGTACATATACTTGTACAACAAGGGCATGAAACATAACCAAATCTATTTATGTAATGCAATCAGAGAAGCTAGATCGTAATACGGTACAGAGGGTATAACCGAGTCGAGGATTATCCCAAACGAAAATTATGAGAACCATAAGACATATGTATATACTCATATACGAAACTTAATGAACTAAATATTAATTAGCAACTGAAAAACTCTTTATGTAAAAGAAAGTTATCGTTCGGTAGAAGATTAAGTAGTCTCATTGAAAACTAATCTAGATTGAAACTAATTAAAAAAAAAATATAAACGAGTATGTACTCATCTAAATTTTATTAATTAAGGCTAGAAAAAAATTACGTGTTCAAAAAGTCACCAGGTAATTTAACCTATAAAACTTGTGGATATTTTATAAGTAGCGATAAGATATAATTTTAATATTATCTTTGATTTATTTTTAATGTAGTTATATTTTTCGTATCGTAACTTACATGACCTTTGGGAAAATATTGAAATAATACTAAACCGTTTCCATAAAAAAAAAAAAACAAAAAATGCAGAAGATACTGCTATTTTCGTATATAATGAGGACGTTATATTAATAAGCAAATTAAATTCGTAATTGTAAAATTAACAAAATATTTCAAAAGTTATTGAGTAACTTAATCATAAGCCATTGAGCGCTTAAATATGCATTAGATGATTCATTATGAAAACCATTGTCTTTGTCGTAAACGAGAACAAAGATAAGAAATAAACCTCACAACCTCTGACAAAGAAACGCCAATGTTTCTTATTATTGACTCTCATTCTTAACATAGTTAAAGGATTTCATCCTTTATTAGCTTAAAATCGGTTATTTTGTACCTAAAACAATTTATATTAGAACCTACGCACAACTCTTACAACTATTAGTAACTTTTTCGGTATTACAATCTGTATTATAACAAAATATAGCATTTACTCCAAATATTTGCTATAGACAAAAGAACATATTGTATGTACATCAAAGTGTAGTATTTACTTATGTCCTCTTGACAACGAAACTTGTCTTTATACTAAACAAAAGACACACATCACAACACAGAACCACACATTCAAGTAACCTTCTCAACTAACACAAATAAATTGTTTATTATTAAATAACTGTAAAGGAAGTTTACGAAAGGAACAAATATGTTTGTCAATATAGTTATAAAATTGTATCTTTTTGACACAATATTTAAGATGCTTAAAATTAATTTGGTTATGGTTGTTTGTAACACAATGTCATTTAAGATATTTGATGTTTTTGATATTTTGCTTTTTTGTGCCGTCTTCGTTCGCACTGGAATCATGCACTAATATGCCATTAAATATATTGCTCATTTCTTCTTATAACAGTAAGTTACTCATATGATACTGTCGTTCAGAAAAGAGTTAAAGAAGTAATGAACAGTCAGACACCATATTTTTTATATTCTAATTACATCATTTGATAGTAGACGCTTCAATAATTTTTATATAACTTTATTCTTCTTCTTCTACCTGGCAATTTCCCAGCTATAGCCAGGGTCTGCCTTACATGTTATGAATAGTTTTTGGCTATTTGTTTTTACGACCGGCCGCCTGCCTGACATCAACCCTCTTTTGGGAATCAACATTAATCAGTGATGTCTAAATACTCTTAGAAAGTACATATGATTCCGAAAAATCACATTGGTACTTGCCCGGGTCAGGATCGAACCCGCGCCCTCGGCGACGAGAGGCCGGGAGGCGGGCCCTTTAACCACTGAGCCACCACTGACTATAATTAACTTTATTATTCTCATAAATTGTTTTGTCAATTATACTGTAACTATAAACGATTAAACCTTAATGTATTCAGTCTTATCTTCTCCTCAATGTATTAGTAGAGTTTCAGGTCGAAACTCTGAAGAGCCAGAGAGTACTGCCAGGGTTCTCCTATTTAAATCTGGTATGAACCCATTAATCCATGGGTGAGTACTGAAAAAAATATAAAAAAAATTTGAAACCAGTTCTTATTTTTTATGATAATCAATTTGGTTTTAATAACTAATAATTGCATTAAAATTATTCAAAATACATATATTTTACAGAAAACCTTGGAAAAATCATAAACACGTACGACTTTTTGACAAGCCTCATAAATTCTGAGGCAGACAAAGATTTACTCAGATAATCCATCGAAGTCTTCAAGGCCTTTTCAAATCGATTACCCATGTTCTTTAATGCAAAGTGGCTGTAATATTATCCTTGTAAATGGCGCCTTAAAAACAAACACACATAGGATTGTAGGCCCTTTTTCTGGAACAGATAGGAAATGTTTTGCTTGAAGATTTGTTTGATGGCAAAGCGTCGGACCCAACCTTCAGATCCCTTTTATTTTGAGACGACGCGGTCGGTTAGGTGCTTATTTACTGTGACATGAGGGTAATTTGGTACACTGGAAGATAACAGGCTTACCAAGTGATAATGTAGTACCAGTTCGTGTGCAAAATTTTTCAATACTTGTAAAATAAAAAGTGAAAATACGTGTTTTTATAGAAAAAATGAAAAGATTCTTTTGAATATACAAAATACTTACCGAGAGCACTTTATACTTTTCAAATGTGAGGTAAAATCTCCCTAATAAACCTGAATTCCGAGAGAGATGTTTTTTTCTAACCAAGCTCCGAGGAAACATCTCATAAGTAAAACGAAGAGCTATATATTACTGGCAGCCTAACGTTTTCTCTTTTAAAAATTCAAACCTCAGAGAGTTTTTATGGAATTAAATGTTTAATATTTTTATTTCATGACACAATAATTGTTTCTAAAATAATAATAGAAACTATGAAAGAGAAAAACATTTTCATCGACTACAATTTGACTGTTTTATACATATTTAAGTTAGCTCAATCTAAATATAAATCAAATAATTCAGCGCAATATAAAAATAGAAATATATAACTTTTTTCCAATTCAGTTTCTTTATCCGTTACAAAAAAAAACCAATTCGATATGATTTGTTGTGCAAACATTAATTATTTGCTATTGCAATACTTTGTACAATGCCAAGATTATTGGTTTCATTGATGTGTAAAAGGAAGACAGTTCCTCGAGACCTCTTCCAGGCCACTTGCTTGAATCAGCGAGCTATAGCTAATCACTCAACAATGCCAACCGTAGTCTATATACTTCTGGGTTTATTGCAAAAATAGATTAAATGATTGCGAACCTTATCCTACAAGTTTAAGGACTAGTGTTACAGAAAGTCGATTTCGTTATTAAATGTTTTGTGATTAGAGCAGTGATTATTTGTTTCAAGGGATTCATAATCTTTTTATATATCAACAAAGCAAATTAAAAAGTAATTAGATTTATTTATACCATATGGCTAGTTACAATTATGTTTGGTTAATTTATCCTTTTATTATCGTTACCAGAATAATCCCATAACAAACCCTTTTATTTTTGGATATAATGTACCCCTTTTTGGTATCCCTTCAATGCCCTTGATACTTCAATAATGCATAGAGGCAGTTAAGTTATTTAAATTTTAAAAGGTAGGAAAAATTACAATACACTTAATATATTTTTAAAAATTCGATGGGAAAGTAAATAGGTATTGAGAAATTTCTGTACTTCTGAATGAGGTATAAACTTTTCATCATAATATGTTTTACTAAATCCACATTTAGTTCCCATTCACCGAATTTTATCAACATAACGTGGTTCTATCGAATGCCGTATTATAATATTGACTTCATAATATATTAAATATGAGTAAAAATTACTATGGATTCTTTAAATTCAATGAAAAAACGGTCTTTCGGCGGTATAACTGTTTTAAAAGCATTTGGTATGCATTAAATTTTTTTTTTCGAAGTTGTTAAAGCTTTGCGGCCATGTTTTAATGGACTTGCTGGGAGGCAAATTAAAGACATTAACAACTTTACCGCTAAAGAAAGGTGCAGTGTGATTAATCGATAAACAGTTTTAGTTTAACTACAAACTAAGAAGTAATTATACTTAAAGACTTTTTATAATAAACCTATTAAGAAAGTATTTATATAACGAAAGAAAGAAAATATAAATGATGGTCTCACCAACTGAAACATACGCATTTGCACAACACATAGATACATGTAAACATTTTTTAAATTTATTATGCATTTATTAAATGGACCATGAATAAAATAATTATATGTAACGTCTTTATAAACGTCCCTATTTAATTCATACCATTCGAAGTGTATTCTGATATACAAACAACGGTGATTGAATAAATATTGTAACATGTATGAGATCGTTCATTATTTAATTAAAATGTTAGCGTGTTCATCAAGTCGCTACCACTGACATGTTGCAACGTTTTGCCTTATTGCAGAATATCACCAGCTGGGGAAATAATATGCTCTACGGTTCATTTCATGCTTTATCTATAGTTAGTATATAATATTTTATTGGTTTAAATTTTCTGAAATTATGATCATTTTTCATAATCAAGTTTTTATTATATTTTGTTTCGAATTGATCCACATTTGACATAATCTACATGTACTCTTCAACGATAAATATTTTTAGTTTTTATCAAACAATGAATTGAAATTCACATTTTTAATTAATAGACACAAGAGCACCAAAACCCTTGACTAATATTATTCAACCATTCGGCTAATTTGGAAGATATCCGTTTACTTCAAACTCGGAAACGAGCCGTTCCTATTACTCAATCGTTTCAAATACTATCCTCTACTTTAACTTCAACAATAGGATATCAAATAACGATGAGCTGATTTTATTGAAACTGCACGCTTTTTATAAAAACAGTTATGCAAACACAGTCAATTTTTTGTCCAGATTTTTTTTGGACTTCTTATGATCTGTATTCTCAATTATTTTAACATATGAGTGATTAAAATGTGAGTTTTTTCTGTTTGACTTATAATAACGTATTAAAAGGAAAAAGAAAGAAACTGGTGACAAAATCATTCTTCAAAATAATGTAGAGAAATGTATTTGTTACTGTATATAAGACTAGTGCCGCAAATGTTGAAATAACCTTGAGTTTTTTTAAATCATAGAATATAATTATTCTATTTACAAATATGATTCTTCTTCCTATTATTGTTCGACAGCATCTATATAGTAAAACTTTTATTTAGTAAATTTGTACGTACATACAAATATCTATTTTCTAATTACAGATTATTTTTTGTAATTTTTACTAATAACTGTGTTCAAAACGGTTTTGTATTGGAAAAATTCACATTCATTCAGGAATATTTAATTAAATAATACAGAAATTCACACAATGTTCTGCGAAATAATAGTTGTTGTTGAATTACTTTTTCCATAACATTGATTCGATTGATAAAACTAACTATCGGAATAATTTCGTTTAAATTTTGATCAGTACAGTAATTCATGTTGAATAAAAGAAAATTACTAACTAGTATTTACCAATCTTAATTATTTTTGATTTTAAGTCTACATAGTCTGGTTTGGTGAGATAAGATAAAACATTTCATACAATATGCTAATCCATAAAGATAATTTACTATTATACTCAATTAAAGATAAGTTTTTTTTAAAGACAGCTGGAGTCCAATAGATTTTTTTTTCTGATATGCTTAAAATTTCGCATAACACATCAGTTTTGATAATCATAAACTAAACTTATTAAAATTATATAAAAATACGAGTTGAAAAAACTTCTTTAAGCTGAAGAGACGAATAAGACATGTGACACTGAGAATACATTAAAAGAAATTAAGCAATGTATATTAAATTAATGAAAGTAACCATCGCTCACGTTGCCGATAAGTCTATAAGAGAATATGTCAATGTCTGTATTGTCACTAAACGTCAAACATACTGACATTTCCATTCAGTTATTAAACTTAAACGTAGGTAGCAAGTGACCATAAACGAATACGCTAATTTTATAAACAGGGCTTAAATGTTCTATATAATAACTATACACAGTACTACCATCATACAAAAACATACGTAAGTTTACTGTTTACCATAAGTTCAAATACAAGAAACAGTTAAAATATAACAGAACATACTTTTGTTGTACCGAAAAATATCCATAAAGTTTTCAATCGTTTTAATATTGTAGTACAATCCAGATAGCATTTTTAAATATGCTTATCACAAAATCTGTATAAAACTAGATTACTTAGTTTAGCTGATTAGCTATAGTTGTCAATGAAAAACGTCCGATCTAAGACATTTTTTCAGGAACTTTATTAAACCACTCGTCCTTCCAATGAAAGGATTGCTCTTTTATGAATATCCATACAAAAGTTTAAGTATGTGGATTCAAAGAAAAGGTCCGGATAAAAAAAGCATTTATAAAGGAATTTTAATAAAATGGGTAGTTTTAGTTACGAGTCATTATATAGACTATTATAATATATTTAATATACGAGCTTCACAAAGATGATGAATCCCCAAAAGACTTAATTACGGCTAAATTTATCAATATTCTTTGAAGTATAAGTTACACAAGTTTCCGCTCGTATGATCAAGTGCAGATTAGGGCCTTTTAATCTCCACTTATGTGTCGTCTTACATAATCATTATTATCTTTAGTCAAGTTAACTTGTGTAAATTTGGTTCAAGTTAAAAATGTTGTAATTCGTTAAGTGTATTAAAAGTATAAACTCGTGTATAACAACGAAACAAAAGTTCTTTGTGTTAACACAAAATAGTCATGCAACCACGATAATATTTAAAAAATTAAAAAAGATAGCTAAAAATAATGACTTATAAAAAAGGTAATATAAAATGATGAGATTATTTAATTATTATCAAATCCTACATGATATACTATCACTTAAATAGATGTATGTATATTTTTATATACGTGGAGTAAATGTGTTCTAATATATTTAATATAAATTCGTGATCTGAATCCTAGGGCTCACCGGATTTTCCTTTATAGATGCGGTCCAGTATGAACAAGAGAGAGATAGCCGGCCGTAGCCGGTATCCCATCCGTCTGTCCCCTCTCTGTAACTGGTGAGATTTTAATGCAATTAAATAAGATATTCATTCCAATTCAATGGAAGTTATTGAAGGAACGTTTTCAAGCCAACAATAAAAAGCTTTACGTAGAACCGCATTTTATAATTTTTATTCCTTATTATATAAGACCGTGAAGTTTTTATATTATCAGACTGACATTTTAAAAAGCTTTTATAAAATATGTATAAACATTTACATTTAATGAGAATGATCTTTAAAGTCTATTGAATGATATTGCAATTAGAAATTTAAAACAGCACTTGTGAATTAATTAAAATTATTTTTAACAAACCGTTAAAGATTAAGAACAAATTTAAATGATAATCCATTGTAGGCTTTTAAAAGTTTTGCTGCTCAGAAAAATGAACCTAGAAATGAAAAGCTTGCAGTGAAAGACATTTTTGTTTTGCAAAAAAGTACTACTTTAAATTTCAGCAATCCTATTTGTCTCTCCCAGATGCTGTTCTTCTGACACGAATGTACAATAATAGCGTGCAAATAATCACAATGAACTCGACGGAAGCAAGCCTAGACGTCAACCGTTCCACGCCTATTTATACCATCGGCACAAGTTTTATAACACAATGGTAAGTTAACGAGACCATGATTTTGATTTACCACAAAAAAATAATAATTTGAATGGCATTAAAATATATAATGTACATATTAAACTATTTTTTTGATAACAACTAAAATACGGAACCAAAACATGTCTTGGAAAACCGAAAGTAATTATTATGAGATGTCACGTCATTTGTATCCACGAGCCTTCCTTGCATATTTCGCCTGAAAATATCAGTACTGAAAGGAAAAAAGATTTAATCTAACATAATATAAGATTTTATTTAGCTGCATTTTATTCATTCCGTGTTGAATAACGTCAACTTGTATCATTCGGTTAAATTGAAGACAGAACTAAACAGTGGGCATAATTGAAAATGAACTCGCAAATACTCGTTTATATGTGTTTTATTTAAAATATTTTTTAATTCAAATGTTCCCTACCCAACATCACAGTAAGGGAGTCTCGTATAGAAAAAACAATGCCTACACTGTTAGTCATTTGGAACGAAGAACGTAATAACTGGAGAATATGTTTCATTTGTGGCTGCAGATTTTAATTAGGCATTCATCGAATGCTTGTCTAGCGTATGTAAGATGTATACATTCCCAGTTATAGTGTAGGAAGTTCTGCTTTTGTTGTTTTGTATTATATATTGTAATCAGGGCTTAATTATGATCGATATATATTGATGATTTTAAACTCTCAAATATAGTATAAAAATTTGTTAACATGTTTTTGAGTTAAAATTGTTCTACATACTAACAACATTATTTTATTGATAAATCTTAGTCGCAAACCATTGTTATAAGGAATATCACGCGTAGACAGCTCTACTCTAAATGAACATTCGTTTCGAAGAACGATTCATTTTGATGAACTAATTTCCTTTTGCAGAATCTGTGCGTCAATTTGATTATTTTGCCCTACGATTCATACTGGGAGCATTTTAATTAAGTCAGAGTTTAATTTTCTAGAGTTAGTTTAATTTTTTTTTAAATACTTTCCTAAAACAAATGATACAGTACATTAACGTTAATAAATCTTAATAAATGTGGATATTTATGAAATATAAATTTTATATTCGTATATATTAAGAAAAGTTGAAGTATCAATCAATTGAATGAATCTTCTTCTATTTCTCTAAAAGATAAAGAATTTGTTATTTATATCTTAAACTAAAATCATTGATTTAATGTCATGTTTATAGAAATCATCATTTTCGAAAATTAAACTTGATAAATACAATAATATATACAACTGTAAAGACATTTTGACATTTTGACATTTTGATGTATTACCATATTGCACAAAAACTTGTCTTGTGAATGATTTCTAAATTCTATGACTTCAAGAGATTTAAACAACAAAATTGTAGTTTTATCAAAGTAATGTCAACATGAATTAATTGAATAAACATTTTTAACAGGAAATTACAAAAGCTAAAACAGCAGCGGTCCTGTCTCACAAATCCGAATCCAGAATGCCAGAGTTATCTCAGCAACGTGACCAATTATACTGATGTCTATTTCTTTAATGGTTCCCTAGATGAAACTACGGATTTGGTAAGATCTTTAATAAATTATATAACATTTAAAAATAGATTAAACTTGTAATATTTGAATCAAGGGTCTGGCAAACAGGTCACGTAACGTCGTTAGCTATCGCTACCAAAATTTTATGAAAGTTTTAATATAAATTTGGTCATATATTTTCAAAAAGGTTCGTCCATAAAAATATTGAGATTAGATAATTGTTAATTAATGTTAGTATCTAATGTGTTATATAAAAATATGTATGTCAGTGTGTTACACCGATAAGAAAACTAATGTTTTATTTATTAATATTTTCAAAATGTTTTTTATTAAAGTACTTTTTGAAAGTAATATTTTCATTTTAGAATTATAGTTAAAAAACGATTTGACTTTTTTACACTTACCATACATGTTTTAGTAGACAATTATTACTGACTGACGTAAAACTTTTTTAAGATCAATATTATTATTTAAAAAAATACAAGTGTATTTCAATATTAACGATGGTTGCAATAATTATGTTTTCAGTTTCTAAAGACTTTACGATTTTAATATGTGACACAAAATTGTTATTAAAATCATATCAACAATTACTCAATGGAATTTATGTATAAAACCAATTTAACAGTTATTGTGACTCCACCGAAAATCTCCAATTTACTTTTTATGGTCTATTAATATTCAACAAAGAAATTTTATATCGAAATATTTACGATGGTCAACTTTTATAACACAATAAACCATCCACTAACGGTTTCTAATATTTCAAGTATATAGACACCAATTTTATGACACGTTATTTTTTGGAAAATTGTTAACAAAAAGTAATTGAATTGACAACAATCGATTTTAATATTAATTTAAAAAAAAACTCCTTGGTTTTACATATGAATATTAATTTATAAATTTGTTTTTTGAAAATGCGATTTTATTTCGCAGAAACAATAATATGACCTATTTATCCTTGCAGAGATTTTCATTGATTACTCTGTAACTTCCTCATGCAAGCTGGGCAAAATTTATATAAAACCAATTGGAACAAAAGCCATTACAATCACAACCAATGATCAATGTTGGTTAAAAAATGAAAAAGATATGATGTAACATTTACATAATACCTTTGAGGAGGAATACTTTCATATAAAAATATAGTTTATAAAACTCCTTTAATACGGATAATATTTAAATGAACGTTTCAGTTTAAAAGTTTGTCTTTAGTAGTTCTTTGATTTGCTAACTTCAAAAGCTGTAGAGTATTTATTCTTAATTCAAGCAATTTTGATTAAAAGCAGACGGAATCAAATATATATTCACAGGTGTCTTCTCTATTCTAAGATACAACATATTGTATTGTATATTTTAGTCAATATTCTACATACAATATTTTCTTAGCAAATTTTATCCTCTCGTCGTGTTAAAACTAGGATTTTTAAGAAAACCCAAAAGATTGCATCTCAAACACAGCGCGCATGCACCGAAATGTAGGTGCATAAATATCTATATGGAGGCAGTATATTTGACTCTAGAAGTCTTACTTCTGACAGGAAGATGTAAATCCATTTCAGTTTAGAAGTTTTAAATATAAAGTAAGATCAGGTTAAGTTTACTAGGAGTTAAGTAATAATAAACTCTTTGAAAGCCTTTCTATAATTTTACTTATTAAAATATATAAAAATCTATAAATCTACTATAAATCTTTTTAATTATATTAGGTTATGTGCTTAAATGTTTTTTTTCTCAAATACTAACAATAGTCTAAATATTTTGAAAGTATTCATAATATTACCAATTTTGTAAACTAACACAGCTCAACAAATGATATACTTACTATTTCATATGTCTATTATGTATGACATATGAATTTAAACAATTTTTACTAGCCTGAAAGAATTCTCACTAAAATAAGAAAACAGTCCTAGAATATCTTTAAATTTTCTGGAAGTTGGTATTTATTCCTCAGAAGTAAAGTAATCATATTATTTTAAGCACGTTAATTTAGTTCGCATACCCGTATGGTCTCTTGAATATGTTCACTCCTTTTTGAAGAATTCTTCATATAACAGTAAAAAAGAATTATTTTATTTAATATAGCTAATTGCTTCGATGATAACAATCATTCATCATCCTTACACTTCTTAATGAAAATTGATGAAAAATGATGAATGCATGAAATTGCATTCTAGGATGAATAATGACTTTTATCTGGTATATAATTAAGGAACAGAAAATAATACTCGTAAAACAATTCTACATTTCAGTGGAATTGCTTTTTTTCTTATTAGGTATATATAAGTATATATATCATTAAGCCCTGTCAGTTTTGACAGCGTCACCAGAAAGGTACAGAAACTAGAGGGTCAGTTATTGCAATTTTTATTTTATGTAAATAAAAACAAAACTTTCGTGTAACTCTAGACTTAAGTAAATGATTAATTATTATTGAAATCAAAAATTGCTCCAATGAACAAATTTTATTTATTGATATACTTGTAGTTGCCTGAAAAGATTGATGCTCGTTTAATGTAAAAACAAGATTACATTTGGGGCTTAAACGAAAATGTCAGACGTAAATCTTGTAAACATTAATGGTACGTTGCTGAAGTTAGTAAATATTTGCAAAACATAAAGTACACATATTGAAAAGAGTATCATTAATATGCCGCCTCACGCAATACGGTCATTAAAATATTGAGTATTTATCGGCGCTATTAATATTTTTGTGCTTTTTTATATGTTGAAGTTATTTACGATACCACACCAAGAAGTATACATATAATAAACGTTACAATAAAATTATTTTTTAATAACATATATGTTATAAAAATATTGACTCACTTATATTATACTTGAACTTTTAGAGGCTAAGGCTATTCATATATGTGTTTGATATATAGTATGGATTACAAAAAAATATAATAGGGATTTTTTTGCCTAGAAATTCATTTGTTTTAACTTATGGAGTACTTGATGCAACAGACAATCGATTCTTTTTAACCTTTTATCTATTTCATTACTTATTCGTTTGAATGACACTTAAATGTGTAATAAGGAATATTTTGATTATTTTTAAGATATAAACTCAAACAAACATAGGCATTCAGTATTTATATTAACGTTATTTTTATTTAACGACTGTCAAAGAGTTATATTTACAATGTTGCTTACGCCGACCCTGACATACCAGAAAATAAATCGATTGGCTGTCGCATTCTCCCTTATTCTGTTAGATTCACAAAAGAAATACACGAGGAAAATAACACAGTCCTTACCTAACAATTACATTATTTTATATTGTGAAGTTTGTTGTTTATATGTATTTATAATTCTAATACAAATTTTTCTACTATGTCATACATATATGTTATATTTACAGGTTAGTACTAAAACGTCTAATAGATTCTATAGCTATAGACAAAATTGACTAAAATGCAACTTTGACCTCAATCACCAAAATGTTTCTCACTTATTCTTAAATGATAGGACAAGTCACAAAATATAAACAGATTCATTCGCACTGGAATCGTATAATATTTTGCCAATGTCGACGTCTTTACATTTTAGACGTAGGTATTATTATCTTGAGTACTGTGTGGGAAAAACACGAAGGAGTTTATAGAATGGAATAAAGGCGTTTATTAATATATTTTCTTATGAAGACTTGTTATATTTCTACGAGCACCTAGAACAACAAAAAATTTATAAATTATAATCCAAACATTTTACAAGGTGTATTGTAAATTGTTAAAGTACTACTAAAGTTTAAAGTAACTGTATTTAAAAAAAATACACACAAACTACATAAAAGGACTATAAACCACACTTCAAAAATACTCAATGCTAATTGGGCGGAGAATCTTATAAGGAAGAACCTCATATAAGAGATAAGTTATTTTTGGACAAATAATACATGACAAATAAGATATGACAAAATGACCACTCATTCAAGTCACATTCAAACAGTGAATGATCTCTTATTCTAATTTTAGCCAAGTGAACAGGTCTGTACACATAACTACAATTTAAACTGGAATTGACGATGACTTATATTGTCATTATGATATTTCGTGTGTATTGAATGAAATAAAATTTCGGGAAAAATTAAGTCCTCGATGTTATTTCGATGTGTTAGATATATGTACGAGTATTACTCGAAAGCCTCCATCCATTAAAAAATCGGTCGATTACTTTTTGCCTGAAAGATTAGTAAGGTGATTTATGAGTCCACATTTAAAGGACCTCATTTATTTATACATATATATATATAATAGTGTGTGTATGTATGTATATGTGTAATGTACATAATATTTTTTTACATGTTACTTAAATATTATTATATTAGAATTTATATTGCCCTGTCATACTAGGGAATATTAAATTCTAAAATAAACCATCGAAGGCTTAATTTTTTTTATGTAATGAGTTCACTCACCTAAGTTTTTATTAACCATATTACACAATGTATTTTAACTTAATGATAACGCTCATTTAAATATTTTTTTGAAACAAAATTTTTCTCGCTGATACACGGATACACTTTAAATTACTTTAAGAGGCATCGTTATGTATGTATGTAGAGGTTATTAACAAAATAACTTGTACCAATCAAAGTGACTCGAATAAATCGAATAACTTTAAATATTCACAACCTCACAAGTTTTTATTTTTATACAGTTACACTCATTATTAAAAATCAAACACGATAAATTTCTATAAGTTCTATTTGTAAATGAAAGATATTTATTAAAAGCTTAAGACTCTTTAAATTTTAAGAGCCTAAAATATTCATTGCATTTTACAAATATATTTCCTTATTTCCAACATTTAAATTCTGTTCGGAGAAATATTGAAAGGACTGTGGACATGAATAAAATATTTACGGTAACAAAAGAAAATGGTATTGAATGTAATATCTATCGGCAAGTTATATAGGATGTGGGTTACGACCAGCAATAGTTTTTCAAAAATCAACGAAATCTTACTAAAATTACATTAAAAGTTTATAATAACAACTTATAACCGAGAACCTATAGCTATATAAAAACTACGATGTTAAATTAACAATACCATCATATTTCTTAAATGGAATCTTCTAGTTTCAAAAATCAGATTTACGGTGCATGAAGACAGCAACGTCACATGTTATTTGATATCTTATACATATAACCGCGTAACTCTATCTATATTCATTAAGTATTTTAATAAATATTTCGCCCGCGTAACAAAGAAATAAGCAGGCGTCATTAGTGATTTATTTTGATCAAATTATTTCTATTGTCAGTTTTTTTTATTTGTTTTAGCAACCTGTACTCCCACCATTTCCACTCTGGCTGGCTGTAATCATTGCAACTTGCCTTCTTCTGGTAATTTTACTAACCGTTAGTGGAAATGTTCTGGTACTACTCGCATTCCTCGTGGATAGAACGATACGACAACCAAGTAACTACTTTATTGCTTCGCTCGCTGCCACTGATCTTCTGATAGGTAAGATTAAGCTGTTTACATTATGTTGCTTTCTTTTAACCTATCTCTAAAAGATTATTTGATCAGGATAAAAACAAATAAAGGAATGGAGAGGTCCGCCTTCATATAAACTGATTTATGGATAAAGATTTATTGGCTTCAATAAACATCATTCTTTCAGGTACTTTGTCGCTCCCATTCTATACAGACTACGTATTAAAAGGCTACTGGCATTTAGGACCCTTGCTTTGTGACCTTTGGCTTTCTGTTGACTACACAGTTTGTTTAGTGTCACAGTACACTGTACTTCTTATAACTGTAGACAGATTTTGTAGCGTAAAAATAGCAGCTAGATACAGAGCATGGAGAACAAAAAACAGAGTGATATGGATGGTTACCGTGACTTGGATAATACCAGCATTGTTATTCTTTACAACTATATTTGGTTGGGAACATTTTGTTGGATATAGAGACTTGCAAGAGGGTGAGTGTGCAGTCCAATTTTTAAAAGACCCTATATTTAATACAGCTTTAATAATTGGATACTACTGGACAACACTTTTTGTGTTGATTGTCTTATATGCAGGTATTTTTAAAACAGCTTATGATATGCAAAAAAAAAGTGAAGCTAAACAGAGAAAAATGCAGTCAATGGTTGCTCTAAGTGCTGGTGTTATGACTGGCATGGCAGGCAGAGCTGCTGGAATGGCAGCGTTATCAAAAGCTACAATATCAAGTGAAGATCAAATAAAAGTTTCAGAAGCAATCCGTAAGGATTCTACGTCCAAAGGCTCTTTAGCAGCGCCTTTATTAAACCTAGGTGGGTCAACTGATTCAAATTCTAGCCAAAAGTCATCGGCTCATAAAAGTAGTGCCACTGCAACAGGTACCTCAACTACGGCTGAATCAAATGAAGAAAAAAAAGAAGAGCAAGTAGAAGCAGAAAGATCGAGCAGCCCGGCCTTTGATTCGGATGATGAAAGTACCACACAAACTAATATAAAAAAACGACCCTCGGTTGCGAATTTAGTTATGCAGACTGGTGCTATACAATTACTTAATAATATGCGACTTAATGGTAGTATGCTTATGAAACCTGAATTAAAACAATCTCCTATTGTGAAGCATGAACTTGAAAAGCCGAAGTCATCATTATCACAAATATCAGAGAAGAGCCTTTTAGATACTGAAAACCCTGAAACCTCACACAGTAATGGACAAACCCCTGCAGTAAGTGTACCCCTGTCCTCAGCTAGCTTTCTGTCCCCTCCATCTTCGGGGATGGCTACTCCGCCCGAAAGAGATGTTATCACTACAATTGCTCAAAGAATCATCCCACCTCCTTCAGAATTTAGAGGCAGTCCACCTGTGTCTGACAGTCCTCCATCATATTCAGAATCATCTAGAACTAGAATCTTTAAGTTAATAAAGAGTGATGGATGTGCTTCTGATGTTCTTATGGGTATGGATGGAGCCGATTTAAGGTATATGGATGAAAGTTCTATAATTGTCCCTACACCCACGAATGAAAGTCCACCATCTTCAATCACCTTTCCAACAGCTACCGAACCATCATCACCCCCAACCCTAATTCAGGTATTATAACAAGTACTTCATTATTACAGGCTGCTCTTATACGAGCAACAGCTGAAGCTCAAGTAACACAACCTAAAACAAATTTATCTCCTCCACCACCTGTAAAAGTTAACACAGAGGTAAGTTTAACTACAGGAGAACGCCCAAAGCCTATTATTACCCTTGTAACTTCGTCTTCCAATAATAATGAGACTCAAACTTTGAAACCACCTGATAAATCGTCAATATCGAGGTTAAATGAAACATCAGCTATTGAAAATAGTGAAATTTCTAGTCCAGCTGTAAGTGGAACTGGTCGAGGTGATTCCAGAAGAGATTTTGTAAAAAATATAGGTAAAAAATTGAAAGTAAAACGTTCAAAACGAGATGGATTATTTTCTAGTATAGGGAGGCAAAAATCTAAATCAGAAAATAGAGCTAGGAAAGCATTTAGAACTATTTCTTTTATATTGGGGGCTTTTGTTGTATGTTGGACACCATATCATGTTTTGGCTTTGGTAGAAGGTTTCTGCACTGATCCTCCATGCATAAATCAACATCTTTATATGTTTTCATACTTTCTTTGCTATGCCAATAGTCCTATCAATCCTTTTTGTTATGCCTTGGCTAACCAGCAGTTCAAAAAAACTTTCACAAGACTTCTTAGGGGGGATTTCCATATAACCTAGTCTATGCATGCTTGTTATAAATAATCTTGATGTATATAGCATTGATAAATACAATGTTGCGCGCACAATTTATAAAAATCTATAAATTTAATAAATATTGCCGCTGATTATGATAAGACAATACTATGTTACGACTTGTAGGTATATAAGGTAGTATATTATACAGTATCTTCGCTTTGAATGTATGGAAAATCTAGTATATCTCTAAATGTAATAAAAATATAAAATGTAAGTGTTCATATAAGAGCAATGTTTCTTTTAAATTTATAGTGAAATGCAGGTACAGCTTCTACTTGGCCATTTTCAAATCGTAGTAAAACTTGTAAATAAATGTTGTAAGTAAACTTGTTAAATTTGATTAAATATATGTTGATAATCCACACAAATTGTTCGGAACTGACAATAATATTACATTATGTAAATAAAATTCAATTTTTAAAGTCTCTTTATATATCTAGTTATTTATGAACGATAACAATAATAGTGTTAACAATAGTCATATTAAAAAACTTTATATTAATCTATGTGTCTAGATTACAAGTATATATAAAAGTTTAGAACGAATAATAACACAAATGAACAGACATTACAATTTATTGTGACAATACCCTTATAATATTTGACATGGAAATGTATATATTAAATGTATTTTTACGAGCAATGCCAAAAAAAGTGAATGCACTGAAATGTTATTTCTGCGCTTCCAATTAAATTGTAAATAGATATTAAAATTGTTCATATGTATATCTATGAGTATAATATTTAAAGTAATAATTTGTATGTTTTGATGAATTCGTTCAAGATAAAACGCTTCAAAACTTTAAGCTTATGAGCCCAGCTAAAGATTTTTAGCGTTTCTAGTCAATTATAGTAATTGTGATTTTTTGTTAATTAGGATGTATGTAAGCCTTTGTATACTTAATAGGTTAAGTAAATAGTATAATTGAATTGAATTTATAAGGCGAACGATCCCTTTTCTATAGTTTTCTGCTCTCCTATTGGCCTAAGATAAGGTAGTTTGTAGAGATGTAATAAAGTTCCCATGTAAATACAGTTTGTAGTTAATGATTGTTCTAGTTGTTTAAAATAAATATATAAATAGATATGAATAAATGTTTAAATATCTGAATTAAAGAAATTCTCTTTGTGAAGTAAACATGTACTAGTCCACGTTGTGTTACCCAGATTGTCGTTTTCTATTATAAATACTTCGAAGTTTTTCACGATTGACAATAAATCGACTGACTTAAAAACATTTAATAAAAATGAAGTCAATAGCTTTAGGGTCATCATTTTTAATGTTAAATCTGTAGAAGTTGATATAAATTTAATTATAAATTACAATATAACAATATCATACACCGATCAATAGAATTAAGTTGACCCAAAATGAAAGACGAAAGTGAAATAACAGTAGATGCAAATACTTAGAATATAAATGGCATATATTATTGTAAGTTAGGATGTAGTTACTCGTATTTAATATTTATATAAGAAACAATTTTATTTTATAGTTTCATTTAAAATCCCAGAATTCTTATTAATAATATAACTTTATGTATGTAGAAATTAGAAATTTAATGTTTTCCTGTATTCTGTTCAAAAAAACATACTTATATTCTTATATTTAAATTATTTATAATTTAAGGTTTTAATTATAGAAATATAATAATTTATGGTAATAATGGCAATTGTTCAGGCAATAGTAAGGTATAGTGACATATTAATTGTAATAGAAAAGTTTGCTTACAGTCGAGATGTCGATGTATATAGATGTATACAAATATATATTATGCCTAAATATCTAGGATGTGTATGTAGAGAGTATTGATTAAATCATTGTAACAAATTCAAGCCAGTGGATTAATCTCAAAAGATATTAAAAATAAAATACTTCTAGAATGTATTACCCTAAAAACAGTTTTGTTTAAATGTATGTATTTTATTATTTAAAAATTAAACCTAAAATAAATTTAAAATCTAAATTTTTATTAAGTTATTACTTTATATATGTTCCTTTAATTGTGGACACTAGGTTTTCTTGTAGATATAAGGAATTGTAAAATTCTGTAATTCATTAAAATACTTTGTTTTTTCACATGAATAATATTTCTCCTCTCCATCATACAAATGTAATTTTCTATGTAACAACTATAAAACCATCGTGTACTATTTAAGTGTAGTTCATATAATAACTAGGATATTTTCAATCTGTTTTCTAGGAATCCTAATTGCGTACTTGTAACTTTCCTAATTTTCTGTTACTATTTGTTAAACGTAGTGTAAATTATTAAAAAATAGAATAATAACTGCTCTTTCATTACCCCTAATAATTTTGGTTTATTACTGACAAGATTAGAAATAAATTTCTACAAAAATTATATTAAAATTTTAATAATGCTGTTATTTGTTGTAAGATGTAAGAGCAAACGTAATTATGCCAAAGTAACAAAGTGTGAAATTTCATAAAATAATACGATTCAGACTCTTAAAACTACATTTATTTTGCTCGGCAATTTTTTAATTTGGCATTTATATTATGAAAAACAGAAAACATAATTTCATGTCAATTAGGATAAAAAAATCTCATACATTCATGAAAGATAAAAAAAGCTTATTAAAAGATTTTTTATTAGTTCCCTTCTATATGTACATACACAAGGCTTTTGAAGAAACTATATTCTTATGCCTATACCAAACCTAGGCTATTCTGCATTCAGATTATTAAAAATAATCCCCTGATTCTCATAAATTGTACCATATTCACGATAGTGTCCGCTGTCAGCACACAATACAACGTGGGACGACGCGACGGCAACAATGAACTGCTCAGATAAATTACAAGCCTCTGTCAACGGAGATAACATGAACTTGTTTTCAATAATATTATACATAGAAATGACGGCCATAAATTAAAAAACTAATAAATAAACATATTGTAAATATTATATTATCCAAATTTTATAAGAATATTACAAATATTACAAAATATGAGATATATTTTAAACATTTTGAATACAATGTAGCTTAAAGGAATTGTTAACCTCCAACCGCATGGTCATAAGTGAAGCGAATTTCATAAAAATCTTTTCTGTTATAACAAAGCATTCTTTTCAGCACTGTCTCTGTGTTGTTATAGAAATATTTATGTACAACGTATTTTTAGCCTCGAAGCTCTTGAATATATGAAGATGTAAACTGTGCAGATGATTAAAACAAGACCGTAGATACAACTATCGTTGTCACTGCAATGACAATACTGAGTACTAGTGTCAAAAAAAGCTACTCAATGATAGTTTGAAATACTTTCCTTACTAATAAAAATCTCAAATAATAAGAAAATTATCTCAAATAAAAATATCGTTTAAACTATTTCTTACTTAATATTATATCTCTTACTTAATATTATATATAGATTTTGGACATGATCATTGATTCATTAATTTTTTTCTCGTTTTATTAACGGTATCTATTCTTCTCTTATAAATAGAAGTAACTTTAAATAGGTAATAACCTAAGAAATACGCCTCGTAATTGTAATAAACCTCTGGAAATAACAATGAACTACTATTTTCATTGTCATTCTCGCTAAATCCACAAGCTATGCACCTGGGAACATTCAATTTACTGAAGTGAGGATAATTGAAGTGCTAAAAAATACTATTATAAAAATTACCGCTACCAGACGGCTGTGAAAAAATAACAAGCACAAGTATCTGGGTAGCTCCATAATTTATCTTTTATTTAGACAGAATTGTTATGGAGAATTTATAATTATATTACAAAATGTTTTCTATATACTTAATAGTCGCATATCAAGTAAACAATTTTACGCTTTTTTATTCTTTATTCTAGGTGTGTAAAAAATACCAACAAATATATTTTTATAGAATTTTAAATTATGTTACAAATTATCGTTGTACCTCGATTTTCTTACTAAGTAGCTCGTTTTTCATTTGAAAAACTTTTATTTATGCCCAATGAAATAGTTCCAAAGAAAACTTAATACACAATATTAAAAATTAAACTAGGAATAATAATAAAAAAATAACGAGCATATTTAAAAGATGTAATTTGCATAGCATTTCGTATAAAAAACTCTTTCGTTTCAGATTTCCATTTTATACATAGATGTAAAATAAAATTCAGTACTCGTGCTGACTGTACTGCTTGTTTCAGAAATGACACATTAATCCGGTTTGAAACTGCGTTTTAAGGCTGAAGCAGAAAGAAACGCTAGAGATTTTCGCTTTAATTACTACGTAGATGACATAAAGCTGGTATTTTTCCATTCAGAACCGAACTTAAATTTAAACATCTCTTTGGTATGGAAACCTCTAGAGTGAAAGGTATTCCGTACATACTTCATATCATTATTCATACGAGTAAAGAGAAGTTAAACAAAATTAAGGTAATAGATTTTGGAGTTCATTTTCTCATAAGCTTAAAATCCATTAAAATGCAACTTCAGGCTTAAGCGCTGTCGAACGTTGGATCATAAATATTGACAATGATTCTTATTATGTTTTTAGAAAGGCGGTAAGTGTAGTAGCTCTATGTAAGGCTTGTTTCAAATTGTACCAAGAACTGTTATATTTTATAAAAACTTCAAACTAATCGATACGGATTACGGAGATACTTAAGTAATTTTTAAAACATAATCGGCTTTTATAATACTTTGAGTATATATTATAAATTCTATTCTACTCTCAACTTCTTCTACTCGATTTTTGTAATCGGTTTCAGAAAGAAAAATTATATGGGCTAATATGAAAAGTATTAAAAACTAAGTGGCAGTTATGTATGGGTCCCATGAATACATACGTCATATACTTCTTAAGTTACATTCGTATAGAATCTTCATTGAGTTTCAAGATAATTTGGAGCTTATAAATTATGTTGTTGTTTCATTTACATGACTAAAAAGTTTCATCATAATGCGTTCTGCTTTTTTTGATTGGAACAATAGTGTTGAGATCCAGCTATCCATACATTTTCGAAAACTTTGAAGAATGACAAAAAAGACTCAGTGTTGGATGTTACTCTTTGCCTTGCAATTTACATGACAAACATTTACATTGTGGGATATGTCAGAATCACTTAAATAATAATATAAATAATAAAACGTACTATGATATACTATCATATGCAACATCTTATATGATCATTTGTGACAGTGTGAACTTAACTTTACTTTTCTACGGCACTGGGCTTGAATTATGATAATAATGCTATAAAATTGCAAATATGATGTCGACAAGAGCAATTCATAGCTTAGCTTAGAAACTTGAAACATTGACTCAATTTTTTTCTTACCGCATATTAATATGGAATATTAACTTTTTTTGCTGGCTTCGTACTTTGTATAATACCGCTTAAATTTTTATCTTCACGTGTTTAATTTCAATACAAAATTCTCTATGTAAATACATTTTATTTAATTTTATACTGCTTTTTTTGTTAAACATTTAAAAATCTTCACTTTGGTATTCGGAACCATATGCAAATGAGTTCGGTACTATAGGATAAGTAGATTCCATGGATATAACAATGTACATATTTAGTTTTTGCTGTATTTAATTTTAATATCACATTTTATGCCGAAATATACATACTTCCATTTAAAACTGAGTGTCTTAGTCTTTTGATAGCCAGGAAAAAATATCCACAGACAGTTCAACAGGTTTTTTAGAGAAAACAGAGCTTTAAAATCAAATGTCAAACCTTACTCTTTTCTTGAAGAAGCTCCGGATTGGACTTCAATGACGGATACGTATGAGAAACAATATAAAATTCTAAACGATATTTGTGGCTGGGTGACCACAGCAGACATATTTCTGTATTCGCATATTTTAAGGCACGTTGTGTTATCATAACTTACAGTTCCTTGGAGAAACAATAAACCCAAGATCATACCATTAAGGTAATTCACTATTACGAACTTAATAAGAACAGGTTTCTCATAAATTTGTACATGGTAGAAGTGCAAACAAGACTTATAGCAGCTACCTTTTTCTACCGCCTACTAAAATACTTGGGCCTTTTCACAACTAACATTAATTCATTCTTAGAACAAACTTCAAAGGCAACACCATTAGGTTCGTCTTAAATTTGATTAGGTAGAGAGAGGACCTAAGACAGTGAAGATGATAGTTTAGGCGAATTATATAGGGGTCCCTTAAACCTACACCTGGGTCACAAGTCCCAGGCACTGATGCAGCACCAGCATGATGAATTCATGGAATGCTGAGAAGTTTTGAGTATGTTTCATGAAAAAAGAAAGCTCTCCCATGATGGAATATTTAGTAAAATACGATTACTAATATTACTGAATTCTCTGGCTTTTAATATTGAAAACGATTTAGGACTGACATGTTAGGTACGTAACAAATATTAACAGCGTTGGCTTGATTTATGAAACTATACTGAAACTTGAAATCGTAAATTAAAGTATGATTGCTTTCTAATAATTCATTTTCTCGTAACAAATTACATCGAAATTTTCGACAGTTTATTAATCATGTTACTTCTTCCACAGATTGTGTGATTTAACATAACTTTTATTAAAATGTAGGAATTAAGAATATTATATCATATATTATTATAATATTATATTATAATAGAGACTTAACACTAAATATAAGAATAACATAATTCTAAATATTTGATGTTCGAACAACTATTTGTTTATTGTATTGCTAGAACATCTAAAGAGTAATTTCAACGTTTGCTTACCAACCATTCCCTAAGTTTCATTTTCCACATATTTTCCCAAGTAAACTCCAAAATTCAGCATTCTCATCAAAGCTTTCACCTCAATTTTAACTTTTATAAAAGACCTCTTATATGTACTCCATAATATCATACTGAAACGTATCAATTTCAGAATGCAAGCAAGCGGATTCGCAAACATGTACCCTTTGCGATCATATGTCATGAAATCGATTTGCTTTTATAAAAGGGTTCTGTGGAAAATGTTGGAATATATTAAACGCCTATATGATCTTTATAACTAGGCTTTTATTAACTATATTATTTTGAGCTACGACTAACAATATATATTTTATCTAATTATGATTGACTAAATAGAACGTTCAAGGATTCAAATTGGTTTATGTTTATTTATTTTAATCGGAGCAACTATAGTTTGACCTTGTGTGAATAGAATATTACTCCATTTTAACATCAATAAAAACAAATATGAACAATACATAATAAAATATGACAATAGTCATAAAGAAGTACAAAAGACTTTATCGCTAATGAGTTCCACAAATTTTCTATTAAAACGTATGTAACATAAAGTCTTATTTATATTTTCTATTCATACGCCTCAAACATTAGGCATTTAGATATACAAATAAACATTAAAATAAGATTATCAAAAATTACATATATACACTATTTAAAGATACATTAATATGAAAGTATATAAAGACACTCAGAATGTTCACAAGTTTAAGAAAAATACATAAGAACGCATAGGACAAATTCAAGAATAAGTTTTGTTTTAGTTTTTGGATGAAACATGACAGGGATCATCAACATCTTATAGATGAAGACTAAATATTTCAGTGTTGCGGATATGAAGGATTTGTATCATAAAAAGAAGAATGAGAGATATATGAAGTCTCCTCTACTGCGAAGAAACTCCTTGACATTTAAAAATCGTAAGTAATTCGATCACTATGATCTTTTGTTATTTAAAATATGATACAATTTTTATAAATACCTTTCAGAGTTTAAATGCCAATTTTATAACGATCTACATACTTCGTACATAATGCATGAACTAAATAAACAAATAAAGTTTGTGACATTTATAGTTCGGATACAAGCGTTTTTGAGTCATCACATCACAGTATCAGCGTAGGTGATCATATGCTTTTGGACAAAATCCACAAAGACCATGCCAACCATAGCCAGTTACGTACATCTTTTAGGACTGCCTAGTATATTAACGATCTTCTACGAGTCTCCTTAATTAATATGGGTTTAATCACGTAGTGCATTTTTGATTACCTATTAAGATAGCTCCGGATCCAAGACTAGCTTTCGCTTAGCATCCTAAAATAGATTTTTGGATAACATCGTTATGTTAAATTGCATATACATTCTTATGTACGAGAACTAATTTTCAAACTCTTTGATACTGTTTTCCATACGATAACAATAAAAACTACAATTTTAAAAATAATGCTAACGATATTTACATATCTAAAAATTTCATAGTACATACTAGTAAGACATTCTACAATATCTTACGCCTCATTACAAACAAAATATACGAATTACTATTATATTCTAAATAGTCGAATATCAACTCCAATTTAAACAGAATCCTACAGTCTGTCGATAAACATTTGAATTCAATAAGCTCTCATCGAAACCGACTCTGGAAATAAACTTTATTAGAAGCTGCTTTAAGTAGAGGGTTTTATTAAATCATTTGTAGGAGAATTCATGTATTAAGAGAAGTAAATTGTTTATTTTGGTATAAATTTATTTTCAATATTAGAAAACTTTTTTTCGTAATGTTCTTACAAATTATAATTATAAATATTATAAACTAGAAGTATAGAGTTTATTTACTTTAACGTGGTAGTAGATGTCTATCTTTTTGGGCAATTCATTATTCTATGTTCATACTCCAATTTCATTATAATAATATTGGATGAACTATTATCGCTATAAATACAACAGCTTTTGTATCTGCAACTTTAATATACAGACAATTTTTTGTCACAAACACCGAAGGATCAGGTACAAATCCATAGAAAACAACTATGCAGCATCTAGGCTGTCAGAAGACTGCAAAAGATTTCACATAAATTTCTGTTACCACTAACAAACTGATAATTAATTACCAGAAGTGAAGGTTTAGCATTTATTAAATGGAGAAGAATTTACTAAAACCTACGTAATTAAATATAAAAACAAATTGAAATGAACTCCTCCACAAAATAAATAAAACTACGCCACATTTTATGCAAGCAAAAATAAAGCTTGAAGAATCGTTCTGCAAACCAATTAATAGAAAAAAGATATAAAAGCAGCATTAAATAAATCATAAAACAGATTTCCGACTCGCATACTTATTTCAGAGATGGAAAAATCCAATATAAAAGCTCAAATAAATATATGTTAGTTAATATTCGGTTTAATTTACAATGTTGACATACTTTTCTTCAGCATAAAGTAAAGTAGCATGAAATTAAATAGTTTCGATGACAACTTACGTAATACATATAATGTTTTGTATTTTTATTAGCTTCAATCTTCGTATAAATTTAAAAAGTGCAAACAAAATTTCTTATTTCTGTTTCTTTGTTATTATTTCATTGACAAAGAAAGAACTGAAGATATTTAATATAATATATAATACATGGTTTGTGCATTATTTTAAGTGTTATATTATTTATGTTTTTTAAGGTCTTAGTATCATTAAGCTAATTTCATTTTCAATCTTATCGCCGACTTTATAACTGAAAACAATATTTCTTGATGTGTCTTAAAACAGACTTTGAAAAAAATTATTGATGTATAAATTACAACTGTTTTTATTTCCTGTAATGTTAAAAAACATTCCAATAACGACGAAGAATTCAATTAAAATTGATGTTAAAAGCTTTGATGAATGCTTTGTTTTTATGGAAATAAATCGTTTTAAAGAAATGTTTTAGTGATTATTAAGGTCATGAATAATAACATATATACACTTTCACAAGCTTTGCAACATTTCAGTCATTGCTCAAAAATGTTTTTCTAGGATAAATATTATTTCATCTGTGTACAATTAAGTAAATGTACATAAAAAAAATGACAGTAACTTTTTAAAATTTAATATTCATAAACATACAACTTTTCATACATGGTACATTTCTATTGTTGCGGAGTTTTCGCTAAAATATTTGTTAGCGAACAGCTCAACTTTTTGAAGAACAATTGGAACAACAAGTTTTCATTTATATGCAAAATATTTTAGTATAACATTAAAATGAGTTATTTAATAAGTTTTCATATAATGTTTTGAAAGTTAAGATATTTTTTTATAATTACTGTTTATTTAAAAATGTATTAATTACATTATGAATTATGAGGTAATGTTATTGAAAATCCCCAATATTTACAATATATAAATATATAGAAAAAGTATTATTGCCACTTTTGCTCATTTATACATTTTGAATAATAGTTAATTTAGACATTATACTTTGACAAAATTAAAATGCTTTTTCATGTTAACAAAAAGAATACTGAGTAAAGAAGATTATATAAATAATACTATATTACTGTCTTTTATATTACGAGTATACTATAAATAATTTATATATTTCAGTTCGCACGGAAATGTATTGAAAAAAAATGATTACTAAGCAACAATAATAGCAAATAACAAAGAGTTTTAATTAGCCTGTCCAGTAGTATTAAAATATATATTTATCATCGAGGTTTTGCTATCGTTTCTAATTTATAGTAACTACAATAAACTAAATGTAAATATTAACAATAAAACATATATATTTCTAACCATATTACTAGATATTATCTGACAGACATCGCATAACTTAGAATGTTGAGAAGTTTTTGTATCGTACATGTGTTTATAGCACAGTGGAAATTAAATTCCACTCATCTGATACTGTTTTTCAGTACTATATAGTAAAAGCAATGTTAAAACAATGTAAAAACACAGAAACGTTATATATAAGCGTACGTTTTATTCAATTTTGGACACATATGAACCCTTTGAAAGGAAGGCATAAAGGGCTGCATAACTTGAGAAGTTTTGATATCATTTTGGCTCGATGTCACGTAAAGTTACTATCTATGATACATCTTAACTATTCCGCTCAAGATCCGTTATGTGATGAGTTCTTGATATTTCCTTAATATTTTGATTCGTCATTCCAAACAAATATTATTCAATATCAGTTAATCTTATCGTGAAGATAATGTACGGGAAGATTAAGTATATATTTTTTAATACATTCAAGTAAGGTCTTTTAAAGAAGACGCGTACGAGAACCCATTAATAATTAGTCCTGATATTTCCTTTGATGAAGTCTCTGTAGAATGCAGTGGCTTTAGATCTATACATGTAGTGCTGTTACAAGCAAAATAAAATCTTTTCAAACAGCCGGCAGGAAACTAGGCTCATGTTATATGTATTACACTTCACCCACGTTCAACATCACCTGAAACGACGGTAGTTTTTTAGAACCAAACCTAACATCAGAATTCCAAATTTTAGAGTTTATCATCTATTATTTATCATATATACTTCGTGAACTTTTGGTTATATTGACTAATATACTATTTAAAATAAAGATGAATTACAAATACATATTTTTGTATTAAAAAGATAAGATTTTCATTAATTTTCAATGATTATGTAAAGTGTTTTGATAACAATCTTTTAAAGTATAATGCTCTTACAAAAGCGATAAATATCAAAGTGACACTATGTTGTTGACGTCAATAAATAACCATCCCAGGAAAGAGCGCCTAGTCAATATTATTTGAAATACGTCACAAACGCCCTTTTGCTTTTAAAAAAAAGAAACCCTTATTGCTATACAAGAATTATTCTAATTCATAAGAAAATACTTTAAAGACAGTTACTACGTTTATAACTTATAAAATTATTATAAAGATTCCTTAAAGGCCCTTTTGACGACTGATTACATAAGTAATAGTGACAGTTATTTAAATGAAACTAATATTTTTCGTATATAATGCGCGTGCGAATCATATTAGTTCCATTTAAATGAATAAAACTCGCTAAGGTCTAAGATTAACAACGCAAGTTTTTTTTTGAGCAAGTATAAGTTTATTTGTATAACGAAAACTTTGTTTGATTTATAATAATCAGATGAAATGTTTAAAAAAGAGCAGGAAAATATGTTTTTATATAACGAATCGTTTAAATGAATCTGACTGTCTGTTGATAAATATTTGATTTCAATCAACCCGCGTTGAATCGGACTATCAAAATAAACTTAATTTACATCAACTCACTTTCAATGTTTGGTGCTGTTTTCAAAAAATAAGAATATTTTTATAAATATATTTCGAACACTTCAGCGTTTTTTAAATGTTTGAAAAGATAATAATTAAAAATCTAATTTTATTCCCACGAATATAGTTGTATATCTTTAATTATCTTCATAACATCACTCACTTTATATTCGGTTAAAGTATATATCGGCTGTGAGCAGACTCCTTTATCTCGTTTATAGTTCCGCTTTCGACCTAACGACTTGACATTCTGAACACACAATACACAATCTCAACATGAATACAAGGGTATGTACCCTTATATATATATTACAGCTCGGCAGTTTAGCATTTATATGCATAAATGTAACGTTCTAGACCAATATAAGCTGTTTCAATACTTACTATAATTAAATATTATTTTATATTTACCCATGCATCTCATAAAATATGTAATTATTATAGAAATTACTGTGACGTATGCATAATGAAACTAATAAACTTGCTTTTCGTTAGATTATAATTTTTAAGGTTAACGCCTACTATAAATATATCGTAATAGTTATATATATTATACATATCTATCTGCGTAATCAACTATCTGTACCTAGTTCTGACGTTGGGGTTGAAAGAAATAGTTAATTCAAATAAGTCCTGTTAAAGCATTCATTCGCAGAGTGTGGTGGAATCCAAAGCTCGCAAAGCTATTATCGAAATGCAAATATTGGTGCAATGCAAATATGTTAACTATCGGGACGATGACGCCTTCGATTGACAAATATTAATTCTGAAATTCGCTAATTGGATTCCATTTCCAGAATGTTTTTTGTTTAATTATTATATTTATATTTTTGATATTCAAATCCAGCAAGATTTATTCGCCAAAGTTTCATAAAACGTTTCATCTTTGTTCATCTTAAAGTTAAGGGTCGTCCTTTACCTCTAACATGTGTTGTACCTAACTTAGTTTCACCTAAAATATTCTGAACTCCGGATTGAAAGGCATACTTTAGGTAAGTACATTTACTTCGAAACGTCTTTCAGTTTCAATACTTTATATTATATTATGTATTTACTTACCTTGAAACTAATAATGCTTGTTTTTATGAAATTGAGTCTTTGGGTTACAACGAATTTTTTATCATAATATACTCGTATCTACATAATCCCGATGTTTCGGTTCCTTTACAAAAACTGTGAACACGGGTAGACAAGATGAAAAACATAAGGATTATATAGACACCACATAATAAAAAACACGTAGTATCCCAAAAACTTACTTTCATTTAAATATGTTTACGCTAAAATCTAAGATATCATAAAACTTAAAAAAATACAAAAATTATATTACAAATAATTTGTTTTTTTATTTCATTTAGTAAACTAGTGATTATTATTCCGTGGTTCAACAATATAATTTCATACTTAGATATTACCTCTTATTACTTTTACTGGTTTTGCGATTAATTAATAAGGGGACGCAATTTTAACGATTACAGTAAATATCTACAGCAATAAGGCTTATCTTCGAACACATTAAGCGCTGACTGCGTTAACTAAAATAATAAATATAGTATTATTAAAGTATACTTATAGATTAAAATCACAATAATATTATATGTAATAAGCCACTGTATTACAAAATATCCCGAATATTCGATGACCTTGGCCGTTTTCGAAAGCATGCAATGTTTGACTCCGACAAAATCGATCTAATCCGGTCACGCGAGGGCCGATGTAATACAAGAAACCATTTCATAGTTAACTTTGACCTTGCGATCATGAAATCATAAGTCAGGAATCTATTACATTTCTTACTTTATAACTATTTATTCCAGTTGGTTTACATACAATAATTGTTTATAATGATATTCGATAATAGCAAAATGACACGACAAGGTACCTAAGTCGCCGTTTTATGGAAGCGAGTGAAATTTTAAGCGATAATAATGTTTATTTAATAAATAAATTAAAGACTACTGTTTATAGTGTATTGCTGCAACCTCTTTTGTGAAAAACGAACCTAAGCTTTTGAAACAAATATTAGTTTTGTTTTAAAAGAACATTTTTCAGATTTTTTTTAAAGCAAATTCAATTTCACTCAAGAAATTCAATAATGTAACTTACAATTTAAATTTAATTTTATTTTATTCAATAACTGATACATTCAAGATATTGCTTAATATGTATAATTTCATAATAGTTACTGTCAGTAGATTTTCTTATTACATATTTAATAACTTTATACAGTGACATAACCTGCCTAGATATTGGACATAACGCCAAGACACTCGTGTTTTTCTCCAAAGTACTGCCCAAATATTATTCGTGAAAACCAGTTACATTATTCAGTCCTATAAATAAATCAATTTTAAGAAAGTTTTTTACGTGAAGCCTGTAATAGAAAATTATAAAATGTAGAAAAAATTAGCACTTTTAAATATTTACGTTTGAGACACAAACGACTTCAAAAAAGAAAGAGGTTCTTAAATCGTTAGCATTTTTTTTATGTTTAGTCTCTGATTTCTTAATTACTCCAAAGCCGATAAAAGAATTTCTATATTACCTTCTAGATGGAATTGTCTGTGTCATCTAGATCAAAGAAATATTCAATTTTTGTAAATGTCTATACGGTATATTAAAGTTATTCCAAAAAAAAAATACAATCTTTATGAATACTATTTTATGACTCAAGAGATTTGTTCCATTTCTTACTGAAAAAGAGGCTGATAAGTAATTTTGTCACAGTTAACGTTAATGAAAATAATATTTGAAAAAGTAATGTTTGTAAAATAATGGATTAAAATAAAATAAGCTATGAAAATACTATACTTATAAAGCAAATATATAATGGGTAAAATTAATGTTTTAATGACCAAAATAATGACAATTAATACTGAAATACTATGTACCTAATAATAATAATGTATTATATTTAGTTTTTTATATAAGTTCTTACAATATTATTAAAAAAAATCTAAAAATTAACGAAAAACATCACATATGTATATTATATAAACGTTCTTAGTAATTAAGTTTAATTGAATAATACTAATTCTATTTCTTCTTTACAATGAAATAAATGCTGAAATCTCAAGATAATAATGTTTATTAGTTTCATTAAGGTTCCGTCACGAAATAATAAATTCATAAAATGGGAAAGTCAACTGGACTCCGGTAATAATAAGATTATTTATACAAAAACTGTGAATTAAGAACTGGTCCTGGTCTAAGATATAAGATATTAGTATCTTATAATTTTCCAATCTGAAACTTTTAATAATAAAAGATTAATATCGTGATACACATATTTTATCACTTTACTTACAATAACAATTGTGTAATTTAATTTCAAGCATGAGAATGTAATCCAGGGCTTTACTCATTACACATCAAAATATTTTTCAAAGAAGTACGTATATATAATTGTGAATCGAAATATAAAGCATTTTGCTTTTCCAAAATCGAATTAATACAAATAAAATGAGTTACATATTTGAGTTCATAACATTTTTGCCTAATATTTCCTTTCACGTACGTATCAATTTGTCATGAATCAATCCCCACGTTGAACAAAGCAAATGTTGATTCAAATAACGTCCATCCTATTAAATGGTATGCGATGTTGTTCGTTAATACGTCCGACTAATTGGGAGATTATTGTTAAATACTATTCTTACCAACTTCACAGCAATGAAGCAAATAGTACAAAGCAGTAAATGAATATATTATACTCATAAACAATTCAAAGAGATAACAAAAATAAAGGAATAAAAAATATTTCGACGACAAATGAAGTGTATATCAACCGTTGTAGATATAATCATGTATGTATTACTAAAGAAGTTACTTTTTAAAACCTTCTTAAAGTCTATCTAAAAATCTAAGTAATTACCGTGAAAAACAAAAGCAAAAATTACAACTCTTGCTTGCCTACTTTCTTGACCCGCTTTCGCAAAACCAGTCGGAATCTAGAGTAGTATAAATATATTTTAATATATAATCTTTGTCAAGGTATTAATAGCGAAATAAACAAATAATTACAAACCTTGAGTATTGAATATGTCTCTGAAAATATAATCTGTTAAAATGATAATAAAATTCCGACTTATATAATAATAAATAACATTTATATTACGACTCTGTTACACACAAATTGCAAAGAAATTTTTAACTTCATCTGCCATTATAGTAGCTATCTTATTAGCCTGTAAACACATAAGATAACATTTACTATAGTGAAAATGCTAAAGGTAAAAAGATAATGGATTAACCTTTTTGTGTAAATCGTACTTGAACATTTTAAAATAGACCAATGACAAGGTGTTATTAGTAAATATAATTACAAAATCTAAAATTGTTTAAAACTTGACTAAATAATACCTGGAATATATAACAATTCAGTTTAGTTTTCGTATTAATATATGTGAGTCACAAGTCAAACAAGTGTAAAAGATCATTAGTTTTCTAAATCACAATACAGCACTCTTATGAAAGAAAGGAAGATATTATTTAAACTTACTTTAACATATAGTTTCTGTCAATACGTAATTCGACAACTAAATTGACAAATACATTTAAGAGTTTTTTTGACAAAATGAAATATTGAACCATAGATAGCATGGGTTTTGATGAAAAATAGGATCAAGAAGTGAATCGGTGTACAGATTGCCTTCCTTTAAACAACGCAAAGGGGGGTCAATGCATATGGATTCTTGCGTATTATATCTCAAGGACTTATGTAATGTATTACAAGATCATGCTGTGTATTAAAATTTACGAGTATGTATGTATGTTGTAGATCACAATCATTATTTGTAAAAATTGATACATTCTGTTAACACACTTTGTTTGATTATTTTTACAAAACTAAATTCATACATAATGATGGTGAAAACCTTTAAACTCCATGTAATTAGTTGTACTGCATAGTGTGTTTTGCAAAAATAAACACCTGAAGCATAGTACAGACAGCCCGTAAGGACTGTTTTCGTTGAAACTCTACTTGATAAATGAACATTATTATACTACACATATCAAATCGGTCTATAGGAAGATACTTTATTTAATAAAAAATACTAAAATTAACTTTAAAAAAAAACCTTCTACAAGGTAAACATAGAACCCTTATAGACTATTCTTTTTTTTTGTAACAGTAGTGCTAGAATAATAATGATCTATAATGATGTATATAACAATAAACATGCATATGTAATGAGAGCAGCAACTTTCAAAGTAATAACAAATTCTTGAGAGTAGCACAAAGAAACATACATTTGTATTCTAGAAGATATTTGTATTACATTAATACATATTATACATAAAAGTAAGCATATATTGAAGGATTTTTGGTTAATCAGAATACATATGTACACACGTGTATGTTACTCTCCTTTTCATCCCGATTCCAACCTTATCAGAGTGTCAGCTATTTTAACGGACAAAAGATAGCTTCACATACAAAGGAGTTTTCAAGTAAAGAGGTTGGAATAGGGGTATGGAATTTTTAATATGACTTTGCCGTTAGGCCAATAAGAGCTACGTGAACACAGTTTTATATCCCAAAACATTGTTAATTGGATGATTTGACTTCTTTACCAAAATTGAATTATTTCATTTGAATTATAAATTTTCCGACTATTTTTCATTATATGCGATAGTGAATTCTTTCGCTCTCAACAGAAAATACACTAAGCAATATCACTTTTCTTTTACTTTACAGAACCAGTAAACAAAGAAAAATAGGAAAGTAAATGAAAAAGAGACACGAAGGCCATGTTAACATGCACTGTTTACTATTCTATTATTTCCTTGATACTATTTTACTTCAATGCTATTAAGTAATATGAAAAGGTCATCTCTATTCTTAAAACAGGCACACATCCTTTACATTTTGTATATATATTCCCACCTTAAAAAGGTAACAAATAAATTCAAAATGCAATACTCTAACAACAGTCTCAAACTTAAGTAATTTTGTTTGAATCACAACTCAGCCGTCCTTGCTTCTCGTAAAAGCTTAGTTTTAAAGTTACAATCAGATTACACTTCTGAAGGATAGTTTCCTGTTTTATAGTGTTACGAAATGTGCTTGTATATAGAAAAAAATATAAGTATTTATATACTTAATGAATATAATAATAAGAAAATATTCATTTTCTCACATACATATATCAAACAAAATATACATGAGTTTTAAGAAATTATAAAAGTCTATAAATAATCAAGAACATGTATGACGATGTAATATTAAAACATTAGTTATTAAATACTTGAAATTACAATAATTTTTCAATCAAATTTAAACAAAATTTCACTTTTTTTTCTTATCCAAGGCATCCAGTATTTCATACGCCATATATGAATTAAGATAACACCAACTCAATCCACATGAAATTACTATACAGTGATATTTTCTTTTACCCTCTTTCCATAATTTTAGGTTTTTTTTGCAAAATCATAAAAACTATGAAGATACGAATGGAGCATGAAATTCGGATTGAATTCCATTGATTGGGCGCTGTCATTAAATGAAAAATCTGAAAAGCTTTTAGGTAGAATAATTGAACTAGTTAACGTAAAACGTGAACAGTACATTTATAGCAACAAGCTAGAACATAAAAGCCAAAAAGAACAATAGAAAACATTCTTCTCATCACTTGAGACTTTAACTTTAAAGAAGACTTAATTTTTTTATTATGTTAGGATATTTAACTTTGATTATATCACTGTTTTTTATTTATTAACCAGATTTACATTGTTTATCATATTAATGCGATTATTTTCACACATTTTTAGGAACGTAGCTCACTCTGTATGCTATTGTCTCTACAAAGGGGATTTTCAGGGAATTTTTTTGACGAAATGCCATCGTCATTCTTTTGCCATCGCATTTTTCGCTACAGGATTGAATGCCATTCAGGTCTTCTGGTGGTTTTTAATTGCAGCTTATAACAAGCTATGCGTTTCTTCTTTTTGAGCATGTTCAGGATGCGGAATGATCTTCTCCATGAGATTTTTTGTCAGAGTTACAACATGATATCTTCTAAGTTTGCAAGTGCCCTTGTTATTGATCTTATGGGAACGATAATCACTAGCCACCAGATTGGCTATTTATTTGTTTACCATCTCAAAGAAACCTTTTATTACTCTATAATTTATTGTTCACTGGTGTTATCTCTCGTAAGAAATAAGGTAACAAATAATAATTAATGTAATAATGGTTATTTCCTCATTACCTTAACATTATTTGTGCCTAGCAATTTTTGGTCACGAATTTGTTTTATTCTTACTATATCTATATTTTTATTATAAAAACCTATTGGATACCAGATATAAGGAATTGTGAGGTGAACTTATACCAAATCATCATCATCATCATCATCAGCCTATCAGACGCCCACGGCTGAGCAAAGGCCTCTTTCTCACATGGAGAAGGTTTGAGCATTAATCACCACGCTTGCTCAAGACGGGTTGGTGATTTCAAACTTATAATTGTGAAACTATAAGTCAGGGTTTCCTCAGGATATTTTCCTTCACCGTATGTCAGTGATGTCTAAATACCCTCAGAAAGTACATATGACTCCGGAAAATCACATTGGTACTTGCCAGGTTTGGACCCGCGCCCTCGGCAATGAGAGACGAGTTCCTTAACCACTAGGCCACCACTGACTATATTTATACCAAATATTCAAAATAAATATTTCTTAGGTGTGTATTGTGGTTTATGTATGATCTTTAATGTACCAAAATAAAACGGATTATGTTTAAAATGTTCTACATTCTGAAAACATCACAGTCAGGTTAATACCTAAAGATAAACTAAAACAATATATTTTACGCCAGCGAAGCAAGTAGTACACCGATATTAAAGTACAAAGGTACGGTGCGTATAAAACAGCAATATCTAAGGTCCTGTATTAGGTTTTTATTTCGGACATAAATCTTTATCTACATATTGTGAAGACAAGAGAGTCCAGGCAAGCCTATAAACCCGATGGCGACTTTTATATCCATTTATGATGTAGGTACTATAGTCGCAAAACCAAATAATTTTGTGAAAGGTTTTTTAATAACTCACTGTGATTTAAAATTATCTTTTAGCATCTATGAATTAGTAACATTTCTTTTGTTTATTTATTAAACAAAAACATATTCCTGTTCTGCTATAAATAAAGATTTTTTTAAATAGCATCGTGTATTTAGAATTTTTAATAATTTGAGTAATTACTTCTTAATACTTAATTTCTATTGAAAATAATATCACACATTTTAGTAATTGAAAGTAATAATTCTAAACGAAAAAATATGTACAACATCAATAAAAGTTTTATTAATAAAAAAATCATAAATTCACAAGACAAACAAGATAAGGGATCTAGTCGAACTTAATTAGGAACTTTATTACTAACTTTATTAATTAAAATTCTTTTTTGTTTATTCGCAGACATTTTTTAAAAAGTTATTGATTATATGTATTTAATTTTCCTTACAAAAACAAAAATTCTATGAAGACCTTTACAGCTATTTTCAATAAAAATATCAGTATATTACAAAATTTACTGGCTATAATTTAGCTTTCATATTTCTTTGACCGTGTGAAAATCTAGCCATAAATCACTTGATAAATTTGTGGCCGTGACAATGAATGTGACTATAAGTTGCGGAAGCGGTTACAAACTCACATTTAAGGTTCTTCAGACGAATAACGATTCCAAAGTGAACATTGCTTATTAAAGCACAGTTATAGTATTTAGCTATTTGAAAAAAAAATACAAGACACAGTACAGGTTTTCCTTCAATAATAAAAAAGGTTTTGCTAAGAGTATTTTGTAAAAAATACAAACGTTTAGTGCAATGATATTAGGTTATGAGTTATGTAATGGATATTGAATGTATTTCATTCTGAATGCATAAGCTACTGCCTACATTTTTATCGAATGAAATCTTAACTTGAGTATTAAAATAACAAATATGTAAAAATTTACATGTATAACTCACAAAAGCCACAATATATGTCACTTACGACGGAAAATACATTGTTTTCATATACGTGTATTATATACAAGGTAAACGGTAACAAAATGAAATTACCTAATTTAAATACTGGAACTGTTGACTCGCCAATTTCAATACCTTATTCCGAACGTCGTTTATATGAAACCGGCTTTTATCGGTATCCCAATTTATTGGCTGCCTAAACAAATAAGTCGTATTGACAATGGTTTATTGGGTAAACTCGTAAAATAGAGACTTTTATATGAGCAAACACAGCAGCTTGTCATATGTACATGAAATCTATGCCACTGTTCTTAATAATAATATATTGGCCTTTGTTCACATAACAAATTAACATACATATAACGCTTATACAAGCTATTCAAGTATATTGTAGATAGGCTTGTTTAATGCAAGTATTATATACAGCGTAAGTCATATTCATATTCCATATCTCCTTCTTTATAATATATGTATATTGTACTTCTTATAAAAAACATCAAAATAGAAATATGTTGGTAATTTAAATTATACACAATAATGTCAAAACAAATTTATTGTTAAGAGAAGATACTTTAGTTAAAATATTCTTGTTAGATATATTTTTCTGTCTTTGCTTTTAATTAAGTCCTCCATAAAAGAAAATACTGGCTATTTTCATTTATTTAAGCTAATTTGTTTGTATTTCATTGCTATTTTACTATCACGTCGAAGACGAACGAAATGCTTGGACTCTAAAATCATTAAAGCCTTTAAACCGATTACGTAAACATCTTGCAATTGGATTCATATGGACACACATGGACTGTTCTATGAATAATATTGTTTAAATAACAAAATCTTAGTTATTTAAAACAAAAAGTCATAAAAATGGTAACAAACTTACCATTTAAAATCTTTTTTATAGTACATATTTATTGAGTAACCAGCGCGATATCAACGATTTTTAATAGACACGTTACTTAAGTTAATTAGAAGTCTTCTAATAGTTTATAATTTTGAATTTAATATATTGATATATTATTATACATTTTTTCTATTACTATTGACTTATTTTAGTGTCTTTGATTCTCATGAATTTAGTAGTATCTTTTAAATGTAAGTCGTACTCATAAACTCGAAGAAAACTTAGTTTAGAGAGTTTAAGGCAAGTCAGGCAAATGTAATTTCAAAATAAATCGTTGTCTAAAATAGTTTACGAATGTTTCGCTCGGTTAGGTAAAGTTAATATTGGTTACAGGATGTCAACACGAGCATGACGCCATTTGAAGTTTGAACAATCGAGTTGTCTACATTTTAAATGTTTTTTCATTAAACTGTCACTCAAAGAGAGCAGTTGTTACAATCGGAAAATAGTTCAGTAAAAGAAGAAATTTAGTGGATGATTTCATTTTATTCAGTGAGTAATGTCTTTGTGTGATTTTATTGTTACATTTTTAATGTAATATAGAAAAAACTTGGTGTCGTTTACTTAAAAAAAATATTATTATTTATACATGATATTTTCTAAGCTAATAAAACAAAATTTCATTATTCCAACACAATAACTACTTTTAACTGTTTTTTTTATTTTCAGGAAAACAAATCTTTTTGGCATAATTTATGTCTAAACAAACATACACATGTCATTTACATAAAAAATGAAATTTATAATATTATTAGAATTAAAAGTGTTGAAACGTAGCTGTGGTTTAAAAAGTTACTGCAGCTCGAACATGGGCTCGCTCGACCGGAGAAGTACCACCCTCTCACAGAAGATCGCCATGAAGCAGTCTTTAATGGCTGTGTTTCGACCGGTGAACGACAAACTCAGTATCCTTTTCCCTGTTCCCAGTTTTTCCTGCTATCCCCTCATTCCCACCCCTTCTTAGTCCTCAACAATTAAGATCGGCAACGTATCCACAATGCTGATGCGGATGTCTATGGTCGAAGGTAACAACCTCCAACATACAGGCCGTCCGCTCGTTTTCCTCCTTATGCATAAAAAAGGAAGAAAAATATAATCGTCAATGTAGTTAGGTGAAGCAAAAACCAATAGGGATAACTTTAAAATGATTATTCTATGGCAGAAATCTATGTAAGATGTACAGATATAAGTATTTAGAATATGTTAAAATCATTTAACTAGTATCCTAGATCTCATTACTAACAACATGCAATTTAAACCATTCGTCACCCGAACTGTTATCGAAGCTATAAATTTATTGAAGTGGAATTTATACGGTTTACAATAAAACGAAGTTGGCGTAAAGCAAATCGTGTTACGCAGCGTACGTAACAAAATTATATCAGTATGAGAGCCAGCCCTGATTTCTTGTTTGGTGACAAAAAATAATTGATTTAAACAAAAATACTATAAATGAACCTATCTTACCCAAATCAAAAGTAATATTAAAAATCACGTTTATCGTTAATTTATTTCATTACTATACATTTTGCAATAATAGATTTTTTTATGTAAAATTCAAAATTATAAAATATGATGAAGAATTTATCAATACTAAGCTCGATCTCTGGGTAATATTACCCCAATGCCGTTATCGTTTAAGCTGTGCCATCACAAAAGTAGATGAATGAATTATTAAACACCGCGTCGAAAATATGGAATAATATAAAATAATGTGTAAAAAAAACTCAATACATAAACTCTCTCAAAAACCCCTTATCGAACGAAAAAGTCATTAGTGATTTAAAATCTCATACCTTGTTATTATATTTATAAATGACAAAAAATCAAGGCATGGCTACTACAACTCAAGTGGGCTTTTTTGGCAATTTTTTCATCGTAAAGCCCGTGATAAGTCAAATAACAGTGGACCGCAATATTATGATGACAATAGGTATATTCTATACTGTACATTTTTCTAAAGATACCAACACTTATGACCTTTTACAGAGGTTGCCATAGAGAAGATTTTTCGTAGATGTTTAAACTAAGCCACTTATTCTTAATAGTGTTGTCTTATAATATTGATTCGTCCAAAATTATAATAATACTGAAAGGCAAATCAATAATAATTATTATTTCAAAACGTTTCCAAAAACTAGAAAATTCTACTAACTTCAAGTTGTATATTAAAATACTATCTAAGTTAATAACAACTGCACAAGTTAAATCAAGTAGAGAAATAAACAACTCATTAAAAAAAACAACTTACAAAAATAGCCTACGGCAATTATCACTGAAGTAGGATAAAAATAATATGAAAATAACATACTAAGAACAGAAACTGATTTAAGATAAAGCTAAAATATGTTTTTATACTTTAAATAGAACAATAGAAAAATTAACTTAATTTATTTGGGTTATCATAGGTTCCCTACGCAATATACATCCTTCACTTTATAGACAATTCTTACTTACTAAAACTCTACTCTACTTACTAAATTTTAATTCTGAACAGTAATACAAAAGCACTGTTCAAATGTATATCAGAGTTATTTCGTGAAAGGGTTCATTCTAAACTAGAATAATTGACAAATAATAATTAAATAAGCTTTTCTAACTAAATCCTGGAACTGAAACGTTAAAATAAATATAATTATCTCATTAAGTGTAATATGATAGTAAAATAATATAAAAAAAAAATGTAATCAAGAAAATTACGTCATTTCTTTTAACTGTACAAAAAAGCTTGTCTTATAATCTTGAAAGTGGCTCTAAAGATTGACTAAAACAATGTGATGTGTCAGACGCCAAGGTACTAAAGTTTTCTACCAAAACTTAATATTTCTTTAAAAAAAGGTTTGCTCAGCTGAAAATGCTGATAATAAAATTACATAATAACTTAGGTAAATGACAAAATGAAATAAACGGTAATCTTTAAATCAGATGTAGGAAACTCTATAGATTATTAACTGGATTTCAATTTTCGTAGACTAAAGCACATTTTAATCACAGTTCATAAAATGGGAATACTGCTAACTGAGAAAAACGCCTTTCCAAGCTAAGGCTGAAAAAAAACATATCTGTAATCTTGATATTATCATCAAACTCGACAACTTTTTCAGCAGAAAACAAAATTTCTAAAAACGTGGACTATTCTGTCTTGAATATTGCCGATAAAATTCCATTACAGCAATATTTTATGTATAAGTTTTTTTCCTTATTCTATTCGCTTAATTCTTACCATAAATTTTCTTTGCACTTGATTTTTAAAAGAATTTTTTAAGCTAAATATCCTTTCCCTGGGTTTTTCTGTCTGGATTTTTGATGAGGTCCTTATAAAATAAAGAACGGTAGTTTTACAATATCAGAGCCTTGATAATGGCAAAACAATCACTGACTTCACCAAGACAACAAAATTTATTTTTTGCTAAACATTCCTTATGGCGGTAAGTTAAAATAAAGACATATATAATAAAGTATTGCCTTAAAAATACCAGAAATAGTATTTGGTCTTTGTTGACGTTAACACGATACAGGATTCTCGGTACCTGTTTATTTGAACTGCAAACTTCTATCATACAATAAAATAATCACGTAAGCTAGATGGTATGCGTTTGTTGTGGCCAGGACGAGAATTTATTTATTGAAATTTCTAACAATGATATCTAACTAAAATTTAATAATTCATAATTCACTATATAAGAATTCCTAGAATAAAATCTCAACTTTTGTCACCAAATTGGCAAAATAACATTTTTATATAACAAGCGTGCTATAAACAGTTGTTTGTAATCAATTCATGTGTTTGGAATAAAATATTTTAATAATAATCAATTCCTCTGTGTTGTTATTTCACTCACGTCTAATTTATACGATTGAAACTCTCAATTCTACGTGTCTTGGATATAATTTTAAATATAATACAGGATAATATGATAACCGTAACTGTATTCATATGAAATAAGAATTTGATCTAATTTCATCTTGCATTCAAAGAATCGTTTTAATTTTAACTTGTATGCTAAATGTATAGAGAAGTACATAGTCCACACTGCATCTAGAATGATATAATATACAAGTAATAACGTGATTTAATTGATAGAAACAATATGAGATAGAAATATATACACATATACATAAAAAAGTTCATAAGTACTTTATTGAATCCTATATTTTATCTGTAATAAAATATGTACATTAAATAAGAAATAAAAAAGAGATTTTAACGAGATCGATCAAAAAATATATAAAAAATATACGCCTCCTTGTATCAAATTAAAGTTGAAAACATTCTGTCAAAACATCATATCAGGCTGAAAGTTTACGAGCAAGCCAGATGAGAGCCCGGCGGAATTATTTTTTTGCAAACGCTACTGACATGAATTTTCAAAGCACAAAGAGGACAATAGTGTCTAAAAGATATTGGATTTTCAAGATCGTATTAAATGTGTTTATTTATTTGGGACGATTTGATAGTCGTATTTTATAAAGAGAAAAAAGTATTTACGAGTATTTTTACTTGAATTTTTTTCATACTTTTAATGAACTGAGGTTAAAATGTATTGCACTCTGCTTATATTTGGTATTATATGGTGAGATGGTATTATTGTCATCTTTAATTTCATTTTGGCATTAAAGAAGGATAGAAGCTTCAAGTTTTGTTTTGTAATAAAAATATAATATTTCATTCACCTAATCTTTCTTTGAGAAATTTTAGCTCAATGTAAAATACTAAATAAATACTTATACCTCTTTAAAATACGAATCTTAGGTATACAAATTATCAAGTTTTTAAAAGTTGGTTATATTTTTTTTTCTGTTTGTAATGAACTATGACATACTTAAAATGATATTTTATACTTACATACAAACACTCGATCTAGTTTGAAATAATTATTTAAAAAGTACGAACGGGCAATATTGAGTGGTTACTATTAGAAAACAGTTTTAACACAATTAATCAAGTTAAAAAAGAGATAAATTTATTTTATCCAGAAAAATTAAACTAATTTCTTTATTATTATATTGATAGGTCTCATAAAAATTAATTGTTAGAAAGCTGGTCTCAAAACAATATTATTATATGTATATAGTGATATAATTTTGCTACAAAACAAAGATCGATATTAAACATCATCCAAGTTCCAAATATTTTTTTAAGATATTTACAGAATTTCAAAATGCTTTTTACCTTATTCGATCAATATGGACAATTCTATAATAAATTAAAGTTGTTTGATAAACACTTGTTAGTCGTGTTCACAAAGAATCACTTTCAGAATAAATCAGACTCTTAATAAAGGAACATTTCTAGTTGGAATTGATAGTTTTAAACAATGCACTTTACGCTAATAGAGGATTTAACCTGATTGCAGTCGAAACTTTATTACGAAGGGATAGTTGATGATCCATTACCGTGGTACGTCTACCATAATGAAATAATGGACCCACCTGAGTGAGCGATGGGAGACAAACAAATTTTGTTTTCCGTTTTAATTCAATTTTGTTCGACATTGTAACTCTGTCATGCTATTTAAATTAGTAGGAAGGAAGATTAGAAGTTATATTAATTGTGAACTAATTGAATTCACACACACGAGGATAACGAGCATTATTAAATTAAGTACGGATATACTGAATATATAACACATAGAAATACTAGATTTTCATATGATTTAAAAATGTAATACTTCTTCAATGAAAATTAGTAAGTTTTAGGAAGATATTATATTGCCAGCAGCTTTAATTAATCAAAGCTGAGAACTGAATTCTAGGAAGTACATAGAATTACTGGAATAGAAAGAAATAATTGTAAATAATATGCAAGAGAAATTAAAATTAAAGTTACTAGTCTGACGAGTTGCCGTCAAAATTTCCTATAATTTAGGTCCAAGTACGGACGAGTAGTTAAATTAATAACAACCTAGATATTGAAATCCCACCGACATTTGATGGAATCACAAACTGCGTTAGATAATATTTGCTGATGTTAGTAATGTTCCCGTCAGAGATAAATGATAGGAATTTAAACGTACCCCAAATGTATAGTATATTTTAGGAACTGGGTCATAGGGTTGGTTTTTGTTTAGACATATTCAATCACTGATAAGAATTAATGCCGTGGTAATTTATATAGGCTATTTGTGATTATTTTGAATATTAAAATCGATTTTACCTAAAAAAAATAACTTCATTTATTAACTATATTTGATAATGTGATACGTCTTAATGTTTAACTTAAATTACTTTAATTGTAACCATCAATTATTTTATTGACATTATTGTTTACTGCCTGAAAACGTAAAAAGATTTGAAGTTAACACAGGGAACCCAAAAGAGGGGGTATCCAAATTTTAAATCGTCTCCAGACATTTGTTATATGAAATAAATAAAAAATCAATTATGTCAAAGTATGCATTTCAACTACAAAACAACAGTTAGTCTTAAAGATTTCTGATCAAATTTCAAAAGTAATCACGTATAAAGTCAAACACTGAAGAACAATTCAAGAAGCTTACTATTTCTTTAGATAAGACTATAAAACTTTGCAAGAAAATGAAATGCAGATGTTTTTTATGTTATTTTTTATTTCCACAAATGGTAATATTTAGAATAAACCAAAGCAACTCGTCTCTGTGAAGAATACTAAGCGGGAATCTTGAAGTTAACATATAACCGACTGGCATAGAACATTTTATGTGAATTACAACGCTATTTTCATTTAATATTAAATATAACAATATTTTATCTCATATTGTGGTATAAAAATATTTTTATTATACAAAACGAAATAATATAATTGTGTTTATGTCTATATATCTTAATACTATTCTGGAATTAAATGCTCGAAACTCTTATATTGTAAATTAACATACTCGTAATTTCAAACACCTATCGATTTACATCTCGTGTGCCCGTGATCACGGTTGCTAAAAAGTAACCGAAACGTCTGGAGTATGTAGTTTTTTTTAAACAATAAAATACGCGCAGTTATCCGAACAATATTTGTTTCATTTCATGAAATACTACTAGTTTTCGGGTAAACACCAATTTAAACTACATACATTATAGATTTTCTAATAAACTTTAATCTACAAACTATTATAGTCTCGAAATTGCTTAAGTCAAATCTAATACATCAAATAACACGATATATAACCTGTTTAACTGTAATAATTGAATACAATTTCCAATCAGCAATTACTAAGCGCCACCTAAATCATATACTGCGGCGTTAATAGAGATTACTGTTCAAAGTGGCAATGTCCTGATTCAGTCAGAAGACGGCACCCAATAAGCTTGTTGATTGCTCCTTGAACAGCCTCCGTATAACAAATACAATTTGTTAACCTTTCAACACGTACAATATAAAATAAATGCTGTTTTAATTTGAACTTGTTACGTGTTTATAAATTCTTGTTCGTTATAAATGATTATACGAGTACGATAGCAAAATTATGAAATGTAATATTGAAAAAACAAACTTAGTTTAAAACAAAGGCAACTAACTTTATATATTTCTAAGTTAATAACGGTTCAGTTATTATCTTAGTTGTATCTACAACTTATTTCATTATGTTCGCTTCCCGTCCTATCAGTAAATTTGTTTTTTTTTTTAATAGACTCAGTAACTTCCTTAAGTTTTCCGATATCCGTCCACTTAATTAACTTTTAAAGTTCATTATAGCCTTCATGGTAGCATCCTCTTTGCTGTAATATTTTATTACCTATTTGAGACTTTTGTACATAAGAATGTGATTTAAATTTAAATATATTTAGACTTATAATAATAATTTATTATATTCCCTGCCCTGTAATAACAGAAAACTGTTATATTATTCAATATATAGACGGTAGAACAAAAACATGGTATCCCATAGATAAAAAGGTCTTTGTTATAAACTACCGTTTAATTGTTAATACTATTCTAGCCTCAGCGGCCTTTAAATTAAACCTTTTTAAATATTTAAGCTACCAATTAGCATTCCATTATACTTCAACGGATAATATTCATTAGACCGCTTACAATGGAAATAGATGAAAGGATTTGCCACAGGATAATATGCCGTATATAAAGGGAATAAGTGTATGCACATTTCAGTTTTTACGTCAATTGGCGAGTCGCTCTTCATCTAGAGTTCGTTGGAGCGCAGTCACGAGCCTGAATGGGATAAATTATAAGAGGTATATCATTTAACCCGCGAATTACATCACTGAGTCTTAGTGGGAGATTTATACTAATAAAATTTAAATATATGTACTATTATAATTTGTGATCTATATATATTTTACTTAACGATTACTGATTTATGCATTCATTGCGTGATTATATCGATACTTTACATTGTTTTGCTCATTGTTTGATCATTGTGTTGAATTTTAGGCACTGTTTAATCGCTGAATGTTTTCCCTTAACCCACCACCGTCTGACCAGGTCGCATCGTATGAATACTAGAGAGGTTTCATTCAAACACCAAAGAGGTTCGTTATCCAACCGCAGTGAAACGGAATCTCGCGATACCCGAATAGCTGTTTTAAGTGTTACCAGTTCACTGCTCTTTTATTGACGGTTTTATAAGTTATACTATGTGTCTGGATTCAAAACAATGAAATTTATATTCACAATATTGATATTTAGTATAGGCTAAATAATAAGAATATACAACGACAATGTAGTGTACAATTATACATTGTGATGTAAAATTTAAGTCTTTTCTTATCCTTTGTTTAAGATAAATTGCAAATCAAAAAAATAATCCCAATAGTTTTAATTGATTAATTTCCAATATTTTATAATTATCATAATAACAGTAATTATGATATAATTTTATTAATTCATTATATGTATTAACTAAATTATTGCTGAATTCAATAAAATATTACCTGCGATGTATGCGTAGCTACGCTCAATGTTCTATTTCATTTTAGTTATTCCTATAAATTTGCCAACATATTTCAAACTACTGTCAAGTTTTCCGATATTTATTTTGCTCGTAAAATTCCTTTTACAATTTTTGTATCAATAGCATATGAAAACGTATGCCTATAATATTGTTATAAAATAATACCAGATCAAAGCCTTTGACACTTCAAACAATTTTAGTGTGAATAGGTAGCTTTGTTAATGTACCAAATAAATTATTATACGTGCCGAAATAATTTAATTTAATCGTAAACAATAAGACATTTTGACATTTAAATTGATGAGAAATATATGTTTATTTATATATATTTTAACATCTACATAATAAAATCGTTATAAATATTTTAAACTACTTAAATGTTTTGATATTTTTCTTTAGTATATTTTTTCGTTTCTTTTTATTTTTGTTGTACATTAAAACCCTAATTTTAACGAAGAAGATAAAGGAATTTCGTCTTCTTTACAAAAATGAATTCCGTGTGAAAAAGATACTCTCACTGATAAGATAACATTTGGTATATTTTTGGTCTTTACATTTCTGTTCTGGATATTTTGAATACATAAACAAACCAGCAGTGTATCTGGAAGGTCTAGAAGGAACGATGACCTCTCTCTCTCTCTCTCTCCCTCCCTCTGTTGCATAACTTCGTTGGATTCAGAAGGCATAAAATTGGGCATATGGGAAGTCTAGCAGCAATCTAGTCTATCTAGCAGCAGTCTTGCAGTCGACGATCATCTAGCCTGATGATGTTTATAAAAAAGATTCGTAGATTTCAAATAAAGAATTAAGAACAATCTGTTGCAGTCTCCAAGGAACCTGAATAAAGGGCGCTTTTTAGATAGATCTCCGTTCAGCAACACAAAATAAACTGATTTGATCATCATGAATTTAACTATGGACATGATTTCATACATTTACAACTTTTATAATAGACTATATTTTTATATGTGAAATAAAAATAAATGATGATTTTGTATAATATTATGTTAAGATATTCAATACTAATTTCAATCTTGTAAGTATATTATAAAATCATAACTATATACATAAATTACAAATTTTAATTTACAATTGATTAAACTTTAGATATAAAAGTAACCGAGATACTTAAAGTGAAAATTGTATTGGCTTTAAGTCGTCTTGGGTGAAATGACATAAGTTGGATTGGACATCCCTTTGCAAGCCATAATTGAAGTTAAAATTACCTAAAGTAATTTGTACTGCTAACTGTACTAGGTATATAACGAAATAAAACTATTGTGACTTGTGAATATTTGTTAAGAAAATCAGATATTCGAAAGCTATTTATACCTTTTTACTACTACAAAATTCAAAACACATTCCCAGCTTTCAAGCGACATTCAATTTGGTTGGTAGTTTAGGCTTATCTGTCAACAAAGAGGGCACAGTGGACGCTCAAGGAGGCTAATTCTAATTTAGTCTGTGAATCCTTTGGCTGTTAGTGGATAAGGTCATCCGTGTATGTACAAAAGCTCTAGTTAGGTCAGCGATAATTTAACTTTGGTACCGAAAATATAAAATCTCAGAAATAGCTTTAAAAAAAGAAAATCAGGATTGAATGAGAATATGTTCTGAATATTATTCGCTTCAAACAATCTAGTTTATTTATTAGTTCATTAATGTTCAAATTATTTCTGTCAGTCATATTAAGATATATAGATAAATAATAATGTTTAAAAAAATAACTTCGTTATGACAGCATTATCTTAGACTTTTTTATTGCGAGTTATACAACGAAATAAAATTTATTAAGAGTAAGTGTTAGGAATTTTAAGAACACACAGAGTTTTAAGTAATTTTATCAAATTTTACAAAGATTGAGATAATTTACAACATTAAATACATCCCAGAAAACTTAAGCGTACAATGTAACACGCAAAACTTTTATTATCCATGGAATTATTCAAAAGTGAATACCAAATTCTACCAAGTCCTCCGTTTCGAGAGATTTATGTAAACTGTGAATAATGCAGAAAATATGTGCACTGCATACAAAACTTTTGTCTTGAAATATATACAAAAATAAACTAAGCTTTTACAATAATAAATAATTTTCCATGTATTACAGTAATACAATATACAAATGATATAAGAAATATTATATAGCTTCCTAAATTTTTTTACGCCCTGATTAACTAAATTTAAAGCTTTTATAAGTACAATATATTTTAAAATTAATAATTTAAATTTGATGTATCAATTACGTACTTTTAAACTATCTACATACATCATATATATGTATATCAGCTGTACAGCAATTCAATTTGTTAAATGTAATTATTTTCCAAGTTTAATTTTCAAACAAATTTCTTAAATAAAAAAATATATTTACATTAAATCGTTTACCTTTTCAATAAAAATAAGAGGTATTATTATAGCAAGATATAATATAATTTAGTTTGAATCCAATAAATAAAACTACGTAATGTAAACAACTTTGTCGTTTAAAAACTTTACCATCAAAGACGTAACTAAACTTAACTTTAAGTACTGTGTTTGATTAATTATTAATATGTTGTATGATATTCTAGGAAATCTAAAGAAAATTCAGTATTTATGTAGTTAGATTCAATAAGAGAAGTTCATTATAATAATGTTATTAGTATTCGGTAATCAATGCGTATAATTGTTTATGTACATTGTACACCAAATGGTAATGGTATATATACTATAGGGCACCGGTTCAATTTCATACTAAATGCGGCTAATTCCAAGCATATTCTGAGAAGAGCCATTTTAAATGTTTTGTCAAATTTTGAACCCTTTGTAAAACAATTTCCTGCAAACATTATTAAACTGCTTTGTATCGGAATTTTCCAATTTTCTTCAACAATATCAGCTTAAGTTTTTGATAGATTTTTCTAATGCCACTGCACTTTTTAAACTTCCGAAGTGAAATAAAATAATAAAACACAATTAAAGCATAAGTTTCCTACAAACAACGATACTGGAAGTTTAATGAGTAAATATACTTGTAGGAAATTACTATTTGTATAACCCACCTAATACAAGTGAAGAAATTCTATTTACTTAGATACTATAGGTACAAATTTTAACGATAAGAACCCATAAAGTAATATTAATTTAAATTACACCCTTCATATAATTCATTACAATTACACGTAATCCGTACAACAGAGCATTTAAGCATTTGTTACTTCGCTTTCCAAGGAGTCTTTGACAGGAGCACTTTGGTAGCATCAAGTACACTGATGACGTCAAGAATTACATTGTTTCGTAGTTAGAGTAATGATTCACTCTGAAGCATGTATGGACAGTAAAAGCATGTTGTTTGGCAATACATGTTTAAAGAATAAAAAGATTTGAATAGAGGAATGAAATTTGTCGTAATGGGTTGTAAATGTTAAGAAATATAAAGTAATTTCCTATAATTTGTTAGAAGTTAATGCAATTTTTGTTCCTCGTGGTATTAAAAAAAAATATTCGACATGGTTTGATACTTTAAAATCGGCTATCTCATTGATATACAATTTTAACTCCTTGACTTTAAGTTTTCTGAACAATGGCAACCTAAATAAAAACTATGCTATCTATTTTTATTGATAAAGAATAGTATGTTGACTCAACCGAAAAATTCGGGAGCGTTTATTTCTTGTCCTATTTAATATAAAATATTATTAAAAAAATTACCTTCTGTTAATACAAAAAAATGTAGGTATATTTGTAAACAATATGTATATAAACAATCATTTTAATGTCCCATGTATAATACGAAAAAGAAATAAAACATTTATAATAAAATAAAAGTATTAAAAAAAAACCTCACCGATATTAAATATAGCATTATATTTAAAAACCGCAGCTAAAATCAGCGGTGGGTTTTGTCTTTGAAATGCTAATCAGTGTCCACAACAAACTGCACCACATTTTCCTCTCGTCCCTAAATTGGCGGTTTTGTGTTCCTGAATTAATTCCTCTGAACAATATAACTGATGCGCTTTCAATGTTATCAGCCGATTCATACTCACTTCATACATAGAATTTTAGGTAATTAATATGTTGTATGATAATATATTGATACTCATAATTTTATATTAGTCTTAAATCATTTACTAAATCACCTAACTTCACTTATATTACGTAATTAATGAAAACCAGCAATTAACTTTAGAACTATAAAAAGATTTTTTTTAACTGACATACCTCTGTAGTAATTGCTTATGTAGTACAAACATAATTAGGTGAAGTTAAAACACGCAGTTCAAAGAACGTAATACTTGGAAAAAGACGTCATACAAAAAAAACCTAAACACAAATATGAAAAGGGTGACGGAATATAATAGATAACAAACACTCGCTCTAAATTATTTGATTAAAAGGCATTTTTAAAAATATACGCGACTGGAAGTCATAGAAAGAAATATGCAAACTTTTTCACAATAAGCACAATACATTCCCAAACTGCTTTTGTATTCATAAAAGCTATGGTACTTATTGAACAAACTTTAAGAATGGAAACTTTATAACGACGTCATTTCATTGTTATACTTTATATTGATATAGCATATTTGAACTGAAGGATTTTTAGTTTAAAAAAATAAACAATGCTAATGGAAAAAAATTAAAATAAAAGTATGTCAAACTCTTTATTCAAGCAAATATTTCTCAGACTGTGTTGGTCTATAATCACTTTTATTTTCAATATCCAACTTAGACCGTACCATTAAGACAGTAATAGTAAAAATTTATCTCCTCTCTTAAGTTAAGCTTAAATTTCAATTAGAGTTTTAATTTCTCATGTTTATGTTTTTATCATCACCGAGTCTTTAGGTTTGAAATATTTTTAAAAGCTTTTAGGCCAATTAGCCGAACCGTTCCGCGTATATTTAAATATATTTTATTTTACTATTTCTGGAGATGCAACAACTCTTTTAGAAGAGTTTTGCTTTATAACTGTTTATTTATCTGTCTATCCTTGTATAAAGCTAAAAATATGTTACAAATATTTATATTAAAAAAAATATAATGAACGTACTAGAACAAAACAAAATATTTGCCCAAAGGTATTTGAAGCGCTCATTAAAAGTATTTGTATTAGGAGATTAAAAAATTGTTTCTAATAAATATATAATTATTTAATACAAGAATATTAAAAAATGGAAATGGTTTAAAAATATATACCACTGTAACATATTAAAACAGAATTAAATTTACTGATTTAATATGCGCATATTTCTTTACTTTCTCGCCTATTTTTCTGAATGCACACAAAACTTAGTAATTGTATCCTGAAGTCTTGCAATATTATCACGGGTATGAGATTTAATCTTCTAAAAGAGTTTCTAGCGCTTGAAAGTTACCTTGGAAGTTATATTCTTTATTGAAATTATAATTTTATTATATATTATGATTATTTATTTTATATTCAATACATGTATATTTTTTTACGAGGTAGGATCTACAGTGAGTTTTACATTCATAATTTTATTGTTCGGGTTTCTATTTTTGACTTCAACACTTATACATTTAGAATGTTACATATTATTTTGGTATAGGAAGTAGAAAATGTAGAATTAATTATAAAATATCGGTAGATCCTAGCTATGGTCAAGTTCTTACAGTGTGAATATGGACTGGCTCGACCAGGGAAGTACTACCCTCTCACAGAAGAACTTCGTCAAGTAGTTTTTTAAGAGCTGCGTTTCATCCAATGAGTGAGAGAGCCGGTTGTCTTTCCCATCTCTCAACATTTTCTGCCATGTCCTTATTCCCAGTCTTTCCTTTGCCTCTCCCACAATCAAGGTCAGCAACGGATCAACCACATCCCTTATGTGGCAGATCTCCATAGGTGACAACCTTCCATCAAGAAGACCATGTCACATTTGAATTTAAAAAAAAGCCGTTATCATAATTACTTCTTAATTTGCTGCTTTATTTAAAAAATAGATTACCTATCTCCTTAAATTAAATATTATATTTAGTTATAGTTTCCAAAAAATATTAGAAAAAACAAAACACCAATATATTAGGTGAATATAAATAAGTATTAAAATAGAGTTAGTCTTTATAAAGTAAATATCTTGCCATACAATGAAATCATATTAATGTTAAAACTGTGAAAGGTCCAACTTTCACATAACCAACCGACACACCATTAAACTAAATTCAATAAAAAGGACAAATCTTTTTCTTAGCTTAATTCCATTTTATCAATTTTTATTACTTATACCATACAAACATGTGTACATAAACTCCAAACTGGTACAATAGCACCACCAAATGCCAGCTTTCAGATATTGCAACAGAAATGTAATATTAGTGTATTATTACAGCCCACAATACCCACTATGAATAGAACGCTTAGTCTGATATTATTTTTCAGATATTAGAAGAGCTGAACTTTACAAGCGACCTAAATTTTTTTGTTAATACATGTCGTTGCAAAGAAGTTCGTAACAAATATAACGAATAGATTCTATTTCTTAAGAAGCTCACAGATATTTTAAATTAATTTTATATCTTAATAATAATTGTTGACGATATAAAATATATTATTTATCTAGTAATTATTATATGGAATAAATTTATTAAGTTTAATTAAGATTCTTTACTCTTTTTAGAACAAAAGAATAAGATTTAAACCTATTTCTTAAATAACCAAATGCAATTTCGCTAAAGCAGTGCCAGTAAATGAAACAGAAACAAAATACGACTAAGAATGATGAAGTTGTACCAAAACCAATATTAGTTTATATCTTAATTAACTTTCTGCAAGAAGCGGGAGTTATTTCCTTTATTTGTTTTAGTCAAGTTATTGTTTTTATTTTACTCACCTATTTTTTAAATTTAAATTTGGTTTATCAAGTATTATTTAATGAAGGAAAACATCGTGAGAAAACTTGGAATTGTAATTTCAAAATATAAGTTTAAATAGCCAATCCGCTTAAAGCGAGCGTCATGATTAATACTCTAATCGACTCCATGTGAGAAGAGGCCTTTTCTCCGATAAACTGATGATGATGATAAAGATCATATCAAGTATCAAAGCCTTTTTACTTGTAGTGTTCAAAAAATTAATAAGTTTATTTAGAAACAATACTAATTAAGAATATTCTTTGATGGTAAAATATAATCTAGTTTGTAGACTGAAAATTAATTATGATGATGAAGAGCTTGAATATAAAAACAATGTTAGGAAAGAGCATTTTTAAAAGAACAGAAGTTTAAACAATGTTAGGATTAAAATTGCTTATAAATTAATTTCTTACAATTTCAAAATTGATTCAAAATTATTACTACCTCATGAAAAGCGTGAAAGTCGTAATGGACTTGCTATGTACCAACCTAAGCACTACCTTTTTATTTTCCTTGTTACCTAGTCTTTGTATTATATTTTCTCATTATTGCCCTTCGTCTCAAAAAGAAAACTAATTTTTTAAATAATAATGTTTGTAACAATATCTTTTGTGAAACTTAATATGAAATAAGTTCAAAAATTTTAAACAGTAATGTCTATATTATACTAAATGTCAATTTATTTTTGGCTCCTGATGTATTTAGGCGAACCTAAAAAAATTTACTCATACTGTATAGGTGAGTTTATTTAAGGAAATCTTTTTGGGATATTGAAGTATTGATTTAACTTATTTTAAAACTTTAAATGCTTATTTTTTTTTAGATAATTCACATTTTATAGAAATAATAATAACGCGTTTGTAGTCTACATAGACATATTTTACATTTCTTTGTAAAACATATATCTTTGTATGTTTGCTGTTTGTATATATGTGACATAAAAGCTACAATGAACATAACAATTACATAAGAAAAAATCCTGAAGTGGGTAAGTTTTGAAATCGAAATAGTCATATCTGATTAAAATACACCACATCATAATATATCAGTTAAGCCATCCATTCCATGTCAAATTATGAACTGAGAACCAGCGACGTAGTCGATGATCAACTATTTCTATTTCGACCTAAATTCTATCAATATAATACGTTTAAATTCACTAATAATAAAACAAATTAAAACAAAGAAGCCGAATTAAATAATGACTAAAATAAATTTTTAATGTTTTAAAAATATTCTTCACTTTTTACGTTCTCGTTCCAATGGTTTCAAAACTTGAAATTTCCCTTTCAAAATTTTAAATAGAGCGCGATTTTGTTCATATATTTGAATTGCAATCCGCAAGCAAATTAAGAAACAAACTCTTCTGCATTTCAGCATTTAAGTTAATTTGATTTTTTTTAATAGCTCAAAAAAGTTATACCACACCTCAATTTAAGCCGTAAAAATTCTTTTAAAAATCTTTAAAAGTATAGGAGTTGAAATTTTTAGTCATTCAACGAACTTTATCAATACGTCAATGAAGTGCATCTTTCGGTTTTAAACCTTTACTCTTTAAAGGAAAAAAGACTTCAAAAAACAACACAGAAAAACAGGGAATAAAAAGGTAAAAATGATTTTACACTTAAGTATTATTTCCTAAATTAATCTATCTAATAATAATTAATTCTAAATATATTAAAAAATTTACTATTCATGTAATTTAAATAGTAGGATCATGAAAACTTTGAGATAAAAAACGAATAACTTAAATCTGTTAAGAAATATTCACAAATCAGGGGAACATACATTTAAAAAAAAACCAACAATTTGATAACGTTATCCTCTTTTACATACATCTCATGTATTATTATCATTACTTTGTGTATATTACTAACTTTCCGCCCGCAGCATCGCACGCGCGGAGTTCGGTTATATCACGTTTTCAAGGGAACCTTTTAAAAGTCTGGGATAAAAACTATCCTATTTTCTTTCTCACGGTCAAAACTATCTCTTTACCATATTTCATTAAAAACAGTTCAGTGGTTTAGGCTTGAAAGCGTAACAGACAGACAGAGATACTTTCGCATTTATAATATTAACAGGGATTGATCCATACATATTTATCGGATTTTTCTCAATTTTCCCAGGATTCCATAATCAAAATCAGGATTTATTGTAATCATCAGGACCATATTTTGTGAAGTTTACATACTTAATGCTAATTATAGACTTTTATGATTTTCTCATGATTGTAATGGGCAGAACTGGACAAAACTGAAATGAAATCAAAAGGGACATCAGCTTTCAACAAAGAAAAAACATCAAAATCGCTTCGCCCAAGCGAAGGTTATTAGATAAATAAATATTTAATAAATAAAAATACAGACGAATTAATAACTACCTTTTTTTAAATCACTTGAAAATTTGTTACCATAATTGACTGGCTCACAATTCTATTATTAAAAAAGTCGGTTCATTAGTTTCGACCTTACCTAAAATTAGCAGTCATATATTAATACAGTATAAACTTTATTGTTTGGTTGGAGTGACGGAATCTTCTATGATTATATAACTTTTTTGTACAAATGTCTATGGGTACTTTAAAGAGCTTGTTGTGGTTTATAATTCTGAATTCGAACCCACCCCGTTTCGTAAGCCTGCTCACACAACTTAAGTCTGAACTTAGATTTTGTTTACTTCTCTTTTTTTAATATTTGTATTTCTCTTTTTATTTAATAAAGCAATTCATAATAAACGAATAATTAAACAAATACGACCGTTTTTTCAAACAACCAAGTAAGGGATCCACAACGTAACAAATATTCGTATGTATATACATACATTAATAAACTTATTACCCGTATTGCATCGTCCGGTTAGGTGAAGCTCAGTTATTGGAAATCTCAGAGTAATAAATATAGATAATAAGAGCTCCGATGGTGTAGAAAGCGAGCAATTAAGATCCAATATCACATTTATTTTTACTGAACTAATCCTGTCAAGTTTGCACGACCTATATAAAGGCTATCAGGTTGATTTCAAATTAATTACGTATATCACAGATTAAACTATGATTTTTCAAAAAATGTTATGATATTTTTTAATATGAACATATATTATATATTATAACATATAAATCAGTAAGCAGTAGGTACAGTAAATCATGTACGTATATAAATAGTCATAAAAATCTGTTGCATCCATAACACGTATAAGATTACATAATATTTATAGTTTATTTGTACTCTAAAAACATAAATAAAATGCTACACTAAGGAACTGGAACATATATTTTCTATCGATACTCGGAAATAGCTGTACTGATATAAAAATAAGAAGAGATAAAAGAAGCGATTTCATTTGATCAATGATTAGGATATATCTCGAAAACTAAAAGTTCATATTTATAATGTGTGAGTCTTGGCTTGTGATCTTCAGCTACATTTATTGAATATATTTTTCCTTTAACTCTTTAACCGTGTTGATATTTTTGTATAAAAATATAATACGAATTGCACGTTGGAAAAATATTATCAAAGTATTTGTGCCATTCTGTTTTTATTCCAAATTTTCAATTTGAGACTTTGAAGTTGTTTTGTGTTTGTTTTATAATAAACTTTATTAATTCGCTTAATAAGTCAATGAAAATGCTGAGAAATTTATGACCTTTTACTAAAGCAGTATATGAGTTATATTAATCATTGGGTATAAAGTCAATAGTGCAAAAGTTTAAGTTTTGAACTTAGCCATATGAGTCTTAGCCACTTTAAAAGTTAGGGCAGTTGAAGTGAAAAATAGTCTAATATATTTCTAGTTAGTTTAAAAATAATCCTCATTTCTTTTAGAGTTTTTCTCTTTTAAAATATTCAAACACTTGAGTATTTGGTTTTACTTCACATATTTCTCTTATCTATTAGGATGCTGATTAGCTTAAAATATTAATTGTAAACATTTTTTTTATGTAAAGAGACAATCTTTCTGCTTTAAATTATTCCAAATAATTTGAAACTCCACAAAAAATATATCTTCATAAAGATAACAACATACTGTTTTCGTATAGTCTTCTAATATTAATGTATATTTGAATTGAATTAATTTATTATTTATTTAATATAAAGATTTTTTTACATTTTAACGCAGCACAAGATGAGAATATATTTTTCATGGAATACCTAACAACCTTTTTTAGAATATGTATCTCGTGGCCAAAACAGATTATCTAATGTTAAACGTTAGTTTAGAAATGAAGAGTTCGTCAAAGCTTCTACATGATTGTTTAAGTGTAAAATTAATAAAATGTTATTCATAAAAACCTTTTAAGAATATGACAAAATAAGAATAGGTATATGAATAAATTACAATTTCATTGATTCCATTTTAAAACAACTTTGACGTATAAATTATTATTGACTAGTTTTTGCCCCGCGACTTCGTCCGCGTTAGTTTGATCAAGAATAATATATGTAGGTATAGCTGACCAGGCGAACTCTATTCCGTCTTACAGGCCATAAATAATCAGGTTTTTCCTGTTTCAATCAAACAGAATGATTGACATATTAGTTAGTTGTCAAATCTAATGTCAAAAAAAACGTTTGTATGGGAAATAGAAAAGGGCTGTTTTAGGAGTTTCCCGGCAAATATTCAAATTTTTCTCACCTTTTATACCTTCCCTGAACCTCCACGAACATTTCAAGACTAAGATAAGATAAATCCGTTCAGTCGTTCTCGAGTTTTAGCGAGACTAAGGAACAGCAATCCATTTTTATATATATAGAAGATAATGTTTTTATTAACACCAAACAGTTTTTATTATTACAACATTTTAATTTTTTTTAACGGTAGTTTTTAGATGTCTGATATTTTTTATGATCAAAATGAAAAAAATCTTCTATAATTGAAATGTTTGACTTTTTGACTTGATGCTTTAGAAGAAACTTAAACTATAATGAATATATATATAGAATGTTATATTTTCACAGCACATTATAAATTATATAGTTACGTTAAAAATTAAGATAACAAAAGCATCTCACACGTACGCTATACTTTATACACAATATATTATTCCAAAAGTTTTGTTATCATTCTAAAACATTTTTTCTAGTGCATTACTGTCATGCCAACATCTCTTGGAATTTAAAAAAAAAAGGTCTGTGAGCGTTAAAATACAACTGGTAAGTTTTTTAAGAGTTGCATGTTAAAAATATATTTTTGCTTTTAATTAGATATTATACTATCTTTATTTTGTTCGATGAAATAAATTTGGTTTATAATTTAAATATACAATAGTACATTTATTATAATGGTTAGATTTTTTATTGCTAAGCATATTTAAATCATCGAAAAATTATTATTTTTTACCATTATTCTGATCACTATTTTAATTACCTCTACAAAACCTATCAAACGAGTTAACACGTGTCTTTGAAGTCAATGAACTTAACTACAAAAATAAATTTTACTATTCGAAGTACACGAAACATGGAAAATTATTTAATCTTTAAAACCATAATTTCAATGTTCTAGAAACAAACTTAATTTATATTGCAAGGGAAGGTAAATAGAACTATGTGATTATATTTATAATTTAATTCTATTTTAACTTAAACCTTATAAATATTCTTATACATGAGGTGGTAAAGGTAATCCTTCTGGTCGTTGGCAAGTGAAAGCTCCACATCTATTCGGGCAGCACTTAAGTGTCCGGGGACAATCAGAGTCTCCAGTACACGTATGACTGCATATCCAAACCCCCCGGGGATATTCGGGGCAATTACCTGGTTTCTCTGGAAGAATATTTGAAATTCACATAAATATTTGATAATAAAACTTATTATTACACTACTAACAACAGTGAAGTTGTGAACTCAAAAGTAGTTATGGTTAGGTTATATAGGTAACTACAAGTCAAGAAAACAAAAAAATATTTGAAAAAAATTGGTTTAGTATGCAGAGATTTTAATTAATACAATGAAATAAAAGTCTGACGCAATTTAATATTCAAAGAAAATAATTGTACCCTTTTATAATAGATAAAAAATTTATAGAAATCCGAGCGCTAGAACCTTCAAAGGTAATCCAATAGCACGGTGAGTTAGATTAATGGTTGTAATATTTATAGCAGCCGTCGATATTGAGCGTAACAGGAAACGACATTATTACACCATAAACAATATATATAATTAATGAATTATTGGGATTCCATTACTTAAGGTAATTTCAATACAAATTATACAGTATAATTACGAGATATTCTAGATCTTTCGATAATCTTGTGTTTTGATCTGTGTGTCTTAATCGGGAACAACGGCACATAAATTGAAGATAATAGATATCTTAAGAAATATATAGCATCAACCGTATAAGTTAAAATTATATATATATAACTTTAATTAAAAATTTTCCCAGTAGTATTCGAAATCTCTGAAATTTTATGATTATGTCTTATTTAAAATAACTTATATTAATGTAAATTAAGTACTTTAAAATCACAAAAAACAATGACTTTTTATGGTGATTTTAAATACAATCTGTTTTACTTTGTATTATACGTTCACAATTTATTCACAGAACGTCATTAGTAAAAGTAATATACATAAATCGTTACCCAATGTCACAAAATGTCTGGTTGTCATGGGGTCAACACACATCGCTCCGCCACAGGCTGTTGGACAGCAGATTTGTGTTGTGTTACAGGGATGTGTGAGTCCACAAGATGCGTCGCAAATATCCACAGATAAAGTCGGGGGACACGATCCCTTCTCCGCTGACGATACCGCCGTCACTGTATTCGATTTTTTTTTTATTAACAAGTGTAGAAATTAAAGTCCTTTAACCAGTCATGATAAATGTTTGCATATATTTTCATATCCCTTTTTTCTGTTACACTAGTTAAAGAATATAATATTTTATGACCGAGTGATATAACTTTTAGATTAATATCCGACTGCTTATATTAAATTTCAAATTGGCCTCCAATTTATAGTTTACACTTATACACACTTCGGAAGATAATATCAAACTCACTCGGTGAAAAAAAATACTCACAAAAAACCTTACATTATATAAAAGATAGTTTGCAATACAACACAATATAACTCACCGAATAGAATGAAATAAAGCCGTAACATCTCGTAACATGTATTCACAGTCATGTACAACACTCGTTTGATAATTATTAAGCGTCTCGATAGATATCGTGACCCGACCTCTGGTTTATCTTTAAGCCGAAATTAATCTTAACGTCTAGTTTTTCAAATGTTATATACATTTAATGTTTAAGTATTTTTGATCTATATTTCATTATGGAGGCAGTGTTTGTACATATAATTTATAAGAAATATATTCTATAACATTATATTCGTGCGTGAATATCAAACCAGAATTCTCATACGCCGTAGGGTAAGACGAAAAATATGACTCTTGTCCTATTTGTAGAAATCCATTTTCACCACGACACGGTAATGTTCTTATAAGGGATGTAAGTATGAGTGTCAAATATTTCTTTTACATTACTTTCGTTCACACTTCATAGATTTAGATGGATTTGGTTTCAGTTTGAAACAGGATTAGAATATAAATGTACAGGAAAAAAAAGTAGATAGGGTTCCATTGCATTGCTGGTAATACATATTTTAAAATTATGACGAACCCAAAGTTTGAATGGAACATTTATTCTAACGATGTTCAAAATGATATTTTTTTCAAGATTAAGCCAATGACCTTACTCGGTCTGAGAAACAGAATATTTAAACATGAACAGCTTGAGGCGATAACAACTTTACTTTAACACGATAAAACGCCGGTAAACATTTTTCCAATACTTATTGCGGAAACTCATCAGGTCGGTAGACGGCTGACAGAGATTTTTATTCACACAGTTTTTCTCTAGTTTTAAGATTTTTTAACGAATTTACGGAAACAGTATTTTCTTTACAAAGTAAGAATGTTTCAAACAATCGGTGGAGCTTCCAAAATGTACTTGTTAAATGATATAAAGGATACGTTTTAAATAATACAAAGATATGCCTTAAATTTATTTCAAGAATGTTTTAATTATATTTGATACAGTTTATTTAAAATAAATATAGTCGTACGTAGAGGTTATCTTGAGGCCTTGACTATCTGACTGTGACCTAAATTATTAGAAATTCTCATAATCGCAGTGCCTTCAAGTAAACATATTATTTACATTAATATCAGCTGGTGATGATTAAAATAAAAAAACGAATTAACTATTAAAATAATCCGCAATAATCAAATAATAATACAAAAAAGTTTACTCATTTAGACTCTTGTAGACTTGCAACGTTTGTTAATCTTTTTATTATTTCCTAAGAGCTTTTCAGCTATCCAATTAAATATGTTTCTATTTATAATCACAGAAAAAACAATCTCACTGCATCCATTTACGCAAACTATTTATAACAGTTTTTTCCTCTATAACAATATTGTGTTACTCCAAAGCAGTTTTCATTGAAAAGCCAACAGTACTTTACTAAGTTGTTCAGATTGATATATGTAATGAAAATCTATTATGCCTTGTTAATATATTTCCTAAATTAAAAATATTGATTCTATTAAATATTTAGTCATGAAATATGTACAAATATTGTAAATAACGTTCTATTTCTTTTGAGTCTTGCATATTTTGACGGCCTTTTTCTTGTTCATATCTATGATTATTTCTACAACTGTACTTTATGTCTCACTTCTGAGTCGTTAAGAGCTAAAAAATTACAGTCATTATTACAGCAATTTACGCTGAAACCTCAACATTTCCGTTGTATTCGTATAACTTCTCCTTTAATTTATTGTATCAAAAAGAAACTCAAATATTTACAGCTATCATAAAACAGAGCATATTACTTTGCTCCTAAACAAAAAAATAAATTAATAAAAAAGTAAGATAAAGAAATATTTCCTAAGACTCTTTGCAAAATTATAATGATTACAGAATGGCTGAAGTTAAACATTAGATATGTAATTTCATATGTAAAGTTATCTCAATGTACTCTAAAGTGTTTCTCTGGTTTATATCAGCTATCCAAATCTCGAGCACTATTGTACTGGGTATGATTACTACTCAAACTTACCAAGAACTAAGTAAATGTTACATCAACGAACATGAACATCTACACAATATGTATGTTATACTTTAATACGCTTCCAATTATACATATATCACTCAATATAATATATTCTTATGTTCCAGTTTTTCTAATTTACAGTGTCTTAGTTACAGTCTTTAATTCAAAATTAATTTTAAAGCTAGTTGGACGTTTGAAACAACAAAAACAGTAAGACGCTAGATGCACCTAATTTTAAATATTTTACGATTATTACGTTTGTTTAATGTGTATAATCTAAAATATCTAAATCGTAAAAGTTATAGGATAAAATTATTGTCATCAAGAATGTTTAATTTAAAAAAAATCAATATTATTAAAGTAAGTTATAAGTTCACAAGATTACTAAATGTTAGTGCTAATAATTGGAAGAAAAAGTCTCTTTTTTTATCTTTTTCTCCACATTTATCTTTGGAAGGAGAGTAAATGTATATTAGACATATAAATGAAGAGAAATCTTAAAGAATGCCGTAGATCTTTGTAAACAGATCCTAACTAATAGTCTAAATGAGACGCCTGAGAATTAAATATTTTTTGACATTTCTACACCGTTCTGGCCAATGAACTCTATTCCCCTACGGTACATATAAGTCCAGACACATGCTAATTAGGGTCCACAACTAAGAGTAAACAAAAAACATTTTACTTTCATCCCAAAATGAGTGGTTTTGTAATTGTTTGAATCAAACATTTATTTTTAACGGCAGTATATTACGAAAAGGAAAAGAAACTTTGCTTACATAATATATGCAGTAAATTCAAAATTTACAAGTACCTACAGTGATTCTAAAGAATATTAGTAAAAATAGGTCTCATAGATTTTTGTATGTGAGTTTATTGTTACATCGAATACTTAAAGTGACCTTTTAAATGACCTTTAATTTTTTGGCCAGTTTTTTATTTCTTATTTACATCGTTAAATAACTTCAATATAAAAGAAAGTCAAAACACGAATGTGTGATCATAAATTTTTCCACGCCACACGTCATTACAGTTTCAGTCAGACTTTTCACTTTTCATTTAAGTTTCATCTTCGTTATGAAAAATTAACACCTATATTTTTATAGTCTATTCTTTTATCTAAACGTCGGGAGTATGTAGTTAAAATAATAAAAACGAGTAATAAATCCGAAGATATTAGTTTTATTTATAGGAATACTCGCAAAAGTCTTATTATCTCATTATTTTATCATTATAGTATTTCTGCGATATCAAACAGGCAAATATTATTTATGTGCTACTTTGAGTGTGACAGCTTCTCGGTTATTTATTTTTTATATTCAGATCAGTATCAAGACATTTATTAATTAATTATGAATGAAAAATACATTATTAATTTAATATAGCTTAAATTTCGTGAATTGCTTTGGTAACGTTATAAAAAAAATGTGCTAATAATATGGAGTGATAATATGCAGTTTGTGAACCGACGGGTTTCTGGGAAATCTGTTTTTATTAAAACTTTTTGTTTTATATTTAATTAAAATAGATAAATTGAACAAATAAAAAAATATTTTAAACAAATAGATATGTATACATATACACATACATTTATATTTTACACAATAGACACATTTACATTTGTACCTAGCATTTCACTGAATATAAATTGCATATAAGATAATAACACAAGTTACAGACCCATACACATATACATATGTATAATACTTTTCAAAATCTTGCACTCTATTCTTTTTCATTCTTTACTACTCGTAAAATAGTAGAAGCTATGGCAACCAATGAAATAGAACGAAAAGGGAATGCTAAATCTAGTAACATTACATCCAGAACAAGTTACAGTCAATAGAGGACGGGTAGAGTTTACAAACATTTTAAATTTATTAAGTAACATGTAATATAAATTTAAAAAGATCTTAGCTGTCTGGTGTCATTTATTTAAAACCATACATCAAAAAAACAGTACTAGGTCAGTGCATACAGTCATTAGGATAATTACAAAAAATGTTTTAGAATAATTAACTCACTGAGTGATATGACATGACTATTCCTCCATTTTGTTTATTTAAAAATGAGTTTTTAAAATATGTACTAAAACTGAATCTTATGGTTCACGCCTAACATGAGTCATTTTATGGAAAGTCTAATTTGGTTTCAATTTCATTTAAAAGTAATCATAAAACATAAAAATAATATAAAAATAGTAGTTAAAAGTATGTTTTTATTCTAAGTTGGTGACAGGCTTACATCCCGTCTGTACTTAAGTTATCACTGTAGCTTGTGGGACCGTGCAATACAAAAGTATCATTAACGCGTGGTCAACCTACTTTTTTGTTTCAACGTATTCGTTCTAAAACCCCAAAACGAAATTCGCAAAACACCAGAGTTCCAAAATGTTTTGAATATTTTACAGAAGTTGTGAAAGGGAATCGATTACAAACAAAGTCAGAGAATACGAGAAGATTTGATGTGAGATAGATATCAATATTAATTATTCACTCAAGTAAAGTCAGTGGTGGCCTAATGGTTAGAGGGCCCGCCTCTCGTTGCCGTCGGCGCGGGTTCAATCCTGACCCGGGCAAGTACCAATGTGATTTTTCCGAGTCATATGTGCTTTCTAAGAATAGTTAGACATCACTGATTAATGCTTATTCCCAAAAGAGGGTGTTGATATCAGGCAGGCGGCCGGCCGTAAAAAACAATTAGCCAACACTATTCACAACATGTAAGGCAGACCCTGGCTATAGCCGGGAAATTGGAGGGTAGAAGAAGAAGATTAATTATTCGCTCAATAACGATTCCCACTTAAAAAAAATCAAACGAAACACGAGCATTGAATTTTGCACTACATCATTTAATTGTCATAATATCAAGGTAATTTTATCTCTCAGGATGAAAAATGTATTCAGTTCAATTATAATCTACTAGTTTTTGCCCGCGACTTCGTCCGCGTTAGTTTGGTCAAGAGTAATATATGTAGGTATAGCTGACCAGGCGAACTCTATTCCGTCTTAGAGGCCATAAATAATCAGGTTTTTTCCTGTTTCAATCAAACAGAATGATTGACATATTAGTTAGTTGTCAAATCTAATGTCAAAAAATAACGTTTGTATGGGAAATAGAAAAAGGCTGTTTTTAGAGTTTTTCCGGCAATTATTCCAATTTTTCTCACCTTTTAAACCTTCCCTGGACTTTCAGGAGTATTTCAAGACTAAAATTGGCCAAATCGGTTCAGCCGTTCTCGAGTTTTAGCGAGACTAAGGAACAGCAATCCATTTTTATATATGTACTAGTTTTTGCCCGCGACTTCGTCCGCGTTAGTTTGGTCAACAGTAATATATGTAGGTGTAGCTGACCAGGCAGTGGTGGCCTAGTGGTTAAAGGGCCCGCCTCTCGTTGCCGAGGGCGAGGGTTCGATCCTGGCCCGGGCAAGTATCAATGTGATTTTTCCGAGTCATATGTACTTTCTAAGAGTATTTAGACATCACTGACTTATGTTGATTCCCAAAGAGAGGGTTGATGTCAGGCAGGCGGCCGGTCGTAAAAACAAATAGCCAAAACTATTCACAAACATTTAAGGCAGACCCTGGCTGTAGCTGAGAAATTGCCAGGTAGAAGAAGAAGCTGACCAAGCAAACTCTATTCCGTTTTAGAGGCCATAAATAATCAGGTTTTTCCTGTTTCAATCAAACAGAATGATTGACATATTAGTTAGTTGTCAAATCTAATGTCAAAAAAAAATTTGTATGGGAAATAGAAAAGGGCTGTTTTTAGGGTTTTCCGGGCAATTGTTCCAATTTTTCTCACCTTTTAAACCTTTCCTGGACTTCCAGGAGTATTTCAAGACTAAAATTAGCCAAATCGTTTCAGCCGTTCTCGAGTTTTAGCGAGACTAAGGAACAGCAATCCATTTTTATATATATAGAAGATATAGAAGATAATGTTCATTACATTATCCAATAATTACGACAGCTTTCAATGTCTAGTTGAACTATGGTTGGAAATCTAAACTGTAAACAACAAGGACTGCTGAATTCGTCAACCTCACTTCTACTTAGTAAGAAAGATATATCATTGACTCCACTATGCCCGAAGGAACTCGCATTTTATTTAAATCGTGAACATTTCTCTATATGAACTTACTATTTATTTAAAATAAGTAATAAAATAAAGTTCACATCTTCAGTTTCAAATTTATTTTAAGTCGACGTATTATTGCTACTTACAATGTTCGTGACTGAGGTCAATCAACTATCAGTGAACACCTTTTTTTTACTTTTTCTTAAAATAATTTGTATATTTTATATATTATCACGTATTAGTATGTAATGAGAGCCCTTACAATTCTACCAACAGTAAAACTGTAAGATTTTTTTAATGTACCTTGAAACATCTGATTTTTTTATGAGCAACCAGGTATATAACATTGGTACTAGAAAAATAGAAAAATATGAGTCATTATGTTACAAATAATTAAAAAAGATAGGTAGCAAAAATAGCTAGAACGAAATATTTCATCAAATATACTTTCATTATTTTAATAATGAGAAGCGCTCTACTTTTTCAACTTTAATAAAATGTGAGTTATATCCTAGGGAAGATACATTTTAACAAAAGAATGTTTGTGATTAGATTATAATATTCAAACCAAGATAATTAAAAATATGAAATGAATTCTCCAAAGTTTATTTAAACATTTACTAATTCTCAGGTTTATTTTGAAATAACCTTTTTATAGTTTACATTGCTCGTTCCAGATACTGATATCAAAAGAGTCGACCTAATATTTAACAATAGAAAAATAACAAGAAAATCATTATAAAATAAAAACGAAAAATCTGCCCAAAGTCATTTTCATCTACTTGTTATGTAAACTATTATCATACTAATTTTAACTTAAGTTCGCAAGACGTTTTATATTTATTTACATGAACCTTTCTTCTTCTTCTACCTGCCAATTTCCCAGCTTTTAGCCAGGGTCTGCCTTACATGTTGTGAATAGTTTGGGCTAATCGTTTTTACGACCGGCCGCCTGCCTGACATCAACCCTCTTTGGGTATGCATTAATCAGTGATGTCTAAATACTCTTAGAAAGTACATATGACTCGGAAAAACCACATTGGTACTTGCCCGGGCCATGATCGAACCCGCGCCCTCGGCAACGAGAGGCGGGCCTTTTAAACACTGGGCCACCACTGACTTTGTTGGTATTTACATGAACTATATGAAACCACAATTTTTTTCTTTCAATTCTCTGATCCGGTTTTCGTAAATACAAATGGAATTTTATAATCAGAATGTCATTGAAAATGAAGTATCTAATTGGAATCCATGTTGAATTGTTTGCACATTACCCGGATTTAAATAGTTGATTCGATTGATTGATCAGTGAAATGTACATATACCAATAAAATGTTAAATTACTTACATTTTGTTCCTTCAGTGTTGAACATGTGATCACACCCTATGAAACCCTGTCATGACCAGTTAATTATTATTTGCCTGTATTTTCTTTTTCTAAATAGCTTTAGCATCATCCTTAAATTAAAAAGTTGATGAAGGCCGTAAAACGAAAGAATTACAGTCATTTATAAAAATCTTCTAAATTTACTTACAGGAGAAAAAAGTTATTTGTACTATATAGGAATATTTATTTACTAAGAATCATTTATATAAAAATTAACAGTAATAATTTTTTTAATAACATTTTCTACAGAACTATGTACAATAAATGATGATAAAAAAGAATTGAGTTTAACAATGAAAATAAAATTGTCTTTTTTAATTGAACCACAGCCTATATTTCATCATTAATTTAAGTTCAAAGCAACAAACAACGATTGACGGAAAAATTTTAACGAAAGAAAAAAACAACACTTTAAAAATATTTGGCTTTGTTATGTAAAACTCAATATCGTATAGAACAATAGAGTTTTCTATCTAAACTATTTATGGATATAACACAGAATTATAAATTCTCCAAAGTTAATAATGCCATGAAAATTCCAAGTGAGCCGTTACTCTATGACTAAGAAGTAAAGTTTGTCCTTCACGGCACTATCTATGTAAGTTAGAACAATTCCCGTTGTTTTAATAGTTTAAGAAGTGTTGTGATAAAATTTAAATTAGTTGTAGTCACACTTTATGGGTGCAAAATAATTTATAACAACATATAATTATATCTATCGAATACAATGAACTTAGTCCTTTTATACATTATTTTCTAGTTTCCATTAATATTCTGTAAATTTGAACTGAATCCTTAATTCCCAAGGTCCTTAATTCGTAAGGTAGTTATTTCCAACTACAACATGTCTTGTACCAATCTGTAATCACACCACTTATGTACTTTGCGAGTATAAAATTGTAGCCTATATAAGTACAGTGGCTGTAACTGAATGTTTATTATTAATACTACTCATGTAAAAGATACCTTCTGCTCTTCAAGATACCTAAACGAGTTTTCTATTTTTTAATCAAATATATAACTGTTTAATTATCTATGCACAGGTGAAATTTTCACCTTATTTGTTTTATTTTCTAGTTGTCACTGTCTGCAGTAACACGCTACATATTTCTTCCGTGACATATACTAGTCTTTGTTAAATAATTTTCAGTGATTTTATTTATCGATTACTTGTATATGTAGATCAACAAAAAAAAGCCTATTTTTAATACTGTTCAATACCAAATAGTCTATATTTAATATAACCTATATTTTTTATTGCCAAAATTTTAAAGGAAATTTAGGCACTAAAATAACCAATATTTTATTAAAACTACTTGTTGAACTAAATTAAATTACTTACTATAATGGTTTTAACATAATTGACCCATCGTACCTCATTTATTGTATAATAAGCCACTAGATTAATAATAATAATTTTAAAACCACAGCTAAAATCAACCCACACCACATTTTCCTCTCGGATCTAAATGAGTGGTTTCCTGTTAGTAAATTAAATCCTGTAAACAATTTAACTAATGCGTTGAGGAATTTATCCAAAACCAAGTAATTATTTACATTGTCATGATATCAATAAAGGTAAATAAGAAATAGTACCCTACTACAAAAATGGAGTACCTACCCCTGAATAATTAATTACTAGGAATTGAAGATATTTTTAATTATTACGTATATTTAACAATAAAACTTTCGAAGACTTCTACATATACTTTTCTACTTCTATAAAATACGTTTTTTCTTCCTTATAAGATTTTAAAATACTACTGAATGCCACACAATAACTTAAAACAATATAATAAATAACAATATTAAGCTGTGGTTTATATATTTTAATATTACCTAAATTGATCTTCTAACATTTTCTTCTTCTTCCTGGCAATTTCCCAGCTTTAGCCAGGGTCTGCTTGATCTTCTAATATTTTGTTTATATAAAATAAATTTGAATTTCAAATTCATCCTAACCTTTTTTTAGACTGTGTGCGACTGTGACTGTGGCCGGAGGGTGTGTGAGATTCAGCCTTTTGCAGGTCACTCACTAAAATCACTGCGAAAGCCATCGGCCACTATATCGGTGTGCCACGAATCTGTCAGCCGCAGGGCAGACCTGGCAAAAACCAAACTTACTCTCTCGGAGAATGGTTCAATCCCGACGGTAAGGATCGCCCCAACGACGCCGGACTTCCAGTGGAGCCAGGTTACCAACCCGACCCCACTCACGAGTGCAAGAGTGCTATTGGAGGTGTTTGAATTGCCTCCGACGCACCCCTGTACGTCGTCTGTGGAGGGAGGGTGCATCCGCTGCAACCATCCTTTCCCGCTCAGAACCCTCCTTCATGGACATGACCGTCTCACAGAAGGAGGACACCGCCAGCCAGGACTCGTCACTCTTGAGCATCTTCGCCGCGATGCTCGAAAGCGACAAGTTAAATGTTAAATGTTATAAAGTCAGTCAGGGAAACAAAACCTTCTAGGAGAAAATAAAGTATACATATATATAAATCAATGTAAAATATTTAAATAGTACTGTGGTTTTCGCATTTTAAACGATAAATTATAAAAACATAATTCAAAACATCGCCAAAATAACATTAGTTCCTTGTAAATGAAATCGCTTTGTGTCGCACTGACCAATTTAAACTTAAATAACCTAGAGTCTAATTAGGAATTCTAAATACGTATTAATGCATTCCAAAATTAGAATGGCTTATTTATATATTTATGTGTTACATTATTAGGAAAAAAAATTCGTTTAACGCTGTTTATAAACTATACTTGTATTATAAAAATAATTAAATTGCAGAGTTATAGGAGAATGGGGAATTCTACGCGGAGAAGTGACATGACTCTATCTAGGATTGCGTTCTTAACATTTTGACTCCCAAAATAAATTGAACTCAATGGAGAATTTATCGCCAATGCTTGGGAATTTACTAAAAAATCTACTAGAAGTACTAAATACATTCTTGATTGTAGAAATGCTTTGATTTATTAAATGGTAATAACATTTTTTTTACAGATATAAAGCTGACACAACGCAGATTCAAAATGTACTTGATACATTGAAATTCACATTATCTTATAGCAAAATGTAAAAATTAACTGCGTCATTCTAACTCATGAAATATTTTAAATAAGTAACGAGACGTGAAATCACTATCCCCAAAAAATATAAATTTAAAAATGGAGAGCGAAATTTAATACAAAAATTTACTAACATATCTTACTTTTTATTAGGAAATGTAGGCACATATTAATATTTAATGTTTTTTCTTACATTTCCACTCGATTGCTTCTTCATACTATTGTCTAAACTTTCTTGAATTTTAAAGATTATAAACAACTATTAATCTTATAAACGTAAACGAGCCACCAACAAATGAGGTTTTGAAAGAAATAATTTTCCTAAGTAATACTAAATAAATCAGTAATTTAATAAGTGAATGCCGAAATAAAACTAATATTTTCAGATTTACTACGCATTTTATCGTACCGCGATCACGGTTGCTGTAGAGTAATCGTAACTTCTGGAATATATTGTTTAAATAATAAAAAAACGCGTAGTAAATCCGAAAATATTAATTTTATTTTAATACGTACTCGCAAAAGACTTAGATCTCATAAACTAAATGCCGTTAAAATAGAATACTAAAGAGATATAATTTGTCTGAACTATTCCAGCTTTAACTAAAATAAATTATTCCAAAAAAGCAGCTTATTACGCAATCTAATACGCGTGTTTCCGCAAAACAAACGAACATGATGAAGAACTTGGCGCGAATGAGCTGTAAGCACCGATAAGAGCATTATTGGTTCATTTAATTTTAATTCGTATAGAGTTTGTGAGCCGCGTGTGTAAAGGGCGCGAGCGCACGTAGATGTACCTCGCTTGTCCCCACGTTCAAGTGCAAGGCGTGAGTGGGTTCAACCAGTATTCTTAAATTCGTAAATAAATACATATATGTATCAGTAGCAATAAGTACATCGCTATTTCGTTGACCGTGCTATTGAACATTATTTTATGGTTTGAAGAATTCGAAGTAACAAATTTATATCTTAAAATATTATTTCTTATTTTCAAATGAAATCAGAGAAATGAACCGAAAGTTGGGCACTAATCTTTGTTAATTTAGTGAGCCGAGTAAAATCACTTCCATGCAGGTATGAAACAACCGACCCGCAAAATTTTAACCAAATCGCTTCATCAGAGCGTAACGATGATTGACTGGGGCGGCGATGGGAGATACTTTCAATCGTATTACAATTTTTTTCATGGGTATCCCACTTATTTCTTAACTTTTATAATTTTTTGATTTTTCCTATGCAATTACCGAGTTGGATTCCAGATTTCATGCTTCTAGGTCATCTGAAAGTGGGTTAGGTTTAGGTTCCATATATCAGTAAAATAGATGAAATTTCAACCTTCATATTTTATGCATATAAATTAACACGCGTAGATTTAGGTATTTACCTTAAAAGAGGTTTTGAGTCATAAAATGCTCAAAAGTAGCATCAACGTGCAATGATACACTCTGAACTGGCCAGCCAGTTGCTATGCTTTGCTTGAACTTGCCCTAAGATGCTGCCGCGTGTCTGGATTCAATTAAAATACAACTGCTAGTATTATTATCCAAGCTATGATCATTATAATATATAATTTTTACTAAACCCACATCGAATGTTTGTCTTACACGTTCATAAGATCATGAGCAGAAAAGATGGAAGTGTCTGACCGATTCTGACAGGTCGCTGCAAAGAAACGGAAACCTTAGGATCATATAGCTATGAAATAATAAAAAAACACATAATATCCAAACAACTCAGTTCCATTTGTCGCAATATAAATGGTGTTTACGTATTGGATCAACCTTTTAGTTAACTGTAATTACGATTTGTTTAGTGTCATAATAAGAATAGACACGTCTATACTGCACGTTATTTGGCTGTTAATACTGTATGAATTATAATATTATATTATACTCTAAATACTTTTATGAATGTGACGTTTTCAAAACTAAAGTTATGACTATTGATCGTGTTTCATGTGCGAGTGCATAATAGCAAGTAGAAATAACCTTGAATGCTTTACATCGATCGTATTGGCTTCTGGTCTACAAAGCGCTGATTAAATATTTTGAGCTTACCGTCATTCTAGTTATTTAGTAGAAAAGTAACATTACAGTCTAAACTTTAAAACATTCAGTAAATATAAAAACTCTTTTGATGGTAAAATAAGCTAACTTAAGGTAATTTTAAAATATTATTTCTAAGGACAACTATTAATAAGGTGTAAACGATAAGTTTTGAATTAATACATAAAATAAAAAGAAGTAGTGCCTTTATATATAACCTGTGACTTATACGGATCTTAATTAATTTGAAATCCACCTGAGAGTCTGAAGCAAACGAAAAATAAAGATAAAGTGAGATTGGATTCCAATCGCTCGCTTTGTGTACCTCTATACATACGGTATAGAAGTATGAAGATTAGCTCTCTTGTTAGCAAATTAAAACGGATCACGTAGATTCAAACAAAGGATCTGATGCAATATGCAAATAATAATTATTAAAGATTAAATTCTTAACATACTTAGAGATGAAAATGTGTGTGAAAAAAACATATAAGAAAATATTAGTTTTATTTAAACTATTTAATTAGTAATATTTTTAAGTTTTGCATAAATCTTTATTATAGAATGGCTGTTGTTGGGCTTTTCTTTAAATGACTTTACTTTATTTTCAGTTTTTTTCTGCTTCAGTAATATTTTAATACTGTGGAAGAGTCAATAGTCGGAGGTCGCTTTGAACAAAATAAAACAGTTCAAATTAGAATTTATGCTGTTATGCTTCTTGAAAGGGTAGCTTATGTTATAATATATCACGAAAAGACTTTTTTTTAAATTCCTCTTTAAGTTCCTTTACATATGTTAAGAACAAAATAGATAACATATGTATTAGTATTTAGCTTCGATATGTATATATATCTATGTAAGATTATATATATATATCTTATATAAGACAAAACTATATTTTATATACAATAATAATTCTATTGATTCAACTTCTATTTTTTTTGTCTCTTATACTGCCTTTTACTTTTACTTTTGTACCAGTGTTATATCCTTTAGGGGGTACTTGGTAGTAATGTTTTTAGCATTGTGTCCGGTTTTTATATATTATTTACATAATATAATTAATATATTTGTAAAGTCAATTTTTTCACAGACTTTACAAGTATATCAATTTCATTCTAATGTAAAGTTTTAAAACACATACAAGTATGCAAACATAGTTCAGATCAATACAGAATTATATATATGTACATATATGTAAAAGTAAGAATTAACGCACAGTTTATAAGTGTTTAATTTATATATCAATATCATCATAGCTCTCATTTACATTTCACAAACATAGTGTATATTCTATTTCATTTCAACATGAAGACTAAAATGAAAACATATTTTGTTACGAAGCTGACCATTTTCAAATAATTATTTTATCAAGAACAAAGATTATATAATATCATATCTGTTTGATTCTAAGAGAAATTCAATTATCAAAACTTTAAGTGATCCTCTAGAACCAAAATCTAGAGATTTTGGTTCTAGAGGATCACTTAAAGTAATAAGTAATATGAACAGCTTGAGGTGATAATGACTTCACTTTAAAACGCCGGTAAACATTTTTCCAATACTGATTGCGGAAACTCATCAAGTCCGTAGCGAACTAATAAAAAAATATTTTCATCGTTTTTCTCTGATTTTAATAATTTTAGAAGATTTATCGAAAGCGCTCTTGATATTTTTTTCAAAACATAAAATGATTTTAATAAGCTATATCTCTTGGATTCTAATTTATTTATTCATAAAGTTTTCCATTGATGCTGCCTCCCACTTTTTTTTTATAAATGAGAGGTTTTTTTTTATTTTGAGTTTTTGTGTATAATATATTTTTATATTCATTTTACCAAAAATGTATAAAAATAAATAATCTGCTTTAAGCACTAACGAGCATATAGATAAAATATTCGCTTTTTGAAACCAGAAAGCACAGCCTCACTGCATCATTTTACACGAGCCATTTAAAAACAATTTTCTCTTCTATAAAATTTTTATCTGTTACTAAAAGTAAGTTTCAATGAAAAAGCAATTGGTATTTTATAAGCCTAGCTTCATATATATACTGAAATTTAATTAAAGCCCGTGTTTAATTGTTTACACATTGCCCGCACGTAAAATGTTGATTATTATTGATTTTGTGGGACTGAAATTAAATTACATTCGGACACTTCAAAATACTTTATATTATTATAGACTACATATAACCGTCTATAATTATAAAAATCTATCCTCAGTCTCATTTTAAATATACTTACTCTCTTATCACAGAGAATATAAGTCCTATTTTTTTATTATTAAGTTGAAAAATTGATAATCCAAAGCTCGTAACGTTTAGCTCAGTGGAAAAAGAAATAACTCCAGCGATGATTTGAAAGATAAGTATTTTACTATAATAACGTTTACTTAATCAGAATAATCGGTTCTTAAATGAAATGATTACAAATAAGGATTATATTTAATGAAAAAATACGAGTATATCATATTTTTTTTATGTGAAAGGTGGCAAAAGGGCAGACGGCCTATTTGGTGGGCAGTAGTGACCGTTGCCCATGGACATCGGCAACATAGATATTACGGATGCGGTGCCAACCTTGGCTGTTGAGAAAATGGAAGGTGTGGGAATAAGGAAATCGTAGGAAAGTGTGGGAACAGGGAAAGGGCAACTCTTTCACTCATCGGACGAAATGCAGCCATTAAAGGCTACTTCACGACGATCTTGTACGAAAGGGTGGTAATACCACGGTCGAGCCGGACCATATTTGAGCTATAATAACTTCAGCACATCTAGGCTCTACCACCTAAAATATCTTTTATATTGTACAATAATCTAATAATATTTTCATTTGTATGACTATTAGGATATAATGTAAGTATTAGTATGTTGGATCATAACATGTCGCACCCACACTAGATATGATATTTAAAATTGTAGACAAATAGATTAACAAAATAATTATTACCAATCTATTATAAAGGTTTCCAGCCTAAAAGATTTAATAAGAAACGAATATTATCTACAATGTTTCTAAATATTTCGTACACATTTTGCTTGTAAATTAATTTTACGAAAAGTATACGAGTATATTTTTCTTATTTCAATTTCATGTATAAAGTAAATATTACTATTACTGTGCTTAGTTTTCATTACGCCTTGTATATTTTTAATTATTTTGTAGGTCGAAGCTTTTTATTTGAGTAATTGGAAAATCTTACCATGAATAACTCCAACAATTTTTATAAAATACGGCCTATTTTATAGTATGACATAATGAACAAGCAAATATAAGAGCCACTTTAGTGTATAGCCCCAGCTAAAATCAGGAATTATTCCTGCTTTGCAACGTTTATCGTCTTCAACAAAAAACAACAGGATTTTTTTCTCATAATCAAAGGTTTTGTATTCATAAATAAAATTAAAGGTGCAATACAATATGATTGATGTGCTAATGAATTTATTTAAATCAAACTATTATTAGCAATAATGTAAGAAAAATATCGGTTCGAAAGAAGAGAACAGACTGCTTAGAAAAGAGACTTAGATTTTTACACTCATTCGAATAACACAAAGGAATGAGGAATTGATATATTTTTAGTGCTCCGCAACATTTCTTAGTGTAGATAGATTATAATTAGATTAGCTAAGATACTTAAAATTGTATGAGATCTGCCCTTTTCTAACCCCAAGCCTATTATCCTAACTTGAGATGAAAAAAGAACGTTAGAATAAATGGTCTATAAATATATAATTAAAAGGCGTAGTGCCAATACATATCACCTGTGACTTGTATGATCGTAATTAATTAGAAATCTACGTGAGACCCTGCAACAGAAGAAAATAAAGATAAATTGAGATTGGATGTCAAGGGCTTCGCTTTCTATACATGGTACAATACCAAGTATATAAATACTTCTATAAGTGTGAAGATTAGCTCTCTTATTCCTGAATGTAATGAGATTCTAAGATTTTAAAAACAGGTCTGGTGAAGCGACCAAAAGTCTATTTAATACTAATACCATCTTTATACGCCCATAGTTTATTTTCTAATTATATTTATTGTAATTTTAGAATGCTTCTTCACATTCCTTATCTTCTATTAGATTGTGATATAAAGGTTAAATATTTTTTCAACTTAAAGTTCACGCGACATTTCATCGAAACGTACTTTTTACAGATTTACATAATTTTGCAATAAAAAAGGCACAAGGCGCTTTATTGTTCACTACTAGATAAACCATTTGAACCCATGCATTCGGTTACTATGAACAATCGTCATCGTGGCATTGTTTGGACTCATGACAAAAAAACTTCTTTTCGAAAATGTTCCCTACAAAAGGGTCTAAGTTTATCATCTATCACTAACACGTAACTATTCTTTTCCATTGTCTATTTTGTTTAGGGTTGTCAACTTTGCTAATAATAATCTAAGATACATTATCCAAACATGCACCGGTCTAAAGATTGACACAGGTTTTATAGTCGATCGGTGTTGCGTTCGGAAGCGCCCCCTGTCTTACTCCCCTGTTGTAGAAGTTTCACCACTGCAGTTACATACGGCACGGCTACTACTACAAGTATCTTCTAACTAGCTGGATGTTTAGCTTTACAGAATGGAGACCATGTTATAATTGGTTTGGGAAATCCAAAAAAGAATGGGTTTCTTTATAAAAGTAGTAAACAGATACTTTTAAGATAGTAACTCACAAATTGTGCTATCACAGGTAAAATACATGCACAATATTTCAATATCATTTACTTATAGTGAGATAAGTGGATGAAAATGAAAGATGGTGGTATGATGAAAATATCAAACACCAAACTATACATGATCCTCTGAGAAACAGAATATTTAAACATGAACAGCTAGAGGCGATAACGACTTTACTTTAACACGATAAAACGCCGGTAAACATTTTTCCAATACTTATTGCGGAAACTCATCAGGTCGGTAGACGGCTGACAGAGATTTTTATTCACACAGTTTTTTCTAGTTTTAAGGTTTTTAAGACATTGTATTGATCCTTTCTGTTTTTAAAAAGATACCTAGTTTTAATAATTTGGATTCTAAAGCTAATCTAATAATAATTTTATCTTTTGTCTTTCATTTTGCTCATCCATAGAGTTTGCGACACTGCGCAGACACTTTATCTTGCCTGACACTATTTATAAAGCAAATATACTAGACAAATCAATATAAATTCAAAACAAATAAATTTCACATATTTGATTACGTGTAATATTACATAATGTATTTGAATTTGCATATATAATTATTTGTTAAAATATTCATTACATATTTTTAAGTTATATTCAAAAGGAAACGTAAAGTCCAGCAAAACATAGCCTTTTTAATCCAAAAAAAAGTAGCCTTACTGCATCCAATTTACACGACCCATTTATAAAACAATTTTCTCGGTCATAACAGTTTCACGAGTCACTCGAAGGTAGTTTTCGTGAAACGGCTAACGGTATTTTATACAGAACTGTGTTATTTAGATTAAAACATTTAATTAAAGTTCGTGTTTAATAGTTTGCACTGTACTCGAATGAAAAAAGTTGATTCGATTCATTGATTTTATCAAAGGAATGTTTACGAGTAAAATGTTGAATAAAATTCCATGCTTTTCCATTTGTAGACCACATGGATAATTATAAAATACATACAAGAATTATGCGCATGTACTATACTTTCATTTATTTCTATATAGTTATTAGGTTATAATTTTAATATAATGAATTGGATTTTTTACTTACATTAGGTTTTTTATAAACTACATAGTTTACTTGCTTGCTTGCTTAGTAAAGCATTCTCGTTCCAAATTATATTACTAAAGCCATCGAAAGCAAAATTCTTCAGCTTCAACTTACGCTTCGATAAAACACCGAAACAAGAAATAATAATTGGCAGACGACTGAAAGATGAGTCTTTTGCAATTATTGCGTTAAATTAATCGAAATAATCGGTTCTTTAGTCAGCAAATTTATATAACACAAGTATTAAATATTTTTATTTAAAATGTAAATTATATAAATTGTTTAATGTACATATACTGTTTGAATACGATAATAAAATTCTGAAAGACTTTATTCGTCCCAATTAACGCTCCTATTTAAACTGATGTACATTTATTTCAAAATCGTTACAGAGAAGCATTACATTTTAATCTGACAATCAACTTATGAAATAATCTTTGCTGACTTATAATTATTTTGTAGGCATTATTCAATAGCAACTTATTATTTACATAAATGGAAACAGAAACGAAATATACTTGTGTTTTTCTATAATTAGAAATATACAAATAAATGTGATCAGTATAAAAAATTTTAGGTCCAGGTTCTTATATATTAAATGAATTGAAATACTTCATAATATTACACTGAAAATTTCGCATAACACTATAAGCTACCAAATAAACGAGACATTGTGTTTTATAACCGCAGCTAAATTCAGAAGTGGATTTTGTCTTTGAAATGCTAATCAGTACCCACAACAAGCTACACTAATTTTTGTCCTCTAAATGGGTACTGTTGTGTTCCTGAATAATAAATAATTTACATGCCTGTAACTAATGTAAGCTAAAATTACCAATAAAATAATATAAAGAATAAAGAGAAGACGATGCTTTTGATTATAAAATGAATTTCATTCTGTATAGTGATTCGAATAGATTACATTCAAAAAATTAAATTTTTTGTATCAACAAAATTGTATAAGACTATTTGTTGGCTGATGTACTTTGAGAATATATGAAAATTGAATACTTTATGGCTAGCTACCTCAACTACAAATAATTTTCCAAAAAGAACTTTTGCTTTATTTTTCAATTCAAATAATAAACTCAAAAAACTTCGTGTCATACGGAATCTGTGTTTATATCGTTGTTAGTTAATTCAGAATATACCTTAAAGCTTTATTTTTTATCGTACACTACAATCATATCTCATTTAAGATAAGATAAGAGTCCCACTGGAATAGTCTTATGTGAAGAAAATTATTCAAGAAACAACATAACATTCATAAACACTTCTAAATAAAAGAGTGGTGTACTTTTTTACCATTACTCTCTTTCGCATTTGTCAATTTTTAACGTTTAAATATTAACATATACAAAAAAAAATTAATGAAACTATGTTTTTCGGATTTTTAGAGTTTTCTATTAATTTATTTTTACTTTTATACGACGTTTCGTTTAGTTGACAATAACGGTAATCACGGGACAGGCGAGAGATATAAAAAAATAAAATAAAGTCGCATAGTCATATCCGTAAAACATAGGTACTTTACATTTTAAATATTCACATGTGAAAATTAATATATCATTAAGAAAAAAATGTACCGGAAGCAATTTTAGTAGAAACAAACTTTTTAAACCAAAAACGAACGTGCAATTTGTCTATTTTATATACCTAGTCGAAGTGTAACACTTGGATGTAAATAAGAAAATTTCAATCAACATCTTTAAATAATCCTGATTATGTGTAATACTTTTACGAGAACACATAAAGATCAAATTTTAGCATCGGATTAGTTTTGTATATTTTATTATTCTTCATTTTGCATCACGTTTCTATTACATTTCAGTAACCGTTATCACGGACAGGAGTCATGAAATTGTTTGTCAAATGGTCTTTGTTTTGTCAGTCACAAGGGGTTTCTTAATTTTGCTCGTGTAATTAATGATCTAGATTTACGCATAATGAGCTATATGTGTTTTACTGTGATCATAGACATGATTTTATATTTTTGATGAGGTTATTTTCAGTTGTTACGTAATGAATTGCAAGCCATTTTCTCTATTTGAATAAGGATGTTATTAATTTATATAGCCTTTCATACTAATCGTTTTATGTATATTTACTTCATAATCTAGATTCTAAGGGTTGTCACAACATATGCGATAGGTTGGTGGAGTGATTATAAACACTATCACTTAAAGTATTGCGAGGATCCATAATAATAATGTCAAGAAATATATCTTGCCTTCTATTTACTGAATTTAAACTCATTAAAGTGATTATAAAAATCAGATGTTTTATTTTTCGATAATATTCGGAAGGTATCATCGACATATCATCTATATAATAAACAATTAGTTTGAATAGACCGAAGACCTCGATGTTGACATATGTCTGCAACTACTAGAGAGAGAGCATTAAATTCATTGCAATTCCAATTAACTTGTATGTAAAATTCACCCTTTCACTTGTTTAGCAACACTTAAGTAAATCTGGACTAAGAACAGGAAAACTAATAAATAACAATTGCACATCGAAAGTAAACATTGTAATTTATTTTATTTTTTTGTCAATTTTAGAATATTTAAATTTTTTTTAAAGTTATAGAAATCCTTAATATTTTGTACATTCCCGCAGTTATATAGTATTTTTAGAATAAGTTCGCTTAGTTGATATGTAAATTAATGTAGTTCACGATAGAGCTTAAAGGACCGTCTTGTTAAAGAATGTTCCTCTTTTTGTCCGATCAATACAGATTTTATTGTGAGTGGACGTTCCCACTACAATACCTTTTATTTTGGTATAATAATTAGTCGCAATCATTATTTTGTTCGCGTTTCTCTTGTCCGCTCCAAGGACAATATGTTCTCTAAGAAAATGGACGATAGATATTTCTCTTTAGCAGACAATTATTCTTTACATTATTTACAACGTGTTACCATTGGTATGCATTTATTACAAGAAGTACATTTACAATCGTAAAGTATCAACAATAAGTAAATAATGCTCTTACGATCAATAACCTACCAATGCATAGCCAGTGTCACAAAGAACCATCCTGAACCAGATACAGTTGAATGCCACCCACCCATAATAGAGTTTGTGAAAAGAGCGACTGACAGAAAAGACAATATATTTGAAAATGTTTACTATTAAAATACAATTATTTTTACATACTTACAATTTACCTCAAAAAAGAAGGGAATTCTTGGAAGCAATTTAATCAAAAGATTGATGGAAAAACTCATAAGATGACAAACCCCATAAGATAAGAATACCCATAAGCACTTGTATATAAATTACGTTGTGACTGTTATCTTTTCTTGGACCAATGAAGAGAGAAGCATCTAATCAGTATAAGAAGTAGCAACATATCTCAGATAAATTAGCAGTATGTGCAAACACAGTAGATAAATCAAACCATTAAGTTCATGTTTTTAAACCATAATCCTCGCTTAGGAAGATAGAAATATACCAAGACTTATCTGAGGGGCTATTAAAAATTAAAAGAGCATTCTAATTTCACTAAAGAAGATGTAAAAAGAAGAAAGTATAAAATCCCCTGCCCTTGACCACACAATCAAACCTTAAGACAAAGTTAGCTCATTCTGTCTGTATCCAGAGCAGAACGCGAGAATATTAAGACGCCAAAACTATGAGGCTAACAGACATACATTTTCACGTCTTCCGTCAGTCAATACAGTTACTGTTATGTAATCGAAGCCGCAGATAAAATATAGAATAATAAAATACACAAAGTAAATCCGAAGAATACTTTTATTTTAATGTTTCTCTGAGAAATAAAATATCTAAATACGAACAGCTTGAGGCAGAAACGACTTTTATACAAAACACCGGTTAACATTTTTCCTATATCTACTGCGAGAACTCACCAGTTCGGTTGACATCTGACAGAAATTTATATTTATATAGTTTCTGTACAATTTATATTCTTATGTCTTTTTTTAAAAAGATAAAATGATTTTAATGTTCTGAAAACCTTATGTCGTAAAATTTATTTGCCCACAAACTGCTTGTTTTTCTAATATTTTATTATACAAAGGAAGTATAATCGAAAAAATTTCAAAGTTTTATATTTATTTTATAAAAATAGACTAGAATTGTTGCTAAACCTGTTTAAAAAAGGTATTATTTTAAGAACAAATAATGTATTTTAAAGCCTATACCTATCTCCAAGCAGAACGTCTTTCAATATATTTCATTTTTCTCCGCACAACTTTTATTTTCATCTACTTATGTGGTAAACTACTCTTGAACTAGTTTTATTTTTAATTACCAAGGGGATACTTATCTACAGCAAACATGCGCTTTTTAAATCCACATAAAAAGCCTCACTGCATCCATTTACACGACCCATTTAAAATATACAATATTCTCGTCAGTAACAATTTTATGTGTTACTCGGAGCTAGTTTTCGTGAAATGCCGTACTGTATTTTATTATCAGAAACGATTCATTGACATTAAAATATTTAACAAACCGTAGTTACTTGTTTGCACTTTACTCAAATGTGAAATGTTTATTTCATTGATTGATTTAAAATGAAATGTATGCGAATGAATAATGAAGATTCCATTCCTTCGACAGCTTAATACTTTGACGTAGCCCTTATTTAGTCATTATGATTATTCTTCGAAGCTTTAATTAATATGCAACTCGTATGTATGTCATTACGAGTAAAAATAACATCCATTAAGATCGAACCATTAATATTTCTGTAAACTGAGAACCATAAATTATATATAACATTAAAAAAAGATTGAATGAATTCGGGCCATATTCCCTGGCTTGTGAATCGCTTAATTGCAAAATAATGATAACGAAAAATTATATTTAAATTTACGCCAATAAATAAAAGCGAAATGTTGTAAAGACCATTAAATACATCGCTAAAATCGAAATTATTCTGTCAATAAAACTCAAAAGTGTAAATAATCTGGAATGTTAAGCGTCATATAAATTTCGAGTAAGATGTTACGTTACTACTAAGTGGTGAAGTTTCTCCTTTACGACACTTTCTGTTTAAGTTTGAACAATGTCCGTCGTTTTCATAGTTTAAAAAGTTTCAATTAACTGAACTCACAGTTTCATACTTAATATTTAAGAATCGAATAATCATGAAGATGATTTAATTTAATCACAAAATTTTGTTCGTATAATTTTGTTTATTGATTTATGTAAACATATATTGACATATTTAAATTCAATAATAATTCATACATACGAAAACAAACAAGATTAAAATTTATTATGTTTTAATAAATAGTCACGTACACTTTTTTTGTATATCCTCAACAAATCAAGCATCGGTATTAATTTTGTTTCCATAAATATATTATTCAAATATCTTACTATATCTTACATTTATTTAAAGAAAAGAAATTGTTCTATATACTCTAGTTCTATACCATATTTTATTATTAAGTTGAAAAATTGATATTCCAAAGCTCGTGATGTTTGACTCAGCGGAAAAAGAAATAACTCCAGTGATGACTTAAATGATAAGTATTTTACTATTATTACGTTCATTTAATCGGAATAATCGGTTCTTAAGTCGTAAAAGTTATACGATAATATTATTACTTTAAGGGATTTATTTTTATTGGAAATCAATATTGTATAATGTTTTCAGACTGTAAGACAAAATCACTTACTTTGTTATTGTTTGTTTTCTATGTTTATTTAGTTATTGTTATTATATCATTTCGTATTAGTATTTTTTACAATACAAATTAACTTAAAATAGCGAATTATATATGAAGAAGATATGAAGATTTTTCATTTATATTATTACTTATCTAAAAGTGACATTTTAAGAAGACATGTACAATAATTTATGTATGTGAATATAGGGCGAAGTACGAAAGGAATAATATATTTTCTTTTTATTACTGTATTTGGGAAATGCTGGCTTGGTATTTTTTATCTTTACCTTTCTTCACTGTCTCTTGCATATTTAATAAGCATGTGTATGCAAACTAAATATACGACGAAACGAAGTAGCGCCTCGGAATACAAAATGGCGCCTTAAGGTACATACTGAGATGTTAATATTTATAAAATTATTTACGTTCTATTCGAGGGTTCGCCTATGTTAATATAATTTGTGAATTTTACAAAAATCCAGACTATTTCGTAAGAAAGTTCAATAATAAATAATCAATGTTTTTGATTGTTATCCATTGTCACTTCAGTTTCGTTTTCATAGGTCAAATAGTTTTAAACTTTCCTGATGCATTTGAAACACTATTTGAAGCGAATGCGATCGAATATGTAATAATATTTATATTAAACTTAAACAAATAAAACTATCTAAAAACCAAATTAAATCTCTTTATTATAAAACACTAGAATTAATTTACACATCATATAAAAAGTATATAATCAGCTTAGGACTTTATACATGGGCATAAATGAAAATACGATCTTGACTAACGATTCTTAATATAAACACTATATATAAATCTGTTTTAAAATATTAATTAGCAACAAACGCCTGGTCATCTTTCACTCCTGTTCTCGAGAGGTAATAATTTAACCATTCTTCAATCACAGGAATATTTTCTTCAGACCATTTCGCTTCCTCCCGAATGTTTCTTAGCGATTTCTCTATAATATGTTCGGCTGAACCGAATTCGCCTTTGTGATTGTCGTACATAATAGCTACAAGATTCATACCAGTCTTTGTAGTGAACTGGGAAGTCGCGGACGTTATCATGTTATCCCAAATATTTGTTTTACTCCTGAATCTATAGGAATTAAACAATTAATATCAATCAACCTATATAATTCTGCTATACAATACATTAAAAAGGAGATTTTGTTAAGTATAATGGAAGAATATGCTCTTATTAGTTGTATAATGATAAAAGCAACACTATATACTTACTTTTCTTTGAGCACGTCCCAATTATTGTTGAGGAAATAGAATAAGGTTGTGTAACCTTGAGAATTTCCCGTCAGCATACTGAATATTAAGAATAAATCGGTTTCAGTAAAGTTTCCGTTGCCTTCTAGTATCGTTATATTTAACAATTTTTCAATTTTCTTCTCATCAACTGGACAGCCAGCTAAAGTTTTAAGGAGATATGTTCTTTCACTTTGTTTTCTTGATGGTGGGAAGTTAATAACCCTTTGTAGTCCGAAATCCCACTCCTTTTGCGTTCCCCATTTGAATACCGGACAGATGTACTGATTGGAAATGCTTTGAAAAAAAAAATTAATATTAGCAATCGATTCTATAACATACAAATACTTGGTCAAAAAATAAGAAAATCAAAATGAAATATATGTATAGTAACGTCGGATTTATCATAAAAACAAGAAGCCGCAAGAAACCCTTTTTATATCAAACAATAGATGACATTATTAATGGTCACAGCCAACAAAATGGATTGTATCAACAAAAGTATTAATGGTGAAGAGAAAACATAAAAGAATTGGAGTTTCTTTCAGCTTTTTAAGTAAAATATTGAATAGTTTTCAAACTTTAAGATTTTTTTTTTTAATTTTATAACTCATTTTACTATAATAAGTAATATATTTTTGATAGTATAACGCAACGTCAACAACCTTAAGTGTCATTAATGAATTCATAATAAATGTTAATGTACTATAGAGCTACAGATTTATTAATAATTACCATATTATAATTATTATAATTACGTTAGATCACATTATAATTAGCAAATTAATAATATAATGTATTAAAGGCACCTTTATAGTCAAAATTAAATGTTACATCAGACATTTTTTTTAATGAACGCGACAAAGGAAAACGCTATTCATCTTCCCGCGATATATTTAATATTCTTTACGTATTTTCTTCTAGCTATTAATAACTCATGTTTCTTTATAATATTTTCGTGAATGTATTGTGTAATTGATCTTTTGGTTGTTTTGTTATTGGGTAACATACTTCAAACGAAATAATGAAAAATTTTCCACAAAATGTATACAGGGTGACTGGTGAATTACTATCAATACTTGAGGACGTGATATTTGACGATCATATATGACAAAATAAAAATTAGTATAACATAAATATTAATAAACTTCTAAGTAAAGTTAATCAAAAGTTGTGTAATTAATTACGCATCGTGTGAACACCCTACAGATTAGGTATACACTCACACTCACACATACGCGTGAGGGGGCGTGGTGTTGTATCAGCACGCCGCCGCACGCGTTCACACTGTGAACACTTGGATCGTGTCCACACTTTATTTATTTACAGGGAAATTTTGTCAAAAATTAAGTGCCTATTTTTTTTAACATAATTCGAATGAGAATCATGTACCGAGTATTCTCCTTAAATATTGATAGTAATTCACCAGTCACCCTGTATATGTATAAATATGTAGGTTATATTTATTTTTCTTTTTTATTCACATTTAGATTCATGGAAACCATTAAAGTATAAGAGTATTCGATAAACAAAAATTAAATTAGAAAGCAAAATTTACATTTATTTTGTCAATTCAAAATGTCGATACTAATAAATATTTTTAAATATAATTGATAATTTATTCTATTATCAATATTTTAGAAGATTTATTCAAATTCATTTAGATGTCTTATTTACAAATTAAAATAAGAAACATAAAAATATGCTAAAAGCAATATCTAGAATTAATCGTATGTGAAACAAATGTACGAATTTTGTAAAACAAACATAATCTGAAGCTGATTTTCAAGCTGTCTTTTCTAGCTTTACAAAATAAGCAATAATTTAACTCAAATATATAGACTAAGCATTGTACTTACGGATTTCCTTCATCGGGATTCGGTGCCTGCATCCAATTATTGAACTGCTCCTGAGCCTCAATGATACAAGGCTTGAAACCAACTTGACATAAGAATGTTTTGGTCAACGAGAATAAACTCTTTCTTCTGTTATCTCCATCATCTTTTCCATCTCTTACCATTTCGTTATACAGAGGTGTTAAAAGCGAGCGAACATACGCCTAGATAAAAATAATATACTTTTAATATAACGCTTCACTGTCATTTAAAAATTTTCTTCCAAACTTTACTATAATTATTGCATGGCATATAGTTCCTTCGTATATATCGGTAATAATAATATTATTTCAATTAATACAACGAACAAAATCTATCTATAACATTCACTAAACATAAAAGGCCATATAGATATAACTATTATTAAAAAAATATACAATTTTTTTTACATTATAATAAAATACTACTCGCTTTACATATTATTACTTTTGTTTCAATCTAATTCTAGTATTTTCGAAATGTAATATAAAGGAAAAACCAATTGGTAAAGTTAAATTATATGTACAGCGACGGACCCTCAAACAAAACTTATATGAGCTGTCTGAAATATAATTTTCAATGTATGATATTTCAGTAATGGCAGTTTTTGTTTTTGTTTTAATCGTTCTAGTGATTGGAGAGGAAAATGTGTTTAGTATTAAATTATTCTATATTTTAGAACAAGATCTGATAATTCGTTAATTTTACTGATTATTTAATGGTGAAATAACGTTTTTTGTAGGTTGTTGAATTAAGCTAAAACCAATTTGAATGTAATTTCTTATAGAATTATGCAGTTTATAATCTGTTTATGATTTCTCAAAGAAAACTTTTACGGCAATGAAATAAACGGTCAATATCTAGTGTCGTACAAATTAAAATACTTACTCTAAATTTATCAACAATGCACGGACAAAGATGTCTTCCAATGTGGTCGATCATTGTGAATACTGGATCCCATACTAAATGATTTCTTTCGTGTTCCATAAATAATGTCATATTAAACGCTGTTGCAAATGAAAGTTCTCCAGCGTAAGCCAAGTTCCAAGCATCGTGTAAAAGCTTAGCTCGTGTGAGCTCTGGTATGTTGACCCTGTTCTCACTTTGAAGATACTCTGATATAAGGTTCCAGTTATCCTGGTCGTAGTTTACTGGGAATGGAGCTAGTAAAAGAACAATTATTACTTTAAGATCAATATCAATGAATATTCTATGATGATTTAACCGTCAAAAAATTTTGCTTAGTGTGGGTGATCAGAAAATTTACTCCAGTATTAAGAAAGTTATTAACGTTGTTGAGAAGTTTGTTTTCTAATCATTTCATGGTCATAATTTTCAATACTTTTTAGTAACACCTCTAAACAAATGACCCTGAACTTATATTGTTACGAAATCCAAAATACGGACCCTAAGTTTCAAACTTTCATGAGCAAACTTTTAGTTTTAACTCGCAAATTAATTCATCGAGTATTCAAGACAGGATCAAATACAAAATATTCCTTATTTATTTTTAACATCAGATAGACTCGAGACCCGCACGGCGATTCCATAAATTGCTGAGAGGTTTCTTTTCCTTTATAGATTTTCACTTACCAATTTCTTCAGGATTCACTATGATGAAGTGCTTTTCATCCGGCATGTTGAGCAAGTTGAGATCTGCGTGTCTGATCCAAGAGGAAGGGGTGAAGTTTTTGAAGGAGAGTCTGTCAGAACGACACACGACCAGCGGGGCGCTCCACAACATCTTATTGGATGAAGGCAGATCGTGAGGACGTTCGCGGAGATACACTTTCTAAATGAAGTTGGAAATTATATATCAATCAATTATTATTAGATCATCCTATAGTTTGTTTACATTTATAGGAGAAGTTATCCATATATTGAATAAGTAAAAGGAAATAGATATTTATATTTTTTTAGAAATTTAAAGTTGGAAGAAGTATTAGTAACAAAAAGTTTGTGTTGCGACTTTAAGATTATATGTTTTCTATAAAGAAAGATAAGGTAAGTTGTAAATAATTAATAACATTAGACTTATACAAAATTAACTTTTACGGATTTACTTGAACATCAAAAGTTTGTATTCGATGTTTAGAAACTTAAACCCACTATTCTCTAAACACAACACTCGTGTTAATAAATTATTTGCTACATATGTTGTATGAAGGATGGGTACAGTTTCCAAAGTTTACCTGAGTCACGAAAGCAGTATTAGTTTCGTAATTTCTCTTAACAGTGATCACTGGAAGTCTATCTTTTTCTATCCAACTAGTGGCTACTGTTTTAATATTAATATCTTTCGGGATCTTTCCATCTGCTAATGCAGCTTCATTGAGGGCATTCCAAATATCATCGCCAGTAAAAGTTTTAAACTTCCTGCATTAAAATATTTATAAACAAATGTAGGTAACTTATTACAAGCAACAAATTTACAATTTAAATTGTTGGTATTAATAATGCATTCAATGAATGTGAAACCATTTATCAGTAGATCGGAGATCGACGATTAAAATATGAATTGTTGTATTATGCAGTGTAATAAAAATCTGCAATTTTACTTCAATAAATAAGCCCGATATTAAAGTTAGAACATTCGAGTTAAAGCAAATAAACGTTCAAAAATTACTTCCAAAGCGACAATACCTTGATTCAATGAATTTCCTCATTCCCTTTCTGAAAGTGTCTCCACCAATAGTATAATTGAACATTCTGAACAATAGCTCTATCTTTGTGCAAGCTGTCTCTTGTTTCATGCCAGTGATCCGGGAGTGTGGATATCGTTTACTGAACTCGTAATACAAAGAATAAAGAACAGTCATCGGCCATTTTCCTTCCATCTCTGAACCATTGTTAATCTATGAAGGATAGAAAATCGACTCGTTATGACGGACGTAACAATTATAACTTACGCTTTTACTCATGACCTATATTTATTATTAAAAGAAATAGCGTAGTTTCAAATTCAATTCAAATCTATATTTTTAATATATGGAATATAAATTGTATGTTATTAAACCCATGAGTTCGTTTTGTACCAGCTAGCTTCTAATACTACTAACTTTAAAAGCAATCTCCGCAGCAAGGTATCCAACTAGTGCTTTGTTGAGATGAGCATCGCTCCACCAAGCTGGAGTAACGAGAGCGCCCAGCCACTGGTAAGACAATTCTTGGGACATCTGCAGGTAGCCTCGTGAGGTCAAATCACTTTCCCTAAGGAAGAAGCATAATGGGCTTTGAAAACTATCACTGCTCTACAAAGATATGGGTAAGGATATCTCAGTCCAATCTTATTATAAAAGATTCCGTAGAGTGTACACAAAAGATATAGAAAAGGTCTCTTAGTATCTTATAAATAGAACAATGTCTCGACTTTAAGAGTGTGTTCATTTTTAATCAAAAAGATGTACTTATAACTTTATTAAAAAAATATGGTCGTAGCCTTTTAATTTCAATTTACTTATAAATTAAATCAGATATGTTAGTAAAAGTTTTAATGGACATAGTCTAGACATGATTTGATATTTGTCATAAAAAATGTCGAACTACGATCATGCTTTTTATTTCATAAAGTGTTTATAGGAATATTTCTTTAAAGTCATGAGTAAAAAAGAAAAAAATAATGATTGCAAGGTGAATTGGAACAAAATATGTAAGTTAGTAGCCAAGATACAATTTTTATTCCAAATTTATTAAATACTTACTTAAAAACTATCAAACCCCAATTATCAGCGGGCTTTACCCCTTGATAGTTGGGTAAAGCCACTATGTCCAATCTGCGTAATGGTAGTGGAACTTGCCAGAAGTTTGCGACTTCAGAAAACACTTGAGCCACTTTCTCATTGAGGCCTTCTAACATTTCTATAAATTCTGGACGACCCCAAACACGTATTTCTAAAAAAAGGATATATTACGTAAACTCTAAGTCATTGGACATTTATATTTGTCTTTCAAATCTTTGATGTATATTAAAACAATATATCAGAGCGTTCTAACCAATATTATTTCCATTTTCGTCTTCATAATGTATGGCGCTGCCAAATTGTTTGAGGTCAGCTATGACAAGGCCGAGCGTGAATGTCGACATTGGGGGAGTCCTCTCGAAGTGATCCCAGACCGCGTTTGGTTCATCGTTACTATTAAATAAACATTAATTATTATTACGTATATTTCTTTTATTATACTTTAATATTTTCTTCTAAGTTCTATACGTAAAATTAATGTCTATAATTGGTATTCAATTTGCAACAACTTACTTGAACTGTCGCAAAAAAAATACTTTCTATAAAATTACTTATTGTTTATAATAAAAATTTTAGTATACCAACTTCTTATAAATAATATAAACGAGTTAACATTTTTTAGTTAAGTATGCAAAATCTAAGTTACCATATCGAAAATTTTATTGTACTTAAAAAAACATTACGTAACACAAATCTCTAAAACAAAGAAGCATTTTAAATATTATAGATATAATTCGAAATCCCTCAGCATTCCATGTATTCACCGTGCGGGTGCCGGGTCCATCGCGTTGCAGGCTGAGGAGCTACAACAGTTCCTGGGACTTGCGACCCAGGTGTAGGTTTAAGGGTCCCTATCTAACGCGCGTTATACGCTCACCTCCACCCTCCAAGCTCCTCTTTCTTAGATAATAAAAAAATAAGAAAAACGTCACAGAATCTATACTTACATATCTTCTGTCCTAGCAACAGGTACATTGCTAAGTGCTACCATATCTCTCGGTCGTACGACGCTCAGTTCAAAGGGAGTCTTGTAAGCAGGTTCATCAAAACATGGGAACATACGTCTCGCGTTATTTGGACGCAGTTGTGTTCCTGCGACTATCCTGTAAACACGAATTTTTTCGTGAAAAATTACTTGACAAAGAAAGTAACACGTATTTAGGCCACACATTTTGTCACAAGTAAATAATGAAGATTCTGAATTTTAAATTACCTCTCAACCTCCTGTTCTGTAGAATAACTAGTTTTGAAAAATGCCTCCGTGGTAGCCGTTTGCATATTACCTTTGAAACTAAACTTAATGAACCCTCTTGTGGATTTCGGTACCGTTTTTTCAAGTCGTATTAAAGCTATCGGTTTCTTCAAATCCACAGTTACTCTCTTGATAGGAATCGTATTCAATTCTTCTCTGTGAAATTTTATAACTCTGTGAATATTTTTGCGTGAAATTTACGAAATTCGATAGCAAAATAATATACAAATAACGAAGTATTGGAAACGCAATTCTTAGAGTTAAAAGCGTTCAGTATTTCACAGCAATATCGATTGAATTTAAATTTCCAACTGGGTCAGACGTGCAGATTTTTTATCGTTTCGGTGCTAAATTCCTTTTTATAAAACTTTCTGCAGCAAAACCCACATGCTGAACCATTTTAAAGTTTTATTTAAACAGAATCCTTAAGTCGGTGTGAATTTTTAATGATTCTGGACATAAATTCCTTATAAAAGTTCGAGATTCTTTAAAAAAGTTAACAACAGCTTATAAATATACTTATAAGTATTTGTCTTATTCTTTTTATGTATGAATATTTTGCTATTAAATTTATTCTCTTAATAATGTTTTATTCAAATTTCTTAAATCCGACTTAAATGTTAAAAAAAATATTGCTTACCTTTAACATATATTTATATTAATTTAACCTAAATAATAGATCAATCCAAAAAAGTCAATATAGTGTGGTTAAATCCAAAATTTTACCCAATTTAAAATATATTCATTTTTCATATCCCTTTGCATTTCCAAGTTAATAAACTTAATTATAATTTACTATTCCAACCCTTATGCAACTTTGTGGGGATTTTGACAGAAGAGATTACTCACACTGAGATTATGCAACAGTAATGGAAAAGGCATATTAACATTGCTCTAAGGAGATGAAGTTTTTTGTTTCCCAAAAGCATTATGCCATTTTAGAGCACAGTTAAAATAAACGTTATGATATATGTGTCATACTTTTCTACCCTATAATTAGTGAAAGTGATTCGAATGGTTTTATAATATGCTAAATTTTTAAAATATATCACGAAAACTTAAATTTCCATTTATTTTTTTGTAAAAATATAGGCATTATTAAATACAAAACAAAAACAAGCTAATATTTTTCGGATATACTACGCGACTTTATCATATATTATATATACGAAAAATATTAGTTTCATTTAAATGAATAGACTCGCGAAAATATTAGATATCAATATTATCAAGATTGGTGAATACGTCTAAAAGGGCATTAATTCACATATGTATCTGTAAATATTATCCAGTTATAGTTTACTTTTGGTACATGCAGTGTAAAAATAGAAAGAATGCTCACGATTCGCTTGATAGATACGCCTGCATTTCGGTCTCAGTGATTTCAATATCGTGGCCACAGTGGACGTTTATTGTATGGGAATCTTCTAGCCACGTCACATTTATAGTAACATGCCCTTTATACATAGCGTCTTCCAAATACGGCTCCAATTCCAAACGATATCCCGTCGGTTCAACAGATTTCTCCAATCTACTCTCCATTGCAAGCCCGTGAGCATTATTCAAATCAATGCTCCTTGTTTTTATTATATGAAATCCACGCATCTATAATAAATTACGTAATTATATGATGAAAACTTTAAAATTTAACTTTCTACTGCTTTTAAATTCTCAATATAAACAAATTAAATCGACCCTTTTTATAATTAACGTTCGTTAAAAGTTACCTTACAGAAGTTTTCGAATTCATAACTTATTTTGCTCTCACTTCAGTTTCGTTAAGATCAAATTCTCATTAACTTATCTAATAAGTATTGAAATTAGCGTAAAAGAAGTTGTATTTGAAAATTTTTAAGTTTGTATTTTATATATTTCAATTTTCATAAGCAATCTATATATATTTAATGAGGATACTTCTAATATTTTGTTGAAACGTATTTCAAAACTCATTACAACTTCTTAATACATATTCAACCTTATTGGAGATAATATTCAGTTAGTCTAAACACAATTACACGTAGACATGTTAGATGTAATAAGCCTGCCGAGCGGTTCAAAATAGGTGTTTAATATCGTAAAGCTAACGAGGTAGGTAACTCACCTTATCCGGTGGAAGGGAATTGCCACTCACACAGAGACAAACTAACACACACACCTGTAGTATATTCATCCTGGTTCTATACCTACAGGATTAAGAGTGAATATCAGTAAGGCATTGAATATACGTAAAGAAATTCTTAGTACTTAATAAGGGACATATATCTGTATTCAAATATGTATATGATTATAACAATCCTTGTTCTTACTTAACACTATGAAAGTTATATATAAAATTAACATTCTGACGTCACTATAACTATATCTTTATATTTATACAAAATGCTATAAAACTTCTGGAGCTTGTAGATCAGAAAGATTCATTTGATGTTATGATCCAAAGACCAAAATGATCCCAAATATGTATAAATGGTAGAAACTATTCAAGATACATAAATTTATCTTTAAGTTAACAAAACATTTTAAAAGTTCGTAAATCCAGAATAAAATGGTAGCGTATTCGATATTTTTAAACGTTGTTTAAAAGATCCGTTGTTTAGTAGTATATAGAGAACTATGAAATGAGACGTATAAAAAATATATATTTTTACGTGTTGTAGTTCATTTTACAGAATTTGTTTATGGGCATAATTATACTGAAGCAAAAATATGCCATAATGAAATCCGATTTTGAATGTGCATTTGATAACCAAAGAGGGGTAGTAAACTTTTCGCTATATTTTTTTTATTTATTACATTATTTTTATTTTTCTAAACGATAAAATAATATAAAGGCAGTATAAACAATATATTCACCAGAATGGGCAATAAATAAAAAAAAAAACATCCAATAAATACTTTCTCAATATAAGCCAACTCCTTCGTATTTTCTTTCAATACGGTCAAAGTTTTGAACGTGGCTTTGTCAATAACGCAGTTTAGATTTGGAGTGCCCTACTTTACAATCAATGACAGCTTGATCCCTGTAAGCTTCCCGTGACGATATACCGAAAACTTTTAGCATCAGCGATTTGACTACGTAATACTTATAAAACTGAATAATCTTTTCTATATTATACCTCTGCACGAATGCATAATGCCGGTATAGTTGAAAAAGGTTTATTATATTTATGACTAGCTGTGCCCACGACTTCGTTCGCGTGGAATAGTGACTATGAGCAGCGTTTTTTTTTTTTAAATATATACTTATTTTTATTTTGGATCATAATTAATCACAGTCATTTTGGGTAGCTAAAAAACCTACTTTACTGTAATGCTTCTCTATATAAGATTAATGGTGCCTATGTATGTATAAGCAATAGTGTTCGACGTGATTCTTTAATTTGACATAACTTTTTTATTTATGAACCGACTGACATGAAACAAACACTAAAGCATAACTGAAGCATACCACAATATATACGTGAAAAGCGCATCCAACTCGGATCAGCCGTTTCTGAGATAAGCGTGAACAGACAAACAGACAAAAAAAAGTTAATTACATTTTTGGGTTCGACATCGACATAACAATAACCCCTGCTATTTTTTTTTATTTTTATTTTCAATGTACAGACAGCACTTTTCTACAATTTTATTATATGTATAGATATTATACTCACCGTCAATTCTATGTGGCTGGTCGCGTCTGTATGAACTCCGATCAGCTCAATCCCGAGCAATTGACTCCAGGATATGTTCCATTTGCTCTGACGACACTGATTGTCGCATGTTTGTATAGTAAAGTGTTGCTAATAAGCCTTACGATACAAGTTACCAACCTGTGCAATTGTTGTTACATTGATATGACGCACGTTGGTGGATCTGACACAGATTTAACTCTTATAGAATGATTACCTTTATGGTGATTATATTAATTGTACTTTGATTCCCGCCAAAACAGTTACGACAAATATACTTAAAGGAATACTATTGTATTATTATTTACATTTGTAATTCATATGAATGCTGAGAGTAATAGGTATATTGTGTTGATATATTGGTAGGTAAATGACGTGATTTTATCGAAAATTATTTTGCAGAGTAAATAAACTCAATAAAAATGTAACATTCCCGAAATTTATGGAATACTTAAAGTACGACAAAGAAGTATTTATTACATATAAATAGGTATATTAAATTTTATAACTGATTTACATAAAAAATATTTAAACAATCTCATATAACTCATCACGTTAAGATATGTATGAAACATTGTTTGAACTAGAAAAAAATATGACGCACTTCAATAACACTCGACTAGAAAACAAAAGGAACAGTCGACTGCAAAAGAGAAATGTATGTTGTACGTTTAATTTCGTTGGACAAATGAAATGCTGAGCTTACATAACAAAAGAATCTCTCCAAGATTCTTAATATAGAAACTCAAGAAAAGTACAAGAAGATAAAAAAAATTGTTTATTAATATGCAACGCTATATAATTAATACTTACTTCTTCCTTACGTAATTATAATAAGAAAACATTTAATAATTCTTAAAGATATCTTGAACATTAAATATTTAATACGAAACCCAATTAGTCGCTAAGTGAAGTATCCAAACGAGATTTCATCAAATTGTTTAGCGTACTTATCGCCCGTTCTACCTCATTAGAACCTAATTAATATTATCAGTATTCTGAATCACTGTTCTATTCTGGGCATAGGAAATAGATCAGACTATAAATTTGGTTTTCATATAAGCTTTTGATGTGTTAAAGATATATAAACATGTACATATTTTGCCTTTCTAAATAACATGTTTATTAGGAATAGCTTTCGCTGTGATGTGGATTATGTAGCATCATACTTCAATGAATGCCTTTCCTAAAGTTGCATCTACGTCATCACCAAATGTCATTAAAATATATTTATTTGTTAAATGCTAGCTGATTTACTATAATTTTAACGTCCATACTATGTAGAAGTATTGAGTCAGTAATCATACTTATTTACTATTGTAAACATATTAATGATTATTTTAAATATCACAAATACCTACATGTTGTCTACAATTTAATTGAATTTAAGTAATTTTGACAGTTTTTCTTATATAACACATATAAAAAAATGTACATGCGTGTGCAAGATTTTCAGAAAAGGCAGGTGTAGACGGTCAAAATTTATTAAAAGTGTTTAAGTATACATAAGTGCTTTATTAATTCATTTTAATACAAAATATATTGGATATATAATTTGAAGGATGGATATTGTTTAATGAGATCTAAGATTTTAGCAAGTTCTCATTTAAATGAAACTAATATTTTCGGATTTTACTTCGCGTTTTATTTTTGATTAGAAACTACATACCCCCGGCGTTTCGGCTACTTTTCAGCAACCGTGATCACGGGCAGACGAGATGTGAAGTCTCGTCTGAAAAATATTAGTTTCATTTAAATGGATATTGTTGTTATTATTTCGATATAAAATTTTGAAGTCGAATTTTTTTTAAACTAAATCCCAAAACCGTCTGTTACCATCTGCCGAACATAACAAAACATGAGGTTTATTCATACAGCCTGCCGTGTTTACACAGAATCCCTAGAGACATGAGATTTCAAATAACATAGTATGCCTTACCGATATAAACTACATATAAAAAATAAACTGTTTTCTGATATACATCACTATATTTTATTATAGTATAATTAATTCTAAATATAATTGAAAATAAATGTGTAATAAATTGTTTAAAACACTTGAATTTATTTTTAATTATCGTTCCCTTGTTTATTTCTAACAGTGAAGTTTAATCTATTTACCATCTAGAAAGTTCTAGAAAATTTAACATGTGATTACATAACGAACACGAAAATATCAAATATTCATTAAAATTTACCTTTCGCAATAGTTTATTAACAAAACCGTTTCAAATTCATTACGATAAGTTGATAATGTTGAAAAATTCTAGAAATTTCCCAAAACAACACAAAGTTCATATATACATGTTAAACTCGTTAGTACTTTTATCGATGAGAATAAATGCTTAAATATACATGAGATGTATTTACCAGATCATTAAGTATAATTTAGTATTGCAACTATAATATTAGTAAACAATATTGCATGAAAGAAATCGGTAAATACCCGAGACTTGCTATATATATATGAATATGTATATCAAACGTATTCCACAATGAATTATTAATAAGTATAAAAAAACAATGCTCTTCTTTAACATCATATATTTTTAATACACGTGTATACATATATATATTTATTTTGTCATATATGATCGTCAAATATCACGTCCTCAAGTATCGATAGTAATTCACCAGTCACCCTGTATATTTATCAATATTTTTCAATGAATCTTTAGATTATTTTCTTCAGAATACTCCATTTAATCTGTTGCTATTTTAGTATTTATGTTTTGATTACTGCTTCACATTACGTGCCTTTTCAGACGTAAACACAAGTGTCACTGAGAAACCGCCAGGTGACAGATCGAAATTACCAAAACCATTTACGGATTAGTGAAGTGACAACGATACCTGTAGCTATCAATAAATGTTGCATTTGAGGCCGCATTAAGCCCACAGAATTATTAACAACATACATATTATAGTTCTCGTAATGAACAACTTCCCTTCTTATATTAGATTAAGGAAGGACATATTATACTCATGACTCGACAAGGACTATCAAGATATCTTGAGAAAAATCTTGAGAATTATTTTACTGTAGACCGGATTATTATTTTCAATGTCATTCTAATAGACTATTATATATAAACATATATGTATTTTTCAATAAAATTATTTTACTTCTGAATCGCAGCACTTTACCTTTGCGTATAATCATTATAGTCATTATAGATTAGGACATAGCCAAGTTAACTCAAGCGTTGAATAAAAAAATATTAACTGCAGGCTGTCGTTAAACCGCAGCCAGACATTAGACGCAAGGCCGCGTAAACTTCATTACAATACCATTACAACCAGTTACATAGAACCTCCGCTGACATCTTCGCGCCTTATGATGTATGGACGCGGAATGGCGGCGGGGGGTCATTACAAATTGGCCAATAAGCAAGTAAACGCCCATCAAGCGAACATGCACATCGCCATAGATTGGTATTGTGTGCGCGAAACTTGACACATTTGTTTCGTTTCCGCTATTTTTAATTTCTTTTAGAAGCTAGTGAACTGTGCTGTGAATGAGGTGTGCATGTATTGAGAACGTTCTTCATTAGGATTTCATTTTAAATGCACGGTATTTTATTTTATTTTATTTTTATATTATTAATTTATTGTTTTTATTTTTTTCTTTTAATATTTTATTAATATTTTTTTATTGTCATTACTTCGACAAGTTCCATATTATGCATGTGATTCAGTTATTTTAAATTTGTGAACACTCAGTTAAAACATTATGCCCACAAAGCTGAAAAAACTTTAGACCTTCGTTCTATCAAATTTCCAGGAAGTGAATAGTTAAAATTCGATAAATAGATCAATTAACGCTTTATTATAAGAATCTAAAGATACTAATAACTACTGTTTATGGGAAGGACAAACATAGCTAGTCATCTTTTATCACTAACGAATAAATGTTTTTATGTAATGCGGGTGAAGTCACGGCCATATCTAATTCAAATTGTTGTCAAAAACTTAGATTTAGTCTCACGATTTTTCATTTAATATATATAAATATTCACATAAACATAACTTAGTTTTTATATTTAATACAGCATTTTTTTTTCTCTTTTTTGACAGCTACATCCTCTTGATTAGATACTTGTTGCAATGTCTTTCAAATGTCATATTTTTTTTACGACATAATATGCACGATGACTTAAATCTTACGTCATTAAAAGCAATTGAAAAGTACAATTATACTAAGCTATGGCATTTAAATAATCATTAGAAACGATGAGTAATCATTGTTACTTTTGAATATTAAATAGAAAAATATAAAGATATTTTTATTGCTTTCTTTATTTTAACTGATAATAGCATTTCAATATACCTTATCGCGGTAATTTAATTTAAAATAAATTAATACTTATCGGTTAATAGTCACAAGGTTTTACTAATTACATTTTAATTACTATTTCGTCACGTGATTTCCCAACTTTTTCGATCCGTAATAAAAGTAATATTATTTAGACATTTTACATACTCCACCCTCATGTATGCACAATTTATTTTACTAGATAGCATTATATGTGAGTTCAGTTCACGAAATATGAATACAGATAACACAGAATTTGTAGCCGATGTGATATAATATGTACATATATATGAACTACCCATATACATTATTACACAGTTAAGTTTTAAATATTTAAATTATTTATTCATTGGTTTATGTCTTTATTATCAGCTTAAAGGAAGTCGATACGAAAAAAAGATTAGGTATACGCGTAATATTATAGGGTACAATTTTAATAAATTAGTTTATACATTACTCATACAAAACCGACAGTGATGTTTAAACAATGACCAATAAATGTTATCTACAGAGATCTAAAAGGAACTTTTTTACATATCTACCGGCCGTTAGAAAAAAATTACGGCAGTACGAAATATGCTACAATATATTTAAATGTTCCTATAAACATTGTACATATATCTGCTAAATTGTAACATTATACAAACTATTTGTTTATTCCATCAAAAAATATCATTAAGTTTAAATACTTAACATAGGTACTTAAATGATCAGTCAGTTGATAGCATAACATGTCCAATTAGTTAAGGAAACAACAACGCTAGGACCAAAAGGGTATACATAGCTTTAATTTCAGGATCATCGTTATTCATATCAATTTATCTCATCGGTTGTCATAACGATCTAAGATTGAAAAACCCTTGGCTTCATACAAAAGACATTTATTCAAATGTGCATTTATATTTTATTTTACAGCGCCATCTTGTGGAACTGTCAAATATTGGTGCTCCCTCCATAATTCATGAGCGTCGTATTTTTATATTAGGTATAATTGTTATTCTATAGATAATTACAAATAGGTGACTCAAATGTTTGTCACAGATATAACTTTACACATTTGGAAGTTTATTTGTCCAAATAATAAACATTATTCTCAGTAGTAATTTAGAAAACTTTTGTCATCTTTTGTGCTCGTAGTTTATTTATAAATATAACTACATATATTGTAATTGACCAAGAAACTCCTTCCTTCTACCTGGCATTTCCCGGCTATAGCCAGGGTCTGCCTTATATGTTGTGAATAGTTTTGGCCAATTGTTTTTACGATCGGCAGCCTGCCTGACATCAACCCTCTTTTGGGAATCAGCATTAATCAGTGATGTCTAAATATTCTTAGAAAGTACATATTACTCAGAAAAATCACATTGGTACTTGCCCGGGCCAGGATCGAAGCCGCTCCCTCCGTGACGAGAGGCGGGTCCCCTAACCATTAGGCCACCACTGACTTAATTGTAATTTACCAAGACATTATTTTTATTAAATTCTATGCATATTTTTGCATATCATACTTGTTTCATCTGAGATTCCGTAAATATCAGTTAGTGGTCACTGCAAAACACCATGATATTTCATTTAATGTGGACCGAAAATAGATTTTATTTTACTGTCATATATTTATTTTTCTTGTTTTCTTTCTTGTAACCGATCATTTTTCCAAATGAGGTAATATATTTATTATATATGGCCATACTTATGTTCACTTCGCGAGTATAAATTCCAATTTTGAATCGGTCCGTCACAAAGTTTATATGACACGTAATTATCTCTAAAAACACCTAATTTTTTTTTCGAAATTAATGCTTTTCTTATGTCAATACTTTCATCAATGGTATGTGCTAGGAATATTGATGTACAAAAATAAAGAAGACTATAAATATAAAACCTTTTCGTATTTCACAGATGACCCATAATATGAAGACAAATACCTTTATACATTCAAGGCATTAGTATACTTTTTTTTCATCAAAATCACGTAAAAAGTAAAAGTATATGATATCAATTTCATCGTATAGTTACGGTTGGTGTTATCGATAAATCGCCTCATGTGATTCGTCACACATCATGTGTTCAGTATTAGATAAGGCTGTACCGTGTGGGTATCAATGTATATAAAGGTTGGAACAGACTGGGGAGCCACGTACGGAATATACCTACCTTATTATTAAAAACTAGCTTTACACGAGACAGAAGTATTTTGATATTTTATTTTTGAAATAATAAAAAATACAATAACGATTTTTATACAGGATATTAGAAGTATATTTGGGCGTGAATGCATACAGGTTTAAGATTTTTCACACGGTACAAAGCCACCAACAACCACATACTTTGCCGCATATATTTTCCATATACATTTTTATTATACATATATATACACATGTCATACTAACTTGATAACAAATAAACATATATAAAATATGCGAATATTTGGAAGCTATAGACACCCTGTTCATGTTTTACATAAGGGTTTGTACGGTCTACTAATTTATAGCATTTCGTGTCCTATAACCTATTATTAATGATTGATTATATAGTTCCATCGGTTATTACAAATTTTCTTAAATGATTATATTTAAAGTCTGTTCGTCGTTGTGATTGATTATTTATTTATTTTATTTATTTAGTAATCCAACAGTTTTTATACTTAAGTTTCTATATTAACTATTACATAACATAAAATTAAAACCAAAATAGGATTACACAGGTATCTTAAACATAATAATAACTAGAAGACAAAAGTAAAAGTAGCATAAAAGTAAAACTTATAGTATTAAAGTAATATAACGGTACGGGTGGGAATCCAATGGGTGCGTGTTTGCATGATTGTGTGTGTGTGGGGGGGGGGTGTATGTTTGTTATTATGAATTATAATTTATAATAATAATTTCAAAAATTTAAAATATATTTTTATTAACAATTATAATCATTTTTAGTTTATTTTTTTATATAGATTTAACTTTCAGTTACGAAACAGAAAAATGTAGATATAACAATAGTCCCATAAATTTATTAATTTATAGTTATTTGACGTGATTGTTAGAAATACTATAACTTTTTTTATAATATAAAAAACTGACTTAAACAACACACTCACGGGCATTGAAATTTGACCACGGTTGCTGCAAAGTAACCGAAACATCGGAAGTACCTATGTTGTTAAAAATTATAAGCGCGTAATATATCCGAAATATATTATTTTAATTTTAATGAATATTTGCGAACGTCTTAATGTAATTTTCTAAGTCTTAGACATCCTAATCAAATAAGCTGTTTGCCGATATTAACGTGCACAAACGCACAAAGAAATAGACAAATAGACAAAAATACTAACAATCATTGTTTTGGTTGCTATATATTTTAAAAGGGACCCATTTTTTTCATAAATATATAATATATATACTTATACGTAAGTCAATGCATAATTGTGAAACAGTTACAAAAGTTTTAAAATCGAACCCTCTAAAACAAAAACATCCACTAAAAAACGGAAATGAATAACATTTCATCGTATAAGTATATATATTATCTAATACATATAACAATATTCTTAATTGATTTCTTGAATAATATTATTATTTCAAAAAAGATTCTCTTTAAATAATAGAATTTTATTTCATCCACTAATTATAACTATGTATATATCTTGATTTATAAAATAAATAACCCCTAATTAAAAAGTATTAATACCCCGTCTCTATATGATATAATTTTTATGTTCTACTATTTAGATCCCACTGAACAGCTCTCGACAGACTAAATCTCAGTAATTTTTTTATATTCGTAGGTATGTTTACGTAAAGCTTTTCGTCGTCACACTAGACACATAAATCTTCGCAGATGCAGTATTAATTATTAACTCAAAATCGTACTCATATTTACTACATTATACAAGAACTCCTTATTAATGGTCACCAGAATACGTGTATATGAATATTAGCACTTACAATTATTATAATACTGACTGTACATTGGACAAACCTATCAAACTACGTCATCATTTTAAGGAATTATCTTCTAAGAAGAGAGCATCTCAATTCTCAATATATCATAAAACAGCTCAACGTATTCAAATATATATTTTTTAATGATCTGGAATAAAAGCAACGTTTTTGTTGTTTTTGAAACAGCTCTTTTTATTATTAATTATATGCATTACTCAATACAATGAATAGTTAAATTTGTATATATTATTAATTAATGTATGTGTGAAAACATGTTTTAAAATGAATCTATTCTCTTTAATGATCTCTTCAAAGATATAATATACATTTAGTATTCACGGTTTTAAAGTTTTTACAACAAATTGTTAAAAGTGTGAACTAAACTAACAGTCAATTGGTTATAATGGGCTATGACGTTTGTTGAACGACGTGTTTTCGTGTTGTTGCGTCAATAATTCCTTTTATTAATTTTAATTTTAAGGATAATTAGGTATATGTATGTATAATATTCAGAATAAGCGAATCACGCTGCACGGTTCGTTCCTCTTAACAGCTATACATTTTATATATTAAAAGCAAAAATAACAATACTTTATTGTTTATAATGTTATTTAAGCAATAGATCTAATCAGTTGTTCAATATCATTCATTTTTCAGGATGATTCTAAAGCACAATGCCTTTATCAAATAGCCGACAACAGTTCCTGGCGTACGAATCTCATGGTGACCAAGATATACATTATACGAGAAAAGGCGGCGTATTTATATCTACCTGCATTTGCGTTATCTTCATTATTTTCGCTATATTAATAGCTATACTTGTGGGTATAATCGTATACTACATCACATACATTAAGGTAAGCTTACACATAAATATTTAGTTTCTCTCGCTTGTTACTTAATATACATGTGTATAGACCGAGAAAGATATTTTGTACCCTATATTATTAGATGAATCTAATCTTCTGATCAAAAACATATTGTTCTAAAAAAACCTATGGTCCTAATTATTTTTTATGGAACGTGGAACAGTATTTACTGTTTTAATTATAATAATAATTTAATATAGGTTTTTATTAATGAGTAATGACTACTACGCTTCATATTAGATAAATATTTATCATTATTTAATTCCTTGACCCCTGACATTTCCAACTTTTGGTGATAATTTGTAAAATTTAGAGAACGTCATAGTAAAATGACGTTTGACAACTATTATCAGCGAATTTCATTGACGAATCACGATTCACGATTGTCATTTCACAAAAATGTTGTGAAGGAGGGAGTTTTGTTTTGTACAATGTTAATATATATTGTAAAATAAATAATAATATAATTTTTAGTCACCATGAAAGTGTAATTATTCACAGAACAAGGAAAATCTATATATATTTTAATCCATTTAGGGAAATACAACGTTTATTAATTAATTGTTATAAAATTTGTTAATTCAACGACGTTCAAAATGAATGTCGTTTTGTTTTGTTTTACATTCTTTTTGTATTTAAAATTTTGTGAAAATAAAAGTGTAAGTTGAACTTTAATTCTAATATTAAAATATAGTTTTAATGGAGACTATTTTTTAAGGATTTAGATGTATGTGTAAGTAATATTAAACATTTTATTTTAAAAATTTCTAGGTATCTCAAAAATCTGAAGATTTCTGGGACGAAACAGATCCATTTGGTCAAAGTAGCTCACCTTCACCAGACCTACGCCTGCCTTCGAGTGTAATTCCAAGCTTTTATAGACTTAAAATCAAAGCTGATTTAGAGAACAAAAATTTCAGCGGAGATGTATATATTACTATAAAAGCAAATAGAAAAGTTAACCAAGTCATACTCCACTCCAAAGATCTGGTTATTGGAAATGAATTGACTTTAACAGAACAAATATATGAAAAGCTGGAGACGTTACATGCAGCTAAATCAAAACGAGAAATCGCAACCGAGAATAGTACTGTAACAGAAACGAATTCAACATCACCAATTGCTACAACGGTAGAACCAGCTATAGCTGACAATGGTACTAATGTAGAAACAACAGATTCAAACAATTCATCCAATATTTTAACTACAATACCTCCAGTTAATACTCAGGTTACTCATAGTAATGTGAGAAACATAAATATTACATCAATCAAGTTTAGATCCGGCGATCGACTGATTTTAAACCTCGGATCATATCTGAATCCTGGCATTGATTATACTTTACAAATTCCATTTAATGGAAACATTTCTAGTTCATTGACAGGTTTCTACCAGAGTTCTTATACAGAGAACAACCAAGTGAGGTGAGTAGTATAATATATTTTACTAAATTAAGGATAATTATATTGGGGATTATAAACTTCTTTTACACTAACAATTGACTATATAATGCCTACAATAGGATAAATTTAAATGACTAAACAAATAATGTTAACTATGAGTAAAAGAACTAAGTTCTTGTAATTTTTTGGCCACAGTTGATTAAATGATTTAAGATTATATTCATTTATATACTATAACATTTGTTAAAAAAATACACTGTGCTTATAATACATTATTAAAGAATACATAAATTTAATGTTGGGAATAATCTATTTCTATTTCAGACAGTTAGCTGTAACACAGTTTGAACCGACATCAGCGAGGGCAGCTTTTCCATGCTTTGACGAACCAGAATTCAAAGCAAAGTTTGAGATAAGCATCGCCCATAGGAATAATGTATCTGTATTGTCCAACATGAAAATAGCTATTGAAGAACCTATGTGAGTCAAATATTAAATATATTTAAATAAAAAACTAAATTAGCTACATAACTAAAAGGTCAACAGTTGAACATGTTTAATTACATATTATAGAAATTCATCTAAATAAAAAACTAATTAAGTCATATAATTAAACAAAGGTCAATTTCAAGCTGAACTTATTAATTAATAAATTTATATATATAATTTTATTTAACATCATAAAGAAAATAATTAAAACTGTATACTGAAAACTTTTACCAAGATTCTTGTCATATAATTAGGAAACATTAATTTGTTATACAAATTATTTCCATTATTACAGAGAATCAGATCCAGAATGGAAATGGACACATTTTGAGAGATCAGTCAATATGTCTACTTATCTAGTTGCATATGTTCTCTCCGACTTTGTAAATGTAGAAACAAATTATACAAGTGTCAGTAATGTAACAAAACCAATTAGGATTTGGACGAGGCCTTCCTTGATATCTAAAGCGAACTATGCACTAACTATTGTACCTAAGCTACTGTTATTCTATGAGGAAATCTTTGGTGTGCCATATGCATTGGATAAAATGGATTTAATAGCCATCCCGGATTTCTCTAGTGGTGCTATGGAAAATTGGGGTCTGATCACTTTCAGGTAAGCTTCAGATTAGAATGTATTAGTAAGGACTTCAACGACTAATATATGCAGAAAAAGTTAACTGACTCAACCAGGATTCAAACTTACTACCTGAGGAATATGATCTTAGATAAGTAAGGTAGTAAATCCTGACTCAAATCGGAGAATCAAGTATTGTATAGTTACAAGTAGCATCATACATGCTGAACTAATTATAATATATGTACTATAATCTTTAGAATTATTTTTTAAATTAGTTGTAATTTTGAACCATCTTAATTTTTTGATAGCAAAACTTTGTGTCACCTTTTATTTGAAAACTATAAATACTGGCTTCAGCCATTTTGTAAGATATTACAAGAAGACTTGAAACTTGATTTTTAATGTTCTAACAATATTTAACCGTTATATCACTACTCCGGTGTTATCTAATATTTTTTCATATAATGTCTTGTGGTTACAAAATCTTTGATTATCATATATTTTTGCTTTTTCCAGAGAGACAACCCTGTTATATGATGAAGTTGAGGGTATTCCCCGTGAGAAACAAAACGTAGCTATCGACGTAGCCCATGAGTTAGCTCATCAGTGGTTTGGAGATCTTGTGACTATGAAGTGGTGGACAGATCTATGGCTAAATGAGGGTTTTGCCACATATATTGAGTATGTCGGGGTTGATCATGTAAGTTGAAAACAACCAGAAAATTATCCAATATGTCACTATTTGACATATTTTTCTTTATTAATTTTCTTTTGATAAACTTAAATGAAGGAACAATGCGATAGATTATGTCGATTTTCCTAAAAAAGACCAAAATTAAATAAATTCAATGTTAAAAACTATGACTCTGTTTTTGGACCCTATCAATGGTTGTTAACTATCTACATAATTATATATGAAAATATGTGTTTTTTTAAGATTGCACCAGAATGGGATATGTTTGAATCCTTCACAAGGGACAAAATGAATCTTCTAAGGACGGATGCTCTGAAGAACACAGCTCCTGTGTCACAAAAGGTCATTGACGCCTCAGAAATATCGCAGAAGTTTGATGAAATATCATATTCCAAGGGCGCTAACTTAATAAGAATGTTGAACCACACCATCTCCAAGGAATTGTTCTACAAGGGATTGCTTATATACTTGAACCTTTGGTAAGTTTTAAATAATATTTTTACTTTCTATATTACTTACCAAACCAAACTTAATAATTTATTAGAATAGATTACGAAAAGAATCATAATATATTTCATATGCCTACCAAAGATTAAAATATTAATTTACTATAAAGTTTATAAACCAGTCAATTATGCTCTTCAATAGAATGTTTCCACTATTAAATCAAGTATGTCATAATTTCTTCATTAAAATTGATTAAAAAATAATTCCATTATATTCCAATTCCAGGAAATACCAGAATGCTGAGGAGAACGATCTATGGCAGGCGATGTCTCAAGCTACTAAGGAATCTCCGCGTCTGAAGGGCCTTTCCGTTGTTGATTTCATGAACACTTGGACGAAGCAGCCGGGTTACCCTGTGGTTAAAGTCGTGCGGAACTATGAGAACGGTTATGTTACCTTTGAACAGGTAAGATATTTTACCTTTGCACAGAAGTTTAAAATCTTAATAGAATCTTTTTTATATTTTTTATGGTATAAAGTGTATACAAAGAAATATCTATAGTTTTTTTACATACTAGCTCATATAAACCATCAATTTAGTTATAGACCTATAATATGAACTGATATTATATTATATGGTATTCTAATTTCTGATTAATCTTATTCACTACTACTTTAATACATCTTAATTATTACAGAATCTCTTCACCAGCAATAAAAATAATAAGAAGGAACAAAAATGGCAAATACCAATAAGTTACAGTACTAACAGTAGCGACTGGGGTACGGAGGCGAAATTCTTTTTGAACGACAACGCTATCACGACTCAAATTGATATCGACAACTCGCAGGCACTGTACGTGAATGTTGAAGCTATCGGTGAGTCTCTTTCACTCTTACCTTATTTATATATCTTTGTCTCTGTCTCGCATAACGGTATCTGTTATGTGTGTGGTAAATTGACATATATGTCAAAATAGCACGTGGTAGTAGAAGTCTATCTATTTCTGACACCACGTTCGATTCAATAAGTTCTTTAATAGTATCTATAGTACAGTAATAACAAAAAACTGTCGAGAAAAATCTATTCATCTCTTTCCCTCATCGTGTTCGTGTCATACGTCTAACTCTTTATATTAAATTTATGAAAAAATCCTTACATACAACAAATATATCTGTCTCTTTCTCTCTTCATATCCGCTGTATACATCTATCTCTTTCTATCACATCAACTAATCGATATCATATTCAACAGGATACTATCGGGTTAACTACGATCACAGAAACTGGGATTTACTAAATAAGGCTTTAAAGAACGGTACAATCACAAACCCGATAGCGAAAGCTCAACTAATAGATGATGCTTTCAATTTGGCGAAAACTAACCAATTGGAATACAACTACGCGCTTGGATTAACAACTTGCGTAATACATGGAGAGGAATCTAAAACTGTTTGGGATTTATTATTGAACAATATGGCGTTCTTGAGCCACAACTTGCGAGCTACTTCCGGGTATATGTACTTCCAGGTGAGGTCTTGTGATTTATATAAAAAATATAATAGACTAACACACTGGTATTTAAAACTTAAATGATTTTTATTGGATTGAAGAAAGAGGTATTATATGTATTAATTATTATTATTTTTTATATAGCGGGGTGTACCCTAATAAATACCCTTATTACTTTGGATTCCACACATAGAATAAAAATAAAAATGTTCGAATAACATGTAATTGAATTAGTAATATTCGTTTTGTATCGACTCAATTCGCGTTTTTATTCAGTTTTCTATTCAAACAAACTAATACAAATTACCGATAACATGTCCTAAGCTTTACTAAGAAATTTTATGAAGATTCCTTAAACATTTTTTATGAAATAGTCACAAAATTCCATACAACCTCACAAATTTTTGTTTTCATAATATAAATAAGGTAATAACATAATTATTCTAGGATTACATGAAAATAATACTGAAAAAACAATTAGAACGTCTCAACTACGGTCTGGATAAACCCAAAGACGATAACGAAGCGTTCTTAATAGAGAACTTAGTACTCTGGGAATGTTTGGTAGAATCGCCGCGCTGTCTACAATGGACAAGGGAACAGTTTGAAACTTGGACCAGCAAACCAAATATGACTGATAATCCGTGAGTAATATAATACTATGATCAAATTGCTACTGCCTATAGAATACCGCATTTCAACTACTTTGAAAATTAATGAGATATAAGATTTTCGCGAGTACACATTTAAATGAAACTAATATTTTAGGATTTTTACTTCGCGTTTTTATTTTTGATTACAAACTACATACCCCCGACGTTTCGGCTACTTTTCAGCAACCGTGATCACGGGCAGACGAAATTATAATCAAAAATAAAAACGCGAAGTAAAAATCCGAAAATATTAGTTTCATTTACTTTGAAAATAACACTTTCGTGTCACAACTTACATCAACGTTAGAAAGTTTAAGGGAAATATTTTTATGACCGATTGATATTAATTATAATACTGAACCATTGTAATTTTGTAATGGCACCATTTAAGTATCAAGTTGTTTTGAAAACTTTACATACTGGCTTCAACATTTTTTTAAGATTTTACTAGAAGTAACGCTGGACATTAAATAACAAGTCTGAAACAATTTCGAGATACAGACCTTGAACATACATTAATGATATTTCCAATATATAAAACTACCTATATAAAATATTTCTAAGTAAATTTTATGTTTTCCTTTCCAGTATTCCAAGCTTCCTCCGTTCCTTAGTCTACAACATGGCCATCAAAAATGGAGGTAGACGGGAATTTGAAATACTTTGGAACATTTTCTTGAACACCACCGATCCTAATATTAAGAACTTGATCATATCGAACTTACCTAGCACTAAGGAAGAATCATTGATAACTTTGTGAGTATATATTGCTTTAAGTACAAGACAAGACAACTTATGCAAAAAAAAAATCAGTATTGCAACTAATTCAGTTTTACAGGGAATTATATTGGGGCCACTATTATATTTAAATTTCATTGTTGGGAATCCCTACTAATATTATAAATGCGAAAGTAACTCTGTCTGTCTGTTACGCTTTCACGCCTAAACCACTGAACTGAATTTAATGAAATTTGGTACAGAGATGGAGTTGACCTTGAGAAAGAACATAGGATAGTTTTTATCCCAGACGTTTGAAATATTCTCTTGGAAACGCGATATAACCGAACTCTACGCGGGCGAAGCTGCGGGCGGAAAGCTAGTTTACTATATATATGAATTTAATGATGTTTTTATTTTACAGATTGCTTGAAAAGAGTCTATCGGAAATACCTACGCAGTACGCTATATCGGCTTGGAGCGTCGACGCGCCGATAGGCACTAAGATAGCTCAAGACTTCCTTATAGATAACTTCGACAAAGTATACAAGAGATTCAACGAAATGGATTCATTCATGTTCGCTGGAGTACTGAACGGAGCGTTTGGATTCATTACTACTAATGATGAATTAAATAGGGTTAGTTATATGTTACTAGTGGCGCCATCTGTGACGTACTAATTGTATACTACAAAACTTAGAATTACTCTTGACTAACTGTAAATAGTTATTTTACTTGGTGATTTTCCAATGGTGACATTTGAAAACTACAAATGCTAACTTCAGGCATTTTGTAAGACATTACTGGAAGTAACGTTGAACATTAAGGATCAAGATTTAAACCGTACCTCAAACACTAACTAAATAAACGTTTACCTCTTAAGTAGTACTTATTAGTGCTAAGGAATATTCAGTTATTAGCAGTGGCGGCTGTACCTTAAGTGCCCTCGTGCGCTGGACCACCAATTTAAAAATTACAAAATATTACTTCATCTTTATTTTTAAATTACCATTTTAATATTAATTTTTAAACATATAAAAACGTATAAAAAATTAAATTTCTTAATTATGGTCAAAAAGGTTGAGCGCTTTATTAAACTAATATCTCGTGCGCTTCGGCGAGTGCACGAGGACTGCTAATACATCTTGTATGAGATACGCATTAATACGCCTGACGCGTGAAACAAAAGATCGTTCATAGAAATGTACAGAGTAATGAGTCGCTTCACGAGCGGCCGAAGATTACCGAGAGCACCCGATGTATGACGAATTGAGCCGTGATTGACATCTCGTTATGTTTTGTTGCATTTCGTAATTTTAATACTTTAGTAAAGTGCACCACGAGTTCGATTACCCACCGGCCGCCACTGGTTATTAGTATAATTACTTATATGTTTATAGGCTCTTAGCATGTTGACTATTTATTGAAAGCTATAAAGCGTCATAAGTTATATTTAATATGAGGACCATCCTTAAATTTTAACATTAAATGAGGTAGGTATAGACATAATGAAGACACAATTTAGTTAAATGTTATCAATTGAATTAATTCTTATAACAGTCTAACCCATTTTTGTTAATCTATTCTTTCTGTTTCTTAATAATACTAATATACAAAACTGATAAGTCCTAGTGGCCTAGAGTTTAAAGGCTCGTCTGTCATGCATGAAGAGACGGGTTCGAAACCTGGCAAATACCAATGTAATTTACCGAATTCGTATGTAGATATGTTTCTAAGACTATTTAGACAATACATACTGACAGACGGTGAAAGAAACCTGGACTTATAAATTCGCCAATCAGCCTAGAACAACCGTTTTGATTAATGCTCTAACCTTCCAAACAAGTGAAGAGGATTTTTCTCAGCAATGAGCACCAATAGCCTGATAATTTAAAGCTAATCTTATTACGTATTTTCCAGTTTAAAAAATTCGCGTTGGAGCACAAAGCCGAGCTGCAGCCCGTGTCCCACACGCTACAGAAGATAGCTGACAGCGGCGCGGTCAGGATAGCGTGGATCAACACACACGCTAAGAACATTAACAACTGGTTCAAGACATATGTTGAAGGTATAGAACTACCCTTTTTTTCCCAGCTCTTAATATATATCTTAGACAAATTCGTTGATTCTAAAAAGAGTGACGTCAGCATAAGTGACGTCACCAATGTCTTTCATTTCGAGTATAGTGAGACTATTAGGTTCTCTTCTTCTACCTGACAATTTCCCAGCTATAGCCAGGGTCTGCCTTACATGTTGTGAATAGTTTTGGCTAATTGTTTTTACGACAGCCCGCCTGCCTGACATCAACCCTCTTTTGGGAATCAACATTAATCAGTGATGTCTAAATAGTCTTAGAATTAGGTTATTGAAGGTAATCTCGTAGACGGTTTGAGGAATTCCTCATTTCTAAGAGGTGTGATCGCTGCAATATACATATATTGTAATTTTTATTCTTGAAAAGAAATTAGCCTTGAAGTCCTTCCGCGCGGAAGACGTTAAACTTCGTAATGTTGGAATGAAAACAGGAAGGGTTAGAAATAGATTTTAAAGGAATTTTTAGTGTTTCTTTAAAACAAACCTTATTAAAATAACGTAAAAGTAACAATTGATTGCCCGCGTTTGAGTGCCACGCATTCCTCACATTAGGTATATCTCTTTTTATAGATAAAAGACCCGGTAAAAGACGGGGTAGCCCCCGGGAAGCGTTAAACGTTTAACGCAATCTTGTTAAAAGCCGCATAAAAAGTTTCAACCTGCTGTAGCTAAAGCCGAAAGTATATTTAGAATTTTGATAAAGAAAGACTTATAATTCTAGATAATGTCATTAAATCATAATATCAATCCACTAATTAATAAGTTAAGTTGCAAACATAAAAAAATATGAAGAAAAATAAATAAAGACGGCAATGAGAAATTTAAAAGAAAAAGAATAAATTATTTTTAGATATTTTTCTCGTTGTTAACTTATGGTTGTAGTTATATTTGTTGTTAGCGTCTCTTACAAATAAAAAGACGTAATTTCCTAAATAAATTATATAATGAGATCTAAGACTTGAAATGAAACTAATATTTTCGGAGTACTAGTAATTTATTATTTCTAAAAACTACATAATACCGATGTTTCGGTTACTTTACAGCAGTACATCACGGGCACATCTCGTCCTACACATAATCTAGTAAGTAATATTGAAATATTAGTTTCCTTTAAATACATTATATAATATTGTTACAGAACATTCAACAAACAGTCAAACAACGGAGACGCCGAACGAAAACAGCACAGACGGCAACGTGACTTCAAGTCCTACAGAATAACTTTATATAGTTAATATATTAAATATACATTCCAAATATTATTTGTATAATATAAAATCGATAATAAATCGATATTAATTTTTAAATCGATACGATTGATTTGTATATTATCTGTATTTATTAAAGTAATCTGTGCTTATCACAAAGTGTCACTGCCCGCAAAAATAAAATTCACTTAATTCGTCTAACAACTAAATCATGTATTCATTTAAGAATATATCTTAAGATTTTTTGTTGAGTTGTGAAATGTTTATAATAAATTAAGTTTATAAATAATATATCATAATATTTTTATATTTTAAGATATTTTATACGTTCAAAGCTCTCTTATTATTAAAAACATTTTAAGGAGCCGTGAAAAAAACAAGTATAATATGTTTATTTTTAATTAATATAAATAAATTTATATTTATATCCGAATATAAAATGCTTAGTAATTCGTCGTGCCAAAATTTACAGAAACTACTGAGTATTTAAAATACATTTTTTTATAATTTAAATGTATAATTATTTAACTCAATGGTTAAAAAATATTTCATTTTATATACTTAAAAATATACAAAAGATGCTTATAAATATAAAGTTATTTGATTCATTGTAATAAAATCGTTTTTAAGTTTTAGTAATATTGAGAAGTTCCTATACGAAGTTTAGCATCAGAAAATGTAAATCCATAAAAATAAGTCGAAATATGTATGTTGAAAGAATAATTTAAGTCAATAAATAACTATTACTAACCAAAAATTGCTTATTTTCCTTGTACGTGTGTAAATAAATGACTGATGAATAATACTTGCATTTCAACTTATATTTCCACTTACAACTACAATTATTATTCCCAACATTGTTGTCATACAAAATTTGAATTTAGCGCCAATATTATAAAAATCAATAATAATAAGCAGTGCTCTTATTTTTTATAAAGATCAAAAATAATGATACGCATTAATTTTATTTCAGTAGAAATAATTCTACAAATATAAAGTAAATTATATAATTTTTCCAAATACAATGCCACATCATTTCATCCAATATGGCGTAACGATGGCAATTCCCGCGAAAATCAATAATGCTTGTAAACAAGTGCTGCATGGGGACACTATTGTCATATTTTGCGTTTTATTCAACGCCATTCGCGTATTTTATGTCTTTATAACATTGTTTCGTATAAAATCTTCCGTAATATATATGAAATTAATGAATTTAAATATGGATACCGCAAACGTAGGATATTCGTACCATCTGCCCAGTGGCGGATGGAATTACAAAATTCGTAATACGCTGTCCCAATTTAGTGATTTATTTAGTGAATTCAACAAATATATAGCACCAGCTTACCACCACGATCGTTGTGAAAGGTATTATTATATATTATATTAGTAATATATTTGTATGTACTTGTTTATTTTGTATTTTTTTTTAATTCCAGATCAGTTCAAATGAGGATTTATTCAATGCACAAAGGAGAATTCGTGATGGTTTTTATAGCATTTTTTGCTTGCTTTGGCCTTGGTGTATTTATAGGGTTAGCAGGTATGTAAATATTTTGTGAAATCCAATACCTTATAAGTCCTTTAAACTATTTTAATTTAATTTTCATTAACCTTGCTCATAAAACACCGTGGATTTAAATTCCAATTTATTATGCAATCAATTAACTTGGTCGAGAAAAATCACTCAATAAATACGCTCATAATAAATTTTATTTAGACAAACCGTCACCTTAAAGATTGTCATAAAAAACAAAACAAGTAATTTATGTACGTATTAAATCTTAATTCAAATTAACATCTACTTTCCGTTTTGATCGACGTATCTTTATGTCAAAGTATTTTTTTTTTAATGACGCTTAGGTTTACGATATACAATAATTTAAACATAATAATATTAAAAAGGTTATATATATAATAATACAAATAAGGTATAATGAGTCTATTTATGTTAAAGGTCCGTCTCCAACATTAACAACGTCAGTGTCCAGTGGTGTGAATGCCAGTTCCTTGGCCCACGGACCTTACCGCCTTCGAAGCCCCGCGATGGGAGCCCGCGCTCAGCAGCTGTGGCTGTTAGCGGAAATACTCACAGATAATGACGACGGTAATAATTATTATATAGATCAGTGGTGTGCAAACTTGATGGGGCCCAGGGCCAATAAAAATAAATAAATACATTGGTGGACCGCAAATTATTTATAAAAATACTGGTAATAATAATATCTTTATAATTACCAGTATTTTCTTATTAATGTAATCAAAAAAAGAAGATAAAAAAGATTCCACGGGCCGCAATAATCCGAACCATGGTTTGGAAAGCCCTGATGTGGATAAAAAATTGTTTATTATTTTTTCTGTATACAAGAATATTTTTCTTATTTTAAAATAGTTCTATGATTTCAAATAATTGTATAGATTTACTATCATAACGAAATTATTGCAGTACAGATTTTTTTGTTTACAGATACCAAACAAATATTAAAGGAAGGTTATGTGTCTATTATGTGTGTCTTTTTTGCGTCTTGATGTGTATTATCGACAAATACTTCGCGAGATTAATTTTTGTTGCTCGTTTCATAGACTGAACAAAAATATTAATATCAAAAATGCAAAATGTTTGTAGAATAATTTGTATTCATATTATTTTAAACTTATGTACCAAAAAATTTAAAATACCTTTAAATATAAGTTAAATAAAAAACTCTGTATAACGGAATCATATTTAATATTCAGTATTATTTCTATTACAGAAGAGATATTCGACAAGAGCTTTCAAATAAGTATATCAATAGACGGCGTGTTGAGTGATCACACGACCGTGACACTCCTACCCGAGTCGGAGGCGACTAACAGGTGATGATGATTAAAATATATACTTTAAAATTATATTTTATGACTAAAATATACATATGTATATACAGGGTGACTGGTGAATTACTATCGATACTTGAGGACGTGATATTTGACGATCATATATGACAAAATAAAAATTAATATAACATAAATATTAATAAACTTCTAAGTAAAGTTAACCAAAAGTTATGTAATTAATTTCGCATCGTGTGAACACCCTACAGATTAGGTATACACACACACACACACGCGTGCGGCGTCGTGGTGTTGTATCAGCACGCCGCCGCACGCGTCCACACTTGGAACACTTGGAACGTGTCCACACTTTATTTATTTATAAAAAGTCTTATATATCAAAAAATATTATAATTATATTATTATATTACAGGACACAACATCTGAAATGCAAGAAGCAGGTATGTGAGGAAGTGATGGTGCTACACTTGGGTTCATTAGAGTACACGCACTACGTGTTCAACCTACACTTCTACGGTCTAGAGGAGTTCCATAAACGTTATAATATACGTGAAATCATTTTTTACGTAAGTATCATTTATAATCAAAAAATTTGTATGTATATAATTAGAGAGAGTGCTTTTTGTATAATGGACTAAGTTTGGTATATTTTTACAAACAAAGCATAGAGTTACGTAAAAAATATATAATCTATACTAGCTTTCCGCGGGCAACTTCTCCCGCGTGGAGTTCGGTTATATCGCGTTTCCAAGAGAACTTTACAAGTCTGTGATAAAAAATATCCTATGTTCTTTCTCAAGGTCAACTCTTTCTCTGTACCAAATTTTATTAAAATCAGTTCAGTGGTTTAGGAGTGAAAGCGTAACAGACGGACAGACAGAGTTACGTTCGCATTTATAATATTAGTAGGGATAAGAAACAATAAGGAATTTCTTTTGGTTCACTCTTCAGACAGGCAATACTAACAGAAGCCGTGCAATAAATATAGTATTGAAAAGTTTAGGCTAAAAGAGGTAATAAGATATATATGTAGAAATTATTAGATTAATCAACTGTATTACGAACTGACCAACGAACATACTAGAAATAGGTTCGTCGTAGATTTCGACTCGATACAAGTAGGAGTTAGAGATATACCTAACAGCTAAATCTCTCTATAGCTTACTAAAATACTTTATTTTTCCAACTTCGTTACTGAAAAGTGGCCGAAACGTCGGGAGTATGTAGTTTTTTACAAAAATAAAGCACGCGTAGTGTATCCGAAAAATATTAGTTTCATTTAACTGAATAAGTGATATTTGTATTTCAGTTCAAAACCTACAATCCAGTGTTCACACAAATGGAGACCTGGTTCAGATTCATCTTCCTCCTCACAACATTCATTGTAGCCGTAAGTAACTTAAATATATCTATAATAAAACAAATGTACTTTTATATTTTTTATACAAAACTATTAAATACCAGTAATAATTATATGTAAATCGTAATTCTATCACAAGAAATACGCTTACTATTTTATAACAATAGACATTTATTTAGAATCAAACGAACAAAATGTATTAATAGCTCACGTGAGACTAACCCATATAGACTGATAAGTCTAGTATAAGAATCTGGTTTAGTCTTGAGAGAGCGGAATTTTAAGTATTTTTGTCTATATTTTATTTCGTATAATAAAAGTTGTAGGTATTTCATATAATTTTCTATCATTTTCAGTGTTGGTTCGGCCACACGCTCCGTCGATATTCCACACAAGACTGGGCCATTGAACAGAAGTGGGTCTCTATACTACTACCGATGCTACTACTGTATAATGGTATGAACAATAACATTGCTATAGAAACTATGTATAACTAACTAAAATGTAAATGTATATTTCCTACTAATATTATAATTTCGAAAGTTTGTGAGTGTGTGTGTATGTTTGTTACTTCTTCACGCTCAAACGGCTGAACCGATTTTTATAAAATTTTGCATAGCTCATTTAAAGCGTAAAATGGAAAATTAATCACTAATATTAGTACTTGCAACTTTGGGATTGTTACGTTTCGAATTAATTTTTTTTGATGAGGGAATTCCTCGTTAATTCTAGTTATGTGGGGAACGTAATGGCGACTATTTGATTGTCACCTACTAAACAACCCGATGTCCTTTTGCGCTATCATTGAGGGACGTGGGAAATGTTATCGCTATCAAACCTCGAAGACTCATTCCCGGTTGTACCTGGGCTAGGTTCTGCCCTGATATGACTTAGTGACTGCCACTTGCTTCTACAAGCAGTGATCCCACGAACTTAACATCCAATTCCAATCCAAACTACATTTTCTTACAAATAACTAAAGCTAGACAAGGACTCCTACTCACAAAACAAACAAGACTAGACTACAAAAAATCTTTTATGAAAAATACTTATTAGTAATTAATTAATAGTTGTATTTTATGTTACATCAAAATTAGTCCACTTCCCTGTTAAAACAGTAGTGGAAACTTAACTGGCATTAGTGTTAAAATACATATGATTATTATATTAACTTGTAATATACGATATGCTGTATTTCCCTAATAATAAATAAATGAATAACTCCTACCCACAAAATACACAAGACTAGACTCCGACTCCTACTTACAAACTTACTATCTATGTTTATTACAGACCCCCTGTTCCCTCTCCGCCTCATATCAAGCGGTGTGTTTTCTCCTCTCGTGGATGTCATCTTACAAACGTCGTTCTTATCATCATTATTACTGTCGTGGCTGGCGCTCTATCACGGACTAAGACAGGTATGTACATATACACTTATATATTAAAATATTATATACTTTTAATTGGTCAAATACAAAAAAAATTACAAATTTACATTTACATTTTAACATTTACATTTAAAAATTACAAATTTAAATTTACATTTACATTACATCTGATTGGTTAATATTATAAACTAATGCCTGAGACATGTACATACAATATATACACTTATTGCTATATAGCATTAAACTAAAATATTATATACTTCTGATTGGTCAAATATAAAAAAAATACAAATTCTTACCGTTTCATTACATCTGATCGGTTAATATTATAAACTAATGACTGAAACATGTACATACAAATATATACACTTATTGCTATATAGCATTAAACTAAAATATTATATACTTCTGATTGGTCAAATATAAAAAAAAATACAAATTCTTACCGTTTCATTACATCTGATCGGTTAATATTATAAACTAATGACTGAAACATGTACATACAAATATATACACTTATTGCTATATAGCATTAAACTAAAATATTATATACTTCTGATTGGTCAAATATAAAAAAAATACAAATTCTTACCGTTTCATTACATCTGATCGGTTAATATTATAAACTAATGACTGAAACATGTACATACAAATATATACACTTATTGCTATATAGCATTAAACTAAAATATTATATACTTCTGATTGGTCAAATATAAAAAAAATACAAATTCTTACCGTTTCATTACATCTGATCGGTTAATATTATAAACTAATGACTGAAACATGTACATACAAATATATACACTTATTGCTATATAGCATTAAACTAAAATATTATATACTTCTGATTGGTCAAATATAAAAAAAATACAAATTCTTACCGTTTCATTACATCTGATCGGTTAATATTATAAACTAATGACTGAAACATGTACATACAAATATATACACTTATTGCTATATAGCATTAAACTAAAATATTATATACTTCTGATTGGTCAAATATAAAAAAAAATACAAATTCTTACCGTTTCATTACATCTGATCGGTTAATATTATAAACTAATGACTGAAACATGTACATACAAATATATACACTTATTGCTATATAGCATTAAACTAAAATATTATATACTTCTGATTGGTCAAATATAAAAAAAATACAAATTCTTACCGTTTCATTACATCTGATCGGTTAATATTATAAACTAATGACTGAAACATGTACATACAAATATATACACTTATTGCTATATAGCATTAAACTAAAATATTATATACTTCTGATTGGTCAAATATAAAAGAAATACAAATTCTTACCGTTTCATTACATCTGATCGGTTAATATTATAAACTAATGACTGAAACATGTACATACAAATATATACACTTATTGCTATATAGCATTAAACTAAAATATTATATACTTCTGATTGGTCAAATATAAAAGAAATACAAATTCTTACCGTTTCATTACATCTGATCGGTTAATATTATAAACTAATGACTGAAACATGTACATACAAATATATACACTTATTGCTATATAGCATTAAACTAAAATATTATATACTTCTGATTGGTCAAATATAAAAAAAAAATACAAATTCTTACCGTTTCATTACATCTGATCGGTTAATATTATAAACTAATGACTGAAACATGTACATACAAATATATACACTTATTGCTATATAGCATTAAACTAAAATATTATATACTTCTGATTGGTCAAATATAAAAAAAATACAAATTCTTACCGTTTCATTACATCTGATCGGTTAATATTATAAACTAATGACTGAAACATGTACATACAAATATATACACTTATTGCTATATAGCATTAAACTAAAATATTATATACTTCTGATTGGTCAAATATAAAAGAAATACAAATTCTTACCGTTTCATTACATCTGATCGGTTAATATTATAAACTAATGACTGAAACATGTACATACAAATATATACACTTATTGCTATATAGCATTAAACTAAAATATTATATACTTCTGATTGGTCAAATATAAAAAAAAAATACAAATTCTTACCGTTTCATTACATCTGATCGGTTAATATTATAAACTAATGACTGAAACATGTACATACAAATATATACACTTATTGCTATATAGCATTAAACTAAAATATTATATACTTCTGATTGGTCAAATATAAAAAAAATACAAATTCTTACCGTTTCATTACATCTGATCGGTTAATATTATAAACTAATGACTGAAACATGTACATACAAATATATACACTTATTGCTATATAGCATTAAACTAAAATATTATATACTTCTGATTGGTCAAATATAAAAAAAATACAAATTCTTACCGTTTCATTACATCTGATCGGTTAATATTATAAACTAATGACTGAAACATGTACATACAAATATATACACTTATTGCTATGTAGCATTAAACTAAAATATTAAATACTTCTGATTGGTCAAACATAAAAAAAATACAAATTCTTACCGTTTCATTACATCTGATCGGTTAATATTATAAACTAATGACTGAAACATGTACATACAAATATATACACTTATTGCTATATAGCATTAAACTAAAATATTATATACTTCTGATTGGTCAAATATAAAAAAAAATACAAATTCTTACCGTTTCATTACATCTGATCGGTTAATATTATAAACTAATGACTGAGACATGTACATACAAATATATACACTTATTGCTATATAGCATTAAACTAAAATATTATATACTTCTGATTGGTCAAATATAAAAAAAAATACAAATTCTTACCGTTTCATTACATCTGATCGGTTAATATTATAAACTAATGACTGAAACATGTACATACAAATATATACACTTATTGCTATGTAGCATTAAACTAAAATATTAAATACTTCTGATTGGTCAAACATAAAAAAAATACAAATTCTTACCGTTTCATTACATCTGATCGGTTAATATTATAAACTAATGACTGAAACATGTACATACAAATATATACACTTATTGCTATATAGCATTAAACTAAAATATTATATACTTCTGATTGGTCAAATTTAAAAAAAATAAAAAATTCTTACCGTTTCATTCCATCTGATCGGTTAATATTATAAACTAATGACTGAAACATGTACATACAAATATATACACTTATTGCTATTTAGCATTAAACTAAAATATTATATACTTCTGATTGGTCAAATATAAAAAAAAAAAATATTCTTACCGTTTCATTACATCTGATCGGTTAATATTATAAACTAATGACTGAAACATGTACATACAAATATATACACTTATTGCTATGTAGCATTAAACTAAAATATTAAATACTTCTGATTGGTCAAACATAAAAAAAATACAAATTCTTACCGTTTCATTACATCTGATCGGTTAATATTATAAACTAATGACTGAAACATGTACATACAAATATATACACTTATTGCTATATAGCATTAAACTAAAATATTATATACTTCTGATTGGTCAAATATAAAAAAAATACAAATTCTTACCGTTTCATTACATCTGATCGGTTAATATTATAAACTAATGACTGAAACATGTACATACAAATATATACACTTATTGCTATATAGCATTAAACTAAAATATTAAACACTTCTGATTGGTCAAATATAAAAAAAATACAAATTCTTACCGTTTCATTACATCTGATCGGTTAATATTATAAACTAATGACTGAAACATGTACATACAAATATATACACTTATTGCTATGTAGCATTAAACTAAAATATTAAATACTTCTGATTGGTCAAATATAAAAAAAATAAAAAATTCTTACCGTTTCATTACATCTGATCGGTTAATATTATAAACTAATGACTGAGACATGTACATACAAATATATACACTTATTGCTATATAGCATTAAACTAAAATATTATATACTTCTGATTGGTCAAATATAAAAAAAATAAAAAATTCTTACCGTTTCATTACATCTGATCGGTTAATATTATAAACTAATGACTGAGACATGTACATACAAATATATACACTTATTGCTATATAGCATTAAACTAAAATATTATATACTTCTGATTGGTCAAATATAAAAAAAATAAAAAATTCTTACCGTTTCATTACATCTGATCGGTTAATATTATAAACTAATGACTGAGACATGTACATACAAATATATACACTTATTGCTATATAGCATTAAACTAAAATATTATATACTTCTGATTGGTCAAATATAAAAAAAATAAAAAAATTCTTACAGTTTCATTACATCTGATCGGTTAATATTATAAACTAATGACTGAGACATGTACATACAAATATATACACTTATTGCTATATAGCATTAAACTAAAATATTATATACTTCTGATTGGTCAAATATAAAAAAAATAAAAAAATTCTTACCGTTTCATTACATCTGATCGGTTAATATTATAAACTAATGACTGAGACATGTACATACAAATATATACACTTATTGCTATATAGCATTAAACTAAAATATTATATACTTCTGATTGGTCAAATATAAAAAAAATAAAAAATTCTTACCGTTTCATTACATCTGATCGGTTAATATTATAAACTAATGACTGAGACATGTACATACAAATATATACACTTATTGCTATATAGCATTAAACTAAAATATTATATACTTCTGATTGGTCAAATATAAAAAAAAATACAAATTCTCACCGTTTCATTACATCTGATCGGTTAATATTATAAACTAATGACTGAGACATGTACATACAAATATATACACTTATTGCTATATAGCATTAAACTAAAATATTATATACTTCTGATTGGTCAAATATAAAAAAAAATAAAAAATTCTTACCGTTTCATTACATCTGATCGGTTAATATTATAAACTAATGACTGAGACATGTACATACAAATATATACACTTATTGCTATATAGCATTAAACTAAAATATTATATACTTCTGATTGGTCAAATATAAAAAAAATACAAATTCTTACCGTTTCATTACATCTGATCGGTTAATATTATAAAGTAATGACTGAAACATGTACATACAAATATATACACTTATTGCTATATAGCATTAAACTAAAATATTATATACTTCTGATTGGTCAAATATAAAAAAAATACAAATTCTTACCGTTTCATTACATCTGATCGGTTAATATTATAAACTAATGACTGAAACATGTACATACAAATATATACACTTATTGCTATATAGCATTAAACTAAAATATTATATACTTCTGATTGGTCAAATATAAAAAAAATACAAATTCTTACCGTTTCATTACATCTGATCGGTTAATATTATCAACTAATGACTGAAACATGTACATACAAATATATACTCTTATTGCTATATAGCATTAAACTAAAATATTATATACTTCTGATTGGTCAAATATAAAAAAAATACAAATTCTTACCGTTTCATTACATCTGATCGGTTAATATTATAAACTAATGACTGAAACATGTACATACAAATATATACACTTATTGCTATATAGCATTAAACTAAAATATTATATACTTCTGATTGGTCAAATATAAAAAAAATAAAAAATTCTTACCGTTTCATTACATCTGATCGGTTAATATTATAAACTAATGACTGAAACATGTACATACAAATATATACACTTATTGCTATATAGCATTAAACTAAAATATTATATACTTCTGATTGGTCAAATATAAAAAAAATACAAATTCTTACCGTTTCATTACATCTGATCGGTTAATATTATAAACTAATGACTGAAACATGTACATACAAATATATACACTTATTGCTATATAGCATTAAACTAAAATATTATATACTTCTGATTGGTCAAATATAAAAAAAATACAAATTCTTACCGTTTCATTACATCTGATCGGTTAATATTATAAACTAATGACTGAAACATGTACATACAAATATATACACTTATTGCTATATAGCATTAAACTAAAATATTATATACTTCTGATTGGTCAAATATAAAAAAAATACAAATTCTTACCGTTTCATTACATCTGATCGGTTAATATTATAAACTAATGACTGAAACATGTACATACAAATATATACACTTATTGCTATATAGCATTAAACTAAAATATTATATACTTCTGATTGGTCAAATATAAAAAAAAAAATACAAATTCTTACCGTTTCATTACATCTGATCGGTTAATATTATAAACTAATGACTGAAACATGTACATACAAATATATACACTTATTGCTATATAGCATTAAACTAAAATATTATATACTTCTGATTGGTCAAATATAAAAAAAATACAAATTCTTACCGTTTCATTACATCTGATCGATTAATATTATAAACTAATGACTGAAACATGTACATACAAATATATACACTTATTGCTATATAGCATTAAACTAAAATATTATATACTTCTGATTGGTCAAATATAAAAAAAATACAAATTCTTACCGTTTCATTACATCTGATCGGTTAATATTATAAACTAATGACTGAAACATGTACATACAAATATATACACTTATTGCTATATAGCATTAAACTAAAATATAATATACTTCTGATTGGTCAAATATAAAAAAAATACAAATTCTTACCGTTTCATTACATCTGATCGGTTAATATTATAAACTAATGACTGAAACATGTACATACAAATATATACACTTATTGCTATATAGCATTAAACTAAAATATAATATACTTCTGATTGGTCAAATATAAAAAAAATACAAATTCTTACCGTTTCATTACATCTGATCGGTTAATATTATAAACTAATGACTGAAACATGTACATACAAATATATACACTTATTGCTATATAGCATTAAACTAAAATATTATATACTTCTGATTGGTCAAATATAAAAAAAATACAAATTCTTACCGTTTCATTACATCTGATCGGTTAATATTATAAACTAATGACTGAAACATGTACATACAAATATATACACTTATTGCTATATAGCATTAAACTAAAATATTATATACTTCTGATTGGTCAAATATAAAAAAAATACAAATTCTTACCGTTTCATTACATCTGATCGGTTAATATTATAAACTAATGACTGAAACATGTACATACAAATATATACACTTATTGCTATATAGCATTAAACTAAAATATAATATACTTCTGATTGGTCAAATATAAAAAAAATACAAATTCTTACCGTTTCATTACATCTGATCGGTTAATATTATAAACTAATGACTGAAACATGTACATACAAATATATACACTTATTGCTATATAGCATTAAACTAAAATATTATATACTTCTGATTGGTCAAATATAAAAAAAAATACAAATTCTTACCGTTTCATTACATCTGATCGGTTAATATTATAAACTAATGACTGAAACATGTACATACAAATATATACACTTATTGCTATATAGCATTAAACTAAAATATAATATACTTCTGATTGGTCAAATATAAAAAAAATACAAATTCTTACCGTTTCATTACATCTGATCGGTTAATATTATAAACTAATGACTGAAACATGTACATACAAATATATACACTTATTGCTATATAGCATTAAACTAAAATATTATATACTTCTGATTGGTCAAATATAAAAAAAATACAAAAATTCTTACCGTTTCATTACATCTGATCGGTTAATATTATAAAGTAATGACTGAAACATGTACATACAAATATATACACTTATTGCTATATAGCATTAAACTAAAATATTATATACTTCTGATTGGTCAAATATAAAAAAAATACAAATTCTTACCGTTTCATTACATCTGATCGGTTAATATTATAAACTAATGACTGAAACATGTACATACAAATATATACACTTATTGCTATATAGCATTAAACTAAAATATTATATACTTCTGATTGGTCAAATATAAAAAAAATACAAATTCTTACCGTTTCATTACATCTGATCGGTTAATATTATAAACTAATGACTGAAACATGTACATACAAATATATACACTTATTGCTATATAGCATTAAAACTAAAATATTATATACTTCTGATTGGTCAAATATAAAAAAAATACAAATTCTTACCGTTTCATTACATCTGATCGGTTAATATTATAAACTAATGACTGAGACATGTACATACAAATATATACACTTATTGCTATATAGCATTAAACTAAAATATTATATACTTCTGATTGGTCAAATATAAAAAAAAAATACAAATTCTTACCGTTTCATTACATCTGATCGGTTAATATTATAAACTAATGACTGAAACATGTACATACAAATATATACACTTATTGCTATATAGCATTAAACTAAAATATTATATACTTCTGATTGGTCAAATATAAAAAAAAAATACAAATTCTTACCGTTTCATTACATCTGATCGGTTAATATTATAAACTAATGACTGAAACATGTACATACAAATATATACACTTATTGCTATATAGCATTAAACTAAAATATTATATACTTCTGATTGGTCAAATATAAAAAAAATACAAATTCTTACCGTTTCATTACATCTGATCGGTTAATATTATAAACTAATGACTGAAACATGTACATACAAATATATACACTTATTGCTATATAGCATTAAACTAAAATATTATATACTTCTGATTGGTCAAATATAAAAAAAATACAAATTCTTACCGTTTCATTACATCTGATCGGTTAATATTATAAACTAATGACTGAAACATGTACATACAAATATATACACTTATTGCTATATAGCATTAAACTAAAATATTATATACTTCTGATTGGTCAAATATAAAAAAAATACAAATTCTTACCGTTTCATTACATCTGATCGGTTAATATTATAAACTAATGACTGAAACATGTACATACAAATATATACACTTATTGCTATATAGCATTAAACTAAAATATTATATACTTCTGATTGGTCAAATATAAAAAAAATACAAATTCTTACCGTTTCATTACATCTGATCGGTTAATATTATAAACTAATGACTGAAACATGTACATACAAATATATACACTTATTGCTATATAGCATTAAACTAAAATATTATATACTTCTGATTGGTCAAATATAAAAGAAATACAAATTCTTACCGTTTCATTACATCTGATCGGTTAATATTATAAACTAATGACTGAAACATGTACATACAAATATATACACTTATTGCTATATAGCATTAAACTAAAATATTATATACTTCTGATTGGTCAAATATAAAAGAAATACAAATTCTTACCGTTTCATTACATCTGATCGGTTAATATTATAAACTAATGACTGAAACATGTACATACAAATATATACACTTATTGCTATATAGCATTAAACTAAAATATTATATACTTCTGATTGGTCAAATATAAAAAAAATACAAATTCTTACCGTTTCATTACATCTGATCGGTTAATATTATAAACTAATGACTGAAACATGTACATACAAATATATACACTTATTGCTATATAGCATTAAACTAAAATATTATATACTTCTGATTGGTCAAATATAAAAAAAATACAAATTCTTACCGTTTCATTACATCTGATCGGTTAATATTATAAACTAATGACTGAAACATGTACATACAAATATATACACTTATTGCTATATAGCATTAAACTAAAATATTATATACTTCTGATTGGTCAAATATAAAAAAAATACAAATTCTTACCGTTTCATTACATCTGATCGGTTAATATTATAAACTAATGACTGAAACATGTACATACAAATATATACACTTATTGCTATATAGCATTAAACTAAAATATTATATACTTCTGATTGGTCAAATATAAAAGAAATACAAATTCTTACCGTTTCATTACATCTGATCGGTTAATATTATAAACTAATGACTGAAACATGTACATACAAATATATACACTTATTGCTATATAGCATTAAACTAAAATATTATATACTTCTGATTGGTCAAATATAAAAAAAAATACAAATTCTTACCGTTTCATTACATCTGATCGGTTAATATTATAAACTAATGACTGAAACATGTACATACAAATATATACACTTATTGCTATATAGCATTAAACTAAAATATTATATACTTCTGATTGGTCAAATATAAAAAAAATACAAATTCTTACCGTTTCATTACATCTGATCGGTTAATATTATAAACTAATGACTGAAACATGTACATACAAATATATACACTTATTGCTATATAGCATTAAACTAAAATATTATATACTTCTGATTGGTCAAATATAAAAAAAATACAAATTCTTACCGTTTCATTACATCTGATCGGTTAATATTATAAACTAATGACTGAAACATGTACATACAAATATATACACTTATTGCTATATAGCATTAAACTAAAATATTATATACTTCTGATTGGTCAAATATAAAAGAAATACAAATTCTTACCGTTTCATTACATCTGATCGGTTAATATTATAAACTAATGACTGAAACATGTACATACAAATATATACACTTATTGCTATATAGCATTAAACTAAAATATTATATACTTCTGATTGGTCAAATATAAAAAAAATACAAATTCTTACCGTTTCATTACATCTGATCGGTTAATATTATAAACTAATGACTGAAACATGTACATACAAATATATACACTTATTGCTATATAGCATTAAACTAAAATATTATATACTTCTGATTGGTCAAATATAAAAAAAATACAAATTCTTACCGTTTCATTACATCTGATCGGTTAATATTATAAACTAATGACTGAAACATGTACATACAAATATATACACTTATTGCTATATAGCATTAAACTAAAATATTATATACTTCTGATTGGTCAAATATAAAAAAAATACAAATTCTTACCGTTTCATTACATCTGATCGGTTAATATTATAAACTAATGACTGAAACATGTACATACAAATATATACACTTATTGCTATGTAGCATTAAACTAAAATATTAAATACTTCTGATTGGTCAAACATAAAAAAAATACAAATTCTTACCGTTTCATTACATCTGATCGGTTAATATTATAAACTAATGACTGAAACATGTACATACAAATATATACACTTATTGCTATATAGCATTAAACTAAAATATTATATACTTCTGATTGGTCAAATATAAAAAAAATATACAAATTCTTACCGTTTCATTACATCTGATCGGTTAATATTATAAACTAATGACTGAGACATGTACATACAAATATATACACTTATTGCTATATAGCATTAAACTAAAATATTATATACTTCTGATTGGTCAAATATAAAAAAAAATACAAATTCTTACCGTTTCATTACATCTGATCGGTTAATATTATAAACTAATGACTGAGACATGTACATACAAATATATACACTTATTGCTATATAGCATTAAACTAAAATATTATATACTTCTGATTGGTCAAATATAAAAAAATAAAAAATTCTTACAGTTTCATTACATCTGATCGGTTAATATTATAAACTAATGACTGAGACATGTACATACAAATATATACACTTATTGCTATATAGCATTAAACTAAAATATTATATACTTCTGATTGGTCAAATATAAAAAAAAATAAAAAATTCTTACCGTTTCATTACATCTGATCGGTTAATATTATAAACTAATGACTGAGACATGTACATACAAATATATACACTTATTGCTATATAGCATTAAACTAAAATATTATATACTTCTGATTGGTCAAATATAAAAAAAATAAAAAATTCTTACCGTTTCATTACATCTGATCGGTTAATATTATAAACTAATGACTGAGACATGTACATACAAATATATACACTTATTGCTATATAGCATTAAACTAAAATATTATATACTTCTGATTGGTCAAATATAAAAAAAATACAAATTCTCACCGTTTCATTACATCTGATCGGTTAATATTATAAACTAATGACTGAGACATGTACATACAAATATATACACTTATTGCTATATAGCATTAAACTAAAATATTATATACTTCTGATTGGTCAAATATAAAAAAAATAAAAAATTCTTACCGTTTCATTACATCTGATCGGTTAATATTATAAACTAATGACTGAGACATGTACATACAAATATATACACTTATTGCTATATAGCATTAAACTAAAATATTATATACTTCTGATTGGTCAAATATAAAAAAAATACAAATTCTTACCGTTTCATTACATCTGATCGGTTAATATTATAAAGTAATGACTGAAACATGTACATACAAATATATACACTTATTGCTATATAGCATTAAACTAAAATATTATATACTTCTGATTGGTCAAATATAAAAAAAATACAAATTCTTACCGTTTCATTACATCTGATCGGTTAATATTATAAACTAATGACTGAAACATGTACATACAAATATATACACTTATTGATATATAGCAAAAAAACTAAAATATTATATACTTCTGATTGGTCAAATATAAAAAAAATACAAATTCTTACCGTTTCATTACATCTGATCGGTTAATATTATAAACTAATGACTGAAACATGTACATACAAATATATACTCTTATTGCTATATAGCATTAAACTAAAATATTATATACTTCTGATTGGTCAAATATAAAAAAAATACAAATTCTTACCGTTTCATTACATCTGATCGGTTAATATTATAAACTAATGACTGAAACATGTACATACAAATATATACACTTATTGCTATATAGCATTAAACTAAAATATTATATACTTCTGATTGGTCAAATATAAAAAAAATAAAAAATTCTTACCGTTTCATTACATCTGATCGGTTAATATTATAAACTAATGACTGAAACATGTACATACAAATATATACACTTATTGCTATATAGCATTAAACTAAAATATTATATACTTCTGATTGGTCAAATATAAAAAAAATACAAATTCTTACCGTTTCATTACATCTGATCGGTTAATATTATAAACTAATGACTGAAACATGTACATACAAATATATACACTTATTGCTATATAGCATTAAACTAAAATATTATATACTTCTGATTGGTCAAATATAAAAAAAATACAAATTCTTACCGTTTCATTACATCTGATCGGTTAATATTATAAACTAATGACTGAAACATGTACATACAAATATATACACTTATTGCTATATAGCATTAAACTAAAATATTATATACTTCTGATTGGTCAAATATAAAAAAAAATACAAATTCTTACCGTTTCATTACATCTGATCGGTTAATATTATAAACTAATGACTGAAACATGTACATACAAATATATACACTTATTGCTATATAGCATTAAACTAAAATATTATATACTTCTGATTGGTCAAATATAAAAAAAAATACAAATTCTTACCGTTTCATTACATCTGATCGGTTAATATTATAAACTAATGACTGAAACATGTACATACAAATATATACACTTATTGCTATATAGCATTAAACTAAAATATTATATACTTCTGATTGGTCAAATATAAAAAAAATACAAATTCTTACCGTTTCATTACATCTGATCGGTTAATATTATAAACTAATGACTGAAACATGTACATACAAATATATACACTTATTGCTATATAGCATTAAACTAAAATATTATATACTTCTGATTGGTCAAATATAAAAAAAATACAAATTCTTACCGTTTCATTACATCTGATCGGTTAATATTATAAACTAATGACTGAAACATGTACATACAAATATATACACTTATTGCTATATAGCATTAAACTAAAATATTATATACTTCTGATTGGTCAAATATAAAAGAAATACAAATTCTTACCGTTTCATTACATCTGATCGGTTAATATTATAAACTAATGACTGAAACATGTACATACAAATATATACACTTATTGCTATATAGCATTAAACTAAAATATTATATACTTCTGATTGGTCAAATATAAAAGAAATACAAATTCTTACCGTTTCATTACATCTGATCGGTTAATATTATAAACTAATGACTGAAACATGTACATACAAATATATACACTTATTGCTATATAGCATTAAACTAAAATATTATATACTTCTGATTGGTCAAATATAAAAAAAATACAAATTCTTACCGTTTCATTACATCTGATCGGTTAATATTATAAACTAATGACTGAAACATGTACATACAAATATATACACTTATTGCTATATAGCATTAAACTAAAATATTATATACTTCTGATTGGTCAAATATAAAAAAAATACAAATTCTTACCGTTTCATTACATCTGATCGGTTAATATTATAAACTAATGACTGAAACATGTACATACAAATATATACACTTATTGCTATATAGCATTAAACTAAAATATTATATACTTCTGATTGGTCAAATATAAAAAAAATACAAATTCTTACCGTTTCATTACATCTGATCGGTTAATATTATAAACTAATGACTGAAACATGTACATACAAATATATACACTTATTGCTATATAGCATTAAACTAAAATATTATATACTTCTGATTGGTCAAATATAAAAAAAATACAAATTCTTACCGTTTCATTACATCTGATCGGTTAATATTATAAACTAATGACTGAAACATGTACATACAAATATATACACTTATTGCTATATAGCATTAAACTAAAATATTATATACTTCTGATTGGTCAAATATAAAAAAAATACAAATTCTTACCGTTTCATTACATCTGATCGGTTAATATTATAAACTAATGACTGAAACATGTACATACAAATATATACACTTATTGCTATATAGCATTAAACTAAAATATTATATACTTCTGATTGGTCAAATATAAAAAAAATACAAATTCTTACCGTTTCATTACATCTGATCGGTTAATATTATAAACTAATGACTGAAACATGTACATACAAATATATACACTTATTGCTATATAGCATTAAACTAAAATATTATATACTTCTGATTGGTCAAATATAAAAAAAATACAAATTCTTACCGTTTCATTACATCTGATCGGTTAATATTATAAACTAATGACTGAAACATGTACATACAAATATATACACTTATTGCTATATAGCATTAAACTAAAATATTATATACTTCTGATTGGTCAAATATAAAAAAAATACAAATTCTTACCGTTTCATTACATCTGATCGGTTAATATTATAAACTAATGACTGAAACATGTACATACAAATATATACACTTATTGCTATATAGCATTAAACTAAAATATTATATACTTCTGATTGGTCAAATATAAAAAAAATACAAATTCTTACCGTTTCATTACATCTGATCGGTTAATATTATAAACTAATGACTGAAACATGTACATACAAATATATACACTTATTGCTATATAGCATTAAACTAAAATATTATATACTTCTGATTGGTCAAATATAAAAAAAAATACAAATTCTTACCGTTTCATTACATCTGATCGGTTAATATTATAAACTAATGACTGAAACATGTACATACAAATATATACACTTATTGCTATATAGCATTAAACTAAAATATTATATACTTCTGATTGGTCAAATATAAAAAAAATACAAATTCTTACCGTTTCATTACATCTGATCGGTTAATATTATAAACTAATGACTGAAACATGTACATACAAATATATACACTTATTGCTATATAGCATTAAACTAAAATATTATATACTTCTGATTGGTCAAATATAAAAAAAATACAAATTCTTACCGTTTCATTACATCTGATCGGTTAATATTATAAACTAATGACTGAAACATGTACATACAAATATATACACTTATTGCTATATAGCATTAAACTAAAATATAATATACTTCTGATTGGTCAAATATAAAAAAAATACAAAATTCTTACCGTTTCATTACATCTGATCGGTTAATATTATAAACTAATGACTGAAACATGTACATACAAATATATACACTTATTGCTATATAGCATTAAACTAAAATATTATATACTTCTGATTGGTCAAATATAAAAAAAATACAAATTCTTACCGTTTCATTACATCTGATCGGTTAATATTATAAACTAATGACTGAAACATGTACATACAAATATATACACTTATTGCTATATAGCATTAAACTAAAATATTATATACTTCTGATTGGTCAAATATAAAAAAAATACAAATTCTTACCGTTTCATTACATCTGATCGGTTAATATTATAAACTAATGACTGAAACATGTACATACAAATATATACACTTATTGCTATATAGCATTAAACTAAAATATAATATACTTCTGATTGGTCAAATATAAAAAAAAATACAAATTCTTACCGTTTCATTACATCTGATCGGTTAATATTATAAACTAATGACTGAAACATGTACATACAAATATATACACTTATTGCTATATAGCATTAAACTAAAATATTATATACTTCTGATTGGTCAAATATAAAAAAAATACAAATTCTTACCGTTTCATTACATCTGATCGGTTAATATTATAAACTAATGACTGAAACATGTACATACAAATATATACACTTATTGCTATATAGCATTAAACTAAAATATAATATACTTCTGATTGGTCAAATATAAAAAAAATACAAATTCTTACCGTTTCATTACATCTGATCGGTTAATATTATAAACTAATGACTGAAACATGTACATACAAATATATACACTTATTGCTATATAGCATTAAACTAAAATATTATATACTTCTGATTGGTCAAATATAAAAAAAATACAAATTCTTACCGTTTCATTACATCTGATCGGTTAATATTATAAACTAATGACTGAAACATGTACATACAAATATATACACTTATTGCTATATAGCATTAAACTAAAATATTATATACTTCTGATTGGTCAAATATAAAAAAAATACAAATTCTTACCGTTTCATTACATCTGATCGGTTAATATTATAAACTAATGACTGAAACATGTACATACAAATATATACACTTACTTATTGCTATATAGCATTAAACTAAAATATTATATACTTCTGATTGGTCAAATATAAAAAAAATACAAATTCTTACCGTTTCATTACATCTGATCGGTTAATATTATAAACTAATGACTGAAACATGTACATACAAATATATACACTTATTGCTATATAGCATTAAACTAAAATATTATATACTTCTGATTGGTCAAATATAAAAAAAATACAAATTCTTACCGTTTCATTACATCTGATCGGTTAATATTATAAACTAATGACTGAAACATGTACATACAAATATATACACTTATTGCTATATAGCATTAAACTAAAATATTATATACTTCTGATTGGTCAAATATAAAAAAAATACAAATTCTTACCGTTTCATTACATCTGATCGGTTAATATTATAAACTAATGACTGAAACATGTACATACAAATATATACACTTATTGCTATATAGCATTAAACTAAAATATTATATACTTCTGATTGGTCAAATATAAAAAAAATACAAATTCTTACCGTTTCATTACATCTGATCGGTTAATATTATAAACTAATGACTGAAACGTGTACATACAAATATATACACTTATTGCTATATAGCATTAAACTAAAATATTATATACTTCTGATTGGTCAAATATAAAAAAAATACAAATTCTTACCGTTTCATTACATCTGATCGGTTAATATTATAAACTAATGACTGAAACGTGTACATACAAATATATACACTTATTGCTATATAGCATTAAACTAAAATATTATATACTTCTGATTGGTCAAATATAAAAAAAATACAAATTCTTACCGTTTCATTACATCTGATCGGTTAATATTATAAACTAATGACTGAAACATGTACATACAAATATATACACTTATTGCTATATAGCATTAAACTAAAATATTATATACTTCTGATTGGTCAAATATAAAAAAAATACAAATTCTTACCGTTTCATTACATCTGATCGGTTAATATTATAAACTAATGACTGAGACATGTACATACAGATATATACACTTATTGCTATATATTATACTTATTATTGGTCAGATATACCATATTGAGAGAATTCTTTCAATTATATGATATCTGATTGGTTAATATTATAAGAATTGTTTTTTTTATATGTTAGAACGAGAGAGGATTTGTATCTTTCTATCTGCTGAAAGTTATAATAGTGGGAATGATCTGGGTGCCGGCCATGGTGCTTGGGTTTTGGCAAAAATACTACGGCTACTACGACCCTACATACAATTACTATATGAACCCTAATTATCCGGTAAGATTTAATATATCTTATATATAAAATTCTCGTGTCACAATGTTCGTTCCCGTACACCTCCGAAACGGCTGGACCGATTCTCATGAAATTTTGTGAGCATATTGAGTAGTTCTGAGTATCGGCCAACATCTATTTTTCATACCCCTTAGTGATAAGGGTTGTCCACCTTTAACATTTTTCTTTAATTTTTCGCATTAAAAAATACATATATGTATACAACCCTAATTTTGTACCTTCTTATCACCAACCCCTATTTTTTATAGGGCAAAACAATGTTTGCCAGGTCAGCTAGTATAATATATTGTCGTGATTTGGAAAACACAATCAAAAGATTAATGGTTTTCTCATTAAGAAAAGATTTTATTGTTAAGTCTGCAAAGTTTACAATATATATTAGGGTTACAATAAAAAGGTTACTAGATTAACCTGTAGAAACATTTAAAGCTATTAATTTACAATGTCAATTTCAATATTACAATTATAATAAATATGATCTATTTTACTAATTCTCTTCTTGACAACAGTTTCGTTGTACGTTATTTACACGTTTTATTTATTTTAGAATAAACCACAAATATAAAAAATTTGGTGTTTGTCTATGACTGGTGAAAAAAAAAACATTTTTCTCCACATAAATAATAAGTTTATTTATTTCAGGTGGTGAAAATAATGTTCTTCGTGGCTGTGACGTTATATTTCCTGTATCTACTCGTCCTTATTGTTAAAGCCTATAGTGATTTACGTAACATGCCATTTTTCGGTGAGTCTATTTTTTCTATATGATAGATAATAATATAAATCAAATTATAGAGTATAAGAAAACATTTGGTTCTATTAACAAGATATTAAGAGCCTGTCCAGAAAGCGCGCGTTTTGATTTGTATCTCCTCGGAATCACCAACTTCACGAAAAATTTCTACTTTTTCTTCCCAGTTCCTACCCTTAATAGTTCTATTAGAATAATCTGACGATTCCATATCCCATATAGCTACCCTTTTACTCAATTACGTCAATAAAAAGTTCTCTATCAAAGTTTTCACGCTCCATTTTTAAAAAACCCGAATTTTAAAAAGGGCGATTTACGTGCTTTCTGGACAGGCTCTTCCAGCTAATAGCGCCGATATACAAATATATCAGACAGTAATTCGTTGTGAGTTTTCTCTAGAGATCTTTCTAATCTTTATTCGGATTATTAATCTTTATTTATACAGGGTGACTGGTGAATTACTATCGATACTTGAGGACGTGATATTTGACGATCATATATGACAAAATAAAAATTAATATAACATAAATATTAATAAACTTCTAAGTAAAGTGAACCAAAAGTTATGTAATTAATTACGCATCGTGTGAACACCCTACAGATTAGGTATACACACACACACACATACGCATCGGCGGCGTGGTGTTGTATCAGCACGCCGCCGCACGCGTCCACACTTGGAACACTTGGAACGTGTCAACACTTTATTTATTTATACGGAAATTTTGTCAAAAATTATGTGCCTATTTTTTTTACATAATTTGAATGAGAATCATGTACCGAGTATTCTCCTTAAATATTGATAGTAATTCACCAGTCACCCTGTATATGTTATTTCTCATATCATATGCCTATTTTTTCCTTGTCTATCATATATACACATATATTCCAGACGTCCGTCTCCGCTGCCTATCCCTATCAGTGTGTATCGTGTGTGTCGTGTGTTCGTGTGTGTGCGCGCGTGGCTGGGGCCCGGCGGGGCTGCAGGACCACTGGGCCTCTCAGGCCTCCGCACGCTACGACACGTCCGCGACATTCATGGCGCTATACGGACTGTTCAACTTCAACGTGTACATCATGGCATATCTGTTCTCGCCAGGAACGGGCGCTGTACACGGTATAAACATATTAGTCTATTTATTATTTTAGTAATAATATATAATGATCTGAGTATAAGTAAAGTTGAGTTGAATGATCGATCTAAGTATCTATTGATTAATTTCTTTCGCCGGTTCTTCTCAGGTCAGGGTATTTTCTTTTCCGAACCGGTGGTAGTGTCTCAAATGACCATCAATAAGAAAGTGTAATGCTTCTATATTGAATAAAGTTATTTGAATTTGAATGACATTATTTATTATATTAGTAAGTACTGAATGTATCTATCGAAAATGTAAACTAAACTTGTATTAAAATTCTAAATGTACATATAAAAGAAAGTTGTGTTACACTATTTATAACTTATGAACGGCTATACGGGTTTGGCTGAAAATTGATGGATCATTTAGAACCAAAAGAGGGGTATAGGATATTTAATTCTGTTCGATTGAAAAAGAAAATACTCAATGAATTCCAATATCTGAGAAATAGAGTTCGCCCTGTCAGCTATACATATATAGCTAATTCCGAAATTAACGCGGACGTAGTCGCGAGGAAAAACTACTAAGATATAAATCGTTGGCAATATCATACATATAAATATAATAATGATTCTATGAAATATTTTTCAGAGACGGCCATAACCAAAGACAATCCAGCGTTTTCTATGATCAACGATTCCGATGAAGAAGTTATCTATGGCTCGGACGAAGAAAGCAGACGGCCTCTTAACTCTCACTCACATAGAGCGGCTACAGAAGATATATGATAGAATAAAAGTTTTCCATATATGTATTTTTTTCTTGTTATATAATATTGATGAATAAATATTTTTTTTTGTTTATACGTACTTGATTTGCTAGTTTTTTTCTTCTGGAAATATTCGTGAAAGATTAAAATGTGTAATCAAGGTCTGTTTAAAAAACATTGACTTAGATTTGTAGATTATTATGATATATTTAAATTCACTCAAAAACACCAACGAGATAAAAGGAAAATTTTATGGATGATGGTAACACTGGAAAATAAGCTTAAACAAAAAAATAATAGTAACATCACTAGTCTTCAATTTGTTTTAAACTGTCGATATAGAATAACATTCGCAGAAATTAAACGTCAAAATTATCCTCCCTGGTTGTTTAAACTAATCTTCATCTTCTTCCTGGCAATTTCCCAGCTTTAGCCAGGGTCTGCCTGGTTATTTAAACTAATATTAGGCCAAATACAACTGACACCGAAGCTTACAAACTCGGTTATATTTAGGTGTCTTTGTGGTTATGATATCACACCACTAGCCACGCGTTCTACTGACCGGTTAAAGTTATAAATATATATTTATTTCCATTCACTCGAAATTGTGACAAATAAATCAATTGTCAAGAATTACATAATTGTTATTATATTTAACATTTGCTAAACATATATCTGTTCATTGATTTTATTTCAACCTTGACTAATGAAATAAGGCCTTCAGCTAAAAAAAAATAAACTTCGCCAAGAATCCAAGATATAGTTTTTTTGTTTGAGTAAATTGAAGAGCAGAAACACAAATGCTTTTAGGATTTACTGCCTTAGAGATGTTATTATACTTCACAATTCCATAAATCTCGGTGTAAATTATTCCATAAATCCGGATATAAGTTATCTTTAATAATAACCTTTTGAAACATCTATCTAGTATTTTGTCCTAAAAAAATAATATCGTTTTTCAGAAGCATGACGGCATTTGTTATTCATTAAATATCAATCACGAAATATAAATTTCTTCTTGACCTAAGATTCTTTGTCTTTATTTGTGAGTAATGATAACTTTCCCCTAATTCATATAATACCATTGTTAAATGTTGTGATGTAATTACTTTTTCAAACCAATACGTATTAAAATTCTCTGCTATTTAATTGCGTATTAAACATAGCAAGTGAGACATCAGTAACAGGTTGTAAGTTAGCTCTCAATTGGAAATTCAGTCCCTTAAAGGAAGTGTCTTATTCGCCATATAAATATGGTCATGGATGATCCAACACACAGTTACCTTATTTATACCAAAAAACGTATTTTACGCTAGAATGTTGGTTTCATCTAGATAAATTTGAATTTAAATGGTTAAGACTAATAAAATTTAAAAATAAACCATGCTAAGGTAGTATCGTACAGAACTAATGTAGGTATACCTAATACAAAAAAAATACAAATTTTGAGCACCTACTTCAAATGTTAATGACAAAAACGACAGAGCGATAACATATCTTAAGACTGTCTCCACTACAGCTAAAAATATAAACAACAACTATGTATGGATTTAGTTACAATGTCTTTTAAAAGGCTTGAATGACATTGTAGCTTCATAAGTACGTTAAAACTCTGGAATTTTAATAACTGCTGTCACAATTATCTCATATGGAATGCAGGAAAATTTTGCCTAGTTATATACCTACAAGATATTTTTAAAACAATTTGTATGCAAACAAAATTCAAGTCACATTTACACGCCGCGAAGGCCATTCACTAAAAACTAAAGAGCAGATAGTGTTTTTAGGGAAATTCAAAAAGTAGGGAAATTATAGAGTCAATCATTTCTGCGAAGGATCTATAAATCCTTAAATAAACTTTACGGCTACTTAATCTAATGTTTCAGCATGTACTCAAAATATCCTTAAATAGGAAAGAAGATTTTCCTAGCGGCAAATTAATTTATATATGCACAAATTCTCTCTCTCATCTTACAATGTTTGAAAGGCCCAAATGTTTACAGTAAAATATAACTACACAATCATTGGACCGAAACCTAAGCTAAAATGCTAACAAATTCGATTTTTTTAAGAACACTAAACTAAAACACTACACTATAGTGTAACCAGATAAAATTATAAGAAATTGGAACTGTATAATGTCAGCACATGGAGAAATGTATACGTGAAAGTTAAGAAAGCTACACACATTTTCATTCAATGCTACTGCAATCGAACGCTATCCAGGCCAATTACATAGTTACTCTGAGTCCACGGGATGCAAAGCCTCACATATCCCACCACCTAAAATAACCGTTTATACCAAAACTCCTTTTTTTATAATTTCCTAATGACCCTTACTAACTAGTCATACGATCACTCCGCTGGTGCCAAAAACTGAATACAAGGACGAATTAATGTAAACAAGAGATAATCATTTTGACCTTAATTTATTTCACAATCCGATACTATTGACATTGATATATAACTATCATAGCATATGATTATGATATCTGATTCTATTCCATACATCTATATTGTTTATTATTGATATCTTTATTCTCCATTGCGAATACGTAGTAACATTTACCATGTGCATATTATGAAATAGTTTAAATTTCCCACAGATTATATGTAAAATTTCTTTTTCAATTCTTATTAATTGAGGTACGTTGTTAAGTGTAGTATTTTTTTCATTTGTATGAAAATTTACAAAAATTCTAGTTTAGTAGGTAGATGTTAATGTAACATGGGCAAGATGAGAAAAAAATGTTGACGTAAAATAGATTAATTTTAACTGTTACCCCTTTTAGGTTTATAAGAAATTTGGATCTTCACTGTAACTTAATTAGAATGGATGTTACCTACGCGCTACATATGAAAAAATTAATGAACATCGCTGGGGCGACATCTTTGTATGGGTGAAATATCAGATAGCGAGTGACGCCGATGACTCCGCGGAACGAACACCAAGCCGTGTGAACCCTAAGATTCCTGATACCCCACAAGCAATGGAATGTCACTGCTATCCTAACATCGGGGCAATCACATAGTCTTAGGTATAGGTTACAAGTTCTAATATGTAGCTCTTATTATAATATACACATAAGTTCCGTAGTTTTCCTGGAACCTCCGGTTGCCACCCTACTTATGTAATTTGGTCAGTATTTTAGTCCAAACAAAGAAACTACAAACGGTGTCCATATCGATAAAAACTAAAAAAAAATCCTTTCATTTGTTTCAGTTAAAAAAAAATGTTATCAGAATCTATTTTAATCAGACGCACTGAAAACTCAAAAAAGAATATATCCCTACTAATATTATAAATGCGAAAGTAACTCTGTCTGTCTGTCTGTCTGTCTGTCTGTCTGTTACTCTTTCACGCCTAAACCACTGAACTGATTTTAATGAAATTTGGTACTGAGATAGAGTTGACCTTGAGAAAGAACATAGGATAGTTTTTATCCCAGACTTTTGAAACGTTCTCTTGGAAACGCGATATAACCGAACTCCACGCGGGCGAAGCTGCGGGCGGAAAGCTAGTGTACTTATAAAATTAAGTGAGTGAAACAAAATCCATACAATTGCCTTATTTGAAAACTGAGTTTCATCTTGTATTTTCATTGTGATGTTCATTTTAAATAAAGACCACTTTTTTCTGCTGATTTCCTTGAAAACAACCAATTACGATCTTATCGATCTGTGGATGTTATTAAAAGCAATTAATTTTCTCGCAACATTTAATTTCAAAATATCTGGACTCACATTTTCAAACATACAATAAAATGAGAAAATAAGGGTTCCTTTGAAATAATGCCTGCCTTTTTTGAAGACAGTTGAAATTTAGTAAAAACCGATTAAAACTCTACCAAACTATACTGATTCATATTTTACCATTAGTCATGCCGTATGATGCACCAAATTTCAAAAAAATAAGTCATCGATAAAGTATCTTATAAACTAATTTAAAACTTATGACTTTTTGTACCCAAATTCAATGATAGCGACAATAATAATAATTAGATGAAATATTAAGTTTTACAAGTCTAGCTAAAAGATATATTTCGTTGGGTATTTGAAATAATTCGCCCTCTATTTTTACGTTGTTGGCGCTCCTGAAATTAGATGTTTTACCAATAAAGACATTTATTACAAATAAAAATAAATATATTTTGCCAGACATACAAATAATAAAGTTTTGCATTTACATAATTTTTCTGTCTCAATTATATCAAATGGCGGGCAATATTCCTCACAAAAAAGACTGAAAATTATAAAACAAGTTTTCTGGAACAATTTGCAAAATTCAGCACATTACTTCGCCATTTTGTGAAAATTACAGACGCCATCTTGTGTCAATGTATAAATCTTACTAAGTTGATATAAAAAAAATAAAACATAGATATAAACATTATAATTTTAATCAGGAAGGTAATAAATAATGTCAGCATGTACCTACATTTAAAATAATACATATATTTAATCTAAGGCTATAGTCTGTAAATTGTTTAGAGTATGAGTTATCAATATAACTGGATGTGGTTGTAGGATGAGAGACGGTAGAGGGCGCTGGCGCGCGCCGCAGGGCTCCGCGGGCAGGGCCTGAGGCGTCGCAGCCGTACGCCGGAGCACCGCCCCACCTCTCATCACACAAGTCACTCCTGCTCGAGGGTCACAGTTCTCGTTAGTACTGGAAGTTTCATCGTCCGAACACAGATCAATCACTTCACAGTCACAGTCTACCTTCTTGAGAGGATCACTATTTTTAGTTTCAACTTTACCGTCAACATCCATTTGTCCAGAGTCTAATCCATCAACAAACACAATGTCTTTGTCTCCTATGCTATGTTTCTCGGACTCCTTCTGCAGGTTTTCGATATATTCATCTACTTTTTCCATTGTCATTCTCTCGACGTTCACAGTAACGGGCCTACATTTTAAAAGCAGCAACTGGCTTTTGAGATCAAGTATTTTTTTGTATCTTTGATTTGGGAACACATGCTTCCTGTGCCAGTAATCTATTGGTCGTCTATATCTTACTGGAAATTGATGATTTTTAGTTTTGCTACCTACATTTTTACTAACAGTTGTCGTAGAACAACAATATCTCTCTATTCTTTCTCTAGAATAGGTGGTATCCCTTTGTATGTTTATTTTTGCATTTTTCATATATGCAAGGGATGAGAATGGATAGGGAGGACCTCTATCCAGGTGAGATGCACCTCTAGCATTCCGGGGCCGCGAGTCAACTTCAACACATTGTGGATGTTTGTTATCCGAAACATCTGATATTGATTTCAACTTCAGAGCTGACAGGAAATCTGAAAAGCCACTGCTACACGAACTTGTTGCCACTACTTCATTGTTACACAGTCTCTCATGAGCTTTGAGAACTTCCAAGTTATCAAAATGACTATCACAATTATCACAAAGATAAATATCAGTGGATTTCAGGTGACAGCTCGTCTCCTCTACAGTGTCTCTATCATAACACAGATTTTCATTTCGGAACGTCACCAGTAGTCTACCACTCGGTCTGTAGTAGAGGGATGTCGTGTGATCGCGATTGTCAACATACCGGAGTCTTCGCGGCGGATATCGAGCAAGCTGTGCTGAGAACACTAATAAAAACGCACTCTTGTGATATTCATAACATCTCTTGATCAATCTCTTCAGTCTCGCCTCCCAATCGTCGGGAACAACCGGTGGTTTAACAAAGGGATGTGAAAAGTTTACATCCTTGGGCCACCATGGTGGCTGCCGGATATCCTTAGCCGTATCATGACCCCAGGAACATGTCACCATGAACGTAATAAACTTTTCCAATTCGGCGGCATTCAGCTTCGCCAGAGCTGTCGGATTACCATTGCAAATAAGAAGCGGCAAATTGGTAATCATTTTTCCTGTTGCTTGTGGTCATCGTAGTCGAGAAGCCAGCGCTTGCGATCTCGCTCCATACAACAAGGTAACGGTAACGGAGCGCGCCATTTCAGCTGAAGAGAGAAAAAACATGATAACTTTAACACTTTTGATTTATTCCGACGACATTGATTAATATACAACACATTAACTGTTCTCTCTATCCAAAACTTAAAAATTACAAACGCTTGCGTTAAAAAAAGAGAAAGACCTATATCCACAGTTGCTTTTAGCACAGAGTATTGACAAAGCTGATTTTTAAATTTCAAAGAACCATCTACCATATTATAGACCCAATGAAAAAAAACCTCTTAGTATAAAAAAATTATATCTCTGTGACCGATTTTAACAAATTATAATAAATTTATTTATTTGTTATTGCTTTAATACTTTTTCATATATATTCTGTCCTCAATCCAATATAATAGGAATGTGTCTTCTCATATTACTTAAAATATATATATGTTAAAAAAATATTCTAACTCTTCACGTGTAACTTTTAAAATAAGAGAAATTAGTAGAGTAGTAATAGATTTCTTTTATTTTGAAATTATACGCTTTTTGGACATGAACTACAATTTAATAAATATTTGCTTATCCATATTATCATTACATCCAGAACTTCATACACAGAGAATGAAACTATCAACATCTCTCAAATGTCAACTGTCATTGACAGCTGCTGTAAGAATTAAATAAATGCTACATTGAATCGTTTTAAATTATCAAAACATTTTGATAACATAAACATCGTTGCTTAAATGAAATATCATTAGTTAACTAACATGGTATTTCTGTGATTATAATCATGGTAAATATTTGTAAGCATAAATATTTTAGCCTCTTAAGTAAAATAAAATATAAATAATGTTATTTACCTTATAGGAACAAAATTTAAACGGGTTAGAAAGTTCTCCCTCGAAGACCTTTATCGAAGCCAACGACTATGAGTAAGTACAAAGAATATTTTAATTCGCTCGTCCTACATTTGATTATTGTCAATTTTAATGATAATCTTTTATCTAAGTGTATTTAGTGATCACATAAATAGTTTTAATTTAATGTAAATATCAAAATAACTTTTATTTTTAATTTTTGATTTATTGAATTAACAAAAAGGTTTATATGTCAATAAATCCTTAATGATCAGTCCTTGGTATAAATTTATTCATAATATTTTTTATAGTCTTATAAAAGTTGAATTATAAGTTTTACAAATATATTTATACATAAAAAGGATTATTGGATATTTGCAAATTACTAGATCCTAAGTATTAAAAAAAAAAAACAAAAATGAAAAACATGGTTAGATTAAGGGTATGCTTTTTGATTATTTTTTTTAATGTGAATTTGATGACTAAAAAAATATATGTTTATTACATATACCTATCTTTTTTTTAAATATATGTAATATTTCTCTTAAATTTATTTAGAAATGTATTGAAAATATAAATGAAACTAATATTTATGGATTACCACCAATAATTTTACTGTTTCTTTCATTCACATCTCTACCCATGATCATCATTACCACAAAGTTACTGAAACATCTAGAATATGCAATTTTTAAAATAATAAAATAACGCATAGTAATTCAAAAATATTACTTTCATTTTAATACTAGCAAAATACTTAGATATCAATATTCAAATTACAGCTTACAATATACAACATGGAGTATGGAATATTTGAAAAAGGCCGCCATCGAACAGAGATTGGCTAAACCTCGTAGTTTAGCATGGGCTGTTCTACTGAATGCTGTGCCCCCGCCTTCCGGAGACATATTGTTAAGGTAACCATAGTACAAAAATACATTTAAACATTATTATGTACAATAGTCTTCATCATAATATTTTATATATGTATAAGATATATATTGAAAGATGTGTTACTATTATATACTATTAATATATGTGTTAGATTCCTAATCTGTAAACTTTCATTCGTTATACAACAAGCCTTATTTCAAGTCTTAATATATTATGGTTAAAGATACTTTATTTCCCAAAAAGAAATTATATTTCACTTACTTGAGAAAATTATGACTATAAACATATTTTAAATTAAAACTTCGACAATCATATATATCTATCTATCTATCACCAGGTAGTTTAATATATTCTTACAATAAATTTTGCTTTAAACAAGAAATTTAAAACATACCCTCAAAGCAAGAATAATTGTGTACAAAACAGCGATAAGAATATTACTGTCTTTTAACATTATCTGTCCCTGTAAGACTACTCTTTCTGTTTTCTTCTAAATCCCCTTGGATACAACCCAACTATTTTTACCAATTCTCTAGCTCCACTTTGTTTTGTTTTATTCCTATTTTTATTAAAAAATAATTATTAATTTTCAGCTTAAGTTAGAGAGACTTTTAATGTTAAACACACTTTATCCAAATGATTAATTATAAAAATCTTTGTTATTTTATGTTGCAACTAATTTCTCAAAGTTGTCATGTGTAAGGTGTATTATGTATTTTATTATAGAAGCTTGCCTTTAGTTATTTATTATATTTTTTTTTTATTGGCAACTTACCTTTTTTGGGGGGTTTGAAACTTCAATTTCCACTTTCCTCATTAAATCTAATCTTCATACTTGTCAATTTAAACTGAAATTGCTATTATTTGCCATTTGAAAATACTGCTCCTATACAGGGTGACTGGTGAATTACTATCGATACTTGAGGACGTGATATTTGACGATCATATATGACAAAATAAATATTAATATGACGTAAATATTAATAAACTTCTAAGTAAAGTTAACCAAAATTTATGTAATTAATTACGCATCGTGTGAACACCCTACAGATTAGGTATACACACACACACACACGCGCGCGCGACGTTGTATTAGCACGCCGCCGCACACGTCCACACTTGGAACACTTGGAACGTGTCTACACTTTATTTATTTACACGGAAATTTGGTCAAAAATTAAGTACCTATTTTTTTTACATAATTCGAATGAGAATCATGTACCGAGTATGCTCCTTAAATATTGATAGTAATTCACCAGTCACCCTGTATAAATAAAAATTTTAAATATATCTTGTATATCAATAACAAGTTATTTTAACTTTCTCTTTTTATTCGTATTATTTAAATTAGTTATTTGTTGTTTCTCATGTTTTATGTTTACTTAATATCTTTTGAAATTGTAACTTTAAGACGGTCCATACTTAAATCTATATTTTATCACAATTAAGTTTTTTCCCCAAGCTCCTTTTAAGAGATGGGTAGGCTTATTTCATCTTCGATAACATAATATTACTGTCAATTTTCCTGCTTTCATAATTTTTGCATAAAAAACTATCTGGGACACTAAAGAACAAGATATGTTAATTGAAATCAATATATTACTGTCAACATTCCTTGCGCTTCTTTCTTTGCTATTTATTTTGACAAAATTGTTCATTATGGGATCACTAATTGATAGATAAAGGAAATAAATACCTACTTTGATGGTAATGATCTATATTTCAGTGCAAACTGTTGTCATTTGGTATTAAATACAAAAAGCTCATTTAATTTTAACGCATATTCCGTTGGTTACCTTCCTTGTCACCAGAACAGTCAGATCACATTTAATATTATTAATTTTTGATTATATTCCCAAGCAGTTTAAAAAAATCTGTTACAAAAAGACTAGCAATTATTACTGCCCAGAAATCACCAGCAATTTTTTTTTCTTACTTTGTTGTTCCGTCGAATGAGGGTCTATTCATGGTCTTGCTAACGAGTTATCTATACTCCAGAAGTGATTTTCGTCAGAATAAATTAATGTGGACTGGCGTGCTAATATAGAAAGTCTTGTCGCTGTACCTATATGTAATGTGTGATTGTTTGGTTACTAACTAAAAGTTACATTATCCTCAGTCACAGTAGGGCAAAAAAGTAGTTAAAAAAGTGTCCAAAAACCACGAAGGAATACTCCAATGAAACACTAAAGATTTAAATGGTAATGAAGTTTATGTATCTTCGTTGTTAATGGAGTGTGTCTTGTGTTGAGTGGAATACAAAGTTTTTTTACTAATTCGCCTCAATTATTCGTAATGAATATAAAATTACATCTTATGTCGATGCAAAGAATACTTTCGAATTCGGTTTTTCCCGCCAGCTAGATTTTGAATATACATGTTAAAACGAAACTCACTCACTCTTTGGTACAGTGAAAAGTGTTTACTTTTTGAAAGACTCCTTTTGATAGCACTATCCGCTAAATCCCAACAGCTACAATAATCGCCTTAGGTCTTAACAGACTGCCGCGGATTCTAACACAAGCCTAGGTAATTAGTGAAAATTATATTTCCTTATAAATACACCATCTTCTAAAGCTCTATTTATTCCGATACCTGTTTTTTTATTTTGAAACTTATTTTTAAAATCATACAAATTAAAAGAGAAAATGTTATCTTGTAATCTCCTGACTTTAATTTTTTTTCTAATTTCCATATCCTTATCGGTCACTTGTATACACAATCACGTTATCAGACTATCCCATCTTCAAAAATATTAAGTAATCACTTGATATGAATAACAAAAATCTTATCTATATGTGTGTTTGGGGAAATTACGTTCTACAATGTTTCATCTGATTTTAGTTTACTATTATTGTTGATTATGATCCGGTAAAAAGTTCATTAAGATATGTCTAGAACCACTATACGAGGTATGAAGCGTGCTAATTTGGCAAAATAATAGCTGCCGGAGTATGAAACACTATGTCGTTTTCAATAGAGTGACGTCCGGAGAACTGACGTCACTAATGCCTTCTTCTAGACTGTGGTCAACCTCTAAGACTATTGTAAATAACATCACAATCGGTTAAAAGAATCCTTTACTTTGAAGAGGTCCGATCTCTGCAAAAGCTCGAGTGAAAGTCTCTGTAATCTGAACTCTTGCCTCTATTTATATGAAACGACACTCATTATTGTTACTACACTTGCACAGGTTATGCGAGTGACACATGATAATTTTAACTACTCCCAATCATTGATTACTCAAATAATAATAATTGGTTGGTGCGCACTCTGCACCATAATGCATTCTTGGTTAATATTCCCTTGTCATGTGAAAAGAGAAAGACTGATCATTATGAGCCAATATTTTGTCAAAAACTCCACGAATAGGTAGTTTGAATTTCTGAAGTCGGCTAACAGATGCCACATTAAATGCTTATTCGTTTCTACGATTATTTTTTTTTTTGAATAACAAAATTCTCGAATGATTTGTATTTAATCTAAGCAATTATTATTTAAAATTCCGCCAATAATAATTATTATCTTAATTAAACAACACAATTAAATAAGAAAAATTTGTTACTGTAATAGTTACACCATTAATGAATACTGCAATCATAAATAAGTCTTGTTTGTTTACATAATCAAATAAATTATATTAATTATATTTGTTTTAACATAATTATTTAATTTATCTATGAAAATAGAATGACTAAGTTAAATTTTTATTAGTTACATAATCATATTAAGTACAATGGCTATAGAATAAATTACTAGCATTTTATTAAAAAAAAAACCTTCCAGAATAAATTAATTTGACACTTAATTGTCATTACTATTAATATATAATAAGCATTTTATTATCTCTTTCTTTCAATAGTTAAACCAATATTTCTTCATTTTGTATTTAGGCTTGAATTTTACCTTCAATTTAATCTTTCAGATGAAGTCCAAAATAAATTTATTTATATTTTAGCTAGCAAACATAGGTCAATTTTTTTTATATATGTATAAATTCCTATACATTAATCCAGTATTCGCACCATACCAAGTGTTATTTGTGAAGACTTACAATATAAACTAAAATAAATACTACCATATACATACTATGTACTACTATATTTTATTTAATTTGTGTAATTTTATTTTAACCAATATATGCTATTTTTTTGTATCATAAATTATATATCTAAGTATTTGGCTTCTATAATTATATGATACACTTTTTAATATGTTTATTTTATATCCTTTTATACCTCTATAATGCCGGCAGGGAAAGCTGTTTTAAAATAAGGTTGGTGTAGTATATTTTATTTAATATATGTTTAATTATAATATTATATTTGTATGTGATAACATATATGGTCCATTATTTCTGGTATAATTGATATAAGTATTGCATTATTTTTTCAGTATACAAGGCCATAGAAACTTCTATGAAGATTTAAGGAAGAAGTTATCTCTGGATCCTAGGTCAGTAATTGGAGATGATCCACTCTCTCAGAATGATGAGGTAATGTTTCTTTACGAAACTTAATTAACATATCATTGCTTACTTATTAAATAAAGCCTTTTATTTAATGAATTAATATGAATTTTTAGTACAATTAATATCTTTAACAACTATATGATAATTTATCCGTTTTTTCAGAGTGCATGGAAACAACACTTCTGTGATAACGAATTGAAAGCGCTCATACTACAAGATGTAGTAAGGACTTTTCCAGACGAAGCCTATTTCAGAGACAAAGATGTCCAAGATATGATGGTAACTTCTTGCTTAATTATCTTAGTATATTTTGCTTAGAAATCATTTCCATTGCAATATTTGTGTCTATAAATATTTCATACTAGCCTTCTGCCCGCGTGGAGTTCGGTTATATCGCGTTTCCAAGAGAACCTTTCAAAAGTCTGTGATAAAAACTATCCTATGTTCTTTCTCAAGGTCAACTCTATCTCTGTACTAAATTTCATTAAAATCAGTTCAGTGGTTTAGGCGTGAAAGCGTAACAAACAGGCAGAGTTACTTTCGCATTTATAATATTATTAGGGATATGTACATACTTCCTAGTTTGGAAATGTTTCTTTTCTTTACATATATGTATAATATAATGTATGTCCAAGGTGCGGGTGTTATTCTTCTGGGCCCGAGCGCACGTCCGCCCCGGCTACCGTCAAGGTATGCACGAGATCCTGGCTCCAGCGCTGCTGGAACTACACTGCGACAGAATGAACGCGCCGCAACACGTGAGGTGCTTTTTAAGGCTACGGTTTATAACATTCTGCCTGATATTATTTGTAGTTGGCTGGATTTTTTTTAAGATAGAATAATTTGTAGTTTGTAGGCTGGTACTTTTTTGTTCTATTTTAAGATAGAAGAATTTGTAGTTGGCTGTTTTTTTTTTTTTTTCAAAAAACGATTTGTGTTCTATGTATAATGATTAACACCGGTAATATTTTTTTATAGTGATACTCTCCGGTATTACCTTAAGGAGGAATATTTGGAACACGACAGCTAGTAAGTTGAATTTTCAATATATATACAGCAATATATAAAAATATGTACTCATATTATATTTTTTTTCAGTATGTTATTTAGTGCGATAATGAAAGGCTTAGAGAAATTTTACACAACGGGAAATGTGATACCATTATCTTCTGGCAGACTACCGACATCTAAAACACTTCATGTATGTATTCTAAAAAGACTTTATTAATTGTTTTTATTTATTATTCTCTTCTTCTTCTTCCTGGCAATATCCCAGCTATAGCCAGGGTCTGTCTTACATGTTGTGAATAGTTTTGGCTAATTGTTTTTACGACCGGCCGCCTGCCTGACATCAATCCTCTTTGGGAATGCATTAATCAGTGATGTCTAAATATTCTTAGAAAGTACATATGACTCGGAAAAATCACATTGGTACTTGCAAGGATCGAACCCGCGCCCTCATGCATGTAAGACGGGCCTTTTAACCACTAGGCCACCACTGACTCGTCTTTATTTATTTATTATTCTAATATAAGCTTATTGTTTCAGAATCAAAACGAAGTAGTTCGGTATCTCGATAGAGTAAGAGAGGATTTTCTAGTGAAACTAGATCCTGAACTCGCGGAACATTTAGCTGAATGTAATATATCTATGGAGTTATTTGGAATGTATGTATGCACTATTTCTAGGTATAAACACTATCTTATTTCCACTTAATTATCGCTAAACACTTAATTTATATCTTATAGGCATAGACTAAATTCAATGCCATACTACCTCTCTCTAAGTAAACTTAATACAGTGAACTTTATATAAAAAACTCTGTGTATATATTGTAATTGTGCAATATAGAGGTTTTATCGACTTTCTTACTACACAAAAAAAAATATAGAAAATCATTAAGCAAGTCGTGATATAGAAATGAAATGTGGCTTTAAAGAAATTATGTTATACTAATATTGCGTTATTTTATTTGCGTTAAACTTTAGTCCCTGATAATTAATTTCAGTAATTAATAATTAACAAAAGCAATCAATATTTCACCGCTATACTAGAGTATTAAATGAACAAGAATTATATAGCTTACTAGCTTTCCGCCCGCAGCTTCGCCCGCGTGGAATTCGGTTATATCGCGTTTCCAAGAGAACCTTTCAAAAGTCTGAGATAAAAACTATCCTGTTCTTTCTCAACATCAACTCTATATCTGTACCAAATTTCATTAAAATCTGTTCAGTGGTTTAGGCGTGAAAGCGTAATAGACAGACAGACAGAAATACTTTCGCATTTATAATATTAGTAGGGATATCATGTTTTATATTTAACTTATGTTACACCGATGACTTGCTAATTTTTTTTAACAAACATGGCCAAACACGTTTAGTTTTTTTCTATATGAATCTAATTATATGTTTTTTTATTACAGTCGCTGGCTCCGCCTGTTATTCGGTCGGGAATTCCCCCGCGGGGATGTCCCTGATCTTTGGGGCTTCATATTTTCCGACGGCCCCATGTTACCAAACGTGCATTATGTTATTTTGGCTATGCTGATATCTATAAGAAACATTCGTAAGTTAATTTATTAACGAAATATATTTTGGCAGTTTAATATGCAAAAGAATGATGGAAGGATTTTACAATTGTATGTTAATTTAAGTAAAACATGACGTAAAGTCAATTAGATAGAATTTTCCCTAACAGAATTTTCCCTGAGTTTGCACTTCAATCACACTACATATTTAGAATTAATCATCTTTCATTAAAACATTGCACATTATATTATCAATATATACATAAGAAAACATTCGTATGTAGTGTGACTATAAAAACTAACTGTAACACAGTTTAAGTATCTTCTTCTACCTGGCAATATCCCAGCTTTAGCCAAGGTCTGCCTTACATGTTGTGAATAGTTTTGTCTAATTGTTTTTACGACCGGGCGCCTGCCTGACATTGACCCTCTTTGGGAATGCATTAATCAGTGATGTCTAAATACTCTTAGAAAGTGCATATGACTCGGAAAAATCACATTGGTACTTGCCCGGGTCAGAATCGAACCCGCGCCCTCATGCATGAGAGGCGGGCCTTTTAACCACTAGGCCACCACCAGTTTAAGTATATAATATACAAATGTATGATATATAGCTATAATTCAAAAGTTAAAATACCCTATTTCATACATCAGCGAGTCAATATTCGTAGTTTTTTCCTATTCTTCTTTACATGGAGCTAATATTTTTGTTTTTCAGTATTAGACTCAGACACAGGTACAGCGTTGTCAATACTAATGCGTCCATCGTCAGTTTCTTCGGAGCACGTTCGATCACTCGCCTTACATTTAAGAAACCCTCAGAAGTACCCGCGCCCTCCACAACCATTATTGGACGATTTCGTGTGAGTTTATAATGTATATCATATTTTTTTACTCATAGTAGGACCTTAAATAAGAAATACCTGTAAATTTTCGTCATAGAAGTATTATTTAAATTCAATTGTATAACAAAGCTAAAACATCATCTATGTTAGTCTTTCCCAAAGTGGGCGATAACGCCCTCTAGTGGACGTTGCAGTCATAAAAGGCAGTAAGAGACATATAAAAAATAGGACTTTATGCAATAGCTTGGGCTAGGATTAGTTATAGTGTTTACCCAATAGGTGAACAAATGGGGGTGATAGAAAACAATTTATTCTCAAAGTACAATACACTAATCAATGCAGACTTCTGTGGTATTCCAAATTCAAATTCTTTCGCATCTCTCATATAACATATGGTCCTATATATTAAGTACTATGGTGTTCCAAATTCAAATTCTTTCTCATCGCTTGTATAAAGTATTATTCTATTATATGAAGTACGGTGGTGGTATTCCAAATTCTAATTCTTTCGCATCTCTCATATAACATATGATCCTATATAAAGTACGGTGGACCCGTCGATGGAGCCGTATACGTTCGCGGCGTGTTCAGAGGACGCTCGCTCCTCGTGTTCGGAGGGTGTGGCGGAGGGGGGGGACGTCGCCCGGTCGTTGGCCGCGCTCGCGTTACTCCGCGCCCGGCTGCCGGCCGCGGCGGACGCGTTGGCAGCGGCCCTCCCCGCGCCGCCGCCGGCCGCACGGGCGCCGCTACAACAGATCATGCAGGTAGAACACTCGCTGTAGTGCAGAACCATCAATAAATTTGAATATTCAGAATATCGATAGCAACTATCGGCTTTGCCTTCACTATCGATTTAATATCGATATACAACACTAACTTGATGCTACCATCCGATGAGAAAATTAGATTCAAGTTGACTCTCAATTAAAAATATTTTTATCAAAATAAGAGTTGTTAGGATATTCATAATTTTAATGTGTCTTATGAAACTCTTATCAGGAATGGGAATAAAACGAAATAAATGTATCAAATTTTCTTATTCCGTTCATCAGATAAGTGAGAACATTTAAACGAGTTGCTGTACATACAGCTTAAAAACCTAAATATTCTTTAATATTTAGCAATTTTTTCCCTTATGAGAATGCAAAGTAATAATTTTTCTTTCAATGGAAAACTGTACAAACATTAAATATATTTATTACAGCTGGCAGCTCTGCTACAATGTCGCAATCACGCACTTATAGACGTCGAAACGGCGTTAGAAGCGGCTGAAAACCAAGCGCCGTCTAACGACATCGGCAGGCGCCATCTAGTGCCAGTTACAGTGTTTAACAAGAAACAGATGAACTCACAGAAACAAATGACGCAACTTAATAAGAAGGAAGTACAATTAAAAGTATTTCATCAAGTCGAATGTAATGCCAGTGATTTACCATTCCTAGATCCTCTACGGCTAAGGACAGAATGACTACGACGCAAAATTATGCTCTATAGCTATTACCATTAAGTTCAATTTTCAAAGTCTCAAAGTAATCATTGTACCGGATCATATATTTCATATACGCTTCTACTCGTGATACGTACTAAATAAATATATAACGATTTATATTTAAGTTACTTTATATGGTTGTATTAAATATTCGTATTGATTGTATGTAATTAATTATAATTAAGTGCAAATTAGTTTAATCTTATATAAAAATGTTTTCAATTTTGTTATAAGACATATAAAGTTTATAATTATCAGATATATGTGTAAATATTTACAAAGTATTGAGTGAGATATGCATTATGTGTATATGCTGTTTTTAAACTCCTTTTAATGAATGAAATATTTCAAGTTTACAGATATGTATTATAGAATATTTTGCTTGTGATAAAACAAGCAATTAATATTTAAGCTAAGACAAATTATAAATCATAATAGTTAATATTAATTTATATAAACAGATTTAAAACAAAACTATTTAGATTTTCCTTGTTATTCATTTAACTCAGATCATCTAATATTGTAATGTAATATTTCGGCTGTGAAGTTTATTAATAAAATTCGTAGTTGATTCGAATATTTCATTATTCTATTTGATTTATAGACGAATAATTCCAAGATTGTGTTTATTTGGGTATTATATTAAAGTTTATACAGAATATATTTGTACTTTTTTTTGAAAAACAAACCCCTAAAACTTATTAAAGACTTATACAATAACACACGAACTAATGAATCTACCACCTTAAATGCTTGAAAGGATATATTTAATTTATAATGCTTAAGTATTCTATACATTTAAGATTATGGAGACATGGAATTAAAAAAATGATTACTTACCTTTACATTTTATGCCGGCCTATTTGTTGCTTTTTTATTTTTCCATACATACTTATAAAATGACATAGCTATGTATAGTTCACAGTTTTATAAATTTGTGATAAATTGTAAATTTACTTATCATAGAACAATAAATCTATGCTTTAGATTGTCTTAAAACTTTTAGCACTTAAAATACACTTGATAGTTGATACCTCATAATGACTTTGACAGTTGACAAGATAACATTTCCAAATTTTAATGTTGATGGATACTTTACATGTCAACAAATGTACTAAAAGACTATTAGGTATATATTAATTGAATCAGTATAATAAACGGGATAAAACTGCACGTTTTAAAAGTCTCTCAAGAACCTGTGGCTTTGGCCTAAATAATGGGAGAATCTCAAAAAGATAGCGAAAATCCTCTTAACATAGATGGAAATAACTTCAACTCAGAAATGTATATAGAATGTCTATTGAAATGTGCGACTCTTCGTCAAGTTATGGATAAAGAAGCTGAGGTTGTAACACAGAGTCAGTACTTGCAATCTGAAATGCAAACTTTGGTGTACGAAAATTATAATAAATTTATATCAGCAACAGAAACAGTTCGGAAAATGCGTTCAGACTTCCAGATAATGCAAGAAGAAATGAATAAATTAAGTGAAAATATCAATAAGATAACAACATTCAGTTCAACTATATCTGAAAACTTGAAGGACAGCGGAACTACTGTTAATAGACTTTGTAATACAAGGCAATTACTAGATAAATTGCAATTTGTGTTCTTATTGCCAACTCAACTTAATAAAGCCATTGAAGAAAATCGATATATGGATGCCGTTAATGACTACACACATGCTCAAAGAGTATTACAGAAGTATGGCAGTCAACCATCCTTCCAGAGCATACAAACTGAATGTTCCGAGATTATAAGTGATCTGAAAAAAACTTTAAGAGAAAGATTGCTGACACCCGATACAACTGCATCAGAATTAGCTGAAAGTGTGGGACTATTACGACAGTTACAAGAAAGTGATTCATCTTTACAGGACATCTTTTTAACCTGTGCAGAGAGTCGGCTTCAACAACATCTGAAATCCCTTTCATCTATAGTCGACAATGTTGATATATTGGAATGGGTTGAGAAGTGTAATAATTCTTTACTAGCAGATATAGGCATTGTTATAACATGTTATCATGACACATTCCAGAATAAAGAAATTTTACCCGAATTTGCTGATAAGGTAATGACACAAGTCTTTCAACTATTTGAAGAAGTCATTAAGAAACCTGAAAACACAGGTACAGATATATTGATAAGGGGATTAGATAAATTTTTCAGAAAACTTCAAGCAATGTCTGAAATAATTTCAAGTGATTCAGTTTCTCAAAAGGCCGTAGATGTTGTAGTTCAATGTATAAATCACAAGGCGTCTATGCAGTATCAGATTATACAAACACAGTTTAAAGAAAATCTTATGAAAGTTAGACAATCTCTTGCTAGTAAAGGTACAGAGAGTGCAGACTTGAAAGATATTTTAAGCTCTCTGCAGGTCCACTTAATGCAAAAAATACAAGCATCGTTATTGGATCTAATGGCTTTTCTACAAAAGAATCTTTCTTTTGGCCTCAAACCATGGTGTGGGAAAGCTGTAGCCGATGCCTGTTGGACAGTGATTTCAGAAACATTAATAAACATTTCAGATATGGTTAAAAGCATGGCTTCCTTGCAAGCTTCAAATAACATTCCATTTGAATTACTTTTAGTGCTAGCAAAACTATGTTTGGAAATGCAAGAGAATGGTGTTTCGACTTTACATAACCATTTACTTAAACTCTTAGAAGAATCTTCACCAGGTCTCACTGTGGGTAACAATGATACGTCTAACATTATGGTTAGTTTGTCAACAGCGGCTCAAGTGGCTTTAGATTCTGAGGTGGTATTCATAGGACAAACGGCGGCTCAAATGTTACGAGTATCTGTTCTTGCCAGAGATTGGCTAAGAGCTCCAGAACCGCGAGGGCCAAGGGCTGTGTGTCGCAGAGTGGTTGAAACATTAGCTAGTGCCGATACCGCCGCTTCACAACTATTCCCTACTAGCATGAAGCCGTCTAGCGATTCAAGTCGTCGTACGATTTGGTCACGGCCGTCATCATCTTTCTCTCCCATAAGCAGGATTTTCTCTGAAAGAATCGAAGTTTTTAGCCCAGCCGGTGCAGACAGAGCGGCGTTGTCGAATGGCGCATTGAAAGTAGCCTTAAAGGCACTAGTGGAATGTGTCAGGTTACGCACATTTAGTAGACATGGCTTGCAACAATTGCAAGTAGATGTACATTTTCTACAACAGCGGCTCTCCTGTATGGGTAATGACGAAAGGTTATTAAACGCCCTTCTAGAAGATGCTCTGTCTTCAGCTCAAATAAGATGCGTGGATCCGCAATTAATGGAACCGAGCATTGTAGATATAATCTGTGAAAGAGGCTAATGTATTGTGTAATAAATCTATAATTATGATGTATATATTAATAAAACCAACTTTAAACTGAAAAATACTTTTATTTTCTATGTCACCATTAGAATTAATTCAGAAATTAAGGCTGTTAAGTTTTGAAAAGACTATTATGTATTTTAGTAGGAAGTTTTGTTAATTATAAGTATCCAATATCGACACAAACTATAATGTGCTCTATGTGGAAACAAATCCTATCAATAGTGCTTGATTAATCTTATAGTAAGAGTAAGGCTTACGACAAGCTCCTTATATTTAAACCCGCTCATTTTGAGCGTAATAGGTAAGTACTAAGAGTAAAACTACTTACGAACGAACCTCTTAAATATACTTCAGGTCACCAAAGGATTTCTACTACTAGCAACTTGCAATAAAATTTATAGGTACATAATTTTTAATTCCCCACTGACCGTCGAGCATCAAAATTGATTCACGTACCTATACAATAATTTCAAAATGTTTCCAGGACCAAGTCCGTTAATTCCAATAAATTCTTTATTAATTGAAATCTTATATGAAATACATTATATTATGGTATTAATTGCTGTCTATATGTAATATGAGTATTAAGTTAGATAATTTCAAGCGACTAGATGCTATATTCATTATTATAATTGATAAACTAGATATTTCTGCAATAAGTGATAAAGACAATTTTGAGTCTATGTATTATGAATCCAAATAATTACCTGGAAAAACATAGTTTTTACAAAAAGTCACTTTCAATTTATTTATTAAGCATTAGTTAACAAATACAATATAATTATTTTTGTATTCTTATTGTAAAAATGTACAATTGTGACATAAATGTACATTGCAAAAAAAAGATTGCATTTTTTGCCTTAAAATATATCCAAATTATTTTATTTAAAACCCATTAAAATTTTAATTAATAATTAGTGAGTTATAATTGTGTACCTACTCAAGATCAAATAAGTCACTTGATTTCAATGTTAATGGTCCTTTTTGTTATAATACCATTATCTGCTAGGCCGTTAGGCGTTAATTATTCATGATAATATATAAAATGTACTTGAGTTATCTTCAAAAAATATGTAATTAATTAAAGGTGCTTTATAATTGAACACATTTTTATGTCAGTATGTAATTATTTATTGTCAAAAATTACTACAAATTAAATCTCTTACAACATACAAAACACAGAATATTCAATAAAAAAAAAACCTTCAACTATATAACTTTAAAGTAAACAGCACATATTTATGACAATTTATTATAACCCATTAATGAAAGTCGCAGATAATAAAAATAATCTACATAATATATATAAAATGTATATTAAATGCTCTTACATGTTTGCAAGACAATCTACTCTATACAATATATATAACATGTTCAATGTTAGTCACAAGAGCAGAATAAACATTTACAATTAAAATTAAAAACAGAATATATTATTACCGTTAAAACACATTCTCATAAAAATTTGGTCCTATTTTTCTACAAAATTATGGAATATGTAAGACTATTAGATATAAACATTTAAGGATCTTCATACTACATATTTATCCAAAAAACTGTTTCCATTGACATTTTCCCAAAATAACATTATTTAAATTTTTCGTTATATAAATCTAAAATAACAGTTTTCTTTATAACCGTTATCATATCATACAATATTATATTTATTTTCCAAAAAACTACTATTACAATGGAACATCTACAAAGCGATAGGGGAATCATTCATTGGGAAGCTCTTCATATTAGCTATATCGAAATTTACAATTCTCCAAGAATTAACAAACATTTTCTATAAGCTCATATATCCTCAATTTATCATTATAATTCATCACATTTCTTTTTTTTTCTTTAACAATAAGAAAAAAAAACACAAACTTTGGATATGTCTATGTTATGTGCTAATAAATACCCTGACAATTATATAAAGTTGTTTCCATCTTAATTTTATCAGTTATAGACATGCCAATTGAATCTCATATACTTTTACATGTTCTTTTTGTACATATAACGTACATATACAAATATATAATGATAAAGATTTTGGATATAATAAACACTGTAAGGGTATTTTTATTTAAAATGTAAAAAATCTTTATATATCCGCTTTATATTTAAGCAAATTATATTACATTTATCTTGGACATTTGGTATGGAGATATTCATAGAAAATATAGTACCATTAATATGTTGTTCCATAGATTGAGAGTTTGTTAAGTGTTAGTAATATTTAAATTTATTGTTTCATAGAAAGTTAGTAATGAAGCTTGTATGTTAAGAAACATTGCTTCTGATAGAACATTGAAAGACAAGACAGATTTTGTTTTGTTCTTAAAACATTTTTCAAACACATAGATGTTATAGTATAGTAAATAGAAAATATCATATTTTGTTTAGCGTATGTGTAAAGTTAGCAGTATATATTGCTTACATTTTTCCTTCAGATCGTTATTGAAATAAGAAAGTTAAGAAATTAGTTCAGTTGAGATATATTTAACAATTATAAGTAATGGTAGGACATATGCATAATTAATTCTACATTTTGATGTTAAATGATATTAATGTAATGTTATTTTCACATATATATATGTCTTGTTGCAATTTTCAGCACAGACATTAACAGTTCAACTGTTAATGGTACTTTAAAAAAGTAACAAAAAACAAAAATTATACTTAAAACTAATACATATATAAATAATTACTCTTTTACATTATATCTAAATCTAGAACAAATTGACAAAATATATACCTATATCATATATTTTTTTTAACGTTTTGCAAATTTACATATACATATAGACGGGACCAAAACCACCGAATCACGAAAAATATGTCATTTCATGTATTAAAATTGCCGAAATAGGAAAAATATATTATATTAAACAGTGGTCCGTCTGTTACATCGTTTGTGAGTGCTTGTGATGTTTGATTTCATCTACATACTAGCGACCCTCTCGTAATATTACATCGAAAACGTTAACCGAAATGTACTTACATATTAAGACTTACTTTTTCGTTTTATCGATAACTTTTTTCATCTTATCATATACAGGCACTCTGATAGCTGAGCTTCTAAGCGATTTTCCACTGAACTCGTATTTCTTGGTAGCGTCACTAGTAACTTTTGCATCACTATTATTAACACTAGATTTCCTTGTGCCGACACTTTTTGTATTGGGGTTGGTGACGTCACTCTTCCTTTTCGCCTGTTTGGGTTTGGTTTTTGGGGTCTTTTTGGTATTTTCGGGAGGCGGTGATCGTCTTCTACGTATTCGAGGCGGCGTGTGTGCGAGGGTCGTGTGTCGCGATAGTAAGGCCGCGCTACTGAACAACTGACCACAATCACATCGATGCTCGACTTCAGATGTGCCTGAAAGTTGATTAGACCATAAACATATGTAAAAAACATTATTATACATTTTATATTTGATTCTACTTACGTTTTCTTGTTTTGGGAGTAGCCAATTTATGTTTGCCAAGCGACTTTCTTTTGGCGATAGCGCTAACTGACTTCCTCTTTGTAGTTACAGATTGCCTTTTCTTTTTATCTTTGTTAGCTTCTGTTGTGTCTGGATCGGGGAAAGAATATTTGACATCGCTGTCGTCAGAATCCGTAGATGATATAGTTTCTTTGACAGACAATTTAACAGTTTTTTCACTTTTGGATTCGACAATAGGTTTAGCTTCTACAGCTTTCGCTTTCAGTCGTGGTATTTTAGGTGGATGTTGCAATGATATTCTCCTTTTAACTAAATCTTTCGAATTCGGCCTCTCGATTTGTAACGAATTCCTTTTCTTGGCTCTAACTTTCATGAATACTTTCCCTTCGGCAGTTTCCTCGGCTTTAAAGTTCGGATTGAGCATGTATCGTATATCTTCATCGTCACTAGATTCGGCAGCTTTCGTTTCTTTGGCAACTGGTAATGTGGGATAGGAGACTGTTTTATTCTTTTTAATCGTAGGAAGTATCTTTTCTTTATCTTTCACCAAAATCTTCTTTTTCGGGGTAGGTGTATCCGGAATAACGATACACTCTTCAATTTCTATTTTCTTTACTTTCGGTGGTTTTACGGAATCTTCAACAGGTTTGATTAGTGCTTCTTCTTGTTTAACAACAACTATGTTGTTTTCTGTTTTAGACTGTACATCCGGAACATCATCATGTGAGGAAAGTTTTCTTTTTATAATATGTCCTTCCATTTTATTTTCAGGTAGCACTTTAACAGCGTCTGTTATTTTAATTTCTTCGTCAGGTTTAACTGTTTCTTCGACCTCAGTTTTAGATATTTGAGTGTCATTAATTTCCTGTGTATTTTTGGGAGATTCATCTTCTTCGTTTTCACTAATCACAATATTGTCCACTTCCGCCGTCCCTTTTTCCAAAGCTTGCTTTGCAGCTTTAGCTGCACTTTGTTTTTTCTTCCTCAAACATATAACAGTATGTTTGTTTAGTGAATGTTCGTTGGGGAAAACCATATAACATAGTGAACATTCATGAATAATATCTTTAGTGGAAAGAGAACTTTTGACGCTTTTGTCATCAGATTTTTCGGAACTCGTCTCGAAATGCAATTCTTTGTGTTCTAGTAAATCTTGCAATTTTTTGAATACTTTTTTACAAGTGTCACAGTTGTATGTCGCAGTGAGATTAACTGATTCATTAACATTAGAGCCACTTGATGTTGATGTAGCCGAAGATTTCTTGTTTATACCGTCATGGGTTTCTCTGTGTTCTACGAGGTGATGCAATTTCCTAAAGGATTTATCACATGGTTCACATCTGAAACCTGCGCTCGCATCATTACTAGACTTCTTGTCATCTCGATGTTTCAAAGGTTTGACCTCATGCTGTTCAGATGAACTTTTTCTTGTTATTCTAACATTATTAGCGTTACTGTTATGTATCAGTCTGTGCTGCACTAAATGATGCAATTTCCTGAAATCTTTTTTACAAACTTCGCAACTGAAGACGGTTTTATTGGCAGGCTCAGTATCTGAGCTTTTACCGTTGTCTTTTTTGTGTTGTTGCATTTTATGGTTAACTAAGTAAGACAGTTGCCTGAATGTCTTCCCACAAAATTCACAAATAAGATTATGAGTCCTACACAGCTGCGGTTTCATTTTAATGTTAGACTTTTTAGACACTTGATTTATTTCTTTGTCTTCGTGTTCCGGTTTTTCTTTTATCGGCGTATCTTCAATGACGATAACATCATTGTCATTATTCAATTTAGAGGAGGTGTATCTTGCTCTGCGACTGCGAGGTTTGATTTCCTCGTCACTGTCGCTAAAGTTTGATATACTTGAATCTCTATCAGAATCTTGTGAACGTCTCAGCCTGACTGGGCTTCTTTTATCTGAATCAGATCTATTAGGTGATGGTCCAGGACAGTGTTTCACGTGTTTAAACACGACATTCTCTGATCTAAACAGCTTGTTACAAATTGGACACACGATATTCTCGTTTATTTTGCCCATCGTCCAATTTTCCTTTATAATAACATCATCGCTACTGTCATCTGAGTCCGTACTATCCTTTTTAGTAACTTTAGCATCGATTAATCTCGGTTTCTTTTGTGGAGTTGGTGTTTTATTCGTGTCAGTTCCTGATTCTACCAATGGGTATTTTCTTGGACGACCTCGTCCTCTCTTTACTGGTGTGTTTGTTGGTTGCTCAGGAGTTTGTACAATATCGTTAGTTTTATTTTCCGACTGAGTCTCAATCAGCTCCGCGGCTTTAACCAAATTATCGATTGCTGAAATCGTATCTGTATGTCCTATGAATTGATCACTTCTTTTTTCTGTCTCCTTTTCGACTTTATCACATTTTTTCGTAAAGTCGTGTGTTTTATTTGAAAGCTTCTCATCGTTGACGTTACGATTGAGTAAATAAGACTTCTTTGGCACAACATTTTTAGAATGCTTCTCGAGTTTTTCTTCACATCTCCGTTTTTTCTTTTGAGAAACTCGAATACCTAAATCTACAGGTTCAATCAGTTCAATCTCAGGTTCCTCTACCGGTGTCAACACCTGTTTTCTTTGATGTTTACTCTTAATTTTTATTTCTTCTTGATTTTTACAGGAGTCAAGCACGTCTGAATCCAAAGATTCTGAAGTGCTGTGAATTGATATTTCTGAATCTGCTTTGGGTGGTGACAATTCTTGTCCTTGAACGTTCAGCTGTGACGGAGTGAATTCAGAATTCGAATCCATGAAAACCACTTTAACAGGCTTATCTTCGATAATTGTAATGGGACATTCCAAATTACGTTTAGCTGTTAATGCTGTTTGATATGCTATTTGTACTTTAGAGTGGCTATTTTTATTGTAGGCGTCGTCATCGTTACCAGCCTTCACTAAAGTAGGTATTCTACTATTTTGGGTATTAGACCGCATCGGCATATTGAGATGTTTGTTTGTCGATTTAGCTTTAGATTCAGCCAGCATTAATTCGTTTCTTGATAATTTTTTAACCGGTGGATCTTTTTCAACTACTGTTTGAATGACATTATGTGATTCCTTGCCGTCGAAGCTTACTGTCAAACAGTTCTCGTAGGTTATGGAATTTCGTCTTGCAAATTTGTCAAAATCTTTCTCCGTTATTATAGTTTCCTTTTTAGACTCCGGTGACTTATTTTTTACGGGCAAAAGTGTAAAACTCTTTTTATTACTTTCAAGATCTCCAGTTATTGGCTCGTGTTCTATTATTTCGTCGTCAGACGTATCATCTCGTGCATTATCTTTCACATTTTTAGAATGGACCTTATTTTTGAAGGGCAACAGGTGAGGCACTTTTTCACCTTTTTTAGCTTTAACTGTGTCCGATTTTACAAGCGGCTTATTAGAATAGGTTTGTTGATATATTGTTGCTTCTGATCCTGTAACACCATGTATATCATTCATCTTCATTTCGATTTCATCCAAGGAAACCGGACATGTTTTTGTATTCTGTGTTTCCAAGACAGTTGGCTTTTCATGAGTATTTTCAGATACTTTACCGGTAATTGATCTATTAATAATATCTTCGATAGTTTTATCTATCAAATCTTGATTGTTTATTTCCTTTCTTTGCACGTTTTTAGTGGTTGTAGGAAGTGAGTTCTTAGTGTCATCTTGCTTGGGTTTTATGCTTATTGGAGGTTTCACTTTAGAATTCTGGATATTGGGAGCTTTTACTGTTGTATCAACAGATGAAGACTGTTGAACCATAACACTTTTACTCACAAATACAGCGGAATCGACTTTTGTATTTAATTTCGGCTGCGAGCTTGTATCAAGACCTTTGTTGAGTGAAATAATATTAGACTGTCTCTGGCTATCAATTTTCTTTAAAACATCCCTTCTATTCAAATCATTTGGTTGTTTTAATTGTTTTGTGTTTGAATTATTTGTTGGGATTTTTGTTTCTTTGATTTTATTCAAAAATTCTTGCCTATTCGCCTCAGTCCATTTTCCAAATGGGACTGCACTATTATTGTTTATTGCTTTCGCTACTACTGGTTTAGATTTTGTTTCAACTTGTTCGACACAGGGTTTCAAGCTATCCTGTTTTTCAAGCAGTTTCTTATTTGCATCATTCAATCCTTGCTTAATGTCTCCGGGAACTTTTTCAATATCCGTTGCTTTCTGATCATTTCCAACATTATTAATTGTATTGTTGACTGGATTTTCACTTTTAGCTATGTCTAATGAAACAGTTTTTGGCTCGGGAACAATTTTACTTTTTTCCGTCGCGATAGAATTAACTTCAATATCTTTGCTAGTTACAGTATTCGGAACAGATATATCATTCTTACAATTATCTTCTTGACTATGTGCACCAATTTTCATTTCTTCAGTTTTATTTTTGTTGGTATTTTCAATGACTTCATTTTGACATTTATTTATAGAATTCGGTTCTATTATTGAATTATTTTCCGAATCATTGTCAACTTGTTTCTCTTGAACTTTACATTTTTCTGAAATTTCAGGTAGTTTCTTAACATTTTCTGTGTTGTTACTGTGTAAATCTTTTTTGTTATTAGCATCACTAATAATTTCTTCCGATTTTTCTATTATGTCGTGAACATTATCTGAGATTACTTCTTCAGACTTTTTAGTAAGTATCAATCCTTGGTTTACATCAATGTCTTCAACAGTTTCATTTCCTTTATTTAAAACCAAATTAGTATCATTACTTTCTTTGATTATATCCTTATTATCAATGTTCTGATTATTAGATTCATCAATTACAATTTTCTTTCCATCATTGAGCTCTTCAGTAGATGCTGTAACTATTTCTTCTGTATTGTTTTCTTGTGCAAGTACTTCGATAGGGACAATGTTATTGGTTGAAATTTCTACATTGTCCTTGTTTGAATCTTCATCAATAGTTAAGTTTTCATGAACTTCTTCTATTGGTTCACTTGTAGTGATGATTTTTGTATCATCAATTGTTAAGCGACTTTCATCTTCATCATCACAAGGCGTCTTTGGTGATTCTGTTTCCTCTGGGACTTTATTAACCTGTGTTTGGAGGCCTTCATCAATATTGCCTATCTGCTTATCATCTTTATCACTTTCTAACATGTCATCCATAGAATTTTCTTCAGTTTCGCATTGTTCCATTATTTTAATATTATCCGATACCAATTCAATATCAGGAACAACTTTGGATAATATAGCACTATCATTATGAGGTTTCATGATAGCAACCTCAGAATTAAGAACACTTTCTTTTTCAATTTCATCTAAACTAGGTTCAGTGACACTTATTTCATTTATATTATTTGATAATTGAAGATCATTTTCAGTCAATTTCTCAGTCAAATCTGATTGTTCAGTTTGAGATGATTGTATATTTGTGGGATCTTCAATTTTATTCTGTAATTTTTTATTTAATGAATCAGATTCTTTTATATCCTCACCAGGGGAGACGATTTCATTGATGGATTTTTTAGTTTTTGTTTGATTTGTTTCAAACAATTTCTGTTTTGGACTTTCTGTGTGTACTTCGATTGTTTTTTTAACATTGTCTGTATGTCGACTTGGGTGTAATTGCTGATCTACCATAGTTTTGGTCAATGGTATTCCCTCTTTATTGGGTGTAGAGTGATATGTCATAGGTGTGTAGGTGCCTATTACCGGTGATTTACGAGATTCATTAAACTTCATTTTGCCATTGAAGTTCACTTCTACTTTAGGATCCGAAGCATCCAAGTTAGTTTCAACGGCAACATCATTAGTAAAACTTAATTCTTTCTTTGGTGTTTTAATTGCATTATCAACAGTTTTACTACTTGATGGTTCATTTATAACTTTACTTATATCCTTTATAGGCACATGAGAAGATTTCTCACAAGGAATCTCCCCTTCTTTTATAGGCTGAAATTTTTTCAAATTATTCATTAATAAATTGCTTATTTACTATCTAAATTGAAATTATGGAATAAATTAATAATATATACCACTTCTTTAGTTACTTCTACTTCAATTTCTTCATACACTTCTAAATTTCCTTCTGCATTTTCACTGTAATAATATATAACAAATTATTAATAAAAAAAACATAGTATTTAGTAAAATCCAAACCTGTTTTTACTAAAAGTAGTTCCATATTACATATTTTTATGTAATATGATACTCGATTAATTAGCATTGCCATATCAGTTTGAATGGATATTTAAATGAGTTATGCAGGTGTAAATCTCGACATATACATAATAATACTCCTGACTCAAAAAGCAAAATAATTATAATTCAAGTTATTAAAATTTTATATATGAATGTACAATTTACAATACGATGAAAAACTAGATAGTAGTATAATAAAAATAGTAAAAAACAGAACAAAAAAAAAGTATTGTCAAACAAGAATTACGACTGACAATGACGTGACAAGAAATTACTTGATAAAAAATGTGTAAACTTACCGCACTTTTAAAAACTTAAAGCTAGGCTGTTGTTGATCATCGTCGATCATCTGAACAGCAGCCAGATCTTCCTCGCCCGCTTTCCTATACAAATATAATCCATTCCCAATATCTATAGCATGTACATTGTTCCCATCTATCTGTAGCACCACTTCAGTATCCTTACTCGGTATAACCTCATCATCTATACTCTCTAAGACCTCAGCTTTATCAAGAACAGCATTTTCATCAAGCTTTAACTCACTAGGAGATTTCTCTTCCTCAATCACATTATCGTCTATGACAAGCTCATCACCATCATAAGAATTATCATTATCGTCGAAAATATTAACTCCACCGGATAATATATTTGCCGCCTCTATCTGTTTCCCGATCTTGTAGCTGTCCAATTCTCTCTTCGGAATAGGTGACAACAAATTGGCATCAACGGTTAAAGTGCGCTCTACCTCGGTGGATGTCGAATCTTTGGCTGGAGAAATACCGAACGTCGAATCTACCTCGGAGAGAGAAAAATATTTGGATGAGCTCTCATTCGCCGACAAGAACGCTTCACTGAGTGGGGAAGATGTGTCCAATGTTAAATCTTGCGAGCTTCCCGCCTCGCCTCTTATCTTGTTCAATCTATCCATTTGCACGATTCATCTGTTTTGTCAACAAATACTAATTTCATGGGTTATGGGGGCACTATTTATAAAAATGTATCACTTAAAGGAAAGGTAAGGAAAACATTTGAAGGTTGGCCAATTAGCACTTAGGTCAATAGCAGCAAATTACAAGTGAAACTTTTTAGTGGAACAAACGATATTGAAACTGTGACACTTTTAATAAACATCAAGATATCTACTTGAACTTTATATTTTATATGAGAACATAGGTTTAAATTTGAATATTAATTGAAATGTATATCAATATCCCGCGAGTAAGGCGTTACAATAATATTTTTGCATTAATTTTCCTAACAACACAACACATCAAATATTAAAGATGGACGTCGCGAAAAATAGATAACAATGTTGCCATTTAAAGAAGCGAATATTAAAAGAAGCATAAAAATTTTAATGATTTGCAATTATCAAAAAATTATAGATTTTTTATGTATCAAAGACATTAAATTATTTTTCAATGTTATATATTTAGTAATGATTTAGTTATATAGAGAAATGAAAGCTACTCTTATAATACGTTTCCTTTTGTTTCATATAATATCAAAAAAAATTATGTTTATATATTCACATATTAAATTGTTAAAAAATGTTTATGTAAACTAATAATATATTGTTATTATCTTCTTCTACCTGGCAATATCCCAGCTTTTAGCCAGGGTCTGCCTTACATGTTGTGAATAGATTTGGATAATTGTTTTTACGACCGGCCGCCTGAATGACATCAACCCTCTTTGCGAATGCATTAATCGGTGATGTCTAAATAGTCTTAGAAAAGTACATATGACTCGGAAAAATCACATTGGTACTTGTCCGGATCGAACCCGCGCCCTCATGCATGAGAGGCGGGCCCTTTAACCATTAGGCCACCACGACTTAGTATATTGTTATAATATATTAAGTCGTGGTGTAATAAATGTATTGTGTAATAAATATATTGGTATAATATATTTATAAAACTAATTATATTTTGCAACAATAATTCTTTTCTTTTCTTTTCTTTTTATTTTTTATATTTAAAGTTAAATAAATTTAGAATGACTATTTTATTCTAAATTCTTCCAAATGTAAAATCACCTCTAAAAAAATATAAATTTGAAATGGATTATAAAAAGATAAGATATAATAATATAATTATTCAGAGTAATTGATTCACTAAAAGAAATTAATTTCAATAAAGTTTAATTTCAAAGCACTGACCATTAAAATAGTTTTAAGGAGTAGTGGACGCTATTTGACATATTATATGTCAAATTGAAATCGTTAATAATTTGAAAATATTTTGTCGTTGGTTATCGGGTTATCTTTTAATTTTAAACAATTTTTCTACCCGATTTCTTTATTCGATTGTGTCATATTTGATTTTTTGGAATGGCTCCCCGAGAAACGCCGAAAGCGGCACATAAAGTACAACGTGTGATAAGTAAAGCAACGAAATCTAAAGCGTCGCCTATTGCAACTTTGAAGAAAACAATGACTTCTAAAAGTTGTACAGAAAAAATGCTTAAAGGTACTAAGAAACATAACAAATAGAATCTAACTATATGTTACGTACATATGTATGTTGAATTCTAAATGTGTTATCGCTTTTATTGTTTAATATTTCAGCAAATAATTTAGCTGAACCAAGAGCTAGGACAAGCACAGTTCCTAAAGTATCAACACCAAAGCCAAAGGAAAATAGAGCTGCTCCCATGCCAAGTACGACCTCAAAGAGTGCTAAGAAATCTGCATGGAAAAAACGACCAAAACCAGCTCACTCTGGAGTCCCAGTTCCTGAAAAAATGAAGAGGTTGCTTGAAAAACAGTTACAAGACGCTGACTGTAGCCTCTAAACTCTATTCAAAGTATATAAATATTATGATAATTATATTTTCTATCAAAGTTTTTCCTTGCCGTATTTGTTTATCTTATTATGATTATCAATTATTATTTTAGTAATTTCTAATTCCATAGTTATTTTCTGTATCTGGAGTTACATATGACTTAAAGACCATAATATATTTGACTGCTTCAAGATTAAAAGAACTAATAAATTGTTAATAATTATATTGATAGATTTAAATATGACTGCTCAACTAAACAAATCTCCGGGTTAAAATTGGTTGAGTTGTGATAATATTTGTATAGTCTTATAAAGAGAATGCTTTAAATAAGAACTCATTATCCTTAGTATGGGTACATTATCTCACTAAACACATAGCTTACAGTTTTTCATTCATAACTTATATATGATAGTATTACTGAAAACTATTGGTTACTAGTTTTTGCCCGCGACTTCGTCCGCGTTAATTTCATCTTTAGTAATATATGTATAGCTGACCGGGCGAACTCTATTCCGTCCTAGAGGCCATAAATAATCAGGTTTTTCCTGTTTCAATCGAACAGAATGATTGACATATTAGTTAGTTGTCAAATCTAATGTCAAAGAAAACATTTGTATGGGAAATAGAAAAGGGCAGTTTTTAGGGTTTTCCCGGAAATGAATCAATTTTTCTCACCTTTTATACCTTCCCTGAACCTCCACAAACATTTCAAGACTAAGATAAGATAAATCCGTTCAGCTGTTCTCGAGTTTTAGCGAGACTAAGGAACAGCAATCCATTTTTATATATATAGAAGATTAGTTTTACAATGTACTCAGAATTAGGATAAATGTGTTTCTTCACTGATGTATAATGTCATATCAATGTTTGGATTGTAATTTGAACATAAGTTTCAATTTAATAATTTTATTATTAAAATATGAGACTGCGATAGTTTGTAAGATTTTTTATTAAATAAAAATAATAAAATGGTGTTATATTTTTTAAACATGTCACAGTTGAAATGAAGAGAAAATTTTGAATTTATATTTAAAATCTTGCAAAAGTTGTAAATTAATAATAATAATGAAATAAAAAACATAACAGTCAGTATTTTCTATATGTATTTTCCATATTTTTCCTCAATAAAACATATTTCTCTAATATTCCTCACATTTTTAATATGAACATAAAATTTCTGATAACAATTAAAATCGACAGTTAAGAAGTAAAGAAAAGTATGCACAGAAAGCTTTTACTATTTAAATGTTTAGAGATTATTGTTACTATAACAAGTAACAAATGACAATTTCTTTGTCTGTTAAACTAATTCATCAATTTCTGTTAAACTAATTATTAAATTTGGCCTTCCCATATTAAGTCTATCCATATTTATATATTCTACATGTATATATAATCAGTGACAGTTCAATAAATGCTTTAATTTCACCAAATCTCCTCCATTTAATAATAAAGATATCAAAAACTTAAATCAAAAATCTATGTATAAGTAAAAATAGAAATTGCAATCAAATAAATTACTTATAAAATTTTCATGGCTGTACAGAAGTTGTGTAAATTAAAATATAGACATCTTAGACCCTTAAGTAAAATAAAAGCAATATTGCAAGAGAACTTATAACAGAATTATTTTTCGAGACTCCAAATCAAGTATGTAGTCAGTATGTATTTGTGGCTAAGCAATTTTTCACTCAAAGTAATGACAGTTTAAATGTAGACAGTGGATTGCAGCTCGTATCTCGTATGCAATGCTCTGCACTTGTACCTACAATTTACAAAATAAATTAACGTAATTAGATATTATATCTAGGTTTAATTGATGAGTAAGAGTGCTATAATTCTTGTGTCTTATATTTTCGTTTCATTCCACAGAGAATATTATATATGGATAAACAGATACAATACTCAAAATGTTAGCATTTTTTTTTAACTATTAGAGAGTTTCATTTTTGAATATGCGAAATAAATATTTAGAAATCATTTTTATTTTGAACTAATTCATCATTTTCATTTTCATTTTTTTATTGTTTAGGCAATATGCGAGTATTGCCTAACCAAAAAGGCATAGCAAGCTGCAAGTAATCTAGTTTATAGAAATTTAGAGATACGGAATAATTAGTAGGTATCCTAATATTCAATTATCGAACGGTAAAGATGATTCTACAATTTTTTAATATTTGTAAAGATTCTACTTCGAAAAAGGAAGGTGTTCAATACTCGACTTTTTATATATTTTGATAATTCTTCAATATAAAAATACAATATTTTTTCAAGCCATTCATTCATTCACTAAAATATATTCAAAAGTAAAACCAGAATCTATGAAATAACAATATAAGAAACATCGGTCATTACAAAAAGCTACTTTACATTTTTCTTTTATTTAATCAAATTGTGATAGCCCCCCAACGCAAAAAAGACGGGATGTTATAAATTTGACGTGTCTGCGTGTGTATGTATCTGTCTGAGGCATCATAGCTCCCAAACGGATGATCCGACTTCAATGTGTTTTTTTTTGTTTGAAAGATATATCCATCTAGAGTGTTCTTTGCTATGTTCGGTGGAAATCGGTTCAGGTCATCAGGTCGTTTGTTAGGTGTGATAGAAATGTTACACGCACAGTTTGCTTGCAAGCATATGTGGGATCTGACATTTGAATCACTAATGTCTTCAGGAACTACTTACTACTGAGCTGGTCTGCTGTTAGGGCTCGAAGGTAAGAGACGTAACCCTGGATTACCTTTTAGTAAGCCCGTCGAATTTGGGCTCGTTGAATTTGTCTTGACTGGTTCTCTTCATGTTTCTAATTAATTGGGGGGTTTAATTTATAGTTATTACATTTATAATTTTAAAAAGGTATTAGTATTGAGAGTGGATAGTCAAAAATCACACGTGCTACGAGCACTCGTAATTTGATGTTTTCAAAGCAATACTTCGAAAAATTAAACAGTTGAAAAAAAAATATACGACATGTCTTTCTCTATAAATATAAATAAAGCCGTATAACAGTTTTGGCATACGATATCAAACCAAAATTTTTTTGTTCACCTGTTTGCTTGTGTCTGGTAATAAAGAAATTACTATTCCAATCAGGAAGGCTCAGATTTATATAGGGCTAACCAGCTGTTGTAAACATCAAGCTGTTGCTCTATTAAATAATTTACTAGAATATGTTCGAGCTATGGAAGTAATTGAAGAATTCTTGTAGCCGCAGAATCTAAATACGAAGCTGATAAATTGTTACATGATATAATGGGTTTATAATTTTTTACCAATTTGACAATTTGGGATAATAATTAATATTCTTCGTTAAAATGAAGCCGATTAAATAATCAAACCACTTGAAGCATATGGTTTTTGCCAAATAATGTATTTAAGGAGCTGCAACATGAAATTAGTGAAAAGTAAGTGCTTTCTATCTGTTACGACATCTGTACAAGCATGACTTTATTGCACTATACCATTAATCCCTGCAATCTGTGAGCGAAGCTTCAACAAACTGAAAATAATAAAACTTAGTTATAAAAAGAGTTAGGATCGTCAGCTGGCTTAGCCGTCCTGGCTGTCGGAAAAACTGCCGATGCGATATACTTCGAGGAGCTAATAAGTTGTAGTCTTTCGATATTTATATATTTTTACTGTTTCAGTTTTATGTGACAAATAAGTTACTAATTTGTTATTACATAATAAAAAGTTCAAATTCATTAAAGGATTTTTTAACTAATTAATGCTATCACAAAAACTCTTATTAGCAGTTTCCTTTTTTCTCAAAACACCGAAGGGGCGGCACTATCAAAGTTTTTGCCGTTTGAAAAAATCGTAATAATCGTAGGCGTTGTTGCGCCCAAGCGAAGTCAGGGGACATCTCGCACATAAAAATATCAGTCGCGGCAAAATTGTACTGTCTGTACTGTATACAAAGCCTATTTTAGATTTAATTTCTAAATCTTTCCTGACCTGTTGTGTCCTATTCAAATCCATATAAAAATTTAAATACAAATTAATTTATTATAGACTATATAAAGCTTCTAAAAAATATTCCAACAAATTTAATCCTCTTTTGCATGAAAATTACCTACACATTTAAGCGCGGTAAGCGTATATAAAATAATTTTATTAACCGGGGTGGCCAGCTTATAATACTAAATATATAATTCTGATCTTAATCATTAGTTTTTGGTATATCAGTAATTAAAAATATAATTTTTTCCTAAAAATAGAGGTATAATATACGAAATAAGAAGTAGGTCCAATTTAATATTTAAATTAGTTATTTGGACTTATATATTGGACCAAATAAAGTATTGGGTGAGTTTAAAAAGTATATTATATCAAAGATAATATCTAGACCAATAAACAATTACTATGTCACTGTAACTTCCTTATCAATAACCATCATTTGTTTGACCAATAGCCAATCTTTTAAGAGCGTCTGGCGTTACTACGTGACTTAAATACAGATTATATTGACACAATATATGTATTGATTTGTCATTAAATAAATCTTTACATAAAATATGGTTAATTTGCATTATATCTGAACTTATATTATGAATCATTTTAATTAATTATTATTATACAACTAATTTTAAATATAATATGATGTTATAATAATAATTTATCGAAAATAAGTACCTATTTTGACTGTTGTGTCATATTCTTTAGAATCTACTTAAGTAAGTGTAATAATGAAAAATATATGGTGTTTTGAATTGTTTCTTGATATGGAAAAAATGTTTAATTAATATAACAAGCTACGTTTGCCTACGGACGATTTACGACTTATTTTATGCGCCATCTAAGGTATGCATACAAAATATATTTGACTAGCAACTAGTTAAAACTTTAAAGTAGGTACTTATATTCAAAATCATACTTGTCGTATTTCATGTTCGTTCTTAGTTTATTTATTAAAATTCTAAAAAAAAATAAGACTTATTGCTATAAAGTTTGTTTAAATAAATTATAACAAGATATTTTTATTCAGGAACCGAAGGGTGAAGTACTTTTTGTCCATTTTACTTTGTTGTTAAAATTGTCTACTTTTCTAGGTTTTCGCTCGGGATGTCAGACGTAAATAAAACACCTTTCTAAAATATATATTAAAAGTGAAAAAATAATATATACTTAAAAATCCATTTTAACAGTAAAATATAATTCCTATATTTTTAATAATTGGTGTATTTAATACTTCAACAATAGAGAACCGCTATAAGACAATGTGTTATTATTAGCATTTACAACAAAAACATATATTTTATTAGCTATGTACATCAAATATTTGTCATAATTAAAAGAAGCATAATATTTAATACTGGCCAATGGCCATTTATAATTAAAAAAAGGTTGAATATACGTAATCTAATTAATATGAGTAAAATTAGATTTCGGTTCTTAATCATAAATTTTCGAACGAATATACATAAGAATGGATAACTAATAAGATTTCGTAGGTATATAGTGTACATTTACTTTGACATTGTAAACTAATGGAATGTTTAGGTAATCGAGCTTAGAGTTTTTGTAGGTAAGGAAGGAGCCTATGTTTTAAATATTTCAATTTAATTCGTAATATTTTGTCACACGAAAATATTCCTTATTTGTTCTAGCATAAGTTTAAATATGTGGGAATAGTTAAAAACATATTTATTTTGTAGTTACTCCAGTATCAGTATACATTGACATTTTGCGTATGTAATTGTAATTTGACTTGATCAAAAAAGTTGCAATATGATTACAAATAATTATATACATATTGAGTTGCCATTTTAATAAATTCTTAATAAATTTGACATATCTTAAAAATATAGATCGTAATCAATATAAAAACAACATAACAACACTGCTGTTCAGTATCAAATGACTTCAAACGATGCCACCAACACGCCCACCTCCATAATAAATAGTAGCGCCATACTGAACTCTAATAAATAATAAAATACACGTCCATAAAACAATTAAATCATTAAGCTGGGCTGTCGCATGGTTTACGCCAAGCTCCGCCTGTCTGCGGTGATTGATGTAACGTATAAAAACGTTAGTTGAATATTGATTGGTGGTTCAAATAACTAGAGATTAGAAAAAAATAGATTTTAGCTTACGACCTGTCAATATTATGACAGCCAGCAAGTGTTACCATAAAAAAAATTAATACTACAATTCTAAAAATGTGTCATCTATATTTTAAAAAATATGTGGAAAAATTATCTCAGTTCGTTTTAAATTATCGAATTTATAACTTACTAAATTTCAGGAGTGAATAATAATTACTAATGACCTTACATTTATCGACGTATTATTATTTATACAGTTGATATAATTTCAATAAAATCATATATTATGAAATTCTAAAAACTAATATAGTAAGCAATTTAATATTTGGCTTCAAGAATATTTTTACTTAAATGAAACATATATTTTTACTTACTACGCGTATTTTATCTCGTCTATCCATAATCACGGTTTCTGGAAATTAACCAAAACATTTAGATTTAAAAATAATAAAATACGCGTAGGAATCCGAATAATATTACTTAATTTAAATAAATACTTAAAGTATTAGATCTCATTAATATTTTTACTAAACAGCGAATCGCCGTTTCTTGGTACTTAGACCGCATGTCGTCCAAAAGTATTATAACGTATTGTATTGAAATAAGTACGAGATATGTTTATGTTGTAATAATTAAGTCGCTAATTATTCGGCGATTCTTGAGTTATATCTGGTCCAGTCTGAATATTAAAATTTAAGATTTAAAATGTAGATGTCGAGGAAGAGGAAGGATTGTGGATTTAATATAAAAGGAATTACTTTGTGCTTAATTGAACTATGAATACATAACTAATGAAACAGTTTGGATATATGTATTATACTTCTTCTTCTACCCGGCAATTTCCCAGCTTTAGCCAGGGTCTGCCTTACATGTTGTGAATAGTTTTTGGCTAATTGTTTTTACGACCGGCCGCCTGCCTGACATCAACCCTCCTTGGGAATGCATTAATTAGTGATGTCTAAATACTCTTAGAAAATACATATGACTTGGAAAAATAGCATTGGTATTTGCCAGGGCTAGGATCCAACCCGCGCCCTCGTGCATGAGAGACGGGCCTTTTAACCACTAGGCCACCGCTGACTAGTTTAGATACATTATTGAAATACAATAAAAACTTAATAATGTTCTATTTTTTTGTTATTGTAAATAGAACTTAAGATTTAGAAAAAGTTTTATATAATAATATATTTCCAAGAATCGGATTAAATTTTTCAAATTAAGATTATATGAGTATACTGTACAATGGCATCTTTTGTAATAATAATTAGCAAAATTTTCCTATAGGAAGCTTATACTTCGATAGTCCAGAGGATAAAGCTTTAAAGACAAAGTAATATTACTTCATCCTAAATCTATAATAATAAGTATAATACATATATCTGTAAATTCAAATTAACAGCTCCAATTAAACTTACATGAAATTATACCTAGTATACTATAAATATTTCTTTGATTAGAGGCTGATTTATAATATTTTTAATCTAACTGCCATTGTTCTGAAGGAGTGCCATTGTCACCAAGTTTATGAAGCAATGATGACGTTTATCTGAAATGTTTTTATAATAGAGACAAAGACTCCAATAGATATTGCTTAAATAATTTAAAACCATAGACAATATTAATAAACATTTATATATTTTTTTTAATTTACGAAATTTATTTATTTTTTATCTATATTTGTTTCTCTTTTGACACCAAGTAATAATAACAATATCTAATAATAATAGCGTTACTTCTGAGTTCTGACAATATGTGACAAATAATTTCAACTAGTCTTTCAGTTCAGTTCAAACCTCTTTTGTAATGTCATATTTATTATCTATGACTAGCTACTGATAATACAATATTTGTCTCGTCTCTTCATGAGATGCATTATATACTAAACGTGATCAAAACAACTGCGTACAATCTTTTCACACGAAGAAACATATATATATTAAAAAGAATTCTTATTACAGACAATATTATACTTTTTTATTTAAAATTTTCAAGCCAAAGAGTCATGTTATAAATGTTTTTTTTTTATTAAGAAGATTTATATAATTCCCTTGTATTTCCCTCATTACAAGTATTTTATCTCAATATCAAGAAATTCAACGTTTTTATTTTTAACATTTACCTGGCATACTTTAAAAAGTAGAAGTTATGTAAATCCCATTATTCATTAAGGGTGCAGTCCTTAGTATATCTAAGTCCATATATACTCCCACACACACACACACACACACACACGCACACACACACAAATGTTTTCCGTTCAAAATTTAATAATTCAAATTAATATTATATTATATTTAAGATTAAAAAACTATAAACTCTCCTTATGTAGTGTGATATCACGAAATTTGGTGTAAGCATTTTAGGATTTGTTTTGCCTTCATGCAATCTTCATTATAATAGACTAAACAAAATACATTATAACTGACTTAAATTTCGTGATAACAACTTTACATGGAAATGTCTAACGGAATTATAGAAGTTATCAACAAATTACACTTATTTTTAATAGTAACGATGGAAAATGACACAATCGACTCATTTTTAATTAAAAACCTTTACAAATCAACATTCCATACCCTTTGTATTGAAATATAAAACTTTAATAATGACGTAAAAACGAAAACTGTGCTCTTCATGTTCACCTTAAATCACAACCTCACACTATATACGAAGCGTCTCCAGTTTCTGATTTATAAATCTTTTGACACTATATAGAATTATCGTAAGATATATATAAGAATTGGAAAAGATATGTAGTGTGATGGCCAAAACTTCTGCTAAGCATAAAATCAATTATGGGCTAAGTCTCGTAAGTGCTTCTTTTGCACTCTTCCTAATTCCTGTCATAAACTTTTCAGCAAATTCATTAAATACACGAGGAACTTATCCATAGAAATGAAACCAAGACCAAAGTAACTTAAAACGAATTCTAATTTAACTACAAAAACCCTTAGGAATTTAGATAATCTCCGTGAACGGAAAACTGACTGAAAAATTACTTAATAATAACGATTTATGTTTTACAACTGATGTATAAATTTTGCGATATATATTTTTGGATGGTTCTAGATTTTTTGTAAAATAATAACATACATATCCATGAAAAACTGATAACCTGTTTTAAGTTCTCGTTTTATTCTAACAATTTTCTGAATTCTTAAAAAAACTTTTCAGGTTCAAACATTTTTGTTTAAACATCTTAATACTTTGGCTTCAAAACCTGATCTAAGAGTTAAATTTTGTAATGCTAGCTTAACATCTGATAGGTTAAAATTATCTTCATCATGGGGATTATATACTGAATGGTTACTCCAAATTCCGGGATCTTGGAGACTAGATGGAAACCTTTGACTGCATATGGACGTAGCGTAGTTAAACCAGCATTCCCTGGTCCTTTTTTTCTCAGGGGAAATCTGCTTACAGATACTTGGCCGAGCGGGGCTTGACCGGGTTAGGTGGGGTTACCAACCCACTAAAACCCCACGGTATTACGAGAGCTTGCCTCGGGACCCTGCAGAGCATTTTCTTATCCTGCCTTTTCTTATCTTCTTCTATAACCAGATCTAAGTTCCTGGCCTATATTTCCATCTTCCTGAAAACGTATCTTTCATTTATTTTATAACTTTGGTAAGTTATATGAATCGAAACATGAACTGGACGAAAGTAACTGTTTGTAAAGGGAGACGATTGTTAACTCTCGTGTATATATACATAAATTTATTTCCGCTGCCGTAATTATTATGATACCGACATGTAGATGTTTTAATTGTTATCCCAATATAATTACGTCACATGTTATGTTATAATCTTTTGTTCGGCTTCATCGATCTTATTGGGACAGTTTTTAACCCTTGCGATGTTGTATGATTGTCTTAAGCAGTTATTTGATGGCATTGGTGTTTTGGACCCATAATTATGAATAATCCTGATTGAGATAGGATTTGAACATTTTACTGTTCGAAATCCTCAATTATTATATATCCTTAGATTTTGTAAAGATGTTATTACAGGATTCTGATTATATTTACTTACGTTTGAGAAATCTTTTAGTAATTATATTGAAGAAATTAAGAGTTTTTAAGTCTATATTACAAGTACAGATGTACAAATATAAGTTTAAAGAATCTGATCCTTAAAAGTACTAATAGAATTCTGTTTCGGCAGAGGAGTTTCTTGAGTTGTTTGAAGATGTTATAAGTTGAAAAAAAATCTTTAACTACTATAGTCATTACAGAAAAATATTTTTTTATGCCCAGTTTTATTGAAAAATGATTAATATAACATTCTATTTATCCCAAGTCACCCCTAGTCATTTAGGTGAGTCAATAGACAGAATATAAAGTAAGAGGTTTAATTTCGAACCCAGAAAAGACAAGCATAGCTCCTGAACCTATCAACAATTAAAAAACTCACATACAGGTAAAATATATATCATTCAAAAGACCAATTTCATAAAAAGTATTACATATAACTGCCTAAAAACAATAAAATATACGAATTTTCATTAAAACTAAAAAAATAAATCATATCACAATATTATTAATTATTATACATTAAATAATATATTGAAAATGACATAAATGAATAATTTTATATTTCATTCTAATAATATAATAATATCCCTAAAATACAATAGGATTAAAATAAATAATTTAAGTCTAGACAATCCTTCGAGCCCACCCTTAAAGGGTTAATTCTCACGCTGATGACGCGTTAGGCCATTGAAATGGCACTGCACAAGATGTGCTTGTGTAGTATAAAAACCGCGGGCTGAGAGGTAGCAGGCATCAAGTGTTCAATCATCACTTCCAATACAATTAAAAAAATATAATTCAAATATGAATTCCATTCTATCAACTGTCTTCGCCATTTTGGCGGTGAACGGTAAGTTTTTTTTTAAATATATTTATTATTTAAATTGTACTTATATCAAAAAATTAAAATTAATCGAAAAAAAAGAACAATCTAATACGAACTTCCATTTCAATTGGTGCATAAAATCAGATAAGGTGAAGGCTCAAATTAATTAAAGTAATCAAAATGGCTAATATTAGTTTGTTTGCGTGTAAATAAATGTTCAGTTCTAAACAAAGCCCATAGTGTGAAGACAGACATGTGAAACACGTGGATTCTTCCTTTAACACAATATTGGATCGCAAAAACATCCGCCAAAACAAAACGTCTTTCATATTCGTGAATATAAATTTTTTAGAAAATTCAATAAACGAATCGTAATTATACCGATTGGTACATCACTAATTAAATATATTCTGTCACTTATAATAATAGTAAATCGTAATTAAACTTTTATATAAATTCTAGGTAATCAAATTGCATCTTAATAGTTAAAAATATTTTTTTATAGAAATTTATTACTCATTTAAATAATTAATAAAATTTTATTAACAAAAAAATATTAATCGAAAACTGTATGGTAGTTGACATAAAAATTCCATTAATCCTTTTTTAACTATCAAACCACTGAAAAATATAAATATTAATAGAGAGTATATGTTTTTAAATATTTAAAAAAAAAGTTGCTAAACTTACAGATTAGTTTAATCTTGACCTGAAATATTGTATAAGATAAACTTTACAGAGGTCGGCTGTATTTGCAGTTTTCATTTCAATAAACTGCTAATTGATTTCATTAAAAACTTAAAATTTGAATATCACGTTATTAAAAATTATAAAAGTATAATATTCTATAACTTATTAATATCAATATATTTCTATAAAAAAAATCACTGTTAAGAACAGTTTTCGTAAATAGGAAAATTCTCGTCTGTTCATATTATGTAAAATATTTTATAATTTTACAAACAATAATTATCCTTAAATAATATGTACTATTAATATCATTGCAATTGCACGCTCTTTACACACACAACTAGCATTACTTGGATTCATATAACCTACTTCAAATAATAATTTGAATAAATATTATTCAATTACAATCAAAAGAACAATGTTTCAGTTTCAGCTCAAAATTTAATTTTTGTTCTTCAAAGTTTTTTTTTTCATAAAGTTAGTCCTGTAATAATTCTTTTCTGTATAATTTGGTCTTGAATTTTGCATAATAAGGTATATTAGGAATCTTATATGCCGAAAACATTGTGAATCGTGTTTTGAATCAATTATCTAGACTATGTTCCTTAAAATATATACTTAAATTAAATTAAGCAATCGCAGCACGTAATGAGCTATTGATTTGCAGCCAATCTATCAAACTGACGGCAATAAAAATAAATAGGATGTTACATACAAATTAGAACACGAATTATTGTATTTATTAGCATATTAATAAAAAATTAAATCATATTAATTTCAACTGTGGGACTTGACAACATATAATGTCATTGAAACTCAATGAATCTTTATTTCAGAACGTTCTTAGCACTGATGAAGGTATTATTTTAAACAACCAACCATTTCAGAACGTTACTGTAAATATTTTTATAACGTTAATGTTATTTGTATCACGGTTTTGTTTTAATAACACAATATGTTATGTTAGTGTCGTATTATGATAACTGTTTAAGATGTGTCAATTTTGATGCCAGATACAAATTAGCAAGGATGGCTATAAACTATATAGATAACGGATTTGGGACAGTGAGTACTTCAACTAGACCGAACCTTTCAAGGATTGTTTGTTTCTAATATTCATAAATATCGTATGTAAACATAAAATAACAAACATATCGAGTTGTTTTGGTGCATTATATAAACAATTCATCAGTCTAGGCTAGCTAATGCTGACATCGGAATTAAATACGATGTTTTTGACGAGTGACTATTTCTGCAATAGTTGCCATGGCCTTTGGTTGGGGATACCGTGCTTCGGATCAACGTCGCTGGGCCGTACTTCATCCTGCTTGCGGCGGAAGACAGCAATCTCCAATTGCCATCGCTGCCCGTCAAGCTATTCCCATATCTATCCCAGCTATGGAACTCATCGGATACCAAAACCCTCTCCCCGGACCACTGACCATCACTAATAACGGCCACTCTGGTATAATTAAATTTTATTATCAATCAAATTAAATTTGATTACAAATATGCCTATATCATCTATATTACGAAATAGTATATTAGAGTCAAAGAATTACGTGTTATATCGTATAACGATAGCGAGATTAAATAAAGCATGAACGAGATTAATGTGATAATATCTTTCCAGTCGCGCTAACCATACCAAAGTATTCGTCTGAAGAGGAGAAAAAGGGCTTCCGTCTGCCATACATCTTCGGCGGTCCTCTCGATAATGAGTATGAAATCGAAGGCCTTCATTTCCACTGGGGTGACAAGAACAACCGCGGTTCTGAACATACCCTGAACGACATGCGCCTCCCCCTTGAAATGCACATCATCCATAGGAACAAGAAATACCGCAGTCTGGCTGAAGCTCTCCAACATCCCGATGGTCTTTGCGTCCTTGCTTTCTTCTACCAGGTGATACAAAAATCTATCACTAACACATAAGTTCCTGAATAAAAATAATAGCAATTACATTGATATATAGTAATATATAATTCAATCACAGGAACAAAGTCACAATTCCTCTTAGAACACTAATGTATGGTATTTTCACTTGTTCTAGGTGGTCGAATTCGACGCTAAGCTGTTAACTCCCATTGTCAAGAACCTGTCTGCCATTGAAAACTACAACACCAGCATGCAGCTCCCCCATACATTCTCCCTCTCATCAATTCTCTCCGGTCTCGACACTGAGCGTTTCTATACCTACAAAGGTTCCCTCACCACCCCCCCTTGCGCTGAAGCCGTCACATGGGTCGTCTTCTCCGATTACCTTCCAATCTCCGTTTTCCAGGTAATTATCATTCAAAATTACATTCAAAATTCCGTTAATTTTCATTCCAAACATTTGAAAATCTAATGTTATCTTTTTTTTTCAGATGGACAACTTCCGTGGTCTCCTTTCCAACCTGAACCTGCCTCTTGTTGACAACTTCAGACAATTGCAACCATTATTCGGTAGACGCATCTTCGTTCGCATTACATCTAAGAATCCCAAATTCAAGAAGACCAAGCTCCACTACTCCAAATGGGACTGGGTTGGCCACAAGAAGACCGAAAATGACGTCACTGAATTCGATGACTAAAATATAACTAACTCAATTTGAAACTAACTCACTGCGACCCATTTAAACTATAACTTGTATTAACACCAAATATTAATTATCCTAGTGTGATCATTATGGTTGTGTGCTTCTTATAATATAATTATAATCGTGCATTTATTTGTAAGTTGTTAATATACATGTAAATAAATAAATAAATATAGATAATAAATTCGTTTAATTCATAATTAATATAACACCAATATAATAATTCAATATTTCAATTACGTCGCGTAGTTATCAGCTCCGAACATAGACTGGAAAAAATAATAAGTAAAATTATAAGCAATAAATTTAACAAAAACGGCAATAAAATAATATTCCAAAATTCAAACAAACACCAAAAATACACAACATGCACATTACTGAGGGGGAAAAAAAAATAAAACAATTTAATTGTGATATACTATATTATAACATTAACAATCTATAGTTTTAATGGATAATACTTTAATTTGTATAACAATCGTTTTTATAATGTATCATTTATGAAAATTAATTTATTTGTTGCATGGAATGTTAGAACTGTTTATATAAAATTGCACACCAAATACATTAAATGCGAAATAAAATTGCTATAAAACTGTTAGTATCTTCTTTTCGGCATATTTACAGGTGCCAGTCTGTGTGGTTCAGACAAAAGACCATGCAATAAAACAAACTTTAGTGTACCAGGTCGTCGGGATTGAACATGCCCTGTCGAAGAAAAATGACAATATTACATAGACATCAAATAAAATTAACATTAATAATAATATCGTAATATATATCTGGTGATATTTTTTTCATTTGCTTGGAGGCAAAGAGCCATAACACAGAGCTCTTAATTAAAAAATTGAATTTTCTCTTTAAATAATTTAAGATTTTTATATTTGTAATACAAATAATTTGACTATATTACTGCATATGTATTTTTTTCAATATTTAAAACATGTAAGTTAAGGTTTACCTTGGCGCGACGTAAAATGGAATCCTTGCTAGCGTCATATGGGTGATCTTTGGAAGGTATCTCAAGAACAGCGGGCACCGGAGCAGTGTGCGAGTCAATGACATGCCGGATCAACTCAGCGACATTCTGATTGATGAGGATGATGTCGATATCATCACGCTTCACGAATCTCTTGAAACACTCCTCGATTTCACTGACTGGCGTATCTGCAATTTTTTAAAATTAGAATCAGACTTAAGTCCAATTTTTTTTTTTTTTACTTTATGGCTTAAAACTTACTTTTGTCAACCACCATGAAGTTCGGGTGTCTGTTTTTGTTGATTTCTCCGATTCCTCCGAGAAGGAATCCTACGCATGTATCCTGAAAATATATTTTCAATGTAGTAAATAAGTACTTCCTTACAAAGTATTATAAATTGTTTATTTATTAAAATTACAACCAAAGGCTTGAATAGAAAATGTATTAAACTTAATACATATTCCTTACTTCATCACCGATGACGCTGATGAGTTTTCCTTTCACGGCAGCTTGGAGAGCCATTTTACAACTTTTTTATGAATTTTTGGATGAAAAATTATTAAATCGAGAACTGTCACAAGAAATCATCACCTGACTATAGATTTTTTCTATTATGTTGGCTGAAATGGGTTCCGTTCAAAAATAATGAAATCTCTGTAATATTTGTATTAAATTTTTATTATATAAATTTTTTTTAAGCTGTCATTTAAATATGAAAAATTTTAATTGATTTATTTATAATATTGAAGGTGATCAATACTGATGAAAAGTAATTTAGTTTATATCTGTTGTTCATTGTGATGAAAACTGACATTAGACAAATGTTGATAGTTATTATAAACTGATTACTTGTCAACTGTGTCAATGTGATGCGTCTTCCTCTTACTTTTACTGTCTGCTTAACTACTATTTTAAGTTTTTATTGAACTCTATATTATTTATTTAGTTATTATTATGTGTTTATAAGTAACTATCAACAATGTTAAATATCAAAAACTATGGCAGTAGTTCCGAAGACGAAGGGGATGATGAGCCTCAAAAAGAACACAGTAATGAAACTTTGTTGACGCATTTAAAACCTGTTGATCCCGAACTCTCCGTTGCTAAAACAATGCAAATATGCGCGGCGCCTGTAGTGGTACCAACGGTAAATAAACTATAACTTAACCTTACTAAATAAGTATATAATATCCAAATCATTCAAAACATGTCCACTATAACTTTTTCAGAATAATGAGGACTCCAGAGTATTAGTGCATAATAATAAAGAATTAACACATAATCCTAAATATGAGGAACTGTTTGCACCAACATATGGACCTGAGAATCCTTTTCAAACACAACAAATGAGAGCTACTAGGAACATGTTGTCGGGTTATGTTGAAAAGGCTCATCTTAGTGAATTCCAGTTTGAGAATCAAAGGAGAACCTTTACAAGTTATGGATATGCTGTGGATCCATCTACAGAACCAATAGTTAACGAGAAGGGAGAATCTATTGTTGGTGAGTACAAATGTATTGGTAGATTCAGTTATTTCTTAACTCGGCGGGAAGTGCACCCCATATACCAACACTGACTGTCTCTACTGGGTAAAAAATACCACAAAAATATTAATGTAAGAACTAGAGTTATTTTATGGATAATTAAATATAACCAATTTTTATATTATATTGTGTTACATTTTCAATTAAACAAGACAGTGGGAAACTAATAAATGCTTTGTATAATATGGAATATTTGACATTTTAAAACATAGCCCAAAAGCTCATTTTGTGCACAATACGAAATATTTGCGAGTGTGGCTGGAGGGCTCTTTCCTGTTGTTTATTCGGAATATTATTATTTTGCTCGCCATTACCACCAAGTAAAAGTATTATTTTACTTTTCATAAATGTATGTAGACAGGTTTAAGATTCTAGATTTACACTTAATTTGTGGCAATACAAGAGACACAGCCAACACCTTCAAGTAATCTCACGATTTTCTTTATTAGTTGAACCGTCGAACATCTGTCGAAAGGTATCTAAAATGGCGCTGCACAAAATTACTTACAAAAATAAATATTTTCGAAAGTATGCACTATGTGGTAAATTTTACCTGGTAGCACCTCCCGCCGAGTTTTACAAATTTATCTATAAAATATATGTTTATAAGTGGAATATTAAGCAATGCAATGGTGAGCCTTTTTGGTGACTATTTTATTTGAATTTAGAATAAAGACCCCATCAATGTTTTATAAAATTACAGCCACGGGCAAAGTATTAGGCACCCTACAGTAAGACAAGTTTTAGGGTGTTTTAGCATAGCGAGTGTAAATAAAACTGCATTTATGATTACAATGGTTTAATTTAAGAAAATAATTAATATTTTGTAGGTCCACCTATTGACTTACTAACCGCAGCCACTCTTTTTAGCATTGACTCTACCAGCCTGAAACATTCTTCTCTTGATATATTTTTCCATTCCTGCTGTAACGCGGCCAATAGAGCTTGTTTATTGCTAATCGAGTGCCTGCGGATATTTTTCTTTAAAATGGACCAAATATGCTCAATCGGGTTGAGGTCTGGTGATTGTGGTGGCCAGTCCAAAAGATCAATATGATTTTCAGCAAACCACTTCATGGTATGCGCGGACTTGTGGCAAGTGGCGTTGTCTTGCTGATATTTCAGGCCGTCGGTGTTTGTATCACCGAAAATTTGCGTTATCGACGTTGCTAGTGCTGTTTCCAGAACTTCAGTGTATTTAACACTATTCATTCGTCCCTCACACAACACCATTTCGCCCACTCCGTCGGCAGCCATGCAGCCCCAGATCATTATTGAGCCTCCACCATGCTTAACAGTGGGAACCACACATTCTGGGTTGTATTCTTCGCCAACCCTTCGCCTAACATAAGTCACATCGGGTGTTCCAAACCACCTATGCCAAACGAAAAAAACCCATTTATTTTCAAAGTTATTATTTTTCTTGCAGTACGTTATTTTAAAAACATTTATGTGTTTTAATATTGTACATAAAATAAATAACAATACCTCAAAGTTAGATTCGTCTGACCGCAGTATGTTGGACCAATCTTCCACTGACCAATCTCTATGTTTGAGTGCCCACTCCAGCCGATTTTTCTTATTGTGTTCTGACAGCCACGGCTTCTTCCTTGCTGTACATCCTTTTAATCCAGCTTTAAGAAGTCTTCTTCTCACAGTATAAACACTCACTGAGCTGCCTTTTGCCTCAGATAATGCTGCAGCGAGCTCTAAAGCAGTTTTTTTCCTGTTTTGTAGAGACTGCCTAATCAACAATCGATCTTCCCGTTCAGTAGTAACTTTTCTTCTGCCTGTTCTTTGTCTGTTTTCATGGGTGCCAGTCTCTTTTAACCGATTTATAGCATATTGAACTGCACATCGCGAGCACTTCACTTCTCGGGCTATTTTAACCTGAGACATGCCTTGTTGATGTAAAATCTTTATTCTTAGACGCTGTTCAGCACTTAGTTCAGATTTTTTCGGCATGATTAACACGTTAAATGTTAGTCTTTAGAATTGTGATAGGAATAGTTGCGTAGAAGATGTGTATGTTCACTGCAAGCACTGATAACACACTATAACCCGAAACGCAAAAAAAGCAAATTCGAAGAAACACCGCTTAGGAGCACACCTGGATGTCATAAATATTTTCTTTTATCTTAATTTGGTTAAAAATTGCCGCTAATACAATAGCTAAACCATAAAACACACACTTGACCGCTATCTAATGAGATAGTGACTAACAATAGGGGTGCCTAATACTTTTGCACGCAGCTGTAGTTATTTAATATATTTTGCTATGTCGCTGACTAGTCTGTTATAGTATTATATGATGTTTATTTTTATTTCTATCACAGTCTCAGCCATGGTTGCCGCTCCTGAGGAATCTGAGGGCAAAACGGTATTTGAAAATATTAAGAAAAGGCCTTTAGATAAGAAAAAAAGAGTTAGAAATGACAACCCTGAGGATATAACAGGATTCCTTGGACCATGGGGTGGATATGAAGGGGAAAAGAGGTATAATAATAAATATATATAATTTTTAAATAATTTATGAATATAAAGTAGAAAGAAGAGTCATGTTTCTCATTTATTTGTATATGTTTTAAGATTAATTATTTATTTGTTGATGAATTTGTGTCTTTTTACTATTTGATAAAAAGAATATTTTAAAATGTATAATGAATGATTGAATCAATCGTATATTGATAGCTATTAGATTTTCTATATCGGTTAATCTATATAATTTAATAATTTAAGTATTATTTTTTTCAGAATATTAAAACCAGAAGGAGAAGAAGCAAAGGAAATCGAAGAAATTCTAGCAAAAAGACAGAAGAAAGGCAAGGTTGTTGATGATCAACCTTTGGAGGAGAAATCTATATTCCATAGTGAGTTTTTGCGAAATAATTATATATGTATATGTTACACAAATAATGATGTATAGATTAAAATATATATACTAAAGTGTTGCAACTAACATCAATGAAAAATAACCATTTTGCTGTGAGAAAATAATAATTCTAACATATTATCTTATGCATGCAAAGCTAGTACATATTAAAAATATACTCTTAAGTGCTGCCAGTAATACAAATAAAATATATTGTTATAAAAAAAATTACATTTAATTTAATGTCTAATAACTGAAGGAGATTTCACAAAATTTTACAAAATTGATTTTGATTAAGAAATATACATGTCTAAATATGAATAATTTAATTTTCAGTTGACAAAGGCACGGATTACATGGGTCGTTCATGGATCGAGGCCCCGAGAAGTGAAACTCAATTACGTAGTGATACACCACCAGATAAATGTTTCTTACCAAAAGTATGTTTTATAATTATTATAAGTATAATATTGGTTCCAACTCCTTTAAGCGACAAATGGCATTATGAAGTTAGGAAGAATATAGAAGAATTATTAATTTCATTACAATTAATGTCCTTATTATATAAAATTGTTATCATTATTAAATTACTCAATCATGTAGTATTTGTTTCATATTACTACTAATATTATAAGTGCAAAAAAACTCTGTCTGTGTGTCTGTCTGTCTGTTACGCTTTCACGCCTAAACTACTGAACTGATTTTAATGAAATTTGGTACAGAGATAAAGTTGACCTTGAGAAAGAACATAGGATAGTTTTTATCGAAGACTTGAAAGGTTCTCTTGGAAACGCGATATAACCGAACTCCACGCGGGCGAAGCTGCGGGCGGGAAGCTAGCGATCTCATAAAAATGTATTTTATTTTCTTTGAAATAAATTAAGCCAAATTAAATAATATGTTACAAAAACATCTTACAATCTCTCAGATGGGCTAGAATTCAAAGTATTTAATAGGTCATATAATTAGACCACTCATGGATATATAGAATTTAATTCTCTTCAATATATTCCAGGCTCATATATTTACGTGGAAGGGTCACTCCAAAGGTGTGTCCGCAGTTCGTTGGTTTCCTCGAACGGCTCATCTCATGTTATCAGCTGCTATGGATTGTAGGGTTAAGGTAAATAACTAATCTAAATTGAAATAAATCTAACTTTTAAGGTAAATCTTTATATAAATAACGATTTTCGTATATTTTCCGTTATCATCCAAACAGCTACATACCTATAATAATATGAAATCTTTTATTTTCGCGATTTTTTATTTTTTATTTTAAACTGCATAATCCCGACGCTTCGGTTACTTTACAGTAACCGTGATCACGGCCAGACGAGACGTTTAGTAAATCCGAAAATATTAGTTTAATTTACATATTATATTCTAGATTGGTCAAAGGTTATTTGGACTTGTTATATATACATATGTATATTAATTGCTATTATATTTGACACTTTTCGTATGTTTTTAGTGATATTTATTCACATCATATTATTCACAAAATGAGACTTGCTATATAACTTCCTAAACACTTCACTATACAGGTAGAGTTCTCTTAAAACTTATAATTGATATTCTAATTTGACCTAGTTTAAAAGTATAGACATTATGAAAATATTAATTCCATCCTTTAGTACATTAACAGTGCAAGTAATACACATATTTGTTTATAAAACCTCTTTAATATAATCTAATCATTATTCTATGATTGTTTTAGATCTGGGAGGTGTATGGTGATCGTCGTTGTATAAGAACGTACTTTGGACACAGACAGGCAGTTAGAGATGTTAACTTTAATAACACTGGCACACATTTCTTATCTGCTGGTATGTTCAAGAATTTATTTAATATGTAAATTATAACTAGAATATAATTATTTGTTTAGGTCATGAAATAAAAAAGAATTTGAGTGTTGGTATAATATTTTAGTATTTATAAATGTTTTAAAAAAAAGGTATCATGTTAATTCTGTATATATTGTTGTAATCAAAACACATCTCGTTGGAATTCTCATATAAAACTAAATTTATTGTATATAATATATAAATAAAAATTCATCTTCAGCTAAATTGAAGAAATAAAAATCTATTTACATTTTTATCAACATAGCAACCTTCTTAGATTGTATTTTTTATTTACATTGACTTTAAATCCTCTTTTGATTAATCAAATGAAAATGTATATATATTTAATATCAAATATAAAACCTTTTTGATTATTTTTTTTTCCAGCATATGATCGCTACATCAAGTTATGGGACACGGAAACCGGTGAGTGTGTGTCTCGATTCACCTCGAGGAAGGTTCCATACTGTGTGAAGTTCAACCCCGATGAAGATAAACAACACTTGATAGTTGCCGGGACCTCTGATAAGAAAATTATATGTGTAAGTGTTTTAACTTAATACAATAATAGTTCTAGAGGATTTGTCTTTATTGGTTATGAAGATTTGTCAATGATTTCTTTAATTATGAATAGTTAATAATATTATCGTATCAAGCAAAGATCCTACAGTGTATACAGTGTATTTAAAGATATTCAATGACTGAAAAAAAAAGTCATAATGTAGTATGTTAAATTAATTGAAATATATTTCTTTGGTAACAGTGTCCATTTTAATATCAATAATTTCATTATCTTTTAAACTGTACCATTACTCTCCTTTACAATAGGTGATATCTTTGACTATTCAATGACAATAATACCAGCAATGCAAAATAAGAATTTATTATTATATTAACCTACTATAATACTATATTTATTTCAGTGGGACACTCGCAGCGGTGAAATAGTTCAAGAATATGACCGTCATCTTGGCGCGGTCAATACAATCACCTTCGTGGATGACAACAGACGTTTCGTCACCACTTCAGATGACAAGAGTCTGAGAGTTTGGGAATGGTGAGACGATTATATACTACTTTATTTTTTTTAATTTGTTGCATTCATTTCCACGAAGGTGCGCTGTATTCAGCCAATGTGTGTATAAAGTATACATCAGGGTTTATTATTTTGATGGGATTAAGAAATAGAAAACATAATTTAAGTTAAAGTTAAATTTAAGTTTATATTAGAATTATATAATGAATTAGACATTAGAAACAAAAACCTCAATTAGCATTTAATATTATTGAACAACATCTATTATTTTTATCATTAGCAGATAATTAGCAAGCATTTCTTACATATAATATAAATAATGCCAAAAGAGTCATAAAAAAAATATTTTGCATGTAGTCACTTCTCACTGAAGAAGGAAAACTGCGTAATGAGGAAATGAAAATAATAAGGGGTAGGGTAAGGGGTAGAAATTGATTTTTAAGTCTTTCTTTAATATAAACTTTATTAACCTTACTTACAAGTCAAAGTTGATTTTCCGCGTACATTCGACCGCACGCATTCCCTTTCGCTCTGTCTCTATAAGGAGCGTTAAACGTTTAACGAACATTGTTGGAAGTCGCATAAGAATTTTCACTTCAAAAATGTAAAAATACCTCTAATTATGATGATTTCTTCCCAGGGACATCCCAGTTGACATGAAGTATATAGCGGATCCATCAATGCATTCCTTACCAGCGGTTACTGCGGCGCCGAATGGAAAATGGCTGGCTTGTCAATCAATGGACAATAAAGTAGTTGTTTTCTCAGCGTTGAACAGATTCAAGATGAATAGGAAGAAGACTTTCACTGGGCATATGGTTGCTGGATACGCCTGTAGTGTGGACTTCTCACCAGATATGAGGTAGGACTTATATTTACATATTTATGGGATGAAATATAGATTAAATTACAATAAATTAATTTGTAAGGTTAAATTAGTTTACCAAGAACGGTTTTTACAGTTATTTTGACATGGAGTGTATTAGAAATATCTTACATTAGAAATAAAAACAAATATAGCAAGAACATTAACAACAAGGGTATTAAATGCACATTTTGCAACAATAATTTTTTTGACAAAAACAGTTTAAAAAGTAGAATATAGATGTCGCTACTAGCAGTGTATTATCCAAACAGTACACTAAAGTAATAATAGATGTCGCTTTACAACATAAAGTAAAGGTCAAGTTAGTTCAGAAAAATAAATATAGATGGCGGTACAAGTCTCACGAAGCTCATTAATGTTTTCCAGTATTACGATTTACGATGAGACAATCTTATTTCGCAATTAAATCACCTTTCACTCGAGCATCCGCAGATATTGTTTAAGAACGAAACGAAAATACTAAGTAATGCCAACAATTTTTGGTAATTATTGCTTATAATTAAAATATAAATTACAAATTATTGTGACATATTTCTTTATTCTTTTGTTGACGAAGAGAAGATCGGAATGATATAAATTCTTAATACTAATTAAGTTAATTAAAATGACTTATAAAATTCTTATCAGAATTTGAATAGTGACGTAATGTTCTAATAACATTAAAAAAATCATTCTTAATAACCTTCAGTGTTACCATATATTAAAAATCACAAAAAAAAGTAGCCAAAAAGGTTACAAATAAAAAGAATGCATATGTTAAAATCAGTAACATATATATGCGATTAACCTTAGAAGAAATTTTGTCCTGTATATGTATATTATATATGAACATAATATGTATATATTTTAATACATTTGAATCAAAAATCTATATTTTTGTATGTTAGTAAACACGGACTCGGGTAATACTTTGACCTTAATGTTACTGAATGACGTTTCTTATTAACATTATCTTTAATTATAATATTTTTGTATAAATTTTTACGTTTTGATACTTAATAATAGTTATTACTAAGTTTGATATGAAAATGTTTATTTATTTATATATTTTCGCTTATTTTTCATAGAATTATTAACATTTATTAAAAAAAATGTCTGCTATTGATTTAAAATACTATCTTTAAAACTTTTAATACTAAAAAAACCATTGGGTATTTTAATTTGTCATATAAACTACGCTCAAGTAAAAAAAATGTATGCATACATTATTTTTTATTCATATGTATTATTTTTGAATTGGAATGCAAATATGAAATAACAAATTAAATTTCTTTTTAAAAATAATCGTTAAAGGTGTCCACATACGTCATGCCCGACATTATACCTTTTTCAATATTTTTTGAAAAATAACGTAAGCAATGAAAATAATAATAAAAAAAGAGAAAGCTTTTTAAATTTGTTATAGCCTTATTCCTTAAACCTCGTTGGTAATATGCATATGCATCTTAACATTGCATATGAATTCCTATGCATGCATGCACTTGTCTATTTCTATATTATGGAAAGATATAAATATATGACACGGTCAAACGACTTATGATTATTTTAATAAATACTCGTTAATTACTCTCCACTAAGTATATTTTCAAAATAACGTATGTTAATTTTTTTTCATAGCATTTTGCTACTTAATATACATATAATATAGTATTTCATTTTTCAATATATATTTTATATATTGAAATATTCTTATTTATTTAATAATTTGTGACAGGTGACTAAGTTATAACATAAAAAGTATTAAAAATTCGTGTCTCAAATGTAACAGAATATAGGATGGAACTATATAAAAACTTTTTTCATAAAACCTCCTTTATATACTAATAAGGTTGTATATATTAACCTATTATTTGAATCAAAATTTCAATAACTATAATCTAGGTTAAACGACTAGACGATAAGCTTATCAATTTGCTAAAAATATTATCTTGAATACGGTGACGCTCTCGTTTGGCATATTATGTAATTTATTCGATAATAATGGTTATTTTTAAATGATGATTACTATTAATCTTATTTTATATAGATCGTAATAATTGCACTTAGGAAGGAAATAACTAATAAGAATAAAAACGGCGGATAAGTGCTGCCATCTAGGTTTTAAAATAGAAACATTGGCAACGGAATTAGATATGCAGGTGTATGAAAAAGTTTTGGTTGGTATAATATGAATTTTAAGGATAATATATTTGTATTTTTTTTAGTTTATTTTTGTTATTTAGTATTTTTTTTGCTTTTGAGTTTTCGAATAAATATTATTACACCTTCATTAATATTAAATTAATTTCGTATTTTTTCGTATATATTTTTTATACTTCATAATAAATTTAATACGTTAGTGATGCATATTTCTTACCTCGTAAGAACTAAGTTTGATTTGGATAAAAATTTAAACATGACACTCCCACATAATAAGCCGTCTAAGTTTTGATTTCAATTACTTACCCTATAAAAAGGTTAAATTAAATAGCTTATAGCATTGTCTGTTTTATTTGATATATGAATTGTTTATTAGTGTGAAATAAAAACATCACAAAAAAATTGTTTCTCTTATATATTTTAAGATAAAAAGCTTAAACAAAATAAAATTTAGTTAATTTACTCTAAATCTATCAGTTTTGATGTACGCGAAAACAATTGTAGAATGTATATCGTATTTATTTGTAAATCGCAAAGATAATGTCATTTCAGTTGTCAACTATAAGTTATTTTGTATTTGTCGTGATAAAATAAATATTTTATATACTTGTTGATACATATAGAGACTTCACCTGACTTTACTTCACAAATTCATTAATAAATGTTAGCTGAAATATTAAAATCAGTTAAATAATTAAAACTATAAGTACTTACAATTTTTGTGTTTTTAAAGCTATGGCTAGGCTTTTAACTGAATCTTCATTTACCAGCTTTCACTTTATTTCCTCCTTCCATCAGGATAAAAGAAATTAATTCTTTATCCAATTTATATTTAAAATACATACAAACATTATACAATTCATACATACATAACTCAAAAAATAACGTAACGTAAGTTTTAAAACATTAATATATACGAAATTAAAAAATTTTATTAAGCTAATTGAAATAGATTTTGTTCACAAAATTCTTAATCGTATTATTTTACGCGTCATTTCGTATAACAGAATACAAATCAATACCAATGTACTAAACACTAAAAATACATATATTTTATACATTTCATTATTAAGATATTAATACTAATATCACGAGTTATTAATACTTGTAATAAAAATCATTTAATGTTTACATTTTACATTACAAAACATTCCGAGTACAATCATACATGACATGACGTAAGCGTAACAGTTCCTCACTTGCGACTTTCTCTGGGCGAGGTGATTTAACTATATGGCTACCTTTATAAGAAAGGCCATAGTAATATAATAATATCTAATCCCTACTAATATTATAAATAAGTAACTCTGTCTGTCTGTCTGTTACGCTTTCACGACTAAAACATTAAACTGATTTTAATGAAATTTGGTACATGTAGAGTTGACCTCGAGAAAGAACATAGGATAGTTTTTATCCCAGACTTTTGAAAGGTTCTCTTGGAAACGCGATATAACCGAACTCGACGCGGGCGAAGCTGCGGGCGGAAAGCTAGTACATATATATAGTTAGAATATTGTAAAAGAAATATTTATGATGGTCATAGAATTGTTTCTATCGCGTGTTGAATATAAACTACCCTCTATAAACAACGGGTTTTGACTTAAGTCCGTAGAAACTAGTGTTGCAAAATGCAAGAACAAGACGAGACTTAGCAAGTCTTGGTCTTGGTCTTGGTCTTGCAGCAAGAGCATAATGTATTCGTGTCCACTTTAAGCACCCGAAAACTTATTTTATTCTTCGGTACACCTATATTCTATGGCGGCAATCAGGGGAAAACATGTACGTGTGTACTTGTACTTCCGATCTTGTATCTTGACCTTGTACTTCCGATTAATTGCAAAATTTCTATGAGAGGTCTACTGACCTAAGTCGGGTCGCGTACTCCCAACACTCGCTGATGCCGCCAAGAACCGCTGAATGTCATCACACTTTTTTCTTTTAATGGAACTGCAAGACGCAAGAGTCTTGAAACTTGGTCTTGCATTTTTGCAAGAACAAGACCAACATTGCAAGACCGAGATCGTTTTTAGGCAACACTAGTAGAAACCATTGATATATTAAGATTATTACTACAAAAAATATATTTATAATATGCTAGCTACATTTAAAGTCATAGTACGACGATTGACATTATCTGTTTAAAGATATTTACGTGACAAAAAGCAAAACTAATATTGCTTATATACAATTTTCGTATAGATTTTTTTGCAAGTCATAAACCCAAAAATAACCTATGTACTGTTCATATACATATATGTATTTTATAGTTTTCAATAACAGTATATATGTTTGAAAACAAAGTCAAAGGATACAAAAAAAAACAAAGTATTTTTTACAAACAGTATCTGAATTAAACAAAGTAGTTAAAACGATTAACATACTCGTAATGTTATAACGTTTGGAATATTTTAACCGGATTTCAATGAAATTACGTATAAACAAATAATTGTATAATAATAATTCGAAACTGGTTTCAAGGCGTTACTCATAATAATAACCTTAGTATAAGTTCCCATCGTCACTGCATACGTATCGTTTTCCGTTTGTCATTACGTAATCAAAGTTTAATGTGCGAAGATTTATTATGAAAAACTCGTAACTCTACGTATTCGGTTTGTTAACTCGTATTTGTGGTAAGGTTACATATTGAATAACTTCCGCGAAATATATATATATATTAATTTATTAGTTTTGTTCCGTCGTAAATATTATTCTGAATTGGAATATTTTTTATAAATATTTTTAGTGTTTTAGCTCCTAATGAAAAAGAGAATTGTTTTGAAAATACGTTTGACGTGTATGTCTGTTTGTGGCATGGTAACTCACAATGGATCTACTGATTTTGATATGGTTTTAATGATTTGAAATCCACTCTCCTTGCATTGTTTCTTAGCTATATTTAGTTATAATCTCCAGAAGTATAAGAGTATAAGCATTTAACCAAATTGCTATATGCTTCACATATTTTGCCAATCCTTAAGTTCAATTAATGCTTAATTTCTCTATGTAATTGTTCCAAAAAATATATTAAAAGAATTTTAGAGCAAAAATTAATAAAAATATATAAATTATAAACATTTATTTATACTTATTTCGCCGAGTAACATAATTATGACTTTGTTTTTTTACGATTCCATAAATATGTACAGTACGTGAAAATATATGCATATTCTTAATTATTGTAAGACGTCAGTCAAAGACGTATTTAAAACTCGCAACTAAATAGTTATATATTATTACTTTACAAGTTTATATATTAAAATTTTAAAGCATTTCCACTTTTTCATTCATAAATCTTTGCAAACATAGATTTAAGTAGAGCTTGGACAGTGGAGGTGAGCGTATAACGCGCGTTAGATAGGGTCCCCTTAAACCTACACCTGGGTCGCAAGTCCCAGTCACTGTTGAAGCTCCTCTCACTACAACGATGGACCCGACACACGCACCGTGAATACATTGAATGAGGAGAAGTTTTAGTCATCGTTAAATGAAAACCAAAAACGCTTTTTATGAAGTTTTACAAGCATTTGGTTAGCGTAATAGTTTTAACATTACCTTCAGTCATAATAATATACGGACCGATATAAAAACTTTATCCAAGTTGACGTTACTATTTTTATTATAAGTATATTTATATATTTTGTATATATTTGTGAAGATCCGTAATAAAACTTTAATAACCCTAACCTCATGTCAAATTTCCGATAATTGAGTTAAAAATAATAAGTCAATTATCACAAAAATGGGTCAATAAAATCACATAATGTTACAAAGGTCTCTAAACGTAACAATATCTTAAATTGAAAGCGTTTAATCCATGAAAAATATTAGTATACTAAGTCAAATTAAAAACAAACTCTCTCTCTCTCTTTCCGTCTCTTTCTCTCTCAAAAAATAAAAAATAAGCTTATCTTCTTCTTCTATCTTCTTCTTCTATATATATAAAAATGGATTGCTGTTCCTTAGTCTCGCTAAAACTCGAGAACGGCTGAACGGATTTATCTTATCTTAGTCTTGAAATGTTCGTGGAGGTTCAGGGAAGGTATAAAAGCTGAAAAAAAGTGATTCATTACTGGGAAAACCATAAAAACAGCCCTTTTCTATTTCCCATACAAACGTTTTTTTTTGACATTAGATTTGACAACTAACTAATATGTCAATGATTCTGTTGCACTTCAAAACACGGAGATTTATGACGTACAGGTAAACTCCAAAAATATAAATAAAAAAACGTAATAGATATTTCTTGATTATAGGGCGATACGAAGTTCGCCAGGTCTTCTAGTCAACAATAAAACAATCTCATTGAATGATAATGTAACAGAAACTTAACAAGTATTCAATATCACGGCCATGGACTTTGAGAAGTTAGTTTAATTATTATTATTATAATTTAAAATGATTATTTACAAGTTAATTAAATCTACACAAGTAGAACTCCAGGTAGCATATAAGACCTTACGAACGGGTCAGGGCGGCCTCACAGGCAATCTTGTACGACCTCGGAAAAAAAGCAACTCTAGAATATTCTACGGCCTCTAATTCCGCTGGTATAAAGTCCTTAAAATTATAATTAAAAGTTTGTTCATATAATGTACGAAATATTTCCGAAATCGAGATATAAAAATTTCTTGAATTATATCAAACATTAATTTCCGTATAACTACAGATGATTCCTTTGTATTATTATAATTATATACAATTTTATTTCTTTTATTTTGATGTAAATATTATATGTTTTGTTTGTACTAAAGCTGATACAAGGAGATTAATCTTCTGATTTCGATATAATATATTAATATTCCTATAAGCATTTATTCTCAGAATTATCAATGAATATTTTGAGATTTAGACATTAAAATTTAAAACATGTGATATTTTTGACAGATCAATGCATATGCATATACAAGGCCATTTTATACATATAAAACACGAAATGACTATAAAAATAAATTGTAATTTAAATAAAATCTCATTCATTAGTGACCAAATCTCTTTTTTTGTCAAGATTTTTTAAGGTTTTCATTTATAAATTAAATACAAGTACTTAAAAATTGTTTATTTATTATTATTTAAGAAAATTTCGTTATCCCATGAATCAAAAACATATTTAAATACATCGAAATATATCTTTTGACAAACTTTTTGCATGAATTGTTTTACATCTAACTTTATTGCTTACCACAAGCCTTCATCGTCACTATATACTACGCGTTTGACGTTTTTTTTTCAATACAAATATTACTACAATAATCTACGAAGAGTTAGGAATAAAGAACTCAATACGTACAGTCTTAGTGTAACGATACACTTGTGGTAAGCGTACTACCGCTACCATATAAAATAGGTCGCCCAATACATATGTATTTTATACCTCTTTACTGTTTTTTTACCAATATAAATTTATTCACATACATAGAGGATAAGTTTTACCAATTCAAATAACACCGTCGCCCGACTAATGGAATTCTGAATCTAATATAATATCATCTACATACGAATACCGACTGTGGCACAAACAATGATGTATTTCAATTTGTTTGAGAGCATTCACATAGAAATGAGATGCTTTTAATAGAATTTAAAATATATCTATGTTTCTGGTACGTCATTCTAGGGTATGGGATGTTTTAATATTTAATACTAAGTAGAATCTTCTTCCTGACAATTTCCCAGCTATATCCAGGGTCTGCCTTACATGTAGTGAATAGTTTTGGATAATTGTTTTTACGACCGGCCGCCTGCCTGACATCAACCCAGTTTGGGAATGCATTTATCAGTGATATTATTTAGATGTCTAAATATTCTTAGAAAGTGCATATGACTCGGAAAAATCACATTGGCACTTGCCAGGATCGAACCCGCGTCCTCATGCATGAGAGGCGGGCCTTTTAACCACTAGGCCACCACTGACCTACTAAGTAGAATACGGTTGATTTATAAAGAGCACACAATTGTGTAATATCAATAGAATTAGAGCGTTATTATACTTTTGAAATAAAATAATATGTATAAATATATATTTCCCGTTGAGATCACGTCAGGATTAAACCGTTTGACCGATTTTACTTGTTGTGTTTGTACATAACAGGAGAAGGCTCTTATGAAAGAAAATACATAGAAAATTTTGCGAAAGATACAAAATTACCTTTATCATAAATTCTTTTGAAAATACTTTCTGCTAAGCATATTTTAAATAAGTGTCAGTAATATAATATTATTCTATCAATTGTTCAGAAAGATCGCACACCAATATACGAAGATTTCATAATTCTTATTGCTTTTGTTGGAAATAAGGGCATTATTTTTATAATTATGATCTATAATTCTATGGTTTTTAAAACTAATTATATCTACTTAGCTCCCTGGCCTGAATATCTTTGTCGTGACCATACAAGGTCTACAGGAATTACTAATATATGTATCTATATATATAATCATATTATTTTTATATATCTATATATATAATCATATTATTTCACAACATATAAGTAAAAGTACTTTTAATTCTTATAAAATTTTTCTATTTTTACATTAAATTTTATTTTATTTTATCCAATCAGCGAACACTGCGTATCAAAAATAAGGCAAAATCGGGATGTTTTTTGAAAAAACATTCATATACGTACGTTGTTTTTGAACGAATGTTAATGAGTACAAAAAATCGTGAATTAAAAAGCAAAAGGTTACAGAAATATACAAAAAAGGAAAATTTTCATTTGCGTATTTGTATGTTTAATTGCTTACCCCGAGTCTGAATCGACACAATACGCAATTTTAACAGTTTCATATTATACATTAAACGAGACACGGGAAAGTTTGCGTATGTAGTAAAGACTTGTCTTAAGGTGGCATTTCAATTTTCGTTGCGTATTCGCCGTATTTGTCCAAATATTTGTACGTAGTCCAATTAGCGCAAACACGACATCCACACTTGGCATGCGAACAGTAGCTCTTTACGCGTTTTCGCTTATTTGTGTATGTGTATTTGTACAAATATGTTAAATGAAGACGAGTATATCCTCCACATATGCGTTTATTTTTATACCTAGTTCGTTATAAAACTAAATATTTTTCATCAATCCATTTATTTATCCTCTGTTTTATGTATTAAAGAACATTAATCTCCCGACCTGTTAGTGATAATTGTATCATTATATATCTTATCACTATTGTGTTTAATGGAATTTTTTATATCTTCATTTCTTTGCAGTTTTTATTCGTAATTTTAATTGACTATCACACCTTTGTTGCTAAGTCAGTACTAAATTAACTTTTATATATATTAAGAGTTATTTTATTAATCCAAAATGAATTAATTATAATATAAAATAGATACAAAAGCATCTATATATTATAATATTTATGAACTACCCAAAAAAACTCATCGTTCTGTTCTTTTTAAAGATACTAGAAGACCCGGCCCGTATCGCCCTATAATCAAGAAATGTCTTACGTTTTTTTATTTACATTTTTGGAGTTTACCTATTAAAGCCATAAATCTCCGTGTTTTGAAGTGCGACAGAATGATTGACATATTAGTTAGTTGTCTAATCTAATGTCAAAAAAACGTTTGTATCAACAACTACTAATAAATTAAAAATTAATTACAAAAACATTTTCCAGCGGACAAAATTGTGAATCTAAACCATTCCCAGATCCCCTTGAACACACACAAAAAATTTCATCATAATCGGTCCGGTCGTTTGAGAGAAGTTGAGTGACATACACACTCACAGAAGTATTATATATATATAAAGATGTACATATGAGTTTTAATGATGTATATCTTTTATCTTTTCCTTTAATCCCGATGACGTCACTGATAGTGTTTTTCGGTTCATTGTGTGACGTCATACCTCCTGACCTACCCCACTTTATCAATAATTCTATACTAATCTAACATTATAGTTTTAATAGATTATATTTTATAAACAAAACTCTTTCTTATTATATTTCTTAAATATATATTTTATTTCTATTTCACAAATTATTTTCAATATATATTTTTTAAATATTATTTGTATTGGATTTATTATATTTACTTCTTAATATAAAGATAAATTTAACATAGTATTAATGTTTCTTTGAGTAAAAAACTCGAAAGCATTTTTATAAAAGATCCAATATAAATACATTAGAATTTAAAAAATTCAGACGTAAAACCATATGATCTAAATATGTATGTATGAATTGAAAGCTTATTTTTTTAAATATTAAATAGAGGTCGGAAAGGTTCAGTGACGCAATTAGTTCAGAGCCGAGCGATAAACATCGTTCAATAAATGATTTATATTTAACGAGGCGTTTAATTAGAATTAACTTATTACTAGCCCGCGACTATGCTCGTACAATCAAAAAAACTTCTTAGCAACTAACCGACTATTACCGTATAATAAAATGCTGTTAAAGATTTTTGCGTCGTAATACAAGTATGTAGATGCAAGCGGTGGAAATTTTAATTATGCGTATCGATTATAATGGTAATAATTATAAGAAATAAACATTGGTTTGTTGAAAAATTTGTTGTGTATTAAGGTTTAAATAAATGTTATGTTTTCGAATGTATGATTTTTATGTTTAAATGAAACATTCTGAGCATCATAGCACGGTCACGGTTGCTGCAAAGTAACCGAAACGTCGGCTGTATGTAGTTTAATCCAATGTTAGTTTTAATTCAATGGATACTTACAGATGTCTAAGTTATTGTTATACCTACATACATAGGTTTTTTTTTATACAAAATAGACTACATTTATACGTATAATTATGCGATATTCTATGTAGGTGTGTGTTATATTGTATTTAGGTTACAACGACGTCAGAAGGACGAGGATTATTATATTATTATTATATTATTATTATTACTATCCCTATTTCCGGAAGTCGCTGTATATAAAATATCAAAAATATATACGTACATAATATGAACATATATAAATATTATTTATCCCTATTTCCCTACTAGTACCTATTCATATTATAAATGCTAAAGTAACTCTGTCTGTCTGTCTGTTACGCTTTCACGCCTAAACCACTGAACTGATTTTAATGAAATTTAGTACAGAGATAGAGTTGACCTTGAGAAAGAACATAGGATAGTTTTTAGCTCAGACTTTTGAAAGGTTCTCTTGGAAACGCGATATAACCGAAATCCACATGGGCGAAGCTGTGGGCAGAAAGCTAGTTTAATACTACTAGGGCGTCATTAAAAGCGGTGTTATAGTATTTTTTTATGTTTAGTTTTTGTGCCAAGTGTAATTTTTCAATTAGCGTAAATCTTACTAAATTTTCATCAACTTCCTTTCCTTGTAGATTATTTTAACCTTCACCAAATTAATACTTTTTGAGCTCATGCAATTTAATCTCTGGAAACTGTTAACGCTACGTACGTAGTGAAACGATTGATGAATAATAATAAGGACATTTAAGATCGATATGACATATTAAATATTTTAGTTGATTTTCCTTTTTTTAAATAAAAAATCTTCAAAATTATTAGCGCTCCTATATTCTGAATTAAATCAAACCAAATTAAAGCGAAAACTTAAAATTTTTATCATATACTCTTAAATCTACGTATTACGTATCGATCCTTAGTCCTAAGTATATCTTAAAACATATAAGTTTTCACTGAATGAAATCACAAGGTTCGTTGTACTATATGTACGGATTAAGTTAAGTACCGAAACCTTTAAAGTAACATACAATTACTTATACATTTTGAGTGAAACATAAATTTATTTTAAATTATTATGTATAAGCTAATAAATTTGGTTCTACAATTTGTATGCAAATTTATTATACCTCTACCATAATTATTATTTTATTGTTAAAATGCTATCATTAATGAAAATTCCATATACATAAAGTTATAATTTAACGAAGTAATTTATTTTTAATATTAGAATAATCTCTTGGTGATATCCCCAATATATGGTAGACTATTTTCAAACGATTTTGAACCTTATTATTCAGTATTAGAATAGAAATTACAGCAATATAAATTGTCACGTGTTGTACGTCTGAGCCAAATATTAGTTTTGGTGGCAGTGCCAAATTATTTTATATATTATATAATAAAATATTTCTTATTTAAATTAGCTATTGTTAACCATTTTGAAAGTATATAAAACTTAAAAGGACTGAATTCAATTTAAAATATCACAAGTTCTTCCATAGATAAAACAAACAATAGTCCATTAATTTATAATCTACATCAACTTGAAGTTCTGATTAAAATATTGATTGAAATTCTAATATACAATGATAATTTAATTAAGAAATATATAAGTTAAAATCGGTTTAAATTAATAGTTAGTAAGCCGGATCTAGATACGTATGACAATCGATTTTATCGGACGCACTTGAATGAACGAATATTGTGATATCTATATATCTATTATCTAGATATAATATAGACAAGTATTCTATCTATTGAGATAAATTCTAAACGTAATATATTAATATAATAAATTACTATATACAGGGTGACTGGTGAATTACTATCAATATTTAAGGAGAATACTCGGTACATGATTCTCATTCGAATTATGTAAAAAAAATAGGTACTTAATATTTGACAAAATTTCCGTATAATTTAATATTGCACTTGTCAAATGTCAATGCATTTTTTTCTTTCTTTTAAAATCTTTTAATTTGACGTCACTATTTTGACATTTATGTTTTGTTGCATCTATTTCTGTTAATTAACATATTGTATAAATAAATAAAAATGTTGAATTTATAAGTTAAAAATAAATAAGCAGTTTTTTAATATACAGATTAGTCTAGTTTTTTTGTGTTTATTTATAAGATTCTATTAAAGTTCATCCTATTTTTAGATAAATACTACTAAATTTATAAATAAATTTATTTACTTCTAATTTAGTGTAGGAATTAATATTTCTTTTGAACATTTAGTGGTTCAAAATCTTTTAGCCATGTTGACTAAAGAGTATTTAATCAATTTAATTAGTATTTTCATAATATTTCCAATCGCAATTCTCTAATAGTTTATGACGAAGTTAATACGGAAAAGTTCCTTATTCTTCGTTGTTCTTCTATTTTTGAACGCGACCAAAATATTTTTATCCATTCTTTTGTAACATTTCGGGCGTATTTTGTTTTTGTTTTCAATATCTACATACATTTTCATACATTTAATATGAAGATTTTTTGATGCAATTGATTATTCAAAGTGTAATTATTATTAATAATTTTAAAATTATATCAGCATCATATATCGTTATAAATTTAACTTAATATGTATTGGAGCTAACAAAATATTAAACACACGCAATATAAACATATATTTACTTACAAAAATATAATTATTCCTCTACAATTATTTAAATTGTTACTATAATGTATGTAAAGGTGTTTCTTTATTCGTATGTGGATATCCTTTTGTGCTCTACGATGTTTTGAGAGATTTCACGAAGTAAATCTTACAAAGCATACTTAGCATATGCATATACATACATATAAAAATATTTTTTAAGGCTGGTAATATTTGCTACTCATTAAATTCTCAATATATTTAAACACTTTATTAATGTATTACGATTGACTTTGTTATACGACCTTTTTTTAAATCAAATTTTGAATTTGGAACGTTCAATGAGAAAAGAATAGAATTTATTTTAAATGAATGTAGTATAGGATTGAGTTTGATATACAAACTTTTTAAAACTAATTTTGAATTTGGAACGTTTAATGAGAATAGAATAGAATTTGAATGTAATTTAAATGAATATACTATTTTTATTGATATTTATTATATAATAATACGATAAGTATGATTGTAATATAGTTACGTAACGCATCTTATTTTGAATGCATCTCGTGTGTACGATCACGTGACCTTCGTCGTTCCCCTTGACTCAATACATTTAATAGATCGGTTGCCAAGCCCCATTGAAACGGGAAAGGTATCCATATTAAATATATCCTCTTTATTAGAACGGAAATATTTACGATAATCATTTTTAATACATTATATTTACAGTAATTTATAACTATATTTGATTTCAAGAACGCAATTTGTAAATACTAAATAAGTTTTTAATAAAAAGGTTACATGTTATGTGAAATAAAATGTATTTAATAAAAACGCATAGAGCATGCATTATTAATTTTTAAACGATTGTCTGTTAATTTATATTTTATTTAAATTAGCTTCATTAACATTTTAAAGTATATCCAATTACAATATTAGATTAGTTAAATGCAAATAATGATGACAATTACTAAATTGTGATTATAATTAAGAAATTTTGTTTCACCAAAGAGTTTTATAATGGATAGGTTTTATATTGGAATAAAATGGAGTTTTAAATTTGAATTTTGTTACAGCTATCTGGTTTCGGGAGACGCGGATGGTAAAGCGTATATCTGGGATTGGAAAACAACGAAGCTTTATAAGAAGTGGAAAGCTCATGACGGTGTTTGTATTTCGTCTCTATGGCATCCTCACGAACCGAGCCGCCTTCTCACCGCTGGTTGGGACGGACTCATCAAATACTGGGATTAAATAATACAATATATCATATACCATCTTTTATTTCCCCTACACATAAAAATAACATGTCAAATAAACTTTAAACGATTTAACTTTTTTTTTATTGGATAGATCCAAGTTATACAGCTATCGGGTACTTATAGGGCTCCTCATAAGCGATGTCGACCTTATACTCCATACTGCATTCCCTACACGCGCCGTTGATCATGAACTGGTTGAAATTAATGTTGTTCTCATGGAATGACTCTATGAGGGCAGTGACCAGGCTGTCTATCATTCCTGGAGTGTGATATGGACCGGGCGCGAAACGAAGACGCTCCTCCCCACGAGCTACTGTTGGGTAGTTGATAGCTTGGACATAATGGCCTCGCTTCATAAGGGATTCCGCCACTAAAGCTACTTTATCCGCGCCGGTAATAGGTACAGGAACTATGTGGCTCACTGACGGCATTTGCGGTAGACCAGCGATGAGAAGAGATAGCTTGAGATAGCGCACTATAGCTTGATGTTTAGCTCGTAATGATCTCCCTTCCTCGCTGGCTAGAAGTCTTATAGCGGCTAAAGATCCGGCTAAGATTGGAGGCGGTAAAGCCGTGGTGAAGATGAATCCAGGCGCCAAGGACCTAACAGTGTCTATCAGAAGTGAGGAGCCCGCGATATATCCGCCTACATTGCCGTACGCTTTACCCAAAGTACCAGAAACGATGTCTATATGATCTTCTACTCCTCTCTCCTCCCCAATACCTGCTCCATGTTTCCCGTATAATCCCACAGCGTGGACTTCGTCTACAAACGTCAAGGCTCCGTATTCGTGAGCTATGTTACACATTTCTTCTAAAGGACATATCGCCCCACTCATGGAATGAACAGTTTCAAATACGACTAGCTTGGGTACGCCCGCAGGAGATTCGGCTAATAATTGTCTAAGATGCGTCGGGTCGTTGTGCCTGAATATATGTTTGGGAGCGCGGCTGTTCCTTATTCCCTGTATCATGGACGCGTGGTTGCCCGCGTCCGAGTAAACAATGCATCCAGGTAGGATTTTCGCTAATGTTGAGAGAGTCGCGTCATTGGCTACGAAACAGGAGCTGAAGATTAAAGCTGCGGGTTTTTTATGGAGCTTGGCTATCTCATGTTCGAGTTTCTCTGTCATTTGAGAGTTTCCAGCGATGTTACGCGTGCCTCCCGCCCCCGTACCGTAGGATCTGATGGCAGATATAGCAGCATCTTGGACAACAGGGTGACGCGACGCTCCGAGGTAGTCATTGGCGCACCACACGGTCACGCGGCGGTTGTCGGAGCCTTCCAACGCCTGCGGGTACGCGCCCTCGGCCGCCAGACGTGACACCTTTCTAAATACTCGATACGAGTAATCATTCTTTTTAGCGTTGATCTGTTTGCTAAAGAAATTTTCATACTGATAAATCGGTTTGGCGCTCTCTACGATATCTTCGGTCATTTCTTTAGGCGCTTCCGAAATAATGGAGTTCTTTTGAATAAATGGGCATTTCGTTTCATCTACGCCCAGAGAGCGAAAGCTTCTTGAAAGTATAGGGCAGTAGCTTCCATACTGCTTTAGCAGTACGCTGCTGTAATTCCTTAAAAAGGTTTGATTCATTGATCCTAAAAACGGACAGGGCATTTTATGTAATCGATGACACTCGTAAAACACAAACTGCACAATTATATACACCTGTTGTAGGTTTAATATTGTCACGATATGGTGTAACGTTGGCTCCCACTGTAGCCGAACGTCTCGGAGGTGTAAGGTTTTCAACTAATGGTTCAAAACACAGCGGCCTTCATTTATAAAGTGTCTGTCGTCATATCGATTATGTTTGGGAAACGTTGTACACTTCTACTCCAATCACCACGTATAATTTTTATTTTGATTCCGAATGAATGAATGTTGCCCACTAAAAATATTGATACGTCAACTAGGGCTGACCAACTTTACAATATCATTATATAATTATACCGGTTCTTAAAAACCGTCATAGCTGTACAAGTGATACCTTTTTATAATTATGATTAATTAAAACGAAAGTAATTATTGTGAAAAACGTAACATTTCTTTTAGTTTATAATAAAATTTTGGAATTTCATTAATTCATTTATATAAAATTAAACTCAATGTTATTTAACGAAATTTCATTGAATCTGCATAAATTTTTGTATCTAATTTTGTTAACTATTTAAATTTCAAATCTCTGAATTGTTGTTTAAAATTTCAAAGTTAGTTACAGGTTTATAGTAAAATTCCTAATCGATAAATAAATACAGGACAGAAATGACAAATAAATTAGGATAAGTTTTTTAATATCTTGAGCTTACAGAAAGTAAGTAAATATAGCTATCTTTGGAATTAAATTAAATAAAAGGTTTTTAGTACATACACTGTGGACTCTTCCTTTAAATGTTTCCATTTGTCAATTTGATTTTGACATTATATGATATATTTTGATAATTCAATTTCAAACCAATAATTTTAGTTAAAAGTTAAATGTGAACTACGAAGAGATATAAAAATGTTCTCTCTAAATAATAATGTTGAACTCAGAAGGGTGACTATATCAAGTTTAATAACATGCATTTATTTGCCAAGTATCATAACTGTTATCAGTTATAAGGGTTTATTATACTCAGTTGGAAATGCCTCATCCTGTTACGTATTGTTTCTTATTTTTGTGGCTGAATTGATGAAATCGTTTTATCTCAATTCCAACAATGATCTTCAAAACAAAAGGAAAACGAGTAAGACAACTCCTAGTGACATCGCTAAAGCCACAATATTTCTGATTGCTGCCATGTTTTCATTTTTCATCGGAATTATACTCTTTGGTGCACCGGTCTTGGAATATCATGAAGAAACGCTTATGTTATCGACGGTATTAACACTTCTAACTCTATTTCCATTGATTGCACACACTGGAGTCGAGTCTGCTGTACAATTGTTGTTTGGAGTGAGAAGTTTCTCTCGAGACACGATAATAGCTATGTTGGTGAACAATGCATTATTAACAGTATGTGGAGCTTGGCTTGGAGCGGTCGTGATCCCCTTAGATTGGAACACTCCGTGGCAGAAATGGCCGATACCATGTTACTTGGGAGCCATCGGCGGCTACCTTATATCAAATGTCTTAACAGTGACCAAGGTTACCATGATGTCAGAGGCTGCTAAATATCCCATTTTTAAATTAGGCATCAATATTATAAACAGACTTCACATTTCTAAGTAATTATAATAATATCACTAAAGATTCTTGCATTTGAATTACTGAATTTATAACATTTATATTCCTAATAAAAATTGTTCAATGTTCATATTTTTATAGGTTGATATTTCAGATTAAAATATCTTTGCCTGTATGACCTAATTATATATAACTATCTTATACTTGTAAATATTAAGACTTATTCTGCTTCAAATCCTGTCGGTAATTCAATATATCTTTGTAGATTAAGTTTTGCAATGCTAAGTGAGATTAAAATGTTATATGGCATAGTTTTTCTAACATTTGTAATGTTCTAAAATCCTTTTAAGATATGACTGCTGTAAACTTTTGTATTTTTAAATACTATTTCATGTAGTTTGTTAATAGTACTTTTTTCTAAACCTTGCTTTGTTAATGTGGACTTCTTATCAGTTTTACATCAAATTAAAAACCTTGGTGTTAATTTACATTATAAATATTTGTTGGGAGTTAATAGATAATTTATAATTTACTTTATGACAAATGTTTTCTTTTTATATTGTTCATTATGTATTAAGACTATTTTGTCCAATGTTTTCTATAAATTATGTTACAGTTGCAGTATTAATGACCACCATTGTGTATTATAGTTATAAATGTTAAAAAAAATTATTGAAATAAATTTTATTTCCATTTATGGCTGTCTGAGTCGCTTTCCCTGAAACAATATATTTTTTACCATATTACAAGAAAACACCCATTTAGTAAATTAATAACTTTATTTTGTGTTTGTTAAATATTTACATAGCCTTTTTGTTTTTTTTTTTTACAAAATATGAAAATTAACCAATATCCAGTTACATCACAAATTCATAACTATAGCATTTGTTTCACAATTCATGCTCCCATACAACTACAGCCAAATCTCAACAATAATAGACTTTGCAAAACATAGTGAAGTAACAATCAAGACAAAGTTCCTCTAGAATCTAGTGAATACAATCGTTTTGTTACCCAATTAATATTACAATCAGCTTAAAATTATCAACAGCTGATTTATTGTGACCGAGCTTACCGGAGTCACCTCACTAAACAATACTAAACACTGACGATACAAGAAGGATTTATGGAAAATACTTATTCAAAAATGTGTTAAAACTCTTATATATTATATAACATTACACAAATAGCTTTAGCACTACCACTGTAAGTAGCATCTCGCTACTAATGTAACTACTGAAATATGTGGCACATTCAGGGTATTGTGATGTTACAAAAATATCACTTTATTTTAAATAAAAAAAATCTATATTACAAACATCAAATTTCATTTATTTTATTATTGGATTAGGCTAAATAGCCATTAAGGTAAGATAAAAAATTTATATTGTGAAATTGTAATGAGATTTGTATAGGTAATGGAATCTTCTAATTTGTCCGATAAGTGAACGGTAGAAAAATAAATGTATAATAAATTCAACATTTTGTACTGCCACAGAGTCTACTTTAATGTAACCCTGCAATAATCTCACTATTGTGAATGTGTAGCGAATCGCGTATATTGGCAGTGGTGATAATTGCACCTAGAACAGCCACTCTGTGTATTCATCGTTACATACAAAAGCTAAGAATATTAACGGAAAATGTTCAACTGAATTTTAAGTTTATTGCTAATGAATAGTCTACTGTAGCTCTAACCTCACAAACTACGCTACACGCGAGGCGTCGTGAGCTATTTACGAGTTACGAACTGATAAAATAAAAATATAAATCTCAAACGCGAGCACCTTATAAGAATACATCACGAAATTTTATTGAAAATTCCTAAAACTAGAATAAATTGTGAACTTTCATAACATTAATATATCTTATAAGAGCATATTTGTATTGCGAATTCTAATAATGTTTTAATTCCTGTATAAAAATAAATAATAATCTGGGTAATGAAATCTCATTTCTAATATAATTTTTATTTTTTTACCCTGTCAACAATATACTATGATGAAAGTGTTAAGACAGAGCCGGCACAGATGAACAGAGATTGGCTAATATAAATGAGATTATTGAAATTTTGTAAACCAGGAATATATGTAGTATAGAACGAACATTTCTTTGTTATTTAATATGGAATTGTCTATTATTTTATCTGTGCCTTATATTAAAAAAAAACATAAAGCTAAATACATTAAACAATAAAATCCAATAATAGTTATTATAACTTACAACATATAAAATGCACCGCTAATACCATTTCAAATTCAACGATTTCTAACACTTTCTATACAACTTAATTGTTCGACACTGTTTAGATATCAACATGCTATAACTTCGTTAAATCTAAAAATATAACAGATTGTTGGTCAAATATTTAAGGCATTCGAGTCCTACATCAATATTTGATATGTTTTGTTGTTTTTTTTAAGTTGTATAGAAAATAATTTTAATTATTCATAAGCCACTTTTACATCGGAAGCCGCCATTGTGACAAACAATAATTTCGCTTTACTGACGTTGACTGTTTCATAAATGTCAAACGTCAAGTCCTAGGCCCTTCTAAGTATTTGAATAACGCGATAACATTTATATGGTGAGCTTGTTTATTGCATTTCTTATTCAAAACACTTCAACATTTTAAAGCTTGTCGTACGCATCAGTTGTATATATCACGTGACGCGTTCTACACTATCACAAACGAATATGAAATAGCGTTAATGGATATCGTAAAATATATTTATTTTATAATACAACAACTTAAACTATATATGGCGGCGTGTGGTTGTGTGCGGTCTACGTGTTGCTTGTGTCTGGTTGGAAGTAGTGCAGGCCGTTTATCTGGAATTATAAAAAAAAAACTAATTATTATATAAATAAGGCTCCTAGGATGTTACTTTATAGATCAGTAGTTTGTCTGTGACTATATCCAATGATTTTGGGATTGGACTCCCGCAGCTTCGCCCGCGTGGAGTTTGGTTATATCGCGTTTCCAAGAGAACTTTTCAAAAGCCTCGGATAAAAACTATCCTATGTTCTTTCTCAAGGTCAACTCTACCTCTGTACCAAATTTCATTGAAATCAGTTCAGTGGTTATAGCGTGAAAGCGTAACAGACAGACAGAGTTACTTTCGCATTTATAATATTACATAGTAGGGATTAATAATGACTATATGACAGACTATTATTGTGTAGATTTCAAAATATTTGTCATAATTATTTATTATCTATATTTAAGCAATTTCACTGGAAAGTAACATCAAAATCTATTCTATAATTTTTTGTGTTAAAGAGCAATGACTTCACTCTGCATTCTTGAGTATGTGCGTGGGTAGGATATCTTTATATATATAATTCTTCTGTGAGTGTGTATGTCACTGAACTTCTCTCAAACGACTGGACCGATTTTAATGAATTTTTTGTGTGTGTTCAAGGGGATCTGGGAATTGTTTAGATTCACAATTTCGTCCGTTGGATAATGTTTTTTTAATTAATTTTTAATTTATTAGTAGTTGTTGATACAAACTTTTTTTGACATTAGATTTGACAACTAACTAATATGTCAATCATTCTGTCGCATTTCAAAACACGGAGATTTATGGATTTAATAGGTGAACTCCAAATAAAAAAACGTAACAGATATTTCTTGATTATAGGGCGATACGAAGTGCGCCGGGTCTTCTAGTAAAAGTATATTTGCCTGTGTTATATATATTACTATGAGTGTGTACGTCTGAACGTACCGTCATATCGTATTCTGTGACGAAGGCGGGAACCTCAAGCTGATCTCTAGCCATCACAGAGTATAAATACTCGACGCCTGGCAGTGTGTGGACCTTTGCCTTGATGGCAGGCGCCATGAATGTTGTGAACCACCACGTCATCATCTGAAATACAGATTATAAAACTTTAGTATCTTAATTGACACATTATATATTACTAGCTTTCCGCCCGCAGCTTCGCCAGCGTGGTGTTCGGTTATATAGCGTTTCCAAGAGAACCTTTCAAAAGTCTGGGATAACAACTATCCTATGTTCTTTCTCAAGGTCAACTCTATCTCTGTACCAAATTTCATTAAAATCAGTTCAGTGGTTTAGGCGTGAAAGAGTAACAGACAGAGTTACTTTCGCATTTATAATATTAGTAGAGATTACAGACTGTATGGTTATTAATTATTATGTAGTATGCATGGTATAGGGATTTTTTAAGTTTAAGTAAGGAACTTATTCTTCTACATACATATCAAACTTTATCAATAGTATTTATGTTGACTTTGAGCTCTGGCCTCTATGATATATTTTTCACATTGAATAATGTATTTATAGAATAAATATATTTTTTTTCCCCATACTTTTAATAGAATATGAAGACTGCGTCATAAAAATTAGAATTATAAGACAGGCTGGGTGCTTCAAATTGTTTAAAAAAAGAAAGAAAAAACAGTATAAAATGAATGTTTAATTAATTAATTATAAGTTATTTTTTGCCTACACACAATGTATAAAATAATACACAGGTGTATCTACGAAAGTTTTAGTGTTAATTCAAAGGTATACTTGTTAACATACAAATATTTAACGTCATTGTCTTAATTTAGAAAATATGTTGTAATGTGATAAGGAAATTATGACAAATTAGTCACTATTGATGTGTGCATGTATGACTGTACCTTTAATATGGACATGACTCATTTTACACACAATATTTATACATATATTATTTAGATATTGTTTATAATATAAGAAATAAGTTCTAAAATAGACTTTCTTAAAACCTGCATAATTTCTGTTAGCATTTAGTGAAATTGCCATCAATATTTCCCTTCAAATGTATGTTATACAATTTTTCTTTGGCATGCATTAAATAAATATATTAACTATGACTAATTTTGTTATATATGTAGTAATTCTCACCTTTGTCCAAAACGTAGGATGTACTATGTAAAAGGCTTTCAAATTCTTCTTATATCTGAAAAAATAAAATATATACATAAATATAACATTGAATACTTAAAATACCTAGACAACAAAGCTATATCTATATTTGGTTGAAGAGACCAATAATAAAAAAACAGTCACAAGAATGAGTCGGAGATATTAACATAAGTGTGGGACGACTTAATATAACTTATGAATAATATAAAGACGATCTACATATATCATAGTAATATATAAATACAATTGGTATATCTTAAATATAATTTACATATATAAAGTACATATTGAGTTCAAATAATTATATATATCATGTTTCATCTATTAACCATATGACAATTTACAATAATAATCAACTTAAAATACATCCTAATTAGAATTTTAGTTAAATAGATTATGTGAGAGAATTTAAATTACTTTCATTTATCAGCAAAATTCCATTTGAAGATTATTTTAGTCATTCTGTTTACTAAGAAATATGTATACAATTTTATCCTACTTAATATTATAATTGCGAAAGTTTGTGAGTGTTTGTTACTTCTTCACGCTCAAACGGCTGAAACAATTTTGAAAAAATTTTGTATACAGGAAGCTGACGTCCACGAATAAAACATAGGCTACTTTACACCCCGGAAATCCGCGGGTAACACAGCGGGATTCAGCTAGTTTATAATAAATGTACTTACTTATAAGGCAGCACGGTATAAACCTCCTTCAGCCATGAGAAGGGTGGATGATTGTTTGACGAAGCCAGCGTGTGGAAGTATGCTATGACGTAATCACCACGAACTATAGGATCCAGTAACTTGATGAGATATAATAAAGCCTGGGGAAAAAATTAAAGTATTGGAACATGTTTTATTAAGTAAATATCTTAGAAATTAATAAATTTTGACCTAGGTCATGTTTAATCTAGTAAAGTGTTGGGATATTCTTCGTTATGGACGTATGATGTATGTTATTATTTCTTTAAAATAATTTAATATCCATATAAAAATAATGACAAATTTAATTATCATAGCTAATTTCAATTTAACATTTAAGGTATATATAGTTTCAATTGAACTAAGAATGTAGGAAAAACATCGATAAAAATAAATTGAAAATGATAATGAGAAAAATTATTGTAAATGTATATACGGTTTCAGTCTAGACGATTGATTAAGTGTTTGTTCATACTACGTACGGTGATGTTTGTACGTGTAGCAATTAATGTTGTTATAACAGCTTTCGTGTTAAAATAAACAAGTCACACGGTAGATAATCTTGAAAACTATTAAGAGTAAATTTTATATATAGTTGGAGAAAATTTCCTCGGTTTATAATTGGGAAAGACTTGTCATTATTCTCTTAACAAGATTTAATAGTCATATTAGAATCTAGATAGTTTAATATCACGACTTCAAAGTTTCCAATTGATGAATCTTAATTGATAATATGCGAAAATATTCGTCAGAACTACAAACGGTCCGTACGTAGTTTAACTTCAAACTTGTGGTAAGTTTATTTGTTTCCTTACCTTGTCGAGATCTATTTCGGTGATGGGGAACCATTTGCCGATGAATACTACCACCGGTCTCCCGAGTCTGTCTACGCCGCTTTGGTATAAGCATCCTATACCAGATACTTCACTCAGATCCTCGCTACGTGCTCGACGGAGAAGACGCTCGTATCTGAAGAAGAACATATAAATAATGTTATAATAATTTAATAGTAATTATTATTAAGTCATAACTTTCATAATACGGGGCTATCTATAAAGTACGTCATATGTTAATTGGGAGGGAGGGTATAGCCCAAGTGAGACAAGGGGGGGGGGGGGTCTATAGTTTTGACGTCATATATTTAAAATACTACAACGCAAAGTTTGGAAATAAATTGAAGTTTAAAAATTACGAACTTGAACTATATCTATTAATAATTCCGAATTATTGCTGTGTGATAATCGTCGTTTAACTTCTAGTGCGGCACTGTAAATTGTAATGTAGTGAGCACTCAAATTCACGGGATTTTTTAATGGCATGGATTTAATTAGATTTAGGGAAGTTTAAGAAATGTGTGACGTCACAATAGGGGGGGGGGGGGGGGTTTATAAAAATATGAAAACCTGTGACAAAGACGAAGGGAGGGTTTCAAAAGTATTTTAATTCGTGTGAGGTACTTTATGGATGGAAATAAATACAATATGATTCTTCTTAGGTTGAGCTAAAGATAATTCAAATACTATATAAATTTATATGTTTTATCATTTGTAAGTAATAATAGAATTCTTTTGATTATCAAAGCATTATATTATATATACTTTAAATCAAGAACTAACATTTAAAAGATTTAAAATATTTTTATTGTAGTTTATTTTTGAGTAAACTAACATTGTCATATTATTTGCGCTTGGTATCTCAGTGACGAGTCATTAAAACTTTTAATGATTGTTTGTGTGGCTGCGTGTTTTGTAGTTAGGGTTGACACTTAATAATATTTTTTTTTAGATAAATAGAAATAAATTTAATACTTTATGGCATACTTAGGTTACGAAAATGTCTTTTAGATTATGTATTTTCGTGTATATTTTTTTTAAGCGAGTGACAGCCCTGATAGCTTCGTGTTTTATCACAATCATCACGAGCAAACATCACACCGGATGGGATTTAGTGAAACGCGAATATCTTATTTATATTATAACTGTGATTATTAATATTTAACGACCTTCCAGCGACGCATTGTATAACAGAACGACAAACAACAATGTGATTCATCTGTATATAAAGAGCACTTTTTTTATAATTATTTATACATTTAATATGTATATAGTAATTTTATATTACATTTAGAAATGCTATAAGTTACGTATGTTCATTGATATACAAAGTATAATATTATGTTAAAGTATACAGTGGTAATTGCAAGAAAATATTGTTTTATGGCAAATTTTTTTTTGTTAAAATACCTTAAGTAATTGATAAAATAATAAATTCTTTATATACAGGGTGACTGGTGAATTACTATCAATATTTAAGGAGCATACTCGGTACATGATTCTCATTCGAATTATGTAAAAAAAATAGGCACTTAATTTTTGATCAAATTTCCGTATAAATAAATAAAGTGTGGATACGTTCCAAGTGTTCCAAGTGTGGACTCGTACGGCGGCGTGCTGATACGTATGTGCGTATGTGTGTGTGTGTGTGTATACCTAATCTGTAGAGTGTTCACACGATGCGTAATTAATGACATAACTTTTGGTTAACTTTACTTAGAAGTTTATTAATATTTATGTTATATTAATTTTTATTTTGTCATATATGATCGTCAAATATCACGTCCTCAAGTATCCTGTATATTTTGAAAGCATTAACGAAAGAAATATTAATTAAATTTTGTTTACATTTAATATAAATCAATTTTTTGTAAAACTAAAAAACTTTACCAAAGCAAAATATTTGCGCGTCAAAATATTTTTCACTCATTAACATTTATAGAATATCAAAGTAGGTGTATTATAAATAGTTTTTCATATAAATATTTGATGTCTGTGTGACCTTCTCCATCCTCACTAATGTTCAAACAGCCGATGTTTCTGATAGTGATTTCAATAGTAATGTAACATTTCCGTTTCTATTTGTGTCCGTCCAAAAATATAACGAGTAAGGTCACTACGAACCAACAGAATCATGAATAACGAAAATGAACGGCGTACTACTGAAAACTGGATCTACTACATACTGTTTTATTTATACGTGGATATAGAATTGTAAAGTCAGTGGTGGCCTAGCGGTTGAAAGGTCCGCCTATCATGCACTAGGGCGCGGGTTCGATCCTGGCAAGTACCAATGTGATTTTTCCGAGTCATATGTACTTTCTAAGAGTATTTAGACATCACTGATTAATGCATTCCCAAAGAAGGTTGATGTCAGGCAGGCGGCCGGTCGTAAAAACAATTAGCCAAAAACGAATCACAACATGTAAGGCAGACCCTGGGAAAAGCTGGCTAAAGCTGGGAAATTGCCAGGTAGAAGAAGTAGAAGAACGTGGATATAGAATTTAAAATCCAATGTCGTTTATAGCAGCGTCAGTATGGTTTAACAATACAAATTTTCCTATAACTATGAACGTAGCCTAGATTTACGTTTACGTTACTCATTATTTCTTAAAAACAAAGACGTTAACTGAAGCTACTGCGTATTGTTTTGATGTATATTTATAACGTGTTTTTAAAATCCTTATTACTCTAAGATCGACGTACCCACGCGGGTACTTGGAAGATCGCCAGAGAATTCACGTTAGTTCACTACCAAGTCCTTAGTATGAGTATGAATAATGAAACTCTTCTTACATTATCATCAACGAAAACTATTTATGAATGAAAAACTACTAAACTATATGTTTATACGCTCAATAATCAGATAGTAATAATGGTACGTACATATTCGATACCACATATTATTATGAAAGTACAATGAAGAGAAAATAGTTTTTTTAAATAAATATTATTTGCGACATAATTGAAATAATTACAAATAAATGTTTGATATAAATATACTTTGTATGATAAAGACTTAATATGTGGTGATAGTATTTTATTTACAAGCATATTGCGATGCTTTTAAAAGCTTTATAAATATGAAACATTTTAAAACCAATTAAAGTGAATGGCTTCATATCATGTTTGTGCAAACGATACGTAAATTTCCTATACATATAAATAAATCGATATAAAAGCTTGATATTAGACTTAGATTTTGGTACAAATTTTATATATGCTTATACATTTATTTGTCGCCTTTTTATGTTAACGCTACATTAATATAAGATTGTATGAGAATTTTTACAAAACTTTTAGTAGAAAGAGTAACAAAACCACTTATTAGATCATGTTCGCATGTATTTTAATACTTAACTAAATTCCGCGACTTCGTCTGCGCCGATACATATTAATAAAGTTTGACTATTTGAAACAAAACACATCACTTAATGCTTATAGAAATTGTATTTAAAACTTTATAAAGTTTATTTTAATGAATATATCGCATTAATTTATAACCAAGTGTGTGTGAAAAGTTGGATTTAATTGAGATCTATGCAGTATCCAGTAGTTTTCCACGACGCGTGCTCTGAACACGTAAATGTCGGTCATGTATAAGCATGGTGCGGTATAAATATGTTTTAAAACTACATAATTAATAAAAAAAAATCGTAGTATAATTTTTTAAGTAAATCTCATGGACTATGTTAGTAATTTGTATGTTTAAAGCCACATATACAAGCATATACAGCGGCAAGCGGTTCTTTTTCCCAAAGAGGTTTGATATCAGGCAGGCGGCCGGTCGTAAAACAATTAGCCAAAACTATTCACAACATGTAAGGCAGACCCTGGCTAAAGCTGGAACATTGCCAGGAAGAAGAAGAAGAGAGCTCTATACAAGCGATTTTTGAACATTTTTTCATGAGCTTGTAGTACATATGTTTAGGTATTACAAAATTTATTGAGATCATGATTCAAATCGCGAGACGAGGAAAGACGGCATGAATTTGAAATTATATACATATATTAATAATTGTGTTTCTTAGTTCACATTCTAAAGAATATATTATTGTACTTTGGCTTGTTTATTTTTCGTAAACAAATAATTTTTATGTTCATCATACGATGTATAACTGGATAACTGTATACACAATATTTTGTATGGAAAGTCTATATTTTTTTTTTGGGAAAAGCCAGTAGTAGATCAATTTGGAAGACACTGAATTTATTGATTATCATCAAATTTGATGGGTCATATTTGATGATAATCTTGATACCGAAGAATACGAATCAGGAGATAGGTCACATACTTTTATAAGAGTCTCATGTTGACATGGCACGCTAATGTCTTTAGTCCATGGGTAGATGACTGCACATATATATGACTGTATGATTCTATGTATGAACTAAAAACATGGATAGACTTGGACTAAAGACTGATCGCAGTCCGTCCCTGTCTTTTGAAGGTTTAGAGAAGTTAACAGGTCTTATAAGTTCTAAAATTCAGCTTCCCCGGATCAGTCAAGAATCGTAATATTTTTCGAGCCAGATTATTTGCCTTGTGAAACACGACTCTCAGAATATCTGGTCTAATTCTTGAATTAATTCTTTAGATTTATATGAGTGTGTCGAAAATCTAGTAGGTCTTTATAATAGTCAAGGTTATTCCATGATACTAATCAACGTTAAAATCGGAAGGCAGAAATAGTCATAAATATTTACTTAACATGAAACTTTTTGAGGAGGTCATAAAACGTAATGACAATACAGACGGTATTAAAAACGAAATACGAAGCTTTTTGCAAGAAAGAGACAGAGAGAAAGAGAGAGAGAGATAGTGTGATATTTCTTCTGTTCTCTAAAGATATATTCTGTTTTCTCATAGTCTTAAGACCAAGTCAGTAAGTAGGTACGTAATATGATATACCGATGTCACCAAGACGAGTATAAAAATGTATTCATGATGACGTCACCATAGACTGTACAATCAATACCGGCTGACCTAAATGTGTCACGGGAACAGCTCCCGCTGTTAAATAAAATCCTCATTAATAGAAACAGCTGATTCGCTTATACTAATGAGGTTCGGACCAACACTGACCACTAGACGGATTTTGATGACAAGAAAGATCTTATCTTGAAATTTTTCTTTGATACTCTTTTATTCTACCTGGCAATTTCCCAGCTATAGCCAGGATCAGCCTTACATGTTGTGGATAGTTTTGGCTATTTGTTTTTAAATCGCCTGCCTGACATCAACCCTCTTTGGGAATCAGCATTAAGTATATACGCAAATTAAATCTACAAGTACACAAATTTTAATTTTCATACCAACATTATACATTTAAAAATATAAGTCTATTAAATGTTAACAATGTACCATCATTTGTAAACAAGACAAAAAATAGCGGGAAGTCGGATGAAAAACACAATTATTACAATAATTAAATGTTACTTGATGCTTTATTAAGAATGAGCGAGGTTTTAAGGTAAATTCAGTATCAAAAACAAAGGTTTTTTTTGCTAAGTAGATTGTTTTTCTTTGTTAAATCTTTACTTACTTTTCCTCAGCCGTTTCCTCAGCCGGTGGTTGAGGCGCGAGTGTATTTAGATCAGGCAATTCAACAGCCATAGTCTCCATAGCCATTTTAACACTATTCACTGTCTTAAAAACGTCAATTCTCTCATACAACTCATGAACTGCGCTATATTAAAACTATTGTGTCATCGGTTACATTAGAATGAATAAAATTATAATTATTGTTATGCAGATATTAATCTACGGTTAACTTCACAATGTTGCTTCACGCGATATTTTTAAACAGTTTTTTTATAATATATAAACCGCATATTAAGAACGAGTTAAAAAAGAACTTATTTTGCTTGGTTTGTTTATCCCTACTAATATTATAAATGCGAAAGTAACTCTGTCTGTCTGTTACGCTTTCACGCCTAAACCACTGAACTGATTTTAATGAAATTTGGTACAGAGATAGAGCTGACCTTGAGAAAGAATATAGGATAGTTTTTATCCCAGACTTTTGAAAGGTTTTCTTGGAAACGCGATATGACCGAACTCCACGAGGGAGAAGCTGCGGGCGGAAAGCTAGTTGTATAATATTTTTTTATGCGATCCATATTATAATGGAATGAGAGTCATAGATGATAATTTACACAGTATTCTTAGGTCATAAGGAATGAGTCAACATTACAATATAGTTACGTTTTGTATTGCAACCTGATAGCTGACCGAACCAAGAACGAGTAGAACTTACAGTAACCACTAGTGATGTGCATAGCCACTGAAACGATGTATCGATGAATATAGATCGAAATATTCTATACGATAGTAATTTATGAACTATCTTGAAGCAACAGTTGACGATACTTGACGATTTAAATGAATATGTTTAGTACATTTCTTTGGTTTTTTATTTTCTATATACTTCTTTAATTCTACATAATTCCATCCAAATATTGAGATTGAATACGAAAAAAACTTCCATAAGTATCCAGCTAAAAAGAATCGGATAGGGATGTTTCTTGGTCTTCGGATATTGATAGTAATATTTGTGGTACGTCACTAGTAATCACTTAACTTAGTCGTATTTATATCTACGGCTACGAAGGTAAAACATGAAGGAGATATCTAACAGCAGAATAATAATAAAAGGTAATATAATACACTAACACTTTATATACTTTTTTGCGACAAATATAAAAAATAATGACAGTTACTTATATTACACGAAATCATATCATTTTAATATATTTTTTTCAAATCTGTTAAAAATATTGTGAGGTATACAGGGTGACTGGTGAATTACCATCGATATTTGAGGACGTGATATTTGACGAGCATATATGACAAAATAAAAATTAATATAACATAAATATTAATAAACTTCTAAGTAAAGTTAACCAAAAGTTATGTAATTAATTACGCATCGTGTGAGCACCCTACAGATTAGGTATACACACACACACACACAAGCGTGCGGCGGCGTAGTGTTGTATCAGCACGCCGCCGCACGCGTCCACACTTGGAACACTTGGAACGTGTCCACACTTTATTTATTTATACGGAAATTTGGTCAAAAATTAGGTACCTAATTTTTTTACATAATTCGTATAAGAATCATGTACCGAGTATTCTCCTTAAATATTGATAGTAATTCACCAGTCACCCTGTATGTAGGTAAAAAAGATGAAAATAAAATAGTTACAACATTGGTTGGTTGTTTAAAATATGTCCTATCTGTGCAAAGACAGTCCCAAACTTTATACAACTAAATTGAATCTTTACAAAAATACGCATTTTTTTGGAGATTTAACTTCAATTTTATATTCAACGTGTCTTGAAGCTCATGTTGGTCGGATTATTAAACCGGAGTGTACTAGCCGTTGTTTGTTATAAGGATTCTTTATAGAGATTACTGTTCACCTTAGACGAGTTCCGTGTGGGAGACATTGAATATGTAGCGATTATATTGTTATATATGTAATTATTATAAAAAATAGCTCATTATAATAACACGAAATACATCCTTAAAAAAAAATTCAACCAAAAAGATTGTTATTTTAAACCTCCATAGTTATCTATATAAAAAATTACTTAAATTTTATAAGAACTTACTGTATTTACTAATTTATATATAGAATATTTTTACGATTTATTTTGTTGATATTGAGTAACTTTTTACTCAATCGAAATTACATATGAAAGTAATTGCAGTAATAAAGTTAAAATCATTACGAAATCCTTATTAAATAGCAGTATTTAATTCAAGTAAACTTGGCGACATTGATCTCTTTACCTCATACTGACAAATGCTCACTATTAAATTTATTTTTTATTAAAACAATTACGTCAAATGATAACATTACTGTCGGGAAGTATCAATATTTATAAACTAAGTAGCTGTTACCTTAGTACGAGTTTTCATCGTTAAAACAAAGTTTTTAGTATCCCTACTAATATTATAAATGCGAAAGTAACTCTGTCTGTCTGTCTGTTACGCTTTCACGCTTAAACCACTGATTTGATTTTAATGAAATTTGGTACAGAGATATAGTTGACCTTGAGAAAGAACATAGGATAGTTTTTATCCCAGAATTTTGTAAGGTTCTCTTGAAAACGCGATATAACCGAACTCCACGCGGGCGAAGCTGCGGGTTGAAAGCTAGTACATTATAAAATGTGATAGAACGTTATACTGTCGGTATTCCTTTCGTTAACAAGGTCGTGTTAAACGTACCGATTCTTTTACGTAAACTTTTATAAAGTGGAACATTTTAATCGTTTTTTGTATTATAATAGACAATTAATATTATAAATATTGTATAAGTTACATTATTCATTCTAAACGCTGTAAGTTCTCACGATCAGTTTGTATTCACGCGATGATAAAACAGCTGATAATTGTTGAAACAATTACGTTTTATGTAATAATTAAAAAAAAATCTGACATATTTTAAGATTTCAATAGTATTACTATATGGATTTTTATAACGATGGAATGATGAAATAATAAAAAAAAATCTGTGAAATCGATTGAATCCACATTAAATTTATAATAAAGCATAATTATTTTATATCTTTATATAAATCCGAATAAAATTACACGCTAATTACATTTTATATATCAAAAAACACTATAAATTTTCGACAAATATATGATTCCAAGCATTTTCTTATACTATTAAAACTATTCACTAAAATATATAATATAAAATATTGCTACGTCTATATTTCTGTGATTCGATCGTTTAGGACTATTTATAATAACGTCGCACATGAAAACACGTTTAAAACATTCGCTTCAAAACAGAAACTAATTTTACATACATGAACCGACCGACACAATAGTTTCGTTTACTATACAATCAATAAACACTCTATATAAACCACTGCTTGATATTTTATATGTATTATATTTGTAACACGTCCGTACGCTACGAAGATCGCGTCTCAACTGAAGTCTGGGGGTCGCATTGAGCGAGCTAACGTCAGGGTGAAATTTCCCCACCTACGTTCTTAATAGAATGTGTGAAGATTCAAAGGAAAGGTCAAACGTTGATTGTATTGGAAATACTGTTTAGTTCCGACGAAAATCAAAATAAACATATCCGAAATATTATTATTTAATTAAAGTGTAATAATTATATTTAAAGACAATTTTTTTTGTCAACATTATATAGGTAATACAAATAAAAAATTTAATATTTATATTTTAATAACGTCTATAGATATTAAATAGATTTTAATTTTGAAATTATAATAAAATTATTAATTTTTGATACATATTTTTATTTAATTATTTACTGTTGGATTATAATATTTTTGCTACATTTTTTTTATGACAATATAATATCAGCATGTGAAAATTACATTCAATAATAAATCCATACGATTTAATTCAATAAAAATTCATTTAAATCAAAATATACTTCAACCAAATATTACCATGATCAAATATCTATTAACAAACTAAGAACAAAAGAAAAACAATAGCTTCTAGAAAAATTTTGGGAAATGTCATCTCAATGTCACTGAGTAAAGGTCATTGGATTGTATGTAACTTGGTTTAAATCAATTCTCTTATAAAGTACTTAATACAATTAATATAAGAATGAATATACTTATACCTTTAATTACAAATCAATAATATTTTTTATCCAAAAATATATTCTATATAAAGATATTAAAAAATTTCGTTTCATTTAACAAAACACAAAACAACGAAATGTCTGAATAAATAAAACGGAGACGGTTTATTTATTAACAAAGTAAGTATGTATTTAGTTTATCGTACATCGATCTTTGAACAAAGAAAGTTATTCTATTATTATCGGAAATAAATAACTTTGATTGAAAAGTCGATTAATTTAAAAGAATAAATGTACACATACTTATACATACATATATATACTATCATATATATAATTTAAGTAATATAATATTTGTTTGAACCATAATAATATTAGGTTGTCAGTGATTTTATATGGTTTTTCCCAAATGTTTTATTCAAACCTATACCTACAAGTATAAATTTTATATAATTTAAAATATTACAACCGAAAAATACTAATTACTAAGAAACTAAAACGAAATAAAGTTGCAACGAAATGCTCATTCATAATTTTAAAAAGATTTTCGCTAATACGTACTTAAAAAGAATTTTAACTATCACCTCTTGCTGTGAAGTAACTAAAAGATAGATAGATAGATGTTAAATGTATTTATAAATCTGTTTAGACTTTAGTATATATACGAAAATTAAAGTTTCAAAGTCATAAAGAATATCATATATCATTGGATTAAAAATCATGTATTTTCATATTATTTCAGTACTATTTTATATAACGCTTGTTTGATATATATTTGAACAGTAACTCTGTTGTTCAGTTCGTCAATATTTACAATGATAAGGGTCGCGTCACACTGCGGTGTAGTTTGATAGCTTGTTGACTTATAATGAAGACGGATCATTATGTGTAACACTATATATATATATATATATATAATATATATATATATAATTAGTAATACTTGAAAGACAGAACGTCTTATATTGTTTGAAGAGAATTTCTGTATAAAAAATAATTAAATCATTTTTTGTAGATTCATATTAATTCTTCGTCATATTAAATTGACATATAAATATTGTAAGTTATAATTCGGCGTTGATACTTGAAAGAAACTTCACAATCTCGGTATTAGTAATCATGACAATGTAATATTAGGGATACTACAATTGCTTATTCAAAGACAATTAAACAAAATAAATTTGAAAAGTACGTCAAAGAAAATAAATAATGCACATAGGTATAAATTAATAATTATTATATATAATGATAGACTCACTGTATATATATATATATATACATATATTATAATATATTCATGAGATTCAACACAATACTGTTATCTCAAAGACCTTGTGATCAAACCTCTATGCAACTCTTTGAAGGCAACCTCCTGCATAAACTTACCGTTTAAATTTTCCAATCATTCAATTTCAATAACTTAAATGAATACAATAGAAAAAAATCTATTTTCTAAAACTATTACACAAATAAATAATTTTCATATTAAATCTAATTTTTTTGCTTTACTTGAAACAACAATAGAAAAATTATTGCAATAAATCTTTTACGAAAACTTAGAAGTACGACAAATGAGTATAATATTTAACTTCTTCACTCTACATAATATATATTTAGTAATTTATATACTTTATATAAGTGGGTAATTATGTATTTATTTCTATTAGAACTGATCCAGTCAAAGTTATTTATAGTAATACTTATATAATAATACATTTACATTAAAATGTATAAAAAAAAAATTTGGCTTTTAAATGTATAGAATTTTACTTATAAAAGCGATAGAAGTAACAATATTAATTTGAAATTTATACAAGCATTTTCCTCTACACTGACTCGATAGTTGTACTGTCACGTAAAAGATATTATTTCGACCAGGGTCGTGTACGCTTAATACAAGTTTCCATCGTCACTACATACGTAACGTTTTTGGTTTCTCATTCAATAAGCTACGTTAATACTATATGACAAGATTAAGTAATGAAAATAATGGTGATGCTTCGTATGTAACTCAATAATCGAATAGAAAGACGACTTAAAAATAATAAGTGTAAAACTACTTAAAAATAAAAAGACTACTTAAAAATATTTGTTTTCTCCACATTCAGTGTGAATGAAACCATAGCTTAAATAAAGCAATATAAATAATATATATATTTTTTCAAATATAATATGTCTTCGATTTTTTTAAAAAGAATCTTCTACGAAGAATGTATTTAAAAATGTTAAGGTATTATTGAAGCAGGTAAAATCTTTTTCAGTATACAGTTTGTCCAGGAAAATATATGATTCATTTCTACATACTGCTTTATATTGGAATAATAAACATCCGTTTAGGTAAATATTATTCAAATAAAACAGTTTTTTTTCATACATTTCGTGTATCTAGATTTTGTAGTAAATATTTATGATAGCGGTCATGTCTCTAACATATTCGGGTCTTTATTGTTTAATATATTATAGTTAATATATACGGAGTAGGTCGCATCTAAATATTATGGTTCTAGTGTGAATACAGAATGTAGACTTCAACAAAAGTTACAGAAAAGTCAAAGTCAAGTCAGTCACAGGCAGACGTGATCACGGTCACTAAAAAGTAACCGAAACGTCGGGAGTATGTAGTTATTAAAGGAATAAAATTCGCGTCGTATATCCGAAAAACATTAGTTTCATTTAAATGAAACTTAAAGTCTTAAAACTCATTAAAATTTACAGAGTAAACAAATTATAAGTATTATATCAAAAAAATTCGCAACCTTTATAATGAAATTTCAAACATGAATATTGTTTTTTTAAAATCAAAGTAGGTACATATGAAAAGATGTTCATAAACAGATATTTATTTTTATAAAATGCATTATCTTCTATCTTCTATATATATAAAAATGGATTGCTGTTCCTTAGTCTCGCTAAAACTCGAGAACAGCTGAACGGATTTATCTTATCTTAGTCTTAAAATGGTCGTAGATGTTCAGGGAAGGTATAAAAGGTGAAAAAAATTGATTCATTACTGGGAAAACCATAAAAACAGCCCTTTTCTCTTTCCCATACAAACGTTTTCTTGGACATTAGATTTGATAACTAACTAATATGTCAATCATTCTGTCGCACTTCAAAACACGGAGATTTATGGCTTACAGGTAAACACCAAAAATATAAATAAAAAAACGTAATAGATATTTCTTGATTATAGGGCTATACGAAGTTCGCCAGGTCTTCTAGTTAACAATAAATTAATTGAAATAAACATCACACACACTACCACCAATCTCTTACACACACACGCACGCACACACACACACACACACACACACACACAGACACACACACACACACACACACACACACAAACATAATACGTCAATACGTGAAGATTCATCAATGTGTGTGTTGTCATTATACGTCAAACATGACATTTCTATGCTACTACTGAAATAGTAGTAATCTATTAATTATGGTATAATATCCAGTATTGGGTGACGTATAGTTAGATAATAAGTATACCTAACTAGTTTTCTTTAACATTGACTTCAATTAAATTCTATCCAACATATGGTACGGTATCCATGAAATTCTATTTGTAGTAAAAAAAAAAAACAGGAAATGTTTTAACGCAAACCGAATAGTTACAAATTTAAATTATGCTATAATAATCCTTGAGCGTATTAGTTTGTTTTCAATATGATCTATTTCGGTAGCTTTTAATACGGGCAAAGTGTATTTTAACTCTAATTTTAATATATTTGTTTTCCGTCTTTCGGTTAAAAAATTATTTCGACGTCACTCAAGTTACGAGCGTATTTTCGTGGAGATAACGCGTTATCTTGTGTAGATATAATTTCAGGAACTACGTTCTGTTTTAATCCTTCTTAGCCCAAAAATAGTTTTAGGAGATGTTGTGGCGAAACAGCCAACTGTCCAAACAATGATTATCGTGAAAATGGGACGAATCTTTCGTCGAAGTCCATATTGAAATTTGCACACGGCTCGTTTCCTTTTAAACCCCCGCGAAATGTGTAAATAAAATTATTACCAAAACATTTGAGACTATATTACAACGGATATAGGATCTATTTTTGGATATCCTCGTCACCTACGCATTATTTTGAACGTATTTTGATTTATAGTATGGCTACTACGTATTATCGATTTATATTAATGAATTCTAAGTACGCATCGTCACTATATACGGAGCTTCACAGTTTTACATTCATATATCTCAACACACAATAGTATTAAGGTAGGTTATTGAATGAGAAACTGGAAACGTTTCGTGAGTACATAGTAAGATGCAAACTTAGAAAAAGCGTTCCAGAATTGTGAGCAGTATATACCAAAACTCTGCGATAGATTTCTAGATTCCAAATTTCTAGATAGATGATATGTGAATCTAAACTATATAGAATTTCACCCAAATGTATATAAAGAAAACATTCATATGGGTCCAGCCGTTTAAAAGGATTTCTACAAAGATAAATATATATATATATATATATACATATGTACCTATATGTTTTATATGAAGCAGAATACAAGATAATAAAGAACAATCTTTAACTTTTATTCAAATAATTTGAACCATTTCTTTATAATATATATCTAAGTCTCTTCGTATCATAGTTTAAATATTGTTTATAACATCCACTGCATATTTCTGTTATCTGAATTCCAGTTTTGTATAAAACAAATATTTTACTTGTCACATTTCCTCGTAGTATTATTTAGCACAAGCTGATATAATATTAACATAACCACACCTACAATTTATTTAAGTGCAATTAAATATAGCTGCATATATAATTTTTAATTAAGAACATATGAAATATACGTATTTATATATTATTTAGTATGTATATTATAAATTGAATTTTTCCCAAAGAGGGTTGATGTCAGGCAGGCGGCCGGTCGTAAAAACAATTAGCCAAAACTATTTACAACATGTAAGGCAAACCCTGGCTGAAGCTGGGAAATTGCCAGGTAGAAGAAGAAGATTGAAATGGTAATATCATTTAAGACTTGACGTGAAAGATTTATCGAATGATTTCATTGAAATGAAGAAAACTAAAAATAATATGATTATTAAATATAATTCTCTCGTGAATAAAGTTTTTTTTTTACTTTAAGTCCGCATCGACACTGCTTACGGAGCGTTACCAGTTTTCGTTATATTTATTTTATAAGAACAATACATATTTCACCTTTTTGCATTGTCTTTAAATGAAAATTATATTGATTTTATGTAGTATATAACCTTAAGTAACCATAATTTTTTACTGTTATTAATGCAGTAAAATAAATTTAGTTCCATATTGAAAAATACTCATACTAAGTGCCCTCATAGTAAAACCGCAAATTGATTTTATGTTTCTGTATTCACATTATGTACTAAGGACTTAAAGGCAACATCACACTGAATACTACCTCATATACGTAGTAATATTTAGTGCAAATAAATAGTAAAAAATGTCGTATATAATTTATACAACTGAACTAAAAGCTATGTATATATATATAGTTAATTCTGTCCAAATATATCTTTGAGCTGAGTAGATACAATAATAAGTGTGTATTATAAGGCTGTGTATACATTTACGACATTCTTTATATAGATCGTTTAAATACTGCTTGTATTATTATATTGTTTAAAGGTTCGTAATAGTTTCATATATTTATGAACAATGAATGGTAAGGCATCCCTACTAATATTATAAATGCGAAAGTAACTCTGTCTGCCTGTCTGTTACGCTTTCACGCCTAAACCACTGAACTGATTTTAAAGAAATTTTGTACAGAGATAGAGTTGACCTTGAGAAAGAACATGGGATAGTTTTTATCCCAGACATTTGAAAGGTTCTCTTGGAAACGCGATATAACCGAAATCCACGCGTCGAAGCTGCGGGAGGAAAGCTAGTGTACTACAATAATACATATAAGGGTCGGTACTCACTGGTCGGTGTCGTATCTGAGCGGCGGGCGTGGCAGGGCAGCCGGTAGTAATAGTTGTGTGTCGGGGGAGCAGGCGCGGGCGAAGGCTGCAGCGGCCTCCGCGGCGGTCTCATCGTCCAATGAGGTATCATCTTCAGCTAAGAAGAAAATATAACATAAAATAGATCATCATTGAGTGGTTTCTATGTGTATATATATGTATGGTTGAAATATGGCCATGTATAGACCGAATAGTTTATACAATTTGGTTAAATTGTATGTAGACAGACACTCAAATCTCGTCTGCCCGTGATCACGGTTGCTGAAAAGTAGCCGAAACGTTGGGAGTATGTGGTTTGTAATCAAAAATAAAAACTCGAAGTAAAATCCGAAAATATTACTTTCATATAATTGTATGTACATTAAAAATATTTAGTTGAGATCGAGATATATTTTTTTATTTAAATAAACAGGAAGGGTTTTAGATTTCAGAATCTGTTAAGCCACAGATGAGATATATAATTTATTTTAATATCTTTGTTAATTTTATACGTATCATATTTTTAGTCTGTGGTATATTTTTTATCTCTAAATAAAAATTACGTTTTAGATTAATTTTCTTTAGTGTACTTATACAAACTTAAACCAGTTATATAATAATTTTATAATAACCGCAATGCGACTTTTCGTATCACGGAGATCATTTATCGTTGTTTGTTTAAGATAGTGTGTTCAATGCGACAAATGGTTTAAGGAAATAAACAGCTTTTTTGGGGAGTAAATACTTTTTGATGAATCGTCACAATCACGTAATTAATTAGTATGAGAGAATGTATTTATGTCTTTTAATAAGTACTGTATGTATCATAAATAAATATAAGTTGCGGAAGCGTCAGAATAATAAATGAAAGTTATTTAAATACAATTCCAACAGGGTCTAACTGAAAAGCAAAATGGTGAAAAACAATTTTGTAGAATATAATAAAATCTTGATAAAAATAGATTAATATTTTTTTAAATAATATTTTTTTGTTAATGAAATATTGAATGATTTCATTTATAATTTATCAAATTCATATCATTAGGATGTTGAAAGAAAATCTATTTCCAACGCCATCTGTTGGACAATATTATAATATTATCCAGATCAACAAAATAATTCAAAAAATAAAATTGTACGTCTATATAACCTCTACTTGGTTTTAAACAACAAGAATATAACATTAGATTTTGGGTAATCAGTACTTGTGTAAATATAAAAATGTACTGAAAGGGTGAAACCAAAATATTTGAGAATATTGAACAATAAAATTGGAATAATTCTGCAAAAATATTTTGTTACAAACATACAGACAACGCCTGCGTTATTTTAATAGCAATGCCATTATAAAAATATACAATTTCGGATTAACGAAACATAACTTGAAAATGAATTATAAGAATAAACGATAAAATGAATAATGATAGTGATTATTAAAAAAATACATATGAAAATTACTTACGATCAAATTCAAAAGCATAATTAATCATATTAATATGTATTGAATGAAAGTTTTACGAAACAATAACATGACGCATTCATCTAGTGTTAGAACACTCAATGACTTCCTGTTTCCGGATATTTGGCAAGTTTGCACACACACACACACACATAAACACCCACACATATAACAGTTTTAAACCTATAAATCACATATAATAAACAAATTTGGGATATTTCTTTTAAACCGTGCACTGTTTTAGTTGTTTCACACTAAGATAAGAAATTAAATTAGGCTACTTGTCAAATTAAGAGCGTCTCCTGACACTATCTAAAGATACGTACACAATGTATGATACATATTAATTGCAACAGTTTACTGTCTCTGTATGTTAAATTTCATAGCTTTTTGAAATCAAAATATTAAATACATTGAGATTAAAATGGATAATGATGTTTCTAAGCTTATGAAAATGGTATCAATAATGCTAGTAGTCTTCATTTAAAAAAATTGTCCTTGAAATGTTTATTGTTTGGATTCTATGTAATGATGTGAGTAATTTTTAAAATAACTTTTATCGCTACTAATATTATAAATGCGAAAGTAACTCTGTCTGTCTGTCTGTTATGCTTTCACGACTAAACTATTAAACTGATTTTAATGAAATTTGGTACAGAGATAGAGGTGACCTCGAGAAAGAACATAGGATAGTTTTTATCCCAGACTTTTGAAAAGTTCTCTTGGAAACGCGATATAACCGAACTACACGCGGGCGAAGCTGCGGGCGGAAAGCTAGTATACAATAAAAGTCAATCAGAGACTAATTTAGATGTCTTTTAATATGGTATTATGAATTTGATTTCATTTTTATTTATTTGTATCTATATTTAATTATTTTAGCCGAGTACACGAGTTGTGTTAAAAAAGTGACCTAAATTTTCAAATTTCGCGGGTTTTGGCGGATTCTTTTTTACGTTGGCTTACATGTCCCTAAGGAATCATAATATTTTTGCTGTATTCAAAGGTTACTTTGTCTCTTACATTCCTTAAAATTAAACGTGTTCTTATAAGCTTCACGAATTTCATTTGTTAATGGAAATGGATCAAAGATTTTGTATAAAATGGATTGTAGTAATGTACGTGAAATTTTTAAGAAAAGCCTATTTTGAGACTGTTATGAGTAAATGGAGTTTAGTGGTATAAGCGTTTCTAACATTGAAGAGTACAAATGGCCCGGGCGAACAAGTACATCAAGGATCCAAGAAAATTGGAGAAAGTGATAGCAATAAATGAATTAATGAATAATGACAGAATAACAACCAAATGCCAAAGACCGTGCAAAGTGGAGGCGTTTATGTTGGAAGGCAGACCCTGGCTAAAGCTGGATAATTCCCAGGAAGAAGAGAAGAACAACCACAGAACCAGATGGTGTTGGCATATCGATTGCCTCATGACATAAAATTTGTGGAAAAACGCCTGATTTATAGAAAACGCTTTCATTACTTTTGCACCACGATAAATGATAATGAACCTGCTTGTACATCTTCTGTTCGTGAATTATTGACCAAAAATTACTGACCATATTCGTCAGACAACTATATGTTACTTTTTAATATTTCCAGAGACAATATTAAAGGGTCGACTAGTTACGCTTTGGTGAGATTACATCGCTGGGAGAGCTAAAGTCTATCCTATAAATCGAGATTGAAGGCTTTCTAAGATTTTAAACAGCGCCGGCAAGTAAACTACATCAAATGAAGATTATTTTGGAGATGCAAACATTAATGTAGACGAATGATTTTTTTTTTTCAAAAAACAAATTCCCCTAATTTTTTAACATACATCGTATAATAATATATATTGTTGGTTAATTTTACCATCCAAATTAAATCATGTTTATATTCGTTTATTTTCATAATGTTATTGGTTTTATATAATTAACTGGCTCTTGCACGTGTCTTGGTCCGCTTTGTTTCATATAACGTTTAAGTATGTCCAAAAAAAAACACACTACTGAACATAATTTTCTTATAAATGTCGTAGTTTCTTAAAATTTAATTAACTTTATATTAAATACATTTAACTAAGAAAAAATAAATTAAAATTTATACCATAGTATTTTTATTATGTAGAGACAACTACATATGTCTAAATTTATTGTTATAGATGAATCTTTATATTGAAATATCTCTACAACTATTCAACTAGAATACAAATAAACATATTTTGCGTCCTTTTTCAAAACTGGAGTTGTAATTATGAATATCTGACTGGATTATTATTAAAAGAGAATTGTTTGGGGATAGAAAATCAAAATATTATAACGATAATAGTCATGAGTAATCGTGGTGATTAATGGTCAAACCTTCTCATAATGAGAAGAGGCTTTTGCTCAGCAGTGGGCACTGATAGGCTGATGATGATGATGATGAGTCAATTATACGTAAGTAGTGTTATTGTAAATTTTGTTTCGTGTCATATGATAGATTAATATATTATTTTTTTCTAATTATTGTATTGTGTCTACTATAATAAAATATTGAGTTCTCGCTGAGAAACCTATGCTGAAAATGTTCGTGAATCAATTATAAACAACTTAAATTTGAATATAGGTATGTCAAGACATAATCTTTATTCTTTTTTACACGAACACTAAAATTATGATTACTCAAAACAAAATAATAAACTTTCTGTTTGTTACATTACAGTACACTTCTAAGTAAATTCGAAGAATAAACGATACATATGCAAAAATAACATTTTACACAAAGTAAATCCGTCAGGTTGTCAATTAGTTCCAGTTAATCTCTTAAACAGCTAGACCGATTTTGACAGAACTCATCTGACAAATATCTAATGTACAGTAACTTGAGTTAGGCACTTTTATTAAAGAATTTTTCATACTATAATTTTCATAAAACAAATTTAAACATAACTATATCTAACAGACATAGTAGAGGATCACAACTAGTGTAATATTATATACAACTCACCGGTAGGTCTCGGTTTCATTTCAATATGTACCGGTACTATTTCCATTATTATAATAAATTTTCCCGAACAACGCTTGTCTACACCACAACTATATAAAGCAATGCGTCAATAACTCGATACACGACCGCATTATCTGATAAGCTACGGCTATACTTTGAACATTTTGTGGTATTTGACTCACAATCATTACTTGATTAATTCAAAAAAAATTGTTGATTGTATGACTAATATCTATTCTTAATTACTGACACGGTTTTGTGATATACAAATCTTAATTTAATGTACTACAGTCGGAAAGGTCATTAAGAATAAGTATTTTTGAGATAAATAATATATAAAATAACATGACATAAACACACATACATATATAAAAATCAAGACAAAGGAAAATGAGGGTAAAATATATAATAATATATATATTAATACATATTTACAGATATATGTATATTTTGGCAATATCTCGATTGTCAGATTTATATCAATATGACGTTATCACTGAGTATTGAAAACATTGATAAGCCTTCGATAAGGAAATGGGACGAACTTATCAGTTGAATTTGTATCAGAAGCTATGTTTTTTTTATATGGAATAATTAAGACGCAGTTGGTATAATGTATGGCGTAAACAAGTATTGTTTTATTTTTAGTTATTTACTTAAGAAACAAAGTATATAAAAGGGATAGAAATTAGTATACAATATGATTATATATATATATTCTCTTGCAAAAAGTATTAAACGAATTTTGATTAAAATTTTAAATGATGTAACTAAGACATCGGAAAACATACAGGTAATAACATTTCTCAAGATTGCACGTTTTCATGATAGAAGCATGCGAATGAAGTTACGTGACATAGAATATCGATGTCGCTTTTATACGTATCGAGTGAACAAAATAAAATACTTTTAATTAATTGCCTTCCAAGCTGAATTTTATAGTAAGTAACTAACAACAAAAAGTATGGTTATAAGAATAATTTTGTTACCTTTATTCTCTATGAACATTGCTGTTAGAAATTTCTTAAATCGATAATTATTTATAATCTAATAATGCTATAGTATTTTTTAATACTCTTGAACTTTCAATTTAATTTGAGACGAACTTTTAAATTCCGTATACCTACGTGACGTTAAAGCGATGACATTAATTAGTTTCTTCACTTTTGCGCGGGTAAGTATTTGACGAGTTTTGTGATTGTCTTTGTAAATTAAATTTATCTGTTTTGGTTTAAGATACTAAGACACAGTTTCACCAATCAATGTTAAATAAGTAACATCGTGTTAATGTGTTTGATGCTCTGTTTGCTGCTCTGTTAGATGTATCGAGCGTCCCACCACGCACAAATGTCCGTTTAAATGTCTTAACCAGCCACTAATATTAATTCCAGCTCTGGAGCTCCGTCTAATGGCTAACAGAATGTTAATTAATGCATTGTCGAAACTCAATTGTCCAATTGTGATTTCTTGTAACCATAGTAACGTCATCTGTTTTTTCAGTTTCGACTATTTCCTTGTTATTATTAATAAAGTGAATTAAAATTTCATTTAGTATGATGATTTTGCCTCCAGCTTTTCTATGACATTGCAAATTAAGTCTTCTTTTTATTTCTTATATAATTTGAACACAATTTATTGACAACACGATTTTGACAAGTAATACCTAGTAAATTGAAAAGAAAGCTTTTTGGGTGCCAAATGTATGCAACCAACGATATATAAAATTTGGTCGCATTACTTTACAAGTGACGTATCGAGGGATATATACGATCAAAGTATAATGTGGTGCATCGTAGCAAACGCGTCATCTTATAACAAGAACGAATAATCTGGTAGTCGGTCATTTGAAATGACATTTAATAATGCGTTGTTAATTTGTCATCGTGGGACAAAAATATTTTAACAGACATTTATAATTTTGAAGGTTGGTCAGTAAATTAGATTAAACAAACATTGATTGGTGAAACTAGGTCTAAAGTTAAAACTCTTCAAAACAAGTTTGATCTGGTAGAGATTTTATCGATATATAAAAATAGACGATTTATAAGATACTATATTATTTATGATTTTGTTTGTATCCTATGCATGTATGTGTGTCTGTGTGTATGTCTGCGTGTGTGTGTGTGTGTGTATAATATTCACCGTTATCAGTGTGTGAGTGCGGGTTGTGTATGATCCTTATCCGTCGGTCGTGGTGGCACGGCTGTCCCTCGGGTCCGCCCGCGTCCTTCAACCTCCACCGCGCAGCATCCTCCTCTCTTACGTCCCGAGGGAAGTATAACGGCGCTAGCGTCACTAGAGGGCCCGCTTCTGACGTACAACATAGAATAACCAGTTGCGGGGATTGGTTTAACTCCAAATAACGACGAACCGTGCCTGGAATTATATGAGAAGTTGATAAGAGATGACTGATAGTGAGGAGTTTGTATTAATTGTATTTATTAGGTGTTAAGCGGCTTGATACCCTATTCGTTATATAACACACTATGAAACTGGACTTACAGTTAAATATGAGGCATGTCTATCTCATCACTATAAAGCTTATGTCCAGATTACTACTACTAAGCAGTCTGTCTTGTTACTATGAAGCATGTCCATCTCACTATTATATATCATGTCCGTCTTATTACTGTGAACCATGTCCGCTTACTACTATGAATCCTGTCCATCTTATTACAATGAATCATGTCCATCTTACTACGATGAGTTATGTCCATATAACTACTACGAAGCATGTCCATCTCATTTCTATGAATCATGTTCATCACATAACTATTTAGTATAAAGTATATCCGTCTTACAACTATGAAGAATGTCCATATAACTACTACGAAGCATGTCCATCGTATAACTATCTAGTATAAAGTATATATACTAACGTAGCGCGGTGTGTGCGGACAGATCTGGCGGGAAGTTCTTCCTTGGCGAGGCGATGGTACACAACGCTAAGGATCGAACTCCTAGCTCACGGGCACGATGTAACACGTTCCTGGATAATAATAACACATATAAGACTTGTTAATATAAATATATGATGATAGGAATAACATAACTGTTTACGTAACCCTTGGTTCATTCGTTATTGGGAATTTTAGTATTTGTAGAACAATTTTTCATTTCTTGAATTACATACATATGTATGACTTTTGAATTTTCCCTCATAATCTATGCTGGTATAAACATGTGAGGAGACTATGAACAAACAACTGTAAGCTGGACAGTTTTGATTATATTTATCATTGAAGAAAGCATTTATTATGAAGATTTAATATTCTTATATGAATTTACGAATATGTGAAAAAATATGCGGAATACATTTACATTTTTTGTTTAGATTACCACACTTTATATATTTTTAACATGTGTGTTAACAAGTTTCAGTACTGTTTAAGTCACCTACAAAATATGCACGTCTTTTTTCGCGCCAAATCAAAGTGACTAATAACCTAAAGTAATGTTTTAAAAAACTAATATTTTATTTTTTTATTATTTAAGGTTTTAAGAGGTTATATACCCCCGATGTCTTTGTAACTGTAAAGGAATCGAAACGTTGGTATTATGTAAAAATAAAATGCTAAAATGACGTCGTATCCGAAAACCTGACAATCTAACATTTAAGTATATCAATTCTATAATTAAAGTTATTAATTTACTTAGCTTAGTTTAATATACACAAACCAAATACGTATATTATTATATGTTTATTATATATATGTAAGTAAATACTTGTAACAGTTATGCAGCGAGCTCTCCGCGGCTGTGTGATACTTCGCCACGTATTTAGGGCTGACCGTGTGTATGATGTGTCGACAGGAAAGATTGAAACCGCTTGTTACAACAACCTCGCCCGTTCTACACTCTGAAAAAACATATCAAATACATTTATTTTTACCTATATATAGTGAATATTAACTTTGGAAGACCCTGGCTAAGGTTGGGAGGTTGCCAGGAAGAAGTGAATAGGAGCTTTGATTGTCGCTACTTATAGTTTTAAGCTGCGTATGTTATATCTTATAAGCAAAGACGGCTTTCGTACTTAATGACAAACATATAAATTTATGACATTAAGTAGAGATACGTAGAAGAAGATATTTTTAGTCAGTAGTCATGGGTCCGAAGAAATCACTTATTAAAGAGTATAATTGTTTGATAAGTTTTATGTCACTTTTAACGAGGTTGCGTTAAACGTTTAACGCACCTGGCGGGGGTTTGGGAGAATATAAAAAGAAAGAGAGCATTACCTAATGCGTGACGCTCGAACACATCAAACAATAAATGGTGACTTGTAAACAATGTCAATAAAGCTTATTTTAAATAAACACTCAAAATATATTTCCATTCCATTTTAACGAAGTTTCACTTCTTTCGCGCGGAGAGACTCCACGAACAATATATTTTTTAATTTATTACATTAATAATTGAGTTTCTAGAATTAAACTAACGGTTTTTATGAGATTTATTTGATTATTATAATTTCATCTTCTTTGCCATATAAGCTATTACATCAAGTATTTATGATATTTGTGTTTTGAAAGAATATTGCTATTATTTTGTCATAATAGAACACACATAGTGTTAAATGAAAAATAGTTTAATTTTTTGAATTTTTTTTTGAAATTTACAAATACATATTTTCAAACTTTTACACATAATATTATAGAATGAAATTCTATGGTATTCAGTTCATGAGTTCTCGTAAAACAAACAAACATACAAAAAGAATGGTGCTCCAGAAAGTAAAATAAAGTTTCACATGAACAAAGTCGCGGGCCAAACATAAATACAAAGAACATTATAACTAACAAGAGGAATTGTACAAACAATAAGTATGTATGATGAAAAGTTTAACAAGGTGACAACATGAGGGTGAATACACTGTTTTTCAAATAAAATGGCTTAAAACCTGCTTTAGATAACAAGTATAAAATAAATCGTTATTTAAACATATTAATTTAATTGATTACTAATGTATTCAAGGCATAACCAAGAACTGGCGATATGATAAATTATATAGATATTTTCATAGTCATGATACTACAAAATATATGTATATGTTACAGGCAAAGGAATAAATTTGAATATTACATTATCTGATCTCTTGTTATAATGTCTACCCAATTTAGATAAAGTGATACATCTTATAGAATATCTTGGATAGTATTATAAAAATTAGGTAAGATTAATAAAATTATATTTAAATTTGACTCAACCATACCCAACGAACCTAACCACAACATAAAGTTATTAATTCATCACATTATCTAGTCATTATACAGGGTGACTGGTGAATTACTATCGATATTTGAGGACGTGATATTTGACGATCATATATGACAAAATAAAAATTAATATAACATAAATATTAATAAACTTCTAAGTAAAGTTAACCAAAAGTTATGTAATTAATTACGCATCGTATGAACACCCTACAGATTAGGTATACACACACACTCACACATACGCGGCGGCGGCGTAGTGTTGTATCAGCACGCCGCCGCACTCGTCCACACTTGGAACACTTGGAACATGTACACACTTTATTTATTTATACGGAAATTTGGTCAAAAATTAAGTACCTATTTTTTTACATAATTCGAATGAGAATCATGTACCGAGTATGCTCCTTAAATATTGATAGTAATTCACCAGTCACCCTGTATATAATGTCCATTGCATTACTATGACTGCAACATTTATTAACATCTTAGTCTGTAGTCACATTTTGTCACTCTTTTCTTGTCATTTTGTATATTGGGTCTTATGATTTTTTCTTTAATAGTTATTTTATTATCACTTAAATTCAACATTTAGACAATAAGTTTTATTGTTTTTCTTTGTATGAATGTCGTGTACATCTGTAATTGTCACTCATATCAGTTCTTAGATTTTTTTTGTATTTTATCTTGTTTATGTGTGCTGAATATGTGTGATGTTTATGTACCTTTTAAATATATATATATATATCTAGCTAGTTTTCTTCACACTAACCCAGGCCTCTAGTGATAATTTCTTCTTTAAGGTCCGGGCCCGCTGCCTGCATTATCCTCTCACTGACTGAGTTACATTCTGTAAGCGTTTCGTCCGTTGTATTAGTGATTGCATCCACTTCTAGCGTTGATATATCGCCTTGCCTGGAATTAGTTTAATGGAAAACATTGAAAATGATGTCGTAGTTTTAGTTTTTCTGATGCTTTGGGTTTTTTATTATATGATCTCGAATTTCGGTTGATAGTGAAAGACATTTTCATCCCGTCTGCCTGTAATGCTTGCTTTTCAGCAACCGAAACGTAGGGAGTATGTAGTTATAGAATAATAAATAATAGTCATAGTAATCTAGTATGTAGTTATAGAATAATGCGTAGTATCCGAAAACCCTTTTTAAATGAATACCTACACTTAAAAATTTTGATATCAAAGATATTTTATTAATATTATTTAAGATGTTTTATTTCAAAGGGTGTACTAACATTATTATTGTGAGTTGTTCTAATTAAATATTACACGAGTATTTATTGATAAATACACAATATAATTATAACTCAATATATTAAAAACTATGAATACTATCACACTAGATTGGCTATTATTTATAATTATATTACCCTAATATATGTAAATAATAAATATTTTATTTGTTTACAATAATCAAGCTCCTATTTATTTCCCACCACCTACCATATCGCCAGCCGTTGGTTAAGATGCTCGTCGTAAGGGAAGACAGGGCTGGCGTGCAGGGGCTTCGCCCTCGCCGCATAGTCGGTGAGGGGCGCCGGCGACGTCTCGGACCAACGTTGGACGACCGACGCGACACTCGCCGGCGCGCGCATAACGCTACACTCTGAAATATATACAAATATACATAAAACATATATTATATTAAAGAGATTTCCACCTATATATTGACTCATCACGACATCTCTGGAACCATAACTTGAAATTTGGTAGGATTATTCCTTTCGCCGAGTAGAGGTCAGCTAAGAACGAATTTTACGAAATTCCACCCACAAGGGGGGTTGAAACCACTAAACTGATTTTAATGAAATTTGGTACAGAGATGGAGTTGACCTTGAGAAAGAACATGGGATAGTTTTTCTTCCAGACTTTTGAAAGGTTCTCTTGGAAACGGGATATAACCGGACTCCACGCGGGCGGAAAGCTAGTACATATACAGGGTGACTGGTGAATTACTATCAATATTTAAGGAGAATACTCGGTACATGATTCTCATTCGAATTATGTAAAAAAAAATAGGTACTTAATTTTTGACCAAATTTCCATATAAATAAATAAAGTGTGGACTCGTTCCAAGTGTGGACGCGTGCGGCGGCGTAGTGTTGTATCAGCACGCCACCGCACGCGTGTGTGTGTGTGTATACCTAATCTGTAGGGTGTTCATACGATGCGTAATTAATTACATAACTTTTGATTAACTTTACTTAGAAGTTTATTAATATTTATGTTATATTTATTTTTATTTTGTCATATATGATCGTCAAATATCACGTCCTCAAGTATCGATAGTAATTCACCAGTCACCCTGTATAAACATGCACACACACACGCGCACGCAAAACACGTTTTGTAGTTTTTGAAAAGATGTATGAATGAAAATAATAATACTGTCTGTATTTCGTTTGAGACTCGTGGTAAGCGTATTGAAATCTTTAACGCCTTTAATTAATATTTTTCATATGTTTCTTAGGTTTATTATTGATTGTTTTGGTTCTTAATTTATTTTTCTTACTCTTCTAATCACTGACATAATATATTTTTTTTGTTAAATTAATGATGAAAAACTGTAGCATTCTAATCAATAACATCTATTGTTTCCGTTAAATAATCAATATTTTTTTATTGTCTAAGATTTCCGTATTATGTAAATCATAATTGAGAATTGTTAGCAATTAATAATAGAAATGATTATAAGACGTAAAATAAATATATGTAAACGTACATAGTTTTATGTGTGTGTGCGTGCGTATGTATGTGCAATAATTGTAGTAAATCTTCTTGAAATCACAAAAACAAAAACTTTCAAGTGACCATTCTTTGTAAGAAAATATACATCTTAATGTAGAAATGAATTAATAAATCATTTAAAAATAACAAAAAACTCATACCGATTATTATATTTGTAACAAATAAATGTATTAAAAAATTATAATACAAATATATATTTTTTGTGAGCATTTATAAAGCAATGTCACATTGTAATTGCGTATCTTTGCATGTTATGTCTTGTTATTCTAACCGTTTTACGTAAGCGAAGGTTCAGTCTCGGAAACTTTCCTGAATCTCGTATTATTTTAAAAGTTCTTATTTAAATATCAATTAAGATTAATAAACTTACTTTAATATAACTATATATTCATTTATTAAAGTCAATCTAAAAATAAACATTGATTTTTCGCTTTTCCATTCGAAATGAATTTTAACACATTTTTATCGACTATTTTAAAAATAATGTAACGTCATATAAATACATATATATTTGCGAAGTTAAGTTAAAATCCTCTGTGCCTTATCAAATTTATCTGACAATGTATTGATCTGTTTTTCATTGTACCAAGTGTATTGATTTATATAAACGTGACGTACATATTAATTAATAATTACACTTATCATTGACCTATCCATGATTATTTATTTCCTTCTGTGGCCTTATTACGAGTTTATCGCCAAACTCAAAACGAATAGTCTTATGGTATTCACTCATAAACCTACGTAGACACTATTATATTCAATTTATGAAGAAAATAATTGACATCGTCTGTATGAAAGTAAGACGCTATATATAAGGCCTAATAACATTTTTGTAAATTCTTCATACTTTAATTAGGTTAGATAATATATAATGGAAAAGAATCACCGCTTTTAATGTAGCATAAACTGTTACATTAATGTTGCTATTAAAATGACATCAACAAACTAAACTAAAAAACTTTTGTTATTGACATTTTTTTCTGCTTTGAAATATATATACAGAAATTTGAAAAGTTATTTACATTAATCAAACAACTGTATATAATACGCAAGTAGATATAAATATATGTATATAGCATACAATATATAAAATAATGAGAATAAAAATAAAACCGAAAGAGTATAGTAAGAAATTTCAAATATCTTTTAATTCATATTTCCGCTCCTAATCTGAACTGATTCCGTAACTGACTTAAGTTAAAGGTCATCTTGTGTAACAAAGACATTGACAGATTAATATTGACAATTTAATTGACAATATCATAACAAAATATGACAATTTATTATCATAGCTCTAAATAAAATATATTTTAAATTTAATAATATATACTCTGTTTGTGAAGTTAAATAAAAACAATACAAAAATATTATCTTTGGTAATACTTATATATAACAAAAAATATTTTCATCGAGACAATAGTAACTTGTGACATATAGTAATCCAATTAACCTAGATTTTAAATGAATACCACGAGAAACAGGGATGAAGTGACTAGTAAATGCAACTGGGGCATTCGTGACGTAGGACAGGATGTGAGAGAGATAGAAGATGAGATAGAGAGAGACGGAGAAGTCATTGAAAAGACATTGCATATAATAAATGATGTATAGTTTTTGCCCGCGACTTCGTCCACGTGTGCTTGGGAATTGGGTTAACAGAAATTTGTAGTGTGTTAATGAAGATGCTACAATACATACACCTTCGAAGGAATTACACGGAAATCGAGGATAAATTATAGCCTATATCTTATTCTTACGTTTAAATTACGTTAGCGTAAAATTCCATCAAAATCGGTTAAGAATTTTTTTGCGTGAAAAACCAACAAACATTAATTAATACAAATACATAGAATGTTGTAAATTGGTAGAAATACTTAATAATTTTAAACGTTTGTTTGATATAATCAAGGCTAATACTATAGACCCTTATCAGCATATAAATCATACAACTGGGAACGATAATCTTTGATCCGACACATATTAATTATAAATGAAGGTAACAACTAACATTTATTAATTTAAAGTAATAATTTATAAGATAAAATGAACCTTACGTTCATATTATTTAGATTACATATTTGAATGTAATTGAATTAATTTACACTAACAAATTTATAAGGAAAATTTAACAAAGAAAAGTTTATAGCACCAGCTTTAAGAGGCATCTTTAAAATATGCTGATATCTAAAAAAATCGGCCTAATTTTATCCAAAAAATAAAGAGAAACTTCTTAGTGCCTATAAAAAGAATTTATAGTATAAAAAATTTTATAATTTAAAGGTCTTATCAATGTTTTATATCAACAAAAAAATCTTTAGCGAATCAGTAATAGTTTTTTGTTTATAAATCAAGGCAATATTTTTTTATGGCAAAGGTTATGTTAGTTCTTATCCATTTAATTTGCTTAACAGATCTAAAATTTTGAGTATACAGTAAAATTTTGTAAATAATAATGTTTATGTAATAGAATTTGCACAGATGAAATCACAGGACACAACTAGTATTGTATATAGGTCACAGAAAACAAAACTTTAAATGGATATTAGGAATATAATTCAATTTAAAACATGGCTTGAAATTCAGACGGTATTTTGAACTGAAATGTACGGTAACATTAATTAAGTGAAAACTCATATTGACTTCGTAAAAATAATTATTGGTACAAATATTCTTACTTGCAGTCTTATGAAACATACAAAGGAAAATATTAAAGGAAACTAACATCAAATACAAAAGTGTATTTTCTACGAGTTATTAAAAAAGTTCTTTATCGCATCCCTAATTATTTTAAATGTAAACATAATATTAGTCACAGTGTAATGAGAATTATTTCAGTAGTTGCTTCAATACTACACGTGCTTTAAAAACATCAATTAAAACAAATATTAGAATATTCCTCACAAAGAGCTATCTATCTATCTATAATGAGATTTTAAATAAATTTATTACCAAGCCAAGTTGCAGCAAATAGTTAAAATTTATTTGATAAGAATAAATGTACCTACATACGTTACTGTTTTAAAACTAATCACTTTAGTGCTTCATTAGTTAGATTAGAGCTTTTTATTTTTTATGTAAATAACGTTTCATTGACACTAATACACAGACATCATGTCTCCAACAATTTCATTAAAAGTACTTCGGCTAATAAATTGTATGGAAATTCTACTTCGGGGGAATATAAGCTGTAATGGCAATGATATGAAGGACGCAATTTGCGTATACGTTTTAAGTAGGTTTTAGGTTCAAATGGAGACTTAAAAATTATATACATATATAGATAATATGTTAATATAGAATTTATCGATTTAACAAAATTAAATATAACATTCTTTTGTTTTTATTTATTATATTTATTATAAGTGTGGTTAAAGTAATAGTATATTGAGGTAGACTTACTGAGAAATAGAATTAATGCATGAGTTTAAAAATATTTACGAGGATGTTTTGTCTATTGTCTGTTTCACGTGACTTCACACGAAATAGTTCTATGACATTTATCTTGTTAGAACTTCACGGAATTTCGAGTAAAATTATAACCTGTACCCCATTCTGTTGTGTAAGCTATATTATTGTATAGTCTTATTAAATTCCATACAGGAGTTTTTGAGGTAAATAGTAACAAACAATCACACACAACCTATATAATAAACTTTACAATCAATTATGATAATCCATTTTACATTATAAACGGAGCATAAAACATTGCATAAACCTTTCTACAATTTCTATTATTACTTTTATATTTTATTTGTCATTCGCTTATACAAGAAAATGGAAATATTGAAATTGCAATTTATGTTAACTCTGCAATATTGTATTTATTTTATATTTCTCAGTCAATAAAAACCATAAATATATTTAAAAAGTATTAGAATAATTAAGTAAATATAAATGTAAAAAACATCGTACCCAATACAGTCATCGTTAGTCCCGGTTAGCACACAATGTAACAAATCAAATATTTATGGGCACGTCTGCACTGTGCCAGTGTCAGTGTACAAGTGACCTCGTGCGGGTGTTTCAACCCTCGGGCTGGGGGTGGGGGGGATGAAGGCCGTGACGTCACACGGTCGACGAACCCCGGAAGTGGGTCATGGTATCGCTGGTCGATGTCAGCTATGGAAGCATTTCCCGATGTTCGATTACGTAATAAATATTTACAAGGTAACGTAAATTGTTAAGTAAAAATGAAAAATTTATTTTCATATGAGGTGAAAAAAATTATCTGTCTTGTTTGACCTTGAGGTAATTATCTTCGTGAGGATGTTTAAATGTGACGGTGTATAGTGAAATCGTTGAATATATGGCCGTTTCTCATTAAAGCAAATACATCAGAACTCTTTATTTGGCATTTAAAGTCAAGCTTATACAGCAGACGCATTGGGTTATATTATAGAGGTAGAACAGCTTTTAATTTCTTTAGAGTTTTCTATTTAGATATCTATTAAACTGCTATATAGAAAGACACACAATATAACTTATATTTCTTCTATATATTTGAAAGCAGTATGAGTTTACTTCAACTTAACAAACAGACAATGAATATTTACATGTACTTCATTCTGTATTTCCTAATGCTTCCAACTAGCTGTCAGTCATCTGTTAAATATGCAATGAACAAACGTAAAAACAAGTTATACTCAAGTCTCTAAGGAAAAGTCACGTCACCTGGTTATCAAGATGTTTTCTACTTTCAAATCTAAACCCACTTACTTGAGACTTGTTCAAAAACAATTCAGATTTAGGTCGCAGTAACAACTTGGATGCCCTGATAGAAATCACCAAGTCTGGTAGAGGTTTCTCGAGTGGAATGAAATTAATATTGGTATGGTTTAAGCCTATAATTTGGTCTTGTATCTAGAACGCAATAATATTCTCAACGCTTATTCATTGTTGTAGTACAATGTCTGATAGAGCGTTTATTGCTTCAGTCTTAGTGTATTTTGTATGAAAGTTGAAACACAATATATATATGTAATTTGGTTTTGAGCCAACGCGAATTATCTTCGGATAATTTGCCCGTCGTGGCCTCATTTACAGATATGCTACATAAGACATAAACAAGTCACGAACAATAAGGCATTATTGCCGTAAACAAAACGACAATGGATGGCTTTAATGGATAATCCTTTTCCACAAAGACTACTATAATCATTTGTTTGCTATTTGTTAATTGCTTTGAATAGACAAGGTCTTGCACATACGAGTACCTAACGCTATGTTTGTGTGCGCTATATTTTCAATAAATAATCTTATTTTCTTTCTTCTTCTGATGTAATACTATTTTATACACGTATATCTAATATATACAATAGGATTCAAAATTTAACAAGTTTTCCCCGACTATACTATACTTAAAAAAGTTATAAGCCGAAGATATAGTTTCAATTTTAACGAGGACACAAAAATTGCATCTTTATTTAACAACCTTCGCTTTATAACTGAATAATATAAGTACAACTAATTCACCTTTGTCTACTTTGTTGAAAAACGCATCAGAGACAAAGGCTTTTATTCATTTAGAGGTCATTCACCTCGTCGTTACCTATATCGCAATCTGCGTGAGCGGAAGAATTAAGAGAAAACTAAAATAAATTATAGCAGAATATTCAGTATTTTTTTCAAAATTTGAATGGAATTTAATATTTTCCTTATAATCAAAGCGTATTTCGGTCACGTAACGGGTGAGGTGAGCCTAGACCATAATATAGGAACCAACTACAGTGAAAGCCTGAATTACTTTCCAATAACGCTCTAGGGATTCTATAGTAATTAGTAAATTGAATATCGTAATGCTTCTGTGTAGCTAATACCTATAGTTACTGCTGTGTGACCTGTTTAGCCGATATTTGTGGTTTAAAAACTTTTTATCTTTATTTAATTTATACATACTATAGTATATTAGTAGAAGTTTGTTATTGAAGAATTAAATCACTTTAAAGACACAAAAAAACTTATTAAATGCTTCTATAGAAGATTTTTGTTTGACTAAGTTATTTGTTAAGATGAAAATCATCAAATGACCCCTCTTTCGCTTAATAAATATAATATATTTTCGAATTCGGGTGATTACCAAAAGAATCGCGACATAAAAGCGGCTTTATCTAATAAGTCTGTTTGTAAGTTCAATTAAAAAAATAATTAACATAGTCGTTATAGAGAAATTTTACACTTGTACTCATTATCAGTAATATAACTTCTTTCTTATAGATTATTATCAGTTAAAACAGTAGGTCAAATTAATTCAGACAAAAACGCCATAAAATATTATATAATTAGTTATTATCATTAAAAAATATTTTTCTCTGACCAGTTTATCTGGACCAAAAAGGAGATCAAGTTTAATTTGATGTATGACTAGAATATAATAGACTATATTTGATAACCCATCGTTTCCTTTGTCTTAAACCTCATATCACATCGTTCACAATATTCTTATCTGCAGTCAGAAGATGAGGAGATGCAACACTTAACTGAATAGTCTCTCATCCGAGCCGGGTTTGAGTTTTCAAACGAGCTCATTCAACACACTTCTTAACCCATTTCACGAGGCATTGTATTTTAAACATCGTTTTGTATAAAGCCTTCTTTGTTCAACAACGGCTGAATACACCCTTGAATATGAAATTTTTAATAATTCATACAATTCATAATCAATACTTTGATGAATTTTTTATTGTATTTTATATAATTCAGGCCTTGTATTTAATTATACGACTTCTCGATGTAGACGGTCGTGTTTGACATTGTATGATAAAATATGTATTTTATGCATAAAATGCATTAATATGATAGAAATCTAGGATATCTAATGAGATAGAAATTAATGTGTTTTTTACAGTTAGAGCGATTAATTTTATTTTAACATCTCATATAAATAATATCAGGGAAACCGTTACTCATTAATCAAGATTTCTCTAACAAGTGACACGAAATCGTTGGTAGTCAAACATTCAAAAAAACATTTAAACTAACTCGCTCCGAACATACAATGTCGCGTGTTGGACTCTATTTACAATAAACTTTATGCTTATTTAGATTATCGCTTATCATATCATATCATAAGCAAGATATTATTATTACTTTTTTATGGACGTTTAAGTATTATAGAGGTTTTATTATGATGGAAAATCTATTTATTTTAATTCAATTATATTGCTTCTAACAATGGTACAAATATTTATAAAATAATGAATTTAAACGTTCTAAAAAAATAAATATTTTTAAATTCCGATAGCACTCATACATACGTAATCCTTTAGAAATATATGTGTGTGTGTGTGTGTATTTTTTACATTTAAATGAAACTACGTCTTTACGGATTTTTTCTTTTGTACGCCTTTTTTTAGTATTTTATGTGTGCATGATTCTGATGTTTCGGTTCCTATACAGCAGCCGTGATCACGGGCAGACGAGATGAAGCTTAAAACTTAGTATCGTTCATAATAATTGTTGTTGTCATATGCAGTCCACTGGATTATATGAACTATCCATCATCCAAAATATAGTCAAATGTAATCATGTTATTTTATGACTTAACCCCATCAATAGTCAATTAAATTTAAGCGCAAAAGTCTCTTTCTCTGATAAAATTATATCAGTTGCTGAAAAGTATCCGAAACGTCGGAAGTATGTACTTTTTTTAATAATAAAATAAGCTTAGTAATCCGAATAAAATTAGTTTCTTTTAAATGAATACTATCGAAAGTCTTAGATCTCATATGATATACTTGTTAATTTAACTTATAAATAACCTTGAATAATTAATTTGTATGCATAAATATTTCCACTATTATGTAGATATAAATGTTGCAGGTTTTAAGAATGCATGCACTTTATTGTTGTTTTTAAACTCTTAATAGATTTGGGTTGTCTTAATCTTTTCAATGTAATTTAAATTCCTTTATTCAATTCAATGTAATTTAAATTCCTATATTTTATAAGGTTTAAGAAGATTTATTTTATTTTCTAAATGTGTGTTTTGAGGGACGGATGTATGAATTATAAGTATGGAGGTTCCTTATTCATTTATTCGAAGAAAGAATGAATTAAAATGAATATTCGCATAAATCTTAGATCTAATTATTCGAAGAAAGAAGTTAATTTAATAAAATTAAACTGCTTATCATATGTTTACCTCGTCACGCTGCATACGCAGCGTTACCAGTTCATACATTAATATTATTCCACTATAGTATTAACGTAGATTATTGAAAGAAAAACGCGGAACTCTTCGTATATAGTTTAACGATTGAGACTCGTGCTAAGTATACTTTATTGTAAAATTATAATTTAATTAATACACCTATCATTAAGACTCAAATTCTCTTGAAGCATTTGTTATTTAATTGTTTATTTAAATAAATTTAAATTTTAATGATGACTACGGAAACAAAAGTATTTCTCAATTTGCATACCTACTGTTGAGTCATATGTAGAAGTGTGAGATAAACATAGTCGAAATTCTGTCTTAAAACCTTATTAAAATGTCAGATGGCACTGAAAAATGTCATATATAAAATAAATTTTTCGAACAAATATAGTTTCCATATAAAATTCTTTATTATTACAACCGAGCTCGGAGACAAATAGAATCAAATAACTGTCATGTAATAATTTATATAGACTGTGGGAAATAGTGCATGATTTTTATCTGATTTGAATAAATTATAATATTTAATATATTTATTATACGTTATCGCACAATTTGTTGCATTTCAAATTATATTTTTAATAGAATGACTATTTGTACAATTTATGTGTATATGTGAGAACAAATCAAAAGGATATTTAATTACTTTTGGTCTATTAATTATAGGGGAGAGTTGGTTATATCGTACTAGTATTTAAATCGTACCACCTCTTAATTTCCCATTTAATGAATATTTTTTTCTGCACTGACAACGCCAAACCGTGGCCCTGTACCATCCCTCTTCACCCACTAGTTTACATCGACTTGAGTTAACAACTGTGCACGTAATAAAAAAAATAATTTTTTGTAGGAATTGATATAAATATTGTCGTACATTCGTAAGGAGATAACTCGTAATCAAGGTAAGCTATAGTTATTCAGTTTTTTTTTATTATTCCACAATTGTATACTAGATTATTGGAGGTTTTTGTTGCGTGTCTAAGTTTTGAGTTTATGCCGGATATTTGCTTTTGTTTTATAAATGCCTTAGTTGGTTTAATCGTACCACTTGCAGTTGGTTAAATTGTATTGGTACGATTTACCCGACTACCAACCGTAAGTACCTATAGTACTACCGCAAGTACGTATAGTAAGTACTACCCAAGGCCAAGAACAAAAGTTATAAGAGGAAACGATCTCATTCCATCAACAGTAGCGATGATTCAGGAGAGACACTTGTTGTGGAACTAGATGATGATGATGACAACGATGATTATCTTGAAAATATATGTCGAAAGTGCAATTGTTCTTACTACGGTAAGAAGGGTCCAAAAGTTGATTCGATTCAATGCGTTCGCTGTAAACGGTGGCTACATGAGACGTGTACTTCGAATTTTTGAAAACATTTGTCATGATTGTTTCCATTAAGAAATATGCACAATAATTATATTCCAAATAACATTCTTGTTAACTGTTACTTTATTATTATAGTTTACTGTTTTTTTTTGTCTCATTTTTATTCGTTATGTTGATTTACCTCATTATCATAGTATAATCATGTTATTTTACTGAGAAAGCTTATAGTTCCTTTATATAACCTAAGAGTTAAAAATTATGTTTCTATTACCTAAAAGATAGAAATAATGTTGTTTTATTACTTGCTTAACAGTCAAAAATAAATAATTTGATTGAGAATTTTAATGTCTTTCATTCAGTGGTACGACTTAAACACCCATGGTACGATTTAAAGACTTAGTGGTACGATTAAAACGACGAGTCGGCTAAATCGTACCGATGGCAAGCCTCTATAAAAAAGCATTTTTAACAATGTTAGAATAATCGCAAGGATCTGTTCTCTTCTTCTTAGGAAGCTAAAATATGAAACTTTATTTTACATATGTATTAATTATTATAAGACGTGTTATAGTCGAAATATTTGAGTTAAAGTGAAAAGTGGTACGATATATCCGACTCTCCCCTAAATATCAAACTAGGATGTCGAAACAATTTTTATTTATTGAGTTGTCCAAGTTTCCGTTGAATAACGCAACTTTGACATATAATATGTACAAAAATCCGATACAAAAATGATTAAAATAAACTGACGAAATGAAAAAATCTAAATCAACTTATTTTGAAGTTGGTTAAAGTTTTAAAAGAAAAGTAACCGCTCAAAGAACTGTTAAGAAATAGTTACGTTACTGTCATTAAGAATAGTTCTGATTAAATGGTCACACATACATACATACAGATTGACCCTTATTGGTCAAACGATTATGTCATTGCCCGCATAAGGATACGTATTGACGTAAGACAAAATGAGAATTATAATACATGTAGCAATCAAAAATACCACCTTGAAATAGTGAATTGTTTTCTTAAAGACTTCAAATATATAGCAATAGCTTTATATACTAGTGTAAATTTAATGCATTATATTGTTATACATGTTCTGCGCCGCGACCTTCACTCCTATTGTAATAGGTATAAGATAATGTGTCAATGAAGCCTTTTAAGGAATGATTAACTTATGGGTTGCGAGCCAGGTAATACATTAAATTGAGAAATTACAAAATGAATCTATTAAATATTGAATACGCGAGATCTGTACAAAATTAAGCACAATTTGTTAATGTAATTATAGAGAAAAAAAATTTGCTTTGAAACCTAGCAGTAACAATAATCTGTAAGAACACAAAAATATCTTTAATATTACTTGTTTATTACGTATGTATAGTGCTTGTTTTATAGGTAATATAACTTTATGTATCAATTTATAAATATATAACTTATATGTATTTTCGGGTAACAGAATTTCATAACAAATTGTGATATTACGAAATATAAATATTATTCGGTTTAGTTCTACTAACTAAAAAGTTACTATAGAAATTTAAGAACTTTTTCAATATTAATTATTGCATCGCGAACTTTTAAAACAAAACGTCGATTTGTAAGGAAGTTCTAGTTGAATTATAATATACGAGCATTTACTATATTATACATATCATAAAATGCCTATCGATTTATTCCTTGCTGTATGTATATATGTCATTTTCTTGTTACAACAAATCTTTTAAACTAGTACACTAATACACATTCAATATAAACTATTCATTGAATTGATATACAAAATCTGCCAGATTATTTTACGGCCCAGAAAAAGATTGTAAGTAATTTAGTTAATTGCCTAAATCCGTGAAAAAATATTTCGTCCAATCAAAGAGCTGACGTCACTAAGTCATATTAAGTTGATATGCGTGTAGTGGGGCTTCGCTCGTGGTTGACGAAGCCGTCGAATGTCTATCCTATTTCTAGCTACGTCGGTTACCATCTCACTGTAGACCCGTCAAGGTGACGATGGAACTATTTATATAGTACATAATATTCATTTCAATTGATAAAAGTTTTTATCATATTACTGGCTATATACTGCACGTCTTTGCACGGAAGAAGTATTTTAAACAACCAACCAACCAAAAGTTTTTATTGATATCTAAAACTTTTTAAGTTATTTAATTAACTTTATAATAATCGGTAATAGATATATAATTTCCAAAATATTTGTCTGTCTGTTAGTTACAGGTAATCAAAACAACTGGACGAATTTTTGATGAATTTAAAAGTAGCTGTACTTTAATATGAGTAAAAATATTGAAACAGACAAAGTCGGGTCCTTATGATAAGTAGTTGAAATGATATATTCACATACAATGCAACAAAGCAACAGTCAACCAATCATGTATTACGACTTTAATTTACAATGATTGCTTCATTTCAACAATACTTTTTGTTCCGTTAACTTACCACAAGTTTGATTTATCAAACAAAATAGATAGTTTTCAGTATTCCATTAAAAATCTAAGTTTATGCTATAATGAAGACTAAAAAAGTCATGATGGGCTAGACTAGGGCTCATTCGTGCATGAGTGCGCGGGTTTGAAACCCGGCAAGTACCAATGTGATTGTTCCGAGTCATATGTACTTTCTAAGAGTTTTAAACATCATTGACAGACGGTGAAGGAAAACATCGTGAGGAAACCTGGACTTATATTTTCAAGTTATGTGTTTGATATCACCAATATTTTGGGCAAGCGTGGTGATTAATGCTCAAACCTTCTTCATGTGAGAAGAGACCTTTGTTCAGAAGTGAGCTCTGATAGACTGATGATGATGATGATGATGATTATAATATATGAAGTTTTAATAATAAGGAATTGAAAACTCGTCGTACATAGTCAGTAATTTGATAAAGCAAACTTTTGGTAAACGTATACTGTTCATGGTTCACTGCCAGTGCATAAACTACGTCATCTCCACACTTATCAGCCAAGCGCTACCTGCTTAATATTTATTTGTAAACCTAATTCAGTATAAGTCTATTTAAAATCTGTCTCAAACATAACTACTGGATTAAATATTAAATCTTTTTTTGTATGCTTTTGAAATATAAATAAGACTGAGACTCACAAAGAATCATAATATTGTTATTTTATTAGTATAAATGTTTGAACTAAATTTCTGAGACTCTTAGTAGATAACGCTATCTTAATGCTCGTACGAGGATAAGGCTTAAGTAAACTAGACGTGTTAGTAAATACGGGAATTGCGTTAATACGATTATTAGATAGTTTTGATAAATATCTTAGTTATAATAACCATACGCTTACCAATTCTTTCAAATGCAACAGTTAAATTGAGAGTTTACTGTTCGTTTATATATTATATAGTCATATATGTATATATAAATCTATGTTTTTTTGTAGGTTATTCGATAAAAAACGACGAGAACTTTGTATTAAGAAACAAACTTGTCTATAAATACTTGTATGATATTAAGTATTTTAAATATCATCAGGCAAAGCCATAGAAAATTGCAAGTATTACCTATTGAAAGAAACGTAATAAGTTTATGATGATTGAAATGACTTTTCATTCTTTTATAACGATGTACTTTTACTGAAAGGATAATATATAATTGTATTGTCTTTGTTTAATTGTTATACCAAAACAAAAATAGTTGAAAAATACATTTTAATGGCCTTCAGAATTTAGAATTATCTGCTATAATTAAACCGATAGATAAAATATATACATATATAGAATAATAATATAACAACTATTGAAAAAAAATCCTACATGGGTACTTATGAAAATCATATCTTTTCCAAATTTTTTGGTCATATTTGGTCATAAAATTTTTAAAGACTTGAAATTATTATTATTATTGTTAATATATTAGTGGTAATATATAAAAGAAAAAAAAAATGCTTTTTAGATAATCAATAGATTTGAATTTGAGTCGTACAAAGTAATTAACTTAAGTGGAATGAAACTCTATAAAACATTTTAGCTCTAAGATTATTAGAAAATATTATTAATAGATGTCAAAAATATGTTATACTATAAATTAGTTATGAAAGACAGGACGAAAGACCCAAAACTATGAGAATTTCTATCATTTAATTTTATAATTTACTACAAATTATGAATGATACAGATATCCGGTAAAGTATTTTTTTTAATTAACAAGAAGAAGTTTATTCGGTAATTTTTTTCGATTATAAATGTATGTAAAAAAATACATATAGGGCAATTTTACGTTGTTTGTTTCAGATATACTTGATTTTTTAGTCCAATTAAAATAACTATTAGAAAGAAGTACGTATCTATAACTACACTCTTTTTTATATCACTAGCTTTAGTACATGTGCATATACTCTTAAATTCTTAATGAATTATCATCCGCGCTCATTGTTCATTCAATTGTTCGACTATTTGTTCATTCTTCTTGAAACGTTCACTCATTCATTCAGTTTCATTCGTATAGTTCCTATTCATTCGAAAAATATACTAATATTAGTTTGCATCATTAAACTATACATGGAGATTTATTATATTAAGTTACATTAGATCAAAATTTCGTATTACTCAATAAAACTCTTTAAATTCCTTACATTTCCTCTAGGGTATTTAATTCAAAATACTTTTATTCAATACATAACAGTATCCAACTGCTATTTATTCCACAGAGATCCCGACTGCCCATCAAAGGCTATTGGCCACATCCGTCAATCGGTTTGCATTCTGATTAGAACTACTGTCAATGAATCCAAGAGGACAAATTACTTACTGTTATAGCTATGAATGTAAACGCCTTACTTTAGTCACCTATTACAAAGCGATAAAAGTAGGCCACTGTTGTGTATATTATATTGTATGTGAATTTCTATGCATGTCTGTTTGTCACACAAAAACTACTAAAGAGAATTTAATAAAAAAAATAGACTAATTTTAGTTAGATAAAATTATAGAGCTGATTTTCCAGAACCCCATTAATAACTAGGCAGATAATATTAAAATCATTATTGCCTTTATGGATGATAAATTAATTCTTTCACTTGTTTCAATTAAATGTTTTATATTTAACCCAAAAAACTATAAAATATTTGACACGGATATTAAATTTCATATATTTTAATTCATGTGACTTGAAAACAAGTAAATAATTATGCACATATGCGAGCATGGAGCGTCGATTAGTACTGATAATATACATACGTACACACACAAACACACACACACATATATATATATATATATATATATATATATATATATTTTACCAATTAAAACTTCAACTACAGCAGCCGATGATCGCATTAAATATTATATGCAATATGTACGTATAAATACTTCCGATCTAAGAGGAATATCAATTAATATAAATAATTACGTACAATCTTACTTACACGTCATACTGAGAGTAATCAAGTAAATTAACTATTAAGAGCTTTTTACATAGCTATGAATGTCAAAAGTAGTACTCATAAAAAACCCTTTTCTATATTAATACCATTAAATGATAGAATTAAAAGCGGTATTTGGCTCTATGGAAATCTTTATATTATTATTTTTTTTCACTATAAAAAATATAATAATTAATAACCTTATGGCATTTCTGAGCAGGATATTCACTAAAAGTTATGATTCACAAAAAACTAATAATACACAAGTATAGTACTGTATATAATAGAATACATTGATTTATCATATGTATATATTTAAATTAAAAATAAAATTCTCTTACAAATTTTTCGTTTCCTTTTGACTTGAGTTCAACTAAAGTTATTTTTACCGTCTTACCTATGTACATTTTAAATCTTTAACTGAACCGTGACGAATAAAACACTTTGGTTAAGTCTTTATAGTCATCATGACGTTACAATTCAAATTGATAATTGGAAAAAAATACATTTGATGACGTCATACGTAATATATTTAGTATGGACAAGTTTGCAATAATTCACACATAAGTGAAAATTTCTAACATCTTAAAGGTCTGATATTAAAACAACAAGGTCAAAGTCAACAAAAACAAACTAGTGATCTATTCATATATAAAAAATAAATATCATTAATAACTCAATATTTGTATTGACTTGTATAATAACATGAAAAAACTGAAGAAAATATCGTTATAAAAAATTGTATGAAATGAAATAACTAAAAAAATACCCTTACAAATGAGTGCATTTAAGACTAACAAAATAAACTAATGATACTGGTTGATATTGCAAAATGCAATAAATCATTATATCAATAAACATAATATTACGTCTCTAATAAAACACAAATGAACCGTACAACTTAACATCGAATGACAAATTAAATTATCGAATAATAGTAATATTAAAAGTATTAAATTAATTAATTCTCACCATCTATTTTGATATCCAGTGTGAGTTAATATATACTATTATATATAAAACAAATTACACACACTATATGTTTTTTATATTATAATTGAACACACGTCTGCCACACACGACGGTCGAGCTACAACTGAATGCTGTTCCAATGGTGTTCATCAACTTGCAATACAAGTTATATATGTTTGAAGCAAAATGATATGTATGTCTATAGCTATAGAGTCGATATTCGGATATATATATTTTTAGATGAGAATTTAAGGTATACTGTACATCAAGTTTACCCACGCTTTGACTATCTCTCCGACTGGTCCCTACAAGTTGGAATTGCAGAATCTTACCTATCTTAATACTTGGGTTTTCTATATAAAATCTATTATTTTGTTCAATAAATACTTTATTTATATACTTTACATAATAATGATTGTCTTAATTAATCCTTGAACGTATTCGGCCACTATCATATAACGCCAGTCCAAATTGAATTTCATTATCAGTAAAATGTTTTGAAAATTGTCTTTATCAACTGTACAAAAACTAACGAGAACTTGTTAATTTTATTTCTAAGCAAATCAAATAAATACTTCATTAACTAGCCGCTGTTGATGACTTTGCTTGCGTTTTTTTGGTTCGGACAATTATAATATTTATTTCTATATAATTACAGCTTATTTTACCACAGTTTTGGAGCTTAGTTCAGAGATATAGAAGGTTTGACATTCGTATGAATACGTAATATATATGTACTACTGTAATGCCTACTAATATTATAAATGCGAAAGTAACTGTCCGTCTGTCTGTCTGTCTGTTACGCTTTTACTCCGAAACCACTGATCTGATTTTAATGAAATTTGGTACAGAGACAGACATGACCTTGAGAAAGAACATAGAATAGTTTTAATCCCAGACTTTTGAAAGGTTCTCTTGGAAACGCGATATAACCGAACTCCACGCGGACGAAGCTGCGGGCGGAAAGCTAGTTATATATAATTTGATTATACTTTGTTTACACTTTCTTAAATAACAGCCATCACAGTCCGTACTAACAATAAATAATAATTTTATTCATCAAGTATTTTTTCTATAGCCATAACGTCAGTCTTGTATTTGATTTTGAATCAAGCGTAAATTATACGACTTCAAAGCGCTCGAAGCAAACGTATTGCTTCACAACTTAATTTTGTAACAACGCGGTCATTGAAACCATAGAATTAGGTAAAGCCGTTATATTATACGTCACAGTGTATTTGAGACTGATTCGGTTCTAACATACTGTATTTTATACACTGTGACTATTTCATTTCTAACAAGTTTCTTCGATGTCGTGATATATCTTGTAACATTTAAAACAAATTATTCATAGTGATCTCATACAAATATAATATAATATTCGCATATATTATGCACAACATTTAATGTTTTATATATGGTAATAAATAATTGTAGTGTTGTTATAAAACGGATAAAAAACAAAAAACTCTAGAAATTTCAATATATTCTATGGTACCTAGTTTCTCACATAAAATTTATATACATCGTGATATTTGATAAATTTGACTTTAATTTATACATTCGGAATAAAATGTATGACTTAAAATATATAAGTAATAAAACGAAAACCTATTTATTATTTACGTGAACATATTTGAACGCGGAACTTTCTGGAATAACTCTAAATATTACAAGACTGTTTCTACTATTACTTTTATTTTAATATATGTAATTGAGAGTCAAGTATGCTTATTATATGTTTACATCGTCACACTACATACGCAGAGTTAAAAGCTTTTCATTCATAAATCTTATAATATTATAGTAATTAGTAAAAGACTTGGGCCTGTTCAGAACTAATACTAATTCATTCTTGGAACGTAATTCGAAGGCAGCCCTAGTAGGTTTTTTTCAAATTTGGTTAGGAAGAGAGAGGAGCTTGGACGGTGGAGGTGAGCATTTAAGGGCCTCTTAAACCTACACCTGGGTCCCAAGTCCCAGGCACTGTTGAAGCTCCTCTCCCTACAACGATGGACCTGGCACCCGCATCGTCAAAACATTGAAGGTTGAGAGGTTTCGTCTCACATATATATTATTGAATGAAAAACGAGAAACGCTTCCTAAGTAGTGTGACGACGTGAAACTAGAATAAGCCCTCATGATACATTTGTTTCAAATCTTACTATGATTATAATTCAATGTTACGTAATACGAGTACATATATCAACATTTTATATGCTCTGACTTGTTTTGAACAAAGCAGGGATATTTTCTTATATATTTTATATCGTAAGTAAAACGTGGAGAAGCACTTTGACAAGTGAACAAGTATTATTACATGACAAACACGTTCTAGATGTACTTTGTGACTAACTGTAATTGTATTAGTCTTTAAATAGTATCGCTAAATAAACTATCTATCATATACCTATATGCATATCTTATATATATTTAGACTATATAACTATATGTATAGGCTTTAGTTACTTAAACAATTCCTCTCTTGTAAAACAAACCGATTTTTCCTATCAGAATTAATTCCTATTAATCAAAGTCTAAAAATACATTTAAAATGTACAATAAATTTTGTGTTGAATTTTCTAAATGTCCTTGCACATTGCATCCAAACTGAATGGAGTTGTGAAGCTAAAAATAGAAAAGGGGCCAATGGGGGCCTGAATGGAACCACCCACGTATTAAAATAGGTCAGTGTGTCACTCGTGACGTCACAGATGACGTCAGAGGCGCATTCCAGATGAACTTGGAAGTGGGTCATGTCCAGCGAACAGTCTTCCTATACACCAGCTATTTATAGAATTCATTCATTGTACATGCAGGCTTTGTGTCGTTATACATTATATAAAAATATTTTATTTACTTTTAATTTGATTATAGTATGCTTACCAATTGTAGTCATACTCGATAATTTACGTTAAGTTTGTCATTTATAAAACTACCACATTAAAGTATTATTATGTTATTGAATGAAAGCGGGAAACTACTCGTATGTAGTGACGATGCAAACTTGTGTTAAGCATACAAATGTATGAAGTATATATACGTATATGAACAAAATATTCTCAGGTGGTAAATATGTATACAAAATAAATAGAAATTACGAAATAAGTTTGTATGGTGTGTTAAGAAGAGAGTTAGAATTAGTTGCTAAAACATTTTTGACAGTCAAAGATCCCAAGGCCGCCCGACCTAATTATTTTCTGATGGACGAAATAAATATTAACTAGATTTCCGACCGCAGCTTCGCCCGCGTGGAGTTCGGTTATATCGCGTTTCCAAGAGAACCTTTCAAAAGTCTGGGATAAAAACTGTCCTATGTTCTTTCTTAAGGTCAATCCCATCTCTGTACCAAATTTCATTAAAATCAGTTCATTGGTTTAGGCGTTAAAGCGTAACAGACAGACAGACAGAGTAACTTTCGCTTTTATAATATTAGTAGGGATGTCAGAGGTGGCAAACGAGCAGACGGCCTACTTGATGGGCAGTAGTGACCGTCGCCCATGGACAACTGCAACATAGATGTTGGGGAAGCAAATAGCAGGAAAGGGTGGGAATAGGGAAAACGCAACCGGCTCTCTCACTCATCGGACGAAACGCATTCATTATTGACTACTTCAGGCCGATCTTCTGTGAGAGGGTGGTACTTCCCCGGTCGAGCCAGCCCATGTTCGAGCTGTAGTAACTTACTGCAGCTAGGTTCTACCACTTCTAATTGTAAAATCATAAGAATTTTTAGATTTTTTAACGCCGATATTTAAAAAAACTAGTAAAAATTCTGTCAACAGGTGTCTGATAGTAATTATTTGTAATTATCCAAAATATTTTCTACAATATACGTTAAAGTCAGATCTCAGATAATAATCAGTAAATTGAGTATAATTTTTACTAACCAGTAGTACCTGGTACTTAGAATTAGCCGTCAATATAAGATCGAAGATATATGTTTATATATATGTTTCTCATGCAAGGATAAACGGCTCAATATATTTATTAAATGCAACTTATTTCATTATTGTCACTTCATTTATCAAGATACTATTATCTGAATAAATAAACAGTCAAATATTAAGCTTTTGGATGATATGATAAAATTAATGTGATATAATTTGTACTTCACAGAAAATAAAATATATTTAGTTAAATAAAGATAATCATAGATATTAAAACCTATACACTATACAGTCAGTGTTACATTTATAACAAAGGAATTGAATATAAATTAAAAAAATAAATTTGTTTTATTAAGAAATATATTGGGTCCCAGATATTTATCTGTGACCTATTATTTATCCTCTAAATGAAATATACTAACTAAAAATTGTGTATATTATTAATAATATATATAATTTGTTATAAATAAGTTTAAACATGTCTATACATTAAAATTCTTATGAATATCTTTTTTTTTAAATATTGTTACAGTACTTAAAATATTATATTATTACTCTTTTGCTGTGTGCTAAATAGATCATTTTAATAAACTGCTAGAATGAGATCTTTTTCTCTCAACACATCAGAAATAGAATACTGTTTTTAAATGTATGTGTATATATATTCATAAATTACATAATATTATTATGTTTAATTAAAAAATGGCTATAGTATAAAAAATAGTAAGGCACATAAATATTTTTATTCAATTAAATTTACCTTACACATTGTATAGTTAAACATTTTATAATAAATGACAGAGTTAAAGATATAACCAAGAGTTATTAATTCTATAAACAAAAATTTATTTGAATCAAATTAGATAATATATAACTCTATAGTATATTTTGTTAACATTTATATTTAATAAGCTTAATTCATTTTATATGTATCACATTTTCATTGTTGTTAATGACTTAGAATTTAGTTTTTATAATCATAACAAACGGAAATCAAGCATAAGAATCAATTTGATATGCATTAAACAGACATTAAAATAATATAGGCGAATACTTTGGTAGTTACGTGTAAGTAACTTATTGTTTTAAAAAACAGTAGTGTCTTGGACATCTTTATTGAATATATAAAAATTTCGGTTAATTTTATAGGAGCGTATTAAATAAATAAAAACTGAATGCAGTTTTAGTTCTTAGAATACTTAAATTACTTGGAAACAGCAGGTTGGCAGATTGACATTGGCCTTCCGACACAATCAATAACTGTAGTAAGTACTACTATGATAGAAAAATAACAGATACTTACAGAAAAACACGTCGTCGGCGAAATTTAGGAACTTACAAAAATCACTGAGGTAGATTTAGATTCGAACAATTAATTCAATCAGCTAGGAAAATAATTTAAACATGAATAGTAACAAAAACGATAAGTATTAAGTATTATGTTAAAGTAATAGCGGTTTCATGTTTGACATTTGAAAATTGGTGTTGCCATTTGGGAACTTATACGAAACTAGGTGACATTATGCAAAATTAAATATATATGTAAAATTTACGTGTTCATTAAAAAACAAAAATTTTTTTAATCGAGTTTCAATTCTCGTAATATTTTGATTTCTATAGTTCATTTCTATTTTTTTTCAGCGCCATCTATCTAACAATTTGTTACAACACCATTTTATCACGTACTTCACATCGTCGCTATGGGATGGCACTGACACACAATAATTTTATAAAAACTTAATCTGCGCTTAAACTTTGCTTAAAAATATTATAGGTACATTAAAATATAAAATTACACACCAAGAAAAACAAATTTATTTATATCAAAATGTCGTAAATGAAACTATGTTAAGAAGAAAAAGTCATTATAAACATCAAGATTGAGGTACGTCTTTCACTAATTTCATGGTAACGTTAGGAAATATGTAGAGCTTGCCCACATCAAAGCGACGGCTGATGCAAAAGGCGTTGTATTTATCATAAGCCATCGTCATTCCCAAAAAAGTAATTGAAAATATACAAACAATCAGTAAAGCGCAAATAGCGGGGCAAAGGATTGCGCTGAGCTTATTGACTCGTCGAGTTGGATCAATGGAGCCTATTTCCGAATCAGTGTTACTATTATCCAAACTCTTCGTCATATCTGAAAAAAATAATAAAATCTTCTGTATTCAGTATTTCATAATTATACTTTATTTCATTGTTACTAAAATAAAATCATGGTGACATTATTTTAAAAAAGCATGTTGAAAATAAAACATTAGTCGGAAATAAATCTAGATCAAGATCTTAACATTAAAATAAAGTCAAAATAAAGAAAGAACTTACTTTATGTTTCATTAAAATAATTTCAAAATTATTTTTCACACCGCAAAGAAGAAGGAAACATCTTGAATGTTATTTGAGTTCTTATGACGTTTTAATTTATTTTTTTTAAAGAATGTTTCTGCTATGACATCAAGAACGCTATTATTTGACTTTATTATAAAATAAAACAAACTCAAATTTTACCGTCCTTATACGGTATTTAAAAATTTATATACTAATAAAAATTCTTTATCGAAATTGGAAACTCGGGTTCCAAATTCCTTTTTCTAGTGTTTATTCCACAGCTTAGCCGATAGGATATAAGTATTTAACAAATTATATATTGGGCCTGTTGCATACTATAATTAAAGAAATAAACATACTTGAACGAAAAATTTAACTTAATAAATAGAATTGCAATCAAAAATATCTTAACTGAAATAACGAACTCTTTCCTTAAGTTAAAAATATATATTTAATTATGACCGAATCATTTCACTAAAATTGCTGAGCAATAAATATGTCATTTCATAAAAATACATTCCTTAGAGATTAATTTCTTAAGGATAAAAGATTACATCGTATACATCCTCTTTAATTCATTCTGTATTGCGATCGGAATAAACTTTGAGTGGTATAAAATGACTTGTCAAAAAAAGAAAATTAATGAACTTACACAATTTGAAGAACTTGAAAGACAAAAGAAATTAATTGCCTTATTAATTTCTCGAAGACCGAGAAATGAAATTATTTTTATATTTCGTCGTTTATTCCGTTATAACTTTGGTTCTTTTTGCTACGTTTCTGTATTTAATGACGGTGGTTGATCCCGGTTTAAAGGATCTATATAACAAGGCACTCAGGATGTCCATGCTTGAAGAGGCGGACGAAGGTTTGCTTGTAGGTTTTAATATTAAATAAATATCTACAATATACAGCCAATCACGTTTATTATTACTATGAAGTTTCTATATTAATAACAATAAGAATCTTGTCTTATAAGTGTAAATTGTAATACCTTTCTTTGCTTCGTTTCTACGGAAGAATAAGTATGTTTAAGTTTTAAGTTAATTGTCATTTATTGATATAAACATATAATTATAATATAAACGTTAAATAACAATTATTATAATAAATCATGTTATTTCGCAGCCGCCTGATCTATACATCGATGTCGAAAACTTACTTTCAAATAAGTCAAGGCGATATACCTAAATAGATGTAAGTTACGCTGTTTTAATATTAAAACTCATTCAATAAAGTTATAAATAAACAGACATTCGTTTATTTAATACCAGAAGGTCCCTTTCATATGTATATATAGTCGCTTAATGTTTTGTTTTTGTTTAAAGTTACTACGATTTGAAAATGTTATAAATATATCTTAGTTATAAAAACAGCTCAAAGACAATAGGCATTTGAGATATCAAATTAAAGTAACATTTATGATTTGATCATTTTGTAACGAACGAAATAAATTGGGCCATTTTTCTTTTTTTTTTGTGACACGGCCATGGCACACTAAATACAGCCAAAGGTGTTTTCATAGCATGTTCCAGCATTTTTTAAATTAAAAACATTATTTTTTAAATTAAAAACCTTATACATATATAAGAAGTCAACTATCTATCAAAATTTTTTTTTTTTTTTTTTTTTATGGGAAAAGGGGCAACGGAGCAGACGGCCTACTTGATGGTAGGTAGTTACCGTCGCCCATTGACATCTGCAACGTAGATTTGCGGATGTGTTGCCGCCCTTGTTTGGGGAAAATGGGGAGTAAAAGGTGGGAAAGGGAGGGAAAGGAAAGGGTAGGAAAGGGTGGGAAAAGGGAAAGGGCAACCGGCTCTCTCACTTACCGGACGAAACGCAGCCATTAAAGACTACTTCACGCCGATCTTCTGTGAGAGGGTGGTACTTCCCCGGTCGAGCCAGCCCATGTTCGAGCTGTAGTAACTTGACTACAGCTAGGCTCTACCACCTCTAGAATTATTCATTGAATACAAATTAAGGTATAAATAATTATTGTCTTATTAAAATCGTGGGATTAAGAAATATATCAAGTGAATGTCGATTTCAATTCAATTTTATTTTTACTACAGAATCACGAAATATACAGGGTGACTGGTGAATTACTATCGATACTTGAGGACGTGATATTTGACGATCATATATGACAAAATAAAAATTAATATTACATAAATATTAATAAACTTCTAAGTAAAGTTAACCAAAGTTATGTAATTAATTACGCATCGTGTGAACACCCTACAGATTAGGTATACACACTCACTCACACATACGCGTGCGGCGGCGTGGTGTTGTATCAGCACGCCGCCGCACGCGTCCACACTCGGAACACTTGGAACGTGTCAACACTTTATTTATTTATACGGAAATTTGGTCAAAAATTAAGTGCCTATTTTTTTTACATAATTCGAATGAGAATCATGTACCGAGTATTCTCCTTAAATATTGATAGTAATTCACCAGTCACCCTGTATAAATCATGTTGTGATCCGATTGATAAAAAAAACTTTAATAGTTAAAGAAAATTAAAAAAAATGTTGAATTATAAGTATCATTAAAAAAACTTTTCCTATGAATAAAATATATACATTTTATATAGATTTTGCATAAATAAATTATTAAGTTACTCCAATACAGAACAGCGCATACGTATCCTTTTTTTATTAAACAAAAAAAGTTTTACACTAAGTCAAGACAAGGTTAAAACGTTTATATTTTAAAAATCATTGAGTACTCTTTTATTTAATTTGGTTCATTAAGAGTTTTTTTTATTTGTAAAAATCGTTTTTGCCAATAATATTCTTAATATTACTCTTAAATTGCTTACGAAGTACTAAAAAAGCAAGAATTTCGAAATCATCATCATCATCATCAGCCTATCAGAACCCACTGCTGAGCAAAGACTCTCACATGGAGAAGGTTTGAGCATTAATCACCACGCTTGTTCAAGGCGGATTGGTGATTTCAAACTTGTAATTTGAAATTATAACTCCAGGTTTCCTCACGATGTTTTCCTTCACCTTATATTAAAATATTGAATATTAATATCAAATAATTTTCCGTAATAATAATAAAAAAAAATTAATTCCAAATATTAAATGGATATTAATAAGAAATAAAGTTATGTTTTTCTCATAATATTTACTAGCTTAATTTCATCAAACGCCACGCCGATTTCCCATTGGGACGCCACTGAATGAACACATATCTTAATAGCTTAAAAGAAACTGGGGTTTTCGGATTATATTTTAACTTTATAATATACACAAAATATTTAGATATTTTTTTGTAAACTGGGATTACGAGAAGACGACTTAAAAGTGTCTTTCGACTATTTGTCTGTGAAAAAAAATAATAAATGAATCATTACATCTGAAAATAATAGTGTCTTGTAAATATTTACTTCCTAAATTTTGTTAGCAATAGGTATATCATACCAATAAGGGCCGAAACTTTTTAGTTTTTTAATTAATTCATCAAAGTTTTTTTATATAAACTAAAATTAAACGGTCGGCGTTTAAGTTACTGTTAACTTGACAAAGACCTATGTATGTTATCTGTATAAAAAAACAGTCTAGTTTCTTATAAACCTTTTTTTCTTTAATAGTCTGTTTTACTTTCAATTTCACTTAATAATCTGTGATTAATATAAAGCTTTTTAATTATATACATACATGTATAGGTTGTTCAAAGTTTATTGATATATATTGAATTAATATAAATATATCTTTGACTAGTTTTTGCAAGTGATTTCGTCTGCGTTAATTTCATAATTAGAAATGTATAGCTAACAGCTTAAAGACAGCAGAAAAGGAGATTTTGGATTTGATCAACTTATTTGTCTTTTTCAATTTCAATCGGAGTAGAAGTATCTAACTTTTCCGTCTTCTAAGCTATCTCTCCACCAATTTTCAACTATAATCCCTACCACCGTTCTTGGATTATAATTAGTGTAACTACCACGACTTTCCTTTACATATTAGATGTATATTGCATACAATATCAATGGAAAGAGAATAAAACAATGATTATTTTATTAAATGATATTATACGAGTTAGTTGCTGTGGCCTCTTGTATTAAGAGTCCAGCTAATGTGTTGTCTATTGGGCTGTTAGTGGTAGCATCTTCTTCGTCAGATGAATCGTCTATTGTTACATTATTAGTGCTAGAAGACGATTCAATTGTGTTATTTTTATTGTAAACTGAGCTAAATAAAAACTTCATTAATCTAGTACCATTGCTTTCGTTATGCGTCGTTCTATAAGTTGTTGTGTGTTCAATTTTCTTTGTATTATCAGTTTTATTTGTAATTCCTTGTTTATCGTCGAATTTTCCCGTGCTCAGTAAATTAAGTGTGTATAATTTGGTATTAATGTTAATTTCTTTATCTGAAACTTCATCATTCGTGATAGATTTCAACAAGAGGTCTTCTTCCTTGATGCTATTAGTGGACACATTAATTTTATTGTCGTCGAAGTTTAGAACTATTGTATCGTTCTGTACCAGCTCAATGAATACTTCGTCAGAGTAATTGTTCATATATCCAGCGTCATCTTTATCGTAATCTGTTTCTGTCATATTTTCTGTTCTTCTAGTTTTTCTTGATTCTTTATTCCTACACGTTTCTGGCACGACTTTTATCTCAATCGCCGGTTGACCGTTAACGTTTTTTATTTTCAAATGTATTAGTTTAAGGAGGGCGTCGTTATCTATATTTTCTTCATAAATCGATCGTCGAAGTCCTTTACTGTGTTTTACTGATTTAGTGATTAATTGGAATATCTTTTTGGAGTGATTACTCTTGGTTGTTTGGTCCATGTATATTGTTGGCGTACTCATTCCTCTATAGAGTGGATTTTTGACGGAGCTTCTAGGAAATGCATCGAAGGAGTTATAATAATCTATGGCCTTTTCTAATCCATATGCCGCGATATCATCTCCAAACACTTCCTCGGAATATACGAAGTGATCCTGAAAATATATATTGTTAAGAAAATATTCACAACAATTATTACCATAACTTCTATATCAGGACTGTTTAATTTGTTAAACATAATTAATCTTTATGAAATAATCGGCGTAAAAAATCAAGAAACTAACTAATTAGTCGACTTTATTATTAACAATATTCATTAAATGTAATATATAACGATATACATTTCCTTATCGATTATTCAATGTTAAACCATTGAGTGAATTTTAACGTTCTTTTTACATAGAAGAATATTAAAATTTCATGCATATCTACATATATCTATTGTATCTACTGTTAGTAACAATTCTTTATATTTCTGTTACTAACCGTCCCATATTTTCTCGAACCTGGATCCGGTTTCTGTGAAGGCGGATTGACAGTGGACATCAAATAGCAAAATACCCCGAATATTATTAGAAGAATTACCGAATATATGCCCACGAAACAACCAAGTTTAGCCATACTTGATACCGCGTCAAAATATTTTATCTACGTTAAGGTAAAAACATCAAAAAAAACTAAAATAAAAAGCATAATGAAAGCATAATTCTGTCACAATAACATTTACTATCACAGATAAATATTCACAGCAGATTATTAATATATATAAAAAAGACGTTTAAAATGTTGACGCAGATTTAAATTCACATAAAAATAATATATTTAAAATATTGAAACATACATTCGTAGTGTTAAAAGTTTTTGTTTATTGATAGTATACTTATAGGTTACTGAAAAAGGAACGTGTAATTAGTTTTTAGTAAAGATGACACTTATTTTAAGTATTCTATACTAGTACTACCATCGACACACACTAATGGACATACCATACGCGTATAATCTGCAGTAATTTTTTGGTTTGAAAAGAGTGAGAGAGATGGCCTATGCTTTCGGCTCATAACGTCTTAAGTACGGTACTATTTTGATAGAGATAAAGATAGACCGAAACTTCGTTTCCTCTCTTTCTTTCGGAGTGCCACAATTCTCATCTCCAAGGCATGTAAATTAGTATATGTCGATGAGTACTAGTATAATCACGTGTATAAAGTATGTATCAAGTTGTTTATATAAAATGCTGCATGTATTGTAAGCTGAGCTTGTTAGACATAAGTTCGGTGTTGAGACTGACTGCTGACCGTTCCCACGTGCCAGCACTCAGCCCGCCTGCCTTGAACGACCTTGCCGATTTACTTTTGCTTGTTACACTACATACACTTGATTGTAATGCGTTATACAATATAAATTACTTATAATTAATGTGTACTAAAATAATATTATTGTGTTTTTATTTGTCTTACAAAAAATATAAGCGAATTACGTGTGTGGTAAAAAAAATATTATATTTTAATAAAATTTTGATTACTTGAAAAAAAATAATTAAATCAATATTATTTTGATATGTCTTCTTCTACTTGGCAATTTCCCAGCTATAGCCAGGGTCTGCCTTACGTGTTGTGAATAGATTTTGGCTATTTGTTTTTACGACCACCTGCCTGACATCAACAGTCTTTGGGAAATTATTTTGATATGTATTCGACATCATTTATTTTAATATACATATGTTTTAATTAACAAAAAAATCTAATACTCTTTCAATATGAATAGTTGCACCAATATTTATTGAACGCATCGCACTTGCTAGCATTGGTAACGAAGTGTTGCCAGTTTATTACGACCCCGTTCTAAGTTGAAACCACTTTTTAATCTGCGCCTGATTCGTTCTCATTGTTTGTGTTTTAATGTATTTTGTCCTTGCGGTTGAGTACTTGTTTGATTTGAGACGAAAGTGAGACAATAAAACACTTTTATTATTCAGACTGAATAATTCTGGTTCGTTATGTATATTATATTGCGAATTTTCTAAGTATGGAATTGTTATTATAATCTACAAGTTATCACGTGTTAAAAATGAGATTTTTAAAGAATCGTCCATTGTTCCACTAGTGTCAAATTTCACATTCTGTTTCCAAGCACTTTCAAATAATTTGTGCACTAAATAATATAGCTTGTTCACCTTCACCTTTTTGTGCGCATGTGAAATGTGACGCAATGAGTACAGCCTTTACTAAACTTAGATCTAATTAATATGTGGTAGTTTTATAATTAACAATATATTTTTATAGCCAATTTTATTTATATATATTTATAACATATAATTATATATTATGATTTTATTTATTAATGACCATCACTGACTGGCTGTAATTTTATAAAAATTAATTTAGGCAAAGTAATATCATACTGCCACCGATCTTGTAACTTTGAAGGTACGAATAAATTTAATATAAAAACTATTTCAATTAATGAAAAACATTAAATACTTACTCTTTCAATTTGAAGACACAATGAATCGTATTTTCAAAACTAATTAATAACATATATACAGAAATGAATTATTTAAGTAGTATTTATGTGTTAAAACAATTTGTTAATTATATTTATAACTATTTAATATATATTTTAATAATGGTTATAATAAGTTTCAAGGTGTGTTTGATATTATTTCACTAAAATATAATGTAGAAATCGACCTTCCTTAAATAGGATTCATGTTTTCAATGATTTTATCGCAACAATTTTTTACAATCTAATCGAACCATTCTATGTTTTTTTTGGGACTTCCGAAATTGATGAAATCACTGTTTAATGTTACAAACGCTTCCAATTACCAAAATAAACTTTAAGACATTTGCAACTTTTAATTGTACAAATATGTACTTATTTGTCAATCAAAAGCTACATACATTGCGTCAAAACATTATACAATATTTTATTTATTTCTAATAAAATTCATAGAAATGATTTATACATCGAAGGTTAAGAGATAGATCATAGAAAAGATGTTTTAGATTGAAGGAGATTATATATTTGTTTAAATTTATCGTAAATAATTGTTTTAGTATTGTACTGAATAGAACTAGAAAGAATGCTAGTTAAAATTTCGGTTAAACATCTCAATATCATCATTTGAATGATGATATAATCCTACCAGTTTCCCCATTAATCTTTTTAGGTAACAATCTTCTCAACTAGTGAAGTAAGGCAAAAAATATGTAGCTTTATTATCCAAATTGGATCCACCAATCTTCAGCACCTATTGCCTATGTATGTATGTATGTTTGTATACTAAAGTAACGCAAACCTAACCAAGAAATACTGATAACTCAATGTTCCAAAGTTTTTTCATATTACATAGTCCACAAGGTACATTGCTATTCGTTTCACGACACAATTCAACAGAATAACTCAGTTTATTTATAGCAGATAAAAATGTACATAATCAATAATAACAGATCCTCATAGTCACTAAACACAACTTCAAAACGTTTAAGACGCGAGGGGTGAGAAGATAACACAAGCAAGCGATCTACGAGTAGTGACGCACGGAACGAAAATCTGTGAATCAAATTAGTTCAGAGTGAAGTTACGAAACTTAAAGCGATAGTAGTTTAAAAGTTTACCCAAATATGACCTCGGCGACTAAGAGAGTAAAATAATGCATTTTTAAAGCAGAACCCAATTGTTTTTAAACAATCTTTCCTACCAGAAACAAGCATTATACTTGTAGGAGGGCGTTGTAAGAACAGGAGGGCCTTCATGGGAACTCATACTTTGAAAGGGATAAAGTACAGTCTATTCAATACGACACCAACTCAATCGAAACACTAGATATAACTATCACTTCGATACACAGCGATTCGTCACGAGCGCGGTGCGCGGGCGTCATCCCGAACGAAACTGTATAATAAAGATGGCCGCCCTCGCTACCAACGACAATGACGCTTCACTAGGCTAACCTCAGACAGCTAAAAGTCAACCTGACGTATGATTTTTGACGGATGCGCCGTCACGGCCGGACTGACATCCGACCGTCCTCGGGCGGTTCTCGGATCAATGAACTACAGTTGTGTCTATTCCGTTCGGCATCCTGACAAACGACTAGTTACAATCATCAAAATGTGCTATGATACTTAAGACTTAAGGCGAACATCACGTAACAATTAAGCCGGACGACAACGCCTTGTCACTTAACAGCATGTAGGTTAACTGTTCACAATTAGTAGGTACTATTGGACAGGTCGGTCCTTTGGTGGATGTGACCCGGACGACAACATTCGTCTTACCACGATACTCAAAATATTCAGAACAAGTCAGCCAACGTAAATGGATCTGAACCGGACGACAACATTCGTCTTACTACCGTCTGCAGAGCATCCAGAACAAGTCAGCCAACGTAAATGGATCTGAACCAGACGACACCATTCGTCTTACTACAGTCTGCAGAGCATCCAGGACAAGTCAGCCAACGTAAATGGATCTGACTCGGACGACAATATTCGTCTTACCACAATCTGCAGGGGTTCCAAGACAAGTCAGCCAACGTAAATGGATCTGACCCGGACGACACTATTCGTCTTACCACAATCTGCAGAGCAACCAGGACAAGCCAGCCAACGTAAATGGCTCTGACTCGGACGACAATTTTCGTCTTACCACAATCTGCAGGGGTTCCAAGACAAGTCAGCCAACGTAAATGGATCTGACCCGGACGACACTATTCGTCTTACCACAATCTGCAGAGCAACCAGGACAAGCCAGCCAACGTAAATGGCTCTGACTCGGACGACAATTTTCGTCTTACCACAATCTGCAGAGGTTCCAGGACAAGTCAGCCAACGTAAATGGATCTGACCCGGACGACAACTTTCGTCTGACCAATCTGCAGAGCATCATCACACACATATCAGTGAACAATGATCGAGACGTAGACTCCAATGAGCTAGCCCCATCATCTCCACTACTTATACTCATGTGAGTGAACGATGACCCGGACATAGACTCCACCGAGCTAGCCCGTCCATCTCCACTAGACAAACTCATGTGAGTGAACGATGACCCGGACATAGACTCCACCGAGCTAGCCCGTCCATCTTCACAACCTGATCAAGCGTCGACCGGACGTGGACTCCATCGAGCCAGCCCCTGCACGCTTTGATCCATCACTACTAGAAACATCGGCCGCATCAGCCAGTTCCATCGCCACCTCAAACACACCAACTCAAACTTACACAACTCATTTATGGTTTATCAATGTTGGAGGCCATCAGAGCTACTCACTTTCATCATCTGATAAAGCTTCGTTTCCATTCTCTCCACTCCATGACCCGCCGTCTCGGCCTCCTCATTACCTAGTTCAGTGGATATGTCAACTAACCCTTCAAAGCCTCTGGGTACTGCGCGCAAGTTTTCATGAGAGTATTTTAAAGTGTGATTAGATTCATCGGTATGTTTCAGTTCGTACCTATCGTTGTCTAGAATTTTAATTATGATAAAAGGTCCCCTAAACTTTCTTTGTAGTTTAGTTTGGTAACACTCGCTACACTTAACAAAAAAACGTAATCTCCCCGAGAAAGAAAAGAAGGTTTTACTTGGGCTTTGCCTTTATTAAATTTAACTACTTCCTTTTGATCTGCGTTTTCAGTGTTGAGGGAAGTTTTATTCCGGATATTGTCTAAATCTAATCTCGGCTCGTCTGAATTTTGGGCTATTAATGATATCCCTAAAGATTGCGCGCGTATGCCAAACATTAGTTCTGTTGGAGTATATCCTGTAACCCTACGGCTTGTGTTATTAAGTGCCAGATGACTCTCCCAGACCAGAGCAATTCAGTAAGATGGGGTAAAGGTACCGAAAACACTTGCTATATCTGCGGAAAGGCAGTTGGAACTGCTAAGCATTTGCTAGTGAGATGTAAGGTTCTCCTGGACAGCGGTCAACTCTCGCGTCGTCACTATAGGGTTTTAGAGATCATACGTGAAGCGGCCAGTCTTTCGGTAGCCAGAGCGCAAAGGGAAACAACCACAAACGAACGATCAATAGGTTTTATGAGAGAGAGCACCAGGGCTACAAAATCAAACGTCAAGCCTTACTCTATCCTTAAAGCGGCTTCGGATTAGACTATCATGATGGATACGTGTGAGAAACAACACAAAATCCCCGAGGATATTTGTGCGTCAGCCTCTAGACCAGACATATTTCTATATTCGCGTATTTCAAAGCGCGTTGTCATTAAGTATTACGAGCTCACTAACGAACTAACTCGAAATAGGTTCGTCGCTGATTCGTACGCGGTAGAGGTGGGAGCGAGAGGTATAACAGCTAAATCTCTCTACAACCTACTAAAAGACTTGGGCCCGTCCAGAACTAACATTAATTCATTCTTGGAACGTACGTCGAATTCAGCCCTAGTAGGTTCAATTAGTAGTAGTTTTCAAATTTGGCTAGGTAGGGAGAGGAACTTGGACAGTGGAGGTGAGCGTACAACGCGCGTTAGTTAAAGGGGCTCCTTAAACCCACACCTGGGTCGCAAGTCCCCGGCACTGCTGAAGCTCCCCTCCCTGCAACGCGATGGACCCGGCACCCGCACGGTGAATCCATTGAATGCTAAGAGGTTTCGTCCCTTGTACCTCAGAAAGTTTGTCACGCCACGTTTTATGGGTATCGTTTTCTATAATAGTTAGCAGACATTTTAAAATCTGCATGACCCTTTCTACTTGACCGTTGGCTTTATTTGCCCCTGTTGTTATAAAGTAAAGTTCTATACGAAGTGTTTTACTCAATTCTCTAAAGTCCGCGCTTACAAAGCCCCTTCCCCGATATAACAATTCGCTTGAGAACACCGAAAAGAGAAACAGCTTTTCTCAACGCTTTAATAGTACAACTGGCATCGAGGGATAGAGTATGCTCTTAAAGGACATACTTGATAACATAATCTATCATTACTGACGCGTATTTCTTTTCTGTCGCTTTTGCCACTTAATGTCCCAGTCATATCTATGTGAATAGTATGCCAATAAAATGTATGCAAATCCGTAGGAGAATTTACATGGCCAAAATAGCAATAACCCCACTGAATAAAATTTGGAGAGATAGGAAAATTATTAATGGAACAAAAATGCATCTGATACGAACGCTTGCCTTCTCTATATTTCTATCTATCTAGCTATCCGATTCTGTATAGTGCAAAGACGTGGACTATGAAAGTCGTTGACAGGCAAAGAATTGATGCCTTAGGAATGTGGTGATGGCGAAGTATGTTACGCATACATCAAAATATGGTCAGCGCTTATCTAATATCTATTTGCAGCACATACTGGCGTTGATTGGTCAGTTCCCTGACAGAACTACGGACAGCTTTAAACGTCCGCTAGTGATTGAAAAAGTGGACGGTAACCGAACTAGAGGACTAAATCCCAAAAGGTGACCGGACCAAATCCCAGAACACCTAAAAATACCTGCCTGCGTTGCACTCCATCAAGAAACTAAACGTGTCTATCTCAGTATGGATATGGTTGATTTAAGTCCATACAAGGGACTGATGGACGATAGGTTACCAACGACTAACTTTGTTTCGCTCAATTTTTTTCGATATAGCATATTGTTTCTAACATCGTAGGTGTGACTAATTGAATCGGGAGACTTATTATTTAAGAGCTGAGCAACAATATCTTGAACATATGCATCACGTTTTTGTTGTACCGCTAACCACCCTTGATTTACCTCTACAAACTGCACAGACTTATTAACTACTTGAGCCTTGCTTTCGTCGCTCTTGGAAGTGCCCTGCTCAGGGTCATCTATGTACTCTCGGTGTTAATTTTTTTTTTTTTTTTTTAACTAAGAAGCTTTGAAAGAATTGCCACCCGTGAAAACAATAAAATGATGACCATATAGCTTTTGCTTGAAATATTCTTCCGCTCGAACGACTGCCGAGGTCTCAAGTTCATAAGAATGATACTTTTATTCCGTGTCAGTTTTCCGGCGACTGAAATATGAAATAACGTGAGGAACTCCGTTCTTTCATTTAATTAAAATGGTACCGTATCCGTTGGCGCTGGCATTCGTGTGTAATTCTATAGGAGGCTCGCGATCAAATATAGTTAGAATAGACTCCGTGGTAAGTATTTGAACTATCCATTTACGAATATTACCGTGGACTTCTGACCGTTTAATTAAACCCTTTAACTTAGTGAGTGGACATAAAGATCGTACTAGGCGGAAATAGTTCGGTATAAAATTTCTAAAACAAAAGGCTTACTATAAGAATTGGTGTTAATTTCCCTAGAGTCAACATACATTATGTCAGAGTTGTCATTCGTTTTTTACAATTAGAATGGGGCTTGATAAAGTGTAAAATGATTGTTTCAAAGAGGGCATCCATTTTTTTTTTTTTTTTTTTTTTTTTTATCGAACAACCTCTTATAATTTGTAAGGTCTCTCTTAGACTATGTTAGGGTCTAAAGAATTAGGGTCTAAAGAGTTAAGAGGTGCCCTTAATAATAAAATGAGTTATACTTCTTAAAAACATCGATAAGGGCTTTGTTATCGTCGCCTTCCAAATAAGTTAAGATTGTCTGAAGAAAAGTTAAGATACAAGAAAAGTTAAGACTGTCTGAGGTTGAGCACTTATCTGTTTTTGTCGTTTCAGGTTTTGAGAAAATAATGTAGTCACTGTTTATTTCTCCTTTAATTCCCTACTCTACAAGGTCCCGTCCAACAACCACGGATTCAAGAATAATATTCTCTTTAATAATATGAAACAAAAGAGACACTGAAACGTTTTGAATTATGACCGGGCTTAAAATTTGTGTATTACAATAAGTCTCCAATGCCTTTCAGGGGAACTACTTCATTGCTCAAAGTACACAGAAATTTATTTGAAAAATTTTCAGATACAGACACACATTAGTACTACATGAACAAGTACACCCACTACTAAAAAGAAAAGGAACAGTCTCACCAGATGACGTCGTCAACTCCCCTCGGTTCGGCTTATGGTCACACAGATATCTCCTTCACCGGCGAGCCTCAATTACCGGTACCTTTTACGTTCAAGACACGACGAGACGTCCTAACCCTTATATCTGCTTCCGTACGATCCAGATTGAACCGGATCAACTACGTCGTCGAAGTTAGTTGAGAAGTTGACATTATTTTCATCGACAAGTTTCTCATTATTTTTTTACAAAGTTTAACATAGATGGATGATCACTACTCTCCTCATTTTAAAGCCCTTTCGATCCCACTTCTGATGTAGGAGGGCGTTGTAAGAACAGGAGGGCCTTCATGGGAACTCATACTTTGAAAGGGATAAAGTACAGTCTATTCAATACGACACCAACTCAATCGAAACACTAGATATAACTATCACTTCGATACACAGCGATTCGTCACGAGCGCGGTGCGCGGGCGTCATCCCGAACGAAACTGTATAATAAAGATGGCCGCCCTCGCTACCAACGACAATGACGCTTCACTAGGCTAACCTCAGACAGCTAAAAGTCAACCTGACGTATGATTTTTGACGGATGCGCCGTCATACTAATCATGCCTTTTTCAATAACTCAAGTAGATTAGGCAAGTATTTTTTTTAACCATCGGAATTAAAAACTTTGAAGTACATACTTCAACTTGACATTTTATTGTATAAAGTACAGCATTCCTTATCTTGTTTCTCTCCATCGATATTATATTCTTAATAATATTAATGAAAAATTGTAGGTATTAAAATCTTTTCGCAGTTTTGATAATTCTTGTGAAATTATTAATTTAACATGTATTTAGTACATTTAATTTGAAAATAAAAAAGAATAAGTTAGATCAAAAAATATTTATATTAGGTAATTGGTTATAAATTAATAAATTGTATTTAAATCATACACGTGCCATACCATATATAATCACCCCTTTTTCATTTTCATTTTTAACGCTAAAAATTAGTTTAATCATAGGTTTAAAAGTAACGATTTCTTTAAACTCATTACAGATACAATAATTCTATTTTATTTAAACATCACGTCCCCGTATCGAGTGCTCCGAAAGAAAAATTATTAAACTAAACTAAACATAACGTGATGACGAGCTTCAAAGAAAAGTAAAGTAATAAAACTTGGCGTCACCAGATTTTCCTTCTATTACTATGCAGTGAGCAGCCTCATAAACAATTTTCTACTTTATTGATGTCAAACAAGTTATATAACTTTTAACAGATAATCATTATATTAATTACGCAAACATACAAATTTATAATAATACAATTACAAAAGGATTTCACGAAATATCTATGAAATTTCATTGATTTTTTTATTAACACATTACAGGATTTACATAACCTGCTATTTAATACTAGCTTTCCGCCCGCAGCTTCGGCCCCGTGGAGTTCGGTTATATCGCGTTTCCAAGAGAAACTTTCAAAAGTCTGGAATTAAAACTATCCTATGTTCTTTCTGAAGTTCAACTCTATCTCTGTACCAAATTTCTTTAAAAACAGTTCAGTGGTTTAGGCGTGAAAGAGAAACAGACAGACACACAGAGTTACTTTCGCATTTATAATATTAGTAGGGATGTATCCTCGCGTAAATTAATAATACACAATTATAACAGAAATATATTATTTGAAGGATTTCAGGAAATATTTATAAGATTTTTTAATTTTTTTTTTTTAAATATTACATAATTCAAACCTAGTGATTTTGTATTTTTAGTTTTTACAAACGTATCCCCGCTGTATCTTATTTTATAACAGAGCCACGTATTGTTGTATTATTGTATAGTGTTGTTTCTTATTATTGTAGCTGGTCTGTACCGCAGTACACGGGCCAATGCAGGCCAAGTTTCGGTCGTTGCACTTTTATTTATTATAACTAACATCTTTATTACATACGCATGTGCATATGATCTCACTGCAGCGTCGTATTCTAATGACGATAAGGTCCAATATTCATTGACCCGTCTCCGCGTGTTACATTTATTGATATAATATCGATTAATTTGTACAAACAGGTCGATTAGAGATATCTGTTAACTCACACGCTTGTTTTCTTCGATCTTTTATATTATTATTCAGGAGACGTTCAAAGTCCTATTATATACATGAAATTATTATCTGAATAAATTGTATATAATGAGAAAAAACAAATCATTATTTTAATTTCTATAATACTATGTATTTCTATAATAGTTATTCTGAAACATCATTCAGACACTTAAGAAGAGAAACGACGTCAAATAAAAAAAAATATTTTTTTTATTATTTAAAATTATTTACGACTAAAATCATTCATAAATAACAATATACTTATCTTAAATATAACATCTACTCCAGTATATACATATTATGTAGTATCAATTTTATATATAAGAAATTCACGTGAACTTGAAATATAATTACGAAACGTATTTAAGTAGAACAAAACAAGATAAAATATTTTGAAAGCGAACATTGAACCTGAACTGTTCAGTTTTAAATATTTAAATGATTTCCAGCCAGGCTGGGGGTCATGACTTTAAAAATGGGACAATTCAACCGTTTTCTGTATACATTTAAATTATGATCGACCAATACATTAATACTTTATCATCATACGTACAGAAATAATATTATTTATAATAAAATTTTACTTTCACGTCATTAATTAAATTACCACTAAAGAATTATATCAAATTTAACATCTACATGTAAACATTCGTATATACGTACAAACATAAAGACAAAATTAACAAAATATATTATACCTAATGTTATGTAAATAACTATAATCAGCTGTGATAAGAGTTTCTTTAATCACAAACAGATACTCATTATATTTTTATATGTATATATAAAACATATGATAACATAATGTACATCATTTAAAAACAATGAATAAATGTTTATTTTATGTGTATGTAACATTTTTAACATGACTTTTCCTTCCTTGACGACACGTTTTTTAAGAGTGATAGGTACACTCAATATTGATCGAACGTGACACTAGTCAGAGTTCTTTTTTTCCTTTTACTAACAAGGTAACATAATTGAATCGTCAATTAAATGTAATAACAAATTTAGAGTTAAAAATTTAACCTTCATTTGAAATCAGTGCGCGTAGCATAAGTTTTAATTGGGATACTATATACGACGCTTTTCGAGTTTCTCACTCAATAACGTACGTTATGTGTGAAGATATTAATGAACAACGGTTAACGCTACGTATTGTGTGACGATGCAAACTTGGAGTAAGCAAACAGTAATTGAAACTATAATAAATTCTAGGTAGGGTATGGAAAGGGAAAATTATATGAAACTCGAATGAGGTTGAATAAATATATTTAATAGCATCATTGTAGGTCATCATTAAAAATAATTATATTAATTATTTTTCTAGAGAAAGAGTAATTTACTATACAACTAGTTCACAACTAGACCTCAGATAATCTAGTAATATAACAATTTTAAAAAACCGCGTAGGTGTATATAAAATCTTTGTGAAAACCGGTTTATTTAAATGTGCCGGGTTATATTAATAATTCATTCACACGGTTGTGTTATGTAAGAAAAATGATATAATTTTATTGGACATTACTTATATGTTAATAAATCTTCAAACATAAAAATTTAACCGTTAAGGGGAAGTTAAGTTATTAAGTCTTAAGTAACGCAAGTTGTATTTGATTTTGTATGTTTTTATGCATTTTTGTATTCGGGTCGACCGTTAGATGTTGTCATGTCAGAACTAATTTTGAATTTTTTTTTAACTTATACTTTCATGCTACCGTAAGTAGAACTTGTTGTTTTCGGTCAAACATTTAAGTGGTTATGTTAAATCTAAATTAAATATGCACCCTCATCTTTCTGAATATCCTGTGTGCATCTGAACTAATAACAGTTTTTGTGGATTGGTTCATAAGCGTTTATCAATAATTTTCCTTGTATTTCTTTATATAGTTCAAGATTAACAAGTTTCTAAAAAATTTACTTTTTGTAGACTCAGATTACAAATATTATATCTTTAAATATTATGTACAAAATGTCTCAAATTCATTTTTTTTATTACAATTTTTTATTTATTTTGATAAGTAATTGAATTTTGTTCAACTGTAATGCTAGGAAGCTACAATATGAATATAGTATTTTGATACACATAAGACTGCGGTTTTTTTCTGTTTAACAAAAGTAAGCCATTACAGAGACAGTCAAAATGAATAAGTTTTTTATAAATTAAATATTGAGGGTGTGGTAAAAAAATAATACACATAAATCATTGTTTATCACATTTTTTTTATAATTTATTTTCACATTTTTTTTATTTAGTTTTCTGTAAAATTTACAATAGCTTAAAACTCTTCACAAATATATAGTAATCATTATGTAATCAAACACGTCACCACGCCTCTTTAACACAATACAGGCGACGTGGAGAGAAAAAAATAACTATAAATGTAAATATTATATTCAATAAAAACTATTTTTAAAAGCTTATACACCTTAAGGCTTTATGTACTAGCGATTCTTAACTAGAGAGTCGGATTGCTGCGAAGTCGCCTTGAACATATGAGCGAGAGACGCAACACGCGTTGTCCGTTGTACGTGTACAGTCAGCAACAACAAACGATTATAAATTAATTACCATCGCTCGCTGCTGTTGACCGTACACATCTATCACGGGTCGAATAAATCATATTAAGTTCATACAAAGCTAAATCTCATCTATTTGGCCCGTGATAAAAATAATGTACAGAAAAATAAAATCAAAAGCGAACATAATACAAGAATGATGATGTTTACATCGTTTATAAAGATATTTAAACACAATAACTGAATTTGTCACACGGACTTTATAATAATAGTTTTCTATTCATCGCCTCGAGTACTATTGAGTGCGCGTGCTGAACGAAAATATGACGTCAACTAGTGACGCCAATATACATCGAGTACATTCCTATATGTATTTCACAAATAAAAATTATTCCATACAAAACAACATTATTATTCAACATCATCATTTTATTATATATACGCTGATATAATTATTTTTTTACGAACAACGCTTACAATTTTTTTTGGGCGTCTGCGTTAGTTTCATTCGAAACATTTTGTATAATAATTAGATTTTTAATATTTCATAACATATTGTAATCTGATAAAATTAGCAAAATTATTAGACCGCTTTTAACAAAAATGCATTATTATAATTTTATATAGGCCACTAACGAGCTCTAAAGCGTTATCAGAACGGAATGAAGATAATCAACGATTCAATATATAAATATTAAAATGTTCCAAATAATAAACAACACACGAACACCTTAACCGATGTATACAAAAAAAACCATTAAAAAATACATTACATTCATTACAAGGCTAGCTGAAAACTGATGGTAACTATAGAAATAATAACTAACTTAAACCGCGATGTCTCTCAACTAAATAAAAAAAATATATAGAAAATGGAAGCGACTTCAGACGATACGAAGAACCTGGTTCAAATATAAGGCGAAGCATACACGAGACGACACAATATATACCTTCAAATATACCACACATGTATGGCATTAAATATTTTATTTTACAACAATCTATGTCGTTATGAAAAATGCAGCAAAAACAAATAATTCATGGAAGCTTTAAGTTTCAAGGAGGTAGTTTTAACTTTTAGGCCAATAACATTTTTATGTGTTAATTTCACGAGCAATATATTTCTATCTACGTGTCTTTTACTTTGTACTTAACGAAATATTGCTCGTGAAACTTACACATATTTAAACACTTCAAAAAAGTAACAATCGCTCTTAATGTTATAGATGTAGAGTTTAAATTACATTAGACCAGAGCTGTATGGTAAGTACGATTGTTTACACACACACTCTGTTATTTTATCAAATATTTCTGTATATTCCATCAAAGATTGATAATTGTTCGCTCATGTTCCCTCTATACGTTTCGACTCAAACTTGTTTAGACAAGTCTTAGAACGAGAAATATTTTAAACATTCAAAGTAATAAACAATAATAATGAGATCTAAAATTTTGGTTCTATAGTGAGCAAGTCTGAAATTCGTTCGTAATATTTCATTGTTCAGATATAAACTAAACTAGTCAGATTGTACTTCGCACAAGAATAATTCATAGAGGATTTATAAACCAAGCTAGTTGTAAGGACAGGCCGTCCATCCTACATCTATTAATATATTCATATATATAATATATATTACTAAATATAACCATAGACAACATTACATTAATTCTACAACAATTAAATCACATTTTTTTTCATACAATCTACTGTTTCATTTAAACATTCAGATTTATAAACCATTACTAAGTACTTGTATGACTCAACTACTTGTAAATTTTCTTAAAATATTTAATATATGGTGTTATAACATTAACGGAACTTTAATATTGTACACACCTTAGTAAATATATATTTTTTTTGTAGTTTTATTTATTTTTTGTTTATCATAATCTTAGTTTGTAACCACATCCAAGCCGTATACAATACTAGAGTCGACAGCGAGTGTATACATACAATTTTCACAACTTTATATACGATATTAAAATAGTTATTCATTAATATATAGAGAATAAATGACTTTACCTTCACAGAGAAACCCGACTTGTAGTATACGTCGCAAAGGAGGTTCTAATGTATTATTTTTAATTTATATATATTTAAAATCCGTATACATATAATTCTACAGAAATTTATCTTCGGCTACCGTCTGATATCAAACGTATTCACTTAAAGATATCTTTATATTTCAAGGCCATTCACAGGACCGGAATCGGTACTTACAAACACGACTATTAAAATGTTACAGAGAATTTGATTGATTTATATTGAAACAAACATGTATGAGAAACATTGAAGGAGAGACATGCCTAAGGTAAGCGAATTTTTACATACGAAGCTTAAAATAACTAGTCTTTTTAAATGTAGACCCGGCGTCTGTCTCGAGCCGACGTGAAACATAATTTCCGTACTGCTAACATATTAAACTATCAACACGCCAGGAGTACGATCACAAATTACCTCACGCCCTCACTAACACGTAATAATTTATAAGAATGACCGCGGAACTAAAAACTGTTATCAGAAAACTATCGGAGTTTAAAGCAACGGAACGAGCGTGAATAAAAAATTGACAAGAATTGATCGAAGTATAGTGAGCAATACGAATTGACAGAGCTTCAACAACGGCCACCGCGCGATGAATACCGGTCGAAAAATCTGAGATACATAGTGTCGAATCATATATATACATACACGATTATATTATATACATTTGGCACTAGGTTGATCGCGGTAGTGCGAGGCGTCACGCCGGGCAGAGGGCGGGGCGGCAGCAGTCGCATGCGGCACAAGCGGCGCACGCGGCACAAGCGGCACACGCGGCACAAGCGGCACACACGCACACGTAGTACCCGGCCGGCGGCACCGGCACCGGCACCGGCATAAGCAGCGGCGCGCGGGCACACAGCTCGCGACACGCCAGCGCCTCGATGAGGGCCAACGTCTGACGCCGCTCGTGGCCCATCAGACACACCGTGGACTCCCTCACCACGCCGTGCAGCAGAGTGAGGTACCTACGCATATAACATACATTAGTAAACATATACATCTTTATATATATAATTCTTCTATGAGTGTGTATGTCACTGAACTTCTCTCAAACGACTGGACCGATTTTGTTGAAATTATTTGTGTGTGTTCAAGGGGATCTGATAATGGTTTAGATTCACAATTTTTTCACTGGACAATGTTTTTTTAATTAAATTTTAATTTATTAGTAGTTGTTGATACAAACGTTTTTTTTTAAATATTAGATTTGACAACTAACTGATATGTCCATCATTCTGTCGCACTTCAAAACTCAGAGATTTATGGCTTACAGGTAAACTCCAAAAATATAAATAAAAGAACGTAACAGATATTTCTTGATTATAGGGCGATACGAAGTTCGCCGTTTCTTCTAGTAGAAATATAGAAGCTTTGATTGAATGTGTTAGATATTTACCTGTGCTTTAAAGCCTCCTCGTCACGCCCCACGAAGTGGTTCCGTAAGTACGCTTCCAGCTTGGCCCGCTGTTGTCCGAGCTCGGGAAAGTCTATGAAGAATCTGGAGCACATGTACCGCTCGAGGATCTTGATCTTGTCGGGTCTGGCCGGCCGGTAGCCTTTGGCCAACAGAGCGCAGTACTTCAATAGACCACCGCCGCGGATCTCCTCGGGTTGTCGCGTCGCTATTAATTTCTCCGATAAGTGAAGGAGCGCCTCGGAGTAGTCTCCGTACACGGACTCGCCGACCACGGTCGGGTAGAAGTTCTCTCCGATGGGCAGCTGGGCGCACTCGTGGAACGCGAGAAGTGAATCCAGAGCTATTTGGAACGAATCCACAGAGAATTCGAACTGCCTGCGCATCGTGTCCACGAACTTGAGCTCCACTGACTTGTGTCCGCGGGAGTTGCCGAGAGAGATGAGGGACCAACGATCGCCGTCTGAATTAACGCGGACCATCTTGGAGACGTAGGCTTCTTTTAGGCCGGCGGGGGAGGCTCGCCGGCGAGGAGTAGCTGCCGGCATTAATGTGGATAGATGACTGAGGACGGCTGCCTTGACGCGGTCACAGTGCCGCGCGGTGGGCAGGTCCGCTGTGAATATGAGGTCTATATCGGAGTAGGGCTGCGGGCGGTCGGCTAGCACGTTGCTCGCCGCTCCTCCGTTCAGACGCACGTCCCTGACCGTGATGCCGGCGCCGCCCTCACTCTGCGCGGTCTCCAGCCGAGCCCTCACCCCAGCTACCAACTCTCGAAGCCGCACGTGTAGTGTGGGGAAGTTGCCCCTGCCGTGTATGGGCACCACCTCATCCATGACGTCATTCAGCCTCCTCACTTGCTCGTAACTGAGCACCGCATGACGTTCACCACCACCGCAGCCTTCTTCCGAAGAGGTGTAGCTCGATTCGCTCTGTAACAATACAGAAAATTATATGAGAAAAATCGTAATATTTCGTAAAACTTGTATAGAATAAAATAATTTTGAAATGAAACCATAAACAGCTGTTGATTAATTATCAATAAATTTAGGGAGAAATCAAGGTCGTTATCTATAGATAGGCAATCACTAGCCTTCAATATGAAAGGATGAGTCCCAGGACAACTCACATTAATGGAGCGATGTATGATAACCAAAATAAATATAATTTTAAATTAAATTTCAATACTAACTACCAATTTTTTCTTTATTCACTATTTCACGTTTATGTTTACCTTATTATTTAGTTGCTGTTGGTACTAATGTTCAACTAATGTGTCCCTTTATATATTTCTGTCAACTAATTCAATGACGAAAGCTTTTTATCATTAAGATAATTTATATTATTTCATAAACTAATCGCAATTTGCAATATAAATTTTTAGGTCCGTACATCTATACCCAAAATCGCTAACAAAATTCCTATTATTTTACTATTTTAATGGTTCAACTATTACAGAAGCGTCACATAACGTCAGAGACATTAAAAATACATTTTGTTATATAAAAACAATTGTTAAAATGTTCATTGTCATCACGGTCGGTTTGTTAAATGTAAAAAGTTTAAACAATACAAACTATTAAATAATGAACAAGGTCATTAACACGGCGACCTGTTAGCTCGTTTCGTGTTCTACCGCCTTTTTAGTGGCCACGAGATTTTTAACCACGATTGCTTATATAATTTGTCATGTATATTCTTCTTCTACCTGGCAATTCCCCAGCTTTAGCCAGGGTCTGGCTTACATGTTGTGAATAGTTTTGGCTAATTGTTTTTACGACCGGTCGCCTGCCTGACATGAACCCTCCTTGGGAAATGCATTAATCGGTGATGTTTAAATACTCTTAGAAAGCACATATGACTCGGAAAAATCACATTGGTACTTGCCAGGATCGAACCCGCGCCCTCGTGCATGAGAGGCGGGCCTTTTAACCATTAAACCACCACTGACTTAATTTGTCATGTAAGTATATTATATACCTCATATATAATATAGTTAGTTCTGATATATTCAAACCCAGATCGTCCTTGTAGAATTCCAATGAGCAATCAATCAGTCCCTTTATTTATTGAATAGAAATTCTTAGTATTCCTAGTCCGTTTTGGTATCTATAATTGATACTAATTACTCAATTTGCATGTACATTTAGTATACAACCCACTTGATACAAGGATATTCTATTTTAGGCGAAACCCATCTGCCTATTGAATTGTAATCTAATGACTAATAAAACACCATAAACAGCTATTAATGTTAACTTAGAATGGTGAAAAGGCCAAAATAACTAAGATTCTTAAATATAGATTTCATATAAGTTTAGACAAATGCTATTAAGTGGTAGTTGCATATAAGAAAAGTATTTTTAACCTAAGTTAGTATCGTCATACATAGAGTGTTAAGAGTTTTCATTTTAAGTCTTAACGTACTCTGTTGAATGAGATACAGGAAACGATTGGTATGTAGTAACGATGAAGACATATGGTAAGCGTAAATATTTCAAATACTTATAACACTACATAGTGGTGTCAACAGTACTTATATACTATACTAACTGCGTCCCGCGGTGTTACCCGCGGCTTTCCGGGATGTAAAGTAGCCTATGTGTTATTCGTGGACGTCAGCTTCCTGTATACAAAATTTTATCAAAATCGCTTCAGCCGTTTGGGCGTGAAGAAGTAACAAACATACACACACAAACTTTCACAATTATAGTATTAGTAGGACAAGATAAAACTAATATTTTTGGATTACTACGCGTTATTTATTTAATACTATAAACTAGCGAAGTTTCGGTTACTTTGCAGCAATCGTGATCATTAATATGAGAATGTTACATTTAAATACTCGCGAAAGTTAAATCTCATTACAGTACTGGACACATTAGTTATTGCGTACAAGAACTGCATATCAATTTATATGACAAAATAATTATTTAATTACATTATTGTACACAAATGAAACCACATTAACCAATACATGTTTGTTATATAAAGTTGAGGTTCTATATATATCACGCGATTGAGGCGAGGACCGAGTGATAGCGTGGATGACGTCAAACAGTTTTAATAATGTTTATATTAACAGGTGTAATTATATAACATATAAGGTTAATCTTGTTTGTAATGCTTGTACAATAACTCACGGTGTGACGTAAATAGTTCACTTGTATTAATATGTTGAGAATGTGCACTCGACTTGTATGGGCTTGAAAGACATGACCATTTATGAAACTAGCGTGATTTTTGTACGTAGATTTAACAATCAATGTCATCTTGTCAATAAATTTTTGACATTGTAACATTATGTATGTGTTAAAAGTGTAAAAATAGTCTACTATATGTATATAGGGTGTGGTGCAAGTTTAATTCAACCCGCTAATCGCTTTTATATCCGCTGTCAGTGAGACCACGCCCTAACCGATCGTGAACTTCGATCGTTTCGCGTGAGAAACGTTACGTGTGAAATACGGAAAGGTTGATGTGTTATTTATTTCAAAACAATGTTACATTACACTATACAATGAAATGGTACGGGGTAATGAACTCTATACATATTGTAATAAGATGAGTTTTTGTAAAATAAATATATCATGTTTTATATAGTTATCAGACTTATCAAATTCATATTGAATTTATTATAGTCTTATAATAATGAAAGTGTTTTTATTCTGTTAACTTTACCACCTATCTACCTAAGTACCTATCTACTAGAGAAAATTATTTGTTTACATATTAATATCAATATCAAAATTATTAATTTCGATCTTAAACAAATTATTCATATTTTCTAAAAACATTATAGAAAAATAAGTCGGAGTTAATAATTCACAACTATTTTATTCCTTTTTCTAATATAGAAACTATAAAATTACTGGTGCATTCGTATCTTTATACATATTATAATAAAAACATAATATGATGCCAACTTAATTAATGATTTTATATTTATAGATTAGAACTGTACTTGTATTTATTTATAAATTTCATTATCAGCCTATTTGTTTGAGAGGCAGACCTTTAAAACGACTAAAATTTATTAAAATGAATATACGAATTATAACATCTGCTTTTTTCAAAATGTAAAAAATCTACTGACCGTCCTTTATAGGGAATGAAAATAACAGTTACAATAATTGTATTTGTTTCTAGAGCTTATTATTATTAAAAAAATATATATAAAACAAAATTTTTTAAATTTAACTGACATTTTATCGTGAACGTGTAAAATTGTTTTCAAAATATTGCAATGAAAATGACACTGATAATGTTAATACATGCTGATAACGCTATCTTATATAATACGAATTATAAAGATTATATGAAAAACAATAAAACGGAAACTGTTAAGAGATAAGATATTTACTTTCAAACGACGCATAAACCTTTTTGGATATATAAAGAAAAGAAAGCTTTAATGTACATGCTATATTAAATAATAATATATGTCAGATTTGAATAATGAGAAAAAAAATACAAAGCAGACAGTCTGCTATTAAATTTTATTTTATACATTCAAAGAACAGGATATTCCTGCTTTTTATTATAAAAAGGAGCCAAAATATATCTAATTATTAATATATTCGTATGTAAAATCAGTTGGAACAAGTCGGTGTTAAATCACAATAATATTAATGGCGTTACAGACATAAGTAAAGAAACCTTTTATAAATACAAATTAAATTTTATCGTCGGTCGACAACCATAAAACTTCATTATGGACGTCCAATTGACTTTTCTGTACACATTGGCTATTTGTATGTTCAGAGATCGTTTGCTGAATAAAAACGAAATAAATTGTAGATTTTGTAAAGCATATTGTCTATGATCTAAAACTTTGACAACCCTTACGACTTCGTCAATATAATTTCTTTTATTATTTATATTTCAATTCGTTTAAATTGATATTATTCCGTATTTTGTTGATTTTTTAACTTTCGAAATCTCAGTTTATATACAAGACTAACTAAATAAAGTTCTCATTCTTCAATATAGATAACAAAGTCAAATTATTTCGATTCGACAAGAAATCATAACAAATTTTGTTTAAATAAAAAAAATGCTGAAAGGAAAGTATTTATTTTTATTACAAACATTCGTTTTATTCGTCATTATAAGAACAGATTATTTTTCGTTATTTCAACAATTCTTTAATATTATATTTTATAATTAATAAAAACAAGTTCCGAAAATGTTCCGAAAGTGTTCCGAAAATGTTCCGAAGTTCCGAAAATGTTATTAATAAAAACAAGTTCCGAAAATGTTCTGTCGTCGCCTATTATAATAATATTAAAACAAAATGGCGCTGTGTTCAAAGCGACCTTGGAGATCACGTGACGTTTCTGTGTTACATTAAGTAATAAACAGAATAAGATAAACGAAACATCGTAATACTTTAAGTGTATCGGATATCCGTAATTTATTTTTAATGCAACAATTTCGACACCGCATTATTCCGCGTCACTGACGCCGTCTAGTATGTAGATGAGAAAGATCATGGTTTCCTTACGTTATTAGACATATAACATTTAAAATTAATACACAAATATCACAATGAACAACTATAGATAATTCCTTTCACATCACTATGTAAGTAGACTTAAAATCATTTAATTTTTAACTAATAACAGTTAATATGAGGTTAGCGTTGGAATGTCATAGTCGTCCATGAGTTACGTTTCTTTACACGCTATTCGCAACCCACATAGACCGTACTTTCGATTTCGTGAGTTCGATAATTAGCATGGCCTCGTGGAACGTGCGCCGCGTAACACGGCACGCTGTGACGGAACTAGCCCAATACAAGCGCGGGAAGGTGCACATTTTCACTTTCTTATGAATTATTTTAACATCGTCCTAAATTGGCGTCAACTTATTAATATTGCTGGTCTGTTTGGCTGTATGCTAATACGTGAAATCCGTAATAAAATAACGAAATTATTACATGAAAGTATTTTGGAAGCGGCTGGCTATTTAATTAGTGTGGTAATGATAATAAATTTACGTTAAAATCACATACAATTTAAACGTTTAACGAATACATTATGATTTAAAATTTTAAAGCCAGAAAGTGACGTTCGATTATTTTTTTGTAGGATTAATAAATTCGTTTATATTGAATTTCGTCAAATAAAATTCAAGTAAATTCAGCGAGGATTAAATTAAAATTCATATTATTCATTCTTATCATCTAAGCTTAAACATTCGCCGTTTGATGGAAAATTTATCGTTTAGATTAAAGATAAACGTTTGTTTTTGATTATAGACTGCAACGCGTCACCCGTTATACATTTTAATAGTGACGTGCTTTTACCTTATAACGTATCGTATATTTGTATAATAGTGATGTAAATTGTCGCAATAGTTTTAACTTTCAAGGGTTTTTATTGAGGAAAATAAATAAACACAGTTCGCATACAAACATCGTCCTAGAGGTGATGCAAGTTCTGTCTCAGTGGTGAGCTCTTAATATTTCAAGAACAGAACCTTCTTATAGTAAACTAGCTTTCCGCCCGCAGCTTCGGCCGCGAGGAGTTCGGTTATATCGCGTTTCCAAGAAAACTTTAAAAATCTGGGATAAAAACTATCCTATGTTCTTTCTCAAGGTCAACTCCATCTCTGTACTAAATTTTATTAAAATCAGTTCAGTGTTTAAGCCGTGAAAGCGTAACAAACAGACAGTTACTTTCGCATTTATAATATTAGTAGGGATTATATTCAAGTTAGAATATAAGTAACATATAGAAAGTTAAGAATTTTGGCACAAATTTATCGATGTATTGCAAATATATAACAATCTTTTATATATAAGTTGGTGATAATAATATTAATAACAAAATAAACAGGGAAGCAATTATTTACATGTCAACGCAAAAACTATACAGGAAAATCATACTTAATAATATATTTATTATATTAAATATAATTGTCACATATTAAGTAATAAAATCACGATATATTGTGAATTATAAATGGAATTTATATTGCAAGCTAGTGTGTGTAACGCGACATCGTCTGCCATTCTAAATACTCATCACCTGTCTAAGAAAATGTTCTACATACGAAGGACTCTAAGATCACGATTTAAAAGCATTCTCGATCTTCAAATTCTATTCTAAAGGTCAACATTGTTGTTATAATTTTTTGCGCAATTCCTTTGTTCGAAAGAAGTGAAGATAAAATTCGTTTTAATTTTTATTATTATATTACTGATAAGCGATAGGCGATTAATAAAACGATTCCGAAGTCGTCGCGGCTAGTTTCATGACTATTGAAATATGCATTAGTTATAGAAAACGTTGAATCCATGAATGTATAAGAATAAATTAATTCAAATGAACACAAAGAATCCTTCGATACATGCGCCTCGAGCGTGTTGAAACGGCGAAAACATTGCGTGAGATATAATGCTATTTGACCATCGAGTTATGCGTATATTCATACTAAATTAAACTAATATTATTCGGACTACATACTCCTGAAAACTCGATTACTTTGCAGCAACCGTGATCACGGGCAGACGAGATATTAATGTACAATATTTTCATTTTTTTTTTATTTCACGATGTTTGTAAGTCGAACGTTTATCAATATAGAGCCAAGTACAGGATGCCCTAATTCAGGGTTTCTTAAACTTTTTCCAGTCACGGACCCCTTTCAAAATTTAAACAACTCTACGGACCACTGTCAAAAAAAATTGTTATAAAAAAAAGCCGTACTTATATATTATATAAAATACTTTTATTTATTTGAACTTTAATCATTACAATTATTAAGAACTAAGTTAATGAGAAGGGTGCTGTTGTTTGGCCTCAATGAGAACGTTAATTTGTGGGACTGTCTTCGACAAGGCAAGTCGCATGTCATCTGCGACGTTCAACCGATTGCGACTTTTTGTCTTTATTGACATCATAATCGAGAACCCTGCCTCGCAAAGATACGTAGTAGCAAACGGTATCAAAATGGACATAGCTCGCTTGACTAGAAGAGGGTAAGCTTGACTTAAGGAACCCCAAAAGTCGCCAAGATCTTTTGCCTGAAATTCAGCTTTCAAAACTTCTTTTGATCTCATGTCAATTAGATCATCTTTAATAAGATCTTCATCACTAATGCTGTCAATATCGATTAAAAATGGGCTCCGCACCCATGTTTCTTTTTCAAGCGACTCTGGGCTGAAATAACCTTCAAAAGACGTCTGCAATGTTTCCAGATGCTTAGACACCTCTTTCTGTACCTTCTTTGATGTCGTGTGGCCGTCACTTTGGGTTTTTTACATTATCAACTCTTCTAACATCGGAAAATTTGCAAATTTACCTGATTCCACTCTTCTTTTCCAAAGTGGCAGTTTACCTAAAAAACCTTTCAGCCGTTCAGACGCATCCACAATGGTGACTGCAAAACCCTGAAGAGACAGGTTAATCTCGTTCAAATGAGTAAATATATCAGCTAAGTACGCTAGCCCTTCCACAAAATCTTCTCTTTCAAGATATTCATACAATGAATTTTCTTTGTTTTTCAGAAAAAGTAACACTTCTTCTCGCAACTCAAACAAGCGCTTCAATACTTGTCCCCTTGACAGCCAACGAACTTCTGTGTAGTAAAGAAGTACTTCATGTTCTGAACCCATTTCTTGACAAAGCTTTTTAAACAGGCGGTGGTTTAAGGCTCTTGCTCTGATGAAGTTAATTATTTTGACACATGTAGACATAACTTCCTTCAAAAAAGTAGGCATAGTTCGTGAAGCCAAGGCATGTCGATGCAAGACACAATGAGTGATTATAACATGAGGGCACTCTTTCTTGATCAAAGCCGCAAAACCAGATGTATTACCAAGCATCGCGGGAGCTCCATCGGTACATATACTACCAAGTTTAGTCTTCCAGTCTACATTTTGTGCGATGAAAAATTTTTTTATCATTTCGAAGACATCTGAAGCCTTCGTAGTTTCTAAAAGTGAGTCGCAAAAAAGAAACTCCTCTTTGATACTACGCGTATCATGTTTTACATAACGGACAAACACCAAGAGTTGGCTGCATTGTGATACATCGGTGCTTTCATCCAATTGCATACTGAACGGAAACGGTGAAGCATTCAATTCTTCAATAACCTGCTTTAAAACATTTGACGACATTTCAACAATTCTAGAATGAATAACATCGTTTGATAAGGGAACAGCTTCAACCTTCTTTCTTTCATTCTTACCACACACAAGTTCCACAATATCCAGTGCGCAAGGCTTCACTAATGTTTCCGCGATAGTATGTGGCTTCTTTTGCTGAGCAATACGGTAAGCAACCTTGTACGATGCCTCAAGACATGGTTTTTGTGTCGGGGTGAATCCTAATTTAGGTAAAGTGCCGGCTTTTTCAAACCGAGCCTTCTTAGTACGAAAGTCATCAATGCTGTCACATACATTTCCAGGGTGGACAGTTTTAAGATGTTCTGACAACTTTGCTGGTTTCATACTTCCATTAGCAAGCACTTTTCCGCATAAAAAGCACTGCGGTTTTTGAGTTCCATCACGTTCAGTCACGAAAGTAAACCCAAAGTTAACATAAGACTCGTCATACTTTCGTTTCTTTGACATTTTCTTGAACAAACTGAAACAATGTAATATACAATTAGGTACGTTACACAATTGAATATGTAAGTTTGTATGTATAATTAAAAAATACTTATTATTATTAATCCTCTTTTTACGTACCTGTACGTTTCACTAATTAATTAAAAACAATGCAAGTGGCGGGTACGATGTGCCGTGCGGCGCGCAGCGACTGAGTGAGCGAGCGGGTGGTGCGGGCGGTGGTGGGGCGAGGCGGCGGCGGCGAGAACTCACGCGTACATACAGCTCGCGCGATGAGTCTTTGTCTTTGACCGCAGAGTGGAGGGGATACTGCGCATGGGTACCGCCAATCATAGCATTCGATACCCAATTTTTGATTTCTGCGCAATAACGGTCAAAGCCAAAGACTCATCGCGCTAGCTTGTAGTCCGGGCCCGCGCCCCACACCACACAATTTTTTGAAAAATATTTTTGCAAACTCACCTCCTACGGACCCCTGATACACCTGCTACGGACCCCTAAGGGGTCCGTGGACCACACTTTAAGAAACCCTGCCCTAATTGAAGTAGCATCGACAATCACAAATGTCATGATCATTAGGAAACGTTTATTGTATAATAAAATTTAACAGTCTGACATTTCTGTTGTCATTCAAAAATGAATAGAACCACAGATAATTAATATTCTACATTTTTTGATTTAAAAAAAATAAGCGTCGTTTTTAATTTACGTAAAATATTATATCTTCTAGATTCTAGAATATCAATCATTTGTAAACAATAATAGGTTGGCATTATATAATTATCTGAATCGTATTGTAATTCCGAAAAAAAAAACTTAATATTCAAATGATAAATAATTGCGTCAAACATTAAAAAGGTTGCATATCAGCACGTAATATTCTCACGTATTCGTTTTGGTCTCGCTAAAGCAATCGTATCACAAACAACTGATAAGGAAACCGCTTCCGTTGGACCACTTCGAATTTCACTAGAAACTGTGCCACATAACCGAATAAGACGACCGACGTCAGTTTAACTTTGGTTACTTAATACTAAAATAACTATTAACTACCTACCAAACTACAAATACATTAAACTTTCTTCATACCTGACATGCTCAAATACATCGCGAATCACACAAGGAAATATATTTACTTCCACTAATAAATTAACACGAAATTTTTACGTAGTCACTACGCATATTGTAGATTTAAAAATAATCGCTAATACGAGATTTTTTGAATGTCAAATAATTTCGCGTCACTGATAAAATATGTTGAGTGTCGGTTGATTTAATTTGAAATTTGACGAACTAGCGACCGGATTTATCATTAGAATCGAATATAAATGCAGTTTATTTCTAGAAGCTTAACCATTTATCTACATATGTGACACAATAGTTTGTATGTCTTTGATTCGCATATTTTCAATAAGGCGAGATCCCGTGCCGACGTATCGTTCTACCCACGCACGCTAAATAAAGCTAGAGTTTTTAAAGACATCTCTGTCCGCTGACCGCTGGACTCAAGCCATTCCCGACATCACATGACCGAGACAAACTTACCTTCATATCATCGAACATATCACAGGCTGAGATGAGGGACGCGGTGTCCGGAGTCACTTTGATAACGCCCATTTTTCCTATCACAGGTTACGGGAGATCAGTACACAGAGTCGAGTCGACCGTTTTCTAGTAACAATAATCTCCCGTTTAAATAATTTTTAAGAGCGAGTAACGCGTGGTCGGTTTTAGGGACACGGAGCGCGAGACGTGCTCACGCAGTGACCGAGCCGCGCGGACTGAAGTGAGCGCCGACTAGCCGCTTGCGAGTGAAAGGGCTGTGACGTCACAGTTCGGTCCGATAACGTTTCCCCTGCAACTTGTTGCTATATCTTCTGTCTCGTTTTACGAGCGCCGTACATGTGTACTAGACAGAGACGACGCTACTATGCTTTTGTTAGTTTTATAACCAAAAATACCACATAAAAATAGTTTGCGAACTACCTACTAGCTATTATTACATTAATTGCATACGTAAAATGTCACCGCGCGTTTTACACTTTTGGTATAATCTGTTTCCTTGTAATGTAGATTATAATGTAACACTTTCGTTGTCACTATATAAAAAATATTAAGCAATTTTATATCTTGATTGATACTTATAATTATTTAAATAGGTTGAAAAGTTTGAATGTTATTATTATAATTTGTGTCAGGATATAATTATTGTAGTATAAATTTTATTGTTTTCGTTTTGTTTGTGTTGTTTTTTTTATGACAACGATTATTGCGGGGCTCAAGGTTAAAATATCGATCTGATATTGAAAATAATAAAGGTTATAAAATATACATTTTAATCGTTACTAGGTATTGTCCTGGTACTTTTTATTTACATTGTTTTGTATTTGCTTTATACTGTTCAATTGACTTTTATATAAATAGATATTTTTAATGACAGATATTATAAACATTATTGTTATCAGAAATTTACGTCGTAATTCTTTTGATATGAATAAAAAAAATGTAAACTAGTATTAAAAAAATAATGTATCATTAATGTGTCAAATTTAAATATGTTCGAAGTTAATAATACCCGCTTGTTGATTGACAGGCGCCACTTAAAGTGAGAAACAATTTTCCTATAAATAAATTTGAAAATAATTTTCATAAAAATTGTTATGGCTTGAAAGTCGAAGGTCGTGCTAAAATTCTATTTAAGCTGGACGTATGTATAATATAATTTATTTATGAGATAAGGAAAAAAGGTTATATATGTGTTGGAATGTATGTAAACCTTGGTCCGTGACGACAAAATGAAAGGAATATCGGATTAAAAAGTGGGTCACTGTTCAGTCAAGGTGAATTGTGTTTATTGTAGACTATTAACAAGACTAAAATAGATAATTTTGTATCCTTTGTTGTTCAACTAATTATGGGTTTAATGTATCCCCTATTAAGATTTCTAACGGTATTTATCACCAAAATTACTGTATTAATTATTAAATTTAAGACGTAATAGAAATAATTACAAATAAAAATTAAAAGGAAATTTTATTTATCTTGTTTGAGAGTGAAAAAGTAGCAAGGTATAGCCTATAGGGAATGTAGAATGAAATTCATTAATCAGGTATAATGCAAAAGAAATTCGTATTTATTGTATGTATACAATTTAAAACCTCCTTTTATATAAATTGTAAATTATTTATTAATTGATTTATCAAAAAAAAGGTTGATTTAATATTTTAGTATTGAACCATCATTATATTACATATTTGTTAAAATTATTGAAGAAAATCTTAAGTAATTTATATATTTATTTAAGTACATAGTGTCTTGACATTTTATTTATAATTTTGCCTCACAACAGTAACTATTTCGTCAAAAACATGGCGCATATTTTTTTTTATTAATTTCTTCACAATTTTCATTTCGTAATAAATACACGCGCTGTAATTTTATGAACGATAGAACGTTGTTTTGTTATTTTCTTATGACGGCAGCTCTGAGATAATCTAATGAAATTCGGCTTTTAAAGAAATCACTATTAAATACTTAAAAATATTAAATCGCATAATAATATTTACGGATAGTTTTATGAAAGGCATAAATACTAATTTATACTTGAATAAAAAAAAAACAAATTTAATCTATATTTAAAAATGTTATAAAAATATACTATGTATAAATAAAATTTAAGATAAATATATATTTACATTTTGTTTAAAAATCCTCACATTCTTTAACGTTAAGAATTTTCGCCGTTCAAGATAAGAATCATAAAGGACGTTGCATAACAAAACCTCTGCAATTTAGAAGATTCTAAATTTAAAAAAAAATTCTTTTAAAAGTATGTATTAGAAAATTTCTTTTAAAAGTATGTATTAAATGAAGTTCTGAAATAAACAAAAGAACATTGGATTGTAGCCTGATAGCTTTATTTGATTTAAAAATGGAACGTCTTCCATTTCTTTTTTTAAACAGCTGATGTAACACGTACATTTTAATGTAAATATGAACAACAATGCATATTATCATTACTTAAAATGTATTGAGTTTAATATACAATTATAAATTATAAAATTTATTGCATTCCCCAAATATCCGGTTGCAAATCAAGCTTTGTCTAGGATATATCGTTAAGAACGATTCAAGGAGAAAATTATCGTAAAATACATTATAAACCTGTATCTGAGGTACGTGCAGGCGATTGTCACATTTAATTCTGAACAATTAGAGCTGTTTTTCCTTTGCGATAGTTCATTACGATTAAATACCCAGAGTGATATGAGCTTTATTTATATGTGAATAGAGTTGTAATTAGCTGTTTCTCTTAATAGAATACAAACGTCCTTGAGGGCCTGCCATTCGTTTGTACGCGGATACTGTTGGGGGAATGTGACTCCATTTTTTAGGAAAGTATTTTAAACTTATACCTGTTTTATATTTTATAGACAATCGGATAATTAATCGATGTTAAATATTATACTTATAACTAACTATTAATCATTTAATTAATAAGATTTTTTTAAGTTTTAAATATATCAAGTGACCGCCATTTTGATTTATGTACATTTACTCGTTTCTTATATTTTATCCGTAACAGTCTTAGGAAATGTCAACTGTATTTTTGAGTGACGCGTAATTTAAAGATGGCGTTTAAGTTGTCTTGGTGCTTTCTATCAAAAGGTACACCTACTAAATATTAATATAAATATTATATTTTTTTCCATTACAAAGCTTTGTTGTACCGATTCTTGATGAAATGAAAGGTTTTTCTATTTTATACGAAATATTCATCTATATTATTATAATATTGAATATTTAACGTGATTTTTTCATCGTACTTGATTGAATTGCGTTTTCAAGATCTTAATAACTTTATTCCTTGCAATTCCCATAATTAAGTGAAGCTGGACGAAGTCGCGAGGAAAAGAGAGTCTTATCTAAAGAAAGTCGTGTTAGTTACACTATTTATAACTCAAGAACGGCTGTATGGATATACTTGAAAATTGGTGGGGAGATTGCTTAGAATAAGACGGACATAGGATATTAAATTCTGTTCGATCGAAAGAGAAAAAAAAATTAATAAATTCCAATATCAGGTTATTTACGGTCTCTAAGTCGGAATAAAGTTCGATCGGTCAGCTGTACATACTACTAATGAAAAAATTACATACGAAGTCGCGGGCAAAAACTAGTATATTATAAAACTGCATAAAGTCCCGTGAGTATGTTATCAGTACAATATCTGGGCCAAGATTAAAGCCTTCATAACGCCCATAGCAAACAATACATTATACAGGGTGACTGGTGAATTACTATCAATATTTAAGGACGTGATATTTGACGATCATATGTATAAGACAAAATAAAAATTAATATAACATAAATATTAATAAACTTCTAAGTAAAGTTAACCAAAAGTTATGTTATTAATTACGCATCGTGTGAACACCCTACAGATTAGGTATACACACACACACACACACATACGCGTGCGGCGGCGTGGTGTTGTATCAGCACGCCGCCGCACGCGTCCACACTTGGAACACTTGGAACGTGTCCACACTTTATTTATTTATACGGAAATTTGGTCAAAAATTAAGTGCCTATTTTTTTTACATAATTCGAATGAGAATCATGTACCGAGTATTCTCCTTAAATATTGATAGTAATTCACCAGTCACCCTGTATATTGACACAATCTACATAATACATTACTACCATTAAAAATATTATATTGAAGTTTATTATTAGTATCTATTTATGTAGCATTTCTTATCTAATATAAGTTTATTCGTAACTAAAGGTATGTTTCCATTAAGGGTAGAAAGGAGATTATTTATGTTATCATGCTCTTACACCAATACCTATATCGTTTAGACGTATTTAATGAAAACGCAGCCTTATTATGGTTATTGAAATAATATATATTAAAATATATATTATGTTATGTATAATTTAAATATGGACATAATATATTACATCATACCGTATATGGAAGAAGTGTCAATATTGTCTTTGCGTTCGGAAAAACCTGTTGACATAAAATTTGATATAAAATTCGGATTTTTTTTTTTGAGTATATGTGCTAATTTGTTTTCGTTGTAATATTTTAGTTTTTTTATTATAAATGTTATGTACAAAGTGGAAGTATAAAGCTAGTTTTATCATTTTTATGTCTCTAAGATTTACGAATGCTTTTTTAATAAGTATTATAATAATTTTTTTATTTAGTTTTTGTGTGAGGATACCAATTAGTGGTTAGCAAGGAAACATATATTAAGAGCTTCTAGATGAAGGCAAAACACATAATGTTTTTGTTGTATTTCCCTGTATATAAGATAATTAAAAAAATAAACAAATAATGATATTATACATGTACAATTAAGTTCTATTAAGTGACGTCACATGATATTTAAATTGTAAAAAAAAAATCTATCTGACATTACAAAAATGTTGACAGTTAAAATATATACATACCTACTGACAAAATTAAAAAACTATTAAATTTTTTAAAAGATTAAATCTACAAAAGATGTAAAAAAGGTTTTAAATAACTGGAATATAAGGAAACGAATTAATTATAGTCTTGAAAGGTTTTTAAAGAGAAATAAAAATATGTATTAAATAAATACATGCAGTGTCAAGTTCAATACAAGTTGGAACTTGTTTTCGAAAAGATCAGTTTTGTATATATCTTATTGGAATTAAATTTTTGATGTAAACATTGTAATTATATAAAAATCTTTATTTATACCTGGCAATTTCCCAGATATAGCCAGGGTCTGCCTTACATGTTGTGAATAGTTTTGTCTAATTGTTTTTACGACCGGCTGCTTGCCTGACATCAACCCTCTTTGGGAATTATTATATAATAATATGTTTGCAAGTAAAGATATTGTTTTTGAAGAGTACTTATTAAATATTTGACATGAGCCTTGGATTCGCCAGCTATCAAATATCAAGGTCTTGAAATAGGACAAGACCGAAACTTACAGTATTGGATTTCATGAAAACGCCCATACATTTTTTATTTACAAATCTTAAATTTCATTGGAGTAATCAGAAGTAGGATTATTTAAAAATTCATCAGTGATAGTAAAGCTATTATAAAAAATGGAAGATAGAAATTGATAATGTAATTACGCTTTCAATAATAAATAACTTCGTCATTAATTTCACATTTTTGACTTATTTTCCGTCGTTAGCAACACAATAGATATATTTTAATATAAAGCTATGATTTAAAAGAAATAAAAAAGAACAAAATCGCTGAAAATACATTGAGTTTTATCCAATACTAGTTTTTGCCCGCGACTTCGTCCGCGTTAGTTTGGTCAAGAGTAATATATGTAGGTATAGCTGACCAGGCGAACTCTATTCGGTCTAAGAGGCCATAAATAATCAGGTTTTTCCTGTTTCAATCAAACAGAATGATTGACATATTAGTTAGTTGTCAAATCTAATGTCAAAAGAAAACGTTTGTATGGGAAATAGAAAAGGGTTGTTTTTAGGGTTTTCCCGGCAATTATTTCAATTTTCTCACCTTTTAAACTTTCCCTGGACTTCCAGAAGTATTTCAAGACTAAAATTAGACAAATCGGTTCAGCCGTTCTCGAGTTTTAGCGAGACTAAGGAACAGCAATCCATTTTTATATATGTAGAAGATTAAAATAGAATACATTTAAAATATGAATGTAACTTCATTTTTTTTACATTCATTTATTGAAATAAAAAAAATGAAAGTAAATGAAAAATAATGAATAAATTAACGAACATAACAAGGTCTGTACAGCGGCCATGACTGATAAACATTTGATAAAAACGATATCAGAGCGATAAGAACGGTAAATAGATGCTTTGGCTGTTCAAGGACGACTTTTACATTTAAATTAATAATATCAACATTCATATATACAGGGTGACTGGTGAATTACTATCGATATTTGAGGACGTGATATTTGACGATCATATATGACAGAATAAAAATTAATATAACAAAAATATTAATAAACTTCTAAGTAAAGTTAACCAAAAGTTATGTAGTTAATTACGCATCGTATGAACACCCTACAGATTAGGTATACACACACACTCGGCGGCGGCGTGTTGTTGTATCAGCACGCCGCCGCACGCGTCCACACTTGCAACACTTGGAACGTGTCAACACTTTATTTATTTATACGGAAATTTTGTCAAAAATTAAGTACCTATTTTTTTTACATAATTCGAATGAGAATCATGTACCGAGTATGCTCCTTAAATATTGATAGTAATTCACCAGTCACCCTGTATACTAGCTGTCCGCCCGCAGCTTCGCTCGCGTGGAGTTCGGTTATATCGCGTTTCCAAGAGAACCATTCAAGAGACTGGGATAAAAACTATCCTATGTTCTTTCTCAAGGTCAACTCTATGTCTGTACTAAATTTCATTACAATCAGTTCAGTGGTTTAGGCGTGAAAGCGTAACAGACAGACAGAAATACATAAGTAATATTAGTAGGGATGGAAGCGTCATTTAATTTTTTCTACATTTTTCTATGGTTCATAGTGAGTTTTTTTTATGTTCCATTTACTCTATAGCTTCGGAATACATTTATTTCTTCTTATGTTCATTTAATATTCCTCATATATTATAAGATTGATTTTTTAAATGGTTACGGTGTAACATTTAATGTGCGTGTATAATTTTATGTTTGATATGTATTATAATCATTATTTAATATATTTAAAATAATAAAGTGTTTATTTTAATCTAAAGATAATGAACCGTTCATTATTGTTTTAATATTTATGTAATTAGATAATTTAAAATATTATTCTTATATGTATGTATGTATTTTTCAACAGTGGGTGGTAATCATTTTATTTAAAAATAATCATTAACTATGAAATAAAGACATTTTAATTCGGCTTTAATGATTTTGTTGAATATTTTTAAGATCTCACTTCAAATGTTTATGGCGTTATCTCATTTAATATATTAGATAGCGGCGAGTTTATAAATAAGTATATAGAGAAGGAATAACATATATATATCTTAATATTACATAACAGATTGTACTTGTAGTTGTATTTTCTTACATGTTTAACCCACAACTACTCCATATGCTTTTTATCTTATAATTATTTAAAGCTGCTTACAGTAAACGATTTTCATAATTTGTTCTGCGATATGGAACATTTAAAATAACTTGAAATTATTCCTTAAATGAGTAAATAATAAAAAAAAAAATTAGTGTTTATCGTTAGTACATTTGACACTGTCAAGCTGTGAAGGAAATTAAGACGTTAAATTATTTTATTATTAACTAGCTTTCCGTTCGCAGCTTCGCCCGCGTGGAGTTCGGTTACATCGCGTTTCCAAGAGAACCTTTCAAGAGTCTGGGATAAAAACTATCCTATGTTCCTTCTCAAGGTCAACTTTATCTCTGTAACTTTATCTCTTATCGTATCAAAAACTATTAACGCTACGTATGTAGTGCATGAGAAAACATACAGTAAGGGTAACGCTTTTTACGGAATCCGCAAAATGCGAATAGTATCAACTTCCCTCACACCTCATAGTCTTTGTCAGAAGTCATTCTTTCGAATCGACTTTCATTTGTAATACAAAACCTGGCTCAAGGCTGGATCATGGTAAGGACCAGGTAAGTACACCTCCAAAATAGTTCACGCGACTTTGACCCTTATTGATTTTAAACGGTTACAGGATTTTTATTATAATCTAGAAATAAATGCCATATGTTGAGTTGATTTAAAGTCAAAAACACCTTAATTTCATATTCGCTTGTCCGTATTATCAATATTTATTTAGTTTAATTATATAACTAAAAAATGTAAACTCTTTTAATATTGATTCTGTTTTATATACAAATTGCTTTTGTTTGTTCGTTTGTTATTTTATATTTAAAATTATTCCCGCCTTTGTATTATCTTGAAAAAAAAATATAGTTTCTCTTGTTGTTTTATATCTCATATATTTCATCCATTTTCCTTTAAATATTAATTAGTTAGTTAGAATTAGTTATTTAGTTTAATTGTAATTCTCAGTTGTATCTGAATATCTAACTAAAAAAGTCATATCAAAGTTATTCATATTACCAATTTTCTTTATCATATATTTTTAATACAGAAACAAAGATACTACTGACCGTTATTGGTAACTGATAAACGGTCATTGACACTACATATTACAATTAAAAGTTAACTTAAATATCACCTCATATAAATATTTTTGTTATGGTAACATTTGTAACATTTTATCTAAGACCTACAATCTCTTTATATAAAGTAAGTGGTGGCCTAGTGGTTAAAAGGCCCGCCTCTCATGCGGGCAAGTACCAATGTCATTTTTCCGAGTCATACGTACTCTCTAAGAGTATTTAGGCATCACTGATTCATGCATTCCCAAAGAGGGTTGATGTCAGGCAGGCGGCCGGTCGTAAAAACAATTTGCCAAAACTATTCACAACGTGTGAGGCAGACCCTGGCTACAGCTGGGAAATTGCCAGGTAGAAGAAGATGAAGTACAATCTCCTCATATAATACAGATGTTACAAAGAATAATTGAAAATAGAGCATTAATGTTTTGCTTTGAAACACTATTACAATGCAAATGTTTGTATTAATATTCAAGTTACTAAACTACGGACATATACTAATTACAGACGGATCACGGTTATGTTGCTATATTTTAGCAATTCTTGAATAATTTTTAAACTATGCATTATGTATTAAACACACTTACATATTCATTGTTGTGTGTAATAAAAACAAACATATTTCGATGCATTTATATCGATAATATTTAATATTATTATATAAAAATTCTTATATTATGAACAGATTTGAAAATGAGAAACAAATATACTTTCATTTAAGTAAATTTGAAATGAAAAAATATTTTTTTTATTTTCGCATAAAACGCATCCATGCATTTCTAAATCACAATTTGTGACTGAAGATTACGTCTTAATAGAATCGCTCCGCTTTTTGTTATATGATTACTTTTAACGAATTATACATGCAAATAATCAATTTCTCGTACATATTAAACTACAAGGCGCTATGGCACAATTTCCCTTTGAATGTATTTTATTTCTTAAAAGGCTGTTTCGATAGACCTTGGAACTGGGAGACCTCTCGTTTTGAGCAACTTAATTGAATTTTATTGTTTGAAGTAATATATTACATATATATATTTAAAGAAAATTATCAACGAAAGTATAGGTAGGTACATACATAACACTTAAACAAGTAAACAGAATAGATAGATACGTTTTAATTTAACCATTTGTTATGTAATATTACAATGACTTATAAAAACATAAAATGTAGGTGATAATATTCCTTATAACTCTTCGGTTAGAAAGTTTTAATATGTTAATAACCAATTAAAATACTACAATAACTATACATTTGACCTTACTTTGTTATAATTGTAAATATTTTATTATCCACTTAGCGAAGTCGATTTAAAATATCTGTCACTAAGTACATGCCGTGGTTAACGCCAATCTGTTACAGTCGCTTATACGTTGACGATATCACAATATTTATATATATTTACATTAGTTTTAATTCAGTAATATTTTATATAATAAATATTAAAAGGCGTGTAAAAAACACACGATTCGTTCCATATATTATTATTGAAAAACATCGATATTAAATAACTGGTATGTTTAATATAATTATATATTTAAATTAGATATTTTTTTCTAGATATAATATTTATTTATTATTTTATATCTACATCATCTCGTCTGCCCGTGATCACGGTTGCTGTAAAGTAACCGAAACGTCGGGAGTACGTAGTTATATAATAACAAAAAACGCGTAGTATTCGAAAATCTTAGTTTCATTTAAATGTATACGATAAAATCTTAGCTATGATTAAAATTATAAATATTTTTTATATATTAAAGAACGAAAAGCAACCACTCGATGAAACTGATGGTAAGTCGTAACAACCACATATATCTTTAAAAGGTTTTGTTTCATATCAATTATTACCCTAAATACATATAGAAATATTAAAAGAAATTAAGGTATTCGCTTTAAAGGAGAGGGGAATCAAACGCTTCAAGCTTTCTGCTAATAGAATAGCTGTAACTGTAACAGCTTATAGTAGGTATATGTATAATGGCAATTTTTTGTTAATTTTCAATATGAAAAAGATTGTACTGATAGAAGAAGTAAATATGCAAGCCGAAAGTCATCGGTTGTACTTAGAAGCCCAAGTGTATTGTTTTATTCAAGGGCTGTTTATAATTATATATTTTTTATACCTTTCACATTGATATAAAAAGACATGTCTTTATATTTTAACATAATTGTAAGTTTTCTAAATAGAATTAATCTTTTGGACTACTAGGCGGTATTTTATTATTTTATTCTGAAAAACTACAATAAAAAATCATCTCGTCTCCCCGTAATCAAATCGACCGTGGTATGTGGTTTTCTAAAATAAAATAATAAAATAACGCGTAGTTCATTCGATGATATAAGTTTTATTTAAATAAATATTCGCGAAAGTCTTAGATTTCATTATATAAGTTTTTGTAATATCTTTATTTAATGGAACAGAGTTTTGTAATGAAAATGAGACGTAGTAGATAAATTTATGTGATATATTACAGATACATATTTAATTGACCTTTAAAACAGCTTTATTCATATTTTTTTATTACAATATTATCCAGTAACAATACGATAGTATGTAAAATCGCAAACAAATACGCTATTAATTTTCTTCCCATATCTTTCGTTAACATGAATCCCTAACATTATTTTCAATGGGTCGATCTTGAAGCAGTCTCCCATTCCAACTTTTCTCAAGCGTTTAATCACAGCTATACTAAATATGTATCGTGAATCGATACAAAATTTCATAGCGGAAGGTCATAGTGCGCACTTGCAACGACCTTTGACCTAGACCCTGACCCCGGCATTTGTGCAGCTTTCCTCGAAATATCAAAGTTCGTTGCCACCCCATCCACCCGCCGCTACGTCAGCAGAATTACCCCCCAAGTGGTGGATGTAACCCCACACATACAACGCTATTTCGCAACTTTCCACGCTCGCAATTCTACCATATACGTTATTGCAATACAGTTAGCTGTGAATCAAGCGAAGCTTACAAATTGCGGGCGTTCATCGTTGTTAATATTTTTTTTTGCAATTTGAATGCAATTTAGATGCAAGTTCATAATTACGAGGGTAAACGTGATGTAAATCGTACACCTGAGATTGTGGAATAACTTAATGTATGATTTATGATTTCCTAGCTCTCGTACTAATGACGGATAATTTGCGGAATTATAGACATATTATCTACGCTTTTTTTTGTATATGATAGATCTAAGGAATGACAATTGCCATCTCGAAACTTGATTAAGCTGTTCAATTAACTGTATTAAATATTATGTAAAAGTTTTGTAAACTAGAGCAGTGGTTAATAAGCTTGAATTCCTTTCATTTTGACATAGTACTAAGACGATAAACCCTAACTAATATATACCAAGAAATTTGTAACTATCAGTGATCACTGTATTTTATACCTTATTTCACATTATAATAAGGATTTACATATACAGGTATAATATTTGATAGGTGTAAAATTAGTTTATATATAGTTATGGAAAAACGTAGTTTGGGTCCAATTATCAACTAAGTCCCTAAGAAATTACTCAGTTTGTGGCTGGATCCCAGCTGGGTACAGTTTAAATTTGCATATGAAACATACGACACTATATTGCAACCACAAATCATAATGGAAACATTGATTTACGAAAACAAATATCTATATGTCATGTTTAATAAGTGTCTATTATAAAAATGCTGGATTAAATACACTAGTATTTATGTAAGTTATAAAATAATATTTGAAGTGCTAGAACCAAGCTTTGGTCAAGTTACTATAGCTTGAAGATGGGTTAGCTTGACCAGGGAAGTACCACCCTCTCACATAAGATCGGCGTGAAGTAGCCTTTAATGGCTGAAATTCGTCTGTTGAGTGAGAGAGCTGGTTGCCCTTTCCCTGTTCCCACCATTTCCTTATTCCCACCTAAAAAGCTACCTCTTCAAAAACCCCTGTTGATAACGCATCAACAACATCTCTTTATTTTGCAGATGTAGGCCTCCTGCTCATTTGCCACCCTTATTATTTACGTAGCTCTTTCGTTTCTTCTTAAACAAAGAAAATTTTCCATGTTTATAGATATTTCACTTTTTCAAAAGTTAATACGAAAACCTTTCTTTTTGATGCCAATTATTAAATAAATTTTTCTGTCATACTAAAAGATTTTATTTCAATTCTTAATAATAATATTTCCATATATTATCTGTAATAAGCTCTTTGTGCTAACATATATACACCTGAACAAATTTCAACATTTACTTTTACCCGGTTGATAACGAAATATGTCACCGTATGTTTTCATTAAAACTTTCTCGGGAGACTAATAATTTTAGGCATCAGTGTTACTCGATTTGCACAACTTAGAACCTCCGACGAAATAATTAATCCTCGAATAAACGTCACAGGAATTGAACGACCTCGATAAAATAAAATCATAATACTCACATACTATACAAATATATTACAAGCTTAAATTCAAATGAAAGAGAAAATAAATTTACATACAACACATTGAAAGATGAAGCGATTGAAAAGTATACATTAATAGAACGGAGGTGAATGAGGTTGTGTGGGAGTCAATGAAACCGTAGGCGTAATGGAGGCCTTCCTACCCCCTAACCCCCTTTGGGTGCCGGGATGGGGGCCCGGGAAGGGGGCCTGAGGGGTCCGGGGTCGCGGGGGGGCCCGCCTACGCCCCTGAATAACGTGAATGGGTGACGCAGGCGGTCTACATTTTTATGTATGTAAACATTGTCCCAGTTATCTCTTGATGGAATGCGTTCGTATTAGAACTTTTTGTTGCTCTTTGCTCCGATTGTCTTTTGTTATATTTTGATGTTCCCCAAGATACAATCTCGATATTACTCGGCCCCATTACGTTATTTATTCGGGAGGGTCAGTGTTTGTAAAGGTTTGTTACAATATATTAGAATGTAAATATTAATTGGCGTATGAATCTGAAATTTATATTTAACTTTAACCTTTTCATTTTAACTCATAGATTTGTATTTATTGTTGCGAATTCGCGGAAAACTTTACGCTGGAAAAATTAAACTGTCCCTTAAAATAATTGTCGCTCGTAACGAGGGGAGGTATTTAAGGTGAAATAATTGAAATTTATTCGCTTTAATTGTGTTTCTTAGTTTATTGAGTGACATTATTCGTTTCAAGGTCAAATTAATATTAATATTTGACACGCCTTTTGTATTATCCTTCATATTGACTTAGGTGAATTTTAGACATGTTTCTTGTATTGAACCAACACGTGTTTATGATTATATTAAATCCAAATCTAGATTAGTTTCTAATATTATATTTTCTCGGGAAATTTATACGTAAAAATATTTTTTATCAGCAGTCTTTGGACAATATCTTCAAGCATGTCTGTCAAGTTCCCTTACAAGGAAATATCTTCAAAATAAACGCACACGGTTTTAAGTCTTTCGTTCTATAATAAAGTTTAGTATTATGAAGTACATAGTATATGAATTAAAATTAGAAGTTGTCTTGTGTATAGTTAGACGGTATAAACTCACTATAAGTACTGAACTCGAAATACTATCATACTCCAGAAATTACTATTATACTTATATGTTATTGTATATATTTATACATGACTATTGTTTAACTTTAAATGAACGTATCATGTCATGTCTTTCATGTTTAAAATTAAGTGATCTTTCAAAGGAAAGCATTGATTTAAGAACATTCAAACATACTCAAATATGTATGTATATGTCATAAATGTAATAAGTAGTTTATTATAATAATGTTAGATTAAACATACTTGTATATGTAAGCTATATAAATAATATTATTATATAATGTATGTATCCCTTAGTTTAAATGTAATTTTATCTTATATACACAGAGAAAATTTCTTTGTTTTTAGATATTTTTCTATAAGTATATTTGGGATAATATTTTTTTCTAATCACATAATGCTTGTACGTCGTTATCTATATCATGGCGTGAATTATATGTATAAATATATTATGTCTATAAATATACAATTTTAATCTAAATAGCTAATTCATTTTATCCTTTGTTTTCTTTAATTTATGGAGTAAATAAAATATTATTAAGTTATCATTGATAAAATCTGTAGAGTTATACATTTTAAACTCATTAAATACGTAAAAGGTTGATAATCACTGAAAAGAAACTTATTTTATTCAAGACTTTAATAATAATTCCATTCATTGTTGTACCTAAAAATTAATCTTCCTGAAACAAAGTTATTGTTATTTGGAATAAAGAATTAAATAAGTTCTTTTCTAATTATAAAACAATAATAATATTTTATTCGATAAATGCGACATTTAAAATACTTTCTCTCATTCTATTAGTCTATTTCTGTATAGTAATTTAAAAGCATAAAGAGAACCTTTTCGTCCGACGAGCAGTAACTACGACCTGACCTAACCAAGCGCGAAATAAATAAATAGCTCCAAATGAAACAAATCTCTATTCCCATCCCATTAAGTTTCATTATCCATTGTTGAGATCCAATCTCGAAGCTCTGAACCACGCATCTACGTTCTACGCAGTTTATAATTCCTTAGCCGATGACGTCACCGGTCCAGCCTTATACGTCACTTAAATGCGTCGTTGATGAAACGAAATTTTAATACATACGGATTATTCGACGACTTAAAAGGGATTACTCCTTTGACAAAACTCTCAATTATATAAGCTGGTAATACGCCATTGACCGCCGCGCTGTATTAAATTAAATACATTTTACATAATATTAAAAAAACGGTTTAAATATTCATTAAAAGTTATCCGTTATTTGTGAAACTTCATGATTTAAGTGATATGTGTTGTAATTTTTAAAATATAGTGTTTTTCTTTGAAAGAAATTTATTTATCGTCGGCCATCTTGGTCTTAGAAAACAGGTTTTGCTTGACGTGTCAGAAACAGAGCTCGTATTTCGTGAAATAAAAATAAATAAATACATTGTTTATGGTTGAAACAATTCAAACAATTTTTAATAAAAAAGTTTTAAATTTTATTCGTTTGTTTAAATTAATTTTGATGCATTTCCATTTCAGATATAGGATGTATTTATGAATGTAAATGTTTTATATAGCGTAGGTAACAGGCATAAAATTCAATATCGGAGAACAGATGTACTCACTAATGTACCAATTGTTTTCAACGGCTTTGTCTGTATGAATAGCATTGTGCCGACTTTCAGCCTGATTAGTCAAATGTAGAAGTTATTTTTATCTTATAAAAGCCTATATTATACTGAAAATAATATAATCTTCTATCTTCTTCTTCTATATATATAAAAATGGATCGCTGTTCCTTAGTCTCGCTAAAACTCGAGAACAGCTGAACGGATTTATCTTATCTTAGTCTTGAAATATTCGTGGAGGTTCAGGGAAGGTATAAAAGCTGAAAAAATTTGATTCATTACTGGAAAAACCATAAAAACAGCTCTTTTCTATTTCCCATACAAACGTTTTTTTTTTAACATTAGATTTGACAACTAACTAATATGTCAATCATTCTGTCGCACTTCAAAACACGGAGATTTATGTCTTACAGGTAAACTCCAAAAATATAAATAAAAAAACGTAATACATATTTCTTGATTATAGGGCGATACGAAGTTCGCCAGGTCTTCTAGTATTTAAATATTAATTCTAGTACATTGAATTCTATGTGTAATCCATTAAGGGATAGTTTTTTACTTGTTCGTTGGCGTTGACTGATGATACGAAAATTACATAGCACGTCATGAATAACGTTAGGGAGACATTTATTATACGAAATATGACGGACGGGGAAATTTAGGAACAATGGAAAACGTTTAACATATATAAAATATGTACATATAAAACTGATATAAAATGACATTAAATTTATTTGTATGAAAATTTCTTATGTACATAGATTTTTCTTTTAATCTATTCGATTGTATACATCGAGTATTGTCTTGTTAGCTTGTACATTATATAATTTGTCGCGAGCCTCAAACCTCCCTACTCAGTAGTGGTGTGAGGTTCTATTTCTGAAGTATTCGTTAAGGCAGTGAACTTTAACGTTACAGATGGTACAAATGTATACTCTTGTAATGAAGTTAACATATTTACTTTACAGTAACCTTATTTCGTATTCTTGCTTCCTTATTTCGGGGGATTTTATACCATTAGGCCAAACGTTTGTCTAAGTTTAGGAATGTATTAGTAGTTATATAGTCATTGCAACTTGAGTCAGTGGTGGCCTAGTGGTTAAAATTCCCATCTTTCATGTATGAGGGCGCGGGTTCGATCCTGGCAAGTACCTATGTGATTTTTCCGAGTCATATGTACTTTCTAAGAGTATTTAGACATCACTGATTATTGCATTCCCAAAGAGGATGATGTGAGGCAGGCGGCCGGTCGTAAAAACAATTAGCCGAAACTATTTACAACATGTAAGGCAGACCCTGGCTAAAGCTGGGAAATTTCCAGGTAGAAGAGGATAATCACTACAACTATGTTGTGTACTGAGCTTTATTTGTTTTAAAGACTGTGTCTTAATTAGGTAGTTTATATAAAAAACGTAAATAGAAATTTAACATGAACGATAGATATATGGGAAGAAAATATTGTATTACAATTAATTTGTTACTAAGTAAGCAATTATTTCCAAACGTCAGTGAAATTTCTTTCACGAATGGGCAGAGTTAATCCCGATCTATATACAAAGATTAAGGGGATTCATTCCTCTAATTCCAACAATTAATGAAAGGAGCCAAATAACTAGGTTGTATCGATGATCTAGAAGAGATTCAGAAGTAATGTAAGTTAATCAATCCCAAATAAAGTTACGATCAAATCGCAACAAGTTTCTATATAAATTGTGACATCTTTTATATATATAGCATCTATTTCAATTTAAATTATATATTTTTTTGTTTGTTTATATGTCAATCTATTGGAAATTTGAAAGTTACTATTTTTAATATAATATTTGTATTATAAAATTACCAGTTTTTGTTAATAAAATGGATTTAACTGATCTGTTTAATTAATAGACACGTAAATGTCTATTTTTTATATAATATAACTCGTATTTTTTTCTAGTTTTGTTAAATTTATTAGTATTATTATACAATATATTTAGAGACAATGATCATGCATTCATACAGACCAAAAGTAAATGTACATTCGACGTTTATAAGACCATCAATATGTACCAGCTCTTCCGTATTTATATAATATTCTTCAACCACAATAAAAGTTCAAACAAAAAAATCTCTCAACTAAATTTAATATAGAATAAAACAATGGAATTTTATTCTTTAGTTTACTCGTGCTTGAATCAAGATCCACTTTTACCGCTAAGTGGAACTGCTGGATATATTTGAAGAAAATTTTCTCGACTTACATCGCCGTGGGATGTTTGAGTGATGTATTCTTTCAATTGGAATAGACTCGCTAAGTCTATGTTAGAAACTAATTAATGTACGATACAAAGTGGGATTAATTAATAGTTTTAACATCGTCTAAGTGTGAAGCTCATGAACTATATTTTACTTATAAGAACTTCTAGACTGTTCTAGAATGTTCTAGAAAATATATAGAACTCATTCCTTGTTAAAGAAAAATTCTTACGAATTTTAATGCGTACATAAATTTGCTTTTTTTCTTTCTAACATATCATATACATATATAATTTTTGTCTCATATTTTAACCTTATAAATGTATACATTTCTTTGATCATTTCCAAAACGTTATTTGTGTAAATGTATTAAATAACGTGAAGCTCGAATTTCTACTGACGGAAATTCTTACAGTGTTTTATTTTAGAATTTTACTTATTTAATGAAATAATAATATATTATATATGAGCGTTTGAGCTAAAACATATGCAATACATAATGTATAGAATTGAAATAAGATTTTCTAATTATATTTATAAAATCTTTATAAATTTTTATGTAACTCAACTCAAGTAAGTATCATACTTTTATAACATATGTGACTCGATCATATTATTTTCAATACTGTAAATATTATATTTTATTCATAACATTTTCACTCCTATTGAAAGTTATGTTAATATATTTAAATTTAACTCTCGAACTTTATCACGGTACAGCTGAAGTTTCATAAATTATACACAAGCTTGCATAATAAGGATATTTTTAGACATATTTTTAATTAAATAATTCATCCATATCTACCTTGGAAGATCCACGAATCCTTACTCTAATTACTGCCTTGATAGCAGCTTATTAAGACTTAATTTAAATTTTCGATTTCAGATGGAAATATTCGAGATTTTTCCTGTAATTAACGCTCAGTCTGTTTTATATTAAATATTTCAAGTTCACGTTTTACCGAGGTCTTTATATAGAAGATATTCTTGTATATAAATTATATATATAGTCACATTCATTGAAGTATTTTTTCTTAACAGTAAAAATAAAAGTATTTATAAATCGTTCAATAAAACTCCTATTTCCTTCTCGATACAAAGTTTTCAATTAGCTAAAAGGTTTCACTAAACTTATTACAGAGCAAAAAAATTGCTTTGTTTGGTAGTAACCGAATTATTCTAAAGCTTTTTTTAAAATCTAAAATAACAAAAAAATAACAAAATAATTATTTATAAGGTTTGCTGTGACTATAAATTAAATTGCCACTTTAATATAAAATGTGGACTTTTATCTTTCTCAGAGAATTAAGTTAATCTTGGTAGCTGTAATAATTGTACAACCTAAGTCAATTTGCGTCGGAAGATACAACAGTAGTAGAGCCTTTTGGATTTATTTAAAACAACTTTTTGACGTGACTTTCCTCGCTTTATATATTTCACATTTCATATAAATTTTGTTCTATGTGTATGTTATTAATAATGAAAATTATCTGGTAGTAAGAGTTAGTCATTACTTAAAATAATAAAATAAGGATACTTTAAACTAAACAATAAATATTGCTGTAATATAATTTCATTTGTAGGTATATTGCACCTGAAAATTCTCTATAAATATTTAAATGTTTCATTAAAATCGGTTTAGCTTTTTGGTAGGATATTTTTTAAAAAATACCTAAAACATAAATAAAACCTTTATAAAAAAAGTATAAAACAAATACAGAAGAATTAATTTAATGGTTCTTAATACATTCTTGTTTTCTTTAGTTTATATGTATTAAACATTTGTTTTATTATATTTCAAATAAAAAATAAGTAGAATATAAAACAATAAATTTATTTTTAAATAAGAATAAATAAAAAAATAAATTGCAAATAAATAAAAAATTACGGAAAATGCCAAAGCTACTGACAAAAATATCAACACAAGAATTACACATATATTTTAGTGAATTGAGCTAAAAATATTGCATTTAGCGTCATTAAATTTAAATACATATTTAAAAACAAGGAAAGCCGGGTGAAACAATAAGTGTAACAAAATAATTAGGATGTAAAGGCTTAATAATAGTATAATAGGTTTTATATAAGCGACAAGTATCCTGAGAAATCATAATTTGTGTGAACATGCATTGTTTGAATTATTATAAATAATATTATTGCTTTACAATTGATTGTCAATTACGATAATTACGAAGCAACGTTTTATGTATAATTAGAGACTAAGAAACTTATACATATGTATACATATATACATGTATATACATATATGTATATAAATGATTCATCAAATACATTTAAGTAGACGACTTCTTAAGGACTTGTATTTTAAATGTCGTTTGCTGTTACATAAAGTTTTTCCACTGTTTTATTTATAGAGGTGATCATGAATAAAGATAATAGGTAATAGTTTTTCATCTATATTCATAGAACAATATCGAAAATTTATAAGACACTATTGAGCCATTTAAAATTTAGGTTTGAATCTATCGGGTCTTTTAAATTATTAAGGTTTGGTTGAAATATAGATACATATATTTGTGCGTGTGTGTATGTGTGTATGTCTAAATAAATTTTTACTTAAATCATGTTAATATACATATTTTTAATCTAACAATGTAATATTAATACTTAATCACAATGTAAGTTCGAAAGTATAAAATGAAAAATTTCATTGTCACAAACAGGATTGAACCTGCACCTTCTAAATATCGTGTAATAGTTACTTTTCTATTTAAGCTATAGTGCCCTGACTCAAATCGGTACATGATTTTAGTTTAAATAATGTATTTATAAGCAGGAAATCATATAAATATTAAGAGTCCAACTGATAAGTCATTTTCTCTTCACTTTACTCTGCCTTTTTTTCTTTCTGGAGTATGTAAGGCAGCTCTACAATAATAATATTAATTTTTATTTGTCATTTTTCGACAATAACTCAGTTAAATCCGTGCGTAGGAATCCTTAATCAAGTTTCGCATCAATAAAGGATTCTTTTTGTTCAATATAATTTTATTGAACAAAATGTTATAGGAATTACAATATATTTTTGCTTATTTTTATCTGATAAGCCTGTAAATAATTTGCTATTTTAGTTTATATTGTTGGTTTAAAAATTAATATATATTTGAGTTGTTTATATTTTATTGTCTCCTACAGTTATTTAATCATTAATGAATTAATTTAAGTAAATATAAAGTTCTATTTTAACTTTTAAAATTTAATTCAAACTTGACAAATAGTAGGCATATTATGAGGTCTAAAATATCCTTTGGTCCACACCAAATTTTATGCGACATATAATCCTACTATTAAAATAATGACTTTATATTTTTATTTCACAAAATTTCGGGACATAACTATGTTTTTTGAAACTGCTTTTCATATTTTACTTTAGTAATTTTTTAACCGACCTTAAGTCTCTTTTAGCAAAACCGAGATCAAGGCACTATGAGATGAAACAAACATTCTTTTAATATTTTTTTCATGTTGCCGAAAACTTTCTTACAAAGTTCTATACGAATAGCTGCAATCTCGCGTCGAATATTTTCTCGAAACGCCTTTAAAGTTGATGGTGAATTGTTGTAGACCAGAGATTTGAAGTATCGCTACAGGAAAAAGTCACAAGGAGTAAGATCAAGTGATCTCGGAAGCCAGGCCATGTCACAAAAGCAAGTTAGAAATTTTGTAATAAAATTGATTTGAGTTTACTCATTAAGTTCTTGGAGTTGTGAGCAGAAGCCCCATCATTATAAAAATGTTCTGTAGTTGAACCTAGTATGAAGGTGTAACTCTGGTATAGAAAGTGCACGCAAAGTTAAGCTGAAAGTGCTAAATCTTCCAGATTACACGCTGTAGTTCAGAATTCATGGAATAAAACATTATTTTTTTTACTTTTAAGACGTATTATCTTCTCAAATCTATAAATATATACTTTTGGATTTTTATGTCTTAGTTTATATAAATATGTTTTCGTTTGACTTTATACATATTTCTTACTGGTTACCAGTAAAACCGCAGTATATGTATATGCTTAAAGCTATGCATGCTGTGTAATGTCTAAGGTCGATATTCATGCATGCAAACCGTTTACTGAAGTCAATCTTTTCATCACTATAAACTAAACGCTCGCTACTACTACTTAAATTTATACAACAAATAAGTGTATGTAACTTAGAAATTCTTGAAGTAAAACTTAGATATAGCTTCCGGTGTTAGTTTTGAACAAGATATTACACAAGAACATACATATGTGTGTGTATATGTAGTATAAAATCATATCTTGCACTAAACCAAGTATATAACATCAGTATGTCAGCGACTGGACATCAAAGCAAATGTCAGAAGCCTTTTGTTTCCAACCCGGATTTAAAAAGGATACACTTACAATCGAAATTAAACCTTACATATACATACATAAAGTTTATAATCCTACATCAATATATCTCCAGTTAGTACCTTTATACGTTCAGTTTGACAGTATTGAATGTCAAGGGTAAGCCTACGCTGTAGTAATTTGTTTGTCGGTGACTTTTGTTCGCATGTTTACACTGCTGTGTTCAATTAATAATAAAATCGAGCCTCCCACAAGCACGTGCTGAACTGATATATAGATCAAATAAACTAAAACTAAAATATTATAAGAGAAATATATTAGTTAGAACAAGAACTTATTGTAATTTCTCAACAAATATAGTCTCGTTATTGGGTCTTATATGTCTTATCGTCAACAATATTGGTGTGAAAACGCCTTTACTATTTCTATATATATTAAATATTACCAAAAATTCATAATGACTATCGGTACATTATATATTAGTTAGTGCGGACGGAGGCTTAGAAACAAGCGCCTTAAATAAACAAAATATATCCTTGATAATTTCGTATTCATAAGTTATATCTATAAAAAGAAACTCTTCTGCGACGAATATATTAATAAATGATTTACGTACAACATTATTATAGAAAATATTCCTTTAACACTAAAACCAGTACACTCGAAAATAACTAAATATATAAGCATGAACACACACACATCCCTACTAATATTATAAATGCGAAAGTAACTCTGTCTGTCTGTCTGTTACGCTTTCACGTCTAAACCGCTGAATTGATTTTAATGAAATTAGGTACAGAGATAGAGTTGACCTTGAGAAAGAACATAGGATAGTTTTTAACACAGACTTTTGAAAGAATCTCTTGAAAACGCGATATAACCGAACTCCACGCGGGCGAAGCTGCCGGCGGAAAGCTAGTATATATATAGATATAAAGTTTGTTCCGAATAAAATAATATGAAAGGACTATCTACATAAGGTTTGACATTATGTACAAGGTGTGGCTTGATTTAGAAATATCACATACTGTTACTAGATCATAATTGCTAGGTATAATAATTTAGGCTTAAAAGGACACTGAATATATTAAGTTCATACTAAACTTTGATACTAAATTAAATCCTATTTTCTATTATACTAGGTTTTGCTCGCGACTTCGTCCGCGTTAATTTCGGAATAAGTAATAAATGTATAGCTGACTGTAACTCTATTCTGCCCTAGAGGCCATAAATAAAAGACATTGGAATTTATTAAGTTTTTTTACCAGAATTAAATATCCTATGTCCGTCACTTTGCTCTAAGCTATGTCTCCAACAATTTTCAACCATATCCCTACAGCTGTTCTTTAATTATAAATAGTGTATCTAACACAAATTTCTTATATATATTTACTAATTGAATTGAAATCTTAAACAATTATTATTATACTGACATCCTTCAACCTCATTGCGAGTATTATTAAGGAAACACATTATTTTTTATTATTGGACATAACTAACATAGTTTCAATAGTTGTGAGATATCATTGTTATTAATCAATTATTAATGTTTCAGATTATACAATGATATATATTGTCAAGTCAGTGGTGGCCTAGTGGTTAATAAGATCCGCCTCTCATGCATGTGGGCGCGGGTTCGATCCTGGCCCGGGCAAGTACCAATGTGTTTTTTCCGAGTCATATGTATTTTCTAAGAGTATTTAGACATCACTGATTAATGCATTCCCAAAGAGGGTTGATGCCAGGCAGGCAGCCGGTCGTAAAAACAATTAGCCAAAACTATTCACAACACGTAAGGCAGACCCTGGCTAAAGCTGGGAAATTGTCAGGAAGAAGAATAGGATTTCATATCAGAATAATATTCTTAAGAAAATTTTTATTTTTAAATCGTATGTTAAATACGTTGAAAACATATTTTTAAAGCCTAACGCTCGGAACATACACCTGAGTCCATTGTGGTATTTGTAGTAATACTATGAAAGGGAAAGGAATTGCAATTCCATCATAACTTAGTTGTTAGCATGAGAAAAACATCTGGTTTGTATCATATTCTTATTTTATAACTATCAATATTATAAATATTTTCTTATATATAATAAAAAATTTCACTCGGGAGTCAACAGCCACCTATTAAAACACTTCAAGGAAATTAATTTATTAATAAAGTAATAAATAGTTTTAATGTTAATGGTACTTACTTCTATAAGGACGTTCGATATTTGTTAAGTATAAACAATTCTCTCAAACCAATGACGTCGCGATAATTATAACAAATACGATTTAATTTATCCAAAAGATAACACTTAAGTTATTATTTTATCTAAGTACACTTTATTATATCAAAAAATAAATTTTCATCAGTCTATCAGAGCCCACTGCTGAGCTAAGTCTCTTCTCAAATGGAGAAGGTTTGAGCATTAATCACCACGCTTGCTCAAGATGGGTTCATTATATAATCGTAACAAATTAAAAATATACATACATTCAAATATCAACCTTAGCAATTATATATAAAATTGTTATATTAATATACAAATCTTTATCTGTACGGAATCCTAAAAATGGTATAGCGAGAGGTATGACCTATAGAGTTGTAACATAAAATACACTATATATTACTTCACATAGCGCTTCTAGGTGTGGCAAGGACACCTACCTGCATTATGCAACGGCGCATGGCTCGCTATTGAAAAACTTTTGATATTTGATAACTTTTATATATGATATAGATAAATATTATATAAAAATATATTTACTTTGTCGTAATATGCGTGCATTTATTAGTAAGAACAAATATAAATAATACATAAATTTTCTATAGAGAAAAAACCGAATTTTTCATTGACTTATATACATAGATTTAATTCATATTTACTTCATTGAATAACGTTATATATAAGTCCTTTGTATATTTAATTATAATGATATAAAACATATGTCGTAACATTTAAATAATTTGTTTATTATATAACTTATTTCTTTGGAAGTCAAGTAAAAAAACTCGTAAACTTAGTAATGTGTATCGATGTAATAGAAATTAGTAAAGCCTTCTTCTAGAAGATGGTTCTACCTGACAATTTCCCAGCTTTAGCCAGGGTCTGCCTTACTTGTAAATAGTTTTGGTAACGCTAATATTGATAATTATTTTTATTACAATTCAATATGTCTTTGTTCTGTTCTAGACATGTCAAAAACGTTTATAAGTCAATATTATAACGACGTTTATCTGATAGCGGGTGTTGGTGTAAAATATTCATAGACTAATAATACCTATTAATAATTACATTATAAATCATAAGTCAATGATAGATTATTTGGATTCAACTCAATAAAATATACACAAAATTAAAGGTTTCCTGTTATTAAAACAGAATGAAATATAACAAAGGTCGTTTTAACATTTAATATATTAAAATAATAAGCAATTATTTAGACGAAAAAATACGTATAAGGATATAGATTTTTAAGGCAAAAACTCTAACATTACACCAAAAAGTCGAAATGAAACTCAAACCAATTTACGTGTGTCCACAGGGACGACGAATGTAATATAACGCGCTAGAGATTTGTAGTACACTTGATTTATATCCTGTTATACTCGAATGACATATACATATACACAACTAAATGACACAACGACACAAAAAATGTGTCACAGTTATCATTATCATTAGTATCATATATATTTTATCACGTCACTATATTATGGTGAAATATTACATACATGAGGTCATCTAAAAATATCCTCAACTAAATAGGCCTTAAAATAAATAACAGTTGATAAGAAGGGTAAAGTGGTAAAAGTTATTTCATAATCCATTGAGCAATATCATATTTATTGCAGAACACAACCAACGTAAATGCAATATCATCTTGCTAAAGATTTTTCTCATCACTTCCCTTGCTTTATATAATGAAAACAGGCTTTATGTAATAAAAATAAAATTCTATGTTAAGAATTTTTTATACATATATTTTGATTGATAAAAAATTATTGGTTTTATATATATGATGAATTATAGATAGCGGGATGAGGTATTATTTTAAAAGGAAAGTTACGAAGTTGTATAACAGTTGCATAATGCTAGGATCGTTTGTTCACGTAATGGTTCCTACTAACGGTCAAACTCAAAGTAATGAAAACAACAAATGAGAAACGATACCTACTTGAGATATAAATGTTTATAAATAATTATGGAACAATGAAAATATACTGATAGCGGCGAGAATATAAAGAAAGACACATTTTGTATGATAGAATTTATTACTATCAGTCTTAAAACGAAATTTTTCATGTTTTTCAAACTATTAATACTAGGGGTGAGATTTATGATAAAAAAAACTATAAACACACCGTTAGTAGTGCGATTGAAACGCTGGGTAAGAATACTAAGAAAAAAAACTTTTTTGATTTTAAAAAATTCGCTTATAAAATAACGCTCTACCGATGAGATTGAAATCAATTTATATTCAAAAACAGTTTCACCTACACACCAACTTGAAGAGTTTAAATAAAATTCTTTATAAATATATATATATATATTATTTGGATAGTAGTTGACTATTATTCTACTCTTTAGTAGTAGTAAATGAGGTCGTAGGCGGTGGACGCACTATCTAAGGAACGGCCTATTTACCCTCTTCTTGTCGACGCCTAAATTATAATTCGAAGGAAATATGTACAGACGGGGGATTTTTTTTCAATCCTTTGCTGTGCATTGGGAAGGAGGAAAGAATAGAAAGTGCAAATTTAAATTGTATTGAAAATGTTAATGTATTTATAATCAATATGTGTATTTATTATTTTACATCCCAATTAGTATGGGATTAGGATTACAGTTAATAGAGCGACTTATGAATATATAATAAAATAAAACTTCCAATATTAATTCTTTTTATTGGTCAAAAATACTGACAGCTTCGATTTGTCCATATGAAATCTTTTTAGTAATAAACTTATTTCAATAAAATAAAGTTAAAAACAATATTTTTTCTCAGAATTTTATAATTTTGAATGAACTGAATTCATTTCATATTTCACTGGCTTCTAAGGTAACGTATATTATAGATATCGTTACTATATATTAACTAAACTAAACTAATAACTAATGATATAATAAATCGTATAGAAAATCGTATTTTATGCATATTTATAATTAATGCATCACTTTGTATTCTTACTTCCCTCCAAATTACAATTACTTAACAAAAAATCTCACAGTTTTCAGGTGTACAATCTTACTAAGGATTTACAATTTAATTCCTACACTACAGTTACAACTTTATCTAGTTATATTTTACGTTTACATTGAAAATTTCCGTTTAACTCAAATAACTATACATAGTAATGAACCTTCGATGAACAATAAGGTATATAATAAGACAATTATCTAATTCTGTTTCAATCAGTAATCACTTAGTGAGGATAATAAAATTATTTGTTGACGGGCAGACAAAGCTTGTCTACTAATAACTATGTATGTGGCTTTACAAGACGTAATGATGTTACAACAATCTATTTACTATGAAAATCTCATAATTGAAGTAATTCTATGAAGATATATACATTAGTGAGAGAAGGGCTGAGTCAGGGAAATTTAGGTGTGGTTGTTGTCAGTAATATTTGTAAAATTAGGATTTAAAATTATGTTTGTTTTTATATAGAATTGTTTATTGTTGTAATTATTTTTTGTCTATGATATAAGAATATATGTAGTTGTTAAGATATTTTTGAGCTGTCCAAACAGGACGACATGTTTCTTTTTTGTAAATAAAGATTTAAAAAAAAAAGTACTTTGTAATATTCTTTAAATGTAATTAATTCAAGTCACTTGCTTTTTATTTTATTGATTTAGAATATTGCTATTAATTCTTTCAAGGTAAAAAGAGTGACGTCGACACGTCGTTGTGAAAGTGCTTATAAAAAAATTACTATAGAAATTATATATATATATATATATTTTTTTCATATGAAAATCGCTCCAATCGTTCCCTTTCAACACGTGATGATTGAGAATAATTCTGATAGAGCCTTGTAGAGAATCAAAATAAGCTTGTATATATATTTTGCTAGGTACGTTACGATTTATTAGTAAAGAAATTTATTTCTCCTTTACTAGCAATAGATAAAGGTTTTTATATAAAAAGTGTATCAGTCAACTTATCATCTTAAGACGTAGCTCAAATATTTTAATCCCTTACAATAGTAATTAACATCTAAAAATTTTATATCTTTGCAATAATTATTGAGGGTTGAAGGAATATTATCTTTTATTGTACGTATTTTTTACATTGAAAAGTTTAAGTATTAATAGGAGTCATTTATTTAGAATACAATTGTAGATTTGAATCGTATTATATGGGACTATTTATTTATTTTGTGAGTTAAAGCTAATGCTTTGTTAATGATCACACGAGCTCGAATATGGTACATGTGTTGCAACATTTTTCTGTTACCGTCTTATTTTATATATTTTAGGAAAAGTTAATTATTACATATAAGTATCATGTTCTGTGTATAAATTTCTTTAATTTATCCTAAATTTATATGAATTTGATGACACTAACCAATATTTTAGAAGCCTTAAACCAGTACTGTCTCTTAGAATAATATATAGATTCAGACATATGTATAAGAGTAAGAGAAAAGGTTTAACATCGTTGAATTTGTATTTACTATAATAGATATGCATAGTTCATTTTTTATAGTAAGAACTAGCTTGTGTCAAAATATTTTCGTATGACGTACATGAAAAATCGGTTTCAATTCCTCCGTACTATTAAAATTCAAACAAGCAATCTCCGCCTACCACGTACATAGGTTTTATTTCCATCAATCTTCAACCCACGGTCGAAATGTATCTGAAATGTGATATTGGTTCAAAATGCTTATATCTCGTAATAAGTAATGAAACTCGTGGTACAGAGTAATTTAATTAAGTTAAAAACAAACAAAAAACACAATCAACTTGCAATGGCTTCGCGAACCAACAAAAATGAAAGTTCACAACAATCTTTCGACACGCGGAATTAAATTGACCTTTACAAGTTTCTTGGAGTTTTCAAAGTTACCAAATGGGCTGGCATCTCAGGAGGGTACTCCTGTAAGCTACTTGTATTCACCACCGTATTCTATCTGTTGACTTATTGTAAATTGTAGGGTTATTTATAGAAAAAACATGTCCAACTTTTTTTATTATGATATTGTAATTAATATATATATTTTTGGGAGGAAACTTGATGGAATGTATTAAAAGAATAAAGGTAATCTTAAGTTTGTTAATGTATTGTAATCTTTACCAATAAATTAAAACGCACTGTTTGTTCGTATTGTTATCGACGTTTGTTACTAAATGCATATACCAAGATAACATTTTTACAATATTTATTTGTCTGCTATAATATTAAAGTTAATCTAAAACGGTTGCTGTTATTTATGAGGGATATTGACTAGCAGATAGATAATGTAAGAAGAAATAACTAAGGATACTTTTATTCTAGAAATTAACCATATTACTATTGTGGCTTTTAATACAATTATAACTTCTTCTTCTTCTACCTGGCATTTTCTCAGCTATAGCCAGGGTCTACCTTACATGTTGTGAATAGTTTTGGCTAATTGTTTTTTTTTTTTACGACCGGCCGCCTGCCTGACATCAACCCTCTTTTGGGAATCGGAATTAATCAGTGATGACTAAATACTCTTCGAAAGTACATATGACTCGGAAAAAATCACATTGGTACTTGCCCGGGTAAGGATCGAACCCGCGCCCTCGTGCATGAGAGGCGGGCCTTTTAACCACTAGGCCACCACTGACTACAATAATAACTATTCCGCAGGGAAGAAATACAAAGCACAAAATACGTTTTTATATACTTATCTTCTGATTTGTTTATAAAATATATTACTTCACGTTAAACTAGCAACGGATATCGTATACAACCAGTATTGCAAGATGCTACACTTCCTCTTTAGACGACTACAAGCAGTTGGCGGCTATAACTCGTTATATAAAATTGAATCTAATAATAAAATCTTACCCGGGAGGCTTAGAAGACTTATAATAAACTAGCTTTCCGCCTGCAGCTTCACCCGCGTGGAGTTCGTTTATATCGCGTTTTCAAGAGAACTTTTCAAAAGTCTGGGATAAAAACTCGTATGTTCTTTCTCAAGGTCAACTATATCTCTGTACCAAATTTCATTAAAATCAGTTGATTGGTTTAGTCGTGAAAGCGTAACAGACAGACAGACAGAGTTACTTTCGCATTTTTAATATTAGTAGGGATACAAGTATTTTATTCTAAAAAACATAATACTAATATTTTATATAAAAAAAACCTTCTAAACGAAATTTTAATAATTTCAGCCATTTTGTTTCCACAATTAAAGTGGCTTACATAAATCAAGGAACATAAATATTAATTAAGATTTAACCAAAAAGAGTAACTAAATTAAGATTTTAATTCAACATTATATTTGAAGATAATACGTTTTACTCAGAAAGGGTACCCGGATTACATTATCCCTTCATTCTTTAGAACTTAAATTTTCCCTCAGAAATTTTCATTTGCATCACATAGGTACATTACAACAATAAAAATTCATATATCTAATAAGAATTATAATTTATAATATAAAGCTTTGTGGAATTACTTAAAAAAATTATATGGATTAAGATGTATATATTGTTTTTCTTTCTCATACAACATTTAAGTTGTAAATTACGAAACCTATCAAAACTTTTTACAGTTTAATAAGAAAATTTTGTATAGTATCAAGCTGTGTTATTTTAATTCGAAACATGCTTATACAAATCCTTTAGTAAAGTAACATGAGTCTAAATCGTAGGCAGATCACGTGCTGGGGCAATAAACACGCTTAGACATTATCTCATTATTTTCACGTCTGTTGAAAACATTACAACTTCAAAATAACCTGTTATGTTGGTAATACTTGTTAATAGTTTTATTGGTTTTCACAAACACAAGGAATAGTTCTATTTACTTAGGATAATAGATTTATGTTAGTGATATTAACTTTTCTTGCTTTATTTTATCGGCTTAAATAGATATTTTAATTGTAACGAGATATTTATTTGAAATATATGGCAAAAGAAGCCTTTTTTAATATCACTGTATATAAATACAGAAAATTTCAATCAAATTCTTTGAATAATTTTATCAAGTTAAGTACCCAATAATTCAGAAACACCTAAAATGTTTTCATTTATAAATAGGCTACGAAATCGTAGAACAACCGTCTTAATACGACACATGAATGTGCTTTAGTACTCTCAACAAGAGTACATGCAAACAGACAGTTTACAGTTTTTCAATCAAACATCTATGTCGATACAATCATGTAAGAAGATTTACGAATGACAATTTAGTTGGTGTACTGTTACGACAATGGCAACTTATGGTTAAGGACCAAGATATTTAATAAGTACATGTTTTATGTTAATAACTAATTAATGCAAATCTACTTTAGTATATTTTTTGCATAAAAAAATCTCCTCTTAGTAAACATCACAATTTTTTATAATACTTGGACCAAAAATCTACTGAAATGGTTAAGAGTCAACATTAATATTTTAAGAAAAATATTGTGTAATTGATGGATTTTTTTTTTCATTAATGTCTGGGTTTCATCCGAGGACTGAGAAAGCCGGTTGCCTTTTTCCCTCAATTTCCTGACCTTTCCCTTTTCCCATACATTCCTATTCCTTTCTTACAATCAAGGTTGGCAACGCATCTGCAACATTCCTTGCGTTGCAGATGTTCATGCACGAAAGTGACTACCTTCGATCAACTAGGGTCTGCTCGTTTCCTATCTTTGAAATAAAATAATAATAATCTGGACTGCTTTTGTACTAAGAAGCGATTAATACAAATATAAATTGATCTGGATCAATGAATAATACAATACGACATAAAACATTTATTATTTCATTGAAATCCAATTTCGTTTTGTGAAATATCGGCCGACCTTTTAGGGATGACCTTACGAACTATCGATGAAATACGACCTCCTGGAATAATTATTATATATAGAAATGTATTTTGGTTAAAAATAACATATATTCTCTATATTATTAACAATTTAATAACTGGCTGCTGTTTATATATTTATAATTTATTGCTTGTTTGATAGTGAGGTAAGAGCATAAAATATTCATCCTTTGTCGAAGGTTCTAAGTACTTGGTGCCAGAGGTCACACAAAGAAACAGAGAAGACAACCAAATTACGTGATTTGTTTTAGTTCGAGAATTTTGTATTATAATAGAATAACTAACAATGAAAATGACGAAATATGTGAAATACTTTAAATCATATAGAAACTTTAAATAATTCTTTATTATATATTTAATACTTAGGATTCTTTGCTTAGATATAATGTACTCTCGTAACATATGTTCCCAAGTACTAATTGGGAAAACAAATTTTACACACAAAGTTTAACTTAACAAATTGATAACATGTCGAAAATTAACATTCCTTAGACAGAAAGTTGTTTATTTATGTAAAGAATTTCATTGTATCCGTTTAAAATTACGTTACTTAATCGACATCTTTATAAATTAATGTAGCATTGTCTCAATAGAAAACATTCTTATACATACACACACACACACACACACACACACACACACACACACACACACACACACACACACACACACACATATATATATATATATATATATATATATATATATATATATATATATATATATATATACAGGGTGACTGGTCAATTACTATCAATATTTAAGGAGAATACTCGGTACATGATTCTCATTCGAATTATATTAAAAAAATAGGCACTTAATTTTTGACAAAATTTCCGTATAAATAAGTAAAGTGTTGACACGTTCCAAATGTTCAAGTGTGGACGCGTGCGGCGGCGTGCTGATACAACACCACGTCACGACACGCGTATGTGTGAGTGTCAGTGTATACCTAATCTGTAGGGTGTTCACACGATGCGTAATTAATTACATAACTTTTGGTTAACTTTACTTAGAAGTTTATTAATATTTATGTTATATTAATTTTTATTTTGTCATATGCGATCGTCAAATATCATGTCCTCAAATATCGATAGTAATTCACCAGTCACCCTGTATATAGGTATATATAATTGAGACAATATTATTGTACGTTCAGCGTCCCAAATTAATTTCAATTGTATATAAAATAGTACATTGTTATATGACAAGTTATGTTTTATAACTAACGCCTGATCTATTATTATCAAACATAATAATATTTATCCGTCTCATAGACTCATCCCAGTCAATGTTGTATAACATTTGACCTTTCCATATGATTATATTCTCATAAGCGTTAAACAGTCATTACTTCACACAAATTGTCTTTCGCCCGTCCTTTGCACGTAGGTACGAGTATATTTGACGCAATTACATCAAACTATGGTAATACTATCTAGGAACTATTACAATAATGCAAACTATAGCTTTTTTTCTATTAATTTATATATATAAGTCAATTTAAGCATAAACATCTATTATGACTATACGGAGAATGCTATGTATTGTTGAATGTAACTGCATTAACTTTAAAACATTAAAATTCCTTTGAATTGAAGTGTTCGTCCTCCAAAACAGAAAGTAAATATTTAGTTTGAATTAATACATACACAAGATTTAATTTATTAAAACACTTAAAAGGTTTTATTGTTTATTAAAATATTTGGTGGTGAATGGAATCGAATCTGTTTCCAACTTTCGAAGTGTATGGATTATAATGAAGTATGGAGGTCGTGAGTATCAAGGAGCGATGGAATAGCTCATCTGGTACATGAGTTTTGCGCAACAACCTTGAAACAACGTCAATTTGAAAGTATCTTAGAATGTTTATGATTTATGTGTTTCATTACAGAAATCATTCGGCAGACGATTCAGTGCAATCACAATTGAATATAGAAATTTTTATTTAGTACCAGGATTTGACAGCCATTATATAAAACTTAATTACCACATAAAAGCATTCAAAATAGCGCTAACAAAGACTCTCTTTATGCGGAAATAGACGAAACTAATAGATAAATGGAAAACAACAGTAGTTACCACAACCCATTGTCACAGTCACGACTTAACAAACATGTCAAAACTATAACGAATTTCGTTTTCTTAGACATATATTGCTTCCAAAAATAATAACTCGGAAGTATTTGTTCCCTCGGGGCGAAGACGAAGTTTATTAACCTAATATTATAATATAAATACAATAGAACACACATAAATGATAGGAAAATCGTATTTTATCCGAAATTTATGGCTTCAATTATTTTTCTACTCAGATTCAAGTTAAATGCTAAAGTATATGCATTTTTTTAAATTAAACAATTATCACGTGTCCCATTTCTATAAAAAAACCTTCATATAAGAACCACTTCAATGTTGCCACTTCACATATTATATTTAATACATATTTTTTACTGGCAAATATAACTAAACTTGCAACACCCCTCACATTAAATAACCGTGCCCAAAAATAATCATAATACGATTTCAAATAAAGTTTCTGAAACATCTTTTATAGTAATTACGAAACGCATACCAATGAAGAAATGCGATCGTCATTGCAATATCGTAAGACCGCTTACATCCGCGCTATTTACTTTACATTGCAAACAATATCAACTCTTATTACCTAAACACAAGCTTCAAATTCCCAAGCAGAATAAAATCCGACGCAATAGATCCTTTACATCTCAAATTAATCTTTCGATTATTCAAATCATTTCAAGATATCAATCATTCGTCTACAGTTTCCAACAAATAGAACACTCGATCATCATAAAAAAGGAATTTCAGTGAAAGCTGATCCAAAAGATTCTTAAACAATTAATTAGACATATTAAAAATAAATCAGATTTTCTTTATATTCTGTTACGTTTGTGCCTTTATCTAATTCTCTTAAATATATGACCTGTCTGATATAACACGTCACAACGTACTTGTGGGTCTGGACGTTAAATTGTGTAGCCGAGGGAAATCAATTCTGCCACGTGTAGACGAAGGGATCTCTTCAACAAAATCATTCATACTTATAACGAGATACAAATGTTACTTGGATTGCTGGGAGCATATAAATTTATTTATTTTAAACTAGCTGACCCGGCAGACTTCGTACTGCCTCAATCAAGAAATAAATTATTTCTTAATTATTTTTTTGGAGTTTACCTTTAAGCTATAAACCTCCGTGTTCTAAAGTGCGACAGAATGATTGACATATTAGTTAGTTGTTAAATCTAATGTCAAAAAAAACGTTTGTATGGGAAATAGAAAAGGGCTGTTTTTATGGTTTTCCCAGTAATGAATAAATTTTTTTCAGCTTTTATACCTTCCCTGAACCTCCACGAACATTTCAAGACTATGATAAGATAAATCCGTTCAGCTGTTCTCGAGTTTTAGCGAGACTAAGGAATAGCAATCCATTTTTATTATATAGAAGATTTAGAATGTGTAAAAACAAACTGTTGACAAGATCTATGTAGCTACTAACATTTCCGAAAATTCTTTAACATGTATATTAATAATTGTGATTTAAGACGTGCTGGCCTTTATATTTCAATAATAATTAAATCCAACGCGATATAATTATTCTCAACACAGTTATTATTAAAGCATACTTTTATTATTGAGTTGTAGTTATTGCATTAAAACGAGTTTATTTTGACACGCATTTTAGAACGTAATAATGGCTAACGCTTCTGACATTTGTAAACAAGCGACTCAAGATAATAAGCTTGTAAAATAACACAGTTAGGGCCTGTTCACAATGTCATAATTGTATGTCTGTTTTGTGTTCCAGTTTTGGACTTAATTCTCTTTACGAAATAGGACGTAATGATTGCATAGAATTTTTGAGATGCATTCAAAAACTTTTGTCTTTAATACACTAATGATTTAATTTCTTTAAAATATTGACTATTCAAGAAAAATTATAATATATTTTAAATATAAACCGTTCTTTCAAAAGTCATTTTCAATTATCCTTCATTCAGGTTTAATAATATAGAAAAATACATAAAAATTTCTATTGACAAGAGTCTTAAGGCATATCCTTTCTTTGTAACATAATGTCTTCTATTAACTTCTAAAATCAAATACCTATGTTTGTTTAAAATTCAATCATTAGTTTATGAGTCAATGTTCATATAATACTTACGTTTTACGATCGCCTCAACATTTACAAATGTCAACGAATTAGATGAGCATGCTTACCTGAAATTAAAAAAACAATTTTATTAGACAGCGTATTTAACAATGTATACATATTTATATTTCAAGACCCTGGCAGACCCTGGCTAAAGCTGGGAAAATTGCCAGGAAGAAGAAGACATATTTATTATTTATATTTCAAATAGTAATTTTACAATGGAACAAAGTTATTACGAAAAAATGAAATTATTTGAATAAGGCAATAGAATTTCTAAGCTCAAAATTCGGTATGAATGAAGTTTGAATTTCTAACGTGTTTACTGCAATTATATGTAAAAACATCTGTGTACTATTTATACATATATGGATTTAAAAACTTAATGTGTTAGCTACTTTCGTTGTTTGAACCGGTATTTTTTCACTTTCAAGGCGTATACATACATTTTTCATAAAGTTCTCTTGTTATTAATAAAAATAAGTGATGGGCACATTCTAATTAGAAGGTACTTTTTTGGTTGAGATTTATATAAATAGTATTTTAATACCATTATATTATATTTAAAGAATTAAAATATTATCTTTTACTGTAGGTGGAGCATAATATTTTTCTTTTTATGTTTTCTCTGGCATATAATATAATTATGAGATCTAAGACTCACGAGAATTCTTATAAATGAAATTAATATTTTCGGATTACTACGCGTTACGTATTATTTTTAAAACAACATACTATGGACGTTTCGTTTACTTTGTAACATCACGGGGAGATGAGAATCATTTAAATATAATATAACTAATATAAGCTTTCCGCCCGCAGCTTCGCTCGCGTAGAGTTCGGTTATATCGCTTTTCCAAGAGAACCTTTCAAAAATGTGGGACAAAAACTGTCCTATGTTCTTTCTCAAGATCAACTCTATCTCTGTACCAAATTTCATTAAAATCAGTTCAGTGGTTTAGGCGTGAAAGCGTAACAGACAGACAGACAGACAGAGTTACTTTCGCATTTATAATATTAATAATAATAATGGGATTGTTTGATTTATCCCATAACCCAAACCTATCCGTAATAATACGTAATAATGAGTGCATTTCCAGTGAGAGGAACGGAAACTTAACTTCCTCCTTTCCCTTGCAATCGTCCTTTCTTATACCATCTGTATTGTGAAGTCTACTTCGCCTTATATAGTTTAATTTAATTTAAAATTCAATATATACTTGATAATAAAGTATAATGCATTCTATTTAAAGCAGAACACCTAACAGATGGTAAGGTTTAACGATATCTGTTCTGCGGTGACTAAAACACGTATTACTTGAACAATATTGTCAATACTTACAAAATTTTCGATAAAATTTTTGGTATCAATTTTATTTATTTATATTTACTTTAATTGGAAATTAATTGAGATATTTACAATCAAAATAATAATGCATTTTCCTTTTTGTTGTGGAGTGTAAATTTATTTAATTTTACTCATTTCCTAGTTGAAATATAAAGGTTTTGTTATTCTGCAATCGATTCGCAAAGAGATCATATCTTAACACAGTACATTAAGTTCTCTTTTCACGTATTCCCGGAAACAATAAAATTGTATGCGGGTATACCAATGTCTGACCCGACAATGGCCATGTTGAAAAACATTTGAAGTAACAATCATTTTAAGATTACTTTGAACTTATATAAATTCGTTTTCTATAAGAATCATTAAACGTATAATTATTGTAAAATAGACATATATTTTATGCGTTAGTTTTGTTTGTAATAAATAAGGAAATAATTCTAGTAGCGATGTAATATGTAATACAAAGATATGTTGAAATCGTACATTCGTAATGTATGTGCAATTTTCACAGTTGGAATTAATTCTCCAAGAGATCATATGTTGACGATATTAATATAGTTCTTGGATTAATATGAAATCTTCATATATAACAGTCGTGTTAGTTACACTATATATAACTCATGATTTAGGTTAGGATGAAAATTTGTGGAGAGATAGTTTAGAACTAAGTAAAGGATTTAAACTTTTTATACGATCGAAAAAAATCCAAAATCTTATTTACTGCCTTTAAGAAGACAGTTCGCTCAGTTATTTATACATATTTAATTTTGAATTTACCGCAGACGAAGTCGCGGGCACAAAACTAGTATTAGAATAGGAATTTAACGCTGCTATGTTCAAAGTTGAGTTGCTCGGAAGTTGCGTGGGTTGGGTTCGTTGGCCGGATGTACCAACGGTAATTTAGCACCCCGGAGCGAATTAGGGATGCGACCTCATTTATCGATGGATTATTGGAATCTGACTGATTTAGGAATATTGATTTAAATGTCATAATCATTATTCGATGTATTATTGTATATGTTGCGCAACTTCTTGTCTTACTAATAGGATTCTACTGTTGCACATTAATTTTAATGTTGAGAACGAATTGTATTCATTTTCGTATTAATACTTGAGTATCATCACTATTAGCATTTTTGTGAATTGGTAAAGATCCTTTTCCTTTTTATTAATAGTATGTAAATATAATGTGTAGGTGTGAGGTCGTATAGATTTCTATCTATTTACTCGTGCAAACAATACACAAGGGTTTTTAATGAAAATATGAGAATAATACTATATTTTAGTTATTTTGATATACTTTGTATCCACGAGAATGAAGTCGGGGGCAACAACTAGTTACTTTATAAAAATTAAAGAAGATTAAAATTCTTAGAGCTCGCTACTTCTTAGAGCTCGCTCCATACGATTTAGATACTAGGGGCCATCCATAAAATACGTCACACTAATTTCATGAGTTTTTGAGCCCTCCCCCGTCCTTGTCACAGGTGGTCACATTTCTGAGACCCCCCCTCCCTAATGTGACGTCACATGTTTTGCAATTTAACATCGAAAAATTATTAAATTAAAACAGCAGTTCCGAAATTAGTTTTATTTCCATTTAAAATAAGTACTTTTTTAAGAAATCAACATAGTATCAAATATTTGAAATAATAAATAAACTAATGAATATATACAGGGTGACTGGTGAATTACTATCGATGCTTGAGGACGTGATATTTGACGATTATATATGACAAAATAAAAATTAATATAACATAAATATTAATAAACTTCTAAGTAAAGTTAACCAAAAATTATGTAATTCATTACGCATCGTGTGAACAGTCTACAGATTAGGTATACACACACACACACGCGCGTTTGGCGGCGTGGTGTTGTATCAGCACGCCGCTAGCACGCGTCCACACTTGGAACACTTGGAACGTGTCCTCACTTTATTTATTTATAAGGAAATTTAGTCAAAAATTAAGTACCTTTTTATTACATAATTCGAATGAGAATCATGTACCGAGTATTCTCCTTAAATATTGATAGTAATTCATGTGATGACGCGCTCAGTTTTAAAGATTTTAATTAATATTTCAAATTACGCGATTAGTAGCTCTAGATTTTGAAATGTGATGTCACGAAACTTAGGACCCCTCCCACCCCTTGTCACACCATGTCACACTTTGTCGACCCCCTCCCACCCCCTTTACGTGTGACGTACTTTATGGATGGCCCCCTAGCTTGCGAGCTACAATAAAAATTATTACTATTCCCATAACATTTTATAAAATATATTTACTTACAAATATTAATCATAATAATATCGATATCTATTATCAACGGCACATCACTATTATGAAGTAATTGACTGTAAGACGTCGTAGGTCGTCATAATTGCTATAATAGCGTCCAGAGGAAAATACGTATTAATGGCAGACGGGTTTGTTTATCAAATGATCAAACAACATTTAACTATTACTTGCTAAAACTATACAGGTACTAAAACAGAGATAATTTAGTAATGTATCATCCAATTGATATAATACGTAAAAGTAAAAGTCAATACATTACGTGTGGCTGGATATCAAATATAGGAAATAAAATGCCGAGAGAAGGGAATAATAAAACAATATAGACTCGTGAACAGCGAAATATTGAATTGAAAATGTGTTTCATTGAAACACATTGACTGTTACAAATAATATGCGTACTTTATGTATGTAGGTTACTATAAAGATGACAGTTATTGGAATGGGTGTGTTTATACGATTTTCTTTGTTAAATACTTCCTTTCGGGAATTTCTTTGGTTTTTTTTTTTGTTGAAAACTTATTTCGAGAAGCTTTTTGTTAAAACCTTCTTTTCTACATATGTTTAGAGCGTGTAAAAATTGTAGAAAATAAATAAACCTAGTTCAATCGCTGTAAATTTTAGTATCTAGGTACAATCAAATGCAGAAAAATTCGAAAAATTTTCATTTTATACCTAAAGTTCTTGTTTAATAATTCTTTAGATTAATATTTTATTTTCTTTGCATACTCAAAAAAGTCCACAAGCCACGATTTAAGCAAACCTAAGCAAAAACAATAAACGATCAAAAGAAAACCATAGATAATTTTAATTACAGCATATCTCTAGTAAGTAAGAATAGCAAATATTTACCCATTTTCTACTTACGAATGGGAAAACAAACTGATCGTGGCAATAAAAGTAATCTCTCCCGAAAATACCCGCAGATAATACGAAGACTTGAAGATAAATTAATTTAACGATTCTTTTATTATGCCTTTTGTAATTATAACTGTCGTCTAATTTCTAAATAGGCTTAAATCAAACTATTCGTTTCGTAGTAAATATTACTAACAAAAGAAACCGTGAGAATAGTTATATGTTGCTTAAATGAAGTTTAAAAATCGCTTATATACCTACATATACTACACATTCTTGCACTAGAATGTAAATTTTCGTGTGAATTACTTTTCTTCTCATACCTTATATATTTTTCCAAAAATTGTTAAACCATATCTTCATTTAAATGAATGATGTATGACATACTTTTAATCGTCAAAAATTTGATATATTAAGATGAAAAATCGTAAAAAAACTTGTATACTAATTTGGAAACAATAAAAGTTTTGAGAAAATCCTCTTATCTATAATCAATATAGTTTAGAGACAAGCGGTATTAGGGCATGTCCATATAATTTCTTAATATTAGGGAGTAATTTTGATAGTTTAAATAGTTTTTCATTTTCTTTTCTTAAAACAATAAATTACAGGTCTGAGCTTATACTCATCTATTGTAGTTATTATTATTGGATATCTTAAAAATAAATATTAACATCACAGAATCCATCACAATAATGTTATTTTTATACGTTAAAAATTTTATTTTCACCCACGTAAGTGAACTCGTTTCAAAATGTAAAATTTTTCATAAATTCCTAAACGTCGGAGTAGAAAAGTTCATTATTTCCTTTTTGCTACGTAAACTTTGGCCTAAAATATGTATTTTCGCAAGAAAAATTCATCGTTAAAAATACTAATTAAAATACTACTACAAAACAAGAATTTTTGTACAAATTCGTATAATGTATAAATGGAACAAAGTTATCATTTTCTTTAGTAAATTATGAACAGCTGATTAATGTTTAAGTGATTTCAGTGAAATTTCGAATTAAAATTGTATGTCCTAAATATACTATATAACATATATCAAGGCTGAGTAAGATCAAACAAACATTTTAAGCTTCTTAAACATATTAATACATCTTAATTACTATGTTTGATTAGGATTGAAATAACTTTAAAGGATGGGTATGAATAAATAATACACTTACTAGCAGTGACAACCCTATGCTATTAATATACGAGATAAACCTTTTTACACGAACATTCTTAGTTAATAAGTAAGGAAAAGTCAAAATTCATTACTCATAATCACACATCGCTGAAAAACCGAAACCAAATTACTAACACACCTATGACAAATCAAATGACAATAATATTATTTGGAAAAACCACAAAGAAAGAATCACAATAATGGAAAATACTATTAATCAATACAAAAAATATATGTTATTTCGCCTTGAACTCATTGTTCTAAAGAATTTACAACAAATGAAACGGTTACGAAATTTTATTACAACAATAAACGCTACTTTCAATGTTAGACAATGAAGCCTTTTAGTGAAGATTAGTCATCTCTGTAACATGACATAAACATGACACAAACTGACATCAACAAATAGCAATAACTAGCGGTAATATAATGAGGAATAATTCCCAACCGCACGTCTTCCTTCTAAACGACCTTCGCATTTCCTTTCCTCTCAAATTCAGATAGCTTACATAACTTGGACTAATAATAGGTACAAATGATATTATAATCCAATAGCTTTAGTTATATCGCGTTTCCAAGAGAACTTTTCAAAAGTCTGCAATAAAAACTATCCTATGTTCTTTCTAAAGGTCAACTCTATCTCTGTACCAAATTTCATTAAAATCAGTTCAGTGGTTTAGACGTGAAAGCGTAACAGACAGACAGAGTTACTTTCGCATTTATAATATTAGTAGGGATTGCAGCAGACTGAAATTCATTGTTTCATATAAATAAACAAAGACTAGTAGTCAGGAGTGATATGTTTGTAAAAGGAAAACCCGGGTTTTATGCTAGACAGAATCCTATCGTTTTGAAGTCAGATGACGTTCTATGAGAATTATTAATACAGAGTAATGTTGCTGAGACGTTACCTCTCCATATGACAGTGCTTTGAATTGTCGCTATATAACATATACAGGGTGACTGGTGAATTACTATCGATACTTGAGGACGTGATATTTGACGATCATATATGACAAAATAAAAATTAATATAACATAAATATTAATAAACTTCTAAGTAAAGTTAACCAAAAGTTATGTAATTAATTACGCATCGTGTGAACACCCTACAGATTAGGTACACACACACACTCACACATACGCGTGTGGCGGCGTAGTGTTGTATCAGCACGCCCCCGCACGCGTCCACACTTGGAACACTCGGAACGTGTCCACACTTTATTTATTTATACGGAAATTTGGTCAAAAATTAAGTAACCTTTTTTTTACATAATTCGAATGAGAATCATGTACCGAGTATTCTCCTTAAATATTGATAGTAATTCACCAGTCACCCTGATTAGCCCGACGCATGAAGATGATCTCAGCTTGACGTTAATTTAAGGAGGTTAACATGTATACTTACTACCATTCTTCACAAAAAGGACACATAAAACTATTATTATCAATTAACACCACATGAAATATTGGACCAGTAATGGTTTGAGTCTTTATAGCCATTATCACGTCATCTGCATCTTAATAACTTCATAGAAGTATTAAGTATGGACTAATAAAAGAAAATCAAGGTAAAAGAATCCTAGGAGTATAGTATTTTAAGTCCTTTTTTCTTTTAAAATATTCAAATATAGCGTAAGTAAATGCACGAAGTGATAGAATATGTACTGCGACATGCGATAGATAAGAGTGCATTTGTAAAGTGATAATTATTTTTTTGTTTATAAAATAAAAAGTTTTTATTGAAAGTATACACTTTAAAAACCTTTTCTTAAATTGTATTATTTTATTGAAAATTACAAATAAAAAAATTATATTAATACGAGTTCCAATCCATATGTTAGGCCTCAAAGATAAGTCGCAATAAAAATATTAAAATACATCCCTATCAATATATAGGTCATATCACACGCGGTAATAAAAAATCAATTATCTCAAACAACATGAGTCAATTTCGTTTCACTCGGATAATAAAAAAATACTGGTTAAGGTTAATTGCTATAATATTACAGCATATTAAATTGCAGCTCTTAAAAGCTTTTTTTTGTTAACATTTTTATCTTAGAAACCTGTTTTTCCTGTTGCTTAAGTGATTGCCGTAACAATTTAACACTAACGTTTCATAAAAAAATAATTAAATTATTGTAACAATACTTTAAAATAGCACTGAAAATTACCATCACCTGTTTTGTTTAGATGAAATAAAAAGTAAAAAAAAGATTAAATGTCTTGAAGGTAAAATAAACTTCGTCCAAGAAAAGTCCTATTAAATATTAAAGATTTTATAAGTTTCACAATATTATATAAATTCGTAAGAAAAAATGTCTTTCCTTATATTTAACACATATGGCGGCTTAGTTTTGGAATACTTCTGTTAAAAATCAATAGTTCATAAATAAAGAAGTTAGATGCAAGTATAATGCAAAGAACATTTTCTAAAAAAATCTATAACGCCGTAGATAGAATACTTATTATGGGTTTTTAATCATTTAAAAAAAATGTAGAGGAAAAAATCGTTTGAAATACAAAAAAATATAAGCTCAGGAATTTCAATACTTTGTTAGATCTAACAAAGAAACTAAAGTGGTTACATTGCCAATGCTAAAGGGGTGTTAGGATTACCTAAGTAGAATGCTATTTATAGTAAATTTACTTCATAATTGTGGTAATAATCCCATCCCAATAATTCAATTAAAATGTCACTACACATTATCAGCGCGTTCAATACTCTTTAATATCATTTAAAATCAAATTTAAAGTTCTATATATAAATAAAATTTGCCAACATTATCAACTATATATATACATATATATTGCGCCACAATTCTAATTACGGTCTGTTTGTACATTCAAATATTCATACCTGACCTAGTAACGCTATCGCTTTAATTTTGTTATTAATTAATATAAACGGAAAACTTTATTAACGCACAATCATTTTAGTCGATTCAAACTAAGATTGATGAGGAGAGATTCAGCATCGAAAAAATATATTCTATGTTTTATACACATATTACAATATATTGAACAATAAATAAACTATAAAAATCCTTTTAAATGACTACAAAATATATTTTTTGTTCGAACAGAGCTGAAAATCGTAAGCAAAACTTTGTACATACATATTCATATTTTATTATAAATTAAATGTAATTTATTAAATTTCTATTCGTCAAAAGTTTTCACGGAATGAGTTTATTACAAATATCTGCTTCTTTAAATGTACAAAGCACCCAACAAAAGATATCTATGAAAAACACTACACAAACCAATATTGTACAATCACTAAATAAGTTATTGTACAATTAAAAACCTAATGATGTCAATATACACGTATATTTAATGTGTCAAATTTGTAACTGTCTGTAAACAAATATCTTTTCGACATTATTTTTTTATAACATCTCTCGGTGTTATACATGGTGTTCACTGTTCGTTAATCGTCGCCCTGTAATCAGTCGGACGCCGTCGCGGCGCCGCCAGACGCCTGTTGATACCCACCCCCGCCATTTCATCCGTTACTAGGTTAAATTGAGAACGAAATTGTATGTTATTCATCACAATACTTTACGACATATTTAGTTTGGATTTCAATTTCGTACTACTTTCGCATTTGACATTTGACAGATGGAATTAAACACTTACGAGTACATTGAAATTTGTCAAGTACAATGTTTTGTATGAATTTAAATATAATATTAAGTTATATAAATAATATTGCGTGGAAGTGAAGTCAATAAACGAGATCCTAGACAGTGAATAATTTATTTGACAACAACGCAACAAGGGAGTATTGAAAGATATTTCTGAAACAAGACTTTCATAATACGTACACAACACGTTATTATGGCTTCTAGAAAGATAGCAACTGATTTTTTAAAAATACTTTAAAGAATTCTTTGTATTAAAATGAAATCATAGTGAATTTTCGTAAAATGCAAATTTTTCAGCTTGACGTTTTATATTACCGTAATATATCTTTTATAATTTTCCATCGGTTATTTCGTAACGGTTATTTATCTTCCTTACGAAAACATTCGGTTTCAGGAATAATATAAGTGTGAAAAGCCATGAGTTCCCTTTATTGTACTTAATACCATACAATTGTGTGGGTGGGCGATGTCAAGTAAAATTGATGGTGTTATCAGGCTGTGGCGTCAAACATCCACTTGGTTGGAGTGACGTCACTAAAAAATAGAGGAGCCCTTACATGAATTAAAGATTCACAATCATATAGTAAAAATAAAACCTCCTTACGTAGAGATTTGGCATACTAAAAACTTTTATTTATTTACTATACAGCCAAAAATAAAATGTACTTTGATAAATAGTCAAAGGTAACAAGAGGAATGACACAAATGATGAGGAAAAAAATGCTAATTATTAAACTGCAGTAATTAACAATTAACAAATATAATAATAATAAATAAATATGATATATATTAACATGTTTCATAGTAACGTCGCCTTTATATTAGCCATGTATTAGTCCATGTAGGAACATATTTTCTTCTAACATATATTTAATTTTAGAGGGGGTTCAATAAATAGTGATAAATAAATATCATGATTCATATTTAATTAAAACCAGAGCAACGGTTGTATGAATAAATTCGTACTATACTATTCTATTCTTTGAGTGACTGTCGTTTGTTTTAATACGTGAACGGTGATACTTTCAGTACGACATTGACAGAAAACTTTCACATTCACAGTATTAGGATTGCGATGCCATTCAATTTAAAGTCACCTTCAATTATTTACAGATGTGCGCAATTTGTTGCAAATATTTGACCAACTGTGCTAAATCGGACGATGAAATAAATACACAAAAAATAACACAAACAATTTGAACATTTAAATATTGTTACATGTAAGATTGTTTCATAGATTTAATTTATAAGGAAAGTCGTTGGAATTATTACTTAAAAAAAACTAGAATAGCGCTATTGCAATAAATGAATAATTTGGTTTATCTTAGCGTTCCTTTAAGATGCCTTAAATTCTTTTACACCCACACACACACACACACACACGCACGCACACACACACACACAGATATATGTGATTAAACCTCTATAAAGGTTTGCATTACATAAACTTTAAGCTGATTTTTATCCTATGACGAATGTATCCAGAATTTCTGGTCTCAGAATATTTTTCTATTCACAAAGGATTATTATTATTTATAGTTATTTTTCTGTGTACGTGATGTTTGAGATCTTTCTGTTAGTTGTGATAAAAATATAACGTGTAGGTACACATCAAGAAAGTGCTTTTAGCTTATAACATATTCCATTATTCAACATAACATAATTTTTACTAACTCTGCGCTACAAACATAGATTTTATGAGGTACTTCATTACAGACACAAAGTTATATATGTGTTTTTCGTTTTCATAAATAATATAAATAATACAATTAATGATATTCTTCTTCTTCTACCTGGAAATCTCCCAGCTTTAGCCAGGGTCTAATTTTCACGTTGTGAATAGTTTTGGCTAATTATTTTTTACGACCGGCCGCTTGCCTGACATCAACCCTCTTTGGGAATGCATTAATCAGTGATGTCTAAATACTCTTAGAAAGTACATATGAAAATCACATTGTTATTTGCCAGGATCGAACCCGCGCCCTCATGCATGAGAGGCGGGCCTTATAACCACTAGGCCACCACTGACTTACAAGTTAAGATATTATGCCAAATTAAATTTACACATGTCTTTGAATGTGGATACACGTTTAATTTTGATATCAAACAGAGTACAGACTTCAATCTTTCAACTGTCAATTTGTTAATTATCTTGTTACTTCACTTATATTATAATTCTGTGTCAGGAACTATGTATATCGTTAATTTACTTCCGATGTTCATAGTAATTAAATTTAAATATCCTATTAATATTTAGCAGGAGATAACAATAAATAATTTATATATTTTCACTGAAATTATTATCTAATGAAAAAATTGTTTGAAGTGCATTTTTTTAAAATATGTGTTGCTTGTTAAGTAAAAATATAATTTTGCTAGCATCTATTGGTTTAAAATAATCAACCAAAAGGAAATTAAATAGTAATATATAGCTTCATTTATGTCTAGGATGTGCAGTCATTTTATATCCCGGGTAGTTTTTTAATCCGGTTTTGTATCTTATTTTTATACAGACGAGAGTGGCGCCGAGTAATCTAATGCCTGCGTCATAACAGCTTCCAATGTATAACACAATTAGAATTCATTGGATCTAATGATTTTTATAACTGTTGTATTATTTGATTAAAAAACATCATTTTTATTAGTATTCTCACTGCATACATATTAAAACCTAACTAGGCCGATATCATTCTCTTAAAATCTACTCAAAACAAGGAAAATGAGACGAAATTTCTTAGAACTCAATGGATTCACCGTGCGGCTGCCGGGTCCATTGCGTTGCAGGGAGAGGAGCTTCAACAGTGCCTGGGACTTGCGACCCAAGTGTAGGTTTAAGGGACCCCTATCTAACGCGCGTTAAACGCTCACCTCCACTGTCCAAGCTCCTCTCTCTACCTAACCAAATTAGAAAAGAAACTGCTAGGGCTGCCTTGGAAGTATATTTCAAGAATGAATTGAAATTGAAAATTCATATATTTAAGCCGAGCTTTAACCTCTCAAGAACATAATATGAAATTTTAAATACGTGTTCAATGGTAACGCTTAACTGACCACAGTTATGTTAAATACAAAACTTACTCAATATGCGGTTAAAAGTGTCACAGTATATGGTTTGTGGTTTATAAGTAATAGTATTAAATATGTGCACTATTTGTATTACAAAATAGAGATAGAGAAATTATTTAATAGAAAATGTCTTTGTTCTAAAACAGCCAGCATTATTGTATTGTAAAGTTTTATACTGGAGGAAAACATTGTATATAATTTAAATTGTTTGGTACGCGCACGATAGCACAATTGTTAAAGCGACTAGGTCGTTGAATACTGGAAGAAGCGGGTTCGAATCTAGCTATTATAAATGATTTTTGTGTATTCTATAGTGTTGTATGGCGTTTTAATTCAACTATGGATCTCAACAAGAGCTAGTAATAAAAATATTATTAAATATAATCAATAATAGTTGTGTCATATGTTTTTTATAGGAATTTGTATGATATATGCTCAATCTTAATTAGACGACTGTAATTACTTAGTGATTCATCTCAGCCATATCCATATTTTAAATTTAAATAATATATAAAGCCACATACATTTTTAATATAAAATCACAATTTTATTTTTCATTCTAACACGTATGATACGTAATTTATTATGAAAAAATACACGAAACTTAAAAGCAAAAATCTACGATTCAGATGTCAGCTCAATACAGAAAAAGATTTTGTTACGTGTAAGTAAATAAAGTAATTTGACCCAATTTTATTGTCGTACATGGCTTATAGCTTTTTGTATTAAAAGCATATTTGAAAATAAATATGTATTAAAACAAGATGGCATAAAAAGACACGTTTACGTAGAATAATTTAACTATCCAACGAGCATTCTCAGTTTGACTAGTTATCACTATTGTTCCAATTATACTCGTATCCTTAATATGACTTTACAACGAGCATACTATACGTTTCATAGTATTCATTATCAAATCTAAGTCGATACGTTTTAGTAATGAAAAACGTTAAACTGTCAGTATTATGTATATAATATAAACTAATACTATGGTACCAAACAGGATATCAAGAGCGTAGAAATACATGTAAAGTTAGTTATAAATGTTCAATAAGCGGCGTCAGTCAGGTAGTTCGACTTGCTCAGTGACCCGTACTATTAAAGATGATCGCTCCACAGAACCAGATATATGTTGATCATAGTTTTTATCATAATATAACACGCCGTAATAAAATATTCATGGCATGTTTAATCGGTAGACACGGTACATACATATATAGGAGTATGTATAATAGGAATATATTAATAAACTCGACTGGCAATGTGATTTATGCTTTACGTTCAATTAATTTAATAATAATAAAGATTAATTATAATATTATTGGTACTTGGTTTTCCCAAAGATGCTTGATGTCAGGCAGGCGGCCGGTCGTAAAAACAATTAGCCAAAACTATTCACAATAAGGCAGACCCTGGCTGAAGCTGAGAAATTGCCAGGAAGAAGATTATTGGTACTTGGTAGAGTTTTATTTAAATTATGGATTTTGAATAGCTTTTCATTACTGTATCGAAAAAACCGTCGTTTAGGACAAAGTATATGAGCAATATTATCTCCTGTAATCCTTGAAACAATATTTAAGCTTATTATTTACAATACGAATAAAGATTTTTTATGCAATATAATTGGCTAATTATAAAGAAAATAGTATCTAAAAATGAGTAACTGAAAAACAGATGAACAAACATGTCCTAACTCCGTTCACTATAACCTGTATCTTCGAATGTTTACGGATATCGATGGAGCAAAAAATCTTATATCCGTATACGTATCACCGAATCTTGTTACCAAATATCCGTATACAAATCCGTATCCGTATACACATTACATATATCTGATATATCGTGATAAAATCAATAAGTTCTCATTTTTCTACTTGAAATTTGTATTTTTTTGGAAATCATCTCGTTTTATAACGAAAATACATAACATTAAATCTTAGCCGACCTACATATTTGGGATTCACTTAGCACTCAAATCGACGTAAGTACTTGGAACCTACTTACCCATACTATTACCCTTTCGGCTAAGAGTAGTACATATAATGAAATGACATTGACGCGCCCTAAATAAGCACTAGGTGAGAACTTACTTGTACTTATTTATTTTACTTAGAATTAATTAATTCAGAACAAATATAAATTATTATTATATATAAAATATAAAAAAATATATATTTTTATTAATTTTTTTATTACATTCTACGACCATCATACACTCATAAAAAGTTTTTTTAAAATGAAATGAAATTAAGATTTTTAATTTTTACTTATATTTTCAAACTAGATTTTAATGTTTATTTAATAATATTCTCAAAGGACTGTCTTTAATATTTCAATTTAATTTCTTACCATAATATAAATAAGTGATGTGGAATAAAAAGTTAAATATCGCTTCCTAGTAACAGAAAATAGATCGTTCAGAATGAAATGAATTCTTTAAGAAATTCCAGTTTACATAGAATACTCTTAATTAGCTTCCAACTTAGTATAAGAAACACTATAAATGCTATACTTTTATTTCATTTTCCATAGAAACGTGGCTCATTTAGGTTAGTGTATGAAAAGTATGAAAGTCAATGCCTTGGTGATATTTTATACATAGCAAAGGTCTCAATGTCGGTACGGCGCCTGCACATATACAAAGAAATAGTTGGCGCCGCGATGCACTACTTCATGTGTTTTGTTACATTCGAAAAATAATCCCTCTATACAGGGTGACTGGTGAATTACTATCGATATTTGAGGACGTGACATATGACGATCATATATGACACAATAAAAATTAATATAACATAAATATTAATAAACTTCTAAGTAAAGTTAACCAAAAGTTATGTAATTAATTACGCATCGTATGAACACCCTACAGATTAGGTATACACACACACACACACACACACACACTCGCGCGCGGCGGCGTGTTGTTGTATCAGCGAGCCGCCGCACGCGTCCACACTTGGAACACTTGGAACGTGTACACACTTTATTTATTTATACGGAAATTTGGTCAAAAATTAAGTACCTATTTTTTTACATAATTCGAATGAGAATCATGTACCGAGTATGCTCCTTAAATATTGATAGTAATTCACCAGTCACCCTGTATATTAACATGGCTTTTTAATCATATTTTTTATGTATATTTAATTAATATCAAAGCTTAAATACATTTAAAGCATGAATATCAAAGATAATCTTCTATTTAAAGCATACACCAAGAATACATTTAACGGTCCAATTTATAGGATATTTATAGGACAATTTATAGGACATATGTTCAAGAAAGTACCAATTTAACTTATAAATAATACAGGTTATAATATTTATTAGTATCAAAACAGTAGGCTTAAATAATGGAGCATAATCACAATTTCCTTAATGTCAGTCAACCTAACTCCAAGTTGAGAACACTTATCGTAAACTCACTAAAGGAAACCCTATGTAAGTAAACAGCACTAATAGCTATTATAACACTACCATTGTGATCGTAAGTCCTTCCACGAATAATCATATAAGGAATAAAATATATTTATTATAACAGATTCATTACGACACTATACTAAAGTATATAATATAAGTAAGTATCATGTGACTTTTTCTGAGTAAAATGTACTTTCTAAGAGTATTTAGACACCACTGACAGACGGTAAAGAAAAACATCGTGAGGAAACCTGGAGTTATAATTTCAGAATTATAAGTTTGAAATCAACAACCCGTCTTGAGCAAGCGTGGTGATTAATGCTCAAACCTTCTCCATGTGAGAAAGAGGCCTTTGCTCAGCAGTGGTCTCTGATAGGCTAAAAAATATATATATAAGAATGAATATATAAATATATTAAGAACAATTAAATAAACGTTTGTTACTCTGAAAAAATGCATATTTAACACTAAGTAATATATTTACTAAAGTATTTAAAAGCAATTATTATTATTTAACTACCACAAAAAACCTTAACGTCGTTGTTAACAACGGAAACTAACAAAGATATTAATTATATTACCGAATACCGACCTCGTTTTTTATTGATCTTATTATTTAAAAGTAACATGGAGGAAATTGTATTGTTCTTTTATACAAACAAGATGTTTCAATACTAGTTTTAGGATTCAGTATCCCTACTAATATTATAAATGCGAAAGTAACTCTGTCTGTCCGTCTGTTACGCTTTCACGCCTAAACCACTGAACTGATTTTAATGAAATTTGGTACAGAGATAGAGTTGACCTTGAGAAAGAATATAGAATAGTTTTTATCCCAGACTTTTGAAAAATTTTCTTGGAAACGCGATATAACCGAACTCTACGCGGGCGAAGCTGCGGGCGGAAAGCTAGTGGTAAATAAATTATATGTGTATTTATAAGTGACAAAAGGGGTGGATGTAATCTACGCCGGACCTGGATAATTGGAGCACTTTGAAGAAATGCTACTTCTCAGGAGATTTACTTTGAAAGTTACCTATTATGAGAGAGCCCTACTTTGGAGTAGGTTTACTTTTGGATGAAGCTTAGCTTGAAGGCATTTCTTTGGAGAAGGCTTACTCTAGACTAGACTTAGTAGAAGGAGAATTTTGGTTTCAGAGACTTAGTTTTAGGAAGTTGCTTTAAAGGGAAACCTTTTTAGAGGAGGCCTACTTTGGACGAATCTATCTTTGAAAGAGGCCTACGTTTCACAGTGGAGCTACTCGTATCTAATGTTGTTTTAATAGAAAATTTCTTTTACAATACATATATGGAAAACATTTTTTATTTTTATCGGAACATCACAATTATCGAGGTAGATTAAACAAATAAAAACTCACTAAAATACATATTAAATATTTCATATATCTTTTGGGATTAATTATAATAGTAAATTACTAATTAGTTAACAATATTCAGATATGAAATGATATAATATTATTTAAAAACTGTAAATATGAAATGTATTGTATTGTATTGTATTTTACGTATTGTATTTTATATATGTATTTTACATGTGTTCAAGGATAATATTGTTACACATGACAACTACATACATAAATTATATTATGTATAATGATTTTCTTTGTTTACTCTGTATGAGAATTATTCAATTAAAATCTATATGACCTTCGAATGACAAATGATAGCAATTTATTTTAATTTCATGTTAATATATCATAAATATTATAACAATGTTATGTAATATATAAATGAAATATGTATGTTTGTCTGTGTCACTTAGTTAATGTACTTTTTAGTAATAAAGTATGGAGAAATAAAAATTGAGTTAAAAATAAAAGACAAACGAAACCGCGATACTCAATTAGTCCTTTAAAAATAACCATTATTAGAAAGAGAAATAACGAATTAAAAAGCTATTTCATGCAACATTTTTTACATCAATATATCACATATATTGCAACGTTAAAAATGCCATAAAATCTTGGAAGCGGCAATACATTTATCATGCAAGCGATATTAGAATTCTAGAAATATCTGAATATGTACCTACATATGCAATTTTATTAATATTTTTTATAACATGTCCTTCAAGTATTGTTCATTGAATGCGCTGTTTTCATTTATCTCATACTCCACCGAGATTGAATTCTCTTTTAGACATCTGAAATACTCTTATGTAAAAATGCTTTCACAAGATGCAGACTTTACTTGAGAGCGTAGTTTATTTCCTACATTTAATAATGTCTATATTGTGATATATATTGTAAGACAGTTTTCTTTTATCCAATTGGTTTATAAATATATTTTATTTAGACATTTTAAAATATATTGAGAGCGAGTTAATTCTTTTATAAACATACAATTAATGGGTAAAAATATCGGGTTTATTTAATATATGAAATACAAGGTAATTTCAGCTTATATACAGGGTGACTGGTGAATTACTATCAATATTTAAGGAGAATACTCGGTACATGATTCTGATTCGAATTATGTAAAAAAAATAGGTACTTAATTTTTGACCAAATTTCCGTATAAATAAATAAAGTGTGGACACGTTCCAAGTGTTCCAAGTGTGGACGCTTGCGGCGGCGTGCTGATACAACACCACGCCGCCGCACGCGCGTATGTGTGTGTATGTATACCTAATCTGTAGGATGTTCACACGATGCGTAATTAATTACATAACTTTTGGTTAACTTTACTTAGAAGTTTATTAATATTTATGTTATATTAATGTTTATTTTGTCATATATGATCGTCAAATATCACGTCCTCAAGTATCGATAGTAATTCACCAGTCACCCTGTATATTTTTCGTAGATTTTTTAGAGGCCAGTATTGTTAGAAAGAGAATAAATAGAAACAGGATATAAATATTTTAAATAAACAGCGTAGTATGTAAAATTCAAACAATTTTTCTGTCGTTAGCTGATCACAATTCACTAAGCATTTAGCTGATGATGGATGGCATCCTGTTGTCTTTATCAGTAGACGAAGGTCGTTATAAAATGATACACATACTAGTTTTGTTTCACTTCACTTTTCGGCTTTATACAGGGTGACTGGTGAATTACTATCGATACTTGAGGACGTGATATTTGACGATCATATATGACAAAATAAAAATTAATATAACATAAATATTAATAAACTTCTAAGTAAAGTAACCAAAAGTTATGTAATTAATTACGCATCGTGTAAACACCCTACAGATTAGGTATACTCACACACACACACACACGCGTGCGGCGGCGTGGTGTTGTATCAGCACGCCGCCGCACGCGTCCACTCTTGGAATACTGGGTACGTGCCCACACTTTATTTATTTATACGGAAATTTGATCAAAAATTAAGTACCTATTTTTTTTACATAATTCGAATGAGAATCATGTACCGAGTATTCTCCTTAAATATTGATAGTAATTCACACGTCACCCTGTATATCTCAAAAATTTCATAAATATAACAAAATTAATGTTGACCGACATTATTCTCAGTTATTGAGTAAGGCACGTTACACACTATTCAATATAGTAAGGCCTGAGATACATTATGAAGACAAAGTACTATGTCGTAACGTATGACGCAAACTTCACCGTTTATACACTTTATATTTGAAATGAGTGCATCAATTGCAATTATATTAATTTAATTCTCATCATTTTTTCACATTATAATTATATTAATTGAAATTGTATCAACTTTGTACTAAAAATAATGTAATTTATAAGCTTTTGACTGAAATAAGTATATATTTTTTGTTTTGTAGTTACAATAACTAATATGTCGACATACAGACATTAAAAATCTGATCCATACTAATATTAAAAATGCGAAAGTAACTCTGTCTGTCTGTCTGTTACGCTTTCACGCCTGAACCACTGAACTGATTTTAATGAAATTTGGTACAGAGATGGAGTTGACCTTGAGAAAGAACATAGGATAGTTTTTATCCCAGATTTTTTTATATAAGGCAATAGTTTGGGAAGAAATGGCAACATTTATTTATATAATTTGAAAACATTTTAATATCTACGTAACATTTAGTGACAAATCAAAGTGTCCGCGTCGTAGCACAGTAAATCATCACAAATGTAAATCCCATTGTATTATTACGTTAAGTAAATTAAAAATACACCCGTCATTGGGGATTGCGAAGACGCGCCCAAGGTCCCTTTTAAACTTGTTAGCACCACCCCTCGCCCTGCACGTATTAGACGGACAGATATGGACGGTATGCCGGCATTTATAACCAAGACTGTTTTGTAACGAATTTTTTTTGAATCTGTATTTATTTTTAAGCCGCGAAAAAATTATTTTGTAGTTTTCTATTTTATTTAACACATATATATGCGATATAAAAAATAAGATTTTTTTTCGACTATTTTGGTGCTGTAACAAAACAAAAGAAATACAATAAGTTTTTAAAATGTATAGAGCAAGACCTTCAATGAACAGCCGTAGTTTGTTTATGTATCAGATCGGTATTTTTGTTATAACAAACCTGTATATATACTGTCGCAAACTAACACGTGTCAAGCACGGAAGCTCTCAACGAATCGAACACCCCAGGGCAAATAGCTAATTTAAATTTAATGAGCGTCCTTTAGAAGAATAACACTCACGTACAATATGCCTTTTACGAACATAAACGATTTTGTACTTAGCTGTCACAAAGTCTAAGTCAAAGAAATCAATGACAAACGTACATAAAAAATATGTTATGTTCTCTTAATTTTAAAATTTCGATACTCATTTTTAATTTTACCAAAACGTCGTTTTGTATTCATTTTTCAAAAAGGATTGTAGCTGACGAAAGAGTATTTAACCTCTTTGCATCGTCATAAAAAAGTTGTTTAAATTAAACTAAATTGAACTGCGAAATACGATTAATTCAAAAATAGATACTATATCTAAATTATATAGTCCTGACGCTAAGTTAAATCAGTGCTGCGTGTATTGGTTAGAGTAAAGGTGAAATCACAGTACTAAAAATAGAATGAGGTAGTCAATTATAACACAAATAGTAAGCAATAAATAGTCTAACATTATTTGATTTAGAGAATGCTATGTATATAGCTTAATAATACAAAAATATAAGAATAACAGAACGTAATATTCGAGGTAGATCAATGTAACCTTATGTATTGAACTTTACAAGTTATCTTTGCAATATGCAAATAAATGGTGATTTAATTCTGATGACTTATGCGGGATCAGGTGTCAACTTTGTAAGCGTTTAACAATTTACTAGACAGACAATATAAATATATTATACATTCAATTATCACACGTAATAAAGGCAAAGGCTCAGATGTACCTTTCGCTTCACGCTTTGCTGTATATTTAATTTAAATTCATTTTATTTAAAACAATTACAGCTGAGACATACCAAGCGATTCTTAGGCGTAATCAATTAAACCTTTTAGGGTATGATTAATTGTAATATTATATAGAAACGACATCGTTAAATACAAAGATTATAAACCTATAATATTTAAAATAAAATACTATATTCAATATGTTAAACAACTTTCAAATCGAATTAATAACAGACTTCCAGCAGGAAATTATCAATTGAGGAGTTTCATCATTTATCTCCGAAGATCGTCATTAGAATCCAATGCGTCATAAAGCTTTCTTGTACAATAATAGCTATACAAATCGTAATAATACTTGAGAAAATCGCGAACATGCAAATATAGTTTCAACATAATAGATAAATATAAGTTACTTTTGAATCGATAAATTAAATTAGATAAATATAATGACGCTTTTTTGAGTAATCTTTTATTGAAACGACCAGAAACTTAAAAGAATATTAAAATCTATAAAAGTTGAAGAATTGATATTAAAAAGTTACTTATATCGAGTAAAATGAAGCAAAAACTAATCAGAAAATGTGCTAGTGATCTAATATATTAACCAAATAAAATGTTTTATAACAACGGAATACTATTTGTAACAGGTTCGAACCCGGCATTATCCTTTCACTCCACACATACGTTTACGAGATTTTTTTAAATAAACAAGATATAAAGTAAAGGTTTTAAGGTCAGTAAATATCAAGGTCGATTTAAGAGGTACTTCAATCTATGAATACGTACACTATGTTAGTAGCTCCATCTGATTTAGTAAGACGGGATCGATACGCAACAGGCCCATTACAATGAATCGAATAAAACGATGCCAGAGCCATACTGACGGAATAAGACAATGTTCTAAGAAATTACAGTCCTTTCAACGACCTCTAAATGTATTCGGGTTAAAGAGTGTTATTGTAAAAATGTTTATGAAGATTTTAATGAACGACATTTTACTTAGAGGATTTATTTAGAACGTATGTCATCTAGTATACATCTTCTATATCTTCTATATATATAAAAATGGATTGCTGTTCGTTAGTCTCGCTAAAACTCGAGAACGGCTGAACGGATTTATCTTATCTTAGTCTTGAAATGTTCATGGAGGTTCAGGGAAGGTATAAAAGCTGAAAAAAATTGATTCATTACTGGGAAAACCATAAAAACAGCCCTTTTCTATTTCCCATACAAACGATTTTTTTGACATTAGATTTGACAACTAACTAATATGTCAATCATTCTGTCGCACTTCAAAACACGGAGATTTATGGCTTACAGGTAAACTCCAAAAATATAAATAAAAAAAACGTAATAGATATTTCTTGATTATAGGGCGATACGAAGTTCGCCAGGTCTTCTAGTATATTTATAAAATTCAATATATATATCATTGTGTTGGGAAATGTTAGCAATTTTATTTGATAAACATAAATTTCAATTACATAAGAAAAAAAATTAGGAAAATTACTATTCACATGTATTAATTCCTCTTAAAAATTATGCTCTTTAAATTTAAATGTAAACATTAATTTATCAGATTGATTTTAATGTATAATGGATGGTGTTGCACTGTTTTAAAAAACCCGCAAATTACAATAACAGCTAAAACAATTGATTATACATGAGACTAATATAATGTTATTCAGAAGGATGTACAAACGGATGTTATACAGGGTGACTGGTGAATTACTATCAATACCTGAGGACGTGATATTTGACGATCATATATGACTAAATAAAAATTAATATAACGTAAATATTAATAAACTTCTAAGTAAAGTTAACCAAAAGTTATGTAATTAATTACGCATCGTGTGAACACCCTACAGATTAGGTGTACACACACACTCACACATACGCCAGCGGCGGCGTGGTGTTGTATCAGCACGCCGCCGCACGCGTCCACACTTGGAACGTGTCAACACTTTATTTATTTATACGGAAATTTTGTCAAAAATTAAGTGCCTATTTTTTTTACATAATTCGAATGAGAACCATGTACCGAGTATGCTCCTTAAATATTGATAGTAATTCACCAGTCACCCTGTATATCTATTCATATTAAAATATTGTTCAGAGAATATTCATTTTTAACGCTTTTAACACCAAAATTTTCTGTTTGTTATTTTCCCGATTCTTCAGAATTTAGACACGTATGTAAAAGTTTTACTCTTGCTATAATATTGTGGCCTAACAATTATTTTACCATGTTGAAAACAAAGCGATATAGGGGAACTGCAGCCAAAACGGGACATTTAAAGAAATACTCTTTTAAATCAAGAAATTATAGGTTTATTTTAGAAATTTTTACGAGACAAATTTACTAGTAATTAGTATATAATAAGTCTACATATTTTGATGATCAGATTTTAATTACTAAATCACATAGTTCAAAGATGTCCGTTTTGCCTGCAGTTCCCCTATCTAACGATAAAATTATAGTAATTTACCTATTATCTGTTTTAATAATTTATAGCCAAATTTATTACAGATACATAATAATAGTTACAATCTATATTTACCTATATACATAATGTATTATGTACATCAGATAAATATAATTTTTGACATCGTAGTACTGATGGGTTTCATAACACGATAATAGCGATGTGCTAATAGAGTATTGTGAGAATCGATAATAAAATTATTTATACATTAAAAACCTTTACATATTTTGACGGGTAAATATTAGTTTGGTAAAACATTTTTATTATGCAAAATATTCAATTACCTGTTTAGTAGATGTCGATAATACTACATACTTCTATAATCCCTACTAATATTATAAATGCGAAAGTAACTCTGTCTGTCTGTTACGCTTTCAGGCCTAAACCACTGAACTGATTTTAATGAAATTTGGTACAGATATAGTGTTGACCTTGAGAAAGAACATAGGATAGTTTTTATCCCAGACTTTTGAAAGGTTCTCTTGGAAACGGTATATAACCAAACTCCACGTGGGCTAAGCTGCTTGCGGAAAGCTAGTGAACAATAATTTTATCGCTAGTTTAAGACTTAGTCCTACATTTTATATCGTGATATCTAAGCGTTATAATTTTAATGATTTATATACAAATGAAGGAGTTTTTTCGTAAAGAACTAACAAATATATTTTAAAATCAATAATAACAAATTATTACCATTATTTAAGTTAACGACTGTCTTTCCATAAAGTTACATATATTATTTCACATCTGTAAACAATAGAGTGTAATTATTATAAATTATTGTGATGCAATTACTTTATTCGTATTAAATACCAATTTATTATTTAATGTCTTTGACAAACGTACTGATGCTTGAGACTTGACTTGTAAGAGTTGTTAACCAATCATCTAAAAATATTGTCAGTTTGGTAAAATATGAAATGTAGTAAAGTATTTTCTAATGAAGCAATGTTTTAAAATTAACAAATCTTAGGCTTTCATCACGATAAAATATATATGCCAGTCTGTTATTATCTACTCTATGGGAATAATATGTAGTTTGTTCGTTTAGTAATAACATTTTTTTCTTACAATTGTATATGTATGAAAATAATAATTATATACGGGTCGAATTAAGATAGTATGAAAAAAAAACCCTATATGAGAATCATTATTAAGTACCAACAAAAGAAAGGATCATATACATTACCACATTGAAAACGTCCAAATAGTTTCACATTTTAATGAAAGCAGATTTACCAACATTCACATTGAAATGTATGAAGTATATACAGGGTGACTGGTGAATTACTATCAATATTTAAGGAGAATACTTGGTACATGATTCTCATTCGAATTATGTAAAAAAAATAGGCACTTAATTTTTGACCAAATTTCCGTATAAATAAATAAAGTGTTGACACGTTCCAAGGTTTCCAAGTGTGGACGCGTGCCGCGGCGTGCTGATACAACACCACGCCGCCACACGCGTTTGTGTGTGTGTGTGTGTGTGTGTATACCTAATCTGTAGGGTGTTCACACGATGCGTAATTAATTACATAACTTTTGGTTAACTTTACTTAGACGTTTATTAATATTTATGTTATATTAATTTTTATTTTGTCATATATGATCGTCAAATATCACGTCCTCAAGTATCGATAGTAATTCACCAGTCACCCTGTAGAAGTAATGTGATATTTGTCATATATAATTTAGTATGTTTCTCGTTACACAATCCGTATCATAATGGGGCACATCAATAGTTAACAATGCGAACTGTCCTTGGCACTGCTATGGTCTCGAACGGTATAATCGCCACACGTCAGTACAGATATGTTAAATGAAAGTCATATATAACAAAATATACCACAGCATATAACAAAACATAATTATATATTTCGATGACGAAAATACAAATTATACAACATTTATGCACACAAAAATGTACTAAAGTATATAGTGACAAAATTAGAATAACACTAAGTACATTTTAAGAGCAATACAAATTCATAAGCATAAATTAACTTTTTATTATTGATGTGTTTAAAATTTCAAACAAAAATTCCTGATTTAACGTGACATGTGACATACACGCGTTTTAATCCACAATAAACAAAAAACCTAACAAAAATTAAGACGTTTCTTTAAAAATGCAAGAAACACTCAAATGTTACGTAAAAAAGCTAAGGTATGTTAAGTATTCATTTCAAAAACAAACTTTACATATGAAACAAAAACAAAATAAACAAGTCAAAAGAAAATAGTAAAGTTGAAGGTAGCCAGATCTTAAACTAAAAGCCTCTTTATATTACTATCTTTCCATCCCTTCTTCCTGGCAATTCCCAGCTTTAGCCAGGGTCTGCCTTACATGTTGTGAATAGTTTTGGCTAATTGTTTTTACGACCGGCTACCTGGCTGACATCAACCCTCTTTGGGAGAATAACTATCTTTCCATCTACATATTTATTGTAAAAGACGAGGGCGCATGATGCATTGTCAAGTGCAACAACTTGAGACCAATTACTGATGTTTACTCATAATTTAGCTGCGTCGTCATTATTTTTACATTGGGGTCAATAAAAATGACGTATTTATTATACCATAAAAAATAAAACAACTAGACATTATACGTAATATCTAAGAATTTTGAATGTACTCATTAAAATAAAACTATATTTTTTATTAGGTATGCGTAGTGTCCGAAAAACTAAGTTCTACTTTAAACAGATTGTGAGTTTTACCTGTACGTCTACAACCAAATTTGTGCTTTAAGTAAAATTAACTAATATTTGACTTATTAATACTCAAATACATACTCAATGTCATGTATAATTTATATATTACAATATTTATTTATAATTCTAAAATCATGAGCAAAAATTTTTATGCTAATAATTGTATTTCATTGAAATATATCATACAAAGTAGTCACACAACAATAAAGACATTGACAATGACAACGTTGCCAACAAATTCTATACTATTAAAATAACATCCAATGACGAAACACGACTAAAAGATATTTCATTAAAGAAAGAAATTAATTGAGTTATAAAAAAGTATAAAAGTATGAGCGATCTTCCACAATTCTTTGAAGAATAAATCATACTAATGGTCTGTTACATAGAAAATAGATAAAAGAGTGCATCTTAATAGGATTACAGAGTTATGACAGAATTATATAATACGGCTATACTGAAAGTGCTCAAGTAATTGGTAATAATTAGAACTGAAAATGTTATAACGTTCGAAGTGAGAGGCACTGTAATAAAAATAATAGTTTTGACGAGATAATTCCTTCAAAGGTATCAGAATGTGTTCTACTAGCTTTCCGCCCGCAGCTTCGCCCGCGTGGAGTTCGCTTGTATCGCGTTTTCAAGAGAACCTTTCAAAACTCTGGGATAAAATCTATCCCATGTTCTTTCTCAAGGTCAACTCTATCTCTGCACCAAATTTCATTAAAATCAGTTTAGTGGTTTAGGCGTGAAAGCGTAACAGACAGACAGAAAGTTACTTTCGCATTTATAATATTGGTAGGGATTAGGGATATTATTGATTTAAGAATCAATTATAATATGTATTGTACAATCAATGCAACTAAAACCCGGTTGATACAAATCAGAATCCATTTTCCAATATAAAAAATTCTAATATATTTTTATTTTGACATCATTGATAGATCGATCATAGTTTTATCCGAATCATATCTAGAGGAATCTACGAAGTACCTACCGATACTACAAGGAACATTATCTGGTTGGCTCTGATTCAGAATCTGGATGATTGAAGGCGTATGATAAACGTGAGAATTTTAAACACGCGCAGCTTCAGATATTTATAGAACATTATTTTCGTTCGATACATACATTGACCTACGCCAATAAAACATCTCTTGGTTATAGTCAAGCTTAAAAACTATTTGACAACAAATTTTAACAGTAAAATATTTCTATTCACATCTCGTCTGCCCGAAATCACGAGTACTGAATAGTAACCGAAACGTCAGGAGTATTTAGCTTTTAAAACGTTAATACAATCCGAAAAATATTAGCTATATTTAAAAAAATCTTACTTATTGCTTAAAAAATTACGCAATACGAAGACGATTACAAAAATATAGAAACAAAAGTTTTAAAGAATATCTTTTGTGCTGTTAACGACTGGTAAGTTAAGTATTTCTCTAAATAATAACACACAAGTAACCGTTACTTAACAGTTGGACCGCAACTTTGAAGTCCCGCGCAACATTTCGACATATAGATTGCTTTCAAGCCAATCCGTTAATTACTTTTGCAAACCTTTCATAAAACGTTTAATATATTGCTTGGAAACGGCTAAACTTACCAATACTAAATACTTGTTTGCTATAACTATATTTCAGCGACAAAGACAAAGCCTTATTATTGGGATGCCAAAATTTTACGATAATTTTCAAATTCCCATACAAACTTCCTAAGCGTGTTATTCCTAATGACTTACAAAAAATTACTTACAACTTGATAACTGTGATAATAAATCAAAATAAAATTCATACAAAATTTACCATGTTATAATTATGAAAAACATACAACGTTTATAATAATTATCAAGATTAAAGCCACATATGACGGTAATATTTTAACCACTTAATATAATATATTTAAAATCCAACACAAAAGTTATATTTAATAATGACAACATAATAACGAAAATGAACATTAATTTTTATAACTTATCTCAATTCTTAATAACAGCAGCGAATCAATAAATTGAGAAACAAACTCTAAAGATTATTTAAAAACAAAAAGGATTACAATACACTTATATACAAAATAAAATAATTAAACATTTTAAAGCCATTCATTACAATACTTGATAGAAATGTATGCCATAGTCACATATATATTATAATATTCAGATACATCTAATATTACTGCATTATTCAATAGGTATTGACTATTGAGTTAACATAACATAATTTTCGCCTAACAAAGATACTATCATTGCTCTATAGAACATAAAGCTATTATTATGCAACATAAAAATCTACTAATTACTTTTCAAAGTTATAGCAAATTAATAAGTCACTAAAACATTTATATCTCTATACCATAGACTTAAGAAATCCAATTTATTTATAAACCACGAATATAAACTTATATTTTATATATGTATATAGTGAGTTTGAAAGTTCGTGCATTGAATGTGATCAATAAAGGACATAGCAACTAATCTGAGACACGTTATATTGTGAAACATATAGACCCTTAATGTAAATGAAGGCCGTTTTGTAGGCGACTAGGAGAGTGGATAGCATTTAACTCAAAAACTAACTTATTATCAATAGAAACAGTTAACTTGTATTAAATATAACATGATTAGCGAAATATGTGATTTAAAAGACTTCAGTTTGAAGCATATATTTCAATATAAAAAAACGTTGTCGCCAGTTAACATAAAACATTTCAAATAATTAAATACTTCACTCGCGATTAATTTTCATTTACAATACAAAGTTTCTAATAAATAAATATAAAAAACTCCTCCATAACAAAAGCATTTCTTTAACATAATTTGTAGATATATACTGAATGAATTAATAAATAAATTTTCATCTTATATAAGTTAAACGATTAAAAATAAATATAGACGTCGATTAACGCCTCAGCATCAACTTGACAAGGGCTTTAATAGGAAAAATTGCAACTCTATACACCCACGATACTATTTAACGATAGATTTAAATTGAAAAATTGTTTAGAACCCTGAGAATTACTCGATTCTTAACTGTTCTATTGAAAACATTACATACATATACAAATATGTACATACACACACATGCATGCATACATACATACATACTTACACATATATGTATTTATGTATATGTGTGTGTCACATCACACATTGAAAGTATATATTATGAAATTCGTATTTATTTCATTTTAATATACAGTTTATTTAGTGTGACTGTTAATGATTTAAGTAACTGTATAATAATTAATTTGAATTAAGGATTATATTTCTAAATCTTTCAGTGTCATTAAAATAAAATTTTAATAAGGATAGATGGTGTATTGTAACTCTTTTAAGTCTACTTAGAGGAATACTATGAAACTTTTCAGTACTTACGTATTAAAGAGATGATTTTTAATACTTCCGTTGTATAGTCACAAGATAAACAGAAAATTAGTATTATTAAAGTAATTAGTATTATTATTTATTAAAGTACAACCTACAAAAAATTTCAAATGAATATATATTTAATAATAAATATAGGAAGTAAAATATATGCAAAATAGGATATAAAAAAAAGAATATAGTCTTTGGTTTCATTAGTATATGAATGATTATAATTTCCCAAAGAGGGTTGATGTCAGGCAGGTGGCCGTTCGTAAAAACAATTAGCCAAAACTATTCACAACATGTAAGGCAGACCCTGGCTAAAAGCTGGGAAATTGCCAGGTAGAAGAAGAAGATGAATGATTATATGAAATATTATATGAATGAAATTGAATTAAATTTAATATACCCTAGTTTATATGTATAATTCTATGACCACATCCGCCAAAGGGTCTGACAAACGACATCACGAGCTGAGTTGTAATAATTCAAAAAACGTGATTCACACCACCAAGTATACACGAAGTATTGTGAACATTATGTATAGGCGTTAAAACAATCGTATCTCCAAAACATTCATTTGGGATGCAGTTTAAATAAATGTGACTTCATCCAAAACGAAATTTCAAACACTTAAAGTTGCTTTTCATTCTGATGAAGTTAAAGCATTGATTTCATTCAGAATGTTATCAGAAACAAAATAAATTGATTAATAATACTTAATATCGAATAGATGTTGGAATGATTATCGAAGATGCAATATAGTTTTCCATTTACCTTCCTTATACGATAATCATAAAACAACTTCTATAAAACTTAAAACCTATCAGAATCTTAATAAGACGAAATGTTAAAGTTAATATTAGTATTCCATTCCTTATTTCTGTGTATATATTCTAATACATAAACTGGGAGCATTACCCCATTACCCGATTGCTATGTTAAGGAAAGGCGTTGACCCTACAATCGTAAAACAGGTCCTACTCAGAAGAAGGAGAAACACGCTATCGGTAACTAAAACATACAGAGACCATTCCCGGTCTTAGAATAAACTTAGATTATATACATAGCATAGAAAAAATATTCCAATTACAATATAAAGACGTTTTTAGTAGTAGATATTGAGATGTATATCTTTTTGGCGCCATTCATCATCGTTCTTATAAAATATATAATATTTTTTTGTATTTGAACATCCACAAAAACTACGAAAATTTTAACAGTATCATCCATTCAACTGAATATATTCTATACTAGCTTTCCGCCCGCAGCTTCGCCCGCGTGGAGTTCGGTTATATCGCGTTTCCAAGAGAACCTTTCAAAAGTCTGAGATAAAAACTATCCTATGTTCTATATCAAGGTCAACTCTACCTCTGTACCAAATTTTATTAAAATCAGTTCAGTGGTTTAGGTGTGAAAGCGTAACAGACAGACAGACAGAGTTACTTTCGCATATTTTTTTTGCATGAAATAAACAAAACACTTGTAAAACATGACCATCACATTCATGTCTAGTCAACATGTATTTACGTTAACAATTAAGATGTTTTTTCATACAATTCCAAGTAACAAGTGGCGGTTCAAATTACTTTTAAGGAAAAATGTTTATAGAATTAACACTACCAGTTGAGATCTAACCGCAGAATAAAAATTAAAAACGTCATACAATAATAATGTTCTAAGAAAGGTTGAGATATAATACTTCAACCAGATGTTATATAATGGAAATAGAATTAAATCAATTATTGTATCGCACGAATTAATTATGTATGTCACATACTTCCAATTAACAGATGTATATACTAATTAACAATCATTTTAATTGTTCTATTTTATAATCAATTTGCACAATTTAATCTAAGTTTTTAATTTTTATGACTGAGGAATCTGTAGGTCAAATTTATTTGGTCAGTTTTAGTTAAACAAGACTTGCATAATCTATTTATCCAAATGATATGATATATAAATGATGATATGATAGAATTATGATTGCGTGGCACACGTGTGACCCGAGTGCGATGTTATTGACAATTATTGACTTGTATTTTACCTAAATATATACCTATTAGTAGCCTAATTAATATACAATATTATCAAAGCAAATATTGTACCAGAAATATGATCTATTATATAAATTTACAGGTTAGAAGTTGTGCTTATTGTCGGTTTTAAATGGAGTCCATAATAAAATTAAGGTATATGTAAAATACAAATAAATAACATTCTACTACATATCTATTCCGTATATATTTATAAAGGCTTTTTATTTATATGAGTGTTAATACTACACATGGGACATATACAAAAAAAAACTTTATATTAATTGTTTGGTTCGTTTATCTGTCTGTTTGTTCCAACTGAACCTTAAAACTGCTGAACAGATTTTATTAGAACTTTCAATGGCAGATAGCTAAATTAATGAAGAGTAACTTGAGTTACTTTTTGAGTAATTTTGTTTTAATAATATAGATAATAATATACTACTACACGCGTACTAAGTCATGAAAATAGATATAGCCAAATAAATATACATAACGTTGAAAGGTATTTAAATGAAAATAATAATTTTGTCATTGCCTTTTGAAATATTCACAATAAGTTGGTTAAGATTAAACGATACATTTCTTTATAAAATTTTATGAAATTACAAGAGTTTTTACATTTCAGGTAATATTTGCTTTCTTCTTAATCTTAGCTCAAGTTTGTAGTTTGTTTTATACGTATATCTTTTTAAACATCACCACTGTAAAAAAGGTTTGACATTTCTAATAAAAAGGATTTGTTCTTTCTTTCATAAATTATTAATTATGTTTCTATATATTTTGTAAAGGCAATATTGAGATATATAGTTGAATATAAATTCAAGTACAAAATAATGGAAAAATCATTGACGCGAGCAGGGGCGAACCTTACAACTGAGTATGTAGTTCTGGTGCTTTTTTGTACATTCTATTTGAATTTTAATTAATTTCTGTATCAACAGCCTACGATGGCTGTTGGAGTGATAGCAGCCAACTTAACCCGAGTCCACTAGATAGCAGTGTTTATCTAATATGCCCTTGAAATCACGACGTACACACCAACGCATTTATCGATTTATCACGCACATACAATCCCCGACAATAAGGCTTCCCATGCATTACGGCAGCAACGTAAAATCTCGATTGTTTTACACAAAAACATACTTTAAACTAAGCACATAAATCACAAAATCTCGTATCGTTTTATCGGCATTTAGGACATTTCACAATTAAAACGGCAGGTTGATCGACTACCGGTGATTAAGTGGAGGTATTAAAGTCTGTTTGACCTTGAAAGAGATTCGTTTTCTTTGAATGTTACGTTGAAATATTGTTAATTTATATTGCCGTTCTCTAAAACGAACAAAAAGACCAAAACTCAAACCGTTCCGAGGACGTTTAAAAGCGAGGAGCGTAATTTTATTAAGTTTCGAACTCTTAAGTAAAAATAATCTATTTATAAACTTAAATCTGTTCACCAACACTTAGCATTTCAGGTGTTGCAATCACAATCTATTCTCATCGGAGTGAATTGCGTCACGGACAGGAGGATCGCTAAAATCATATTTCAGAGAAGCAATGAACCCATTTTTAATTACATCCATGTCGAAATTTCGTAACGGAACAACAAAAAAAACACAATCTCCTAGACGCATCATTACGTAAAACATTTACTATTCTTGTAACAGTTGGCCAATAACAGTTTTAATATGCTAATTCAGAAATCTCATTTATTTGGTAGTGCATTTTTATTCAGTTCTTAATCCAGTATCACATGTGAAACATTGCATTGCCAGACGTCTGCTTTAATATTGAAATTTACGTAACTCTTTTAATAAACGCCTTTTATAATATTAAGGAAAAACGCAATAGAATGGGTGTGTTTAAAATTATTAACAGATGAGTCTTAGTGAAAAAAATAAAAGAATTAGTTAACATCCATATTAAAGTTTCTATAAAAAGTGTAAAAGCATTTTCTCCCGGAGTTTCAGATAAAGAATGGTGTCTTGGAGAAACTAGAAGCCATAGTATATGACGCAGATAATAATAGCGGCCATTAAAAATAAAATACTGAATCTTATATGGTTTCGATTTGTTTTTTAGCTAGAATATTCTACAATTTTAATTACACACATTAAGTATTACAATCTAATTCAATTTGTAAGATTGTACTAAAATAAAAGTTCTTTGAACGTTTTAGAATGTAAGCAACTGTTTTATGTATACATATTATGTAATAGATGCTGTACATATGTAGCAATTATGTTTTTCGTAATAATATGTTTTATAAAAATCACAATTGTTACGAAAACCGAATTATGAAGTCAGATAATCAGTGGAATCACAATAATACTTCACAAATATCACAAATATAACCAATTATTAAGCATAGAGACAATTTCCGACGAGCAATAGTAATTGAAAGCAAAAGGTTAGTATTTCGAAAACGATCCCAGTCTGTGAGTTGATCAATTTGAGAACAAAAGTTACCAGTTCAGAGAATATTACGAGCAAAACGTCGATAGAATTCATGATAGCGAAGAGAAAGGTAGACCAGCATACACTGGATCTATACAGCATTTTGTAACAAAGTTCTTGTTTGCGTAACATTAGTTCTAATAACTTTCAAACTAACTATAGAAAACTAAAACCGATATAGATATTAGCTAATCCGTGGACGCTAATAAATATTCTAGATATAATAAAATTTAAATTCATTAACGTTGAATTTTAATTGACTAGACTAGTATGCAGTTCTTTGGTACATTGACCAAAGAGATTGATATTATATATTAAGGAATGGGATAGAACTTACCTGAACTACAGCGTCCATAGCCATCCTCTCGATGTCGAGATGGTAGAAATTGAGTTGGGGAACATACCGCCGTCTGGGTCTGATGTCGTAGTACGCGACCACGTCATTGATGGACACTACCGGACAGTCGTCAACTGTACTACATCCACTGCTGACCCCGTCAACGCCACTATCAGAATCCCCTTCCCCCCCATACCCTTCCTTCGAATCCCGCCGGTCTCCGTAACTCTTCTCCGACCCCTCCTGGTACCCAGACTCGTTCATGTCATCCGTTATTATCTCCGGTATTTTTGTCGTGTCGTATTCGTAGCCGCCGTCTTCGCCGATATTCATCTCGTCTATGTCGGCCATTTTTGTTATACAAAGCACTTCTAATATCTAATCTCCACTACATGATCTTCATAACCAGTTAACACTGAGACCTGTGGACAATGGCCATTATATTAGAATTTATCGATGATATATTTTTCATCATTCTACAGGGTGACTGGTGAATTACTATCAATATTTAAGGAGCATACTCGGTACATGATTCTCATTCGAATTATGTAAAAAAATAGGCACTTAATTTTTGACAAAATTTCCGTATAAATAAGTAAAGTGTTGACACGTTCCAAGTGTTCAAGTGTGGACGCGTGCGGCGACGTGCTGATACAACACCACGTCACGACATGCGTATGTGTGAGTGTCAGTGTATACCTAATCTGTAGGGTGTTCACACGATGCGTAATTAATTACATAACTTTTGGTTAACTTTACTTAGAAGTTTATTAATATTTATGTTATATTAATTTTTATTTTGTCATATATGATCGTCAAATATCACGTCCTCAAATATCGATAGTAATTCACCAGTCACCCTGTATAGACGAGTTTTATTAAATATACTAAGCTCTTCGTATTTAATAATCAAATATTATCTAACAGATTGAATCGTCCGACAAGTTTTTGCTATAATCTTCATCATGACTTTCGTTCTCATCGCCCCGACACACTGACCTCGTGGGACGGGATTCGACTAGTTTTTTTTTCAACCAATAAACAAGCATTCCTAATATATTAGAAGTATTTTATAACGACCGGTCCACTAGAGCAGGTGTAAGCCTGTCGTTGTTAGAATGTTGACTTTATCTACTAAATATGGCTTCGCGGTAAACGCTTATAAATAGAAAATGGACTTCCATTAGCTACGATATCTGAATTAATATGACATATATTTTAATAAATTGATGTTTTTTTTGTAATAAAAGCGGGAGAATTAATTTTAAATATCGAAAATAAAGAAAAACTTGATAGCAAATAGCGTCTCAATAATGAATAAATTGTTAAAACATTAAAAAAAAACTATAAATTTGTATGATTAAATCTCAAAATGCAGTTTGTCAACTTTTAATTTCGATAATTTATATATGTTACGAAGTCATTAAATATTCATAAGTAATTTCATTTAAACATATTAATTTGTTTTAATTTAATAATAATAAAAGTTACATATGTTTTTTTCAATCTACCCTCACCGAACGTGTTGTATGATCTCTCACGTTTTGACCCGACTCGTAACTCATTTTAGCGTCATACAGAAATTACAGGCAATAATCAATTATCTCCGTATAAAATCAAACATGTTAAACTTATATTGGCGAATTTCATAATACAGCTTACATAATAATACCTAATATTAATGCATGGTTCGCTCAACGTAATAACGTCACGCTGACTACTCCATCTTTTATGACGAAATTTTGAACATTTATCAAAGGACTCAACACTTAAACAACATAAATATAATGCTTTTTATATAAAATTTTTAATAATTAATATCTATAATTATATAGAATTTGTTTCATTATAAGTAATCGAATCGAATATAATGCGAGTAATATCTCGATGACATTCTAATAATGTTTTCAACATTTATTATTATAAATATTAATATTATTTCAGTTTATGTGAATTAATCAGATATACAATATATATTATTTTAATATATAATATCCATGAATGAATTCGTTAAGTTTCCATTTTCACGAGTCAGCGGACACGTCATAATGATTCTTCACATTCTGTTCCACCTTCCCGTCATATGGTAATACACGATTTTGTTTACTCCGACAAATTATATTTATAGAATATTATATTAAATTTCCTACAAGAATAGACGTTATTTAAATTCAATAATGTCTAACCGTTATATTTTTAAAACCTACAATTTCTGTAGTGGATTAAAATAAAACCTTCTTTGTTGTCTGCTTCCATTTGCTCGGTTTCCATGGCAACAGGTTAACGGTGACCTAGTTTTTATGTCAAGGGTAAAGCTCATGCAACAAGTGCCACCCCTTTTTATTTTCACCATAAATATGAGAAGGCTGAATGGCTTTCATTAATGAAGATTAATCGCTAGTAAACTACTGTTAAGATGTGAAAAATATTATAATATATATTGTATTTCTTTTACCAACAAACAGCAGAATAATATGATCAGTATTCAGAGATGGTTCGACGGAAAGTGATTGGAAAACGCAAGCTTAATGACAGGAATAAAATGTTTTATTTGCACTGTAACGTGGAATATTTGGCATCCTGCCATATTGCAAGATGCTGTGACACAATAAGGTTACATATTGTTTTCCTGCTAATAATAATTTAAAACATTACGGAATTAAACACATAAATGCTTATTTCACGTCTTAAAATAAAGAATACTGTATTTAAATTATTTCAACATAATAATTCAAATAAAATAAGTTATGAAATAAAATTTCAGGGAAAACTAGAATTAGCTTAATTATAATAACAGACTATATCAAATTATAAAACAATATCCTAAATATTACCCTAAATTCCATTATTAATAAATCAATTAAACTGGTAACACCACCAACCCATGTATTCCCGCCCTAACAGTTTGACATGTTTCGTGACGTTGACAGGCCCTCGTCATTTTAATATGTAAGATCCGTATTATGCAGATCAGATATAGCCACTTTATATTCTTGATATTACACAGATATAAAATACATGTTCCCATTGATGATGTAACTTGCACAAGATTCAGCTTAACTTGGAAATCTTAACCATAACAATAGCCTTTAAATCGTAATAAGATTGATTGCCTAAATTTTTTCTTCCCGAATATTTGGGTTTATGTCACCCTAAACCCTTACAACTGTAGGTTGGCTAGAAGAGATTTCTTATAGAAATAAGCCCGCCTTTGTGAACAACAATTCTGGATGTAAAATAACCCCGTAATTTTTTTTTACTGTACAATAAAGAGTATATATATGTATATAAATTTGGACATTTGGTTTTGAAACTATAAAGAATAAACCTACTAATATGTCGAGATCTGTTTGTGATGTAATTCCAAAGTGAAGACGACTTTTCATTTTTTTCTTTTGACCGTCTTTCTTTAATAAATTTAACTGGAAGATACTATAGTCATTACATATTGTAGAGCAGTATGTTTAATATTATATTCGGGTGATCTATAAATCATTTTTAATCACTTATTTGAAATTAATCCAGTACAAATAAAACAAGCGTAACAAAAATAATGTTTCAAGGACAACATTAGTATAACATACGAACTAGGTCGAGCTAACTCACGAACAGACCAACTTCACGTACACGATAAAAGCGAAACAAATCTCCAACATAAGTTGGTTCGGATGAAAGCCGACTGTGTTAATAAATAAAGCAAGGTTGAAACGCGCCGGCATATTTACAAACAAGGTATTAACGATCCAAACTCTCCGTAAACATAATGTTACATAAGTGAACTTGAACTTCGACCAACACGATGAACCCTGAAGGCCACCTGTTGCATCTGGCTGGCTGCCAGACACCAGGCATTCATTCAACGAGCTCCCACGGTAACTGGATTCATAAAAAATACTCTGGATCAACTACTCACTAGCTTTATTCATATTTTCATCGTTAAAATGGATTTATTTCATAAATTTTCATCGTCTATATACTACAATGAAACTGGCTAAACGTACATGCAGGTTAAAATGATAATTTGATAAGTGAAAAAGATTAGCTACTAAATTAATATATTACGTACTATAAATTTTGAGCTCTTACTAGTTTTATTTTTACGTCTTAAATAAGAATTCTGTTGGCATAAGCATATATGAGGGTTTTCTGATAGATGAGAAAAAAATAGAAATACAAAAGGAAGATAAATAAATTGCACGGCTTATTATTATATGTATGACACATTACATCAAACGTCGTGTCACTGAATAGTTACTTTGAACGTATCTTAATGGAGCTCACAATAACATCAGATATCGCTAATACAAAGTAACGAACAGGTTTGCATCTTGAGAGTGATCTGATAAAATTTAATATATATAGTAATGGCGTATATTTACTAATGGCGGACAATACGACATTTTCTCCGGATTATCCAAGCTTCATAATGCCTTAATCCAACGTCCGCAGTAATCCCTTGAGTTGTTGATATTTGGGAAATATAATTCCATAGATATATTACAATTAAAATTTACATTCACAATATTCGTTACCGAGGGCGCGGGTTCAAACCTGGCAAGTACCAATGTGATTTTTCGAAAACATATGTACTTTCTGAGATTATTTAGACATCACTGACATACGGTGAAGGAAAACATCGTGAGGAAACCTGGACTTATAGCTTCACAATTATAAGTTTGATATCACCAACCCGTCTTGAGCAAGCGTGGTTAATGCTCAAACCTTCTCCATGTGAGGAGAGGCCTTTGCTCAGCAGTGGGCGTTCATAGGCTGATGATGATGATGATGATGATGAATAATTGTGAGGTTTTTTTTATTTTGGATCAACGAATATCGCGCCACGTGCCCATTCCTCGTGCAACTCCGGCGCCATTTTTAATGATCAGCCATTTTATAAACACGATAATCGCTGTCATCGAAGTGTTACACGTCGAATCAAGTACAATGCGATAACATTGTATAGAACAACTAAGTTTATACGCCATGGTACGTGCTTTTCATGATTGTATGAGGAAAAATTGCCTAAAAATATGAAAAAAATGCTGCAATACTTCGAATATATGTAGAATACATATCTGATATAAACAGCTGTTTCATTGCGTTTAAACACTCGTCTTCTTTAAAACAATCACTTTATAGAATAATAAGAGGAATTACTGTACTTTAACTCATGATTAAGTTATTAGAACGTAATGTCTTTATAAAATGCATCGTTATTTACCTGTGAAGGCTAAGGTAACTCTCCTAAGGTAACATGTCATCTTTTACCTCATCCTGCATTCTTCGCTATACATTATGTTATTATTAAATATATTTTTCTCGCGGAAAACGTGTCAAATAAAATTATAATTGCATATTTCCATCCATCTAGTAGATCTTCGTAAATCATGGAAGAGTGAAAATAAAGCTCTCAGTTTAAATTGAATATTCAGATACGTTTGCTTTCTTTTCTTTTTTTCTCATAAAAACAATCTTATAATGATATATATATTTATATGTGTGTGTGTATGTGAAAGTAAATCTAATAAAAAGAAATAATGCCCCATGTATTTAAAGTGTTCATTAACATTTATATTGTAAGAAAATTACAATTAATCCTATAATATCAAACTGTTACTATGTCTTAACTAATACAGTCCTCAAATACATATGATAAAATGCATTTATAGAACGTTTTCGTTGCTTGGTTTGTTTCAGACCTGCACCTCAAATGGTACATGAATCGAATATCTCAACTTTAAGTATTAATTAACCCGAAAGAATCCTATTTTTGTGCGGAAATCAAAACCTATAGACGATATTTACAGTAATAAAAATAGTACAATCATAGTAAATTAGTAGTAACTTGTTACATAACAAAATAATTGCCAATTTGCTGTTACTAAAAACGATCTACGTACATTTATAGGTTACCGACGAAGCTAATTTGTCCCTTTTACTGCTTAAGTAACTTTAATTACTTATCTAATAATTTATTATAAGAATTACCGAGATTAAACGTTTAATGATAAAATCGCTATTTTAAAAATTGCCTCTCCAATCTGTTCGTTTTTTTCGTTTGTTTGAATCAGAAAAATCATTTCCATTACAAGACGCTTTTTTTTTCGTAAACTACTTAATAAATTAATTAAATTTTTATTAGGTAGTTATTTTTTAAATTACTTTCAATAACTCTCAAATTATTTGAATACGATTCAGCATTTTTCTCCTAATCAAATAGTTTATATTTTACGAAAATATATCAATAATTTAATTTACATTTGTTAATATGGCACAAATAATATAACTAGCTTGGAATTTAACAATAAACATAATAAAATAACTGGAATCAACAAAACAAATATAATATAAAATTAATGTCCTAAAACTAAAATAACTATTAACGATAATAATTAATTGTTGATACTTTAAAACACTCAATAAAAGACATTGTATTATATATTAAAACATATTACATAATAATTATTTATTATAACTTAAAATTAATTAATAAAGAGAACATAAAATTATTACCAAAGTAACCGATTAACATTAACATTCGAGATCTATATTATACTGAACTTTATGTATGGAAAAAGTTGTGGAAAATCCTGAAAGCAAGCATAACTATCTCAGGATTATGTTCTACTAGCTTTCCGCCCGCAGTTTCGCCCGCGTGGAGTTCGGTTATATCGCGTTTCCAAGAGAACCTTTCAAAACTCTGGGATAAAAACTATCCTATGTTCTTTCTCAAGGTCAACTCTATCTCTGTACCAAATTTCTTTAAAATCAGTTCAGTGGTTTAGGCGTGAAAGCCTAACAGACAGACAGAATTACTTTCGCATTTATAATATTAAGTATTACATATCAAACAAGGACGTCTAAAGTCAGATGAAAATATTGAAGACAATGAATGACAAAAATATATAAGAAAGAAAACTAAGAAGTGGGATAAAATTAATTTAACAACCGATTACTTAATGTATTCATAGTTCGAGATTTTACTACATACGGATTGTTTCGAGTTTCTCATTCAATAATATACTTTAATACTATAAAATTAAGATTTATAAATAAAAAACTATCAACGCAGCGTATAAGTGACGATGCCAATTTATACTAAAGTCTGTCGTACCAAAGGATGTAAATTATAAGTTAATCTAATTCGTTTAAAAATATCTATACAATGTGTTATCGCTAGCACATGACCTCCTTTATATATATACATTTTAAAGCATTTAAAATGAACACGATTTAGCTTGAATAGTCAACGTTTTTAACACAAAAAAAAACAACAAAAAATGTTATTACTCTGCTCAATCCTAATACCTACATTTTGACAATCCCATACATAAATGTAGACTCATTATGAATAACTCCATCATACAATTTGTACAAATAAATAAAATTGGAGTGTCCATTTATGATATTGAAATAAAAATATTTTTACTGCGCAAATACGTATTATGTATACAAACCAAAATGTAATAATTTTTTTATACAGGGTGACTGGTGAATTACTATCGATATTTGAAGACGTGATATTTGACGATCATATATGACAAAATAAAAATTAATATAACATAAATATTAATAAACTTCTGAGTAAAGTTAACCAAAAGTTATGTAATTAATTACGCATCGCGTGAACACCCTACAGATTAGGTATACACACACACACACACACACACACACACACACACACACACACACACACACACATACACACACACACACACACACACACACACACACGAAGCGGCGGCGTAGTGTTGTATCAGCACGCCGCCGCACGCGTCCACACTTAGAACACTTGGAACGTGTCCACACTTTATTTATTTATACGGAAATTTGGTCAAAAATTAAGTGCCTATTTTTTTACATAATTCGAATGAGAATCATGTACCGAGTATTCTCCTTAAATATTGATAGTAATTCACCAGTCACCCTGTATATTTTTTTCCGTTTGTCAGTCTATTTATATATTGCTTCGGCTGGTCAGATTTTAAAAGAACTTTCAATGGAAGATAGCTGATTTAAAGAGTAACTTAGGCTACATTTATTTTGTCTTTTCTTTTAATTAGTATTAATATTAAAAAAGCATCGTTACGCCAATACATTTCGATTATTGTGTTGTAACTAAGTTGAGACAAGTAATATGTACTTAAGGTATTAAAATGAAGAAAGATAATGATTTGTATGAGAAACTTTTAATTATCTCAGATAAGACAAAAACAAGTATACTTTTACGAGATATCCTAAAGATTTAATACAATTGCTACGTTTACATAATAATATTCATTGACAGTAATAATGTAGCAAAAACATAGGATGACTAAACTTTCACTTTTGTTTTGGTAAAGGACTCTGTACCGCTTAAGACTTTAAAACTTTAACAAACTTAATTAAGTTTCATAAGACTATCACTATAAATTTAAACAACTATTACGTACATAATGAGTTTGAAATGTTCTCAATTTTGTAGTTTTCATTATAATACAGCACATTCTAAATATATCGCAGGCAGGATTCTGACAAATACTAGTCGAATGCGACTAGACAAGGAAACCCACTTCCAAATCAGGCGATATTAACAAAAAAAAAATTAAACACCGAACATATTTCGACCTTATTTGTAAATTTTCAGTGATTACATTGCAATGCGACACTAGCAACTAATACAGGTGTCGTTTATTAATGAAATGAGACCGTATTTATTACATCATAGAGAATATTTTTGTCTGTTAAACGAAATTCGAGCACTAGACTGGAAAACCTTGGAACACTCACTTTTGTATGTAAGGGCCGTCGCACGGGAATTATTGCATTAATATACGGGCCAGATGCATTTTTTTTCCATTTTCAAATGTTAGGTTTTTGCTATAAATACAAAAAAACGACCTAAATTTGGCAGTTACTAATGAGTTATAGTTACATTTTTGGCATTTTGGTTTGTTAGTATATTAATTTTATGATTTCTATATGTTATTGCAAATATATAAATGATTCAAGTCGATAGTGCCGGACCATATCTTGAATAAATTACATTAATTATATTTGTGTAGACTATATTTTGCATCTGTTGCTTCATTCATAATCAACAACCTGTTTGAGCAACATATAAAAAAATAAAGTGAAGTTCCATGTTAATACAATAAAAAAACTATTTTTTTTTTGTTTCCAAAATTCTAGTTGCAGAATGTCATACGAAGGAGATAGGACAAGTTTTTAAGCAACTTTTATATATAGCTGCTCGTTATTTTATGTAATTTTTGGCATTCAAAACATTTTCTTTTTTTCTACAATACTTAATTTATTGACGACAATAATACTTATTGTTAAAAAGATGTTTATAATAAACAAATTTCATATAAGTACATGTATATGATACGGATTTTATATTAAGCTGAAATTGGCATAGATAGGTAACTTAGCAAATTCTTAATCAATAGGACCTTACTAAAAAAATCTATTTTTTGTTATGATTAGATGATTAAAAGCTGAAAATGAAACCTATGATTTATTTTTAAACATTTCTGCGAATATTTTTTCAATAACCCTTTATAAACTCTTCTGAATAAAACCAAATTGCTTATCATTTGATCCTTCAATACTTTCATTTCATATCTATCAAAACATTCTCATTAAAAAACTAATTCCTTCCTTTTAGGGACATTCATGTTATTTAAAATGAACAATATTAAAACATTGTCTTTTATTCAAAATTATGGTTTTATAACTTTAAAAAGCTGTAGATATACGTTGTTTAAAAAAAATATATGAAATTGCGTGGAAGGCTTTGTGAAGCAGCTTCGCATAATAACCGTTTCTGCTCTGTTTGTTATGGAATTTAAAGAAAAAATGAATGTACAAATAGTCTTAATATACATTGCGTAAAACAATTTATAAGAACATCAATTAATGAAGGTTGTATCATAGTAATAAACATTTAACAAGAATCAACAAAGTAGATTAATAATAATTAAATTAATATATAGAGAATATAATATTTTTTATACCACATAACATGTATATTAAAGTCAGTGATGTTTTTATAAGTTATAAACTAATAAAATAGTAATAAAAGTGTTTCTTACTGTAAAGAATTAGAAAAATTATATCTAAGATATGTACAAATATGAAATATTCTACGATCTTCCTAAAACCTGCCAAGAAAGGATCTTTCAATTTCCTCTGAATTCACGAGCGTTGGATGAAAAAAGCGAAGACATTATAAGACTTAAACTACCAAAAATCTTAGTTTAAACAATAATTCTAGAATAAAAATGTTTCCATATCAGTGAACTTTAAAATATTTCATCCAAACCAAAAAATTAGATTTTAGTTTTGAAAGCTAACGTTAAAATACTTTTAAGTTATTTGTCCATCGACGTCGGTTTATAGCATTTTTTGCCAAAGTAGGTGAAAAAGTTCCCTTGTGGCCGCTGAAGGCATGAAGAGATACGGAAAGAAACTCAGAAAAAACATCTTTAATCTACGCTCACATTAATTAAATGATTTAATTTGATATTATAGTGTTTTCCAGTAGGGGACAAAATGCAAGCCCCAAAGAATAATTATGGGTCTCAACCAAATTTGTGAATAATTATAATTAAGAGACCAAAAAAGTATGGGAAGCCTTGATTTTGGAAATTATTAAATACTATCAAACTAGACCATTACATAGCAAGTTAAGCTTTAGATGTTTCGGTTGATAACCGAACACTAAGTACACATTCGCTTATTAACTATGCGACCCAATAACGTAAGTAACAAAAAAAACTGTCCTTCATAGCAAGCTCGGAACAAAGGACCTCATTAAAACCAAAAGTGACCTAGATTTTTATCAGATTATGTGCGATAGTTATAGATTACATTGAGTACCTTTAAGCAAAAACTGAGTGGGCGTTATATAACTTGTATCTACGATGCTCTGACAGATTAATATCCCGAGTGGTTTTTAGACCTTTTTTTATATTTTAGTGTTTTCTTAAGTAAAAAAAATAAATATTAGCTTTTACAACGTTTTGTACGTTTCATTTATTAAGGAAGTTTATGTAATAAAGCAAAATCTTACGGTTTTTTTTTTATACCGATTCAAAATGCAAGTATCCCATGAGACTGTACAATTTGACGGAATGAAAGTACAATCTTAACTTTTTCCATCTACATCTTTGCTAACCAAAATTTCAAGGGTCATTAATTTTTCATATTATTAATTAGGATAGTAGACGAACAATTTTTAAATAAAAAATACATCTATATCTCTTGTATAGTTCTCCACAATATATGAACATTTCATCTTCAGTTTGCAGATTTGATGTGATGTCATTCATTTGTCATTGAACAGTTAGGGTAATTCCCCTTATCAATCACACTTTCTATATATAATAACAATAATGTCTGTCAATGTACACAATACATTAAATTGGTATGTACTTCATAAAACAAAAACAAGGGAAAACCTCGTTGTTATAATGAAATAATACAATATTGTTTATTTATATAAGGCAACAGTATGTCTAGTGATGTTTTAAAGCTTAACACAAATATTCAATACAACAAATTTTATTATTATTATTATTAAACGAAGTTAGGACAGGTCAGGTAAAAATGAATCAGTCTAGAACATTCATCACTCATACCTTTAGCTTTTTATCGAATATGATAAGTGGATAGATAATTTAAATATGACACATTAACATTATCTAGTTACTTATTCTAATTTGTTACAATGTATTATAAAAGCGATGTACTTCACTAACTCGAAAATTATAGACTTTAATCTTAAAAAAATAAATAAAAAAAATCCGCCGTTATAGAAGTACTTTAAAAATATACATTTAAAACACATTATATAAATGAAAAATTGAAAAAAAAAAGAAATAAATAAATTTATAGTTTATTATAAATATTTATTAATGTTAGATGTATAATGCAAACTTTAGATATAAGAAGAAATAAAAAAAAATACTACAAGTTTAAGCGGGAAATCGTTTTTTTTAGAGAATTATTTCTATCTTTTAATATGATACCAAAAACTATATATCTTTCAGAATATATCTTTTATTTATTTTAAGATCTTTCGTTTTCTTTATAGTTTACTTTTATCTTATACGACCAAATTTTTGGTTTGTCGAATTGGGTATTAATATATTTACGTCAAGCAATATGCGATTGTTTATTTCAACTTAATTTTGATGTAGTATCTTTATGAAGTTTTATAGTCTTTGCGTGTTTCAAAGTTCTAAGGAAAATATTTAATAGAAAATTATACATATATAGTATATGAAATCTTTTCTACTTTAACGTGATTTATTTTTCAATAATAATAGAAATTTTAAAGCATCAACGACACTTTGTTTTTTTATTCTAAGGTGGCTAGGACTTGATAAGAGACCACAAGATAAAAAAAATGAAAGAAAAAGAGTTACCAAAGAAAGAAAAACAAAAAAATCACGTGTAAATTTCATTAAGTTTTGGTATCAACATTATTGTATACTTATGTTTTCTTATGTAATTTCAAAGAACTAATATCAGTTTTTAAAATAATACCTATTATTGATGTTAACAGGAAAAAAATAACATCAAATCCCGGCGGTGACTTTCTGCTTGTGGGAAATTTTACAAAAAGCTTTTATTACAATTTTTCTTTCAATCAAATTCCTAATGTTAACAGTTGGGGAGTTTGTTAAAGTTATTTTTAATTTCTTCCCCAAATATTAGGGTAACTGTTTAATAACGAATTTCTTTTATTATTTGGTTCAATGTAATTTATTATGGTGACGTAAGTTCTAACATTTGTACCACTTTCATAGTTCTTGGGATTTACATTTATTTTGTGTGTAAACTTTACTCTGACATTTTGGTAATCAAGTAATCGTTGTTGAATAATTCCAGCATTAAATATTACAAACTTGGAGACTGGTCAACTGCGAATATGATAGTTTGCTTTGATTGCTAATTTGATTATCATTTAAAATGGGTAATAATAATGTTTTTATAGATAAAAATTCGTGTACAAAAACAAAAAGTCCTAACACTTTAAACCGATAAGTATCGACTTATTACCATCATAAGTAACAAAAAAAAGGATATTCCAAAAACAACAAACCCTTAATTAAAAATAGAGTAACAAAAATATGTTTAAGTTTAAAATTCGCTCATTTCAATCATTTAAAAATATTTTAAGTAAATTAAAATTCAAACTCAGACTGTGAAGCTTAATATACGTATATAACAATCTCGAAGTACTATTTTTTCTCCAAAACATAAAGGATCGAAAAGTTTTGAAGACGCTACACAATAGCCACTATTCGAAGATTTGGATGAAAAATATTTCCAATACAATATCATATTCAAGACTCACATTTCTATATAAAAAAAAAATTGAATCAGAATTATATTTTCTTATTACATTAAATATATCCGAACGATATAAAAACACATATAGTTAATATAGACACATAAGTCAGTGGTGGCCTAGTGGTTAAAAGGCCTTTCTTACATGCATGAGGGCGCGGGTTCGATCCTGGCCCTGGCAAGTACCAATGTGATTTTTCCGAGTCATTTGTACTTTCTAAGAGTATATAGACATCACTGATTAATGCATTCCCAAAGAAGGTTGATGTCAGGCAGGCGGTCGGTCGAAAAACAATTGGCCAAAACTATTCACAACATGTAAGGCAGACCCTGGCTATAGCTGGGAAATCGCCAGGTAGAAGAAGAAGATATAAAAACACATACGCGATTACAAATACGTTTATGTGATCTTTATTGACAAATACATTTGTTCCGCATTCATATACTTCCGTGGTAAATCGCCTACCTGTCACAGGTAACTCACGAATAAAATTTTAGAAGACTAACAAACCATCAAAGGCTTAATAAGAAGAAATATTTGATATCATCATCATCATCAGCGCCCACTGCTGAGCAAAGGCCTCTTTCTCACATGGAGAAGGTTTGAGCATTAATCACCACGCTTGCTCAAGACGGCTTGGTGATTTCAAACTTATAATTGTGAAACTATAAGTCCAGGTTTCCTCACGATGTTTTCCTTCACCGTATGTCAGTGATGTCTAAATACTCTCAGAAAGTACATATGACTCCGAAAAATCACATTGGTATTTGCCAGGTTTGAACCCGCGCCCTCGACAACGAGAGGCGAGCCCCTTAACCACTAGGCCACCACTGACAATATTTGATAATCAAAAACTAATTGAGAAGACCGTATTATTTGAAAGAAAGAAAAATTACTAATTATAGTAGAGGAATAAGAAAGTTACGCTAGCTTGAAGACAATATACCAACATAACATTTATGTAATATAGTAATATATCTGTTCCGTGTGCCATCAGATAGCTTGATGCCAATTTAAACCGGATTATCCTGGTGGTCATTTTTTAGTTCATTATCTGGATTAAAACGTTCTCGTAACGTTTGTACATCGATTTAATCATCAAAGTTAAGTCAATCAGTTCAACTGAAAAAAATGTCTGTTATATATTTATTTATCATTCGTTTTATTCCTTTTCAATATTATTCAAATAAAGCAATATCTGTACAAAGCTCGCTACCAGTGGGTTTAGTGTGGGCGTCACTGAATACTGACGTCAGAGATTACACTTTTCCCCCTGAATAAAAACGCCCACGTTAATGTATAATTTTCTTTATTTTCGTCAAAATATCAATATTCATTAAATATACGTTGAAACTTTTTAAATTATATGACCGTTAGAATTTAATAGTTATTTATTTATCACTAATTGGCACCAAATTCAGAAATATAGAACTAGTGAAGTATATGAAGTACTCTTATTAGGTCCAAGTCTCCGATTAACCCAATAAACTAATGATATTAGGTTTGTTGGTATTATATTAAAATAACTCTCAAAATGTCCAAGCTTCTTAATCGTCCATCAGATATGGAGTATAAAGTGTTCACAACACTTATACTTGCTTATCAATGAATGAAACCCGAAAAACTTTGTACGGAACTTTTATTAACACGACGTCAAGTATTCGTCAATAACTTCGCCCAACCTTGGAATAAGAAGCTACATCCCCAACACCTTTGTTGTCTTTGTTATGCTACCCAAAAAAAATAATGTTTGTTTAATAATATACTTCATACTAACAATTATTAAGCTCAAAGATTCGTTATAATTAAGATTAAAAGACGTATGATTATAAAAACTAAAAAAAACAACTTCCAAAGTATTTAAACACGAACAGAATTAAAAAGGATATGAAATAGGAATATTAAAAGAATTCATATTGTATAAGAAACTGTCAAATTGTTAGAAATTGTTAAGACCCTATAGTCTTATACTCGAATTCGGTCTTAGTGAAAACCTATTTAAGAAAAAACTTTATAGACAGAAGAGCAAAGAAAAGCGAGTTCTGAATGGAAAAGTTACGAAAAAACAGATTAAAACATATTATATGCAGAAACAATGAGAATTTACTGCATTTTTAACAACACACAACAGTCCAACGATTATTTCTGAAGCCCGATGTGTCATTCATAGTGGCAATTTAAATTTTATAACTAATATATTAATTCACATAAGTCTTAAATTTTCCATAAATATTAAAGGTCAATTAATTGCTTTTAGTCAAATAAATTTCAGACTTCACTCCTATTACTATTTATTACACATTTAAAGGACGAGTCATGCATAATTATAAAATAATCATTACCTTACAAAACATAGATATTAAGTGGTATAATAATATAAGAAATATATAAAAATCGTCAATGAATTATCATAAAATAATATTTATCTCAAACTATGTGCGACATAAAACCTGGTTTTAAAAACAAAATACAGATTGCAGTAAATTAATATTAACAATCGAAAACGTCGATGACACAATCAAATATTTTAAACCTGTTATCGTAAGACGAATGACCAATTTATGCTAAAACTCGAATAAAAAATGGCCGATGCCAATTTGAACTTACTCTCATTACAATTAAGATACCCAAGAAAAATTCACATTGCACGTTTTAAATTATAAGTTTTAGTCACTCTATATATTTAGAATTTATGCTAAAAGCATTTTAGTTAAACACTTCGATGTACGTATATAAAACATTTGAAAAATTAAATTAAAATAGTCTGTATATATATTTTTAATCTATGATCATATTTGTCTTTGTTTGATAATCTACATTTTCATTTTATTTTCCAATGACATAATACCATTGTGTCGTGAGAGTATTCGGTCGATTTGTATACAGCCTCCGGGCAAATCCATTTCGATGCCAGTAACAAACCATTTTTTAAAGAACAGAAAAAATAGCGTTTCTGTATTTTTAACTAGCATAGCACCATTAAATCTAGACTTATTTTTTTACTACTCTTCTATTCTAAGTCGAATTGACATAGTTTATGGTCTTACCATTTCAAATGTTAAATTTAATTTATTTAAAAATCCATATAAAATTAAGTAGGCATTTATTAAATATTGTAAATATAAAGTAGCTTGGTAAAGTCAAGCCAGAAAGGTTACTTGGCTGACACAAATGTTGACAATAATTTTAGATTCAAATGTCGTTATATAATTGACCTTTGAAATAAAATGTTTATTAAATTGCTGTTTTATTAATATGGTATTAAAATTCATATTGCACTGATGATATAAGCAAAAAATTTACTATTTACCACATATCTAGATTTTATTTCGAAATAAAGATCGGTTACGTAACACTAATTTTGCTATTTATTTTTTCAATATTTTAATATTGTATGTAACGCTAAATTGAGCACTGCTTTATGTCAATTACTGTTTTGTACTGTTTGGTTTTTGCGTCCTAAAAAACAAAAAGCTACGAAAACGTTTGAACTGTAATAAACTAATAATAATAGTTAATGTTGAGATAAATTATGTACCAAGTCTGACCAAGAAACGATTGCGTTGAAAAAATCAATCGATATAAATTTTCTTGTGCATAACAACGATAAAATGTTAGAATCGTATCAAAACAATAGTTAGACTGTATAATAATAGAGTGAAATATCAACTACTTCAACATTTTTCTTTTCAAGCAAGTCGATAAATATGTTTACGTTTCAACAGAATCATCGAGAGAGAGTGGGTTTCGATGAATTGCTGTTCAACACAAGTTGCATCTTATTTTTCCCTCGTTTTCTATTACTTTACCATGGTTATGTTGGTAATGCGTCGTAGTATATCAATTTAACGCATTAAAAGCGAAAAGTCTACCCATAAATCTATACTTGTTGCGTAAAATTAAAAATGTAGTATTTCTGTAAGTTGCTTGTGTGAAATATCATAAGAATTTTCTTGTTTTTGGAATGTCTGGTGGCAAATAACGACTTCTTTGTAATTTTCTTTAGTTAATAATAGCAATTCCGATTTACAGTTGGTGGTGAACCCTTAAGAATAAATAGAAGTAATTGGACTAGATAATTTGGTGCGAAACCTTTTCGAAGGACTGCTTTTGGCTAGTATGTAATGTAATCAAACATAATAACAATAGATATGGATGCGACAATCAACAAGTGCACGAAACACCGCAACGTACGCGGTACGCCCTGGGGCCGTCAGTTCACCAACAAACAAAGCAACTAGTGGAATTCTAAGACAGCCAACGATCGTGAAAACTGGGCCGGACATGTGAGCCACGGCCGTGACCACATTACAATCACTTTTCAATTAATAAAGAACTAGGAACCTGCTGAATGCAACTGTTACTCGATAGCGTCCTCGTTGCAGCTTCGATCCGATCTCACTTAGTAACTTCGTTTAGCGGCTTCGTTTGTTTACGTGTTTTGAGTACACAGGGCACAAGTGCATCAATGCACAATATCACTTTATATTGAGTCACGTTCGTTCCGCGCGACGGTCGGCGCGGCACTGCCGTGTGTGAGTCGCGACTCGAGTTTTGACAAGCGCGGCGACTGGACAATTCACAACTTGCCCACGTAACGTAACTTAACCCCGCAATATTTTATAGTTTCGTAACCGTATTACTTGATTACTTTACTGTGCTAACATCAAATAGATGTCACGATTCAGGAGCTCGCCATAAGGAAGAATTGGTCTAAATGTTGCCAATATAGAAAAATTACTATTTTTGTCTTCTTCAATACATTGCGATTTGAGCTGCATTTTGTCAGATACAATTTCTCGATGACTAAGGGAGGCTTAAATACTATCAATATCGTCGATATATCATTATTTTAGTAGACGACTAAAAAAACTTAATTTGAACTTAAAATATTTAAAACTAAATTAATATTTTATATAACGAAATTACAGTGTAACAAAACATGAAAAAACACTTTTTAATTTAGCTATTTAGAAAATAAAATTAAGACTGGATTTTAAAATTGTAACTATGTAATATAAAAATATTTTCTAGTTTTGCTCGCGATTCTATGTTGAAAAATTAAAATTTTTGAAAATTGTAAAAACATCCTGATAACTGTTATATTTTTTTGGTTAAAAAAATTTAATTTATATACGAAATACAAACAAGGTGGTGATAGAAGATCGACCTTAATTTAGGGCGTCGACAAACGACCGACGCCGCATTATGAATATTCAATTTAGTTATAATTAACAAGTCGCCCCATATTTCTCTTGGTGTCAGCCTGAATTGGTGGACCTTGACAGACGCCGACGCGTAAACAGGGATCGATATATTGTTACTTTCAATTCCATAATAACTTTTACAGACAACTTCACATCATAACCAACTGTGACTTCTGCTTTAAGTAGAATTGTAATTAAAAAGTTTACCCTACAATGTTATTCCATTGAATACAAACTTAATTATGTATACAATATAATCTGTGACAGAAACAAAGACTTGGGAAAGGACTGCATATAATTTTCTTGATGTATTAACATTTTTTTCCCATTTCCATAATATCATGGTCTAACAAACTTATTTAGTATTTATGCCAACTTTTATCATTATCGTAATGTTCTACTTATGGGTGCTAGCTAAATCATAGTTTGACGTTTGTAATACATTTCAAATGTGACGTATGTCAATATGCAGATAAAAAACAATTTAATTTAAATTATGTACTTAGATTAATGTTATTTTTTTAACCCAAAATAAAAACTACGCCTTCAAATAAAGAAATATATACGAGAGACAAAGAATTGTTTTTGTTTTCACATCTAAAAGTCTCGTATTGACCACATGTAAACATCACGTCAAGAATACGAAACACTGATACCAACGTCGTCTTGAGCTTAGAGAAAGCGTAGTCTTTGATTACTGGCTTATTTAATTCCTAACATGTCTTGTTTACCTTTGATACACCGACCATCTTAATGTAGTCTTAACTCATGTGAAGCCGATATATAAAGTTTAGATTGAGTTAAATAAATATAAGTCAAGCCTTATGTAACATATATTACACTTAAAGATCGATAGTCATCATGTTAAATTTTTAAGTATAAATATTAAATATACGTAAATGAAAATGAATAAATATTACTTAATTTCGTTTTATTAAGAGAAATTCATACTGTTATTATAATGAATAAAATAAAAAATGTTAGTAAATAGGTTATAATATAAAATTATAAGAAAATAAATGGACTTTGTTAAATCTTATATTATCTTTATTACCTTGTGTCAAATTTATATCTAACCTATACCTCAATATTTTAAACATGTACCGTCTGTCAAAATTCCTTAAAAATTTTCCTCAAAGTGAAATTCAATTCACAACAAAAGGTACACTCATGTAGAACGGAAAAGATAAGAAGATAACAATAGGAGTATATTACCGGTTCTCCTCACAGAACATAAAACGTTATTGCCTCGTAACTCGTAATGTACGAATATTTCAATCTTGTTTATGTTGATTCTTAAAAACGGCACGGCTCAAATAACCAAATTATCAAATTAATTTAACTTGCTTTTATGAACATCGATTATTTTAATGCTATAATTCTTCAATGATAACAAATGCAGGGTTTCAAGAGTTTATTTTAAAACATTTTTTGAGTTCAATTTAATGTGAAACATAAATTATATATTTTATGTACAAAAGAAAGTCGTGTTGTTACACTATTTATAACTCAAGAACGGCTTTAGCTATATGGTTGTAAATTGGTGAGGAGGCAGCTTAGAACCAGCAGATGGACATAGGATATTTATTTCTGTTTGATCGAAAAACGAAAAAAATCTGAATAACTTCCAATATCTGGTTATTTACGGCCTCTAGGGCATACTTGAGTTCTCCCGGTCAGCTATACATATGATCATCTATCAATATCAAAAAATATTATAAAGTCCACCCCGCGTTTGTCTGTTTATTCGCAATAAACAAAAAAACTTTTGCTCCGATCATCAAGCGGTTTTCACCACTCGATAGCGTGATTCTCGAGGAAGGTTTTAATATATAATTTCTTAAGATTTTGTATTGATTTGTGTGAACATTAACGATATTTGTTAAAGATGTCGGGAAAAATGAGCCGTCTATCAGCTTTGAACTAAAACGCTGCCAAAACTCTTTGAGATATAACAAAACAATGTATGGTGGAATTATTTATTTTATATCGGTCTACAGAAAAGTCCCCGACGGCATATGTCTATCTCTTAAGGATATCATACTATATCCATTTTACTACTTTTAAAAATTGGCATTCATGAAGCGTTCATTGCAAAGCTATTTACATAAAGAAGGTGTTAAATCTCATCAAAATACATTACTTCGTGTTCAAGCTTGCATCAGTATCTATAAATTACTTTTCGAATTATTTAATTCGGACGTACGATTTGAAAGTTATCATAAGTTTAATAATTCTCAAAATTAAATCCACGCGATTGCTCACTTTTTCACATGAACACTTTTATTTTTTTTTTCAAAACACTTTTTTCAAAACACGTTTTTCTTAGTTCAAACTTAAAGCATGTTAACGAAGAATGTTGATGAAATTTTTGTTAGTCTTAATTTAACTCAAAAAGCAAATAGGTACTCGACGCAGCATAGGCTATTTTCTTTTTGCAAAGTACTCCTGCGAAGCTGGGGCAGATACCTAGCTACCTACCTATTACTTATTCTGAAATTAACGCAAACAAACTTGCAGGGAAAAATAATATCATATAAAAAGAACATTGTTTTAAACAGCACTATAACAAGATTTCGTCACTATCTTAACACTACTGACACTGTTTAAAATAATTGGCGTCAAATTCCTCGGAGTAAACGAGAATAACAATCAATGCAAATATTTGGACAAATGCTAAGAGTGATAAATTATAGAAGAGCTAATAAAACTAACATAAGTGAACATCTTAACAAACAATTTAAACAACTTAATATATTACCAGAATATCACCATTTTGCAGTGTTTATTTTTAAATTGTTTTTGTCAGTTTCCATCTTGAAAATCATATTTGACGTCAATCGTGTGTCATTGCGAAGTAGAATAGTTTGATTACATTTTTTAAACATTGAAGTACATACATGAATACATTGTTTTAATAAACGATTTAAAAAATAATATTGTAATATAAAAGGTATGTACTGTCAATATTCAAATAAAATCTTAATTTTACTGAATCTTTTCGGTTTTTTTTGTTCCTATAATTTAGGCGAAACAAATTCGCGTATATTCTAAATTTTTTATTAGAAAGTACCATCCAAATAAAAACAAATTATAATTTATGAGACAGCCTGAAATAACAAATATAAAAACTATTTATTGATGGAAGTCGTCTTTGACAAAAATGTAAGTCAATAAAGTTGCCAGCTCGAAACCAGTTATGTTTTTCAGTAATATTAATTTTAAATAGCATAAATTAAATAGTCTTAGATTTTCCGTCTGCAAGTATGTCATACAATTAAATCAGAATTAATAAATACCTAAAAGCATATGACAGTAATTAATGACCAATTATGATACGATCAATATAAATCTAAGTATTTTTCAATATAAGGACGTTTAATTATTAAATGACATGTTCGTATGAAATAAACAGTTAATATAATTATAATTAAATTTCTTTTAGAAAAACAGCTGTTGTTTTATTATAATCAAATTTCATATAGATATATGTAAATTTCCTAAAAATATAAACTAGACTGAATTACTTTTTTTGACTAATACTTGAAATATATATTTTTTTTTATCTATATGAGACAAACAGCTGATTAGGAAATGTAATATAATACTTATTGATCGGTCAATATATCCCTCGAAACAAAACATATGATTAATAAATACGTATATGTGTGAATAAAAAGGTTCTATTGAGTAAAAGTATTTTTTGAAGTCGCCACAGGCGGTTATTTACATATTGGCTTATCGTGTAACTCCAAAGACATGCTTTTACAATAACACGCCACAACGACGCCTCTAATTGTATGGTGTCTGTTGCCATGAATATAATAATGGGGGCCCCACTGAAAATGTCATCTCGTATTACTGTTCTAATTATTATTAAAGGTTTTTGTACTTATAATGACAATATAACACTCAAAAAATGGCCTATATATACTTTTTAAAAACATCGTGATGGTTTTTAATTAAAAAATAAATGTGATAAAATTAAAGCAATGGAAAAAGTTATTATTCTTCAACCATCAGAAATTTATTGTTATAATGGGATTCTTTCATTTACTAGAAAATATTCTATGATAAAACTAAGTAATCTCCATAAAAAATATTTCAAATTCATTCACAAATTTATTTTTTGTAACAATTACTGGTTCGAAACACTTTTTAATATCCTTATTATTCTAATGAAACGAGACACTAATTCGGATTTTAATTCATTTTGTATAAACATTTAAATAAAAAAATTCAAACAATAAAAAAAATTAAGCCATAGACAAAAAAATAAGAAACAATATTTTAATATAAATATGCGCATAGTCTGTGCCCGTTGAACTCTAATGAACATAGAGTCAAAATTAGACAATTTAATATCACGATTCAACAAGTTCATTAATAATCCAACCCGCGTTTAACAAGCTCTGATAACGATTTATAGAATGTTCCTACTCTGTAATTTAACTGTTTAAATCGTTGCTATGTTTTTTTTATGCCCGTATATTTATTAGGGTATGTAATAATGTCGAATGCGGCCACGATTCTGTAATAGATTCAGCTAGAAAATATAAATACTTTTTTTTTTTAAGAAAATTTTTTTTAAGAAAAATAACACTAAAAATTTACATATATATAAATTTTGAATACTATTTCAATTGTATAAAATAATAAAAATGAAAATATTCTTCAAAAATATATTTTTTAATAAACAAATACACCTTATACATTGTAAAAAATATATATCAATGAAAATTATCACGATTCTTAAATTAAAAACAATTAAATTAAAAAACATTTTTGAGCAAAATCTTTGAAGGAAACAAAAAATTACTTAATCTCATTTGTCCGTGACCACGGTCGCTGAAAAGTAGCCAAAATAAACCGCGTAGTATATCCGAAAAATATTAGTTTCATTTAAATTACATTGTGTTCTATTAATTATTTTGTACAATCATCTGATATAATAAGGCATGGATCCAAACCGTACAGCCAGTAGACGACCTGCTTGTAGTGCGTGTTTCGTGTATATGTAATGTTATGCATGTTTGTTTGTCGGTGAGGCCGACTTTTACTTTCAGTCACGACGCGAACGGCCGATGACTTTTTGCGAGGTTACTCGCAACTATTCGGTATAGTTAGAATTTTGTAGTGCATAACTATTTTAATCGATTTAATTATATATTTTTTGTACAAATTGTTGTAAATTTTGATACTTATATGTAAACAGGATTATACATATCTGATAACTAAATAGATTGAAACTTATCTATATTTAAACATATTACTATTATGAAAATTTTTAGATATTACATTGCCAGTGAAGGCACTTTTATTGTATTAATTGGAAATTGTATTTAACATTTTATTCCTAATTTACACCTGATTTTCATTTAAAAAAATATATTAAAATTTAAATAATTGTCTACTAATTATAATATGTTAAGAATTCACCAAAATGAATAAAAATAAGAAATTAGAAATAAATAAGTTAAATGTTTTAAGGGAGACAATAAAAATTCTATGATAGGCTATTTTAAACATTGAAAATGATTTATATAGCATCAATTATAATAATACGCAAGTCTAATTGTCACTTACACTACCTACCTACTTTCGGATCACGTATTTCAGAAGCCAAACGTGATAGGGCGCTTTGATATTACCATGTTGGGATAAAATTATAATAAAAATAGTGTCAACGTATAAATGGTGAAATATATTATAATTTATAATATTTAATTTATTAGCACAAATAGGGGACTAAGCACTAAAAGACTTGGAAAAATAAACAATTAGTTTGTTGTTTAATACGTGTTTTAGCATTTGTTTATTTTGCAATAATAGCTAATAATGAGAGTAATAATATACATAAGAAAATTTTCACATGTAGCCACAGCCTTGCGCCGGCTGGTCCACTACAGTTTAATGCGGGATATGCCTACAGTTTCAATTTAATAGTTACGAATAATTATATAATATAATTTATACCAATAAACTGTTATTCACAAATTATTCGGAACCCAAAACAATCTTAGTTTTAACGTCAACGTCAAGGTTTCCACTGAGAACTGACTGACAAAACAAATGTCACGATATGAATGACGATATTGTTGCGTCTTTCACTATTTTTAATAAATATCTATTTTGTTTTATATGAAAAAATGTTAATACTACATTTTTGATTTAAATAAAAAGTCCAATATTAATGAAGAAAATTATAAAACAATTTCATAACGCATTTAAAAAATACCTCCTATTTACTTTAATTCAAAACAAAATCTTTCGTCATGAGTTATCGGTGTTTATCAAGTTCACTAATTACAATTGCAGATAAGATGTATTATTCAAATTATTCTTTACACAACTTTCCGGTGGACATAACGTAACGTCGGTTTAGCTATGAGTTTGTTAGCTAAAAAACTTTTTAGTTTTGGAGGTGCTATTAAAAATGTAAACAAAAATTCTATTAGACTTTCTTCTCATTTCATATTTCATCCAGACAATGAAAAGCCAATTGAAGGTAAACATTAAACATAACATTATTCAGTTGATAAATTTTCATAGGTTATACTTTAAATAAATACTTATTGCATGTTCTCTATAATATTTTTAAGAGGTATTGAAGTATTTGTATGAAATTACACAATATATGAAAGTATGGATATTTTTTAAAACAGGAGAAACGAAAAAGATGAATATGATGCAAGCTATAAACGATGCAATGGACATCACACTCAAAAATGATCCCACAGCCGTCTTATTTGGTGAAGATGTCGGCTTCGGAGGTGTTTTTAGATGTGCCTTGGGATTACAGGTATATAATATATATATTTGTTTAATGATATAATAGAAAATAAGCCTAATTAAATATTACATTTTGAATGTTATGATGCCAAAAACCACAAAAATATTCTTTATTATTCATTTATCAGCAAAGTATCTGGAACAGCGTTGCATGTTTTTCTACAATCTTATGCAACTTTATATTAAAATATTTTATTATATTTTTAATATATGAACATATTTTCAGAATTTTTCTGTTATCTGTAAATCACTGATTTGAAGTTTAACATTATCTTTGCTATTTGTTTGCTCTGTCAATGTTTTGGAAAACTTTGATTTATTTAATGTTTAAAAATTAATTCAAAAAGTTATTTCAAGGGGCAAATATAACATTACTGTCTGTCTCTGCTTCAATATCTGAATAGATTTTCCAGTGGTTTTAATAAATAATGATAAGGAAAGACTGTCATTAACTACATAATTTCAAATAATTGTGGTCCCGTGTCAATTTCTCTGGAAGTCATAATTGAAAATCTTGTTTCCACTTTTAAGGACTTAAGTTATACACATAAAAAAAGTTGCTTCTTTAAATTTAAATAGTTTCATTTTTAGACAGACTTGTATTATTTTATTGCTATTAAGAGGAAATTTTCATATTTACACAGAATCTCACAAATGAGGAAGGAGTCCAAATAAAGACAAATAACTCATGTAACTTACCCTTTCACTATAACTTTGGATATTTTATTAGATAAGTACTAAACCAAAAAGTTTTTAATTCTTTTCCTTCTTTTTTTCAGGAAAAGTATGGCAAAGACAGAGTATTTAACACACCACTATGTGAGCAGGGTATTGCAGGGTTCGGTATTGGATTAGCAACCGCCGGTGCAACTGCCATAGCTGAAATACAGTTTGCAGATTATATATTCCCAGCCTTTGATCAGGTATTATATAAATAATTGTTCAGTGAATCATGATAATTTTAAAATACTTAGAGAAACAAAACCTTAAATATTAGATACAAATTACAATTAATTTTATGATAAATAATTTCTTTTTAGCTTTTGAAAAACTCTCCTATTTGGTCTAATCCAGTAAAAAATCTGTAGTGAATAAGTAGGATAGAGATACTTATTATTTAAACATTATAAAACTAAATCTACACTCTACAACATATCCCCTACTGTAAATCATATTTTAGATCTACTATATATATGTTAATAAATACAGTATTGAATATAAAAAAACACTAACAGTACATTTGCCTTCAAAAAGCAATATGTTATTAAAATTAATATGTTATTATCAATATTTCCAGTTAGTAAATGAAGCAGCTAAGGCTCGATACAGATCGGGCGGTCAGTTTGACTGTGGAGCGTTGACGGTTCGCGCCCCTTGTGGAGCAGTGGGTCACGGAGGGTTATATCACTCACAGAGCCCTGAGGCATTCTTCGCTCATGCGGCAGGGCTGAAGGTATATAGATGATTATGATGATCTCAAGTTTGATACTGGCCTTACAGAAATCTAAGCCATTAAAAAAACCACTTAATCCTACTAATATTATAATTGAGAAAGTTTGTGAGTATGTGTGTGTGTGTGTTTGTTACTTCTTCACGCTTAAACGGCTGAACCGATTTTGATAAAATTTTGCATACAGGAACCTGACGTCCAGGAATAACACATAGACTACTTTACACCCCGGAAATCCGCGGGTAACACCGCGGGGCGCAGCTAGTAATTAAAAATTTAATTCCAGAATGTTTTGAACATTTTTTTGGATTTTGGTCCTTCTATTTCGATAACTATTAAGTAATATCTATGCAATGAGGAATGTAACATCTTTTGAATATGGAAATAGCACAGACTGAACTATTTAAACAATTTTTTAATGTTAAAATGAACTTTAATATTTCAGGTGATAGTACCAAGAGGTCCAATTACAGCGAAAGGTCTTTTATTATCGTGCATCCAAGAAAGGGATCCCTGTATTTTCTTGGAGCCAAAGATTTTATACAGATCTGCCAATGAAGAAGTCCCTATTGATAGTTATACTTTACCGATCGGAAAGGCTCAGGTTTTAAGAGAAGGTATAAATATTTCTTTGGTGTTGCTATTAATAGCTGTGTTCGAACAACAAATATAAAAAGTTTTTTAGACATTTTAACTACTATAATTCTCCAATATGTGTTAAATATCATCTAAATTATTGGAAGTTAAACCAACGACATTAGTATTTTTTATAAGTGTTATAAATATCTAGAACTATTGTAGTTTACGACCATTATATCACACTAGCTTTCCGCCCGCAGCTTCGCCCGCGTGCAGTTCGGTTATATCGCGGTTGCAAGAGAACCTTTCAAAAGTCGAGGATAAAAACTATCCTATGTTCTTTCTCAAGGTTAACTCTATGTCTGTACCAAATTTCATTAAAATCAGTTCAATGGTTTAGCCGTCAAAGGGTAACAGACAGACTTACTTTCACATTTATAATATTAGTAGGGATTATTCTTATGAGAAAAAAACGTAAATAATTAAATTTATTATAATTAATATTCAGGTAATCAAGTAACTCTAATAGCGTGGGGCACACAAGTACACGTTTTACTTGAAGTTGCTCAAATAGCGAAAGATCAGTTTGGCGTTAGCTGTGAGGTTATAGATCTTATGTCAATACAACCGTGGGACGAAGAGACTGTTTGTAATGTGAGTTAAATGATTTATATTGCACTAGCTTTCCGCCCGCAGCTTCGGCCGCGTGGAATTCGGTTATATCGCGTTTCCAAGAGAACCTTTCAAATGTCTGGGATAAAAACTATCCTATGTTCTTTCTCAAGGTCAACTCTATGTCTGTACCAAATTTCATTAAAATCAGTTCAGTGATTTAGGAGTGAAAGCGTAACAAACAGACAGTTACTTTCGCATTTATAATTTTAGTAGGGATAATATATTACTCAGTTATTTTATTATAATATTTTTTATTTACAGTCAGTGAAAAAGACCGGTAGATGTCTAATAGCGCATGAAGCTCCACTCACTTGCGGTTTTGGCGCGGAATTGGCAGCTACTATTCAGGTAATATAAAGAAAGTTAGAGTAAAATTATTCTATTTTTTCATGATCTCTCTTATTTATTTTAGTTTTACTCTTTTTATCTTGGTTTGGAATTATTCTAGAATCTAGATATTTGTAAAAGATATATTTTGTTATGTTCTGAAAGATAATGAACCAAATTTAAGTCTTTAAAATTCGACCACAATTTTATTCTAACCCATATGGGTTAGGTTAGAAATATATACTTCCGATTGTAGTTTTGATATGTAATGTAAAGTTCTTCTTTATGTATTGCATAAACATTACTCTTTCTATACAATAGATTAGTCTGGTCGGATTGCTAATACTAAGGAAATGTCTGAAATTTTTTTGCGAAACTATAATAATAAATAATTACTAAGAACGGATTCATTTATATTATGCTAACAGTTAAAGGTATTTATCTCGTAGAAATATTACTATACGATACTCTTAATACGAATATATTTTGGAACCAAATGACATTATTTTTACTCTTTATTTAAAAATGTATGTCGTATATAAAATGACATTAACGTCAGAACATCAATTACAAATAGCAATAAGATAATTGTCGTTATGCCAATTTCAAAAACCTCTTTCTAGTTATCTCTTAGTGTACAAATCAAATATATTTTCAGGAGGAATGTTTTCTTCACCTAGAGGCGCCTATATCTCGTGTAACAGGCTGGGATGCGCCCTTTCCTCATGTATTCGAACCATTCTACTTACCAGACCGTTGGCGTTGTCTAGAAGCCATCAAAAATTTGGTGCAATACTAGCTGATAGCTTTATAAATAAATTGTCATTGTTTAACAAGTGTTACTAAGAAATGATATGCATAGAACCAATTTAACTGTTCAAGTTGTTTTTTTATCACTTTTATTTGTAATAAAAATGTTTTTCTTAATACTTAAGCAATTCTTTTTGTTTTTCGGTGATGCTACTTTCTGAATCTGAAATATCTATTTTATGGTGTATATTTAATATATATATGGTGTATATTAAATTTAATAAGTATTTTTTTTCTTTCTTTGTAATATAAGAAGGATGCTATCTAAAGAAGTCACAAGAAGGTTGCTAGTATACATACATAATAGGTTTATTCTTTATGCTTAATAAGTTGTAAATGAAAAGAAACAAATTTCCTAAATTATTTATTAAAAGTGAAAATCAATAATAAAAATAATGCTAGAAGATAACATAGAGGTTAGTAAGTTCTTAAAATCAGATTAATGTCAATGAAAACACACAAGTATTTTTTGTGCCATTTCTGTATACAAATTGTTAAGAGCAAAACTTTTAAGTCCTTCAAACTTAACCTACTTAGAGCTACGTTTTTAAACAATTTGTTCCAAAACAGTAAATTCATTAACAAATGCAAACCATTACGGACAGTTGCTTAACTATTAATATTAAAATACATTCCTATTTAATTTTGTGATGTCATTTATTTACATTATCCGATTGTGGTCAATTCTATTATATTCAAAATCCTATTGTAATTATAAGCAATATAAGTAGTTACAACAAAATGTTTTCATTTAAACAACTTTCGTCAATTTAATGCAACGTATTATGCAAACAATATATTATATTATGTGTGAATCATATGTCCTAAACCTTCCAGTTATAACAACATACCATAACTGAGCATCGACAAAATTGTAACATTAAGATATAATAAAATTGTAATGCGCTAAATCCTTTCTAACAACATGAACACAAACAAATAACTTATTGAGATAGGCCTAAACTTTGTATGTAACAAGTTGCTTCAAAGTTCAATTGATATCCTGAAATAAATTCCTTATTCTTGATGCTATGAACCAGCATAGACTCATTCATCCCAGGTTCTTCGAAGACGAGATGGTTTTAAATAGAATCCCGATGATGGGGAACCCGGAAACCTCTGCATATAACGTTCCAAGCGTAGATATTTAACAGTAATAAGTCTTCCTTCATACCACCAACCATGCAAGTTCTTGTACACTATGCCCGCGTCCGCTGGGGTGGCGCATTTCACATACACGCAACAGGAAGCACTCTCGATATCAATATGCAAAATATTGCTCCGTTCACATTTCTCTAGTATAACATCCTGAATAACGGTCCTTAGATTTGGGTTTGTGTCATTTTTGTCAAACATGTTGCGGATTTTGAGACATGGCGTTGGAGATACAGTGAGATTGTTAACGGAGCCTTCTTGAGTAACAAATGCCTGTCCTTGCCACGAAGTACTGCGTTTCGGACTGTTGTGGGAAGCAATCCATCTCCATACCCTACAATCCTCTCCATCCACAGACTGAACCTCCATTCTGACTCGACTCTCATTTTTCTGTATAAACTTAACAGCGGCATCCCAAACCGAAGACATTTTCTCTCTATTCTGAGGTGATATAAGAGTATCTCTGACATGATCGACGGATATGTATGGTTCCCCGCTGTCTTCAGTCTCTTGAGAGATCACATCTATAATCTGTTCAACCATAGAATAAATTTCTTCACTCTTTTTCTTCTGACAATGTATATAATATTTGTAAAATCTTTGTAAACCTAACAACAATACAGACAATATTCCGATAACGGCAATGGTTGTTCCGGCAGAGTAAAGGGTGTTGACAAAGAGACATGAGATAGGGGTCGATGGATCAGATAGGGCTAAAGCTACACTGCCTTTATTCCTCTGTTGCACAACCATATCAACACTTGTGATTGGTATGTATTTAACATCTGGAGAATATAAATTTTCAGTTTGCACAACATTAATACCCCATCTAGGATTGTTTACAAGTAAAACCTGTAGATTGTTAAGATCTTTGCGACACTGGTTAACATCTACTCGAGCACTGGCCAAGTCTATAATTTCTCTTTCAGTTACATACGGCAAGGCCCCAGGCTTACCACATTTGTATTCGGCAGCGCATTCCGTTAATTTCGGATGGATAACTTTTAACAGATTCTTGGCATGAATCACTTGTTCTTGAGGCACACAATTAAAGCCCGGTCTGTGTCCGGGAAGATTAAATTGACAAATAGGTATAACACTGTTCTGGTCATCTACTACTGAGGTGATGTCATTCTTTTTTACTATGTACATGAAAACTAGACAAAAAAAAAAAAGTGCGACAAGAGCTACAAGGGCGAGTGAAACTAAGTTGTTTTTCAAAAACTTTTTATCATTGGAGGCTTTATAGTCTATAATTTCAGATCTAGGCACACCGGATATGAACGATCTACGAGGAATCAGCGGACTACCATTAGTAGTGTCTCTGTCCAGAAATGTGGTTGGTTTCGGAGGCTCAGCTTTGAGAGAAGATAGACGTCGTGTGAAATTACTTAAATAAGGAGATTCTACTTCATCTATAGTAGACGTTGAAGGTTGAAAAGCACTGCTTGTGTAATTAGATGTGAAAGAACTGCCTGAAGGGCGGTCTGCTAAGGATGATGTCAGCCCGAGTCGAGATCTTATAGAATTAAGATGATCAGAAGATGACAGTGAAGATGAGAAGTTAGTATTAGATAATGTTGGACGAGAGAATAAAGATGACCTTGGAGGGCTCGGGGATGGGTCATTACTGGGTAAAGTACTGGAAATATAGTCACTTGACCGTGAGCTACTTCTTAATGGACTCGAAGGCTTCTTTTCAGCATCAACATCACTATCAGAACCTGTTTCATAGTCGTCTTGGTCATTAGCTGCGTATGTACGAGTAACACGACGTGTTGTTACGGTTTCCACCTCCTCATGTGTTCTTACAGGTGACTTTTCATCCTCAGATTCAGATCCTTTATCAATGTCGCGTTTTATCGGTGAATCCTTCTTTAATGGAATTCGTCTGGACTTGTTTGTCACTGGCGGCAACATAGCACCTCCAGTAGTTGCACGACGGCTACGTTTTTCTTTCGATATGTTTGAAGAATCCAGATCAGATTCTTCGCCGCTTGAATACCGCGCAAGGGACCGTCGACTCTCTACTTTGTCTACGCTATTGCGAGGTTTGGTTTTGTTGTCTAATACCATTTTGAGCTTTTTTACCAACAATTTTCTGGTAGAAGCTGTTATAGGCATAATTGGGAACCCATGCTCGGCTAGTTTTGTGCGGAGCTCCGCGTCTGACATGGTATCTACTTGATCGGCCATTATGAAATCTGCAAATAAATAAAACTTTTCAATAACACTGTTACACTCCACACATCAAAATTCCACAAAGGCTGACTAATATCATCTCATTTCACCTTATTTATGAAACGTGCACACAAAAATTACGTCAATTTCTAAAATACAAAAATTGACCGGCGCGTCATCTCGCACGCGCTAAGAAACTTCGTTACATTGAGAGCCAAAGTGTTGCTAGCTCAAGGAACCCTAGCCTTTAAAAGCATGAAAATATTTACAATTTTCAAAAGGAAATGGAAAATAAATAATATTATTATTTAACACCTGATTATTATAAAACCTGACAAACAGAATTTAAGACTAAGATAACTGTTGTAATGGTTTAAGAATTACCAAGATTAGAAATTTTAAAAATAAATAATTTGAATATCATTAACGTTGAAAAATCTTTTGACTTTATATTTTCCAATAAGTTTTCATAGCAAAACTGCAATAACTTTTTTTTGAGAAAACAATAAATAGCGGAGATCAATCGCAAGCGTCATAAGCACAATTATTTATTAAGGGTGTAACTACTGTATAGATAGGTCCGTCTAAATATTCATGTGACATATTAAAAGTCAAACAACAATATTGATTTAATAATGTTATTTGTTACTTATTAGCTTTTTATTTTGGTGATCACTTAAATCTTAAAGGGTTCTTTTTACTGAAGAAGACCATTTCAGGTTTAGTCTTTAGACGCCGCTAGTACTAACAAGTGTCACGTTCCACATAATTTAAACTTATTGAAAATAGCATTTCTAAATATGTACCTGTCTTTTGTATTACTTTTAACTATAATTGCTGTAAATACAGGTAGTTAACTATTACATATCCTATATGTAAATATTCTTATTATAATTTATTTAATTTACACTTTTATTTAATTTTGTTTTATTGTTTCCTTTTTGTTTTTGTAGTAAAATTATAAACTGTTAGCATCATTCTGCAAAGTGGTAAGCTTTCATTTTATTGATTTTTCAGTGGCATCATACGCACAAAAATAACGCCTACATCACAATACTTGTGATGTTAAAGGCAGGAGCAGTAATAAAATATTATAGTTAATAAAGTTTTATATTTTTTAAATTATTTTTTATTCAGTTATATATATTTTTTGTTCACACCTTTTATGATAATATTAATAAATGAAATATCAATATCTTAGTAAATTTTTCTATAATTTATATGTAAATGAAATACCAGTGAAAATGTTTTTTTGTTTTATAATCTAAACATTTTGTTATTTTTGGGGAGTATCATTCTATGATATGATTTTTAATTATTTTGAAATAACATATATTTTTTATATTATTTAGGGAATGCAATTGATTGTTTTCAATGTAATTCATCCCTGACTATGGAATGTGGCGACACACTTATGAATCTCGATGGAGGAGTATTGGAGTCTAGTTCTTGTGAACATGTTTACGATGCAAAGTATTGTATAAAACAAACAGGTTGAGATGTGATCCTATTGAATATTTTGGCTTAAAATTATGCACAAAGCTACTCAAGAATCACCTATTTTTTTAATTTAAATCAAGTTTAGAACACAATGTTAAGATTTATCAGAGCAAGATTGAAATGTACATAATTTATATATTGCACTAGTATTTTAGGTTCCAGCACATGCAAGCTAATGAGTGTTGAATTTAATTGTGAGTTCTCATGAAGTCAGTTCCTTTAAATATTAAAATTTATTCTAACATGTAATTTATATTGCAGGTGGTATTATAACGAAAAGATATTGTTCGTCATTAGATTTGGGCAATTATTGCAATTATGTTAAGCAACCAGGGGACAAAATGGAATACAGAACTTGTATTTACACATGCAATACAGATGGTTGCAATCAAACAAGTGCTATTAAATTGTCACATTTTATTGTTATTTTACCTTTATCTCTGTGTATATTTAAGTTTTATATTATTTACTGAAGCATTTACATTTTTTATACAACACATTATTTGATACAATAAAGATTTTTTATTATGAACAGAAATAATCCTTTTACTGGGCACTTCACACTATATTATAAGTCAATAGTTCCTATGTCTCGTTAGTTCTACAAGGCACATATTGTTTTGATTTCATAGGATACTACTTACTAGCAACGTGAATTCATGTTTAATGTTTTACAGATGACTAGTGAACTTTCAAAATATTAAACCTTAGAAACCAAGAGAACTAAATGAAATTAAACTTCAAAAAATAGAGTAAAGTTTTATATATTGAAACGCAGTTTTAAGTTTTATTTCTTAAAAATGGCGGGAAGTTTTGTATGTACAAAATACTTGCAGAAATGCCTGCTTCTAGTAACTTCGCCTTTGAAAATGAATACAGTAGCAAAATTAACAAATATGACAAATATTTCTTTAAAGTATCTCTTAATTATTGAAATTTCCTTATACCACAAGAAAGTGTTTGGGTACACTAATGACTCGTATTTCTATTTCAACACTTTTATTTCAATCTTCATGGGTGTTTCTTGTTTATTTTAAAATTATCCCTTTTTTATTTTAAAAGCATGATTAATAAATAATCAAAACTTTTAAAATAAATAAAAATTCAAATTTTAATTTATTAAGAAAAATCTTTGGCGCAATCTTGATTTCTGTCTGACGAAGTTCTTTAAAAATCCTCACTCTCGATTTCAAAGTGGAATAAAATATATTTTTATTTAAAATAGTGATTAAGATATATGTCCTTTGTACTTTTTAATTAATATAATATAAAAAGTGTAACAAAGAATTATGAATGATTAATATTATTTTAAAATAATTAATAGTCATGGCAACAAATGACACGCCCAGATTAGAATTTGAATCGTTGGTGCTGGCAGAATGCAGATAAACATTGAATACTAGATTACTAGAAAACTAACCATTTGAATTTCGAACCAATATAAGGTTTTTCTGCGTTTGAGACTCATTTCAGATCTAAAAATGTTTAAAACATTTATAGTGTTATTAACAATTTGTGCTGTTAATTCTGGTAATACAACAATTTTATACATTTAATTATAATATTTTAAATTTATTTCTTGTATTTATTATCTCAATATCATTTCGTAGTGTACTGTATAAACTGCTATCAATGTTCTGGCACGGACTCCGACGATCCATTTGAATGTAATGAAGTTTTAGACAGCAACAGCCAGTTGAAGCCAATAAACTGTGAAGGCATACATAATGCCCAATACTGTATCAAACATGTTGGAAGATTCGAAGGTACGAAAAGAAATAAAAGTTATTCATTTACTAGTGTCTAACAAGTACATATATTAGAAGGGTTATGGTATTATAATGCTTTAATTTACAGATTTAAAATGTTCTAAACTAACTCATAGTGCAGGCTCATGAAAAACCATCATTTAGCCATGGGAATCTATCATTTAGCCATGGCTAGTTTCAACACTGAAACATTCTGTACTGTTATGAAAAGAATCATTCTCGCTTATATCATAATGGTAAAATTAATATTTAATTTCATCTATCTATTTGTTAATAACATTGAATGAAAATTTTCTGCTTCCTTAATAACTTTATATTAGTATGTATTGCTTTTTAATTAAGTTTGCTCTTTATTCCTTTTGCTACATTCTTAATATATACTTTAATAATAATGTTGAGTATTTTTTTTATATTTTACAGGTGGTATTGGCACAAAGAGGTATTGTTCATCGTTAGATTTAGGGAATTATTGTAATTATGTTCAACAGCCAGGGGACAAATTGGAATATAGGACTTGTATTTATACTTGTAGCTCTGATGGATGTAATGCTTAATAAAAATATCAGTCGTACTTAATATTTTAAAGGCGTTATAAACTTTTATAATATATTATGTAAAATAATATATTTTAACACTTTAACCTCAGAATCTCATTGCAAAGTTTGTGAGTTAGTGATTAAAAGATAATTCCTGTATTTTATAGTTTTCTTTGTCACCCTAAATAACAATTATATGTAACACAACCATGTTAAAAATATACTCAATGCAAATGCTCAAATTTACTAAATCTTCATGTGTCCTCCTGTGTTCAAGAATAATCAAAAAAGTATTTGTTTTAAATAATAGACATTTAAAATATTTCAAATTTTTATTTAATATTTTTAACATACAACCCAAAAACAAACAAATAACAATGAAAACTGCAGTCAATTGATTATTTTACTTAAACTGGAAAGTGATTTTTTGGTATTATAAAGCTTTGTTAAAGCTACGATTTAAATTGTAGTAATGAAAAGCAGACAATTGTTTCAATTTTCAACAATTGTTTGTACAGAAGAGGTAAAACTGTAGTTTATTAAAACAATTAATATATCAATTAATTAAAACAAAATCATTTAGTTAATGATATTCAATTTCGCTATAATGTGATATTAAAATGTTAAGCATTTCAAAGAGACATCACTCACTACCCAGTTACCTATAGACGCAACAATATCTTTTTTTATGGTAAATTTATCACAAACTATGTACTGAACGACAGGATTCAATAGTATCATTGCTATTACGTAAGTTTGGTGTAGTGAGTATAAGTTTTCAAATGAACTTAGTAACTAATTCTGTGCAACAAGTGGTCACTTTTGACAGTTAATAATTATTATAAATAGCAAAACTTCACAGTAACTAAAACTAAGGCGGCCAATCGTCCCGCATTCTGCGGGACCGTCCCGCAATTATAGAAGAAATCCCGCTTTGAAATTATTAGTAAAATAGTCCCGCAAAACGTTGTATGCGTCCCGCATGTCCCGCATCCCTATTTTTCTACCACACTTCTACACAACACCCATACCACGGTCAACAGTGCAGGAACACAGATTACCTATAATATGGACAAGCGTATCGCGCCCGCGATAATCTCGTTTTCTTTCTTTCTTCTGAACTCATGACGCTTAAGAGAGTACTTAAATTTAATATGGGCAGTTGCGAAGATTTTTATGACATTCCCAATCCCTAACACCTCCCCCCCCCGCCATTCACGAAAAGTTAAGTCCCGCATTCAGTTTTCGGAAAGTTGGCCGCCTTAACTAAAACAATGGATTCAATTTAAGTGCTTTAAAGTACTCGGCAGAGAAATACCAAATTCGAGAACAGAATTTTGCCGCCGTTATGAGTTATGACATCTAAAAATCGTATTTTGTTTATCTATCGTCGCTTGCAATGTTACATAATATGTGCCGGCTACTATAATTTGTATTAATATAATTTGCGAACATTAGTGCACTAGCAAGGTTTAAGGTCCTCCCACAATTCTTACCTTACCGTTTTCAACTATTGTAATAATTTATTTGGTTATAATGAGAATTATAAAGTGCGTCTCAAAATAAATATCGCCATATTGTGAACAATATTTTACGCGTCAAAAAGTTATATGTATGTAATTGAAAGAGGATTTTTCTTTGTGGTGTTGTTTTTCAAAGTTAATCATTTAAAATTCTTTTATGTTTAAGAATTTTTTTACACTTTGCAGATAAAAAATTAAATTGTTATTGTCATAATAGTAGTGAAAAATTACGGATTTGAAGTTATGTGTTTTATTCAAATAAAGTTTGTAAAAGAAAAATTTATAGAATGTTCAAACATTTATTGAAAATTTGTGCTACACAAGCATGATATAAAAATACACAATAAATATTAACATCGACTTAGCCACAAACTAAAATACTAATTCAGCTTATACGCAATAATACTTTTTTTTAACCATTTTCGCTTAACTAATGTATTATATAATGTGGAATGCCTTCGATTAACATCAATACTAAAAAACCACACAGTGGATATTACATATTACGGAATGTTATAATTTTCAGCTTTTTTTCCAAATTTATCACAATCAAAAAAAAATCTATTACAAATTTATCAAACGAGTTTCCAAACCATTCCAGATGGTAAATCACAATTTTTTTATGAAAATAGCATGTATTTAATTTAAAATCTTAACATTCTAAAAGCTTCTTTGCATTGAAGATTCTTAAACTTAGCTTACTACATATTTGATTACAATCAGAAATTCAAGAAACCGCTACAAAATATTCAAGCCATAAGCTTATTTCATCTAGCACCTATCTAATACATTTAAAAAACTAAATTGAAATCCTCAATTAAATTTATGTACAAAAATGTCAGGTATTTATTTTTGTACAATTATTTTTCTTTTATGAAATTGGCAGTACATTTTCATCGATAGTAAAACAAATGTCATTAAAATCAAATCAATAAATGTCATGATAATTAAAAACAAAACTACAAAACCGGTAATAAAAACCATAATATTAATAATATGATTTTGAGTCAAATTCGTCAGTGTTTAAAAATTTCCTTAAATAATTAAAAATCATACATTGGGATAAACGAGCTCAAAATGGCAAATACTAACATAAGACATCTGTCATACAAAATCAAGGAACAAACAATTATAATTAACAGGTAACACTACTCAATCATACAAAAAAATAATCATCAAACTGGGAAATAAACTATAAGAAGTGCTGTTAAAATCAGTGCTTATACTATTTGTCATGTTTCATACAAACTTTGATTGCACATTGATTGATATAAAGCTACTTACACAACATCGGACATGAAATTATCAACTCATTAATTTATAGGCCATAAAGAACACATAAATTAGGCCTGTAACACAACTAGATAAAAAGAAATATAATACAATTTGGAATGATAAAATTGTTCCCATACGATTACAATAATATTGTTTTTGAAACATTTATATTAGTAACATTTAGCATGTCGTGTCTTAAAATATATTCCATTATATATTATGATGTAAACATATATTGACATAGAAATGACAACCGCGTTAAATGCTCAAGCTGTTACCGAGCTATCACAGACACAAAGCATACACATTCTCAGTTTAAATTACAACATAAAATAATTATAAAATAAAGTGGAGCATAATTTCATTATCAAAGTACATAAATCATAATTATTTTAGTAAAATATCCAATTAATTATAAAAAAATACACTTCCGTGTAAGTCATTATTTTGTTATTAGATATCTGCATTCATGTCTTTGGTAGTGATAATGTGAGTGTCTATTCTAGAATTAAGGCGAAAGCTTATTATTAAGCTTTAAGATATTTTAAAAACCTCTTTGAGACAAAGGCCAATTAGGCAGCCAATACTTTGCAACTTCTAAAATATTCTTTGAAAAAACATGTCAATTAATATTCAAGATACAAGAGAGCGCTTTTTTATCAACTGTTTTTTTAGCCTCAATCATATAGAGAGCGTACATATTTAACCATCGATTAGCGTGTATTGCATTGAATGAAATCTAAAGCCGAAATACACTGTTGTGTTATGTCGCGACGTTGTTAGCCAATTAAGGTTGATTTAAATACACAAAATGTATATTTATCCAAATTTTCTTCTCAATACAACACTATGTAATCTATTCCCGCTTTTAGATAGATAATTGGGAATATTTTTAAATATATAACATTTTTCCAAATATCAAGTTATACATATACTTGAAGTATATTATAGTCAAAAGATTGTCAATATTATTAAAGTTGTTGTTGTATATGTCGAGATAACACAACAGTACATATCAGTGTGAATTATTATGTCGTGTTGAGTCGTGATTGTAGTGAAGCGACGTGTTGTTCAAGCTCCCTCACTCTCTGTTGACTGTTCTGTAGCTGACGTTTAACTATTCTCAGTTCTTCTCCCTGACGATTGAACGCCAAACGCAACTATGAACAGATTTTATTATTAATATTCATGATATACATATTATATAAGGAAGAAAATGTGTAATTATTGGTTATAAAACGGTTTGAAGTTATTTTATATAAATGAAGTAGTTGTTTTAGAAAAATAAGTATACTAAGGTTTAAGAGGTGAAAATTTAATGTAAATAATAATATGATGGAACCTTCTCAGTGAATAATAACAAATTCATTTAGGAAACGAGTAGAAGTAATGTTACATAAAGTTGTGTTTCAGATAAATTAATTATACTTAGGATTTAGTAGTAAAATTTTATTGTAATGAAACTAATATTTTTCGGATTACTATTCGGATTTTTTACTTCGATCGCCTGACGAGTTCAGAAGAAAAGCATAAGTGATGTCAGTTATGCTGACGTCACTGTTTAAAGACCACGTTTTACCACAAGACATAACTGCGTCATATATATATCCTACTAATATTATAAATGCGAAAACAACTCTGTCTGTCTGTTACGCTTTCACGTTTAAACCACTGAACTGATTTTAATGAAATTTGGTACAAACAGAGTTGACCTTGAGAAAGAACTTGAAGTTTTTATCCTAGACTTTTAAAAGGTTCTCTTGGAAACGCCATATAACCGGACTCCACGCGGGTTAACCTGCGGGCGGAAAGCTAATAGAACATAAGCCTGAGATAGTTATATTTGCTTTCAGGATTTACCACAACTTTTTTCCATACGTAAAGTTCAGTATTATGACTATAGATCTAGAATGTTAATCGGTTACTTTGGTATATATATATATATATTCTCTATCCTACCTCATGTTCAGTATTAAACACGTCTCCCTGATTGATCTGTTTGTATAGTGGCACCACTTCAACGTCGCCCGCCTGTTTGCCGAACATCTTCTGTAGCTGATGGAACTTTGTGTTCTGATTCGAGTTCTGTTTCTGACACTTCTCAGTCACTTGAACCTGCTGATAAAGAAAATTATAAGTCAGTGGTTCCCAAACTTATTTTGTTTTGAGAAAAAAATATTTTCCACCTACAGAAAAACCAGTATAACCTATACCAGTTAAACTAAATTATAAATCTTTGGGAGAGGTTGACATAAATCTATATTCCTGTTGCAGGTTCAAATACTTTTTATCCGTAAAGATTTATTAATTAAAAAATATTATTAAACTGTATGTAGAGTGATAATTAAAAATATGGTTAAGAATACTGAATAACATGATAACATTTAAAACATATTTTAACAAAAATAATCATTAAACTACATTCTTCTTCTACCTAGCAATTTCCCAGCTTTAACCAGGGTCTGCCTTACATATAATAATTTTGGCTAATTGTTTTACGACCGGCCGCCTGCCTGACATCAACCCTCTTTTGGGAATGCATTAATCAGTGATGTCTAAATACTCTTAGAAAGTACATAATACATATGACTTGGAAAAATCATATTGGTACTTGCCAGGATCGAACCCGCGCCCTCGTGCATGAGAGGCGGGACTGTTAATAACTAGGCCATCACAGGCTGAAATCGACTGTATTTATTTGATATTAAATATAATTTTCAACCTGTGTATCGTCTTGGTTTCCCTGCCACGTCGCCAGAGGGCGGTAGTCGGGAGTCGTCTCTCGTGAGAGGAAGGCGAACTTTTTTCTGTTATTCGCGTCTTGAGGCTGGAGCGCGGGCGCGTCCTTGTTATTACGAGGCTTGTGGGTAGATATTGTTACACCTGTATAGAAAAAAGTATTAAATTCGGAGAAACAAAAATATTTATGAACAGATTTTTATAAGTCAACTTATTAGTAGCTAAGTTATTGAATTAACAAGCTTTTTCTTGTTAATTGTGTAGTTTAAATTGAAAATGACATGTAGTGATGTACTAACACGATAAGTGACATTTATGCGGCAGATAACTGTTATAAGAAAATACATATCTATTATATCTACAATTACATTTACATAATAGATATGATATCTAAAATATTTACCATTTTTTTATTGTTATTAAGACTGTTACGTACGCGTAACATATAAAGAAAAAAATGAACATCGCCGGGGCGACATCTTTGTATCGGTAAAATATCGTATAACGAGTGACGCTGCTGACTCCGCGGAAGGAACACCAAGCCGTGTGAACCAGAAGATTCCTGATACCACACAAACTATGGAATGGTATTGCTATCCTAACATCGGGTCAATCATGTAGTCTTAGGTATAGGTTACAAGTTTTAACATGTAACTCTTATTTTAATATACATATAAGTATGTTTCGTAGTTTTCCTGGAACCTCCGGTTGCCACCCTATATAATTAGATTATCTAGTCGTACCTGTTTTCATACTAATGAGTAGCGGCGGTGCGTTCACTCCACTCAGCCAGTCACGTGCGGAGAGCGCGGGTTGCGGCGCTGCCGTGTCAGGGTATAAATCCTCCTGAAACATTAATAACAAGTTTGTACACGCGGGTTTACTTGGATTTCGTTATAGAGTAGATATTATAACCAATGGTCAGTGCCATCTATTGTCAATGATACAAGACTTGATACGAGATATAAGTTTAATGACTTTTTTTACTTAATACTTTTACTTTTTTTAGGTGGTAGAGCCTAGCTGTGGTAAGTTACTACAGCTCGAACATGGGCTGGCTCGACCGGGGAAGTACCACCCTCTCACAGAAGATCGGCGTGAAGTAGCCTTTAGTTGCTGCGTTTCGTCCGATGAGTGAGAGAGCCGGTTGGCCTTTTCCTATTTCCCACCCTTTCCTACCATTTCCTTATTCCCACCCCTCCCTAATCCTAAAAAAACAAGGCCGGCAACGCATCAACAACACCCCTTGTGTTGCAGATGTCTATGGGCGACGGCACTACCTTACACCAAGTAGGCCGTCTGCTCGTTTGCCACCTTTGACATAAAAAAAAAAAATACTTTAGTTTTTACGTGAAGAGGTTACAATCTGTACATACTCACATTACATTATTAGAATAGGATATAGTTTGTATTCCGATATGTAAACCAAATAGTAAAATACTGACTTTAAATATAAATAATTATCGAATAATTTTAAGAAGCAATAATTAAACAATTTTTTAAATGCAGAAGCTAAACACTATAACAATTAAATGTTGTGGAAAACAATTATCAGTAAAAAATGTTACGAAATTTACTTAATCCTGTTTATATGGAAATTATTTATAGTATTTTAATCAATTGTTATTTAATACATATATTTTTGTTATCATACCTGGAAGCAGTCAGACTTGCGCGGTACAATCATAGATATAGGTTCACACAGACCACGAGATGTGTGTAGCTTGTAGAAACGGAACACCTCACAGATAGAAGTATTCACACCACGCTTGGGCATGAAGCCTAAACCACGCTGGAAAAAATATACGTATTATTAGTAATAGAATAGCGGATATTTTGGCTATTAAGTTAATTTGCTGTGTAATTATAAATTAAGTATATTTCATAGTTATGGAAAACAAATAAAAAGCAAAGTAAGAGTATTTGGGGTGTATAGAGCTACATATAATTTCGTGATAAATTATAATTAGTATTGTATTCTGATGTGTACCATATATGATTTTAAAATTTACATTAAAATCGATGTAGTAGTTTATGCGAACACAGAATTAATAGAGGACATATTGGCTATTAAGTTAATTTACTGTGTAATTATAAATTAAATATATTTAACAAATAAAAAGCAAACTAAGAGTCTTTGGGATGTAATAAGTCCATACAGAAACTATATATAATTTCGTGATAAATTATAACTATGTAGTATTGTATTCTGATGTATAGTTATATTATTTTAAAATTCACATTGAAATCGATGTAGTTATTTTTGCGACTAAAGTAAAAATTCTCAATAACTACAACATATTATGTCACTAAGGTGTTTATTTTACTAAATATATAATTAGGTCTTTAATAAAGTGATATCTTTTGAAGTATTTTTCATATAAATAACCTACTTGAGGGTTTCCTGAGAGGAATTGGTTCAGGAAATGTACGTAGGGCGCCTCATCTACTACTTCGTAGTAACGAATATTACCGTCGCCTTTGCCAGCCAGATACACCTATAAAAATAACATATATATATATGTATGTATAATATGCTTTTATGTTATATTTTTGTATTAAACATGAACATAAAGCTCTGATTTAGTTTCATAACTAAATAATTATTAGAGAGAAACCAGAGATGGTGCTAGTATAATACATATAATACAATAATATCTGTGAAATTTCTGTAAACTCAGTAAATGAATGTTGAACATACTTTTACAGCTTTTTTTACATTTATAAGTAGAATAAATATAATTATTATGTAAGTTTTGTATTAAGTAATAAGATATATAGCATAACTTAATTCACTTATTGCATGCTCACATCTTGTAATCATTACAACAGCTTGAACTATTAATTAACTTATAATAATAACTCAATCAAGTCGTTCCAATGGTTTAATATTAACAGTTACTACTTCATTGAAATGTCTAACTTTTCACGGTTAGTGATTTTAATTTTTATAATTCATTTACTACAATATATTTTTCAAATAAAATTTAAACTATATACAGGGTGACTGGTGAATTACTATCGATATTTGAGGACGTGATATTTGACGATCATATATGACAAAATAAAAATTAATATAACATAAATATTAATAAACTTCTAAGTAAAGTTGACTAAAAGTTATGTAATTAATTACGCATCGTGTGAACACCCTACAGATTACGTATACACACACACTCACACCTACGCGGCGGGGGCGTGGTGTTGTATCAGCACGCCGCCACACGCATCCACACTTGGAACACTTGGAACGTGTCAACACTTTATTTATTTATACGGAAATTTGGTCAAAAATTAAGTATCTATTTTTTTTACATAATTCGAATGAGAATCATGTACCGAGTATGCTCCTTAAATATTGATAGTAATTCACCAGTCACCCTGTATATTAAAACTGTCTAATAATTATTTCATTAATTTTGGTTTCATCACCTGTATTCAACAAGACTTCAAAGATAATTATTACATATACAGGGTGTATGAAAAACTGTGTCAACCCTTGAAGGCACGTATACATATAAGTATAAGCTTATTATAAAAAATAGTATAACTTAAAAAAAATCAAGCAGAAGTCAGTTACAGTGCATAGGCTAAGTAAGTTTTAAATCGACATTTTTCGAAAATATGTTCCAAACATCTGACTCATACAAGGTCAAGACACCGTATAGTCGCTACGACGCATGCGTGACCATTGACCGCAGGCGACGGGCCGCCGGCGTTATTATTACTATTCAGTTAGTTGTCGAATAGAGATTTGAAAGTGTAAAAATTAGTTATATCGATAAATATTCTATCGACATTTTCAATATTGGTATAAATAGTTATGCTTTTCACATTAAAATAATTTCATTTAAAATAACTTTTATTAATAATAAATATTATAATTTGAAACTTGTTCAGGTAAATTAACTACATATGTTGTATTATTAGGATAAATCGTTAATCTATTTCTGTTAAAAATGATGTTTTACAATCAAACATAATATTAATGTTTGATATATCAAAATAAGTATCGAAATAATATGAATATTAAATATTTATTTATTGTTATGATTTTTTAAATATCGATATTCTCAATAATGTGAAAGTAACTTCAAGGTCGTCACTAGTAGCGCAACAGGTGTGATGACGTCATTGCGTGTCATCGTGTTATACCAGTGGGTACAAACATTTTGTTACTCTACATATAATAATCATTTAATATTTAATTTTATTATTTTTATTGAAAAGTTTTTAAATGTTAGTTGTTTTATTGTGTTACATTATCGATACTGATAACGTAGTTAAGAGGGTTGACACAGTTTTTCATACACCCTGCATTTATTGAATGGTGAGTGAGTGAGTTATGGCCAATAGTAGGGGTTATCGACATATACTACACGTACATGCCGTACGCGTATAATCTGCAGTAATTTTTTGGTTTGAAACGAGTGAGAGAGATGGCCTATGCTTACGGTCTAGCACTATCTCTTTCCTAATAGATGATTGGCGCTCCGTTTTCATGACAAGCACGGCATATAAATTATCCAGAAGGGGCTCATAACGTCTTAAGTACGGTACTATTTTGAGAGAGATAAATGTAGACCGAAACTTAGTTTCCTCTCTTTCTTTTGGAGTGCCACAATTCTCTAAGGCATGTCCATTAGTATATGTCGATGGTAGGGTCTTAATAGTCAGTGGTGGCCTAGTGGTTAAAGGGCCCGCCTCTCATGCACGAGGGCGCGAGTTCGATCCTGGCCCTGGCAAGTACCGATGTGATTTTTCCGAGTTATATGTACTTTCTAAGAGTATTTAGACATCACTGATTAATGCATACCCAAAGAGGGTTGATATCAGGCAGGCGGCCGGTAAAAACAAATAGCCAAAACTATTCACATGTAAGGTAGACCCTGGCTACAGCTGGGAAATTGCCAGGTAGAAGATGATAGTAGGTTTCTTACCATGTTGGTATCATAATCGTAGTATGGGAATACTACTCCAGAGGAGCTGTCGATTGTTTCACAGGCGAGTGGTTCGCTCACGTCGTGTTGGTCCCACACAGCGTATTGACGATCACTGTGTCGTGAGAAACCCGTAGTCAATACTTTACACTGGGCGCCGAGGAACGTACATTTTGATGCTTTCGTACCGAGGTGACAGGGCCCTTCCTGGAAAATATAACATATATACAATATATATTATGGTTAAAACAATCTATCTATTAATGATATATAAGACTTTCATTAGTATTTATTTATGGAAAATTTATTTTTTCATCTCGTTTGTCGTAATTACGGTTGGTTCAAAGTAGTTAAAACGTCGGAAGAATAGGAAGTAGTTTTATAATAATAAAGTAACGCATAATTATCATGAAATATGAGTTTCATTTATTTATGAAAATTTTAAATAAGTAATAGAACTAGTGGTTGGCGATTATGAGATATGCTAACGAAATCATTCCACAAAATATTGGCCGAATATACTGTGCACGTCTTTGCAATAATGAAGGCCATATTGTAAACAACCTAACGAAATCATTCGAATTTCAATGTCTCAAGATATCGCGATTAGAAGTTAGTGGTTAATAATAAATAATAATAATCTGCAATAAAAAAACTAACTAAACAATGACTATGCATACTAATTCCTACAACTAAAGTCAGTTTATACAAAAACGGTAAATATTCCTTATTAGCAACATTATGATTATGAATACATATTAGTAACTAATTCAATAATCGATTATTATTATCGACATTAGTGGCACAGTATAAATCGATTATGCCCATCATTCATAATCGCCAATCACTATATAAAACTATGTAGAATGTTACAATATTTGTTGGGACTCTATCTAAATATGTTTATACAAGCTTTCCGCCCGCAGCTTCGCCCGCGTGGACTTCAGTTATATCGCGTTTCCAAGAGAACCATTCAAAAGTCTGTGATAAAAACTGTCCTATATTCTTTCTCAAGGTCAACTCTATATCTGTACCAATTCATTAAAATCAGTTCAGTGGTTTAGGCGTGAAAGCGTAACAGACAGACAGAGTTACTTTCGCATTTATAATATTAGTAGGGAGTAGGGATATATGTATATACTAGGTTTTGCCGCGACTTCGTCCGCGTGGAATAGTGACTTCCGGCAGATTTTTGGTTCTTCCCACATAGTTCCCGTTCTTGCGGGGTTTTTGGAATGGTCGAGTTCCCGTAGAATTTTCAGGATGAAACCTATGTTTTTTTTTTAATTCACAATGAAGTACTCTTAACCAACAACATATTTATTTGTTTATTTGAATAAAGATTAATATTATTATGTTGATACAACTTAAACAAATTATTTTGACCAAATTAGGTACCATAACAACGGTTTTTGTGAGTTAATCTTAAAAGATAGACATATACTGTCGCGGACTGTTTTTTAGATCATTAAAAGAGCTATGATTCTTTAACACATATTTTTTGTGTATCTTGAACCGTTTTCACGGCGCACGCAACGGAAGGCTTCAAAGATGAACTAATTTCTCCCGTTTTTTACACATTTACCACTATATCTTTGCTCCTATTGGTTGTAGCGTGATGTTATATAGCCCACAGCCTTCCTCGTTAGCTGGACTATCCAACACAAAAAGAATTATTCAATTCGAACCAGCAGTTTCGGAGATTAGCGCTTTCATACAAACAAACAAACTCTTCAGCTTTATAATATTAGTATAGATTATTAAATAATATTTATATACTCACAGACAGCACGATACCTCGCCTAGGCTCTATAACCCGTAGTTTCTTGTCCTTACAGGTAGTCGCTAGTAGTGATCCGTCTCGATTGAAGGACATACAATAGATTACATTGCTGTGGCAATCGATCACCTTCACAGCCTCGCCCTTACCGACATCCCATACAAAGATCTGGAAATATAACATATAGTGTATTAGAAATAATTAATATTGTATTTGTATGAAGAAAATTAGGGTAGATGTTTGTGACTTATTGATTTAAGAATAATGGTTATGGAATTTAAATTAAACTTATTTTTTTTAATATATGTTTGTGAATATTGCAATGTGTATGAATACTTTGTGGTAAATATTTGCTTAATCATAAACAACTACATAACGAAGAATTATACTGAATATGTTTTCTTTTTTCCATTTTATGACAAGTGACCACTTCTGACTTAGAATACATCAAAATACCATTTAAGAATATTTGAGTAAAGCAACATCAAAACTACTAACTTCAAAACAACAAGCCTATCTATCAATTAGCATAAACAATATATGTTAATAAAAAAACTTCTTTATTCTCTGACTTATTGTAAATCATTTAAGTCTATGTATTTATAAGTGAAATATATTTGTTTATATTATATATGTTTTAACCAACCAGATAATCAAACCCAGCACTGAACAGTATGTTCTCAGCTGTTGGATGCCACTCTATGTAAGCCACACGTCTCTTATGTCCATGAAGCTCTACCAGCCAGTCAGTGAGGTGCATGGATAGACCACCATCGGGGATGTGCCATAGCTTCACCTGGAAAAATATCGATAAATTAATATTAGCTATTGATAAAGGTGCGTCACTATAATGATGTATGTGTTATAGATTTGTATTGACAATTTTCTTCTTCTACCTGGCAATTTCCCAGCTTTTAGCTAGGGTCTGCCTTACATGATGTGAATAGTTTTGGCTAAAGGTTTTTACGACCGGCCGCCTGCCTGACATCAATCCTTTTTGGGAATGCATTAATCAGTGATGTCTAAATACTTAATTGATAATATTTAGTAAAATTTTGCAAGTCTGTTTTGTTTATTGTTATTTTAAAGTTATAGATATATCAAGCCTTTTTAAGTAAAATTGTTATAATATTTAAAAGTCTTATATGATTCTACCACATAAATATTTATATATGACCATATGTTGACAAGGCATTCTAAAACAAGTATTGATCCATTTAGTTAATATTTGTTTTGCTGATAATGCTGACTTATATAAGTCATTGACTTCTATTGATATCAATACTGACAACTTTTATGAAACAATATCATATAAAAACTTTTTCATATTGAAATAACTGTATAGTGAAAACCATAACCTTAAAAATATTATGAGATAATTAATATCTATATATATAAAGTATATAACCGTGCAGTCGTCAGAACAGGAGGCTATCACGTTGTCGTTGAATGGGTTCCATTTAATATCCAAAACAGGACCCTTGTGTCCCGTGACGCGGCTCGCGTTGAAATCCAGACGACCGGTCTGTAATTCATTTATATATAGTTAAAAAAAAGTACTGGCCGCATAGATAAAAAAAAACTTAAAGGAGGTTTTAATTAAAATTCATAAATATGTATTCTTTTTTTGAACTTGTTAATACTAATGCACTAATGATGAATTAAGAACGATAATTTTTTTTTTCAGTTACACAACGTGTTTCAGTATCGCAGCAGTTACGTAAAACAAAAAAAATATATAGGCAACTTTAATTCTATTTTTAAACTTGTAATGGGGTTCTCATCGTATAACTGATAGTGAAAAAAATGTGATTTATATATTATGAAACTAACTAATAAATATTTCATTCGTTCCAATTATGAATTTTATTAGTATATACTTTATATGTTTTTTATTCGTACGGTAAACACGTTGTCAGCTGAACAATCGATGGTTATTGATTTGCGTATAGAACTAGAGTGGAATATGTTTGTCGAAAGCTTTTCTACAAGATTAGATTCATACATAGATAATTTTTAAAAATAGAACATGTTAAACCATAGAGGTTTTTAAGTTTTTGATTATATAAACTTTTATCAAAGCAGAAGTATGTAAATTGGAAAAATATATAAAATTACACTTAGTGATAGAAGGTGTATTTGGCTGAATTTTTATTGATATTTGTGAATACCACAATCGACCAGACTTAACTTTCAAGTCATAGTTCATTTTTTTTATCTAGCGTACATATGTTACAAATGTAATTTCTAATATTTTTTTTTAATCTTCAGCCAGATTTACACATTGACATTTTTATCAAAGAGGTTATATAGCCAAAAAAATATAATAGAACTTAGAATGTATATGGCGTATACCATTTAAAATTGTATGAAATAATTCCGCGTCAATTACACTCGCGCCGCTCGGGACTCAACAGTACATTTCATTAAGATTTAGTTTCATTTCTCACGCGAGCACTTAGCTATATTTTTAACGAGAACATTAATATACAGAGAATATTAAAATCGCAATAAAAAATATAATTTTAATTCACACATAATATGTAACATTTAATTGTATGAAATATTGCTTTAGGACTATTATACAAAAAATATGGGAGAGGCTAAAATTCAAATTTAATGATACTATAGAACTTATGACATGACATAATATGAAATATGACGTCATTTATATTATAATAAATTAATAATTAAATCATTAATTATAATATTAATGACATGTCACGTTACATAGCTGCAACACGTCAACACTGACGTCTAACGGCTAATGCATTTATTATCAGTGACATCTAATGTCATCTATGCCTATCTATAATCTATATCTATAGTAATAAATAAAATTTAAATATATATTTTTAATTTATAATAAAGATTTTCAATAATTACGTATAAAATATATACGATACCATAAAAAGTGCATTTTTTTTCTTGTGTCTGTCTGTTTGTTCCAGATAATATTTATTACGGTATGACCGATTTTGACGAATAACAGACTACTATTTAACCGATTTCAAAAATTAGGAAGCTCTTAATTAATTTTTGCTGTTACGTCATTACTCAAATAAGTAATTGTATTAAAGAGTTTAAATTATCAATGTGGCAAAATTCTATATAATCACTATAACAACAATATTTTTCAACTGAAATATCGTATAACAACATATAAAATCGAACAGAACAAAATGATTAGGATTATTACATTAATTATGTCTTACAAAACAATGAACATACTGTACATATATCAACATACAATAAAATATGAACACACTGTATATTAACATACAATAAAATACGAACACCCTGTATATAGTATAATACTCACGTGGTCCAAAGGCAGTACTAAGAATGCTCCCCCACCAGCCACTTCAGTGACTATAGCCACAAACTTAGGATTTACAGCGCAGAAGTTTGAATCGTGGGCGTTCCTAGTTATTTTTATGTTATCATAGCATCTCTCACGTTTGAAAGGAACTCCGTAAACATGACGGAACTTTGAGCTACGTACGCCACGGAACCATACCTACGAATAAATATATCTTGAGATAAAATGTACTGAAATTATGATTTAGGGATTTGCTATTCTATTTATGTATGAAAACTTACCTGCTATTATATAAAATAAAATCAGATATGTATTAAGTAATTGTAAGTCACGAAAACTAATACATACGCATCGATAATCTAGTACAATTAAATCTATGAAATACTTCATAATTTGAACTATAGGATAATCCCTACTAATATTATAAATGAGAAAGAAACTCTGTCTGTCTGTCTGTTGCGCTTTCACGCCTAAACCACTGAACTGATTTTAATGAAATTTGGTACAGAGATAGAGTTGACCTTGAGAAAGAACATAGGATAGTTTTTATCCCAGACTTTTGAAAGTTTCTCTTGGAAACGCGATTGAACCAAACTCCACGCGGACAAAGCTGCGGATGGAAAGCTAGTAATCAAATATATTGAACATACCATTTAATTATGTTTCAATTACTTTTAATACTTTTTATAAGCCTATCAGAGCCCACTGCTGAGCCAAGGCTCTTTCTATCATGTAGATTTGAGCATTAATCACCACGCTTGCTTAAGACGGGTTGGTGATTTAAACTTATAATTGTGAAACTATAAGTCCAGGTTTCCTCACGATGTTTTCCTTCACCGTCTGTCAGTGTGTCTAAATACTCTTAGAAAGTGCACATGACTCGGAAAAATCACCTTGGGACTTGCCAGGATCGAACCCGCTCCCTTGGCAACGAGAGGTGGGCCTTTTAACCATTAGGCCACCACTTTTAATACTGTCCCACTAATATTATAATTGCGAAAGTTTGTGAGTGTGTGTGTATGTTTGTTACTTCTTCACGCTCAAACGGCTGAACCGGTTTTGATAAAATTTTGTATACAGGAAGCTGACGTCCAGGAATAACATATAGGCTACTTTAAATCCCGGAAATCCGCGGGTAACACCGCGGGGCGCAGCTTGTTTTAAATAAATGAATGAAAAACTGTTAATTTGTATATAGTGACTATTAAAACTATTAGTAGGGTTACTATCGACCTTTACGCTATTTAATTCCTTGCTAAGATACAATTATTCTTATAATGAGATCTAATACTTTCGCGAGTATTCATTTATGTGATACTTATATTAATAAGTAGATCGAGTAGTATTATACTACTATTAATAAGTAGTAGAAGATATTAGTTTCATTTCATACAATTATTAACAAGTATATCTATTTCAACGGTTTTTTTGTTTCAGAGCACGCTCGTTATAAATTAGCTTCGGTCAAACTGAAAGGTTGATTAACGACGCCTATTAAAACTGGTTTCATCTATCGGATTAAATTGATTTTTTACTAATCTTATTACTGATATTTTTTTACGTAATAAAAAATCGTTATACCTACTAAACAAATTTTATATGATACATTTATTTTAATTACTCTTTTTGGATTAGAACAGCTTATTATGTAAATTAATGAAGAAATTTTGGATTAAATTTATCTCGAATAATTGGAATTAGCCCTAAATAGACGTTTATAAGTCATGTAATATAGAATTTTTATCAGTTTATTATTAAATATATATTAGTAAGCATCTCTATATCTATACAGGGTGACTGGTGAATTACTATCAATATTTAAGGAGAATACTCGGTACATGATTCTCATTCGAATTATGTAAAAAAAATAGGTACTTAATTTTTTACCAAATTTCCGTATAAATAAATAAATTGTGGACACGTTCCAAGTGTTCCAAGTGTTGACGCGTGCGGCGGCGTGCTGATACAACACCACGCCGCGCACGCGTGTGTGTGTGTGTTTATACCTAATCTGTAGGGTGTTCATACGATGCGTAATTAATTACATAACTTTTGGTTAACTTTACATAGAAGTTTATTAATACATATTTATGTTATATTAATTTTTATTTTGTCATATATGATCGTCAAATATCCATAGTAATTCACCAGTCACCCTGTATAATAGTAAGCATCTCTGTATAAGAATCTTCTATAAATCCTATTTTATTTACTATTAGAAATAACTTTAGTTATTATCACTCATTTTATAACACGATATGTTTAGGAATTTAGATCGTGCCCTATATTTGTTGAAGCCGTTATTAGTTAGCCTCAATGGGTTCAATTACTTCAAGTATTTATAAATCTTTCTCACTATCTATATATATGTATAATATATAAGTATGAGAGTTCATACAATGTATTTAGAAATCTATGAACGTAAAAACTGTTTTATAAGTGACGAACAATAAGTAATAACTAACACTATTGTTGAAAGAGCGCTTCTTAACATTTAAGAACATCACTTTTACGTTGGAATACTTCTAAATTCGATGTAATTATAGAATGTTTAGTTTAAAAATAATTCTACTTATAAATTAAAACAAAACATTTAAAAATAACATAAAAGCACAAATAAATAAAAAAAATCTAATACCTGTGAATTAGTCATGGTACTCCTCTATGGTGCAAATTTCAAAAGCATGCACTACAATATTCACACTCCCAATAACAAAAAAAAAAATAAAAATAGTACTACAGCATACTGTGCGTCTTACAGAATAATGTAAAACAAAGTACAGAAAACACGAATCCACATCACTGGCTGAACTGAAATTATGAAAGAAAAAAAAAACACAAATGTCAGAGCGACTAAATTAAAAAATATAACTGTCACTACATCACGAGTCAACTGTCAAGTTCAAATTGAGAACGTCATTACAGAAAGACGCGTGCCTGGGGAGGCATGCGAAAAGAAAAAAAAAAGTGAAAAGTCGCAGAGAGAAATTACTATTACCATTGTGCTGTACATTAAAACAATCAAAAGCTAAATTACATGTTCGATGCGTTTTATTACGTAATGTTCTAAATTCAAATGCATGCAAATATGAAAGTAAATCTCATTTGTATGTATGGAAATTATGTATTAGAAACAATTTTTGTATAACAAATTGTGGAATGACTTCTCGTTCAACAAACCACTTTGTTGAATGCTTAACAAATTACATATAGATCTAGTGAATACTTTGGAATATAATTAAAATAATTAGAAAGTATGTAATATACAGAAATTAAAAAAAAACAAATTAAAATGACATCTGCTTATGTATATTTTATTTGTAACAAAATTTAACAGTAAAATATTTAATGTTCTTTCCATAACAAAAAAAAAGCAAATAAATTGATATACTTATTTTTTTATGATACAACATAAAATTGTATGATTAGAAATTTAGTAAATACATAGTTTTTTGGTTAAAAATAATATACAAAATATATAACATGCACAAAGCTTCTATACTATAACATATAAAATTATTGGCAACACAACATTTAGATAAAAAACTTATTTAATTTCTTAAGGTTTGCATTGCCAGTACTAGATAAATGTTATTTTTTTGTTAAAAATATTATTTACAGCATCGCTGCTGTGGTGAAATATCGATGGTGAATAATGAGTATGTAAAGAATTTGTGCATTGTATTATATTAGCTTTGTCCAAATTTCAAAAATTGTAAATAAAACTATGTTTTTTGTATTTATTTGGTAACTATGTTGGATTGATTGTTTAAATTTGTTCAAAAGAATATTGTTAAACTTGGAATCAGAAATAAATAATACTATAATAAGTGCTTCGGATTTACTTTCTGCAATATTATTGTACGTTCAAGCCCACATTGACTATTCTCAAATAAAGTTAAACTAAAAACATAGTTTTATTAAGATTTCTATGCATAAAATTATCGGCTTAAAATAAAATTTAGACTAAGTATAGCAAAAAACTTTGTTAACTTGTATCAAAAGTGAACATTAAAGACTATTGCGATTATAATTAAAGCAATAATATAAACAACTAAACCCACTACACTAGTTGTGTTATATCAAATTTAATAGTCTCACTGTGCTTGCATAACTGAATATAATTCACAAATTATAAAATTAGTGCAAGAATTTGTGTTAATTTAAAGAGAATGGTCGATTACATAACTTTGGGTTGCTAATTGTTACAGTTGCTGACTGATTTTACAAAGTTATGTCTGATCTTCTACCTGGCAATTTCCCAGATATAGCCAGGGTCTGCCATATATGTTGTGAAAAGTTTGGGCTAACTGTTTTACGACCGGCCGTCTGTCTGACGTTAACCTCTTTGGGAATAACTTTGGGACTGCTTTTTTTAATTCACATATTTAAAATATTATTTATCAGACAAAGCTTAAAAAAGTGTGAATAAAAAAAAACATTAATTTTTTTAGGACAGATATAATCAAAATTTATATATCTATTATGTGCTATTGTCTTTTAAACAATGATTCTCTCATTATCTATATTAAAATTAATATTAAAAATGCTTGACCTCAATTGATTTTGTATACATATAACTAGCACAGATTTAATTCTTTCAAGCGACCTGATTTATTTACAATATGTAATTTCTCACATGCTTTGTAACTTTGTATATGGAAAATGTTAGGTTCTATAAACGATAAAAGCAACTATTTAGAGGTAAGATTAATAAAAAGCAGTCATGCAATTATTGATTTATAACTATTCATATATGAAAAACATTAGTTTAACATTTTTCTTGAGTATCATAAAATTTAAACTTTTTCGGTTCAGATATTATTTATATTAAAAAAAATTCGGACAAATAAAGACAGTGATATAGTGACTTGTGTATTTAGTTTATTTATCAAACTTACCTTAGCGGCGGGTTTATTACAGGCCCTCACATCAACTAATGCTGTACCTTTTCCAGGGCTTTTTTCAGGTATGTTTACCTCTACACAGTTAAAAATCAGATCATCTTTTACAGGAGGCATATCCTTGCGAGGTTTTTATTGTTGTTATTTTAAACCGGTGATAATTAGAGAGGATTTGATATGAGAATTAGTACTTAACAGTCACCTTTCAAGTGAAAACGACGGAGTACAACAATATTAAAGTAAAAATTACTTATTACATTAGACATCACAGACCAATAACGAAGATTCGCAGATCGCTTCACATCAAGAACACAAAAATCGAATAATCTCACCGGATACAGATTAAAAATATTATTGACAGACATGTGAAAATAAATTTAGAAAATTATAATATATTTTTAAATCAAACAATTTATTGCAAATTAATTGATCAAAAATGATTTTATTTTACTTTCTTTGTTTTTATCTTTATCAAAGAGAAAATATTTCTGAACAGAGTTGACAGGATCGTCTCAGAAGTTATTAGTGCCTATTTATTCCCTATATTGTACTTGACAGATGGGTACTTTAACTTTCAAACAAACTATATTTGTTAATTTGACAAATTAGCGCTACATTGGTTTTTGTTTAGTAATATATATAATTCTTCTGTGCGTGTGTACGTCACTGAACTTCTCTCAAACGAGTGGACCGATTTTTATTAAATTTTTTGTGTGTGTTCAAGGGGATCTGGGAATTATTTAGATTCACAGTCTTGTCCGCTGGACAGTGTTTTTTTAATTAATTATAAATTTATTAGTAGTTGTTGATACAAACGTTTTTTTTGGACATTCGATTTGACAACTAACTAATATGTCAATCATTCTGTCGCACTTCAAAGCACGAAGATTTACGGCTTTAATTACCTATTAAAGCCATAAATCTCCAAAAATATAAATAAAAAAACGTAACAGATATTTCTTGATTATGGGGCGATACGAAGTTCGCCGGGTCTTCTAGTATCTTTATATATTAAGTGTGTTTACGGAAAAGAAATACACCCTTTTTGACCCCCGACGCAAAAATGACGGGGTGTTATAAGTTTGACGTGTCTGTGTGTCAGTGTGTGTATGAGTCTGTTTGAGGCAACGTAGCTCCCAAACGAATGATCAATTTTAATACGTTTTTTTTGTTTGAAAGGAATATCCGTCGAGTGTTCTTAGCTATGTTTGGTGGAAATCGGTTCAGGTCATCAAGTCGTTTGTTAGGTGTGATAGGAATGTTCCACGCACAATTTGCTTACAAGCATATGTGCGATCTGACATTTGAAACACTAATATCTTCTGGAACCACTGAGCTGGTCTGCTGTTAGGGCTCGAAGATAAGAGACGTAACCCTGGATTACCCATCGAGTTTGGACTCGTTGAATTTGTCTTGACTGGTTGTTTTCATGTTTCTAATTGGGTCGGGTTTTTTATTAAATGTTTTAATTTATATTAGTTATGGGATAATAAGACATCCAACTATGTATTTTACTTTAAAGCTGCATATTTAGGTACACAATCCTTACTAATATTATAAATGCGAAAGTAACTCTGTCTGTCTGTCTGTGTGTTACGCTTTCACGCCTAAACCGCTGAACTGATTTTAATAAAATTTGGTACAGAGATAGAGTTAACCTTGAGAAAGAACATAGGATAGTTTTTATCCCAGACTTTTGAAAGGTTCTCTTGGAAACGCGATATAACAGAACTCCACGCGGGCAAAGCTGCGGGCGGAAAGCTAGTGCATAATAAATAAATTTATTTATGAATGTGAAAAATAAACCACAAGGTTTTTTTAAAAATCAAATACAATAATGCGAAGTACCCTCTGGATTGGGTGCAAAAATTTATTTAGCCACGCGGTCAAGTGGAGCGGAATCATTGGAATCGCCATATTAATCTTTGCTCTTCTTCGGACCATTTTTCACTCTACCCCGCGTCAGGTTTTAAAACGACATGCGATAGATATATGTCAAAATTAGAGGGACTATACTAAACCTTTAATGATATTGTCTTAAATTTATTTAAAAAAAATATATACACATAATTTTTTGTACTATGTTCCCATTAAATAGTTTTTAGTTATTGAAAGACTGTGCTTAAAGCGTTGACTTTATAAGTAACTGACAAAGTATAATGATAAATTATTACATATTATAGTCGTCACAGACGTAAAACTTGTTTTTGTATATGAATAATAAACTAAAACTTTTGGTCAAAAACGTAAGAATATGGTAAGAAAGATAGCTAACTATTATACACCATCTGAATTATATATAAACTAACTAGGCCTGTATTAAGAATTATCAAAGTATCTCGAGATAATTGCTATATTTCGTTCGTTAGCAGCACATACCAAAATTAATAAGGGAAAATATCAAAGATCGTTATTATCAGTTTACTTACATATGTATATGGTCAATTCATTTTGATTTTATCTTATTCGAATATCTTATTTAAGGTTTTGTGATTTTAATCATAGAAAACATAAAACCTTGGTAAATTTCAAGTCAATTTTCATTAAATACTTATGGTACATTATAAAGCTTCACATTGTAACATCATAAATTAAAGAACTCATAATTTAGAAGAAAATCTAATCTTCAGTTTAATGTGATCTAAGACTTTCGCGATTAGTCAGTCAAATGAAACTAATATTTTCGAATAACTACGCGTTATTTTATTATTTTAAAAACTACACACTCACGACGTTTCGGTTACTTTGCAGACGAAACGAGAATGTCTGTCAGTTGGTCTTGTTAAATGACAAGTAAATATAACGCGTAATAATCCGAAAATATTAGTTTAATTTCATCTTTAGTTTATTAGAAAAATCTGGGCAATTAAAAAATCTTCACAGATAAACAATCTTTTTAAATACATAAGAGAATTAGATAAAAATATTAGACGTGGGTACATAACTTTTGTGAATATTAATAGTCTAAGAATACCATTTCCATTTAAAACCACGTGGAATAACTGTTCTTCCAAGCATGACAAAAGCCATTCAATAATTCAACAACTGTAAAATGTCCTTACAAGAAGCTTTTTTAGGTCAATATTCATGAGGAGCTCTGTTTAAGGCTTTGTCTACAACTGTAAGTATTGTATTTATCTGAAGAAGTTTGTCAACATGAAACTTGCAAGTAGAAGCTTTTATCCACACTACGTGACGTTTGTGAAAAATACTGTGCAGTTTTTCGCAAGGATGACATAAATAAGGAACTACACTGAAAATATAGTATTAGTTATATTATATCTTATTTATAAATTAAGATCGTTATTCAGTAAGAATAGATTTATTTGATGACATATGAACAAGGCTCAAATTATCAGTAGGTACATATTAAACATGTAAGCCCGTCTTAAGAATTATTAAGGTATCTCGAGACAACAATTGCTATTTTTAGTTCGTTTGTTAGCAAAAAAATGAGAGAATAAATATCAAGCATCTTACATATAGGGTCAATTAATTTTGATATGATTTAATTGCGAATTTTCTGACAAGCGTCTTTAATATACCGTTTTTACATTTGATGGATACAACTCTAGTGATTTTATCAAGCCCAGCATGCTTAGCTACAATTTTACCTAACAATCTTTTTATTTAATAATAATTTAAACACTTTTGTCAAATAATCAAGAAGCATACTATACCTATACCTATCTGTATGTAATATTTCAAAATGACATGACTCGTGAGATTACATTTTGTGGCGTCACTTATTTTTGTTTAAGTAAGTATGCAAAACACTAGGCCTGTCCAATTGCAAGGGAATTAAGAGACTTTGTAAGTCTAAATTAAAACACAATTCATTTAAATCATATAGTTTTATTTTTGATTAATTATCAAATATATGACATCTTATTTTCTCTCATGTCCTTTATTGATTCCACTAATGTTTTAGTTTATCGAGTATATCCTGCAATTTCATTCCAATTTTACTCTTTCTCTTTGCCTCAGTGGCCAACTACATCAGTACTTTCAAGAAATTTATTTCAACAAAAAATATAAATAAATGTATGTCTATCTATCTGTATACTTAACTATATACAAATGTATTTTACTTGGCATGTTTTTTGTGAAAATCTTTCATGTAGCTAACAAGAGTCTGAACATCCTCCACTGTCACTGCATTGTAAGTTGAAACACGAATTCCACCGACAAGACTGAAAAAATAGAAAGAAAAGATTGAATAGGATCGCAGTTTTAAAATGACATGTTACTTTCAACTATATATTACCTATGTCCCTTTAATTGTATGAGACCTAACGCTTCGGCTCCCTTTAAGAACTCCTCCTCCAAAGCTTCATCACCGTTCGGATATCCAATTCTAAACGGAATGTTCATTCTACTCCTGTCTTTTTTGGCGACCGATGTATTGTAGAAGCCGTTTGAATTTTCAATGACGTCATAGATGAGTGAAGACTTCTTGCTCACTAATTCAGCCATCACATCGAGACCGCCTTGTCTGTCGACCCATTGGAGCACTCGTCCCATCACCTGGATACTATCATCAAAATATGAATATTAAGCCTAAAAGTTTGTACTGTTTTAAAATTCAAATATATTTTTATAAGCATATACTTACGCATACATCGGCGGTGTGTTAAGAATGGAATCCGATCTCGCATTGGCGGTCCAATCCAATATTGAGGGGCAAATGGGTAGCGCTTGGTTTAAGAGATCCTCTCTCACTATAACTAGAGTAACACCAGCAGTACCCATGTTCTTTTGAGCACAGCCGTAAATGACTCCAAACTGAACCGAAATATACGATATATGTACATATATAAACTTTTTCTTCACAATTTAAATTAATATAAAAAAATATATATATTTGTAGCCAACCTTAGAAACATCAATTTTCTTGGACATAAAATTGGAAGACATATCAGCGACCAAAGGCACTCCTTTAGTGTCCGGGATGAAATCAAATTCTATTCCTAAAGACAGAAATATTTTTACAATACAGAAAATTTAACTTATTTGTATGACTTTCATTAACTTTCCTTATTCTATTACATTTAGCTTACCGTCTATCGTCTCATTGGTACAAATATGTACATAGGAAGCGTTGGGGTCGAGTTTCCAAGTTGACTGATCTGGGATTTCCACATAGCGGTCAGTTGGTGGTAATACCATGTTCACTTTACCGTACTTCCTCGCATCCCTGGCGGCTATTGCTGACCAGGTACCTGAATAATTTTTATTACTTGAATACTTTCTTTATATCCATTTATTATAGAGGAAATGTAAGTTATTTTTCCTTTCTTATATCTTCACAATCATAAAATGTTCTCAGCGTTAATGTATTCTTAAATGCAAGGCTTAATATATATGTCATTGTAAGTATAAATACCAGTCACCACATAGTCGGCTGAACCAGTACGTGATATTAAATTTAGTGGCACCGCAGAAAATTGTCCCTGACCGCCGCCAGATAGAAATAGTATTTTGTAGTTGTTGGGGACATTTCTGAAATAATAACGTATTGTCAGTCATTTGCCGTTCCATTGATATAAATGTTGTTATCCCCATACGAAACTTATTACTAACTAAAAAACTTCGACATAACAAAAAAGAAATATCAGAGACTACACAAACTGTTTTATATAAAAAGATTTACTTTAGTACAGCATTATTAATTTTTTAGTTTTCCGTCAGTCTTTTATATCAATCGTTTAAAAAACCAACACTTAAAGCAAAACATAACATTATGGTTTAAGATTCTGACAATTTCGTTCCAATTAATCACGTTATCACGACTATACTTAGGAAGTTACAATATATTATAAGTTTTGTAATGTTATAACGGTATTCTTGGAATGACGGACTGACAATTTAACGGACGACAGTAGACTATTAAAAAGGGGTTGCGTTAAAACGGACCTTTAAAGTTTTTTATTATGACTCAGATCTCTATTAATCTCCAAGTATGACTTCGAAACTTTAATCCAACCTTCATGGTTTCTTAATCCATTTAAAGCTGTTAGTAAAACTTATATGTAAATATAACAATGGAACATCGATTACAATACCGTGTTATTTTAATCAATTAAAAGTAACATCTGACATAAACTTGGAAAACAATTTTATTTAGATCCTATCAACTGTATATATCGCAGTTTAATAAATGGTACTAAAATAACAATTCATGACTATGGAAAAATATGACAAAAGAAATTTAAAAAGAATTAAAATTCCTCGGTCGTAACTCGTAAGATAAGTAATACACCACCCTTAGAAGGAATGGGTAGCATTTTAAACGATCTTAACAAAGTCAATAACCAACCGATAAGTAACATCAAAAAAGCTTGGATCTACGCTAATTATTATCTTATTCGCGTTTGAATTGGCCTTTCCTCATTTATGATTTGAATAAAAACCTTTTGTCAAAGTTAGATGTAAGCGCCATAAAGATGTTGAAGTCGTGGTTCGGGCCCGCGCTGTCGGCTAATTTGTTAGCTATATTCAGGTATCGCAATAATTTTGGCATGAATATAAAAAGGCCACCGGAGCTCTATAAACACCCAAGAGTTTCGAAGAGTCATGGACTTCTATTATTACATAAACTGTTTATGATAACTGAACGAAGTAACAGAGTAGGATAAGGATCAAGTATTAAAGCCAAACATACGGATATATTAAACACTTTTATTCGGCAAGACGAGAATTCTCAATATAAGATCCATGCAATGAGCTTAGAAATACAGAATGAAAGGCTACACATATCAGATTTTTGCATCCCATTAGAATTAAAACGACCCACTTTATTCATGATTGGTTGCCAGATCAGATAAAATATTATCTCAATGCGCTCCAGACGACTCACACAGATCGATCGATCGATCGTACCGAAAAAACTTGCTACATCTGCAGATAGGCATTTGGAACTGCTAAGCATTTGCTGGTGAGATGTAGGGTACTCCTAGATAGCGATAAGTATTTGCGTCGCCACGACAGGGTTTTAGAAATCATAGGTGAAGCGGTTAGTCTTTCAGTAGCCAGAGCGCAAAAGAAATAGCAAAAAACGAGCGAACTTAGGTTTTGTAAGAGAAGGTACTAGGACTACAAAATCAAAGCTTACTCTATCATTAAAGCGGCTTTGGATTCGACTATAATGATGGATACATATGGGATATTTGTGTACAGAGCAGGCATATTTTTATGTTCTCGAATTTTAGAGCGTGTTGCGCTAATAGAGCATTGGGTTTCCTGGGAAACCAACATCTCCAAAGACCATGCTATCGAGGTCAACGAGTATTACGAGCTCACTAACGAATTTACTAAGAATAGATTAGTTATAAATTTGTAAGCGTAGAAGTAGGAGCGACAGGAATAACAGCTAAATCTCTCTACGACCTACTAAAAGATTCGTTCCTGTCAAGAACTAACATCAGTTCTTTCTTAGAACGAGCGAAAGCAGCCCTAGTAGGTTCGTTTCAAATTTTTTAGGTAGAGAGAGGATCTTAGACGGTTGAGGTGAGCGTTTTAAGTTCTTTGGATAGGGTCCCTTAAACCTACACTTGGGTCGTAGATCCCAGGTACTGTTGAAGCTCCTCTCCCTACAACGCGATGAACCCTACACCCGCTCGGTGAATCCATGGAACGCTGAGAGGTTTCTTCCCGTCTCTTACCATTTTAGTCTGTTTTATGCCGATCTTGAAATCTAGCGTTAACACAAGGGACGTGGAGTGTATGCGACGCTTAAAAGTAGTTTCCTTGTTTTTTTTTGTTAGCTAGATCTTCCCTTCAATCCATGTATTTTAGAAGAGAAATCGTTCTTGACATCGCAATCATAAAAAGTATGCAATAGTTCTTCTAGATATAATAAATAACCGAGAATATTAAAGTTATTTTATGTCAAATAAAAAAAATTAAACGTGACTGGCTCCACCTGCATATTTTGAAATAAAATGTTTTAATTAAGTTAAATGATTTTTTTTTAAATAAATTAAATATTTTTACACAATACAAGGTTGACTTTGAATCACATTGTTTGACGTAATTATTCCTAATATATTAACAAAAAACAAATCCTCGATACTTACAACAACTTTCTCACAACATCTTGTACATCCTTATTTAATTTAGCATAAGCAGGCGTACGATGACTGGTCTCCAATAAACTGATCCCTGTTCCTTCGAAGTCGGTAAATTCTTGTTTTAATATTTCATATACCTGATGGATATTTATACATTATCAATCTGCACACAAATTCTTTAGATCGCAAAATATTATACTTACCTCCTCCGGCAACTTCGATGGCCCGGCCCCGAAATTGTGTATTTTAACCATGTTTAATAATTGAACACACGACCACGCTTATTCAGATATGACGCTAGACTAGTTCGTTGTTTCGTTGGTCGCTCGTTAAACTAGGTAGATAAAACGCAATTGGGATCGTATGATCCACGCGTCACATTATGTACTTTTTAAATGTATGTTATATTACGTCATTATTTCAATACCTAATTCGTTATTTCAATTGTATCAAAGTTTGTATTAATTATACATAATTTTATTTATGTATAAAAGACCACGAAATAATTTTTAATAATATATTGTTTATTAAATTTTAGACACAAACATTTGTAATAGAAAAATTGGCACAAAATCTCTGTCGGTTCAAAAGGGTATAAGTACCTATTAATCTCTGATAGCCGATTATTATCAACCTATTTACCTACAATGTATCTATTTCGCCCTTGGTGACAAGAAATAGTTATCTATCGCCTTGTATGCCAATTTTTTTATAATTATTAATTTATAAAATAAAAAATGTAATAGAAAGTTTTAAAAGATTATGAATAGTAATAAATTATTATCAAACTGATTTTATTTTATAGCATCTGATGTCACATCACAGGAGAGCAGCCGATGCAATTAGGACCACGCCAATAGTTCGCATCAGCTGACCGCAAAGAATTTCATTTACAACGTGTTCCGTACACCAATACGCAGATAGAAAATAAAATTATAACATAGTTGGATGTCATTCATATTTTTAAAACATATAGGTCTCATAAAAAACATATATTAATTATAACATAAAATTTGATCGAAAAAAACTTTAATTTTAGCTTGGTTTCATAAAAGCACACCAGATTTTTTTATTTTTTTATCATTTCCTCAGGTTTTTGTTATTTAACTAAGCTTTTGCATTTTTTAATTCGATTAACAATCCTACAAAATAAATCTTTATATATATAATTCTTCTGTGAGTGTGTATGTCACTGAAATTCTCTCAAACGAATGGACCGAAATTTTTTGTGTGTGTTCAAGGGGATCTGGGAATGGTTTAGATTCACAATTTTGTCCGCTGGACAATGATTTTTTAATTAATTTTTAATTTATTAGTAGTTGTTGATACAAACGTTTTTTTTAACATTAGATTTGACAACTAACTAATATGTCAATCATTGTGTCGCACTTCAAAACAAGGAGGATTATGGCTTTAATAGGTAAACTCCAAAAATATAAATAAAAAAATGTAACAGATATTTTTTGATTATAGGGCGATACGAAATTCGCCGGGTCTTCTAGTAGTATTATAATTTTACTGTCACCATTGTGATGCCATAAATGGCAATGACATCTTCTTGGTCTCATCTTGTCGCTGTAGTAATTTAAGTTACGTCAGGGAGACCAGACAACTTGTTTCAAGGGTTTTATTGTTCATTAAGTCATATTTTGTCACTGCGGTATACCTTTGCAGTGTCTTTGATGTGTAACATAAGACACCTGCGTGATAAGGATTATCGGAGTATAATACATTTTTTAAAAATTTGTCATTCATTTAAAAGCTATATAACGTGATGCGTGGATCATACGATCCCAATTGCGTTTTATCTATCTAGTTTAACAAACGATCAACGAAACAAGGAACCAGTCTAGCGTCATATCTGAGTAAGCGTGGTCGTGTGTTCAATTATAAAACATGGTTAAAATACACAATTTCGGGGCCGGGCCATCGAAGTTGCCGGAGGAGGTAAGTATAATATTTTGCGATCTAAAAAATTTGTGTGCAGATTGATAATGTACAAATATCCATCAGGTATATGAAATATTAAAACAAGAATTTACCGACTTCGAAGGAACAGGGATCAGTTTATTGGAGACCAGTCATCGCAGTCCTGCTTATGCTAAATTAAATAAGGATGTACAAGATGTTGTGAGAAAGTTGTTGTAAGTATCGAGGATTTGTTTTTTATTAATATATTAGGAATAATTACATACGTCAAACAATGTGATTCAATCTTGTATTGTGTAAAAATATTTAAATTATTTTTAAAATTTTGTTTTATTTAATTCAATTAAAACATTTTATTCCATAGTATGCAGGTGGAGCCAGTCACGTTAAAAAAAAATTATTTGACATAAAATAATTTTATATTCTCGGTTATTAATTATTTCTAGAAGAATTATTGCATACTTTTTATGATTGCGATGTCAAGAATGATTTCTCTTCTAAAATACATGGATTGAAGGGAAAGTCTAATTTACAAAAAAACAAGGAAACTACTTTTAAGCGCTGCATGCACCCCACTTCCCGCGTGTCTACTCTAAATTACGAGATCGGCATAAAACAGACTAAAATGGTTAGAGACGAGAAGAAACTTCTCAGTGTTCCATGGATTCACCGATCGCCTGTAGGATCCATCGCGTTGTAGGGAGAGGAGCTTCAACAGTACCTGGCATTTACGATCCAGGTGTAGGTTTAAGGGACCCCAATCTAAAGAACTTTAAATGCTCACCCTAACCGTCTAAAATCCTCTCTCTACCTAAAAAAATTTAAACCAACCTACAAGGGCTGCTTTCGCTCGTTCCAAGAAAGAACTGATATTATTTCTTGACAGGAACGAATCTTTTAGTAGATTGTAGAGAGATTTAGCTGTTATTACTCTCGCTCCTACTTCTACGCCTACAAATTTATAACTAACCTACTCTTAGTAAATTCGTTAGTGAGCTCGTAATACTCGTTGACCGCGATGGAATGGTCATTGGGGATGTTGGTTTCCCAGGGAACCGAACGCTCTATTAGCACAACGCGCTCTGAAGTTCGAGAATATAAAAATATGCCTGCTCTGTACACAAATATCCCATATGTATCCATCATTATAATCCAATCCAAAGCCGCTTTAATGATACAGTAAGCTTTGATTTTGTAGCCCTAGTGCCTTTTCTTACAAAACCTATTGACCGCTCGTTTTTTGCTATTTCTTTTGCGCTCTGGCTATCGAAAGACTAACCGCTTCACCTATGATTTTTAAAACCCTATAGGGGCGACGCGAATACTTATCGCTATCCAGGAGTAACCTACATCTCACCAGCAAATGCTTAGCAGTTCCAACTGCCTCCCTGCAGATGTAGCAAGTTTTTTCGGTACGATCGATCGATCGATCTGGGTGAGTCATCTGGAGTACATTGAGATAATATTTTATCTGAGCTGGCAACCAATCATGAATTAAAGTGGGTCGTTTTAGTGCTAATGGGATGCAAAAATCTCATATGTGTAGCCTCTCATTCTGTATTTCTAAGCTCATTGCATGGATCTTATATTGAGAATTCTCGTCTTGCCGAATAAAAGTGTTTAATATATTCGTTTGTTTGGCTTTCCTACTCGATCCTTATCCTAGTCTGTTACTTTGTGCAGTTATCAAAAGCAGTTTATGTAATAGTAGTCCATGACTCTTAGAAACTCTTAGATGTTTATAGAGCTCCGATGGCCTTTTTGGATTAATCCCAAAATTATTGCGATCCCTGAATAACGCTAACGAATAAGCCGACAGCGCGAGCCCGAACCACGACTTCAACATCTTTATGACGCTTCATCTAACTTTGACAAGAGGTCTTTATTCAAATCATAGATGAGGAAAGGCCAACTCAAACGCGAATTAGATAGAGATTCACGTAGATCCAAGCTTTTTTGACGTTACTTATCGGTTGGTTATTGACTTTAGTTTTGGTTTATCGGTTGGTTACTGTATTGTTATTTTAGTACCATTTATTTAACTGCGATATATACAGTTGATAGGATCTAGATAAAATTGTTTTTCAAAGTGTATGCCAGGTGTTACTTTTAATTGATTAAAATAACATGGTATTGTAATCGATGTTCCATTGTTATATTTACATATAAGTTTTACTAACAGCTTTAAATGGATTAAGAAACCATGAAGGTTGGATTAAAGTTTCGAAATCATACTTAGGGATTAATAGAGATCTGAGTTATAATAATAAACTAAAAAAGTTCGTTTCAACGCAACCCTTTTTTAATGATCCACTCTCGTCCGCTATATTGTCTGTCCGTCATTTCAAGAATACCGTTATAATATTACATAAACTTATAAACTCTTAAGTATAGTCGTGATAACGTGATTAATTGGAAAGAAATTGTGAGAATCTTAAACCAAGATGTCATGTTTTGCTTTAAGTGTTTGTTTTTTAAACGATTGATAGATAAAACACTGACGGAAAACTAAAAAAATAATAATGCTGTATTGAAGTAAATCTTCTTTTATAAAACAGTTTGTGTCGTCTCTGATAATTTCTTGTTTTGTTATGTCGAAGTTTTAAAGTTTGTGATAAGTTTCGTATGAGAATATCAACATTTATATATCCTTATATTGTATTTTTATATAATGTTTTATTTTCAAGAAATATAATAATTTATATCAATGGAATTACAAATGTGAAATGACTGACAAAACGTTATTATTTCAGAAATGTCCCGAACAACTACAAAATACTATTTCTATCTGGCGGCGGTCAGGGACAATTTTCTGCGGTGCCGCTGAATTTAATATCACGTACTGGTTCAGCCGACTATGTGGTGACTGGTATTTATACTTACAATGATATATAATATATTAAGCTTTGCATTTACGAATACAATAACGCTGATGACATTTCATGCTAGTGGAGATATACCGAAGGAAAAATATCTTACATTTCCTCTATAATACATGGATAAAAAGTAAGTACTCAAGTTATAAAAATTATTCAGGTACCTGGTCAGCAATAGCCGCCAGGGATGCGAGGAAGTACGGTAAAGTGAACATGGTATTACCACCAACTGACCGCTATGTGGAAATCCCAGATCAGTCAACTTGGAAACTCGACCCCAACGCTTCCTATGTCCATATTTGTACCAATGAGACGATAGACGGTAAGATAAATACATATAATAGAATAAGGCAAGTCAATGAAAGTCATAAAATAAGTTCAATTTGCTGTATTGTAAAAATATTTCCGTTTTCAGGAATAGAATTTGATTTCATCCCGGACACTAAAGGAGTTCCTCTGGTCGCTGATATGTCTTCCAATTTTATGTCCAAAAAAATTGATGTTTCTAAGGTTGGTAACAGTGGCTACGAATACATATTTTTTTTATTTTAATTTAAATTATGATGAAAAAGTCTTTATATGTATGTACATATATCATATATTTCGGTACAGTTTGGAGTCATTTACGGCTGTGCTCAAAAGAACATGGGTACTGCTGGTGTTACTCTAGTTATAGTGAGAGAGGATCTCTTAAACCAAGCGCTTCCCATTTGCCCCTCAATATTGGATTGGACCGCCAATGCGAGATCGGATTCCATTCTTAACACACCGCCGATGTATGCGTAAGTACATGCTTATAAAAATATATTCGAATCCTAAAACAGTACAAACTTTTCATTACAAGTAGTTGTATTTGTAAATTAATATGGCACCTCTTAAATGAAACGGACATAGATAGGTTTAATCTTCATATTTTGATGATAGTATCCAGGTGATGGGACGAGTGCTCCAATGGGTCGACAGACAAGGCGGTCTTGATGTGATGGCTGAATTAATAACCAAGAAGTCTTCACTCATCTATGACGTCATTGAAAATTCAAACGGCTTCTACAATACATCGGTCGCCAAAAAAAATAGGAGTAGAATGAACATTCCATTTAGAATTGGGTATGTGAACGGTGATGAAGCTTTGGAGGAGGAGTTCTTAAAGGGAGCCGAAGCGTTAGGTCTCATACAATTAAAGGGACATAGGTAATATATAGTTGAAAGTAATATCTCGTTTTAAAACTGCCTTCCTATTCAATGTTTTCTTTCTAATTTTACAGTCTTGTCGGTGGAATTCGTGTTTCAACTTACAATGCGGTGACAGTGGAGGATGTTCAGACTCTTGTTAGCTACATGAAAGATTTTCACAAAAAACATGCCAAGTAAAATACATTCATAAATAGTTAACTATACAGATAGATAGATAGATAGATAGACATACATTTATTTATTATTTTTGTTGATATTTATTTCTTGAAAGTACTGATGTAGTTGGCCACTGAGGCAAAGAAAAAGAGTAAAATTGCAATGAAGTTGCAGAATGTGCTTGGTAAACTTAAACATTAGTGGAGTTAATAAAGGACATGAGATAAAATAACATATCAAATATTTGACAATTATTCAAAAATAAAACTATATGGTTTAAATGAATTGTGTTTTAATTTAGGCTTAATAAAGTCTCTTAATCTCGTTGCAATTGGACTGGCCTAGTGTGTACATATACATATTTGAACATAAATAAGTGACTTCACAAAATGTAATCTCACGCGTCTATGTTATTTTAAAATATTCACATACAGATATACAATATGCCTCACTTCTTGATTATTTGATAAAAGTGTTTAAATTGTTATTAAATAAAATAGTTTTTAGATAAAATTGTAGCTAAACATGTTGGGCCTGATAAAATCACTAGAGTTGTATCCGTCAAATGTAACAACGGTATATATTATTAAAGAGGCTTGTCAGAAAATAATAGTCATTACCAAGTTTTGTATTTACGAAAATTTTTGTTAAATGTTATGCTATGGGGCCTATGGCGGTAGAGCATAAGGAGTAGGTGACAAGGGGATATATTTTTTTTTATTTTGAAGTGGTAGAGCTTAGCTGTGGTTAAGTTATTGCAACTCAAACATGGGCTGACTCGACCGGGGAAGTTCAACCCTTTCACAGAAGATCGGCGTGAATTAGTTAATAATGACTGCGTTTAGTCCGATGAGTGAGAGAGCCGGTTGCCCTTTCCCTTTTCAGATCCTTTCCTACCCCTTCTTTTCCCTCTTCCCCCTCTTCTCTTGATGACACAACTAAAACATCTTTTATATTTCTGATGTCCATTGGTGACGGTACTACTGCTCGGTTAGAATAAAAACTAACTAACTATGTCAGTTATAGAGTAAATTGGCTATGTCACGTTACATTGGTATTAACCATTGTTATAATTGATATTATTAGAAAAAACCGTGTTCTTTGGTTGGCGGAATGTTAAAGATGAGAAGTAACATTATTAGCAGTCAATATTAGTTGTATCAAAAGGGATCTACATCAAAGAAAACTAACTCTTACAAACATTAGTCATTAAACAAAACATAACTAATACCATATTAAAACTAACATTTGAAAATTGAAATGGAATAAGTAATTAAGGTTATGGAATTAAGGGCGTTTTTATTTTTAAACCATTATTCCAAAATTTTTTTGTTTTATGAGGTCTATATATTTCAGAAACATCCTCTGCATGAGAAAGGTTTTAGAGTAACAAATAAAGTGTGTAGTAATCGTTAAATGCTTATTGGTTGAAAATAATTGTCGTCATTATCGAATATACTAGCATTAATTTCAGCATAGTCGCCTTTCCTTGTCGTGAAACTATGTTCCATACGACAATGATTGCGCGCATGTTTTAAATTGTAGCTACGAAATCTTGTGAAAAGGTTTCCAACAGGTAGGATGTTAGCCAAATCCTACAGATTTATAGATCTAGATGCAGATTGTTATTCTGTTGAGGTTTTAAATATGAAGTATGTATTTTAGAAATTAGAATAATATTTAAGTTAGAGAAAATGAGTTTTAATAACTTGCGTCGTTGTGCTAATTTCTTAGTATCCCTGAGCCTGATTTGATATTAAACTACATATATCGAATAAAAAATGTTAAGGTTTTTTTAAATAACAAATACCTGAGGAAATTAAGAAAAACATATATAAATTGTCTGGTGTGATTTTATAAAACCAAGCTAAAAATAAAAGATTTTTTCGATTTTTTAGTGTTAAAATTATGTTTTTATAGTTAAAAAGAAGTTTTAATTTATTTTCGATCTGAGTATTGGTGTACAGAACACGTTGTAAATCAAATTCTTTGCGGTCAGCTGATGCGAACTATTGGCGTGGTCCTAATTGCATCGGCTGCTCTCCTGTGATGCGATAAATGAACGAAAATAGAGGAGATGTACTAAAAATGGTTACTTGGACAAAATAAGATCAGATAATCTTTTAAAACATTATATTATATTATTCCATAAATTCATAATCATACAAAATATAGATATTACATAGGTAATAGTTGATTATTTCTTGTTACCAAGGGCGAGACACACATTGTAGGTATAGGTTGATAACCGGTTATCAAAGATTAATACCTATATACCCTTTTCCACTGACGTATAATTCATGCCAATTGATCTATTGAAAATATTTGCGTTTAAAATTACTTAATAAAAACATGACATATATTTCATAATCATTTATTTGTATTCGTGTTACATATTTTATAATTAATAATTGTATTAAGTGAGTTTTGATACAATTAAAAGACCGAATTACATATTGTAATAATGACGCAATATGTCATACAGTTTGTTAAAAACATTATAATGTGACGCGTGGATCATTCCATTCCAATCGCATTTTATTTACCTCGTTCAACCGAACGATCAACGAATCAACGAACCAGTCTAGCGGCATATCTGAGTAAGCGTGCTCGTGTGTTCAATTATAAAACATGGTTAAAATACACAATTTCGGGGCCGGGCCAGCCAAGTTGCCAGAGGAAGTAAGTGTAACATTTGTGTTCTAAATCATTTGTGTACAGATCGATAATGTATAAATATCCATCAGGTGTATGAAATATTAAAACAAGAATTGAGCAACTTTGAAGGAACAGGGATCAGTTTATTGGAGACCAGTCATCGTACGCCTGCTTACGCTAAATTAAATAAGGATGTACAAGATGTTGTGAGAAAGTTGTTGTAAGTATCGAGGATTTGTTTTTTATTAAAGATATTTAAAAAGTTTTGTAACCAAACTTTTGTATTGGATTATCCGTACAAAAAATTATTTGTATACTCATATATTTTTTAAGTGACTTGAAATGAAGATTTACGCAAAACGAAAAAAAAAACGTCAAAAAATGTGATTTAAAATCAATCTTGTATTAGGTCTAAATATTTAATTTATTATTTAAAAGTTGTTTAATTTAGGTCAATTTAAAGCTATAAAACATTTTCCTTCAATATAAGTATATGGGTTAAGCCAGTCGCGTGCTGCATTTTAATATGACATAAAATAATTTTAATATTCACGTTAATTTGTTATGTCTAGAAGTAATATTGCATACTTTTTATAATTACGATGTCAAGAATGATTTCTTCTGTATAATACATGGATTGAGGGGAAGGTCTAGCTTTAATCGGCCATATTTTTTGCTTAATAACTAGAATAAATTATTAGATATTACGCGCTGTTACTCGCAACTCTGTCTGCGTATAAGAAACAAGAAACAACGAAACTACTCTTAAGCGACGTCTGCACCTCGCCTTACGCTTAACTTCGGGATTGGGATTCGAGATAAAAAGTATTTTAAGTTGCTCTTTGTAACATCAAGTACCTAGCAATGAAAGTCTCATCAATATCGGTCCAGCCGTTTCAGAGAGTAGCCGGAAAAACAGACAGACAATCAGACTAAAATTGCAAAAAAAATATATTTTGATGAATGGACCGTCTATATTCATAGCATGTAGTAACAATGTTATTTAAATTTAACATATAGACACACAAATTTTATTTATATGTCTAGATATGAATATATGTCCATAGTTATGGATTGCTATTTTAGTATCATCTATTTAACTGCGATATAAAAAGTTGATAAGATCTAGATAAAATTGTTTTTCGACGTTTTTTAGGTGCTATTTTTAATTTATTTAAAAAACACCATATTGTATTCGATGTCTTATTGTAATATATCTGATTAAATTTACTAACAGCTTTAAATAGATTAATAAACCATGAAGGTTGGGTGAAAGTTTTGTAGTCATACTTAGGGATTAATAGAGATGTTAATAATAATAAACTTAAAAGGTAAATTTTAACGCAACCCTTTTTTAATGGTCCAATCTAGTCCGTTAAATTGTCAGTCCGTCATTTAAAGAATACCGTAATAAAATACTTGAATTATGGTATAAATTTACAATATAGTCTAAATTCTTAATAGTAGTTATGATAACGTAATTAACTTTTTAAAGTGAGAAAAAACGTGAGAATTTTAAACCAAGATATCTTTTTTTTACTTAATTTTTTTTGTAAACGATTTATTTAAGACTAACGGAAAAATACACAATCGATAATGCTGCACTAAAGTAAATCGTCTTATCTTAAATAGTTTGTCTCGTCTCTGATATTTCTTTTATGTTAGGTCGAAGTTTTCCAGTTTGTGATAAGTTTCGTCTGGGAATAACAACATTTATATCAATGGAACTGCAAATTGACAATACGTTATTATTTCAGAAATGTACCGAACAACTACAAAATACTATTTCTATCTGGCGGCGGTCAGGGACAATTTGCTGCGGTGCCACTAAATTTAATATCACGTACTGGTTCAGCTGACTATGTAGTGACGGGTAATTATACTAACAATGACATATATATTAAGCCTTGCATTTAAGAATACATTAACACTAAAGACATTGCATGATTGTTAAGATATAAGGAAGGAAAATGTCTTAAATTTCCTCTATAATACATGGATATAAACAAGTTATTAACTAATAATAAATATTCAGGTGCCTGGTCAGCAAAAGCCGCAAAGGAAGCAAAGAAGTACGGTAAAGTGAACATGGTATTACCACCAACTGACCGCTATGTGGAAATCCCAGATCAGTCAACTTGGAAACTCGACCCCAACGCTTCCTATGTACATATCTGCACCAACGAGACGATACACGGTAAGTTAAATGTAATAGAATATAAGGAAAATCAAGGAAGGTCATAAATTGAGTGGAATTTATTATATTGTAAAAATATTTCCGTTTTCAGGAATTGAATTTGATTTCATCCCGGACACTAAAGGAGTGCCTTTGGTCGCTGATATGTCTTCCAATTTTATGTCCAAGAAAATTGATGTTTCTAAGGTTGGTATTAGTCGCTGCAATTTTTTGTGGTAGTTAAGCAGATTATGAAGAAAAGTTATATTTATGTTTTTTTTTCGGTTCACAGTTTGGAGTCATTTACGGCGGTGCTCAAAAGAACATAGGTACTGCTGGAGTTGCTCTGGTTATAGTGAGAGAGGATCTCTTAAACCAAGCGCTACCCATTTGCCCTTCAATATTGGATTGGACCGTCAACGCGAAAGCGGATTCCATTCTTAACACACCGCCTATGTTTGCGTAAGTATATGCATATCAAAACATATTTGTACCCCAAAAAAATTAAAAACTTATTAATTACAAAGAGTTATTTTTGTAAATTAATATGACCGCTCTTAAATGAAATAGACAGTTAAGCTTAATCTGCATATTATATTTTAGTATCCAGGTGATGGGACGAGTGCTCCAATGGATCGAAAGACACGGCGGTCTTGATGCGATGGCTGAATTAGCGATCAAGAAGTCTTCACTTATCTATGAAGTCATTGAAAATTCAAACGGCTTCTACAACGCACCAGTCGCCAAGAAAGATAGGAGTAAAATGAACATTCCGTTTAGAATTGGATCTCTCAACGGTGATGAAGTTTTAGAAAAGGAATTCTTAAAGGGAGCTGAAGCTTTAGGTCTCATACAGTTAAAGGGACATAGGTAACGATTACTTGACAGTAATATCTCGTATTAAAACTGCGTTCCTAATTAATCTTTTCTTTACAATTTTTCAGGGATGTCGGTGGAATTCGTGCATCAACTTACAATGCAGTGACAGTAGAGGAAGTTCAGAGTCTTGTTAGCTACATGAAAGATTTTCACAAAAAACATGCCAAGTAAAATACATTCGTAGTTAAGTTTAAAGATAGATAGATATATGTACATATACAATTTTTGTTTTGGCGTATTCTCTCATAATATCAATTGTAATAACGTAAGAGGAATCATTATTTTTTTTTAATTGGCTGTGCAAAATATTTACTTTGTTTATGATTTTGGAATAATTGTTTCCTCGAATGATTATTATTTGTTCGTGACTATCTTCGGAAATGAACTTCTTAAAATTCCTGGTTCACCCACTGGAGCAAAGAAAATGGGTTAAATTGGAATGAAGTTGCAGGTTGTGCTCGGCAAACTAAAACATTAGTGGAATCATTTAACGACATGAGAGCAAATAAGATGTCAAATATTTAACAAGTATTCAAAAATAAAACTATATGATTTACATGAATTGTGTTTTAATTTAGGCTTAACAAATTCTCTTAATCTCTTAGGAATTGGACTGGCTTTGTTTTTTGATCCTACATATATTTGAAAATATATAAGTGACGTCACAACACGGAATCTCACGTCTCTAAGTTATTTCAAAATATTATCTATCATATATATGTCTCACTTCTGAAGGCAGAGCCTGGCTAAAGCTGGGACATTGCCAGGAAGAAGAAGAAGAAGAGTATATCTCATTTCTTGATTATATGAAAAAAATATTATCAAGAAGTTATTAAATTAGTTATTAAAACCAACCAAAGTTGATCAACAGTAAGAAATACTTTCAAAACCACATGAGTGCGATATTCTATAATTAATGGGAGGAGAGGAACAACAAGCATACATACTAAAAAAAGCGTTAAAGGACGATAATTAAATAAATAAATAATTTTTCTCAAGTGTAAATAAAATAAAGTGTAAAATAAATAAATAATTTTTCTCATATTAAAATAGAGAACAATAAATCTTGTTTTCCTGTATTTGATTACCGTTATAATAAAATAACATTTTATCGTATATATCTATAAAAAATAAACACGTTTCTTCTAATCATGCTAAAACTTTTCTTTATCGATATCAGTCATCTTTTATAAAGGTTTTATATTTCGAACAAGTTCCTTACACTAAATTCAAGTAAAAAGATCAGAAAATTATTAAATACAAGAAAAAATGAAACGAATCCCTTGTTGTAAACTTTTGAAATGATATCTTTGCTAGTCAGGTAGGAATAATTGTCGCATGTGTGATGCTTCTCTGTCAGTTGTGCAGGCCGGCCGCAACATTTGCGTAAATTTCTTATGTCGATCGGAATTAAGGATTACATAAAAGAATCAATGGTTGGCCCTAAGCACTAATTATAACCCAAATTCCTGATGGCACGATGTTTTTCATATGAAGGGAAAAAGTCTGTCGACTCTATAAGAATAATTTCAAGGACTGAAATTTGGAAGGTCATCTGACGACGAAGACAATTTGCCTTTGGTTATTTCCTTATTCCAAAAGTTTGCTGTTTTATGAGGTCTATATATCTCAGGATCATTCACTTCTTGAGAACGAATTAAGCGTAACAAAAAAAGCGTATTGCAGTAGTTAAATGGCTTATCAGCAGTCTTATCGGCTGAAAATACTTGTCATCATTATTGTAGCATCTATTTCTGAAAAGTAGTTGTTCTTTTACAACAACGATTACTCGCAGTTTTTACATTAAAACAATGATGTCGCGAAACGGTTTTCCAACAGGTAGGATGATAGTTAAGTCCTATAGATCTATAAAGAGAAATAAACCTGAATAAATTTTAAAATTTCTGAGTCTCTTCTGATCACTGTAGAATAACGAACATTAGTCTAACTGACGAACTACTACTACAACCGTATCGATATCAGTAATTGGAATGTATTAGAACGTTGAGATGAGATACTTGGTAATAGTCCTTTGTTGATAGTAGGTACAGGTAACTGGTTAAATCCAGTGTGGTATTAGTGTTCTGACTTTTGATATCCAATAGTTTAAATTTGTGGTATTTGATGTAGTTAAATAAACAAAAGAAAAAATCCTAGTGCTCTATTTTAGAGTTTTAGATCTCCACATTTTACGATTATACTCTTTTCATTACCAGTGAAATGACCTGAAATAAAATCATTGAGGAATTCAGCTTTATCATCTTACATCGCCTCGATGATGTCATTAGAAACATACCAATAAATATTGATCTATTGAGATCAGATATCAATAAATCATAAAATAAAATACTGTCATTATTTAATATACTCATAGTTTAGATATTAAAATGTTAATTGTTTATAGACCTTAATTTATATATAACCTTAATTAAGGATAAATTTATAAACCATTACAGATTTTCATATAATTGTAAAAGTCTGAAATGAAATCAAATATGCGAGAACAATCCCTACTAATATTATAAATGCGAAAGTAACTCTGTCTGTCTGTCTGTTACGCTTTCACGCCTAAACCACTGAACTGATTTTAATAAAATTTAGTACAGAGATAGAGTGGACCTTGAGAAAGAACATAGGATAGTTTTTATCCCAGACTTTTGAAAGGTTCTCTTGATAACGCGATATAACCGAACTCCACGCGGGCGAAGCTGCGGTCGGAAAGCTAGTATACTACATAGTTTAATGTCATCAAGAGCTTAATTGATACAAAGTTCATTTGTAAAATGTCAACATATAAGAAGCAAACAATACTCGAAATAATACATGAAAGAAAACAATTATTTCATTTAAATAATTTTCAAAACTGATAGCTATTTTTATTCTACATTATTTATATTAATGATTTTTTTGCCGTCGTGATCCTTGGTTGATTTTATCTTGTTTTGTTAGAAATCCTGAGCGGTTTCAATACTTTTATCAGCACAGGACCGCAAGTTGTCTTTGAAAACATACACTTTTTGTTAAGTAAGGCCTGTTTATACATATAATGATTAGATAAAATTTCGTCCGTCTCATGCTTAAAATTAAATTATACGTGTTTATTTTAATCTATGTAAAAAATAACAAATCATTTTATAATAAAATATACATATTTGCGTACTTTTCTGTATATATATTTTACTTTAAATAAAATTAGTGGGCTTAATGAAAATGCGGTATCAATACGTAATGTTAATTTATTATTATTATTTTTTCATAAAAAGTTACGGTTAATTTATTCACTAATACGGTAATAATTGTGATGGATTCCTCACCATGATATATTGAGTATTTTTACAATAATAATAATAAAAAATCGTATAAAAATTTTATTATGACGTCGTATAAAAATACTTATAATATTACAATATTATTCACTTAACATAGACATTCTATACATTCTTTCTAAATATACACCCACACATATACATATATAGATTTACATTAAAACAAGACAGTCCAGTTTATAATATACAGAACATAAACATTTGACTTAAATATCAACACAACTTTTTAGCAGAACTCACTTAAAATAATTATCATATTAGTTAAAACTAACACCACTTCTGAGGTCTATAAATATACAGCTGAATTATATTTACATTAAATTTGTTATATTACAATGGAATGCTGACGGAATGGCATTAAAAAACAATTAAATTCATCCAAGACCTGTATAATATGGCCTATAAATATTTGAGCATATATTTTTCGTTGATTTATATAAAAAAAGATATGTCAAATCAACACATTCACTGTAATGTCGCTTGGAGTTCTATAAGGCCTGTACTCTACCACAAGTTTGATTAAACAAAATAAATACAGATGTTTGATAATTAGTCGTTTATAAACATGATAGTCAAGATTGATGAATAAAAAACTTTTAACTCTCCGTATTTAGTTCAAACAAACAAACAAGCAGTAAGGGTACTGTTACGATAACAGCTTTGTGACATATAATTATATTTGGTAGGGCTGCAATTAAACAGTGAATGTGTTAATCCACTTGTCATTATAAAATTAAACCTAATAATAAAGCTAGTAGAGTAGATATCCCTATAAGTAGTCCCGGCAGTGAACCGTTGTTATTACAACCGAGTTAATACGACACAGTATTATGTAAGTTTGACCAGAATATGACAATACAGTTTCATCTCTGTTTATTGACCCTCGCTGTCGCTGTCACTCTTATCTGTAATGATAACATATTATATTTCATCATATTAATATTCTCATTCGCAACAAATATATTTATTTACATTATTTTGTTTAATTATTTTATAATAAGAACGTTAATGCAATATTTACAGATAACTAGGGAAGGTCTGCAAGTATTTTACATAAGCTGTGATATAGCTGTGTAAGGAATAAAAAGTGCGCACTAATCTAAGTGCTCCAAATACCAACCTTTCTTACCAGGGTACGCGTGTCTTTTTAATCTGTCATATAAATCCTCTTTAGTTCCGTAAATGCTAGCGTTTGACCGCGCTAAGCTGTTCATTTTTCCGTTCATACCATTGTGGAGACTTTCTTTCATGTAGGTCTCGTTATAAAAATTTGGCATTTCCCAGCCGTCTTCCTCGTCATCATAGTAATGTGCGTAAGTGGAATGATGAGAAGGTGCTATGGATTCCGCGTATGGTGTGTGCGCTCCGTAGTAGAAGTTAACTTGTGATCCGTTTTGGTCTATAGCTGGTGTTAAGGTCTTCTTTGGTTCCCTCTTCTTTGTCGATCTGAAGAAAATGTTATAATATTACAGGCCGTCCTATAATTCTTTGCAATTTTAAATACCATTTCACGCATTATCCCAGTTGATTAAAAAATTGATAAATGCAATTATGTAAAGACTTTATTTTGTTGCCAGAATAAGTTGGAATGTTTTAAAGAGATCACATTATCTATATGATTGAATTCAATATTAAAATTACGTGTAATTTCAAGTATGCTATTAAGCTATAAATTTTCCTACCTGGCGCATATCATCCAGACAAGCAGTACAAGGAATATGATAAATATAACGCCTCCAGCGACTCCGCTAGCGATGTAGGCGAATTCGCTCTTCTCGCGACAATGACGTCCAGTGAAAGAACCACTGCATCGGCAGGAAGGTTCACCTCGAACATCCTTCACGCATTCACCGCCATTGTCGCAGAAGTCAATGCAAACATCTGATGATAAACATATTATTCGTTTAAAAACAATTTTAATCATACAACGCCTCACGACACGCAGATTTTGTTAAACTGAAATGAATTTCTGATTGTATGTACATATGTACATATTTCGATTTAATTATATATATACCATCTATAATAGGTCAAGAATATCTATTTGATTTTAAAGTGTTGTCTAAGTATCAAATCATTATTACAACATCCAAATAACTAGATAAACGCAAAGCTACTAACAATAAGTAGTTGAAATAAACGGTTTTCAAAAATTAGTTTAAAATAAAATCTTTTTTGTACATATAACATGAATAATATTTACTTACCAACACAAACTTTGCCGGTTCCATTGAATCCTGATCTGCATTGACATTTAAATTCTCCAGTCTCCGGTAGGTGGAGGCAGTGTGCGTTAACATCGCAGTGCATCTCAGCACTCATCTCGCAAGGATTCGTGCATTCAGATTCAGATGACTGGGGAAAAGGAAAAAAAGTCTTTATCTCATTCATTTAAAGTCGAAAGTCAGTACTCAGCGAATCTTGTTTTTAAAGTTTTGTCATTTATTTAAATACAAAAGTCTGTAAGATGTTTGGCTTCCTACCAATATTGAGATACATAAATTCATTTAAATGTGATATTATTATAAATTATTTAAGTAAATTCCCGAATGATCTCCAAGTAACAACTAACAAGTAGTAATGCGTTAACAATATGATTTAAATAGCAAAACAGTTCCACAAGCACGTTCGTATCGAAAGTAATGTTGACTGCTTATACCTTAATATTATTTTATATTTTTGTTGGTATGGGGATTCAATTTAATAAACAATTATTATGTGATTAACAATAAAGTATAATTGCAATTTTAGGTGACACACGTTAAACTAACATTGAACTAATGAAGTTTTCTTTTGTGTAAAGTTTATTTATAACTAAAGCGATCATTTTAGATGATCGTATAACGAGGTTTGGATGTCTCTCATACAATTAGACCGAATTGACTCATCAAGTTAGCACGATGTTTGTTTGCAAGACGTATAACAGTAGATTAATTAATTATTCACCGCACTCCTAATTAACACTAACTTGTTGCAGTAACTTTATGCTACAGGAGTAATTACATAGACAACAATAAATAGGTTTCTTTAATAACTCATTTAAGAGATGTCAACCTAGAAAATTATTATTTACTACGACCAGTATGAAACAGTGTTATGAATTTTTATAAGGAAAGTCAGATGCTTGAAACTTTGCATAAAGAAATTCCAAGCGATGTAACTCGCTCGTGGTTTTTAGCTTATTATATAAACATGTGCTCTGCTGGCTGCTGAGCGTTTGCGTTGTTTATAACCTGCTGTATTATGAAGCTTGAGATGAATATTCAACAATTTATCTTTACTAGACCTCATGTATGAAATTTCACATTCCAATTCGCTAAGTGCAGATGTAATATAGAAATGTTTCGTTTAATAAATCATGAAGTATTCCTGTTTTTTATACTCTTAAATTCGGTTGTTATAATCGAGACTAGACATAAAAATTCGAAGGCACTGAGCCATTATAAGAGTAAGGATAATAAACTATAAATGTACTCACCGCTCCAGGTTCTTTGGTGCTGGTGTTAATCGGACAAGGGATGCAGAGGGTTTGTTGAGTTTCTGGCTGGTAGGTTCCCTTCTTGCATTGTATGCATGAGTTAAGAGTACTGTTCAGGTAAGAACCTAGAATATTAAAAGAAACTCATTAATTTCTACGATACATGTCAAACAAAAATAACATTTATTCAACCAAAACTGTTCCTTTTATCAAAGTCTATATCTTTCTTTTTCGTATCATTAATTAATTAAATAAAGTCTGATTTTCATGTTTAATGTATTCTGAATAATGAAAAACGAAATGAAATTTTATTAATTATAATTATGTGTTGCAATGAACAGTGAGAATAATTTTCAGCACCGAATACAATTTGATTAAAAAATGGTTTATTTCATATACGTTATAATAAACCTACCAGGTTTACAGACTGGCAGCGAGCATTGGTCTGGCGAGGCAGCGCCTGTCTGTGGGGTGGTGGTTCCAGGTGGGCACGGAGCACATGAGGCACCAGAACCGTTGGATCTCCATGTACCACGAGGACACGGCTCGCAACCACCGTCACTGCTAAGCTGTTCCCCTACAATAAAATTTCTTTATAATAACGAGGATACAGAACTTTATGCGCTAGTACTACTATTACAAATACATAAATGTTGAACAATTCAGAATATCTTTATACATATATTAGAGTTCGTCTATTATCGGAGATTCAAGAATGATTTGTTAAAAAGACCAAAGAATATTTGATTAGTAGACTAAAAGTTGTCAGAAAAAATAAAAACTCGACTCATAAGGCAAAAAAGAATTGCACTGAAGTTATTGGTTTCATACAATTTCGTGAACATTTTACCTGAAGGACAATCATCTCTACATTCTGCTGCCGACACAGCTTCAGTAGCGCGAGTTGTTTGTCCTCTCGGGCAGGAGATGCAAGTGAACGCTCCTTCTTTTGGTTGGTAGGACCCGTGACCGCATGGCCGGCAAAGTTCCGCCTCAGCATCGTAATATTTACCAGCAGCACATCTCTCTGTAAAGTAAAAGAAAACAATGTAAGTTGGTTATCTCAGCCTGTCTCTGTCATAAAATTTACTGTGATTACTTTAAAATAGTAATATGCAATATAAGTTTTTTCAATAAGATGAGAAGTCTCGTAGATTATTATCTTTCGACTTTTATATATTTAAGGTTACCTTTACAGTCCCCAGCGCTTCTGGCACCAGTAGCTTGGGTAACGCCAGGTTGTCCAGCTATCGTTGGACATGATGTACATTGTAACTGTCCAGATTCAGATTGGTATGTGCCAGCAGGACAAGGTTTGCAGGAGTCGCTTGCGGTGTCCAAGTAAGTTCCCACAGCACAAGAAACTGTAAATAGCATAGAAATTTTGTTTTATCCATTATCAAATATGATATAGGAAAAAGAACTGTTTATTTCGGCTACATTTTACAAAAAAAATAAATTTAGAACTATATATTAAAAGTTGCGGAATCCTCTATATATATTAATGCTTGGTGCAAAAGTTAATAATTTTTAGTTAAACTTTTGATAGAATAAACCTACCACAATCTGGAGCCATGACAACTTGTCCCATGGGACAAGCGTAGTCCGAGTCCAATTTAAGGCTTGCAGGGTCAGGGACGGTATTTGGCAGTATATTTCGTACATCAAACTGTTCGTCTTCAAGAATTAGTTTCTCCAGTAATCGTTTCACACTTGATCGTTCGTTATTTCCACCATTGATTACGGGGTCGCTTTAAAGTATAAACTTATTAGAACACTAATAAATCAAAGTATGTCATACTAATTTAAGGATATTATTTATATATTTGGAAACATATTTACAATATATTTTTTTTATTCTTTACAACTGAAAGGTGCCAAGGTGCAATTGTGTAACTTACTTTACAGCAGGGAAAGAGATCTCGATGCTGTATGTGTCTCCAGCTTGACGGCCTTCTCTATTGCTTCGTGTCCTAGGTGCAAGATAAATTTCATGCAATAGTGTTGTAATAACATGCCGTTGCATCATTTGTTAAAGTTGTACAAAACAGTGCTTCTAACTTTAAATATTTATATCGTAAGAAATACAAAATAATTATGTAGACTTTATGCTACAATCTAAGGTTATTAAAGAGTGCGATCTAATTGTTATGAATGTCTATTATGTTTTTTTATCAACTATCCAACACCTATCTAACAAAGTATAAGGGCACTTTCACCTCTCTCATTAACCAAATGAAAACTACTATAATTTATTTCTTACAAAAGTATGTACCATAAACTACCATCATAAAGATAAAACGTTTTGATTCTACCACCTTAATATGTACCTTTACCTCAACTCTATTTAGATAAGGATTAAATTATAAATATTTTTAGTAAAGTACTTACTCTTCTACAGGTATAATCGCATCAAGAACATATGTGTCTTTGGAGGAAACAGATGGCGGTGACGAAACTTGTCTCGTTTGTCGGGTGTTGCCACGGTGATCGCATTTTACATTAATGTCCAATTCTTTGCACTCCCGTGTACCTAATGAGTAGAAACTTTAGTTTATGGCAGATTTTATATAACACTGTTGGGGAAAATTAATTATTAATTATTACCATCGACGGCATAAGAGCAGAAGTTCCAATCTCTGTTTAGTTGATTTATTGCACTACGAACTTTCTGACGGAGGACTGCTTGGCCAGCGTCATTACAAAGAACCGAACTTGGGAACAACATTGATATTTTGAAAACACGTTGTGCTGGTGAAGCCGCTGTAAAATAAAATTATATAAGTAAGCAATTGTTTTTTTTAATCAATTGAAGCGATCTGTTTTATAAAAGAAGAAACTTACGAGAGCAAGCGGGATAAATAAGAGGTAAAGTCGGATCATTCGTTGGTCTCCAGAATCCTTCAGCTCCACAAGTATAGAATGGAGGCACCAATTGTGAAAACCTTAACCCATCGCGGCAAGCAATTTCGCAAACCTTGAATTGACCACCTGCACCCCAATCTCGGCATGATTGATATCCACCAAGAGGATCAGGTAATGGAGGACAGAATTCAGCTGTAAAAATAAGTTTATGTTTAAATTCTATAAATTATATTATATGTAAATATAAATATTAAAAGAAACTTACACAAGACGGTCACTTTGAAGGTACACGTAGCAGCATTTCCTGCATTGTCATAAGCTATATACGCAATATCGTAAGCTCCCCAAGCCAAATTTTGACCAGGTTTATGTCCAGATTTTTCTACTATTTTTGACACTCCCACATTGTCGCTAAACATGGGCATATCCCAGCTTACTATTGATGAACCATTTTTAGCAATCACCCATAAATCACCAGGGCAGCGTTCAATTCTTGGTGGTTCTTTATCTACTTGAAGTTTTTGACATTTAGGTCCTCCGTAACCATTCGGGCAAACTCTCTGGCCACAGTGAGAAGGAACAATTCTTTCCACACCACCAATGGTGTCTTCGTACCCAGTCCAGGTTAAAACTAAGCCACTGAATAATACAGGCTCAGTTCGGCAGTCTCGTACTTGTTTTTGTATTTCATTTGTTACATCTAGAGCACGGTTCCATATTTGCACTTTTGTAAGATGTCCTTGGAAGCCTGACTCGGTGTAAGCCTTTGGATTGTCGGATTGTGGTTTTCCTAGTGTTACCCACACGCTATAATAAAGCAAATAGTAAGTATATTGTTTGATTAGAAATATCTTATAATTTAGATTTATTTACTTACTAGGGAGGCAGAGTTTTTCCGCTGCCATATCCTGATAATTTGCTGGCAATCAAACCTTCTGTAATAAGAGTCAATTCACCACCATTGTTTCCATCCCATACAAGTGCAACATGGTGCCACTGTCCGTCGTTAACAGTCGCAAACTCTCCGAAACTTAAGTAAACGTCTTGAAGTTCAGGGAAGAGAGAAACTTGTACGCCGCTTGAATGAGCTTGGATGATAGTTCTTCTATTTAATGCGAGATAAGAATTACTGAAATAATAATGTTTTTTTGTTAAACAACAAATTAAAAATATTGGTAAAAATTAAATTATAAACCAAAAATACGTACCTGACACCGTAAGCCGTAAAGAATATACCTCCTTCGTCTTGTTGGGTATACTGTACCCACATAGCAATAGTTAGACTTTTAGCAGAATTTGTTGCGAATGGTACTACTTGCGCTGCACTGGACCTCAATGGATCACTAAAGTAGAGGTCATAATCCACACTGATTGCTGTAACCATATTATTCATATTTAATTATAAGAAGATTTAACACACAAAGATAAATAAATGACATAATATTTGTAAGGGAAACCAACCTTTTCTGCAATCATCACCAGTCATATTGAAGGGACATTGGCAATAGAATCTGCCTGGTAAATCGATACATGTTGCTGAAGGTGGACAAGAGTTATCTTTGCAATCGATAATATCTTCATTGCAATTCTTTCCTGTAAAACCTGGAGCACAGTTGCAAGAATATCCTTCTCCTTCATCAATACAAGTTGCTCCATTTTGACACAGTCCAGCATCGCAGGCATCAAATTCATATTGACAGCCAATACCAGTGTAGTCGATAGAGCAAGTACAATTGAGACCAGAACCAAAATCTTGACATTTGCCACCGTGCATGCATGGACTACCGATACATCTCTCAGGGGCTGTTTCACATTGCTTGCCATCCGTTCCACTAGGACATCTATAAGTAAAACAAAAGATAGAAAATAGAATTGTTAATAAAAAATATATATACATTTTATATAAGCAGAGCTTTTAGAGTAAATATAATTTACTTACACACAAAAGTAGTCTTGGAATAGGTCGATACATTTGGCATTATTTTGACAAGGCAAATTCATGCAGTTTCCAATATCATGTTCACAACGTTTTCCAGTCCAACCGGGTTGACACGCACATTTATAGCCTCCTATTTCGTCTTTGCAAGATCCACCATTGAAACATGGATCAGATGCACAATCGTCTATATTTGTCTGACACATTTCTCCAGAGAATCCATTTCGACATACACACTGATATTTGTTATCTAAATCAACACATCTCTCAGTGCCTGCTGGATTACATGGCTCGTTAAGGCATTCATCGATAGTTGTCTCGCATTGAAGCCCTATATATCCGGGACGACATTTGCACGTGAATCCATCTATTTGATCGATACATGTTGCGCCATTCTGACAAGGGTCTGACGCACAATCGTCAATGGTGTGTTGACACCGTTTGCCTGTATAACCAGCTTCACAACTACAGGTAAAATCATCGATACTATCAATGCAACGGCCACCATTTTCACAGGGTGAAATTACACACTCATTTATGTTAATATCACAGGATGGTCCAGACCAACCTGGGTCACAAACACATTGATGCACAAATAATTTATCCACACAAATACCATGCTTACACGGTTCGTTAGAACATAAGTCAATCTTTTCATGACAGCGTTTTCCTGTAAATCCTGGTGGACAAGAGCAGCTAAAGTCATTAACTAAATCTGTACATGGGGCTCCAAGCAGACAGGGTTTTTCAATGCAGTCATCCGTATTGATCTCGCAAAGTTGGCCTTCCCATCCTGGTAGACATTCACATTTATATCTTCCTTGCTGAAGAGCAGTACATGAGGCACCATTCTTACAAGGATTGCCATTAGCGGAGCAAGGATCGATCTAAAATGAAAGTAAAAAGTATAAAAAATATGTCAAATATATTGTTGTTTTCTTTTGTAAATAACCACCAGACTTACTGTTATGTCACAATCAATTCCAGTGTAGCCAGATCGACAAAGACACGTATAATTATTGTAGCCTGGTTCATCCTTACACATTGCTCGTTCGGGACATGTGTCATTTCTACAGTCAGATTTTTCTTCTTGGCAGTTTATACCACCATATCCTGTGGGACAGGAACATCTGTATCCTTGAGGTAAGTCAATACAGGTACCGCCATTATAACAAGGTTGACTTTCACACTCATCTATATCAATTTCACATCTTCGACCAGAAAAACCGGCGGGACAATAACATTGAACACCATGTCCTTTCGGTACACAAAGTCCGCCATGTTGACAAGCACTGTTCGAACATTCAACAGGTAAACATTCTTCGAGTCCTGTAGCACCTGTACTAACTGTCTTCATATTGGTAGGGCATTCCATACACAAAGTCTGGCCAATTGAATTTTGATAGAAGTTTCTAGGGCACTGTGAGCAAGGTGCTAGCCCAGTTGGTGAATAAGTTCCGGGTGCACATTTGGCTCTGCACTTATCTTTACCAGATGCAGCTGGTTGATATGTGAAAGTATTGACTGGGCAAGCTTGACAGTCTTTAAATCCTCCCAAAGGCGGTTCCCCAGTGTAACTGTTACGAGGGCATTCCAAACATGGCACTAAACCAGTAGGCGAATAAGTTCCATAACCACATACAGGTATACAATCGGTCAATTCTTTTGAACCTTCTTCTCTCGTAAAAGTACCGTGAGGACATTTTAAGCACGCTCCTTGACGAGCTTGATTTTGGAAGTAGCCACGTGGACACATCGTACAGCTTTTTTGTTTTTCTCCAGCAAAGGTTCCGGCCGGGCAATGGACTGAAAAGTTAAAAAAAGTCATATTTTAAGTAATCTAATACTGTACATAGATATGAACATTTGAACAAAAAAAGTACTTACGACATCTAGGTACATCATTTGTATCCATATTAAGAACTTCACCAACGCTGCAAGTAAAACCTCTGGAAATGGAACTTCTAATGGCTCTTAGAGGCGGACATTGATTTCCGATTGAAGAAACGTTTAGAACTGGTTCAATCAACGCACTAGCATAGGGTACAGATAAGTCGAAAATGAGATTCAGTGTAGATCCGCAAAGGTCGTATAGTTGGGTTTGTCTTATGGCAGGGGTTACAGCTAAGACAAAGTCCATTTTTACTACATTTTCATCTAGAAGACTTGGCATTGCTTTTACGAAGGTTACGTTTATGTTCACGTTCACGGCAGAACAGCGTTGAGATAGACGTTCATTTAAAACATTATCATATTGGGCAAGTAGATCTTTGTATTGCGGTAAGCAAGCGTTTGAAACTGCACCTAGAGCCCGGTACTGTACACTTGCAACAACATGATAAGCAGCTTGTTGAGTATCTGAAGAAAAAGAAAAACAATGATAGCGGCATAACATTGTGAACATTTTATTATTTAAATGTATTTAAATGCTTTCTTACTTTCAGAAACGCAATCAGGTACTACCGCAGTTGGGACCCATTGCCGTTTGGTTTCGCATACAAATGTTTTAACAGGTTCTCCATCTGTAAATCTATACCCAGGACTGCAGGTGGCGATGCATTGAATTCCTCTGTCACCAGGTAAACAATTCAGGGCCCCATGTGCTGGTGGCATTAATTCCCAATCTACGCAAGGAGTAGCTTGCACGGACACCTAAAATTAAAAATATTTTTTAGCAATTCTACTAGAGAAGCTATTAAACTATTTAAAATATAAACAAAACTTACTTGGAAGTAACATTGGGCTTTGTTTCCGTATTTGTCGGAAGCTATGACAGTAACATTTTCATAACCTCGTATGGGTATAACAGCTCTTTCCGGAATAAACTTTAAGGTAACCTCACCAGAAGCATCGGTTGCATTTATTCTTCTCCTCGTGTCATTGAAATTAACAGCGTAACTATCTTGCTTGTCAACCAATTCTATGACATAGCTTTGTGGGCAACTTAGTTTTGGTGGTGTGTAATCAGGCACAGTAATATTCACTTCACAAATGGCAACATTTCCATCAAAATCAAACGCTACATATCGTACTACCATGTTATGAAATACTTGTATAGGTGTCCTGAAATGTTGTGGAGTTACTTCTAATCTCGCAATAGCCCCAGAATTGTCAGTAGCAGTAGGTTCAGTGAAATTAACGGGTAAAAGGCCACCGTTTACATCCGTTTGTACAACTATTGGATGCTGAGGACAATTTTGGAACACTGGTGGCTCATTATCTAAAAACAGAGCATTTTGTATTATAAAAATATCGGTTAAAATGTATCATTAAATAAATTATAATATTTTATATGTACAATACGATAATTTGAAACTTACCTACACAAGGTGAGTAACCATAGTCATAACCTAATAAAGGTTCAACAGAAGGTTCGTCACAACCCATAAGTTCAAATTTAAGACAAGCATTGTCCATAAAACTAACTATTCCTAAAATAACAAATCTTGCTGACACATATTTTGGTAAAGTAATCATAGCTAATTCTCCATAGTTGCCTGGATCTCTCATCGTCAAATTAAAGTTAGGGAAGTACACTACATAATTATCTGTCTCTGCTTGTTTATAGAAAAATCTGATTTCAGTAGGACGGCCCACAATGTCTGAAGTAACAACACCTTTTACTAAAATAGCTTTAACTCGATATACTTTTCCCAAATCAACACTGACATAAGTGAAAGCTTCTTGTTTACCACACCAACCGGTGACGGAGTTTAATCTTATATTTTTCGCTTCATAGTTAGGTCTTTCTGAAGTAGCATTAATAGCCGAATCAGGTATTCTCCCTGATGCTAAACCAAGAGGCTTAATTACTTTACATTCTGGTTCACGCATGCAAGTGATAGGCCTGGGATTTATTAAAATGTAACCAGGTCTGGAACATCCAAAAAGAACCTCTGATCCTTGTTCATAGCTTCTGGCGATTTGATAACCATCTGCTGGTCGGCCAGGATCCGCACACACTGGTCCTTCACACCTTAAATCTCCAAAGTCCCAAATACCATTTGCTTGACATCTAACAACGTTATCATGTTTGCTTGTTTGACCAGCAAGCTTAAAAGTATTTTGACACCCGAAAAAGAACGAACTCTGGTATTTCGTATCTAAATATTGACCATATTCAGCACCAGGTGTCGGCATTGGGATCCCACAGTCTTTACGAGGGCATTGAGGTTGTGCTCCTGAGAGCCAGTAGTCTGGGAGACCCTTTAAAAATATAAAAATAATGAAATCAATATTAATTAAATAAGTAGTTAATTCTTAGTTTCGTTGTAATAAATTAGATTATAGTTACCGGTTTTGGATCGTAAACACATTGTCTAAACGGAGATGTGACTGTATTGCGTAATTCTCGGCCAGGTGAGGTGCAGGTAATCGTGACATTATCTCTGTATGGTACCAAAACACTTTCAGGATCGTCTCTTATCACTTTTAAACCATCATTTTTATCATCAGACAAGGTAACACAGCGAGCGTCTGTAATAAAAAGTTCTACGTTAAACCACAACTCTTGTTATTGACAATTGCTAACATTATATGAACAAAATTACTTACATTGACATTCCGGAGCTGTACCGTTCCATGTTCCACTTGAAGTACACAGAAGAGAAGAGAAACCAGACATTACATATCCGAAATCACATTGGAATTCAATTATGTCACCAAAATGATAAGAACTCTTAGTTGACAATAGAAGACCGTTTTCAGGAGAGGATAGAGATGGACACATGACAGGCACACAGGACTTATTTCTTTGATAGGTATCTCCGTCTCGTTCACCAGTTTCGGAAAGTTCAATGGCAAAGCCAGCTGTACCGTTAGATGAGTATAGTTCGTAGCCAATGTTACAAGCACATGAGAAGTTTCCGGCTCTGAAACATAACATTTACAATATAAGAACTTCTAACGTGATTATCGCAATAAACGTCCGCCGAATTTTCACATTAAAATATAAATACTTACGTGTTGATACATTTTTGGTCACATCCACCATTGTTTTCAGCACATTCATTAATATCTGTGCAGTCAAATCTAGCACAACCCATAATTTCCAATTTGAGACAGGGTGCTCCCACATAATCTTGAATCTTGAACTTAACATAACGCGCTTCAATAGGCATTGGCAGATTCAGTACTGATAAAGTAGGTTCTAGAATACGAAATTCAACAGCTGTTCCATCAGGGTTAGTGTAGTCTTTAAAAACGTCAGTCAAATCATTTGTATATTGTATTCTTATAGCAGATGTAAAGGCGATATTTGCGTCAGCTCTCATTACGCTCATTGTTCTGAAACCTCTTACGATTGTTGGTGCTCTTAAATCTACAAGAATCCAGTTCGCTCCGGCTTCCAAATTATTTCCACACCATCCTCCTCCGTTGTTAAGGCGCACCATCTTAATTTGAGAAAATATAATTTGTTATATAAACATTTATATTATGTCATAAGATAAATAAATAAATAAATATATAAATATATATATTATAAAACGAAGTTTCAAAACCTTACCCCAACGTTATATCCAGGTTCTGGTGCAGAAGTTGTAATTGATTCATCAGGAATAGCACCATTTATTAAACCTAAGTCGCCTACTGGTCTGCAGTCTAAATTTGGTGTGAAACCAGGTCGACAAGGGCAATAAAATCCACCCTGAGTGTTTTTACATTCCGTTGATATGGAATCACACTGGCTATTAACACATTCATTAATATCCTCACATTTTGGAATAGCGTCAAATTGCTGGTTAGGACCACATTTGATAATACTTGGTCCGTTTAGTTTATATCCTTAAATCAAACATTACGTATTAAGATCTGATTCCTATATAAAGATAGATAACACATTATTTTTTAATTTCATTGAATTTATTTACCTTTGTTACATTGTACTCGTGCTTCGTCACCAAACATGTATACTCTAGTTTGGTCAACAATATATCCATTAGTTATTTCCGGGAATTTGGGACAGATGGCTTTTGAACATGTAGGTACATCTCCTGACCATGTTCCGTTGCTCATGCATAGAAGTACTGGTTGACCAGAACGAACATATCCAGGTTCGCATTCATACCTTACAATTGTACCATAGCTACGACCACCTCCATTTAGAATAGTAACATTAGCATGTGGAACGTCAGGCAATGCCACACATTGAGAAGCTAAAAATATAAATTGTAAATATTAAATTTAGTTTTATTGAAATGTGTCCTAGTGTCCTTTTAGATAGTTTTGTTTAGTTGATAATATTGTATATTATTATCTTGTTAAGAGTTATTACCAAGACAGGTTGGTGTCCTTTCCCATCGCCCATCCGATAAGCATGAAATTCTTTCGATAGGTTGTCCAGTTGGGAAAGCAAATCCGGCGTAACATTGATATGTAGCAACACCGCGATATGTTACGTTAGTTGAACCAATAGAGAAACCGTTATCGATTTGGGGTACTGGACCGCAGTAAACCTCTGAAAATTATACAGAAGTAATTATTACCTTTTTGTTTTTGTTGATACCTTTAAACTTGACTGAATTAATTTCTGCTTACCTTGACAACTGGGAATGTACGTTGTGGACCATTTACCACCGTCTAAACATTTGGTAGTAATTCTTGTTTTACCAGTTGCAAATTCCTGGCCAATTGGACACGAAAATGTTATAGTAGTTCCAAAAGCTGTATCTCTATTAGATGCCAATGCGCCTATTCCGGGTTTAAGAGGTGGGCAATCTGAAAAAAATATGAATAGATAAGAATTCATAGATACATATAGGATAATATAACCTATATATTTTGTATAAGTTGTTACCTGCAGAAAATGTCGCTTTCCAACCAACACCATTATGGACTGCGTCGGATATAAATCTTATTAACATTTCACCACTCGAGGCAGTTAAAGTTATTCTTGGCTTTACTGTGAATCCATTATCTGAATGTAAACGAAGACCACCTGTACTAGCCCCGTCAAATACTTGTACTATATCGGAGGGATGTATGCTGAATTCATCAAACTTCAAAGAAAGAGGACCACCGTTTGGATTTTTAAGACGATATAAACATTCCTGATTATTAGGATAATTACTCAGACCAAATGCTGGAGAGTTAAATGTTCCGTTAGCTGCTATTATGGTTGCTCTACATCCTTGCGAATATCTCATATTGAATCCTTTCTTAGAATCACCAAGGCTTGTTCGGAAGTACATGTATAAGTGATTAGTAGTGGATATAACCACCTTTTCGTTATCTTCACCAGCACCAGTTAATCTCGCTAAAACAGGACTTGATGGTGTGTTTCCATCCTTAATTACTATATAATCCCTGTTCATTTCCAAATCTAAATCCTCTATTTCTAATGAAACAATTCTGCCTGGTTGCGCTTCAATAATGTACATACATTCTAATCCTCCAGGATAACTATTTGGGTAACCAGGAGAATTTAGTACTTGGCCCTGAGGTGTTGCTCTTAAAATCCCGCCACAGTTTGAGGATTCAGTTTTCCATGATGCACGGAAACCTTTACGTTCTACGGATCCGTCAGAAGTAAATTTAATTATCATAAAATTAGAAGCAGATACATAAAGTTTGCTAGATAAATCTTGTTTTCCTGATAAAGTTGCTAGGTTCACAGATTTATCTTCGGTTCGACCACCAACTAAGATTTGAACAGTATCGAAAGACTTTTCAGTTTCAAAATCTTGGAACTGTAAAACTATATTTTGTCCTTGAGGTCCTTCAAGTGTCCATTTACAGTCGCTGAAGGGAAGATATTTATGAGGATAGTTAGGACTTTCTACAACATCTCCACTGCTGGCCATATAAAAATGACAGTCGCCAGCACAATCCATTTCATCCGATCCGTCGCCACAATCGTCTTGCTTGTCACATTTGAAGGCTGCATTGATACATCTTCCGTTTGAACAATGGAAGGTTCCTGTAATTGAGTTACAATGGTATCAATTGTTTGAAGGTAATGATTTGTGATTTGAAGTGAAAATATATTATGTTACAAACATGCATTCATATGCTCATTAATTTATTGATAATGGTTTAATTATTAATACACAAAAACAGTTGCTTTAAAAGGATAGTTATAATTGCTGTTATTACTTTGATAACTCTCAAAAGTTTAAACATTTTCGTAATCACTCAATGTGAAAATCCTACCTGCGGGGCATGCGTTTGCCTTACACATAAAAGGCAGAAGGGTTTCGCATGTTGTCAATTCCCAGGATTGTGTTTCGCTTGTAACGTGGACATCGACGCATTCTCCGTTTTTAGGATTAGGCTGTTTAAGGTCCCAATAACCAGCGTACTGAGAGACTAAGGCTCCAGCTGCGGACTCTAAAGTATTCGTTCTCAAATCGTCAACACTCGCGAGTCCCAGCCAATAATTACTATTGCTCGGGCTGGGTGGCACCATATTTGCAGTCATGTTATTTTCTGTATAACTATCTATCACCATCAGTTCGCTTCCATACCTGTTGAAATATTTAATAACGTTTATTATTCTCATAAATAGAAAACATATATCAAGATTTGAAAACTTTATATGTCACATTTATTAGAAACGTCATAAATGACTTCTGTAAAACTTCACATACCTTCGACATAATTCAGCTGCTTTTTCCCAAGAATGTCTGATATTGAAAAATTTGTAACAATTAAGCCCCTTTAGTTCCCAGCCTGAAAAGAAAAAGAAAATATAATTATATCTTTGAAATTAAACTACATACAGAGAAAATCACGATTGTTATGTTTTGTTCTTTATATAATTTTATATATAAAATAACACATTTAATAAACAGTTACTTTTAGAGTATATATTTACGCCGTACAATACGAGCAACGTTTAAGTGGTTTAGTCTGGCTAGCTTTACATTTATCAGGTCACTTTCTATTCTAGGGCTTGTCGTTTGTGGAGAGAAAACATTTAAGTAACAATCGTACTTGGCATAATAATTGTGTCAGCACCCTCTTAAAGAAAGTACGATGTCGCTTTGAATATTAAGCAATTTCACTCATTAGTTATTAGAGATTCGAATGGTGTTAATAAAATTGATTGCATCAAGTTTCAGTTTTCGATAAGAAATGTAGCATCCGTGTTTGTGAACAAAAAACAAATAGTGACAAGTTGAGCGTGTGAGTTTGCCGATGATCGTTAAGATCGCTATAGATTTACGCTTCACAACTCCGCACAACACGAAGCAATGTGTGACCTACATATTCATTTCTATAGCGAAATGCGTTGAATTTAACATTCCACATTATTGACCTCAATTCATTTACCTAATATACGTTATCGCTTTTTCTGGTCTTATTCTAATATAATTGAAATTCATTAGCATACAATGTGTATTGTTACTTAGAATTTACTTTTGGAAGTTTTGTCTTTGAAATTGTGAATGACAAATAGGTTAAAAGTCTCAAATGGCAATTCATTGGATGAATTATTTCTAGCGAATATTTGATTCCCATAACGGACACGGGTGACTAGGTTCATAACTGTATTACTGGGGAATCGGATTCGAATGTCATGGAAACACTGTGGCTTCCTTTGAAAAGCCATCCTCTTGTGTACACCGGAGATTGTATTACGTATCGAATTGTTTTAGGATTTCTATGACGTTCTGGATAAAATCTAATATCCTTACGTTATAGTACACGTCTTGTATACAAAACCAATTGTTCTTTGATGCCAGAATCTACTAAGAATAATGAATTAATATTATAAGTAACATCTATATTGTATATGGGAAGTAGCCATTTCCTTCTGGGTCATTACTTTAAATGTAAATCGTGAATCATAGTAACGTGTGTGACTTCGATATCGCCTTTCACTTGACATGAATGCAACTTCAAGGCCTGTCCTGTTAGAAACATCAAGATCTAAAGATTGAAATTAATGGAAAACTGGTATAATTAAAATTCAATGGGACTCATAAATTTTTAATCAGATAATATTAATTTCGACATTATAAATACTAGATTAATGTAATTTGTATCAAAATTATATATTTCTCATGATGGTTTTAAACCTTGTTAATAATAACATAATATGCATGCATATCGTTTAGACAATAAAGGAACTAAGCCCGCTTTTCAGTATGCATATGTAAAGCTCTCTTCAGCTGCTACCACCCGCTTTAATAGTTTGAAATCCTCAAGTCTCTGGGTTGTTACACTATGTTAATACTAGACAAAGATGAATTGTTGCATTGTGTCAGCGAGAAATGCGTTATAATTGTATTATAATGTGGATTAAAAAGGTAAGACAGATACACTTTAAAGTATAATTTCTATAATAAAACTCTTAATATTTCGTAAAATGTTCAAATAATAAATCGTACACTATCATTTTGTAGTATAACCGCATGTGATAGAACAAAAACTATTTAAATGTAATTTAAGTTGTAATCCACTTCGAGCAATAAAGAGACTGAATCTATCTATGTAATGGACAAACACATCTAACTCTCTTGATGTGAAGTCTTACTAAGCAAGTGACCCCGATTGTGATGCTCCAAATATCAAACCGTGCCAAGTTTTGAATGAACTAATAGGCCCATTTCAGAATACCGAGATACGGATGCCGACAATAGTTATAATGGCTATATTAATTCCTTTACGACATGTGTCACAAATTATACCTACTATTTTGATATATTAATGTTTGACTTAAATTGTCACAATTGATTTATTTGTAACAAAGTTCCATTAATTTATTTGGTAAGTAATCATATATATACTTGTATAAGGCATCCTATGTCAAAATATACATGTTTTATGTATGTGAGTGTAATCTATAGTAATACATGACCGGGAAGACGGTAATTCTATGATTACCAGCGAACATGTCGCTTGTTTAGATATATGATAGCGGTAGCTGTTGACTGATATGTTAGTAGAATCATGCATGTGGTATTACACTGTGATTAAGTTCTAGGTCGAGGCAACACCGACTTAATTTAATAGTCTGGTAAGTCGTTCAGTTATCCTAAATATACAAGGAATTTATTAAGACAGTGAGCGGATATTAATTCGTCTTCATTCATATAAAAAGTAATAATTAATTCACAGGAAAGTTACCAAAAGATAGCAATAGTATTCGTTATTTTGTTTTGGTTGTAGGAGAATTTTATTTTAAATATTCTGATTTAAAATTGTATGGTTATATACTGAGGAAGTTTTGCATGTTATTTTTGAAACTTTTGTTGAATATTATAAACATTGTATGGCTACGAACTTAGCTTTAGTTTCATTTAAACAAAGTGATCTGAAGTATTCTCTAGGTTCAAAGAGGAACTATGTCGGTTTACCTAAGTTGTAGCTTCGTCTCGGTCAGAGTTCAGGAATACTTGACTTATTGAGCGTAGTAGCGTTTAGTTAACACTTAGAAAATTTTAAATGACGGTAAAACGGAGCATTTATTGAATTGCTGGGTCCGTATTTTTAACTAGCAAAGTTTCGATTCGACCGTGTTCATTGAATCTAAATGTTTTATTCTCTAAGTGTTGATTCGTTCGCGTTAAGGGACGCGTTGTTAATTAAAAAGTTTGCTGACGGTTTTCCAACCAATTAAACCCGTGATAAATTTATTTTAAGTTGGGATAAACTTCGTAGTTCCTTATTGCCAAATTATATTTAGAGTTTAGTCAAGAGTTTGAGGAGAAATATGAGTTTATTATGGATCTGAACTTGATCCGATTGATTACGAAATAAGATCATAAAGATTCTTGTAATTTGTGATAAAGCAAATTAAGGCACTCCTGCATTCTATCAGAGTCAATCTATTATTGTATAACCTGATTTAACGTTATTATCTCATGAATTCAATTAATTAATTTAGTTTAATACAATTTTATGTATAATATAATGCAAGGCTGTCAAATGGTAAATGCTTGAATTCCTAAATGTTGATATAATTCGAACTAAACCTACTTTAACAATTAAGGTATTTTAACATATTTTATTCATATTTTAATCAAATAATATTGTTTTCTAAAGCAAAGCCAGAATCCAGATTCACTTTAAAGATTTGTCTCTTAAATGTATTAGTTTGATTAAACTCCTATTCAAATATTATCAAAGATCATTATATATGTCGTATATAGGTAATTAAATATACATATCTAATAAACCACATCCTCAGTTTCAATTAACGTCTCAGAGATATATGCGGAAATTTATTAATAAACCTTGAATTTGTCACAACGTTCGTGAATGTAAATCTATTTGGGGATGAGAAGGTACATCATCCAATATCCAATTCATCCATCCAGTATGAGGAGCTAGTAGCTTGATATTGTAATGATCTAATTAAACCAAATCTCACGTATCTTATGAATGAAATCAATAATTAAGACACGTTTTGTTTCCTCTTGATTGTGTCTTTTACCTATTAAATAGAAATTAATTGCCTTTATTACTTTCCCTTGTATTTATCTTAAACACATTTTATTATAATTGAATAATGCATCAATTTAATTAATTAACGTATTGGAAAAGTTTCTCTAAATTAATTTTATGTTTTCATAAATACAAGGATTTCCACTTTTAGAATAAAATTACCGGAATCACGATGATATTTTGATTTGATTTTAATATTGAACAGTTTTATTTGTTGTATATATTAATTATTTAAACATTATGATGTCCGGTAGTTTTTCTGTTAATAAAGGATCATTCTTATATGAATTTAATATACAATGTTTTCTATATATATAGATATTTATGTATTATGTATTACAAATACAAGATATAAAAATCTTTTACTTTATAAATATATGAAGGTAATAAAATGGTTTATTTTAAAAAGTAGTGATTATTATCTTGGATAAAATAGATATACTTCAAAATACAGTCTATTTCAGAGATTATTAATAGTGGTTTAAACTAACAATACGATTAAAATTATCATTTAGGTCGAATCATTTTATTTATACTTACTATAAACAAAGAAAAGATGGAGATAGGATTTATAGAATATAGTATTACATAAATAATTCAAGCGCACTTGTTTCAAAAATCATAAGTAAGAAACCTTACTGAGGTTGTGGAATAATACACTTTTGAATATTTGAATTATTTATGAGGAGCTTTTGCCTCTTACACTGTTAAATGCTTAATATTAATAAAGTTTCAGCATTCATCTCTCTCAACTGTTAACTTTTATGTTGATTTCATTAATAATACTATTCTGACGTATATTTTGTTAACAAACGTTGTGAAATATTCTCTCTGTAAACACTTGTATGTATAGTTTAGTTTACAGTCGAGAGGCAATTTCCTTGCATTAATTATGCGGTTGATGAAGATCCTTAACCGGCGAATCGTGTAATTTATTTTACACGGCAAAATGTCTCAGTCGTTAGCACGATATTAGCGACATATATCATTAAACTATGTAACTATACTGTTTTTTATATGATAAATACGTTACTGAAATAATGATAGTACGATGGTTATAAAATACGAATATAATACAATTACACCAACGCGGTTTTTGTCGCAGTGTCATATATTGAGTTTAACAGCGCCATAAAAATATAACTGTGTTTAATGTGACAGATATCAAAAAATATTTATTATTTTAGTAAATATGTATAGATTTTTATTATAATAAAAAGTTCTTTTATTAAATGTGGAAATAGTTGCATCCTGTGTAGAAAATTCACACACATAATAAAGCGTCTTGTTAGACAGTTTGGGTGAAAATTTACACGGGAAAAATATTATTTTGTCTTTGAACTTTTGAAATATAACACTTCTCAATCTGTGAACAGTATCGGATTGTTCTGTTTATGAGGGTTCGTTGTAAATATTGAAAGAAAAAACCGAGTTTCGTCAATTGCTTCAATTATAAAAAAAAATAACTGTCAAAGCGGCTATAATAAAACAAATATTTATGTTTATTTTGCGATATTTATATAGCTAGGATATTTGCAATATATACTTTTATGAAACATATATATAAATTAATTACAAAATGGTTATATACAAGAATATTCTTTGTAAAACTATACAATTATAAATAGTGGATAGCGTTAATAATTATGTTATTTGAAGCAACCATATTGTGTAATTAATGATCCCTAACGAAACTACACGCAAGGAAATATACGCGATAACTATAACAGTTTTTCTAAAATAAAATAATATATGACCTTTATTACTTTTAGTACTAAGTTAAATTATCTAAGTAAATTCATAATTTTATTTATAATTTTCACTTCTAATCAAATTTAATTTGAAAATACAATCTAATATTACGGTTTCCAGTTTCGTATATGCTCTGGTTTTTCATATAGTAATGTACATTAATGATATTAAAAATTTAATTAAAACTATCCAGCTAGTTTAGGGTAGATATGAGCGTCTAAATTAATAAGTACATTTGAATGCAAGCCATGAAAACAGAATTTGGAGGAGGCTCATCATACAAATGCTGTTTGAAAAGTCAAGTTTAAAGCTAACAACAAAACAAGATAATAACTAAATTAGTATGCGTATGATAGTTATGAAAACGAGCAATGTTTAAATGAATTAATGTACATATAGTGAAGGTTATTTTATTTAATATATTACTTTGATTAATTGAGTAGTACTTATTATTTTATAATATAGATAAATTTTTCAAAAGCGTTAATAAGCATAATTTTTCCTTCTTATTTTCTCTTACATATTATCAAAAAGTACTAACAATTTCTTCATTTTACCCATATTGATTGTCATATAAAAGGAGAAAAATATAGTGTGTTGAAATTCTTTGAATGACAAATTAATAAAGAGGGTATAAATTAATAATTTTTAAAACTCACCATTAGGACACGTGAAGAGGTTTCCCTGTAAACAAAATAAAATATTATAAGATACATATAAATAATTTTAAAAAGTCATATCATAATAAAAGCTGAAAAATATCTAGTATCGCTATACCAAGCTGACACGTTTCGGTAAAAGGCCAATGTATTATATGCAGAAGTTAAAAGCCTTGCAACAATGGACAGGCGTGACATCGGAAAACCGCGGTGTTTGCCAAACATAGAAAGTGGTTTCGAGGACACGAGGGCTTTCAGATACGCTAAAACTATAAATGTTTTCCAAAATATATCGCTTTTACTAATAGTATTTACAATATTCTATGAAAGTAACGTGCCACTATAGATATAACCCACTTCTCTTAAAAAGACAAATGTTAACATTACGTAAAGCGTAAAGGAAAGCATTTCCAAATGAATTCATTGAAAAATGAAATTTTAAAATGCTTTTACTTAATCAAATAAAGATGAGAATCGCCTTCGGAATTTATCTAACAAGCATTACGTAGTCGCCAATTTGCATCAGGCAATAGGATGAAAGTTGTGTAGATTTCAATCTATTTGGTTAGCTGGGCTGACTTGAGTCAACGAACTCAGAGAGAATTTGGAACATCATAAACACGTTCATTCATATTTGTATATAAATTTTCTATAAAATTATTAAATTTCAAATATATGTATATGTAATACGTTGTTAATTGTAACAAGAAACTGTAATTGTTGCTCTGTAAAGAGAAATTTATTTTTGAAAGTTTGATACAATATTTGCAAATACAATTTACGACTACCTATATATCTAGTACAAATTAACATTATATTATTTACTAACCTGTAAAGAGAAATAACATTAAAAGCTATTGCTTCAATTTCTATTTTAAACAATCGTTATTCCTTTTCAAAAATCTTGCTAAACTTAAACGTACAAAACCAGAAAGCCTTTTTCTACAGATTAAAATATACAATGAATGCAGAGTAAAAAGTGGTGTCACCATAGATAATAAATTATAGTAAGTGTAATTATTAAATTAAATGAAGAATAAATGAGCTTCATTTACATATATATATATATATATACATCATTATGTTAATTAAAAAATATTTGTATTTGATTTTGACACTTTTTAAATGACTTGTTCCCAGCATTAAGTTTGCAATTGCCTAAATGTATTTCCTAGGTGAAGTAATATACGAGTATTATAAAAAATCAGTCCAATAATGGTACGTAATATGACAATATCAAAGATTTATTTCATATAATTATTATATATATGTACTCCAAGTAAAAATAAGTCAACAAATAACACAATATTTTGGGATTGAATGAAAAATTATATGATTACATTATAGTCCAATATTTAGTAACAGAGTTTATATAACGTGATGTAAGTGGAAGATTAAAATATTAAAAGCATTTTATGAATATGCGGTGTAAATTATATCCACCGAAACTTTATAAGAGTTATGGAGTAGTGGTTGCTGTAAAATATTATATAAGAGTGTGTCTGATAATTCATTAAAGTAATTAGGCGTCGGTGAACTACTTTACTGGAATACACGTATATTAATTTCGGAATTAAATATGGATTTTCAGAGGCTTTGATGTAAGTATTATATGACGAATATTCGATATCATATTAGAGAAATGGAAACAAGGAATTAAATAATCTGAATAAAGTAATAAATTAATAAATGGGCATAGTTTTTGTTCTCAAAGCAACGCCAGAAAATGTAATTGGCACATTTTCATTGTCAATAGAATCTCTAAATGTTATGTTATATTTATTAACTTGTGCTGATCGGTCTGTAAATTTGTCTGAATTCGTTTATTGGTGAGGCGTTTCTTATGAAAGATACATTGTGTTATTTAGGATAAGTAATGATTACAATTTTAATAACATGAAATGATGGACTTTTACCAGTTGAATTCATAAAAAATCCCATTTACCTATACTTTCTTAATTGTTTTCATAACAATTGTTATTAAGTTTGCCTAAATTTCTGATTTCATAACTTTTCAAGTTATTTTTTATTCCAATGAAAAAATTACTTTGTTTTTTATGCAAATTAAATTTCGTGGAAACAAAAGTAAACCGTTTTTATTAAAATGTTTTCATGTCTAAAAGTTAAAGGTGAATTCTTTGGAAAAAATTTTGTTTGTTTCAAATATTTTTCATCATGAAATTTTAGATTATGGATTAAGTAATTCCAGTATTTTTTGCCACGGGAATGGTTTATAGCTTTATATTTATTGAAACATATAGAAAACATTATAATGATACATGTACATATAATATAGTTACGTACCTCGGATTTCGTAAGAGACACAGCTAGAAGCAGCACAACGGCACCTAGTGCCGCACGACACCTTATCAACATCGTTATCTGTAAAAAGAACACATGATATAACATCTTTATGTTACCTAATATTCGAGATATTAACTTATTTCAAGAGAGCATTTTATTGAAAATTCGTTAAATTACAACGTGAAATAAATTTATTAATCTTTGTAAGCAGCAATATTAGGTTCATGTAAAGCAATAGCTTGGAGGGTATAGAATTTTGTAAAGGTAATAAAATTAACAGGCGTTTTCAAGTCACGTATATTCGTAACGGCCGTTTAAAGAAGTTGAATTCATTTGGTTCACCTAAGTTGAGAGTATACATAATTAAAATAATGTTTTGGCGAAATACGTTCTCCGGCGTATTGCATGCCTCGAGAATATTAATTGTCTTTATTGTTTTGACACTGAGGCTGAGAGCTTTCTAATATGAATTTTCTGTCACTTGATACCATACATGCAGTTAACTTAATGATTTTTAAGTAGAAGATTATTTTTTAAGTGCTATTGTATTAAGAAATTTTCTCTCGACATATTTTCTCTAACGATTTATTTATTGTTTTTGTATTTGAATATCAGAGACCAAAGTTCTCGATGATATCACACTGCAGCCGGTTTGGGTCGTGTCTTGTCTTTATTTCAATGACATGTAGTCTCCCAACAGTTCCAAACAATAGTAATTGAAAATGAACTCTATTTCTTAACTTCTAAGGTGTTATTTCATTTACTATAAAATTATAATGGTTAATAACTAATACCTGGTACTAGGTGTCTAAATAATACACATGACTTATGACTAAAACGCTCTCAACTTTGAATCAATGACTTTAGCCTACTTGCAAGTACTATCGATAGTCTGTAATATTTTTTAACTTGTATATTGTTTTATATTGCAGGAAATATTGGTTTTACGAAGGATGTAATAATAAAATTGGAAAATGTTGATTCGATCTGTTGCAGCGTTTCCACGGCAGCCTTGTATCGGACATTGATATAATGCTTCATATTATTTAGAAATTTGATTTGAACGTTGCAATTTCATAAAGTTCGTAGCAATTTTTTACTTGATTGAATCAAAAATATAACGAAATATTTACTTCTTATTTCTGGTTGAAAACAGTTATCAATGAAATTAATAAACGCCAAATATACTACAAGGCTCTAATACACCTTTCATCTTTTTTACGATATAAAATATTAAAATCAGCGAAGAAACTAAAAATGGCAGATTATTATTTTAAAATAGTTAAATATACATATTTATGGTGGTTTCAGTATTAATAACTCGTTTTTAGCGAGGCCGTTTCAAAATATAATCTGAAATATGTAACATAAAATTATAACACAATAATTGGATTACACCCATCTGCCTTAATCGGATAAAAAGTATTCGAACAAAATTCAATTCCGTTTATATTTTGTACTAAAAATATTTCTATTTTAAAGAAGAAATCGTTTAGTTTTGTATGTAAATATGAAAGTTTGACAGTTCCATCTTATATTTTTGATAGGCAATAGATGATCCATCTGTTTGCGTTTGCTTTGTAAAGTTATTTTTATATGAATCTAGATTCAGCTAATTTCAAAGTAGACTTCCATTATATAACACATAATTATAATTATATAAATAGCAAAAACGGTCTCATACTAGTGTCTTTCCTATTTCATAATAAGCTAATATCAATCAGTCGATTAACCTCAATAATTATTACATTCATATCCTATAATCTCACTATTAAATATTAGAAATATTAGATATATTCCACACTAGTAACAACAGTGGAAGTTTTTGCGTACAATAGAATAATTTCCCAGACATCGTGAGAAGAGGCCATGGGACCATATAAGAAAGACGTGACAAATCAGTAGGAAGTTCCGATGCTATGGATTTTATTTCCTATTTCGTTGTAATCGTTTACACAACTCTTATGCTCGCGACGTCTCTGCTTATGTAATATGCTGTTTCTGTTTAAGTAATCTCTTAATGGAATCCGTATGTAACGATACTAATAGATTCCTTACTCTGATCACTTTGTGTGGTATATGACTTATGTAGCCAACTTTGTTAACAAAGATGCATGGGTTGCGGACATGTAAGTGCTCAGTTAACCAAGTTATAATTAATTGATAGCGATATCGATGGTGTGGCCTTCATTAATTTGCCATAATTCGGTCTGGTCTGGTGTCTACTTCCCAAAATTGGCGTGTTTCAAGATATAAGTTGTTGGGAATTTGAATTTTAGTTAATAACCTTAAAGCTTGTCTGCCTATAATATTGTGTATCACAGCTAATAATAAATATCTATTCTTGACAAAGCACTTCACTATTACAGCTTTTCTTACTTATATATTATTAAGTCATAGAAAATTATTTTTTGAAGAATGTATGTTGAATGTAAAGACAGATTGATCCTATATTTAAATGTCATGTTTACATTAAATACAATTCAGTTCAAATCAATATAAGTATGACAGTTATATTTCATTGATATAGCTTGAAATGTTAAATGATTTTATAATTTTTTACTGTGGCTTTACAAACTTCTATAAAGAGTTTTACAATAAATATTGTTTTTGGTAATAAATAAACAAAAAAATATTCCCCGTTAATTTTGTTTTCCAGTCTAGATCATAATTAAATAAGTCAGAACGGTCATAACGTATTAAGAATGCGGTTTATATGCCGTCGTGGTCAACACTGCTAGAGATTGCAGAAATCAAGGTATTGTGTGGTTTATTAAACAGGAAATCCGAGATTTCCTATTAACAAGGTGAGATATTTATAAAGCGATGAGTATTCTATTAATATATAATGGATAACCTAGAACAGCAGTAGGTACATATGTATGTAATATTTATACAAATTTAAATAAAACTTATTCCTGCAAGCTTTAGACTAATAGCGTTCTTTATTCCGTTATCTTTTAGAAACAGGGCGAATGTTTTAATTGACCATTGTCTATATGAGAAGATTACTCAAAACTGACCTCCTTAATTATATTGCGCTAAATAATTGATGTTTTGAAATTTACGTGGTCTCTCACGCTTTAAGACTACTGCTAGTTGTATGTGATACAATTTTCACAACTGTGTGAGATGAGAGCGGTTCACTCTTACCAATTGTTAACTGATACTTAACCGATTGTTCGCGCGTTCGTACGTGTGATCGTGGAACATATACAATTGCTTTGTCCAATTTGATATATTTGCAGGTTTCGTTTCCTACGATGAATGAAATTAACTTCATTTTTTGAAGTAATCTATGCCATTGCTTTTAAAGTTGTCCTCTATTTTTTCCATAAAGGTCAGGTCAGGTGTAATAGGACGTCCGATTGTCCGAATAGGATTCAACATCACTCCACATGCCCAAATCGATTTAACTATAATACCCGATATGGTCCACCAGTATTAAAGCCATCCGTTATAAAACGCACAAGGACAAACAACGGTACATATTATATCGCCCTGAATATTAATGATATTGACAAATAAAATTCGCTGTTTGTAGACATAAGTAATGCATATACAGTTAGGTATGTGACTTATTGGCGTACAATGTCAAAAGTGTTTTTATTATATTGTGTTACCATTACCGCCTAAGCAACTACAAATTCATTGACCAAAACTATATTTTTCGACGAAAAGAACATTTGAAAGATATAAAGGTAACCGCGGCGTAGAAAAAATATAATTTTAGTGAATAGAATTCCCAAGTAAACAAATTGTATCTGGAACTATGCCATGAATGGGAGCGCATGAAAACGTTGATTTTATTGTATTTCGGTTTTATTGAATCAAAGGCTTCCGGATCCATTGTTCAAGCTTTTCTTAAATTTCGAAGAATATTTCTTATAACATATTGTATCATATAGTTTTAGCGTTGCTTCTTGTAATAATTTAAAACATTAGCTATTTTTAAAATATATTTTGAATCTATGGACTCAGATTATATTGAGATAAAGAGAGATTACGTGTACATATAAATGATTGTTTAAACTATAAACATATATTACTGTTTTAATATAGGAAATAATTCTACGGAGGAATATTCTAACATATATTTAAAATTTTATGTTACTAGAATTAAATTAATATAAATACAATATTTTCCTTATTATCTCAGTTCTTATACAATAGTAATTAAAATTATTTGAACATCTCGTTTAAGTCTTATGTCTTTCTGTGTACCAAAGAGATTATTTTTACAAATTTTCTTCACAATAAACATATTATTTAAAGATATGACAGTGATATAAAAAAACCTTTTTCGTTTGTTAATAAGCAGGTAAGTCTTAATACTCGCTTCATAAAATTCTTAAAAATATCATCGCTTCTGATTAAGGATTATAAATTCCGAATTCATTAACAATTTTTAAAAATTCAAGTCATCTTCAAGTTTTATATATCTCGCTCCCGGGCAAAGTTTAAAATAGAATGAGATACATTTTAAATTTTGTTAAGAACTAGTGCAGCGACCTGTTTCACTTTAATTTTGCAAAAAATTGGATTTCTTATAGAAGAATTAAGTTTGTCCTGAAATATATAAGAGAAAATCTTAAATTAATGTATTTAAAATACCTATTTTACTGCTGTAAATTGTCTATTTGGTTGTATTTTAGAATGGATTGTTTTATTCGCTATTCGTTTGGCGCTTGTAATCTATACGTTGTATTCAGCTACAAAACTTGGCAGAGATAGCGAAGCATGTATCGTAAAAAATGTGTCGCTATTATTAAAACGCAGTTCACACTTTAATCCGCTGGTGAATTTTATTGTTTTTTTTAAAAGTTGTGACTTCGTGCAAAGGTTTATTGAGTTTGACGATCGTTATGGAAATAGCTTCTGCTGTGGCTGTGGTTATTTCCTTTATGAATTTTGTATAAAAACAAGATTCAAATTCCGTTGTTAAAATAAATGCCGCACTGCGCTTACCTAGATGTTAGCTGGGCTAAAGATCTCAAAATACTTCTGTAGATTTTTTTGTATAATATTAGACAATGTTATGTATGTATGCATTTATTTATTTATATAATATTGAAAAGCAACATAAGTTGTAGTAAGTGTTAATTACTTGCGTTGTGATTCTTTGCTGTCGGTGGGAAAGTTCCGACATTGATAGCTATAACTGAGAGGCAATAATTGTAGATTGGTTGCCGAATATTCACTTTCACGTAACACACTCGTGGGCTTGAATTTCAGATGTAATTCTAAGAAAGTGAGAGGGCTCGCCTCTTTCTTTACTTAATGTGTTTGTACTCACCAAATAAATACGGTAAGATTTTAAGTAATCAATTTCTTAAACCTTAAAATTTACTACAAACTAGTCAAAATATAATTCAAACTAGTTAACACAAATTTGAAGGAAAGCAAATCTAAAATGTTTTAAGATTATAGTTAGATTTTTTTATTAATGATATTTACTTAGGTATCGGAAATAACTTCAATGTGTATTAAGACACTGATATTATAGAATGTTATTATTGACCTAGTCTAATGTGAGTGATCTCGACTCAAGTCCGTTATACTGCGCCGCTTCGCTACTCAAGCTACGCGAAGCTTACTGTATAACAGAATTAATAAAATTACTCATTCGATGCTTTCATATGAAATATAACATTTTCTTTTTATAGAAGAATGTTTTTTAAACGAATATAAATAATATAGCTTACATTTATCTGTTTAAGCGGAAGCGAATTAAGACATGATTGCATACGTAGTTTTTCATCCGCAAAATGTTTAATTATTCGGTGTCTTTTTCTGAATTAAATATATGCGAACCACGTATTCGAGAACACGGCAGTTTTGTTGCGTAAACGAATTTATGGATTATATCCGGAAATTAAGTAAGATTTGTTGTAAATTAAATGCCGTAGCATTAGAAACATTATATGTTGAGAAATTTAAACCAGTTTCACAGTTTCCCAATCGATTTCCAAGTTGCACACTAGGGTGGGTCAAAAAAATTTTTTTTCGTTTTTTAAAAAGGCTCAACAATAAAAAGGTGCTAAATGGTTTACTTAATATATATGTAAAATTTTATTTCATTATTTTAACTTTAACTGCCTCCGGATTCGAAAAGAAATTTCTGAAAAAGCATATATTTAACATATAGATGTTTCCGACACATTTTTCAAGCTATCGATGTCCGGTTTCGTACTGTACGTATAGTTGTTATAATCACTACAAATAAAGGAAGTCGTTTGCTTGGCTTAATTCAAGGTTACGGGTAAGGAGGGGAACGGGGTGGAGTTACAAGTGACGCTTAATTGATCTGTGAAACAACGTTATGTTCTAGAGTGCAGTCATTTTTTTGCCCATTATTGTAAGAATGGAACGTACGCGAAATAGTTGGAAGTGTCCCTTGTTTGGTGATCTATGTGATTTAAAAACAATATTTTGCCAAGCTATGAAGTAGTGATGAAGTTTTATGAGTGGACCAGACACAAGTTAAAACATGAGAGGGAAACTAAAACGGAGCGAACGTATAAAGAAATCGAAGCCATAATAGTTCAAAATTGATAGAAATATGGGTGAGATCGTCTATTCATACTGTAGAACCAAAACGTGTAAAAGTAATGTTACAAACATATCATTTAAAGTGCAAAAACATACTTAAATCTCATTCAAAAATACCCGAAAACAAGATGAAGGAGTTTCGTCTTGGAAGTAAAGTGCTATTTGATATTGCGGCTTACAAGTGTAGAGATTTACTTCTATGTGCTTGTGCTAAAAACAAAAAATACCTCTAAGAGAACACAACTTCATAACAGATCAACAAACAGCTAGGCAAATGGTGATAGGTGGCATTGACGTTCGTACAACTAAACAGATTACAAGATCGCATCTGTAGTTTTGCATTTATCGACTTCATAAGTAATAGACAAAAATAAGCTGCAGTTATTCAAAGAAATGTTTATTTTGCACATCCAGAAAACTTATTACTCGGAATGTTGACTGATATCCAGCCGCATATACCGGAATTAGCTGCTCGTCGAATTTTGAAAGCTAGATCAACAAAACCTAAAAGATTGCGTCTGTTTAAGTTCCCAGAGATGAACTTTAAAGTGTCAACGTATTATATGACCTTTTAGATTGGCAAGAAAATATCACTGAGCCGCCAATTTTAAAGTCTGTAACTGAAGAAAATCTGCGATTATTTGTTGTACAAAAAGGAGAAGGCGAATTAAATTTATTACGCCTCCCTTGTCACACACAAGCAGTAGAGAGAGCAGTTAAAGTTGTGACTGAAGCTTCTGCTACTTTATGTATTAGAACAGCAAGAGAAGGATTCATCAAAGACCAGATAGATTCGAGAAAATCAATGCCGAAATTCGACAGCAAAAAGGATTTTTGCCCCTAATTAAGCTTCGATGATGACCGTACTGTAATGATTATTTTTGATTTTATCTGCAGTTACACTTATTTGACATGTTAATTCACTTTTAATAAACACAACTACTATTGATTTAAGACTTTTATTTATAAATAGAGTTGATCAGTATAACTGTTTCTGCCATATCATTAGGCCCTTACAAACCAAATTTTCTTGAATTTCCACGTGAAACCGGAGGCAGAAGATTAATTCCGATTTCCATCAAATTTCATAGTCTGTTTACAATTATGATTTGGCACCTTTTTATCACTGTGCCTGAAAAAAAACTAACATTTTTTTTTTCTCCATACTGATGTGACCCACCCTATTGCACACGTTAACATTGTTTTTGTTTTTAATATAATATATCTAATATATGGAATAATAACATACTATATAGGAATGTTTGCGAAAAATGATGTTTTGGAAAGTCTGTACGTGATTGTTAGTATCCTTACCAGCCACGTTTGTATACGTGACACCTAGTATCGAATGGCTCATTGACACTGTCATTGGTTCACTGTTTTACAGTTACAGTCTTTTCGACCCTGATATGGATAACGACGTATCTTCCATATTCATATTTAATTTCTAAGTGAAAGAACGTCTATGCTTCGCTGTTTTGTTTGTTCTTTTGTTTTTCTTCACAGGCGTACGACCTAAGTATTAACAAAAACTATGGAAAAAGAAAGTTAGTCACTGAATAGTTTTTTTATTGAGCACATATTCAATGGCAATATATTCGTTAAATAATTGTTTGTTAAATTTCTATGTATTACTTTAATTTCTGTCTTATTATAGTGATAAAATATAATTTATATTTTGCATAAATAAACATGTACCACACAAATTCAAGTTCCTTTTAGTAAGCTTCTTTACAAAATAACTGGGAAGTTTATATCATCTACGAGGATGCAAACATTTTGCTATGTTTAATTTAAAGGCGACATCTCTTCTCGTATGGAAGAAGGTCGATTCTTGAAACTCGTTTTAAGTAAAATAAACTTGTTAGAAAACGGGAAGGCTGTTTATAACTGGTTGACTGAGCTTGCATAGCAAAATTATTCCAAGATATTATAATGTTTAAATCTTAACGTTTTATACAACTTGCAAAATATTATATTCAGTTTAGTTGTGAAGAATTGACAATAAATAAATGAAGATTTTTCAATTCATGTCAAAAAAAGGTAAAAGTTTCAAATAGTCATTTGTTAAGAAATGAAAGTGTTTTTGACAACAATAAAACGCATTGTCGTGTTACAAATGTGACCGCCTGACAACCGGTATACAATCTCTGTAGTGAGTATGCTTTTTAAATTTCCATCTATATATTAAAGTCGTATATTGAAAACATCATTCAGATATACTATTGTACTATATTGTCTACTGATAGTTTACTTATAAGTCTGTTTAAACCATGAAGCCTTATAAAGCTCACTTCCCATCTTCCTGTTTCATAAAAGGACAAAGTATTGAGCGATGTACGGCTTGAAGCTTCCTTCAAAGCTGATATTATTAGCATCACTTTCCGTTCGTTGAACTAAGACCGTTAGTTGCTTTAAACATTTCGTTCTCGTTGTATACTACACGACACCAATAACAATCACATGACCCGATAGATACAGGGTGTTAACAGGTTCTAGTTATGTGGTCGGATTCATTTAGCAGTGTCAGTTTGAAACTACTATGACGTTCCTAATTCTATGGTAGCAACGGTATACTTGACATAAATAGTTTCCGATAAACATTCATAATAAGCGTAACGGTAGAATATTCATAGTTTTTGTGTATCTGTATCTAATATAGATGTGTAATTGAGATTTCATATGATGATTTACAATGCTTTGTAGGTCTTCTTATACTGTTTGAAAGTATGTAAAGTGGATGCTGGCAACATCCGCGTTATTCTTAGTTTTTTACCGTGTTCATTTACCAGCCGTTCAAGTATTACGGAATAGAATTTTTATGGTAAAAGTGAAAACTACAGCAAAAGGTTGAATGACATCAAGCGTTTCCTATAAAATATGGTCATTTCCTCTAATCCTCTAATTCCTCTATTATGGATATATGTGCATTTCGCAATTTGTCTTTTCTTAATTAAAATATAAACCATTAGTTTAAATATAAGAAATTAGCAAATTAATGAGAATAATAATTAATAATAGGCTTAGTAAATGATACTTTAATTTTAGTGAATGATGTCAATTTTCCTTTTTTGTATTAATTTGATAAAGGCCTACTTTTATCTGCTCACGGCCTTTAATAAGCAGTTTGTATTCTTATTACCATCTCCCTTATTGCTTCGGTCGCTTACGAATCTTCGCGTAAACGTTTTGGGAATAACTGAAATCGTATTTTCATTTAAACTTTATAGAAATTTCAATTTCGATGCAAAATCAAAGCAACATTTGTATAGATTTGGAATTTTCATCCAGATATTATATTTTATTTCTGTAAATTCAATCAATACGTGATAATTTATTAGTGTTTGACATTGAATGGAATTTATATATTGAATTAATATGTAACCGCCTTCTCCTATTGGTATTTTATGTTTCCAACTTTATTAGTCATCGTGTTGGTATTTACATCACCTTGACAATTGAGGACCGGTTTTTAAAGGATTTGTTGCAAATTTTATCATATTTTTGGTCAAAGATTAGATCCTCTCGAGGCCGCTTGATTTCTTATAACCTATTTATAGTAAGTAACTTTAACATTGGTATTCAAAATTTTAGTATTTATTAAATTTTACAACCAAGATCCTGGGAAGTAGATAGCTATATGAAATATTTTAAGTAATCATCCAATACATGCAAATTAATAAAAATCTCAAAATTATTATTTCATTGGTATCTCGTTGAATGACTAATGGATATCATTTTAAAGTAATAATAAGGGAAACGATGACGTTATTGGACGGGAAAAAATTACCTGAAATCAAGGCTTGGGTGCATTTTAACGGCAGGTATTGTGTTTTCCCCAAAAGAATACTACCTGCGTAGGTCCTGTTAGATCATTAAATGTTTCTATACTAAAAAAACAATAAAAATATTAATAAAAACTAGCTTTGTATTATCTTCTATCCTCTAAAATCCTCCAATTATAAAGAGATAAAATCCAACTTTCGGATGTTGATTTGTAATAATTCTGAAGGTAAACCAGTATTTGGTGAATATCTATGACTTACCAAAGAGAATTTTATGGTAAAATATAATATCATAAGAAGTGACATTATTATATATTTTATTTAGTAACTTATAATCATGTTATAGTAAAATATACAAAAACAAATATTTACATATAAATAATAAGTGTATAAAATATAATATACATCATATACATATATCTGATGATTTATATGTTAGAACAAAAAAAAACTTTCTCAAAGGCTCTTAACTACGTAGATAGACGAGCAGGCATTAATAAAAAAGTGAGATATGAGAGAGAAAGAAAAAAATATGGCCTATCCAAAGTCCCTCAATGAATGGTACTAACGAGACCAACGCCCAAGCTGTGTCTGTTTTGTAAAGAGATCTTTGACGTTTAGCGCAATTTGCGTTTAATATTTTGTCGTCTCAGTACAACACAGCTCTGTGAACAATACATTTGTTCAATGCCATTGTTATATTTCATAAAAACACTAGTGCTTTGTACACATTTATGTTAATATGTAACTATATAATTTTATGTACAACATAAAAGTGCCAGATTTAATATTCGGCCGCCTGGATGGCATAATTTATTCACGGATTTTGTTAAAAGTTACACTCTGGTATAATCCAGTTGAAAACTCCGGTCATAAGCATGTTAATTCAAGCGTGAGATGAAACACTGTCTGGCTGCAGAATAGGTTAACGATAAGGCAAAGGTCACGAATTAAAAATATTGTACATAAAAAATATTTATACGGTCTTCCATGATAGTCGTGAACTATTAAGACTGATGACGTCAGATTAATGTGTCGAAGGTATTTTTGTGACTCATTGGATCTTTATGCGTCGGATTTTTATATTATAATAAATTACTTGTATTCTTATATTGCCGTAAATCTTTACAATAAGTAAAAGATGAAATATCGTCAGCGTCTTCTCAAGAGAAATATGCCTGTATATTTTATTACATGTAAAAAATTACTGTCTTGCAAAACTGATATTCTGTATCAAGTGAACCGGTATGGATACAGCCTGCAGTCTCGGAGGCGAAAAGTTCAAGGTCTGAGAAGATGGACGCTGCATAGTTTTTAAGCATATATTTATTTTTTACGCCACGCATACTACCTCGCATACTGCATTTTAATAACGTAATTGCTATGCATTCAATTTAAAAGAACGCGGAAAAACTATATTTTTTAACTTTTTATCTTACTCTGTAAAGCGTCCAGACTGTTCTTTGTAAAGAAACATTTGAAAACAGAACTTAAACACCCTTTTAGTTCTTAATAAATTCTCACCCGGATTAAAACGAGGTTTCATTATGAATTATGAAATGTTTATTAAAATTTCGTCTGAAGAAGACTTTACAAATATCATAACAGCACTGGTCTTACTGAAAGGTCAGGATTTTAAGATTTGTTTCATTCCATTCTATTCTTTATGCCCGTACAATAGAGCCGGTAATGGCTTAAATTTTGTTTACATTATGACCTTTCTGTATGAGTCAATCGTAGGCGAGACCTATCTTGCGACCTTAAAATTGGATTTTTTATTCATAGATAGATTCTATGTTAAAAGTGAAATTAGTTGTGTAATCAAACAAAGAGTATAAATGTAATTAAATTATTATTATAAGGTGATGTAAGCCATGAGATGTTACTGCGAAGATTCATTATAAGAATTGCAAACGTTTACAAATCGTAGGGAAAGCTGTGAACAAATATTCTGTCTTTATTTGTGTTAATAATTCCACTATTGCTTGCTTATTTCTTCGGCTATACATTATAGAAGGAACGTTTATACATATAAAAACACAGAAGTTGGTTTAATATACAAACTCAAGAAAGATTTCTCTATTAAGAAACCATTTTAGTCCAGACATCATAATAGTTTATTTGAAATAAAAGCCAATATTATTTCTTCTATTCAGCTTTATATTTATTCGCTATCATATCATATGTTAATAGAATCCTTTAAGCAAAAGTTTTCAATTGTAACTGTCAATAGCAATAATAACTTTTGAAGCAAAATAAATCGTTTTGGCTTAACAGAATCGAGATAACTAAAGATGCTTAGAGCTCTGCTTTGTAATGCCTATATTTATTATTCCATTCACATTCTAACAATGGCTTATGGACGAAAGTGGAATAATAAGTTAGGCTTAAGGAATACAATCTCAAAGTTGACCCGAAATACAGTTGGATGTCATTTTTCTAAAATAATACGACTATTATCGTGTTTATTTGATTCAGTTTCTGGCAGACAGCTATTCTGTACACAATATCATAACCAGCAGTATAAAAATATGTACAAGAAAAGAAAATAATTTTCGTTATTGGACAAGTAATATCTATTAAAATGTACGTCACGATATATTGTTATATAGATAAATAGAAAATAAACATAGTGGTGATATTGTTTATAGAAAACGATTGTAGGATAAGCACGTACGAAATATAGAAGGCGCAGCGTCACGCGTTCTTAGCTTGGCTACCATCCGTACATACGTGAGAATATTTATTCAAACTTCCTTTAAGTTAAATAATAAAATACTTAACATATTCTAGACATAATATATTATGAAATATTAATATCTTATTAAAACACTGAGATCATGAAGCGCTTATAAAAATGAATCATTCAGTTGTTTTAGATTTAATAATGTTTATAAAATTATTTATATATTTAAGCAAAACGCGTTATTTTTCTATTTAAAATACGAGTTTTTAAGACGTTTAGGAGATGGACTGGAGACTTCTTAAATATGGGACATTTAAATTCAATGTCGCTTTTATGTTTTATATACAAAATTGAAATATGATTTTAATTCGTGTGGGCACCGTTTAGAATTTATGCAATAACACCTTGGGGCTGATTAGACTGTGTCGATTATAATACGTACAATGAAACTAGCTTGGCGTGTAGGTTATTGAGCAAGCCTTTGTGCGGGCGACATGAATCTAATTTGAAATATGTAAAATTAAACGGATATGTTTATTTACAAACGAACTTAACTTTCGAGACACTTTCTCATACTGTGCAATATATGAATTATTATCTATAAATTTATGAATCATATGGATTATTTTAATTAAATCAATGCCTGTAACGCTTCGTGCGAAAAAATCATAAGCCCATTAGTAATGTAAAACTTAATACTTTCCAATTGTATTCTGAATTGGCTCAACTGTTGAAATACGTTAAAACGGTTTATGTAATTGAACGCTTTATAATAACCAGACTTACAATTGAACGAACGGCTTATATTAAGTAGATTTATAATTCAACAGTTCATTTGGCAACACGGCGCGACATTCCATCTCAAAGGAACAATGCAATAACTTTTGTATATAATTAAGTAAAATTGTTTCAACTTACCTTTGATATTAAATTTTCATTAACAATTAATTAATTGTACTACTACGAATTGAATATTTGATTGACGTTAAAAAGATATAAACTTGGTATATGTGTTTACAGTCTCTAATAAATTAAATAGAAACAGTAAAAAAAAATATTTGTAAAGTTTAGAAAGCAATCGTAATAATTTAGGATTTCATGCTTTGATAAAGTGAATTTTACCTACTATTTGTTAATGGAAGAGTTTTAAATATTTTTTTATAAATTGTCGCGATAACAAAAATAACCTATAACACTGTTAAATATAAAGTATGGTGGACATTACTTTTGTAAGTGACACACAAAAAGTGTTATGACAACTATGAACCTTGTTTCGAAGTCGATTGAAATCGAAGGGTGTACAGTTGTCAACAAAAGGTGCATTGGCCACATTCCTTGGAGCTCAGCAAGCCTTGCGTGGAGGCAAGGTCGTTTAGTGAAGGGGACCCAGCAATATTCTAGATATATATTTATTAGACATGCTTCCTATACTTTATTTGGAACGGAATCGAAACTTGTTGGGAAACCTCTTTTGAGTATTTATTTAGTCATTTATTTTCTTTAATCTATTGGTAATAATATCAGTAGTAGTATATTTAATATGAATACTGTACTTCAAAGAATTTATTTCATTTTAAACATACCAGCTCCTTACAAGGTCATATGGTGATACTTACGCACATTATACGTGTAAAACTTAATGTATAAGACGTTTGTCGTGATAAGGTCTCAGTCGACCGTTAGATTTAGATTCCTCGGCGTTCCTAATGCGATGTATTGACACGAATGCAAATTGGAGAATGCTTGTAGAATTGTACTGTAAATGTGAATAACCGGTTAATAGAAACAGGGTAGCTAATCAGCTGATACTAATTTATCTGTACCAAGAATTGCTTTCTAATGATTTTGATGGTAATCATTCCAGCCTAACCCATATAGAAATAAAGTTTAATTTCGTAAATATCGTACGTAGAAAAGGATTTTTATAACTAATAAGGATACATCCTTTGAAATAAATTTTATTTAAACATTTTAAACAGTCACTTGAGAAACCAGTTTCACAGTGAATTAATGCCGTGCCAGATAGTTGAGATGCCTCTGTCAACATATTCTGTTAGTAACTGCACGCAAAATTGAACCTTAATGCATCGTAATAAAGTGCCACATAAGAATTAGAAATCGTCCCAGTTGTGTGCCTGTGGAAGTTGAAAATCCTCCTAGATTATCGAATTCATTAGTGCACTTTGTGCTTCAAAAGGGTGAAAAGCGCACCATGCTTATTGTTCCTTCAGGACAAAATGTGTTATAAAAAAAGCTGACCTGAATAATTGTTTTTGATAAAATAAAATCTTAAAAAATTAATCCGATCCTGCCAGGATTCGAACCTGGAATCTTCTGATCCGTAGTCAGACGCGTTATCCGTTGCGCCACAGGACCTATACCAAGATACGTATAATGTACGATGTGTTCATTATAGTATTTTCTTCACTTAGTCTTAAGATACAAATTAAGAAAAAAAATTTAATATATAGAAAAAATCTCTTGTTATTTAGTTTATTTATCTATGTGATTTCATTTAAAGAATTATTACGATAGTTAAACTAGTAAGTTTTGTTACAAAATTTGATAATTGTTTATACGATAAAACGATATTGAGTCCTAGATCAAAAAGTTATATATTCTGTAGGTTTCATCGACCGTATTGCCTACTTCGTTTGATTGCAATTATATCTCTATTTTCGCATTCGTGTTGAAAGCACGCGATGGCGGCGTATGACCTCGTTACCGCTAACGGACTGTTAACCGTTTGTCGTCTTTAACAGATGTTTCATCTCATATTATATAAGAGATTTGTAAACTAATCATCGTTACACTGTAATTGTTTACAAATATACGTCTCGTTACTTAATGTATGTTATATATCTCTTTTTTATAATATATCGAATCTTTTTTTCTTGGAATTGTCATGAATTGTAAATATTAAATAGCTTTGTGTGGTTTGTTAATGTCACTTCTCTTTTCTACATATGGGTCACATTACTTAGTAAGGTTAATATTTATATTTTTAACAAACCCTACAAACTTTTTATCACACCATTTTTGTTGCAGACTCATACATATCCGTCTATATTATTTATTGTTGAGCAATTGTCACAAAAAACACATTTTTTTAAAATATATTTAGTGTAATTTAATTCTAAATTCGTATAATTAACCGTAAACGAACTAACGAAAAGAGCGGGAACGTCCTTGGTAACCTTTGCGGGAGACGTAATAGAGGACTTGGGTTTGCAGTTTAACCAACCTAATTATTCGTACTTTAAACTCGGAACGGAATTAACTTTGTCGGTTCGGAATTCGTTGATGGCGAGCAGGTGCGACTGTAATAAACGCTGGAAATACCACCCTTACATTCAACAACATTGGAAGGTATTTGGTTAAACGACCGTTCAATTGGAGGCAGAATTAAATTTGCAATTAACGCAATTATTGGGAACGTTCGGGATGAAAAAAGAACAGCAGACATTAGATCTTATTGTGACTGGTGATGTTTTGAGTTGTTTTATTTCATTCATCCAATTTGTGTATAAAAATTTCGGTTGTTCAGAAATAATATTTTAGTTCTAGAAGATATTTTATATTAAAATAATTTTTAGCTATTTATATGATAATAAGAACAGCTTATAATTAGAAATCCCTTGGGCGAGGTGACGGTTTTTTATGGGAACCGGGATTTACCTATATCACAGAGGATTAAATTACAAAATTATTAGAAAATATTTATACTGGCTTTTATGTGTTAGGCTTAACGATATTTTGTTATTTAAATTTTACTGCGGAGTTTTGCTTATTATGCTGATCTCTTTATGGGTAATTAGGTTAAGGATCTGTTGGATGTGATGATTAAGATAAGGAAATATCAAATTGGATATAGCTCAACGAGTTTATTACAATAAATTTCTTTTATTTGCAGCTAAGCTTACGTTTGTATTATAATACATATTCATGTAATTAAGTAAAATGTAATCAGAGCAAATAGCCGCAATTGTACAATCCAATTCGACTGCAGTGCTTCGTTTTGTAAGCAATTTATTTCACTGAATGTTTTGGAAGTATTCTTTTTTGCGGTCGGAGTAAACTCGGAATAGAAATAATATTTTTCCGCACAGTTATCACTTTAAATCCTCATAATCTCACTGCAGCTTGGAAACTTCATTATTTCGCAAATTGTTTTTCTGAAGCACACGTGTTGAGATCTTTTATTATTATTTTTAAGTGAACTTGTTACGAGTGCTATTTCTTCGGAGAAAAAACAAGTTTTAGGTACATGCACTGGAGTTATTTTAAACTTCCTAGTTCTTATTTTATTTATATTTTATAGTCAAAATGCTATTCTATTTTACCTCCATGATATTTATATAATAATTATATACGGTATATTTAAACACACATATCGAAAATTTTATTTGTGTATTAAGTTAGTATTACTAGCAAGTTTATTCAAACTTCCACTACCAAATAACATCTGTTTCCTATTTCATATTGACCGATGGTAAGCTTCACGTTATTGACAAACTGTTGGAGAATATGGGCCTAGAAAATGCGGTCGATGTAGCAACATAACGTAATTAGCGACCGCTTCGTGTGATCCGCATGAGTGAGTTGGCTGAGGACGTGGTTTTATCTTTAGTCCAAGGAATACGTGTTAGGGTGCATTGTAATTAGTTTCTTATTACTCGAAGGTAGAAAGTTTTCGAACTTCAACAATCGAAACTTACTGGAGTAATATTAGATTCAGTATAAAAATGTACAAGATATAAGAGATTTTAATATAAATTCGAACTTCCTTTTTTTTTCAAATAATTGTGTTTTTTTATTTATTTTAGAAAAGATTTAAAGTAAAGTCGTTTTAAATAACCTTATTTGTTACTGGGATATATTAAAATTGACAGTAAGTCTTTGTAGAAATTTTCATCCCTAAAGATACATATATAATATTTAAATACATATTTCACCTTAAATCAAAATATAAGAAGAGCATAATACTTGTAATTATATTCTCGTTTATTTTTGAAGGTAGTTTACTTCTTTACTTTAAACGTGCTAAAAAAATTTAAGTTTTTACATTAAATTTTACTTCCCGTATAGTAGTTAAGTCTTAATACATATGTTCGAAGGCTACCCTTCCACGGAGCATGAGGAGCGCGGCGGAGGGCATACCGGTTACAACTCCCAATACGCTGTCCCCGTTTACAAAGTCGTGGCATTGTTTGACGTTTTTACTCGGAAAAAACTGATAACAGATCCGGTAATATCATGTACGGTTTTAAACACGAAGAAGATTTGTTTAACTATTTTTTTTTTCGGAATGATATCATCGCTTGGGTCATAGTTCTTGCGCGTTGATGTCTTCCCTATTAGAGAACTTGTTCGAACTTTTTCAAGCGTATACTATTTAACGAACTAAATGTTCCTTGAAACGAAAAATATAATTACTAGAATCTCATGGTGAAGATGTTTGTAGCAAAATGTTAAAAAGAAAGTTGCTACGAAAGCGGTCTCACGAGAATGGAATTTTGGTCGGTAGAAGCGGCGCGCCCACCTGCTAACTACACCACACCTGAGCCAAAAGTGTGTCACAACTGACTCCTCGAACTCAGCGAACGATTGTAGAACTTTCACATTACCTTAAATTAACACTCGGCTGAGCGGACACTAATGTCTAAACCGTATGGTGAAAAGTGTACAAACCTTTTTGCACGCCGCGGGGCGTCCCAAATATAAAATCCGGTTTACACTATCAGGGGTTGGGGTTAACGCACGGGCACTGTGCTGCACACACTACACAAGAGTCACAAGATCTGCCGCATCGTCGGCAGGCGAGTGCGGTCGCCACGGCCGCCAGGTAAGCACTGAGGCTTTCTTGACAACACGCGCACGCGCAGGTAACAATGACACTATACGGTTACGACGCACACCAGCTCGCTTTTGCTTATGTGTGAGTTGAATCTTACAATAAGTAGGTTCTGCTAAGTCATTATAATTATTAGTTTGTAATAATAATAAATGTAAATTGATTAGCAACCATTTAATACTACTATCATAATAGTTGTATTTAACGTGGTTCTTGATATGTTGTATGAATGTATATATGTAATATATTGAATTATGGTATAACAAATCCACATATAGTTTATTGCACTGATGTATAAACTTAGGTAGCACAAAACTATAATGTAGTGTAGCCGCTGGTTCAACATATCCTTTTCCTTATTTTAGGGAACCCTAATTTTCAACTTGCCGACTTCAATTTTACCATACGCATTCGTTTACGTACGACTATATGGCTTCTCTAAAAATGCCAACGTGATGAACATGTAAATTAAGAATGACTATAAAATAGCTGAATGAAACATTTGATAAATGTATAATAATTATTAATCTACGCAGAAAAATGCTGTATTGGAGTTCAAGAGCTCTGTATGTGTATGAAGAGTTAAATATTGCAAATGTCTTTGGAATGGACCATTTTCTTTGCAGCTACTTCACAAGTTTGAGGAAGCCATACAGATTTTTCTTTTATTCACTTTAAGAACATTACCAGTAAAATTAAAGTAATGTAGAATAGAGATTATTATTTGAGGCCATTTTGTTAAGGTCTATGCATTTTCTGAAGCTAGCGTTGGTGGTAAATTAAGACAGATATGTTTTTAAATTCAGGAAAATAAATTATCAAATAAAATTTATTGCTGATTTATCTTCATTCAGTTTAGTGGACGTAAAAATTGAGAAGGTCGTGGCATTATTACTTGGACTACAATTCATTTCATTAATATTGATTTGTTGTGATATATGAAAAATGTTTTATTTTGACTGGTTTGACTAACACCATTTAATGTATAAACATTAATGAAAAAAAAAACTGGCTTATAAGCAACTAATAAAATCTTTAAATTTATATGACTTCAATTGATATCCATAATAATACCATACTAATATAATTGTGACTTAAGTTTCTTTATTATATAATAAACATTTTCAACTCCACATTTCAAGTAAATAATATTTAAAATAAACATGTGTAATTCAATTAACTATCTCATTATAGCCTTTCTTATCAAAGAAGGATAAGAGTTAGGGTATATTAAGTCTTACTCGTACAAACCTCATCACATCTTAGTGGTAATCGGAAACAAGGATTTACTTTGCTTTGAATCCCTTACTTAATATACCTGTGTCTGTAGTCCAAGATTATTTAGTAAACGAACAAAACTACCATTCCTAAATATTTCGAGAATTTTATTAATTTTTATGGTATCATATTGTCAGTCTTGATCTATGGCTTTTTCAGAATAGGATTTTTATCATCCATTATAAAACATTTTTATAACTGTGGGTCGTAGAAATAAAATTTTAGCAAATTTTTTACTGCCTATTCGCACATGAATAAAAAAACCCTACAGGTAGAATATGACCTGAATAAAAACATAGGCCACATATAAATTTTTACACGAACAAAACTGCGGACAATGCCCAGAATTAGAATGAATCTGAATAATTTTAAGTCTGTTTTTAGAAGAATAGAATAATATTTTTTGAAGTGAGTTAAAAGAAAATATTGTACAATTGACAGGTAAAAAACGAAAGATTATTTTAATTTAACAAGTACATGTATGTAATTTTTATTGTGAGTTCCATTAAATTGTGTACAGTTTCAAATGAAGAATGCGTACCTACTTTCTTCTTCTATGACGTCATTTGGAGACAGTTAAAAGTTATAAGGATACGAAAACTGCTAGTACCTTAGTCATGTGTTAGTCACAGTTTTCTCTTATATATTTATATTATAACTAAAGGTTGTACAAACTGGTTTTTATAGGATTACATACAATATATTATATAACTTTTAAATTATTTCATTCATAATAATTTTATATATACTGGTTTTGTAGTTAGTTATTAAGTAAATTTGTACTGCATATATATACTTTTAGAACGAACTCGTTTGTTTTATTAAGTATGAAAAAGAAAAAATATCAACAGAAAAAGAGATCTCGAGGTTAAAGTATTGTAAAATATAAATATTATTTATTTTCTCCAATAAAAATAAATTACAGACAATATATTTCGGCTCAAGATATTATGTTTTCAAATCACTTTTAGGTGTGTATATTAATAAGTTATTACATGTAGTTTGTTTTTTTTCTGCATTCCTCTGTAGATAATGAAGATATATATGACGTAATAAATAACGTTTACTAAGGGAAAGCGCTTATAATTTAGATATGTCTAGTCTGCTGGCTCTGATTACTTTAAGCCATTACACTGCCATGATAAGGGACGACTTGAGAGACGTAAAAGTTATCTAAGCATTCATAAAGAAGTAGGGAACAATAAAAGCTACCCATTGTCACCGTGACAAAAGTTTTTAATGGAATCGTGCAAATTGTATTGTCACCGAAACAATATTTATGTATCTCCTCCACTCTCTAGTGGACTTAATAATAATGAATGAAATGATTCTAAGAATTTATTATTGTTGTTGTATTATTTTATCGTCGTAAAATATTGTTCTATTTTTACTGAGTAACAAAGAACCAACCAAATTAGGTCATATTTATATCTAAAAAATATACTTATATTTTATGTAATAATAAAAAATGTTTTCAATTGTACGAAGTTGAGCTATTAATGGCTTGGGAAAACTGATGTTATTTCACAAATAAATAATAATAAAAATTGATAAAACATGAGATGAACGAGATATTACCTGCATACATTTTAATTTTTTTTAAGGTTTTCGAAATAATTAATTTTAATAATTAAAATAAATATTGCTGAGTTTTTGAATTTGAACAAGGATTGAAGATGTCTATCTGAATTTCTAAACAGTAGGTAACTTATTATTTATATAGATAGCAAATTAGATAAAAAATATTTTTGATTGTTTAAAATAGACGTCCTTTTGTCCTCTTTTATGAGTTAGTTTAGACAAAACAGTTATTCATGAAATCACAATGAAGGTATTTTTCTTTAACTTTATATATTAAACAAAAGAAGACGATTATTTCTTCAGATATACATATATTCTATGTTTCCATAAAAATTAACGGCGAAATATTGTGTTACTATGAAAAATAGTCAACATAATTTTTATATCGAATTTAACGAGGTATTTATCATAAGCTAAGTTATAATTACATAATGTCTTTTATGTCATTAAATATAAATTTTTAATATCCATTAATAAGTAGTTACAAAGAAAATATGATTAAGATGTAATGTTGCGTAATTTTATATTATTAGTTTTATGTATATATATATATATATATATATATATATATATATATATATATATATATATATATATATATATATATATAATATAGTATATTATATATATATTTAAATATATATATATATATATCACAAAGTTTCTGTAAAATGTTTCCCCTTCACTTCCGAGTCCTTTATTTGAATTCTCCATTTCCCAAAGGCCTGTCCAGAAACGATTTAACTTCAGTAATACCAGGCACTTTTAAAACAGGGATATATATAACGTCACAAAAAGTTAAACATAATGTAATAATAAATAAGATTTGAGTCTTCTATATATTATACTAGCTTTCCGCCCGCAGCTTCGCCGCGTGGAGTTCGGTTATATCGCGTTTCCAAGAGAACCTTTCAAAAGTCTGGGATAAAAATTATCCTATGTTCTTTCTCAAGGTCAACTCTATCTCTGTACCGAATTTCATTAAAATCAGTTCAGTGGTTTAGGCGTGAAAGCGTAGCAGACAGACAGACAGACAGACAGACAGAGTTACTTTCGCATTTATAATATTAACTAGCTTTCCGCCCTCAGCTTCGCCGCGTGGAGTTCGGTTATATCGCGTTTCCAAGAGAACCTTTCAAAAGTCTGGGTTAAAAACTATCCTATGTTCTTTCTCAAGGTCAACTCTATCTCTGTACCGAATTTCATTAAAATCAGTTCAGTGGTTTAGGCGTGAAAGCGTAGCAGACAGACAGACAGACAGACAGACAGACAGACAGACAGACAGACAGAGTTACTTTCGCATTTATAATATTAGTAGGGATATAGGGATAAATATTTTTATGTAGAGATGAAAAGAAATAAATAGAATATATTATTATTACAAATCGTAATATGTTTTTGTCTCGTCCAATTTGTTAGTAACTGTTGATTTCATAATACTTACAACATATAAAAACATGTACGGGATGTATGGATGAAAAATATAAGTAAGCATATTAAAACAAAATTGTTTATTATTAATGTTTTAAGAGTATATTTAACTTATTACACATATTTTTTATTAATTTTATAATAGACTAATTTATTTTTCTTTATTCAAATGTCGTTATGAGATATTATAAGTAGAAATTAGATATAACCTTACAGATTTGTGAATCCTCAATGAAACACAGTTTTCACAATGGTATGCCTGTAGTTTGTATTAGTAAATTTGATGGACTCATCATGTGTCATAATATTCCGAATTAACTTAATTTTTATTGATCACTTTGAAGATTGATTTCATGTTTAAATTAGTAGTTATTCATCGTATTAGTTTAAATGACCCTAATTATTCAATTCAATTATTATTCTAGGAAACTATAGAACTGCAGCTTTGCTTGAATGAACAGTAACTATCTCTATGAGAATGCAGTCAATTGTATTGGTCTTGATAAGCTCAGTTTCCAGGACGCTCGGTTAAATCTATAAATATAGCTACATCGTTGTAATATGACACCTGGTATTTTAGATTTTATTTTACTTCAATTAGCAATTTTTTATCATTTTATAGATATTCTTTTTTTCTACCTGATGGTTGCACTGTCGTAAATCTTTCTATTACCTAATGACATACTCTTTAAAGTATATGTGATATTTATCTTGTTTTAATTTTATATTATCTTACCTAATTTATTGAGATATTAATTTTGTTTTGAACCATATTTGTTTGCAGTTATTGAATTTATCCGCTATTCCCTTTTTGTTTTTTACATAATACATACGATACTGTAGTATGTGAGGTTAATGTTGGCATTTGATGTGCAATTGATACACAAAAACATATTCATTGTTTTGGATTTCAGTGATACTTTCAATGTCTTTGCCTTTTATAATTTGCTTCCCATTATAAGTTGTTGTAAAGGTCTTTGACAGATATTCAATTAAATAGTGTTAAGGATTATAATCGTAACAGAATTTTCGTTTTGGCCGTGATTAAGTATTGTATAAGTTAACAAAAAGATTGAAGGATAGAATGCATAGAAATGACTTCATTATATTACTTCTTTCTCAATTTTGTCATTATAAGGCTGAAGAAATGCCTCTATACCTACTTACGTAGATTCAATATTTTGTGAAAAGGAAATATATGAAAAAAGTGAACAAATACAATATCTTGGAACAATTAGGACTTCTCACGTTGACAATATTATAACATTGTAGTAAAGCAATTGAAAAAATGTAATAATTTTTTTTTTTATGTCAATTGAATCAAAACCTATAAAACTGTTAAATTATTCTTTTTCGCGGTAATCTGAATTAATTATATTTATATATTATTATAATGCGATTCTTTTAAATCTTTATTAATTAAGTTCAACTGAGAAAATTAATTACAGTATGGTTTCCATTTAGCTATTAAACGAAGAATCACGTCTTGTGCTGGAATTAAAGGCAATACATTCTTGTTCATGGGATTTATTATTATTTTTCCATTATAATGCAATCGGCATTACTATTTAAACCATACATTACCCTACCATAAGAACTGTAATTATTTTTACACTTTTTAAATAATAAAATTCTGTTTAAAACAACAAATTTCATAGGTGTATGTACTCTTGTGAATGATTTATTTCTGTAATACAATTTGTTACATATGTGGTTTTGCTAAAAAAAATTATGATATGATTATAAATGGTCATAATTATTTAAAGTATATATTAAATTATAGCCTCATAAAATTAATGAATAGTTTGATTTATAATTCAATAAATTATAGATATCTATACTTTCTTAGACTTTCCTGTTTATAATATTAATGGGAAAGGGTTTTTCATAATACTAGTGAACTTTCGCGATTTGATAAATATGTTACGTCAGGGTTTTGTTGAGGTTAATAATGAATCATTCGACCCAAATTGTGTAAATACTAAGTTACTCCTTTGATTAGTATCGCAAGTGTATATACATCTTGGCGAAGGTTGTTCACTGAAAGTAAACATCCAATACAAACAGAAGTTTCAGAAAATTGATTTCAAAGGTTACAAAGTGTAACCTCAGGGCAATGGCAAGAGAGAAAATGTCAAACACAAAAGAATTTATCGAGAGCTATGTGGAAATTTTCAGCAAATTTGAAGGTGTAAGACAATCAGAGTCTATTATTATAGGATTTTTTCTTCGTATTTTTGGCCCAGACTGGATGTTAAAGAATTTAGCAATTTATGTAGTTACGTCATTTTTTTTACTCTTCAGCTCTATTTGAGTGTTTACATCTCGTCATTTGTTTTCAAAATGAAAACAAATGAAAAATAAAAGGGCGTTGATTTTATTCATTTAAGTTTCAACAAATGAACGGATTATATCTTTGAAGATATTCAAGACATATTTGGTGTACAGATTTAATGCTAACACGTATAAAGTCTTGCTAAAAGCTTTAATATTATGTAAAAGTTTTTGATAAAAGCTTCCAGAGTTTATATTGTTGGTTTTTATGACTTACTTACTCTAATGCGAGAGTGCTGGGGTATATCAATTCATACTTTGGGGACTAAATTGCGAAGTGTCTCAACAAGTTTAATCCATTATAAGAGACAATTTGTATACATTTTATTTGTTTAAACAAAATATTTTAATGTTTCGCGTAAATAAACTCAAATATGATTTAGAGTTTCAAATATAATTTAAGAATTTACTTTGAATTATTTAAAATTATCAAAACCATTATCAGTTCTGTATCGGTTTTAACGAAACATTAATAAATCTTTATGTACTTATAAAAATATATAAACTCCATTTAACGGTTATATCAAATAAATGACGTATTTACAGGAACAATACAAAAGTTGCAATTGAGTTTTAGATCCTTATGTGATAGCAACAAATACAATATTTAAAGAAACAGTACAAGTTTCATCAAACTGTCCAAGTGCTTCAACTTCACACTTCCGTATCTTTGTCAATCCGAGTTTTATTCTATTGACAACTGTGATAAGTAAATAACACAGCTACAGCAAAATATAAGTTTAACATGTATTCGTTATATATAAAACATGTGAAATAAAAAATAATTAAACTATAAACTCTGCCTATCTCATCCGTCTGCCGGATAAACGACCTATTTCTTAATTATAAACTTGATGAATACAAATATTATGGTACCCGATTTTATCAATACAAACAATCTAAAATGCTTTACTGGGAATATTTCATATATTTATATTATGAAGGGTTCGAGGGTTCTTGAATGTTCTGAAGACCTTTTACAATATGAAAATCCTTGGACGGACCGCACCTTCATAGCCCTTTCAGGTAAAACTGACTGTCATTTATTAAATAACTTAGTGCTGTCGTGGTTAAGTTTACGTATATTTTGAATATAATCGTTAATATAGAGGAAAACATAATAGACTATTAATTGCCTTTTCAAAAGAGTGGTACTTTGGGAAAATTTTATGAGATCCTTTAATGATATATAATTGCATATTATATGGAAAAGTAATTTAGGTTTTGTTTTATACAAATGTAAAGTAAAGTTTGAAAATTGTGTAGCTGAAATAATTTTGGAAAGGAGAATTAATAAAATCTTAAATCGGTTTTTATTGTCTGATCGGAATTGAATTATTCTCTTTGCAAGAAATTGTTCAAATTCCCGAAAAAAGTCTGGCGAGTAGGGTGGGTGTTAGGGACATTCCAATCAAAGCCCCTCTAATTCAAAGACCGTCTGCCCTGAAGTCCGTCTGCAATTTAGTGTTGTTATGGAGCAACGATCTTTGAGTTTTTTGCTTTTCCAATTTATTTCAAGCAAATTAAAGTTTAATCATACCGATAGCATTTAATCACAGTCTGCCGTCATCTAAGATATCAATCTGCGCAAGGCGAATCTTTGTTCATTCATGTTTTTTTCTTTAGAGGTTAAAATGTCGATCTATAGACCATAGACCAATTGATCTAACTTTTTTTCTTCCATCAGATCTATAAAATCCTAAGCGTAATGATAGCAAATAAAATATACTGCTAGAATTTTGAAATCGGACATACAAAAAATAAGTGCCACGAAAACTGGACTCAGATATTTCGGAAGTTGCAGATCCTGTTCGTGTCATTAATTTTTCATATGTAGAATATGTATATATGAAAGTTAAATTTTATTGTTCAACTAGCTGCTAGCTTTAATTTAAAACCGATTGTATTTGTCATTCCTAAATAAACGCTGAATTAGATTGACATCGTTGTGGTCAGCTCGGTGAAACGTCAATTTCATATTTGAGGACTTGTTAATTATTATTATAGTGGACTCCACATGCAATAAATTTAGGATTTTAATTAATTGACAAACAACATGTTTTGTGTGTTGTTGAGTTACTTCAGATTAAATGAAAATGATGAATAACAACAACAACGAACAAATTTTATAAACATAACTTGTACAAAATTTAATGCTTATAATTTAAATTAATGTTTGTATACGGTATACAAAAATGATTACTTATTTTGAACGAAAAACTAAATATTAATCAGTGTTAGTGTTGCCCAAAATATTTTAAAGCATCAGAAAAGAGGTTGAACTTCACGAATAGCCGAAACGAATTTTTGATTAATTTTAAAATTACGTAGCCTTCCTTTAGCCTTCTCTTAAATCATGAATAATTTGACGATGTACCGTACTAAGAAAATTACGTGGCTTATACGTTTAGCAATCCCAATAATTCAGGACCAGTAAAGGGAGCATGACAGGGGAAGTCCCCGGAGTGTTATAGAAGGTCTGGTTTGTACATAGTATGACCCCGGGAATAATAATACGTAATTTTATAAGATTATTTACATCGTTATTACTGTCTAACATGAACGAAATACAGGCGAGTATTCTGACAATGTTTTAAGTGCATATCATAATAATGTACATTGTATTTTTATTACCTGAGTATAATTTAATAAAATAATATTATGAATACATTTGGTTCGGGAGGATTTACACGGTAATAACGAGAAACAAGGCACTAGCGTAATTCATGGATGAACAATTTATACACCTTTTATTACAAATGGGAATTAAGTTGAATAAAACTGTTAAACCTTTATTCGATATTTTCATTACAATGTTCACATTATTATCTATAATATTTACTGTTTGTTTAAGATTTAACGCTTTAGGAATATTAGACACATTTGAAGAACAAAAATGTTTCAGTTGCAGATAAGTCTCATATATTACGTTAAAAGAAATGTCATTACATTGATTTAATAATTAAAGTGTAGATTAACTTTGGAAAACTTACTTCTTTGGAGTCAATTTTATAATAGATTAAAAGGTGGTCGGAACCAGTACTTAGCAAGCGTATGATGTTTTGTTAGTACCAATATCAACTATGATAAAGTTTTCATAATGTTTTCCTTGTTGTTTAGCTTTATTTGAAGGTATTTCTAATAAAAAGATAAGGTTTGTTTGAGTGTATGAAAGTTTCTGTCATACAAAAAATTGATTACACATCAGAGTTACATATCCTAGCAATTACAAAATTATTAATTTGATTTTTATTACAATTGTATTTTTAAGAACTAAGCTATAGCGATGGTCTGTTATGTTTTTTTATTTAATTTAAATATAATAACAATGGAATCTTTCGATCAAATATAAAAGCAATTTTACTAACAAGTGAAAAATAGGAGACGCTCAAACTGTTCACGCGAACGTTTTACGACACTCGGCTGACGATGTTAAGCGATTTTCATTGTAATAAATTCAAAACAAAACTGTCTTTGTACTTGTATTGCCTTTTTTAGTAAAGCAAAATACTCTATTCACAACTGCACGTTTTAATTAAGGTGAATATTCGAATTATTTATATAAACTGCTAACGAAAAATTATGAATAACTTTCATATGTAGTAAAGTAGGTTATTCGTGCATATTATAAAAAAGCTTACCTCGTACATCAGTTTTTTTTGTTAAAAATTTAGATTCCTTTGCTTTGGAAAGGCTGCATTAGAAATCTGCGCTTAGTTTCTGTTTTCATGAATAACAAATAGCTTAGTAAAATATTGTTAAAAAGTTAAACCAAAATATTACATTGAAAATAGGATTTACTTAAACATAAATTTCTTTCATATGATATCGTGATTTAACTTTGGTTATGAATTTAGGTAATTGTTATTTTATTGCTTAATTAATTAGCTAGCTTGTTATCTTTATAAAGGGAGTACATTTATTATGTGAGGGTCAACGTAAGAGGTTGCAGGTTAAAGAGTATCATCAGTCAGTCGTTTCCAGTGAGAAAATCCTTGCCTGTTGGTAATGGTCTTATGTCCGTAAGTTAATGTCAGCTTTGAAAGTAAATAAGGCAGAAATGCGTCATTTCAAAAAGGTGTAGTCATTGTATCACTGAATGGAAGATTTTTGTAGTAAAATACAAGTATAAGGTAATAAAAGTATGTTATGAAGAATAATTCTTAAGAAAAATAATAAATACAGAAATATTTGTTCTATGAACATAAAGATAATCCCTCTCTAAACTCTTATCATATTCAAATTAAGACCTTATTTTGTTACACTTTATTTTAATTAAATAATTATACATTGTGAAATATGGCAATAGATTTGCCTACAAAAAAGAAATACTGAGAGTGGATTCTAATAAAAAATCTCATTAGATTAAGTGTTTTAGCCAAAATTTTATTACAGAATTTTAATGCTATAATTCTACACCTTTATATTTAAGGTTATTGCTAAGCATAATTAATAGTTGATAAAGCATTTTGAATATCAAAAGGTTTATCAAATACTGTTTGCAATAGCAAATCCTGTTGTATGTTGATAATATGATTATACTCCTTCCATTAGAATGTACTGGGAAATAGTCACGGAATATTTTAATGAAAATATGATGTATCAATGAAACTAGCTTATGAATCATATGTTATAACTTTGAACAGTATAGTAACTTTATCAAGACATTTCGGACAAAATAAGAATCAAAATAACGTTTTGCCGATATTACATTTTTTTAAATAAAATTATAACAATATTTCATAATATGAGGAAATAAAGATTTGTATATTTTTAAATTTTACTGTCTAGATAAAACGTCCACGATATATTTGAAGTTATTTGTCCAGGTTTAGTACAGGTGTTAGCGAGTGAAAATTATGAGACAGTGTAATAAGGGGACTAGCAAAATGGTTTTAAATTCATGACTGACATTAATTGAAAAGAGTTTCCATTTAAGCAGAATAATAATGAAAACTGTGTTCTAAAAATTAAACAGCCTGTATAAAGTTTTACGACTTTAGGGAAATAAAACGTCATTGCTGTTAATATAAGAGCAGGCTTTATTTCATTTTAAATGTTTGCTAATGGTTCTGTTAAAAATATAACAAATACTTTAAAATATCGGGCACAAAATTCAATTTTATTAACTAGTTTTGAAAATGCTGGCCTTACAAAAACAGAAGAATCGCTTAACCTCTGAATTTATGTCTTTGAAATAAATCTTAGGTAAGAAATCATTTCATATGTCGAACGATCGAGACAAGACGGATCATTCAATTGTAAAAATGTAATTTAAATTTATGCACTCCATACTTTTCCTAATGCAATGTTCTCCTCGTGCAAGTTTCTCAAAAATGCCGGATTTTTTACAATACGATTTATGTGATCGCAAGTGATGAAGTGTGATTGTGAGTTTAAGTCCCTTCATAGCATTTAGAGACTAAGTTTGTAAATATTGTGCAATAAGTGTGCTCGACCTTTGTCATTTTTTTAAAATATATGTTTTATTTTAATGTCTCTTTCTTTCTACAATATTATCAAACCTATTTTTCAAACTTATGTATTATTATTATTTTGCTAATAACAAACCGATACTTTTTAATCCATTAACGTTTAAATCACAATTGGAATAAAAAATATATTTATTCATAGTATTTTAACAAACAGTCGATTTTAAACGATGTACAATATTATGACATTACCAGTTGATGTATTTAATATACAAGTTTTCCTTAATATTTATTCATAACCCCCGTACATTATCACCTTGGTAATTAACCTGCGCTTAGTTTTGCTTAATTTGTTCTCTAAAGATATAAATTTGTTCAAATATTGTTCTTTGTTTTAGTGGGTGACATCTAAATTATTTTCTTTTTGATAGTTATAATTATATAACGTACATTTACTTTATATAAATTCAATATTTATTTAATTAAAAATTGAATTTTTAAATTTGTTTTATATAAGCAGCTTCCATCAATCCTGAAAACTTAATGATGTTCATGAATTTTTTTCTGAAATGTTACTCACGAATTAACACACGGTCTATAAACCATATATAAATCTAATTACCATTAAGACAAACCAGCCAGGAATTAATGCAAACGATCGAGTATTAAAGCAATGTTTATTGACGCAATAAAACCTAAGTTGTTTGTTAACATAACCATATCTTTTTATCGACATTTAGAGTAAGCTGTGTGAATGTTTATGCTTTCATTGGCCATCGCGCTAATAGGCAGATTTAATACAAATATTCCTTTTTTTCATGCCATGGTTATATTTTTGGTTAAAAGGCATTTCCATTATGATATAGTATTTAAAAAAATGTGGGAATATTTTTATTATTTCATTATGCCGTAAGTGAAAATTTTATTCAATTTTGTTTTTAAAACAAAGCAATTGATACTGTAATTGAATAAGATTTTTGTGAAACCGTGTATAAAAAGTCTATCGGTGTATAAAATGTATTTTGCTGTACTATTACTGTTATATTGTCTAGAAATAAAGTACTTTTTAAATAAATTGTGTCGTAATTTTTTACACAAATTTAATTTAGATGTACAACATTATGCAAATGTCTCTTTATTAATCAGGTTTGTTGTTGATTGTTATATTAATAGAAAAATAGATTTAAGACTTAAACTAAACACATTTTATTGAGTGGTTCTTTTATAACCATAGAAAGAGTTTGTCAGTTTTAAACCTACTCATCCTCTTTGTACGTCCATAACAATTCGTTATTCATATTTTCAACTTATCGTTTGCATATAGTTACAGCATTCCCAGTAAAATGTTCAAATTTATTTAAAGAATTAATTCATGTACTCTGTCGCTTTATTTTGTTGCCTTTTTGTGAAATTGCTATCAAAAATTATCTAGGCTTGTTAAATAAATGTTGTTTGTGTACTTGCGGTCACAAATAATTCTGGCTCAATCAACCCAACCAAATCTTTTACCATAGCTACGAAAGTGAATATTAAGGAAGTCCGAAAATAGGGCATAAAATTTTAAAATGACATTCGATAATAATGTAAATAAAACAGATTTGAAATAAAAAAGTAATATTTCTTTGCAGTGGCATCATGTTTTCTTTGTCATTTAAATATCAAATTTCATTTTGCAATTTTTTTTAAACTTTTTAAGACACTAAATGAGTGTAAAATAACTTTGAAATCCGTCACTAATTTTTATTGTTTTTGATGCAGTGATGGTCAAACACAAAGATGAGTCTCATAATATATGATTCATGAAACAAGAATGGTTCAACAAGATCATATAAAAACCAGGTATAAAGACCAAAACAAAATACATCTAGATATTGTTTTTAGCGTCGACTCAGTCGGGTAAAGATCAAAACAAATAACATATCATGATCAAATTATTGAACTTACTTATGCAGATAAGCAAAAAGATATTTGGAAATTTAATAGTTTAGATTATTATCTCACGTTGATTCCTTTCTTAGATCTTGGTTTTTGATTATGAAGGTTTTTGGCAGTTTTGTCTGAATTAAAAAAAAGAATAAAGTAGCTTATTATCAACTACAACTAATCTACATATGCATAATATATCAAATTATGGTTAACCAATTTAATTAGGTGCAAATATTGAAACAGTTTAACATACAGACTTATTCAAATAAAATCATACACATACATATATACACACTATATATCATAAATACACACACATATATATACATACATACATATATCTATACACACGTTGAAAACATCATCCATTTTTAAGGCTTTCCTTAAAATTTGCTAAAACAAAATCAACACAGTTAATATATAAAAATAGACTTAGATACTTTAAGAATTCCGTGTTCCGTGTAATCCCGAATGGGAATATGTCTTATTGAAGTTTGTTGTTTGGTGGTATAAATGATGAATTTGAAGAGACATGCATTACCTCCAGTCCTTTGGTTGTACGTTAAAGAGATTTAGTGCGTTATGTGATGAAACTGCAGCTCTCATTATGGATGGGTCCGACGAATGTGCGTAATGCTTTTGTGCCTACAAAACGTGCCGGCTTAAATGGACACAGTTTGTAATCATAAATAGTACTCGCGATTGTGATGGGCATGTGTTTAAGGGATTTCCTTAAATCTTGTTGAGTGTGATTAAAATCGTTTGTAACTTTGAGTTATAGAGGAATGATTTGGCTTGTGTCTTTTAGTTATATGGTTAGTGAGCAAAATAATATGAATAAATGTTACGGATGCAAAAATGCTGTGTTTTTTTTCTAATAATTATACCCCTGTTAATTATTTATTTAGGTGCAATAAGCAGTGATATCGTATATATGTATGTAGGATTGGTGTATAAAAAAGTAAAGAATAAGATTGCAATCAAATATTTCACATTTTTTACTCAACTGAGCCAAATACACCGAGAAATAGTTAGGTTTTTATTTAATCAGTTTTTAAATCAGTGTTCATTAAAATTTTATAAAATTGACATATTTATTTGGATTTAATGACTAATTTTCTAGTACAACAATCAATATATTTAAAATCCAAAAAAAGGATAGGAATAAAAACTTGATATGCAATTAAAAGCATTTTTTGATACATAGGTGGGTTTTCAATATTTATATTATACCTATATTATCTACATTAACGTTATAGAAAAGAAATTGCTGTTTGGTGATAGTTTTGCCTACTTTCATCGTTTCTGGCGGTAGATATTTGTTTTTCGTTTTATATATCTGTGTTTCTTTCAAGTCATAATTTGAGTGTCTTTAAGAAGAGGGTGAATAGGCTTTTACTGAGATCGTGCTTACACCACCTAAGTCTTTATTTCCACCTTTCAACGAGTGGAATAACAGTCAAGCAATATCTAGTCGAACTGTTGTGATATTTTAATTGCACTGTAACTGTGTAACTTCCTAATTTTTTTATAGTTAAGGTTTTTTTTATAAAAATGAGATACATTTTTTCTACGATCAGTGTTCTAAAAATTTTGTAGTTGTGGTGCCATGTAATTCAGTAGTTTTCATTACGTTAACATAAATATAAAGCCGTGACTTGATAGCTTACTGTAACTACATATATACGCTCTATAAAGTTAATTGATGAATAAATAGTCTATAATTAAATGCTAGTACATTGCATATTTATCCTGTGAGTAACTAGCAAAAGGATGTTGTTAGTGGTACACGAATGTTATATTAGATTATAATCTCATAAATAATATTAATAGTCATAATTACCAAGGTAAGCAACAGCTGAATAATATTAAGTTATCTCTTTGGCTGTGCCAATTTTTATCAAGCCTAATATATTGCATGATACTCAAAAAAATAATAATTATGTTTACTGTTAAAAGGACTGAATTGATAAATTCACAAATTAAACCTAGCACCAATGTGGCATAACCTACTTGATGTAAGCGATGGTTATAAAAAAATATTCTTATATTATACATATGTATAACTATCAAGCTAACTTCCTGGCGTATAGCGAGATAAATTATAATAAAGAAATTCCTAACTTTCTATTGAGCATTCCCGATAAATGTACATTATTATTGGTTTCGAGGGAAATCAATGCCGGTTACCGGTGGATGTGTGAGTATATATGTGTGCGTAACTAGTCCTTCTTTAATTATAAATAAGCATTTCAACAATTTATATTTCATATGTGTATGCATATACACATTATTATGTCCCAGTAAGACAACTATATATAATACTTAGTATAAGAATACATGTAGTTATAGATAGATAGACTATTGATGAAACTTTTTAAGTTCTACTCTTGATTAATTTACGTATACCACCTGTAAGCCAAAAGATATTATTTAAATAGAAACAGTCATAATATCCTAATTTTATCGTTCTTTTATCACAAGATACATTACATTACATACGCAGGCCACGGAGCGTGAATAAAGTGAAAGGACCTTACAGCCAAGGTTGTTATAGTTTCACCAATGCCAATTATTGTATCGTAAACAGACAAAAACATTGTATCCAATACAAACAAATTTTTCAATAAACCTGTAAAAATGTTTGAATTATATTTAAGATTTAAAAGTATGATAAGTGTGGAAAAGGGTAATGAAATACAAAGTTTTGAGAAATACATATGTGTATATTTTTATTATAGCCACATAGAACTATGTACATTCTATAAAATCGTCAATAATTGCTTTTATCTTAAATTACTTTGTATTTAAAATGTATATTGCTTTTTTTACATATATATTTCAGTTTTTATTAAATATAAAATTCACTTTCATCTAAAGAGGTAATAATTTATTAACAATGTTGCTTATTCTTTTAACATACGGGTATATTGCAATTAGCAGTTATACATACTACATAGTTTATATTCGTAATCAATGAAAAAAATATTGTACATATTCAACCACAGCCAATAACTTAATGCATACATTTTAAATAATAATTAAAAAGTTTGACTACCTATTAATTAAACGATAGTGTACCTTTGTTCTGTATCTATAATTAATTAAAATAATTTATTTAACGAAAGCAAACGTGTTCTTGTCAAAGGTTTTTTTATTGTTTGGTATATCAGTCTATTATTATTACGTTTTTTATACGTTAAAAAATTTATATATCAAAAATAAAACAAATAATGTACAAAAAATATACGTCGTTTAAGAGACCTTTTCTACGAGTACGTGTCTGAGAGTCAAGTTCAAATTTCTTACTAAAAGCAGTGTTAACCCTAAAGTAATTAACCTTCAATTAGACTGAGGGCTTCTTAGAACATATATCTTTTTAAGATGTCCCCTGCTGTCATACATGACCTTTATGTTCCCATTTCAAGGAAAACAAAACAAATAGTTATAATTTATGTATGTTATAAGAATAACTTTCAACGGTAACTATAATCTGACGATTTATGTAATATTATATAATGTCTGAGGTTTTTAAAAGTTCATTGACACTCACAAAACTCAGAATAAAATTTTGCATTATACATTAATATCGGAATGTATAATGATGACATACTTAAACACAAATAAAAAACGATCAAGCAAATTAAAGGCAAGATTTTACATACAAATAGTAACATAAACGCAATTAAAAACAAATTGTACGTTAGAAAAACTAAAGGAAATAATAGAGTAATTAAAAGAGACAAAAAAATGTTATGTACTATAAACCAGAGTCACGAACGTTAATAATACATTATACAATGATACACCTAGAGGTCAAATACAGTTTTTTAAAATATAAATTAGTTTTTATAATTAGATAGATAAAGATAATTTTTGCATTAATTGAAATTCCATTCATATATGAATTTAAGACATAAGTTAGAAAGGAATTAGTAGTTCTCAATTATTAATGTTACTTGTATTTAGCTACTTTGCTTCACTTTTTGCTTGAAGTTATTAGGTCGTTTCCTTATTAATTGTTTGCTTTGGCTGATCAATGCGTTGTAGAAGGTTGTCGTTCTGAGCTGGGTTTCAAATTTCTCACAGTGCTCGAATAATGTGGGGTACAGGTACTTCAATTCAGCGTGATCCAACGTTGGGAACAGGTGGTGAAGGGAGTGATCCCCGAAACGAGTGAGAGATTTGAAATGGTCTCCCGCGTAATCGATCCTTTCTACTATTGAATCGAGTTGATGGATTCCCCAATCGAGTGTCTCCTCTCTGGAAATGATTGGTTAGTAATTAAGGTTTATGAAATATACTAAAGACATATAAATTAATTATCTGCCGGACAATTAATACAACATAAAAAACATATTAAATTGCACTTAAACCATATGAATAATATTGAAAACATTACCTCGGCACGTCTCCCTCAAAGAAGTTTGTATGAGCGTGATGTCCAGCTGTGAGACCAAAAATCATGAAGAATAGACTTGATATCATCACAGTAGCCAACCAAACCAGAATAGTCCAAGGTAAAAATAGTCCACTGAAGTACCACATCCATATTGGCAATACAAAAGGTATGGCGTTTGCCAAAGTCAAGTTTTTATCATCCAATTTTAATATTCCGCAAACTAATCTATAATTAAAACAAAAGTTTTATTGAACTAAGAATTTTGATTTGAATGTATAAATGTTACAAGGATCAAAGTTTTACTATTCGGTACTATGTTTGTGTTTTATATTATTTATCAAATTCATCTTTAAGCACATACAAAAGAACTTTGTTGAAACTAAACCTATGTCATGAAAACAACAGGATTTAATGTTATTCTCTAATTGATATTCATACTTATCATTATAATATCAGCTTAATAAGGAAGATAGGAAGTAGGAAAAAATAAAACGCCATAACCGTTATTCACTTGGTTGGAGCGAAGGTAAAAGTGAGTACATCGATAATTAACTCCTTCTTAACTAACATGAACACGCGGTTACACATAATTTTGCAACGTAATGATTCAACTTGGATAGTGATTAGTGTGGATGAAATTTTCAAAGAGATTTAAGTAGAACCAATTTCAAAAAGCCTGTGAGAAACGTCAAGTTCCTAACCAAAACATCATTGTAAATATACAAACATTAAAATGTCGTGACAACGAGTACAATTGATTTCTTTGTACTTACTCTTTAATCATGCATCCGAGTGACGTGAATAAAAATACAATGGGGTAAAAGAAAGCCCCCATTTGGGCCCACAGCGGCTTATCCGGCCTCGGTAAGTATTGCAAGAAAGGCTCTAAGAAGCTCAATTCAATATCATTTGCTGTATTCGTGTATAGGTGATGAGACATTGAGTGTGAAATCCTCCAGTCACTAAAATAAAAAATATATTAATACATTTTCTTAATATATGAGATAAGTTTGAAATAAAATAGTATAATTCTTAATTTTATGTAGTACTATAAACTCCTTTGTTCTTTGCAGCTTAGCATTTTCTTTGTAACTTGGGGGTTAACAATGAAGTAATGATATAATGTTTCCGTACTTCATCATAGTAATTAGGAATATAATTATCATTATTAAAACAGTTAATTTGAAAAATTTAAACACATTCTATTATTTTGTTCTTGTGTCGTGTTATGAAGTTAAACATATTATTAAAGATAATATTTTTTTAATTATATACATATTGGTTAAGAAAGATTAATATTTTGTATTTACAAAAACACTTACATGTATGAGAAGCCACTTATATTGAAAAGGTACATCCGCCAGCTATCTGCTCTATGAAAATAGTTGTGGGCACAAATAGTTAAGGCACAAAGTGTTAGACCGAGAATCAACGTGGCAGCCGCTCCATATATTAAATTCTTTGTCCAAAGCCAACAACAAAGCGGACCAGCTACCGCGAAGCATACAAAGAGAAAATCTGTTATATTGTCACTCTTTTTCCTTAGGTCGCCGGGTATGTCTTTTAATTTTAAAACGACTTTTGCTTTCAAAGTCTTATAAAATCCATCCTCCTCAAACGTAAAGGGTGAATTCCGTGGGGTGTCGGCTTTCTTAATAAAATATTTGGGTAACAGAGCTTCGGCTGTACTGTTTATGTGATGTGTTTCAAAGGCTTCGGTAATATCTGTACCCTGGAAACAGGAATAAATTTATTACTGGTATTAATTCCGAGCATAATTATGCAGACATGATGTAGACCGATGTTTTACATAATATTTGTATTACAAATAAGGGGTTAGATAGTATATTAATGATTTGTGTATTTTATTACATAGTTTTAAGATATATATATTTTGACAAATATGTTTAAATTATAACATGTATTATATTCTATAAATATTGTATCAAAAAACATGTCATTAATAGATTTTATAGGTTATTTAAGACATTAAAATTGTATTTGGCTTATAACAATAGTGTTTTATTTTTTTATATACATATATGCAAAAACATTTCTTTACTTTTTAAATGGAGGTAATATTTTTAACGCAAAAACTTGAATTTGGTTATATGAGATATAGACCTACTATTATATCTTTTTTTTATGACTTCAAAGTTGTCACTGTAAATACTATTTTTAAATTTTATAATGATGTTATTGATTGGTTGATTTTAACATTTAAATGAAATATAGTAGGACCTCGGAGTACATGATAAATTTTTAGTCCGATGACTGCCATTCGCCAAGCGGAACAACATATAATTCAGTTATTTAAAAAACAACTACCGCCAGAGATGATTGTATAAACCTGTTCTCTTGTTGTTGTTACATATTCGTATTTATCTGCTGTAACTTTAAGAAAAAATATACCAAAACTGTCTTAAATCAGAGTATTCTAGATATCTGTAAAATGTTTTCCTCTACTGTCTATAAATAAGTACTTACACGTACGTAATATTTTTTGTACGTGACAATACGTTACACGTTTTTCTTTCTTAGGTTTGACTATTTTGTATTTTTTATATTCACGTTACTGGAAAATTTATTATCCATACCTATATCTTTAAACGTGTGCAATATAACAAAAAACAAATAATAATTTAAGAATATTTTGAACAAAAGATATAATCAGGCGAGAATTATGATAAATATGGAGTATAAGTGAGTGATATGATGAGTTTTAAAACAATTTTAAAGTCGGCAACAAAAAAGTTTATTTGAAGGTTGCTCTACCAAAGGTTATTTCCTCCTCTCTTCAAGGAGATTAAGTTGCGTTTGAAACTTGTTGCTAATGTAAATTCCTTTTAAATATCGCTCACAACTGATGATGCTAGAAACTGGTTCCGATAAATAAAATAACGTTTAAAAGTTTCGTTTATCAAAAAACTTTTCAGATTTCGCTACGTCATCGATGTTTTTAGAACGTAATTGGAAAGTTTTAAAAGATTTTTTTTACATTAAAAGGGCGTAACTAAGGTATAAAGGGACCATTATGCATTAACAGGATTAACAATAATTACCCAGAATATATTTGTTTTATCAACTTACATTATTAAATATTGTTTTTTAAAAAAAATTTGTATTTTTCAGTTTTCTTTTCGATTGATAAACATATCCTTTACACTTCTAAGGATATCCTTACATATATGTCTATGTATAAAAATAAATTTTATTTCATCAACAGGTTCTGATTTGTGGTCGAATCAAAACTAGAAATAATAAATAATATAGAAAGAGAAGACAACACTAGAGATTTTTATAAGTGATTGTGTTGGAATAAAAATATTTGTGAAAAGAGGTTAGAGTAATTTTAACATATTTACCTTTTATGTGTAAAAATAAAATTTTACCTATAATATTCTGCATCTTAAATAGCAATATCTTCATTTCAATTAACTTATCATGAGGATAACTATGAGCATATTATTATTTGATACTGTTCTGAACTATTTAGGATCGACATAATTTTTTAAACTTTTTTGTCACAAGCCACACCTCTTTGACCCTTTTTCTTTTGGCCCGGCTCATATACTGTAGACATTTTTTAACTACATATCTTTCACCTACTATTAACATTCACACAGTAATAATAATTTTCACTTTAGCTCTGCAATCTTTTATCCCGCTATCAAACTACTCCAACATATCGCAGTTAAAAAATTTCAAACGTGTTATGACTTCATACAGGGTAATTCAGGGGTAGTTTGCCATAAGGAACAGATGGCCCATCCAAATAATTCCTGAACGGTTGGCTAGATGTTGCTAGTAATGGTTTAGTTTGTTTTGTAACTTGCGTAATACATAGTAAAGGTACGTGAAAATGTTTAGTCGAAGAATAATTTTTTTATTATTTGTTTTGTTATAGTAGAAATATATTAAGAGGGTTTTTGTCGTGACGTTAGTTTTCTAAAATAATAGTTATTTTTGTTTGGTTGCAAAGTATATGAGTCAAAAAAATTCTAAACTCGAAATTACTCGCATTGTGTTGTGAATTGTTTATGGTGTAGTCATCTCTCCCGGATGAAAAAAAGGAGATTTCCAGTATTAATCAATATATGATTGAAATATAGAGATATGGCCATTCGAGTTTTAAAAGAAAACATTTGTTTTAAGCGATCACATTAGGTATTGTAATTTTTGTAATCATAATTTCAACGTCGATTGTTTAATAACAAATACAAAATTCTATAAAAACATGAAAGTATTCTATAAACTTTAATCTGACCATTAAAATTAGAATAATAAAAATATATATTTTTGACAATTGAAACAAACCTTGGTCATTGAAAGCCACTGTGAGCCCCCAGGATGAGATGGAATAAATTCGGTGAGGTCGTAAATATTGTCATGAATTCTCCAGAAACCTTCAGCGCCATCTTGAATTTGTTTCGCTTTTATCCATTTTTGTGGACTCCTTGGCTCTTCTTCTCTGAACAAAGGATATTTCAGTTTCGGAAAACTCACTTGCCGTCTTTCCGGGTCAGGTGCCATTCTTACTGAAATTAAAAATAAGAAATAAATAATACATAAAATAATTCCACCACACTTTATATACGTACTATTCATAACTCTTAATTCCGCACACATAAAGTGACTTCCAAACAAATACGTCAAGTCATGAAAATTATATGAAATTTTCCGTTCATAGTACAAAGATATAATGATTTTATGATAGATGTTTTCTGTACTGGATGTCAGTTGTAAATTGCGAATAAATTAGCTAAGAATAAAATATATAATAATGGTATTTATTAAACGTAGAAAAACGTAGACATTTTTTAGATGTAATATAATAATAGTGATTACTATTTCACGTGTTTGGTTAACACGTGAATATTATTAATTGAAAATGCTATTAGTAATCTAATTTGGTTCCAATGGATGTATTGTTAATACTATTCAGCTATTATCGTTTCCATAAAGTCTTTATATTCATGATTGACACGTTTAATTAAAAACACATTAAACAAAGTGGGCAAAACAGTTTAATATGTTATTTGTTTGAGACAGAGAGTATTACATCAAGCTTACAACCGTATATTTTTAAATATTTAGTTTGAATACGGCCAATAACTCTTTAGACCATAAAATAGTACTTTGAATACATACGCAATAGTAAATTTCAATGAATTTTTTTCTTATTCCTGTAACAATTTTTTTTTGTAAATTATACTTTCAGTTAAATAATTATGTTTTAAAAAAATACGTTTTGAGACATTTGTAACTGTGTAGATAAATTTCCAGTTTAAATTTGTATTTTAATAATAATACTTGTTTTGAAGGCTATTTTGGTAACTATAGTTATCACGCTAAGGCTCGTTAAGTTGTTCCCAATAACTTCTTCTTAACAAATAAGATATACATAAATATATGTACAAAGATCTGATAATAATTCGACAAATTAAAAATGGAAGTTAAAATGTAAGCAGTTTTTCTTACTTAAATATTCAAAATAAACAATATGGAACACATACATGATATGAAAAAAAGGAAAATGAAAATAAAAGAATAGTGTAAATAATATTTTTTCTATTAAATATGTTAGTTTTCGAACTTACTACTTGTTTTTTATTAATTTAACCACACTCCCGATGCGACGTTTTGACTACTTTGCAGCACCGTGATCACCGACAGGCGAGATGAAAAATGATATTTTCATCAGAAAACATTAGTTTTATTGAAATGAATACTCTTTTAATGTTTGTTTACTTAATTTAGCCTGAAGCATTTAACTAATAATACTAATTTAAATAAAACTAATTTAAAATATAATCATTTACAAAATATATTAATCCTGACACATTCTAACACGGTTATCTTAAGATTTGTGCGTCCTCAAATATCACGTGTGCGTCATATTAATACCCTCCCCCCGAATCCACTAACGTACGAGTAACCACTAACATTAGCGCAGGGGACTGTAGTTTTTAATAAAATATTTTTTTTAAATATATTGATAATTTTGGTTTATAATTGAACATTTCTTTTGATAAATAATGAATTATTAAATATGAAAGAAAGATAAGCATTAGCCTTTAAATGTTTATATCTTCATGCTTCTATATTAAATACTTGACCTTACTTAAACGGGTAAGAACCCGTCCATTTAACAAGATGCCCGTAAAGTTTAACACATTTAATATTTATAAAAGTAATAGTTTTTGAAGATTACAGTCATTACTTTCGCTTATGTGAGAACATATTTCGAAGGAAAATTTTATTTACGCAATTTATATATAAGAGAAGAGTAAAATTTACAGGCATTTTCTTTACTTTAGTCATAATATGATCTTCCTCGGGAAGGAGGTAATAACAGTTTAATTTGATAAATTCGTGACGTGAAAATCTTATCTTAAACTCCTTTTTATGTATTTCATAAAGTCGAAGTACTTTTTATTTTCACAAAACAAAACATTAATTATAAACTATAGTTTATTCTACCTTATTAAAATATATGAAATTGACGTCTAAAATGTAAATAACATACTAATCATGCGCAATTTCTGATGATAAGATATATTTGTTGTTTTAAAAACAATATGTTTATGTATATTATTTTTATCAATCGTTTTTATCATAGTAAGAATAATATAAGAATAACATAAGACTTTAAGAAAAGCAGGTTTTTTCCTATTATACAGGGTGACTGGTGAATTACAATCGATACTTGAGGACGTGATATTTGACGATCATATAATATGACAAAATAAAAATTAATATAACATAAATATTAATAAACTTCTAAGTAAAGTTAACCAAAAGTTATGTAATTAATTAAGCATCGTGTGAACACCCTACAGATTAGGTATACACACACACACACACGTGCGGCGGCGTGGTGTTGTATCAGCACGCCGCCGCACGCGTCCACACTTGGAACACTTGGAACGTGTCCACACTTTATTTATTTATACGGAAATTTGGTCAAAAATTAAGTACCTATTTTTTTTACATAATTCGAACGAGAATCATGTACCGAGTATTCTCCTTAAATATTGATAGTAATTCACCAGTCACCCTGTATATATTTTTCGTATAATAATTTTTATTTTGTAAAAATATCCATCGGAGTAAGACAGGAAAAAGTCTTTTTATCAACTTCCATCTTACTCGTTCTCCTACATTGACGTATGTTAAAAACCAATCAGATTTTTCTACGTGAGCTCAATACAAAACTAATTAATTTCCAATCATTTTAAATGTATACGTCAAAATTGTATGAATTTACATTCCACATGACTTTGTAACTTACTATAGTTAAGTTCGTTTTTGTTTTAAATAAATATGAAAGAAAAAACTCTGTAGGTAGGTAGGTCTTTCAACTACTTTTTAAATAAAAACTTCGTTTCTTTACGAAATAAAAAAAGTATTGTGAATGTTTTAAAAGCAAAATCTGATAAACATCCAACTAGGCTCCAACGAGGAATTGAATGTTAAAAAACGGAACTGATTGCTGATTCCTCTTTTTATGCAGGCCGAGCGAATGCACTTATTTCATACGGAGTTAGAACTTTGGCCACTTGTGTTCTTTTAAAGGTTTCTTTCATGTATAGGGGATAGGTGTAAATCACTTTATTTTCTATGTTCCTAGTAAGGATAAAAATGTAAAAAGATTCATTGTTTATTGTTCACATTTGCTCTGTTACTATATTGTTTGAAATAACAGTAAAATAAAAAGAATATCATCAAAACTTATTCACCGTATTAATTCAAGAATCTTCATTGTGCAATGTACATATATTTACATTTTTGCAATGTGATTTTTTTGATTCATAAAATATTAAGACAAAAACAACTTGAAATATAACGCTATTAATATATCAATCCCAAATTACGTTTTTAATGAGATTTATGTTATAATATTTTATGTTTAAGATAAGATTTATATTAATTATGCTTCAAAACAAGTACAGAAAAAAAAGCTGTGAATTTTGTTTTAAACATAAAGCGTTATTATTAGTTGTTTCCATTGTTTCGTTTGGTATGGAAAATAACAGACTTTTTTTCTACAATTACCATTCAAATTTTTATTATCCTACTAAAGTAGATTCGTTATTTTGTACAAATCGTATTAGTTAGTGAATAGACCCCACTGAATCAAATTAGAAGAAAAATTGTGTTTAGTTAATCAACTACATATAATGTTCAAATTTCACATAAAGTACTTTTGGTTCCACGATTCTTATAACATTTCGAAACACAATGTACCAGTCAAATTCAATGAATATAAAAATGTTAATATCTATGTATAATAATATTAGATATTTGTAACACATATAAATATCTTATCTTTATCTTTATAAATATATCTTAAATTTTTATCTCTTAATTAATTGATCACTTCACATTTAATTTAACTGTGAATATAGAAAACACATTGGACTTAAACTATAATGATATCCCTTGAAGCACAACTTGCAAGTATTAGATTTCAACAAAGAAATGCAATAAAACATTGGCTCCGTTTACAGAGTCAGGAAAAAAATGTTTAATTTACACACATTTGCTCAATTGTGTTTTGAATTTGAATAGTCGTAAATAGACTGGGATTGGAAACTAAAAAAATTGAAGAATCGTTCAGTGCGATCACAAATTCATATAGGATTAATGGAAAAGTCCAATAATCTTAAGCCGGCTTATCTGTTGTATTGATGAGTCGCATTAATGGGTGTTATTTTTTATCAAAACGAATGTTTTTCAGGGCAATGAACGTATCTTGTACTTCTATATGGTGGATATTTTAACGGTCGTTTGTTTTGTATTGTTCGCGATTTGATCCCTATGTCTTGTTATTACTCCTCTTTGTTGGTGAATGTAACCCATAAAGACTTAGTTCTTGGGAAGAAACGCTTCTTAATTGTTTTGTACAATTTGATCACTTTTAAAAGTAGTTAACATACTACGGGTATTATATTAAAAAACCTTCGCACGAAGGCTTTTGTCGAATTGACGGATGGATGATTCTGCCACCTTGTATATAATGTTTTTTATTTTTAATGAATTAAAATTTAATTTTAGTTATGATAATAATAAAATAGTACTTGCAAAAAATATTATTATTTTATTATTACTAATTTATCACATTACATTATAATAGGCATCGCTATCGAATTTATTATCTATTATGTAATTTATAACAACGATTCGTGTTTAATTGTGTGTGACCTTTAATAAATAAAAATCAAGAATAAGATTAACTACAGTTTTTAATTTAGTTTGTTAGAATGTAATTATTGATTATTATTTGCTTTTATTATACCGACAACAAACTTTTACCGTTATTTTTTATTTTCTGTAATTTTATAGTAAAGATCACTTATAAAGTTCATTAAACCCAAAAGGTAATCGGTTATTCCGAAAGGAGTTCCAACGTCTTAAATTTTAAAAGCAATTTTTAAAAATATTTTATATTTTAAAGTTAGAATGTATTTTAATGCTTCGCACATTAATAAAAGTTAAAGAATGTTTGAATTTTAATTTCTTAACATAGGGTCATTGGTAATGAATAAATCGTTTGCGGTAATTATAATGACGTAGGTAGATATGTAACAAAAAATTGTTGACAACAACAAAACATGATCATTAAGTCTAAAATAAAGGATAAATAACCTCTTATAAAAAAATACTTGCCTGAGAACGAGTTCGATGATAAACAATAATAAGAATCAATGAATTATTATGAATAAGATATAACTTTAAAATTATATGTTAATTGAATGTTGGATCACTACCGTCCGTTGCGCGATACGGTTTGTCGGTTACTGATTATTCTTGCGCACACGATGTTTTTATTCAATTCCGTTATGCTTATTAGGGATATTCAAGTTTGTAGTATGACAACCTAGATTCTAGATTGTATACTTATATTATATTTATTTAACCCAATGTCTAAATTAAAATGTGATGGAGGGACATATCATGATTCATACTGTATACCGGCGACGTATAGAATAACAGGACAAGTGAAAGCCTAGTAGCTTAACAAAGGTACAGTGTCAATAAATAAATTATACTTTATAAATCATAAGCAAAGACCGTGAAATATGAGTAGCGAAGCGTTTGTTATTTATAAGGTATCAGATATATTAATAAGATTGCACAACAGACAATACGTTTTTTGCACATTATGATACTAAAACCAATTTTATTTATTTACGGATCCCCTAAAATTTATAACTACAATTCCATATCGAATCTTACCTGGAAAGATTGCTTCATAAGATTTTAAGAATTGAATAAATCAGTTTATGTTTACTTTACTTGTGTTTATTTCCTAATAAATAAGTGTTTTTTTTATTTCTATAAAAAAACACTTAATTATAAAGTAAGAATCACTGAATTGTAAAATGATAATACTTATGGGGCTTTACATCAGCAGCCGTTATCAATTCACTGCTAGACATAATTCTCTCACAGAGCACACCACAGAGCTTGATTGATTGCAATCAATATTATTAATCTTCAGCTCTTCTTCTTCTATCTCTGCTTACTACCTTACAGAGGTGATCGTCCCATTAAGATACATTTGTGTCCTGCACTTCGATTGCTATTGCGCTGTCTACAATTTCTGACTGTTTACCTGTTCTGCCTCAAATGGGCCTGTTCCCTCTTATTTTAGATTGCTAGTCTTCTAAGTGATAGCTTGATAAATAGTAGTGAAGTGACTAGAATCTGGTGGCTGGAATCTGAAATCTCTTCGGTTAGATCTACCTACTTTGAGTTTATCTAGTTATCTTCAACTTGTGATAACTTTAAGTGAGACTAAATTATGGCTATAGATCCCCTCTCAAAATTTTGTTAATTATATCTTTGGTTTTATCCAAATTCATTAGAAGATCGATTTTCTGAGATTATGTAGCCAGTTTATTCAGCATCCTTTGCAGCTCCAGCAACGTTTGAGCCAGTGTAATGACGTCGTTTGAGAATCCTAGACAAAATATATTGTGTATACCATTTATATTGCCACGACGCGCATTTCCAGTATCTTCAACACATCCTACATTGTGTTTTTGGATATTTTTGGGTATGACGTCATCCCTGTTTTATGCATTTGCAGTTTTCTCACTTAAAAAACAGTTTTAATGATACTTTGAGCTATTTAAGAGGAAGATTTCCTGTCGCCTTCCGGATCTGAGCTGTGACCGGCCTCGTCTGAGAACACATAAGCATTGAAATAGAAATAAAATGTATATATATATTTAATTTCACTGTTCAAACAAAATAAACCTAATTTATATTTTTTAAACCGGTTTTATAGCGTTGAACATACTAAACAACTATCGACAAAGTAGCTTAACAAGTTTTTAAAAGAATTAATATGCAAAATATAACAACAATATGTATATTATAACAATGCTTTCAGTAGTAAGATGGTAGAGGGTAATGAAGTTAATATATAATTGTTTGCTTTAAATGTAGCTAGTTCAGACAATTAAGATGAATTGAATCTGCTACGTCTGCGATCATTAAGTAAATGAATGATTGCTTTATAGCGTGGTACTTTTGATGTTCGTTACCAGACACGAAAAAAGTTCCTGTAGTATCTTTGTTTAAAGATAGATGTAAAATAAAAATCAATTATGACAAGGGACATTTTTTGATTTGTTTATGGATATTCAGATAAGTAATACGGTAGTAAAGTGTATTTCTAATACTTTGATACTAAAATATTTTTATACTTAAATATACTCTTACTAAAACTTTATACGTTAATAAAATTTAACCCGAGGTTTGAAAAGAATGCTGTATGAATTTGTTTTAAATATTAAACACTTTTTAATATTTAAAAAATTGACCCTAAAAGGGTAAGGTTGTTTTTTTATCCAAAAAACCCTGCATAGAAGATCAGAAATGAAATATCGCTGTACTTTCATCGGAAGGTAACATGTTAAAAACATTTTTCTTGCATTGGTATTTTGAAACCTATTTTAAGGATAAAAAATCCTTACGTTTTCCTTTTGTTATTGAGTTTATATTTATTAACAGTAAAATTGTTGCCAAGTATGTCAACACACTTAATGTCAGCATACATTTTTTTTTACTAAATTAATTATAAGGAAAGTGAAAAAAAAACAGTAATCGAAGGTTTTTATTCTATAGAACCGTTTATCTTATTCAAATATTTATAAATATAAAAGTATTGCCTGCTATTTTCTTAGATTCACCTAAATTAGAAGATTAATTTCTATTAAACATGTAAATTGCATAAAATATTTTCAAATATTTTGGGGGCTTACATCACTGTTAAATATTTAAATAATATTATTAAAGCACCTTTAAACTTTTGGAAGAAATACATCTCAGTATTGTTGAAAAAGTATGCAATGAATTGATCAATTAAGTTAGTGATTCTATCTTGTATCAAACTAGCTTTTTGCCTGTTTGACACTGATTTGGATTGAGTCAACTTAATTAGGTGCTCGTCTTGTGTTAACATACATATACAAGGGTCACTGCGGTGATCGTTTTCGGTTTGTATCCTGACAATCGACAAGGTACTCTAAATATATTTTGAATTTGAAGTAGACTTAAGTCATATTAACTATTAAAAAGAGAATAATTCAAGATCCGAAAAAGGCTGCTTGGATTTTTAATTCACCAGTTGCTCTCCGATAATATATGTAGTAGGCGTTGGCAGTATGTCGGCTAGGTTGGGGCACCTAACAATAAATTTTAGGAACTCCTTTAAAGTTGTAATGGTGTGTAATTCTGCAAAACAAATATGCAAACGAAAAAGTCGTAGCCATATAAGATGTGGTGGAAAAGGCTTCGTATCGTACCAAAATCTTTTACACGATAATTATTAGTTCAGAATTCACTAATTCCCATTTAAAAAAAAACTTCAATGTTACTAGACTTGTGTAATTCTCGGCGGTATATTAAAAAACGGTTTAGAATTTTTTATATCTAATTAACGCCATATGTTTCCATCAAATAATAATAATAGTCTGTATAAAATAAAATTAAAGCTTCTTCTGAACAACGGTATCAGAGAGTATTCTTTAAAATAAAATCAAATTAATTTCTTTTTAAATAAAACTTGCATTAATAATTAAATAACGATTATGCTTGCTGACGTTATTGCTAAAATGTTATTTTATTTGAAATTTATATTCCATGTAGTTTCCAATATAACTTGTAAAATTGGAAAAGAGAGAAGTAAAATTGGTTTCAAGAAGACAACAGCAGGTTATGCACTAAGGTTTAAAGCGATACAATTTTCACTCTATTTAGGGTGCTCTACTAAATCCGATATCTTGATGAGATCGGGTATACAATTGAGATTTACACTGGCACCGGCTTATTGAATTTGTTCTTCAGAATGTACGTAGCGTGTTTTCGAGTTTCACTTTGTGTTTATTGTAACCTTTAAAGGAAACGAGGTTCACACTGTATTATTTTATACTCTAAGGAGTTTTATATAACATTAACAGATATTATTTCACGTAGTGCTTTATAGGTCGGAATAAGAAATTTTTAAATGATTTGTAAGTATTAATCAAGTGATCACAACGAATTCTAATAATACTTCTTAAATTTCTGTTAGCTATGATTTCGTAATATTTCAATATTTTGCTTTCCATCCAGCTAAATTCCCGAGAAATGCTTATACTAGCGTGTTTATGAAGATAATAGTTTTAAATGATCCTCATAATAATTATTGTTGCTATATTTCTGACAAAATACTATGAGTATATATATTATAAGTATTCTGACAGAATTGTAGAAATGTAGCTACATGTAACCTCACTTTTTTAATTTCTCGGATTAGCAATGGTGAAGAATAATAATATTGCTAATTTAAAAAGTTAGGATTTGATTGAATCCTATCTTTGAAAATAAGAAGTTACATTTTAATGAGTATACTTAAAGAATGAAACAATAGAATTCAACACAAAAATATTTTCAATTATTAGTTTGCTGAATATATTACAAATCAAAATCTTCTATATATGTATATAAAAATGGATTGCTGTTCCTTAGTCTCGCTAAAACTCGAGAACAGCTGAACCGATTTGGCTAATTTTAGTCATGAAATACTCCTGGAAGTCCAGGAAAGGTTTAAAAGGTGAGAAAAATTGGAATAATTGCCGGGAAAACCCTAAAAACAGCCCTTTTCTATTTCCCATACAAACGTTTTTTTTTGACATTAGATTTGACAACTAACTAATATCTCAATCATTCTGTTTGATTGAAACAGGAAAAACCTGATTATTTATGGCCTTTAAGACGGAATAGAGTTTACCTGGTCAGCTTCTTCTTCTACCTGGCAATTTCCCAGCTATAGCCAGGGTCTGCCTTACATGTTTGTGAATAGTTTTGGCTAATTGTTTTTACGACCGGCCGCCTGCCTGACATCAACCCTCTCTTTGGGAATCAACATAAATCAGTGATGTCTAAATACTCTTAGAAAGTACATATGACTTGGAAAAATCATATTGGTACTTGCCCGGTCCAGGATCGAACCCGCGCCCTCGGCAACGAGAGGCGGGCCCTTTAACCACTAGGCCACCACTGCCTGGTCAGCTATACCTACATATATTACTCTTGACCAAACTAACGCGGACGAAGTCGCGGGTAAAAACTAGTAATAATATAAAAGTATGAAATATTGTTGAAATTTCCTAGGATATGTAACAACCTTTTCATAATTGTCTCGTTTTCGTTCATGTTTAAATTTATCATCACATAGTAACATAACATATTTAAGACCAGAATGACAAAAATGTCTATCGATTAAAAAGAGAATATTTAAAATCGTGTCAGAAAAATTCTGTTCAATTAAGAACTTTATCCTTTGTGTAAAATATTTTATAAACAAGTTAAACGCCTGGAAATATATTGTGCCTTGTACGATATATTCTCATTCTATTTATTAAACATGTTGAGAGGCGAGCGTTAGTTTATAATTGGAAGTCTCTTAGAACAAGTGTGAAGGAGACATAACTGTGAAAATAATGTCTCTTCTTTAACACTTTACAGAAAGGTAAATAGTCAATTTTGCAGAGACGAAATTGCTCCGATTCTGTGATAACTTTAAGAGTACTTACTTTCAATGAGTGCTCTTTGCGAGGTCGTGCGTAAGCAAATTATGTAGAATTAAGACGACTCGAGAAATCATCCTGTCACAGGAAGGGAAATTTAAAAATACGGATTTAGTTTTGCTGTGGAATAAAATATAAATTTTTGTTATTTATTTAGTAAAGACTTCATATGTGATTTGTATAATTTATTATAGATAAGTTTCTATAATCTGTTCTTCTTTATGCCTCCTTTTAATAAAGGTTAGATTACAAATTTATTTTCTTTTACATTTTCATTTTATTATACAAATGTAAACGTTTAAAACGTGAAAATAAAATTTTAGTGACGGAATTTTATCTTTCTTAGTTAGCAAAAATTATAAACATTGCTATTTGTAAGAAAGACACGATAAGTAGAATTACTGACATTTAGATTTATGGGATATTACAATGCCTAAATATTTTTTTTCTGAAACTGACCAACACAGTAACTATGTACGCCTAATTGAAGCTTAACTCCAAGTTAATTAATTAACTTGAAAATAATGGTAAGAAAAATATTAATTTACAATGCATTGGAAAAAGTAGTGAAAAATAAAGTGAGCGACTTACTGGATTTCATATAGTAGAAGTATTTAAATTATTTACATATAATGTGACATTCTTGGAAATTGTATATATTGCATTATCTGATCTCTCCTTTTGTAAAATGTATAATATATTTCGTAGAAATAAAGTTCACGAGTAATTTACTTTTTTTAACGAATTGTGGTAATTTTTGTTGTTCACGGAAATAACTCTTCGTTTATATTATAAGGGAAGGCGAAAATTCAATTTTGCAGACGAAATTGCTCTAGTACTGTGCTAACTTTGAGAGTACTTACTTTCAATGAGATTCATTCCTATATTACTCGTATGAAAATTGTTTAGGATTAAAGCGATTCAAATACCTGTTCGATAGAGAAAACAAAATACGTTTTTTTTATCACACGTATTTTAGAAATTAGATTGGTTTAATCTCGATTCTGTAACAGTTTGAATTTTTACTGAATTATGTATTTAAAATAATATTCATATATTTTAAATACATAATTCTTGTTTGTTTGAAATAATTGTGTAGTTAATTATTTATCATTAAGATCATATTTATTTTATTATTTTGGTACAAATGTAACATATGAGCCTTACGTTATTCTTCTTCTTCTATCTGGCAATTTCCCAGCTACAGCCAGGGTCTGCCTTACATGTTATGAATAGTTTTTGGCTATTTGCTTTTACGACCGGCCGCCTGCCTGACATCAACCCTCTTTTTGGGAATCAACATTAATCAGTGATGTCTAAATACTCTTAGAAAGTACATATGATTCCGAAAAATCACATTGGTACTTGCCCGGGTAATTAGCCTTACGTTATTATAATTTGTCATATATTTATGTTATATAAGTTGTTGTGTTAAGATAAATTATATTTAAAATGATTTTGCTTAAGTAGTCATGTTATATTGTTATTCAAAGTCAAAGATATACCCAAAATCGCAGTGACTGTTTTAATATGTTTTTATTGAGATTTTATTTTGTCAATGATACATATATGAAAATATATTATTACTAAAATAATTTCTTCTATTAATTGTGGTCGTTTTGTACAATTTTAACTTTATGTCATTCGCTGGTGCTGCTTAGAGAAAACTAAAGTAAGATAAATAAAATCCATACCCTGGCCTGTAGTTAATGGCAGTGTGTACCCTCAGAGCGCTATACGGAACAGATTTAGTCATACAACTAGGTTTCTATTATACCTCTGATTAAACAATAAAACAAAACGTTATTTTGTTGCTTGTTAATAATATTTTAAATTGAACTAGGGAAAATAGGGGGAAGTGGCTCATTGACATAAGAATTTCATTAAATTCCTTTCACCAAAAATCTCTTTAAGGGGCATATCGCATAAATATTTAAAATGTATAGGTTAAGAGTTGATAGCATTTCCAGTATCATGTCTTTCATTAAAACGTCTTTGAAAAGGGTTTCACGTCGATCTTCTATAAGGGGGTGTTAGTATTAAAACCATTTAAAACGTTGTTGGTTACAGCCGCTTTTTATTTCCTGAACTTTGTTAAACAAAAGCCATAACTTGTAAATTTATTTATTATTAAAAACAAGCATATAAATGACGGATAAACAATGAGCTCACACACCAATTATACTCATAAAAAATTGTACAAGAATATTTATATGACTGAACAATTATAGAAACCAGATAAATCATAACACATTGCACATATATATTGGGAGGCAATATGAAAACCTTGTGTCTACATTAAATAACCTTTGTTGCGTTTGACAGTATTCAAAAGTTGGTGCACTCACTGAAATAATTTCTCTTTATAGATAACTGTGAACAAATATTTGGCCAATAATATATAAGCCTTTGGTATTTAATTTCAAAGCTTGTTAGTTGTTATTGCTTTCTATAAATAACAATACCGTTGCTGACGGTGTCACTTTTAATTAATTAATTTTGATGTAATAATGTCTGTTTTATATCGGCTTCACATCAGTTTTATGATACTGCAGCAACTGTTTCATTACGGGCGCCTGCTTGACGCGCTATTAACTATAATACGACTTTTGGCTTTTCGTCACCGTCCTATTTAGTCAACGTTAATCAAGTTAGTAATGTTATTTTATTTTATATTATGATGATAAAATTTTACTCCTATAAAATTATAAATAGATTATTAAACTAAAAAAGTGTATATTTAGATTCTTTATGGTTTCAAATTAATATTAAATTATTCTTATAAATAGCTGATATTTGTGAAAAATTAAACTCAATACTTAAAATATTTTCTTACACGAAAAGAAAATGTTATGTTTATTTAGTTTAAGCACAGAAAAAAACAATAAACTGTCTATATATACATATACATGTATGACCATTTATAACCAAATCCTTATTTCAATTCCAGTGAAATTCCTCAAATTAATTACTCATTCATAGAAATATCATTACGACATTCAAATACATACGATTTTCAATATATGGGCTTTTCATATAACGCTTTATACCTGAAGTAACCCACCTTCATTTTCCATTTAAATTAAAAAGGGTATTGAATATACTCCAATAATTTTATACATCGTGAATGTGAAACTTGTAAGTGTACATTTCTGCTTTGAATGCATCTATATGTTGGGTATTTAATCTGATTGAGATGTGGTTTTCGTTAGATGAACGATATATACATATTATCTTGGACTTGTGTTTACCACAAATTTGCTCATTCAAGTAATTACGCAAGAAAAGTTTGTCTTCTTATTTTTTAATTACTTTTAGTCGTCTGAATTTTTTGAAGGTAATTTAAGAATTATAATTTATGCGGTAATGTTTTTTTGGTTTAACAAGTTATTGTCCGCGACTTCGTATTTATAAAAGCAAAGCAAGAAATGCAAACTTTTGTATTTATTAAAATAGAAAAATTATTTAAGGTCAGAATATTTCAGATCTTTCTACGAATAGGCTTAGTTTCATTATAAACTTAAAGTAATTATTTCTAAAAGAAAATGCCTTTCATTTTAATCGTTTGAATGAGTTGTCATTCTACCTGTCTAGTAATTGATGTGAAGTATTTTGAGCCGTATTGTCTTTCACATTAAAAGTAATTTAACGCCAATCTTCTTCGTAAAGATGCTGACAGTTTAAGTTAAGCTCGTAATCATTTAATTTGCTTAAAAGACATGACTTTTTCGAATATATTTTTTTGCTAAAACCATGGTTATTGTTAATAATATAAATATTAACAGCATGTCATGATCTCCAGACGTAATATGTAGAAAATTAAAAGATGAAAATTATTGGTTCATAACTTGAAGAATATATCAAATCGGAAAGCTTCTTGAGAGGCGATGATACGTGGAATTGACAAATTAATAATATTATATCCATACAACGCTATAATCCCGGCGGTATTTGATAATTTTTATAATCATTACTCACATTTCGAACAACATGAGATATTAATCCCGCATACAATTAACTTTAAACAATTTACTTAAGTAAAATATACTTTCGTTTTAATATATTATATGCCACGCAATAACTCACGATGTAGTTAATTATTCTGCTAACGTTTAGCTTAGCCATAACCTGTAATAAACCAGCCAAGCGTGCATTTCACGTTCGTCTTTTTGCTACGAGATAAGACAACTTAACTTAATATATTTTTAATAACAATAGAATTTAAATTTTAAAAAATCTTCTATAGTATTATAAAGATAAAAAGTTCTTTTGTTTTAGAGGGTGAAAAATGAAACTTAATATTATTAGTGGCGAGTAAGTTATGTAATCCTTTTGACTTACCCGTATCAAAATATAGTTTCATAAAATAAGGTCTGACAGTAAGAAATCGAAGTCCTCTGTGAGGTATTCAATATACATATAATGTTTTTGTATCCGAAACTGCTTATTGAATGTTTAAGAACTGATGCTCTAGATATATATTTTTTTGAGCTCGAGTCCATCCTTTCCTTTTTTACATCCAGGCTTGTCTTTATATATTACTATATGTACATTTTTAATATCAAAGATTTTATCAAATATATCCTTATGTTTAATTTGGGACCGACGAGCAGTCTGTCTTTATGTTTGTCACTCTGGATCTTTGAAAGGACTTGACAGATTTTGACAGATACTTTACTAGCAGGTGTGAAGATAAATTAAAATTAAGAACAGATATTACTATATTTGATCTTAATTTTACTGTATTTAGAAAACAAATAAATGGAAACGTGTACTCAAATATATATAAAATGTGGGATCCGAAACCTTAATCTCGCTTTTGTTACTTGCATTGGAAATAGTTGAAACGTGAATAGGTCTTGATTTTTCTAAACGGTCAGTTTACTTGAATGGCTATTCAGTTCTATGACTTTATCGTTAAGTTCCTAAATCTATAAGAAACCTTGTTATGTTAAGAACCAAATGATAATATTTATGATAATAGTATTTTTTTTTCTTAAAATTTTAGCATTAAGATTGTTCTTTGTATATATTTGTAAAGAATATTAAGAAATAAATTAATAAATACATTAAATAATATATAGTCAATAGGGTGGATGTAATTTTTTACATTTACATATAATCAATACAAGAGGAAAAGGTTCACAATATTATTATCGTCTATTTCCCGTTTATCTGATTGAAACTTGGTATTTCGTCTGTGAATAGAATTCTAATAAGTCACGATGGAACTCGCATGCAGTATACGTTATATAAAAAGTACAAGCACGATAAACGGTAGAAAACTATTGAGAGTAAGAAATAAGAAAAAGAAATACATATATATGTGATTTGAAAGGCGTCGCAGTATTAATTTAAGAATCATTGATTTTTATACAAAATTTTTCATAAGTTCTTTTAAATTCAAAGAACGACTTCATTAAAATATTACGGTTTATGTTTAAAAAAAGGTGTGAAATCTTAAAAAAACATCATAGTATTCAATTAAAAAACGAAATTTCTATAGCAAATAAGAAATACTGTAATTTGTTATAGTAAAGTAAATGATTTCGTCCTTACGTGTCAATTTATTGAAAGTATTCGAATATCAAGAGTTTGTTAGTCGTCTTTGCTCATAATCTTTTAGCCTAAGGCTAGATTATAACTGGCAATTTGATTGCTTTACATAATTTTATAATAATTTCGCTCTCCGTTCATACTCGTATATTTAATTTTAAATTAGAAATAATCCTTGGAGTATCGAGGATTATTATCTAAGTATAATATGAAATTTTTAAGAATTGGTTGATTTAAAATTTTATTTCTCACTGATAATGATTTATTAATGTTTTACATCGTTATAAGATTTGTTGGTATTCAATAGTGAGTTTAACCAAAACAACTAATAAATATGTTATAAAAGTCATATTACGTCCCATTTTTGCTACATAATCAGACTTATACCTTAATCACATACTTACCACCTTTTAGATATAGTCATTCACATGTACAAGATTATTAATTTGTGTATCAAAAAAACTTTATTCTCTAAACCATTTTTTTAACAATTTTTATAAATTATTATTTCATAGTTTACCATAATGTATCTGAAAAGGTACTTATTCGTAAATTCCTCATATTAGCCACACACAAAAATGTATTAATTTCTGCCACAACCTGTTCAATAATTAAATTATCTACCGCTGCCGCATGAATATTAAAAAAATATAATAATTTTGTTGAAACAATATTTTTTTATTTCGTTATATTTTAATAAGAGCAGTTAAATATTAAAGAGAGATGTTTTTTGATGAGGATTTAATAAATTTACTTTACTGTAATAGCCGATGGCATCATTTTATCCGTATAAATATTTAAACTCGATTTAATTAAATTTAAAGAATCAGAGAATAAAGTAACAAGAGTACAATTTAAATGAATTATGTTGTTCAATATTTTTTTAAACGTATTTTATATATTAACGTATATGATACGTTAGGATACGTATAACGTATCGTTATTTAATGAGTGCAGGACAAGTTTTCTTTTCTTAGTTATTTTTCATGTTATTCATATAATAATTGGACATGAAATATTTTATTTTAACAAAGGAATCTTATAAAGAAAAGCTAATTAATAAAATTTATAAAAATGTTATTTCAAATTTCAGTCAGAACATAAATGCTATTAGCGATTAAATCGTCACCACATTAAATTAACAAAATCAATAAAAAAATTATAAAATACAAATAATAATACACTTAACAAATAGACACTAAGATGAAATCAGTAACTTTGGTCTCAATCACAAAATTCGGTACTTTTTATTTCTAATCAGAATTTCTATTCGGTTATCATTACTTCTTACGACCTTTAATACTTTTTGGTACATTAAACGGAACATTTTAATAATGAAGTCGTTCTCTTGGAATTGAAGCGACCTAATCAAGGAGCACATTATAGCACAATCAGCAGAAATTGGTATAGAAAACGCTATTATGAAAACTGTAAGACTGGAAACTAATCAGAGATTAAGTCAGATCAATGTTATAATGAAGCTGTTATAAAATTAAATATCGTCTTTTAAATTTATTGTAATAAGTTTCTGAGTAATGTATTGGAAGAAATCCATCGTATTTTTTATCTTTAATATTTAATATATGTAAACGTTCTTAGGTCTGTAACTCATTAAAATTCTATTCACAATCGAAATACCAACTTGCAATCAGGTAAACTGGGAGTTGTAATACAAAATGTTGGGAACCGTATTCTTTTTTTATTGATTTTATGTTAATGTATAAGACAAAAGTAAAGTTAATATTTTCAATATAAGTAAATTTTAAATTATAAGGCTGTAATTATATGTAGTGTACTTAAATTTTATCGATTTTAAAAGATTACAAAATTTTTGTGTGATTCCAAGGATTGGAATGGACCTTTAATGAAAATAAAATTGTTAAGTAGTGAATATTACAGTTTTGAAAGTTTAATATTTATTATTATTGTTATTGAACATCGACGTTCACAAATTTTACTCCCAAAATAAGAGAAACAAATATAGCAATATATGTCCTCGTAAGTTGTTAGTTAACCACTATGAAAGGCGAGCGAGAGTTTATTTCTCTGTTTGTTTGAAAAGGAATTTTCCAATTTATGTAAAAATTTTTGCTTTTAAATTTAAGCTTATTCATCTATATGTTAGTGATAAAAGACTAGGAAAATTTTTAAGATTTTCCAGAAAAATAAACGATCTGGAAATTTTAAGTATCTTAAACACAATATACGTCGTTAGTAATTATACTTTATTCTTAACCTTTGCGAGTATTATGACTTGGGTCAGTTTATTTTATATCTAAGATTTCTAGCTAAGACTTATGTTTTAAATAACTAGAACAAAATAATAACAATAAATTGGTATAATGAGTTTTTTATTTTTTTATAAGATACACGTATTACTTTTACAGCAAGTTATTTTAATTTAATTATATAAAAATTTAAAAAATATGAAAATAAATTATTCGAAGTTGTCGTCATTGGTTGCACTTAAACCCTTGGAGCATTAAACCCAGTTTTATCAATATCAGCATGCGCTCTTTTAGAAGAAAATTCATCACTACCAATATATAAATAATACAGAAGTAAACGATGGTCAGTTTTCAGCTTTGATAAAGTCTGAAATATAGGTTTCAAACCAAACCAAAACTGGTTTGATTGAGCTTTAGGATCCTGAGGATGCTGACAGACCATGGTTGTAAAAATGGTCCTAATATTTTGATACTTTGTCCTAATATTTTGATTCCCCTTTTAAAGAATTATGGTTTAGTCACTCTTTACAGCTAACACTTCAACGAACAGACCCTATAGTTGTATAATACCCAAGTCGTAATCTGTTGACTAATATGGAAGAATCCTTAAAGCTCCTCGCATACTTTTTGGTTTAATATTGCTCAATACTATAAATTGTCTCATAAGCACAAAATATTTTCCGTAATCATCCGTTTCGTACTACTTAACTAGATTCAATTCTAATAGTAAAGTGCCTTTTATGGTCTGTGAATCCTAAATTATTATTCGTAATACTAGATATACATAAAATAATTGGGAGCCTTCACCTTTTGAAATAAAATCTTTTCCTTTTAGCAAGGATTTCTTCGATTTTTTTCCCTAACAGTCTTCTCAAGTTTTTTAAAAGAACAGCTGTGGTTTCATAGGATCGCTCAATAGCCCAGTACTCAAAAATTTCACTTATACTTACAGATATACCTTTGGTAGAGATTAAAATTATATGTCTGTTCATATCTACTTCTATTTACCACCTCACTCTATTTTAATATAACAAAGTATTTAGCAATTAAACCATGATATAAAATCAACAGAATCCAAAACCATAAGTAATGTTTAATTTGAATTAATACAGAATTTAATGCCAAATTAAGTATATAGTCGAACTTAATACATTTAATGATTTTCATTTTTGTTATAAATGTAGGAGAGATATTTAAACGCCGTAAATGTAACGTGTAAAATGTAAATGTAATCGTTTACCTTTATCACAAATTTACATAAACAAGCGGGGTAGAGGTTCCTTGTTGGAGCTTTAATGAAGCGATTAATTGCTTATTATGATATATTATTTTATGTATAACAATTATATTATCTATATGAATGAGAAATTGGCAGGTAAATTATTCAGCTTACTCTTATTGAGAACTATTTATTTCATTTGATACGAATTATTTTATTCTTTAACCCTCTTTATATATTATAAGCTCTCTTCTTTTGCTTACACTTTGATACAGCCATATGGCTCTAACTTATACAATACTTTACAGTTTGTGCTTCATTTCATTAACCGATTAATAGATTTTTGGTTTGATTAAAATAAGAATTTTAATTGAATGACAATAAGATTAACAAAAATTCTATATTAATCCTAAATTTTAAAAGATTACCTCATTAATTTCCATACGAATTTTATATGTATTTTATTAAATATTATTTGTACAATCAATGATGATACTTGAAGTATACATAAAAAAATTATTTAAATAATGTTACAAGAATATTTGGGTTGTTTACACCAAAACCGTGAAGCTTTAAATAAATGGAGGCTGTAAGGGTATACAGCTTTAACATTCAGTTTTAACAACGAGGTTTGAGAAACAAATATTTACAGTGTTAATGAAATATAAGGAGAGTTCATTTTAAGTTTCTTTATAAAGGTGTAAATGTTTGTTTTAATTTTGATAAACAATTATACAATTTTGACTCGTTCGACTTATGTAAGGCATCGTTATTGAGCCGAAGTGATTGACTTTTGAACATTTTTATATTCCTCTACCCTCGTCACACAAATCGCTTTAATTAACGCTAACAATCCATACATGTACTTTTAAATCAGTGGTGTTGACTTTCGTGGGTGTCTGGATTATTAGAAGTTATTCATATTTTTTTATTTTATAACGCTACCAATTTTTTTTTTGAAGAGAGAGTAAATTTTATTTTAAGCACTGAAATTTCCAAGATATGCAGTGATTCCAAAATATGCTACTCAGTGAAATATTTACATATTATTTTATACTACGATCTGAAAAAAATGTATTGTAGTATTAAACATGGTATGTATATTACACTAAGTTGCATAGCTTACTATACTTTTTTTAACTAACTCACTATTTACGTCTTAATTCATATTAAATATGTAATTATTATTTACCACGCGTTATTATGTTATTTGAGTTATAAGGCCACCGTTCTAAAATCATGCTTGGTTTTCACAAACCTTTTGTAAAGTGAAACAAAAATAATAAATATTTACTGGGTAAATCATTTTTAATCGAAAAAAGTTTGGAGAGTAGTTTTACAAATTTAAAGATAATTTATTAATTAATTTTAAAGTAAACTTTATTAATTAATTTTAAAGTAAACTTTATTAATTAATTTTAAAGTAAAGTAGCTAGCAGACATGATAAACTTAAAGGTAGAAAATATTTATGAATAACTCAAAAAATATATTATTTTAAAATCATAATCAGAGTAGACAAATACTCAGTGAATATTTCGAGTTTCCCGAATGAAATCATAAATTTACTCTGCTCAATAACGCACAAAAGAAAAGGTAATCGTAATGACGGAAATGATATCATTTTAAAATTTTGTTAGTGTCATAATATTATACTGCACAGAAAACAGCAAGTAAAAACTTTGACGTTTATCTGTTTCTGTTAAAAAAAAACCCTGAAAACAAAATAATAGAATTACTTTTTCTAATGATGTTCCAAAGAAAAGTTCGTCAAGTTATAATCTTAAGTAATGGGATATAAAAAGTTTAACTTATACAGAAACCTTAATTATTTTTGTTATAATTTTTTCGTACTGTATGTACTGTAAGTAAGTATACATATGTCAAGATTTTAATTTTGTTATACTAATTACATCAGAAAATCTTATATGACTTACAAGGGTTAAGTCGTTCCGATTAGTTTTTTTTTCTTGAACTTTGTTTCTTTATTTTTATTGTAATTACATCACGCATATTTCTTAGATGCTATAGTTAAAGAAACAGAGGAATAAAATTACGCACAAGATGTGTGAGTGATAATATGCGGCTAATAAAACAGGTGTTTAACGTCAGCAGTTTGGAATATATGAGGGAGCCAATCCCTTTTATAGGCTATTTCGGGATAATTCGCGTTTATTTTGCTTACTTAAGCATACATCGTAACTGTATCTCGAGAACAAAAGCACGGTAATGTAAGGAGAAACATTTTCCAATTTCAAGTTAACAAGATACTGTAAAATTTATCAGCAATTTATTCTTCCGTAATAAAAATATATAAAATCCAAAACGTAAACTAAAAATTTTTATTTTCAGTTTTAGGATTTTTTTTCATTAAAAATTGAGTTTTATAAATTATTACCTAACCTTCTAAAAAGATTTGCTTCTTAAACAAGGATAGAAGTGGTGTTATAATTATAATGAACAACTTTTATAAATTTAATTATAAACTAACCGAAATAAAATTTTGTTTACGCAAGTAAGCATCAAATATAAATATTGCAAATATGAGATTAAATTATATGAAAAGTATACTATGATATTGAAGCTAGTTACAAAGTATACGATGAAAGTTTCAGTAGCTCCAATAGTTTTTAAAGTTCCTATAATTATAAATTCTAAAGAAGAATCAAAGTAGGAAACCGTAAAAAAACTTTATTCCAGTTTCGCTCCTTGCGGTCTTATGACCATTTTCCGCTTTTTAATAGCGACTTTTTCTTCTCAGGATTTCGCTAAGTTATGAAAGTAGGACGACAATATTTTTAAAAGCCATGAAATATAGATTTTTCTGTAAAGAAATTTCTTATAATTATTTTTGAACATATTTTTTTATTTCTAATAATAAGTTAAGATCCTAATGACGTGCCAGCTGACTTTATTCGACATGTCCGTTTATCTACTTCTATTAATTCTCATACAGCAAACATTATATATCTTTTGAAAATACTTTGTAAAAGAAAACACATCAGAAACAATGACTTATTCTGAGTATTAATTTCAAATTGTAATAAATACAATTGTATGACACTTCAGCGATACACCAGATCGCACTACCGCTGTCTCGAGCATAACTGAGTCAAAATTAATCTTATCGCTTGACGGCTTAATGAAAATGATCTACGTATACATTAAAATGACAGAGAGGTAGGGTTGCGCATATATAAAAAATATTTTTTTTATAATTTCCGTTTAGTTGGTAGGTTATCTAATTAGTTTGTACAACCTTCATAATAAAAGAAATAATCCTTTTATCTTCTGTAAATGATATAAATTTTGGACATTCTACTTGTAATACAAAATAAAAAACTATTTTTCTATAATTTTTTTTTATATTATGGCTTCCCAAAGTTTCTGAGGTTGTAATGTTTTCAGTATATTTGCATCTAATGGGTTCCGATGAATTTTGGTCTAAATTTACCTCAAAAGGACACTTGCAATAACAATAATTATAGTACGGAAATATACGTTCTTATTATGATTTTAAAAATGTGGAAAAAGTTTAAAAAGAAGCAAGCAACCATTAATTTATATAATCAGATTGAACCATGAGATGATGCCTCATATTAGGTTTTTAATCTTTCAAACGTTAGGGTAATTACTGGGAAAAAAATGATTCTCAGTTCAGATTTTAATACAGTGATTTGAACTTATTTTTTATGTGTTAAAGGGATAAGTTTTGAATACATACTATATTACAAAAAATCGTCTTCAAAATTTAAAACGAATTTAAAACTAATGCATCGTTTTTATCGTTTTTAAGATTAATTATGAACTATTCAAAGGACTTTTGCATTATCAGAGGAAAACCAATATTACATTTAAATTAAATAAACATGGGAACATATTCAAAAGTACGTAATCTTTATGTGCGATTTCCTGACATGCTTATATGTGAAAATACCGTAGAAGATAAGATTATCCTTAGTCAAGATGTTGAATATTTAAGGATGCTGTTACTTTCTTGGCCACTGATACTAAACTAAGTGTATTATAGTTAAGGGCCATGTAATTTGAATTGTAAGCATTAATAAGCTCGTCTAAATCCCTTACGCTATGGGACAAAGGGGAGAGACGTTTTGTGTTTTCTCTTGATTCTACAATAGATGAAGTTGTGTGGAATTATTTAACACAGTTTTACATTCCGATTCCATCTTTTAGGATTATATTCGTATAATTATTTTTTAATATTTAAGAAGTTTGAAATAAAATTTGAATTAAAAACATAGAAAAAAATAATGTGTTGGGGTCTTTTTGTTAGGAAAAAAAAGAAAGTGTGGTTCAATAAAATTCAAAAATGTTTAAGTTACAAAATTTTATTTTCAATCAGTTAGAAATTTTAAATAAAAGGTACTTGAAAGAGCTTTCGTGAAATAATGATTATTTTATTTATATTAAACCGAAATATATGCAGAAAAACTTTTTAAAAGGGTTTAGAAAACTTATTTGAATTTAATAACTTTAATTCGTTTATAATCAAGTATGTATTAACTTGTTTAAATTTACGATGGACCCTAAAATATAATGACCTTCAGTAAATATTTATTCCATTTACTCCAATTTCGGAGGTATTATTTATACAATTGTAGACCAACTTTTGCCAAAATAATTAAAATTACTAACCCTCATAAAGTTTCAAATTATCGCACATTGTTATAACAATATTTTATGTGGAATTGTTCTACAAATATAGTGTAAGTATTAATATTAAAAGTGGTTATATTTACAAAAAAAATAAGAAACCATTTAATATATATCTAAGAATTCAAAATAATGTTTATGTCAGTTGTTTAAAAATTTGTAATGTCATAATGTTTGACATAATTTGTGACAGTTGAAATTAAAGTTACCTATTAATTTTAAATATTAGCTCAGTAACTGTACAGTTGCGTGGATTTTCTTCAGATTTCTCTGATAGTCAAAACCAGATAAAATGATAAAGGTCTGTTTAGCATATTTGATATATAGTTATGCGAAAAAACTAATTTGCATAAATATTTTCATTCATGTGAAACATGCCCCATTGCTACTATAAGTTTTAACATTTATTGAAACGAATCTCTGTTGTTTGTATTAAAGAGTTGCAACTTGGATTAAGAGCGTGGTAACGGAGGATTACTAACTTCATCACGAACAAAGTAGAAACACGTGCGTGGCGTGCTCTTAAGATCTAGAGACCTCACGTAGTTCGTGAAGTCAACTGAAAAATAATAAGTTGCTTTTATAAAGAAGTAGAGTACTTTTAATATCTTTGCATTTTTTGCTATTATGAAAGTTTTTAATCTTCACACGGATAAGGAATAGGTTTTATCAATCCATAGGCTTAAGAAAAAATATTATTCGTTGATTTGGACAAGAAAATAACACATTTTATTAGAAGAACAAAAAAGATCATTTGGGAAAACAGACGAAAAACAAGATTGAAATAGGGATAACCGTACCAAATTTATTATATCCTTTTTAATATACATGCTTATTCAAGAGTATATTCATATATGAAACAGAATGTATGTATATATGTTCATATACTCGTATGAAACAGAATAACCCCAAAAAGCATCAAAAAAGCGAAAATAGGATTTATATTTTCAATATATATACGTAATTCTTTTAGTAAATATAGCAAAGGGCTTTGTGCAATAGGTCGTGAAGGACTGTACATATTGAAGCTTATTTTTTAAATAACATTTAAAATGTTTCCTATTATTTCTACTCATAAAAAACATTTTCTTAATTCATACAAAATGCTTTAGAATAATAACAAAATAAAACATAGAAATAAAAAATAATAATTATTAGAATAAAGGTTTGTTTATGTGTGTTTTACAGGCAGTCAGAGGTATGTATAAATATAAAACACGGAGAAGTAGTTTATTATAATAATAGTTACAAATAACAGTTTCCAACTAAACTTTATATTTAATTATCCAAGGTACGAGAATCCACTTTTAATTTAAACAAAATATTGGGAATGAGTCTTTGCTTTTTGTCTTGTTTTGTAAAATTTACTTAATCCACTACTATTAGTTTTGTTGCTTATTTAGTTTTCATTTCAAACCTCACATACACGAGATTCCCAAGGGTATCAAGATGTCCTTTCTAATCTCACAGAGAAGGCTTCCTGTTGATTAGGTAAGTTCATTTAAGAGACTCAAACGATCATTACATGTATTTACGAGTATATACGTCAATATATATTTTATTCATAACGTAATAAGCCTCCGTTTTCTGTATTTCACGAGTTACATACATCTATTTATTTTTTTATTAGTAAAAAACCAATTAGTTTCAAGAAACAAAACGTGTCTAGAATTACAGGATGAGAAATTTTTAGTTCTAAGGGGTTTTCAAAATGTGTCCTAGAAATATTGTAATATTTTTACTGCACATTTATAAAATAATTCTAATATGTGAATACAACTCGTCTAAGATCACTTTATCATATCGTTAAATAAGAACCTATTTTTCATGAATGGTTAGAATAAGTAATAACCGAAATTCTTATAATTCTGTAGAAAGATTATCTTTCATATATTTGTAATATCACAAGGGCGTTGGACAAATTCCAATAACCTGTTTATTGGGGTCTGGTGAGGTTATCAAAGTTGGGGAACGAATTGTCATCTATTTCAATTCGTTACATGTCTTGAATCGTTTCATTTATAGTTTATAGAGAAGTAAAACAGAAGATATCGTTTAGTAATTTAGTAAAGAGGGTTTATTTATTTTTAAATATTTTATAAAAAACAAAAAAGAATGTTAACTTTAAAAATAGTTATATGAGGAAAAAACTCAAACCATATTAACCGACTGTTAGAAGCATTTATATTATATATCATTCCTAATACGGCATAACAAATAGTGGTAGTAAACTTAGTTTTTGCTGTTCAAAACGTGATTTTGGTATATAAAAGTCATAATTTTGTAAAGTAACTAAGCGGCTTTTGTTATCTTTATTCTTTTTTGCTACTACAATTACTTAATATAGTTTTTAATTAAAGGAACAACATAGGAAAACTGGAACTAAAAAAAAGAAAATATAACTTTTAACTTAAACACTATTTCCTAACCTAATCTATCTAATATAAATTCTAAATAAGTGTTCACTGATCGACTGAACGAGTAATGTAGATAAATATATGTACTAGTTTTATTTACTTTTCAGTAATCTAATTTTATACTTAACTAGTAAAATACTTAATAAGAAAGAGCTATACTAATCTAAACTTATATCACCCTACACTTATTCTCGTATTACTCGATACATTCAATAAGGTACAAAAACAAATAATTACGTTAGCGGATTTCATAATACAGGCAGCACCATTTATATATTTATACCCTATAGCTATATTACATATGTAACCTGTTTAAAATTTTTAAATAACATCTCTAACTAACATGTACATAAATAATAATATGAGTTGGAAATAAAATAATTTTTTAATTTCTAATTTTCACCTTTAAATTTTGTTACATTTGTTCCATCTTTGTCATAAGTATTTGTGTTAGTATAAGATAGTTATTGTAATATTTTAGAATATTTGCTTATGAGAGATATGATTATATTTTACATAATCCTTTGAGCTTAACAAATAAGTTGAGCATTATCCATTTATAAGATTGATGTCTCATTGAAATATAACTAAAATTATTCATAAAATAGATACATATATTATTATTATACCTTTTACAAATATTAAAATCGTCTCCATTCAAGAGATTTTTAGAAGATTAGCGTAATATCTGTAGAACTGTTCATTTGGAATGAACATCAAAGTAAACTTCTGAGTTTATTTAAAATTTTGTTTATTTTGCTTCGATTAATTAGCTTGTATTTATTAACATGTCAAAACAATTTATTTAACAGAAAAAATGCTGATAGCAGGGTGTGGGAATATATATTTTATAATGGAAAATAAAACTTTAAAAACGATATCGGAAATTGTAATACTCCCACATGCAACAAGTGGACATGATAAAAAATTTATAGGCAGAACTAAATTACAATTTATCCACTGATAGTTTAAAGAAAATTATTAACTAGTTAGAAACACATTGTTGTCCTGACTTTCAAGTCTATCACAAGGAAACTATGACAAAGCTCAAGAGTTAACAACTGCTCTGCTCTCACAATTTTTTGTAACTAATAAAGTTTTTAGTCCATTACTTTAATAAAAATACACAATTTAAATGAAATGAATCAGAAATCGGGAGTTTTATATATTTATTGTTTGTTATCTATCGTTCTTATATTTAAACCAATGCTTCTTTTTATCATCAAACTCAATAAACAAACATTTCTGAGTCGTATATACAACTTGATTTTATATTGATTATAATTTAAATAACACATTTCAGGTTGTAGTTTCTTCTCATGCTATTAATATCTCAAGTCCTAAAAGCGTTCAGTATTTTAAATGTTACATTCCAGCAATTTTATTGTAATTAATTTTATGTACAGAACAGTTTGAGTTAACAAATAAATGTTGTTATTAAAATTTTGCGTAATGGAAAATTCCATTGTTATTGTAATTATAGTGGCTTTTTGCTCACAAAGCTTTGTGCTTCATTTTTGTTAAAATGTCAACATTAAAATCCTAGACCAAAGTTGTTTTATTTCAAAGGATTGTGGTTCTTATTTGTTAAGTTAACATTGAATACCTAATTATTATACTAGAATATACCCGTGGTTTCACTCGGGTTTCAATTTATCTACCTCAAAATTTATCAGAACCCGTGAGATAGATTTTTCATTCAGTAACAAACACAAACTATTGCCCTAAATACGGTTGCGGACTGACAGGTAGTATAATCATACTACCTACCTATTTTGACATTTTTTTCTGATGATTTCGTGGAGTAATATAACATAGTAGTTATAATACATACGAGTATATTAATTGAATTTTAATATTATTATTCGTCCTTGACTTATGATTCATTAAATTATATGAAAAACTTCATTTTAGTCGTATAAAACTTAAATACCACTTTTAATCATAATATAATTAGTATTTAGATCCATCTTGTTTTATTTGACGGAATGTTTTAATCTCTACAACCATATTCGTACAAAGGTAGTAATAACTTCTGTTTAATAATTTTATTCTCTTGTCCGTCCAAGTTCTTATAAATTGTTATTTATGTTTATATTTAAAATATTCTTTGAATTCATTTTTATATTAATCCAAATAATCTGACAGTTTTCCTCCCTAAAGTTAAACTTTGAACATTAAAACTTTTGTAAGATTTCTAAATTGACCTTCAATAACCTAATTCCCAGAAGTAAAACAATAAATATCGTTTCATGATAAACTTGATTTCATGATCTCTGGCGCTATATTAAAAATTTATATGTTAATATGCAGAAAAAGTTAATTAGAATGAAAATATAATGACGTAACATTTTTTTCGTTTATATTGACGTAACATTTTTTTCCACGTTCCTAGCCATTTGCCATGCAGTTTGAGGCTCAGACTGGCTCATCTAGTTTTTCACTGCTTCCTCCATAGCCTCGACGCTCGACGATGGAAACTATATGTAACGCCACGCCAGACAATATAATTAGTTTTTCTTAAAGAATCTGACAACTATTCTTTTATTCTTAAGAATTTAGATCTTTCGTATAATTAGTAATTCACAGATCACAGCTGAAGATAATAATGAAGTTTGTTTCCCATAATAATGAAGATTTCAGTATGTACTGGTTGCACAAAACCATTGCCCTCGTTCAAACCATTTAATTTCCGTACGTATTATACATACAAAGCTGTCTTGTTTAAAAGCTTAAATAATACTTTACTTTTGTAAAAAAAATATTTCACTTGTTAACATACATTTAAAATTTTAAATATTCAATAATTAAAAATATAAGCAATAAAATATTTTATAATACAAGAAGAAAAGATGAACCTGAAGTTTAAACAATATTATAATTTGTTACACTCTGACTGATATAAATGTTTTCTTTATTATGACAAAGATAGCATATATGACAAGAAAGCTCTATGCTTGCAAAGCTTCTTCATAGAAACATATTATTTAAATAAAATCAATGTATCATGACAAAATATGCGGATACTTCTATTTATAATATTTTGATTTTGAGATTTGGAATTTAATTAAAGTCATACTAAGAGAATACAATAAATGTCGTTTAATTTAATCTAATGGTTGGGTTTTTAATTTTTAGTCACATTATATTAAAATTTTTCAGAATTAAATTGTTAACAAAAAAAAATTGGGAATAAAGAAAAAATCTCAAAATTTTTGCCGTATTAATAATTTGATATAAGTGATAATGCATGCATAATGAATTCCGAATAACAATCAAAGTTAAGTTTATGTTATTTTTTTACATATTATTTTTTTGTGATTTAATGGATTTCGAATTTCCTTCTTAATAGCCCCTAACGATGAAAATTAAGCTGTTTAAAAGTTTGTTTTATCATTCTTTAATAATAGCTTTTCAATTATATAATTTTAAATAGATATTTAATGATAATAATTTTTGCTTAATACTTTACCAATATTCCGAGATTTTCTTGAGATATTGACAGCCAGACAGCATAAAAGGTGATAAGGGTCCCTTTTACTGTATTTTTAGTAAATTTTACATGTAATTTTCTGGAGAATATAATATTTTTTATCAACATTGTGATGCCATCTATAACATTATTACAAAAAGGTTTTTTAATACTTTTAACATTTTTTTATTAAAATGTAAGATGAATAATAATGTAGTCTTATTATTAAAATCAGTTTGACAATATTTGAAAATCCTTTTTTGGACTATTTATAATTTAGAGATTGCTTTTCGTAGGTGAAAAATGTTATGGATAAAAAGAATAACAACAATATTAGAAAAACTTTATACTTAACGTTACGGAATTTTTACAAACAGCGAAATTATTGTAATGACGATTATAGTGAATATTTAATATTAAGCCAAAGGAACTATTAAATAAATTCTATACAGATGGGCCGACTGTTCCTATTGCTATACAGAGTAACCTATATAATATATATCACTAATAAGGGTGTTTCTCGACAAAATGACGTCAACTCGAGAAGGAGTAACCTCAAAAATCTCTTGAATGGTTTGCTATTGAGACAGTTTTTATTCCGGAAATCCCATGGGTAATGAAACTACGAGTAAGATTTTTTGACACTCCCCTCGATGCGTCTATTATTGTTTTTATAGTTTCCTTATCATGGAGCTGGTCTCGAGACATTTTCTTCCTCATCTATATATATATATATATATATATATATATATATATATTTATTTATTATATTTATTATATTTATATATATTTCTAACATAACATAGTCTACACTAAAACTAAGATTAGACTTTATCTTCATTAGAGTACCTGGTCGAGTAATGTCATGTATAATTTGTATATTAACTAGTCACCAAATGTAATCTAAATAGTTGTTGATTTTACTAATAGTCATGTTTTATCTATTCTTAATTTAATGATATTGTTCACAAGGACACAACAACATTGACATTAATACGTATCACAAGGAGGTCAGGACAAATTGTAATGTCGCCATTATTGCGGTCTGGTTGGTGTGACGAAGGTAGGGACTAAAATGTCGACTTTTTCAAAGCATACTTGTCCTGAATTGTTTCATTGTTTATTTAAAACATAGAGATACATAGACTTTATCAGCACTTTTGTTATGTCAGTTACACCTTATACAATTAATAAGTATGTCAGTGTTTGGTCATAAAAGGGAATATATGATCAAGTATGCCAGGTACAAAATTTTAGTTTCTTTGTAGATGTTACCACGATTCGTTTTTGTTGGGTATAGTCCGGTAGGATCTACCAAAATAAAATATTATTCTCATAAGATATATCATATTATTACACGCATTAATAACTAAATGAATCACTTAAAGACGAATTGTTTCGATATATGCTCATTGAAATTGATAGGTAATTAAATAAAGTTGAAATAAAATATTTAATATAGTCTGATTAACACCTTAATTCTTATACCCGGGGAACCTATAGTTTACAGGGAAATAAAGAATTAGGAGTTTTTCAAGGTCGTTTATTTATGCTTGAAGTTTTAGGTCTCTTGGTGACTTTGTTTCCATAAGTGGTATTATATTAAATTCTATAATTTAACTTTTTGTAAATTCCTAAATGTTTCATACATTATTTATGTATTCAAACAAAAATGTGGTAGCGTAATACAATTAAAACAATTTTACATGTGTTTGTTAATTTGTTTAATTTTTCAATTCGGTGTTTTGTTTCGCTAACAATATTTTTTCATGCCTCTGGGCAGTTTCATGTGAAATTCAATCGAACATTTTTGTGTCTAGTTTTTGATTCACTCATCATATGAATTTTACAACAAAGGCAAGGCGTTATATAATTTTTTTTTCTTATTTGTACATGTTTAATTCTCACTTTTAATTTATCTATTTTCTTAATTTTGATACAAAGATCATCTTAAAAACCCATTGTCATTTTGTAATGCATCTCTAGTAAGAGTTCTAAATAATGACCTAGTATACCTATGCATATTGAATATGGACCTTGCCATTTTGAAAGGAAATAAGTTATTTATTTATAATGACTAAGTGTGCATGTCGCTTTTTTTAAATTTCATATTTGATGTTGATTTGTTATAGATCGCCACCTCTAATGTGGATTTACATATATTTGGGATGTTCAATAAATAAGTACATATGAATAAAGTTTAAATACTGTGTGCATGGGGATACACAATGTAAACAAAAGCTGTGTCGATTTTATGTGTCGCTCGACGAAGACGTACAAATAAGTGGGAATTATTTGCAAAATAACACTTTCAATATTTTTACTGCAAATACATATGTTTTATATAACATCGGTTATATAAAAAACATTTTTAGCTTTGATACATATTCATATTTGAGAAGAAATAAAAAGGTTAGATGTATTAAATTCAACAAGGGAATTATTTATAGGAAGTCTGTTCCGTCTGCCCAATCACATACGTAGAATTCATTACTCAAAGTGTATTGACATACCCGACTTGTATGACAAAGGTTCACCTAAAAGTTTACACTGGCTTTGTTGGGGATATTTTGTATATTGAGAACTTTTGCCTTAACTGTGACTGTAATATTATAATAACAATTTATACTAAAATATTATTGAAAAGAATTTTTGTATCAACAATCCCAAATATACAAACCGTATATTAATAATAAGGTCTATAGCTATGGCTAGAATCAATAATCATATTATATAAATTTTAATACATAAGAATAAATACATTCACCTTTCTTTCTTGATCCTGTATACAACCACAGACACGTGTTCGCCAAAGCTTCTGTATTTTACGAGAAATAACTATTTAAATGTGATTTAATTAAAAAAGATTTTCCAAATTTATTTTTGAATAATTTTGTGAATATTGTCTTTTGTTTGTATTATCATTGTTTTTTTATTAATGCTTCTTAAATACAGCGAAAGAGTTATAACTCATCTTAAATAATAAAACACATGCTAGCATGTCTGTATGTGATGGTAATAACTCTATCTGGTGAAGTACCCATTTAGGCCGAATGACTCTTGGCATTTTATGGTTGATTTTATTTAACAAAAAGGGTAAAACTAATAAATTCAAATATATCCATCTCTTTTATTTGTGCTGCTCACATTTGAATGCAAATTCTTTGAAATATATAATATAATGACGCAAAAGTAACATCCTTTTTTTAATAAAGAAAATACGATAAGCTGTACATGATTATTTACATAGCAATGAACAAGTAAACGATAGAGTGAACGATAAAATATATTTTGTTGGTGGGGCACTTTCATTTAATAATATTAAATATATACATCTTCTTACCATAAATATAAGATTTAGGTTCGTTATTTGGTCAAAAATAAAATATTCCTGTCCCTGCATACACAAAATATATATTTAGCTTCATTTAACTTTTGTTTATATATTCTTACTTAATATTTGTGTTTTATACATATATATAAATTTTTAGTAATTGAAATGTAAAGTACTAAAAACCATTACTTTATTTCAAAATCTAAGATTTAACGTACGTTCAATTGAATTAAAAAACAAATATAAGAATATCAACATGTGTTGTTTATTTTATTTATATTTATTCATTATGTAGTTTTGTTTGAAAATAAGGAGCAATTCTAAATGAGCATTACAAAAATTGTCGACGTCGTTTTTGCATTCCTTGCAAATCGTTTGGGCTTTGAATAAAACATACGAATTCCTGCAACCTACTAAATAGCTAATTAACATCCAAAATTTTGAGTGATTAAGTGAAAAATAACTAGTAGTATAAACACGCGTAGTATAATCAGAAAAATATAAGTTCCATTTCAATGAATACTCGCGATAGTCTTAGATCTCACTATGACAGTTTTAAGAATAAAATTGAATTGATATGTTTTGTTCTAAATAAAATGTAAAATAAATTATATATACTGTTTAATGTATATTTAGCTTTCAGTTAAGAAATGTGTAAATGGAAATACTGATCTCTGTCATCCGCCTTTGTGTAACCCTCTTAAGTGGAATTGTAAAGTGTTCTATAAATATAAAGATATTTAAAGAGTCTGAAGAATTGTTTATGTTAATGAATATAGTTACAATCAGAAATGAATAAATCAATATAATCTTCATAAAAATGTAAATGCACTCGAATTCGTTTATTTAAATTAATAAATTATCTCCAGTATGTATTCCGATACAATAAATACTTATTCCGTTTACGTCAATCGACCTTCATATTCATATAGTGGTAAGCCAGCTTTTTTAAAAACACATTAAATTTAACTTTATCGAATACTGAAATTATTGAAAAATTTCATAAATGTAACAAATGTTGAATTGACTGAAATTGATAATTTTGGTTTGATACATGTATGTATATATATATAGGGTGACTGGTGAATTACTATCGATACTTGAGGACGTGATATTTGACGATCATATATGACAAAATAAAAATTAATATAACATAAATATTAATAAACTTCTAAGTAAAGTTAACCAAAAGTTGTGTAATTAATTACGCATCGTGTGAACACCCTACAGATTAAGTATACACACACATACACACACCCGTGCGGCGGCGTGGTGTTGTATCAGCACGCCACCGCACGCGTCCACACTTGGAACACTTGGAACGTGTCCACACTTTATTTATTTATATGGAAATTTGAAGTAAAAAATTAAGTACCTATTTTTTTTACATAATTCGAATGAGAATCATGTACCGAGTATTCTCCTTAAATATTGATAGTAATTCACCAGTCACCCTGTATATCAAATTTATCAGTGTTCAGGTCAAATGTTTGATTCCATGATAAAAGTTATGAATAGAGTATTAAATGTTTCTCCTATCTTCGTATAAGTTATAATAGGTACATACATATATACATATGTGTATAGCTTAATGTTTTTACTTGTTGCAGGTATTATATTTTCTAACATTTCTTGAATAAATGACATTGGCTCAGAAGCTCCATTGACCTTAATACTTATTACAAGGAGGTCAGGACAAATTGTAAAGTCACCAACATCTCGATCTGGTTGGTTAGGCGTACTATTGAGAGTAATTGTGTAGTGTTAATGCTCATTTAAAGACTTTTTTGTCATTTATTTTTTATATTATAATGAAATTTTTATGAGGTATTAGATAAATATGAACAATCTCTTAGAAAAACTTCTCCGTCCTGAAAGTCTTGCAAGAATTCCAATAGTTAAGTCATTAACTTTAGTATAACAATCCAATAATATCTTTCTCGTATAAGTTGGCTTCCTTTAAAAATATTGAGTAAGCATTTCCAACGAAGTCTCAGTAAATGTGAAAAATAAAATGGACCTTTTTGTTTGTTATATTTTATGTCAAACTTTAATATCAATACATAACGATCTCCTATCTATATGTTTTGTGCCTCCGAGCTATAACTGTCAGGTAATGTTCAATTAAGCACGTTCGTAATTCAACAACATTTATTCGATTTATGCGTCAAATAAAGTGAAAATAAAAATTACTTTATGAACATTTTATGACTTAATAAATGTGGTTGATTTTTAAACACCTACTACAAAACATTTTAGTTTTAATATGCGTCATTGTTTTTTAATCTTTCGTTTCTTTACATGAACTTGATGTTAATGATAAAAAGACATAAAGGTATGTAATTAAATAAAAGCAACATTAATATTCACTTCTATTGATAATGTAATGTAAATCATTTCTTTTCTATCCTTCAAAGTGTCAAAAACTACAAAGAACTTATTATTATTATTCATTACATTGATTCTCAGACTTATTATAAATTTTTGTATAAGTACCCGATATTATGTCTATAAAAATATATTCAACTAGCTTTCCGCCCGCAGCTTCGCCCGCGTAGAGTTCGGTTATATCGCATTTCCAAGAGAACCTTTCAAAAGTCTGGGATAAAAACCATCGTATGTTTTTCTCAAGGTCAACTCTATCTCTGTACCAAATTTCATGAAAATCAGTTCAGTTGTTTAGGCGTGAAAGCGTAACATACAGACAGATAGACAGACAGACAAAAAGAGTTACTTTCGCTTTTATAATATTAGTAGGGATTGTTATTTTCACTCTTATATTTTTAAATTGAAGTCCACATACATATTTTTTCCTCAAAATGTTGTAACCTGTAAAGTAAGTGATAAAATTCTGATAAGCGTGTTACAATTAAGAGAAATTCAGATAGATGACCGAAACTAAGGGAATTTAGTTTCATAACTGTGGAAAGGCAAACCTCGTTATCAACGTAACCATATCTTTTATGATTTACCATCGCATTCAATTTCAAAATATCCATGTTAATCCTATAGATAGCAAATTTGTAGTTTAATTAAATATGATATGTTATTTAATATCAATAGATAAAATTGTATTTCTGTGATATTAATATTCGGAATTTTTATATCAAACAATGGTCAAGGAAAAATTTAATTTAGATTTGATTCAATAGTTCGAATGTGTTTGAGCCATTTGAAACAAAAATTGAGGACAACTTTATTAAGAAAGTTGGGGTTAAGAACGTAGCACGTCGAACCTAATAAACCAATTTCCTATTCATCGAACAAAATCTCTTAAATAGTTACTTCCAGGCGAACTTCAGAAACGTCTGAATTAAGTTTCCTCATTCCCAGCTTAAAGTTAAGACGAAGACAAAGAAAAAAGAGACAAAAGTTTTGTTAATCAAATAACTTCATACGCAATTTACATAGTAGGATAAAATAGAGAGATGTAACTATAAATAATAATTATATCGTGAAAATATATATTAACTGAAAGACAATGGTATTTTAAATAAAAACCGTTTTTATAACTAAATTTATCAGTATGTTGAACAATATTTAAGTATTTTCATTGTTTGAATCATTATAATTATTTAATTTTGATTTTTGTTGAATCAACTTCACACAAAAATGAGTTTTAATCTGGTTATAATAATTGAATAATATATAATCTTTTATTAGGTATTAAGTAGTGTGATTGAATAAGTTAATAAGACTTGAAGTTTTAGTATAGTTAAAATGATAAACAGATTATAAATTACTTATTTATACAACTTATATAAAAAATAATAAACTAAATTTTATTTATGAATGTTTTCACTATGTACAGTATTTTGATATTCATTTCATTTTTAAATAAATTTGGACCCCCTATACGACTTTTTTATATTCTCGACATATCACGTACAAAACTGTATATATGGTATGAATCAAATAAATAAAAAAATATATAAAGTTTCTTTCTTCTTCATTGGTGTACTATATCAATTCACAAATCAATGACACAATTTCTAAAGTACACAGCATCATTGACTCAAGTGACCGATTCATAAGGTCTAGAAAATTTTACTGTAGCCCTTATTCGCTAATTGTTTTGTCCAAGTTAAAGACTAACATGTCATGTACATCAAGATGTTATACTAGTTCAACCTTCATTCTTTGTTCAGACATTAAATCTGCAAATATTCAACAATAACTTTCTCAATATTTTCTTCCTTAAGATGATTATTACCAGACATGTTGAAATGAAAATGTAACATGAATTCTTATAACTAAGTAAACTTTACAATCGCTTTAGACGACATAACGCTAGTGTTGTCACAGTAGGCTTAACGTTTTTTTTTTTTGCTATGAATGAGGTGGACTAAAGTAACCTATACGAAAAAAAATATTCTGAGTACATTTGACTCATCTATTTTATATATATTTGCAAAAAAGGTATGTTACTGCAAACATGAATTTTTAATGTGTCACTTCTGAACATAACCGTGTTGTACATTTTTTCTATTCACTCCTTCTTTAAAAATTACTGTTACTTAAAGGGGTACATTATTGTTTGTATATTTTTTTTTCTTACACTAATAACTAAGATTTCAATAGGTTAAGTTAAATTTAAATATTAGCATATGTAGCTATTTCAGTTTTTCCACTTTATTTTTTAAACAGATGAATACACATGCGTACATTTTTTCATTTATTAAGATCCAACACTCGATGGCTTTTTCCAATGGAATGAAATATTTATTTTGCTTTTGGTATCTTTTCGAAATATTAACAATATAAAGTACCCGTTATTTGTTTAAAAATCACTTCAATTTTGATTTGATTACCCCTATCAATATTGTTGGGTCTTTGCGTACTGTTGCATAAAATTCTGTAAACTGTGCTTGTATTTCTGATTTTTGGCGTCATTTGTAGCATTAAATAAAATAAATAAATAAAATACGTGACTGAGTAAGTTAAATGTTTAAACATTTCATTTTGAATATCATAAATAATATATTGTGACTTAAATTACTAATTGGACGGTCTGAACCCATAGATGCATGGCATTATATATATATATATGTATATCATATTTACATTCGTATCTGCAAAAGAGTACTAACAGCTAAGGTGAAACTGCATCATTACTGGAGTAAACGAACTAAATGGTATATGTAAACATATATTTAAAATCGAAAGAGAAATTTGTTTTGTCAATGACTAAAATATTATGCATACATTATCATATAAAACCTTTGAATTACGGAAGATTGTTTGTTGATGTTTCGTTCATACAAAGGTAATAAGGAAATTATATTCCTTCTATATATAAAAAAGTATTTGTTAATTTGTGGTTATTCAAAAGTGAAGATAAGACATAAAATAATATTCTGAAATATTGCAAAATTAGGGTAGGAGTGTATTTTTAATAAAAATAATCTTTACATAAACAGTTATAAGTGTATTTAATATTCAATAAAATATAGTAAAATTATTTAAAAGTTTATAAATTCATCGCAACATACAGGATAAATCCGAGACAAGTATTAACATATTGTCTTCCAACCCGATAACAGATGATGCCTAGAACTTTAAGCTCAATATATTTATGAGAAAATATTTGAGCAGGTTACATACTGAAAATAAAGTACTATCTTTTGTGCGTACAATATTAAAAATAAATACCTGTTTATTTATTAATTGTTCTTACTTAAAATGGTTTTAAATGTAATTAGCGTATTTACATTTTTATTGTATATTAGGTACGTAGTTTTTAAAAGCGTTCCCTGTAACTAGTTCAAAATAAAAATATCGCCATTTTTTTAAATTAATTTAGGATTCCTTTAGGCATAATGTTTGATATCTTTCAGTTACACAAATCAGCAACAAAAATGTAACAAATTTCTAACAATGACTATTGATAGGATTAAAGCGTTTCTTTTCAGGATTTGATTAAACTCCTTAATAAAAAGAAGATTCCATTGGAGTATTTTTATTTAAGGTTTTATTTTTTGGATCTGTTATATATGTATTAGAATTAAATTTCTGCCATGATATGTATTCTAATATTACATGTTTTTTCAACAGAATATATTTCTATTTGTTTTATATTGTCCCAAAATTTTTAACATATAGTTTAGATTTTTATAGGAATATCAGATGCTGTTTTGAAAAAAAGAACAAAAAGTCTGTGACGTGAGTTTTATTCAAAAGATATATCAACAACTAGCTGATACCCGCGTTTTCGTTCTCGTTCTTTGATAACATTTACATATGTGCATGAAAACACATCGCTGAACAAAGAATGCTTATAAAAATCATAACGTTTTAAAAATATGCACTGTTTCATATTAAACTAGGATAAGGCAATATTTTTCATTTTTCATGTGTAAATTATCAAGACTAGTTGTCTAAGGCTTAAGTCTTAATTTATTCAAACTTATCAATCAATAGTTAACAATACAATCAATACAATCTCAAATATACCATTTAACATTTTATTACATTCTTTTTACAAAATTAAATGACTAAAAATAATTTTTAAGAAAATTCCATGTAAACTGTTTTTGGAGTCTTGTTTTAATATTCACAGCAAGTTTGAAGTAGCAATATGAAAATTGTCAAAATGGGATTTGCAGTTATAGCACGTTATTCGTATGGGCTGGGAACAAAGCACATGAATCATGTAACGTATTAAAACGCTAGTTAGCGTTTCTGAAATAGAAATGTTAGATACAATGAAACCACAACTCGACTACTTTATATAAATCATGGTAGTGATATTTTGAAAGATAAATTTGTTAATTGTTATTGTCTATCATTAACTTGCATAAAGTTAAAATATGGACAGATTTTGACACCTCTATGATAGTATCGTGTTCAATGAGATATGATTTATTTACAAAAAACTTACATTTATGTACAAAAATAAATCTGGCAAAATCGTGTTTATCAATTAGAGTTATATATACAATACTACAACCATCACAATTATTGAACGGTCAAAATAAAATCAATTCTAAACCTCCATTCTTTGTACGGAATTTAGAAAAAGATCATCAATCAACTTTTGGTATATCCATTAGTTGGATACAATTATTTTATTAATACATATTCACGTAAGATGCTAGTATCTTAATATTATTACTCTTATAGTACTATGCACTTCATATATTTTTTTACAGTACAGTCTCGGCGAGAAAGGCAGATATTAAAAACGGTGAATAGCTCAAGTACCGGATATTAATCGCTATGGAGCATTTTAGTAGAGCACGGCTAAAATTTAAAGAAAAAAAGTACAAAAAATGTGTCTTTGTCATCTATATTATTCTGATTTCAAACTGCAATTTGCTTAAGCGTACCAACGTTAGAGTAATTGTGTCTTGCGTTACCACATTCAAATTTACCTGCAGGTAAATCCAAATTAAAGGAAACAGAACACGCAAATTATGACATAAATATTTACGTTTATCTTTCCATTTGATTCTGAGCGTTTAACGCTCGTTAGATATGGGCCCCTTAAACCTACCTGGGTCACGAATCCCAAGCACAGTTAGAGCTCCTCTCCTTGCAATGCGATGGACCCGGCACCTGCTCAGGGAATCTATAGAATGCTGAGAGGCTTCGTCTCGTCATATTGTATACGCTATTGTAAACATTTAAAATGTGCAATATCTGTATATACATGAGCAACATTTTTAACATGCAAAATCATAATATATGAGTGCTCTTAAATAATAATTCTGGAAATTTTATTTTTCCTTACTAAACCAATTTTGAGTCTAACGTTCATGTCAGTAAATAAAATTGATTTTAGTCAGTTGAGAATGCCAACTGTCAACATTCGGAACATGAGAGATCTCGGAAGCCAGTGAAGTTACAATTTTCGTGTAGGTCCTAAAACAGAAAATATAATACTACCAGTATATCTCAATAGCCAGGAAATAAGATATACATATATGTATATATATTGTATAGTCACTCATGGGTTAAGATCTCATACTACCGTTAAATACGTAAGATTGTATTTATTGCTATGTATCAAGAGGTGCCTATTTGAGGAACTCTATCATACTGGATAACATAAAACTTTTTCAGTATATCCTACAAAAGTAGTAGGTACCTCGCTAGTTACTAATATCTTATATACAATAAAAAAATTGTTCTATGTACTATTTTAGACGTTTTGCGTATTTTTTACCTGTGTTGACAAAAACGAATAATTTATTTTAATTTATAACCTTATATCCATCGATAAAGTTTATTGTATTTATTTTCAACCCATAACTAAGTTTTACTCTATAATAAAATTTTACAAAAATAATCCAGTTTAACTTTACGGAACAGCATAAAATTATAAAATTAATAGTAACATAATACTGAACTAGATTATAAAATGGATAGCATCAACATTCTTTTTAACCCATTATTATATTGATACTAATAGACACACTGAGTCTATAAATTGATTCAAAATAAAACTTGGAATACAGGAAAAGTTTTTAGCTTTTAAAGAAATATTTAAGTGATATACCCTAAGGTGTAAGTAAAATAAATCATCCATAAGAGACGTATGTAGGTGTTGAAAGAAATCGAGCAAGAAAAAGTGCCATTACTACTTTATGTATGCATGTAAACGCATCTGCTCAAAGTTATTATTCCCAAAAGGTAAGTAAGAGTTTACCGTAGATATTGCAAAAACAAAAGAACACTATTGCATTATTATTATATTCTTATAGAACATGAAATAACGACAATGTCTTATGATTTTAAACTTATTTCGCTTCAACTAGTAACAAATTCGAGCGAATAAATGAGTTACAAAAGTTATATGTAAATATTAAATTATTATTTAGGAATTAAAAACAATAGACTTTGCATTGTAAATATGATATTTGTAGCTACTTTAGTAATTTATATACTTTGCGATAAAGACTAAAAGAATTGTAGTAAAAATTGATATGATAATAAAATTTGATATCCTCTTTTAGGTATTTTAATCAGTTTGTAAAGGTCAGCACCACCGTATAGAGATTTATAAGTCGTAGTAGCTTGTTTTGTACGGTGACGCAGATTTTATATTCTACTGAGGCGGCGTATATTATAATTTTAACCAGAGCTCCAAGGTAAAAAAGAATAATAATATATAGCCAGCGTCTCCGTCAACTTGCAGAATTTAAATTGTCCTTATCTAGTCAATGTTTGTGGTTACTGGTGTTGAAAAAAATATTTATAAAAGTGTCTATGGATATTACTGTTTGATCTAGAAGATAACTCAGCTTTATAAACATTTCAGTAATATCAGTTACAACTTAGCTACTTAGAAATGATCTATCAAAGAAACTTTAATGCCCATCAAGACTAGCTGTTTCCAAAAAAAGCAGAATGTCTACGTTAGGAGAAAAATCAGAACGGCAGCTAAAAGGTTGTTTTGTATGTATAACCATACAACAGATTACCTAACCGATCGAAGTCCTATTCCCCTTGGGACAGTTACTTTATCTCTACCAAGCACATCCCCGGTCGTGTGTGAAATAATACAGCCACATTTTGGCAGGTGCTGCCAAATGTTACATCAATCAACTACGTTGAGAGGCGCACAAATGTCTATTTGGTGACCATACTTTGTTAAAAAAAAAAACAATTTAATTAGTCATGAAAACAGTTTTACTCTTTTGAACAAGGGAAAAATAGACAGTCTACATTTATTTTTTTAACAGTATTTGAGAAAATTTGCAACAATGGTCCAATTTTATTCTTACTGTCAGACGACCAGGCGCACTTCAGGTCCCTTCGCAGTACAACTTTCCCGCATACATACGAAGTGCAAAATAAAAGTTGGAGCCTAAATTAATAAAATAATGTTTAATTTATATTGTTACTAATATGTTTGTATATAAAAAAGTCAAAAGAATCACCCAAAAAGGATGTAATGTTTAAATAAAAGTAGCAGCAAAAATAGGTGTCGTTCTTATTTAAATGACAAATGTATGTATGTGATGTGATTATTCATTATAATATATCTTACTTCTGAATCATTTTGAATAATACGATACCTAACAACCCATTTTAGTCATATTTATACATACATGCGTCTTTGTTTATATCTGTTTAATAACTTTTTCGCACATAGTGCAATGGATGTAACTTATGTTCTGCTGAATTTGCAAGTCACGAGCGTCATATTAATCATAGATGCATCTTCATATTATTTGGGATGGTTATAAATTAGGTTGAAAACGTCGTACCAGGTATTATATATTATGTAGATTAGATATGTATACATATTACGAGTTTGTGATGTTTATGTGAGGACCGATGATTTGAATTTTTAGAAATTATATTATGTGAGATATTTTAAATTACATGCAAAATGTAAATTAATTTAAATACTATTAAGTTACATTTGTTTACACGAATGTACATGTCTTAAGACTTATAATAATTCTTATACAAATACAAATTTTACGAGGTTTCAGTAACATCATGTGCGGTTAGCGCTTGATACGTTTTTCGAATACTAACCTATATGGGACATATCTAGCCTAGTCAGACCGCTAATTCTAGAGCTTTGTGGAGAGTATTTTAAAAAATCTAATCCAAGCCCGGTACGGCACTAAGATAAATAAATCGAGGTGGTTTCAGAAACGCAGATACAAAACACATATTAGGTATATGTTTTTTATTACCCTTAATTTTACAAAAGTGAAATGCTATATACAATAAGCTGACAAAATTTATCAGGTTTTGTTTTAAAGAAAAAAGTATGTATAAAACATTATATATAATAGGAAGACTCAAGGACAGCAGTAATTTTTTAACATTGCTCAATACATGGAAGTACATATACAAATCATAAATATACCTACCTGGTTAAAGGAATAATAGCTTCAAATGTATTGAATGTTTGTACATAAGCTTATTTATTTAGTTTTATTATTCCTTTCTCTTATACTTTTTTATGCAGCTGTCATTCAAGTTTGATTGGTAGATAATGATTTACGATTTAGTCTGCCTCTCTCATATTTCGGGCAATAAAGAACAAATACATGAATAGTTACAAATAACTAAATAAATGAACCTTTTACTACACGTATAGTTAAGATGTATAATTGAGTTTACAATTTTAAGACAAATTTATATAATAAATGTGGTTAGATACAAATTCAATCATAGGCAAATATTCGTATCTATTTTGGGATTGCCGAAGGCGTTAGTTAGTCAAGTCTAAAATAAACACGTCATTTCGGGAAAGGCTAAATTCTGTACCTTACAGTTAAACATACATACATATGTTAAAATATAGCACAATGAATTGTACTGTCTTGTTAAAATATCTTTTCCATATTCTCTGGTCTTCATTTATTTTGTAATGATGTTGTTATAATATCAACCTTTTTTATTATAAATTATTAAAAAATGGTAATAGATTTATAACAACACAAATAAAAGTTACAGAGTATTATCAAGTAAAATTGTAAAAAGTGAACCCAAAGTTTAAAGGTATTTCATGAAGATATATTTACCGATATTATGTGATATCTTATTAGAAATAATATTACTTAAAACATATACATTTTAATATAAGTTTACATAAGACTACAATAAAATATCTTGATACATTCTTTCTCCTTTGAATTACCATAAAAATATGTTTAAACCACGCTGATATTGAACCTTTTAAATCCTTCTTTTCTTTATGTAAATAATAATATAAATATTTTATAAGATTTATGAGATAACTTCATGAGTACTGAGACTAACTTGTCCGTAAAAAAATATTACTAAAATGTAAAAAATGTAATATTACAAATTACATAATATGTAAAACCTTAATATAAGATAATTAATTAAATTTGAAAATATTTTACTTATTTCTGCTACATCAAAGTCAAAACGAAAATGTTTTACTACAAGCAGATAACTAAAATGAGAAATCGCTTCATTGATTTTTCTCATATAACTCTTTTCCCCGCGGCATGTAATAGTACTGGTGGATTGTAATATGTTGACATCTGAAATACTATTGTTTTTAATATTCAGTTTGGTTAAATAGAATCCCAACCATACTTGATAATAATATAGTTGACATAATAACAACATTGTGGATAGTTAGGGAATTTAAACATGCTTTATGGCATTAATGATTAAATATTGTTGATGTTTTTTAATATGTATGCTGTGGCGTAGGCAATAAGGGGATATATTTTTTATTTTTACTTTGAGGTGGTAGAGCTTAGCTGTGGTTAAGTTACTACATCTCGATCATGGGCTGGCTCGACCTTGGAAGTACAACCCTCTCACAGAAGATCGGCGTGAAGTAGTCTTTAATGGCTGCGTTTCGTCCGACAAGTGAGAGACCCGGTTGCTCTCCTCCTTTTCCACCTTTTCCTGACCTTTCCTTTCCCTCCCTTTCCCACCTTTTCCCCCTATTCCTCAATCAAGCGCTACACATTTGCAAATTTCAGTCGCGGATTTCTGTGGGCGACGCTACTACCTCAATTCTAATAAAATTCTTCAATATATCTGTATCTTTGGTCTTCTTACTTGATTCTAACCCTGTTCTTTTACTTTTTGCTCTTGTTATAAACTGTTTATGGAATTGAAGTATTAATTTTAGCTCTGGGGCGTCTTTGTCTTTTGGTAGTTTAGTTAGTTTTGGTGGTGATGTAACGACGCCCTCGTGGGATTTCCCCAGCATATGCCTTTTGGAAACTCTTTGGTGTTTATAGAGCTCCGATGGCCTTTTTAGACTCATCCCAAAACTATTGCTATCCCTGCATAAAGCCGATGAATCAGCCGTTAGCGGAAGATCGTGAAACTACTTCAATATCTTTATGACGCCTGCATCTAATTTTGACAAAAGGGTTTTATTAAAATCGTGGATGAGGAAAGCCAATTCAAACTGATGTTAGCAAATTATCGTAGATCTGTGTTTTCGACGTTACTGATCGATTAGTTATCAACTTTATTAAGATCATTTAAAAAGCTATCTACTATTAATTCTTACGATCTATATTATATATCGTGATTTATGAAATTTATTCTAAAAAGAAGAAAAAGTTAAACCGCTCATTCAAGTCCTGACTTTTTCCAATGTTTTAGAAAAAGTCAATTGTAAAGAACTATGTTCCTTAATTAGTAATTCTTTGCACCATTGAAAAAAGTATAAATTTATATGAATACTTTCATGATTAATATATAAATAATGATAATATATAACATTAAATAAAATCTTTTAATTTTGAGAAAAACGAATCTATTTATCTTCCAAGTTCAGGTACTTGTAGATTTATGAAAGGGGTTGGTTATATAGCTATTTAATGATTTACAATAGAATTTTTAAAAGAATGCTTTAAATTTTAATAAATATTCTGCACAGGCATGTAACTAGTTATAACTTAAAAAAGTACTTTCAGCAATAAATTTAAATTTTCATTATATTATATAATATTATAAACAATCTCATCAAATTTGAAGCCCTTAAACTGAAGATAGCAAAAAAGATTTTTGTGTTAAAAGAAATTTTATAGGAAAAAGATGTAGTCTTGAAACTTATCCAATGATTTATTTTTAAGCTTATGACTATGTTTTATGTTGTACAAGTTTGAATTTATAGGATACCATCAGTCGACAATTTAGACCTTTGTCAAAGTGAGAGACCGCAACAACGCTGCCTTGAAATTAGTCGGCCCTATCTGAAGCTCTTGTTTGTTGAAAACGACGGTTTTGACTTAATTGTTCATCAGTTTAGTCTTCAAGGACTCGTTGGGCATGTACAAGGTAATTCTGACCCACCATTTAAGATCCTTGTCTTATAATTTAAAGGGAACCTTGTCACTTATCCTCCTCAAAGCTATCAGAGAACTATAGAATGAATGGAGTACAAATATTGTGTGGAAATTAAACATTCAGTTTATAATAAATGAAAAGTTTTTATGTCAATTACTTATAAATTATTATTTTTAACAAAGTAAAATAATCATCTGATTTTTTTAACATAGTGAAACTGTCACTTTGTCTGTTTCTTATACTTTTCCAGGAATTATTAAAAAGGTTAGAGCAAAATAAAGGCTTATTAAAAAATCTTCCCTTGAAAATGTAAACACATTTTCAATTAACTTTTTTTTTCAAAATTTTATATCAATGTTGAATAATGTAGCATGCTTCTTGTGCTTTTAAAAACTTATACGCGTTTGCTGTGATCAGTTTTTATTTATATTAGTAATATTTAGGGCACTTTTAAATTCTGTAGTTATAATAATTATTTAATTAATTAGTCTCTCGAGAAGACTCGGATTATTTAGGCTAATGTCAGGAAAAATAAAGTTGGTATTAAATTGTTGGTAGAAAACCTATTTCATTGTGTAGCTGAAGTCAAATAAAGCCTTTACATTGTAAAACATGTTACATAAGAACAAGCCTATAATCTTACATTGTGCTTTAATTAAACCAAACAAGAAACAGCTGTTACCTGATTGATTAAATGGACTTTAGCTTAGTTGTTTCATTTTATACTATAGAGATAAGTTTAGATCAAGTAGGGTTTCTCAACTGTTAGAATGAAAGTTCTCATATAGTTGCTATTTAGAACAATATAAGGACCTATTTTAATTATCTATATTAAAAAAAAATATTTCGACATTGTTCGTTTATAATTTTAAAAGTCGTGTAACTTTTTTAGAAGCTATATTTATCAAGTTCAATTTCGATTCGTGAATTTAAATAAGTTAGGAATTAGCTAGGTTGGAACATAATTTCCAGACACAATTTGAAGAACGTGAAGATTCACATGCATTAAATGTAACACTTTTTGAAAAAATAATTTATTTGTAGTAAGTAAATTGTATTTGTAAAATTTTTGTTGTCTTGTTTTTTGTTTAGTAGTATTACTAAAAAATAAGCGACGGAAAGTAAATGTGTCGTACTTTGGTGCTTATTAAAAACGCTATGAATTTAATACTTTTTGATCTAGCATATGGTGAGAATGGAGTGAGATTTTTGATAAATATTTATTCAATGGAAAGGTTTCACCGCCGCCTATAGACATTTACAACATATGTGTTGTAAATACAATACCCACCTTGTTTGTGGAGGAGCTACCTAAACACTTGATGTTTTTAAGACCCCATGTTGTAGGTCTCTAGGCAAACCTAAGGCGGAAGATCATTCCACATCCTGCATGTATCTGAAACAAAATGACCACGACGCACGTATAGTCATGCAACTGAATTCATCTGGGTGATGTCGTTATTGATGACTACCCAGTTGCATAATTCCTCGGTAGTCCGTATTATAGTAGTTTCGATTAAAGTGCGTGGTACTAGACTCGATCGAAGGCATCTGCTATATAATGGTTGTCCGCCACGGCATCATCTTGCTATGCTTTTAAGTGTGTTCAGTTAGAATTGCCACTTAGCGCCTAGTAGGATTTAGTCTGAATCTGGAACTATATTTCTTGGAAACTATCTTGATGGTATAATAAACATAATTATTGTAGGTGCATTAAATAATATTTCATGCTACGTTGAATATGTTATTGAATTTTAAATATTCGTTGAATTATTTCAACTTGGCTACGTGCAAAAAATCTTTCAAAATGCTCGGAAATTTTTAGAAGATCCGCCAGCAACACAATAACAATGGTTTTGATGGGTGTCTGGTGTGTTCTGAGAACAAAAACCTTTAAACAGTATCTACTCGTCTCAAAAATATAATATACATATTATATATGTACATTTTCTCGACATAGTTACATCAACACAGTAAGTTTTCTAAGAAGTATGTTTAAATAATTATTATGGTAAGGTGTGTTTTATAAATTATTTTATTACATAGTTACTCATGGCGTTGTTTTTTCAGTGATAATGATCTATCTCTTTTAGGAAATCATATATATATTTATGTTAATCTGTATTCAGTTTCATCTGATCTAAGCAGTCTCCAGCTAGAAATAGAAATGTTGAACAGGATTGATTTCGATCTTTAGCTTTCCTCTTCTAATTTCAATCACCTCAAACATCTACGTCCTACCTTGCTATAGAGCGTCTTATACTTCGTTTACTGGTTTTGCGGTTTTCGTTCAAGAACCATTTGCCTTAATGGCTACCAATAAAGATGAAGTTTACTCTTAAGAATAAATGAAGTATACTCTTAAGTTAGCTGGCTAATTCATCGCTCTATGTCACTCGCCTTAGTTCTTTGGGGAGTGATGTTTTTTATTAAATAGATTGAAAACTTATTAAATTTGTAGTGTTACGCTTAGAAGATGAAATGGAAATGTAGCCCAAAACAGATGTATTTGTCTCTTGTCTCTCTGTTGAACTTAGGTATTCTTTGTAAGAGCAGCAGCTTTGATAAACATACTTTGAGATAAATCCGAAAGTGAAAGGAATCTATTCACGGTAGTCAAAATCCCGTCAATGTTATGATCAACATAATTTTTGCGTTAACAAATTCAACCGTCTTCTGTTTTAACGAAACAAACTAAACTGATGAACTATCCAGCATCTTGTACAACTACGGCTGCTCTGATTGTCCAAATTCTGATGATGATGTAAGGTCCACAGTAAGTGTTTCGTCTCTTCGTGAGTATTAGGCATATAAATAGTTGTAAAAACTTTTATTCATCTCAGAGAATCAAAAAAGTCTTAACCTAAGGTTTGGTTGAAAACAATCGAGTATGCAAAATATTGAGTTTTTGGTCTTATTTATGAACAAGTTAAAATCTTAAACGTACGCTTGATATCAAAAAGAAATAAATTAAAAATCCTCCTTCATGTCGCAGTTTTAAGGTAAAACTATTAATATCTACAATTTAATATCTTATTTATGTCTCTCAAATTGACGGGCAGTACAATACTTCTGAAAAGATCATTTTCAAAAACTTATTTCCGATGTCAAAAAAGTTTTATGCGAAAACGCAACGGAGTGTTTGGCTTTCATTCTGGTTTGCATGATAGTTTTATCTATTATAAATAACTTTATCTGTTATAGAAGTTATTCAACACCCAAAACTATATTTTTCGCTCATAGCGATACAAAAGAAAAAATTTTCATATTCATTACTTTTTAATTGTTGAGAAATAGTTAGGGCACTTTTAAATCCTGTACAAAGTTATAATAATTATTTAATTAATTAGTCTGTTGAGAATTTAGGCTAATGTCAGGAAAAATAAAGTTGGTATTAGATTGTTACTAGAAAATCTATTTCATTGTGTAGCTGAAGTCAAATAAAGCCGAGACATTGTAAAACATGTTACATAAGAACAAGCCTATAATCTTACATTGCTTTAATTAAACCAAACAAGAAACAGCTGTTACCTGATTGAGTATGCAAAATATTGAGTTTTTGGTCTTATTTATGAACAAGTTAAAATCTTAAACGTACGCTTGATATCAAAAAGAAATAAATTAAAAATCCTCCTTCATGTCGCAGTTTTAAGGTAAAACTATTAATATCTACAATTTAATATCTTATTTATGTCTCTCAAATTGACGGGCAGTACAATACTTCTGAAAAGATCATTTTCAAAAACTTATTTCCGATGTCAAAAAAGTTTTATGCGAAAACGCAACGGAGTGTTTGGCTTTCATTCTGGTTTGCATGATAGTTTTATCTATTATAAATAGCTTTATCTGTTATAGAAGTTATTCAACACCCAAAACTATATTTTTCGCTCATAGCGATACAAAAGAAAAAATTTTCATATTCATTACTTTTTAATTGTTGAGAAATAGTTAGGGCACTTTTAAATCCTGTACAAAGTTATAATAATTATTTAATTAATTAGTCTGTTGAGAATTTAGGCTAATGTCAGGAAAAATAAAGTTGGTATTAGATTGTTACTAGAAAATCTATTTCATTGTGTAGCTGAAGTCAAATAAAGCCGAGACATTGTAAAACATGTTACATAAGAACAAGCCTATAATCTTACATTGCTTTAATTAAACCAAACAAGAAACAGCTGTTACCTGATTGAGTATGCAAAATATTGAGTTTTTGGTCTTATTTATGAACAAGTTAAAATCTTAAACGTACGCTTGATATCAAAAAGAAATAAATTAAAAATCCTCCTTCATGTCGCAGTTTTAAGGTAAAACTATTAATATCTACAATTTAATATCTTATTTATGTCTCTCAAATTGACGGGCAGTACAATACTTCTGAAAAGATCATTTTCAAAAACTTATTTCCGATGTCAAAAAAGTTTTATGCGAAAACGCAACGGAGTGTTTGGCTTTCATTCTGGTTTGCATGATAGTTTTATCTATTATAAATAGCTTTATCTGTTATAGAAGTTATTCAACACCCAAAACTATATTTTTCGCTCATAGCGATACAAAAGAAAAAAATTTCATATTCATTACTTTTTAATTGTTGAGAAATGCAATTGCCGATGAATTTAACTCTTAATTTATGTAAAGGATTTACTATTGAATAAAATTAATATAAGAAGCTATAAGTGAACCTTAAACTGTAATGGGGATAAATATTTAATGATAAACGACAAACGAAAATGGAGCATCTTTCTGGTTTTGTCAGGTTCGTTATGCTTAAGACATCTGATTTGATGAGGGTTGATAGCGGTAAATATAAGATACAATCACCGATGCATGTCATGAACTATTTTAATCATTGTTTTTCTTCTTTCTTTTATTTTATTTTTAGTTTATCTTATTTGGTTTTATGTTATTTCAAGATGTGTTATTTTTAATTATTTTAATTTAGTTTCTCATTAATATTATTTTCCGTCTTTATGCATGTTGTTTTGACTGTTTGGCTAAGAATCCTGCCGTTTGATACTCATATATATTTGTAGCATCCGTAAAGATTTTTTGTTTTAATCCATACTAAGTTAGTTAGAGTTAGCTTAGTGAGGTCTTGTTGAAAGTAATGTTTTTGCTGGTCACATTATCAAGGTTACGACTTTTGCCAGCCAACTAGCTCGTGGTGATGTGTCAGTCAACTTGAATCCTATCATACTTGAGTGTAGTTTCATGTTTTATTTCAATTGCGGTCTCCGTGTGCCCCGTCGATTTAGCCAACAAACATACAGCAAGAAATTTAATCATTGCAGTTTTAATGTTAGTATCGCAAATAAATAGTTTCATATGATTTAGTGAGAAGATGTTCATTTGAAATTATAATTCGACTTGTAAGTTTTATTTAGGTGTATATATGTAGATAAAGTTATTTAACATAACTAATATTTTTATACTTGAATTCAATTATTAAATCAATAATGTTAAAAAAGAAATATCGAATTTTTAAATATCAATTTCTCAAAAATAAGGAAACGCAGACAAAAAAGCTTTTTGTGTGTACCATTTTTTATCAATAAGACTTTTTAATATTCTTCAGTACTAGTCATAAGCACAAGAGAAAAGGTATTTAAACTTTAAATGTTCATACGTTAGTTTTAACGGCTCAAAGGAAAGTTAAAGCTGAGTCCAAAGTCGTTAATGTAATCATGTGAGTATTTCTATGCCAGTAAGTCCTTTTCAAATATTAACTTAAAAATATAATGCATTGCTATACGAAGACGTATTTTCAATCAATACCAAATTGTCAGTCTCCATACTTGATTTTATATATGTCTCATTACTTTAAGTACTTATGAATAATATTTCATGGATACATTTAAACCTATAAACCCAATTTTTAATCTGATAATACACCAGTCTGATTTCATAAATCTGAATACTGTTGAAATGATTTTAATTACAGACGATTCTCTTGTAAATTGTAATATTACTAGAGTAAAGTTTTTTTTGCTTTAAGGACACATCCACTAATTAAATTCAATTCATTAATTCATTTAATATTTTATATCAGCAAACCTTTCATTTAATTCATAAAAAAAGACTGCAGACAATTTTAAATAGAAAATTAAAAATAAAAACAGTAAATAACAACAACATTATATATAATACGATAACGTTTTTTCAAGAAGACTGGCTAAATGTGAAGGTTCTTTTTATACTGATACAATTTGGAAATACTCGCAGCGTTAGGAATATTGTGTGAATAAAAAACTTTGAGCACTTCGTACGTTTGATATTCTAACTCCTACTGGTAATACATATGTCAGATAAAAGGATGCAGTTGGAATATAATTTATAAGTGTCCCAAATGACATGCATCTTGCATAATAAGCATGGAACTCGTGAGTTAAAGTTTTATAAATAAAAAAATGAAGTGGCCTGTTACTCACAATAACAGTTTAATATATTTATATTTATAATGTAAAAATTATTTTATTATAGTTGGTTTCACGGTTATTAAAATTGTTAAACAATTATAATGTTTAATTAATTTCCACTACCAAATATTAGGAATCAGATTTAACTTCTATATTTATTAGTTATCCATTAATTTTAAAGTGTTTTCTGCTAACTATATTTCCGCTTTATTTACATTTCAAAATAACCCTAAAATGATTCTGTACTATCAAAACAATTCTGTGAAAGCTACACTATCAAAGGATGCTATTATTCAATTTGCTTGTTCGGTAAAACCATTTTTATTAAATTAATTGATATAGGCAATTATTGAAACACGTACTTCATATATTATAAAGTGAGTCAAAAATTACAAAGTAAAATGCTGGAAACTTTGTTACATAGACTGAAATATCTATAATAATATAATCTTCATTTTTTTGAATATGTTTTTGCACAAAGAATGAAATGAATTTTCATTGGTAGTTACTGACATGGAAAAACTAGATAAGGTGGTTCTGCATTCTAAATAAACATTGCACACCACCAGCAGTATAATTTATTTAAAGATGTGCACTGTTTTTAAATTAACCCATTTATGAATTTTATAAAAAGTTAACAATCGGTACAATATTAATGTGTATATAGAAATATTTCTCATCCAACAAACTTAAAAAGGGGTAAATAATCCAATACATTTGTGGACTCACAATATATTAATTGTTATCTCCAACATGGAATTTTATAATTGCATTTTAAGTTTATTTCAATTTTTAAACGAACATTTATAGTCGTGTTTTATGTAGTCAATTTTATTTTATTGATCTGCATTGAATTAATATAAGCCTAAGCTAAGAAACTGTCTTAGAAAAATTGTTGCATATTTTTCAAGTTTTAGGTTCCTCATCAGATATTATACTGAGAATTTTAATAAACATTATTAGAAGTAAAATAAATTATAAGGTGGCAATGATCATAAAATTTCGACAAAAAAGCAATAAACACAATAATAAAAAAACGTGTTCAACCTGTCGTTACAATTCTGCAAATGTTATGACAAAATGATATCACAGCAATTTTATAGGGTTATATTGAAGTACATATTTTCTATTATCTACGAAAACCACTTCTGATTTGGTATTTTTTTATTATTATTAAGTATGAATATAATTTATGAGTATACAAAATGTACATCGAATATAATTGATATATACTTGTGAACAAAGACCAAAACTGTTACGTAAGCTCAACGAGCATTTTATGTTATATTAAAGGGAATGTGCTATTTTCGTTTTTCTCGATTAACATTGTTACTCGCGTAATTGTGGTTTTTGAAATAATTAAATGTCTACAGTTATATATATAAATGAAATCATCACTTTCAAAATCAATTTAGTTTAATTGTGATTAATTATTACAAAGATTATACCAAGAAAACTAAATTTAATGCGGTTGTTAGACTCTGCTGCAAAAGTAAAATTAATATGAATTGTTAACATCTCAATAACCATAACTAAATGAAGAAATTGTTATTTAAAATTTACTAAAAACTACATAAGTTTAATATGGGAGTATAAATTTAAAAAATCCAAAACTGAAACTAACAACAAATTTTATTGCTTTTTTTTTAATTTTGATGGAAGCAGGTGCCAGACACATATTTTACTGGACTTAGCGATTTCAAAAATAATAAAGTTTGTTTCATATAGTTTTATACTAATTTGTTAAATATTCATTAATATTTTTTATGGAATTTGTAAGTAAATAATTGTTTGCAACTAGTTTCATAAACCCAGCGGAAAATAAATATATTTTAGTTCTAAAGTCCTTCTTAAAACCTAGTAGAAACTCTACCTTTATGTCCACTTATTTCCGCACAAAGTTTTAGTATTAGGTCGGTTATAAGGCTAAAGAACCCAAACATAAAATGAAATGAAACCTACAATTAAGGCACTACATACAATAACTTTAAAAGACGAAAGCAGGCCCTCTTTAATTTATTATTGCTTTCTTTAACCTAACGCGATGCCCCTGCCATGTCGGTGCACATGAGAGATTTGACGTGTTCAATATATGCCCCTTGAAGAACATTAGCCTGTAGTTGCACTTTAAGGGAGTTCTAGCTAAGCTATATTTAGACCACAAACCTATCCAAAACCAGTAGGAACCCTCCATCATTTCACATTCTTCAGACGATGTGAATATTTTTTTACTTAAGGCAAGTGCCGGACTACAACCATTCAATAGATTTTTTGTATAAATTGGTATTGTACTAAGATACTCGTACAAACTAAATCATCATTCATGTACTCTCTAAAACAATAGTGCTAATGAAAACAGACTGCTTATTATCACATGAATGACTAAACCAGTCTCCGTTATGGTGAGATAAATCTGCTAAGTAACGTTTGATGGGCCAACTACACAAAATATATTTTTAATGTTCATTTAGACTTGCACTATATTTTAGATTGGTAATTATTGATTTAGACACGTTATTATTTTGACGTCATTTGAAATCACATAAAATTAAAAAGTTAAAATATTATTTTAATAAACGAATTGTAATGGAATGTTTGGATAATCTTATAAACACAAACTTATTTAAAGATTTAATAATTTTAAGAAATATTCCATCATAAATAATACATAAATTATTTAGTCAATGTGATTTCAAACAAAGACAAAACAATATTTTAGTACGTCAATTAGTTAATTGTTTTGAAATTCCTCTATTTAGTTTTTAAAAGTAGCATTGAAAATGAGTTTTGCTGTACTGTTTGATAGAATAAAACATAAATAAATATGTATTAAAAATAAAACTGTTTATTTCAAGGCAAAAATTAAACAATTGTAAAATTTTACAAAGAAAAATATTTTCTGAAAGACAATATTCCCTTTAAAAAAAATTCGGAAAATTTATAGGTTGGTTGGAGTCTGCAAGTAGAAGTTTTGGAAGTTTTGCGAAGTGGGATAGAAAAGGTTGGGAATAGGGAAAGGACAACCGGCGCTCTCACCCGTCGGTTGAAACGCAGACATTTACATTAAAAATTAAATATATTTTAAAGAAAATTACTTAAAAGGTAGTATATGAAATTTAAATATGAACTACTTTACGTACTTAAATTAGAATTTTATCTTGGTATATGTATATTATCATAGAACTTCGTAAGTACAACTCAACTTACTTATTGACTGATGCACTATTTTTGTCGGAGTTTAGTTAAATTATTTTTATTATTATATTTCTGTAAGACAATCTTTTGGACTTAGTTTCACTAAGACAATATAATTTAATAGCTTTACTGTACTCTTTTATCTAGGCTATAACTTTAAGCTTTCATTCTTATACGTCATGTGTTGCTTAATGTCTGCTCCAGTTAAGTTAAGCTTTTCTAGAAATAAAAGAAATAATACCAAAAATACACTACGCTGTATGTGGTTAAAATTGCGTTATTTTAATCTATTGTATTAAGTATATAAGATTGTACGTTATTTTACTGAATACGAAAATTAAAATGCGGTTTATATAAGATTTATTAATATTTTCAAATTTAAGTAAAGATTAAATATACCATTTTAAGATTTATTAAATTATGAGTTGGTATTAGATCTATATTTTGTAAGTATATTATAGTGTTATAAGTTATTTTTATTACTACGTTTCCATATTTATCTTAACAGCTATAAGAAACACAATATAGTTATAGTTATATAGTTATAGTTGCTATAGTTTTAGTTATTAAATTTTATTTTAATCTTCTATATATATAAAAATGGATTGCTGTTCCTTAGTCTCGCTAAAACTCGAGAACGGCTGAACCGATTTGGCTAATTTTAGTCTTGAAATAATCCTAGAAGTCCAGGGAAGGTTTAAAAGATGAGAAAAATTGATGAGATGAGAAAAAATGAGAATTATTGCCGGGAAAACCATAAAACAGCCCTTTTCTATTTCCCATACAAACGATTTTTTGACATTAGACTTGACAACTAACTAATATGTCAATCATTCTGTTCGATTGAAACAGTAGAAATTTAATAAATACCAATACCGGGTTATTGAAGACGGAATAGAGTTTGCCCGGTCAGCTATACCTATATTACTAATGACGAAATTAACGCGGACGAAGTCGCGGGCAAAAACTAGTTTAAAATATATTTATTGTTTTTTATTGATTTTATTATAATGGCAAACCCGTTTAAAAATATTTTAGACGTTAAATGTCAAGTTAAGCCCTTCTGATTCAAATCTTTTTTAAGTATTTTATAAAAGATTATTATTTCAGTAATATGATATAGATAAAATAAATTTAAAGAAATAATAAATTTGCACTCCTAAAGTAATAGTTTTGAACTAAATACAATTAAGACATTAGAAATTGTAACCTCATTTAATGTCAAGCCTAATGCAGCGAGACACATCGCTACAATTAATTTCAGTCGATTGAACCAAAGTTACACACAATCTAGGTGAATTGAAACTCATTGTACACAACGAAGTTTGCTCTGTAAACATACATTGACCACAAAATAGGTGATACGTAGAATAGTTTGCATAAAACAGATATTTTATTAAAGTTGGTTCTACATTGTACAGTTCTTGGCTACATTAAACCACATCAACACTTTAACATTGTGTTCCAAGTTCTATCAATAACCTCGGTTTCTAGTAACTCCGCTTGTTTTATACAACTTGTCTCTTTTACAGGATAACTTTAGAATAATTTTCTATTAATTGTTTACTCTAATTTGATTTTTATTTTAAATAGGTTACAAAATAAAATGTCATGCAGTGTAATATATTTAATTTTAGAATTAAATTTTTGATCTGCAGAGAGTTAAATCAATTATAATATCTTCTCTGAGCTTTGTAATAATGATATTAACCATTTAGAAAACAATTCTTGAGAGTATTAAATTTTTTATTCTTTTCGTAAAGAGATTATTTAAGATTATATATTTTAATCCCGACACAGAAAGTAAATATGCATAAATGACAAATAATACGCATATTTAACAGTTTACTTCATAAGATACTTTATTCCAGAAACACGAAATATTTAAATTCTAAAATTTATGTCATATATTCTTATATATATTTATGATATTCCGATATTTGCAAAATTCATATTTCGAAAGTTATGTGAGACATAAAAGCATAATAAAATATGGATTGCAGCTTTGTTTGATGTAAATGATTTATTAGGATACGTAATAAAATGCTATTTCTTCCGATTTTATCTCCAGAGATGCAAATGGGTCTCATCTAAGATAGAGACATCAACTAGTAGGTATTGTAATATTTTATGATTTTAATATCTGAAATAAAAGTCTTTTGTTTGAAATTTAAAAAAAATCTATAAAGTTATTTATAAAGTACATATACATATATATATACAAAATAATTTTATATGTTCTTTACAAAGTTTTTAATCTTTAGTATTTGGAAACAGGGTTTTATATAATTGTGAATATATAATAATTATTCGTAGTAATATATAAGTATGTAATATAATTAATAATTTTATTATTCGTTATAAGTGAAACTTATAGGGCCAATTAAAAACCAATGCCGTATTGTATCTGTAATAACTAAAGCAAAAAGATTTTTTTTAGTATGTTAATATCAACAATATTGTTTCAGTGGTTGCATTTGTTTCTTAACAAATGGTGAGATATGAGGGAAAAGTTTCAGGGCTAACAAATATGTATTTGTCGTTGTAATATCAGTGGTTTTATATCCATGCAGCTCTGACGCTAGAATGAAAGATATATTTCTTTATTTATATGCAATTTAGTTACGTTAAAGAAAATCCATTCTTGTTCTGAAGCTATCAATATACACAGCCTAAAACTTTTATTCGTGATGCATTAAAATATAAGTTTTCATATTATGATTGCAAGAGTTTGTAAAAAATATATGTTTAACGGTCTGAATTAATACAAATCTTTAACTAGGTCATGCGTTATATATAAGTAGGTTTTTTTTTATTAAACTAATTATAGTTTGAAATAAATATGATTACATATTAATCATTGTGCTATGAATGTAAAAATTGAAATATACGTTATTTTTTTTTGCATATTCACCTAGGCAGCAATATTGTTGCTCTTCTGGAGTTCGAGTTAAATAAGCAGCCATCGATTATAATCGATAACTGATAATTATCAGTTCAGAAAAGAAAACATTTAATCCAACAAATGGCATTCGATATTTTTTAACATCAGACTGCTTCGTTTTTTTTAACTACTGGTTAAGTAATAAGTAGTGTCTGAAGTACTTTCTTGAAATCCTCAAACCTATACGTAGATAGATATAAATTGACATTGTTCTATTATTGCAACAAAGTGACCTGATCTATTGGCCGTATGTAATTCGCTCTTCCTCCTGGTCTACCAAATAAATAGCTGCAAAAAACATATCTCCGTAGAGCCTTGCTTTAATTTGTAATTATATGTACATCATTCATTAAGTATTTTTAAAATTATGTTGAATACCTTAAACAGTTTACCCATCAAAGCTGTACAACTACAAAATTTTGGGTTATTGTAAAGATAAGATTACAAGTTTCTTAAAGTTTTGTTTTAAATCAACAGTAATATGTTTACTTTCAAGTAATCATATCAATATACGGCTGCGAATATTATAAAAAAATATTCTTGCATTCCTATGTACACCAAAATAACGGGCCCGAGGTTTATCTTACATCAACTGAAAAAGACGCGATTTGCAACTGGGACTATGCCACTTTAGGGAATCGAAGAGACGTTGTAGTAGTGTCTCTCTTTAGTTGTAGTAGTGACAAGTCACGACGCAAATGCTTATAGACATACTAAAAGTTAACATCTCAGAACTATAATAGCACTACCAAACCGTTAGCGGATTATTTATTAAAGAACTTTCAAGAAAATGAGTTCATTGTTATTAAGTTTTCCATCTTTTCATTTTGTGAGATACTCATAAAATTCTACCTTCCTAAACATGGGCATATTAAATTTAAATGAAAGTAAGTTTTTTGGATACTACGATTATTTATTATTTTACGTCTACATAATCCCGACGTTTTAGTTTGCAGAAACCGTGATCATAGGCAGACGTGACGAAAGTGTCTGTTAGCTAGTCTTGTTATTTATCATGTACCGCAAACGATTTATAAGAAACCCACACATACGGATAGGTATCTTGATGGAAATTCAAACCATTATTCTAACCAGTAAGCTACCGTTTTCAAATCTGCGTTTCAGAGACCAAAACACCTTTGTGATGCTGAAAATCTCGAGGCCGAACATATAAAACGTTTTTTGATTTTACAGAGCTGTTTTTTTTATACTTATTGAGCTAGGGATCATTGAAAAAATTGAAAGAAAAATTATTTTAAAAAATATTTGCAGTCTGTACGCGAATTATATTTCTGATAACTATTACATAATTTTCTAAAGATCAATTTTTTAGGTAGAGGAGGGGGTTGTTGACCATAACAAGCTGTTGAAAAACAGAAATAAGACACTAAGGGTTTTTCAATTAAACCCCAAAAAGTTTCATACTAAAATGTCTGACGATTGATAAATTCTAACTCAATCAAGAAAGAGCATCTTGAGTTACTTTAGCGCATTAGGATTTAGCGCATTAGGAATAATAATAATAGCTTAACAATTATGTGGAGGTACATCACTAGCCTAATCATTTTGAAGGAATTTTAGAAACACTGTATTCGCACTTACGTATAGAAATTGGATAATTTCTTAATATAAAATTAACTATTTGCCATTATAAGAAGAGATCTATACAGATCATAACAATTAAACATAAATAATAAATGCTCATAATTTTAAAAACATATGTTAGTTTTCATATCGAATAAATTAATTGAGGAAGTTTGTTTCCATTTCTTCAACTTTGCCTCATGGAAACCTTCAAATTAATATTTCTTCGTAATTCTGTGTTTTATTTAATAAAAAATATTTAAACGCGCTAAAATATTTTCAGGTGACTTGTTTTTTATGACTTCTTGTCTCGGCTTTTTTTAATGTCACTGTCAAATTATGAGATTATTAAGGTATAGAATATTCTCAATTAAATTAATTATCCCATATTAATTTGATGCCCGAATTTTTCTAATTATCGTTTTTTTTATAAATAGGACGGGTTCTACTTAACTTTCCCCCAACATATAACGGTAGAGGTATATTAACGGGTGTAAGGATTTTTTCTGTGTAATTTTCTGACATGCCCGAGTCACTTCAAAAGTTGCCGCTTAGGCTTCAGCTGCTATTGTGATATTTGATGCTTTGTGATATTTTGTCTCAATTTGGATTAAACACATTGCCTGGAGTTATTTGACTTTTTCTATAGGGATGACTTACTTTGACATCCGCTTCGAGCACTTGACCATTATTTTGAGTACGTCATAATTTGGGATAGTGAGACTGAAATATTTGCTGAAAATCCCTTCGCTTTATCGGGTAATTTACTATCAAGCTAAAATTATGCTAGTTTATTCGAATAGGCCGAGGAACAAGCCTAGACTTTATTTTTTTCTTAAGGTTATATCATTTTAGAGTACCTATATAATTTATATGGGTCCGGTTTCATGAATTTATTGTAATCATGATATATGTAGTAGCAATATACTTTTTCATTAAATAATTAAATGAACATACTTAATAAATAAAAAATATTAATAGGTAGTAAATAAATGGTATATACGGTGAAGGAAAACATCGTGAGGAAACCTGGACTTATAGTTTCACAATTATAAGTTTGAAATCACCAACCCGTCTTGAGCAAGCGTGGTGATTAATGCTCAAAACCTTCTCCATGTGAGAAGAGGCTATGCTCAGCAGTGGGCGTTAATAGGCTGATGACATGACATGACAAATGGTATATAACAGTATAAGATTGTTGGAAAATACCCATAGATTTATTTTTTAATATAATAAAAAAACCTGAGGAGATATAATAAGACGCAAGACGTTTTAAAAAGCTTTTGAAGATAAAACTGAGGAATATAATTATTACAGTCGCACCTACTATATCGTAGTTTCATTAGAAGACAGTATTGTAGAATTACTGTATTGATGATATAATTTAAATTTAAAACAGAATTACTTTGTAAAAAATACATTTAAAAACATGTGATAACCTAATAAAGTTGTTTTTTATGTGAATTTTCAGTATATAAATCAATATTTGTTTTCGTTGGAGCCAAAATTACTGGAGACATTAAACTGAAGTGGAGACTCATAATTGGCCATAAAAATCCTCTTGTGGAAGGAAGTACTAAGACGAAGTCAGCTTATAGTTTTAGATGTTTCGGCAGTAATGTCACAGCTTGACGCTTTACTAATACATAAAATAGAAAATAAGAAAGCTTTTTCCTTTTTCACTCACTATTTAATGGTGTGATAATCTGCATTTATTATATTTTTTCAACAAACTCAAACAATATGTATCAATACATACAAGTTCTAAACCAATAGTTTGAGTTTACTCCAAGATAATAACTTGTTTAAACTTCAGACAAATTGATTCCACTGATAAAGGAGTATTTGCACATATGAATTCAAAACTAAAAGCAATTGCTATAAGTTTGTTCTTAGGAGATTGTTGATTTTATGTACAAAGGAGATTTAAGGACTTTGTATGTCTGCACTACATCATACAACAAAATTAAATTTATTTACAAGTATAGAATATTGTGTTTTGCATTTTATACTTTTTCGTTTTCCTATTTGAAGCTGTTTTTTTACACATTTTTTTTACGTATTATCTGATATCTATTTCTTTCAAATATTTTAAAACCATTTGAATGTTATTGGTTAAGATACATAAGCAATGAAATGGGACTGCTATCCTAACATCGGACAATCATGTTAAGTGTAGGTTATAAGTTTTAATATGTAATTCTTATTATAATATACAAATAAGTAAGTTTCATAGTTTTCCTGGAACTTCTGGTTGCCACCCTACATAATTAGGAAGCAAACTCAGTTTATAGATGCTTTTCAGTTGTGTTACAAATACTATCACTCAAAAGTTTAAATACAATAAGCACAAATTTATAATATTTAAAATACACAAAACAAACAATCAGAACTCTGAGTAAATAAATTACTTAATAAGTAACAATCAGTTTATTTTTAGTAAGACTAATTAGATCACTCTGACTTATTCCGTAAAAAATGTAAATGTAACACCCCGTTTATTTTACAAAAGTCTTATAGTTGCTCTTATCAAATATTGGACAGAAGGCTGACCTAACAGAACTATGGAGAAGGGATTATGCTAAACTATCTCTCATCTTTCAGTCAATAGATAAACGGCTAAGCTAAATATCTTTCAAACCAATATAGGAACAGTAAAATACACTGGCTTAATAAAGAACAATTTAAATTATAGCATCTCTTTTAAACATAATATTTTGGAGGTGTAATTTAGATTTCATAATGCCGTATCGCGTAAACCGTCAAACGTTTTGTAGATTTTCGTTTTGTATTTTTAAGCTTTATGTATATTTTTTTGTAATTAAGGCATCGTATATAAATTATAAAAAACAATTACTATCTTATTATACATGTACAAATAATATGTATGTAATATTCAGTTTGTTATACACCTAAAATATTCACGAAAAGTACAAGTAAATAGAGCTGATTATATATGAACTGAAATAAATTCTGGTAATTCCATTGAAACGTGTACGTAAAACCATATTTTGGTACACAAGTTGTGTTCGGTTTGCTAAGCTAGTAACCAAATGCAATTGCCAGAAGTTATATACAGATTTTCAAGCTTGTTCAAGTGTTGTTGCGGTTTCAGGTATTCGAGGTTCGAGACTGCTTAAAATTCAACGTAACTGTCATAAATAATTTTTACACGAATGTATGTAATGAATTATGTATGCTTTTCGCTAATGTATGTATGGAATTTATTTTATGATTATATTTCATATATTTTTAATTACATCACAAAACAATGTCAATAAACGTTTTTCGGTGCTATGATAATCAAAAATATATTGGCATTTTCAGTTTATTGGAATATTTTATGTAACGTTATAACGTATAAAGAATTATTTTGTTTAATTTCATTAATTTAAGCAATAACCTATTTCCAGTATACGTTATGTGTTTCATTAAAGGAATATTTATATGTTATGTTTTACGTGTAAATATATTAACTCGACATTTGAAAATGGCATAAAAAATCTCCTTCGAATTAACTTGTATCTATAACTTATGTAACGAAAGATAAAGTCAGTTTTGTCAATAAAATATTAATTCACATGAGTCGACTTTGACCAGAAGAACGGAATAATATATGTAGTTGAGTTTAATTTGACTGCATTTAATTAAAAACTAGAATTTGACCCGCAGCTGTAATAAATTTGACACCATAATTTTGGTTGGATTATAATCACAGAAGTCAGAAACGCTAAAACCATCTGTTACCATAAATGTTTCACGTACATTAAATTAAATAAATATAGAAAAAATCACATTATCCTCTTAGCATTAAGTGAAAATACACAAATTACATTCATACAAACTTTTATTATTGTTAAGTAAATGCGTTTAAATTTTAAACGTCTTGATATTATCCCAATGAACCTTAATATGTTTGAGCAGTTTTTTTTTAACTGGATGAAATACTTAAGCTTGTGAGTTTAAATGAATATAATTTTATTATTTCTTTAACTCCGAATAGTTCTTGTGGCCAAAATATAAAAGTTACTTACGTACTGTCTCCAACACTTTTGAAAGCATTGTCAAACTCCATACCGTTTCTAAAAAAAAATCAAAACTATTTCTTACTCTTAAAGAAGCGCTAAAGTAAAAGTTTCCTAACGTCTACTTACTGTTATTGTGCTTGTAAATATATGAGATTTGGTGTTCGGGTCCGGTTTTAAGAATAATGACCAAAATAGCGCTTTAGCTTGGCAGCGGGCTTTAAGTGCTATGTGCGGTCTACTTCAGAATCTTCTTTAGCTATATTAAAAGTCTAGTGGAAGACTACGTAATTAATGCTGTTTGCTTCCTTACATCGTTGTCACATAATAAATATATATGCTTTAAAATTTTTGATTTCAAAACGTATTTTTAATTATATTTGTATTAAATTAAAGTTAATTACATTTCATATTCTATGTTACTTGTTGTCAAATATAAAAAAATACTTCGATGATATAAATCTTAACATATTACTAACCAAAAGTAATAGAGTCTAATTGATTCCTTGTTATCTATTGTAAATATTGGAAATAAGGTGGATTTTATATATAGTTTTTTTTGTGGTTTATAATAATAATTCATATTAGACTCGATTAAATTATTAAAACATTTTTATCAATAAGAAACAATTTCCTGATGTGATTATTCGCAATGGAATGAAAATATATTGAATGCTGTATTAACTTTATTCAATATAAAACTCAAGTCAGTGGTGGCCTAGTGGTTACAAGGCATAAGGGAGTGGGTTCGATTATCTCATGCATAAGGGAGCGGGTTCGATCCTGGCAAGTACCAATGGTATTTTTCTGAGTCATATGTACTTTCTGAGAGTATTTAGACATCACTGATAAATGCATTCCCAAAAGAGGGTTGATGTCAGGCAGGCGACCGGTCGTAAAAACAATTAGCCAAAACTATTCACAACATGAAAGGCAGACCTTGGCTAATGCTGGGAAATAGCCAGTTCGATGAAAAAACTCAAATATACATTTACATAATACATGAAAGGAGATTTTTATAATTCATTAATTAAATTGAATAAAGTAAATTTAAAAATCACCCAAAAGAAAAATGCTTATCTCTTAAATGAAAATAAATGATCTTAGAAAAGTTCACAAAGTCATCATTACAAGGATGTAACTATTAGTTTTCAGCGAGCTGAACTATAATTAAAGTGATAAGAATGATTCATGTTTCAATAGATAAGAATAGTACGAATCTGAAGCTTTGTTGAGAACTGTAACTAATATAAAACTTTCTTCTCATAGTTCTTCTAAGGACTCGAGAATGGATGACGCGAAGGATTATGTTGGCTTGTTCATGTCAAATCGAAGATAAACAAAAGAAATAACATTCGATGAACATAAAACTTATTTAAAACATACACTATAATTATGAATAATACAAAATAAAAATATATAACTATTGCTTAGAGTCTTAAATAAGTTTATAAACTCAAATATTTCTTCATTACCCCAATGAATTATAATTAATTTTGCGCTGAATATTTTCATAATATCTATGGAGCTTTATTTATATTTAAGATTTTTTTTTTATTTAACTAAAATGTCGTTAAGCTGTAAACTATATAGCTTTTCCATAGTATTATATTTTTGAGTTTATACATCAATCGGTAAAAATCATATACCTATTGTATTACTATAAAAGGTCACAGCTATGCTTCTCTCCGTTTTTTTAACTACTTATCTTGAAGTAGCTAACAAAGTGCCAACCTCCTAGTTAGTTCCTAACTAAGGATAAGCTGGTGTATGCATCATAAAACATTTTGACGTTGGCAAGAAAATCTAAAATCCTCTTTGTCTATAATAAAATCATAAATTTGTACAATAATAACCACATTATTTCGCTATTATGTCATTATTAATTGGGTTAATAATTTTAAAAGGTTTAATACCTTCACGTGACCTGATATAAAACTTGAGAAAGACGTATTTCTTGCTACTAAAACGTTATTTTTTTGGACAGAAATAAATTTTATTCCGTTGTATTATTCCTCTAATAGTGCCATAATTTATTTTCTTTTTGTAAGGGGCTTAACTTTTACAACAACCGCTTTTTAACCCACATGGTTCCTTTAATAAATCTTTGGCTCATGTTTCGAATTCAAATAATGTACCAGAATTCTCTTGAAAATATTGTTTTGGGAGACTTTTTCAAGTATTATGGTCAGTACTTACTGAAATTATAAAATTATTTATTATTTTGCTATCATGAAAATATATATATAATAAATAAATATCGTAAATGCCAGTTGACAAACAAATCATTATTATAATAATTCGTTGGATGTTTGTAAAGGACAGTATAATTTATCGTTTCTTATTACTTTAGAAAATGGGCTGACAAGGAACATTATTATTTTGTACATCTCAAGCTTTCAACAGTTTCAATTTAATTAAATCTAAGTATTTTCAATTAAAATATTGTTCCTATTATTAATTAAATAATACGATTAGATTAATTTATTAATCTGTATACTGTGTATTAAAAAGTTTAGGTTTCATTTGCTGATAAAGAAAATTTTATTAGACATAATGTAATTCATATCTGGGTGTTATAGAATAGCTATTGATATGGGTTATTGGTATAAAACGAAGAGGGGAAACTTCTTATCTTGGCAGAGATTCTAGCGGATGTAAGCCGTCAATAGAAGCGTTCTATGTAGCCTGTTACGTACTTTTAAATGCAAGAGGACGTTGTTATTTTTAAAATTTTATTAGTAATATTTCTTGTTAGAAGTCTCAAATAAAACGCAAATTTCAAAACTTTTCTTCAAACATTCTTGCAGTTCTTAATTAAAACTGGCATGTAGTAATGAAACTAAAAGTAAGCAATCACCATTAAAAGTATTACTATGTCTCAAATAAAACCACTGTAAATATAATATTTTCAGGCTTAAATTAAAATGTAAAAGATTGGGACCAATAAATAAAAAAATGTATAAAAAAGTGCATTTTGTTTAAAATTGGATTAAAGTCCCTACATACTTCCATTTTTTTAAATAAAATATTAAAATAATGCTTGTTTGTTTTTCATTTTATACTAGAACAGAAAATACGCACTATTATTGTTTAAATTATTTATATAAATTAAATAACCCACTATAAGAGATTTGACGGTAGCAATTAGTTTTAATCGTTCATCTTAGCATTAGACGAGCTTTGTGTGACTGAGCTATGATTATTTGAATTTTGAGACAATTAATATTCCTCATAAACCACTATATTGATACCACAGTGTGGAATACAAATGAAATCATATATTTATTATTCAATAAACATATCAATGCTTTTTCAAAAAAATGTTTTCATTGAAAATAAAAACATCTGGAATTTTTAAATTGGTTTCGAAAATTACAGATATCGTTAATAGCGGGGAGGTTTAAGTTTATGAGGTTTTATCTTTTGAATATAGGTTTTATAAAATATGTAATAATAAGAAGGTATGTGTATCAAATTTATTTTTTGTAGTGTCCGTGCTCGTGATCAGGTTTGCCGCAAAGGATCCGAAACGTCGCGTCGGAAGTAGAGTTTTAAAATAATAAATAACGCTTAGTATTTCCGAAAATCTTAGATATCAACTTTATTTAAGTAAAATGTAACTATTTGTGAGGATGTATAAAAGTTAAAGGGCAAATGTTTAAGACTAGAATTTTTGGATGAAAAAGAATTTTGAAAGTAATTAATTTACTGTAAGACTGTCTATTAAGTAACAGAGAGAAGTTTCATCAATCAAGCTTTTCAATCTTTTAAGAATTAAATTAGCATTTTATACATCTAAACTTGATGTGTAAATATATATCTTATATAAAAATAAATAATATTTCATGTTTAAAAACAACAAAGTAATATATTATATTTCTAGTGATAACTTAAAAAATATTGTATGATGCACTTGCCGTCATTTATGCGAAAAGATATTGTGTGTGACCGACTTCGTATTTCCATTTATTCTAAATAAAACACCTTTTTTATTTTTTACTTTTTATTTTATCTATTCTAGCATGCAATACTCATACATTCAATAGTTCTACTGATGGGGAATTGTGGGTCTATTGCACATGAACTAAAGTTTTCTATTGCTCGCTATAGAAGTAGGCGGACTTAATCAGTATGCTAAGAAACAATGCATGGTTCTTGTAATTACGAGTAGTTATTTAAATTTTCACTTTTTATTCTCAATTAACTTATAGCATATATCAGAATAAAAGCAGAGTAAATACTCGTAAAACAAGCTTAGTAAGTATGAACACACTACGTTTTAAAACTATAAATCTCCTTCCGATAAGCTACTTAAGCTACTTGTATGTGTATCCAAAATTCCCAGATTTAAATAAGGGTACGGTTAAGCAAATGAGAACAACTAGGTTTTGAAATCGCTGAAGAAACGGGTTTGAAGAATATTTCTGTCTATTTCCTATTATTATTTTAATTTGAGAATGAAATTGACCATTGCTTGAATGTTAAAAGAAATAAATATAAAATTATATCTATTTTGATACTTTCACTACATAGTATGCATTAAAATATTGTATGTATTTATTTTTTTACTACTGAAAGTATAGATTTTTTTATAGCCGACGCTTTTTATATTTATGACATTAAGCAGAACTGTATGGTGGGCCGTTATTCGGTTGACGAAATTGTTTGAGATCTCAAAAGTGAAATATTTGCTGAACGTCCCTTTACTTTTATCCCTGGATTTATTTACCGACAAAAATTATGAAATTTTACCTCTAAAAAAGACAAAATAACGTATGCAAATGTTGTAAAACGAAAGCGTAAACGAATACATGTTTATAAAATTCTTTATTAGTTAAGAAGTTTGATCACACAGTGTGTTCGTTATGTTAGTACAGACAAATACAAACATCTTACTTAAAATATAATTAATCATCAAATCATAAAAATGTTTGCAGTACCCATATATTTCTACGTATTTTAATTATAAAATGTTACTACTGCTTTTACGTTACGAATTTTAATTTCCTACTTCTCTAAAAATATTCATATTTAAGATTATAAATATATTATTTTTTCAATTTGATATCTATTAATAGTGGTTTAAAATAAACATATTAATTAAAATTTGTTTGCGATGATGACAGTTTTCAAATTCTAATAGATATTATTATTATTATATATATATTTAATAGTTATTTCGGTGAAGATATTATTTGCAATGTTAATAGTTATATGATACCATTGTTTATTTACTTTTATCGTCGTTCTTTTATCTAGGAAGTATTTATTTCACCCAACGGGTAATTTTATACCTTTGCGAACAATTTATTGTATACCCACCTGTGACGTATGTACATATTTGAGGACGCATTTTTGTTCCGTTTATCTACTATTAGTCATATTATATGAGAAATAAAATTACAGGTACAAAAGTTCTTAAGAAGCGTGCAAGTTATAGAGATAATTGTAACGTTAAAAATTGCTGAATTATTTTGCTTTATCAGTGGCAATTATTTCAATAGGTTTAAGGAATAAGAAGCTTTATTAAAAATTGCTAAAGTAACATTTAGATGCAGAAGGTACATACGTATAAGTTGTTAATATTTCAATAACGAATGATATACTATACTTATTTCTTGTTCCATCAAAAAAGATAAAGTTATATTATTATATTAGCTTCTAGTATAAACTTTTTACATTCCAATAATCTACTGTATATGCAATTGTTGCTTATATTAAGTAACATATACTAAATGTTTATGCTCATTTTATATATTCTCTTTGTTCGACAAAGTGTTAATTTGAAAAGGGGAAATAATTGTTCACTTCTGTGGTTTTATGCTAACAAAAGAAACAATTATCACAAACTTCATAATAAATTAAGTTTTTTTATTCATATAACCAAAAAGATTCGAAATAGAATCTCTAGCAAGTTAAGTCCAGACATTCAAAAGGGCATTAAATTTTGCTTTATCTCTATTATTATTAATTATACTGGAACTAAATCTTCTACCTCAACATTCGAGTTCATCGTTTCGGTATTAGAGTTTTCTAGTCCTGATCCAAATAATTCGAGCCTAGCTTCTATCGGGATATCTTCTCTGGATCAATGTGATGTGGCATTAGCTCATATATTAAAGAAGAAAACAGTTTTGTTCTTTCCTTCTCTTTTCGCTCTAAATTCATAGCTTGGCCAGAACAGTGATAGTTATATAATAGAGCTAAAAATTTGATTGTGGTGTACCACTATGTTATACAGTTACGTATTACTGATGAACAAGCCTGCGTAGTCTTTATGTGGACAAAACTTGATGTGGGGCATCCCGAATTATTTCCCAGCCACGGGTTTACAGATACATATGTGCATGCGGGAGGTAGCGCAAATAATTTCAATAGTTTGTTTGTATCTGCCTTTTTATGGCACTTACATTATGGGCATCTTCGTTGGAAGAACGAACTGTTTATGACCGGTATTACCGGTGCAGCACCTTTAACAACTACTCATTTATTATAAAATATATATAACTAAAATAAATTAAAAATTTATTAAAATCCTCGATCCGATTAAGACCATGAAGAAAACCAGTAAAGACAAATTCAATGAGCCTAAACTCGATGGGTTTACTAAGAGGTAGTCCAGTGTTACGTCTCCTATCTTCGAGCCCTAACAGCAGACCAGCTTAGTGGTTCCAGAAGACATTTCTGTTTCAAATGTCAGATCCCACATATGCTTGCAAGCAAACTGTGCGTGTAACATTCCTATCATACCTAACAAACGACTTGGTGACCTTGAAGATCTGATCCGATTTCCACCAAACATATGTAGCTAAGAACATTCTCAACGGATATACCTTTGATAAAAAAAACCGCATTAAAATCGGATCATCCGTTTGGGAGCTACGTTGAATCAGACCTATACACACTGACACGTCAAGTTTTTAACACCTCGTCGTTCTTACGTCGGGGGTTAAAAGTTATAAAAGAAAGAAGTCACATTCAACTTAGAGAAAAAATATAAATTGAAAGGAGTGCTTATTTTTACTACATATAAATGAAAACGTGGATTTATTTTGTTTTCTAATTTTTATATTTGTGATTTTTGTTATTTGTAATAAAAATATTAATCTTTTCTTAGAAAAGAAAATTTTATATATTAAATTTCTATCACTAGAAATTCTGTGAAAATTCGGAAAATAAATTATACCTATGTTGAAGGTTGCCACTAATGTGGGCCTCATAAATTTCCAGTTATGAGCTTCTCGCAAAAGGATATTTTTATTTTATGCCTACAAGCAATTATATAATTTTTCACTTATATTATTCTACGAGTATAAACTGGAAAATTATATGAAAGGAACAAGCTATTTTATTTTATTTTAAGTAATTAATGATAAAATAAAATTATTGATTTTTATGAATGTTATTTAAAATCTTAAAATTTTAACATAGTTTGAAATAAAAGAAAAAAACCTTATGAGTTATATATCCAGGAACATATTTTAAAGTGACCGTTTTAGAGACTGGACAATAAGTTTTCAGTGAGCAAAGTTATAATTGAAGTGATAAGCATGATTTATGTTTAAGAAGGGAAATGAATCATCTGTAAATCGATTTAGTTTAAGAGTAATAAAGTATAAAACGCTGTCAATGTATGAGGTAAAATAAAAGGAAAGACTAATAATTATTATTTTATACATATTTAAGTAATCATTAAAAGCAGGATTTCATTTTATATTAAGGAAGTCTGTTTGTCTTTAGGTGTACAGATAAAAGTGTCTTGTAACCATAATTGTTCATGAAATAGTCATGTATTATTTATCAATATCAATAGACATTTTTATATCTCATAAATAAAATTTTAATTCAAATGAATACTGCGAAAAAATCACTTTTAATCTATTTTTTTTAAATTATACACATAACTTTCCAATAATACCTTTTTCATTAAAGAGTGTTTAAATTTTTCTTTAGTTTTTCTTAGCTAGCTCAATAGCTTTTCTCTTAAACAGATTACTTGTAATCTATACGGCTACACTAATGAATCTTTCTGGTTCGTGTTTTGAATGTAAAGTAGATAACAAAATTCATGTTCAAATGAAATTTAAGTGATATCTACATTTTATTACTTTTATTTCTTACTTTGGAAATGCAATCCCTTCGATAAATTCTTAATATAATCTATATGAATAATTCTTAAATATAAAGCACGCTTATAAACTAAATTTTCGATCTAAACGAAATAATAAATCTTCATATAAACCAGAGAATCATTGCTACTTTATCGTTTTGGTTCAGTTTTTTCGTAGATATCATTGCTTTTATCGTGTTTCCTAATATTTAGATCAGGCGAGAGCTATATATCTTTATTAAGATATCTAAAATAGTCTACAAATGTAGTATCAAATGTAAATGGGATAAGAAAGATATTCTAAATTGTATGTTTGTAATATAAAAATGTATTTTTTGTTTTTGACCACCAAAAGATTACATCGATAATCTTATCTAAAAAATATTTTTTTGGAAATAGGATTGACTTCACCTTTATCATTGGTTGTGCCTTTATCAGAACATTTACCATTTTTATCTTTATATTACAAAATAGTGATTAATAGGGAATTGATAACATGAAAGGATTTCCTGTTAAAAAGAGTTATTCATATAAAGTGTTAAAAGTGAAGTGAACGCATGAAAGGATTTTATCACGGAATTCATTTCGTATATTGAAAAATGAGATTTGAAAAAGAAATGTATATTTCAATTTTTATGTTGGCACTATGTGGTAAGATTTACAATCCTATAATATTGGGATATACATACATATGTGTGTATAGCATAGTTATTTTTGTAAAAGTGACTTAAAAGTACAATTTCTGTCTATCTTATTATTCGTAACAATATAAAGAATATAAAATTGTGTAGATTTTGATGTACATATTTATCTGATTTATATAAATTTTAAAAGTGTAAGGGCTTTGCTTATAATTTATGATACAAATAATGAATTGTCGGTACAAATATAAAGTTGTCAATAGTACTACAAGTTGGAAACAATAACTACCATAAGAAATGTCAGAAGAACATGGATTTTAATAGAATACAGCGCAGTGTGTACTTAATAGAAACTTAACGGCATTGTTGAAATATTCGATAGTTTAAAAGATATTTTATGATGATATTTTTTTTGTATGTAGTGAATAAGTTTTTTTTTATTTTATTCGTCTCTTCACTCATATTAAAAAATTTATTTTTTATTTCATTGGTGTTAAGGAACCTTTTACAAATATCCCGTGTGTTTATAACATGATTTATATTAGTTTTCTTTAATCTTCTTATCACTTTTTTAGGAAGTGTTCTTGTGATCATTATACACAGAGATGTAATTGAAGATATCTCTTAAACAAGTGAAGCATTTTAATTCTAATTTTAAACACTTACAAACTATTGTAAAGTTGTTTTCATTTCTCAATAATCATATAAAATTTTGTCCATTATTGTATAAAAAATTATATGAATAGAATGATAAATGGTGTACGTTTGTCTCGTGATTGATTGAAAATATAATTGGCAGGTGTGGCATCCGGATCGGTCAATAGGATTGCGAATGGAAAGCTGGCTGCTCCAGGCCAATTCCCGTATATGGTAATTAAATTTACTTTAGTTTTTATCCCACAACCACAAAACTATTATAGTTTTTACAACATGTTTATTTAGGACAACAAAAAGAGATATGATTTGTAAACTTATTTTTAGAGTCTCGTGTTTTTCTAATTCCTTATTCCACTGAAAATTACAGTGGACAGTAACGGATAACGGAGGTGTATATTTTTTGAATGACTTAATATGTACAAATAGAAAGGTCATCATAATTATCATATGATATGTCTGTAGAGATTGGTGTATGTATTAAATGTATCTTAAAGAGTAAATTAATGAACTTAGAGCTCGTAGTAACACTTTATTTCAGTCGGTATAGTTCTCAATAAGAAATATTATTTGAACCATTCTTAATACTATGTAAAAATGTTACGATATACTGCAAATTCTACGATGTTTCAATAAATATTTTAACAAAACAATTTATTTCTTGCTTATGATTTTGGTCTGCGTATGATTTTCTCTATGCTACTCGACTGCTATTTAAAGGGTTTTCACAGAATATTCCATTCGGACGTTTACAAAAGTAATTAATGGAAGTACGCAAATATTACATATATCACAGGGTCGAAGATGATAATTGTTTATGAACTAAGTGTCACCTTTATTGTAGTGTAAATAGAAACACACTTCACAATGATATATCAAGAAATGATGCGACACATAAAACTCTCATTAATTACTTTTTTATTGCAGGTTTCCCTTCAAACGCTGGGACCAGCACAAAATCTCCAAACTAGAGGACATAGATGTGCCGGAGCCCTTATCTCATACAGACAAGCAGTTACAACAGCTTCTTGTATGTTTAATTACAACTCAACGTAAGCAAATTCAAACCCATTGTATTTCATACATATTATTTATTATAATAAATTAATTATAATATATTTTTTATTATCTTTAACGAAAAAAATATAATGTATAGAAGAGCATTTTAAATAAAAAATGTATAGTTGGAGAATTTAGCTTTAAAAAGAAAATAAACTGATTAATAGTTTTTTAAGTATCTTCAAAAGGCGTACGGTAACAAATAAGGATATTATCATTAAATTTATTCATGGATTTACTTATACAGTCATATGAATGCGAAAACATATAGAATGCGGAAATGAATCGATTTTATTAAGTACTAATAAACTCAGCACACGTAACAGATAACAAAACTTTAACTTGTGTCGACGACTGTCTACAATACTTAAACGTCTATTTGTTTCAGTGTCCCGCAGTTAATAAATTCGACTGAACTGAGAGTGTTTGCTGGTTCCACTTCTTTATATAATGACGTAAGTGCCGATTTTGTTCGGCCTGTGCTCAACATCACCGTTCATCCAAACTTCACTGGCCTACCAGCTCTAGTTAACAATATTGCCGTTATTACAGTAAGTATAGAGTTTATTAATTACTAGATTAAACGTTAGTAAATTATAATTGATGACACAGAAACAAATTAATCATAGAATTTTATATTTGAAATTCATTGTGACACAAAACAAATGATAAATGAATGATCAAATTGTTTCTGAACTAAAATAAACCCCAATCGATTGTCGCGCAACTCGTATGTGAAGGTCATTCTGATAAAGTTAGACGTGTTTGCAAATGCACGAAAACTATGACTCTGTGTAACTTTAATAAAAAGAATAATAATTTAAATGAATAAAATTTTGCCAAACATATCAGATATCATAAATTATTTATCCACTATAGAAACTTAAACTTCATTTATTTGTTTGAAGATATAAATAAAAAATCTAAGGAGGAAAATGATGTACAAAAATCTTTTCCGCTTTGATTTTTAATTAAGATTTAATAGATTTATTGGAATAGACTTTGAACATATAATAGACATATGTAAAGAGTTTTGATAAATAATAATTCTTTATTGTTAAGGAAAATTATAGAATTAGATAAGATATTTCTATTGAATCATGAAAAATTTTAATCATAAGATATAATAGAATTAGCTGTTATCTTGTTTACCTACCATAGGTGAATGCATAATAAATATATTCATCTATGGTGAGGTATAATAGATACATTCATTTATAGATTTAGAATTTATGTCATAGTTTCCTGATTCAACTCTTAAAATTAACGTAGATAAGTAATATTATAACAAAATTTAATAAAAATTTTGCTTTATAAAAGTATAAGATATAACAAATTAAAAAAAAAACAAACAAATTAAGCGTTTTCTTCCCAGAAAAGTTTGAAGTAATGACAAAATATTATGTAACTAATAAATTTTCACTCTCTGGTGAGTCAACTTGCATCTCGAGCAAAGATTAAATATTAAACGTAAAAAAGTACTGTAGTCAATATTTTATAAGTAATTTTATGAGAAGATTGCTAAGAGAAGCTAGTCTGGTTCTATGAATATTTTAGCATATTAATTGATACAGGTTATGCGATTATAATTTAAAGAAAATTGTGTAACTATTAATAATTATATGGGAATTTTGGTAAACCTTGTCGCTTATATGAAATGTTTATACGGTATCTATATTTATCACAAATTAAGTAGGTCATGAATCATTAATGGTAATATTTTAATGAATGTTGGTTTTGCTCCGGAACCATTTTAAGTTATGAGATTATATTATTTTTTCCTTATATCTTTCGAAGTTATAATAGGGCAAGAATGTAACTGGTTGCAATGAAAATAAAAACATCCTTAGTGTTTAATGAACCTTAAAAAGTTATATATATTTATATATATAAATTAAGGCACAATTTTGTTTATATAAAATATTATAGGAAGTGTTATTATGTAGTTAGTTAATTTTTAACGTAATATATTGTTTATTATATTTAATTTAAATTGTTAATTTTTTAAATTCAAATTACTGTTTGGACTATAGTATCAAAAAATATGATTGGTTAATACTGGATTTTGTACAATTAGTATAAGTATGTAGAACTGCCCCTTTATGTTGTAAATTATGACACTTGTCTAAGGATTTTTTTTATTACAGCTGGTAACCCCATTCCCCAATCAAGTTGTGACACCTCTGTCTCTCCCTGCCGTTGACTTCAATCCTCCGGAGTTTACGCTATGTTCAGTCTCAGGATGGGGCGGAATAAACTCATCAGAATTGGTAAATTTTTCATTATAATATTTTTAAATAATAAAAGATGTAAAAATTGATCTCATTAAAATCTTATATAGTGTTAGAAGAAGGAAAGATATGGTTCATTGTATTAATTATCAAGTCAGTGGTGGCCTAGTGGTTAAAAGGCCCGCCTCTCATGCATGTGGGCATAGATTCGATCCTGGCAAGTACTAATGAGATTTTTTCGAGTCATATGAAATTTCTAAGAGTATGTATTTAGATATCACTGATTAATGCATTCCCAAAGAGGGTTGAGGGCTGGTCGTAAAAATAATTAGCCAAAACTATTCACAACATAAGGCAGGCAGACCCTGGCTAAAAGCTGGGAAATTGCCAGGAAGAATAAGATTCTTTTAAAAGTTTCTACCAAAGTATCTCTATATGAAACCGATTTTCTGTTCCAGGTGAATGCTGAATTAAGATTCGCGACTAAATATGTCTATAACCAAAATTTATGTACATTATATTATAATACTTCACCAAACTCGACAAATATTCTACCATCAATGATCTGCGCTGTTTCCTATGATCTTCGATCTTCTAACTGCGATGTGAGTCATTTTCGTTTTTAAGTATCATCTTTATTTTTATTCAGATTTGAGACTATAATTATTGTTGTTTGATTATTTCAGGGTGATTTAGGCAATCCACTTGTATGTGGTAATACTTTTACTGGTGTCTTATCTATATCAGATAGATGTTCAGTTTCATCTTTTCCAGAAGTTTATACTCGGATATCCAACTATACTACTTGGATTAGAAGCGTCTCTGGGGCCTCGAAAGCAACAGGCCAAGGACTGTTATTCATATTTTTACTGTTACCTCTTATAGGCTTATTCTAAAAGTATTTTTTATTGTTATAATTTACAAAAAATAACCGTATTTCAATCTTTTTAATATTAATAAATACGCCTTATTTATGACAGCATAATAAATTCAAGAAAATTGTTTCCGCAAAACATTCGAGAATTCCAATAAATATCCGAGTGAAGATTAAGAATAACGATTTGAAGAGTCACAAAAATGTTACAGAAACATTATTCCAAGTATCTAAAAAGCGTTTTATAAACGAAACGTCGCACGCAAGGGAATTTGTGTCGGAAAAATTACGGACCATTACAGTAAGCGCATTTGAGGTTTAATTTATTTCTCACAAAGTAACTAAAAGGTGGAAGGTGTTATAAATTTTGAACACGTTCATTAGGCCCGGCAAGGATCCCTCGTACCGGCTTTTAGGCAACGACACACGTCGGAATTTTGTAATAAGATTTCCTTAATTTAGGACCTCCCTCTATACATTTGCGTTAACACATCTCCACGCGAATGGAGATTGAAGCTTGAAACACAGAACCAAAAAAAAAAAATTACCGATATTCCTTTGAAAACCTAAATAAAAATCTTTATTTAATTGTTTTATTTTATTTTGTCTTAAATATTTAAAAATATTAATTTCTTAAAGTCTTGTAAAGACCATGCACTCTAATGGTTGCATAGTTTATAAAAATACTAACTATAAATTCCAACAGCAGAAGCCGTCAGTGAATTGGAAAGATATAAAAATTAAGTTTTAAAAGTTCAATGTAGTGGAATAGAAAGATGAAAGAGTAAATAAAATCATGTGCTGTGTTTTAGCTTGTTATTGAATTTTATTTTGTCATATATCTTTTAAGATGACGTTTAAATACTTATGCTTTCTGCCTAGGATTACTTTATAACATACTTTAGTACTTTATATCCTTTCATTCAAAATAAAATTGTATTAATGTTTTTGGGGTATAATTTTCATTTTCTTTCATAAAAATTTATCACATATTATAAAATAGATTTTAATTTTAAACAGAATCCAGTTTAACAACAAATTTAAATATACATAAATAAAGTATGGAAGAGTTTAAGAAAGTTGACGTGAAGGGAGCAATAATCGTTTTTTTGTTTACCTGCTTAGGTCACGATATTATACGAAATTACCAACCACTCATTTCAACTTTTCTTTATTTTAAACATGAAAAATAAGGTCAAAAAACTTGGTTGTTAATAAAAACAACATTAATTAATATGTATTATCAGCTATTGTAAAAGTGTCTTTGTCGTATTTTAACGTAAGAAATTGTAATTATGTACGACAGTACATTTGCTCTAAAGTATTGAAAAAAGATTGTCTTTATAAAAAAATAACAAAAAATTCGTCGAAAATAACTTTATCGATAAAACTATTTGACTCTACAGGAACACTTAATATTTTAAAGAGCTTATGATACACCTTTAAAGTCTTCTCACTGGCTGTTTAATTAGTGAGTCGGATCACCACAACGTTCTTACTGTGCAGAAGCCTGTTTTCTAAAGTTACTCAAATGGTTCATGAAATAGATTTAATGAAATTTTCCATTGTCCACTAAAACGGATTGTTATATGGAATCAAAATATTACATTCAAAGCTACACTTCTTATAACATTTTTTGCTTTCAAAATTAAAAAGAGTGTGTATAATGTCTGAATTTTTTAGACGGTAACATTCTTGAATTCTTAACATAGAATGTTCTATGATATTTTAGTTTCTGCATGACCCTGAGATATTACGTTTTTAACTACGTACATACATATATTCATAATTAATATCTAGTTATTAAAAGCATATTGTAACTAATATAAATAGTTGAAACTTTCGATAGCAAAAAAGCTAATAATGGAGAATTCATAACATTTATTTCATTATTTCTGTAAATTAATTATTTTATATTCTTACGGTGTTTAATATAAGAACGTTTAACTACGTAGTAATTTATTTGACGATGAAACTTTGTTGAAAATGTTCAAATAATCTTCATTAAAATTGAGGTCTGGAAATTTTCACTAAGAAATGCTTGTTATTCTAATTGTTTGGTTACAAATATATTACATTATATATGCTATTATCATATACGAAAATGTAGTGTATATAAATGAATTAGTTTGTGAAGGGAAATATTATCTTAAGGAGTTTATTTAGAATTTACTACTTCTATCCTATACCTGTTTGCTCAATATACCCTCTGATGTTATAATAACAATTTCTTGAAAACTCTTAACGACTCCTTGGCGGGATCAAATATAGCAATATCATTTCTCTAAGATACTAGAGTGCACGTGTCAGACAAAAGACAATTTCATTCGTCGTTAACTATGGCTTAAATTCTATAGGAGGTTTTCTTTTCCTTAATTACTAATAAAAGCTAATTGGAACTAAATGTTTTATATAAAAGGAGATTACAAAAATATCTTACAAAATATATTTGTATATTACATTGTAATTGCATATTATTCGATTTAAAAAGTGGATTTATTATAAACTAGCTTTCCGCCCGCAGCTTCGCCGCGTGGAGTTCGGTTATATCGCGTTTCCAAGAGAACCTTTCAAAAGTCTGGGATAAAAACTATCCTATGTTCTTTCTCAAGGTCAACTCTATCTCTGTACCGAATTTCATTAAAATCAGTTCAGTGGTTTAGGCGTGAAAGCGTAGCAGACAGACAGACAGACAGACAGACAGAGTTACTTTCGCATTTATAATATTAGTAGGGATAACTGCCTTTTAGGATCTACAGAGAATATGTCATCAAATATCTTGATTTTTTTAAATATCAAAGATTGCAAATGAGCAGATAGCCGACGTGATGGAAGATAATTGCCGTTGCCCAACGACATCTGCAATACAAGGGATGTGACTGTACCGAGAATAAAACATTCGTGTTATAAAATTGGCAAGAAATTAAATTGATAAAAAACTACATACTCCCGACGTTTCGGCTACTTGGTAGCCGCCGTGATCACGGGTAGACGAGATCTGAATGTCTGTCAGTTGGTCTTATTATTTTATCACCTACCACGATCGATTTCTTAATTTTCTGGCGTATCGCTCTGGTTGCTGGCAGAATCGCTCACGGTGTCCCGAGGTCCTGCGGTGTGGTCACGGACATGGCATTTTATATTTTTAAGGATCCCAGGTGTTAGCTAGATTCCAGCCATCTTTTCTATTGAAATTGGGGTGTTTTTTTAATTTCAATGGCCTCACGGATTAACCTTTGTATATACCTGTCTTCACGAGTGAGGATATGTGGTTTATTAAACCGAATTTAGTGGATTGGTTTGTCCAATGTATGTTCACACACTGGTGACTTCGACGCAAGCCTACTTTTGACGCCCGAGAAGTATTATTTAACCCTTGTACCGATGATTTTCATTGTCTGTCTAATGTATGACAATCCACTGTCACCATCGAGTTTGTATACACCCGCTTGTAAATTTAGTATGTTTTTAACTGTAGGTCTTGCAAATACCAAGTGCTTAAATTTATATCTCTTTTAGCATTTAGTATTTTTCTGAAGGGGATACGAAATGGTGTTCTTCAAGTATGGAGTGAACAGGTATTTTTTGTGATGGCATCACGATAGTAATATCGCTGATATTTCATGCTCCAATAGGATAAATTTCAAATTATAATTGATATATAAAATAGTTTGTGCAAAGTTAATATAGGAAGTTTATTTTTATATATATTTCTGAAACATTTTCAAATAAATAACATTTGACATTACTTTTAAAAGAATTTTCGTAATAAGATAACGATATTTCGGAAGGATATAAATCAAAACACTGGCCTGAATATTTACAGTTTATTTGTTTGAAGTTGTTATTATAAAAAAGTGAAATCTTTAACACGCATCTACAAAAACAAGTGGGTCACTTACGTAGGGAAACAATAGAATTTCTTCCGCTTGCTGAACTGACCTCGTTATATTCATACGAGAAGACTCACTAATTAAGTCTTTAAAATATTAAATACGGAATATTAAACAAAACATCTCTGTTACCTCTCACTACTTATGTAATTGATATGGTAATTTATAGTACAGTATAACATATTTAAAAAAGTATTTTTATGTAAACCTCGTCCCATATTTGTTTTATACAAAAATGAAAAGTTTTATAAGGCTACACATTTGAAATTCTGTGTTCATAGGTTATAAAATTATTAATACTATGTAGTTGTCATATAAGTTGTGACATATTTCACATCAAACTCGTAAATCGCTAAGCTTTAATATTCAATCTAAACTTTTGGGACAGAAGTCCTGATGTCATAATATAGGAAATTGATATTCGTCGCTTCTCCAAAACTTTTTTCTATAATATTTCAACTAGTAACGTTTAAAAATATTATATCGAATCGTTTTATACAAAATAACTATGTGTTTAAATAGATATGAAAACCTTATAATATTAGATGTCGATTTTGTCTTGAATAAAAAAGGAATCATTTGCCACAAATAAATTCTTGTGGGTGATAAATAGAAATTTACTTAAAAAGTTTATATATATATATATATTCTCAATTGCAATGCATATTTGTAGCTTTGGCTAACAGTATTTGAATTTTATCACTCTACAAGCAAAATTGTTCCTATGTTTTTATTAACTTACAAAGATGCTTGATTTATCGTTACTTGAAGCCTATTTTAAAGTGACTTATCAGGATCAGTTGGCGTTGAAAAATTGCTAGGATAGATTATATTGGGATTAGTCTAAGAGTTTTTTTAGGAAAAATAGATTTTGGGTGGAGAGACTCTGGACATCATTAACGTACATGGAGTTTAAATCATGAAATAATCTTCTTTTAATGAAGAATATATATAGGTCTTTTAGTTACAATTATTCTAATTTGTAGTTTGCAAATTTGGTTATGTATCATCAAATATTCGGTTTTTCTTTTATATTAAAGGTGGCAAATGAGCAGATGGCCGAAGTGATGGAATGTAGTTGTCGTCCCCTGGCCTTGATATTTGACCAGAGTGAGGAGAAGGTCTGAAAAGGGAGAAGCGAAAGGGCAAATCGACCATTTCATTCATTGGACGAAACGCAGCCTTTAGAGGTTTTTTTTTATGTCAAAGGTGGCAAACGAGCAGACTTCCTGCTTGATGGGTAGTAGTGACCATCGCCATGGACATCCACAACATAGAAGTTGCGGATGCGTTGTCAACCTTGTTTGTAAAGGAAATAGTAGGAAAAGGGCAAGGGCAAGGTTACTTCAGGCCTATTAATTTGAGGGGGTGGTAATTCCCTGAGCGAGCCAGCCCATACTCGAGCTGTAATTACTGGACTACAGCTGGTTTTATTAAAATCAAATTTTCATTGCTTTACAATTAAAAATCTCATTTACCCGATAGTAATACCTATTACTTATTATTACCACATGGTCGAAAAGTTATAGAAAGTAGAAACTATCTATATTTTACAAAATGCATCTCGTTCCTAGATTGGCAAGATGAGAAAATAAAAGGAAGCCATTTAAAATCTTTTCATTCTATGAGTGAAATTTCAGAACCATTTCGTTACTTATTTCAATTCAACCAGTAAACTGTTCCTGTTAAATGAAAATAATATATTTCGGATGTACTATGCGATTTTTATTTTTTATTATAAACTACACGATCACAGTTGCGGCAAGGTACCCGAAACATCAGGAGTATATAGTTTATAATCAAAAATAAAAATCGTGTAGTACATCCAAAAAATATTAGTTTTATATAAATAAATACTCTCAAAAATCTTAGATCTTATTATGTTACTATTAATTAAATCTAAATTATTATAATCAATTATATAAAATTTATAAAAAAAAGGAAGTTTATGTAAAAGTATAAATGTTGCAAATAATTTATGTAACAAAATTGCACAGTAACTTAAATGTATGTTTTATAAAATTGTGAGGTAAATTATTTATATTGCCACAAATATGACTTTTTTATTATAAGTGGAATACTTTATCATATTATTTAATTTAAAAATAAATTATGAGAATATAAATTAATGTATTTTTAAAAGTTTTAATATAATATTGATTCTATTTTGCTAAGATCGTCTAAAGCAGTGTCATGTAACGATATGTTTTAAATGCTAAGCTTATGAGCCCTTGTAATCTGGGGATTAACATTCCGTTACATGATATTAAATAGTATTCAACACAATACATATAATATTATTAACATTAATATTATGAAATTTCGAGAGCCAATTACCGACGAACACAAAGAACAAGAAATTTCATTTAACGGAATATCGCTGTCGAGGAATTACAATTTCCTTTACACATTGATCTTTAAATACAAAATACTAAGTAGATATCAAAGACTTGTAATGTAAATAAAATAACTTTGATGTCATTATTAAAACAGTGTCCAACCGTTTTTTTATTTCTAAAACTTCCTAAAAAATTTACAGCATCATAAGCCTACTAGGTGCGAATTTAATTATAATTAAGAATTAATTATAAATATTTTCTAATCCTTCTTAGAAAATATCACGAAGATATTTTGGAACAAAAAGAACCAAATGAACATTTTCTTAGTTATTCCGATAATCATGTGTAAGTTTGGATAAATTTAAACTAATTGAATTAATTACAAATTTATTAATTAGTTATTAAGTGCTATTAACTATTGAAACGATTTTATTCATACTTAAGCCGGAAAATATTTAAATATAAAATGTACTCTCATGATATTGTGTACAAATATTTAATCAAAAACTGTTAAAAAATTTGGAAAAATAAAAAAAGGATTTAAAATATTTCGCTATAAAGATATTTACGATATAAAGGAGTGCACATTGATATAAAACTATAGTTATTTATTTTACTTAATTGCATGCAACGTTCTGATTGCATAACCACAACGGTGATCGAAGACAGAAGAAATAAAATTGTATATCAGTAAATCTTGTTTTTATCGTCTATCGACAACGATTACTGAAATATCCTTTTATTCGAAATATGGATTTATGATTTGAAAGATGTACACTTTTCTGAACCATGAATCTTCAGTTGACAAACTGGATGTTATCGCTTGGCTTAACCACCGTGTGTTCAAAACTGTTGACTTCGACACCTATCTATTTATAATTGAATCTCCGCCTTTCTTGTCTGAGTAAAAGCCGCTGTGACAATCATGTTTGTATTCATCAGCTTGTTGTAAAGGACTGATACTCTGAAATGTTCTCAAGAATTGGGTCACTACTGTTGTGTTTCATATATACTTTGAATGAAAAGTTCCATCAACATGTTAGTCATTCTGTCAGTACCTTCCTATACTTGTATAACGATTTTACGGCCTGGCATTTCAGGTTGTCGCTCAAGCATGGTCGTTGATGGTAAGTGCACACTTTAGTTACTACACCTGGGCCTCTAGAGTCTAGATATTCAGTATCACAAAGTTATCGGGCCCTCTGAAACACAAAGATTTGTTAACGATAGCTGATTCACCACAGAATGACCTAGAAAAGCGTAAAAAAATTCGAGATAGTTAAAGTACTTTTATTTGTCTCTCACTGTGTAGTAGATTGTTTCCTAACTGAAAGACAGACATTCAGAATATTTTCATCTTCCTACTGTTTACATAACAAAGGCTTGGCTTTAGCTAAACAGAAGGTTCGTGCCTCGAAGTACTCCATGTATATCACTGCGACAACGGAGGAAACCTCTGAACCCATAGCAATTAACTACATCAACTTATACGTAGAATTCACTGTTTCACATAAGACATCCAGGCAACTAATTAGGACATGCTTAAATAAATATACTTTAATAAATTTTTTAATGTTCAATACCTCGAAGAAACACATAAGAATCCTTAAAATTTTCTTTGTGTAGTGATGATAGTATGTTTTAAATAAGTTTGGCCAGTTTATATGAAGGTTATTCTATTTTTTAGAGCTACCGTATATACAAACAATTCGGTTAAATTTGTAAATATGTAATAGTTGTATCTATATTTTGGTACCTTAATAACTAAATACCGTTTCCCATGATAATAATAGTTAATAATTTGTACTCTACTAAATTTATTTCTTGTTTAATGTTTTTTAAAGTGCTAGGAAAATACTTAATTAGCATAAAATAATGAAACAAAGTAAATATACTAACTGAATATAAAATGAAAACAACGTTCAATTATTCTATAGTTTTTATAAAAAATAAATAAAAAGGGGTTAATTAAACACTTTGTGTATACATATAATTAATTGTCAATGTTTAAACTTAACGCTTGATTAAGTTTTGTGACCTACTAAAGATTGTATTATCAATCTATTTTGAGCTTTGTAGATCCAATCGTTGGTAACATACGTAATTTTTGCATTATGTAATTTTTCCTTTTTAATCAAATTGTTGCAAAAGCAGTCTTACAAAAAAATAAAAATCTATGACAAATAATTTCTAATTTTAGAAACTGAAAATAAGTATGTTAGAAGAATGTTATAAATCACGAACCAATCCCTTATTTCCCTTGTGTCTTATATATACAAAACATCTGTTCATATATCTTTGAGGATTTTATAAAAATATACACGGTACTGTTTTCTATTTGTACTTTATGCAAATAACAACAGCTTAATATAAATAGTTTTCATACTTCGTCCATTATTTTTAAATTTATAAGTATATATTTTTTATAATTTATAAGTACAAGTTACTTTAACAAAATTTCATAAATGTGTGCGTGAACATTAATTTCTCTTTTCTTAATGAATCTCATAAAGAGAAAAAATAATTAAATAAAAACGACTTGGTTGTCTTCATTGAATTCTGTCAAGACTTTTCTCTTAGAAATAGGTCAGCTTTAAACTACTAAAAAAGGCAGTCTTTCTTTGTGCAACATAATAGCTTCAGAAAGGTAATGTAATCCAAAAAAATATTAGAAAAACTATTTAACTTTATATTTTAGAAATATAATTCAAAAATATCACGAAATCTCACTTACATAAGTTACAACAAATTTGGTAAGTAGAGGTAGCACAATAAGGAATTTTCACATAAAAGAATACAAATACATTTTTTCTTGTTGTTTGCACTAGTCTCGCTAACAATCCATCAAATAAAAGAATAATAGCCTATTATTGAAATAGAATAATAAATTTCTTTTCAAAAAATGTGCAAAAGTATTCCTTAAACGTTCTTTTGCAAATTCAAATATCAAAAATAAATATTATTTATAATAAGTTTATAAATTTAGTAAGAAAACAAATATAGATATCCATGTCAGTTTCCGGGATTTAAAAAAAATTTCGTCTCTCTGTAAATGTTTATAAGGGAGAAAAATGGTTTCGTAATCAACGTTTATCGTAAAATAATAATGAAGAGAATTTAATTATGGTACAAATACGTTAAGTTGCAATTAACAACTTCATTTTTATTTCTCCCTTTTCTTTCTGTTACAATTTCCACTCTTTTATCAAGTTTCATTTTCTTAAAGAAAAATAAATATTCATTCACTTAATTATTTAAAACAAACAAGACAACATATTATTCTAAAAGTACTTTTTGTATATGTAATATAGTAAAACAGTGACGATGTCCCAAATATTTATCCTTTTTTTTGTTCTATTAATCATCAGTATTGTTGACAATGTATTAACATCTGATGACATGCGCATATAAAAAACCTCATTTATCATGATTAACCTACTTTTCGGTTTTTGGTGTATTTCTAAATCCCGTACCTTGTTTTATAAAGTGCGTCACTAAAGGGAGAATATTTTTGCCACGTAGGACCTCTCGTTTCGGAATATTTTTGAAAAGTTTTTTATCATATGAAACATGACATATAGAGTATTTTCGTGTTTAAATAAATGTTAGTATACCGTATAGCTTTTAATCAAGAACCGTTTGTACGGATATTTTGAGTAAATATATGATTGTTTTTTTTTATTACATCATAAATAAAAATAGAACAGGATATCACATCTGTATGCGTATTCGATAACATATCAGTAGTTTCAGTCAATTCTCTCTTCTAAGAACTTTCATTGGGTCATTACTATTTCTGGTGGAAGCTTTGAAATGAAAAAGGAGAAAATTCTCTGCTTAAAATGGCTTTCATGAAATAACTCATTAAACAGATAAGACAAAATAATTTGTAATTATTTTCTCCATAAATTATAATTAATTAATAGTTGAAAATCAAAGTGTCGGAAGAAAATCTATACTAAAAAAATCACAAAAATTTTAATCGTAGCAAAATGAAAGCAAAAAAATAAAACATATGTAAGAAAGAAATGAACCGGGTTTTTTTAGTTGATGAAGCAAGTTGAAGCCTATAGCTTATTTTTTACTATGAAAGTTCTTATTATGATTATGATAAATCTAGTGTCTGGCAATTTTTCAATTAGTGATTATTTCTCTGTTTATAAACTCGGGATCGAAGACTTCTTCGACAAATAGAAAATCCGTAGTAAACAAGACTTCACCAGTCTTGGAACACTTGATTAAATATGAGTATACGTTAATAAAGACGAAGAAAGAAGTAAGAAAGCTGATAACAGGATCTTAATTCAATTGCTTAATAATAATTTGGAAAATGTTTTACGACTCACGTAAATTTTAATTAACGTGCAACTGCATTAAACAATGCAAATAATAATTAATGTAACAGTATTTAATATGAATAATGTTTCAAACTCAGAAGTCAAGTTATTGTTATGACAGTACCAAGAAGTTTCGACTTGCACGGCAAGCATTTGTTAAAAAGCGTAAACCATATATTTATGTTAACAAAACTGAATATGTACAATGAACATGTGTCATACTGAGCACGGAATTAATAGAAATTATACTCAATAAATACGATTAAGTTTATCTGAGATGGTTTTCGGAAATAGATTTTACAGCTACAAAATAAGACGACGTGAACCGGTAATTCTGTCTAATCATTTCCTTCCTCGTCATCCGGTTTAGTTAACTGATATAATATGTTGCTATCGTGTTGCTAGTCATCGAATGGAAGTGAACCTTTGTTGAATAATTTTCGCGCAGTGCAGTAATGTATAGAGGACACTTTTTTTGGTATTTTTTCCCAGCTTCTTGATTATATAGTACATCCATCCTTGATTACTCTTTCTGAATAAGCTTATATAACGTGTGTAGGTTGCATTTGTAGCTGTTAATGAATTATGCTACCTGTGCCTTAAAAATCAGGCCAACAATTCAAATAACGAGTTGTGTAGAATGTGAGGGACTATTCGACTTTCAATATAACACCTTTTCTGTGAGGTAATTTAGTTTTTTGACAACTCATATTAGACAAAGCAAAACCACCAGGATGAGTATTAATTTTAATGCACCGCTTATGATATTACAGTCAGTGGTGGCCTAGTGGTTAAGGGGCCCGCCTCTCGTTGTCGAGGGTGCGGATTCAAACCTGGCAAGTACCCATGTGATTTTTCGGAGTCATATGTACTTTCTGAGAGTATTTAGACATCACTGACATACGGTGAAGGAAAACATCGTGACGAAACCTGGACTTATAGTTTCACAATTATAAGTTTGAAATCACCAACCCGTCTTGAGCAAGCGTGGTGATTAATGCACAAACCTTCTCCATGTGAGAAAGAGGCCTTGCTCAGCAGTGGACGCTGATAGGCTGATGACGACGACGACGCTTATGATATTTATGATAAAATATTAAAATGTTCAAGGTTATAACTGACATTCTTAATACTGTTCATAACTTTCGTTTTGCAGTTAACAGATCACATTACATCATTTTTATTCTATACGGACTAGACAAAGTTACAACCGTAGTTGAAATATTTTTTATACTAAAATTAAACTGCTAGAAACATATTAACATTTTTTTTATTTATAATTTAGCTTAAGGTTAATTTACTGTAACGAATAAGTGGATGAACTAAAGTATATTCATAATTAAAAATAAGATAAAGACTCTCCTCTAACCGGTAGACATTTTTTAAATATTGACTTTTGACGTGAGTAAATCTTATTAAATTAAAACAACGTTTATAATTCATTGTATATGTGATTTAATATGTAATTTTTTCAAAATATTTTTTATCATCACAAGCCAAAATAGCTAAACAATTAATGTTCCCATAATATTCAACTTCTACGTCAGTTATCGTCCATCTACTTTTGACTATATCCAGCCGCTTATGTATATAAAACGTATTTATTAATGTTTCTCTAACTGAACACAGCATACGAATCAACAAATAAAGTTATTTTAAAAAGTACTTGTAATTAATTCGTACAGTCGTGTTTTGTAACATTAAAGCTATGTCCAGCTTGTAATAAATTAAAGAAATGAAACCTCTCAGTATTCCATGGATTAACCGTGCGAGTGCTAGGTCAATTGCGTTGCAGGGAGAAGAGCTTCAACAGTGCCTGGGAGTTGCGACCCAGGTGTAGGTTTAAGAGGCCCCTATCTATCGCGCGTTAAACGATCACCTCCACTGTCCAAGCTAATCTCTCTACCTAACCCAATTTGAAATGAACATACTAGGACTGTCTTTGACGTAAGTTCCAATAATAATTATATTAGAATTACAATGAAATTTCATTGGAAAGAGCTGGATTCTAACCAATCCCGGAAAAATCGCAAAAAAAAACTGGAATATCATATTACAAAGGTTGCAGATTCAAATCCTGCATGAGTCGATTAAATTTCTTTCTACATTTTCTAATTTAAATTTAATAGCGTAGAAACATGTATTAACATTTAACTAAAATGTACAAAATAACAAAATTTTGTAGTAACCTTAACAAACGTTCAATTTGTAACGGTCGCGACTAATGATCGGGGAATGGTGTAAATGACTATAGTGACACATAATTTGGTTTTATTTCGTTACGTATTGTCAAACATTTTCAGGTTTAAATCTACGCACTTTCAACTGTTTGTATGACGTACATAAAATTTTATACTCTGTAATAATTGTATTTTACAGAATATTCACATTTATTTTATGTAACATAAAAATATTATAAATAAAAACCAATATGTACATGTGAAATCCATCATTAAGAAATGTTGTTTTAATAAAAATTGAAACAACATTTCTTAAAGTTTTAAATGTTCCAAGTAAATAATCGTCTTCTTCTTCTTCTACCTGGCAATTTCCCAGCCATAGCCAGGCTCTGCCTTACTTGTTGTGAATAGTTTTTGGCTATTTGTTTTTACGACCGGCCGCCTGCCTGACGTCAACCCTCTTTTGGGAATCAAAATTAATCAGTGATGTCTAAATACTCTTAGAAAGTACATATGATTCGGAAAAATCACATTGGTACTTGCCCGGGCCAGGATCGAACCCGCGCCCTCGGCGACGAGAGGCGGGCCCTTTAACCACTGAGCCACCACTGACTTTCAAGTAAATAATAATAGTACGAAACAAAATTTTTAATAACATAAAATTATGGTAATCAAATGTGTAAGTTAAAGTGAAAAATGAAATATTCGCTAAAAAATAATAATAAAGACAATAAAGCAGTGAATAGTAGACATTGAATACTTTAAATATTTCAAGCACTTTTATTATTTATCTACGATTTCCTGTGGATGAAATTTCAGATCTATCGATGTTTTGAGTGAGTGCCAAAATGCGTCTGGGTGCTGCAAAACGTGAGTTGCATTATGGAATTCATGAAATTGAATTTCGATTCTATAAATTCTTTAAGTTGGACCAAATGATAAAGGCGATGTTAAAATACGTAAAACAAAATCTTGGTCTAACCTTGTAAAGCCTAAGATTTTCACATTTATTGTTAGACTAGTTTTTGCCCGCGACTTCGTCCGCGTTAGTTTCGTAATTAGTAATATATGTATAGCTGACCGGGCGAACTCTATTCCGTTTTAGAGGCCATTAATAATCAGGTTTCTCCTGTTTCAATCGAACAGAATGATTGACATATTAGTTAGTTGTCAAATCTAATGTCAAAAAAAACGTCTGTATGGGAAATAGAAAAGGGCTGTTTTTAGGGTTTTCCCGGCAATTATTCCAATTTTTCTCACCTTTTAAACCTTCCCTGGACTTCGAGGAGTATTTCAAGACTAAAATTAGCCAAATCCGTTCAGCTGTTCTCGAGTTTTAGCGAGACTAAGGAACAGCAATCCATTTTTATATATATAGAAGATTACAATTATTTGTTTTACTTTCATAAATTTCCTTTGTATTTTCAACCTTAATAACTGATATATATTTTTAAATTAGGATGTTTCAATTGTAAATAGTTTTTTATTTCAACTTGTTATTTCCACCTAATTAAATAATTACTGAATGTAAATGTTGTATTTCAAATGCTCATATTATTTTAATATCCAAAATAAAATAAATATATATTTTTAACATTTATGAAAACCTAGATAATTTTCTTTAAAAAAGTGATGGCGAGATTAATCAGTTTAAAAACCGAAAAAATACAGATGACATTTGTAGTGTGAGGTTTCCATGCCAACAACAGGTGAAGTGGTGGTTAACTGTAATGATTGTGTAAATAAAATATGAAGTAACTGAAAAAAGTGAAAAATGGAATAAATACTTTGCATTGAACGTGAAATAAGTTATTATTTTATCATGTAACTATAAATAGATTAAGTTTATTTTCCATTTTTATGCGGCAAAAACTTTCTCTTCGTCAATTTTAACTCTATATGAATCAGAAGTTCTTTATAAAGTCAAAATATTACAAAGAAAAAACAACCTTATCTTAGGATTAACATTTACATCTTACAATAAACCTCTTACACTGATTCAAGAATTCACAAACCTGAATATTTCATAAGAATTTCAACCTTCTACCCTTTTGCGTTTCTAAAAAGAGATTTCGACATATGTATTTATAAATACACAAATAAACGGACATCCGATCTATATAAGGGTTATGTTTTTATCTGATTGCATTAGGGAACTTTGTAAATTTTCATTGTTTTATTAAGAATTATATTAAATCAAGAGTTCCTTAACTAGCTTATAACTGTCTACCAAGTGTCAGATATTTTCTCTACCAGCTGTCTCAGTAATAGTTGATTATTCTTTTTGATATCTTTGTTATGGACCTTATTATCAAGCTTTTTGCTTCATAGCCGTTTTTATAATTTATCCTTATTATGTATTAGTACCTTCTTTTACGAGTTCTCTTAAATAAATAATTTTATCCAACTTTTTGTTTGAAATTTTCATATTGTTTAATAATATAAAATCACATTTATTTTGATATCATTATTTTTATTTATCATTAACTGAAATAAAAAATGTTTTAAAAATAAAAGAATGTATGTTTTAAATAGAAAAGTTATATTTGCACAAGATATTAAATACCTCTTGGAACCCTAAAGCTAATTCTAGTACGTACCGTAATAAATAGAAGCCATAAAAATGTTTTTGAACATAAAAAGTCATATTGGTATTGTTGTATATATGTACAATTTTTAAACGTTTAGTGCAAAGTTATTATTATAAAATTTAAATGTGATTATACTTCAAAGTTTTCGATCATTCATTTGTAAATAAAAACGTAATTCTATTTTGTCCACTACTACAGAAATCGTTTCGTGCGAATATTTTTTACTTAATACTAATAACTTGTTTAATAACGAGTTCAATAACTGGGTTTCTGCCAAAAACAACTCTTAACTGGCGAAAAATACTTCAAAACTTTTTATAATTTATGAGTAACGAATGTACACTCAGTCGACACTTTCAGCATTCGTTCAATGTATCGGAGAAGAATATTAAATCAGAACAAAAGACGGCTTTTATATAGATTTACAAAAAGATAAAAACCCTATTTTATTGTAAAGGTTTATAGCTTATATACATTCAGTTTGTTGTTTAATAATATGATTTAGATATAGTGTTAATAGTATCAAATGCAACAGTGAGAATGAAAGGGGTAAAATGTAATGAAGGCTGTTATAATGTCAAGTGAATATCTAGAACGCTTTCCTTCTTGTAAATTTAAGAGTACAAAAAGTCAGCTTATGTTCTTTTGATCTTCCATAGGTTGGAGGACTTCTGTAAGTTTCAGATTTTCGACAATTCAATTTGTTCGAAGTCAAGTCAATCTAGATTGTAAGGAGACTATTGAAGAGTAAAACCAGTTCCGTAACTGTACCCGTGAATATCAGTATATTATCGTGCTTTACTTAGCAAACTCTAAACATTTAAATGTTATAAAAAAACATTAATTTTAATTTAATGTAATTTTCAAACCGGAATATTTTCTTTTTCATTTCTTCTGGTGTGCTGGAATGACTGAAAGTTACTGGGTTATTTTTGTCTTGAATAAGTAAAATGAGTGTTAAAACAAGATATACATGTCATCTATTACGTTTCCATCAATGAAAGAGTTTGCTATAATATATAATCTGAAAAAAAATAAAATTTACTTCGATACAATCCCACTATGATGCATAATGTCGGAGGTGGTGTGCAATATCAGCTTTTGCTATTTCGGCTATCGGCTTTTGCTATTAAATACATAAATTTAAAAATAAATATTGATGGGGGTATAAGTCCCACCGAACCCTTAAGTTTATTCTAGAACTGTATTTGGTGAGTATTATAGGAGTATAAGAGTAAGCGCGTTACAATCGATTGCTATTCGAAGTACTTCTTGCCAATAATAATAGATTGAATAATATATAAACCACTGGCCTTCAGAGTCAACGGGGAATGATCTTAAAATAAATTTAAAGTATTTTATAATAGACTTGTACTGTTTGTTTTGACTAAAGTTTTTGATACTTAGAAATATGGGAAAAAGTAAAAAGTAAAAGAAAATCTAATTCTACAGGCTTTAAAGGAAACTCTATTAATAATAATTTTCCATGTATATTTAACTTTCATAGTGTCGTAATAATAATTACATTTATTTTAGTATCACAGTTCCAAAAATGTATAATAAAGTACACTGATTAAACTTATACTTATAGTCTTATATCTAGAATTACAACAACAGAATAGTTTTTATTGATTAATTTAGATGATAAATGTACAAAAATATAAGTAAAACACAGCAGCAAATAAATTTACCTATTTTAAATAAGCATAACACTTCAAAAGAAAATTAAAAATATATAGGAAAGATATTAGGTATACGTGTAGTCAATTTATGATATGGCAAGATTTTTTCTTTATATTTCAATAATATTTTAATCAATCGGGCCCTTAATTAAACAGTTTCGTGGTTTATTATATTGTGTATCATATATTTCCAAAGGACTATTTTAGTAATTACCGTTACTTGATGAGTTATACTTATAATAAAATAATTTTTAATGCACATCTGAAAAAAAAACTATTTAAAATTATATACTTCTTTATTGATTTGTGAAAGTAAATCCAAATGACGTATTGAAGCAATAGCACATAGTATTTACATAAAATTTGATTACAAGTTCATTTATGAAACATTATTTTAATGGTCTTCTCAAGTAATAGATTTTATTAACATTAAAATAGACATACAGGTAAAATCAATGTGCTTTCGTCATTGATTGCAACCGGGACAGAATCAAATGTTCAAACATTTTCAACATTCCCCACAGGAACACTTAACACTTACCAGATGAACCACGTTTCAACGTTATGTTTTGTGCGAACGTTACGTGGGATACTGAGTTACATGGGATTAGTTTGTTAAGTTACAAATTTCACATTATGGCGACTATCTAATTAAGTAGAAGATTTTCTTACAAAATTAATAATTGTTGCTACCTGAAACAAAGATATTCGTATTTAAGTTACTATTTTAAATAAATTCTTATGTTAAAATACACAATTTTAACCTATGGGCAGCGCATTTGCACTTGCATCTCGTGAGAAATGGAAGTTAAAGTTCCAGGTGAAACACTATACATCAGAAGTCTGATACCGGAGGGATATTTCGCTACAGCGTACTATCGTGAGGTAAATAGTGCATTGAAAATACAGTTTTCTACTTTAATAATCCATGAAGGATTGTATGTAATGTGATTAATTGTATTTACAATTTAAAATTTTAATTTATCCTACACTGTTAATATGTCTCTAGCTAGGTTTGATTTGATAAAATTTTATATCTTAATTTTGATTTACATTTATTTGTGTGATGTCATAATTGCGGTAACATGGGATACCTAAGATACTGAACATGGACACCTTTAATGTATTCTTACGATATGGACATCAAATGAATGGGTTCATTGAATATAGCTTAAGGAAAACGATAAAAAACTTCTTTATCTTTATAATTATCCCATGTTAACATTGTTGGATTAAGTGAATAATTATTTAACAGCATCAAGTTATGAAAGCTCTTAAAAATAGTTTCCCAAAGTTATAGCATAAAAGGATGTGGGATCTGGATGTTACAAGTTATACATTTTTTATTGGTACCCTATTTTTAGGTTACCGAGGTTTGCATATTTTAATAAATTAAATTCAGTTAAAATCCATATTTCATCTGACTTATGAATAAATTCCATAGTTTTCGTATCTGAATATCGATATTATTAATATGAGCTGTCAGGCAAGTGATAAAATGGCATTTTTAAAATAGAAGTATTATCTTTTGCAAGAAAATTTACATAAATATTAAATTAGAAAGAATGTTAAGAAAACTAAAAATTCATTGGTATGAGGAACAAAAAATCAAACCATAGTACATAAAAATGCTAAAATTTTCTGAAAATATAAACAATAGTAAATAGGCACATTTTTGGACGTTACTGTAAAAACAGATAGTACTGGGGATGGTATCAGTGCATCTAGTAAAGAATTATAATTATAAATTCTTACATAAACATTAGACAAAGATCTTCTTAATCTGGTCAGAGTTGTCAAAGTGTATAATTAATTAAATATGTAATATAATTAAATATGTTAAAAAAATACCTTGGGTAAGTAGCATGGACATCGGGCCTCACAGGTATATGAGTGCGTGTGTAGGAATGTGGCGACATAACCGTGGCGTTAATTGCTCGTATGCGTGCCCGCAGCCTCTCGTATTGGTCCGGCTGATATTGAGCTGCGATAGTAACGGCGCTCCCCGAATACTGCTTTTGATGTTTTACAAAAAAATATATATAATTAAGTAGTATGTATGTCTATTTATTTAATTTTACATATGAATGAAATATTCAATTTGTTTTAAGAGTTTTATTCAACTATATCATATAATTTATATGATTGAAATTGAGTTAAGATGCATATTTCAGAAATATTGGAGTAAAATATCATCGCTCTAGGTTGATATAGATTAATTTCGTGAAAAGAATATAATATTTCAATTCAATTATACCTTTAATGCTGCCGCTGCTTGTTCGTGAGTAGCTCGAGTCAGATCACGGCCATTAACACTGAGTATTCTATCACCTCTGTGCAATAATCCGTAAGCTGCTCCTTCTGTTGACACACCAGATACAAATACGCCACAAGTGTCATCTTCAACGCAGTTTCCATCTACTTCTCCGCCCAAACCGCCAACTATATCCATTCCTAGTCTTGAACCAGTACGCACTAAGCGAACCATACGTACACATCTATGTACATAAAAGGAATAACAGATTATAAATGTGACCATATTTCATCTTAATGAATGAATTTGTGAATTCTCAAAAGTTTATTTATATGATATGATGACTTCTTTTATGATTTGATAATGACATTTCGCTTCAACTTCAACAATTTTAAATAGAAATTTTTCAAACTTAATGTTTCAAAGTACTCATTGTTTTGTAATTTTAGACTATATTACAAAATAAGAAATAAAATGTTCTATTTATAGCTGCTTTTACAATTCATGTTATATTAATATTACAGTACGTTAGATAAAATGTAAAAACATGGTCAGATTTCTTAGATCGTAACTAGCCCTGGCTGTACGGACAAGATCTTATTCAATTATACTACTGAACTACAATAGATATTTATATCGATTGAAATATATTATTACCGTGGTATTTTATTAAGTTCCTCTTCAGAGAAATTATGAAGTGTTGAACAGGATGTTGCTTGTGTTTTCGCTTAAAAAAAATAAAAGAAGATATTCTTAAGTACGTTATATATTAAACTTATGTATATATTGTGTCAATACGAAATTTTGTTCCAAATGCTACATTTTTTTTATAAGTTTATTGACCACTTAGATCGTTATCGAATCCTCTTTGATAAAAATAATATTTTAGTCCTTTAGTGGTTATAAAAAAACATAAAAGTAGTTTACAACACAACTTAAACATAAATGTTTAATATACTTGAAGCACTTTTTAAAATATTTTTTGGAATTTGAAATAGTGTTTAAAATATTTTTGGATTATTATAATAAATTTTTACTTATTACACCACAGACATTCATATTGAATGTGTATAGATTAATCTTAATGTTATTTAGTATGTTAGTGTTCACTACCAGAACTAAAAAGTTTGAAAAATTTTCTTAACTTATAAACTCACTGGAATAAAGAGGAGCAGTTCTGGCGACTGGTGGAATAGATCCTGCAGCTGGTAACACTACCAAGGTGACATGGTCTCCTGTACTACGTAAGGCTGAGACAGCACACGCGTGGGTTACTCCTATAAGGGATGTTTCCATGCCCTGTTAGAAAAAGAACACTATATTTCGTCTGACTTAAGGAGAAAAGTCGGTCTGTTTGGTAATTACGTCTTTATGTCCTTCGTTATATTTGTTTTCGGTAAATAATTTTTATTATCAACCTACCCACTTTTGTTAGTAAGAACGGCTGTCATTTGTGGTGAACAAAATTGAACGCTACATACTAAAATACTGACATTGATATGGACTGGCTGCCTTCCTCAAAAACTTATATATTTTTTAAGTGAGCTTAAAAATATTTCTATTTATATTTCACTGAGAAGGTAATTCTCTGTTGTTATTCTCTGAGAAGGTCATTCTCTATTAGGTCTGCTACGAGTCGTTTGTTAAATATACATAAAATTACTTTATATCTTTAACATGTCGAACTAATTAACATAACGATAAAATATTTCTTCATATTTCTATAATATAATCATATATATAATATATATTCGGCTTGTAGCACATTAGAGAGGCCTCAGATCTCCGTCGAGACAAGCGAGAGGACTCGCCCGTCTCCTAGCACCAGCATCCACTGATACCACGTGGACCCGATACTGGTTCATTCAGTATGAGAAGTCCATCAATTCATTATACATATACAAGAGACGGAGTCGTGATGCGAGCCGGGCCGGTACGACCGCGGGGCCTCGCGGACGAGAGAGGGGTTCACTTATTATACAATGACAATATTTTCATGAGATTCAATTATTATTTGGATGCGACCCCTCCCTCGGCCGCACCGAGCCCGCCGGCGACCGACCGCAGCTCACGTGACACACAACAAATATAACAAACAATTCTTTAATATATCTTATTAGTATCTTAACGTTTAAATTCGTGGAATGCACTTAGAAGTCATGGAGCTTAAGTGATAACATACATATATATTATGGAGTATATATTTAATTATGTATATGTAATAATAATAATAAATAGGACGTTTAGCTTTGTTTTAGATATCGCTGTAACCCGGATTGGGTCGTCGTTAGTCGTTAAAGAGAGGTGGTGCAATGGTGCGAAGGTATCAAAATAGGAAACAACTCGAGTGCGCATGTTTAGCACTATGCCTGAAATGTGACCCAGGCCGCTAGTTTTATGGATCAGCTGTATTGAAAGGTACTAAAAATTTGCCATATTAGCAGCGTTATTGAGATATTCAAATAAATATCTCGTTTCTTAGTCACAGACCACATCATACTGATTAACACTATACCTACTCAATAGTGTATCTTAGGTATGAAAGGTAAGTTGCGTTATAAGACAGCCTGTGCAACTGAAGGTAGGATAGGTAAGTAGATAGGCCCTTGTTCACGGTTGCTGAAAAATAGCCGAAACGTCGGGAGTGGATAGTTTTTATCAAAAATCAAGTCGCGTAGTATATTCGAAAAATATTAGATTCATTTAGCTTTAAATTGTTTGCTTGAATTGAGGTCAGAGACTAACACGGAGTCTTTCGATCTGGTTGCTAAACAGTGATCGAGATTTTCTAGTATTGTGTACAGCTGGTGGGTCAGGCTTACAAGAGTGGTGAGGAAGATAAGTGGGCTCCCTAACTGTGGGAACTAACTACGAGAGGCAAGTGGAGCAACAGTCTTTGGAAACCGTTTCTTTAATTAAATACAATACAGCAAAATCGTGGCTCAAATTTAAAGTAAAATTGTTGATATCCACCTTTCATGAGGCTGTAATAGACAAGATATTGTAACCCAACAAATATAATAGTGGCATGACTTTGTCTGATAGGAAGTAATTATGTCGGGGCCAAAATTATGACCCCCGTACTAGAAATCATCCTTGTTAAATTTATATAATATACGTATATGCCATAAGCAATGTCCGGACAACCATCCCAAAAAAAACTTTTGATCACGACAAGGGTATCTTCTACTTCATTAATCAACATTCAAATAATTCTCGCTGGATATTTAGTTACATGTACTTCAACAGTTTCCTACTCAATTCACTTGACTGACCTAATCGATTGGCGCGAATGGATTCTCACAAAACATTTCTTATGTTTGTCTATTCATTATGTACCTTTATTTAAAAAATGTAAAATATTATTTTTTCCAAATTGTCTTACATTTTTAATATTCAAAAACATACTGGTCCATTTAACGTAAAGTATATCACAAAAAACTATACCAATAATCTCTGAAATCGCAACACAAGACAATGAAAACATACTAACAAATCTGTTTTGTGCTTACAATTGCAAAGAGAACGTTGATCTACTTTATTAGATGCACGAATTTATTGGCTTATGGTTTTTGTATCGCTGTCACAATAAAAATAAATAACCGCATAGACTTGTTTTTCAACTTCATTTCGAGTTTTCTTTGGATATTTTTGATAAATAAACATAAACCACAAACGCTCCTTCAAAATCATACACAGAATCTATAACAAATAGTTATAAGAAAGTTATATGTTCTTATTTAATATTGACTTACATGTTCATCTCTTACAGCTAATATTTTATCGCCTAATTTCAGTCTGCCGTCATGGTGAGCGGCGCCGCCCACAGCTATGTGTGATATAAAAATTCCCTCGCCCCCTGCGTCGTCAGCCCCTCCAGCTATACCTAAACCGAGACCCCGAGCACCCCGGCAGAGTGTCACAACCATCGGTCTTCTTGCTCTTCGAACTCTCTGAGAGGTATTAATTACATAAAATAATAATTACCAGTAATGTAATTTTCGCGAGTACTCCTTTAAATGATACTAATATTCTCGGATTTACTACTACGTAGTAAAGCAAAAAATATTAGTTTAATTTTAATACTTAACAGCTTTTAAGTCATAAAAATAAAAGACAATTAAATAAAACTCAATGTAACTTATGATAAGTCTTAAGATGCAACAACGCTTAACAACTCCACTTACTAGATTGCAGAATATAACAAAGTGGCTTTACTTACTAATCTGACGACATTTCCAGCTTTTTGTAATGCGTCTACTGCTACTGAATGCGGTGCACCTTCCACAGAAATGTCATTGACCTAATAAAATAATAAAAGTAGATTTTATGACTAATAACTTCTCAAAAAGATATCCAAAATATTTTCCTTTAACAATTTATAAGATAAAAAATATAGTTTTGATACATTCAATTAAATTTTAAGAATAAAATAATATTATTTATTTGAATCATAAAACATTCAAATATAATAATTTAACTAATATGTTTTGAGTAACAACAACACGATGTCAAATTCATAATCGTTTATTCCAGTTCACAACGTAGACGTTGTCAAAACAAATATATTACCAATATAATTTATATAGTTAAAATAGTACAGTTGTTATTTACTGTCGACTGCATCCTGGCAAAATGCCATATCGGTAAAAGCAAGCAAAACAGACTCCGCCTTATTCATTCTACTCCGGCAGGTTGTAACTTAATGTTAGAGTTTGCTTTGCTTTTGTTCAACATAAAAAAGAACGTTTGTGCAAAAAAGAATGTTTTTGAATTCGACGTGACTGTTATTTCATTTTGTTTTGTAATTTTATGGTTAAAATTCCACCTTATAGTATGTCTTATAGAAAAAATATTCATCTTGCAGATTAGTAAGAAAGTTCATTGAAGAGACTAAATAAAAATATTCGTTTTCAAACCTTGTAGAAAATTTGCACAAATTAATAAATTTTACATAAAATATAGTGACAGTTTCGAAATAACTATTAATTAAGTACCGATACACAGCTTGATCTTATACGATCATATTAATTCAAACTAATCTGTTTGAAGTGGTATCAAATTGAAACATAAGCAATAAGCACTTCGCGGTTGCTGAACGCCTCAACTAAATTAGAATTTAATTTCAAACAAAGAGTTACGTTTATGTAATCTTATAAGATAACACTTTAATGTTATAAATCTGAATTTACATTGTATACATTAACTTAAAACAAATTAAACTCAGAAAAGTACTTTTATTTTTGAATAATTTGAAACTCGGTATTAACAATTTCAAATTGACTTGCAACTGTTGCTGAATCGTTTTAATTTTATCATTTTATTTCTTTTGTTATAAAATTCAGTGTTTCACCACTGACTGGAATACGTTCACGTGTTTAAAAATGTATAGAGTAAGGTAAACGAATTTCTTTAAACCAATATACATTTTTAAAAATACGGTATAGCGTCCAGCGCAGTGCTCGCCTATTGTGTTCTGTTTAAATAATAAATAGGAGGAGAAAAATTTACCTGTAGTAGAATGTCGCCTGTCTGAAGCCGGCCGTCTGCCTTGGCAGCGCCGTTGGGTGCAATTCTAGTTATGCTGATGTCACCTCCACTTTCGCTGCCGGCGATGCTCAACCCTAGACCACTTGCCCCCCTCTCTAACGTCACATCCGTTGTTTCCCATACATCATCCGGATTTGACGTACTGTGATGCATTAAGTACTGCGGATTTAATAAAATTATATAAAATCGATTATTTCAGGGAGTATCAAATAATTTAATTATTTTTGATAACGGATAACTACATATTAAAATAAATGTTATGCATACAATAAACAAATGTTATAACATTTTGATCTTGTTTATTTATTTTATCAAGTGTTGATCAAAGTATTTCATTAAGGAAATATGTAAGGTTTCCACGTAAAGTGATAAATGAACAGAAAATTGGCGTCACAACCCTTATCCTTACTCAGATTACATGAAAGAGATTTTCTTATAAGTTTCCTCGAACTTCATTAGTTAATACATATGTAGTATCACATATATTCTTATAACAATAAAACATGGATGACTAAAAAAAGGTAAATAGGTGTCCATGATAAAAATTACTTATTTATCTTCTTATTCCTCAATACTATTTCATTATTATCTCTGGAATTAGTTAATTAAAATTTAAATCTTATCCATACTCAGATAAACAGTAGAAGAAAATTTTAAATATTGAAACAAGAAAATGAAGTTTAATCAATTGGAACAATTTTTTGAAATGCCTTTCTATCTACAAAAGGCATGTTTCAAATAAAGAAAATGGTGGATTTCAGTCAATGGCATAATAGAGTACCTGATAGCTTCCTGTGATCTTTTGCCCGTTTTCCGGACTAGTAGACTGTTCACAAACGCTTTCGTAGTTAGTAACGTTTGCTGAAAATAAAATATGAGATATAAAACGATGATTGGATTTTAATAATTCACTGGTTCAATACAAGGTACACAATTCTAGTTATTTGTTTGTAAATAATCATAAACGATTACTTCATAATACGATATTTATGTAAATAAAAGTTTAATATCAATAAAAAACCAATTTAAAACCATACTTCGATTTTTAAATATTTTAATGTTTTTATTAATTACATAACATAAATGAATGTCAAGAAGAAAAACTTATTTTCCAGGACTAAGATAATACATGGTACTTAAATCTAAGGTGAAAATTTAATAGAAAAGTCTTATATTATGAACAAACATCAACATTGTTCCTCATGATTTGATAATTTTCGTCACAAAAAGATTCTGTAAAAAACGCTTCTAAGCCAGATCATAAATCCCGAACAGAAGGAATATGGGGTCGTAAATTAATATGGTTAATAATTTTTGGGTTAAGATACTTTTCAATTTTAATATAATACCACATAAAATTCGAGATCTTTCACTTTAGTGAAAGTAACGATCAAACGTAGATAAAGAATTTTGTGACCTGTCATAAACGTTCTTTGCAAATAGAGCACGGTGTACTTGGAGTTTTAAAGCTCACATGTTCATTTTGTAGGTTAAGTGCAGTAAAAACATAATGAATGTCATAAAATCGAAATGCTTACATTTTTGTCTGTAGCTAGGGAGATGTTATTCACGGTTTTAGAGAAAGTGTATTATTAAATGTTAAAAATACAGCTAGAAGTTGCTGTGGTAAAGTTTTCTTTATACATACATATGTATATATAGCGAATATCCGTCACAAGGCGGTCGCGTGGGAAATATCGCTGAGACTTTTTACATATTCTTATTTTAGTTTAAAGAATAATACGGTTAAGTTTACCTTATTTAAAAGGATACTATGTAAAATTTTATATTTTAAAAAGAATTGTAATACCAGTTTAAAAGTATGTATAAAATATTGAACTTTATTTTTAAGCACGTTACACACACAGTAGAATATATGTGATGTAGATTTCTCTTGATAAACAAAAACGTTTATTAATAGGAGATGTTAAATTGCGTCTTATACTATAAATGACATGTTCAATAGATATATGTAGTATTATGAAGACTAACATTTTTTCTTGTATTTTAAAGATTTAAATTCAATCCTTAAATATTCTTGATACCATAAATTCTTATTAAATTACCGAAGAAATCTATGACTCATCCATGATTCCATAGTTTGTTCTCACTTAGCATCTAAGAGCGCGGAATCAAAATAAAATTTACATTTAAAGTGCATCGCTGCTGGCGTTACTTTAAAATTTAAGTATTTAGAAGTGAAGCTCTTACCCAGATCGTATTCTAAGTTTTTCTATGTATGAAATAGCAAGTGATAAATTGGAGTAGCGTGTTTAGTTTACTTCTAAAATTCCGTAAAGTTTTGTTTCACTTGGTTTATTAATCGATACATGTACATTTAGCCGAAATGTCTACTTCTAATATTAAAATAATGGCTTCTTTCAAAATACATAAAACTGTATGCCTGGTTCATGATCGAAAATTTTAGTTTTTTATTGTTATGTATCTATCTGTCTATTCTTAATTTTTAAAACGGCTAAAACAATATTGATAAGACTTTCAGTAGCAAGGAAATGAAAATGATGACTACTATAGGCTTTTTTTTAATTTTAATTTTTGGTTTTTCTATTAATAAATAGAATACAAAACCTTGCGTCTCGCTATCCTTAATTTTAATTTAATATTTTGGTTTGTGTTTCATATACCTTACCTTTTTAATGGTTAGTTTATTGTTTAAATATCTGTGGGAGATAGTTGTTGTTATTCAATAAAGACTCTCCCTCGGTCAAAGAGCCCTATGATCCGGTCCTTTCGACTTATCCCTCTCTTAACTGATAGTATGAGAATCTCATACTATTAATTCGGTTACATCATTTTCAAAACGTCTTTTCGACCTTACCCTTCTCTTGCTGAATGGCCCTCTGTACCTTGTAGTATTAATTGTCCACCTGATATTCTAATATCTCAATATGTGACTCACCAATTCAAAATTGGAGTCGCTGTGAGAGAATCTGTCGTCTTTGTTTTCAAACATTTTGTATTTTATTCGCTGATTGTTTTAGTTTCGATCCTTTGTTAATTTTAATTGTATCTATAAAATAAGGAGCTATATACTAGAAAATGTTGTATACAGATGTCTTTTTATAATTTCATTCAGTGACCAGAAGTTGTTCTAGAAAAATTATATTCTTCATATAGCTTTCAAAATGATTATTTAGGTTGTGCAGATGTGGTTGTGAAAATATTTTTTGACAACAGTGTGATTTTTTTTTACAATTTTGTCTGATATATGACTTGTGACTTAGTTTTAGCTTCACTACGTTTGTCTAAATTTACTTCCTTAAATGCTTTCTTTTAGTTACAAATTAATTCGGATTTTCAGTCAAGTAAAGGAAATTATTCTGATAGTTCAATTATTATCCTATATAAGAGCATCGCCCATGGTCTGACCTGCAGGTTAAGTTTTGTTTGTTGCGGGCATGTTGTACGGAACGGCCCACAATCCGCCCTGACTTCCAAATCCAATTACTATATATAAGATTAATTATCAAGTAAGATAAGCTTATCGCATTTAATGCTGGTAGAATAACCCTTTCCCTTTCAGCTTTTAATTATTACTGTAGCTTTCCTATTATTGCAGGACTAATCGGACTATCTTTTTGTATAATAATACAATATTTCTTTTAGAATTCCTGTATTTTTTAGGTGTTTATGTTCTAGCTACACATTGTAATCATAATAACTATTAGTCATGACTTTGAATATGCCTTCTTAGTATTTTGATCGCTTGTATATATGGTTAATTTAATTTTAGAATTTTTTATGAATAAATTCTTTTATAGTGTTCCCTGATATTAAATATGATTTTCCATGTGAGTTCGTCTAGGAGAAGAATACTTTAGTTTGTCTTGAATCTCAATACAAACGACAATGTATATTTCTTAATTTCCATCCTCAGCTTCTGATCGCATGTTTTTTTCTTAAATTTTCGCTTATCAAGTCGGGCGCTACATTTATTTTTTAATATATTAAAAGATATTTTGGTCAGTTTATTTTGCACCAAACATTACCTTTTAAATGTTTCCCTTATACATCAATTGGAACAATGTTAGAGAAATAAAATGATAAACAATTTAATAACTTATATTCGATATATATATACTCGTTTCTAAATGTTTCTCATTATTATTATTTTCGTCGTTAATTGATTTTTATTAGCTGAAAAGAACCTTTGCTAAATTTACTTTTCCTCTTCATTACTATATTAAGACCATTATTCTTTATTTCAAAATCGAACAAGGAAAGTAATTAGAGACTTTATTAGCTTGCTTTTCGTACGCACAATATTTCCTTGCCAAACAACTATAAATTTAATTTTATTTATGTTAAAAACAAAAATGTTAATTTTTTCTCTCTTTTCCATATTAACATATATTTGGTAACAAAACTGAAAATCATTAAATAACAATAAAGAAAACTAAAAATTTTCTAATAGTTATTATTTATAAAGTATTTTATTTCTGTTTCCTCATAAACAATTTTCTGGAAAGGTTATTGTAATTTTTCTATTGTGGCTTATATACGGTTGATACTTTGAAAACATATTATATTTCAAAAGGTTATTGATAAGCCGATGGTTCTCTTAGATAAAGCCATGTTATTAATCTTAAAACAAACTAAAGAGCTTCCCATAATGTTTCTTTTTTGTGACTTTAGATTATAATTTTTTTTTGTATAAGACCTAGTCACTTATTTTATTAATTATAGATCAAACTATTTAAGGAATTAATAAATGTTATAACAAAATAAATACTAGAAAACATTACTCTTAATTACATATGCTGTTAATGACTTGAAGAATATAGAAAATGAGTTCAAGAATATTATACACATCAAATGGAATCAAATTGATTGAGTCTGGCTTAATAATTTTAGCTTACAAATATTTAAACGAAATTTACAAATGAATAGCAATTCAAAGGAACTTTCCTAAGTCCAATAGAACCTATATGGAATCATCTAACATTTATACTCTATTGAGTGTTTAAGTATATAGGCTTTGCAACAAGGTGTAAAATGACGTTAACTTAGATAACGGCACGATTTAATGTAAAAATGTATAATCGGAATGTCAATGATCTGCTTATTTATAAAATGCTCAAACCTAAATACTTGTTAGAATAACTTATATCTCAACAAAATAAATTGACAGGCCGTCCAGAGTCTAAAAAATATTATTTACAGAGGAACATATAATATGCACTTAATTAGAATGTTCATAGATTGTGACTAATTAATAAATTTTTCAATTATATCTATTCAGATATAACTTGGAAATTACTAAATTATTTTTTAAGCCTTGAAACTTTTTTATAAATGTCTATTTAATACCACTGTTTTCAAACAGTGTATAAAGTAATAACATCTAATAAAATGAGTTTTAGGACTTTTTTATCATTGTTTAGTTTATTTTTTACAATTGTAAATAAATTATTTTTTATCTATGTATTATGTTTTACGCATGACAAATTTATATTTCTAGAAGGATATCAACGGCTATCTCTTATACTAATTCGTTATAAAATGATAAGAACGCTTTAGATGTCATCCTTATGGTTTTGTTCTACACAACATAAGAAAGTTTTCAGGAAAGACAGACAATTAGGTCACAAATACGAAAGTGACCCTTTATAAAAAATATATTAAATGAAATTGAAACTATTTATGCCACGTATATTAATAGCGGTACATTTCGTGCCACTCCCAAGCTGTTAATCAATATAAATAACGGTTCAACAAACTTATCCCCTTTTAACATTTTTCTGGTGGAATGGTTTTGTGGGTCGGACACTATAACGGACAAGAAAAAAATAGGATAAAACCTTGTTTTAATCATTTTACAATATTAACAAAAAAGTTTTGTTGGTTTTTTGATAATTATTGCTACTTAAGAAAACTTTTGAATGGTACATGGTATGTATGCACCTCACACTTACTCAAACCCGTAGTTAACTCAAAATATTTGTTTCCATTAACATCATTATTGCGTATTAATATTATTTATACTAATTCACTCGACATTGACAAGTTTATCCTATTCTTTTTAACTTAAATGTATTGTTTTAGAATTTGCATCAAGTCGCAGATTTTAAATTGGTAATAAAGTAGTCATCGAGTAACTATGTAGAAATATGTATAATCTTTTCAAACTGTTTCCAACCTATTATATTATATATCAGAAAATAATAATTTAATATAAGATTTGACAGAAAAAAAAATGAAGTAAAAGTACGAGTATGTACAACAGCTATATTAATTTAAAGTTAATATATCTTAGGTTTTTATGTTACTTATAAAAAAAACTAAATAGTTGTAACTCTATATGGAGTGTCATCATTACTCTTAAATATCAATATTTTGTTACTGCTGATGTAACAAGTGATATTTTAATACGTAAAGGAATCACGTACATAGGTATGAACAGAGGTGTTATGAAATTGAAAGAAAATATGTTTTATTAAAATTCGCCATACAGAGAACACATGATTAACAACACCCCAGATTATTTTATTCTTGAGAAAAACAAGAAAAACAAAGCGTCAGGAATCAGGACTATTTTTAAGTCCTAGATATTCTTAAAACGATGATGCGAATTTTTAACTGTTTTTTAAAACATATATTTTGTATTTTTTTATTTCAAAGCCGGCGAACGAGCAGACAGACAACTTGATAGAAGGTAGTCACCGTTTCCCGTCGCAATGCATTTGCAACATAAGGAATATTGCAGATGGCGTTGCCAACCTTGATTGTGGGAGAGGGAGAGGAAAGGATAGGAAAAGGGAAAAGCCAGGAAACGGTTGGACAAAGGAAAGGCTAACTGGCTCTCTCAACAATTTTTTATTTTTTATCATCGCCTGTGTTGATTTTTAATCTTTGCTCTGTTTTATTTTCTTTTGAGATAGAATATATGTACAATACCGGTATATTCTTCTTCTACCTGGCACATTCCCAGCTTTTTAGCCAGGGTCTGCCTTACATGCTGTGAATAGTTTTGGCTATTTGTTTTTACGACCGGTCGCCTGCCTGACATCAACCCTCTTTGGGAATGCATTAATCAGTGATGTCTAAATACTCTTAGAAAGTACACATGACTCGAAAAAATTACATTGGTACTTGCCAGGATCGAACCCGCGCCCTCATGCATGAGAGGCGGGCCTTTTAATAAAATACTGGAATATTATAATAATATAAAAAAATATATGTATATCATCTTCTTGAAATACAAAATACATATTTTTATTAACATAACGTTATCAAAGAACGTTACGTACTTGGAACGTACACGCATATGTTTTTTTTATTCTGCATAAAAATTCTTACAAGTTATTGTGTATTTATTGTATTTATTACTGAATTTGTAATCTGACTATCGATTTTTTAGTGGAAATTCAGGTTCCGTTTTGACGAACATCTTAAATAATTAATTTTTACATGTGATACCTTCGTCAAAATATTTATATTTAATAAACGAGATGACAAGGAAAAGATATGATAAGAAATTATTTCTCGAGTATATATATAACATATGACTGATAACTTTCTACCTACATAGTATTCTTTTGATATGAAATACTGTTGGCGTTCTAGTCAATAGTAAGTATGAAATATGTTATTTTAGGTTTTGTACCTCAGCCGGCAACAAAGGAGTCATTATTAAAAACTTTGTCCAAGCTCTTTGTCTGTCTGTTTAAAAGTTATCACAGTAGAGAAGCAGTAGAGATGAATAAAATTGTTTAAGTCAAGTCTTAGTATAATCAAGTAAATAAAACCGTAAGTTGCTTGATAAATCACACACATATTTATATTTTCAAATTATAAACTAAGCGATGAATTTTAATTCAAACATTTAACTCAACGTCGTTTGAATGCTAAAAAGTAAATTATAGGGCCGGAGAGCTATTTGTATGGACGTACGGCGACAGCAGATTTTTATAGACAAAGCAATGAGTTTTCACGAAAAGTCTTTTGAGAAATGTTTAGTATTTTCATTTAACTATGTAATAATTTCTTATAGGAATTATTTTTTCACATATATTTTTTAAATTTATTTTTCAATAAGAAATCCAATGGATTTTTAAGTCACTCTAGTACATTTATATTTATTATATTGTATAAGTTTTTTCATTGTTTCCATGGAGTATCGATGTAATTAAGAAAATCCAAGATTTTCGTGAATATTAATTTAAAGGAAATTATAATTCAGAATAAAATAAGTCAGTGGTGGCCTAGTGGTTAAGGGGCTCGCCTCTCTTTGCCGATGGCGCGGGTTCAAACCTGGCAAGTACCAATGTGATTTTTCGGAGTCATAAGTACTTTCTGAGAGTATTTAGACACCACTGACATACGGTGAAGGAAAATATCGTGAGGAAACCTGGACTTATAGTTTCACAATTATAAGTTTCAAATCACCAACCCGTCTTGAGCAAGCGTGGTGATTATTGCTCAAACCTTCTCCTTGTGGGAAAGAGGCCTTTGCTCAGCAGTGGGCGTCTAACAGGCTGATGATGATGATGATGATGATTATTCAGAATATTACGCGTATTTTATTGTCTTTAAAGGCCACATACTCCCGACGTTTTGGTTACTTTTCGGGCAGAGCAGATGTCTCGTAGTAATTCGAATAATCTTAGTTAAATTTAATCGATGTAAATTGTTAAAATAAAAATCAAAGATAATATAATTTGAGTTTGTCACATATATTCTTAAATTATCACTAACTTAGTGGAACAATCCGGCAAAAAATAAGCAGTACATATTTTTAAAACTAATAATTTTATATACAAAAAAGAGACTTAAATAAATTTTATTAAATGCATCTCAGTCATAAATAAGTTTCTAAAAAGTTTGTTTAACTATTTTCCGCCAAAAGCAGACTTCTGCTTTCTTATCCTTAAATAATCAAGTTTTATTTTAGATGCATATAAAAAAGTTTCCACTAAAATACAATTGAAAATTCATTAATATAAAAATATTTGTTAGTAAAACAGATTGAAATGTAAACATTTAACAGAAGAAACAAGCTTTACCTATAATTATTTATTTACAAGAACTAAATATAAAATAAAACAATGGAATCTGAGGAAGTAAAATTTTATAATACTATACTTGGATACGTTACAAGTTCTAAGTCCTTTAAAGTTCTAAGTCCTTTTTATTATTTACTATGTAATTCTTAACTTTAGATCTCTCTACTTAGATTTTATTTATATATATGTAGATATTGAATGTAATTTTGTATTCTCGTTACTAAAATTAAATTGTTAAATACAAGGCTCTTAAACGACAATAGAAAATATATCTCTCTGAGAATAAAAATACGGATATAAAATGAAATAATTTCATAATGTTACTTTGATAAATTAAAAATGAACGTAAGAAATTTACTGTGTCGTAAAATAATACTTGCATTAATAAAAGCGATCAAACATGCGTGGACACGTTGCATGGAGGGAAAAAACATTAATTAAAGCTATTATTTAAATGCAATCCAATTTGGCGATTTATTGGTTTTGACTGTGAATTATTATTTTTTGATAAGAAATCTTTTATTACATACGAATAACTGGTTTTTCATAGTAACCTTTGCCGTAAAACACTAATAGACAATGTTGAAAGAGGCAAAGCTTGTAATAAATAGGAATAACCGAAATATATTTAATGTTTCTATACAATAATGTTCATCTTAAATAATATTTCTGAGCATATATAGCAACATATGAAAATATACAAAGGTATATTGAAAAATTAAACAGTTAAACCACAAAGAATAAATTAATAGACTTGTTTTTTAGACTATTTTTTGGCTTACACAGCGGTATTCCCGAAATCTTTACCTTGTGTCTTGGTTAAATGCAACATGCAAAATCTAGAATCTTTTACGAAAATGTAATAATTCATATAAATAAACCTTCATACAATTGCATGTATTGGAGATTATAACTTTAAAATATGTTAGCAATAAGTGTTAACAATTGTAAAGTGTCATATACTGTATCAATAATTCTGACTACATGTCATCAGCTTACACACGGTTGAAAAATTGCGGATAGTCGTGCAGATTGTACTTTAAAAATATTTCCTTTGACAGAAATGTTGATGCAAAGCGGGAGATCGGTTTATCACTTCCTATATTTTATAACTGCAATGCGATACCAGACCGCAGATGTTGGTGACATCTTTGTGTTTTTTCGTCATAAAGCATCTGGTAGACTGCCATGCATTGTATTTTTTCTATACGTTTTCGTTTGTATGAATTGTACTAAAATATATATTCGTTGTTTTTATAAAATAAGCATAAACTTGAAAGTTATTAATGGATCTATTGTTAACTAAAACGAACACTATATAAAGAAATATAAATGTTACTTTAACGTTATGCAGTGAAGTAAGATGGAACCTGCACTTGACCTACTTCTAGTGTTCTCACTATCTTTTATGCAATTTTCCTGAGCTTTTAATTAATTATTGCTGAGAAATATATACTAAGTATGATAGCTATTTTTATTTTCTTAATAAAAGTGATTGTCTCGCACAGTAACAATGGAAGTAAAATTGTTTTGAGGCTAGTTATTGACAACTGACTGCTAACATACCTAATGAACTCAAATTAAAGTACGGTTTTCTCGATATACGGAGAAAAATAATTGAAAATAATCAATAAAAATTAAACAAAGATAACCACTACAACCCACGATCTCATTTTCATATCTCCTGCGTAGACGTTAAGGACTCTTAGTAATAAAAATGATTATTACCTAAACCACAAAACTTTTATCTTGTTTTAATTACCATAATATCTTTTAATTTGCTTTAATGTTCAGTGAAGCAGTTTCTAAGACTTCGTTTAGAGCTCTTGAACTATAATTGAAACAATCAACATCTAATTGATTTATATTAGACTAGAAGTTACTTTTGGTTTCAGAATCTTAACTTTCTTGTTCACTATAAAATTGTTTAACGTCAATTGAAAAATTGTATACCATTCCTATCGAGTAAAAGACCTTTATTTTTGTGCTCGGATATTTCTTTTAAAATATAATTTAAAATTTACATTCCGAAGTCGGAATTCTGAATGCTTATTTCCTCACATTTTAAATTACACACAGGTAATATAACCCTGTTACACTTTTACTGTAACTATTTTTCCCTGTTTTTCAGTTTACCAGTTTCGAAGATTTCTCTATCGAAATATGATTTTAAACACAAAGAAAATTTTTCAGTAAAAATTCTATTTTACGTTGATTCAAAGCAAGTCTTTCAAAAACATTATACAGCACTTTTATACTCAATTTGAAGAAATGATTGTTGAACTATGAAATAGTTCTTGATCTATTAAATAAAATTTAATATACTTCTCTTTATATATTATATATTTATTAATAAATAAATAATATAATATAATATATTTTATAATATTAGTATTTTAAATAACTAAATATAAAAGAGTTTTAAATTAATGAAGATTGAATAAAAGTTGAAAATTTTAATTAACAGCGGAAAATGTTTTAAAATTATGTTAATAAAACTTTGTTCAAATTAGTTTCAACAAAGGAAAGTATCACGTATAGTTATTTTAAGTGATTATATTTCATGAACATATGAAACTCATTATATTTAAATTTAATGAAATTGTTATAAGTTACCTTATTTACATTACTTTACGACGTATACGACAAAATATAAGTTTAGCTACTGACAATCCAAGTAGTAAATTAATTGGCACTAAAGGTCGCGTTAAAAGTTAATCACCTTGGAGTCTAATACATCAAAAATAGTATCCAACACGCTCAGGAAATATAAACTATTAATTTTAAAAAAATATTATTTCATCTCCTATCTTTACTTACCCTCTTCGTTAATTTTAATATCGATTTTTTCCAAGTCTTCAATTTCATCATCGAAATCTGTTTGAACGGTGACATCACGGGTATATTGTTGCAGAGCGATAACATCAAACGGCGCTCGTTCGTCCAACGATGTTTGCTCAATCCCAGGTACCTGTTCACTTGGATATTGTACACTCGATGTCCTACATCTTGCGTCAGTATCCAGTCTTGCTCTTTTGCAAGCAGTACACCCACAGAGTGATCCACGAACTCGCAGCAACCACACTAGCCCGAATAGCGCCATCCACCTGCTCATACTGTGCATACCACCATCACATTTCACTAACACTTTGCTAATATTTAGCTTATCAATCAATTGTTTTTCATTACAGTTTATGGTTTGTAATAGACGTAAATTTAAAGTTTATGTTAGACAGTCAGTGATATCTCAGTTTTTCATATTAAGATTAATATAGAATAAATGTATGCAAAAGTTATCTCCAAGTTAAATCTGTAGAGTAATAAAATGATAATAATTTCCAAACAAATTAAATAATAATTGGGGGTTAGTCATAGTAATTTTATGATAATTTAAGCACACACCAAATTTTACGAAATTATCCACAACTAACGTATTATCTTCTCGTGTTTCCTTGAATCATGAAACTTTGATTGCAACATGTTATATATAGCTAACGAAACTAGCTAACGTAAAAATAAAAGTTAGAAACAGGGTATTTCTTCCAAATTTATCACATTGTTTATTCTACAGCCAAAATATCCAGACTTTTATATAGCTTACGAAGAATAACAAATTCCTCAAAGTATGAATGATGCAAATTATTGTGAAAAGTTCAATGAATGCTATATATCAAACTTACTCTATGTATAAGAGTTATTAAAAATATGTATAAGCAATATTCTTGAAACAAAGCATAAGCTAGTGGAAGGTTTAACGACACTATAATTCCTAAAGATTTGTTTCAAATGTACTCCACTCATCGAAAGTCTTATTGTAATATTAGAAAATATACTAAAGATATTAGAAAATTTACGAAACATAAAATATTTCACCAAATTAATTATAATTTAACTAACTTTTTATTTTACATTTAATAGAAATGCAAAACGCTAGCTGACTAATGATTGCCCTAGATTGCTAAGGGCTGCCTTTCCATTCCATAGCTCAAGCTCAATCTGACCTATGGAAAAAGCCTCATAATTTATCCTTATAAACATAAATATTACTTCGCCACACTGGAAATAACTACTCAAGAGAGTCATCTAAAAAACCACCCTTAATAACATTATTTTTGTAAAAAGAGTGTTATCATTTTAGGTTTTTATGACGATTTAAAAAAAATTAACTCGACGACGACGAAATTCTCAAAGGCTTACTATTTTTTACGTAATATTATCGGAGGACTTATAATTTCGCATAAACCAGACACACCCTAACCTTTTTATTGTAAAACTAACGTTAATGACTACAGAACCAAAAAAATATTTTTTTTGAGTCGCTTGTTGACAAAACATCATGAAAAGAAGGTCCTGTAGTTGTTATCTTTACATTCTCTTCAGTCAACACCTTCCTTTGTAATAAATTATATCAGCCACATTCCACTAACACGTGATGAAAGCTGACACTCCTGACTTGTACTATGTTATCAATTACCATCGGATTTTTGGTTTCGAGTTGTCACATCCAAGTTGACAGTAGGTTTTAAAATTATAAATACAAACAAATATCAGTAAGAGACTATCTTTTTTCTTTCAGCCATTTGAAATGTCAACCAAATAATTACCTGTGTTTAATATATAGGACTTTTCGTTTCGGATTACATGTTATAATTAAATCATATTAGTTAGTAATTAATTTTAATTGATACCAAAATAAAAATAATTAATTATGATCTAAGGGAATAATATTCATTAACGTATCTTCAAACGAGCAAAAGGACGTTCTCACTGATTAAAGTTTTTGTATGAAAATCGAAACTAGAATAATTTTGAATTTTAATTAATTTAAAGATTACTTATGGCCTGAATCATATAAAAATAATAATTTGTTTTGAATTTAACTGTGATTTTTCATCTATCTATCTAAAATATTTCTAGTTATAAAAATATAATTTTAATAATCTCCTAAACTATAATTTTTTGTTCGTTTATTTTTATATTTTTATCGATTCATCGCATTCACTTACAATTCATTAATAAAAATGGAAGGTTATAGATATCTTGAAAATTGTTTCGTCTTATATATATAAAACAAGCATATTACTTGGATAAAATCCGCTAAATTATAAAATTGTTTTAGCTCATACAATAACCATTACTACACGTATATACATATGTATAGTCAATCAGATTTATGATCTATTTATTACTCTATACAAGTAATAAAAAACCCACCAAGAAATTTTACGAAAACAAAACAAATCAAATATCACAAGAAAGAAAAGTTATTAAGGATTATTTTACTAATAAGTAAAATAATCTTAAAACGACAGAAAATAACCATCTTTTATAAAAAACATTTTCAGTTAAAAACACATAATTATATAAATATATACTTTACAAGTGATTTAGAAATCAAACCAGTGTACCGAATCATGTAGAAAAAACAACATTTTCCACATAAAGCTTTAACATTCCAAAGAGTGAATATTTATGAGAGTCACATGACCCAATGTAAAAGACAACGAGGTCCCTAAATCGCAATAAAATTTTACGATTGTTGTTTATCCTCTCGTCTCTTATTCCGACTTTTATCAAATTAGGTCTACGCGGAATTTATTTTCAAATATAATTAACAAGATGAGATGTATTTTATAATAAATACTTTTTATTCCAGCAGTATTAAACTCATTAAACTTTCAAAAACTTTTACGAATTTTTTCGTCAAAAATTTAATGTATTTTATTACACAATTTCACGATAGACACACTTTATACGATCTGTTTTAGACGTAATGTTAACCGTTGCGAGTCATTTTATTCCGACGTATAGTTCGTCGCTCGCGGGATCTCCCTTGAAACTGAATTTTCTGATAGGAGAGAATGGTTTACGCATGCGGATTGCTATGCTTTAAATCCAGATGAGAACGGATGTTTCATAATTAAGTACAGTTGCACATTGAAAGGGTACCGGAATCTGTATATCATCTGACAATATAAAGCATATTTAACTATCTGAATTAAAGTTAGTGGCACATACTAACTGTTGTCAAACAGGAGGAAATATTCAAGTAATATTAATTGATGTCATGCACTTTTATTATTTAAATCATACTTAAAAATGACTTTGAATAAATTGAGTTTGGATAAATCGGTTCGAAAGATGACCATAATATTGGTTTCATAAGTATCGTTGAGAGCACATGGCCCTATAGAGTAATTGTTAATCCAGCTTCAGCATATTATCGTCACTCCCAGAACCTATTAAATATAACGTTACTGTTTTATATTCAATAAAATATAGTTATTGGTATAAAATTATTTCATCTGCACAATTTTCATCGTTTTAAGTACTGTAAAAATATAATATTCAAATAACGGCCGTCTGGCGTATCAATTACCATGTTGCAATTGATTATATACGGCGCATATTCTTTTAAATTACATAAAATTTTCTTAAATTAAGTTAAAACTACGTAATAAAAATACATCATTATTGATGCACATACATTGATATTTATATTTTGAAACGCCAAGGTCATGTTAAGGTTAAATAGGATCAAATGTATCTCGGATCTGAGTGGTTATGAGCAAGAAACTCAGTTGTTATTATGGATACAAAAGAGGACGAACAAAAACATAGACGATACTTTATTTCACTGTACTATTATTATTGATCTAGTCAACAAAGTCAGCAAAGCCAAAACCATGATAATAAAATGTTATCACTCCTTCCCTTATATTCATTATTACTTTTAATTTTGAAAAATAAAATTACTTTATGAATTCTCCTTAGATAGGGCTGATATAGTTAAGGTAAAGTTAGAAACATATTCATTTACTTAAAGAAATTAGAAAAATGTCATAGGAACGACAGTAATATGTTAACCTAATTAGGCCTTTGGCGACCGTTAGTACTGAATGTTAATTTTATTAGATAAAACTCAGCATTCTCGTTTCACGGTGATAAAACCTAGCTGTGGGCTGCAGAACTAGTCTGGCTCGATTGCAAGTCTCTTGTAGGAGATAAAAAGATATTTTGGCTGCGTCTCATTGAATAAGCAGAGTTGATGAAATAATTAAGTATAGTTTATAGACCGGCTGCAATGGTTTATAAATTTGTAAGGGAATGGGACTCGCTTCTTTTTTCTGAACATCAATTGACCTTAGCCATTAGAAGACAAAATAAGTGAGTAACATACTAAGATTAAGTTTGTTTAGATTAAGTGAGTAACATACTTAGATTAAGATTAAGACTCCTAAGTTTATCGCCATGAGGTAATTTTTCTATACATGACATTTAAAAGTCTTTAGCAATTTCTAACACTGATTTCTATTGCGTAACATTTTTGTTATGTTGTGAAATTATTTCAATTTTAATCGTCTGAATCCATAATCAGAAAATATAGTTATGATACAAAACGATTCCCATGCTTTTTAACATGTATATATGTATATATATATATAACATACTAACAATCAAAGTTCATATATTTTTTGTAAAGTATTTCATTTAATCCCAAGTGAGTGATGACAGTTATTGGAATAATTCATTGTAAATTAATTAAAAAGTATAAAATATACTTTTAAAAGCCATATACATATTTTGGATAATAATCATGTATAAATTAATTAAAATATTCACGTCATGTAATGACTTCAAAAATATATTTATAAAATTGAGATCGTTGCAATTAATTTATGCAAAAATAATTACCCTCTTAATTATCTACATATGTTAATGGTTTTAAATTAATTAATTACTCTGTATATGGAAAAAATATTGAGCAGAAGGTTTTACTAGTGATAATAATGAAAAAATTTAAATGATTCTCTCCATGGCTCTTTTCTTAGATAGCGTAATATTTGAAAGTGGTTTCTGAATCTGCTTTATGTTATAGGCGCTAATGATGCCATATTGTTCGTTCTTGAAATAAATTTTGATTCCATTGCTTAAATTTCAATTGTACAAAGTATTCTGTTTAATTTTTAAAATTATACTTTTATTTCGTTTCTGGTTTTCAACTGCAACACGACTGGCGTTTTGCATAATGAAAGATGTAATTGTTTAGGTAGTGTTATGATTTTATTTCAAACATTTCATTCTAATTCGAATACAATACATTATTATTAAAATGTATATCTTTAATAAATATCCTTTTCGTAACTGCATGAGGTAATATTTAACAGTTTTCTCAATGAATTTATATTTTTATATGCCTTAGGTTACAAAATTTCATGAGTATTTTTAAGAAATTAATTAAACATTTTAAATTAAAAAAATTAAAAGATATTTTAGTTTTTTTCTAAATTATTGTTTCTTTATTTAATTTAATACTGCTATTATATTGAAGTACCCTGAATGGTTTATTTTTAGCAAACAACTGTAATCTCGTTTTAGTATAAACAAACTCCAGGCGCTTGATATTTAAATAAGTATGTAATTGATGTTGGCTTGGACTCCATAAATATCACTTGAAATGCTAGCTCGGAGATCTGTTGCCTGACAAGTGTATTTCCTTAAGAAGAATAATGTTTTAACCCGATACAAATCTGCAACTCAACACTAAGAGAATTCTTTTTTTGTTTTTTCCCAGTATTTCGAGCCGATAAATAATCTAAACCGCCTCTTCTTTGTTTAACAAAAAATAGACAGAAGCGTTTTTGATGACTGAAGGAAAAATATTTCCTTTATATTTCATTGGATGTTATAGTCAACTAAAATAAAAAAAAACATTATGTACCTACATACTTTATATAGATATTTTTCATAAGAGGTATTTTAAAATGTTAATATAGAATCTTTATTGGATAAATCGTTAGATCATTATATCTCAGTTTAACTACCAATGCAAATTTACAATATTCCCACTAATCTGCATAACTGCTGTTCAGATTTCAATTTATCTGCTATTTTCGTTCATATTTTAAATTTTTATGATATGCTGTTTAAGTTTGTTTTATTATTTTTAACAATCTTCTATTTTAAATTAATGGTTTAACAAATTTCAGCAACACTAATTTCTATTCTTGGTAGTATAAAATATATATGAAATAAATAATACTAATTATAAAATAATTAATGTATTGTAATAGTAATTTTGGGATGGAAAAAAATATATAATTTTCCTTATTATTATTTGTTAATAAATGTTAAACTGTGGAATGAGCGCTTACCCTAGAATTATTTATACACTGAATCGTATACAAAAAAAGAGGAAAAATATGTATTTTTCTTGCAAAACTAACAAAATATTTTTCCAAAAAAGGATATACAAAGATTGTATCAAATACATGAATTTAATTTTCCCGTCGAATGACTTGTGTGAATGATAATTAACATAATATTAATAAATAAATCTTAATTACATACATGACACAGTTTTCACACACTTATACAAATATTTGTAAATATGTTTTATTACCAAATTATTATATAGTAGGTTATTTAAACAAAATATATACGATGTATATAGGTTACAAAAGATTAATGGAGAAGAAGTATTAGAAAAATAAAAAGCGAAAAGATTAGCGACAATTCCTATTTAGAATATTGTTTAGCTAGAGATTTTACCATTTAATCAAACATGAACGTGAACGCAGTCGCGGCCATAAAATGTTAAAATAATATTAAACAGACAAATGGAATTCAGATATTAAATGCCATGTTAATCTTGTTCAAATGATATTTATGATTAATAATCACAGCAATAATATTAATCTCTGTCCAAATTGCTTTTAATTAATTGTTAATTCGAAATTAAAATAAATTATATTGTACTATTTTTATGGTAATGATGCGTTTAATAACGTTTTTGCATTAAAATAATACAATTTTTTAAATGGAATTATGTCTTTTTCCAGTTACTTAAATGGCCACATAAAATTGTATTCATTTTAACAGTTAATGTTTTTATTATTCGTAAAGAAATAATGGACATTACGAAATCAAAATTAATTAAAAAATTGTAGTTTTAATTTATTTTTGCTTTTGTCGCCAATGTTCACTTATCGGCTTATTAATAATAATTAATCATAGATACTTTAAGCCCTGAAAATTAATAAGGTAGTTATATCATTTTTCATAATCATTTTTTTTATAATTTTAATTTATAGTACATACTTGGAGGTAGGGACAGTAGACTTTATATTATATAATAATTCTATTCGCTTTATGATCATTAATTAAAGTTAGCTTACTATTTCTCATTAGACTATTATAGTTACTTCCGAAAAAATATAAAGTTAGTAAATAAGATTTGTCTCTGTATGAACAGTTGAGGTATGCATATGAAAGGTTTACAAAAAGATCGACAATAGAAAGAGTTCAAATAAATCATTACCTTCACGCCCAACCTTGATTTATTCACATTTCATGTTGGGGTGAGTCACAAACATCCGCCCCTTAGTTCCTCTTTATTTATGACCCCTTAATATTATTCACCTGGTTTAAGTGACCGAGCGATCTTATCTGGAAATATTATAAAACCACGGAGTTTTTAAGAAACCAAGCATGCATTATTTTTGTACTTTATCTGCAATTATCTATCTATTGATGTTGTTTTTTTATCTAAAAACATGATTTTTATTATTACCATAGCATTACAGTGAGTATTGTCACGCAATGGTCACATTTTTCAAAGCATTAAAGACGCAAATATGATTATGATGCACTATCGCAAATTATGTTTTTAAGAGTCATATTGCGTCATTTATTAAAGAAAGGAAATAGGTCTACGTTTGTAATTAACTGTATAAAATGCAATGTAATTTCAAGCACTGATATGTCAAGGTTGCCAATGAACTAAAATATTGACATTGAATCGATAAAAAAAATCTAAAATAAATTGAAGCATTTTTAATTAATCAATAATTAATTAAATTTGTAAATTAAAAAAGGTATATCTAAGATAGACTTATTTATATACATATATTAAACTTCCGAAAGTGAAACTTTTTTAGTTTACGTCTGAAAGCAGAGGGTGGAAATGCTACAGGAATATTTTGGAATTTTCTTAAAAAGTATCAACTGACAAAAAGAATTTATATGATCTACCATAGTGCACAAATATATGTGTTACCTCAATACTATATAAGTGTAAGTCCACACACTATCATTAGTATTAACCTTACTTGTTTTTCCCCATCATACAAACTATTATTATATTATTACTATAAAGCTTAATGGTAGAAAAATACAATGCTAAGTAAGATTACTAAAAACTTTTTTACTGCCGGATATTGAATATACATATATTACTTCCGGATCCCAAAAGCAGCCCTAAAGTCGTAAAACAGTTTTATCTCATAACTTTAAACTAACTATTTTAATCTTTATACTTTCTTTATTGAAAAAACTTAAAGGTCAATACAAAAAGTATTTTTATCTTCATCTCAATTTTAAGAATGACCTTAAAAATGGGTTAAATATTTTTATACTAGCGAAAAGCATAGTAATAAAAATGTATGTATAAGCATCGTTGCCAACAATATCCAAAAAAGGTTTAATGTTATAACTCTTAATAGTTTTATTATCTATTTTATAAAATTCCAAGTAAAGAATTACTAATTTATTTCCTGCTTCTATACTGTGGAGATCGATTGGTTAAGGAATAGTTACATTGACAGTCAATTCCGCAATAAATAACATAAATCGTGCGGATTGAACATATACTAAAAATTAACTAATTCTAAATAGGAAGTACAGAGTTCATATATCAAGTCGTACTTAGGAAGTCGATGCTAAACATATCCGATATATCACAATGGGAAACCCTAAGTAGAAGGTTGTTCCGTGGTGAAGGCTTATGATTAAGTTGTCTTAATAACAATTAACCTGATCTTATTTTAGTTAGCAAAATGCAGAGCAAGAGTAGAGTCACCCATAGTGCTGCCATGTTCGCGTTGTTTAGGTTAATAAAATTCTTTATTTCTTGCGTGCTAATATCATATCGTGCTTTAAAGTTTTTGTGTGTGATATTTTTGTTTATTTACTTGTGATTTATTTGTTTGTGAGTTTTATACGCCGATAATAATGTAAACTTTATTTACACGTATAATGCATTGTTATCTTAATTTTAATAATAATCAATTGCTGTAATTATACAATTATTATAATCGTGGTACATATTTGTTTAGCTGCATCTAATTGTATTGTGTAATCCATGATAACGCTTAGATATACTGAAAACGAATTATGATAATTAATTTATTAATGATGACCTACATGACAAATAATGAACTGTGTCTACATAATTAAGTTTGTCTTCAGTGATAGTAATCTCATTGTTTTTTGCCAGCTTTGATTATTTTGTAATGTTTTATTGACATTTTTAAGCCTGATGTTATTAACAAATGGAGTAAACGCGCTTGTAAGCAGTAATGGGTTGAGCAACTATTCGTTTCCCGACGATTTTATTTTTGGAGTAGCGACGGCTGCATTTCAAATAGAAGGAGGATGGAATGAGGGTGGTAAGTGTTTGATATTTAAGATTTATATGAAATCTAAGTATCTGAATGAATAATTAATTCCTACTTTTAAAATTGTAAACTTCAATTGATTGATAACAAATAAACACTACAAACAGTTGTAAAACGACCAAAAATTATCTGATATAATATAACCCTATATTAAACTAACATTATTTTATATGTTTATCTCTCGTAATCGTATATCCGTGTAATTCTGCCTTTCATTGAAACACTAACCCCATTAACTATTTTGATAAAGTTAATACATAAACAATTAATGCATAATTATTTTATAGTAATGTAGAATTAGTTTTTGTGTTTTATAAGTAAATAATAAAGCAATCGTCTCATATATTAAATATATTTTCTCAATAAAAAATCTAATGATAACTATCATTATTAATAGATTTTTATTCTAGGAATATTTCACTAGGGATTATTGTATTTGAGGAAGGAAAAATACAATAATTTACTTATCATTCATACATTGATATTATTACCTACACGTGGATACAAACCTGTATTAAGAATTTCGTTTTTTTGTTACTTTAATCGTATATACGAGTTTTAATATATCATTAACTCTGGGGCTTAGTTGCGTAATATTTTTTAATAACAATAAACAAACAGTGATAATGGTTTGATCAATTTAAAAAGTCATCCATTGAAAATCTTTTAATTATTAAACCTCAAGAGTACAAGTTGAGACATAAGTAGAATAGTTTAAGTATACAAGACGTGATTTATTGGAAATAAAAAAGATGTACATATAATAAAGACAATTTAAGTTTGGACTAAAGTTTAAAATATTAAATACTATATTTTGTCAGCAAGGTTAAAAAACAGAAATGGTATGATTAACAATAAAAAGTAGATTATATTATAGTCGTACCAACGTGAACTTGTTTATTTTATAAAGAGTATTAATAAAAATATTTAAATTAGTTCCTACTTATTACAAGTTCAAACTAAATGTCAAAAACTATTAAGACAAAAGTTTACGCGTTAACTACTTGGATGTGGCTAAGTTCGTGGCTGTTTTAGTATAACTATTCCACAAGAAAGCAAAATTTAATACCAAGGAATTTCCACTGTTAAAATATCACAAGTAATATCCTTCTTGTGGTACTTTGCGAGTTTTATATGTATGTAAACTTAACTACGTTTCGATTTAATTTTTTTTTATATTTGTGTTGTTATCGTTTTAGGTAAAGGTGAAAGCATGTGGGACACATATTTACACAAACACCCTAAATTCACGGTGGACCATTCGAACGGAGACGTGGCCGCCGATTCATATCACAAATACAAACAAGATATAGTACTGATCAACTCAATCAAAGTAAAATATTATCGACTTTCAATATCATGGCCAAGGTAACTAATAGTTGTACGATATAAAACGCTTCAATTATAGACGGGAAAACCGTGATCTTATACAAATGTATGAAATACCTAGATTCTCTCTCTAATGTTTTTGTTTTTTGGTTATTCTGAATAACGATACTCTTTATATTTTTTACATTATTCGAGTGATACATTTGAAATTAAAATTTAGCACTTATATTTTTTATTACGTCGTTGTTTGACAAACAGTGTCAGGCGGCAGAATTTTTTGTTTGAATAAATATTAGACTTTAGTTTTATGTCGACCACAGGTGTTATTTATTAGATTTTACTTTACAATTATTCATTTTTTACTCTTAGTGTCCGGTATTTTAAAGATATTTCAAATTTAAAATTCTTACTAAGGTCACCTTAAATTGAAACTAAATATAGAATCTTTTCAATGCCGGTTTTTTTATTACCAGCTAATCAAATTCTTTTTATAAACTTAATAGACTGACTTTTGAAATCTTAAATATCAAAAATACTTTGATATCTCATGAGTATGAAGTTGATGAATGTCTTTATAAATCAAACACGATATTAAATAAGAAATATTAATAATATTATTTCACCGCTTTACATATTTATTGGGACAATAACCATAAATATCTATGTAAAATAATAAATACAATAGGTCCTGTACACGACTATGTGTAACATTTTATTCGATATTACAAACCATTCTTTCTCAGAAATGCTGTGGAATTTCTTCGCAAATCTTTATTATTCTCACCCATCTGACAGCTAAAGATTTGTAAGCATTAGAACTAGCTTCTCTTAAGAATTGTCTCTGAATAATACGTTTTAGCCGTATTATTTCTTTGTATTATTTCCATTACGTCTATCTTTAAATATTTAATAACTATTATTAATTTCGTAATTGTGAGTTTATTTTTATTCTGTGTCATCTTGGAGAAATAAGGTTTTGTTTATTAATAAAAAAGTAAGGACAAATAAGAGTATTTATAATTTTCAATTAAATTTTTAAGTTTATAGACTTCGTTCCTTTTATTTTACACATCTCTAAATTGAATTATAGTTCAATTGTAAGACATTGTTACTTTAAGTATGTCATTCAACTGTCTTTTAATGCTTTGTGGCTTAGACCTAATTCAATATTCGATGCAAGTTTAAGGAAATTTAGAATAAAAGGAAAAAAAAAATAATATCCGGGGTTTTTATTGTTTAAAATAATAGACCATAGCAATAAGAACAATTGTTTAAAGTAAATAAATAAATATTTAACAAATTATGATTTTTTAAGGACATGTTGTGAAGAAATGTTTCATTAAAATTCTGTATAATCTTCAACAGATTATTACCACATGGAACAGACAACTACATCAGCAAAGATGGAGTCAGATACTATCGAAAGCTATTCGAAGAACTAATAAAAAACAAAATAACTCCCGTTGTCACACTGTATCATTGGGATATGCCAACAGCTCTAATGGATTTAGGCGGATGGACTAATCCCAAAATGGTGGATTACTTTGAGGACTACGCGAGAGTAGCATTCACACTCTTCGGAGATATTGTAAAAACGTGGTCCACTATGAACGAATTGCATCAACATTGCTTTAACGTAAGTCTGTTGTTTTAAATGTAAATTGATCTTCGAATTTTAAACCAAGACTTGTTTTGAAATTTTGTTTTAAATTACCTAAAATTTTCTGTAAATATATTATTAAAAGTTACTATAAGTTCCACTATCTACATATGTTTAAAAAGCATATTTAAATTTTATACAAAAGTTGGACATTACTTTTTACGATAAGTAATCCGAGTCTCATGGCAATTCTTATACATTTTCTTGTATAAAATGCTTTCTTGATAATTTTAATATTTTTACGTCATATTACTTATCTTCACCCCCATGTTTAGATGTATAATTGAAATTCTTAATGTTAGATATCGATAGGGTAAAAAGAAGTAACATAACTATAATGGAATTTTTAAATGAAACTAATTTGGTAGTTTTTTGTTTCATATGCAAACATATGCAGACCTAAAAATGTTTATACAATTATTTTTTAGCAGGATTAGCTCAACAATTATGTTGTACATAAACTCCGTACAAAAAATATTATGTAGTATGGATATGTTTTGATAACTTGTATAAGGTCGTCTTGCTTTACTCGCAAAAATTCATCGAAGTCAAACACATTTATTGCCATTTTATTGACAGAAAAATAATAATTTATAAGCATGATGTCAAGCAAGTTTTTTTTAATAACAAGAACGTAACGTGGTTAAATATACAAAAACTATCATTTATACACATTTAATCTTTTGTAAGAAGCTGTTTATGAGTGTCGGAACCTACTTTAATTCTCCAAATCTTTCCTCTGATTACCTATGTAAATGTGAAATCCGTTTAAATTATTTGTTTTGAAATGTATTAACTGCTCAACTGCCGTTTTGAAAACTGGATTATGTATGGATATTACACGAGGAAGAAGGATGAATACCATCCCTAAATATAATGTTCCAGAAGAAAAACAATAAAATATTTTATAAATGATTCAGTATACGGGTAGTTTAAATTCTTGAATAACATTCGAATTAAAAAAACCTTTTTTGTTGTATTAATAATACAGAATTTTTCTATGACAGGGTTATGGCGGTGATGTTTTTGTTCCTGTCCTAAAATCACATGGTGTTGGTGCATATTTATGTTCACATTACATGCTGTTGGCGCACGCACGAGCTTATCGGTTGTATGACAAGCAATTTAGACCACATCAGAAAGGTAATGGAATGTTATATAAGTACATATAAATGTACCATCACGAAACTTTGACATCTATATATATATTAAAAATTATTAAAGAACTATATAATTTCTTGTTCACTTTCACGTTATAAATGTAGTATAAAAAATGTAGTAAATCAGAATCACTTTATATTTTAAAGGACAGAAATTTAATAATATCTTATTTATTTACACAAAAGCCTATGCAAACAATGGACTCTTAGCAACTGTTCGCTTTTAAAATTGCAGATAAAGAAATCAGAATATAAATAACATTAAAAATAAAAAAAAACAAGGGCGTTAAAATATTTTAACTTTTTGAGTGAAACCATTCATCTTGCTTTAAACTATTCATTTCAATTTTTAAAGTAAATTCTTCTGCTTTAAAGCAACTTATCACTTCAAAAAATATGAATTGTGGAAAAGGTTTTATACCGTTAAAATTCAAATGAAATTGGAGCAAGATTTTTTGCAATAGTAAACTATTCTCGACCTAACATAGGAATTGGAATTGTTTCAGGAAAAGTTGGTATAACTTTAGACGCATTTTGGGCTGAACCTAAAGATTCTAATAAAGACGAAGATTATGAAGCGGCAGAACGTTATCTTCAGATGCATGTACGCTATGATTAATAATTAGTCACTAAAAACATAATATACGTAAACACAAAGTTAATTTGCTATTTATTGTTAAGATTTACTTGGTTACATTTCCTCTATTTGTTTCTCCGTCGTTCCAAGGCCCAGTCTCTTATTTATTACCTTAAAAGCTTACAACAGAACGTGTTGAAAGTCACGTCTCTATGTATATCAGTCTGTCAGATTTTCTAAGGACCATGTTCCAAATGTAAAAAATTAATAACTTTAGTTTAACATACATTAAGATTGATAAATCATAAAATTGAGAAGTTTAATTTTTTAATTAATCATTAAAGAACGCTCTGTTTTTCTTATGATACATATAACTCTATTGAACGTTTATATTTTCTATTTTTAAATATGTAAAAAATCAACAACGTTTTTATTTTATTTTTTAATATTTTCTTCTACTATTTCTTGCTTTGAAATAATAGTGTATAATGTCCCATCGCAGGTGGGTTTGTTCGCTCATCCAATTTATTCAGAGGAAGGGGACTATCCTTCATTAGTTCGAAAAAGGATTGATGATATGAGCCGCAATCAAGGTTTTGCCAGATCTCGATTACCAAGTTTTACCCCTGAAGAAGTACGTATACATAAAAACGGACGTTTAGTTACATCTTTAAGTATTTGTCTAAACATAATATAGAGAAATGAGAGTGATCTGATATTTATTATAAATACTAAAAAACATTTGATTTTTAGGTTGCGATGGTACGAGGTAGTTCGGATTTCTTTGGTATCAATCACTACACCACATACTTAATGTCAAACTCATCTATGGAACCTGGTTGGACTGTTCCCTCTGTAGACCATGACACGGGAGTAAAAATTGAGCAGAGCAAAGAATGGCCTATACCAGGTGCCGAATGGCTTTCAGTAAGTAATTTAGTAAATTCCAATATCGACGTTAGTATTATGCTACTTTTGCTAGTGGCATTACTTAATTTTTGTATCATATGACACAATGTTAGTTAGATGTTTATAATACAGATGGAAAAAAACTATGGAACACGTATATCCTATCGTCATCAGTAATTACAATTAACCATAATTGTTTTGTTCGTGTTGTCTGATGTCTCACATTTAGAAGACATCTAAAATTCCTTTTTGCGATTTAAAAGAACTGAACTTAAAACTCTGCCTTAACCTGGTATAATCGTTTTCATACATTTAAAATCAAATTACTTTAAATTATTAAATAAAAAATAAAAATAATGTATCTGTTTTTCTAGCTTCGTTTGATATCTTTTAACAATAAAATCGTCATTGAAAATAATTTTATTCATCAGTGATTAGCATTCTAAAATTATTTTATCATTGAAACAATTATCGCAAAAGGGCGTAACTAACATTTAATACGTATCCGCATTCCGAAGCTTGTAAGTTTTTTACAAAATAAAATTCAAAGTACTAATATCAGTATGAATAAATATAGACATTCGTAAATTATACATATTGTAAATCATTTAAAACATTGTATATCCTGAAACGATTGAATTTGTAAACACAATGAAATTTCATGTAAATCTAAATGTTATAATGAATTACTAATTAATAATTTTGTCGTTCAGTGGTTATAACAAAAGTTTCGGTTAATATTATATATCTGAATACGTTCATAATTTTTAACACAGATAAAATATAATTTTACAATTATTTCAATTGTATGTATGGTAAATTATTATTTCTTTATTATTTAATTTTCGAAATATTAACGAAACTGTACAATATTTAATCCAAATAGAAATGATTATTACTATTTAATTAGTCTTGCTTTTTCAACAACATACAATAAGATAAATATTTTTTTAGGTTTATCCCCCAGGATTTCGAAAACTCATGAATTGGATAACCAAGAATTATGGTAAAAGAGTGCCTATTATTGTAACAGAAAATGGGGTATCGGATTTCGGTGGTAAGGAAGATTACTCTCGAGTGTCATATTTTAATAACTATTTGGAACAACTTTTATTGGCGATTCACAAAGACGGTTGTAATGTAGTCGGATACTTCGCTTGGACTTTAATGGACGATTTTGAATGGAACGATGGATACAAGTAAGAGTTTTTTCATGATTTTTGATGTTTTTCTTAAAATATATATTTCTTGTTAGAAAAACCCTATGTGTGTTTGTGGGATCTAGAAAATTAACCTCTTTAATAGGCTCTTAAAAAAGAAAGACATTATAACGTCTAATTACATTAATTTTAAACCTTTTCATTGTTTTATCAAGTACTACATAGGTGTGCTTATGTTAGCTGAATAGAAATTAATTTACTTTATCAAAGTTACATTTCGAAATATTTGAATTTTTCTTTTTGTGTCTCATCTCATTAAGGAATCATTTTAAATTAGTTCCTTTTATTTACGTCATGTTTGCACAAATTAACTAATAATTAAATTTGTAATTATAAAAAATATGTATCAATTAAATCTTAATAATATTTAAATGAATTCACAACTTGTAACAGTTATATGATTACCGTGACTCACGATGTTAGTTGAAGTCAAGGTTAAACAACCCACTGTTTTAATGTCTTTTTTTGTTTTTGATGTCGATTCTTTTTTTGGTTATTTTTTAATCTTTGAGTTTTTAATTCTTAGGATTTATAAATTGTATGTAACAAATATTTTAGCTAATAAATGTTCTTTTTACAGGGTGAAATTTGGTCTATTTCATGTGGATTTCAACAGCCCAGATAAAAAAAGGAGCCCAAAATTATCAGCGCTCAATTATGGCGAAATCGTACGCACGAGGCGAGTCAATTTCAACTACATAAAGATGCCATCGTTTAAATATAATACTTTATTGTAACTTTAAAATCATAATATTATACTTTGTTATTATGTTTTGTAAATAATGTATAAAAATAGCTGTATAAGTATTTAATTTGTTGTTGAAGTTATGATTAATTAAATGTAAACTGGCATTCCTCGTTGAATTCTTTTGCGTTTGATTGTAATTTAATAATTATTAAATAATAATTTAGGTACGTCCCTATACTATAAAATAATCAATATTTTTGTTTCACACCTTTACTCACGCGACCATCAAGAATATCAAGAAAAAAGTAATTAAGAAAAATATTTTTTGTTATTACTTAAAGTTTATTTCATAAAATGTATTTCTCAAAACTATTAACTTGTCTAATCATCTCGTGTTTTGTAAAATTTGAGAAAATAAAGGTAGAATTAATATTCAAAGGAATTCAAGTTAATAATGTCATCAAAATCAAAGAAGTCAAATTTCTGACTCATAAAATAATATAAGGTTTTTCCACATAGTTATTATGGCTTACGATGGATGAGTCAAGCAAATTTGTAATAGAAGAGTACTAGTAGAATATGTTTGTTATAATTTTTGTTACTTAAAACATGCTATGGGTTCCTTTAAACAGGCTATTCGTTCTTCTTTTTCATGTACATATATGAAATAAACAGGTAGAAATAGTAGTTTCCTGAAAAAATTAAAAAAAGAACATGCAATAGTTATTGTGATGTTAACATACACCCAGGACATGGTTTATGACGGCTACATATCATACGGATAAGCATTTGCATTTTTGTATGTCACCAGCAAAAAATAAATAAGTACATATGTACTATTATTCCTTCTTATCAAATAAACTGGTTTTTAGGGGCTTTTTGGGATATTATCTGAATAGTATAAGATGTACTTCTAATATTATTATCAGCCCAACCCCCCCCCCCCCCAAGTCAAAGTTAAAGTTAATATTTACTTTCAATAACTGTAAAACATAAATAAAAATATAAATACATATAAAAATCGACAGTCAATTAAGACAAAGATATTAAAACTTATAAATTAAAAATGTATAAATATAACGAATATTGGATGAATAAAAATGTAATAAATATAATGAATATTGGATAAACCTGTTAAGGCCGATTGACGGATAATTGATTTTGCCGTTTTATAAGAGACGAGTGCATGATTTTTAATTAAAATGTCCCGTGATTCCCGGAATCATTATTTTTTATTTATTTTATCATGTAATGCTAAAGTTCATGAACTGTCTTGCGATTAACGCAATACCTCAAATAAGACTAAATATACATAAATGAAAAGCGTAGGAATAGTTTATATGGTGTTCCGCTATTTACGATTATCCGGTATTATTAAAATTTCAGATTTATGGCTCAAATGTAATAGTATGTTTCGTTGTTATAATATGATTCTTAAAAAAAAATGTCTTTCCTAACGATTCCTTAAAGAAAACTACTTGACATTTTTTCTTGATTCAAAATATGTGATCATATTTGCTTGAGACGAATATTATATGCTCAGAGTTTCTCTACGACATCAAATTGGGTATGAGGAGATAAGATGCCATTCTGGGGCTTGCTTCAGATGATATTTCATAAGGATGAGAAAGTGTATCAGTTCCGATGCACTGACGTCAGTCGGTAAGGTCACTCTGAAACCTGTTTACAAAATGATGGATATGTTGAAAAAAGAGAACAAGATGTTGTAGAAATCGTATCTGATCAAAACAGTTACTTTAGCCTGTCTCATGGGAAAAGGATAAAACAAGGATTCTGTTCTAAGGGAGGATATAATTAAAGCAAAATTTAAAGTAAATAAAATAGAATACATAATTATGCGATGGAGTTTGTTCCGCAAATATTAAATCTAAGATATAAAAAACTATATTGTACTCGTCACCACCTTTATTAAAAAGAGTATAAACATATAAGAGTGTAAATATATTAAGCTTAACGGATAATATTCAAAGGAATAAAGACCTAAAAGCGGAAGTTAATAAGGTTGAGACGATTAGACATACGATATTTTTTCCTTTTTAGATTAGTTAATCGATAGATTGTTTATAAATCTATTTCTTTGCCATGAATAGTCCAAGTTGGGCTGTTATATAAGAAGGGAAGGCATTTTGTTTTTAAAGCATAAACTGAAATTATGACATTATAAATAAATAATTCAATTTTGTAACTTCTCTCTTCAGTTGAATACAAACTTCTAGATATGACAATTATGACGGATGCACTACGAGGGATAAAAAATGTATGAAAAGAAACAGATGCAATATGAAAAGAAACTTATAGGATGTAGACCATGTTTAAATATGTAATATCGAAAAGATATGATTATTACGTCCAAAAGAAAAAGAGTGACTACAGTAAAAATGTGTATCTAGGTAAAATAAATATATATGGTTATACTAACAAATTAACTAAATTAACTCTGAATATTCTTGATATTGTAAATAATTGTGTTACATTGAAGAAAAACATATTCAAGAAGCTTTTAAGAGATCGAAGCAGCTTAAAATAGGCGGAAGAATATAACTCGTGATAAGAAGCAATTTCACTTGGAGTAATAACAGGTTTTCGTTTGCACCAGCAGCCGGTGTTTGCGTAAATACAATAACTCTACTTTTTATTCTCGTTGCTATCATTGCAGACCCATTTATATTTTTACAGCATATAAAATGATGAAGATAAGCGAAGCTTGAGTCACGATTTCAAGATAATATGTACTGTATAAATATCGAGATGCAAAATGTAAATAAATCTATTTATATATCTACAATTAATTCAAGTTGTATATTTTAATATAGAAATATGGTTTTCTGCACGACTTGAATTTAGACTAATTGCTGCCTACTTTGGTAATGATTACTAGTACATAACTGTATATATGTATTACACGTAATAAAAATTCCTGAATGTAAGTAGCCTCTGTGTGTGCTACTTTGTGATTGATCGATAGACTGATTAGCGCCGCAAATGTTACCAAGGAATCAGCGAATACTCAACGTTAATAAATTATTGCTGTATAATATGACTCGTGACTAGTCGACCTCGGAAGCCGGTACAGGAAATCTTTATTCTTTTTAAACTATGTCACATTCTTAAAAAAAACATAATCGTACTATAATTACAAACGCAATATTTTTTTGTCGTTTTTTTAAAAAAACGGGATTTAAAATTTATATAAACGTACATATTGTATCTAGCTTACTTTTTGTAAAAATTTTAAATACATATATATGTATACAATTTTTGAACATGCAATTTTCTTCACCCGCTATATCACTTGCGATTTCTAAGACTTATAAAAATATAACTGATTATATCGTAAATTTTTAATATTTTATATTAAAAATGGTACAAAACAGGTCATTATTCTAATAATCTTAGTCGTTGCAAAGCTGGCTCGTCAGTTAATGAGAAAGTTTCCAAGCTAATCCCGAAATTTTCCCTCGATGGCATCTTAGAACCTCATCTCAGCTTTAAAGGGGAGTACGTCTTAATGAGAAACACTCGTAAATTGTGTTTAATTAAGGCGTTTTCAAACAACCAACTGATTAAATGAAAGTTAGAAAATTTTATGAATTCGTTATTTTTGTTTGTTTGTGTAGTAAAAATAAAAAAAAAATAACAGTGTATTATTAAATTTTAATAATTATTCAGATTTCCCTTATAAAACTCTACCATTCGTACAAAACAAAATGATAAAATGATTACAAGTTAATCGTCTTATATAATCAAGTACTTTTATAGCTAAACATGATTACTTTCGTATTTATTAAAGCAAGAATTTTTTTTAAATAGTTCGTTATGTTGATATTATAAATTAAAAGAAGGTAAGGTTAAATAAGGACTAAAACGACAATTTCTTATATATCGGAAACACTTTGGAATTGATGTTCAAAAAATGTTATTAAATTGATTTAAATATTGTTTCGCGGTACAGAATTTACTTCAATTAATGTATTTTTATTTCAAGAAATAAACGAAAAATTCTGCAGAAGTCACCTTACATTAAGAAATCCCCTGTTATTGGTATTTACCGCAGTTGGGTTAATCGAATATATTAATTGATCATGGAAGGAAATTTTAATATAAACAAACGTTACTTTGTACTGGAAATTTACAATATTACGTGATTTTTAATTGCAGACATAAAACCACATAGTTTTATAACTATAGGAGGAAAACCAATAGTTAACTATTCAATTTGTCACATAGTAATAAATCGAATAAATCTATTAAAATTTTAATGTATTTAAAATAATGGAAAAATTTTCTGAAACAAAGATATTGTAAGACGTATCATTACTTAAATTTCGCAAAATCATTGCTAGTTTTAAGAATTAATTAAAGTAAGTCGTCAATAGGAGGCAATTTGACCTTTTAGTTCGTTAAATAAACGTAGTAGTCAATAAAATTGTAATGAACAAAATGAACCTGTAAAATGTGTTTTTTTTTGCCTCAAATAACTGCTGCTGAGATAAGTTTAGTTCTTAAAAGTACAAGGAATGTCTCATTAAAATGAAGACGTATTAATTACTATAAAAGAAAAAGTATGACTCAATTGTAATTTTCTTTAAGTTAAGCTTTAGGTTTGTTAGAAACATTTTTGAAATTCAAAGTTTTTTTTACATTCATTTTTACGGTGTCCTCATTTTTTTAATGCTTCTCATTTTATCCTCGAGGAATATATGTATGTTCGATTTTTTCACAAAGAATCGGTAAACGAATTTTTTAAAATCTGTAATTACGTCTATACTTTAACGTGGCTTATAAATTGACAATAAAGGCTCTCACTAACACAAACAATATCTCTAGTACTTTAATACGTTGTACTTTCTTTTTTAATTAAGAATTGCCTTGTAAAATACTTGAACATCCTTCACTAGGGTTTATTTTTTTTACCTAAGTTAAAATGAAAATATTGGTTTTCTTTACATATGTATATATACAAAGAATGACAGTACTAAGGTCAGTGGTGGCCTAGTGGTTAAACGTCCGCCTCTCATGCACGAGGGTGCGGGTTCGATCCGGGCAAGTGCCAATGTGATTTTTTAGAGTCATATGTACTTTCTGAGAGTAATTAGACAGCACTGACAGACGGTGAAGGAAAACATCGTGAGAAAACCTGGACTTACAATTTCACAATTATAGGTTTGAAATCACCAACCCGTTTTGGGCAAGCGATTAATGCATTCTCAAAAGAGGGTTGATGTCAGGTAAGCGGTCGGACGTAAAAAAAACAATTAGCCAAAACTATTTACAACATGTAAGACAGACCCTGGCTAAAGCTGGGAATTTGCCATGAAGAAGAAAACAAAGAATGACAGTACTAATCTCTTAATCTTTGATAAAACTATTAATCTAAATATTTTCATTTTTTGTTACTTTATTTTACCCTCTTTCAGGTTTTACTTTTAAAATAAAAATAAGTTAAATATAAAAAGTTGAAAAAACGTACTTAATATAAAATCATTAATTGAAAATGTATTGTTAAAAAAACAATATATATTATTAATTGTATGTAAATATTTTCCTCTTTCATTTCAGCAACAGGCAACAGAGCGCTATGGAAATTTAGCAAAAATTACAAATTTAGCAATTACATTTTATTGTAACTTTGCAAAAATATTTAAGCCTAGTTTATATATTAAACATCTAAAACATATTGTGATGGTGTAGAAACACGACTATTGTCGGTAAGTTTTTTGACTTTCACTTCCTATAAATTTGACTCTCATATATTCTACGGTGAACCAATAACTGGAAAATACTAGGAATCCATTGACATCCGGATAAGTCTTAACATTCCAATCATAAAACCATCGACTTGGAAAGTTTCGACGATAATTTAGAGGTCCTGCTAAAACATGTAGGCTCAAAACAGGAATTGAACTTGAAGTAGAAACTTTTCAAAATACAGTGTACGACTATTTTAGACATCTATATTCAACTCAAAATCGGTACTCTTGCAAAACAAAAAGAAAATCTTTAAAGATAAGGATAAAAGCCATAAAAATTACATATGCTTATAATAAACTTCTTCTCTTATTCATTGGGATCTATTTATTTTATTCTATTTAGTACTTACTTTAGGACTGCTTATCTTAGTAAATGTAAATAACTAAAACAATATTCAAGTTTCTATATCTGAAGCAAAAAAGCGAAAAGTCTGTTCTTGTGTATATAAATTAGCAATTTTTTGGTACTGCCTAAATTCCATTGGCATTACAAACAGATCTTAAATTTATGATTTAGTTTTTATTTAGTTACAAATTACTTATAACTTGTTCTCTTCCTATGGAAAATAAGAGTCTTTTCTTTTTCTATATTATTTGTAACAATTCTTCAAACTTTTTCTAATACATACATTTATTTTTTGAACAATATGTAGTAACGAAATAAATACAAAAAAATTTAATTTATAAATATAATGTTCTAATTCAAGAAACCTAATTTAGATATTTAAAACATTTAGTAACGTTTATTGGACACTTGACATTACATACATATAATATTAAAATAACTTTCATATCTGAAATAGTGAAGCATAACTTTATTTGATAAATTACAAAGACAGCCATTCTGAAAAAAAATCGGAGCGTGAAGTGAAATTCCAAAAGCTCCAGTTAATGTTCAATGACAGGTCATCAAATTACAACTTACATTTTTATTGCCTACGAAATATTCTTTTTATTCAATCGAATAAACCTTCTTTGTTATTTGAAAAGAATAAAAAAATCATATCTATTTAAATAAATTTGATAAAACATATTAATTTTAATGTTTAATATTCGTTTAAATATTATTAAAAAAAACTATTAATTGAATTAGGGATATAACGACTCTATCACCCAACATGTAGCCGGTAATATTAGTCAATGGGAACTACTAACTAACTCGGGGAAGCCCTGAAGTCGATCTTGGTACTTCTTTGTTCGGCAGAATGAGCTGTTTAGAACGCCTCCTTATCTGGGGGAGGGGTATTGCAGCGTCCTTCAGGAACACTAACGAAACTGCGACAGATTTTTCTAGAAGAGTAGAATCTGAAGTTGAACGGACTCGTCACAACCTTGTTAAAGTGGTGAGCTCGTGTGCCTTTGCGATCTTCAAAGCCATACCTGGTAGGACCTTCTACATATGGCACTAACGCTCACGGTGAGATATAAGACAAAGTAATGGACGGTCTTCTCCAAGTAGGTCGTGTAGGATGGTTGGCTGGTGTGGGTAACATCCGGAAACAATTCATAGGGCGTCATCGACATCTTGCCCCCTCAGTCAGTGACATTAGTGGTAAGCTTGTTTAGGTGAATGGAACTGGGAATTCGGTTCTTAACTTCGACATCGTGGTCACCTAGGAAGATGGTGTAAATGTATGTAATTATAATGAGTATGGTAGTATTTATATTTTATATTTATTTATATAAATTGTTAGGGTCTAAGAACACAACTGGCATTTGTGAACACGCTTAAGTACTACATGACTGGATCAGTCACTGAACGTCGAATAGAATAAGAAGGTAATAAAAAATTCTGCTTAAGGTATTGTAATACTAACATTATAAAATATGTTTAAAGGGTGATAAATAAAAAGTATTTATATGATTGCGAAAACGAGCAAGGAAAAGTAGTTAAATATCTGCAACTCGGAAAGGACGCAATAATTCAGATCGAAATTACGTAGCCGATCTTTTAAGTTTGCCTCTTGGTTATTTTTAATTGTAGATATCTTTTACTGCAATTCAATTCAATTTAATTTTAAAACAATTATAAAATAGATTTTAAACCGGTACTAACATTATTTTTAAGAAAAATATATTTATGTTTAAACTATTTTATCCCCCATGTTGTTAATCACAAAATCCCTGAATGTTAATATAAACTGAATCCAATGCAATAATTTTATTCTCTTTATAAAGTGTCGTTATAATTATTTGGTTCTTAAAATTTCACTAATTAAAATAAATAATTATCTCGGTTATTTTTTTACGTCCGTACGTTCTTTATCAGATTACTTTTAACTAAAAAGCAAGTGGCCGTTTAGTGATATGAATAAAATGGTTGGGAATATATAAGTTTTGTTGTTGAAATGTAAATGATTTATACATTAAGCCTTGTTAACACTGCATTGCAGTAAAACATCAGTGTTCACGTTGAGCGTTAGAAAGTGAATAGATAACGCACTTGATAAATTTGAATACAAAATTACTCACACAATGTTAATGTTTAATATCACTGAAATATTAACGGGAACTCAATATACCTTTATGAAAGAAATTTTCATTACGTATTAAATTTCGATTATTTATAAGAAATATTTGTGAAAAACATGCCTTTTTTTTAAAAACCTTATTATTCTAGTTAAATATTTTATCTACATATAACTTTAAGACGACAGGAAGCCGTCAGAGAAGTGACACCGATATAATCGTTATATTTATCTTGTCTGTTTTAAGAATGCTAGCAATATAAAATAAAAACCGAGAATTTATTTTTTTAATAGCATTATAGCAAAAGAAATAGCGGATGTTAAAATGTTAACATTATTAATTTCATATTTAACCCTAAGATTTTGCAATAACCCTGAAGAATATTCGTCATTTCGTTTTAAGTATTTTCACCGTTCAGCAGAGCATTTTCTGTCTCAAAAAAGTGGGTATTAATCTTAGCGTGCATTTTTTTACATAAAATATTCAATTTGTTAAAAAAGATTGATGGTTTCCTATGGTATTTTATGTAAGGATCCTGCGTCCTTAAACTAACTGAAAGCTCGTCAATAACTGTCCGATAATTTTTCATTACTCGTTAACCTCCCACAGAAATTCAACATTTTATTCAATTAAATTACTATTAAATTTAAATTTTTCAGATATGTAAAATATATCTATTAAATTTTAAAATGGTGACAGTGGAAACTTATGTAACGAAATTCATTAGTAAGACATTGTATATTTATAAAAACTGTATCTTTTTTTCAGAAAAATATGTCAATTATTAAATTAATTTAAATCACGTTTTTATGTTTAAACATGAAGCTTTTGTGTTAAAAATCACTTTATCATTATAATGGCATTAAGAACGAGATATAAAAGCAATTTACTGTAAAACTCAACAAGATTATAAGATTTGTTTGTTTTTATTTAGCTGAAACATCATAATTTGCTCTATATATGCTATTATTTCTTAACTCTTATAAGTATTAAAATATACGAATACTAAATATTTATCAATTAATCCCCATATTAATCCACCTATACATACAATTACACCAATAAATATCAAAACATACGTTTTTGCATTAATCAGAGTCGATTAAAACAAAATAAGAACTCCATTTCATTTTTTTAAATGTAAAAAGCACTCATAATACGAGTAATAGTATTTCTTGACTGTACGAGTTTCTTTACCATCACTCTGAAAATTTTGTTTATTAATTTACCTTCATAATTTCTATGGGAACTTTATAGCGTCAATGGATTAGTGAAACCATTTTAAGTGAATGTGCTATTTATAAAATAACCCTTAACTTAAAACAACAACCTGTAGAATAAATTAATTGAGAATATTTTAGTGATGTAAAGGAAATGAGAATTATTTATTTATTATGACTAGCTTGTTAGCCAGAAGAAATATTTGAAAAGGTGTTTGTTTTGCTTATATCGTATTTGAAAGGTAATATACTACCAGAAAACTTAAAGCACAAAGAGTCACTAATAGAATGACTTCTACCAATTCGATCACTGTTGACCGCATTATGAGTTTTAAAGGCCAAGTTTATTTTTAACTTTTAAGTTTTATGTTGTATATCATGACTTCTTTAATACGATTCAGTTATTTGCGATTCAGTGATAAAATATTTGTTAGATTTAAGCATATGTTTAAACAGTTTATTTATTTATCAAATTTGTTTTTTAGTTTTGGGTCCAAAGTTAATATAAATCACCTCTTTTCTTTAATTCTCGTATCCTGAAAACAATTCGAACATTATTTTTTTAATACAATTCATCTCTCGTTAAACCTTAGCATACATTTTTTAATTTGAATTTGCAACATATCTATATTTTTTTTAGCCTATCGGAAGCCCACTGCTTTGCAAGGCCTCTTTCTCTCATGGAGAAGGTTTGAGCGTTAATCACCACGCTTGCTCAAGACGGGTTAGTGATTTCAAAATTTTATTTTTTTTGAAATTGTAAGTCCAGGTTTACTCACGATGTTTTCCTTTACCGTCTGTCAGTGGTGTCTAAATACTCTTAGAAAGTACATACATATGACTCGGAAAAAGTCACATTAGTGCTTGCCAGGGCGAGGATCGTACCCGCGCCCTCGGCAACGAGAGGCGGGCCCTTTCACCACTAGGCCACCACTGACTTATATTCATACATTACATATATAAAATATATATGTATGTAATGTATGAATATATATTTCAAATTTTATTTCGACTTAGGCCCAGTTTCTTCAACCTCTGTTTGTTAAATTCAAACGAGGTTTTTACTAACGCACCTTCAAAAATATAATTGTTTGTTAAAATATTTAAGTTCTACGATGAAAAATTAACAACGCATAATAAATGTCACCAAATTATTAATTCTTGCTATCACGTTCACGTTTTATACGACATGTTTGCTGCGATGCATCACTTTATCCTTTGATTGTATAATCCTTCAGTACGTCACTTGTTAGCTAATGTAATCAAATCTTATATATCGTTGATTGCATAGATTTCTCATTCAAAAAGCTTTATTTTCAGTTTACTAGGTATAATACGGCATAATTTGTATTCAAGTTATTATAAGAGATGAAAAGAAAACTTAATTTGCAAAGTCATAGAAAAGCTTGTTGCAAAATTTTTCATTACATGAAAAATAATTTTTAATTCACTTTATTAATAAATACAAGGAAATAGGCGAAACTGACGAAACAGATGTCATGACTATGACTACAAGAAATCAGGGGTGCGATTGGATATTTGAATTTTGAAAAAACTATAGATCAGAGTTTTTCAACCTTATTCGTATGACGACCCTTTTAGTATGAAGAAATATGTCAACACCCCCTTAATCGTATTAAATATTGAATCCAATACAACGGTCAATTTGGATACTTTTGAATACCCTTTAGTTAAGAAGGAAATCCGAGTACTCAGAATTAACATTCTACAACAGAGCTTTGAAGTGTTTGATTCCATTTGAAACCTCGTACTTCTGCTAGTTGACATTTTCGTCAAGTATATTTCAATTTATTGTTTAATGATAAGTAAATGATTGTGATGAAAAAAAATTCTGAAGTAATTATTATTTTTTGTTTACACAAATGATTAAGTATGTCTTTTTGTTACGATAATTTTAAATAAATCTCTACAAATGTTATCGTTTTTTTTTTACTGCTAGCTATCTCAATCTCAATCTCTAGCAACTCTACTATAAAAGCTTCGCTGCCCCTTCAGAGAGCCTTCCCGACCTCCCTGGGGGTCGGGACCCACAGGTTGAAAAACCCTGCAATATATTAACAGTCTATTAGGCATTTGACGAACCTCTAGAGCAGGAATTAATATTAATGTCTTGTTAAGTCTTTGAAATAAAAATTAGTGCATGGTGGGACGCTCGATACATCTAACAGATCATCACACGCTTTAATAGGACGTTATTTATTTAACATTGATTCGTGAAACTGGGTCTTAATTAATTTTTTAAATTAATTATTAAATGTCTTCAATTTTTTCTTTCATATTAGTGTACCGACAACTACTGCATTCTGCAGGACGAGAAAAACTTTCGAAGCCATTGCTTCCAAGTTGATATAATTAAGTATGATAAAATCAAAAATTCATTTCTTGATCCTAACCTCGCTGTATTACTCTTGAACTACTGAAACAATAGATTTCAGAAGCGTTATAACTTTGACACATGACTAAACATTCTCTTATCGTACATATCCAAATGTTGTATTTAAAATGATGAACTAGATGTATATATTTTAATGAACATATAATTTCCAATTACATTAATAAAATTTGTAATTTTGCAACAGTTTCAGAATAGAAGAAACTTTCTCAGTGAACGCCTTAAGGTTTAATGGGGGACCATAAAAAACGGATATAAAATACCAGTTTGCCTCGCCCCGGGTGTTATATTCCAGGAGACAGAATGAGGGATGGATATAAGGATAAACACAGTTATTTTATTCAAAACTTTAATATTTAGATTTTTTAGGAAACGTCAGCTTTTTTTAAATTCATATTTAGCTTCTTAGTTCCTGTCATCTTATTTGTTTTTTGAAGTATCTTTCTTTACTTTTACATAATTTTGTCTTTAGTAAAGACTTTTTACACTTCCTTCACTGTTGAGCTAAATATAGGTTAAGTATTTTATGCATTTCTGCTTATTGCCTTAATAAATTGATAATAGTCAAGGTATAACTTATGATTATTATTTAACTCGACGGAAACAGAGTAAATAGAATGATTAATCTTTCTTCTTGCTTGTTACTTTGGTCTTAATAATTTGATTGATATGCATCTGTTGACGTTTAATTTGACAGAAATGTGGCTGTTATTACCCGATTTAGCAATTATTCAACATTTATATTAATATGTAGGTCTTATATTTCTCAGAATAATTATGGAATATGCTTTATGTAATATATAAAAATAGATTAAGCTTTAATGAGCTGAGACTCTTATTTTAATAGAATTGTTATAGGTATATATATTTTCAAAAACTGCATAATCAAAGGCAAAAAACATTTGTTTTTTGCCTAGCAACAATCTAACGTAGATTAAATCTAGAATTTAAAACAACAAAATTATCATGTACTTACTGAAAAGATTTTTTAGCTCTTGCGTAGCTATTATCGAGGGTTTAGAGCACGGCGAAAGAATTCAGAAATTCCGTAATAAAATAACCTTGCACCTAACATCGAACTTTGTTTCAGTCTGAGAGATTTAGGCATGGTTTTTGTGTGCGTACGGCTTGACGAATGTGTGTAGAATAGCTGTTAACTGCTTATAACTGACTCGATCTCTTTTACACACAATGTTCGCGTGCTTTTTGGCTGCGTCCATGAGTAAGTTCGAATTTGCGACTGATGGAACATTAGTTAATTACTAGTCTTTATCACGCGAAGACAAAGATTTTATTTGATATTGATTTCAGACAAATTTGTTAATTGAGTAAATATCTTTACCTTACTTACTATTTATGTACCTTTTCATAACCTTTGCCCTAACGAAGCTTGTTAAATACTTTGAATAACAGCTATTCAGAAACTTTTATTTAAGGGGTTAACAGAATTGAAAAAGATTTCATATCTTTAGTTCTCAAGTATTTAATATCTGATAATTTACGTCAGCTTTTCTATAGAAAAATCAGACCATGAATCGAAATTCACAAAAGCCTCAGTAATGTTCAATGACAACTCATCAAATTACACTTCACACGTGTATTGTCAACAGAAAATTCTTCTTTCAGTTGAATGAAAACTTTTACTTATTTGACTTTTGCAATTATAATAATTTTATTTGCATTTTGGTGTGTTGTAAATATAGTTTACATATTATTGATTTTATCATCTGATATAATTTTTCAAATATTTTATAGAAACATTAATAATAATTTATCTGTGTACTGTAACTAGGAAATATTATTATAAATATTAAGTCACAAGTAACCATATCAATAATTTCTTTTGACGATGAGCAACTTAAACCTAATTTTTTATATACTGAGGCATAAATCAATGTTATGTATTAAATGCTATACAAGAGCAATATATCTATGTCTACTAAGTGATGTAATTAACTTATCTAGCGATGTTCATGTTTTATTTGTCCATTTAATTAATCGATGCGGGCCAGACGAATTATATTTAGGGAAACAGTTTCTGTTCACGAACATTTCAGATTGCAACTAGAAAATATTTCAATGGAATATATTTTTATGATTCTTTGTAAAAAAATAAATTTGATTGAATCATTAGTTTTTCTTGAATAGCAATGTATATTGTATAACCTTGTGCTGCAGTGCAAGTGCTTTTTAAAAGCAACAAAGTAGACGGTTGTGGTACACATAGCTTTCTATATGGTGATGATAATTATGTAGTAGACTACAAATATATTATCTTCTCAGAGATATTAAAAATATAACCAGTGTTACATAAAAACAAAAGAAAAACTACCTAAAAATGTTATATTATCAACTCAATATAATTGCAAATCATGAAACACACTGCATAACATATTACTCTACAACAAGGCTTGTCAAAAGCGCTATAGCCTAAAGAAATAAAGTATTTAGTTCACAGACTAAATCAAAAAGTCTGTAGCTTAGTTTGCAATACGAATTGGACAAGATATTCCATATCAAAGTCAAAGTGCGAATCCTACTCGGGTCAATAAAGTTATTTTGTATATTTTTGAAACTAATATTGAATTTTATTGTAATTTTGGGTCATTGGAAGTGCTTTACTTTTAATTTTTGATTATAACACTCATTTTCATGAAAAGGCAGAGGGTTGTCATAATTCCACTATAATATACTGCATTCCGAGTATCACAAAACTCTTGAGAGCAATCGGGCCAGGTTCAAGAATTATGACCACATTAATTAAGTACATGATCGAATATTCGGGCTCGCTTTGTTTTCATCTTGATAACGTTATTATCTATATGAAAATTAGTTATTATACAAAAGTTTGAAAGTCTTTAAGGCCTTTCAAATTAGAGTAATTTTCTTCAATATTTTGTGTTTATTTTAAAACTACATTTCGGTTACTTTTCAGCAACCGTAATCAAGGGCAGATGTTATAACTACAATACAGATGAGAAATAATGTTAAAACGGGTGTCGATGACAAATTTTCTTAATCTCCATTTAGTTTTTAGAAGTACAAAAAAATGAAAGTTTTTAATTCTCAACATTTTAATGGTAGCTAGTTATTGAAAAGACATTCACAATAACCTTTTCCAGCTCCTAATAGTCCCTTTACAAAAAGTGTGTATATTTATTACCTTACCATTATATTATTACCGACTTTATTCACTTAATGAGTTATTGAAAACTTACGTATTAATAAAATATGGTATCATGTAAATAAGCTTTTTACTTAACGACCTTTAAATAAAAGCAACCGGCCGTTGAATAAAATGATTGAGAATATATTAGCGTTGTAGTTGAAATGAGAATGATTTATTCATTAGGGCTGGTTAGATCTGCATTGCAGGAAAATATGTGTATTATGTTAATGGATAGTAATAGAAAATGAATACATAAACCACTTAATAAATGCAAAATTAATAATTAATTAATTATTAATAACCCGTAAGTTGGATATGAAATGGGGAGTACTTGTATTATAAAGATTCGTTAAGAATAAAACGCCTCTCTTTGACAAAGATGTAAAAAGTTGCAAGTAGCTCAAACCAAGCAACACAAGATTTTCTAACTAATAAAAAATGTTGTCCAAAAAAATCTGTATGTTAAACGGTACTATTTAATGAGATTTGTAATATGTATCAATTTCAGGAAAGAAAATAAATCATCGCATGTAATTTTCATACACTAAATATTAAATTTGTTAGGAAAGATTGATGGTTCCTAATAATATATAATGTAAGGATCTTGCGTCCTCAAACTAACTGAGAGCTCGTCAATAACTGTCCGATATTTTTATCACACGCTATTTTCACACTGAATTTAACATATTATTACGTTTATCGTATATAATTACATGAGCCGAATGTTTGAAAGCCTGTTTTAATTGCCCAAACACCTAAACTGGGAATACGGCATATATAATATGTCAATCCATCAAGATTCCCTAAATGTGTTTTGTGAAAATAATGACACTTGTATTCGATTACTGAACTTAAATTAGGAAATAAATTGTTTTTGACTATTAGCTGTTTGGAGACAGGTATTTACTCTTTTTTCTCTGCATTTCATAAACCTAAAAATTTATGCTTTTCTGAATTATATGCATTTAGTTTTAGGCACTATAATTTATCGTATACGAAATAAGACGTATATACCTGCTATATCTTTTTTATCGTTCTATGCCAATCATCACCTCGCCCACCGACTACGGGTCCGTTATATCAGAGGTTCCCATTACTAACAGGTACTAAGAACTCTACCTAGTCTTGAGATAAACTATATTAGTGGTTCGGATAGTACTACAGCCAAAGTGCTTAAAAAACTTGCACCCAAAATGTCTCCTTTTTGGACATGATTGCAACGCCTCCTTTTAATGACTGGTATAGTACTTAAATCTTGGTTACTTGCCAACGTTGCATCTATGCCCAAGAAAGGAAGGCGTGACGGAATCCTGTTAATTATCTTCTGATTGCAATTACCTCTATAATCTGTAACATTTTGGAAGATATTTCTATTGAGCAGACACCTTACGGCTTTCTCAAAATATAACGATTCTTTTATTTCGTAAAAATCGGTCGAATAGGAATTTTTTAGTACACATATTTATGGAGGAGAGGTCTAGAACACGACGGTGACGCTCTGGCAGTTTTACTTAACGTATTAAAGGTTATCCACAGGGTCTGGCATGAAGACATTTTAGCTACGGCATAATTGGAAGTCTGATTACCTGGAGTTCTGATTTTTTGAGGGGTTGATCAACCGATCAACGTCGGAGTTCTTCATTAAGTGTTCTTTACGGCACATTAATGGTCTTCTAATGCCAGGTGTGTATAGAAAGGTACATAACATCTCATTTACGGAGCGGTATGACACCAAATCTCAAATCAGACAGAAAAGTAGCCAACCTCTGGGTATTCTATAAGATATGTATATTTTGGAGAGTGTGCCCGAGCAATGCACACTTTAATTTCTGCAAATTGGTATATATGTCGTCTCTTGTATTTGTTTGCTACATTTATCTTTAACAATGAAATCATTTATCTTAAACGACAACACACACAGTAATAGCTCAATGTAACTTAATTGTTTTTTTTTTCCGACCCATATCATGTTTAACAGATCTACTCTATTTCTTAATTATCTTTATATATATAAAAATTTCGTGTCACGTGTTATTGCGCGATGGACTCCTAAACTACTGAACCGAACTGTTTTATTTATATGAAGTAATCTCATGACTAACAAATGAAACAAAATATTTAAAAACTTCATGTTCTAAAACTATCAGACACAATAACTACACATAGGGAGTTGATATTCATGCCTCCAACGGTCTTGCTTTACTTTGATACGGTAATGAACCCAAAGTAATGAAAACGAAAAGTGTTTATAATATATTGGAACATTATATTAATACAACAAAAAAATCCAATAGGTGAACTATTTTTGATGTACCTAATGAAAAGGTGTTTAATTACATAAGTGTATTTAAATTGCACAGTCAGTGAAAATGTGACTTTTTTTAAAAGCAAGTACTTGTCAATTGAAATACTGATATTTTTAAAAGAATTTTTTTAGCAGTAAATGTTTTATAGTGGAGGTGGCTGCAACATGTGAAAATATAACTGTATGAGGGCAAATATTTAAAATATGTATAAGTTACAAGTGACTTTATTTTTGTTGGTCTTTATATTTTGTTATAGAGAGTTCATTATATATTTTTTTGTTATGGTTTTCATTTTTAAAAAATATTAATTCTATACAAATTAATCTTAATAAAAAAAATCTTATAAATCAGTCCATATGTTATTTTGTTTATAATCTACATTATTAGAAAGTTCCACAAAAACCACTTATTAGTCTGTATGAAAGATCAACAAATATATGTAAATATGCCCATACACATACGGGTTCTCATTCATAACATAGGTGCGATACAACACATTATTTTTAGTAATACATTGCATTTTATGTCAAATTTAAATAAGTATACATATATATTTATACCTAAACATCGCCCATTAACAATTCGTCGATCATTATTAATCAAAGAGCATTAATTAGAACATCAAAGCTAAAGCAAAAGATTGATAATAACTCCACAATACTGTATTACATTAAATAATAGTCTATTTTCTTACATCTTAACTATATAAAGGCAGAACTATAGAATTCAATAACTTGTTATACAGACTATATTATTATTTGCAACAATTTAGACGTTCTTGAATTATTTTCATACATTTGTAATTTGTAAGCATAAGCTTCTGTATGATTGATACTTTTATAAAACTTATAAGAGATTATATACAATATTTAGCCTGAAGAATCAGATTGTAATGCATTATTTTTTTGAAGATAAATTGTTTTCTTGAGTGAGAAGGTATTTTACTACTGTTTTTCAAATCTTGTAAATTATTTTCGTTAACAGTAAATGGTTACCAGTTTAACTAACTAACATTTAAAATATTAAATTAAGTACAGTAAATAGTAATAAGACAATTGATGCATGTGGTACATATTTGTTAAATAATTACTCTGTTTCGTCTATGAAGCTTGTTAATAGAAATAGTGTACAATACTTCTTTGAACTGTTATATATAAGGCTTGTTCAACATAAAATTGGAATTTCATGTCAACAAACCAATAAATTTCAAACCTATTTAAGTGAATCATTTTACGTACAACAAATATGAATATTAAACAATGAATCACTTCTGCACAGCACTTGAGCACATATCCAATCAAGCAAGAACCGAAAATTGAATTGCAAAGCCAATCTTGCAATCGCTTAATGTTCTGTTGAAGTTAATATTAATGTTTGAGCTTCTTAATTTCCTCTGCCACATTGTTATATATTTTGTAAGATAAAGTCAATGAATAATAAAACATTTTAAGTATACATACATACAAAAATAAACACAGAAGTGACCAGATTATTACTAAAAAAACATTACATGTATGAGGTAATCAATGTGTCCACTCCCAAGAGCATCTCTCTTTTTTCAGAGCGTCACCCATATTTCATTTTAACATGCCGCCATACAGACTCATAAATCAGTCTACGGCCGTAATGATATAGTCGTAGTGCTGTGATATATCTATATTGATTATGTTATGCAATTAGTCTTTACAGTAATGTCTTTATTATATTAATCAATATAATATTATGTAAAGAAGTATTTGCAGAAAAAAGCATATCGAGTTAAGGAGGTTGCTTTTAACATCCCTTAAAAATAAAATTTCTTTTGTGTTTCTTGTATATTCTTGTGTGTAAAGAAAACAAGAGAATATGATATGACTTAGTTAATGAGGGATAATTGGAACAAAATGATGTAACTAAACCGTAAAGCAGAAAAAAATACCAAAAGTACCAATTTGATAAATATATTATTATTTATAAGAAATGAATAAGTTGAAAGAATGAAAATTTTGTTTATTTTCTTGATCTCAAGGAATGAAATTTGGTAATTCTATCACTTTTTACTTCAAGCTTATACATATAAAAATACTACATGTGTTTAAGCATAGTTATTAGCAGTCGGTTTTTGTCTAAAATATTTTATAGATTCTAAGCTACTTTTGCTAACGCAGGATTTGGTTCGTTGAATTAATTTTGTAACCACCAATTTTGTATAATTATGGTAGGAAAAGATTTCAGAAATCGCTGACTATAAATTTGTGATGAATACCAAATGAAAGGGTAGCCTGAAAGAAACCTAGTAATTTATTGCAATATAATTTAGACTTGCTCAGTCCAGCTTATATTCTTGTAGAAATTACAGACGAAATTGAAATTTTAAACATTTACTTTGATTGGAATCGCATAAACCTGCATTGGTCTTGTCGAACTACGACTGCAAAATGTCAATGTTGCACGATTGAGTAAAACGAAATAAAAATATTTTAGCCGAAAACTAGTCTCCGATACGTTAAAGTGTGCAATAGTTATTGTACCTAACAAACAGATTAATTAAATAGCTTTTACAATTAGTTGATGGACGGCAATAATTTTAAGTCTTGCCTTCATATAAAGTAAAATCTGTTCCAATCTGGAGGATTGTGTCTTTGCACACACTTTCTTTACCGTTTGTTTCAATACTCCCAACGTTTAACCATCAACACATTGTTTTATCACATTTTTCATCAACCCTACTTGTGGAACATTCAATATTCAACATTTAGACGTTCGGAACAAAGTTGAAGTCATACAATTTATCACTGCACACTTGTTGGGAATTAATGGGTGATAGAAACTACTTCATAATATTTATCCATCTAATAAAACGGGGCTGTGACAGTTACCCTACAAAATTGTTTTTTGAGATAGAAGTGTGAAACGGTTAAAGGGGCTTATTCACGAGGTGCAACTGGATAACTGAAGTTAAGTCTCTACTAGTTATCAAAAAGAGGTCGGCAAAAATTTTCAATTTGCCATTTTATAATAGACTAAACAACTACTTAAAAAATACCATTAGTAACTGAACAAAATGAAAAAAATATTATGTTAAAAACTGTGTTCAATCATGGATTATCGTTATCACCTTTCAGGTCGTAATTGAAATATCCAAAAGCCTTTTGTAAGTACACCCGAATAAATGGAATTGGGAACGGATGAAAATGAATCAATCCCGCTCGCAGGTGGAGCGCTATTAGAAATTTATGACCATAAAGAATGGCAAATATTTTGATAAGAACTGAATAAACGTTGATTTAATTCTAATAAATAAACAAAAGAATTTTTCTACTCAGATAAAACATTGTTCTTTATTAAGCATGCTGTGCAGGTGAAAGGAAATAATTATTAGTTAAAGAATTGTATTTTTTTTAAATTTAAATTGCAATGTATGTTGTACGTTTATTCTGATGAAATTTTACAATTAAATTTTGAAGCGAGAATATTCAACCAATTTACTGAAAGATTTCAATTTGAATCATAAAGTGTGGTTAACTTTGTGATGACGTTTTTAATCCAAAATTGCAATTTTATCAATATTGTCCTATCCAAGATTATTTAAATATAGTTTTACAATATGTGTATCAAATGAAAGAGCATTCTTATAAATTACTTAAAAATAAAGTAATTCATTAGTCAGTCCGTCAGTTTTTATCCCATATGACAGAATTCTTATGTTGAAAACTGAATTTTGAAGGAGATACTGAAACTTAACAGATTGATTTGAAAGGATGTAAAGACGATAAAGATGACAAAGACGATGATCCATTGTTATCTTTGTAAAATCTTTTTTAATTCAGTCGAGTGGCACAACCATAATCTTGCACAACTGAGTTTTAATGCACTCTGATAGGTGTATTGACATTGAAAAGACTATGGCCGCGCAGAACGAAGAGTTCTGCCAGTTGTTGCGGTTACACAGTACCCAGAACATAAAGTTGAATTCAAAGCTCCATGTTCATGATTTACGTAACTTTAAACCTCGTAACATTCATGCGTTAAACGAGATAAAAAGATTCAGAATCGGGTCCAGCTCAAAAATAATAACAAAAATCTTAAATTTAATGTATTATAACAAATAAGTAAGTACTATAAAATAACATTAAAACTTCCTTCATGTATGTACTTTTAACTATTTTATATTTTATAATTTCTATGACTATTATATATCAGCTCATCTGACATATCTAGGTTACCCTCTTGACAATATCTTTGATCAGCGTGCCAGGGAACAGGGTATGTTTGTATAACGGTCGTGACTGCTAGTATCAGTATTTACCACTTTTTTAAAATCTTTCTGCCCTAACTTGTCATTAATATTACTAGTTTATTTACCTTGACTACAAATTTTCAAACTGTATCCTTGGAATACAACATATGTATTCAGTTATTTGATATTGAGGTAGTGTAACATGAGGTAGCACATTGAGTTCAAATTTGAAAGGTGGTAGAGCCTAGCTGTGGTGAGTTACTGCAGCTCGAACATGGGCTGGCTCGACCGGGGAAGTACCACCCTCTCACAGAAGATCGGCGTGAAGTAGCCTTTACCGGCTGCGTTTCGTCTGATGAGTGAGAGAGCCGGTTGCCCTTTCCCTATTCCTACCCTTTCCCTTCATTTCCTTATTCCCTCCCCTCCCTATCGCCAAAAAACAAGGTTGGCAACGCATCCGCAACAAAATGTTGTGGATGTCCATGGGCAACGGTAACCACTTTCCATCAAGTGGGCCGTCTGCTCGTTTGCCACCTTTAGCATTAAAAAAAAAAATTCAAAAAAGTGAAATATAGAAAATTTAAAAAGAAGAGTGAAAATTTAAAACATAAATTTAATCTGAAACAGATTATCTTTAATTGTAAACTAAGAGCCGTCAACTTGTGGACTACGATTATCACGTTAGAACATCTCACCTCATGGCTTAGGACTCCAAAGAAATAAAGTTTATTGAATACTATGATATGTAATCTCTTTAAATTAAATTAAATCAATCCTGAGCACAACATAAAGTAACCAGCCATTTAGTATTTTATAGAATATACAATCCATTGTACTCTCCAGAGTGTGTGCAAGATTTGTACGGTAAATTGCTCCATCTACTTTTTACAATCGGACGACAAAGCACGGGGCTACTCTTTTTTCTTTTGTTGCAGACCTTTTTCGAATTCATATGAAGGGATACACTTCTTTCTTTCCCCAATCATTGGATTGGAACAATCTACCTGCATCTCTATTTTCTTCTACTCCAATTTGTGTATCTTCAAGGTAAGAGTGGATTGGCTCTTACTGACACAATGCATTCATCGTCTTAGGCTTAAATTCCACCTACTATCAGATGAAAAAATTATGCAGTCAGAATTATAAATGTAATTTTTATTCATATATAATATTAATGAATAACATTTCGTACAAAAATGTGTATTAAATATAAATAAGGCAATCGTATTATATCCTAATATTGATGATCACATAAGTCGCATTGGTAACGGCTCTCAGAAATATAATATCATAAATAACTTCTTTATCCTACACTGTACCCCCATACCAAATTATAATATACTTCAACATCATTATATTTAAGCATTTAGTTATAGATTGGATATCATGTGATAAATTTATTTATTAACTTCATATTATAAATTTGGTATAAAATAACCAAATTACGTAATAATTTTTCTGATTATTGATTTTTTTATACCAAAATTGTAGAGTTTAAGTATCATCTTTAAAAACTATACTCCACGTATCCACACTTATCATCTGTACACGGAATTTAATCTATTAATTGAAGAACATTTAATCTATTAATAATTTAGTTCATTTAAATTATGCAATATTAAAAAATATTTCTGTAATAATATTTTCTATCCTGCATATTTTTAGTATCGTGTTGACTTAAACGTTAACATGATTTATTTTAGATAGAATTTCACTTTATATATTAATATAAAAGATACAGAAGCAAAATATTAAGTTAATTGAAAATACTTTTAATGTTGCAGGTATTTCATTCATCTATTTATTTGGATGAGTAAACGCCGCATTGCAGGAAAATGTAGCAGTCAGTATAACTGATTAGAAGCGTCGAAAAAGTAATATCACAAATAAATATACTACGTATGTGTTCACAGTATATGTAATAATAAAATTAAATGAAATAACCCATAATATTGCTGGACAGTTTCCAATATTGGTGTTTTATAAATCAATTAAAGAGCTGAGTATAATTTTCTTTCTTTTTACGTAAACGAAGGATATTGAAATTAAAAAAAAAACTATAATTATTATCTTTATAATACTACTTATCAATGAATTATTTCAATATTACTTATATACTATAAAGTACATTGAAAATAAAATATTTCTTTTATTAGATTCAATAAAAATATTAAAAATGTTGTAAAATTAAATAACTGATGATAAAATTGAACAACATACTTATGACCTGATTGTTCTATAACTACAATACTTAGGTACAATACTTACTACATACCTAGGTAGAATAAAAGCAAATAAAGGAAATTAAATTATTATTTTTTTACACGAATGCAAACTGGTCTCTTTAAGTCGAATTTTTAATTCCAAAATTAACACTAGAAATATGTTACAAAAGAATATAACGGTAATCTCTCTCTCTTTGAGATATCTACTGTTTTCTTTATGACGACAAAAAATATTGAAAATCAATGAAATTCGTCGTACATTATCTGCTGTACTTATTGGCAGCAATTTTTTTAATTTATATTTACAAAGGTAAACATAACCGTTTCTTATTTAGTTTTCAAAGAATAATAATATTGTAGTATAACATAGGAGAAACATTCCACTTTGGTGTTACATGTAAGAACGGACAGAAAATATAATTTATCGCCCCAATGAAATATTAATGATATGTCAATCAAAGCGTTTTTTAATATTTTTCATATAGCAGTAAACCATTTGACAACATTCAATAACTGAAATAGAGGTGTCATCAAGCGCTATTTGTTAAGAATGATCGATTGATCCTAATAATACGTTCTGTAGCTGAATCGTGTTCCCAAACTTACTGAGAGCTCATCCATTACAGATTCTTCCAATAGTTTTTGTTGAGCACTGCCCTGAGAATATTACAAAGCCATATTTTTTTTAATTAGGGATCCAATAAGATATTTCTAGTTAAAATTTAATATGCCAAATTAATTTGTTACGTTTTTGTATTTAAAAAAATATTTCGTTTTAAATCATACGTTTTTTTACGTAATCACATTTTTTAATAATATAAGAATGATATTGATTTATATAAGATATATATACTTTCATCTTGAAAGTCTTGTGAAAGCTTTTATTTTTAAGTATTATCTTAGCTCTTAAGTTTGTACAAGAATATACTAAAATTGTTATATCTCTTATAATGCGATATCTTCATTTTATAATAAAATTTTGTTTTAACACAAACATTTTTCTAAGCACTACACTACACTACATATATACAAAAATATCATTTTTTGCACATAAGGAAACAGTTAATAAACCAAAAAACAGGGACAAAATCATTTGTATCAACTATTAAACGTGTTAGCTTCGTGATACATTCTTGTTTGAATAAAAAGTTTCTGTTTTACTATATTACATTTAATAAAATTACTTTTATCAATAAGTATCAATTTTTTAACGTTTAGAGTGGCACACTTAAAGCATTTTATTTATTTAATCATATACAAAAAAAATACTTGTATAATTTTAGAAAAGAACTTATTGCGTGACACTACTCTCATACTTATTATATCCCTATGTGCAATGCGTTAATTTTTTTTAACCTTATGTGAAAACCATATAACGTGAGTGATAATACTTCCGATACTAATTATACTGTTGATATAAAATATTGACATAAACAATTCTAGTGTAGTGAGTAGGTTTTAAGTAATATACAATAAAATATGTCACAAGAAATTTTGAATCTGAATTCAAAGGAATATTTAAGAAAAGAAACTAGTCATGCTTTAAGTGTCATTTACCAAACGAGTTAGTTTTATCTCGGTAGACATTAAGATGCAATAATGAGTTGGCAATAACTAGAAGGAACATTAGAACTACAGAAGTAATTAAGAAGAGCAATCTTGGTGCAAACACTACCGACCCGTGTAGTCATTTAGTAAGAAAACTTTTCGTATTGAAAGGAATCTTACTTATTTTGAAGCACTTAAATTTGTATAGGCAGGTTTTAAAAAAAGGATAAGTAATTATTTTATTAAACAATTAACTACAGAGTTAAGTTCTTTAGACAATTTCTTCGTAGCAATCATATTTAATGGAAGAAATATCGCAAAAAAATTATTCATAAAGATATTGAATGAAAGAGTATACAGAATATGTTTTAAAAGAAATATATGACGCTATAAAGGGGTACTAGTAAAAATTAATAACAGACTAATGAATATTGAAATGGATATGGAAGACGTATATAATATTTCAGAAATTTTAATTACAATTTTACATAAACTAAAGAGTGACGAAGCAAAATTTTAATTTAACATAACGGTGTTTATATCAATACTTTCTAATATAAAATTACTTGAAATAAAATAATTTTAAAACAGACGTCATTTCTATAATGTAAAAATATTTAAGATAATGGTTGTAAATTGAATATTGTGTGTTTGGAATATTAATTAAGTATTTAAAAAAAAATGGAATTGAATTTTTCAAAGAGAGTATACCAGAATATACCCAGAGTTACCGTTGACACAGCTATGACTTTTTGTCGAAAGTGCCGATTTCCTAAACTTGAAAATGATAGGAATTAAATAAAAATATATATTAACCATCAAACTAAATTTTTAAACTCTAAATCAGCTTCTAAATATAGCAGTTATTACAGTTCAATAAGATAATCTTATAGCGATAAAGTTATCAAATATGTCTAAAGTAAAAGATGGAGGATTATGTACCGGAAAAAGTCAATATTTTGAGAAGCACGTCTCTTCATATTTAATGAAAACTCTTAAGATGAGAGTGAAACATGAAAGACATTTATTTTTTCAAAGTAAAGGATTACCGTTATAATATTATACGTTTGACAATTTTAATAACTGTTTGTTTTTAACTGTTTGAATTAACCAAATCAAATTCAATGAATTTTCAATATCCTCAAGAGTTTCCCTTTTGTCTTGTCATTCATAAACACGGGCTAATACAGGATTTTTATACTTCTTTCCTCACATGTTAACTTTATACAATTTTCTACACCGTTTGTAGTGTGAATGAAAATATGTAAAAGACTTTAATATAAAATAATACTCGGCAACTTGAAGCAATACTATAGTTTAAACATTTATTGGTAGAAATTATTCGAGACATTGTAAGTAACTTATTAACGGAAGCATCTTGGATCGATTGTGTTAATTTGTAATTACCAACAAAGTAATTGATCAATATGTACTTCAAGATATATTGTATACCTCGGCAGCAGAGTAATATGTTACCTTACCTTTATCGTTGTCTTAATTAATTGATGGGCGATACATACAAACATATTTTTCTAGTTAAGATTTACAAATTTTCAAGATCAATTAAATCTTATCTTATTAAGGTTTAATTTGAGCCCGGATGCATTGCTGAGGTATTTTACTTCTAATCATTAAAAAGTGGATACATTAGGAATAAGATAATTCAGAGAAAAGCTCGTTAAAGTGCAAGGTTGTTTGTTTGCAAAAAAAAAGAATAGTATATACTAATAATGATCTAGAAAAACAGCTTAAAATCCATACGAGAACAAGAAAGTTTTATGTACTTGAATCAACATTACACTAACTTTAAAAATGGTCTGCAAAGAAGAAATGCTATTAAAATAATTATTGTGGTCAGTTGTAACCTGAGTAAAATGATACTAATAAATTTCATGTTTGTTATCGTTACCGTGCATAATATAAAATACAACACCTATTTAATAAGAGTAATAATTATAATACTACATTATGTACTGAAGTTCAATGTACTCTTAAAAATAGATAAAATATACAGGATATTTTCTTATAACTCCCGTGATTAAGGAAGCAGGCTTTGTTGTTCTAATTAAGCTGTGTTGACTAATAATGATCGATGGATTGTTTGTTGTTACGAGACGTCTTAATTATTTTTACCAAGTTTTTATATGTTGTACTTAAGCGAAAGCAAGTTTTGCTTTTATTAATATGAAAAATCTAGTTTACTTATAAAAAAATTACAACATTTACTTTTCAGTTTCAATCTGTATCAAAAGTATGACAATTAAAAAAATAGTTATGTGATATAAAATCAAACTCTACATTCTTTTGGTTTTTTTTTTGATACTATAAATTGTTTTGAAGACAATAAAAATTATATATTATAAATAACGTAAAAAACAAGCTAGTACATATTTACTTCACCTTACATACATTATATTTTCATATTTAAAAGAGGAAAGATTGTAAGTAGGGATTTTAATTAATGGTCTAAATGTATTTTATAGAAAAAACCTTTTAAAGTTAAGTTAGATAAATGATCTCTTAACCCCTTCAAGCAAACGAGACGACCTCTTATTTTTGTTTTCATTTTATCTATTAGTACATAGTTAGGAGTTCCCAATAAACGTTGCACTATTCAAGAGAAATAATTGATAAGTATTCAGCACCAGATCATCATTCTAAAACAAAAGTAAAAGGAGATATTACTTTGAGAAAAATAAAAGTGATTGAACAAGATTAATTTACACTTTTTGAAGAAGACTTAACTACAGTTCCAGTATTTCTTGAGAAACTTATTGTGAATCAAACAATTAACATTGAGAAAAAATTTAAGAAATAACTGAAATAAGATATGTCACAGATCGCTTAGTAACAAAGCAATGTGTATTAAGAAGTTAAATTAACATTTTAACAGTTCTAAGTTTTAAAAAAAATATTGGAGAATGTACGAATATCAGAAAATATAATTTCTGTTGATATTCGTGAAATTAATAAAAAAAAATAATGGCAAAATATTAGACTATTATAGAAACCAAGTAAAAAGATTATCAATAAAACGTGTTTCAAACGTTAGGCATTTAGAAAAAATCATCAGGCTAGAAAAGCATGTTCCAGAATAATTTAAATATGTATGATAACAAACAACAGATGAGCAATATTTTTTTCTTGCACTTTATTTAAAAAAAAATAATTGACCAATGATTGCGGAAAGTTATTAAATAATTTTTCATTTTTTAATAGTGTCGCACTCAAAAAACATTATGAATAAGTTTATACTTAAGCGGTTTTATCGTTGTTGTACATATTTAAATCTTGACGGGAACTTGGGTTAAAACAACAGATGAAACTCTCAAGCTAGATATTGAAAATTATACAAATATAAACAACTTTGGGAAGTGTTTTAAGATGGTGTTTCAATATTCTTGCATACTATTTAACCTATTTTATCACACAAGATATGGTAGGTTAACATTTTCTCTGGATTTATTTATAAGAGAGTAGATTAAATATTGGTTTGATATATGAAACCTTTCGTCTACGGAAAATGTTCAAAATATTTTCTCATCTTAGTTACAGAGTTTTATTTTGCAAAAATACAGTAATTTTCATCTTACCCTAAAGTATTTTACTGTGAAATCATAAAATATAGTTCACATAACGACCAATAATTGAATTTAATTTTTTATGTGATGTGATTTCAATTGCTCCACCACAGCTTCATCAATTTAGAAAACTTTACGAACCTTATTCATATAAATAGAAAGTAACAGTCAACAAATTTATTATATAAAACATACCTTCAGAAGACTTGCTTAAATAGTCGAGTTTAATTCATAGTTTGGATTGAATTAAAACATGTGATAATGTTGTACACGGGAATAATTTTAATACAAAGTTTCTCGTTGTTATAATTGTGGTATTAAAATTTATAAAGTCTTACGAGAAACTTAAACTAAATGGAGTCTGCTTTATTAATTTGCTTAAAATAAATAACTGTTATATTATAGTGCTCCTTAAAATTAACTACAATGTTTTTTTTTAATATAAAATATTTATAATATTTTTTGAGCAGCCTAAAAATATACACGTAATACAAACAGACATGGTCATGTAATACAAACAAACTAATCAAATAAAGAGTATCTCATAATATATGAGGCTGCTTCAAAATGTAGTTCGAAATTCTGATGTCGCATTTGAAAGAATTAAATCTAATGTTAATAATTGGACCCACAATATAAAAGATCAAAAGCCGTTGTTGTTTACAATCTACCGAAATTATATATTATAAATAGGCTAGATGGAAGAATCTAATAAAGAATCTAACCTAACATGCTGATGACAAATAGGAAACACAAAACATTATTTATTTATAGTTAAAGATTTTAGTACAATCTTTTGACCATAAATAATTCAAACGCGTCGTAGGTATATCCTTTTTTTATGCAAAATATAAGACTATACCCAACTATGCCCTTGGAGTATCAATGCGCATGTTATTATTTTGTCATCTAAACAATTTTAATTAGACCTTGTATTGAATATTAGCTAACTAAAATACTTAATAGGTTTATATTCATTACACTACTGAAGTGGTGTACCATCCATCAACAACACACCAAAAAGAGAATCTGATAGAAATATGAGGAAGAAATACCAAGCCAAATTTAAAAGACATTCAAATGTCACATAAGAATCTTGAAAATATTGTTTCATTTATATTAATTATAAAGTATCATCAAAAGAGGTTAATAATAACAAAGAATTATTTTATATAAGTCATTTATATAAATTCAGAAACTTCATACTTAATTGTGCAATTCGTAGAAAACACATTTATTCAGAATACATGTTAAAAGCAAAAACATACGTATGTATAAAGCTTACCAAGAACAACATGAGGAATTTAAACTATTGCAAATGAGACAGCACATTCGCATAATAGTTTACCTAAAGATATCACTAGTTCTAATATGCAAGTATTTTAAAAGAAGCCTTTAAAATTGTACTTAAGAATCTGAACTTTGTTAACTTTATTAATTATAATGTTACTATGAGTCACAACCGAAACTCATTTAAAATATATACTCTTTATTTTCGCAACTCAATGTTATTAAAAGGACAATGTTCTTAAATGAGAATATATATCTTTAAATACAAAACCCAATTGTAATACGTTATAAATTACAAATTCCGACCTTATAAATTGATATCAAAGCGAAATGAATTTTCAAAGTCTTCAGTGAACGTTTATTGACGGTTGATTACATTTCTCCTTATACACGTTTAGTCTACATGGAATGGTCTTAGAAACAAAAGAAAAAAAAAATTAATAATAAAAAAAATGTTTATTAAATGTTATGAAAGCGTAGTTGTTATGATTTACTAGCGTTCATAAACAGAGTCATTCACACGACAGATGGACTGCCAATTTCCAAATGTCATGGCCTCGGAAATGAAAAGCTAGTTGATAGACTATCAGAGGTATTCGTTTCGAATATTTGATTGTATACCCGAATGCAGTCTTTATTCTACCTACTTATATAATATGGAAAGAAATTAACTTATTAAAGTGTCATAAACACTTTATATTAAACGATTTAAAATTTATTTAATTTTATATCGATATGGTCTGATGTACAATTATGTAGTCATTGTGAAATAAGTGTAAAGAAAATGCTTTAGAAATTTATTAGTCATATGGCATGTTATCTAGTCATTATTAAACAAAAACCTGTGGACGATCTAAGTTTTATTCAATGTGTCTGTTCAGTCTAGTAAGCTATTATTAATACAAAAAAATGCTAATTCCTTAACAGCCTCTGCACGTACCTATCAATTTTAATCTATTTTGTAACACGCTTTCATAGTTTTCTCAAACCACATAAATAATATTTTATCATTCCTTCCAATAGAAAGATGAAGTTATTTGTAAAATGGCCTCACCCCCCCAAAAAAAATTCTACGGAACTCTGCATCGCACACGATACGTGTCGGGAATACAAATAGTCCTAGAAAATACAACGAAACTATTTTGTTCCCTCTATACATCATGGAACTTTGTAATTCGGTGCTCTTTTCTTTATACAGCAAAAACCATTATGTGTTTGCTTATATTCGGATTTCATATGTAAAAAAACATAAATTTATGACAAACAAGGTGAGGCAGACATTATTTTAGAGTGAGTAATTGAAGCTGGTCATAGTCTGGTATGCATTTAATAGAACTGTTTTAATATTCAGTCTAACTCAAACTTGTTGAGTGAAATAACTATAGTGAGAAAGGAATAATTCTCAATAATAAAAACCATAAAGCAGTGAAATGTAAGAGATATATTTTATCTTAATTTAAGTTTATATATAGTAAAGGTACATTTCCATTTTTTTCTTGTTCTTATAAGGATAAGATAGTTTTGATTATAAAAAAGTATAAAAAGTATAAAAAGTTATAAAAAAGTATAAAAATTATTTGAAAATAAGAAGTTTTACAAAAGTTTATGCATGTATAAACTTTTGTAAAACCTTTGCATGTATAAAATATGGATAGAATTACATTATAGTATTTCAAACATATATTTACGGCTTGTATTAAATGTCACTAAAAATAAACCATTTGAAAATCTCAAACCATTATCCCATCGATTAGGCTTTGTTTGAGTTAAATCTATCAAATCTAATATCTGGTGGAATCATTCAATGCGACTGATTGCGCGGTTCGTGTTACCGCAATTTAATGAATGTTATCCGAAACCCACATTACGTTACAGAATCATTATTTCGAAATTTGTTCTTGATTAAAAGAAAAAAAATCTCCTTCATTATATATTTATCCCATTTTGAGAAAAAATCATGTTTATATGTTTATTTTTTAGATGATAAACAAACAGTCATACTAAGTAAATTAAGAGTTTTGTTGACACAAACAAAAATTAAAAATAGGTTTCTTTTCGTTACTTTTGTATTCAAATAAACGACAGTAACAATATCTCAAGGTTAATCTGCTTTTTGTTATTTCTACAAAACAGTAAATAAAAGGAGAAAAGTTCCGTCGGAAAACTGTTAATATTTAAAATATGAAAGTTTTATGAAAGAGAAGAAATATAGTCATGGAAACTTACATTTGTAGAACATTATTGTTGGAAGTCATGTGTAAATAATAATAATGTTACCGCTATTCAAACGTTTCACTGTAGGCACTCAGGCATTATTTCTCCAGTAAAAATTTTCATCGACATTCGTTACACATTGGAAATTGCGCCAATTTGTTAACGTTATATGTCCCGAGGGTGCTCTCATCTCTGTACATTTTTTAAAACGTATGATATCGTGTTACTTTCATAGCTCTAGAGAAATTATTATTGAGACATTTGATGCTATGTGATATAAAACCGGATTTATTTGCGATTGATATACATAATAAATCAATCTTCAGTAGATACTCACAATAAGCGAGTATTTTTTATGCAAATTGATCTTTAATAAAAAAATAAGTGGTAAGCTACTTTATTACTTTTCATCTGACACTGCCACACTTTGGATTATTCATCAAACTACGCTACAATTATATAAAAAATAAGCATTCAAAACAATTAAAATGTTCATTTCGTCTTTATCTCTAAACACTTGTTGTATGAGTAATTAGTAATTTAAAAAACTAAATAAAACGAGATCAAGAACAATTTAGTTTAGGTACACAACAATAGTTTAAATAAAATAACACGAATTTATGGCTAACCGAACTAAAAAATATAACATAACTTTCAATTGCAAAGAAATTATTTTAATTCAGAGTAAAAAGCATGGGATGCTTGATATTGAATGTTACAAGCATTCTAGTTTCAACTATCTATGAGAGGAAAGATATGAAATGTAGTCAAATGCACACCATGTCAATCACAATTCACTAACTTCATATAACAGTGGTTACGTCAATTAAGTCTTTATAAAATATTGGTTAGCATTTTTATTTATATATTAAATTAAAATTTCACAAATATATTTCTTAAAAACTGTTACCATGCAAAAAAATGTATTTTTATTTTTAAAAATATATAGAAATCATACGCTCAAAACGTTCCATACAAAATTTTTCGTTTTAATATTAAAAGTGAGATTCTTTCAGAATCAAACAATATATATTTCTGGTAAATCTGTTTGCATTTAGGTGTGAATATTTATACACATTTAAACAAAATCATAGCGACAAATATTATATATAGAGTATTGTTCTCTTTTTGCCTCTATAAGTATACATAAAAATTTATACTCATATTCGCTTGTCTCTTTCTTTTTTGTCTTCAACTAAAGAAAACAAAAACACAAATTGTTACCATATTCTTAATATATATTATTTACTGAGTATGAGTTATCAATCTTTCTTTCATATTTGACCTTTTCATAATACCTATCTGCCAATATCCGATCCATCTATGACCTCTTCACCCCGACTCATTTGACTGACCTGAATAAGAAATATATATAGACTGACTATTGTACGTTTTAACAGTTTTGTTATTACGAAAATAATATAAAAATAGTATTGGCACAACGCATACTCGGATCAAGTTTCTATTTAATTGTTAATAATACTTGTAAAATGGGGAAATTCCCTATTCTAATCCATATAGTTCTTGGAATAAATACTGAGTAAATAAAATTTACCTACTAAGTATTCTATAAATTTTTACAAAACTACCATTATAATTCAAGGATATTTATTTCTTTAAAAATACGACTAAAAATTACGTCAAATGGTATTTAGGGTTATTTTGAGCCCGTTATTATGTTTTCTTCCAAAACTAAAACAATAAGGTAAAAAATAAAATTAATTTTATAACTTCAACAAAGTCATAGATGATTAATATGCAAAAAAAAAAACAGTATATATATTGAGAAAGAACTACCAAAACTCCAGTCTAAGTTAAAATCCTCAGGTGATTCGTTGAAGTTTAGTGATTGTAAGTGAAATATATAAGACATTCGCAACTTAAATTAGAGCACAAATATGTTTATTAATAATATTTTTATATATACAATAATAATCACAAAAGATAACATTTAATAACCTTTCAGAATGCAAACAACGTTAACGACGTATGAACCACTTATCGATAATTCACCGCTGGCATCATTTATAGTCGTTGTTCGCCAGACACGGAGCAATCGTGAGTATTTCGGTTAATAAAATTAGACATAGAAATATATTTATTTTAGTTAAGAAATATTCTTTTCTAAGAGATAATCGTACGTCAGAAAATGATTGCTCATTATTCTCTAAAAGTAGACTCTATCCTTTATTTATGTAGTTCATCATCGACAATTAAATAATTCTATTTAAATAAACAAAAATATTTTATCATTAAATATATATTATATATACCTATTATCTTTTCCAGATGAAGATATTATCGTTAGTAGTTATATTTTTGGCGTATGAATCTGGAGCAAGAGTCATAGAAGATGATTGTAATGGGATAGCTGTTCACAATATTATTCATGAAAGAGAAGAATTACTTCATATTAGAAATAGCCCATACCAACTAGCGATTGATTATAACACGAATGTTCTATTTTTTAGTTTTAGTAATGAAAAAGGGAGCACTCTATTAAACTCAGCCTATTTAAATTTAAGGACCGGTGAATATTTCGTTATCAAAGACGTTAAAAGTGGTTTCGCAAATGCCGTAGATCAAAAAACAAATACCGTTTATTTAGGAGGCAGCAATGGTATTTACAAATTTAACTATGTCACCAGAAAGTCGGAACACCTGGATGGTACAACACATAATATTTGGCAGCTATTCTACAAAGACGATCTATACTATACAACATATCCAGATGAAAATCTTTACCTTTTCAAAGATGGAAAGTATCAGAAAGTTCCTGAATTAAGCGATACCCGCGTTTTGCTAGCAGCTTTAGACAACAACAACAACATTTACTTTTCAAATTCATCAGGACTGTATGTCCATAAGAGGATAAAGAACTACGTCTCATTTTTGGGAGACTATAATTTGAATAGTTTTGCCTCTGACATCAATGGGAATCTATACTTTTCTACTCCCACCGGTATTTATTACATTAATGGTCAAAATATAGAACATCTTGCTACAATGGATAATATCTATGGAATGGCTATAGAAAATGATGGTAGTATTCTTATAGCTGATTACGAAAATATCTTTAGATTAAAACCATCTAAAAAACAATGCTAATAGAAATAAAATAAACGTTTGTATAATTCCAAATTATGTAAATATGTAAAAATAACATTTATATGATTTTTATATAAAAAAAAATATAGTTTATTGTTATTTGTTTAAGTGCTTATATATAAAATAATTATTTTGTATAAATTTAATTTTAATATGAATAAGCTTTTGAAATAAATTCGTAAATTGTTTATTGATTTCCTTCTATGATTTCGTTGGTATAAAACGTATATATGTTACAGTCAATACTCATTTGTCTTACCAACCGAATGACTGATGACCCGTTGACATAGCCAAATGATATGTGGAGCACTAATGTTCGCAAAGGACTAAAGCGACATATTCCTTTATTATATACTCGTTGAAACAAGAAAAAAAATACATTCTTAATGACCTGATTGGGTATAGTTATTCCTTGATTACAAACATTAATTTTCAAATTGATTCAGATTTTATTGTTCATGTGACTATTGCAACTAAATACTTATTCATGCATGGACATACATATGTTATTAGTCACATAAAGTTTGTAAAATTTTAAATAGAGGAGTTTCATTTAAATTATAAAAAGTATTTGAGTTAATTTGGTCGGATTAAATGACATAAAAAATCTAGCATATAAGAAAATCGGTAAATATTAAAATTTATACTTTTATTTTCAAATTCCATTTGGAAACGCTTTTTATAAATTTCGCTTAAATTGTCTTATTCGAGATATTATTCACAAGATTAAGGTTAAAGCCATTAGAGGACTCTTTGTGTGATGTATGGACTCCACGTAATAATTTTAAATCAAAAATGAACATAATCAAGTACGCAGAAAATTTGTGTAATGTACATATTATTACTTTGAAATAATAAAAGTCGTGTAGTAAATCCGAAAATATTAGTTTTATTTAAATGAATAAACGCCAAAGTCTTAGTTCTCATTAACTAAATGTGAAAGAGAAAATTATATAATCATTAATTATAAATTTGTTATTACTTAGCCATTGCAACATAACGTTTTATACGTCACAAGTGATAGCTATTTTGGAATTTCCTTGAATTGAGTATTTATTCTGTTTCATTTTGAATAATTCATTTTGTTTAGAACAGGCATTTTGCTCTGTAGGATAACTGTTTTGAAGTACTGAATAAGAGAAGGCGTCCATCAGTGACGACGGCAATCCTGGGCGGGGCAGATTCATGCTAAAATAATTAACTTAAATCGCTTTCATCTCATTGAAATGATCAACCATTGTCCTTTATTAAACACAAATGAGCTGTATAAAAATCATAAGTTATGATTAAAAACAAAGAAACATTAATTAAAAGAAGCATTAAAAGTAACCTTAAGCTTTGAATTTAATTTATAAGATGGGTTCTCGCTTCACGTTCTAGTAATAAAAGGGATTATTACGTGTGAGGGGGTAAACTCGTATTTTGAAATTAAAACGATGATTTATGTATGAGAATACAATTTACATTTGTTTTTTAATACGTTTGTACTAAAATAAAACGTCTTTTAATTAACAAGACTTACTAAAACTTGAATATACATGTACAAACATGAAATTTATAGTATAAGAGATTTTCACAAGGAATGACACAATCAAAAAAAATGTTGATGTGTAAATTATACAGACTTCCCTGACGGTTAATATACAAGAGCGCTTTATTACGACGTTGCATCAGCTAGCCGCTTAAATCTTTCACAAAGCATTTTTATTTTAGCTTCTTATTGAAAACACAATGACGGTGTCATTAATGAAAATTAAAATATACGAGTAGGTCAAGTTGCATTCCAGTTAAGAGTTTTCTATATCACATTAAGAAGTCACCATACCTAAATATAAAAGAGTCTATAATCTTTAACAGTTTTAAACGTGTTCCATTAGAATTTATTCTATCAATTGATTATTGACTAACTAATTGTCTACAATGAGTTATAAGACGTAGGTAGGTATTTAAAGTATTAAATTTATACAATTTTGATGACTCAAAAATTATTGTCTTTGTTCAGCCTTATACATAGAAATGAGCATGTCCTACCTTTCCTTAAGATTAAATATTTTAAAAATAGAAATTAACTAAAACCCATGTTAGAGTACCGAATTAACTCAATAAAATTAATAGAAACCTTTTGCAGTCCAAATCAACAATGTTTGACTTAACTAACTCAACTCATTTACTTAACTAAATTAACTCATAAAAAAGTACATTTGAAACAAGGAAGTAAATAACAAATCAAAATTAATAGTTTGTTTAAAACTAACAATTTTTAATTGTTTTCGTTTGTTTATTTTATTTTTGTACATGAGTTAAATAATTTATGATTTATAAAATAAACAAAAAATATGTTATAAGCGGCCTTTCTAACAGGGTAAAGATTACAGGACAAAGTATAAAATATGTTCACGTGCTACCTTTTTTACTCTTTTGAAGTATTAAGTAAGAGGTCCCTAACTTACTTTTCAAACAATATCTTAAAGTCCTTCTAGTATCCATCATCAAACGTTTTATCAGCTCGAAGATATTCTTTTAAAAAGAATAAAATATCTTAGAGCACGGCTTTCAGACGCTAAATTGAAATATTATATAAACATTTTTATGTTATTTTCTGTGTAAAATTTCTCTTATTCCATTGTCTTTATTCATATTTTTATCCTAGTAGAAGATTCTTTGTTAAACCTTTTACATTGCTTAGTAACTTCATATATCAACAATGTCGTGTATAATACTTGTGTTGGTAAAACTAAGTCTTACGTAAACCCATGCAAGTCACATTTCTTAAACTGATAATCATTAATAGTTTATTACAGCTATAATTTTCCTGACCTAGACCTAATTCTAAAGAATCATTATGTGATGTCGAAGTAAATAACAAGTTTTGTAAATAGCTCAATGCATATATGATATTATTTATAGAGGTTGTTAAATTTTTATGTATCGAATATACCATGGGTGTACACTAAGTAACATTTGTTGTTTATTTTAGATTCCATTAGGAGTCATCTTACATTTGGAGTACTGCTCAATTATGTACATTTCAACTTGGTGTTCGATCTTTTTATAAATATAAAACTAGTCCAAGTTAACGACTAATGTTTCTATTTATACCTAGAGACAAAAATATTGAAACTACTGTGAAACCAACACTAGTACTATTTTTTTTGAATTGAAAAATAAATAAATTTCTAGTAAAACTAAACTAATGTGTAGTTACAGTTTATAAGTCAATGTAAATAAATTTTCATCTGTTTATTTTCATCAAATAAATTATTTGTTGCTTTTCAAATAACGTATTAGTATTATTATGGAGTGTTAAAAATAATTCGAACATTTAAATTTATATTCTTTTTATCACAATTTATAAATTGAAATGATTACCAAAATAAAGTAGAACTTTTCACATTTTTGCTTTAGAGGAAAATTGGGTAATTGAATAAGTTAAATACATATGTTTAAAGATTTAATAGAAAGAGTTTAAAATTATCGTCTTTATATCGGATTAACATTATATAATACTTGTAAATTTAAAAAAAAACTATATTAAGTATGTCAGACAAAGCAATACTTACTTACGAAGTTATCTAATATAACATGTTTATTTTTTTGTCTCGCTGTGATATTAATAGGACAAAAAAGTTGACATTCAATTAAAAGTTGAATAACTTTCGTTGTTTCTTTAACGAATACAAATTTATGTTTCGAGAAAAATATATACATATATCAAACGATCAATACGGCTTTCACTAGATGTCGACAACTTTGGAATCACTTTTACCACCTCCCTTATATTATCATTACACTCCGTTCGACGGAGCGTTGAATTGAATTCGCTATATTCTGTGAGAAAAAATCGTATATTTACTTCTATCCCTTGTCTTTCTTATCTTATATTCTGTCGCGGCCTTGGTTTCGGATTGGCATTTCAATTTAAATAATCATCAATATTATTGTATTCTCGTTGGAACTGATAATATTGAAAAGTATAACATTGAATAAACATATACATACAAAAAATACTTTTATGTTCTAACATTTACATGTTTCTTGTGACTATTTACAGTAAGTAAATGAGAAAAAAAAAATATTATATGCTTAAACACGAACTAATGCATCAAGAGATTTACTTAATACAAAAGCAGGAATGAAAACAAATTTACCAATAAGCAAACTTGTAAATGATTTATTTATAAAATATAAAATTTAATTTCAATCAAAGCATTTACTTGTTTTGTGTGTTGTTAATTTGACTTGAATGTTCAATGTTTTATTTTATTCTGGTATAAATTAATTTAACCAACACAATACCTAGTGTACAAGAGTACAAACCAAATTTAAAAACACATTTCACCGCACAACATTATCATGTTTGGTGATGTTGTGGAAGCCTTGTAAGTGTTGGCATATAATCAACCAATGACACACAATGATACCTTTTAAAGCTGTTAATGTTGTGTACAGCTTTTACTCACATGAAAACAGGACACAGACTGTGTAAAAAATAATATACACATTAAAATTCGTGTAAGAGAAATGTTTCATTAAATATATGATTAAAGAAATAGGGTTTATAATTATTAAATAATTTTGGAGCAAAAACTTGTGTATTTTTTAAAAATCCTAATGGATAAAGTGAATAAGTGTATATGAATAACTATTTGTGGAAACAAAAACAAAACCAAATCCAAACAGATAAGAAATGACTTTTTTGTAATGATAAATAAGTAATTTTGTGAAAATATGATCGATTAAAAAATATACTAAATATTTGTTTCGTTGTAAGTGCGTCGATCTTGAATGGAAAATCTTGGCGGAATTGAAGAATGCTTAAAATAATTAATACACTTTCTTCTTGCAGATACAGCAAAAAAATTGGGTCACATGTTCTTACTGCAAAAATCCTTAATCATTTGTTTTTTTTATAAACAAAATAATATTTTTGTGGGTATACTATTTATTTTAACATGATTTTCTTTTTCATTTTGCTTTATTTTCTTTGTTGTTAGATATTTATAGCAATGAATTTTACCAATACATTAAACAAAATGTTTAACAAAAGTACAAAATTTATAAATAAACATATATCAAAAATACACAGATGTTGAATGTGAAAAGAAAACATTTGTTGCTGTCACGTTGTTTTCTTTGACTTCAAATACGCTTAACTTGTATTTATCGTGCAGTATAACGGTACAAATTACTATTATTATTATCGATTCATATAGCAATTCCAAAAATTACTCTTATTTACTTGCTAAAAACAAACTATTTTCATTTCACTAAAAGTTCTGTTGCCATTGACAAACAAAATAAGGGAAAAGTTAAAAAACCTGTTTGCCTTATGCTTGCTCTCTTGTTAAAATAAATTATCGATTATACTTGCACTTTCTACAGTAACTTTTGTATGAGCTGGAAACAGTTTTACTAACTAAAAGCGTTATTATCGGGGGAAATATTTTGTAAATATTTTATACTACACTGCTTGATTAGAATAGTTCGCTCTTTATATATTGAAAAATACCTTATATTTTTAAATCAATTTTAAATTCCTGTAGCAAATATTTACAAATTTTCAGTTTTGAATTCTCTATATCAATTTTTCTATAAAATTAGTATATTAAGCGTAGTGTTTTTTCTTCGTCTCGCTTTAAGAATATGAGTCAAGTAAAATATATAAATGTGCCACTGAGATATAAATTTTTTTCCTCTAGGTTTTAACATTTCAACGGCATTGGAGATGGCGTCCAGTGACTGCTCAGAACAACACGGTTTGAAACGCAGTCTCCCGGATGCAGGAAGTGGATGTGACGTTTGCTGCAACACAATGGCCCGTTGGGAAACAACTGCGAAGAACACAATGCCTACACAGCTTTATAGGTATCTGGCCTCGTTTAATTTAATATGCATGTTCTCGTATTAATCAACGAATTATTTTATAATTATATTTTATTTCTCCTTGCACAATGTTTTTATATCGTTATTTTTTTTTTAAGACGAGTATGGTCCTGCTATTTAAGTCAAATTATTTATATTAGAAAAAAAAATATTTATAACAAAATATAATTTTCAAATAGCCATTTTTTCCATGCTTATTAGAAATTGATTAAGGTTTTTTATAATGCTTTGTAAATATTCGCCGATAAATTAATAATATCTCTTAAATTATTATTTCTACATTAAACTCAATTAAGAATCATCAATTAATTATTATCAAAAATTAATATATACTTATGTATATAACTTAAGGATGGACTATCCTGAAAATGTCACTTCAAAGGAAAGTTATAATTTTAGTTAAGGGAATACAAGAAAACCCTGCAAAACTGATCCTCGAAAATCCATTATTAAAGAACATATCGTATGTTGAGTATATTTTAACTCCAAATTATGATGAATAAAGTTAAACATATTAAAAATCTTTTCTTTCTGGTACACATGGTATTTATTTAGCTCAGTAAAAGGTAACAATCCCTCAGAGGACCAATTTTTCATTAAGTCCATGCACATCTGGTCCATGCGTTACTACAGTTGCATTTTAAAGGCGAAATTGTAATCTCCTTTTTCAAAGACGTTATTTTTTAGTTATTAAAAACAAAATTAGGAGAAAGATCATTTTATAATCTCCTAGCTCTTTGATAGAAGGTCTACGAGGCTGATACAGTCCTATAACAAAAACTGTAAAGATGGTTTTTGTGATAGGATTATATGATTATATGTTTACCATACTTTACGGTTTTATGGTTAAAATATATCTGAAGTACCGCGTCATTTAGTTTCCTTAAACATTTCTCAATACTTTCCAAATGAAGAAGGCTGTTTAAAATTGCATGATGTTCATCCACGAACAATAAATACCTTCAGTCTAAATAAGTTAATGATATTAATAAATTTATTAAAATATTAAAGTAAATGAGGTTAGTAACAGTCTATAAACTTAAAGTTTTCTTATTATTCATAATTAAATAGCATCTACAACTCTGATTAAAAAAAATCTACAAATAAAAATATTCAACAGGATGGAGACGAAAATTAAAGTTACGAGTTCATAAATTATGAACTTGGGCAATTTAACTTTTTATAATTCCTCGATGAGTGCTTTGTATATGGTTAAGTGGTTCTTGTAATAAGTTCGGCGTGACAACGTATTTTTTAAAGTAACGTCATAGAAAAAATTAATTCATATAAAAGTGCTTAAATTAGAACTCCAACATTTGAATATAGATGGAAAATGGACCACCAATAATAATATAATTAATTTACCAATCAATCATATGTAAATTACATTTGTTTTAATACATTTTAGATAATAACTAAATCATTTGCTTATTTGCACGTAAAACGTAAAATTTAGGATAAATTATGTATTTGAAGGTTATTGGTGATTGGTTTCATTGAAGAATTTATTGGATTGTGTGCAGTAAAAAATTATAACAATATTATTTAAGGTGAAACGAATAATCAAATATGGTCTATGGATTTATTTACTCCGTTACTACAACTTATAATTCATCTTTCTTTAATTCATTAAGAAACACTGACGTGTTATTATCTTACATTGAAGTCTTCATTGTGCTAGACTGTTATACTAGCAATAAGTGTGATATTTTAAGACATCGTATTAAAAAGGTTAATAAATACTAACCAACTTCGCAATTTTAAATATCAAGAATATCTACAACCGTTTCGTATAATATTAAACAAAAAGTAAATTAATTTCCTTACAATTAAAATGGAAAGAAAAATTTTATTGGTATTTAAATCATTGCCTCGTACATTCTGTTATAACAGCGGCTTTAAAATATATTCATATGAGTTTATTTAACACTCAGGTGGTTCCAGTTTATTTACTTTGGAAAGGAATACATCAGGTTTAATTTATTATGTACAATGAATCTGTATGTATTTATTACACAAAAATAATGGAATCAAAATTTTGCTCATATATTTTGCACTTCTGTTATTTTAAAATTTCAATATATAATATAACAAAGATTTAATTTTAATGTTATAAATCTGTCCATTGGATTAGAATACAGGCACATTTACTGTCTGTCATTTATTAGGATTTCAATGATATCTTATACACTTATTTGATACAAATGTGTAAATAATTATCTATCAAAAATATCAATCAAAAAACATCAATTTAATTCTCTTTTACGGTGCATTGCTTATCTGTTGGCTTAATTCTAATAATAGAATTGTATAATCCAACGATTAAGCTTCCATCCTTTTCAATAGCCAATCCGAAAATTTGTTTCAACGAGGCGAGTTTCTCGACCTTATTACTGTCATCAAGGCGATAAATATCCTCATCAGTACAAAAATATATTTTGCCGTTAGTATCAATTGTTAAAGATTCTATATTATATTCCACTATAGTTGATATAGATTTTACTTCATGATCATGAACGTACAATCCCGAAGAGTTAGAAAAATATATATTATTGTTATTGCCAATAACAACTAGCATTGCTTGTGTGTCTTTCAATTCAGGAACTCGTTCAACTTTTCCATCTTTATATATGTAAACGAATTCATCGGGATACGTAGTATAATATAAATTATTTTTATAAAATAATTGCCAAATATTATGATTCGTTATGTTTAGGTGTTCTGTTTTTTTACTCTCTAAATCAAATTTGTATATGCCCTCACCTGCACCCAAGTAAATAGTATGTGACGTCGCATCAACGGCGTTAGCAAATCCACCGTCTATATCATCAATCGTGTGAAATTCATTAGTTTTGAGGTTGAGATAGCCTGATTCAAAACTCTTGCCTTCTTTAGAACTTGTAAAACTAAAAAACAGTGTATTTGTATCATAGTCAATGGCTAATTGATATGGACTGTTATCAACATCTAACAATTTTTCTTTTTCATGGACAATATTACGCACGAGGACACCTTCACACTCGTTGTCAACAACTCTGGCTTGTGTGCAATATACGGTTAACAAAAAAATTAGAAGCCTCATCTGGAAAAAGGTAGATTTATATGATTATTATAATAAAGGAATATTATAATATTCATTTATTGTACAGTGTGGAATGTAACGATCGTAAAGTTTGATATTTAAAGTATTATAAAAGCATATTTTATTACTATTCACGTGAACTAAAATATGTGCACATTTTAATCCTAACTTAATAAACTTAAATAATGTTGCTCACATACATAATAAAAAACGGTTCAGGAGAAATTTTAAGAATGCGGATCATATGTATATATTTTTTTAGGAGTAATACTTTACTTCAAAGTACCTTTTATAAAGCAAAACATTATACACTATCTCTTAAAATGGGCAAGATACTAAGTGAAGATAGAAGATGAGTAGACAAAGTGGAATGACTTTAAAAAGTAACGGTAAATCTCCCTCCCTATGGACCGAACTAATAGCTATAGTTTATACTTTGTTTAAATAAAATATTAGGTGTACAACTTTGCTTCCGCCGTTTTTGTCCGAAATTCGAGGCTTTATTGTAAAAAACTGGTTATACATTTATGATTCAAAGTATTGTCCATCGCTGGCCACTACTTTCTCACATCTTTCGGGCAGCATACTAATCCCGCGTTTGAAAAAACTGGTCATCTTTTGAAGCGATCCACAAATAGATCCAATTTTTAACTTCTTCATAAGACCGGAAGTGCTGATCAGCCAGGCCGTGTGCCATTGATCGAAACAAGTAATAGTCCGAGGGAGCAACATCTGGAGAATACAGCGGGTGGGGTAGAACTTCCCATTTCAACGTTTCCAAGTATGTCTTGACAACTTTCGCAACATGGGGTCGAGCATTGTCGTGCTGTAAAAACACTTTATCATGTATCTCGTTGTATTGCGGCCGTTTGTCTTTCAATGTTCGGCTCCAACGCATTAATTGCGTTCGATAACTATCGCCTGTGATTGTTTCAGTCGGTTTTAACAACTCATAATGCACTACACCGAGCTGGTCCCACCAAATACAGAGCATACCTTGGAACCGTGAATATTCGGTTTGGCCGTCGACGTGGAAGCATGGCCGGGATATCCCCATAATTTTCTGCGCTTGGGATTATCGTAATGAACCCATTTTTCATCCCCAGTCACAATGCGATGCAGAAATCCTTTCCGTCTTTGCCTTGCAAGCATCTATTCACAAGAAAACAAACGCCGTTCAACATCTCTCGGCTTCAACTCGTACGGCACCCAATTTCCTTGTTTCTGAATCATTCCCATGACTTTCAGGCGTTTTGAAATGGCTTGTTGCATCACTCCCAATGATCCTGCCAATTCTTGTTGCGTTTGACACGAGTCTTGATCAATTAATGCCTCCAATTCTGCATCTTCGAAAACCTTCTCTTTTCCACCGCCATGCCGGTCTTCGACGTCAAAATCACCGTTCTTGAAGCGTTGAAACCACACTTGGCACGTTCTTTTACTAATAGCAGCCTCACCATAGGTATTTGAGAGCATTCGATGAGCCTCAGCCGCAGATTTCTTCATATTAAAGCAGAAAATTAAAATCTCCCGCAAATGACGAGAATTTGGCTTGTAAGCTGACATGTTTAATCGAGAATAACTTTATGATGCAGACACAAATCGACTAATATTTCGATGGCGTTATGTTAACAAATGCCTAAGCTTATTGTATGACATCTACGATCTATTTATTTCGACTACCACTTACCGCTACAACCATCTATTGCAAAACGGCGGAAGCAAAGTTGTACACCTATGTAAAATAAACTCTTCCATAAAATATAACAATAAAATAAGAAACAGCTATAAGCAATAAGCTTAACTATAAAAAAAATCTATAAAAATTACATTAATAAATAAAAACTGAAAGGGAATTCAAATATTTTTTTAAACAAGACAGTACTTACGACGGATCTAATTTGTAGAAAAAACATCTTAGAATTGTTGAAAGCTGTATTAATTTGTATTTGAAATAGATATGTGAATCACTAAGCACTATGATTTCAAATTAATATATTTATATAGAGCATAAAATACTACGCATATTCCGCAGTTACTCTTGCTTATATAATTCGATCCAAATGAAATTATTACAATTTGGAAGAAATATTACTTGAATTTAAAAAACAAATAAAACAAGATAAATTGCTTTTCAATTTAGTTATTCGTTCTAGACTTTACAGTAAGATACTCGTATATTTAACTGTCTTATAAAATCAAAAATACAATTAAAGGACGTTATGTACTTTTTAGAATATTCTCCCGGTGTTTCATTTATAAAAAATAAGCTCAATAAAAACCCTTACATACAAAACGTCTTTGATAATTACATTATTTCTTGTTTATTTCTTATAACATGCTACGGCTATCTAGAGGTCATTTAGCCAATAAATAATAATTACTTGGTCTTATTCCTTCTATGAGAACACGAGTATAAACAAATATGTAAAGTTAATGTTATTTAATATGAAAAAAAATATTTTCAAGAGAGCTTAGGAAACGTTGTTGCTAAGTTAACTACAGCTATTCTTTTTAAGAATCTACTAGATATTATATGATTATTAATTCTGAACTATTTAGATATTTCCTTTTGTAAATTTATTTTAAAGACAGAATAAAGTAAGCGAATAAGTCATTCCAGATATTAATATATATGTTTTTTATTTTATTGACGTAAATATTTTTTTTATTATAAAATTGTGCTCGACTAAACTTTTAATTTTTAATTAAATTTTTCCTGGGAACTCTGGAATACAAATTAAATAGGAATAATAACACATTTTTTATATAAAAAGGGCGACATTGCCTAATGTTTTTATTTAATACAAAATGTCTTTTAGGTTTTGCGGTTAGGAAAATAAAGTTATTTTTCCAACCGCAAAAGCCTGAAGTAAAATTTTAATTTTGAATTTTTAAAAATACACCATTTCTATAAAAAATATAATAATATTAATGTTTTTATTTTTTATACATATGTTGCTTATTGCATTGCATTTAAAATAGACAAATAAAAAGCTTTGTTCTTTGTTTATGAATCAGAATCTCAATAAAAAAAAAAACTAAGACGTTTACTTTGAATGCAACAAAAATTTTGAATCTCTTTCTACTGTTATGAAAACCCTGCTTAACAAGTTCTTTAATCTATAATGATAACATAGTGGAAGTTAACAATATTTTTTAGAGAACTTAGACTTGACAATTCCTAACATACTCGTACCTTTGTGATAGATCTAAGAGTTGTGTTCGATTTTATGAACAAAAAAGGATCTAGTATTTTTTTTGTACAAGACTACTAGAGTCCTTTTTATTATTTTATGGTTTTTATTTGAGAACAAATTCGTATGTGAAAATTAATCAGTAAAAAGTATTAAGAATAAAAAAGGATGTCTTAACTTCATCGACAAGATTAGGAAATACATATATTTGTGTCCTCAAGGAAATCTCATCTTAGCCGCTCCACTTGTATTTTCTTTTTTTTAAACCAGACTCGAGACAGAAAAAAATTCAAAGCGGCTGGTATTAAGATATTTTATGTTATAATTAAACTGGCAATTTTATAACTTTTATACATCTGAATAATATACATATTATTGAGAAAAAGCTATCTGTTGTTAAGGCCGTTAAAAAAGAAATTGTCAGCATATTATAGATTTATTTAGAATATACTATCTTAAAACAACTTAATAAAAGAATCATATCTAACCAAAAAATGGTTTTGTTCATAAATTCTTCGTGAACAAAAGCTGTAAAAAAAAGAAAATAATGACGTTAGTAATATTTACGTGTCAAAACACAAAGTATTTGACAACGTTATGACCACTTTGAATTTATATATGCTTCCAATTGTTTGTAGTGTGCTTTTTCATATTTCTCACTGTAAAACTGCATATTCAATATGACGTTTCATTATAAATCTTTCCTTATTTTATTTAGACCTTATATTTTAAGTTTATCTATAGGTATATACTTATTTTATTTTAAAATTAATTACCTTGTATGTTTTTATGGTACAATCAATCAATATGGTAATCCTAAATGCCGAGGCAACCTTCATTCACGCCACAGCTCTTGCTATTCCATTAAGATCCTCAATTAAACGTCGACATTTCAATGAAAATCACTGTTTGTGAGACCAAATTGACTTTCGGGAAAAATAAATTAAAGCAGTGAACCCTTTACCAGGTATCTGAATAAGTTTGTCGGTAATGGATTTAATTGGGTCCTTTGAAAATAAATAACAAGATTATGTTGGGAGTCATAGCATCATTAACAGATGAAATTTAAAAAAATGCAGTGATGAAATTATTTTATTATCTCAATATATTTTTCGTCGTTCTTTTATTTTGTATCAGGGGACTTTCAATGTAATGTCAAAGTAGGCTCTGTCAATTTAGTACAGGATTGACAGATACGTCTAACAATTCGCTGTCGAGTGACTTCGAAACGATTTTGCAAGTCGGAATGAAGTGCTTGATTTATTGGCGACCCTCTTCAATCTTGGACGGAGCCATCCATAAGAATAAAAACATTCTTCAATGTATTGGATCATTAAATACGTTTTATTTACCCATATGAAACCAGAATTTATCCAAACATGTACCTAGATTGCGAATATTAGTATGTATATTTCATATAAATTTCCTAGAACATACATTTCCAGGCGTTTTTGTATTTGCTGCATGAAAAGTTTGTTTGAGTCTGTAAGGAAAACATGAATTGTAAGCGAGTCTCGCATCTCAAATAACTACTGCTAGGGCAAAAGCTTTTAGAAAGCTAAGACGGGCGCATTATATGTAATATTCTTGCATATGTACTTCTTATCCTTAAAAACAAGGTTTCAAAACTTGAGCTCACTTAATAGGAAAACTCTAGAATCTGAAAATACATGTTTATATTTTAACATGCTACAAGTATAAGTTTGGTTTTTTTTAAATTGAGGTTTGTTTCCACTTTTTTACACACAAAACTTTTTATTGCCTTGTATGTGATGTATACCTATATAGAATAGTTAAAAGGAGCTTTGTCACGTAAAGCATTTAATTATTTTCATATTAAGTAGTTCAATTGTTGTCACAATTATCTTTTAAGTATAATTACAAGTTTTTAAGCGGTTTAATTTGTCCATTAAATGTTACTGTAATTGATATATATTGATGAATTGATTTGGCTCCTTGAGACAAATTTATTTAAAGTTCATAACTTAACAAATATATATTTTACAAAACAAAGTGGGAATTCTATGCGGTGAGTGAAAATATCACATGTTCGAGATCTTGATATTGGATTTCTACGACTGCTTTCGAGTTTACTGCGGTGCAGCTCAACGGCATTTTCAATATAATACGGTTTAGGTCGTATAAAGGTTCATGCCTGTCTCAAATGTTACACATCCATCTTTTATAACGTACCCAACTTGAATCATATTTTTAAGACTGATATAGAATATTCAATATTATTATACCTACAAATGATATTCGTTACAGAAATATTTATGTTTAACCCCCATTCAAATGCATCCAGGATCATAATAAGAAGAAACCGAATAAAGTTTTCGAATAAAATAAAGCAAGATATATATTTTTATCAATTTTCTTTGAAAAGATATGTAATAATAATCAAAGAAAAATATTTTTCAGCATAATTACCCAAAAATAATAATACGATCACTAATTACAGAAAGATAATTATACGTTTGAGCTACATATGTTGTCAAAAGTAACCCCTGTCGAGATAAATCAAATGGTCTCACAAGTTAACCCTAAAGATATGAATGGGGAAATTGTCAAACTAAGCAGCTTTTATTACCGTGGAAAGATATTGAAGAATATTTTACTATTATGTAATAATTATATAATGAATTTAAAAACTACATATAATTTGAATATATTCAATAAAGCAGGAGTAGCAGAAAGTTGTATTTAATATCTGAAAAATTTATAGCAACAATGTTTCGTGAGCAGCAAATAAAAGAGAATAAATAATAAATTCATTGCTACAAAATATTGTTAATAAATTCCGAAACCCAATGGAATGTAAATAACTCTCAATAAAAAAATCTTCATTTGTCTGATACACACGCATCTCATTACTTCTTTCATCGCTTAAAGAATTAAATAGACATAATAAAAGCCTTTTAATGTATTTTCAAGAGGAAAAATGTTTTTCGCATGTTACAAATGATATTCAATAAAAGCTTTCTTAGATTACTCTTTTATATTATTTTATGTTATGAATGTAATTTTTATTACAGGATAACAAATTATTATGTATGGTTTTATTTCACCAAATTTTTATCTGCAGAAAACTAAACTTAAACTAGGAAAATAAAAATTCAGAGATCGATTTCTGAAACCTCTCGAACATCCATAGCAGCTGGGAGGCGTAAAAGTTTTTGAGCCCCAGAAATGCTTTTCCCTAGATTTGTCACGACATTCGGTACTCAATCACATATTTGACAGCGTTGTAAAACTTTAAAATATGTGACAAATATAGTATATTCAAAATTCAAATTAAAGTAAAAAAATATCTTAGCTTATACATATTTAATGGACGTAAAACTTGTTAAGACGAATAATAGTTTTAAATGAAGCAAAAAAGCTAGTGGCTAATTATATTAACGCTCTATTTGCACTAATTATAGCAAGGGTTAGAGCAACTTCTTATTAGCTAGGTGATAGAATTTGTTATAATAGCAGTTATTTTAAAATGGAAGACATATTATAAATTAGTTCATTTTCCTGTTAATATAGGATGAAAAAACAACATACACCAATATACCTATAATAGTTTTACAACTACTACCTTTGGAACTCGTAAATATAAATATTGAACTGCAATATTATACACATTATTTTGATAAACATATTATAATAGACAATAACTTCTAATAAGACTACTGTTGCAACTGATAAAGGGTTTAAATCAGTGGAAAATTTAAAAAGTTTATCATTATAATATATTCCATTCGTTAAGAAACTCAATAGAAACAGCACCAATTATAAGCAAATAAAGCTGTAACTCATTGGGAAGAGCCCTTAAGGGAGATCCCTTCTCGGCATAGAGCGATTTGATCACCCTTGATAGATTTATTTCGCCTTCCTATCTCCTTCATATGGTTTGTTTTAAGAAGTAACCCCCCGATGCAATGTTCTTAATCGAAATAAATTGTGCAAAAAGTTTGAAAGGTATTTTAAATTGCTTGTGAACGATATAATTGGAAAAATTAAGGACTAATTGAATTTGATAATGTTTAGAAACATAAGAGTTTAAAAAATTCATTTTAGTGCGAGGCAGTCTTATGCACCAACGACTTGTAAATATCGAGGGATTTCATTTCTTTTGACTTGATAAATATAATACAGCTTGAGCTCCCACGAGAACGAATACTCACATATAACTTATTTCCCCTATCTCTTAATGGCTGTTCAATAAAATATGAAATAAAATAAACGTTATTTGAAACATTGGTAAGTTAATTAATATCACTAGTTTTTAGACTTTTGATAGATAATACTGTCAAAAAAGATAGTGAATTAGTATTAAAGTTTATCTTTAAAATCCTAAAGGCTATGAACCTGAGATATAGACAATAACAAAGCGTTGGAACCATTACAAGTTGTTTACAAATAATGCTAAAAACGACCAATTTTTATCAACTTTTAGTATCTCCCATGGTTACTGTTTTATTTTAATGATAAGGAGAACATATATTGAAATGAAAAACCTAACTTCTTATCTTATAATAAATAAAAATGGTAGCTGCTAATCTGTTTTATTAAAAACATTCAAAAGGCACATTTCTTTTCTGATAGGAGTGTTGGTTTTGTTTTTACAGATTGCTTTATCTGACCGATAAAAAGTTCCACTTGGGACATATATCTAAAGTTTGCTTTGAATTTTTCACAATGTTGCAAAAATACAGGGTAAAGATGTTCCAAAACTGCGTGATCCAGAGCTGGAAACAGGTGGTGCAAGGCGTGGTGTCCAAACATGATCAAGACTCTAAAGCTGCTGCTATTTACCTCATGGCGATCCATTACAGCTTCAAGTTCATGCATACCCCAATCAGGCGTTAGATCACTGAAAACAACATTTAATCTTCGATTAAAAATGTAATACATTTCAAATATACATATGACTGTCATTGTCTTGTTTGGATCAATTAAATTTATAAAAAGATATTCAATACTGTATAGAAATGAAACTTTACATTTAATATTGTTTTTGTAACAATACATAAAACATATAAATGTACTTTCTATTGTGAAACAAAAACAAAATTTTGTCTGAATCCATTACTTACTTCACTTCATCGCCATCTTTAAATATTTGAGGATGGTGATGTGCTGCATTTGCTCCGATTGTATAGAAAATGTAACTCCCAGTACAATTTATCCAGATCCAATTGACCATAACCGTTTGTAAATTAGATCCGCTAGCTAGATACATCCAGACTGGCAAGAGTAGACCAATGCCGTCGTGCCAACGGATATGTTTCGTGTAGAAATCTTTCCTTAAGAAAATTAATGACATCCTGAAACAAAAAATACCTAATTAAATATTCCTAGCCAGCAAAAGCACAAAAAGTTATTTTTAAGATGGACGGTGATTGTTATGTTTGTAATTAAAACCTTAATCTTGAAAACCTGAATAATCTTTTAAAGTAATTGAAAGTTTCCTCTACACTTCACACAAAAAGAAAAAAATTATTATTTTTTATCATTACGGGGCAGTGTTATACAGATGAACTTACAACTCTTGGTAAGTTATATTAATTAATTAATTCATGTACTTATTTATTTATGTACCAAAAATAGAAAAAATTACAGTATTATAAAAGAAATGGGATGCACAAAGAATAACTTATCTCTTGAAAGAGATATCTGCCAAATATCCTTCGACAGTCATGTAGAAAAACTAATAAAATTATGAAATTTGAATCTGGATGTAAATAATTATAATTTATAAACTTTTTGTACTTACCTTTTGATAAAGTTTAGAATAAACATGAAGGGGAATAAAAGTTGTTCAATAACAATAGCAAAATAAGCCCATAAAGGTTTGTTTCTCGTTGGGTTCCAATAAACCAAAGGCTCGAAACCACTAACTTCTAAATCCATTAATGTGTTAGGGTAAAGATGATGTGACAATGCATGGGATACTCTAAAATCCCTGAAAAATACAAAATCATAAATAATTGGACTACATAAAACAAATCATTAACAATATTAATCAATGACCCCATACCTATAAGACCATAAACTAAGATTAAATATGTACATTCTCCAATTAGTTCGTCTATGTAGGTAATTATGTGCAGCAATAACTGCCCATCCCAGTGAAACAGATGCTACAATATAAGATCCCATTACAAGCCAGTAATTAGTCGCCCAACATGACAATGCCGAGGCCACAAGACATGTTACAAGAAGCCCGTCCATTATCATATCCGTATGATTTGGTAGATTTTTAGGTAATTTTTCTATTTCATCTCTTACAGTCCTTTTCAGTGAACGATAGAAGCCATCTTCTTTAAACGTAAACGGTGAATTCCTAGGTGTTTTTGCGTCTCTTACATAATAATTTTTCAACATTTTTTCCGCGAGTGGACCAATGTGGTGACATTCAAATGCTTCTGTTATGTCTGTGCCCTAAAATTATCGATAAAAAACATAAATAGGTTTTCCTTACAAAGAAAAAAAATAGTCTAAGAAACTAATCACTGTAATGAGTAGTATTAATATTTGTGAAATAAATTCATTGTATTTAGTATAAATTATTTTGAATAAAAACTGTACAAAATTGTAAAAAAAACTCAGACAAATTTGTACTAAAACTTCCATGCTTTGCAATTGTAAATAATAACCCTGAACCTTTTTAAGGAAGTTAAAATAACAATATATATATTAAAATAAGAATATTATATTAATTTAATCAATTGGTAGATCAGGTTAAAGGTCACTAGATAAATATAACATCCAACCTTCCTATCACAAGTCATATCGATACAATTAATAGTGTTTATATAACGCCACTCTCTTGCATATTTGTAATAACTTTATATCCTAATATGTTCCTATTATTATAATATCTTGATAACGCAAGAACACAATTTCTTACGAGCTAAAAATATATTATTATTTTTTGACTGTGTGTTTTTTTTAATTGTATATAGTAGGAACTTGTTTGTTTGTAAACCCATTTAGACGATTCTTAATTCATTCGATATTGATTGTCAAATTAGCTTCTCCCTGCATCTTTACCACTGCAAAATTAAGTACTAAGTGTTTTAGAAGACATGTTTTTATAATCCAAATATTGTTTGAAGTCTTTTGAATTAGTTTTTTGTTGCACTAATTTTTCTAAAATAATTATATCTATATGTTGAGAGAAGTATTTAAGCTTTAAGAAGTAATGTTGGGTCTTTGTTTATGTAAAGCTCTGATATTAGCTTTTGTGAAACTTAAAAACAATATAGTGGATATCAAAATAAGGAAAATATTGAATATCTATCTGTTAATATATATAAGCTTAAAATCTCAAGTTTTTTTAAGAAAAAATGATTTAAATGTATAGAATTACAATATTTTAGCTAATTCATTACTAAAATAACTAACACATCGTATAGAAATAATGCTTGCAATTTTTACTAAGTTTATTATTAATTGATGATATATTGTATAGAAGTTTACCTTAGTAAGTTCCAGCCACTCCGCGCCTCCGGGGTGTCTTTCAATAAACTCCTCCAAATCATACAATCCATTGTGAACCCTCCACAACCCTTCTGCGCCATCATCCATGGCCTTCCCCATAAGCCATTGTATCGGATCTCGCATCCCCTCATCTCGCAACGATGGGTACTTCAACTGAGGAAAGCTGACGTGTGTTTTCTTTTCAACCTCCCGTTGAAAAGCTTCGTCTAAGTATTTTACATTTGGTGGCATTTTATTATTAAGAACACGACATGCTTTGAACAAGAAGAGGTTATTTATATTGTGATAAATGTTGGTCGCCGGTTACTTATATTATCCAAAATATACTTATCACGTGATGTTTATTAAATGCTATCTATATGATAGTATTGTTTGTAATTCAAATACAATCACTTAAACAATATTATGGTTAAAATTAAATATTCCTAAAAATAATATACAGATATAAATTCATTTACAATTTTAGGGACATATTCAACATAAATAACCATACAAACATATTTTTTTATATTAAAGAAGTTATAGACAAATTATTGTAAACGATGCAATTTTATTTCTTAATTATATACTCCTAAGTGTTATTTTTAATGTGTACTGTTACCGAGTATCGCTGCACTGTTCGCACCAATTACGAGCCCAACACTAGATAACCTTTTGGTGCAAAAATTCACAAAAATAAATATTCACAATAAATTATAAAGTCATCTTTAAACGTAACAGAAATTTGTTTGTAATAAGGTCAACTGTTAAATGTTTTACTTTGGTTTTTTAGGATATTAATTCAATCAATATTATATTTCAATGTAAAGAGGCAAGAATGAAAATATTATAGGTATACGTAAGAAGTTATCGATTTATTAGCCCATAACATTCTTATTTTCAATTCATTACAGCTTTAATATAAAATACACAATGAAGTCTAATGTTATTTAGGTACATGTTAAATTTAAAAAAGGTATTTCAATGCAAAATCTTAGATTAGATGGTCCTAGAACATAACTTTTCAAGGGCTATTTTGGAATTTCAAGTATTGATTTTTCCAAAAGTTGAAATATTCTATAATCTTACAAACAATGAACTCGTTATAATAAGTTTTGATGGTTTTATTACATTTCTGGTTATAATCAATGCAGAAAACATACAAAATATCTTAGTGTATATCATATTTTTATATGGAATATATATATTTTTTTAATAAATAATTTAACTATCCAGGTGTGATCCATTTATCTTCCTATTAAATAAAGGGATTTATATTTCATGTGTATCAAAAGCTACAATAAAATTACCATATTGAACACACCTGACATATGTAAATAAAGAATATGTACATATGTATGTAAGTTTAAATATTTTGAAGCTTATATGTATGATGGTTTTATCATATCTACGACGAGGCTTAGTGAATTCGGTAGAAACTTATTTTCATCATTCTAATTGAATTAGACCATACAAATAAAATCAGTGTTAAAAATATGCTTTAGTATATTATATTCCATTATAATAATCATGCGAATCGAGTAAGGTAATAGGCCTTAGGCCAAGGTTAGTACTGGCTTTTCCCTTTAACTCTAAATGTGTTATGTTCACATACATTTCCAAAAAATTAAGTTTTTTCAATAATGTCCGTTTTATAATTTCTCGCTCTCATAGATCCTAATAAATAACTCTAACGTCATTCAAGTATGATTCATTGAGTAGAAAATTAAAATAAAATAACTTGTATACTGCAAATTTTGTCAGTCTACACGTCAAATCAAAAACTAAAAACCTTTTCAACCTTGGAATGAAACGAATGAAGGAAACCAAACCTTGGATTTCATATTTATTCGTTGGAAATCTAGTTTCAAATAACAACAGCGAGGTCTCTCTAATCTATGTAACATAATAGCCACTGTTGGAAATACTTCGGCACTCTTTAATTTTGGCTCCTATTGTGCTTGTTATGTCTGGTAAGTGTGATAAGGTGTAACTATGACATTTCCTGTCTTTGAACATATTTTGTTACAGCTCTTCTAATTACTCATTAAAGTTAAGGATAAGAGAATCCAAAAATACACAATCCAAGAAATAAAACGTGACTTTGACTGAGACTTATCACATTTAGATTTTAATGTTAACCTTTAGAGTACATGTTTAATTGTTTATATTATTATAATTACGTAAAACGAAGTTTTATCTTAAAGTAAAATTCCTCCAATGCTATTTTGTTTTATGTCACATTATAACCATAACAGGAAAAAAATTATAAAATATAAATTACAACTGAATAGTTTAATAACATATTATATTTATAGTCAAATAATTCTCTCAACATTATTAATTTTTTTGTACAAACAGTATTCACAAAAACATCTTAATTTAATTGAATATCAAGAATCGAATATGTTATAATATAACTATATATGTATATATATATTATAGCATATAATTATTGTTTTTAAAATATTATGTTCAGAAAGAAAGCTGTCACAAACAATCAGACTTATAAATGTTACTGTATACAAAAGAATTTCTTGAAAAATTAGCAAGAACAAAACGAATGCATAATTAGTAATATAATGACTTTTTCGCCTTTTGAGTTTCAACACAAAAATGAAGTCTCTAAATATAAGCGACTCTTGGTATTTCTTTTTAGCGTTAATTTGCTTGTTAGCGTATTTGAGTCATTATGAAAATTATTTTGATAATTTAAATATAAAATTACCAAGTCTCTTTTACGGTTTAATGTTTTATTTTAATTTTCAGTAAATTTTTTATAAAATCTTTAATATAATTTAGTATAAAAGATAGTCTCATCGATCCGATATTGTCTTTGGTGGTATCAAATCATAAAATAATATTTTCTTTGATCTACATGCCTCAGTATAAAGTTTAGTTTAAAAGTATTTTCATGAAAATTTCAAATTAGTATTGGCCTCGAGGTCACCGTTTTGAGAAAGTTTTAAGAAACGTCATTAGCTGATTGAGAAGTTTTTTGATACTTATCGGAATACAAGTTTAAGCTTTCAGTCCAGTGACTGTCAATCAATCGGTGGAGGTAATATAATTTATACATACAATAATATTGTAAAAGGGTCTTTAGGTTTACAGTTTTCCAAAACAAAAATGATTGATATTTTGATAGTTTCATAATTGTAACAGATCAAAATACAGCATTGTTTGTGTGATTGGTCTACGTGCATTCCTCTCTCAATACGCAATGCACGGATTAAAATAACTTTTTTTTTCATTGCTCCAAATCCCCCAAGTAATATTCGTTATTATTAGAATAGCTACGGACTGAATGAGAATGAATTATAAAAGACAAATAACGTTTTTCGCTTTGATGTAAGAAGGATAATGGATTTGTACCATAATAAATAAATGCCGTCAGTAAAATACCAGTTACACTTAAGAAAAATAAACCTGACAAAGGCGTCTAAGTCTTACAAACTGTCGGCTACTTATCAAAACCATATTTATTTTGTTTAGTAAATATAACTTAAGAACCAGAATAATGGTAAGACACATAAGAAAAATACTATCATATAAAGGTATTTAAAGAAGCAAAATCAATTATGAGATATATTTATTATTTGAAGTTTCGTTTTTTTCGTTTTAGACCAAATAAGGTCAAATTACCTTTAATTTATTTTTCGTTTCAAGAAATAATATTAGAATAATGATGTTGCGATCTATTTCTTTTTTTATCTCTCAAAAATTTGATTTTTTGACACGGGCTCTGGTTTAAAGTTACGTTCATAATTGTTAGATACGCGGATAGGGTCGGACAAATGAAAGGATCGCTGGCTAATCACGCACTGCTTTATTTACCTACATATGTAACAATAATACTTTACCTACATATGTAACAATAATACTTCTACTACTTTACAAAATAACATAAAACTTTTAACAATTACACAAAAAAAACAAAAGATCTATTAAATTAAGTCTTTGATACATTGAGACATCTTACTTACTGTGTAAAAGCCAATGACATTGCATAAATGTGTAACATACTAGTAATTAACTATTTACGAACCAAAGTTATCAGACTGCTCAAAGAGTAAAGGTTAATCATACATCAAGTCACATATGAGGGGATATTTTATCGCGATTAGTCTTAGAAAACATTTAATTTTACGCCACAATACATGAATAAGTACAATTAAGTTATGGCTCCTAAAAGCGATTGGAAAGAAGAAGCTCAAGAACGTGCAGAAGAGAGAAAAACCCATGTTAGTTTTCCACAGTTAAAATACCCTTCTTTAAGAGATGAAGGATTAAAAGACTCCGTACAATGGATTACTGGTAAAGCTTTGGACGATAACGCAGAAGGCTTATGGAGAGTTCATGATAAGTTGTATGACTTATCAAGTTTCATGAAGAGCCATCCCGGTGGTGAAGAATGGCTAGAATTAACCAAGGTATCACACATCACACTTATTTTAAAATATGCATGCTTAAGTTTAGTAACAGAGTAATTAAGATTCCTTCAGAGATGAACGTTTTAAAAGAAATGAAATTATTAAAAAAAGCAAGCAAGTTGATAACAGTTGTGTTCTATGTATTACTACAAATATTGTAGTTAGTGAATAATTCATAATTAGATTGGAATTTAACCAAGCTAAAACCCCTAAACTGTTTGTTATTTTTCTTTTTAATCCTTTAGTATTCCTCTACAGTTCCTGACGTTATGTTGACTCCATATAGAACATAATAAAAAGTCTATTCATTATATATCGTTTGACTCTTACAACACTATCGTTGAATTAACAAATAAAATATTTATGTTGACCTCAACATAAATATAATAGTTTTTTTAATATGACCGACATTAATATCTTCATTATCTACAAATCTTCTTTTTAAAGTATACTTATTCTACTTATAGTTTTTAAGATGGCGTTTGCTTTCTTGAAGTGGAACAGTTAAAAATATTTTCGAGCATGCAAAATCTCCGTGACGTTATTAGTTTTCCAGATATATGCCAAAAGTGTATATTGTCTAAAAAATATTACGCAGACATCGCTTTTTAGTGACTAGACGTTCTGTTTTTATATATGTATATATATTTATAATTATTATTTACTTTCTTGTTTTGAATTATCTTTAAAAAGATGTTTCTTTATGTTACTATTTATTTCTATTGAAATTAATGTTATATTTATATTATTTGTCTAACATTGAACATGAAAAGTATTGACTAAATTAATGCAATGTATATTTTAGGGTACCGACATCACTGAAGCCTTTGAGTCACACCATTTGAACCCTACTACGGAAAAGATTCTAAACAAATTTTATATACGAGATGCCAAAGGCCCACGAAATTCTCCATTTACCTTTCATGAAGATGGTTTTTATAAAACACTTAAGAAGACGGTATTTGAAGAATTGAAAAACATACCCAAAGATGTTTCCAAAACATCTGAAAGAATAACTGACACTCTCTTTATGACTGTATTAGCTACAGCCTCTTTATCATGTTGGTTCGAAAGTTATTGGCTGAGAACATTTTTTTATATAATTGCTTCAATATCATTAGCTTTATTAACAGTAACGTGTCATAATTATATACACCGCAAAACAAACTGGAGAATGTATCTCTTCAATTTGAGTATGTGGTCATACAGGTAATATTTTAAAACAAGGAGTTATCTAAATCCGATTTATGAAATTTTTGAAAAACAGAGTTTGTTATAAAGAATATTATCTATATATTGTTATATTTTTGGTGTCAAAACTATAAAATGAAATAAAGATTATCTTAAATTTAGAGAACTAAAGTTTGTTACTCGTATTGCTATTCAAACACAAATTGAATCAATCAATTGAATAAAATAATGTTTGTTTCAAACAACTTTATTGTAAATTGAAACCTAAATTATATTTTCTCATTTCAGAGACTTTAGGGTGTCTCATGTTCTTTCTCATCATTTGTATACAAATACCCTAATGGACGCCGAAATAAGCTCTCTTGAACCTTTTCTCTTCTATAATCCCAGGAAAGACAAACCATTTCACGCAAGAATAGGATTCATTACGGAGCTATTCTTATTTCCAATATCATTTTTAATGAATTTCGTCAAAAGGTAAATAATAATTTGAGTATGAGATATCATTATTCTAAAATAATTCAAGACTTTACAAGTTCAATTTTTTATACTTATTAAACGTAAAATATTATTAAATTAACTTTCACTTCCAGATTTCTCAGTATATTTCTTCGTGAAGGCTTTTTCAAAAGTCATTACCGTTGGCACGATGTAATTGGATTTTTGTTACCGCTTTGTATGTGGTTAATAAGTGGAAGTTCCTTCTATTATGTACTGTACACATGGCTTTGGATCAATTGCACTGCTAGTCTTATTTTCTTCCTTATTGCTGTAAATGCTGCTCACCATCACCCTGACGCGATCAAAGATGGTGATCAACCGAGGTAAAGAAATCTTCAAGCAATATAGCTTTTGAAGTCGGATGATGCATAAATTAAGAAGATTGTATAAACATTAAATTATGCTTGAATGTAAAATAAAAATTACAATTAAAAAAATAATTAATTAATTGAAATTAGTAACAAAACTGTAATAAGATAAAATTAATTTAACCTAAAAACCAGAAATTATTATAAACGTTTCTTATTTTTTTATTCCATTATTTTTTTCAGAAATCCAACACCGGATTGGGGCGAACATCAAGTAGAAGCACTGCTAGATAGGAAAGACATTAACAACAGCACCTTTGCTGTGCTGACCATGTTTGGAGATCATGCATTGCATCACATGTTTCCAACAATTGATCACTCTATCCTCAAACACCTTCACCCAACATTTATTCAACTATGTGAAAAGTTTCAGGCCAATTATCGAGTGTCAACACAATTTAAAATGGTTATTGGACAGATAAAAGAGACTATGCGAACTGAATTTAAAACGATCGACAAAAACTAATGCAACAGAAATAATTTACCTCGTTAAATATATCATTTATTAAAGACATATTAATGGCTAGGTAATAAATTTTTGATTTGTACTAGTAGACGTTATCGACTTGTAAGTGCAGTTTCATAGTCCTTTAAAATCTGCACTAGTCAAAGTTATCTTTAGATCGGAGCAATTCGTTTCCTGAAATTGCCTATTCACCCACATAAATGTGAGTTACGACTGTCCTTAGATAAACATCTTCACCAGTTACATCATAATAAACTCGCGTAGTACATTCTATTTCATTGATTCATTGAATTATTATTTTATTAATATTGTTTTCACCAAAATGTCGTACTGTTCTATGTGCATATCACGCTCTTAATAATAAATATACATAAAATTTTGGATTCTTATTTGATATGCAGGTCTTTTTGAAATTTCTTGATACTTTATATAAAAAAGATGACCTTTTTCAGAACCAGAAAATACATAATAAGTTTGTCTTATGTTCAATAAACAGATGACTTAATAATCTTGTCAAACAAAACAAACACAGATTGTGAATTTAGTTGCTTAACAATGGGGATGCAATTGATATCTCATTCACTATTTCTACATAAAAAGTACCTTAAATCATACATTCATTAGATTAAAAGTAAAATGCAGTTTTTTTAGTCATAACTAAAAAGAATTGTTCCACAGAAGGTGTACTTATACATATTTAGTTGAATTGTAATCTCAAGCATTATGTTGTCGTGAAATTCCTTTGCAATGAAATGGCCTACTTGGATGACATTAAATCAATTAGTAAAGTAAACAATAAGTAAAGTAAAAATTTAATCAATAAGTAAAGTAACAAGGCTCCAAAAGAGCTAAACACATAATAAATAGGGCACTGCTGGTGAGCAATAAAAAGTCCATAACATTAAATCCTGAAACACATTAAGATTTGACATAACAATTAATCTTATCGGAAATGAAAAGGTAGATGTAATGGATATTGTTAGGTTGAAATCAATCGTAATTTCATAATAAATTTGATTTAATGTAAATGGGTAACATTTATTTGTAGAATATTAAAACGTGACTATTGTTGGAAATGTAACAATATATACATCAGACATATATTTTAATAGAAACCAAAAATTATTTAATCTGAAATCAGATCAGTGCTGAAATTGGAGCAAATAGTATATTAGATTAATTATAGGTATAAAATGTCTGCACTAACCGATTGGGAATGATACTCAACTTACTTTTTATTCCATTAGCTGTGCAAAGATGAACGTTTTTATTACATTCATTTTATACCCGTCTGGGGTATTTCATTTCAGTTTTTTTATAATTAATATTCTTATGATTTATTGGAAACAGCCCAACTTTAATGTTGGCCTTATTCCACTTTTTAATAACTATCAAGATTAGTTATAAATTTTATTAATTGACATGTTAAAGTAAGAAATAGACCAAACCTTTTCCAACATTCTGTTCGTTGAAGATATTTTCTTTTCAAATTTCTTTGTAAAATGTAACATAAGCAAAAATACATTACATATTTATCCATATTAATGGCGTCTTATCTAATACATGTATTTGATGCACAATGAATAGTTATGTACAAGTAAAATAATTTGTTCTTCCATTCCATTGCTCTTAAAGTCATAATAATGCCTAAACTGCTTTTAAATTAAGTTTTGCAGATATAAATATAATATTTCATGTAGACTTTCGAAATTTGATATAGACATAGTTAAATTATGAAAAAAGAAATTTGTTCGCTACTTTTCTACTCATAGTTTGATATTATTTTCATATACAACAATTTTTTAATCCTTTTTTAATATAAATATATAATAATTAAACGTTTAAATCCTAAACTACATAAACGTTTATGACACAAGAGTTTATGTGAAATATTTTTTTTAATTTATCAATAGCCTAACCAGACCCTAATAATATGAACATAGTTATAATTTTATTTGTATAATGAACTTAATGTTTACTTAATTAACTTTAACGTTATAAATAGAGGAAGCAAAGCACAACAAAAGTTAGGAATTTGAAGCAGCACCTTAATACGTGATAATGTATTAACATAGACCACTTGTGGTCCAGGGACCATCTAGTTTTTAAGAAGCACCACCTTAAATATTCATAAAAATATTATATATAATAATAAATGAATTTATATAACAAGTTTCAATAGTAAATCAACTAAAATATTGACATTTTTCTGTTTAATATTTATAAACAGTTATTTTTACGATTAGTTATATAAAAGAAAAATAACCTCTGTAAGTACAAAGTTATTTAATATTAAGATATTCATGCTAAGTCAGTAACTTTTTACTGAGTTATAATATTGTTTTTCATGTCTTTATAAAAAGTTTTTGTTTTTCTGAATTAAGAATGTTTAAGGTTTATTCGTATGAAGTATTTTATTAATTATATTTTTTGATTAAATAACGTATTTCAATACTTAGCTTAAGGAATGTCTTTAACATTGAAGTAGTTTTTACCAAAATTGTTATGGACCTCGAAAGTATATTCTTACATTTTAAATAAAACTCCAATAGACCTACAGAAGAACTGTTTAAGTGTATACATCACAAATACTAGAAGGATATAAAGAAATAATCCTTTGAAATGACTGTTACTTCTTAAGTTTTAAAACCTTTACCCTAAAACATTAGATATGTACCTTAGTTATTATTGTATGAGTCGTATTTTTATGTTATATTAAAGTTTTTGTGTCTGATCAATTTTTGTATTTGAATTATTTGTATTTTTTTTATAAATCTTACATATTTTATTGAAATTCAGCAATTTACTAATTTTCTGTCATATCCGAAAATCTAACGTACTTTAATAATAACGTTTCTGATGGCAACATAGTTTACCTACATAAAGTGAAATATATAAATTTGAAAATAATGTAATATTTTATATTTTTGATTAAAATTATTTAGAGTGATCCAGTAAAATGTATGTAAGTGTTTTTATTGAAACAATACCAAATACAATAAGTGTACATTATTAATAATAAATATTACAAATGAAAAAAATATTAGGAACTTAAATATTTTCACAGTTTCCAGTTTCATGAGTATGATTCACGAAAACTCTGTAATGGATTATATGTATATAACACAAGGGCATTTTTAAGTACATATTGTCTGCAAAGATATGATGTAAAGCCTATATAAACCAAAGGCTTATTTAATTTAAAGCATGTTTTTTTATATATTAAAATATACAATTTACGCAAGGTATATTATAATATAAAACGATGTTCAACTTTTACAACAATCGTGTTGTGTAAATTTTCATAAAATCTGAATTGTTAATTTTTATTCCAACAAGCTGTTGAAATATTATAAGACTTCAGTTAGTTTGTTGTCAGAAGAAAGTCGTAATATTTTTACATAAAGCATTACAATATCATGACTTAAAAAGTTTTTGTCATTAATCTTCTTTTTATTTTTAATTCAAATGTAATTAAAATAAATAAAAAAGTTTCAAATAATCGCTAATGACTTTCATGGCGATGAAGTAAATACTTATTTTGGATAGATCAAGATAAGCGCCAAGATATGTTTAGATTAACTATCTCGAACTTATTTTAGGTTATATTATGCCTAGACTATGTTTATAACTATGTATTATGTTAATTATAGCCTTTTAAATTATACAAAAATCGAAAGGTACTCAGTATAAAATACATTATAATTAATCTGATTATAAATACCGTTGTATAAAACATTTATTTTTTCTATTTTTTAATTACTTTGAATTTGAAACATGCATATTCTTTAGAAATGTTTTTCGATACGCGCTATTATGGAATTAGCAATAAGGTGTTACAGAAAATAGGACCATATTTATCTCTTTGCACAAAGTGACTACGGAGGATTCGGTAATATTCTCGTCAATTCAAAAGAATTTGTATAAACCGCATATTCGTATATAGCACTATCAAAAATACCTATAACAACACTTGATCTGTCAAAGACCAAAAAAGATCAGGACGGCAACTTTCTATTCCAGCCACAAATCCGTTTTAAGCTAGAATTCGTCGAAACACTATTAAAAACAAAAAAATCTTATTGCGAGAAATGAATATTATAGTTAGGAATTAGTCGCGTATTATAAACTATGAAATGAAGCTCGTTATTTATCGTCAATATATAGAACATGCCCTAAATTAATAAAAAAAACGTGGAAACGCCTTTTGCTATTTCCTATTTGATAAAAATTAAAGAGCTGTATAAAAGTCAGAGTATTTCGTATTTTTCGCTGAGACTTTATTGAATAAACAGGTACCTATCAATTTTATTAATATTAATACATTATTTTATTGAAAACATCATTTCAATTTGTAATAGAACTTATATCTCGATTAAGTAGTTTAATAAAATGTCTTTTCGTATCTAGGCCAAGGTCCCAATTAAAAAACCCATTTAAACTTGTGGAACAACTTATTTTTAATTTTTCGTGAATTTTGGCCAATTTATTATCCTTACCTAGAGTGAAATAACAACTCATAGTCTGATATCTTTTTATTTGTAGCTTCTAAGTTCCACTTTAATTAAAAATCGCTTCAATGCCCTGAATCGAATAATTTAAAAAAATTTTTTATTGCCTACGATGAGAAAAATTGTATCTATGTAAATCTTGTATCATGATCTATAAAACTTAACTACATAATATTTTTATATATATTTTTACTACCACAAGCAATAACTATTTCAATTATGATTCTTTGTGTATATTTCGTTTCTGTTTATAATTATAAAGGAATTTAATGTTCAAATATGAAAGAAGGATTAATTCAAGTGTAGCTTACAATTTCAGAACCCAGTGGTACAAAATAAGCTTTTAATTGCTGTAATAAATTTGACATTATTAGTTAGCTTATTAGAGCACCAAACAGTACTGCGGCCTAACTATATTTTGCCTCTGATAAGCTATCGTTCACAAACGCAAACATAAGTCGCGGTTAGTGTCGATATAATTATTTTTTTTTTAGGGGAAAAGGGGGCAACTGAGCAGACGGCCTACTTGATGGCAGGTAGTTACCGTCGCCCATAGATATCCGCAACGTAGATTTGCGGATGTGTTGCCACCCTTCATTGGGGAAAAGGGGGAGGAAAAGGTGGGAAAGGGAGGAAAAGGAAAGGGTGGGAAAAGGGAAAGGGCAACCGGCTCTCTCACTCACCGGACGAAACGCAGTCTTGTAAATACTACTTTACGCCGATTTTCTGCGAGAGGGTGGTACTTCCCCGGTCGAGCCAGCCCATGTTCGAGCTGTAGTAACTGACAACAGCTAGGCCCTACCACCTTAAAAATTATGTATAAAGGAAAAAATATATTGTGTTCGCATTTATGCTTACAAAACGCAGACTTTTAAGTTAACGAAAAATTCCATATAAGTTGTGAGTGATCATTCAATCATCAAAATTTACGCTATACACGCAGCATATAAGAGCCCTATCTTTAAATTTTAATGTCTTAAACTTTTATTTTCGTTCATTTAATTCAAAAGGAAGACCTTTTAACTTTTAACCTGACTTTTGATATAACTTTCGATACGTTCCTGAACAAAAGGTCTCGGACTACAAAGACGATGTAACACTGAGGCCTCGGCCTCGAATTTTGCGGGCAGCGGAGCGGCGGCGGCGGCGGCACGGAAACGCATACTGTTCTCCAAACTAGCGGGCAGCGGGCACCGCTGTATTCGAAGGTCGGTCCATTTGATTATACGCGTAAGATCCTGCCGCTCCCGCTGCCGCTCCGCTGCCCGCAAAATTCGTGGCCGAGGCCTGAGGGCTCTGTTAGTTTCAATTGAGGTGCAGAACCATGAACATAATAAATAACAAAAGGCATGAGGGATCTATGAAACCCAGATCGGAACCCGATACTTTCAATTACAATAGACGTTGTCTATGATTTAACCAAAAAAAAAACCAAATCAATTATATAATTCTGTATGAATCAATAAATTTTACCTTTCGTCTGGTGTAGTAAAATAAGTAACAAAAAAAGATAGGCAAACATTAATTATTTTTTTAAGAATGAAACTTTCTTTCTTATTTTAGCAATACAAATAAATATCACTACACTATAAATCGTAGACAATTATTCTTTTATAATAAAAACATATTTGATCACCTCTATTCATCGATGGACTAATTCCGATCGATCAATTGATTTATCAATTTTGATCAGCATAATATGGCTTGGCATAGTTAAGCTTTCAAATGTGAACGTGCTCTGTTATTTGATCCCATAAATCTCATTAATATTACTGTGATGCGTGAAATGACTACAAGATATAATTGATTCAACAATGTCCATCCAGTAATCATGTTCTCTAATTATGTTTAATAATTGTGATTATTCCATAATCTAATTTTACATTACCGTATTAATATATAAAAATGTTTATAACATGAAATATGTATATGTATTTCTAAAAGCTGGTCACAAACTGAGAAAAATGGCACCACCAGTAGAAGTCGTAAACCGTTGGCTGTTTTATGTTAGAGGGTCCCGTATATTGTTTTAATGTGTTGGACACTTGTTATTATTTTATACCTTTAGAAATATGTATGTCCACTATACATACATATGATACCAAGAAGTTGATAGATTGAAATCTTTTGGCGCAACTGGCTTTGTGAAAATAATAATGACACGTAATATCCTAAGTTTCTACTGTTCGTTACAATCATTACATTATAATTTAGTTTGATCAATCATTAAATTTATCAAATTTGATTGTAATTTAAACTAACGGTTGATATTAATAATAACATTTATTTTACATAAGCTCTTGTAACACAAAGGAGATTTAAAAGTGTTTGTAGTTACAAAATTCTAACATAAATCGTAGCAAAGCAGGCAGCAGTGTGCTTAAATTAAAATCTAAAACATCTTATATTAGATTTTTCTATAAAATACTGTCTCACCCTACTTTTTACTAATTTTAAGATCAAATACATAATACATACAAATACTGTATAAGGTAATAGAATCGTGGTAACATCATGATGCCTTCCAATGCCATATAGATCAAAACAAAAGTCTCTTAAACATTTTTTTATCTTAAACATAAACTTATACGAATCACATAACTGGTAGAAATAAAAAAAGATAAGACAACTCATAAAGTATAATTAAAGATAATAATTCAGACGCGATTTAAAATGTCGTAAAGTAATTAAGGAATTATTTTAAATAAATATAAGTTTTTCATGTTTAACAATATCCACTTTGTGTGGTTTAACAAGGAATTATTCGTGTATATATATATATATATATATATTTTTAAAAAATATTAACTATGGTTAGGTGAAAAAATAAAGTTACTAGGAATCAAGAACCCTCATATTATTCTACGGTATTGTTTTTAACACACTATATGTATATTTTTGTATACAAGTTACTAAATGTAATTTACCTTTATTCGATAGTTACCCTACAGAAAACTATGCAACCGGTTACAAGTATAACACCACTTGATAACATTTATATGACTTTTACTTTACATATATATAAGAGAAATTTAATTTAAGTCCGTCCTAGTTCTTACAATTCCATTAATAAGAACCTTTGTGTGTCTTTTGTGAGTGTCATTTTAAGTTGTTTTACAGAGTATAGTCTTATCAGCTTTTCCTTTGGAGTAACTGACAATGACATCGTTTTTACATTACTAAAAAGAGCAATTCGAGTTATATATAATCGAGAACTTAGAACCTCCCTAAGGGAGAAACTCTATAAAGTGAATTATTTACAGTTCCGCGATGGTGACAATATCCTATACATTTATCAATAAAAACCATAAAACATAGAAGAACTTAGAAAAAACTAAAATAAAAATATTACAATTATAAAATTATGGAGAGATAAGTGTTTAAAAAAAAAGTATATATTTTAGAATAAACACTCCTTATGTTATGTATAGATACGAACAGATCTTAAAAATCTATTATAAGATATAATTTTTTAATGAAAAATTTTTTTTAATAGGTTCAAATATTCAAATATAATAGTCAATTGTTATTTTCTCTATAAGTAAAATTAGATACCGTATGTACAATCGATGATTTGTATGGTATTCTTCTATTTAATACCATATTCAAACTGAGATTGTTTCGCTGTTTTGTGTTGTACATACCTGTTAGTACGAAAATCCTATAAAATGAGAAATCACTTACATGAATCAACACTACAACTTCATTCCTTGTTTATGTATTACCTAAAGCTGTAAAAGTAAATCAGACCTCACTCAAGCAACAAAAATATTATACTTCATTCATTTGAGAAAATAAATGAGCCTTATTACAAAAATACACATTAGAAATATAACTTTAGAAACTAATGATTTCAGTTTATTTAGTTTAGTAAACAAAACATATTAATAAATCTATGTATTAATTATTATCAGACATAATCAAAAATACAATCATTATTATTAGTTTGGTATGTTAAATTTTACATTTTAAAAAACCATTAAATAACATCATTAAAAAATTACCTATAAATGCATAATTTTACTAGAGATTGCAATATGATGTGATATAAAAATTGTATAAAAAGAGCAATACTTAATGCTAAGGTGAATCAAGTAACTACGAAATAATAGTTTTAAATTATGAAAATACAAACTCTTGCTACAAACTGAAGAAAATGTTAACGTAAATTTCGTAAACTTATTTTTTGTAACTTCTTAGACTAATGAAAAGTAATAAGTGTTTATACTACGAAGACCCACTTCTTTATTTAAAAAGCATTTTTGATTTCCAAGGGAAAACAAAATTTACCTGAAAAATCTTGAACTTTGTAGATGATGAAGTTAGTTTCGGATTCGATAAATAAAAAGTTCAATTAAATACTTCTCAAGAGCTGCTGTTTTAAAAACTGCAATTGAATTAAACCTTCTAATTAGCAACCTCTTGATAAAAATCTTTTCTGTGAAATAAATTAAAAAGGTTTTAATGCAGTATTTAAATGTTACACTTTTTCCAGGATTAATATTATTATTTATTTATTATTTTAAAACCATATCATAAATGTTTCCATTAATGGAACGATAAACGCATATACTTATTATATTAATCTAAGCTTCGTTATGTTTAGTTCTAGTTTATTAAAGAAAATAATGATCATTCATTTGGTGGATTTTAGAATACTGACAGTTGACTGTTAAGGCAACGTCGTAGAAAATTATAAAGCATCTTGTGATATTTACGCTTACTATATCTGATAAGCACGCTAATGTAAAGATATAAGTTCTATTTTACACATGAAAGAGGGAATGTAAATTTATAGATTTCTTATAAAATTAAAATATATTGATTACTGTTTGCAAATACACAAATCTAAACTTTCTAAACAATAATTTTATGGAAAAACTCGCTCAAAGATATGTTTTTTGAAGCAATAATTTATTTTTTAATTTTTAGAAACCAATTATTTGTGTTTTAAATGTGTCCTTCAATACAATTGGATACACTTCCCTTCTCTTTATCAGAATAGTTAATCTCGATAAAAATACTTAGGAAATTGTGACAAATGTTTTAATGAGTTTATGATACATAAGTTATAAGAGCCAATGAGGGTTAAAAGTAAAATATCTATAAATAAATGGGAAGTGAAAGACCTTTTTTCAAAGTTATATAAAAAAGGTCGTCCTTACACATAATTTACACCAGAACATAAAATAAGGAGTATATCGTACAATTAATATCAAATGTAATAAATTCAATAAGCCTGCTAGGATAAATCTCAATTCTTTTCCCACTCTCATCAAGATATCGGATTCAGTAGATTGCCCTAAATAAAGTGAGGATTCGTATAGGAATTGTTTCATTTGGTGAAAGCATACCCTTCCTTATCCTCCTTCTTTTTTATTTTTGTTAGCTATTATGAGGTCTCAGAGTATTAAGTCATTTTTCATGATGAAATATTTTTTGTCGATAAGTTAACCAACATGTGGTTTTAAGAAATTTAAAATTTGTACATAGTATCTATCTACAAAGATATTTTTTATATGTATAATCAGATATGATATAAATATCCACTAAAAACTTCGACCATGTAAGTTGAACTGATGAATAAAAGTTGGAAAATCGTATAACATACATGCATAAATTAGGTTTTTGGAGTCTAATTATCACAAAAGTACATATATGCACAGTTTTATAACAGTATATTAAAATAAAAACTCTAACATAAAACTCACATTATGTTTTGTAGTTGTATGAATATTAAAGATTCATGTGTTATCAATTTTTTATGTCACGGTTAAGGCAAGTGGTTTATCTATATAGTAGTTTATAAGTGCCTGTATCTTTTTATTTATTTCCCATGTCTGTTTTATAATAACATATTTAACATAACAAGAAAAAAAGACATGCTCGCTACTGTAGATTTACATCGGTTATTTCAGAGTACAGAGACATGAACGTGTTTTTGGAAATGCTGATTTTCCATTATGGGAACATTTGTATATCATTCACGAAATTTCCTTTAACAGGAAATTGCAATCACGTAGTTTTGCAACATAGGCATATGCGAAGCGAATATTCAACAGGATCTCCTGCTAAATAAAAGGGATGTAATTATTATGAAATCATAATAACTTTCGTTTGTTAAATTCGATATTTGTATGAATGTAAAATATATTCTTTAGTTAGTTATTATGAATATTATAAAAAGTGTTATGAGTAAATTACTATAAGATATTTACACCTATCCTTAAAAAATTCATACTTTGCTAGAACACTAAGGAGTATTTCTTTCATGTCAACCGTGATTATCAAAAATTTTTGAAAACATATGTATTTGTATTGTATTTGAACATGTCTATATTTTAACCTATCGTTATATTATTTAAGCAATGGGGAATTCGTGTGGGAGTTATGTAAATCAAAAGTATAATCCCAAATTATTTTAACTTTATTTAAAGAGTATATAAGGTATAAAGTATATTTAAATTTGTCTTAATAACAACACGTATTAAAAAAAGAAAAATACTTTGATAATTCAGCACGGTATTTTGTTTACAAAAATTATTCTTTTGTTTTCAAAATAAACCTCATGGCTTTGTGGATTATATAGGATTATATTCAGAGAGATGTAGGGGTGGTGAGTTTTAGTCAGTTACAATTTAACCTCCGTAGCCCACAAAAGCGATTCGGATTATATGGACTGGTGAGTTTGGTTGCAAGCTACAAGTTATTCGCTCAATACTATTCCACAACAACTAAGTTTGTTGTTAAATAAGTACTATAATTTAACGTTATATTTGTATAGAATTCATAATCTCACAACTATTTTTACATTATGGTATAACAGTTACATTCTGTATGTAATATATGTACATATATCATATAGTTATTTAATCTGGCAAGTATACACAATAGTGGTATTGTATGCCATTAAGAGACGTAAATTTTCTTTTATACAAGGAAAAATATTTTGTGTAAAAAATAATATCATACATCAGAGTAAAGTAAAAAATAGGATTTTTATTAATCACTTATTAGTTACTTTTCCATTATGTTCGCCAGCTAACATGATATCTTTATATTTTTCTACAAGTGATTCAGCCACTAATAATAATTTCTATGTACGTTTGTCATTTCAATTAATTTCAATTATATAGAATACATTTGTGTGCAGTAATATCACTGAGCACATTAGTTATGTACTAAAATTTTGACGTAATTTTTATTACATTTTAACATTGTTTAATATCACACTCATCCTTGCTAGAGAGTTTTTACAATGCAAATTTAGTCGGGCAATGTGTTGCTTTTCGCGATATAATTTAAGTCAAAATTTTCATAAAATTTGAATTGTTAATTGTGCAAATAACGTCTTAAAATAATATCACAGGAATGCTTTTTGTCAGACAAATTATATTACTCTTTAAACTCGTTGTGTACGTAACGACAATATGATATGATATGATTCTTTGGATTTAGAAGTTTTTTTTTTATCTTACAAAACAAGCTTTCCGCCCGCAGTTTCGCCCGCGTGGAGTTCGGTGAAATCGCTTTTCCAAGAGAACCTTGCAAAAGTCTGGGATAAAAACTATTCCATGTTCTTTCTCAAGGTCAACTCTATCTCTATACCAAATTTCATTAAAATCAATTCAGTGGTTTAGCCGTGAAAGCGTAACAGACGGACAGACAGAGTTACTTTCGCATTTATAATATAAGTAGGAATACAAACTCAAAACTATGTAGATTGATGTGTGTGCGTAGACAACACGGTATTGCAGAAATATGTTTATAAATAAACTAAGCCCTTACATTAAGTTTATATTAAACGCGTACAATATTCTCTCCCTACTTTCGTAGTCAGCACTATATCTTAACGTATCTTAAATTTACTGATGCTCCTTATTAAGCGGTGTTCATTTAAATAAACATATTTACAAATTGATACGTTTCGATTAATTTGTTGTAAGCTACATATATGTAAATATTTGTTTTGACTGGTAATAAACTTGATTGATAAATAAGGCCTTTGTGAGTGTCCTAAAATCAATTTTAGTATGGGATTTGAAATATTGTTTAAAGATATTCACGGTATTATTTATTTTCATGTGTCGTTGAGTTGAAATATTTTTAATGTTTATTAAATGTCGTTTTCGTGAATTTCGATATCCCACAGCACCACAATGTGACTGTAAAGGCAAACCGCACCGATTCGGAAATCCTATAGTTTCTATTTAACAACAATAAACCGTTCTATATCAATATTTTTTTATAATGATTTGCTATGATAACTGACATTAAAATTAGCTGAGAAGTCTGTATAAATTATACTGTTACATTTTTATAAATATTGAAATTTTATGAACAATATTTAATTTATTTACAATTAAGGGAGAGAAGAGCTATTTCAAATAATTTATTACGGATATAAGAATATTGGAAGACCCTGGCTAAAGCTAGGAAATAGCCAGGAAGAAGATAACAATACAAGGCTTTAAAACCATAACAGTAATAAAAAAGGCAGAAAATTGATATTTTAACACGGATATTATAAAAATAAGTGATGTACCGGATATTTATTTATTTTAATACTGTAATTATTTAAAAAAACATAATAGGCTAATCTGTGCCTCAAATTAGATATTCCTCGAAAATTAAAAGAGTTTTTCACGAATTTCACTGTTTATAGGAATGAAACCACGTAAAATCTATCACTATTTTTTTTCCGAAACAATTTTTGTCGTCCAAACCATGATTGCTTTACCCTCTTTATTTTGTCTATTAAATAAATTAAGGACATAATCCAAAAGATCAAATAGAGTATTAATTAAATAGATTCGATTTAATTATCTCGTAACAGGATTATCTTATAGTATTTTTTTTTTTGTCAAATTCATGCATTAAGTAATTTCTTTAGCTTTTAATTCATATAAAATTTATCTGTTTCACTCGGAAAGCAAAAACAATTAATAAATTAAGAATAGATACTTATTAAAAAATACAACAAAATTTTATTTTACAATGATGAGATCCTAGAAAAGAAATCAATATATTTTTTCTTATAAATAACGTAAAATGAAAACAAGATAATACAAAGCTTAAGCTGAAACGAAACGTGATGAAACAGGAGTATAAAAGATTATACTAACAATATTTATAAATCGTTGGAAGTTAGTACAATTGCAAGATTATATCATTTTTCAAGATGATGATATCGTAATTTACTTCAAGCACAATAATAAAATATTATTTGACCTATAATTCTTCACTATAATTATGACTAAAATAAATTACAATCTGAATTATTATTTCCAACAGTGAAATTATTATCGTTGCTGTTAAATGCATATGCAATTAATTTTCAAAGCAAAACCTTTGTTTCGTGTGGTCTTCTAATTACAGTTATTAAATTAATAAATTTAATATGCTTCTAGATCTTTCATTCCACTAATTAAAGTATAACAAACTTCAAAATATTCATAAAAAAGATCTTATAAACAAATTGATTCAAATATTTCAGATAGTTTTACCAAAAACGAATGTTTATACTCGTATGTTAACCTCTATAGTTTAAACTACGGCTTAAAAATATTTATATAGAAAACATTTCGATTCAGAGAACAAAGTTAAACAGGAAACGTTTCGTATTCAAAAATATTATTTTCAAACACAGTTTATAAGATACCATTAAGTTGATAAATGTATAAACATTTATTTCATTCTTCTTTATATGAAGATGTTTGATGAACTAATTGCACGTGAACTTTATTTTATTTATAAACTCCTTTCGAATAAAACGACGGAAGGCATGGAATAATATAAATTGATTAGTAATTTTTGATGTGTTCCATGTAAAATATTTTTGGAAAAAGCAATTACATTGTAAAATAGTATATGTTTATATAAGATGTATGATTTTGTTAAAGTTGTAAATATGTATATATTGTTTATTTGCTAATCCCTTTTTGTATGGCTTAGTTTAATAAACACACTTCTAGGTTGGTTGTTTTAAAGGTGGCCTTCATCCTTGTAAAGACGTGCACAGTACACGCTGCCAGTTTCATGTAGAATGGGGAAGGCACGACATATAAACATACTCTATTGATGACATCTATAAGGAAACAACAATAATTTACACAAGTATAATAGTACAGATGTAACTGTGTCAACTCCAAGCCTTATTTGTATTCGGTTTTATTATATAATATATATTGTTATTAAATGTTTCATCTTTGTATGATCAAGATTTATTGTTGTAATAACTATTGCAGTGATTTATTAAGAAGAAAACTATATATTTATGAAAGATATTGTTCCAAATATTCAACTTTTTACTTAAAGAACATCATTTACATAACAACTATTTTTCCGAGCTGTGGAATTGCTCCTAACCGAAAGAATAAGAAGTTATTGACCCGGCGAAGAATATTTTTAGTAAAGTAAAGCTGACTTACTTACTGCCGCTTAGTATTTGAACTATTAACAAATATAGGATTGCACAATCTCAAAATAGTTTTGAATTAACCTGTACAAAGTATTTGAGATAGTTATGATGACGACTTGCTCAAAAATTAGTGTACTTAAAAAAATATCAACACGTTGCTAGAGTGAATTATGACGCACCTAAATAGATACATGATCTGCTGGATCAATACGAACCCATAATAGTAGTTGTTGAAAACTTAAGTTTAATTATATCAGTGAAGACCTTATTGAGACTACATAATTACAAGAAGAAGCTTCAAATCTGTAGCGGACTACATTCACCTATTAAAAGTAATGAAAGTGAAAAAGGTTTAGTTTACCACTAGCAAAAATTATGGTACGGGCTTGATAACCGTGTAAACAGATTTTGATACTTTTGTTAATTTCACAATGATTTTGCTTTCGTTTTAATTAGGTTTGTATTAAAAAAATCTGTAGTACTATTTGTAAAATTTTCTCTTTATAATTCTTTTGACCTTCTTCAATCTCAGTGACTGTGTCTTTAAGCTTATGTTTATCTTAGAATTTATATCAATTACCGTAGCAAATTCATTAATATTTCTTGTAATCTGTTTCTGGTACCGAGCTATCATACATATGTATACAGTATATCAAAATAATTATACTTTTATGTAAGTAATAAATTAAAATCTTCATTTTTAGGCCTTAGCGTACTATTTCAAAGGAGTCCATTTTATTTTTTGATGCGTAGAAGTTTTAGTATAAGTTTAAGTCCGAGTTTATTGGGTCGCCACCCTTGTCACCCGGTAGTTATCTTGGAATAACAGAAGTAAAGATTTTTCGAATTGTATATCTTAAAGTAGCAAGCCAACTAAAAAGGGCTGATAAAAATAAATATATATAGAAAGTATTGTTTGTAACACTATGTATAACTCAAGAACTTCAACTCAAATTGGTGGTTAGATAGCTTAGAACCAGGAAACGGACATAGGATATTTAATTATGTTCGATAGAAAAAGAAAAAAAAGTTACTGAATTCCAGTATTTTGGTTATTTACGACCTCTTGGGAACATAATAATAGACTGGAATAAATTTCGCCCGGTCAGCTATACATATATTACTATTTCTGAAATTAACGAGGACGAAGTCACGGATAAAAACTAGTACACAATAGAAAACTAATATCCAAACTAATAAATTGGTTACTAAAAATGTAAAAAATATAACGAGCATCTCAAAAAACGCCCTCAATGAAACTTTTCAGTGGACTGAAAGCCGTTTTAGGAATTTCAATTCTGAATTTAATTTACTAGCTATTGGACATTGGGTGACTTTTTTTATTTAGAACTGGATAGTGTTAGGGTGTCGTCCCACTCAGAAATAAGTATAGCCTCAAAGGTAAGCACTATAAGTAAAAGCCAAATTACTCTTCACTTGAAGATTTCCAAATTGTGACAGGAAAAGAAGACAGACGCAGGCAATTTATTTATTTTTTTGTACTGAGAGCATCTGCAATGAAAGTATAGATTTGCTTGCGTCTAGTTTCTCGCAGATAAAAAAGGGGTGAAGGTGTTATTTCATATAACTTGTGTATAAAAAAAAGGAGGATGAACGTAGATATTTGTAACATAATAGTGAATACATTCGAGATTAAGCCTCTGTAATGCTCTTTTAAGTCTTTTAAGTAGGACTTAGCAAATTGGTTCAAACTTTTTGGAACTAACTTCCTCGGCTTTGCGGTTTCGCTTATTATCCAAAGGATTCACCGAATGCTTGTGTTTTTTAGCCTGACCTTATTTAGTGGCGACCTTCGAGCGAGACTAGCTACCAGTAAGTACATCGGCGAAAAAAATTAAGTTGTTAGACAGCCAAAGATTAAAACAAATTTAGGATATTCTCGTAATTTTTAAATAAAATTCGGACTCAACAAGTTGCATAATTAAAGAAAATAACAAAGTTATTAACTTTATAAAATTCTGTTAATTTTTTAATAGTCATATTTCTATATGTCTGATACTGTTTTTGTCACCTTTTTGTCTGACAAATAAATGTGGTATATTGAAAATAATATTTTTTATTAATCAATGGTATTGTCTAATCCATCTTATTTTCATATTATGCGTTAAGAAAAAACTGACCCATCAAATAAATCATGTACTCCTTTTATACAGAGCTATAATGATACAAGTATATATATTTTCTTCTTCTACCTGGCAATTTCCCAGCTATAGCCAGGGTCTGTCTTACATGTTGTGAATAGTTTTTGGCTATTTGTTTTTACGACCGGCCGTCTGCCTAACATCAACCCTCTTTTGGGAATCAACATTAATCAGTGATGTCTAAATACTCTTAGAAAGTATATATGATTCGGAAAAATCACATTGGTACTTGCCCGGGCCAGGATCGAACCCGCGCCTTTAGCGAGGAGAGGCGGGCCCTTTAACCACTGATCCACCACTGACTTGATATATATTTGATCATATCATATTACTACGACAAAAGATTGATTGAAGGAATAAAAACTTAAAAGAAAAGTTAGGATCGTTAATACTTACAAATGATTTGTTCATTGACTATTGGATAAATTATTTAGAAATACTAAGAAATTTATGATACTTAATCTCATTTTTATTGATATTTTTATTTTCATAAAAGAAAAAATGTCATAGAAACTGTTATATAATATTCTACTAACTAAACTTTATATGATATGTATCTATTTTTTAAATTTCGATAAAATCAAGCAATTTTTACTTACTTATGAAATATTGTCATGCAAATATGTCACTGTTTAATATTTCAGTACTATATTATATATTTTACACTTTGCACAACTAACAATAATAACGATATGTCCTAACGTTAACAACAAAACGGGAGGTATGTCTATTAACATATTCCAGGCACCTGAAATGTATCGGCGAATATTTTAAAATTAACCTGGAAATGTTTGTTTCTCAAACCTCATTCCGTTGTTAAAGAGCCCGTTAATGTTGTAAACCCTCAGAGCTTTCATACATTCAAAGGATTGCGGTTTTCGTGTAGACATTTTAAAAATTCTTTGTAACATTGGGCTTGTATTCAGGCATACAAATCATATTCAAAATAAATTAAGTCTTTTTACCTTTTAAATTGTATTGAAAACAAAAATTATACATCATGACATAATTTTATAGTAAAGAATATAATATTTCAAATTTCTATTTATATTTATCACCCTCAGTTTTAATCATTGAACTAGTTGACTTCCACGTTAATTTGTTTAACTTTTATTCTCTGTAAGCGGTAAATCGTATCTAGCCTTCCAGCATACACGACATATTCCACTACAAGTCCTTGAAACATTAAAATCAGTTCGTAGAATTTAACCGAAATAAACAAAAAAAAATATCAATACAAGGTTAATTTTATTCACGAAATATTATTTTTAATTAGTCGATTGTTTTTATTATAGTAAGATTATATAGACACTTGAAAATTACTTCAGTAAGACATTATATTTGTTACATAATAAACGGAACATTTGATTAATGATGACTTTGTTTGGCATGAAAGCTATTTAAGAAGCTTACTAAGAAGAATGCTCGTTTTTCAAAGTTGTTTGAAGTAATATTGCTCTTTAATAAAGACGCTCGAGACAAATTACAGGTAACTTTGAATACTGTTATGGATAAAATAAAATATAATACATCTTTAAGCTAAGCGAAATATTGTTAGCATTTTATTTGAATCTTTATTTTTACGAATGAATTATATTTAATTGTTACGGAATGTTCATAATTAAAACTGGTTTCCTTCAACCTTTTCAATGTTTTTTGTAATTAGAAACGAACTCTTTAAATTACTTTTGGTTAATACAATATAATTAAATTACTATTCACGGTGTATATTCTTCATAAATAATATTTACAGAGTTGAAATTTGTTATCCTTCAAATATTATAAATGCGAAAGTTCGTAAGGATGTATGGATGTATATCCAATATCTATACGTTTACTGCCTCTTTTCATAAAACTACTTGACGGATTTTACCATATTAACGTAATGTTGCTTAGAATCAAAATAAGTAATAGGGTAGAATTTATCAACAATTTTGTGAAGTTACTGCAAAGAATGACATGTGCATTATGTATGATATCTCTACCAGTGGATCATTTTAACTTTAACACAATTTCGAATACCACACTGACAAAATCGGAGACAAAACTAGTAATCAAATATATTAATAAGGAAAAAAATTACCACCACTTATGGTATAAAATTTTGTATCTTACTTACTACTTAATAAGTTAATTTTTTTGAAAACACTCAAAATCTGTGACATTTCTGAGATAGTATTCAATATCATTAAAAAGCACACATAGGTATAATAATAAGAACGATACTTTCTCTTAAAATTATAATACCTAAATATGATAATGTTTGTAAAATATATTACTAAAATATTAGGGAAGATGATGAAAAAGTAAACGGGCCACAGGTGTGTTGGCTGAATCTATTATATTATTTTTTGTTTCACCTCTCACATTTTGTTCACCAGAGACTATGTGTTAGACATTGACCGCTATATTTATACTTTTTACTAGTTTTAACTACACATATATGTATAGGATTAATATATTCGAGCTTTTGGATTAATTATAAATCGTTTTGTTACAACTTTCGTAAAAAAAGTAAATATGTAAGCAAATGATATTTTTTTATTAATAACTGTTATTGTTCTAATTAATAAAAGATGTCTTTTTTTAATTATTGTATCGTTTTGAATTTTTTAAAACAGTAGTCCTATTGGAACAAGTAGGTTACAAAACAGAAGTTAGATAAGTCTTGATATATTATATTTTTATATAAAACTATTTTTAAACCGGACACAGCTTTTAATGTTTATAAGAACCCTTGTCTCATTACCGTCTCCGGCTTGTCATGGTACAAGCCGAGATATGACTTTTAGCTCACCCTTCATCACCCCTCACGTATCATAGGCTGACATCTACCACAGAAATACTTTGTTGATTTATGCCAGTGTAATTTTAATTAAGGAATTTTAGTAATTTCATCTGATAATTCTGCCTTTTATGTTTTTATTTTGAAGAAAAACATTTCTATATAATTTAGCGTATACTATGTTTCTATAACTCTATTTGACATTTTGTCACCTATTTAGAAAATATATAAACTAAACTAGCTCTTAGGTAGGATTTGTTAAACTGTCAGCTCTCACAATATTATGTAGCGTAGGTCAACAGTCATTATTTTTTCTAGTTTATATATATGATGTTTGATATGGGTAGAGTATTTGTAACTAAATTATTCGTAGTACTTCATTTTAACTCTTTAAACTCTTAGAATGTTCTGGACCCCCGATGGAAAAGTATATGATTGCTATGTCCGTTGAGAATGAAATGAATTTAATAGTAGTTTACATAACACTATCCTGAATTCCCGTTTATACCACCGATTTATATAAAAAACAATTTTTAGTTTTATTTGTACTATCTCTTTTATAACTGATTTATATTCAAAAGTTTTGTTACATCTTTTGTACATTAAAGTTTTGGTTTAGTCACAACTCTCATTATAAAGGTAAACCATTTTATCATAAATGGCTTAACATTTTATGATTTTGTATTCATATGACATTTGGAAATGTTTTAAAATAAATTAACCTTTTTCTTGCATTAGACTTGGGAGATAATCTTTTAAAAAAGAATAGAAAAGTATAATCCTTTAACTTAGACTATTTATTTAGAACTAAATCTTATACTAAAGGTTATTCAATTGAACACCTGAAGTTATTATATTGGCAGGGTAAATATTTGTTCTGCAAACTTCGCTGCTTTGTACAAATTGGAGGATAACATTGTGTAACCTCAAACGACTCGTTCATTAAAAGTATTGTCGTCTTACAGTAACCAACTCAATTAATTTTTTTTTTTTAGAATGAACCTTTCTCATTTCATATATTGACATTTTAAATTTAGGTAATTCACAATATTAAAATTGAATGAATATGAGTGATAAATGTTTTATAATATTATATCATAATTATATTTTTTTTGATGACGTAGTGGAAACTCTTTTTACGAGCCGTCCAACCGGCCTTGGTGGGGCCGGAAGGGATGTGTGAGGCTCGGCCTGGGCAGGCCCCTACTCACTAAAACCACTGCGAAAGCCATCGGCCGCTATGTCGGTGTACCCCGGATCTGTCAGCGACAGGGCACACCAGCGACTGGCCGGTCCTGGCAAAGACCGGACTTACTGCCTCGGGGAATGGGGGCGATCCCGGCAATTAGGACCACCCCGACGACGCCGGGCTTTCAAAAGGGCCGGGTTACCACGCCGACCCCAGCCCGGAACACAGGGGTGCTATTGGAGGCGTAAGAATTGCCTCCGTCGCACCCCCGTACGTCGCCTGCGGGGGGAGGGAGCATCAGCCGCCCTCTCCCTTTCCCGCTGAGATGCCTCCTTCGTGGACATGACCGTCTCACAGAAGGAGGACACCGCCAACCAGGACACATCACTCTCGAGCATCTTCTCCACGACACTCGAAAGCGACAGGTCCACTCCGCCGAGAGCCGCCACAATGTCTTGGCGCTGCGCAGCCCATCTCGGGCACACCTCGAGGGTGTGCTGGGCCGAGTCCACCGCAGCGCCGCACTCATGGCAGCCTTCTACTATATCATAATTAACGTGTTGTTAATCAATATTCATACTCGTCATAGGACTTATGTTTACTGTTTCCAATTTTTTATAGATGAATTTGTATGGCGCGGCGTATAAAATCTAACATTTCGTCCCACATACGTTGTTGAAAATCCTGAAAAGTTAAAATCAATTAAGTCAACTTTATATACTGGAAAAGCCTAAGAAGTAATTTGAAATAAATACTAGTTTTCAATTTCATACACATGTTTACATAAAAAAAGTAAGGAACAAATTTTAAGGGCGAAGGTGAAATAGGGTCATATATTTTAGATATAAAATAACATTTCATACAATATTTATAATTTGGAAAGTACTAACAATTTAATAATAACGTAAAGGACGGAAAACAATAAAAAAATAGTAAAATAATTACAAAAATTGTTTAAAGTTGTCTATTTCTTTTTAGACTTATTGTTTAAATAATATATTTAATTTGAATGAGACGAATAGGAAACGCGAAAAAACGTCTATTATCTGCTTTTGAGTCCCAATATTAACGACTAACTTTGTAACTATAAAATATGTCCTATACAGTCATAAAGTATTGTTATGGCACAACTTCTAACGACTAGATATTCTACAGTATTAATTGTTGTGACTTACAAGAAAATTTTATTATGAAGTTATCATCATGATTGGTACATGGAATCTATATAATATAGTTTATATTTATATGAAATTTATTATAAGCATCAACTACAAGATCGAATGGCCCTAGTTTGAAGAAAGTTCTTTGTATGTTTTTTTCAATTTCAACATGTTTTATATGTTGATTTTATATCTTTATTGTTATACTAGTTTTTGCCCGCGACTTCGTCCGCGTTAGTTTGGTCAAGAGTAATATATGTAGGTATAGCTGACCAGGCGAACTCTATTCCGTCTTAGAGGCCATAAATAATCAGGTTTTTCCTGTTTCAATCAAACAATGATTGACATATTAGTTAGTTGTCAAATCTAATGTCAAAAAAAACGTTTGTATGGGAAATAGAAAAGGGCTGTTTTTAGGGTTTTCCCGGCAATTATTTCAAATTTTCTCACCTTTTAAACCTTCCCTGGACTTCCAGGAGTATTTCAAGACTAAAATTAGCCAAATCAGTTCCGCCGTTCTTGAGTTTTAGCGAGACTAAGGAACAGCAATCCATTTTTATATATATAGAAGAAGAAGATTACTAATGACTATCACTTTCATAATTTCTTTCGTAAGTAATATTATATTTATGGATAGTAAGCATTTTCAGAAGAAATATTTGAATACAGTGATTAAAATTATTTTTAATGTTAAGAATCGGAGAATAGAAATTATACTTTGAAATTAAAAGCAAATGAGATAATACTATTAATTTAAATTTGAAATTTAAACTTGTATTTAAAGTACGGAACTCTCTTCTCTCTAAAAAAAATACTTTTAAATGACATGTATCAAATAAAATATGTTAATATTTATTAAACAATGATGTTGTGATATTTCGCCGTCATTTCGGTCTGATATGAAGCCTCATGACAATATGACTAAACAATAATATATAAATGAAAACAATCGTTTACCAGGTGCAAATTTGGTTAGCTGGTTCATTAATGAAAAAAATGTTTAATATAAGAATGGATTATAATAAAGTTGAATTTAAAATACTGACAAACCTATTTTATATTATAAAAACAGTAAATATTTATATAACAATTGCTATTTAATATTTCGTATACTATTCCAAATATATTCACATCTGTGAATTTCAGATTTTTATTTGTATTTTTTGAAACATTTCATGATTGTATATGAAACTGTTGAGATATTTATATCCAGTATTTTAGGAACAATTTGATCAGAACAACCGAAACTTGTAACGTCACGTTGGTTGAAGGTACACTGAGTTGGATTGATATGCGTTTACCTTCCTCTAAAATGTAAATTTAACATCACGAAACATAATTGAAATATTTTTTAATATACAAAGAACTAAGGCTATGTCGTTCACCATACGTATACATTAATTCTTTAAAAAGACGTTAACAACGACGAAACAAGGAAGATTTTTCAGAAAGTAAATAAAAGTTAAAGAAGTTCTATCCAAAAAAACTTCTATACTTAATTTTTTTTTGTTTCTCCGCCTGTCACTTTGTAATATTCTACGATGAACAGTCTCAATGACAGTTTAATACGGATGTAATTAAGAACTCATCAAATTATATCTTACATTAAAAATAGACTTTCGCTTTTTGTTTTCCATTCAGAAAAAAAAATCACTTTAGGTAAAAGTAGTGCCGTAATCATAAATTGTCACTTATCAATGTTATGATAATACAATTGCTGATCATAAGAAAGAAGTAATATTTTGATTCAATTAATCACTCATGAATACTTGGAATTTTGTTCCAAACATTGGCACAACTCTTGGATAGATATTGTTTATTTTTAAAATGACTGGATAGAGTCCAGGAATATTAATGAGAGATGTTAAATTCTCATCTCCGGAGAAACTCATTGTACCACCTGTCAGAAGCACGAGGAAAGCAATGTTGAAGGTTTTGTATAGATTATATAAGAAAAACTAATATTACAAAATCTATACAAAAACAATTGAATATAAAGTGAGTTCAATAACAATGTTCATTGATTATTATTATTATAAATTCGATTCCAGATTAATATTTAATGTGCTACTATCTATAAATTTGAATTAAATCAATAAAAGATAAAAAGTTTTCCATTTCCCGACTGCTATCCACAGACGTAACCAAGAGTTAGTTTTTTCGTTGTGTTATGAATTTAAATAAGCGACGATAAATCAAATTTACATAATATAAATACTTAACTTATAGTTTTCTATACCCAAGAAATTCTCAGAACTATATCAGGAAGAAAATAATAACTTAAATGATAAAAATTCGTATGGCAAAAGATATTTTGAGCACTATTTTTACATATTATTTACCTCGAAGCCCCGTCCTCTTGAAGAACTAAGGGACTTAAATGTCAAAAGTATAACAATTTGAAATAGTCTACCATCGAACCCCACGACAGTTATATATACTTAATTTTTTTTGGTTATCTTATCAGTTATCACTAACGTACAAGATATATGTGTCCTAAACTAGCTCTTAACAAATTTAATTTTTTATTTACAATGGTCATTTTTTCTCAGATAGGGCATATAGGAAGAATAATATCAGTCTTCATAATATTTAAAACAAATTACATACTGGCTTTTTTATTTATTATTCTCGTTTATTGAAAAACACTACATATATGTATGTATATTAGTTAATCCAACTTATTAATTTAAAGGTTGTAACGTGGTTATCCTGTGATTTGTCATCGAATATCTGTTGAATGTCATGTTAATCGAGCTCTTGTCTTGTCTCATTGCTTACATATGTATTTGGATTACATTACATGTGGATTTTAATTTTAATGCCTTGTCTTTTTTTACCCTTTGTAACAGTTTTAAACGTCAACAGTTTCAGTTCTGCTTATTAAAATTAGTAATGTTTCCTTGTGGAGATAAATTTTAATATAAATAATTTATTCCAAAGACAGAAAGCGATACTATTGATTTTAGTTTTTCATCAAATAAATGTATTTATATTTTGTTGGACATAACAAAAAGTTGCGAAGTTATATAAAAAAATGGTAATTTTATGTAGAAGACTTACAAAATATAAATTATAAGTATTTGAGTTTTCTTTATACCAGTTTTGGAAACATTCATTCTTAAGTGTCGACAATACTTATTTAAAATCTATATTTATAAAAATGAATTGCTGTTCGTTAGTCTCACTAAAACTCGAGAAAAGCTGAACGGATTTACCTTATCTTAGTCTTGAAATGTTCCTGAAGGTTCAGGGAAGGTTTAAAAGCTGAAAAAATTAATTCATTTCCGGGAAAACCTTCAAAACAGCCCTTTTCTATTTCTCATACAAACGTTTTTTTTACATTAGATTTGACAAGTAACTAATATGTCAATCATTCTGGCGCACTTCAGAACACAGAGATTTATACATAGCTTAAAGGTAAACTCCAAAAATATAAATAAAAAATCAGAACAAAGAAAAAAGTATCACGTTTGACGATATTGTGTTACGATCATAGTTACGATATTCTATGAGAGCATCTACCTTTGTGAGAACTTTCTTTACTTTTGTGATCGATGAATACAGTTCGCCCGGTCAGCTTTACACATATTACTAATGACGAAATTAACGCGGACGAAGTCGCGAGTAAAAACTAGTTATTATATAATAATCCCTCTGTGAAATAAATTTATTATTATTATTTCTCGTTAACATAAAAAAATAACAGAAAAATCAGGCACTCTTAACTTGAGATTTATATATTCTGAAAAGGGAATACATCATTAAGCTAGATTCAGCTCAGTAGAGTTTCCTCTAAAAGCATACTACTTACGTAGAACTCAATGCTCCATTAAGAATAGGTAATATATACGGTATAGTAGCTCGGACTAAGGCTGCCTGTTAGAAAAGTAAATTGTAAAGACGAATTCTAAAAAATTACCGTTGTGTAATAAATGTTTTATTTCAATTATTATTTGTAGTTATATGAAGAGAACACACACAATGGCATATTATCTTTATCAAGAATACTCTTTTGGCGATAATATGTAATAAATGCACCTGCATCTTGTTTGAAATCGCAAACCCGTCTTGAGAAAGCATGGTGATTAATGCACTGCCCTTCTCCATGTGAGAAGAAGTTAGCTCAGCAGTGGGCTCTGATAGGCTAATGACGATGATGATTATTATTATTTTAATAAAATAATAACCACTGTAGTTATTTTTTAAGAGTGATATAAATGTTTAGTATTTAAAAAAAATTTAAACTGTATAAAATGACAATCACTTTTGCAAAAACTCTGTTGGACTTTATTTCTTTTTTATTACATGACATTTGCTCATGCAAAATAAATATTTTACTTTTATTATTGTTGATGTGAAGAGTAAAAAGTTACTGTAAAATAATGGGACTTCTTTTGAAACATTAGGTAGAATAAAGCGTAATATACATCAAAACTCTTACTATTTTTCTTTTCAGAATGATAAATAATAACCATGTAAGCTTAAAAACTAGAAGAAGACACATTTATTACATTATAAATGTGTCTGTTTGTGTTACAACAAATTTCACTGTTTCAAATAACTTTTTATTGTTTCCTAATATAATACTAGAACTTAAACTCACCAGGTCTATCTAAATCAAAACAAATGAATGAGATAATTAAGGTTAACTTTTTGTCTAGGTTCATGCTAATGACTCCCTAATATCTTACAAATCGTTTTTTCCATACATACATATATTTACAACATCTAACATAATTAACGCACACCCTCAAACAACCCAATTAGAATATAATCATATAAACGCAATGCATACACCAAATATTATTTATATATGCGTTTGCACTTTTTATTTGTGAAATTAGTTATCCCAATTTCGTGAAAATAATATGGTCAGCTATTCACCAACACTCCGCTGCACACGCACACACAGACAGATACAATGTACATACTTTCCGCGCCCGCGCCCCTCTCTCCGAGTCCCGTCCGACAATAATAAAAAGTACCTAGGTAATAATAAGTATACGAAATAACTACATTATGGTTTATGATTCTTCTTTCCATCACACTTTTCAGGCTTGAGATTGTCGACATTGAATTTTCTTTTTAATGTGAAGCCAATATTTCATAATTACTGGTTTGTTAAATTAAATTTCTAAATAAGAATTATTAAACAGCTGATAACGCGTGATTTGATTAGACACCACAATACCTACGACAAAGTTAAACAAATTTGGCGTGTTTAAATGGTGTGAATCAAAATATTTACAATCATTTAAAGATCATAAACAAACTTACAGTTTATTTTGCACTCGCACGGCGTTGTCGTTTTAAAACATTTTTAAAATGTCCATGTTTTCGCAATTGTGGTTTTATTTAAGATAATACTGCAGTGTCACTTTTCACTTTTACAAAGGCGGTTATTATCTTATTTTTTAGTTACTCAGCACTTGTTGTCTCTGTGTTATAAACTAGCGATTTAATTCGCCCCCACAAAAAAAAGTCGAGTGGCGTCAAATCAGCTGATTTGACGCCACTCGTCTAGGAGGTCAATGGACACGTGCGTAGGTATTTGATGTGTGCCTGCTGTCGCTGTTGGTGTTGCGTGCGTTGGTATTTGTAAAATACTATTTTAGCCTTGAAACAAGATCAGATTTCTTTAATTGAATGATGATTACTAATTTAATATTTCATTTTAAAAATCTTAATACCCTGACTTACGATCCATTTTCGTTTCTATGAAGTGTTTAGATGACTGTGTGTAGGATGACTGTAATTTACTTAGTTCTATCTAAATTTCAGAAAAAAATGACTTACATAAAAAACAAATTACTTTCAGGATGTGCGTTAATTATGTTACATGTTGTATATGTATTACTTACCACAGTGGGGATGACTATAATAAATAAATTATATTTTCTTTTATTATTTAAAAATTTATTCTTCATTTAATTTATATTTATTCACAAAATCTATAAATTGACAGTTTTGTTGTTCTATTTATAGTATTTTTTAAATTTTATCTGAATAATTGAAATATTCTTATTTAATTGGTTTAAATGCAAAACATATTTATCTTCTTAATATAAAGTAAAAATAAATAGATACAGTATAAAGTATTGTAAAGAATAGTAATAACTATACATTTTATTACGCTTCCTGAGAAAAAATAAAAAAATGTTAATGTATAGAACGGTGTTATTGTTCTGAAGCGACTTTTACCATACAACCCAAATAAGATAAAATGTACTCCATAACTAATATAAAATGCAAGTCAACACCTAATTATTCATATATTATATTGTTCAGGAATGCTTATGAGCATTAATAAATTTACTTAAATTATCATTACCATTAGTCATTATTTCAATTTAATTAAAGAATCATTATACATACATATATTATATAATAAGTCTATTATCATCATTATTATCAACAAATGGTTACTAAAGCTTATTTTTCTACATATTCGAGAAAATCATGTTTGGAGAGGTATTTTTAAATATGACGTATATTTGAACAAAACCCGTTTACATCGATATTCGCCGGCGGGTAAAGGGCATATTATGAGAAAAATCAATGAGCCGATTCCATATTTCAGTTTCCCCGCTTGACGCTTCGCAAAGCGCATAAACCGTAGGGAGGTTCGATTAAAATTATATTTCATAAGTTGGTTTCCGAAAATCTTACTTTCTTTTTGATAATCATAATTGTAACACAACATATATTTGTTTATTCACATAGTTAATATATTTAGCTAGCATAAAATGTTGTATCAAATTGATGATACTTGAAAATGGTAGCAGCTTATTTTTATTAAATACATGTTATACCTACACTAATTACGTGTTGTTCTATTACGAAGCAATATTATTAAGGCGGATGTTACTCACTGTTCAACTTATATAGACTTTAAAAATACCGAATTATTTCAATTCATATATAGTGAATTTCTCTCAGATTTTATGGACTTTTCCTGCTTGGGTATTCAATTTGTTCGAAAACAATCGCTTCGCCAGCTAATAATACACTCAATAAAAGTATTCGTTACTTCATTATTTTAATCAACTCATCTACTTTATATTAATTATAAATAAAATTCAAACAAACTTTACAACGTATCAACTAAAAAAGCATATTTAAATATAAATTACCAGACACCTAACGCCGTCTCATTTAACGCCTAGGGCCATATATATTGGGGGGAAAGTTAATAAAGCGATGCCATATCCAGTTTAACGCCTGACTTCTCAATCTATATGTTATAAAGACATATATACATATAAAAAACTGTTAACTGCGCCATTAGTATTGATTATGAAATTATTATGACTGGTGTTAAAAGTATGTTTTGATTGGTTGCTATGAAGATTGATGGTGAATTAAATGCAGTGAATGTCCTATCCTATCATCTGAGCTTATTTGTTGGTTTCATAGTTAAATTGTAACTTTTTGTCAAATTCGTAATCATTTTTTTTAATATCCTCTATTGTCAACTACTATTATTATCACTAACTAATATTATATCATTTTTTCCTTGAAATTAACTAGATGGTAAGATAGATAAGATTGTCGTGTCTGTGTGTGTGTGTGTGTGTGTGTGTGTGTGTATGTATCTGTCTGAGGCAACATAGCTTCCAAACGGATGATCCGATTTTAACCTTTTTTCTAAGTAACGCCTGCCCAACAGTTCAGGAATTATTTGGATTAGCCATCTCTCCCTTGTGATAAAAATAATACCACTTTTCGTCATTTACGTGACCTTCATCAATTATTATTTATGAAATAAAAACCTTAAAACTGTGAGAATAAAGCTGAAAATACACTATCTTACTGAGGAAACCGGGTTGTCATGTAAACTTCTTAACTTTCGAAATACAAATCAAAAGTTATCAACTTTATTCTTAAACAAGGTTTTGAAATATTCTGAAAAAAATAATATCGGTAAAGTGCAATTTTGACTTAGCTACTGAAGGTTCCAAACTGATTAGACATTTTTAGACTGTTCCCTGTACTCGTAAAATAAGGGGGTAGAATACTTTAATAAGTGAATACATGTACAATACTTGCCGAAAGTCACCATACAAAATCTACAGAAAGACTCTATCACTTTTTATTCACTTAATGTATAAAAATATACCGTATTTATATAATTGGAAATATCTTTTTTGACAAGTCTGTATATGGTTTCAATTCATACTTAGTAAAATTTCTCACCTCACAGTCAAATCTTCTAACGAATAACATGAGCCTATAAGGGACCAGTTATTTATTTTTGAGGTACGGAACTCTAATAAACCCGAATGAATTGCCGTCAAGTTTGAAATTCTCCGCCCTTAAATGAACCAAAACTTCCCAGTTTTATAAACAGTTACTGCAACGTTATTAAGATGACAACACAAGTCTTTCTATAATTCTATAAATTGGCTATTCCGTAATCTACTGGTTTTTTCTGTCATCTAGATGCTAGATTTTTCTATAGCAAAAGAATTCCTTTACACGTGTTATAAATATATGTAAACAGGTTTCACCGACGATTTGCTTGAGACAAAAGGTGTATACTAAGTAGATAAATAGGTTTATATTTAATTAATTATTACTTTATAAAATCCCATAATCTGAATTATGTTATTTATTTTATATTTTTAACTCTAATAGCTATATTAAAGTTAAAATAAGTTGTAAGATATCTTATCCACAATTGTTTTTCCAGTATCATATGTATAAAGACTTAAAAAGACATTACCTCGAATTAAATATTTCCCTATTTATTACCCGTCTAATATAGTATCTGAAATAAAGATTAATTTGCGTCATAGTTTTATAGAATGACATAACATATTTAAGAATTTTTTATCCTTTGTAAGGTTTCATGACATAAGAATAATAAAATACTGAAATTTTAAAGTTCACAAACTTACATTTGGATTCATATATTATTATTTGAGACAAAAGCTTACAGTTTATATTTGAAACCGAACCTAGGTAAACAAGTTTAAAAACGAAGTAATTTCTACTTATAGAGAAACAATGAGAGATCTATTCTAGATTATAGACATAGAAGATTCGAGAACATTTGCAGTGACACTGACTTTAATTACTCCAATGCGGTCTTTGACAGCTGACTCGAAATAATTGTTATGTAAGCAAAAGTAACAAGTTTTCAAGGAACTCCCTCAAGTTGTTGAAACTAAAACTTATATTTAGTTTGTTATTTTTTATCTCCTAACAAAATTAGAAATTCGCTTAACACAAAAATATTGATTGATTATTTTGAATTATCAGTCATAGAATTACAATCATAACGAAACAAATCATAAAATAAATTCGAACAACAAAAATATAATGTTATTAAAAATTGTATGATGCCAAAAAATAAAATAATTGAAAGTTCCTGATTAAAATAGTCCTCAGTCACTCGACATTTTTATAATTAAAGCGTACCACGAACCGAAGCGACCTAATCAAGAAGCTTATTAAAATGTTATCAGACTGTGTTCAGCGTAACCAGACTTCAAACTAATCAGAGATAAAATGCAAATGATACTTTCATTATCATTTCCGTAATTAAAATTTGTACCTGGGCAGTTACGTAAACTGCAATATTGGCTGGGATTTTGTCAACGTATGTATATTCTATGTAGGTGAAAATAAAATAATCAGTGTACTACATTTATATATAAGGAGACAGGCATAAATTATATCTTATATCTAGCATCATCAACCCTTGTCAAACAGATGTCTTAACAATGCAAGCCTGACATAAACATGAATAAGCTTTGTTCTCCTTTACCTTTAATTACCTTTAGATTTGATATAATATATATAAGTATATATAATATGAGTGTAATTCACAATAATCCTTTAACACTTATTTGGACTTAGATTTTGCATTGATTTAATTGCAATCCTTGTTATGTCATTATTGATGATAATATTCAAAAGGATTGGATATTTCTAAAGATAAATATGTAGTATGTATAATGGAGATGAGTGAAGGTGAGAGAAAAATGTACTTGAAGCGATACATATTGCTTCAATATGAATTTAATGTCTAAAATATACTCTTTTATAAGTTTGAGTAGAATATAAACAATTTGGTAACTTTTGTATTAATTTTTGTATTAATTTTGCATTATTTTCACTCGCTAATTTAAAAAACACTGTTTTATAGGTGTCCTGTTGTTACGACAAACATTGAATGTTGATAAGAAAGATATTTTATGCATTAACATACTAAACGTTTTGTCAAAATTTCTTGGATAGTCGTTTTTCCGAACTTTTCCCATTATTTAAATGAACGATGTAAAATTTTGGCGATTAAAGTTAACTTAAGTTCTGAGTGTTGTTGTAGGATGCTTTTTATGAAAGTTTGAAATAAATGGAACTGGTTATATTGGAAAATATATTATATACGATTTAAAAGTAATTGTCAAATATTTTCCGTCGCATCTGTTGAAACAGTAAACTCTACTATCTTGTTTGTATAACGATTTTATCATACTAAAACAGAAAGTGAATATAAAGAGAGTTGAAGAGTGTAAATATGCTATTATTCGAGGATATTTATTGTTTTCCTTAATAACTAAACTTAAATTACTGTTTTTCAAATTGATATATACCCCATCGTTTGGTTTCTTGATTTTCTGATATTGATTAAGTATATCAAGTAAAATGCAAAAGCAAAATCCTTCTCCAATAGCTGTTTATGAAGCAATCTCAATATTATAAAAAACATATTTTAATTAATTTTCCCAAATGTTGATATAGACTTTAAATTTTAAAGCCACTTGGATTTCCTTATTATTATATTTGAATATAACCGTAGTATTATTCTCAAATAAAACTGACTGAATGTGATTTTCTTAGTAACTTTAAAAATAAACTTTTCATGCTTTTAAAGATTAAAACTTCAAAATTTCCCAATTACATTATAATTCATAATTTTAGTTTTGATAATCCAAATAATATTATAAATATATACTATTAATTAGTATTGTGTTTAATGTGAAACTCATATATCTTTAGAATGGTTGAAAAATATGCTTGTATATTATAAGAGTGTTTTGAAAATAATTAATATAATTACTTTTATTTGTTTCTTTTCTTGCTTTATAATATTTTATTAAACATTATATGAATAAGTTTATTTTTTTATAAATATATATCGACAAGCCGATCTCAATAAAAGTGGGAGGAGACAAAGAAGAAGATAAGCATATATCGGACAATAAATTCTGTCATTCTTTGAAGAGTCTGTCATTCTTTGAAGAGTTATTTATAGCTCTATAGCTATCTGTAGCTCTTATCTTATCTATATAGCTCTTATTTTGTATCCGAAAAGTAAATTCAAATGACCATTATATACAGTAACTCAAATACAATTTGTGTAATTGGCTTTTATGTAACTGTCCACAAATATCAATACCAATATTAATATATAAATACTAAACCACCATTGTTTGGAAAGAATCCAAATTAAATCGAGCTGAGACATTTCAAGATAGTTGCCGTCCTTTCTTTGCCACAAATTATAGAGTTCTTGATTATTTTTTGTAAAACAAGCTAAATGACTTGCGTATGTCATACATTCATTTCGATATATTTATATCTTTAAAATTAATATATTAAATATAAATAGGATTGCAAAATTTAAAATGAAAAAACCTTATGTTTTAAATGCAATAAAAATACATATTTATTTAAACAAAATTAATATTCAAAACATCAGCATAACACATAGACTTTGAATTATGTTTGGGGTACGTGCAGTTTGTATGAAACCACATCATAAGAGGTGTATGTATGAAGACACGTGACACAGACAATAATTGTCACCTGCTGTTGGTTAACATACATATTGTCTTGAGTACACGTTCTTCATTTCTCTCTGAATACAACGCCAAAGATAACGAAGACGCTGTCAAATAATGACATATATTTAATACTCAACAAACTCATAAGTAATTAGTGTTTGGAAGATTTAAAGTGAAATAAGAACATTTTCCCAATTTATTTCTGCTTTAGTAGATTCAAACAAATGAATTAAAGATACATAGAAATGAAAATATAAATAATAAAGATGTTTCATATACGACTTACTATTTTTTTTAATCAACAAACAACATGGAATCTGATGTCCAGTAGAAAAATTACAGAATATGGAAACATCATCAAAAGCTATTTACTAGCAAGTAGTTATAATAATTAAGTTCATATAAGTATGTAGTACAAAAGTAAAGAAGAAATAAGTCATTCGTAACATTTAATTTTCCGTAACATATGTCATATAATTTTTAAATTGTTGTGAAACATGAACTTATAGTCAGTGGTGGCCTAGTGGTTAAAGGCCCGCCTTTCGTGTACGAAGACGCGGGTTCGATCCTGGCAAGTACCAAAGTGATTTTTCCGAGTCATATGTACTTTCTAAGAGTATTTAGACAGTACTGACGGACAGTGAAGAAAAACATCGTGACGAAACCTGGACTTATAATTTCACAATTGTAAGTTTGAAATCACCAACCCGTCTTGAACAAGCGTAGTGGTAAATGGTCAAACCTTCTCCATGTGAGATGTGGCCTTTACTCAGCAGTGGGCTCTGATTGGCCGATAACGATGAACTTATAAATCAAAATTACTTAATATATATATATATATATATATATATATAATCATATTATAATGTTACTTGTAACATGTAAAAGTGTAACTACTATAATTGAAGAAATATTTTATATATACCTACATTTTTTAATCGAAAGCCACGGTAAATGACACCAAATTAGAGACTGAATTTATTTTAAATTTAACTAATTAGATCGTTCTTTCAACCTAATTCAAATCATTATTGTATCTAATTCTGAGAATAAAAAAAAAACATAAACCAAAATTAATAAGCCTGTAATGTCGGTTGCTGCTCCATATTATAAACACAAATATCCCGCATACACGCAACAAATGCGAATAATTTTATAATATGTTTTGATTAAATTAATTAAATATTATTAACAAACCTTCATTACATTTCAGTGAAACAATGCAAAATGTTTTGAGCTCGGTATCTCATTATGATTGTATAATTGCTCTAGATTTTGTATCTAGATGTGAAAATGTAATGTTGTTTAAAGCTGTATCTGAATTATTTATGTATAAAATGTGAGTGGTCAACAATTTACTAGTATCTTATTCGAGTGAAAGAAAGAAATATGTGAAATACTGTTTTATAAATATATATTTATAAGTGTTTGTAAAATTGGAATATGGTTCTGGAAATAAAGTGATTTATTATTATTATTTTTCCTATATATCTCCCTAACAATAGGGGCAGATATTCCCGTCACACGGGTATATGACCAAGTGTTTCTGGAAAAAAGTCAGTCAGTCAGTCAACTCATTATCGGATTCCAAAAACTTAAGTACTATTCGGCAGGTATTCAGAATTGTAGCTTTTTGCATTCTGATGTATGCGAGTGGTGGTAAATCCAGAATTTTTAAACTTTGGTATAAGTGTTTGTACTATATAGTTTAAAAATCATAACACATCAATTTTAGCAAAGTGATGACTTATTGATTTTTTTTAAATATAACATCCTTCATATTGTTCGATTAAAGATCATATGTACGTTTAACACAAGTTACATTTGTTACACTACGTACAAAGCGTTTCCAGTTTCATATTCAATAACCTACCTTCATACTATTTTTGAATTAAAAACTAGGAACATTATTTATATAGTATCACGATAGAAAATGTTGCTAATGAGGAGACCATTGCAAAAGATTTTTTTATATACATTACTAAAAAATTAAAACATATTAAACAATTGAATTAAGAGAAATGTAATGAGTTTACCAATAGTTTATTTAGTTAAAATAAATACAAATAGCTGTCAGTTTTTTTTCCTATACCTATATTGACACTGTCATGGCCTAAGACGTGTGATTGAAAACATCTAAATTCCCCATGTTATATTTTTTCAATCAACTCTTGGTGAAAATGATAATAAATATTAATTCAGCATATACATATTAAGCAAGTTCTTATTAAAAATGTAATGCAAAGTTTGGTTTTATTCATTTACCTTTCATATCTCTGCTGTAATATTTTGTCAATGTGTCCAACCAAAAATAAATATTGAACGAAGGCCGCAAATTTGAATCAAATATATACTTGTTAATTTAAAACATTGGCCATGTATAGCAAACAAGGTAAAACTTCCGTTTTAAACTGGTCGGTTTAAAACTTATTTGTCATGTTTCCAACAGAACAAAATTTAAGTGACTTTGATTTTTTATTTAATGAAAATGTTAGATATTGCCGATAAATTATTTAAACATTATAAACCTTCCACCATTGCTAGCAATAAAATAACACAATATAAAGTTATGCGAGTTCTATCTATAGTTATTATAAGAATATTTTTATCTTACACTAAATACCAGATAAGCCATGTTGAACAAGTAGTTGACTAGCATTCAAAGCACCTGCGATCGTCTTTACAAGGAAAATCATTTCCACGTTGTTACGTTCTCTGTTGTACAAATCGATGAGGCAGAAAATATGGTCGGGTTCCTTTTTATAAAGAAAAAGATTTTATAACTTATCTTACCAAATTCACATTTTTCTTAGTTTTATATTTTGACAGAAATTAATAAGAGTAAAAACTGAAAGACACTTGTTTTCAAATATTAAAAGTAATAAACCAATTAATAAACTGTGTCAAACAAACTGCATTTAAAAATTTTCAATAAACTCATATAATCGCCAATATTTCATATAAAATTATACTGGGCAAAATATTTTTATTTTCTCTTTTAATTATCGACAAAATCTAATTGTTTAATCTTAATCATTCTTCGGTCAACCGAAGACCTAGACTAGTCTAGACTTAAAGTCTAACCTTTTAATTTTATTGCGAGTTCAATCAAAACAGAATGGGACGTCAATTAATACTTCTGGACATCTCAGTGTATTGACCTCAGTCAAACAAATTGTTAAATATAAAATATTATTATATTTATATATGTATATTACTGATTCTAGTTAAAAAAAAGCTGTTTAGGAAATAAGCTGAAGGTGAGGTTAAACGCAATTTGAACAAGTCGTGCGAAACATATTTGATTTGTATCTACAAATTTACATAACATATAAAAGTTTTGTACATAGTTTAGCTATTCCTAAAACTGTAGCATTTTTGTTTATTACTATAAATATTCTAAATCATACTAAAAGTCATTAAGATTTTAATATTTACCATCTGCGTAGTGAATGTAATTTAAAGTCATTGATTTTTTCTGCATATGACGAGACATTTGCTAAGTTTAATATAGTATAATTAACTTCGATAAGAAATTGAGATGTTTTATTTGATGCGAAACTTAAACCGCTCTTAGTCGAATACGACTTAGAATTCTAACGACAGTATCTTTAGTTTAAGTTGATGTCGTCTCGCTACATTTGAAGTTTTTTATTCGTAAATCTTCGAATATTTTAATATGTTATGGAAAGAGAAACGTGATACGCTGCGTATGTAGTATGACGATGCAAACTTGGACTAAGCGACCAGGCTTCCTTTGCGAGCGGAAGCCATTTTCCTTCTTTCATAGAAATTACCATTAACACTTGCCTAACATTTAATGATGATTGATATTTTAATATATAACTGGTATATCACGATTCAGTCAAATAAATAAATATTTATACTTCTTCTCCCGACTTTCATTTTAGATACGATAACATCAAAAATTTAACGACTATTCACAAACTCTCATCAATAAATTAAAACATTATCTTCATTCAAAGCCGATAATTTTACATTAATAATAAATATTTTGGTCTTATTTGGATAACTATTTTATGTATTTTAATATCTATTGTGTGATACAAAAAGTCTACATAAATTATATCCTTTAAAAACTCAAATATATGGAAAAAATGCGGTAGTTCTTTTGATGCTTTTTATATAGACTAACAGGGTTTTTACGACGTCTGGTGATAACATTTCCATTACAGGCGCCTGTTTGTTGCGCCATCAATTATAATATACTAGATTCTGGCTGATTCTTCTTTATGTAATGATTGCATGAATCAGGACCTTTAACATATGTTAAAATAGATTTATTACATAGTAATACATAATATGTATGTGTAATATTGAGAATCTAAACACGTGTTTCCAAAATATAAATTATAGTTAAGAAAATATGTGTACCTATGTACATATATCCATATGTACCTGTGCGTGCAATGGATATACATACACACATATAAAATGTCGCGTCTCTGCATATAAAATGTAATCCTTCTATTAATAAAACATTCACTTTCTTGAGTAAAAAAAAAATGCATTAAAAGAGTTTTAAATTTTACTTCAAAAGAAGAATAGATTAATTAATTATTGGCAATTATATATTTATCTTTTTTTATCATGGTTATTTAATCTAAACTAATATAATAAAGAGGTAATATTTTTTTTGTTTGTTTGTTTGTTACGAATAGGCTCAAAAACTACTGGACCGATTTTAAAAATTCTTTCACCATTATGATTGTACATAAACTGCAAACTGTATCGTGTAAACTGCAAACTGTATCGTGTATCGTGTAAATTGCAAACTGTTTCGTGTAAACTGCAAACTGTATCGTGTATCGTGTCAACTGCAAACTGTATTGTGTATCGTGTAAAAACTGTATCGTGTACCGTGTAAACTGCAAACTGTATCGTGTAAACTGCAAACTGTATCGTGTATCATGTAAACTGCAGACTGTATCGTGTATCGTGTAAACTGCAGACTGTACAGTATATACTACTGCAGTAGATATACTTCATACAAAAAGCTTCTAAAGAAGAGAAAGCTTGAGATATTACATCATCATTAAAAAAAGTGGGCAAATTCATATACACAAAATAAATATTACATTTCAAAAAATGATAGGAATTATTTGTACATTTTAAAAATCTACTTTATTTTCTAACATTAAAAACTATTTTAATATCCAGAGTCTCAATGTTTAAGTTTTCATAAAATATATATTTTCATTTAAAAAAAGTCTCATCAAAATGACCAATAAATTCAATTGCCATTATGATGTTTCTTTTTTAAATAGGATTTTTTAAATAACCATTTCAAGTCTCTTCTACCTGGCAATTGTCCAGCTTTAGCCAGGGTCTGCCTTACATCTTGTGAACAGTTTTGGCTAATTGTTTTTACAACCAGCCGCCTGCCCGACATCAACCCTCTTTGAGTATAGATAACCATTCCAAGTAAATTTTATAATTATACCTTATAGTAATTGACTAACCTATAATATAATCAAATTAATTTAACGTCTTAAAATGTAAGCAAAAATACAACTGAATCAATATTACCGATTTTTCCTCAATTTTAATGGAACTTATTAATTTTAGAGTCGAATGGGGAAAAGTGTTCAAGTTAAAAAAATACCAATTTAAAAGTAGATCGTGAAAATAATATTAGTTTTAAAATTATATTTAAAAATAAAACTTCATTTTATCATAATTCTATACTTATATTTATATTATATTGTTAATTTTGTATATATATATATATATATATATATATATATATATATAATAAAAGAAAGTCGTGTTAGTTACTCCACTTATAACTCAAGAACGGCTGAACCGATTTAGCTGAAAATTGGCAGGGAGGTAGTTTAGAGCCAGGAAATTGCAATAAGATACTTTCTATCCCGTTCGAAAGCATTCCCGTGGAACTTGACATGAAACGTCAGTCACTATAAAACGTGGAATAACGAAACACAATTGACAGCTATGCAATTGACGTATAATGACAGATATGTAATGACGTAATGATGACAATTTGTAAAAGATCTACTATATGAAATTAAGTCCGGTTTACCATCCTGACGCTGTAACTTGGAAAGGTCTCGGGCTCCGTGAGGTTTATAACAAAAATTTCAACAGAAAAGCGGGAAAATCTTTTGTCACATACAGCGCCATCATACATAACATGTACTATAAATCAATATTTTAAGTAGATGGCACCGGTGCATGATACATTGTTTGAAAGCTACTGATTGTTCTCTGCTCAGTTAATTTCATTTGACAAACGGATATTGTGTTTGTAGTTTGAACTCTTCAAAACCATTTAGTATTTGCGGGAGAAATTTAGAAAATCATTGTTTTTCACATGGGCATTATATTTTGCGTGTTCACGAGTTTGGAAACCATCCGCATTATTTGTGTTAAAGTTATACCAAAAAACAAAAAATGTGGTTTACAAGGACCACTTCAATGAAACAGATAATTTGCGGACACGTATAACGCTTCGATTCGGTATCTACTTTGGATTCACTTTCATTTACTTAGAGAAGTTCAACTAAATAACACTTCATTTTTGTAATCGAAATGAATTCATTACTGTTGTGAAATTAAATAAAAATTTGCCTTTTCAAATATGAAACAAAAAAATCTTCATCTTTTAATCACCAAACGAAATCCCTACTAATATTATAAATGCGAAAGTAACTCTGTCTGTCTGTCTGTCTGTCTGTCTGTCTGCTACGCTTTCACGCCTAAACCACTGAACTGATTTTAATGAAATTCGGTACAGAGATAGAGTTGACCTTGAGAAAGAACATAGGATAGTTTTTATCCCAGACTTTTGAAAGGTTCTCTTGGAAACGCGATATAACCGAACTCCACGCGGCGAAGCTGCGGGCGGAAAGCTAGTGTTATATAAAAGCCTTCTGGTGGCGAAACGGAGTTCGCTGGGTTTACTATTACAGATAAAGATAGCAAAATGTCTTTTTTTAGTCCAAAAGTAACTTATTCTTTTTTTTGTTATGACATTTATGTTTGATTTTCGTTTTTTTATATTTTTCTTAAATTTAATAATATTCTATTCACATACACTTATCAATCTGCACAACTGTTATTTAAAACATTAATCTAAAACCTCATTTTCTTTGTTAAAACGGTAGAGTTGTATATCCCCAGAGCTTTCGTTCATACAAAAGATTGTGGTCTCAACGTAAACAACACGATTAATATTATTTATAACAGACTTGTTTATTTATTAGACTCAGTCAAACTATATGACAATAATATTGTAGGACACAATAAAAAAATCATTTTAGTTTCCTCATAAGACAGAAACATATGAGGAGAAATATATGTACCTATATGCAATTATGATAATTCCTTTACATACATTCATATAACTAAGTTCAACCAAATAAATTAGGTATAGTCCTTTCTTTACAACATATATATACATAGATACACACATATACATACAGTTATTATTACAAAGATTTTTTTCGAATCATAGTTCCTTGAATCGATACTTGAAGTGTTCTTCATTTTGTAGATATTAACAAAAAAAATCGCTTGAACCAATATTTTACCGGCATTTCATTTGTCAACCCGCTTACCTACAATTTAGAACGTTGATCTCCTATTCAATTTTCGTTTCTGAAGAAACATAACCACTTAATTTGATAATAAATATTGCTACTTAAATATTAACATATTCATTTAAGTCCTAAGATTACAATAACAAGATATAAACATAACTATTTTTTAAAAATATAAAATTGATATTCAGCCATAAAAAGTAGTTCTCAGGATATAAAAAGTTATTTGTTATATATCTATTGCTTTTTTATTTCTATAAACATAATGTTTAACTTTTATTTCTATAAACATAATGTATAATACAGTCAGTGGTGGCCTAATGGTTAGAGGGCCCGCCTCTCGTTGCCGAGAGTGCGGTTCGATCCTGGCCCGGGCAAGTACCAATGTAATTTTTCCGAGTCATATGTACTTTCTAAGACTATTTAGACATCACTGATTACAGAATATTTAGACATCACTGATTAATGCTGATTCCCAAAAGAGGGTTGATGTAGGCAGGCGGCCGGTCGTAAAAAAAAATTAGCCAAAAATATTCACAACAAGTAAGGCAGACCCTGGCTATAGCCGGGAAATTGCCAGGTAGAAGAAGAAGAAACATAATGTATAATAGCTTTTATTTGAGAAATCACAAAGTTTACAAGACTTTTATAAATACAGTATACCGGTATAACGGCATACGGTTTGACTTAGCAAGAGTTGATAAAACTAGATGATTTTTTAACCTCCTGACCGCCTGCGTACTACAGATAGAACGTATAATTTAAAAAAATCTACCCGTTTTATTCGAAGTTTTAATTACAAAAGTAACATGTAACGACATCTTTTGGATTGTAAAAAATTTAAAAATGCATCAATTGACACGATGGGGGTTGATTCTTTTAGCAAAATTGGATCAAAGAAGAAATGTGTCGACATGCGCTCGAGCAGGACTAAGTTTAATCGTATTCAATTGACGTAATTATTATCTTATTTGTAATTGTTTTGCACTAATTGCTAGCTGAACCCAATTAAATACAAATTGACCTTTTATTTTTTGAAATAGAAGAATATCTTGAATATTATATCATGTTTTCTCTATGTCCTCTGCTTAGGACATATACAGAGTATTGAGACAAGATAAGGCGTTTAATGTCCTATATGTAAGACATTAGCAGATATCAATGTTACAATGTTTTTTCTTTTTTTCATAATTAAAAGATTAAAATATGTATATTGGATGCCCCCTATTTCACATTGATATTGACTGTGGAATTCAGATCCATGGAACTGGTAAAATTAACAGGAATAAATAATTAATTAATAATAATTAATTGTCAATCAATCAAAAGTTAAAACAAGGGGTTGGCTGTTGATTTTGATACCAAATTTTATTTTTTTATAGTTAAGACAGTTGTACTAACTTCATTGTAATCGATTTAGAAGAAGTTATTATTGTTTATAGTTAATTTTTGACTAACAATGTTAACGGGGGCTTGAAATATTTTTATGTCTGTTGATCGATAAGAAATTGTTTCTAAGACAATTTTGTTCTTTTATGAATATTCTTTTAAGAAATTGGTGAGTTTTGTAAATATAGTAATTAAAATATTTTAATTTTCTATTTAAAAATAAATAAATTTTTAACAAAATTGATATAAAAAGTAATATCCTTTTATGTTATTTGAGTAATACAACCCTATTACAATGAATTTGTCCTATACAAAGGACGTAGAGGAAATCGAAATTTTCACGAAATAAAATTTTTTATAAAATTTTCCATGTATTCTTGGCCCCTAAGTAACAAATTATACATTTTTTAAAAAGAAATTCCATAAATCCAGCATTCTGTAGTCAGGAGGTTAAACTCCTTTAATTTACACACTTTCATATACTTATATGTGAACTCACTCTTGAAAAAAAAAAATCCTAGCTTCAGATAGCTTGGTAGGATTTACTTTACTTGAAACAATACCGAATAAATTAGTTAACATTCTTTATGGAGAATTAAAAGATTATCATTTCAATAAAGCATAAGATTCTCATCATTGGAAAATAAAAAAAAAAAACATTTGGCTTAATTCATACTTAAATTGGTTGAGAATCAGTTTTGAAACTTGCTGACAAACAGCTACATCTTCTTATAGACACATTGGTTGTACCTTAGTTAAATAAATCTTTTGAGAACTAATTACAATTCTATCAGACATTCACTGTTTCCTTAACACACACCGCGTACTCTCACTCACATAAACTTTACGTAAAACACATTGTACCTCATTCATTTTATTGTGATATTTTTCTTTGTTTATGAAGACTTATCTGATATTTCATCATATACATAGAAATGTTCAAAACACTGCTATTTTATCATTTTATAATTTTTATTGCGAACTCCGCATCTTTGTCATGTCAATCCATGTTTAATTTCTTAAAAGTAAACAAAATAGTTGGGGTATATAATTTAGGCTCTTTTCAAACACCACTATTTGTTCTGTAAACTGTTTTAATGTATAATTTAGAATCACGGGTTGACGTATCCAATGTGCTATATTTCAATTTGACTCCGAGACTTGATGAGATACTGAGAGAAAAAATTATATACATATCTTTTGGTTTAATTTGGAAATTGATGAACGTAAGCTAATAAACCTCTAAACCCAGAAGATATTTACTTTGGCATTCCTTGTTATTTTAGAATCGAATTTTTATATAATGTAAATCATTCAACTAATTAAAAAAGAGATCATACATCTAAAGTATAAAAATACCAGACTATACAATAACAAAAACTGAGAAATGAAGTAAGTAAAATTAGTTCATAAATTGAAGTAATATAAACAAAATAATAGTTTTAAGCATAACAATTATCTAATTAATAACCAGTGACGATACTTCAAAGGATACCTTAAAAATAAGGATAAGATTTAATTATAGTTTAAGCGAAATAAATTAAGGGTAAATAAAAAAGGAAGTAAAAATTAAAAAAGTGGTTAGTAAAAATTGTAAGTACCTAGACTTAAATTCGCGATGGCTTCAATGGTAGTAAACGTTTAAGATTTATATTGAAAATTTGATAAATAAAAGAATTTATGCGCTGCAATGTAAATTCATGAGGTTTTAATTAGTTCTCAGTGGTTGTGTTCTTTTGGTTGTACAAATAAATTAACTCATTAACAGTTAACCTACCTGTTATTATAAATATTATTAAATAACACATTGTTCACTTATAAAAGAATTTAAGTAGTAACGTTTTATTTGAAAGCGACACCAAGTTTAAAACAAACTTCGAAAAAGTTTAATTTTTAGAGCTGACTTTTTGAGCTGACTTTGAATTTTTAGAGCTGACTTTTTTTAATTTTTAGAGCTGAAAAACAAAAATTACAATTTAATACTCTCTGTGTTGTTTTAATATGAAACTATTATCTGTTAAGAAACACACAAGTTTTCTAAGTTCTAACACATAAATCAATTAAGATACCCCAATTTAATTAATTTCCATCTTTATACGTTACTTTTCTACTATAAGGGAGTATAAAAACAGTGAATAATACATTTATTACAAATAAAAAACTTTGTTACAGTTCGTTTCTCACAATTTACAAGCTGAATTCTGCGTCTATACATATTATATTATTCATTATAAATCGTTAGTAAATATTGCCTTACATAATGATAATGTATAAAAAACATTAATAACAAAAATATATTAAAAATCGTTTTTTTACAGAAATAACCTTTAATTACTGCTGCTTATTAAGTACTAAAAAATCTAAAACATCTCTTAACTGTTCTAATTTTTAAAAACGAAACAATCGAATTGTTAATAATTAAAAGCATTTATTAAACTGACATGATTTATCGTTTAGTATACAAATTTAATGTAGTTGCTTCCATCTTTACATCGTTTATTCTGTAAAGTTCCAAATCATTGATAAGAATCTCCGCAAGAAAACTTAATTTATGACACTTCTATCCCGTTATGACAGTTAAAAAAATTATGTAGATTTCATAATTCATCGCGTCAAACAAGGGCACTATAGCTTAGTAGGTGAAGAAACGGTAACGTGATATTTAAGAAGTCACTGGTTCGTAACCTGCTTCTGTAATAGTTCATCATCCTAAACTTTATATTTGATTTTTTATTCAACTATTTCATCATCATCATCATTAGCCTATCAGAGCCCACTGCTGAGCACAGGACTCTTCTCACACGAAGAAGGTTTGAGCATTAATCACCACGCTTACTCAATGCGGGTTGGCCATTTCAAAGTTAAAATTTGAAATCATAAGTCCAGGTTTCCTCGCGATGTTTTCCTTCACCGTCTGTCAGTGGTGTCAAAATACTCTTGGAAAGTACATATGACTCGGAAAAATCACATTAGTACTTGCCAGGTTTAAGTTTAAGTTTAAGGAGACGGGCCTTTAACCTCTAGGCCACCACGATGTGACCTATTCAATTACATATAATAAAGAAGCCATTTATACTTTTTTTTATATTAAATCACTTTTTTAAAATAATGTAATAGATATGATAGAAAAAACAATTTGCACAACACCTAGTAAATAACAAACATAATATCCAGTTATAACTCAAGTTTTATTTACATCCTGTCAGTATCGTTTTCCCAAATCGTACCCGTGCTCAGTGATGCCCAAAGATCACTGATGCCGCGCTAATACAACCTTTCCGCTTTAATAAACTGGCTGGTCGCGAGGGAATCACTCTTGTTATTATCACACTATCTTAGATACAAATAACGTGATTTTCCACCATATGTTTTTTGGGATAATTTTGAAAACCTATTAATTTCTTCTGTATTAATTGATTTGACAAAGTTCGGTACTTATTTTAAGAAGATACGTTATTTTGTCTTATCAGTTTTTAACGTTATGGCTGAATTTAATATGTTTAAATTTTTATTTTTATATCATAATACAACTCATTTATCATGCATAATTTGAAATAAAATAAAAAAGTACTAATAATTCGCTTATTTTAGGATTCAAGACTCTCTCAAAACTATAAAGCAAATTGAAAAGAGCTCAAGTTGATAGTTTTAAATTCTGGTAAAAAATATAAAATGAAAAATGTATTCACATCAATAGAAGTAAATCCTATAACCACTCTAGTTTTAATATAAAGTATTTTTTTATGATTTAAAAAGCTCTGATCCGAATAAGTGAATTAAATACTATATTTTTTATTCTTTCCATTCTATATTTTAATATTAAATCTGAAAATCGCTTTAACTTTAAAAGGTAAAGCCTAATTAAAGGTAAGAGAATTCAAAGCACAACGAACTTATTAAGAATATACTTGAATCAGATATCAATTAATCAGGAAGAAACTAATTCTATTCTAAATTTGTATATTTGCCCAATATCACTTGTTTTTTTCCTTTATTTACATATGATACAACTATCGATATACTTCCTTAAAAAAAACACTATCAACGAAAGACTATATGCCATAAATCAACACCAATAAGTTGCGACGTGGTAAAATATGGTTTTGCATAAAGGTGCGATACCTCAAACAAAATAAATCCATCACTATAGACCCGAAATAGTAAGGCGTATTTTGATAGGAAAAGTAAACTTTTAGTAATCAAGGAAAAAATATTCAGAAAAAATGTTCCATTATAAAAATAGCGACTGTTTTTATAACTTGTTTATATATTTCATTCAAACTCCATTTGTAATCTTACTTTCACCACTCAGATAAATTAAGTGACGAATTTAATTGCTAGCAAGATGAAATCTCTGACAATAGAATATTGTAGAATTTTTTCGCGATAAAAATTCAATTACATTTTTGTGGAGTTCTTTCTACAGCACAACGTTCATTTAAAGTAAAATAAAATTAAAAAGCTTTTATTTTTATTTCCCACTTCACCTGAAGGTAAGAAGAATCGTTAAGAACTGCAAAAGTTCACACTCTCGTGAAATGATAATCTTTAAGCTAAATTTAAGAAATAATGCACATGAAAGTAAAATTGTGCACTTATAGTATTATTAATTATTTCTTGTACAAAGTGTCTTGTGCATATCACTTTTTATGGTACAGTCACATGAAAAAGCAGATACTAAAAATGTACCTTTATAGTACACCTTTAGGTATCATTATATTTTGTTAAAACTTTCGACTTACAAGCTGGGTAAAGTTGCAAAAAAAAAAACAATTCAACGTGACTCTCACAATACACACGAAACATGACTTATCACGAATATTGTCAAATGGCAACAACTATTGCTAAATTTTACAAACAGTTTACAACTAATATCCAAATCCGCAGATTGATATTTTAACAATCTTACTTTGTATCTATTAATATGGTTGGCTAAAAAATCTCAAAAAGTTTAAATAAATTTCAGATATCACTTTTGGCAAGAAAAAGAAAGATATAAAGACAAAATACAGTTTTAAAGCTTGAACTTCCACTTTTTTCGTTTTACGAAATAGCTCTACATTGTGAAAACGACAACCAAATAAATGTATTTATCAAAACCGTACTTGGCTGCTATCCAAATTGAATTGAGTGGAAAGACTTCTGAAATCGTTGTCCTCAATCACAAATCATATTGGAACTATGAATAATGCAATCAAAACATCAAAGAGCTATATGTTATAGAATAATTGCTGTTTGCTCATTGATATTACAACTTGTCATTAAATATTAGGTTGGAGCAGAAATTTGAACTAAAACGATTTAAGAATAGTACTTATTATTTATTATCCGTGATTATTTTGAAACAATACCACGATGTTATTTAACCAATTATAACACTACGGCCACCGCTAATCATCAGTTAATTGGTCCGTCCTAAATTAATTTATTTTCTATTTAGTCATAATACTGTTGTGACTTTGAGATCCTTCAAATAAGCTAAAAGCGGATAATAAAATAATATTATTGAACTCGGCAGTTGAGTATACTTCTGGTGTAGATGCATAACAATGCCATCCCTCTACGGATATCCGATGCAATAAATAATTGTTTGAGGTTTTTCCTTTAGAGAAATGGTGATTCTCTCAAAGAAGTCTGCCCAGGCTCTCCAAACTCAACTAAAGCTGAAGACTCCGTTTGCTCAAATGTCTTAGTGACAAGTCGCTTCCGATTGCTATTCGGCTATCAAGTTTTTAGTGTCTTTAGACATTGAATACTTTGTACTTCGGATTTATATGAAAATCGGTGAATCTCTCTAGTTGTTAAGGGATTCTTTTGTTAGAGATTGTGTTAGAGGGAGCTTTTTTATGGTAGTTTGCCAACCGCCAAGTGACATTCGAGAATCATCCCAGATGGAAGGACAATCTATAATCGGAGTAATATAAGAGAATATTAATTTTGAAAAAACAGCAATTCAGGACGCTTCGAGAGTCGCCAAAGGACCTTCTAAAAGTCATTGAGACGCTAGTAGCTTTATCAAGTTGCTTCAAGACAAGAAAAAGGCACCTCAGTCTATGCGTTTTATTACCGTGGCTAAGGAACTAAAGGCTTTTTATTCAAAATTGACTGGGCGAGAACGAGCCTATGAAATAACGATATTGACACGTATGTGCATTAAGCATAGGCATAACAAAAATCAATAGTTTTTTATTAATTAAAAGTATTTGAAATCATTTTGTCAAAATAAATTTAACAAAATTTCATATTTTTTCTTCGATCGAAAAAAATGCGGTAAAAAACGGCATTACAGCGGAAATTTGTATTTCCAGTTCGTTAGCCCGCAGCTCATCCGGAGGCGGTAAACCCTTTTTCCATTTTAATTGCCTGATACCAAATAGAAATACTTGATTGTTTATGAAACAAAAATATTTTTGTCCCGTTTTATACAATAATATTTTTTCATATATGATTCTGTTTACATTTCGCTTTAAGGAATTAAAGTTATGGAATTTGGAATGAATCCAGAAGTTTAAATGAGTCGTAGCAATCCCAGCATAGGTGCACCAGCTGTTCTGGTCACTACAATACTAACAGTGTTATTGGTTATAACGCCGGTGTCCAACTTTAATTGAACGAAAATCACTAGGAATAATAATATAATAAATACAATTTTAAAATGTTGTTCACTTTAATAACCTTAATTATACAACCGCGTGGAATCAGAAATGAGTTTTTGATTGTATAAGCACACTCATTTTTAAACGTTCATATAAGTGGTTGTCATTATAGTGATAAACTTGTTTAAAATATGTATTATTCTGAACATAAAATAATCATTTTTATTTTTATAAAAAATTAAGGTAATTAATTTATGAATCTTCAATTTAGTACTTAATTACCCTTAGTATTGTAATCAAACAAAGAGATTCACTTCATTTATAATGAAACAAAGGTGCAAAATGAAGTTTTATAAAATACTTGCTTTCCGCCTGCAGCTTCGCCCGCGTTTAGTTCGGTTATATGGCGTTTCCAAAAGAACCTTTCAAAAGTCTGGGATAAAAACTATCCTATGTTCTTTATCAAGGTCAACTCTATCTCTGTACAAAGTTTCATTGAAATCAGTTCAGTGGTTTAGGCGTGAAAGCGTAACAGACAGATAGAGTTCCTTTCGTATTTATAATATTAGTAGTATGTTTGTTTGTTGAAACAAAATGAACGTTATCAATAGTCAATTTATTATATAATGAATATGCATACACATATAACTCTTAATATATATTATTCGAAGCATCGTAAACTTATTACTCTGTTGAAAAAATTATACCGCTCATAATTTTTGAAATTTATTTAAAAAAAAATCTAGAAACAACACGTCTCAGAGACATTTCACTACGGAAATATCCGGCACGTTCCTGTTCAGAAGAAAAACTTTTAATTAATTTTTACTTCTGAATCAAAAGTTTGGAATATCTTAGAGTGATTCAACATGGAATAAATTAATACGACTAAAAAAAAACAGGTCACTTTTAATACATGACTCCTAAAGAACTTGACTAATATTCTTCCATAATTTATGTTATAAAGATGCAGTTTATTTTATTCTATTGAAAACTCTTCTCCTAGAAGTTTTAGGGTTGGTTTAAAAGTATTAGATAGTCCATTTATCAAGAAAGGCTGTAGGGTATTTACGATCACGTTATGACTAATAGAAGCGGATTTCCAAAGAAGAATGGTACAAAAACGGGGATTTTTAAGGAAAGGTGAAAAACAGTCATTTATATATATTTTTCATTCTTTTGTTTACTACCACTTGAAATAATATATTACAACCTTTTTAAACCACGTGTATAATTCATACATGTACATACATATGTAGATACATGTAAAATGTTGAAAATTCCAATACTTTATTAACCCATACCTGTCCCTAAATACATTTTATACTCCTTTTTATATAATGATTATATTTTCTTATCGCATCTATTTGCACCATTGAGTCAGTAATAAAATATTTCTTTATTGAAGTTCGATTCTTCGATATAAATTGAAAATTTGGAATGTATGATCGCTTCAATCATTTCAGATATTATAGATGAGCCTCGAGGGATTTGACGATATTGCTAGTTAGGAATGGTCCATTTTACCGATAATATATTTATACTTGTATAACGTTTTCCATAAAATTATGTTTCACACATTAACCAATCTTAAAAATCGAATTAGTCTTATATGCAGCTATTTTGCCTGTTATAATTTAAGTACTCTTATCCTTTTATTCGTAGGTAACGGTTGGTATATACTTGAAACTAAGAACATACAACACCCCTCTTTCTGAAACAGTAACCCTGAAGCAACTAACCATTTTACCTTAACTAGTCCGGTAAACTTTGAGGAAGTCCCCGGGCAGTTTGGTTCAATTAAACAATTCAGACACCAAGCCTATTCTATGATATTACAAACATTAAGAATATATTATGATTACAAGTGTAGAATGAGTTTAAATATTGCCTTTGTTTTAAATACGTTAATGATTTTATTTTGATGGTTTGTACTTCCAGGTTACAATACTTAAAATTTATCGTACTTTTATGCATAAAAACATCAGCGTAAAAAAGGAAATAGAATTACTTATCATTCGAAAATACTAAGTGGTTCCCGCGGAATAAAAATATAAACAAATCTTTGTGGATACAAACAGGATCAAAAGTATAACCAGATATAATACAGAAGTAAAGCTGAGAATAATTATTGTGGTTTGTCCGAATATTTGATTAAACCAGTCGCAATTTTGAAAAGAGATTTTTAAACAAGTTGCAGATTACGAGACAGATTCAAAGGCTAGTGCACTTAATTCACTAATTAATTGCTCCTAGAAACCCGAATTGCAAGGAGAATAGTACAACTAACAAGCCGGGATGCAATTTATAATACGGTGAACAAATGAAAATTCTTTAGAACTATGTAAATCCTATAATCTGCGATTTCTGCTGATTGAGCTTCGATTTAATTTATTTAAAAAGCTTTAAGACCAATAATTGTACAAAAGAAACATAAAGAATATAACAAATTTTTGATTTTACGAGATTTAATACGAATTTTATCGCAGCAATATTAAGCAGTCGTTTTCTACAGAAATATAATCTGTTAATGTAATGTTCTTTCAGAACTTTGATATCTAAGTAAGTTAAATAAGTTAAGGCTTTAAATATAAAACTTAAGTATAATTTGTAACAATTTAAATCCCTTATAAAAGAAAACACATTTTTATTTTCTTTTTTCAATTCTTACCAATAGCAATTGCCTTTATTTAAATTTTAATTCGAAGGCTTAAAAATATTCTACTTTTATTTATTGACGTTAGCGTTGTATTAAATTAGCAACAGAATTTTTTTTTACTCTAAAAGGTAATACTTAATTGTTATTTCGTGGTAATTAGTAATACTTAATGATCAATTATGTTTTTTTAACACCTCTTAAAGTTATATTATATTTAAGCTATTGTAAAATGAATTTAAATGTTTTACGTTTAAAAAAAACCATACACAAACAACAGCCTTTATATATCTCTATCCATCAAGCCTAACATATTTGTTGTTTTTCACATATCATAGTTTAGTCATTCGTATCAATCAAATCACAAATTAGAAAACTCTCTAGATAAAAATGAGTAAGTTCAAGAGAAGGAAAAAAATAATGAGAGCAAAATTTAATCAAAAAGAAACCTAGTCATAGCATAAAAAGCGTTAAAATATTTGGAACCATTACGACAGAAAAGACCATATTTATAACTTTATTCATATCTTCAAATTAAACTCCCACTGTATTTTTACTTCCACCATTGGGATAAATTAAACGTTGAGGTTTAATTGCTGGCAAGATGGAAAGTCTCTGACAATAGAAAGTTCTACGAATTTTTCGTGATAAAAAAATTCAATTAGTTGTGAAGTCGCGCCGACGCGACGGCGGCATATTTTATTTAAAGTAGTAAAATTTAAAAGATTTATTATTCATTATTTGATAATGTGCCAACATTGAAAAACTATCTTTTAATAAAGCATAAGCTTATAATAAAGTACCTACAATAAATATGATATGATATGCTGTGACATTGCATTAAGTGGAGTGGCTTAAAGTGACGAAACGTAGCGTGGCTTAACGTTTCGTGGCATGGAAAAGCGAGTATACTCTCGCTTACGGCAATTACCCAAATATAATCAAGCTGCTAAATGAGTAATTTGACTATCAAAACTGTATAACTTTTGACACTTTCCCTATTCCGATATAATCATCAATAATAGCCAATAGGAAGCACTCCAAACATCGAAGTTGCCTGTTTGTTTGGCGAAACAATGATGAATTAACAATCGGATTGATTTCTGTATTAGAACATTGCTCAGTCATTTTAAAATTACAAAGAAGGAATTTTTGCAAGATATGTAATAAGAAATTTTATTATTATTCTAAATAATAAAAGAGTCTTTAAAATCTCATTATTATATTAAATTAGTACAATTTATACAGGGTGACTGGTGAATTACTATCAATATTTAAGGAGCATACTCGGTACAAGATTCTCATTCGAATTATGTAAAAAAAATAGGTACTTTATTTTTGACCAAATTTCCGTATAAATAAATAAAGTGTGGACACGTTCCAAGTGTTCCAAGTGTGGACGCGTACGGCGGCGTGTGTATACCTAATCTGTAGGGTGTTCACACGATGCGTAATTAATTACATAACTTTTGGTTAACTTTACTTAGAAGTTTATTAATATTTATGTTATATTAATTTTTATTTTGTCATATATGATCGTCAAATATCACGTCCTCAAGTATCGATAGTAATTCACCAGTCACCCTGTATATTCTGCACTGTAACGCAATGGCGTGCACAGAGATTTGTGGTAGAGTAAGCAGAATATGTTTGAAAAATAAAATACCGATTTTCATCATTTCCACCTCTAAAACATTACTAATGATGATATATTTCGCAAGTATGGATTTAAATTTCAAATGAAACTAGTACTTTAACTATTTTTAACGGGCAGACGAGATGTCTGCCGTGATCACGGTTGCTGCAAAGTTAACGAAACGTCGGGAGCATGTAGTTATTAAACATATTAAAACACGTGAAGTAATCAGAAAAAATTAATTTCATTTAAACATTAATAATATTCTCGCATAATGTAACAGCAGTCCGATCAGAACGAAGTACGAACATCTATAGTCATATTTTTAATTAGACGAAGTCAACTGACATTTACTGTGTTGTCACTTTTTAGTGAAAAAAAATAGTGTTATGAGTTATGACAAAGTGAATGATTGGAAAAAAATCTTAAATGAATGAAATTCCTTTCATGGTTTAGTGAATACTTAGCGTGAGAATCTGCCGATATTAGGTTTGAATTTCGAATTTCAATAGTGCTTAGTTAAAACTTACGAATGATTTTTCGACGGCTATGTTCCTATACTATCTACCTATACTGAATACCGAGTATTTTAAACATTAAAGCCCTATTTTCAGTATATTATGAAAATATAGATGTATAAAATATAACAACGGCATAGGCAATGAAAATAAAAAAATCACTGAATACTTAATTTGTCTGAAGATTGTCAATCATGTGGTCGAGACCATACATTTTGTCTTCTTCTTTAATTACATATATGAGTAGTTACATACTACATACTAGTAACTTATATCAGAGCACTTTTATACTATTTTATTGTAAAATATAAATATTATTTTTAATCATTATATTTTCAAATAAATAACTATTTACATTCATTATTCATTCATCTGAACGAAAACTCAAAACATCACTATTACTTTAAATATGGCAACATTATTTAACAAAGTGACATTAGCTATTATCACTTGTCAGTTGGCTTCGTAAATAAAAATACGACTATATATTATACTTTATGAATCTCTCATCTACTTACCTCTGAGCAACGAAAGTACCTTAAAACGATAACGATTTAAATAGGAATATCCAGTGGAGATTCAAACATTGTTATAATTATCATTTGAAAACAACAAACAAAGCAAACAAAATAACTTATTTGTGTGTACACAACCTGCTAACTAATTAAAACTAACAATAACCTTACCTTTCTTTTAGTTCAATCTCAACCGGTCACACACTTTGACTTTACACTTATTTTAATTATTTTATCATCAAACGACAATAATATTGAACATCTACTCATATCACTACGATAAACACACATAGGGTTGCCAACATTTCATCAGCGAAATATAGTATTTACCAAAATAAGGTGTAAAAAATATATTACATTTAAAGAAATATAGTATTTTTTTTTCCACTTTTTGCACCGTGTAACAGTTTTTTGTTTAAAATAAAAGTGTCATATGCTTTGTCACATTCTATTTTTAAATTAAATTAAATCAAAAGCTCATTTTTTATTAATGATATACTACTTCTGTTTCTTTCTTCTCGCCACTTCGAATTCATAACCGAAAATATCTTTTCTGTTTATATTGAGTCTTTTTATTATTTTTCGTTTTTTAGTCGGCGTTAGGGGCGCACTAGAATTTGACGCACATTCGTTATCGCTGCCACTTTCTATACCTAATTTATTTAGGATTTCCACAAATGAAATAACAACATCTAATTGAAAACAATTCTGCCGATAGATAAATAAAGCAGACCAAAATCTTGTTTGACGACGTCAAAATTGACGTTGTCAATTTGACATTGACAAGTTCGTAACGCAAGCTTTCGGACGTTATCGCCTATCGGGTACTTTAAAGGTGCGTTCTTATTTTTTTTAAAATTAAGGATTTGGTTGTTAGATTTGTCGGTGTTGAAAAAATATAGTATTTTTACATACTATATATTTTTTCAACAGTATACAGTACGCAGACCCGAAATATAGTACAATACTATATATTATAGTACGGTTGGCAACCCTAAACACACATCACAAGCACAGAACTCACAGCTATATTTTCCATAATTCGTTAATGAATTAATCCACTGTTTACTGATTAAAACTTATTCACTTGCACTTAGAAAGACAAAATATAGCAATGTCATGTCATCAGCCTATCAACGCCCACTGCTGAGCATAGCCTCTTCTCACATGGAGAAGGTTTTGAGCATTAATCACCACGCTGGCTCAAGACGAGTCAGTGGTGGCCTAGTGGTTAAATGGTTCGCCTCTCGTTGCCGAGGGCGCGGGTTCAAACCTGGCAAGTACCAAGGTGATTTTTCGGAGTCAAATGTACTTTCTGAGAGTATTTAGACACCACTGACATACGGTGAAGGAAAACATCGTGAGGAAACCTGGACTTATAGTTTCACAATTATAAGTTTGAAATCACCAAATATAGCAATATTCAGTAATAATAAATTGGCGAAAAAAATATATGAAGTTTACCGACCAATCAGAGAGTCCCGTTTTGTTTGACAATTAACAGACTTTCTAAGACATTTAAAACAATACAAAATAGTATAACGCTACGCACTACGTGGACTTAGAGCTCTAGTCGGATTTAAAAACAAATAGCATATTCTTTTTTTATATACCTTGTAAAGTATTTCTTCTTTATTCCTTTTAAATCTCAATTAATCCAATGACGTCTTAATGAAACAACAGTTAGTCGCCTAACGAATTGTAATAATAAGAGAAATTTGTGAACAGAGTTTCAGATCCACGTTCAAATAAACCATTAGTTTCAAGATAACTGTCGGGAACTAGAACTCAACCCGCGTCAAACTCAATCGACCGCAATAAACCAGAACTGTTATTTATGCTCCTACTAACTTCCTTTTGTGTTAAAATGTTTAAGATTTATAGTCATATCTCTTACCACCATATTTGATATACATATGTGTAAATAAATAATGTGTAACGTAAATCAGACATTTCAAGACTCAATTCATTAAGTCTATATGATGTTTTTTTTTTTTATTGAGAATACTATTGAGAGAAACTGCTTAATTTTTGCAATAAGAAAAGGGCATCCTTTTATAGCTAAACAAACAATTTGCAACTGGCATACTCACGTCTTATGAAAGATAGCAGAAATATATCGATTTCGATCAAAAGAAGCAATTATGGAGATTCTCTAGTATGCTAAAATGATACTTGAAAATTAAATTCTTTATTGTCATTATTCTAACGGCTATAAGAGAAATTAGCTGATTGCAAATTTCCTCGAATCAAACAATAACGTTAATTTATCATTCTTATAAGAAATGTAGGTAACATTTCTTAAGAATTCTAATTTAACACCCAGTACTTACAATCTTACTTATAATTGTTTCTTACCGTAGTCCAATACTGTTAGGACGACCCCCCCCCCCCCCAATTGGACTGACGACCTGAAAAAGCTGGAGGGGACTGGATGTGGAAGGCGGAGGACCGGGTATTGTGGTGCGAATTGGGAGAGGCCTATGTCCAGCAGTGGACCAAGATTGGCTAAATTATGATAATTTTAATTAATAAATTTAGTACAGAACACTTTTTGATTTTTCTTCGCCCTTCCGACTGTAGCTAATGCAGCTTACAAACAACTTTTTTAACTAAGTAACCTTCCAGGTATTTACTTGTTTTTTTTTACTTGCTATAACTACAATTTATTTAGGGAAAGGAAATGAGAGACGAAGGAAATACCAGACTGGAACCAATTTTCATGTAAATTGTGATTGCCGACGATAATCTGATTTATTACGTCGAGGAAAAGGACGACGCGACGAAGAAAGATTACATTTTATGTACATTTAAATTTTAAAATATTTACTGCGGAGTCAAAGTTCATTAACCGACTACATGTTAAAGTAATTGGTATTATTACTATATCTAATTAAACTAAAATATAAGAAAATAAAATAAAAACATCATTTCTAACATTAAACTTGAACAAATTACGATATAAGTATAATATCTTAAATTAGACATTTTTTTAATGTTGTTACTCGTAATCATAACCACAGTACTTTTATTGCAGATCTTCCTCGCATTTGGAATAAGCTATATTCTTCTTGTCTCCCCATGTGCACAGCCAAAGATTGGAATATTTAGTTTCCTTTAAATTATAATTTGGGTGTCTTCACGAAAAAGTTTTATCTAGATAGTGTGTTTGTTAAATGACAGTAGATCACCATCCAGTGAAATATTTTGGCGTGATAACGTCTTTAAAATCGTTTTAGTCAGGTGACATGTTCAGAAACTTGTGTCACATCAAAACCTCACGAGCGCGATCGCAGGTATAACGAGAGAGAGACGGACCGATCTCCCGTCTCATCTCGAGCGCTGCCAGTCATTCCGTGAAACTTGTCACGCGGAATCATCACGACCGGAGGCAGGCATAGCGTTCGAGTGAGTGGACCGATCTTCCGTCTCTCTCACTCTAGCGGCATACAAACGAATGGAGATTTTCTCGTGCGGTTAAGTTTTCGTTGAATGTTTTACTTCCCAAAAACTTATATCACCAATAAGACGTTATCACGTAAACATCTCGATCGTAAACCTACTTTACAAACAACCAATTTTTTATCGATATTAAAGTGGTATTATTTCATCCTAATTTCTTGTCCAGCTTTTCACATCTCAGTAACTGACAAAATTTTAAGCCCGAAAGATAAAAGTTTTTCATAAGTTTTCCTAAAATATTAACTAAAGTAAGTTTTTTTAATACTGTATTTTAGGTTTTCCACTTTTTAAAACATCGTATTTTGGATGAAGCCATATAGTCTATAGAACATTCGTTGTGCACCAGTTTAATACGTCAAAATCCCAAATGTCAATTGTCACCCAAAACTTCATAAATAAAGAAAATTATTCACCAACGATTTTTAAAATGTGGACGCAGCTAGAGAAATGTCCTCTCTACCACATTAAACTGGTGAGAGAAAGACAATTACATATAATGGTCACGGATTATATACGGATATGGGAAGCATTTTATTCAGAAAATGACTTAATAACATGTCTCAAGGTAAAACGATATTTTGAGCCATTTATTTTATAGAAAATTCATACAAAAGTTGAAATGTGTCTATAATAATTTGCCAATTATTTTTACAGGAAAGTAATGATGGATTAGAGATGGATTTGAATGAACTATTGGAGAAAGGTAATAAAATGTTGACATGCCCTAACGATCTTGAAAGCATTTGTGTTTTACCATCGAATTCTAGACTTGAAATAACAATGTTAATGCTGTGTGGATTTCCTTTCAACCTTAAAATTTTATTATATGAAGGTTCACCAGAACTAGTGAGTGTTTGATTTTTCAATGAAAAAATATTTTAATGTGCAAAAGACAAAATCTTTGCCATACATGTATATGGATATGTCTATCAAGAATTCTCTTCTACTCCTGTGTTTGAGTAGACTGTTTCTTCCCTATAACATCATATTGGAATCATAGTTCCAATTTATCATGCCATTTGCCATAAGCCAATAGATTGCTTATGTTGATACCGAGATTATAGTTCATAATGATTAAAATAAAACTGACATTAAACCAATAGAGCAGATAGCCATTAGTCTTAAATCAGATTGGCCAGTACTTCAGATAATACCACAACAAGAAAAGTATAAGCGATTGAGTGAAGCTTGCTCAATATATTCTAAATTGTAAGCGTACATCACAGAATAGATAAATATCATACTAAATATAGACAACTTGTAGAAAATATGTCAACGGTATATAGTTGTAAACATTTTAAAGATGCTGGAATGATCTTTATAAGCAAACTCCAATTTTTATTTATACATTTTCAGTCCATACATCATAGTGTATCAATAGATCATAGTAGTCTTATTATATCTTTGTATTATGTGTCTGTGTTAAATAACACAAAGTTATCCTTTAAATGCCTGTTATATCCAGTATTATGTATCTTAAATTTGAGAATGTGTGTTTTATATTAATTACATAGACTACAGGATTTAATTTATATCTATAATTATGTAGTGAAACAGTTTTAAGCCTAGATAGTCTTATCTAGTTGAATAACTGTCTTTGCCTTGTTTATTTTGTAAAATAAACTCAATTTGTTTACTACCAACAATAATATCTTATTACAAAATTATAATCATAAAATTATCTATGGAAATAGTAAACTCGCATATTATTAAAATATTAAGACACATTTTTATATTGTTGTCTGGCAGTTTTAAAGTAGCACTATTATTAATTATAAATTTCATATATTTTACAGTTTTTTAAGAATGTTACTCAACCAGCTATAAGGACGGTTGATGATTTGAGGAGAAGCGAAAAACAACTACGATTAACACTTATAACTAAAGATGATGAAATTGAACAATACAAGAAATTGGGAGGAAAAATCAAATATAGTAAGTCGTCATGATTTAATTAAAAGATTTCTTATCATTATCACCTTGATCAATGAACTTGAACAACATTGCCATGAACTGAAGTCTGTATAAATTATATTTCTGACTCATTTGTATTAATAAATGCATGTGTATACAAATTGAATTACAATTGCTTTCTTATAAATTTTAAAATGAAAACCGTAATAGAAAGCACATAATTATTTTTAAAGTATTATTTTGTGCAGCCAATAATTTCTAATAATCCTCACATGTGTTTAACTTGAAGAAATTCATGTTTTTATCTATCCATACTCTTAATACTAAATGAAAGTTCAAACCATAATATGAGAGTTGGAATATTTATTTCAATATCATTGCAAATACAGGGTGACTGGTGAATTACTATCGATATTTGAGGACGTGGTAGTTGACGATCATATATGACAAAATAAAAATTAATATAACATAAATATTAATAAACTTCTAAGTAAAGTTAACCAAAAGTTATGTAATTAATTACGCATCGTGTGAGCACCCTACAGATTAGGTATACACAAACACTCACACATACGCGGCGGGGGCGTGGTTTTGTATCAGCACGCCGCCGTACGCGTCCACACTTGGAACACTTGGAACGTGTCAACACTTTATTTATTTATACGGAAATTTTGTCAAAAATTAAGTACCTATTTTTTTTTACATAATTTGAATGAGAATCATGTACCGAGTATGCTCCTTAAATATTGATAGTAATTCACCAGTCACCCTGTATATGTTAAAAATTATATGGGTAGAAGCAACCAAAGCTATAATTTATCAAGGTAACAAGTTACTTTTATTTGTATTAAAAAACAAATGAATTATGAAGATATTTATCATTGTATAAAAAAATTATAATTAAGCTGTAGGCAAGTATCAAACATTGCATTAAATTTAAAAGAAATCCTATTATTATATAAGATAAAAATGTAGAATTATTTAAAAACTTTGTCATGATATATGACCTCTAAGAAAATATAATTGAATTTTGTAGTAATTGTGCTGTTTGTTTTAATTCACAGCTGCCATACCAGCTTATAATGATGAAGCGCATATGAAGAAGCACAATGCTTTTGAAGAAAACTTTGGTGATACAGACATATCAGAGGACCTTCTGACTAAAGAAGTTTCACTTCCAAGTGAAAATGTTATGTAAGTTGTACAGATATAAAGTTTTTCCTATACTTTCTGTGTCTTAATATTTATTTATGTAAATCTTGTAGAAAACAAGAAGCTATTGATGAAGTTGTGAAAACAGAACCAACAACTCAATCGACAGATAATACTAAAAATGAGAATGAGGTGGCAACTATAAAGGCTGAAAGCATTAAGACAGAAACAAAAGTAATAAAAAATAAAAAGGAAAGGCTGCAAATAAAAAGGAAAAAGCTTAATATTTAATTACATTTTAATATATGGATATATTTACAGTGTCTAAGCTATATTTCGAATTTGTAATTTATCATGTTGAATAGTTTTTACTCTTCATGCTATTTCATTTATTGCATGTATTATAAAATGGCATGAATTTTCTGACATAGGTTTATTACTTACACTTATACTAGCTTCCGCCCGCGGCTTCGCACGCGCTGAGTTTTGATAAAAAGTAGCTTATGTTCTTTTTCAGATTTCAGACTATCCATATCCAATTTTGTAACAAATGGCTAAGCATATTAGTCGCGAAACAAACATTTACACAGTTATAGTAAATTTATTTGAATATTAAGGATTATAATAAAGGAATGGTATAGCATTTGGTTAAAAGAGAGTAGATATGTTTAAAAAAAATAAAAAAAATCTGTATGGATTTGGTACCACACACCATTTAGATTTGATAGTTTATGGAGACCAGATAGTTTGTGAGTATCGCGTTTAGGTAATGAGAACGACCTGTTTATTTGAAAGCTTTATTGATACTGACTAAATTATGACAATGCTTACATTTATATTTGCTTATGAATGTGTATGTACAATGAAATTATGTTAATGTATGGGTGAACCCATACATACTCCCGACAGGAAGAAATACAAAGAAAAAAAATTATAAATGCTATGAAGGTATACAAATTATGGTATAAGATAATATAAGTAATATTTAAGAAAACCAAACAACTTATATAAAATTAGACAATATTGATAATAATTCAAACTTTACAATCTTGAAGTGTCTCTAATTACCAATGATATTCTTATCTCTATTATTAAATATTTTTCTAATATTCTTGCTCTCGATTGAATCAATTTATATATTTTATTTGTTTGTATTTGTATATTGGGTAAAGGTAAGGTGACGTCTTTATATAGTTAACTAGCTATATTACTAAGTTGCTCTCCCAACAGCTTAGGTGTCATTAACTGTGGATTGAATTGACCATGGTATATATGTATAATGGTGTCTAGTAACGTACTCTGTAAATTTTTTAGATTATTAAGCATGTTACTTCCGATGACAGCTCCTGCGAGCATTTCATTAATTATTTATTGATATATTTTGAATTTCTGATTGAAACATATTTGTCGATTGATCATATAAATTAATGTGCCGATGAATCATTTTATACTGCTTGCTAATTGTGCTCCACACGCTTAAGAACGTTACTTCCAGCTTCAATTATAGAAGTTTGATGTGTCCAGTTGAAGCTAAGTTTAATTTGGTTAGTACGAAGTAATGTGATATGTCTTTCATATTGTTCTGCGAATCTTGCGTCCAGTACTCCGAACAGGCTATTTGCCAGATAGCCGACACCGTTAATAAGACCTCGCCGCAGCCTGGCCGACGAGGACAAAATATGCTGACCAAGTAACAGCTGATTGTAATATTCCAGTTCTTCGCACCCTTGACCTAATTGTAATAATAATAACTCGCATCGTGTCTGAGTTCTTATTGTTTCGCAGTTTTGTTCGAGTGATTGTTTATACTTATTAATGGCTGTTATTCCTCCCCAATACGTATTTATATTTTAAGTCGAATATGTGCTGGATATAGTGATCATGAAGAAAACAAAGTCATGATCGTAGAACTGAGTCCACGACGAGTTGTTATTCTTGTTTGTTTTTCGTCGGTTCAGAGGATTGTTCCGATCGTATTTTCTCTGTGTTACTATCCTAAATTGTGCTGTTTACGGGCAATATTGATACCTTTGTAATTGGACGTTTGAGAATGCCATTCTTTGTTTTATATTTGTCATATCAGTCAGCCGTTCCGTTGTCGTTTTATAATATTGAACATTTGTGATAAAATATGAACTAATAATGGGTCCCATGTACTTACATCTATGCCAAGATTTTTGATTCCATTTATACTCTCTAAAGTAGTTCGTATAGGCGTTTTATTTGATTAATTGATATTTGTTGCATTACGGGAAGATTTAAAAGAATATTCAAGTGGGATGAAAAAATAAGTTTTTTATTATTATATCTATGATTAAGAATATCCCAACAGGTCGTATAGTTTTCTGCACTAATCGAAAGGTGTTGAATTAATAGTTCGGCCTCTCCACGAACTTTGCTTTTTAAAAATTGCATTTTCTGCGCGTTAGATATGCATGAATAACTATGAATGACTTCTGTAAACAAATCTTTAAAGGATGTCCATTGATGATAAGGAATCCACTTTTAATAAATTAATCCACTGTTAATAAATTAATCAACTGTTAGTAAATCCACTGTTAATAAATTAATCCACTGTTAGTAAATCGACTGTTATTAAATTAATCAACTGTTAGTAAATCGACTGTTATTAAATTAATCCACTGTTAATAAATTAATCCACTGTTAATAAATTAATCAACTGTTAGTTAATCAACTGTTAATAAATTAAGTAACTCTTAGTAAATCAACTATTAAGAAATTAATCAACTGTTAGTAAATTAATCAACTGTTGATAAATTAATCAACTGTCAGTAAATCCACTGTAAATAAATTAACCAACTGTTAGTAAATCCACTGTTAATAAATTAATCAACTGTTAGTTAATCCACTGTTAATAAATTAATCCACTGTTAATAAATTAACCAACTGTTAGTAAAACCACTGTTAATAAATTAATCCACTGTTAATAAATTAACCAACTGTTAGTAAATCCACTGTTAATAAATTAATCCACTGTTAGTAAATCCACTGTTAATAAATTAATCCATTGTTAGTAAATCGACTGTTATTAAATTAATCAACTGTTAATAAATTAATCCACTGTTAATAAATTAACCAACTGTTAGTAAATCCACTGTTAATAAATTAACCAACTGTTAGTAAATCGACTGTCATTAAATTAATCCACTGTTAGTAAATCCACTGTTAATAAATTAACCAACTGTTAGTAAATCCACTGTTAATAAATTAATCAACTGTTAGTAAATCCACTGTTAATAAATTAATCCACTGTTAGTAAATCGACTGTCATTAAATTAATCTACTGTTAATAAATTAATCCACTGTTAATAAATTAACCAACTGTTAGTAAATCCACTGTTAATAAATTAATCCACTGTTATTAAATTAATCAACTGTTAATAAATTAATCAACTGTTAGTAAATCCACTGTTAATAAATTAACCAACTGTTAGTAAATCCACTGTTAATAAATTAATCAACTGTTAGTTAATCCACTGTTAATAAATTAATCCACTGTTAATAAATTAACCAACTGTTAGTAAATCCACTGTTAATAAATTAATCCACTGTTAATAAATTAATCCACTGTTAGTAAATCGACTGTTATTAAATTAATCAACTGTTAGTAAATCGACTGTTATTAAATTAATCCACTGTTAATAAATTAATCCACTGTTAATAAATTAATCAACTGTTAGTTAATCAACTGTTAATAAATTAATCAAATGTTAATAAATTAATCCACTGTTAGTAAATCGACTGTCATTAAATTAATCCACTGTTAGTAAATTCACTGTTAATAAATTAATCCACTGTTAATAAATTAACCAACTGTTAGTAAATCCACTGTTAATAAATTAATCCACTGTTAGTAAATCCACTGTTAATAAATTAATCCACTGTTAGTAAATCCACTGTTAATAAATTAATCCACTGTTAGTAAATCGACTGTTATTAAATTAATCAACTGTTAGTAAATCGACTGTTATTAAATTAATCCACTGTTAATAAATTAATCCACTGTTAATAAATTAATCAACTGTTAGTTAATCAACTGTTAATAAATTAATCAAATGTTTATAAATTAAGTAACTCTTAGTAAATCAACTGTTAATAAATTAATCAACTGTTAATAAATTAACCAACTGTTAGTAAATCCACTGTTAATAAATTAATTCACTGTTAGTAATTAGACTGTTAATAAATTAATCCACTGTTAGTAAATCAACTGTTAATAAATTAACCAACTGTAAATAAATTAATCAAGTGTTAGTTAATCAACTGTTAATAAATTAATCAAATGTTAATTAATTAATCAAATGTTAATAAATTAATTAACTCTTAACAAATCAACTGTTAATAAATTAATCAACTGTTAGTAAATCCACTGTTAATAAATTGATCAACTGTTAGTTAATCCACTGTTAATAAATTAACCAACTGTTAGTTAATCCACTGTTAATAAATTAATCCACTGTTAATAAATTAACCAACTGTTAGTAAATCCACTGTTAATAAATTAATCCGCTGTTATTAAATTAATCAATTGTTAATAAATTAATCAACTGTTAGTAAATCCACTGTTAATAAATTAACCAACTGTTAGTTAATCCACTGTTCATAAATTAATCAACTGTTAGTAAATCCACTGTTAATAAATTAATCCACTGTTAGTAAATCGACTGTCATTAAATTAATCTACTGTTAATAAATTAATCCACTGTTAATAAATTAACCAACTGTTAGTAAATCCACTGTTAATAAATTAATCCACTGTTATTAAATTAATCAACTGTTAATAAATTAATCAACTGTTAGTAAATCCACTGTTAATAAATTAACCAACTGTTAGTAAATCCACTGTTAATAAATTAATCAACTGTTAGTTAATCCACTGTTAATAAATTAATCCACTGTTAATAAATTAACCAACTGTTAGTAAATCCACTGTTAATAAATTAATCCACTGTTAATAAATTAATCCACTGTTAGTAAATCGACTGTTATTAAATTAATCAACTGTTAGTAAATCGACTGTTATTAAATTAATCCACTGTTAATAAATTAATCCACTGTTAATAAATTAATCAACTGTTAGTTAATCAACTGTTAATAAATTAATCAAATGTTAATAAATTAATCCACTGTTAGTAAATCGACTGTCATTAAATTAATCCACTGTTAGTAAATTCACTGTTAATAAATTAATCCACTGTTAATAAATTAACCAACTGTTAGTAAATCCACTGTTAATAAATTAATCCACTGTTAGTAAATCCACTGTTAATAAATTAATCCACTGTTAGTAAATCCACTGTTAATAAATTAATCCACTGTTAGTAAATCGACTGTTATTAAATTAATCAACTGTTAGTAAATCGACTGTTATTAAATTAATCCACTGTTAATAAATTAATCCACTGTTAATAAATTAATCAACTGTTAGTTAATCAACTGTTAATAAATTAATCAAATGTTTATAAATTAAGTAACTCTTAGTAAATCAACTGTTAATAAATTAATCAACTGTTAATAAATTAACCAACTGTTAGTAAATCCACTGTTAATAAATTAATTCACTGTTAGTAATTAGACTGTTAATAAATTAATCCACTGTTAGTAAATCAACTGTTAATAAATTAACCAACTGTAAATAAATTAATCAAGTGTTAGTTAATCAACTGTTAATAAATTAATCAAATGTTAATTAATTAATCAAATGTTAATAAATTAATTAACTCTTAACAAATCAACTGTTAATAAATTAATCAACTGTTAGTAAATCCACTGTTAATAAATTGATCAACTGTTAGTTAATCCACTGTTAATAAATTAACCAACTGTTAGTTAATCCACTGTTAATAAATTAATCCACTGTTAATAAATTAACCAACTGTTAGTAAATCCACTGTTAATAAATTAATCCGCTGTTATTAAATTAATCAATTGTTAATAAATTAATCAACTGTTAGTAAATCCACTGTTAATAAATTAACCAACTGTTAGTTAATCCACTGTTAATAAATTAATCCACTGTTAATAAATTTACCAACTGTTAGTAAATCAACTGTTAATAAATTAACCAACTGTTAGTAAATCGACTGTCATTAAATTAATCCACTGTTAGTAAATCCACTGTTAATAAATTAACCAACTGTTAGTAAATCCACTGTTAATAAATTAATCAACTGTTAGTAAATCCACTGTTAATAAATTAATCCACTGTTAGTAAATCGACTGTCATTAAATTAATCCACTGTCAATAAATTAATCCACTGTTAGTAAATCGACTGTCATTAAATTAATCCACTGTTATTAAATCCACTGGTAATAAATTAATCCACTGTTAATAAATTAATCAACTGTTAGTTAATCAACTGTTAATAAATTAATCAACTGTTAGTTAATCCACTGTTAATAAATTAACCAACTGTTAGTAAATCCACTGTTAATAAATTAATCCACTGTTAGTAAATCGACTGTCATTAAATTAATCCACTGTTAATAAATTAACCAACTGTTAGTAAATCGTCTGTTATTAAATTGACATGAATTCGTTACTAAAGCACTTAATAACCAATATTTTATGTATAAAAGAATTATATAAACCTTTCTTATATTGAGAGGTAGACTCAAACGTCTGCGACACAGTCTTAGAGTGCTGAATATGATAACGCTAATTGTAATATATAAAAACTGTTTTTGGTGTCAAAAATATTAATAATAATTAATACTACATACAACAACGATGATTTTTAAAAGCGACATCTGTAACGAGGGGCGCAGAATAAAGTTTTGAAACGGGAAGTTATTTATTATATAGGTAGCATTGAATAAATAATATTATAATAAAATAGCAATATCACTTTACCGAGTTTTGCTCATAAAAATCTGTTGTGGATAATAGTTTTGTTATCAATGGCATACAATAAAAATACAAAGACGTAAAGACGAATGAACTATAAACCATTAGAAGCAATTCATTTTCATGGCAAAGGTATTTACTTAAAGTCAATTTACTCATCAGTTACTGAAATCTATTTGGCAAAGTCAAAGGCTTACATCAATTATTATTATATGTATTTTCATAGCTATATAACATAAACTGAAAAGCCTGGAATAGAATACATTTTGCTAATTCCAGGTCTCCTAGTATTAAGCTATAATAGTCAAAATATTTATAAGTTTTTCTCAAAATATTAAGGTACTTATTCAGAAAATTCAAACAAAATTCGTAAAATTCCTATTTCGTCTTCCTTTCGTTAATATATAAAACTACCTAACATTTAGTCCCGTCTTTTGATGAAATGAACATGGATAGGCATTAATTAAAATTTCAAACAATATCTATTCACATGACTGTAAATTGTAATGACTTTCATAAGATTACTAAGTAAAAGACCATTCTTTTGTAAAAGTTTATTTGTAATACATAGAACTAATCCGACATGTAGACTTGTGCCTCAGAAAATATGTCATAATAATGTCATTCATTAACAACTTAAATTAAAACTAGTGCTGTCAACATAAGTACGGTGCATTTCACAAAGTGTGTTTACTTAAATTTTATATTAATTTTTATATAAATGTATAGAAAACGGTGAATTAATACAATGAAATGACATTATTATGACCTTATACTTTATGAAGTTTAAAACTTTTTATTATGTAAAAATTAAATTCGTATAATGTGCTTATTCGAGTCTGCACGTTGTGAGCAATAGCGTCGTTGGCATAGGCTATCTTAAAACGGCTAAAGCCAGACATTTAAGGCTTATTTTACTGCCAAAGGCATATTTTGTTTCCAACATCATTATCATTATATAAATTAAATAATAATAAATACATTTTAAGAAGTTTTTTTATATTTGAACTAATAAGATAAATGCATAATCGCCATTTATTTTATTTGTTATTTTAACGATGTCTAGCCATGATTGTTGATTGTTCAATCATTTATTTTATTTAAATTTTAAAAACGTCAATTACCTACATATAATTATAAAGAGATCGCTTAACATGAAAATAATATGAATTGTAACAAATTATTGTTTCCTCAACTTGATATAATAAATTAACAAACTATTATTTTCTATGCGCAACTAGACTTCTTTAATATTATTAAGAAATTATTCTAATTGCTAGTGTAAACGCCATGGGGCACATGCATTAAGCGTGCGTACAGTCTCTATTCAATGGCCAGAATTTTAAAACAAAACAATCCAATTAATTGTCATACTTAGCAAGATTGATTTCACCACAAAACAAACTTCTCAGAATTGAAATATTTTATATCATTTTCTTATGTTTCGTTTCATTAAATCACTGCTATTGTTTATACTCATCATTTGATTTGTGCTAAAATTCTGGCTTACATAAATATCACATCTACAATATCAAGTTACAACTGTATAATATATTGTCCCTATAAGAACATGAAAACTTTAATGGTACATGCAAATATTATTACTAGATCGATTCCCTACAAAACAACACTCAGATGCTTTATTTATTTATTATTAATATATATATACCTAACAATTTTGATTGCTGATATTCATTTCATATAATATTTTTTGAACCACAAGAGGAAAATTAAAATAAAACTATCGTTAGCACAGCGACATACGATAGCGTTAGATTTTTTTGATTTCTTTTAAAAATCAATACTATGTAAATTTAGTTAATGTTGTCTTATTAAGAGGAGGCTAACAACTACACTTGGAGACGTCTGTTTCGGATTCAGAAGCTTTGATGACGTTGTCTCTTTCCTTCAACTCGAACGCATCCGCCTGTAAAATATATGTGAAAAAGTTTTTTTAACAAAATATACATAATATCTAATGATATATTTTATTGAATCCACGTACTTTTAATATGCAATATATTATCGAGCGTATTCATTAACATAGTTCTCAATATTCATCCAATTCAATAATCATTTCAATTATATTTGAAAAAAAAAACATTTAAATTAAAGCTACAGGATATTGTGTCGTCATATCGTATCGCACGGGATTTACACCTAAACTATTGGATCTTTGGGATCCACCGGAAAAAAGAAATTTGAAACGTCTGAGAAAGTGTATAGAACCTTAAAATAAGGACATCCTTTCTACAATAAACTAACATACCACATATGTTTACTTTAAATATTAAGTAAAAAGTAAAAACATACGTGTCATACAATATTTCATTTAATTATTGGTTTCGGAACTTAATAATGATAGATATTGTTTGTTGAAGACATTGTTTTCGTATAGAACTACAACTAACTATTAATTGAAATGTTGATTTGATAACTTTTAACCAATTAAAAAACGGAAGGTTAAAATCGAGCTACATATTTTTCATAACAAAATAGTTGGTAATGATTTTAGATTTGTTTTATATTTCGGTTAAAAAAATATATATTTCATTTGATTGAGTTCATTCTCCAAGTAATAACAAATAAATTTTAGAGATATGAGTGAGTTGAGAACAAAGGAAATATTTTTAACTCTGGCAAATATAACAATTTATACTTTATTATTCTTTCAAGTAGTAACGACTTTTAAATTAAATATATGGTTCTAAGGTACCTTAGTCTCTCGGTATTCCCGTATCTTTCTGGCCAATGTTACGAACGCCTCTTCGATATTTATATTACTTTTGCAGGACACTTCGAAAAATGGCATATCAAAATCATCTGCGATCTGAAATTAACAACAAAACATATGTCAATCTGAGAATGAGCAGTTTATTATATTTATTATTTTAAACTCAATCTACAATTTAAAAAAGAAATGTGTTTACTGTAATCTCGAACTAAAAATAAGAATGACTATATTTTATACATTATTTATAACCTTTTGTCCTCTTTCCCTAGGAACGGCACGGTGATTCTCGTGCACGTCGCATTTATTGCCCACTAAAACTTTAATAACATCTGGTGATGCGTACTGAAAATGACGTTTTATTAACAATCTTATTTATTATTACATGTATGTAATCATAGATACGTTATGTTCTTAATAAATTTCATAGTTTTATATGAAGCAGGTTTTTTTCGTATTACCTCTTGGATGTTTCTCAGCCAGTAGGATAAATGATTGAATGATTCCAAGTTAGTGATGTCGTACATTAATATAATTCCCATAGCACCTCTGTAGTACGCTGTTGTAAGTGTTCTGAATCTCTCTTGACCTGCGGTGTCCCATATTTGTAGCTTGATTGGTACACCGTCCAAGTTGATTATCTTTTGTTTGAAATCAATGCCTAAAAAAAATATGTCTCGACTTAATCATATCTCGTAGTTTAAAATATTAAGATGAAAATCTAATATTTTATTAAAACTTATTTCTACTGAATATAATATTTTAAAAGAAATAACAAACAAACGTCGAAGAAATAACAACCACAAGTATAATTGTATGAAAGTCAAAGATTATGATTCATTTCGAAACAAATTAAAGTAGTGGTTTTCTGTTTTGCTTTCTGAACACAACAGGTTAAAAATACGTCGGTATGTACCTAATAAATTTGAGTGCACTCAATTATTATTACTCTTTTCAGCTCATATACTATTACTCCATTAATTTTTAATGTTTTTAATGTAAATTTATCTACATTTGGAATGAATGAATGAGATACTTGACTTATCACTTATTAAAACTGTTAAAATCATAATATACTCACCGATAGTAGATATGTAGATATCATAATATCTTTCGTCACAATATCTGTGCACTATACACGTTTTTCCGACATTAGAATCACCTAAAACTAATAATTTATATGTAGCAGAAAAATCTAAAGCCATATCTGTTTACTTTGTTTCTAAAACGCGGGTGCGAGCACAAAACATCGGTTGAACTGTCAAAGTGTGAAAAATCAATGACTGCTACAGCGCATGTGCGGTTCTCCCTTGTCTTTAAACTAGAAACTAATATAAGATAATGCCTTAGAGACCTGGCTCTCCATCGTATGTAGCTACCTACAATGACGCTGCGGAGTGCAGGCGGCGTATCGACCGTTCTCTTTATAGCATTTTTTGTATCATTCTTATTATTTGCCATTTTATTTCGGTTGGAATTGAGTCTCAGTTGCTAGACGCGTTTGGTATCATATTTGTGTAAGTGTTTTCGTTACTTACTATTTTTTAAAGTTCATTATATAACGGTAAGACACTGGTGTTAAGGTCAGCTACATGCATCCATCTTGGTAGTATGATGTTATGTGTAATTATAAGAGCCAAATTTATATATTTGGCAAAAGTTTTATTTTGTCATTACAAAGTAGCTGTAACTGGACAATTGTCTTAAAGGGGTTAGATTAAATGTATGTATCTTCAGGTACATTGTTTTTAACATCGAAAATATCTTCAAAATATGAATACTAGACATTCAGTGACAGAACGAAATTAAGTAGGTACCTAGAGTTATTCAATAACATGAAAAAAATGTTAAATAACAATCATTAAGTACATAAATATCTTACAAGACATGTTACGGAGGCATATCTTGATCGGTTTCACTGGTTAAGCAACGATTGCACATGTTACTTGATAGGTACTCGGCTATGACGAAAACTGATATCGACATCTTTATGTCCTGCATACCAAGGACGAGATGCATTGTTGCTAATAATTAATTAATAAGCAATAAGAATTCCGAGAATGCATTTTATAAGTAATCTCTGTTTGCTCGAAACACACTGTATCTTGTATACAGTTAGTATGTTTTTAAGGTAGTAAAGGTATTGTATATAATAAATATAATTTCTTTTACAATAATCAACAATTCCTACCTAGATCGCATATCAGAGCTGAGCCCTTCCGGGTGTGGTGGGTGTCTACATTAAGAGTACCATTAATTTTATTTAAATCCCTCGCATATCTACCGTTTTATCTCGGTAGCCCCTGTACTATGTAAATGGCTTATGTTCTGTATTAATGCTGTGAGCCTTCGACTTAACAGATCAGTTATCGACCTTTGTTCCTTTGCATTTTTGTGTTTCAAGGTGAAACGACATTATGCAAAATATATGAACATTTGTACTTGTCTGTTTCAGTAAGCGAATTGATTTTTGATGTCCACGACGTGTGAAAATAACTTTTTGGTTATATCACTTGAGCATATGAGTTTAATTATTTTAGCTGAAATATATAAATTGTATATTTTTATTCAAATTTAAATCATTCTACCATTAGTATCTCAGTTTTAGTAAAAAAAAGTAAATACAGCCTATCAACTTATAATCATTTTAAATATTTGCGATTGTGGAGAACAAATGAACATCGAGTATTTTATTTTATTATTTTACATCGAAAAGTAAATGCATTCTACCAAATAAAATGAACAGCATAGGCATCAAAACTTTCTGTCCATATAATAAAAATGGAATGAATTGACTACATCACTATTTCGGTATTATCATAATCTATGGTACAGCATTACGTGTATTACGGTAGCAACTGGTTGACTACATTATATAGGAAGAATACAGCTTCATTTGTCAACCGCAACCCGACTGCGGCAGCTTGATGTATTGTAAATGGCCGCAATTTTGACATTTGCTTTCCGTTTACCATTTACGTCAAATGCTTCTGTTTAATATGCGGTGAATGACGAATGTATTGTAGTTGGATTCTAAAGTTAATAACATAAAATATAATATTTACATATTATTCAAAAAATAAACTAGGTATATGTACATCACTACGGGAGACCTGCATGCGTAAATTTATTCAATTCTATATTTATTTAACAAACTTCTATAGCTAAGACACTGAGTAAAATCTGAAAAACAGACAAAACAATAATTAACACAAATTAATACTAGAAATTTAATACAATAAAGTGGAAAAGAAACTATACATAACCATCATATTCTGTTTGTACAACAGAAATAATTTTATGTACATATATTCTTATGTGACAATATGTTTATTATATTTACAAAATGCCAAGACATGGGCAGCATATTTTAAAATTGTTTACATCTCCGTCTATATTTGATGGCTAAGTTAATTTTAAAACTTTCACTTTTACAATATAACAAAGGAATTTGTCTGACCAACTGTAAAGATGATATTTTATTTCACAAAGTTTGTTATCGTCATCCATATAAAAACTATCCAAAAATTTTATTTATCACCTAGACTGCTTCGTATTAATATGTAGAAATATATGTTGCCAAAATATTGTGTTATATTTTAAACAACGTAATTAACTCCTGAAATTTATCACATTAATAGTTATCTGCAACACAAATGCTATGACACCGTTGGTTACTTAACTCCTGACGTACTCATGGAAATTCCCGAGTTATGTAATTTTTTAACTAAACTATTTTACATAGTTTGATTAATCGATGATTGACAATGAAATGATTTTCGCAACCATTGCCTTATGATAAATAGATCGTTGAGGTCGATGTATAAAAACAGTTTTATTGGCCATTATACTCGCAGAGCTATGTGTGATATGTTTTTGAGTGTGATCATTTGAAGATTTGAGCGGCAGGCGTTGGAGGTCGTATGTATGAGGTCACTCCGGGTAGATGCGGGTTCCGGGAACGGTGACAAGCTCGTGTATTGTTCGCAAATTGTTAAACGCAAGGTCCCATGTAAATGTCAGTTCTGTCTACAACGGCGCCGGCGAGACGTTGAAAACATTGCTTTTCAAGTGCATATTGCTTCAAATCCGGTCCCATTTTTTTATGACTGCTTTTATGCGCACATTAATAGTCGGCTCTTAATATTGCGCTGTAATTATACATGTATTTTTATTTTAACCATTGGGTATTTTTAATAAAGTTTAAACCATAAATATAATTGTCTTAAATAAATGTTCTGTTCGTAATAAAAGGATTCGTTGAAATGATATGAAGTTCTAGTAGTTTCTTGTTTTGTTAGTAGATAAGAATGATAGTAAAAGAATTTCATTTGAAAAACATTTTATATTTTAATTGGTTCTAAATAACTTTTTAAGGATTGTATAGGTGAAGGTCAATCACCTATCTCTCACGATTCTCCTTTCACCGAATCCCTTTTGAAAACTACGTGAGAATTTTTCTTGAAGTAATTACTTTATAAGTATTACAATTTGGATAATTTTCAGATATTATAGCTTTAATTAGATTTTAGATAAGAAAGTTATTTCGATGTATATCTTATTCAGTCTTTCAGTACTTCCAAAAAATCTAATAATTTTATATAAACACAATAACTATATTTTCAATTACACAAACAGTTTCATCTGATATTTAGTACTGCAGGTACAGTATAAATGTACAAATGTTGTATCTAGACAGCAGTTACAATACGTCAATGTTTGTCGAAATACACTATTTACTTGTGGTGTCCAAGGTACTAAAATACACTTTCTCATGGTGATTTAACGATGGGTCAAAGTGCCACAGTGAAAAACCTACCTACAATCAGTGACTCTCATTTCCGCGAAGACCTAAGTATAGACCAACAAATAATTCGCTCTATTGAATATCCATTAACAATAGGTGACGTGTTACAGAGCTCGTGTTTTACTAGATATGTTCAGAAAGGAATATTAACATTTTTATAATTGCATGTAGAGAAAGAGGAACGTCAAGTATATATAACGATTACTATCAAGAAGATGAAATAGAAAAATTCACGTAGTTTTTTAAAATCATAAAAGTCAACTGTGCGTTTTTAATTAAGTATGGTTCTCTATGTGGCAAGTATTATATATTGTAAATATGGGTCTGGTTAATTATGTCAATATAAAATAAGTTCAGTTTTATTAATTTATCCATACAATAATTATTTGACATACATTCTGTATTGTCTTATATGCCATAAAAATATTCATAACTTTACGACCTGGATATTAAAACTAGTTATTAAATATTAACATTGAGAGCTTGATTAAAAGCGATATCACTCAATAAAGTCGTAAATAAATTGATAATAAAAAATTAATAACATTTAGGTGTCTCCAATTTCATTTCGTAACGTTTACGTAATGGATGCCTTTCAAAGTTGTTGGCCCTTTTCGCAATAATGGCGTAAGGAAATTAATAGTCCTTAATTTAAATAACAATTCTTTGATTTTCATTTAATTTAATAGGATATATAATCGAACAAATAGAGTCAGTGGTGGCCTAGTAGTTAAAAGGCTCGCCTCCCATGCATGAGGGCACGGGTTCGATCCTGGCAAGTACCGATGTGATTTTTCCGAGTCATATGTACTTTCTAAATGTATTTAGACATCACTGATAAATGCATTCCCAAAGAGGGTTGATGTCAGGCAGGCGGCCGGTTGTAAAAAACAATTAGCCAAAACTATTCACAACAAGTAACGCAGACCCTGGCTAAAGCTGGGAAATTACCAGTTAGAAGAAGATATAATCGAACAAATATATTTCTTAAGTAAACTATTTTTTGGACATTATTTTGAACGTTTATCGTGCCCCATCTAGATACTTTGAACAATGTGCGAGTTCTAAAGACCTTTCCTTGATGAAACCCATGCACCTTAGTATTGAACTTCCTATTCAGTCCCTCTGACGTTGACGTATTGCCTATTAAATTAGAGACTTACAATAGATTTCATTATAATTAAAACTAAATTATTAAGAAAGATATTAATTTTATATTTTGCAATTTTCCAAGATTAGGAGTATGAACTTTTAACTATTTCTAAATAGTTCGATGAATTATGGGGCCTACCACTCGATCATCTAGTAACACAAAATAGGGACTTTAGATTTCATTATTTATTAAATTTATTTTTTGTATTCATAGACTTTACACTTTATTTTTAATTGAAAATACGGCTACAGTTTCTCATAAAAAAGTTTAATAAACATATGTACTTGTAATTTCTCTTTAATTTAATATTATCGTCCACACTCTTGTTATTCTGTCAAAATAATTAAATAAGAAACAATCAGTTCAAATCTAATGTAACTTCCTTATCTTTTCGTTTGATGATACGTTATAAAATTTTCTATAGTCTTTTATATAAAGTTTCAATTTTGAGGTCTTTCTTGAAATGAAACATGTTAAACAGGTAGAAAATATATACAGCATTATACCGTATTTGTGACATTCACAGTTATAAAATGTATACTCAAGGAAAGTTTTATGTTTTCCAAATACCGCATCAGATACATCCTACGTGATTCGAACGTTATTTGGCTTGGATAACTCATTCTTGTTATTCAGGCTTTGTGTTCGTGGCATGACAATAAAATATACTTTACAACTTACCAATTTCGAATGCAACGTAAAAAATATCTAGACTGTAAATAAAGACGAGAATAAATATCACTATACCAGGAAACAATGAACCGAAGAAACTATATCTGTTAGCTAATTTGAATCACTTAAGAGATCATTACACAACAATTTCTCAATATAAACATATTTTCTGTGGACGTAACATAACAAATACGACTGCCACTGTAAACTGATAAATAACCATGAATCTTAGTGGATTCTCAGTAAAGAAACAAATTGTTGTCGCAATAAGAACGTAACACACATAATTAGTAAACTCACGACTTATCCTACTTTCGAGGTGTCTTCCGATGTATTTTATCTATAATCGAATGATATCGATCTCGCCGGCTAATCGATTGGTTACCGATTGTACACAATGGCTGATGGTTTTTTCAATTCCACATTATTAATGGCTAGGTTTAAGGTTATCAGATTTATTGTCGGCTGTTTACTAAGTGACTCTCAAATATGTTACGGTGTTATAATAACGTTTTACAATCTAAGGATCTGCGTCGGTATTAACGGTATTCCCATTGACTCTAATGGAACGTGATACTTACAAAATGGACAATCGCAAATTTAAACGGTGTGAAGGCAGGTCCAATTACAAATCAGCTCTTAGTATCACACCATTAAAGTATTGGTTTAACATCATGTCTCGTTATAATTCGTTACGGGTATCAAAAGTTGCCGGGTCGTTTTTTTATTAAGGTAATTACAACTTTTATGCGAATCAAAATTGGTACTATGTTCTATTATCCTGATTTAACGAATAAAATTGCCAATTTAATTAATTAGTTTTATATTTGAACTTATCAAGAAATATATTTTTTATTACATCGTATATAGTATAATGAGATTAAAATTGTTCTTGTTATAAAAGATTTATTTGTTATGATAAACACTAAATCGTCGAATTATTGTTTACATGTCACATAAAAGAGGTTCACTTTATCCGTCATTTCGTTCGCAAATTTAAAAAGTATGTCAGTGTTATGTCATCAATAGTCGCTCGCAGCATCACTCTCAGTTCCGTGGATCCGCTATACTCAAATAACGAGGTGTTACATTCCTTGGCATATCTCATTTCAATACACCTTCATTGTAAACATTCCATTATAAGAGAAGCTTTTGTTTTGTTTGGATTTGATAAATAGAAATCTCTTCTCATAATTTATGATAATTTCTACAATCACACTTATGGTTTGGCAAATGATATGAAGCTTCTATTAGCATATTTATTGAGATTTTTCGTACTTATAAATTATATAATTATCAGTTATATTTTCTTATCTCTAGCATCAATATATGAATGTTAAATTTCGATGACTAGTCTTGTTTTTTGTGAGTTTTGTTTGTTTGCACACTGTATTACATATTTCTTCAATATGGATTTACTAGATATATCAAAATGTTAATTTATAATTTCATAACACAATTTGAAATAAGCATTTTCGTTTTCTCGTATATTCAAAAATTAATTGAATATGTATACTGCGAAACACTACTTGATTTATAACAATTAACACTAAACGTGTCTTACACATTTTATCAACTATTTAGGACACAAATTCACGTAAGACTTATAAACAACACGGAGGAATTTTAAGTAGATTACACAAAGATTTTTAGTTTTCTGTTCAGTTTTTTATGTGAGTGGTATTTGGGTCATTGTCAGATAAGATTTAAAAGACGGACACATTGTCTTGGGTTTTCCTTGTCGCAGAATAATTTAGTGATGGTTTGCTCATCTATGTCTTGTGTCTAGAACGATTTAAGATCAGGATCTAAGATACGAAAGTCATTGACAAAGAACGCTAACCAAACTTATATCAAGATTGGTTTTAACGTCTATTTGGATTTCATCTAAATAAAAATTTTCTTTATGTTAAAGGTTCTGTTATGCAAATGTTTTAAACGAGTTTATTGAAATCTAAGCTCGGTTACGTTTATTTGGCGCCAGCTGCCCACGTGGTTCTAAATTTTAAACGATTCTATATAATGGGCAATCGTCTGTCATTTAGGATTTTGTTGTAAACTATTACATATTTTTCAATGTAAATTACCTAAACATAACATGAATGTCGTAGCGGATGTCGCTTTCTTAACAATATAATTTATTTATTTATACTTTTATGTTACGCGACTCATATTTTGTTCATTTCACGTCCATTTCGCATCAGAAAGGTCATGTTATGATCAACTTCAAACAGTTTCAATGTCTTTTTGAGGTTTTGAATTCATTTTGTAAATTTTTCCTCCGTCAAATTTGAATTTATTTCAATAATACCTTTTGTTTTATGTTTCACTAAGGAAGGGACACACTAATACATTTTATGAAATTTACTAACAGTTATCTTTTTTTGAGATACATACTTATACATATGAGAAGAAATTCACATTTTTAATAGACTTAAAGTTATGAAATTAATTAAAAAGACACAAATATGCAAATGTTAATTACATTATTTATAAATTAATTATAATTTATTGTCACAATCATAGCCATTATATCATCCAAACGACTTTTTAATAATTATTTTCAATTAATGTTAAATATTTTCAATTAGAAAGGTGGACATCTATCAATGGGAGTGATAGTTTTAAAATCTTTAACTCACTTATACAAAGAAAGTGAATTTGTTATGAGTAAATATGAAATAATATTACTGGTTCCAATAACTACAAGGGTTCATTCATATCAGTGAGTGATTGGGCGTGTTCACCGAACAATGGTTTATTGTGCAATTATATTATCGTTTGCATTTCATCTCGATATAGTCACTGTTTCCATCTAACGAGTTTACTTCCTCAAAAGTTTTAATCTGTTTAATGTACAACGACGAATTATTATAGGAAGTTGATTTTATGTTCGATAGTTTGTCGTCGCGGGATAATATTGTGATGCTATCTACGTTTGGTATAACTGTATATTGTCAAGGTGTATGTTGCGTAACTATTCGGTGTCATTGACATTACTGTCGTTTGATTTGTGATTAATGCCTGGTTCCTATAAAAACGATATGGAAATCTTTTCTTTGACAATCCATTGTCAATCGTACGGTAGCATTGACATTCGTTAAAAGATTTACGGCAACACCGGTTAATCTGTCAGGCGTCAGCTGAATAGTGTATATTTACAGTATGACTTTTATAGGCGATCATAGAAATGTAGTATATTTTATAGAGATCTTAAGAGATGGTCATATTTTACTTGAGAATAAATCTAGTTGAATACGAGTAATATTGAGAAACGAAAATTTTAAAGAAAATCAATATAAATATTGTTAATATTCGAGTTCTCCAAATTTGAAGAATGTTACATGTGCCTTAAAAAACAACGAAATAATAAGCAAAAATGTAGTTTTTTCAATCGTACTCATACTTAAGGTTCTGGTTAAAAATGATTGAATTTATTTGTTAGTATCAAAAAAATTATATGACATCTTCATCTTCAAGATCCCCAGTCCTTGGATACACTTTGCTTAATACCACACAGTAAATTACATCTTTTACTAACGTTTTGTAAACTAGACTATCTGTCATTCTTGTCAATGGGTATTATAAAACAGAAGCAATACATTTAATTGAACGCAACGTCTAAATTGATATAAAATTTATTTGAGAACTATACTGCTTTGTTAGTATTCTTATAATTATTACCCAAATCATATAAAGATGTGTAAATAGCAGTGACAGTGATTATATCACAATATAAATGAAATCGATCTTCATTTCACATCATTATAGTATATCATTATTTCCATTACAAAACCGTATTACTTAAAATGTCATAAACACTTTATATTTAAATCGAGAACATCTAAGTATTAGCAAACTATATCACAATTCAGAAGTAGGTCCGATAGTGCAATAAATTCGCGTACTTACGCAATCTTTGAATCTGTAACAGATATGATATATGGGAGACGTGTCGTGACTTGTCTAATATCCAGTTAAATAGCTAATGGACACTAATGGATTTAATAAGCTCATCACATACATAGCTAACTAGAGAACGTAGTTTTTCTAAAAATATCTATTGATTCTAAAACTTCGTTAGCTTGATATTAGCTTTCTGTGATTTACAAGGCTAAGTAACAGACTGAATGTATGCCTTTTAATGCAATGAGTTTATTTGTAAATGAATAACAATAACTAGAAACATCTTTCTCAATCATATAAAGAAAAGAATTATAAATAGTAAGTACTGGATCTGATATGGTTTAGTATAAGTATAAAAAAATGGTCGAAATATTATATATATTATATAACAGTCATACTCATACATCGTGATCAACGTCTTAAGCATAAGGTTTTGTTAATTAGACAATATTAATAATTCGTGTGAGGTAATCAACGCTGCTACAGCCGTTCATGTGATACGCAATAATTTCTGCATGTCAAACTATTGAGTAAAGTTGTCAGCGGCTTGGACTGAAATGATTTAATAATTAATTCTATACGATTGAATTGTGAAATAGATCTGATGGACGTTCTCATTTATAACGAGAATATTGTTCCGCATAAAAAATATATGTATATATATTTCGTCGCAGTTTCTAAAGGTGAAGTATCCGTTTATATTATGACCCTGCCCTCTTAATGTTGGCACGATTAAAGGCAGGTGATCAACAATATTGATAAACCATTGTTGACAGCTAGCAGAAGAGCTCGGGAAAGTTTTTAGTGCAATTTGTTGCAATCTAAAAATTGTTTTCTACAGAATAATTATTCCTATATGGTTAATAAATACAAAAGTAAAATTGAAATATCAACAATCATGATAATAAGGTAATAATGTCATATATGAATATGAAATTTGTACCAATTCCATAAAAGCAATTTATCAAATTTACATAATTTAGGTCCTTCATATAAAACAGTAATGAGTTCTCATATATTAATCCTTTATCATATTATATTTGAAGACATTATAGGAAGGCAACTTCATCATCAAGACATAATAAAAATACATATCACGTTTTACTATTATACTAGTCCGTAAAAAATCATCATACAAATGTTTCTATGTTAAAGGAACAAACGTAAACTTTCATCGGAACTCATCATAAAGGAAGTGTTCCATTGCCCTGATAGCGTCTGCGTTGTTGCATAACTTGATATGCATAATTTTTACGTCAATATTTGCGATGCAGTGATAGGTACGGCACTCAAAACGTTTTGACAGGCTCACTATCAAAGTGACAGAGGCATGAGTGCCGAAAATAACACTCATTAATTAGGCCCGACAATATAACACGGACTTTCATTTATTATACAAGCTATTATTTTGCGTAATATTCATTCATATTACAAAATGCATAACAGTTTATCGAAAACAAAGGTTTGTGTTAAACATCAATCAAAAACGATGTACAGGAAGTTGGAGCGTGAGAAATTACAGGCTCGCAATCGAAATATTTGAGTGATGGTAAAAAAATATATATTGTTTGCTTTGGCGTTAAAAACAAGCGAAGCAAGCTAAATGAGTAATAATCGTCCCAATTTTATCTTTATTTTCAAGAGATTGTATGTTTGTATTGTATTTTATTTTTAACGGAAAGAAAATTATTGACACTTCGTGTTTTTATTAAAGACATAATTAGCAATCACATTTATATATACACATATATATATATATATATATATATATATATATATATATATATATATATATATATAAGTACATATGAGAAAAAAAATATTTTTTAAAATCATAGGGAACCAATAGACTCTAAAGCCATAATTAAACGTTATATTTAATCATAGTTTGTATAGATACTTTTATTACTCACCTCAGATATACGTATAAGATAGGAAAACTAAGCTTAATACAAAAATAATTTTATTGTAATGATACTATAAGTCAAGAATATACATATTACAACAGTAAAAACCATATTAAAACGAGCATAAAAGATAAAATCAGCTCAGTAAAATGAAAAATTATAAAAAATTCATGATAAATTAGCGTACTTAAGAGATCGAGAGATAAATTGCATTATGCTCTTCATGTATCTGAAAGTAAAATTAAAATGTTTAAAATATGTCCGCGTCACGTTAATCTTGGTTTGATTCAGCGATACAACTTTACAAAGGTCACCGGATTGGTTAATGTGAAATACCAAGAGTTACTTCGATGCAGAAATACAGAAATATATTTAACATAGCAGGCTAATAAAGATAAATAATTTAAATGTACAACACATTACGGATTTTATATATTAAGTCTTTGTTATTGAGACTTAAATAAGAACTATTTAAAAAAGATTATCATGAAGTTTAAATAAGAATTTAATAAACTCTATAGTATATTAGATCTTTATAAGGACTAAAAACAAAAATGAAAATCTCTATATCAAATATATTGACTACGTAATTTAATAAGAATAATCGTAATAGTTATTTCGTCTCATTCAAATGATTGTTAGTTCATTATGAATTCGTGATACGATCAGTCGGCGAAAGCTGTGGTGATAGAACATCAATTTCCTAATTGTTTTCACTTTCGTGACGCCGGGACATCTTCAGATGTTATCTCAGTGACAAATTAGATTATAAGATGGACTGAGCGCGTTGCATAAAGAGCTGTAGGCATGAGAGACGCCTCACGAAATTGTTGTTAAGTTTAAGATAAATTGATAATATATTTATAGAATACATCAGATAATATTTCAAAGATCCTTTAGAATAATTTAATTTCGTTTCTAATAAAAATGTTCTAATGTTATTTCTTTACTAATATTTAATAAAAAGGTGTGTAAGTTTAAATCTGCAATAAATCACATAAAATACTTGTATGGTTGGCTGAAATATACTCAGAATATTATTTTTTCAATTTATTATTATACAAATATAAATAATTACGATAATAGTTGTTTGGAAAAGTAACTAGAATTTTTAGGCATATTTTTATTTTATGTGGTCATAATGGGCTTAGTTGAGGTTAAAAGTGCCTATGAATAGAATATAACTAATAAAAATAAATAACGAACAAGTAACAAAATATTTAAATTATTTCATATCAGATCTAGGGACGAGCTACGACGAACGTCAAAAATGCAAGCTGAGATACCGATCGATACAGTACAAAGTGCCGATAAGATCCCGTACTGCATCTTAATTGCGCAAGCAATACCATGACATTAAAGTTCGAAGTGTACGGTGATGATATTAATATTAATTAAACATTCAAATACATGCCCTATAACCTTAAACATACTGACCACTTTCCTTAAAAAGTCATATCATCCATCAATATTACTTGACCATCAATTTCGTAACGCATTCCAATATGTGGAAGTATTGTTGTTAAATATATTTATCGAATTGATAACATTCTTGTACTAGAGTACGAGACATAATTTAACTTTCATTGAAGCATTACTGATAACACAGCGACGATATATTTTATTTTAACAATCATATATTTCGGATGATTACAGCATTTCGAAAATTTATCATCAGTAAAATTGCGTAAACATAATAAGAATTCAATAAGTATAGAATAACTGAAATATTCTGTCCCTCGGTCTTTAACCTTTTTTTTTTACCATTTCTCTCAAAAAATGATTTAACAAAAGAAATGAAAAATAATATTTGCCTTACAACATTTTCTGAAATAACAAAAAGCGGAATGAAATTTTCCACAATGTTAGCTAGCTCCACACTTATCGAATTCAGCACTTTAAGGGTAAATTCCTTGAAAATATTTCAATCGGTTTTATATTTCTGAACGTAATTTTTTCCTTTAGGTTTCTACCAAAACTTTTAAGAACCTTCAGTTACAATAACAGTAAATCTGTATACATATTTATATTCGAAAACGCTTATCATACATACAAATAAATTCAAAATCAATGCATCTTGATTGACTTCCGTTGTATGAAACATTTGATTTGGCTGACAAGCCGTCAAAGCTTTACTGGAATAAAGCTAAAGAATATTCGCTTTCCCAAAGGGCTTTACAATTACGCATTCATGGATTTTGTACGTGCTAACAAATGTGTTATTTTCACTAACTTCAATATTATTGCTTTCACTATCATTGTTGTCACGTGTTGACACCGTCACTTTCGCCTCCGAACTGGACAATTTGAACTTACAACTCTTACATTTCATAGCAGTTACGAAATATTTTCTTTTTAAAAACGTATATAATATTTAACTATGATAAGCATATGTAAATAACTGTACTTTGAACGCTGTTGGTTATGTTAAATTTTTATAACGAGCATGTTTCACTTAAAAATGTAATTTATCTTGACTAGCATATGCTTGTTGGTCTGTAACATTTTTTTCTTGCTTCTATTTTTCTCTCAATTCTTTAATGAGATTACTTAACATTTACGCATGGACCGCACTATCCATACTTGGTGACAAACATACATACAATAGAAGGAATATCAATGAACGCGAGAAAAAAATTAACATTTGCATTTATTATATTATTAAGGATGTATTTTTGTATGGACGGATGTATGTGGAATGCTGAGAGTCCGGTCCTACTCAGGATGCTAATTGACTGTCAGGACATGTAGAAATAGCAGAGAAAATTCAAACAAACCAAGGGAATAACTATAAACACGGATTATAAATAAAGTCATTAAATAATTTAGAGATAATAAAAGGCTTATCCCGTTGGAATACATTTATTTATATGACACTGTGAGGCTTACTGAGGTATATTTTTGTTACTATGTTGTATGTTATGTCATAATAATATAATATTGAATAATATTTCATAAACAAAGTATGATTTAGTATATTCAAGTTATGTTATATATAACTAGTATTTGACTGTTTGTGTACCTACTTATTTTACGCCTTTTAACATTTGGAGAAATATATTTGAGTACATTTTTAAATATTATAAATAATTAAGATAATATTGAATAATCATTCTTTAATTCCATAATCAATAAATTACAATTAACTCCTCATAGAATAGTTTAGTACGTATTTTTTTAAATAATTGATAGGAAGGGCAAAAAGTTAATGATGGCGCTAGTAGTGTCACAGGAACGCAACTAAATCGCAACAGTGACTAGAAACGAGGGAATTCATTTACATTATTAAGTCCTCTCTTCCATTTCCAAAGCTACAGGGACGTATTAAGTTTAATTTAATAAAATAATTCACAAAAATTGGCTTTAAAAATTTACAATTGTAAGGCAAAGGGGTGAATAAATTTTGTGTCTTTCGTATATAATATTTTTGACTTTATTCATTTGTAACTCCAGTTTATGGATGACTAAATTACAACTTAGCCTTCTTGTAAAAATCCGTAGAAGAACATTAGTTGAAAGTATTTAATTATGAAGGACTAAATGGTTAACGGAAATCATCAAGAATTATATATATGAGTATATTTTTGATATATATAATTCTTGATGGTTTTATTCCTGACTAAACTCTCTTTGTGAACAACGTCATTAGTCCCCATCATATGTACTGTATGTTTATTTTTACTAATAAATAATCTATTGGTTAATATCTATAATAGAATGTCTTCTGTAAACCTTAAATGTCAGAACTGAAATAGAAAATAGAAATAGGGACGAGTTTTTATTAAAAGTAGCTTATAAGTTACTTATATTAATTTTTAAATCACAAAACAAATTTTACATTACGTCTCTGTGTATTACAGTTCATTATTTGACTCTGTATGGATACGACTTTCGTTATTACCATACGGAAGAAACTGCATACCTATTTAAAATTTACAAACTTGCTTTAAATAAATCATCTTAATAGCTGTTCTACATTTAATCCTAATTAAACAATGAATTTAGTATAATGCCCTCATATGGTAAATTTTAATTTTAAACAGTTGCTTTTATGCTTATCTAAGTCGTTACTCACGAAATATGATTGTGGCATTACTCACAAAACTCGAGAGTGAAATCGTTATGAACACTCCCAGGAATATTATTTAGTCTCAACAGACAGACGTCACGATTTAGATAATATAGGGAATATAAAAATATTTTATATGTGACTTTTCCGAAACTCTTAGTTACAAATAGGCTTAGATGGATCGTAACAAAAGTCCGACTACAGTTTCATCACTCATTCATTTTGTAAGTAATATTTTTCAAAATAAACTTGCTTAACTAAAAGATCGAGTTTTGTATGAAAATTTAGTAATAAAATTTCAAAACTGTAGAATGAAATCATAAGTATGAATTTTCATATTCACTACTAACTCACTATAACTTGTATAAGCGTAGTGAAGTATATCTAACTAGTTCTACATTCATAAACAAAAGGTTAGAACGTAAAACAATGCATTGGTTTGCATCGTCTTGGAATTTGTTGCGAGACTTCTCAACGATATAACAACTTAGTATTTATACTAAACTAGTTAAATAAACTAGTTACTCAAATAGATAAACTCTAATTATGTAAAGCGGCGCGAACTATTTAAATGTTATCCACAATAAAAATAAATAACCCATTTAAAGACAATGGTTGGATTTATTAGAATGAGACTGAAAATTTCAAATAAGGCTCGCGTTTATTCAGACTAGAAAATATTTGTATACTTTGTGTACTGTTGAAATCAAATACAATAGGAATTCAGAGAATACAAATAATTTGTTTTTAATCTAAAGTATTTCAAAACATTTATAGTACTTAAAAAAATCTAATGATAATTTTATAAGTAATATTACCTGTAAATGATACCTTTATAGTTTATTCATATCTCCTACATACTGTATGAGCTTTGATAGTTGATGCTACAGAAATACTATAATTAAACCATATTAGGTTCTTGTATCAATCCTTACGAGTACTGCTAAGCACAGCAAGTACATATAAGAGCAACTAAGAACGAACTAAAAGCATATTTAGAAGAAGAAATAAATGAAATGCCACACAAGCAATATCAGATCAATATTTTTAACATAAAAAGTTGTATATTTAATATTAGATAAGTAATTATAAAATAGTTTTTACAAAATGTAATGTTGTTTGGTTGCTATACTTTTATCTTTGATTCATTATATCTTATGATATATCAATTTTATTATTAATTGGACTATAAATAAAAGGTAACCGTTATATGTATATTTTAAATAATATAAAATTCCAAATTGATTATATACTGTTATACAGATAACATATTAATAATTATGTTAATAAATCATCTTGAAACGAGTAATTGCAATATGACCCCCGAAATAAATATAGGTTGACATTAACCATATAGAGATGGGTTTTAAGGACGTACCGGTGAATCCGCAGCTATAATGATGTGTAGTCATCGATATTTTAAAATAACTTACCGGTTTCCGCCAAATATTTTAAGCAACATATTTACTGATTGTTATCTGATTATAATATCGTATATGTAGTTATATTACTATGATATATGTTAAATTTAATTCGTCTCGCCTTGAGGTCGTCGAACTTATTAAGGTTCGCGGTTAATGCGACGTCGATTCGCTTGCTGGATTATGTTGTACAAAAAAAAACATTAATATTTTAATACCGATAGATATTAAAATCCGTGTAATTAAATAACTGTAAGATTTCATTGACAAAAAAATCATCATACGTCAATGTTATTTAGCTCGGTACATTTAAAAACTAACTATTGACATCCCTGATTAATATAATTAGTATTCCATAAATCACAACTAAGGGATATATGTATGATTAATGGTATTGGAAAACCAACAGCGTCGATGATTAAAGTTTAAAATTTAAAGGTACGCAAATTAGTCAGAAGAGTAATGCTCGGAACGGACTGAGTATTGACTGGGCTACCGTAACTTTCACCGGCGGGTCAAGTTTACATGACTTCCGATCACCTTCCCATCACACACGCATGTAGGTCGCATCAATGCCACCAAATAAAACCATTTGTTAAACTGACAGCTTCTTATGATTTCAAATTTAGACATGTGCATACAAATACTCGTACCCACACCTGCTAGAATGACTGACGCATATATACAGGATCCAACGGAATCAACGACCATCTATCACACATCTTCTGCTTCTAATATCAATGATTTATATATGAATTCGATTATATTATAAAAATAACTTAATGGCCTAATAAATATTTAGTTATGCTCAAGCAACGAGAGTTTCTTATAAGTGTTACGTGGTATCGTACATAGTATTACGACAAGACATTCTACAGGTTGCTGTTTATGGTCTGAATGCAACGTCTTGCACTTGTCTCAGAACCACTGAACCGTAGAAATATCCGTTCTCTGTGATATTAATACTAAATATTATATATAAATATGTCTCTTCGTCTTATCTAACTCTTAGGATAGTGATATGTGATATAATATATGTCAAAGACCTGCAAGGCGCCGGATATTATTGCAAATAATACTCAGAATGTACTACGAAACTCATTATTTTGAGCAAACAGACGCTTCATTATACAAACAAGCTCGCTAAATGGTCGGGGCATGTTTTTCTTCTCGATAAATATACACAATTATCTCGAGCACAGATACTTTTTGTGAATATATTCTACACATATATTATACTTATATAAATAATGTAATAAGATATACATTTAATTGGAACTATAATTTTGTTGGTATAATTTAAATCGATAAATAACAGGACGGTACTCTCCTACAGGATGTGGTCAGTTCTGATTGTAGAGGTTCAATTCTAGGGCAGTAACCGTGATGGTATGCGTTATAAGACGATAGGCCATAGGAGTTCAAATGGGCCCTATTAAACCTTACCGTCTTTGATCTAACTAGCGCTGATGTGGATCTAGTAGCTAGACGATGGATACTAGGTTAGGCCATTACAACCTTCCATCTAGCAGACCAATTAGATGTCGTTTAGATCATACAATGCCCTACACACTTATACGGTCATACTCATACTGTTATTCCGTACGTTTATTTAGACTTGATTCATATTCAGAGAAAACAAAATCTTAAAATAAAAAAATGTCTCACTAAGACTATTTATTCTCGGTACACATTGTTTAGCAAAAAAATTCTTAGAAGAGTTAAAAAAAGCGTATATTTATACATATATCAAGAAACAGTGGCTGTTATACTAACGGTATGCATAAACTCATATGTATTGTTTATATTTGGACTACTGTTGTATTTAGAGTAATGTGTAACAAACGAATGGTGCGACGAATAATTTGTCACTATTAATCTTATACTCATATCTTCTCTGAAAAGGGCCTTGTATCGATTTCTAAGACTTTCTGTGCACTGATTGTTGCATATTATTAAAACTGAATTAGCATACAGCATGTGTATAATTTATCTTATACACAGACAACAACTTCATACGGGCGTGATCAATTAATACATTTGATTTTAACTACGTATGAGATACGTAAACATATTGTTTGGTGAAATATTTATTAAATTGTTCATATTATTTTTACATTACTGATATTTAATAAACTTAATTATGTAATAATTTATATTCTATTAGCTATATGTCCTCAGCGACACTTCGATGTTTGTCGCTCTCTTATGCAACAAAGGCATAATGCTTTTCACTCGACACGTTCGGGGAAACCGCCCGCACAGTCACCTGCTGTGACAGGAGCGTGATAAATAAGACATAGGATTAATTACTTCCTACTAAAACCATACAAATCAAGCTGCATATTATATTATGCCCGTTTAATCACAATAGTCATGGCCCAAAGCATTTTTTCATAGTTATATCAAAACTTGGTTTAGTAGTTATTATAAAACTGTCGGTTTGTATTGCAATCGCCGGCAATGGGTTATTTATTAGAGACTGGCCTAGTCTAGAAATAAATGTCTCGATTTCGCCACAGGCACAAACGACTGTGAGTCATACGGCGTTTATTATAATGAAGTTTCGCGCCTTCCATACAAATTGATGTTTAACTTAACGACAGTCACTGACATTACGATTATCGATATTTTATTGATATAAAACCTCAATATTTAAGCTCATTATGCTTTATTTATAAACGATTTATTTAACGAGACGGTATATGTTTCGATTGTGATTTTCTTTGTGTAACTCTTTTTTATATTTTATACAATACAAATCGTTGGTTGTACGGACACATATTAAAAAAATATTTATCGGTTATCTCTCTATATATGGTTTGGATATTATAAAAAACCCAATGCAAAGAAACTTGTTACACCAATCTGTTCTTATTTCGATATACCACGTCGGTTAATCATTTTATTTTGTCAGTCATAATAAGTATTACATTTGATATCTGCTTTAACCTTCTGTTAACAAACGTGTTCTAATTCTAACAGGTATGATTAATGTGAATAAATCATAACAGATTTTATGTGACGAATATTAACGCAATTCAGCTACACATGACATTTGCCAAATTGTAAGGCCTTAGTATTTTGGAAAATATTTATCATCATTATTCATAGATGATATGGCCCGATATACTTCAAGTAGATTACAGTTAAACATTCCTCGCGTATGTTCTAAAACAAATGTCCATTAAGTCCTTTAGGCTATTATTCGTGAGCTTTGGAATGCTCTAAATCGATTTTACAAAGGATATCACAGCTATAATTAATACTCCTTTAAAATTATTAACTGTTTCCATTATCCAAATTGAATCTTCAATTTACACGTTAATTAAAATAAACATGAAGGTTTATATACTGGCAGTTAATTTGCGTCATAAATAGTCATTTGCCTTATGAGGCCATCAGCGACATTCCACTAATGTACCATTTTCAATAAGCGCATCGTAGTCGTGTATTCTACAACACGTTTCCTCTCTGGCGCCGATACACGGTGCTGATAAAAGACATAAGAATCTCAAAAAAGTACATCTAAAATAGCACCTTATGACGATAAGAATAAGGCTGTATATAATATAAAATAAACAGGAATAATAAGATGCTCATAATGTCAATAGGGACAATGAGTTTAATCGAAGGTAGATCACGAGAGCCAAGTGTAGAAAAGTGCCAATTTAAATAATTTTATTACTTTTGTCTGTGTAACACATAAGGCGGCGAATAAATGCTGTTTTTTTACGAGTTCAGCATACATATATTCATGATAATAAAAAAGTAAACAAGGCGTGAATGAAATGTTTAGAATTAAGTCACGCAGGTGCATAATATTGAAATATAAATTGTGTTTTTTTTATTGTATGTTATGGCGGCATATTCAGATTACATATTTTATGTATAGTGTAAAGTTAATCTTGCCTACGGGCATATAGAATTGTCAGACACGAAATTCCGTCTGGACCGAAATAGCTGAAATAACTTGGTGCTTAAATAGCATTTGGATGTTTAGACACAACAAAGTTGAATGTTGAGATGATCCTGAATTCTTGTGGTAATAAATTATTGTAGTTCATACTGATTCAGTTAAAATTTAAATATAGTTATCAATTTGTTTGTTTTTGATGCTGTTTAATTTAAGAAATATACATTAATAATTACAATTCAAAATTATGAACTATACATAGGTATGTGCTTATTAAAATTATAAACACTAGCTGATCCGGCAAACGTTGTTTTGCCATAAAAAAGAATAGGGATTGGTGATAAAAAAGTAAACATTTTGCGTTGTATGTATTTTTTAATGCTACATGATAAAAAAAATAAAAACAAAAAGTTTTGTTCGAAAATAAAAAAATATATAAATTAAGGGTGACCAACCCTTATGACTTAGGGGTATGAAAAATTGATGTTGGCCGATTCTCAGACTTTTTTTTTTTTTTTTTTTATAATATAGGGGGCAACCGAGCAGGCTAGCAATCCGATGGTAGATGATTACCGCCGCCCATGAACACTCGAGCCAGAAGGCACCAGAGCGCGTTGCCGGCCTTTGAGAAAAAGGTACACTCTCTTCTTGAAGCACCCTAAGTTGTAGTGTATTGGAAATATGTCGCGAGGCAGCTGATTCCATAGGATGGTGGTGCGTGGCAGAAAGTTTCTTTTGAAACGCACTGTGGTTGACTGCCAGCTGTCAAGGTGGTGCGGATGGTAATGCAACCTGTGACGTGCAGTGCGGTGGTGGAACTCAGCTGCAGGCAGTAGCCCAAACAGCTCCTCAGAGCATTCCCCGTAGTAAAGGCGGTAGAAGACGCTAAGAGAAGCAACGTCTCTCCGCAGGGCTAGAGTATCAAGCCGATTGGTAAGAACGGTATCGTCGACCATTCGAGTTGCACGATGTTGGATTCGGTCAAATGGAAGAAGTTGGCACTGGGGCGCTCCAGCCCAGAGGTGGGAGCAGTACTCCATGTGAGGTCTAACCTGCGCCTTATAAAGCGTCAGGCGTTGGCCCGAAGTGAAGTACCGCCCCGCTCTGCGAAGTACGCCAAGTTTTTGTGATGCCAACCTGGCCTTATCTTCCAAGTGACTACGAAACTGTACATCACTCGAAATGGTGACACCCAGAATACCAATACTGGTTGTAGGTTTAAGGGAATTGCCCTGGAACCGAGCTGTTACTACAAAGGGTGCTTTTTTGGCGGTGAACGCGCAGACTTGTGTCTTTGTAGGGTTAAATGTAACCAGATTGGTTTGGCCCCAGGATGATACTTGATCGAGTAAGGATAAGACTTGCTCAATAACTAACAAATGTTCACAAAATGCTCAATATGCTCACAAAATCAAAATCGGTCCAGCCGTTTCGGAGGAGTTCTCTGTCTAACACCGCGTCACGAGAATTTTATATATAAGATAACGCATACTATAAACGAAACTTTCATCAAATGCATGCATGCATAAGAATTGAAATGTGTTACTTACAATCAAACAATCTTATACATCCTATTTATGATCCTAAAACCTAAAACTTCGTTCAGCATCTGGAACGAATGCTATTTATTCGTGTAGACGTAATTACCGTCTCCATCAACTATCAAGTATATTCCTGACGGACACATGAAAAGGGACACATTCACATCCGCGCAGCCTACATCGGCCAGACACATCGAATAAATGCCAAGTAATTTAAATCCATCTTTGAAATCCGGTGGGTGGTTCGCCATCAATCTAGAAACTGGGATACGTTAGTCGGTTTAAAACGTTGCATTGGATTTGAAACATTTATTCGTTTTACTTTTGTTTCTCAACAACTAGTATATTGTTCGCTGTCCGTTCAAATATAACTTTGGATAATAATGACAGTTATATTATAATTTATACGAATCTAAGGGATTTTCATACTACATCACAATTACTAGTGCTATACCAAAAATTGGTAGAACGCGAAATAATGCGAATAAATCGAGTCCATTCATCAGTACATAATTAAAGCTGAAGAAAGTTAAAGTGTAAAGATAAAGTTGTGGAAGGTCAAAAGTGAGTACGTTCATAAATTTTAAATGATTTATCCGTGCGTATTCATTGCAGCTGTAAAATATATAAATTTATTTACGATTCCAGCTACAATAATTACAAGAACCATGACTTAACGGTACCTGAACTGTTTCAAGAGTTTAGAACGTGCTTTAAAACTACGAAGATTTTATTACTTCAACGAATATAATATGAATGTATGAGATTTCTGTACATGTGATCGATTTTATACACATTTAAAAGATTTCAGTTCAATCGACTTGTTTCATTCGATCATTAGAAGTACATCATATAAATATGTATATTTATTGACAAGAGAAAGGCTTAGTATTTGTTACCAGCCATTAATACTGTCTAAACACCAAACTGGTTATATTATTATGAAGTTTATGTCAGATATTGCTGTTACGGAAGGAAGAAACATTTTCTCACCATCATGTATCTAATGATTTTACTTTCATACAGTATTTATACACCGGTAGCCATATTCATGTATGTTATGTATTTTATCGTCTGTATAATTTCATATGTATCTGACTTTTACAATGGAGAAAATGAAAAAATATGTACATTTAAATGTACTCTAGTATTTTATGAAATAATTTCATTGTTTACTGATCAATTTTGATAAGTGATAACAATCTTTCGTTACAGTCAGTATAATTGTGTATTATATCATAATCTGATGAAGAAGGTATAAAATAAAGAGAAACTAATCTTTAAATTATCAATAAATTTCTCTTTTATATTGATAATTTTAAACAGTGAAATGTTTATTGAATGTACATATACATGTACTTTATAATATACTCGTTTATTTTCAAAGAATATATCTTTGAATGTTTTGAATTCATTTGAATTCATTCAACTTTATTTCAGTCTACATTCATATAGTTCTATTTTCATCTCAACAAAAAATACTCCGACCATCTTATAACATGAAGAACAACATACTCTGCTGTGTTGATTCAATACGAACAGCGTTTGTTTTTAGTTTACACATAATAAAGCTACAAATGAAAAGTTCAAATATGGCTACCGGATTATTTGCATCACTCTGTTTGGAGAAACATGAGGAGAAAATGTATTGATATGTTTTTCTCGCCGTGGGCGCCGAACTTGTATTTTACTGGTCTTAAAAAATGTGAGCTATTTTAAGAAAAAAGAAAGTTAAATATCAATGTCTTTGTTAATTTCTCCGCATCAAAATATTTTTGGCTGAATATATAAAAGACCTTGTATTAGTGTTATAAAAATAGTAATGTTCTAAAATATTGCACATGTAAATAAAACAATAAAATCTGTATAAAATTGTATTTACACTTCATACAAAACAGCATTGAGTTAAACAATAAGAATTCGAAATTGTTAGACAACTATAAAATGTCAACAAGAATTTAAATTTCGAACAAACAAAACGGTAAATAGTAACCGTTCTATGAATTATACCTCCGTACTACAAACTAGACTGTTCCATTTTCAAAAACCAAAAAGTATTTATACTTTTTTTTCTTTTTTAATGGTTTTGTTACATTTAAATTACAAAAAGTTTTATTTCATTTTTTATATAGCACAAAAATATTGTTTTAAATATTGATATCTTATTTATTAAAAAGTATTCACAAATATACAAATCCTTGCTTTAAAGGTGGGTTAAACATCTTGATGTTACATTCATAACACATCATGGATACTTTTATAAATATTAATGCAAAAGCAAGGTTTTATTACAAAGACATAGTTAATATTATTGTATGGAAAATCCGCTAAAATATTAAATTGGACTTTTATTTAAGGCACACCTCACTACATCAAAAACCGCTTATAATACATACAATTCATAGTTACAATAAACAATATACAGGATGTATAATTTTCAGCGAAAACATATTTTCCGCTTCAATAAAAAATAGAACATTATCAGAAATATATAACATACGTATATACGCTCAAGTTTTAATACAAATATTACTTAAAAATTCAGTCTTTAATTACAATTCCAACGTCGATAGCCCCAAATTAAACGTGGCATCTCTCATACTTACTTTCTCTAGTAAGTATTAATTCCTTTCCGTTCCACCTCCAGGAACTTCAAGCTTCTCAAAGAAAGAACAAACTCCTCTTGGAGTGAAGAAGACCAAAAATTTTATACATATAAGCACTTCATATGCTGAGTGAAGGACGTTTCTTTCTTACGCTCTTGTTGCTAAGACCGAGGATTGAACCAATTACCTGTGTACAAAACAGTAAAAAATTACCAATATATTTTAATTTAATTAATATTCTAGCAATTAATTTTAATAACACAGAATTATATCTCGCTAACCTTAATATTTTCGCGTTTGACCTATAAAGACATTTATTTAAACATATCGGTATATCAAACAACAAAATAATTTCAAAGACATTAATTTTTTAGCTAATGATGTAATAAAATAGGCAAAGAAAACATTCAACACTATGACTATTTGTATTGTATGTCACTCTATATTATCGATATAGGACTATTTGTTTACGAACTTTATCTCGTTTCGTTGTCCCTACTTCAATAGTGTAAGTGACTGTCGTTAAAGGACCATTTGTTTACAAACTTTATCTTGTTTCGTTGTCCCTACTTCAATAGTGTAAGTGTCTCTGTCGTACCTTAGAGACGGAGTAAGCGGCCAGTTTCCTCCTGGGCGCTGGTAGTAAGAGTGCCAACGCTCGCGCCTCTCTAAGCAGAGCGTGGAAGGCGAGGGCGGCGCCAGCACAGGACTCCGCTGCAGACACTTCATAGAACTGACATCCGAAACGCAACGACAGCTCTTGACCCTCCTCGGTTTTGACAACCCTGATTTAAATTTAACCAACTTTAAATAAAGTCATATTCTGTATGTGTCCTCGCTTTTTAATATAAATTTATTTTGATAAAATTTTCCGTACTTAAAATATATAAAGGAATAAAAACAGCCTATATTTTAATATATAAATAATCAAATAAAAATTTCTTTTACATATTTATTTCACTTAAAAGGATTTTATTATACCTAATATATGATAATATATACACGGATACATAAATTTATTAAAGGTGATATATATAAAATTCTTATTTGCATACATCAAAGTGGGACATAGCTTATAACTTATTTGTTTACATAACATTAAATGTCCAATATAACATGACCCTCAACACCTTGACACTACCGTAGAAGACTTAATCGACTTTAAAATAGATCATACAATATGTTTTTATAAAGAAACTTTCCATTCGTACTAGAGATTCAAAGTATGCGATGTCTTGGTATGTTATCTCTAAAATTCTCGAGATTAAAATAGCATTATAGAAATGCATGAAAGTGGCGCCACAGTCATTCCCACAACGTCCACGTCGCCATAACGCGGTGTGGCGACTTGTAGTAAAAGTGGCGTAACAACATAATACGCCATAACAGTTATAGCAATACACTAGTGTCATTATGTCAACATTTATATATACAACCGGTAACCAGACTTTAAGTGTTTTTGAAATTAAATTAAGCTTTATAATATAGTTATGGTTATATATTATTATTATTATCATTGCCGTCTTTATGTTCGTGTAAAATAGATATCGATAAATGCACTACCGGTATATTTCAATCATATATCGGTTTTAAGTTCTAAATACAAAATCTTACCTGGCATGTTCTAAGTCCCTTTTGTTTCCCAGTAGCGTAACGGCTGCACAGCCAGGCAGTCTGGTCCTTTCCAGGAGTGCCAATAATTCGGCTGCAGCCAGAAAAGATCGCCGGTCGCAAACTGAATAAACCACAGCAAACGCGTCGCCCCAACGTAAATGTTCAGGTAGACAACCTCTTTTCTGTTATAAGAAATTGAAATAAGAATACATTTTTTGTTTTTGTTTTTTTTTTTATCAAAGATGATATTAAGTTTATTACCGCACATCCACAAGTATCTAAAACTTCTACTTCTGATGTTACACCGTCGAAGGAAACTCGGTGGTTGTATAAAAAATCTAAAAAAAAAAAACAAAGGTTTTACTTACAATTATACGTGGAACAAATAAAATATATGTATATATTTTTTATACAGTTCTTTAATGAATAAAACTATATATGTAAATAAAATTTGGCGGATTAATTTCTTATTTATGCTGTACTTTCAAGTAACGTCTTCAATTAATCTGTAATCGCCCTTGAGAACTCGGAGATGTGAATCTCAATAAAAACGGAGCATTACATAAATCACGAGCAAGCGAAATTGTGATGTAAGATTATAGTATATTTTTTTAAAGATTCCACAACGCCACGACGAATTAGAGGCGCCTTTGGGTACCAGCCTTGGATATCATGATACACTTGCCAATTTCGCAAATAAACCATTGGCATCCACCACTTGGCAGACGATAAGGGCTTGTTTTATGATAAAGTCACTTTTAACACATTTAATTAACTTAATTAAAGACGACATTATTAAAAACAACACACAAATTTAACATCAAATTAAATTATTATATCTTCAACAACATTAGCATTATGTAGACAAATACTAACTTTTCTTTTACTATGGATAAAAAAAAAATGGCTTTTTAATTAATCCGAAGTAAACACTTTCACGTATAAGTAATATTTTTCTATTTTTATAAAATACTTGATAGGAATAGAAAGCGATTACTCACCACCAGTTGAACTGTACTCTCCGATGTATCTTTTAGTTAGGTAACGGACTACAACGGCTGGAAAAAAATAATAATACTTTAAATAGATAACAAGCAATGACATGTAAGATTGCGAAGGAGAAAGCAATTAGCGACTTATCAGTAGAAGGTGCTAGAAGTTTTCCTAAATTAATTACAACCACAGGCTTTAATTAGAGAGAAAGTTCATAAAAGGGTTATTCATTTAAATACAATGACATAAATGACTAAGGCGTATTGTAAATAAAATTAATTCTTTTATAAATGTAATATTTTCGAAGCATGAATAATTATAATTGGAACCAGTTTTATATATCTTTGTTAGAGCGTTAATGTTATTGATTGCTTCACGGAGACAAGACACGTTTGTGTTCATTGTATTTTTTTAATTTCAATATTGAACCTTCAAACACAACTAACGTAGTCAGAGTAAAACGATAGCCCTGCATTCACGGTTTCATATCGTAATTATTGCAACACTAGAATAAGGTAAAACTAGTCTTAGTATAATCTTTATTATTTTCCACTCAAAATGAGTATAATTTTATTATACTTTCTGTCTGCTTACATACTTGGTGTATATAACGTAGTGAGTATTCAAAAATAATTAAATAATCCTAATTCTTTATAAAAATCATATTATTTAATATAATTATAACAATGATATAAAAGTATTGTATGAAATATTCCTCTCATAATGTTCGTGGGTTTATTTGCCAGTTCTTGGCATAGAATAACTGACTGGCGACAGCACAATAAATGTATGTCTTGATACCTTAACTTCTTATGTACCGTACGTATAACAGAAGATATTAATAAACTATACAACTACATATAATGAAAATGTATAGAATACTAGGTAACAAAACAAGTCGAAAACAACACCCTACTTACATTTTAATTGGCACTACTTGATACATTCTATTATGTATATATATAAAATAAAGGCAAGAAAACAATCAACATAAATAAAATTATTATTTCAACAATTTTCATGCTCGAATTGATTTAGTTTGTAAAATAATCATATGTTATTGATGCACAAAGCAAGTGTTGTAAATCAATTGAATTATATGCATTAAGAGAATAAGTGTTTGAAGAAACATAACATGTATAAGCTACTTCATTTTTTTTACTACTTCATTTAGCTACTACAAGCTACTTCATTTTTTCACTTCATTTCAAAAAATTTATTTAATTAGTCTTTTTATCGTAATAATGGTTTTTTGTTACATTAAATTATTCTAGAACTATGAAACTCAAGTTCTCTGCACTTCAAAAAAACTAGTCTAAAGAATGTTGTATGCATGTATGAATTAAAACGACTTCATTTAAAACATTTGATGTTAAAAAAATATATCGAAGCGTTAAAAGATTTAAATTCTATTTTGATTCTGTTTGATTACATTAAGAATGAGATTTACTGGTTCCGACTGAATATAAATTTCTTTAAGATGTATTAATGGAAAACTCCATCGGATATTCACCACGGTGTAATTTTACCGCAGCTGTGTTAAATTATAATTGGTATAATCCAGAACTGCTATAATTAATGATCTTATCGAGTCTCACACAAGCAATATATTAAAGTCTGACTACTTGTCTTGTTATCAAAACATGCAAAATAAACTTCAACTTGGGCCGAAATACCAATTAAACTAACAAGTACTTTCACTGTTGATAATGCCGGTTCAAGGTGAATATTCTTTCGAAATCAATAAAACTAATTTAATTAATACGAGTGAAAGATATTTAATTTAATAAATATTACTAAACAGATCAAGATAAATAAAATTATCTTATATGTATGATCTTAATGCTGTATTGAAATTTATAAAAGCATTCGTTACACTTGCTAATTGTCAGTCATAGCATTATTTCCTCGAATACAACGGAATGATTACCGTAACGAGGTCTATAACGGTTTTTTTTCTGAAATAAGGAGAGTTTAAGACATCAAGAATGAATAGGGCAGCTGAAGGTATACCTTAATTAAGAAGAATATCGACAAACCTACCAATGCAACAATTTAATTGGCGAAATCGTTCATATATTTCATAGCGACAATTTTACTTCATACTTTAATATTAAAAGGATTCGACAGCTTTCTCCCAAATCGTTACATGACCCACTAATAACAGTTTCACTGGGTGCATGTATTGACAGTGATGTGTTTCTAAACAATAATGATTGCCTGACCTGGAAATCTACAAAAATGTGGACTGCTATTAAACGTCAAACACGTGTCAAAATTATATATGTTTAATGAGCGTGAAAGCATTTATCTCTAATGAATACTCTGTCGACAACAATAGCACCGGCTGGCAGAAATAGTTCAGAGACGAAAAAAAGTAGTGACGTATAGGTATAGTATGACGAGGCGGACTAATTTTACTTGTACGTAGTGATTGTGTTAAAATATGAGTTGTAGAAGCGGGCGTCCCGGCAGACGTCTGACCGGGTGACTCACTCCGTCAAGCACGCGGCTGCGCCAACTATAAATAAAAGTAACTGCAACTGGCATTTAGACGTTCTCGATCTACGATCCCGAAACGTATACTAGTTTTATTGGAACTATACGACCTCATTCGAGTTTTGCAATTTAATCTATGAATCTTTAAATGGAACAACATTATACACAATATCCCATTTGTTACCGCGTCTTCGTCGTCGCTTTCTTTCTTTTAGTGGGCAATTAAAAGTATTACCAGTTTTTCATATGATATTAACTTTTTCTGGAGATTCATATTTCAACCAATATTAAATGGTGTATTACAAATATTAATTTAATTCTCAATTACATTATAGACATTTTTTTCTATATTTTTGACTAGTGATATCAAACCAATAAAATCAATATATAAAATTTTCATTTCGATATTTTCCATGTCTTTAAAAGCTAGAGCGAAAAAAGCTTTTTTTTGGATGCTAAAAGACTCACAGCACTTAAAACAGTAATAAAAAAAATATTTTGATAATTAGATTCAATATTAATGTTAACTTTAGCTTCATTTCCACAAAGTATTTTTTCAAAATCACCAAATAATTATTTAGCAAATAACAATATTGTTTACAGGTGGCTCACAACTCGTTCAGGTTTATTGAATACAAAATAAAGGTAAGTATTTGAATCTTATGCGAGCAAAGTCACGGTTAATATACATAATTTAAGACAAAAATAATATAATTACCATAGTTTTATAGTAAAATATGATATTTTACAACTAATTATTTAAGCATTTTAAGAGTTTAAAAATAAAAAACACCGAAGTCAGTTCGTTATTCACGTAGAAGAAAATTTACTAAAGGCGAGTAATTATCTTTGACCATTAACTTACAACGTTTTACGAAGCTAATTCTGTAGCCGGAGGGAACTTGGAACGAAGATTATAACTTAAAAGTTAGAGGCCTAATCAATCACAGATAGTCAGTGTTGATTGATTGATAAATAATTGCATAACAAAACAGAATACACATATATTATATGTGATATTTAATACAAATTACAAAAAGGTTTTAAACAAATAGGTTTTATATTTAGAATATATTGATATCTTTATACTAGCGAAGAAGTCGCTGTTCATAATATTAATATAGTATTTATACTGCAAGAGCACACGTTACTCCATTGAAAAATCAGTATATTTTTAACTAGCTACAATTAATTATTATAGAATTGATATTGCAATATATTTTTTTAAACTTGGGTCAAATATCTAAGAAATAAAACTAAAAACTTTTTTAATCAAGTAGTTTGCTGTAATAAGCACACTACTGTAGGCCTTTAACATTTTATTTATATATAAATAATATATTTTTAATAATACGAAGATCATATCTACAATGTACACTAATAAAATCACCACCAATTATATAGTAACCTTGAATAGATATTTATATTACAAAGCATTATATTGTCAAACGTTCAAATCACTCGACGCATTTACATATAAATCTCATTAAGTTCCATTCATCTGGGTTACAGATTGGTCAATTACACTCACAATTAGTACGCAATAAACCTTTAGTGACGACATTACAGATAAGTCATAATAAGCAAGTTAAAAAATCGCTATGGTTACACAATAACAAGTCATCTTAACCAATATATCTTAATTGTTATGTTAATATACAGAGTGTATCCAAAACCACATCCTAATATAACTGCTATAAATCAATTTCACTCGCCAGCTTTCGCTCTTATTGTTTATACTTTCTATTACATAGGCGGCGTAATTTATTATCGAATGGACGAATTCGGTTACTCAATAAAATATTCTCATACAATTATATTATGATTTTTTTAATACAGATTGATTAATAAATATAATTATGTAACGCTCTTGTTTAGAGTTAATGTTAGCAAGTTCAATGACCTCTTTTATATATATTTTTATGTATCAAATCGAAATTGAAAGTCATAATCCTTTGTCATTTGAAATTTAATAAAAGTGGAAATAGAAGATATGTGTGATCATAACTCATAGTTAGAAATGAAACATTCAGATTGAAATGCATATATTATTTTATTCTCAAAAAAAAAGATAATTTAAATTTAAATTCTAGAATCTAGATTTAAATAACCTGGAACATTTATTATCTATGTTGGACGGTTATCTTTACATTTTAATTCTATATAATTTATATATACTTGTGATATCTGTCGATAGTTATATTTCGCAACCTGAATATATAACCAGGTCAGATAGACCTATCGGATCGCACCCAGGTCCTATCAAAGTTTTTAGGTTTCTGAAACGCCCTTATTTACTTAATCTGGTTGTCTCCATACAATAAGGTCAGTATGACATGATGCTACTCTATCGTGACTTATCCGTTGCAAATTAATTTTTCCATATCTTGCTTTCTCTTATAACGGTGTAATATAATTACAGTCACACCTCTAATAAATCATGCACGCATTTTTGTTTACCTTCTGTTGTAGCGCAAATGTATTCAAAATACGGAAATGTAGTTATTAATTATAATAACATATTAATAATTATTTTCTTCTATTCAGATATTTCAAATAATATTTACAGTAAATCGGCTAGAGTAAAAAAACTGGGATGCACGTTAGTAGCAGAATTCAGAAAATTGCAAAATTGAGTTAATTTTTATGATCAAAATATAATACCACAAGTTCATAGACACAAATAACTAACAGACATTGTAAATAAATAAATTGATAAATCTTAGTAAATTTTTAATTATTGAAAAAAAATGTCTTCAAAATCTTTGAATTTTTTATTCCTATAATTTTTTTTCATTATTATTATTGTATTTCATGTTGAAAACTCTAGTTAGTCACGATATTATTATTTCTTAATATATATAACGTATAAATATTAGAAAAAAATGATCATGAAAATAAATTTACATTTTAAAGAATATAATATAATTTAAATACAATGATGTCAGGATTTGAGTTGGTTCAAAACAAGAAACATAAAAACCGCATCCAAGTAAGGGCATCAATATATTAGGTAAAAAGGGATAGAACTGTTATTTTCCTTTCATTGTTGTTATAATTATAGAACTCCGTTATTCCGAACAGGTTAATCCGGCCCAGTTACCGATGCTTATAAATAAAGTCCTTTATAAAGAACCGGAATCTCGTCTCGCTAGTTCACTGTAAATCTAAATCGCTTAATTGGAAGCGAAAATAAATCTAGATCGAATAGTTTTGCGGTGAAAAGCGGTGTATAAAGAGTGGACTGAGTCAAAATCTATATACACATCGCCCACTCAATATGTATCAATGTATATGTATAGTTACGTATTATTATTATGTGACAAATATACGTATGTTAGTACATTTTCTTCTTATTAATCACTGACTGGAATTGTCCTCCAACGAAAATAGTACGGTGCATATTTTTTTATAATTATATGACAAACGTAATCAGCTTTAGCATCCCCTTAGTTTATTATATAGAACAGTTTATTATATAGTAAATTTTTTCTATAGAACATTATCAGGCATAGAAAAAATACACTCTTATGAATTAACATTTATCTATTCACGGTGTCTTTTCTCACGGATCATTATTTTTTTACTATCCATATCCGATAACATTAAGCAATAGTATTACGAAACAAATGTAATAATATATAATATTTAAACTATCTTTTGGTAAATCACTAATATTTGAATTTCATATTGTTTTGAGATCACAACAAACACACGCGCTATCTTGTTTACCTAACGATTACTTCATGGTATTGTCAGGCAGTTTATTGACACAGAAAATTATCATTGAGACATCCACTTACTGATAAACTACGCCATTTGAAATACATTAGACTGTGACGAAACAAAGACTATAGTATTTACAATAAGGAAAAAATATCATACAAAATATTATCAATAAAGCTATACGTTTCACTATTACCAGCTATAAATCTCTCCTAATCATTGGCTTATGAATTTTAAATGTATTTAATTATACAGTTTTTAATTAATACTATCTACCGATGATCTATAATTACCGCGCTATTATATAACATGTGTCAGGATCGTGAAATAAATCAAGGAACTTTTTTCGGTCATTAAAAGTAATTGAATTCGACGTCTCGGCCAGAATTGTGCCACAAAAAATAGAATTAAGGCTGGTTTAATGAATCACCATCAAAGTAATATCAGCCGTCGGATCGAATAAAACAAAAAAAATAACTATAAGGACAGTGAGGTGCCGGTATCATTTGGGATGCTGGGAACGAAATGAAATGGAACTCACCGGATTTGCCGCAGCGTGAGCTACCAAGCACCACTACCCTCAGACGATTTACGGTCATCTTCATTAGTCTTTAACACTACACTTTCACCAAAATGTCATGAAAACGTATTGCTCGATATTTAGCGATCGTGTTGGCGCCAATTGGCTATTTAAATATAGTGAACGCACGCGCGCACAACACACCTGCTAGTGAGCGACTGCAGCGACAACGCAATTTAGCGCATAGCGCAATCGCAACATTCATTGGCTATCGAGTGAAAAGTTATTTAGCTAAATATGAATTACAATGCTCTCGATCTATCCACATATCAGCTGAACCATCAAGATAATAACTCATAGTAAATTACAGAGGCTCTAAAAAGTTCGTGTAGTTTATTTTGTTATTGCAAACAAATTGCCGTCTTAAGACTAATTAAGCCATAGACGTGCAAAAAGATTTAACAAAAACACCAATTGCCCATCTGTCAGTTTGTATATAAAAACACTAATCCCGATAAGAACTCAATTAGGTAAATTAAAATACAAATGTAATTTGTGACATGTTTGTCAGCAGACATTACGGTTAACATGAATAAGTGAACTTAATCCGATAGGAATCGGTGCCGGTCTTCAATAATGCCCGATTTGTAGATGACTAGCCGATAACATACTTTGATTGCGTGCGAATATTTTGGTGGATTTGTTTTTTGTTCAAATATATTTATACTTTGAGAGAATAATATAAAAAAATCTATAATATGTAAATATATTATTTTTTTTGTACCTATAATTCTAAAATACCTTAATTTACTTCATTATGTTTCTTATTTAGGCTTATATGCCTAATATGGTATTTGTTATCGGAATTTTAACAAGGTCCATACCGTTTGTCTATCGTCTATATTTTATCGTTGATTCCCCTTTGATAAAATATAACAAAAAATTGATTCAGAATCTCACAAAAAATACCCGACGTCCTCTTATAATATTCTTTTTTTTTTTTTGTTTTCTCAGATTTTCTCATTAAAATATTTTGAGAATTAAATAACTTTGTTTTTTATGTAACCTAAAGCATAAATGTAAGTTCAAAAGTTTAAACTATTTTAAATTTTTATATCTTGTTAGATATATGTTACATAAATCGTATCGAGTACAATGGATCTAGAAGTGTTATAATTACGTTTAAAATATACAATTTAAATGACCAATATTGAAGAGATTATATATTAATATAAGTATAAAGGTCATCTTATTTATAAGGGAGTGAATAAAACATGTTATAATATATTAAAGGCTTTAAAAACTGTATGTATCATGCGGGACAACACCTGCGGAGATTGTAAGTCTTCATTGCGGTTTGAAACCCTTGGTGCCCTAATCGGACACTCGACTTATAGTCCAACTCACTCGTATTGGTCAGATTCTTAATCATATATATTCATTTGTTTCATTGCATACGGGGAAATTTATGTAGAGTAAACCAGATAAGATTATGCTTGATAGTTTCTATAAGTTTAAAAAATAAATAAAATATTTATAATATAATGAGTCTATTATTTTCTAGACAAAGCGTTTAATATACACGATAGCCCAAAACCTTGAGATTATTATAGTCCAAAAAACATACCAGATGAATAATATTCTCTTTATTATAAGATTGTAAGTGTCGAATTTAAAACAGTTGTACTGTAAGGTAAGTTTATTGTTCATCCGCAAGTGACGCGTCTCGCTGGCTACTGTTACAAAGTCAGGGGGAATGTTTTTCGGTAGCCGATATAAATAAACAATGACTTTATACAAAAGGAAGTCGGATCATGTTACGTATTACAGGAACTTTCACATTTTTTATATTTATTGCTATAAAAATAATATATATCATATTTTTTATAAATGTATCCACTGTCCAATGTTTATACAATAGACGAAATATATATGAAATGAAAGTTTAAGCCTGATATCATAGGAATTAAATCACGCAACTGACTGTAAGATAACTTGTTATCATATAGGTAGTAAATTTATTTATGGTAACGTCTATGTAGGGATGTACATACATACTTATTATTCTATAGTCTAGCTGTAATTTATACTATGAATCTTGTATTAAGACTGTATCCATCAGAAAAAATCACTTACAATAGAATTATATAGTAGCTTTTGCAGCCATACTTCATTTTATAAGTAATACTTCCGAAAACCCTAACAGACTTTCTCTTTCAAGCCTATCCATAATTACTTTGCATATTCATAATAAATATAATGAATAAATTTAATTTGTGATAATTTATTAATGAGAACACTGGTGTTAACCAAATTTGTTTGTAAAATTTTTTGAAACAGTTTTTGTTTAATATGAATTGACAAAGAACCTTTGTATTAAATATGGTTCTGTTAAACATTAGACAGCATCTACTTGGATTTCTAATCAGTTTATAATATCTGTGGGATTTGTTTGAAATGGTCAAACCTAAAGCAGGAATCTTTCGTTGTTATTGTGTTTTACAAAAGTTACAAAAGTAACTATATAACAAGAACTAAAAATCACATATCTTCTTATAGTTATATTAAATAAATTAAATAATTTTCACACCTCGCCAACAAATTAAGTCCTACAAGATATCAAAGCTGACCGAATAGAAAGTAAAAACTTTTTTTTCCTTAATTACCTTACATTAAGGTTGCAAAAAAAGATATTTTAAAAGTAGTCCTTTAAGATTGACTTGTCCTAATTTTACTTTCGCGTTTTTTAGCGAGCGGGTCATCATGTATGCGTTTACAACCATCACTCAATCTTGAACTTAATCTACATGTAATTAGGATGACATTATAACAGATGAAGAAATATAATTTATATAAAAAAATCTTTTTTTATAAAGAACAACTTAATTGAAAAATATTTCAAGTTACCTACTATTAGTTGTCATATGTATATTAATCAATTTAGTAAAAGTTACTGAGTCGCCTTATATGTTTTTTCACTACAGTCCTATATGTACAAAGAAATACTTTTTCATCCGGCTACTACTAATCTCAGAAGTATTAGAAAATTCAAGATTAAAAATTAAATAATAGAAAAAAATGGTCATAGAATCTCTGTCCGTCTCGAAATGTCTCAATAAGATTTAAAAAATATATTTTTAAACATATGGTAGTAATAATTATTAAAAAAAAGCTATATTTTTAATGGTTATGTTTTATGACCGAATTAAAAGTTTAATGTATTAATATTTTTATACTTATTAATAAATTTAAACATTATATACAATCAATGTCAATTATACACGCCGCCGTCGCCGCACGCGTCCACACTTGGAACACTTGGAACGTGTCCACACTTAATTTATTTATACGGAAATTTTGTCAAAAATTAAGTGCCTATTTTTTTTTTACATAATTCGAATGAGAATCATGTACCAAGTATTCTCCTTAAATATTGATAGTACCTCACCAGTCACCCTGTATATACCTTAATAATTATTTTCTCACTGTGCATTATACATAGTCCCTAACATTTTTTTTTAATTTCTTCATATTTAAGTAACACATGTTATATACTTATGACTTTATTCTATGTATAAATTAAATTAAACATGTGTTATTTAAATTATTAACACTGCTATTGATTAAGAGGGTCAACCTTAGCAGCAACTATTAATAGCAATACTACTACCAATTATATGAAGCATGGCTCGAAACAGACAGACTACAAGAATATTTGGTATTCGTATATATTAATTTTATTTATAAGGTATTTTTATTAGCATTGGCATTGGAAAAAGCTTATTTGCGCTTAAATTTCGTACAAAATAATATAAATTATTTGATAACGTTTACTTAAATCAAATAAAATCAGAATAACAGATTTTTTTTTTACATGTATCACTATTTTAAAATATAAACCAGGCACTTTACATACTTACACTGATATCTCATTTAATAAAAATTTTCAATCCAATATTGAACGTAAAATGAAGGTCAATAAAATATTATTTTACCTTATAGCATAAAAAACACGATCTTCACAAATAAAATACTGAATTGCGAAATTCACTTTATATAGAATATTATAGCCATATTTCAATGAGTTAAATTTATCCATCAAAAACATATGTTTTATGTAATTCAGGTATTTTATGACATATATCAAAATTTGACTATTTTGAGTGACTGGTTCATAATTAAGTATACGTCACCTAATACGGCATAAACAAATTTAAATAAAAATAGTCTTAACTCGCAGTGTTATAAAAGTTTGTATTTTTTAATTGTCATCAATTGATTTACCTCTTAATATTGAATTCAAAAATAACTTTAAAGGAATGTTGATTGTTGAAAGTCGAACTAATATGAAAATCAACAAAACAGGCAACTATGCCAGGACAAAATCTGATATATCTTAATAATGTAAGAAAACGCCTTGAAAAATCACCTTGTAGCATCTTTTTATTTGTATAAAGAACTCACTCCAATCGGTTATATAGGAAAATCTAAGAAACCAAATAATCTTCTATATATATAAAAATGGATTGCTGTTCCTTAGTCTCATTAAAACTCGAGAACAGCTGAACGGATTTATCTTATCTTAGTCTTAAAATGCTCGTGGACGTTCAAGAAAGGTATAAAAGGTGAAAAAAATTGATTCATTACTGGGAAAACCATAAAAACAGCCCTTTTCTATTTCCCATACAAACATTTTTTTTGACATTAGATTTGACAACTAACTAATATGTCAATCATTCTGTCGCACTTCAAAACACTGAGATTTATGGCTTACAGGTAAACTCCAAAAATATAAATAAAAAAACGTAACAGATATTTCTTGATTACAGGGCGATACAAAGTTCGCCAGGTCTTCTAGTAATGATATAAAACAAAGTAATACCAATGCTAAACTATTGTCAATCAAAAATAAAAATTGACAAGTTACATTATACATTACATAACGAAGTGGTCATTGATAAAATGCCTTCTTTGTTGCTCACTAACATCATGCGTCATAGTACGCCACTTATTCACCATTCACGTCATACAATAAAACCGATAGAAGAAATAAGTTTCATAATAGTTCAACAACAAAGATTTTCACTACACATCCGTGACTTCATTTAAGGAGGTCGTTATGTAAAAATATGGAATAATACAATGACTTATTGTACTCTAAAATGTTTAATATTTAACGATCAAATGTTTGTAGGAAGAATTACAAATATTTAAAATTTAAATAATTAAGTTTTAAAGCATATTTTTATAATACACTCACAGAAACATTTACAGGAATCATCAATATATAGATGTAGATAGCTGTAAAATAAATTTGTGAGTCAGAAACAAAATACTTCACATTCCTCAGAAGAATATCCCCTACGGCTTCAGAAAAAAGTAATTATTTCGCGGGATGATCTTAATGTTATGTAGTCGTGACACGCAACCGAATATTTGTTCGCGAATATATGTACATATTACAAATTACGACGCCGAGCGTAACATTTCATTTAAGCCGCGCTGAACTCTCAGATTAATTTCTCTCAAACAAAAAAATTGAGACCCAATCTCATAAAAATAATTACTTGTCATATCAATGTCATATTTGAGATTGGATTTGTTCGGTTTTGGAATTTATATTATATAAGGCAATTTGTACTAAAATTATTGTATTAAGGAAATATTTTGTATGAAATTCATGCCAATCTCTTATGTGTTTTAAATTTAGCAGTATGGGTTTTACATTTCAATACCTTATTTATTTATTATTATTTTTGTGGATTATCGTTCCGATAGTGAAATATCATCACGATAGATTTAAAAGCGATTACTGACTACAATAATTCAATATGTCATCCTTTAAACGATTTCTCCATAACAAAGAGGGTTATCTCATCTCACTGTTTTCAGGTCATATTTGTGCAAGAACCCTATGACTTCTTATGACGTAAGAAGGTCAATATTTTATCTTAAGAGCGCCTCGTAAAGTTTCAAAAGGTTAACAGTTGTATATTATCAAAAGCTCGCATAAATATTGCGAGCACAAGAAATATCTTTTTACTGACATTTCCCTGCTAACGAAACAATATAGTATTTACTGATCGTTTTGCAATAAAATACAGGACATAAATAAGGATTATGCTTCTTCGAGATATCCACGACGGATCCACAGTTGAGTAAATATTAGATAAATATGAATACATCTTATTGTCCAAGGGCCGTGGCATATTTGTAAGCGTTTCTGTCTGACGAGGTATTTCAAAAGGTTTTTTTATGTGCACTTCATAAACATAACTTTTATTTGCAAATAAGATGGATCATTCGATATATTGAGAAACTTGTAGACTTCTAACAAATATATTATTGGATTTATTATCATAGATAATAATGTCACAACTCTCAAGGCGGTTTTATTAAAATAAAAATGTATCAACAGCATGTGTTGACAGGTTGGAAAATTCATGGCGTTGCAGCAAACAGCGAGATGGTATCTCCTAAACTTATTCCTGGCCATGGATATGCTTTTTCCAAAGATGTTTATCACGTTACATTTACGATAGACGCGTGCGAAGTGCGTCTATAAATACGCTGGTGTCGTTCAGACACGCCCTCTGTTACATTGTGGTCTCTAAGGCTAGTTACATATTATAAAACCAATAGCGATTCGACCTTTATAAGATAATTTTCTTTTACAAAAATGCATTGATAATAATTTTATAGTACGATACCAATCATTATAGTTGTGTTTAGGATAATATTAAACACTTTTATAAAGTATAAACACTGGTCTTTTCGATAGTAAATAGTGAGTTAGTTGATTCTGCTTTATAAAAACATATTGACAAATACATATATTTATAAAGACGTATTGCAAGTAAAAACAACCGTGATAGAGATATAGTGTAATCAAGGCTTTACATCTTGTTTAACACGTATGTTATTTGATTTCTTTTTATTATTTTAACAATCGTATTACATGCAATGAAAAGTCAAAGATGCTATGTTCTGTATACAATCAAAGACATGTAAAATATAAAATTCCAGAAACAATACGATTATACGTATTTATTTTTTATTATACACATATTATACACACCCCTTATGCCTATGTTTCCGTTTATAGGAATATACATACCTCATACTTTTAATTCATTGATTTATTTATATGGATTACAATACCACGTGTTCTTTTGCTATAAATAAATGAACCCCTATAATTATATAAATTATTTGGAATGTTGCTAGTTGATAAAATTAGGAAAATACTGAAATTAGTCATATTATATTGTCTAGCTATCAAATATCATCAATAAACAAAAGGATGATATAAATTAACACGGAGCTGTAAAGTAAATCATACAATGATATTGGACTCTCTTCTTAGAATGCAATCTGACTTCCAGCAGACTGAAGTATTTATTAATCGTATCAGGTTCTTAAAGCAAAATATTGTACACAATCATCGTAGCTAACTTCTCAGAAGCTAATTGCTGCACTAAATAGTAATGTAAGGAGATTTTTTTTCGCTTCTGTTTTTATTTTTAAATTAGTTAGAACACACGTGATTAGATATAATCGTGTGTAATATGAATAATGAGTATACTCAGTTATTAGTTTTCTAACTTACTTATTATATGAGTGTTACAAACTTATTTCACAGCAAAAATATAGGTGTTGCTTCAGTCATTCTACAAGTTACTGCAATTAGAAAGATTTAGATGTAATGTCATTATAATAATTGTAATGCAAAATGATTGACGTAGTTGCTTATTTTAAACTAATTTCTCATTCTAAATGTTGCTGAGACCATTGAATATTGATTCGAAATATTTCATTCTTACACAAACATGTTTAATTGGATTTAATAGATAAAATTATATTTGAATCCGTACAAAAAATACTCTAATTATTTTAAGAATTTTGTGATTTCTTAATTCTTTTTTTTGACCTAATAGTTATATTTAACATGAGTAAACGAAACAGCAACATCTTTTGATAGTATTAGAATTCATTTCACAAATTTGCAAAGAGGGTATCTTAAGCATTATCAGTATGGAGGGAAATGCAACCGAGAAATTATCAGATCCCTCCCATAACTTAGTCTAAAATACTAAAATTGCTTTCAAGAAATCTGTTACTGCGATCTTCACGCTCTAGACGCTTATTATAATCCATTATGATACCAAAAGCTGAATATTATTACCATTTCCTTAAGCATTTATCCGTTTATCTGAGCCTCACTGAAAGGTTACAGGTCTTGTAATAATTAATATTGCATGTACGTGTGCTAATCATGTGAGAGCAAATCGTGTACAACTTGAACAAATTGTAGTTGGTTTGAACGATGTCTTAATCAAAAACTTAACAAGATGATTAGCAATCGATATTTTTTCTTCGTTTTAGAGTCGAAGTTAAAATAAAAATTAGAGATCCACAAAAGACTGGTTATCTTTTTTTGGCACTAAGGTTTTAACTTACACGTTTAATTGATATAATTTGAGAGGATATATAATTATAATATAGTCATAAAAAATACCTTTCATTCAGAGGAACACGAAATGAAATATGTTCAAAGTGCTGACTTTTATTTTTAGCTTTCAAAAACACTATTTTTTTTCTTGTTTATTTATAGAAGTTAATAATTTTTATAATAAAGATATGCTTATATCCTAATTACATGAAGCATTACCGCTATAATGTTCCTACTATTTAAACAGCACGGTATCGTAGCACGAAGCTGTACTGAAGGCTAACATGGGAAGTGTTTTAATGGAACGAATCACTTCGTATGTGGAAGCATAATTTCAGGTAAGTGTACTACTACTACTATCACTACCAAACACTACTTGATATTGGAAACCACATACAAAAATATAAGGTCTCACATTATTCAATTTGGATGCAATTTAAAAGTTAATTTAAAATCTTTAAAAATAATTAAAAGTTTTCATTACGCCAAATTGAATGTCAGTCACACTCAGAGAAATTATCGAATTCCTACTTATATTGGAAATTAATATTTTTTTCTTGGTATGCACAAAATATTGCAACGATTTGCATAAAATATTTTTAAACTTTCGACAATATAAAATAATGCGAGACAATTTAGTTAAATCACTGTCAAAGAGACAAGAGTCGTGAGGGATAATTCATTCAAGATACTTTCTTTTCGCTAAAGATATACGGAAATAGGTTTTTATTGTTACGGAAGTTTATAATGAGCCCTAAATAATAAATATAGAATTTATGCGGGCAGTTAAACGTTTTATATCGGTTTACGTAATATATAGCAAAATAATATTCATACTTAGTTTAATGAAGATGTAAAAACATAATGAGATAATAAATATAATTAACGGAACGTATAAATTTATTGACTATAAATAAAAGTAATCAAAACCTAGTTACATGACCACACTGTTAAATAAATACGAAGACAGACGAACATGTTCAATATAACATCCATAGTAGAGAGAAGATTGTTACACGTTTGAAATACACTATTTACAAGCATCGATATTTCGCATTGAACGGTATCCGTTAGAAGTGTGATGCTGTGTCGGCGCGGGCTCAACAAACTGTTCGTGAATCATAAATCAAGTATACCCTTAGTTCGAGTTCACAATATTAACTGAAACACCGAGCGTTTTAAAGTTTATTATTAATAAAATGTCATATTTATTACTATCGATGCACACGAAGTAAAAGCCGATGACAAAATACATTACGATCATCACCTCTTTAAAAATATTAACGCATTTATATTAACGACACCTAAATTATGCTCGGACTCTTTAAATTGGTGACGTCATTTTCGGTAACCTAAAATGGCAAAGTTGAAATTACGTACTGCTACCGTTATAACTTATATATCAAACTATTACTATGAACATTTAAATCACAAATCATCTCACACATAATGATTTATACACTTGAGTACTCAACTCGCGAACTAGACGAACGTCTGCATAAAAAATACCAAATGACAAGCAAATATTCATGAACGATTACCCTGTCAGTTCTGCCAGTGCTTACACATGGACAGTATGAAGAAATAGTTTCGTATAATGCATTTTATCTCCTTTTAATGCACTCCAGCCGGATCGATTAAATTGTGCTTCACGAGATCATATCTTAGCTTACTAAGCATTACTTTGCACTAATAAATAATATGAAGTACATTTTACAAGCCCATTTAATAGCGTTATGGAAAGTTCTCATTCAAAGTCCGATGTACATATTGTTCCTTCATGTAAGAACCAATATTTTATTTGCTAAGGCTCGTGGCTTTACTGTTCGTATAATTATATTAAATATAAGCAACATCCAACATTTATTTAAGATTATAATCACCGTCTTACGAGACAACGTGTTTAAATTGATGTATACGTAAAATTTTCTCATTCATTTAATATATGAGGAGTTACAGCAATTGAAAAACTTGATTATTTAATAAGATGGTATGACGAGTATTGCGTGTTTTTAATGATTTCATTCATTTTAAAGTGAAAATCTGAAGCCGTTGAAAACTGTCCAGTTTTGCTAAGATATCTTCCAATTATGTGGTATTAAACTGACCTTTGTTTTAACGGCATTATCGTGTTCCAACTTCATGTTGGTTTCGATAAGTGTGACGCAATAAATCCGTAAGACATCCAGACCATGTTACCTGCTAATATAAATTTCATAGCCTTGTATTCGAGTACCGTTTTTTGGAAAATGTTTTCATTATCACCACAAGGATCTCCATTGTGTCACGCGAATCGCATCTCTTGAGTTTCAGACTACTGAGAATGTTAACGAGAAAAAGTACTCAGAATTAACCGGTGTTTTATCTGATTGCATGTCGTTAATTGGGTTAATTAGCTGTTGTTAATTGGGTTAGGCTTTTAAAAATGTTAACATTTTCCGTTTCTAGTTAGCCGTAACAAAACCATGATGCTAATTCTATAAATGGCAGATTTTATAATATATAAACAGTAAGGATGTACTACTTTAAAATAGATACACTTTTTAGTAATATACGCTATAAAATGGAATAAGAAGGAGGATATATACAGGGTGACTGGTGAATTACTATCAATATTTAAGGAGAATATTCGGTACATGATTCTCATTCGAATTATGTAAAAAAAATAGGTACTTAATTTTTTACCAAATTTCCGTATAAATAAATAAAGTGTGGACACGTTCTAAGTGTTCCAAGTGTGGACGCGTGCGGCGGCGTGCTGATACAACAACACGCCGCCGCGCGCGTATGTGTGAGTGTGTGTGTATACCTAATCTGTAGGGTGTTCATACGATGCGTAATTAATTACACAACTTTTGGTTAACTTTACTTAGAAGTTTATTAATATTTATGTTATATTAATTTTTATTTTGTCATATATGATCGTCAAATATCACGTCCTCAAGTATCGACAGTAATTCACCAGTCACCCTGTATATTATTTTTTCAAATTTAATCGTGTCTCAGAGGAAATCAATAAATTTATATTAGTACATCTTTGTTTAATATACAGTTTTCTTTGTTCTAGTCAAGTATGAACGTGAATCTTAATGATAAGTTTCGTACCGAGTTAAACAATTACGATGGCACGAGGAAGATATTTGTATCTGTCTTAAGATAGTCTTTATGCAGCAGGTTGCTATTATATCGAGATAACATGTCGATGTGGCCAGTTATTAAAGTACCAACCGCTCCTTCCAATGATATTTATGATTCTTTAATAAGAATGTTATGTTACAAGCATTGATAAATAAAACAAATTATACGTTTTTTATTACACGAAAATGTGTATATACTTATGATATTTACATTCAATTATTTGCAAAACAAATCACATTATTCCATAATATAATTCAGTTTGAATACAAATGTAATAATGTCGTATATTTGCGGTCTCGTACATTACAAATTCAGTGAAATACATTTGCTAATTCTAACATAATTTAATATATTCAAACGTTGAACATTAAATAATCAGCAACGAAATAAGACAATTGGAGACCTCATTTAAAATTCGCTGGTGACCCAGTCTTAGTCTTGTGGACAATTTAAAATAATTACACACAAATTGATGTTAACATGCTGTTAGCAGTTTGGATACTAAAATATTTGTATACTGAATCATTGTACGTCAGTGAGGAAATGAAACTGAAAACAATTACTAAAGGAATGTAAATATTTGTGGATTTAGAGTACAGATTAATGTATATTTATAATAATATAAAGACAGTGCTCCTGTCTGAATCATGTTAGCGTTTATTAATAATCCAAATGTGTGTTTCCTAAAAAGAAAAAAAATACAAAACGTGAAGTTACTACTTTTTGAACAAAATTTATATGTATTATTTTACAAGTAGATTCTACAGATGACTCTGTCAGCAATGTATTAGCTTTAAAAAGCCTCAAAATTTTTATGAATTTTAAAAATTAAATACTAAGACTAAGGTATATTCGTATATGTATAAAAATAAATTGAACAATTTGTTTATAATAATTCGACATAAGCAATTCAATATAAACATATTAATTGGAGTTATACAAAAAAATATATTTAATAAATTACTTATAATTCTAGTAGAACTCAAAAATTGGTAATGGAAAGGAGAAATAAACATATAAACAAAAAACCATCGTATTAGCGTTCCGTCCCTTTTTTTTTTTTTTTGAAGGAAAACAGAATTTAAAAAATCTGAAAAGCATATAGGGTATGTAGATTATTTACTGTGAATAAATATTATTTAAATAAAAGAACCCAAGTGACAGGCGATATAATTTTTGTTTTTAACTTCACACTACGAAGATGGCGGCTCGCATCAAAGACACTTTTCAATATATTGCCTTCACAGACAATGTCGGTTGTACACTTTGTTGTAATGTTATATTAGACGCATACCAACGCGCTAGTAGTACTTGACATTCTCAACTAACTATTTTATTACAGTATTACCCTTACATAAAATATTGTTTACAATCTGGTAACATTGTACATTGCATTTGCATATAAAAATGTTTTAAAATATCGGCGTAGGACTTAAGCAATATTTATTTGCATTAACACGAAGGTTAACAAATATTAATAATATATTTAAAAAATACAGGCCATTTTTTATTTATATAGAAATGGAACGAAAAAAAAATAAAAATGTAGTATGATATACATATACTTATGAGCATTCATCTAGGTGAGGCTATCAGCGAACGTCAACCCCGTCAGCAACAATGCGAGTATATTGCGCCCGCGAATATATGATGTGTGACAGCTATTATTAAGAAAATGAATAGATTATTGCAGTCCCGACAGGAGGTCTGGAGATGTGATATTTAACAAGCTATTCATGGACTTCAATGACTGAGCATGCATCGAACGAGTAGACATTATACACGCTTGAAACTAACGGCCGTCATAAAACCTATATCATGAAACCATAAAAAACATCACTACTATTTTAGCACAGAACAAACTTAAGAAAGATTTATAGATATTAAATCACATTGAATATAATGAAGACAATATCTGACGGCACGACTTACAGTTCTGTCATTCTGATTGAATTCGCAAGTCTGCGCTGTTGCGACCACAAACGAGGAACCTGACATCAACATCCAACTTCATCTCGACTGGCACTGACAAAGCGGCGCCATCAATGACAGCAGACGTTGACCTCTCAGATGTTACATTACGTTACAGATCCTGCTACAGACATGTCAACTATAACAGATACACAGTTTATATGATAATTTATACTATGCTATCGATTTGATAGATATTGGAAATGGATAGTCATTAAAACATAGAACAAATATATGGTAAATGTAACGGTTTTGATTTAAATTTCGTTAATATATGTATAACGTTACTTGGTTGAGATGAATAGTATAAGTTATTTATCCAACTAATGACTATTATGTGTCTATTACAATATTAGCCGATCTAATCGCCAAGGAAATGTCAACGGCCGGCAGCAGAACCGTGAAGCTTGCATAATGGTTCCAGCCATGCCTGCGACTCGGAATGAGCTCGTGTCGTCCACATATTCACCGCACCCGTGCCAATTACACGATACACCCAACTTTCGCTAATAGAAGTCGTCATGACATGCGATTTTAAATTGCAAACGAGATGGTAATTAGCGAAAACAACCGCTAAAAGCTGAAGCTAAATGCCACCGAGACACCCGTATGGAAATTAGGGACAAATTACGTCTCCACTTTTACTTTCATTTGTATAACAAGTTATATAATTTCATAATGGATGGTTTCTTAATCTGACCATTGTCCTTATTGAATAATGTGCCCTAAAATTACCAGCAAGTACCAAATCTCGTTCGAGTTTGGCAAGAAATGTCACTTATTTCTTTATAAGCTCACTTAGTGCTCCATTGACCTAATGATGGGATCGTTTTTTGTACGGATAAATAATTATCTTAGATCACGATCACATATTAATACTGATAATAAAGAATATAGATTGTATGTATAATAAAGATAGATTGTAGATATATCCAATACAAATGGTCAAAATTCTTTATGTATCTGGAGCAAGTAACGTGTGCTTAAGCTACTACTTATGCAACTTATAAAATATTGCAAATCATAAGCGGGCGGATTGCTGAGCAGGTTAAGATGGAACTCGAGATACAGATAATCTAATAAGTCAAATCTGAAGCCAAACGTCGACCAATGCTATAACTCAGGGCTGAGATGCCAGAGGTTAATTAAAAATAGCAACTTTAATCTTGAATGTCAGAAGATCTGTTAGATAAAATGCATCCAGCTTATGCAAGTTTATATATTTCGTTATGGAATATTATTATGGAATACACTTTTTTTAATACACTATTTCTGGAGACGATTTTCACGTCTTTAATAAAAAATAATTTAATACTATACTACACAAATTTTTCTGAGTCAAAAGTAGTCTGTGTTAATTTCATTATCTAATATTTTTCATCCATATTTATTAGTTACGTATTATTTAGTCTTCTTACTAGACAAATGAATGTAAACAAAAACATACACGCTTGAGCATTTATTGTATTGAATGCAATAACTCCTTTAATTATAATAGTAAAATACAGATAAACACATAGTTATGAGACCGAATTGGATTATTAAAAAATTGGTAACATTTTCTTTAAACTGTTTATTATCTTATATAAACTTGGTATTATTAATTAACAACAAAAATTCACATACATTATATATCTTGCTTTATAAGGCGCCGTGTTGCCAACATTTAAACGGCTATTATTAAGTGGTTAAGTGATTTACTTGCTTTGTATGGCGTGACATCATCACCAAGAAAAGGTGTTTGTTTTAACACTGTTTTACTCATCTCGTTATTTATACGAAATATATTATTTTAATCGTATAAATGAACAATGATCACAATTTATTTTAATGTATGGTATCAAGAAGCTGTCAATCTACATACGTATTTTATTTTGTGTTTGTTATCAGAATATAAATCATAAATTTGTAACACATAACGTATATAAGACGCTTATGATAGTATAATAATGTCTGTCTGTTTGTTTGTTACGGCTTATATTTAAAATGACTCGCTACTCGGCAGATTGACTGAACTAAGGTTATCAAAAGTGAAATTAAGTATTCTTTATTGTATTTCTTTTATACATACAATAAATAACACATTTAGATGAAAAAATAATGTTATGACGGAGCACAGATTTAATTCCAACAAATTAGTTAACTTAAGCTAATAAATAACATGAATTAAGACGTGACCCATAGCTAGTTTTAGAAATTAAAATATTCATAATACATGGAACGGTCAAAGGTCATGATAAAATTTAAGTTATTGTATCAAATTAAGTAGCACAATATGTATAATATAATATCCACCTAATATTCATTATAACATATTTAATAGAATACTGTATAGTAAATCTCTTTTAAAAGAAGTTCAAACCTATTCTTTTCTGAAATGAGGTCAAAACAAACATAATTTGACCTCCTTTAAATCGACAATGACTAGATGAAGTATTCTTACTTAGATAAACTCAATTATATTACTATTACAACGTTTCTATGTCAATAAACTTAACAATAGCACAATGTGATTACAATGGATTCAATCATAAAAAGATATATTTCGGCCAAAGGTGAGCACATGTATTTTTTCACGCCATTAGAACTGTTACGTCTTTGTTCTACTAACACTTATAGAATTATTTATAAATAATCTTTAATTTATATTTATATATTCCCACGGAAAAACAATTAAATCGACTATCATTATATGGAGAAACGCGAAACAAATCAATTCTATTTTGATGACGCCATGAGATTTATGAACAAAATCATTCATATTCACTGCATCTTACTTTACTCATTATTGAAATAAATTGTTATTTAAATAGTTAATGGATGCTTTTATTGGGTACTATAATTCTTCTATTAATAGTTGGTCTTCATATTAAACAGATCATTGTCGCAAAACTCTCTATACATAAGATGAAATAAAAGATTAATCAAATTAATGATTACATACTAATGATGTCTATATTAATTATTTACTATTGTAAGTACCTTAAAAAGTTAATATAATATGATATCCAAATAACATATACATACTGAATCGGATCAAATTTTGTACTTTAATTATCATGCACGTAAAAATTTTAAGAAAATTATATAGAAATATACAATTCCTTTCAATTTAAATAAACGCTTAAACTCGTGCCAGAACAATGTCGCAACACAACTGGACTTTGGCACTTTACACTATGAACCAGTAAGAAAGACAGATTACATTAAGAACTTATTAATCCGAACGCAAGGTTAGTTTTAACAGACACATAGTCAATAATAACGATGACATATAACTGGATTAAGGTAATGATCGCATTCTTGCTATCTAGCCAAGATTTATGCTAACCGTGTCAATACCAATGGATAAGTGTGTCGAATTTCTTGGGGTTAAAAACCTAAGTTCGTGTTCGCGTGTATAACCTGGTCGGAGATTCGATTCCTACGCTTGCGGACGGTCCAATCAATTTCAGAGCATGCAACATTCGCAGAACTTTCGCGAGAAGCAAACGAAATGATGTATATCTCTCAGACGGCAATTAATTTAAAAATCCGAGTATGTCTATAGGTAAATGGGTCACACGATTAAAAATACGATCTTCTGAACTTTCAGAACGACTGTTTTAAATTCCTGACTTATTGTGGCGTGAAATGTTTGTTAAAAGTAATCACAAACATATTTACTAGCGTTATATATTTCATACATAAATACTGTAATGTAATTTTACATATAATAATGGAATTATTATCTAATGGAACCTAATGGTACTTCTTCTTCTTCTTCTACCTGGCAATTTCCCAGCTATAGCCAGGGTCTGCCTTACATGTTTGAATAGTTTTTGGCTATTTGTTTTTACGACCGGCCGCCTGCCTGACATCAACCCTCTTTTTGGGAATCAACATTAATAAGTGATGTCTAAATATTCTTAGAAAGTACATATGATTCGGAAAAATCACATTGGTACTTGCCCGGGCCAGGATCGAACCCGCGCTCTCGGCGACTAGAGGCGAGCCTTTAACCACTGAGCCACCACTGACTAATGGTACTATTATCTCATAAATAATTCTTTAATTAAACAATTAGGTTCACGTATTGTTAATATGATAACGAAAGGCTGTCAAAGATGTGTATGATGTCAAAAAAACCATCACAATCCTATTTAAAACTTATTTTAGTTTAAGTAGTTCATGAATCAAGCCCTCATAATAAATAGTCAATGCAAAGAAAAACGTTTTATAGTTGTCCCGCAATTTGCATCTATTTAAATATATTTGGTTTAAGTAGGATACATACAATTACCCTAACTCCCACATAATAAAGTGATCTACAACAGCGCGGGCGTATCAAAAGTAAAACTCTTTAAAGTTGCAATATTAATAAATCACATACAAAAAGCTTTTGTTAAATAAAATTTGGTGTCACCCTCGTTTTGTATGGACACCTGCGGCGCCAACTCCACTATATCGCGATTATTTCTCTTAACTGTCCCTTTAGTTGTTATATATCAGAACCTGTGTACTTCATACGCTCATAAAACGGTAATATAAATAAACTTAGCATAACATAACGGTAAATCCCCATTATACGTTCAGGGACGATGTATAACATCATTAAATGTATGTGATATACTTATCTAGACTGTGAGTAAACAATTCCTAACAGATAACATTCAAGTATTATTTATTCTAGAGAGTAGAATTTAACCGTAACGCTGTCTCATACATTATTAAGTAAGAACTGAAAATTATGATATTAATTATGTGACAGGTCGCAGTAACTCGAACATTAGAATTTAATTATATGCATTGCGAACCACAAACAGTCCTAAGATATGGCGAATTAATAATTTTATTGTCAGTTCATACTAAAGGTTAGAACCGTCTATTGGTTTTATATACAAATGAACGAAATAAATGTGTATTATATGTATATGTTTTTAATTATAATTAAAAATTCTGGTCTTATTATTCATATTAAAAAATTACATTGCTATAGATATATTTTAGTATAAAAAACGACGTACATGTTAAACCGACAGCATTTTATTAACACTATTTATATTTCAAAATAAATGTTGGTGAAAAAGCTCTTTATGCCTAATTGACATGAACCGCTTGGCAACATACAATTTACTGTGAACATGCTCACGCTCCTTTTGGCAAAATTAATAAGTTGAATTTTATTGTTCTACAAAAAATCTTTTTATATCAAGTTAAGAGCGGAGAATTGTTCTTTAAATATGCTCTTTTTTAAACTGCGCAACCACTGTGGTATATTAAGATTTATGTATATGTTTTTTCTAGATAAGTCTGTTTACTATAACAAAATCCAAAACCAATATTTCAATACTATAATAAATTTATAATGTCTTCCTCAAACCATACTATAAAACCTGTTTCAAATTCGTCACAATTAACTAATAGATCACTATAATTGTTTCGATATAATTACTATAAAGCCATTTTCAGCACTGTGGTTATATTACAGAAGATATATGTATGCGTCACTGTCAACGAGGCGTAATTTTACGCCATGTCAAATAACGCGCCACAAATCAGATGACAAAAAAGGTATACTTGTTATAAGTTGATAGTAACAACCTCCTAGCAGTAATTTACCTGCTACACCAATACTAGCCAGTAATGCTAATGAAAACTATAAGCACAATTTTAAATTACATGTTTTTTAAATATCCGCTTATATTTTATAGCGATCTTAGGACTTACATAAAATTCAATAAACATTTACCAATTTTATATTCATTTAACTATAAGGAAGCTGTAAAGTAAGAAGCTATTATTGCTATGTTCGTTAATGTGGTATGAGTCTTTTAATTGTTACATAATATGTACTGTACTAACGTGAAATAAATTATAATAATAAACAATTATAATGTGTATTGACATGTCATGATGTACGTAAAATTTCTACCTCTTATTGTCAAGAAAGTTAACAGTGAGACAATAGTTGAGTTAGTAAGTATAATAAAACATTTTCACAAAAAATATTAAGTGTGTACGAAGCCTAAATATAATTGTTTTATTGAAGCAGGTGAAATCTTAAAACGTTATACACAAAAGTGAGGTTTATTTAAATTATATATCTCGTCTTTAATAACACTGTTTCAGATAAAAGGCGAGAAAAATTGTAATATTATTTCACCAAATTACATGTATTTGGATCTTTTAAACCGTTATTTGTTAAACAGGACCGGAGCCAAAAAGTAACCAAAAATTACAATTAAGGTACAATTACGCTGTCTTACAAGACATTGCTAAAAAAATAAAAACATTTAACATTGTTGCTATATTGAGAACATTTTCAAGTTCTTGATGTCATAAAATTGCCTATTAAATATTTATAGCCCTTTCGATATTATATTAGTACTTTGAACCTATAAATCATTTTAACGTATTAAATTGTATACCTATAAATCGTTTTGGCGCCACACTTAGCGGCAAATAGCATAATATCGCAAACATTAAGTTAAGAATATACAAAATGGATAGTGTAATATGCACGCCCTGTGATGATCAGAGATCAAGAAGATATAAATTTAATGCGGTGGACAACAAAATTGTTGCTTTGAACGTATACAAAACTATTAGATAGGTATATAAAACATTCTTTTATTATCTATGAGGCAATTTTATATGTATGAATAATATTCTATTTGAAATGCAGTTTATAAGAATAATATATCGAAGTTTAAGCTATAAAATATATATTTGGAATGCGATAAACATTTTACATTATAATCAGTTATTCAATTATGACATCCATTCATTTCTGAACTCATATGTACATACCGTTTCATATCAAACAATGCATTGCTTAAATTATCTATGTCACTGTCAGCGTCATTGACATCAACATTATAATTTAAATAATCTCCTATTTCTTAAAACATAATATTATGTCCGTAGGCAGTGTATGAAGGCTAGTATTGCAGTTGTTATAGTAAATCATTTTGTAATAATGTCTTCTACTTTGTGTGCATCGCAAATAACAAAATGCGGTAATAGCCTCACAATAGAGGTAATTATTACAAAATTTATTGATAATAAATACACTCAACGTTTATTTCATGAGAAATCTAAACCACAACAACTATTTATGCATTCTCTCGCAACTTAGTTACGTAGAATCTGCGTTGTGAATATTTAAATTTTTGTTCAAATAAATAACACAGCACAGTCTTTATATGTTGATTTCGTAATAAGTTATATTTTTAGGTTTTCATATTGATATACTTATAATTATAGATAAAAAGTTTGTCTATAATTACTTAAGCTAGATATTATTATAAAATAAATCTTTCGCAAGCAAGTCGTGTGAAACTGTAAAGAATAAAAGTGGTCTATATTTCTTTATTTTGTTCCAATCAAAAAGTAGACGATACATTCCTATAAAATTGAATCTTTTATAAGTGAAAATTCATGTATGTTGGTGAGAACATTCAATGTTGAATCAACAAGTACAATGTTATCTAAATGAAACAAGCTACGACTCCCACATACAGAGACAGCTAATAAAAATTTGTGGACCTTGTCTATACCTCGTTTGGTATATATCCTTTTTCGATCTAAATTAAAAAAGTTATAGAAACTTTTTTGTATCTTGTTAAAATAAATATTCACATTTCCATACAATGTATTCAAGAATTGAACGAGAAAAGCGATTATTTTTTTTTTAGGTACAAATAAATGCGAATTAAACTTTAAAGCTCAAAATCATAATTAAGATTATTGACCATTTTATTATTATTTATAGTGTAATAAACAGCTGGAACCTTGAAATTAAATTATTGCTCAATATTGGAAAGCAATTAACAATATTAATTAAAATTATTCAAAATAATATATCCAATGTAGTAGATGGTACTATAATGAATAGAATCCAGTTGTTATATTGTGTTATGTTAAAGAATACTTAAAGTAGAATGAAAAATAAGTGTCGGTCCTTGGGCCTCTCCTGTGGAACCTTGGGTACGATTTCGTGCTCCGCGGTGCCCACCCAACTGGGCTGAGCGTCGTCTGCTATGCGGACGACACGCTCGTTGTAGCCCGAGGCGATGACCTAGCAGAGGCGAAGGCGCGTGCCGAGTCGGGAGCCGCCTTAGTAGTACGGCGCATCGAGATGCTCGGGCTGAGGGTGGGTCTCGACAAAACCGAGGCCCTCCTGTTCCACCGCCCTCGAGCAGGACCTCCGACGGGCGCCTGCATCACCATCCGCGGCGTCCGCGTCGAGCTCAGTCCCCGGATGAAATATCTGGGGCTGACTCTGGACGGAAGGTGGAACTTCCGGGAGCACTTTCGCGGGTTAGTCCCGAAACTCCTCGGGACGGCGAATGCTCTCGGGAGGTTTCTCCCCAATCTCGGCGGTCCGAGTGTGGCATGCCGGCGTTTATACACCGGTGTGTTACGCTCAATGGCGCTGTACGGAGCTCCAGTGTGGGTCGGTGCCCTCACAAGGCCGAACGTGGCTGCGCTGCACAGAGTGCAGCGCGTCATGGCGGTGAGGGTGGTACGAGCATACCGCACTGTCTCTCATGAGGCGGCTTGCGTGCTGGCTGGGACGCCTCCCTGGGAACTGGATGCCCAGGTTCTGGCGGAGGTTTACCACCAGCGCGCGCGAGATCGATCCCGGGGAACGAGTCCGGACCGGGATCGGGTGGATAGTTGGCGACGATCTGCGCGGTCGTCCTTGTTCCATCGGTGGAGGCAAAGACTCTCTGAGCCAGTGGCCGGGTTGCGAACCGTGGAGGCTATTCGCCCGCTCCTCATGGAGTGGGTGGACCGCCGACATGGATCCTTGACCTTCCGGCTGGTGCAGATCCCCTCGGGGCACGCTTGCTTCGGGAGGTATTTGTGCCATATAGTCGGGAGAGAGCCGACAGCGACGTGTCACCACTGCAGTCGCGTGGAAGACACCGCTGACCACACACTGATGGAATGTCCAGCGTGGATATCCGAGCGGAGCCAACTCATCCGCGTGGTTGGCGCAGACCTTTCGTTGCCGGCAGTGGTCCAGGCCATGGTCGGCAGCGAGAGGGCATGGCAGGCGGTGGCCGACTTCAGCGAGAGAGTCATCTTGCAGAAGGAGGCTGCTGAACGAGTGAGGGAAGACGACCCCTCCTCGGCGCCGCTGCGCCGACGAAGGCTGGGTCGAAGGCAGCGGGCTTATGCTCGCGACCTGCCTCCCCAGTGAGGAAGCCTCCGGGCGTCGGTGGGGAACCGGCGTCCGGGTAACATAGGCTAGAGGAAGAGCGGCGTGTTTGGCGTTCCCGGCACGCTGCTCTTGAGTCGGAGGGGTGGTGTGGTCAACCACTGATACCCCTGCCGATGGCGGAGTCCCTTTCGGGACTCGTGCGTAGTGAGCGGAAGTATGGCTTGCCGTTCCCGCTCACTAGTCTACGCACAGCGCAGAGAACGCCGAGGTGGTTTAGTGGGTGGAAATCCCACATGCCCCTGTCGCGTTTCCCCCGTGGCAGGAAGTCTTTAAAAGATTCCCCTCGTAGAAAAAAAAAAAAAAAAAAAAGAATGAAAAATAAGTAGTGATTAGTAAGTGATATAGTTTTAACTAAGACTAATAAAACAGTTTAAAACTTTTAATACAGTGTTTTTTTAGGCTTACTCGTACTAAGTAGTATAAATAATGAGAACTAAGGTTTTCGCGAGTACCTACTCATTTAAATGAGACTAATATTTTCGGACTTACTATGCGATTTTTTATTTTTTATTATAAACTCCATACTCCCGACGTTTCGGTTAAAACTTACTTTACAGCAACCGTGATCACGGGCAGACGAGATGTTAATTACTAGAACTGTTTCTTGTCGAAGTAATTAAAGTTATTCAAGATATAATACATCATACGCGAAATATTGTAGTGGTAGAATTTCTGAGAAATTGTGAAGATTGATTCTCAAAAACTATTCTTGAAATACGATACAGCATAATTATATTACTTAATATATATAAATACTTCTTGTTACTTAGTAAACATTGCGTTATCAGGCAGTATAACGATGTTCAGGCACAGGTTGTAATCTTGCTCTTTGTCAAGACATATTAATTTGATCTTTATATTATCTATTCGTTATGTATGGTTTGTAAATTATTTAAAATAAAATTTATTTCTTAGTGTTTAATGTATGTTTAAGTCTATATTATTGTCATCTATATTGATATATGAGATACACCTATCACTTAAATTTATGGAATAGTTCGACGTTCTTTTAATAAGAACATGAAAAAGAATTTGATTATATCGTCAGAGGAAAAAAATGTTATCGGAGATGACAAAAAAAGAAGGTTGGAAAAAAAAGGGCAAATGTTTTAGGTACGATGTTTGTAAAGATTATTGTTTTATATATATAAAGAATGATCATATATCCAATTGTAAATGCGTCCTGCATTGGATTCCATAAAAATATTCGTTACAGTACTTATTAAGTACATATTAATAGTATAAGGAAATTAATATTAATTTTATGGATCCGTACAAAAACAACAAATGTATTATGACATTGATTTCGCAGAATAAGACAAACCGAAAAGTAAATTATATCATGAGTACAATGAACCCGAAATATGTCAAGATAGAAGTACGCGAGCGAAGTGAAAACCTTATACAGGGCTGTCAAATAAAAATTACAATAATATATTACAGATAGTATAAAAGAGTAAACTAATATATAAGTAGGATAATATATAAGTAAACTAATATATAAGTAGTATAAATATTAAGTAGGATAAATAGAAATATATACCGACAAATGTAAAGTTATCAGACGCAACCAATTTAATACGCTTATTGACAGTCTCGTTCGTACGGAACATTCAACGAAATAAGTATCCAAATAAACCGGTCCTTGTAATTTTATTGGAGCATAAGAACTTTATTGTGCTAGTAACAGCACTTATGCAATATTGATAACATTGATACGTGTAATTTGACACCTGTCCATGGGAATTAGTGTTGAAAATCGAAGCGAGTGTCCCACAAGTGTTAATCTGTTGACAATTACAACGAAATCCAAAAGCTTTGAAATGGACTGGAATAACGACGTTTACAGTTTCACTTACGATCTGTATTAGATACGTCCGGTCGACTTCCTAATTTTTTTATATAAGAATAACGAGCCCCCACTCTACATATATGAAGTTTTAAAGAGGAAAACGGTACCAATATTTTACGTACATGACGAATTTTTACGCAAAATAAAGTATTGTTTTACTATCATTAATAATAAGTTCTATCAACTTAATCAATTTATCCTATTGATATAATTTTCTTACATGAATTTTACGGAAAATTTAAATATTTTTATCTTAGATGGTGCAGCGTTGATTAATGCAATATCAAGAAAATATTGTTTAAAACATGCTTTCACGAAGTACTTTTACATCCTTACAGCTATTTTTCATTTCAATAATAACATGAAACGATTATTTGATTCAACCGTTCTGTTGTAGTGAAAACTTATCAATTTCTTTGATCCAATCAATGAAAATGGGATGGTTAAAGTAAATGAATTTTCACAGTAACGAGTTAGCGGCGCCAATATTCTATCTGTAAATAGGGGGTGGTCCTAAGGCATCGGCACGCCGCTGCAGCGAGACCACTAAATCACACGCTAATAACTACGACCAGATACGATCTCTGCTTTCAGTAATAAAGTCAGCCAATTGTACCCGGTACTCTTAGAAAGTCACAGTACAGTTCTTTACCGGTTCGATGACGGGCGACTACTGCCCGCCTTATAATTACGGAGCCAACGACATTTTCTTATCTATCTATTGTTGTTATAAATTGAAACATCTAGATAAAATGAAAAGTTTGAATGGGATTAAATTAGCCTTGCAGCTAGCCCACTGATATCATTACGAAAGCATTACAATCTCACTTTCCCCTTTACTCTGGCCCACGTATGATAACTTGATGAACCATTAAATATAAATACTCTCTTTCAACAGCCTTCTTTATCTTTTAACACCGTAATTAATCGTTCCATACATAATTATTCTTGTAAACACGTTGGCATTTAAAAAGGCATTATATTAACCGGTGCATAATGCATACAAAATCAAAATGCACTTTCAAATGATAAAATTGATGTGGCGCTTACCGTTTACAAATGACGGGACTCTACAAAAATGAATGCCGTAGATCAACCGTCAAGAGAAAGCACGATAAATCTTCTTTTGTTTAGATGTAAGTCTCGGTGCTTTAAACAAACACGCGTGTGCTGGGAACAAGACGCGTTTTGTATATCATCCATCAAGATACAGAACCGTATAAAATACATAATGGTAATGATTTAGATAATGTTTACTAGTGAATACTATGGGAAGTTGTGAATGGAGCCGATTGCACCACATATGACACCTGAATTAGTCTACCAGATATTAATCAGACAAATCGTGGGTGTGTTAAATTTCATATCATTTCATTGTGCAAGTGAAACATGTTTATTTATCACAAAATAATATTCAGACTTAGTAGAAAATGATTTTTATATAACTATTATAAAATATATCACATAGATAACACGGCAGCAAGACGATTTATCATGGGCATTTAAAACTAATATATTTTTATCAGTAGCGATTAATCTATTTCATATTGAGATAGATGTTAATAAATGTGACAAATGCACGAACTGCGACTATGCATTTATGAATTCCTGGTACATATCGATCGATCACGTGAGGCAATACAAAGTAGTGGTTAATTACTCAATACCCAGATAGCTCTTTGAGCAATAGTGATAGTTTTCAAGCAAGATGATTCACAGACATCATAGATTTAATAAACATTAAGGCATAATACTGTCTTAAAGTACACATAAAGTTTTAAATAGTGCTCTCAATTTTGTATTATATATAACCAGATCAGTAGGCACATGGCGATAATAAGGAAATCTGAATTATCTTAATTACAGGTACTTAAAGTCAGAACCGTAGTAATGTCAGCAATTCTCAAGAAATACAGTCATGAGATTGTATTATAAAATTATACTAAGAAATTTAACAAATTTATACATAATTATATTCATACAAAATACATTTATAATAACGTTAGTTGGAATGGTGATAGTAAACAAGGAGACACTGTCTTGAAATAACAGAATAGGTAACTTATAAACCAAGTAACATACTCGTATAATGAAAGAAAATTATGCAAGACATTAAATTAATTGCATATGTATATTAAAACTATTAAGATACATCACAGTTAAATTTATATATAAATAATCTAAAGCATTGAATGTTAGTACAAATTTTTCATTTTCAAGTAGAAAACGCTAAGCAATTTATTAATTTATACCAATGGGTCAAACATGTCTCAAGTGCAGTCATTTGTGAATGTGTTAATATAATCATACATTTACATTTATTTGATAAACATGAATCTTAACGAACGAGTAACTCAATCCAAATCGTGTCGTGTTATTAATATTGAATTACTAATACGAACATTTCATATTTGAAAATTGTGATGTAAGATATATTAGGAAGCGAATAACCGGTTCAGTGACCAAATTATACTATTAAATATATTACTTTTGATTTCGTTCGTAGATGTGTGAAATGTTGATTTTTTAAAATATATTATATATTCATCGAATAAGTTATAAAAGTAAATAATCCTTTATATTTTCATGTCCTTAATATTTAACGAGAGAGCGATCGGTTTCCAATTTCACAAGTTTTAAACCAACAGCAAATGCTATTTGATACACATGAATCTTTTATACCAAAAGAAAGTTTTTTGCGTAAATTAAATTCTTAAAATTAAAATTAAATTAAATTAAATTCTCAGGTAGGCGCTGTAAATATAGATATCATTGAAAAAAGCATTACTTGCCTTTACATAAACATAAATTTAATATGACAAATAATTTTAATATGAAAAAAATTGTGTGTTGTTTAGTAAATAAATTTATATTTAATTACTCGATCTAATATCATCGTTATATAAGACAGAAGACGTATGTAGTCAAGACGAATTTAAACATATTTTTTCATACCTAAAAGAGATCATATGTCATGAAGAAACCGCAAAAAAATATAAAAACCGTATTATTAATAAAAATTACGCAAAATATCAAATTGCATACATTCCTACTATAAGAAAGGGTATCCAACAAAAAAAATGTGTAACATTCGTGTCATTGCTTATGATCGCTTTAACAACAAATATAATTTCAATCAAACTGAGGTTATTTAACGTCTTGAATTATAAAGAAATAAACCTGATAAATAAATCGACTAGTTATTACCGAGACTGTTTCAAAAAAAGGTAATCTCTCAAATTAAACTCTTAAATTACAAATGCTATTGTCTGTTGAGATGATACATGTAATTTTGCTCTTTTTAGTATAAGAATACATTATACGAAAATAAAACTATTCATAAACTAATTAAACAAACTTTTGTACTACCAAAAATACATAAATCGAACGTATTGCACCAGATCATTGCATACTTTCACCGAGGAAATGTAATTTTCTAGAAAACAGTAGCGCGAAGATCACTAAAGTTTCTCTTTTTATCCGGCGTAGCCCCCGGCTCAGTTGCACCATAATAGCTGAGCTTCGAGGATTGACCCACATCGCTCGGGATAGAAATTCAATTTCCATGTTTCTTCAAACACAACATAGTTGTTACTCGAGTATTATAAAGAAAACAAGACTCGATATTATCTTTATTTAACCGACTGTTGCAGTCCGAAAAGGAAGGCCATGTTTTAACAGGTATGTTTGTTCATTGGTGTCTACAATATAACTCGTGATTAAATATATCTAAGTGAATTAAATGATTACAAGAAATTTAAAGTCCGGACATTTATCTTGGTAGCACTATTGTCACTGGGTAGGTACATTAAAAGTAATACATATAAATGGCGGGCCTTGAATGGAATCATGTGATGTCCATTTTTTTTCTGTCATACACATCGACTTGGAAAATATGTCAAAGATATAAACTAAGAGATCTTCCTTTCCAAAATAAAGCAAACAAATTATTGAGCTTATTCTTATTTACATTATTTAACAACATGATAAAACTTATTATCTGTTAAATGTGCTCGTTGTAATAAACCTACTTTTTATTTGTGAGTTCGTACTTGTATGTATATTTACACAAACACCTTTTCGGTATTACAACTTTAAGGGCAAAGCTTTGTATGAAATATGTCGTTCTCATAGAACTGTAATAAAGTTCTGCTTAAAGATTACAAAATTTCGTTTCACCTTAATTTACAAATATTCACTTTGCATGGCCGTACAATGTTCTGCATGACCTGGTAACGTCGGGTTCCATAGTCAAATAATTCACATGCAACAAACCTAAATTCTCATAAGCCTTGAATATGCACGTTCACTGCATTCTGAACATAAAACACGCTCCATTAAGTATATTTATATTGCGGTAATATACCGCGAACAGGAGACAAAAGATTGAAAAATATATACGCTTTATTGACCGATCCTTTATCTCAGTTGTGAATAAATATTGAAATAAATACGTCTGTCACAACAATTTATCTTTCCCCATATAAGTCAAGCGATACAATGTAATCAACCCCTCAGCGTGCCTTTGTTTTTATTAAAGATTAATTTGCACAGAGCGTACTGCTTCTCATATATTCCACATTCCACGAACGTCCTTCACCTTTCATTAAAGGAAAGGAATACGTTGAACGAACCCTGGCATCTCAAACTGTGAAGTAACTCAGTCGAGATATAAACTAAACCCCCGCGTTGATATTGCATGCTGCGACACCGCTTTTTATCAATTCGTATCTGGAATACCTACTTAGTAAAATTGTGTACGCGGACTAGTTCTTTGGCTGTTTCGTCACTTATTGTGCTGTGCTAAAGGTTATCAGAGATATATTTTTCATTGTTTACTAGTTCGCCTCACAACATTTTATTTTCAAACACTACGTACAGGTATTTTCGTAATCCTATTCAAAAGTTTACTCAAAGAGATTTATGTGGCAACAACAAATGCGTATATTTTAATCCAGCCATTTATTTTAATATAGAACACAATGCGTTATAAATGAATACAAGCAGGATAATATTTGTGTTGGCACACAGTCCGTACATATATAATAAATTGACTCAACTCCACGCATCTTTCCACTATAATTATATGAAAATATCTAGGGATTAAGAACAAACTTGTAGGCCCGGCTTGCACGATATTTATAATCCTCAACATAATACACTTGCTGCTTTATTACATCAACATTTCCTACGGTATATATTTCACGTTTCAAGTCATTTAAAAATGTTAAAAATCCCATAAAGGAATGAACTAAAATGGAATATTGTTAATAAAATTGTATTAAAAGCAATAACTGTAACATTTAAATAATTTATAGAAATCTTCACTCAGATATTACTTCCCGTAAGACATGAATACTCGTTTCTTGTTTTAATTGTACATAATAAAGTGAACTGATATGGATAAAAAAATGTACTTGCTCTGTTAAATAATAACAGAGAGTTATTCGCGTCTTATATAAAACGAACTTTGTACCTTTAAACGGCCACCGGCATAAAATATGACTATTAAACTAAACAATAGTAACATAAATGTTCTTTGTTCTCAACATTGTTGTGAGGGTTTCGCTTTTATAAAGCGTTGCTGTTTTCCCAATAATAATGATCAATAGTGTATTAACAGCTATAGTGATGACGACCAACTCGCCTCCCAGTGGGGCGTCTTCGAACAAAACTTAGTGAAATCAATAATGTAATGAATTGCCCAACTATCGGATGCTATTCACTTTTTTTTTTCTATTGCATTGAAATTCCATACAACAATGACGCAATCGTACCTACACTATCATATCAACATAGCCTTGATTAATTAATTAGCTATTTAATGGATTTTTGAACGTCATAATACTTTTACTATTTCTTACTTACGTTTTTATTATATTAATATTAACAAGAAAGTGTATAAGAATTTTTTACGGAAATTGAATTAAGAAAATTTTACGATAACTTTTGTATACAGTAATTATTGTTTTATATAGGTATCGATTGTCGTCACATTTGCAATTTTTTTTAACACAAAATATGCTTATGTTTAATTAATAATGAATTCTTTACTATCTTTAAGTAGATATATTTGATAGTACGAAACTCGTTATTTTATTGTTTTCAAGTTATACATACATATGTATATGTTTCTTGAAAACGTTGATAAAAACAGCAAACAATCACATACTGTTATGCGCTGCGGTGAGTACAGTGCAAAACTTAATTTCACGTCTTCATATCCACACTTTGTTTTATTTGATACTAATGATAGACAATACATTAATGAGTACAAGGTCTGATTGCGTCAAAGCTCATCAAAGACTTACATCGCAATGAAATGATGGAGCGAATCCTATACATCATTATGAAGTCGTTATAATGAAACAAATACATCATACAATTTTAATATTACTTACATTAATACTATACAAAAGATTACAAGTATTAAGTGTTAGAACTGTAAGTTCCTACTGAATAGCTTGAGTGATGATTTGTTCATTTATTTAGACAAACCGTACACTGTTTTCAGACACTACATAATAACATTACAAAGATTACATATAATATATGACAAGTACATACTACTCGTGTAGACTTCACTTTCTTTGAGTATTTTTGATAGATTAATAGAATTTGTTTTCAATTTCAATGAAATTAAAAAAACTGAAATCGAGGTCGTTGCAAAAAGCAAAAATTAATAGAGACTTCATTAAAGGTAACATTTAATATGCGACCTTCGAGATATTTCCATTTAACATTGCACAAGTGTATGTAACTGTCTAAGTACAGTTTGCTTGAACCATGTTAGTTTTCACTTACAAATAGAACCTTGAACCGAAACATACTTTTAAAACAGCTTTTATATTTCTTTATTAAACTCATTACTTATTCAATGTTTATCTTTTTAATTCTTATAATCTTTCTAATATCTTAATTAATATTCATTATTTCCAAGGTAAAGCCTTATTATTTGTAAGGCTCAATATAAAACCTCAGGCATCTATTATAAGAATCTAAAGTTTTTTTAGAACTTTTTTTAAATGAATAAAAAAGATTGAATTATTTTAACTTATTATTATTGATGATTTAAATTCATGTTTCTTTTCTGAATTATCAAAATTTTAATAAACATCTTCGCCGGCCTGGCAATGCTATCAATATTTTATTATTACGCCTGCCCATGCACTTAACCTTATGCAATATTCAAATATTTTCCATCAATTTTTTTTATTAGAAATATATTCATAGCATATGTATTTGAATATATTATTTATATTTTTCTTATAAATATTCCAATGATCGAAGAAAATACTGACTGTCGTTAAATCAATTTTTTATGAACGTATTAGCATTGAACTTTGAAGAATGTTTGCTACTGGCTTATCTAATTGACTATCTCCATATAGATCTACACTATTTTTAAGTAAAAATCTAAAACTACTCATATAATTGACTGGTAATGAATTATCTTTTTACTAATTCTACATTTCTAAGAAACTATTTCAAGATTTTCTTAAGTTATTAAGTTTAAATTTCACCATTATACTTTAATATTTCTTTTTCGAAGTATCTTTGTACTTACACCACCGAACTGACGTATCTGGTTAATAATATTTATCAATTTGAAAATTAAAGTTTAACATTTAAAAAAATATATTTATGAAGTAATAATTAACTTCCTTCTATATTGATAGCTTAACTTATGTAAGCATGATTTGATACAGCTTTTTTATTGAATAATTAGCAAGTATTAATAATTTTCTTTAACAGCTTCCGACACTGTCTATGTCTGATGTATGTCATAGCTATAAATCAATGAATACATGAAATTATACACATGCCACAAGTTTATTTATTCAATTATATTAACATCCAACTTCATCAGTTCATTAATTATACAAATTATATAATTACATATTTGAATTCAAATTATAATTAATTATAATAAATAGAGAACTCGCTACGAAAATGTTCGTCGTCAATTTGTTCGTTAAAATTCGATCGAGGGGTATAATAGCTAAATATCACTACAGCTCATTAAAAAACTTGGCCCTATTCAGAACTAACATCAATTCATTCTTAGAACGTATTTCGAAGGCAACTCTAGTAGTTTTGTTTCATTTGCTTAAGTCTTTACTTAGAGGAGCTTGGACCACTAAACTACTCTCTCTTGATAAACTTGGACGGTGAGCGTTGAACGCGCGTTAGATAGAGGCCCTTTAAACCTACACCTGGGTCGCAAGTCCCAGGCACTGTTGAAGCTCCTCTTGACCCGTGAAGTTCTTCTCTTTTGTCTCTTCCCCAATTGTCCATCGGCAAATTTTTGAACTGACAATTTCTTTTCCAGTCATTAAATTTATATGTATAAATGCCGGATATTTTTTTAGGAATAATTTCACGATACTTATGTACGTATATCTGAAAGGTTTAATTAAAACCTTAAATTAAGACTAAAAGAAGAACGTATTAAAATCCACAAGTTACATAAATTAAATAAAGTTTCTTAAACATTTCTTCATATTCTATGTTGTATATGAATAATGTTTGTATTTATATGTAAAACTCCTTCAAATGTTTGTATTTATATCTATAACATGAAAATGTTTTTAATTTCTGTATGACTATGATGACTGTATGACTATGATAAGTTATAAAAATAACATACATGCTCCCTGCAAATGCTATTAGATCTTCCAGAAAAACTTCTATCTCACCAAAAACATGCCTGTTAAAACGGGGGCCAAGTTCCAATCGGCTAATTGTTTGCCTAAAAAAGGGGTGAAATCCAATCTAATGCCAAGTTTAGATGCACTTTGAAATCGATCATAATCATCTTTATCAACAGCATGATCCACTGGTAAACATTTGCCATTCCCAAGACTCGCCACCACACCCAGTCCTCTGCCTTCCACATCCAGCCACTACCCGCCACCTTATTTACGTCAACGGTCCATCTGGCCGAAATTCACTTTACCATACACCCAACTTAAAATATGGTATAGTTGTGAAAATACGTAGGTGCTTGGTTAAAAATATCTAAAATTATAATACTTCTCAATTTGAACTTGGCAGGTTTTTGTGCTGTACGTAACACTTAATTAATTGTATCATTAATTTATTATTTAGTTATATAATTATTTATATTTATATAATTTAAATATTATATAATTTAAATAATTAAATTAACCTGCCAAGTTCAAATTTAGAAGTATTATAATTTTAGATATTTTTAACCAAGCACCTACGTATTTTCACAACTATACCATATTTTAAGTTGGGTGTATGGTAAAGTGAATTTCGGCCAGATGGACCGTTGACGTAAATAAGGTGGCGGGTAGTGGCTGGATGTGGAAGGCAGAGGACTGGGTGTGGTGGCGAGTCTTGGGAATGGCAAATGTTTACCAGTGGATCATGCTGTTGATAAAGATGATTATGATCGATTTCAAAGTGCATCTAAACTTGGCATTAGATTGGATTTCACCCCTTTTTTAGGCAAACAATTAGCCGATTGGAACTTGGCCCCCGTTTTAACAGGCATGTTTTTGGTGAGATTTCAATACTTTTTTTCAAGAAATCGTACATACAATCGTACTATACAGCCGTACAATGCATAACTTACAGCATGAAACATACAGCTACCATCTGATGGCATAGGAATTACCCTATGTGGTATATCTCCGCCAACCACCGAAAGATGTACAATTTCCATCGTTGGTAAATGAATAGTAGAAAAGAAATAGAGTGAATTTGTGCTTTTAACACACACAAGTAATCAATTAATAAGCAATATCAAAATTAATCCTTTAGCAAGTCAAATCAGTGATCCATTTAATCGTAATCGTAACCATATATAAGATATCAAGACGTAAGTGTAGAAAGAAATAGAAAGAAATGACCATCGATTCCTTATCGACTTTCATTCATATATACTGCAGACAAAACAATATCGCGATTCAATTATACCGCTAGCGCCATCTATCGAAAGTAATTTGTAACAATAGAAACCTGATTTTTTAGGTCAGCAATATTTAATTAAGTTATACAGTGTGCATTATGTATACATGACAATATTTTATATCCCTTATACATATATATATCAGTTCTTAAGAAGCGCCCCACACTTTTTTCACAATAATATTCATTTAAAAATAAATTAAGAAACAATAAATGGTATTTTTGTGAAAAAAAAGCGTGATGAGCTTCATATATCACTTCTTGAGAAGCGCCCCACGCTTTTTTTTCAATAATACCATTTATTGTTTATTTTAAACAATTTAAATTAAATTGATTTCCAAGGTTGTAAAGGTTAAATTAGTTTCCACGCGGTTTCTTTCATCATTGGAGCGTGTTTTTTAGTTTTTTTTTAAACTATTTTTATTTTTTATTTTTTAGTTTCACTTATCACCGATTGATAGATGTACTCATATTATTAATTATTACTATTTCATTATTATGTATTTTATTGTGCTGAGCTGAGCGCCTATATAAAGGTTTTGATTACCTGTCAGTGAGTCAGTGCCAAAATTAGCTATTTTCACAGGGTCATATTGCAGGATCTACTGAAGCTTTATCTATGAAATTTGGCATACTGCTTTAGGACTAGTATATGATTACGTAGGTACAATTTTATCTCTGTACTTGCAATAGACACTGAGCTACAGGGGGTCAAAAGTAGGTCGAATTTATTAAAAATTCGATATTTACCATTGAGGCAACTCACGCTTGACCGATTTCTTAAATTTCTTAATTTTTTGTTAATCTACATATAACACACAACCTGTGTACCAAATTTCATAATGCTAAAACAATGGGAAGTGGCCTAGAGGTTTTGATTACCTGTCAGTGAGTCAGTGCCAAAATTAGCTATTTTCACAGGGTCATATTTCAGGATCTACTGAAGCTTTATCTATGAAATTTGGCATACTGCTTTAGTACTAGTATATGATTAAGTAGGTAAAATTTTATCTCTGTACTTGCAATAGGCACTGAGCTACAGGGGGGTCAAAATTGGGTCGAAACGGTTCGTGTAAATATAGTGCACGGCATGCGCCGGCCTGTGGAACTTGGCCGGCGCACTACCGTGCGCTTAGATGAAATATAAGATGAACTTATATAACTAATTGCATGCTGAACGTAAGCTTCAAGTCTAATAACAATATTTTTATTTATTTATACAATAATAATAAAGAGTACATAATCTTTATCTACAAATGAAATTGTAATTACATATGTATTTAGTTGAGGCTTTGGATCACTGAGCTGTAAATCACATACCAATTGCTTATTTCAATAACAGATATCTTTATTCCATCTGCCTTCAGAATATATAATTTTAGACAGAACTTTATAAATTATTTATATCAGTCTCGATTAATAAGAATAATATGTATTTTATTTATATTGAAATTACACTGATACAGTTTTTGATTTTTTTTAAATTTCAAATGTGCATTATCAATAATGAGATCTAAGGCTTTTGCAAGTATTTATTTAATTTTTTTTTTCATCTCCTCTGACCGCTTGCTGCAAAGTAATCGAAACGTCGGGAGTATTTACTTTCAAATAATAAAAAAATCGTAGTTATAGGAAAACAATCATTTTATTTAAATGTATTATCAAACTTAATATAGTACGTTTTAATAATTTTGCGAGATTTAATTTATTAATAGAAATGTATTAAAATTTACATAACAACTTCATATAGGAAAATAAAAGTAAAGTACATACATGATATACTTGAATGAACAGGGAAAGCCTTATAATATGCATATGTAATCCATTTGAATATCATTTTGGACAGCTCGGATATTTTCGTGCCTCATTTTAACACTTGAAGAATTCATAATATAAAATATGTTGAACAACATTCCAGCACCTTGTAATAAGCGGATGTCGGGGATCGATAGCAAAATTGTGAGCATATTTTATAATATTAAATAACCTTACATCTCAAAAGAACTCTGTATACGTTATAGGAAGGTTTGTTTTAGGAAGAACGCACCATAAGAATCCTCATACAAAGTTAAAATAAGGCTTTATAAACTTTGAAATAGAAGCTGAATTTACATCTTCTTCAAGAGACATGCAATAAATATGTGTAATAGGAGTTGGCGCCAGGAATTTTAACCGTGCACAGGATAAGATCTTGGCTGCAATCGTCAAAGACTGAGGCTATTTTAAATTACGCGTAATAATAATCCTATAATCCTATTTGTCACAAAAGACTGAAGAAGGATGGATCAAATGCTTATAGATATTAAAACAGCTTTACTCTCAAGAATACTTTTAATGCTACAACTTAAAGTAAAGTTTTATTTATAGAAACTTAATTGTTAAGATAACCTTTGTTCATTTGTTCATTAAATCCTCCTTTATAGTTCAAAATATAAAACCAAATGAGTTTAAATGCAAACATGAAAAGTAAAGAAAAGCAAGTGTCCAAGGTTAAGCGAGAGTGCTTTTCCTTGTCTCGCAAATATTATATCCTTTTGTCTTAAGAATGGGTATCACTTACAAACAAAAGGATATATATTTATAAAAAAGCCGAGCTCTTTCTATGAATTTAATTTCATTCTCATGTTAAGCAGATGTGTTTATTTTTATCATTATTTATTGACGTAATATAAATGCTTTAATAAGTAGTTCGGCGACCTGGCCCTCTAAATTTAAACTAATGGGTTGCTATTGCAAATGAGTCATTCCATAAAATTTGTGCCCGTAATCAAAATGGCATTTTGATTATACGGACATACTTAAACTAAAATTGCTATTAGTAAGAGCAATTAATTCTGAAAACCAATTTGCGCTATACATTTTATAGAACCCCCTTCACGTCAGTATTAATACGTTTATTGTATATACGAAGTGAAATTTTTTAAAAGAAATTTAGTCGAACAAAGTAGTCAAATATTTCTGAGACAAGAGTCATATATTATTTCTATCCAATGCAAATCCGGTTCAAACGAAATCATACTTTTCAATGTTAACCGTGGATTTATAGCTTCCTTTCCGTAATTAATGGCCCGTGAGAAACTGGTCATCTAAATTAAAGTTTTTAGATCTTAATTTACAATGTCATCGATAGAATTAGATGTATGTATTTTTATAATTTAAAATTATTACAAAATCAAAATTTAATATTAGCAAGGATAGACTCTAAAACTACTTATAAAGATGGAAAAAACTTTTATAATTTTCAGCTAAGATTTCCGAATGCTATAATTTTTACCATTCAAAATACATATCCACAAATGAAACTGACTATCTAAGTCTTGATTTAATTAAGATCTATTAAAATAATAAAATTACTACAAGGTCAAAATGTATTAACAATTTATATTATTGTTAATATATAAATATCATAGCAAACTGTCAGATGGTTTCATAAAAAAGTCAAAAGTCAGATCGTTCAGATAGCTACCGGTCACTGTCGTGTGTTTTAACGTAACAGACATGACATACACACGTGCATTACAAATACAAATTAGCCATTTAGTGTTATCTTTTCGTCTAGGTTTAAGTGATGGACATTGTGTAAACATCTGTGATTGGAATACTAGAAGTGGTCTATTATGAACGCAAACATATACGTATATTATGTAAAAAAAAAGGTTTAAACGAAGGAGTTTTTAATAGGTGACATATACTTATATTATGTAAAAAAAAGGTTTAATCGAAGGAGTTTTAATAACTATCGGAGACAGGAACCCTAAAAATTGTAACATTTGAACACGATGTAATAAAATTGCACTTACTATTGGATTAAAGACAGTTACATTTTATATGGCAACATCAAGGAAAATGTAAATGTATATTTTATTTCCAATACCATGAAAACGATTGGCCGTAAACATTTCATTATATGAAATATATCTTTCATCTACAAAGTAACACTTTATGAAAGAATACGAAAATGTAGACAAAAAACAAATTTATTATAATTATCAAAAAAAATTAATAATTCCTTATAAAAAATCATTTTACAAGCATTAAAATTATATTTAATTCGTATAACAACAATAAATTCAAATATAATCAACAAGAGAGATCGTGTTTGATCGTAAACATAAAATTTTAAAATGCCATTGTCATATTCGGAGTCACATCTAGAAATTCTATATAAATGTTAATTTCACTTTCTCCGATGAGCCAATGTCCCGCAACTTATCATTCGTCAAACACAAGACAGATGATCTCTGATAATCTACATTAGACTCAATTAGTGCTTAAAGCGATACCATTCGACTCACCGGTTCGATGTTATACAATAAGTTTTGCAGGACGAGGAAATATTATGAAACTTACCACTTATAAGACTGTGATAAAAGTAAATTTCTATTATTATAATTTTACCTTACATATTTGTAAACAATCTTGGTGACTTAATCAATATAATAGTAATATTGAGTACTGATCTATTGAAATTATAGCAAATAAAACTCTAAGTTCGTTACATTACATTGTAACAATAACAGCGGGAGTTAAAATTATTTCTTGCGATGATTGTTCTATAATTATCTCTTACCTGAATCACTAGTAAAGGATGCATTTTCACTTAAAACACTATGTATTTTTATTTGTAACTAAGAACACAAATAACCCGCAGACAAGGTAAGCACAAGGGCGCTGTGCGGTTAGCGTTAATATCGGATTCTTACATTTGACCACACTATCATATACAGAATATATTCTAATAGAGCACCCTACATACAATGTTATATTACTTAAGCAGAACTACTTTTTATAATGAACTTATTGCTAATATCTTTGAACTTCGTTCGTAAAATGAGTAAGAAATCTATAATAACTCAAGCCACCATTTGAATGTAGTCTTAAACTATATAAATTTAACATACATCTTATTATTATAACAAAATTCTTTAGTTTTCCTTAGTAATTAACTTAAGGAATAAATATCATTAAAAACAAATATATTAAAATGTTATTTGAATTCATCACGACGTCGTTGTACATTAGGTAACCGTTCGTGCGTAGTGGAGTCATGCTGCCGTCCGGCAATTAGAAGACACCAGTGGTCATGAGATGAAAGTGACTGATACAGTATTAATATCAAGAACGCGTCCGCGCCATGATCTATCTCTGAGACATTCCTGTCACGTAACATCCGATTTGTGAGTTGGGACATACTTGAGACGTTTTTCCAATCGAATGTTTTCCCATAGCAAAAAAAATTAAGTAAATATGAACATACGACAAAGATTAAGCTAATATTTTCGCTATATGCATGTATTTGTAATTAAACACCGTCTCGTTACTGTACCTATAGCTCTACTTAATACTTCTACTCTTTATGTGGTTTCATATCTAATGTAAAATACACAAGCTGGATTTAAAATTATTGACATTATTTTACGTTCAAATAAACTTAACAAGACAACTCTTACAACTCATAGAAAAGCGTTTAAAAGAAGTGCAATTAAGGAGAGATTAAATGTTGATTTTATATTATTTCTGATAATCATGATTGTAAAATTGTAGCTATTTGTATGCAATGGTTCATAATTACAAGAGATGAATCCTATATGATGATTACATGTTAAATGCTTTCACTTACTAATCAATGACGATTCATTACTTGATGTAATTGACACTAAACTCCCAAACATACCAAAAGGTCAACCTTTTGATTTTTATATTGATTGAACTATCAACGTAACAGAAATCAAGACTTTCTTTATGTATATGGTGAATATAATGTTTAATTATTTTAACGAAAAATTTTAAAGCCTCAAATAAGTGAGTTCTTAAATCGAATATATTCTTACATATATCAGATACAACATTTTATTTTTCCGTAGGATTTAATCATTCACTTGATATATGTCTTCAAATTAAACTCTTAAAAAGATTATTTTTGTGTGAATAAGAGTCAAAGTAGAAGAAAATAAAATCTTGTCAACAATTTCTATATGACATTCCTAGCGCGAGTAAACATTCTTGTTTATTAGATTCGATTCCAATACAAAGTTTTTGACAATAAAATAAAAGTGGTTTTGTTTTCATCCGTAACAAACCTCAAGTCTGTAGTATCTATTTTAAGACTTACTTAAACCTTAATTGATGATTATACGCTTATACTTCATACATCCCATGTAAATGTACTCAAAGAATCGACTCAGGTATTCTATTAAGGAGCATGTATTGAATACATTAGCTTTATTTTCTCTTCCTGTGTATTTCACGGTCTGTTAGAAGCAGGATCGGAATACTGGCGCCACCAGCACAACGATTGTATGTTACATCTTACCGGTTCAAACACCTGTGGCTTATTAAGGAAGCTGCAAATTTTAATCCAACAGCTAACAATTCAGAGATTAGCAACACTTATATTGCAAAATTGCATTTTTAATTCTTGTTATATATAAGATATATTATTATACGTAAGCTGTGTATAATATTTTTGAAGAAAAATTATAGTAACACAGCAATCTAGGATAAGTAAAGAAATTTTTAAATATATTTTTTCATATCGATTGTATATTGTTTAAATATCATTAGTTGAAAGTTACAAAAAATAAGAATTCAAATGAAAAAAACATTTGATATATTTAGAAATAACTGGTTGAGTCAATACATATTAACAGACACTCAGGTATAACCAGACATACACTTATTTATTTACAGAGGTAGAAAATTAATGACTTGAAATTAGAGAAATAGAATAATATTTTAAAATACAGTGCATGTAACTCTAGCCACGCACGACTTGTAAAGTCTTATAATTGCCTCTATTATTTATTACTCTATGCCATTCATACAGCCAGCTATTAATACGATCTTGAACTTGATATCACAGTAGCTGATCATGGAACCATTTCCGCTCCGCCAATCTTATAAATAAAATAATGATTGATCACCAGTTATATTGCAAAATTTCTCTGATACGCCTCAAATTTGCACCTGTCGCTAGCTTTCTCATGTAAACTAGTACCGGCATATTTTGTTGGGACGCTATCAATGATCTGATGTTGAGTGGGTGTGGATGCTCGCAGCAATGCATACTCGTTCTAGACGCGGACGTGAAATCACTTAGCTACTCTGTTATTAACACTATTTCCATATTACGACCGAGTCCAATCCGACCGCCGAGGCCTTCGAGACTTGGCTAACGTTTCTGATATTCTATCTAACATTTGCATTTTAAATCTAATTAAATTATTTAAAAGCATATAATGAAACAGCTTATCGTAGAATCAAACAAAACCAGCCTGCAATAACACTCATTATAATACCGGCCGTTCTATTTGTCTTTGCCAATGGAAATAGACATTTATCAATGCTGGAAGTATTGCACTGTTTTATTGTCTACTTGCACCTTGTTAGTGTCTGTTTTGAAAGATATATGGGGCAGAATCTGGGGTAAAACCCCACGCTTGGGGCTAATCTCGGGGGCTTTGGGTCAACGGTTCCTATCATATATCATTTAAACGATAACAAACTTTGTTCGATTTCAACTGTCAACTTTATTACGATTATGAAATAAAATTACAACTACATAAATGAAACCAATTTTTTATAGCTATAAAATGTTTTATTATAGTCAAAAATAAAAAATATATGTATATGTGTATACTAATTAATAGTTTATTTACACCTAATTAAAACTTAACAATATTAATGCGAGGTTTCCTTTCATTAATATATACATTTAATTATTATTATATTTACAATATCTGGATGGCATTAATGACGGGTTTACATACGTCATATTACAACTAATAAAGTTTTAGGAGATTAAAGAGATCAGGCATACATGCCACTGTTTTCGATAAAAGATATTAAACGATTACATATTATAACAATGTATGTCGATTAATAAATGAATTATTCTTCTTTTTTTTATTTACATTTTGATATTATAATTCTAAACGCAGTCTATAAATGGATTCTATATAATAAATTAATGTATTAAATGCTAAGTGATGGTCGTTTCTTTCGTACACTTTTACTGTTCTTTCCGAATATCGTTCCGATTACCTGTAAATAAAAGAAAAGTGTTCATAAATTAATAAAATCTATAAATTGAAAAAAAATAATGGCTTAAAAAAATGTTTATTCTGTAAATTAAGTTAAAATCCTAATGAAACTTCTTAGGTAATAAGTTTATTTCTGTTCATTGAAATTAAAATACATAATAAGTAACACGGCATTAAGTGCCAATTTTTGTTTACAAATTTTATCTCGTTTCGTTGTCCCTACTTCAATAGTGTAAGTGTCTCTGTCGTACCTTAGAGACGGAGTAAGCGGCCAGTTTCCTCCTGGGCGCTGGTAGTAAGAGTGCCAACGCTCGCGCCTCTCTCAGTAGAGCGTGGAAGGCGAGGGCGGCGCCGGCACACGACTCCGCTGCAGACACTTCATAGAACTGACATCCGAAACGCAACGACAGCTCTTGACCCTCATCCGCATGGACCTCCCTATATAACAATATTATTAGTACCTCAGTACAGTGCAATTCGCATAAAGCCTTAATAAATGAATTGGATTGACAGTTTTGTATATTAACCTGGCGTGTTCGAGGTCACGTTTGTTGCCCAATAGTGTGACAGCAGCACAGCTGGGCAGGCGGGTCCTTTCTAACAACGATAGTATCTCCGCTGCCGCAAGGAACGATCGTCGCTCACAGACAGAGTAAACGACGGCGAAGGCATCCCCCCAACGTATGTGCTCGCCTAGACAACCACGAATCTATACAAACGAAAACATTTATTAGATATATAATAATAGAATTCAATTTAACATCCCTTGTAAGTTGTAACAAGTTATCATAATCGTAGTCCCAATAATACTTGAACTATTACCAGTATCTATAAGTGATTAACTAGATTTTATTCGATAAATGAGACAGATTGATATAAAATCTGTTAACCCATGGAAGTTTATTCAAATTAATCAGTACACCCTATCAACTGCATCTCAACAATGACGAAGTAGTTTAATTACATGTTTACGTAACGAAACAGCGATTCGATTTTACAAATTCCTTGTTCCGGCATAGAATTTATCATACAATCCCTTCAGTGAGTTACTAGTTGAACCTTGTAATAAATTTCATGTAATTAAATCGTACGCAGTACATCAAACGACGCCGCAAGCTAACCCGTCAGATTAACATCTTCATTGTTTGCCACTAAATTAAGTTTCAACCCATCTATCTCTTGATTATGCATTATTCAAGCTTATTACAATATCTATCAAAGCACCGTAATAGAGATTCGTGTTTTAAATTAATTGCATAATAAAAAAATATATTTCAGTGTGTACAATTAAACTTGAAATTTTAAAATTAAAGAATATAAGAAGCTATAGATTGGTAGGTACTCTATTTTTAAACTTTCCTTTATAGCCTATCTAGTATTAGAGTGTATTTTTTTTTTTTGTTAAGTCAAGTATTTTTCATATTCTTCAAATTTGCTTCAAAATTTGAAGTATATTAAAAATACTTGACCAATAGTTAAAGTTATACCATTGCCTTGTTAGATATGTTTTTGAAAAAATAACACAGATATAAAATTTTAAGATATGTCAATCGTCAGACAGCGATAAATAAAATAACTTACCGCACAATTAGACGTATCCAGTATCTCAACCTCTGAAACAGCGCCATCGAAGGCAACACGATGTTGATACAGGAAATCTAAGATAAAGATAATACATATAAAATAAAATATATACTAAAATAATCATCCGTAACCGTTATTGAACATCAAAAAACCATTATAATAAAAAATAAATCCGTCTTTACATTCAGCTACTATCGATAAAAATGTTAAAACAAGATAATAACATTCCTTTTTATCATTGACCTTATTAATAACAAGTGACATTAATTCTCGCTTTTTCTCATTCGGCGCCTTCCTACTTAAACTCGGTTACAATACTTTTACGTTATGTAAAAACAATTAATCCAATTTCTTTTTAACCGTTTAACGTCATGTCTCTGACGTACATTATTTTAAGGTCGGAAGGAAGCGGTATTTTCTACAAAACCAGATTGTTTTGCGTTATCTCTTGACGTATTTTATATCCATTATGTTGATTTTTGAAGACTAATTGTTAAATTTATATGTAAAAAACAAAAGTGATATATGTTACTTAAAGTATGAGAAAATTTTTAATTCATCAATGTATATAAAAGTGTTAATCTTACCTCCTGTTGAGCTGTATTCTCCGATATAACGTTTTGTTAGATAGCGCACTACCACTGCTGTAACAAAGAAAAATTTATAAAATAATCAATAATTACATTTAATATTTTTTTATACACGTATATAAATAGTACTACTTAGACGCAACTAACTTTTTCCTACTTCAAAAGTCATCAAAGGGTCAATGCTCCTAACTTTCTAGTGGTCGTGCTATTGATTAGTCTTGTATTGGCCCCGTGATACTCCTTGAATTCTTATTTAAGGGTGTCTACAATCAGTAAGGATGACGAGGCACATTGTTTGAATGGCCACGGCTACCGGCACCCAACAAAATGAAGTGTGGAAAATCCTAGCCGCATATCAAAAGGAGTGCATGCATTCAAAAAGCTGATTGCTTCTCTGACAATGCTTGAACGAACGAGACATGTTCTCAGTTGTTTGATGGATTATAGTTGGACATTCTAATGATGTGTTTTATAATATAAACTAAGCACTACACGCGGAAGACAGATTGCTTTTATGATTTAACGTTGAAGAATATTGTTAGGACCGCGTAATTCTCAATTACTAAGTATAAAATATAGAACTTGACTTCACAAATTTCGATGAATTATTGATTATATTTTTTCTTCCCTAAATAGCTATTTATACGGACATTGAATGCAAAATCAGAAATGGAAAACATTTTATGTCATCGTAATAGTGTACACAAGTCACAATAATCCATTCCGAAGGTACTGCAAAGTGAATTCATTGCATTGACGATTGGTAGAGCTTTGTTGTGTTCTATAACAGCTATTATTATGAGTCATTTGCTGCGACGTGGAATATTTCTTCGGAGAGTTAGCGTTGTTACCGTTCAGGTTGACAGTAAATCGGCTTACATCAAACTAATGCCACAATATTATGCAACCGGGGCCAACTACCGCGTGACAATGAACTTGATATTAGGTACCATATTGATGTTTTGATACACAAATATTATTAATAAACGATCGAATATCCAGTATGGAGCTAATTAATTATCTCATGAGTAATATCGTTCAACCATATTAGTATTTAAAAAAGAAAATTTTACTAAGAATTAAGGTAAAATTACTCTCTCGAAAACATTAAGAATCTGACTAAAAATCATTAATATTGAACATAATCGACCATTTAACATACAAAATGACTGTCGATTTCGAATATTTTTATATCTTTTTCTCTCCTCCATTGAGTAATAACAGTATGCTTTCTCTGTTATCAGATTACGTTTTAATTTTAAACATTCAACGCACATTCATTCAAGCTTCTACTGAACTTTAGCCGGTCGTTTACTTAAAAATATAACTAAATTCATTGGAGCGTATAAGACAAATTGTTGTGGTAAAACAACATGGCACAGAGAACCATGATGAATGGTCTGCTACAGAGTACAATAAGTGTTGTATCGACTAAAATCTATCAGTAATTAATAGATTACTGGTACCATCCATCAAATGTCCCAGCACGTAATATAAACGCTGACAGTAATAAGATAGCTGGTATTATGAAAACTTCTATAGTCCCGCTAATAATTTTCACGTACTCAATAGAAATATTAGATTATGAAATTGAATATATATTTTATATATGTATATTAATAGAGTGCATAGAAACTAAAACTATACATAACTACAAATTGAAACAAAATTAACTTATTTTACCTCATTTTACTTAAAAGGTTTCTTTATAATTGAACAAAAACAGACAGTATGATTATTTTATAATTCTACATAATATTTAATAATTCAATAACTGGGTATATCAGTGACATACGGATCTGATTGTGCTAAATTTCGAAATATATATAAAAATTCGAAAACATGCAAGTAATTGTAAATATGTATAATTTACGTGAGTATACACTGATTATTAAAACAAAAAAATATTTTAAAAAATGTAATTTTACATAATAGTCATTGAAAATTATGTGTCTTTATCGCATTTCTGACCCCATCTCAGAAATAAATTGTAATATAATATGTAACGAGATATTTTACATGAGTCGGTGTCAAACCTTGACCTTAATCACACTCAATGAGCGACGACCGATCGAAACGTTCGCAGTAACATTTCGAGATGAAAAGAATACCGAAATAAATTAAGGACCTCCGAAACAAAACAGACCTATAAAATACTCAAACAACTATATAAAAATTCAAATTAACTGTATTTTTTAAATTATCTTACTAATAGAGAGTATTAAAAAATACGACGTACCTGTACATAATGATAATGTTTGAGCATTTTAAAGATTTAAATATTTTTTCATATCACTTAACAATGTAGTTTAGATCACACAAAATTCTTAAGAGATTTTTTAGCCACAACTTTGTTTTAAGTATAAAACCCGTATAGAATCGAAGCCTATAAACTAGTCTTATAAACAATAAAAAAAAACATACAATCAAATACGACTCAAACGATGTTACTCGGTCACTACATTTTGCTAAAAAAAAAAGAAACAATTTCGCACGTCGGATCTACTAGTAATGATTTGCAAAGGCAGTCAGTCAGGGTGCAATTAGGGCGCTGCAATTACTTGGCGACTTCGCTTGACTTGGGTCAGCAATTTCCCGTCAACTGGCGCCAGTGTTGTGTAACTTAACGTCCCGTAGTTACCGAGGTCGTTGATCGACATGTACGTACATACATATACGTCTTGCATTAAGTTATGCGGACACTTCTTTTAACTTAACAGTAACTAGACTCATAATAGCTTATACGTATTTACTGTTAAATATCCAGGATAAGGATCGATTGCAATTGTAATTTTTTTTTCTTCAGCAAGGAAAATCTACCATAAAATTCTCCGATTGCAGATACCGTAGGGTGCATTATGTCAAAATGAATTAGTGCCATAGCAAAATTTTTGTTAAAGTTCTACTACATTTATAGAACGTTAATTTTGTGAAGAATAATATATGATTTTTTTTGATTTATGAAACAAAATATATAAGTCAAAAAATATGGAACACAAAAATTGCAGTGAAAAATTAAAAAATAAATATTTGAACTAATTAAAAAAAAATTTTATTGAAAGGACTTATCTAATTAATATACAAAAATATTTATAAGAACCAATCATTTAATTAATTTATTACATTATTTTATTGACATTTATTATTATTATTTTATTATTTATTTATCATTATTTAAATATAATTTAATTGTTAGATGAGACAGTTAAACCCTTGGAATGCAGTGATAACACGACAAAGTTTATATTGATATAAAACAATGGGATTTCGACCTTGTCAGTAATATTAACAATGTGATTGGAATGTATACCATGTTGTCATATAGATAATATAATTAAAAGAAAATAATGGAAACTAACATTACGTATCAATATTTTGTTTTGGTTAATTTGTTATTTATTAATGATGAGTTTAATTTTGAGTCTATTCTTAAATATCTAACATATTTTTTTCTGATTATAAATTGAGAATAATTATTCTCTGTTAAAACTGACACTATATTTTTTTGTACACATTTTACATGATATGGAAATAATATTTAAATTATATTAATTTTCAATTGTAATTGGATCAGTGTAGGTTAAAAAAGTTACGTAAATATTTGTCAAATATGTTAAATTATATGTTTTCATATCATTTTCTATATTATTTTTATATTTTAAATTTTTAACTTCAACACACGTCATTTATTTTATTTTTTACTAACATTAACTGTTATAAAATATAACTGTTATAAATATAAACTAACCTGATTTTCCGCTTCTTGGACTCCCAAGCACAACTACCCTTATGCGATTTACAGTCATCTTCATTTGGACAGATTTTAATTTTCTACACAAATAATACTAAATTCTCAGCCGGACATGATAACAGTGATCGTTTAATACATCAGTTTAATGTTCACTTTCTTCACGTCTCACAAAAATTATATCATATATATCGTTAAATCGTAAATGCGTTCGAGAAAGCGTGATTGCAGGCGCGCCGTCGACTCGTCTGTCCACCGCAACTACACCTATGCGACTGACGCCAAAATCAAAACCACGCTGCATCAGAAGCGCACGCGCAGCGATTATACAGCCTCCGTTCTAATTTTACGTATGCGCATGCTTTATGGAATGCCATTATCATTATCTCATACAAGCAGATACGGACGATCTCGGAAAAGCCGTTTACAGTTTAAGGTTTGCTTTGACACATTCTTCTACGAATTTTTCTTAAAGCAAAAAAGTCCCCAAACTGCCGAGCCTCGATAAATAAACATTTACTCAGCAAACATATGTCTTGTATTGTTTAAATTACAATTGGACCAGTCACAGTATTACGTGTTTCGATTATGATGAAGCAAAAATTTAAGGAATGAAAATGAAAGCAAGCGAAAGTGCGAGTGTTAATCCTTAAGCCGTGTTAAGGGCTTACGCAAACCTGTAGGTTCTGGGTCCGTCCGCGACATGTCAAGGTGAGAGCGACGCCGCGGCGCCTTGTACTGTAAATTAATTCGCACTACGATGTAATTGGATCTGTCGACTGTCCACCGCTCCAGTCCACCTACACTACCTTCTCTGCATTCCACGAAATACACGCATTAACACGCAACATCTAAAGCCTAACGATACTTTAAGTAAACGTTTATGAATGCTTTCTACGGATACTAGATTAAATTGGCGGACTATTAATTTCAACTTCGTTACATTTGCATAAACTACTGCTAAAGTCCCTTATTCAGGCTGTGTAAGAGTGTCAAGACGTAATATTATAATCTGCAATACTGTTCAATAAAATTACATTATCAACAGATATTATAGTTTTTTATAAATCTTAACTCTATTGTTATTACACTGACGTAATAAAGTGCGTCAGAAAACATTAAAATTCTTATATTACAAGCCGTATAGTTGGGAATAGAAACCGTACATGGTTTCACGGCTCATTATGGAAAGTTGAATTGGAAAAATGCTTCGCGACGGCTTCCCGATGCAAATTACTCATTACCAAGACTTCCTCGAACACGCTTCGCTATATTTATGCAATCGTCGCCATAGCGATGAACCCGCTTTTTGCACGTCTCCGATATTTATAGCTATGCTATTCATATTTTTATGTTCTTGTCCCGCTTTGTTTCGTCTTAGAGAGACGCAATTCTTTATTTTATTACACCTCACTTGAAGTCTTCATTATAATGGACATTATAATTTCTAGGAATGAAACTTTAACCTTTAAAATGTTTAGTTAAAGTGATAGCTAGTTTATTATGCATGTAACAACTCTCCATAACAATTTATTAGTTTTGTTTATGCTAAAAATGTTTCGCAAGACCATTACCGAGAAGAATTAATAGAGTTGGTTTTTAATAAAATTTTATTACAGGATATTAGTCATCTCACTCTGTTTAACTTTCGGTATATTAAAAAAATATCACGCTACAAAAGCTTTTTAGATCTCCGCCCATGTAAAATAAAATGTTTAAAATTTCCAACGGTCTCCTAAATCTCATGTTTTATGACATAATTGAATCTAGAAGTTATTTTGATAATAATGAATGGGTAATGAAGTTTCTGGGATGCTTTTCTTGTTAATTGAATCAGTTAAGAAATCTTTAGCGTCTTTTCTCTATGTTCAAATAATTTAAATGACAAACTAAATATATTTTTGTTCTTATATTTGTAATGTCCTTCAAAATATTGACAAGACATTAATAATGACAAGATATTTTTATTTTAAAATACATATATATATGCGAATAATTTATATTACACTGTAATTTGCGGCAATAGCAACTGACGGGGAGATACTTTAATATTATGACGAGAAAAACAAGAAGACCAGTTATAGGAGGTTTAAAGTAAGGTGATGTCTATTATTACTCGGTTAATATAATTATAAATATATTTTCTACTCACTACTTTATTTCAATATACAAAAAACTGCGAATATTTTCTTTGAAACACCAATTTATTTATACAAGTTTAACTAATGTTATTGTCGAGGTACTAAATACAGATTTAAAGTTGAGATATTTAATTATAACTACAATTAATGAATTTTATATATTGAATTTCTCTATAAATTGTCAAACAATATCAAACAGGTGCGAACACTTTTCAAGAATCAGAAATTTGAGGCTGATAGTACCTACATAACAGATTAAATTAATAGTTATTTTTCTAAATTTATGAAGGTAAACCTTTTGAGCTTAAACAAAATATGATTTGGATCCCACTAACAACTGGTTTAAGAAAAAAGAGCCTGTATTTTGTGAGTAATTAATGATTTAGTCTAAAGCGAAGATGTATATGTTAAATACATTTTATATGATTTTATTTTTCTAGTGATTAACTCAATCTAGAGTCTAGACCCTTCCAATCAATGAATTATTAAAATAAAGATAATTTAATGAAGTTAATAGGAATCAACAAATGATATTGGAAAGATGTACATAATATTAGCCGCTGTAGTACTTTAAAATTAATATATCATTCCAATCAAATGAACCTAAAATTTGATGAAAATAGTTTCAATTATATTAAATATTTTTTTAATATTATGGCAATAAATTGCTATTTTAAATCGTGACGTAAACATTTCACAAACAGTATCGCGTGTCAAAGCTCGTTCGTTTGACTTAACAATAGCGTTCACACTCGCCCATTAAACAATACATATCTAGTCATCTCTCAACCTTTTAAGGCTTTCAGTTAGAACAAGCTGGTAGAACATTACCTACTATGGAAAAAATACACAAATTAAAATAGTCGTGCCTTACAAACGTGTCTAGTTTAAATGTATCAGTGTTTATTCAAACATCTCGAGGAATTATTATAATTATACATTCTGTTCCATTTATATTATTTATTGTTACACTTAAAAAAATATATTAATAATAAAACAAGTAATGTACATTAATTTTACTTCAATCTATGGACTAATTTTTACCAAAAAATCTTTTTTTTTTATGTCGCCGGGAAACTCTTTATACGAGCCGTCCAACCGGCCTTGGTGGGGCTACAAAAAAATCCTGCCCTTGTTTAGGATGATAAATATTAAATAAAACATACTTCACTAATTACTTCAATTAAAGAATCCGTAATCATTCAGAATAATCTATCAAAGAACAACTGTGTAGTTGTTTACAAGTACATTTTAAACTATAAATCAGATTATCAATGCTTCAGAAGCCTACAATGCTGTTGGCATATTTATCAATTGTTGGCATTGGATAGATACTTTGGAACTGAACGGCGAAAAGCCGCTGACTGCACGAACACTGAATACATAACATTATCGTTTCGGTCTATAAAGACTATATTTAAATGTCCACAATAAATCACAAGACGTTTTCTTCAATTCAATGCTTGGAACAATAACCTCTGGACTCTGGAGAGCCTGTAATTTGCAACCTATTATTTCGTTTAATTTGTTTTTTAGATATTATTTATAAAACTAAACTTTTCGAGGGCATCGAAGCGATTTATTACTTTTAGGCAAACCGTCTTTTTAATAGCATAAAAACTTAGAGTGCCAATTTGAAGCGATTTTTTAAACAATTTAATCAAAGGAACGAAATCGCCAGGACGATATATTTTTAGATTAATATATATGTAATAATATGTATTGATGATTACATATTCACTTTGTAAAAGTATTATTTTAATATTTTTAAGATACTACAAGTATTGCTTTCAATTATATGTGAGTAGGTACAACAACAAAAAGAGATTTAATTTAGAAATTAAGTAGAATTCTTAATTAAGGTAACTATAAAATTAAAAGAATATTAATAATACTATAAGATATTTTATCATTTTTCTATAGTAAAAATGTTAATAAATATAGACACAGATTAAAAACATAACCTTCCTTTCTGGGCATCGCTGTAGTTGCATGTAGAAATTAGTTTTTAACTATAATTTCCATATAAAATCAAAAATATTTTTTTATAATTTCAGCTTTTCCCTTATAACAAGTTTAAATAAAATTTCATTTAGAATAAATAACATTAAAGTAGTATACAATGTGCTTATAATAAACTAATTTATGAAAAGCTCCCATTTACGTACATATATATTAATCTAATACTCAAAAAATATATTTTTTTCTTTTTTTATACCCTACATTACTTAATGGTTTTTAATTACGTTACCATTAATTCCGTAATCCTCTCACAATTACACAGAAGTACAAATACTTTTATAGGAACAAAATTATTATTTGGAAATAATTGGAATATAAGAGGCCATCTAAATACATATCTGTCAAATAAACAACTGAACATTAACCCAAAAAAGTCATAGTAAGGCTTATCTGTAGTGATGACCGCAGCATTCACCCTGCAACATATTGACCAATTTCTTTAACGAGTGATCCCTTGTACGTATTCGTCATTCTACCGATATGGACCACAAGCCGTGTAACTGTAGCTTACTTTACATGGCTTGAAAGCAGACAGACTGCCTTTTATTCTGTTACATAGAACCAATGACGAGTTAACAGTTTTTTGTACATTTCCGTTTCTAGGAATCTAAACCTACATTCAATATGGCTACTATCTGCTACAAGAAGTATATAACTTAATTTTACTCTTCATCGATTTGTTATTTTAACTTTAATTTTATTGAACACGATCTTTTTGACGTTTTGAATCCCTTGAAAATATATAGACGAATTGATAACCTCCTGCTTTTAAAACTCCGTTAATAAACGCCCATACAATTTTAATATCAATATATCGAATAAATTAATTTTCTTTTTTTTTTCAATTGCGTCAAACAAAAGGATTTATATGTAAAACAGAATATAATATACAGGTATACTTCGCTCTAGTATCTGTTGAGATTTATTAGGGTGTTAGCGGTGTCAGATTTTCGTAACTGGAGTCTTAACCATGGCAATTTGTTGTGTGTAAACAACAAACCGTGACAGCACACGCCCCCAGATAAAGGAATCTTATGAACAGCGAATTGACGACCTAACTGTTATATTCATAAAGGCATAAACAAACGAACTAAACAAAACAAATGAGTTTACAAGTTAAAATTTATAGGCTTAAAATTATAAAAAACTTATATTGCAAGTCCAAATGATAGTTATAATCATGGTATCCGTTATGAAACATGGTTTAAAGAAGACATACAAATATGTTATAATAAATATCTATAGTTCGGTCGAGCTGCGCACGCGCTCACCTGTAATGATTTATGTTCTAGGCGGGGTATTGTACTGTCAAAGTGAACAACAAGAATAAACCCACGAGTGACCTACCTAAATGTAATGTATTTTAATAGATGTTTTATTGATTGATCAAATATTTAATTCATGAGATATTTGAATTGTACTTTAGGGAAATATTACTCTTCAATCTTTATGGACGTTTAAAATAGCTCGTGTTCACTCGGCAAGAACAATGTTATCCGTCCCAGTTGTTTCACGGAAACGGGATAGGTAGCCACTTTCTAAAAGTTTATAAAAATATATATGTATTATACATATTTTATGTGTCAATTTAAAATGAAGATTTCTTTCGAGATCAGACCAAGTTTTCAATATATACCTGAGGTTTTAAATGTTCCTACATAATATTACGAGACCGCTTATGATAGGAATTGGTAAATGAAATAATAAAGACTTAATTATTAATTATTTCTTTGAGATTCTGTGCGTCTTTTTAGTTTTTTTATATGATCCTGACGTTTTTAGTTACTTAGTTATATTATCATAACTTTATATTTCATACATGTTATTGTTATAATTTTTTAATTAGGATACCAAAAAAATAATACAAATTATGTTTTTAAATTTCACTTCAAATATAACCTGTAAAATCCATAGATATCTTCTAAGATATTCTCTCTAGAGTTGAAAGAATAAAATTAAGGACAATCTATCGTTGCCTCTTAAGTGAAGAAAAATATATCTCCGTTTTTCAAACAACGTTAAGATTTTTGTAGGAAGTATCCTATGAATTCAAGATAAATAAAAAAAAAACTATTAAAAAATACTAAGAGTTAAATCATGAAGATTTTTTAATATCTTAACTTCAGCGGTTATATAATAGCGATAATCTCTGTTATCGTTAAATAATAGTGCCTAATCTACTATCAATTACTTATGCAATCGCTTTAGGCGCTTCCTCTTTTGAATAACATACGTCATTTGTTTTACTTAAACTACTTTATAATGGCAGGTGGTCTTTTCTACAATCTTCGAGGTGGGCGTCTATGATCTACTGACAGTGACCATTCCTAGAAAGTCGATTTGATGTCTATTCAATAAGATGCAGGATTTACTCAAATAGCTTAGAAGCTGTGTTAAAACATCCATTAACTTTTTATGTCAGGTATTTTAACAAGTATCTAAAGAAGTGACATGAACCTTTTATAAATTTATGTTACTCGGGTCTGAGTATTTAATGCTATGGTTTAGATAAAATAAAAGGGTATTTTTTAAGGCAAGACTAAAATTATACGATTGGTATAAAGGAATTGGGTAGTCCGTGTTTTACAACAAATTATTAAGAATTTTTCTAATAAAATTTATTCTTATTTTTTTGTATTATTGACTACGCTTTTTCTTTTTAGTTTTTAAACTTTTTAATCTTTATATTCAATCACAGATAAGGAGATTTAGCCATCAAAATAGTCGAAGGATTTGAAAAAACGCGTCACAACAAATACCTATACCTAAACGATTTTTATTCCTAATCTGTGAGACACCATTTAGTTATTGTTCTCTAAGAAGGATTTAATTCAAGTATCTACTTCATTACATCCTAGTATTCTAATAAACGATATAGTATATAGTTATATACAGTCATGGATTTTTAAATAATTATAATATACTTAATCGGTAATTACTTAATTTTATTTACGTTTATTAATTGTTCTAATAATAAAATGATTTCAACTGTAACATTTACTTGATATGCAAAGCTAATAATAGTAGGAACCAACAATTATAGAAATTATCAAATCTTGAATAACAATGTTTATGTATGCAATCAGCTGTGTGTATGTGTATGTGTGTTTGTGTGTCTGAGGCATCGTAACTAGTAACGCATCTACAGATTTCGATGCGTTTATTTTCACAAGAAAGTCAGAGTTTTGAAACTAAGCTTGCTATGTTTGCTTTTAATATAGTTCCAGCAGTGAAAGAATATAAACTCTTTTACAAAATTTGTAAGCTATTTTAGGTCAATGATTATTCACATGTATCATAGGTATAGTTAAATAACAATAAATGTACAAGCGTTTTTTTATACAATAAATTTTGTTATTAATAATATCATAGGCCTAAAAATACCTACCACAATACTTTTGTCTTATAAATCAGTAAAATTGGTGAAAACTTGAAATATTAAGTAATAAAAGACATATCACTTTCTCCAAAAATACCTTTTTAAATTTTCTTTCACATTAAATACTATTTGTAAAACAAAGCAACAATCCTGTACTAAACATGAATCCATTTAACATAGTCTTTGTTATAGAAGCATAAAATTTCTTAGTGTTTAATTTATTGATTGATAAATATTCTCTTAATAAAACAACAGTTTAATTTTCTTATTTTATTTATCATTTATACAAAAGTTCCATATATCTGGTTTAACTGTCCATGCTTTAAAGAAATTCTGTTTTATTTTGCTCCATTTCTCTTGATACATCAAAGCTTTTCGTTTCATCTTATTATATGGGATGTCTTTTAATTCCTCACTGCAAATACTCTCTCTCAAATCACAATTCTTATCAAGAATCTCCAAGAACATTTTATATAAACTGTATTTACAAATACTTAGGCAGTGGTTTAATGAATTTGCTTTCTTTTTTGTTAAACCCAACTTTATACCTTGAACTGCAACCTCTTGTAATCTAAAAAGACAATACTGTTATTAAAGTAAATACAATGAACCAATACTTATGTAAACATATATAATATATTTCTTAGAATTTGTTAAAATTTAATTTTTAATACTACATGATCTTTGAAATAATTATGTAAAGCATACAATGAGTGCTAATCATTGAAATCTTAGAAAATATATATTTCATAAAAAACAGAGCATATTTGATATATGTAGCTATAAACTAATACACACTATTTAAATAACATTATTTAAATATTAAGCTTGATGTGTGACATCAAGCTCATATCAACATATGTATTAATAAATATTTAATGAACAAATTTAAATATCAAAATATGTTTCATCTTCAATATTATATATAGTTAAAATAAAACATACCCATTGTTTATGTTAACATATATTATACTGCCAGCTGCTGGTCTGATGCTATTAGCAGTTCTAATATGCGGAAACACTATCGAGGAGTTGTGAAATTCAGGAATTATTTGTATTCTCTCCAGTACATCTTCATTATCCCTATATATTAGTGCTCTGTGTAAGGTATCTTTAGAAAAAGGTGTTCTTGAGCCGAATATAAAGCATTTAATATAAATTGGTTCATGTAAAATTAAACTCAATAATGCTCCTTGAATGCCTAAATGGATCCATCTAGCAATTTTGTCGCTGCATGACACCGATAATGTACGATCTCCTCTACCCGGTTTTGTTCTTACTTGGCCTATTAGGTGATATTTATCACCAGGTTCCTTTGGATCCTGGTTACTATGTGTTAAGCATTTAGCTCCAGTTCTATGTATATCGGTTTTAACTTTCTTACTTTCTATCTCACATATATCAATATTAGCTGCTCTCTTGTTATTAATAATTAAATCTCCATAGTCATCTTGTTCACCAGACTTAGGTATGATCGAAGCGTCCCCACAAGGCATCTGTGATGAATAAAACAAATATTCTATGTTATCTTTTAATTTAAATTTTTCGTTTTCTCTTATGAATATTGAGGATTTTTCATTTATAGTGTCTAAAATGTTTTTATATAAATATAAAAGGAAACCTCTTCTAGCAATTACTTCAGCATGAGAGTCATTTAGTATATTACCTAATGGTGACATCTTCGTAGCTCCAATACATTTTGAACCTGTTCCCAGAGCAACTATTTTGTTGTTCTTTGATATTTTATCAACTTCAATCACACAAGATAAAACAGTCCACTCATTTTCAATAGGTTTGCCATTTTTAGGTATATTCTGATAAAGGTTTATGCAATCTTCTGTGATCTTATTGATATATGAAGACGAGTAGTGAACCATATTTTGTAATATTATATCTTGCGAGTTCTCTCTAGTACTTTAAGTAGTAGACCCCAAGGTCCAGACACAACATTCATAATATTTTTTAATTTTTTAAGCTTCATTCACATAGGAGGAATATTAAAAAGGAGGAATATTAAAAGAAAATGAGTAAAATTCGAACATATTGCATTAATAAATAAATATTATCTACTAAACTTTGAAGTTGACAATTGTTTTACATTCTTTACTTTTTACAAGTTCGTGCAATAGCACTGGATGCTAGGCTTTTAGATTACAATTTAAATACTCAAGCTACCTTAATGTTTGTTTATAACGGTCAATTTATACTAATACTTGAAACTTTAACTGACTAGAATCGAAACAATTGATGCTGAATTAAATATATTATATGGTTTATGAGTTAGACATACACAATAAAATTACTCCATACTACCAATTACAGTTATCTAAAGTATATTTTTTTAGACGTGAGTGCACATTCTAGGACTTAATATTCCCCAAAATTTTGATTTCTCGAACATATTTAACAAATACGACCAATTAAATAAATTTTGAATTGTTTTCTCCTGATATATAAAATATAACTCTACTATATGATTTCATAAAGTACAGGTGTTGTCCTTCCCAAGGAACTGTCAATTTCTATAAATCATTAGAAGGGTAATACGTTAAGGTCACACTGATAAGAAAAAAATATTTGAAGTCACATTAGCTTTACGAAAATATATTTTTTCTTTATTTTTCACGCTTTCAATATAATCGTCTACAATTCAGTTTATCTTGAAAAGCCAGCACATAAAATTTTAATAATTGGAAACTTTCTTCTTTACGATTACTTTTTAAATTAAAAACAAGCATACTGTCTAAAAGATAAAATGTGGCTGGAGGCGTCAGTGCAAGGGTAGTTTGTCATTCCACGCCTCATTATAGCGAGATGCATGTAGGCATGTTGCCTCGATTTGAATATCAAAAGAAATAGCCAGGCGATCGACAAATAAATTAAAAAGCCATCAAAGTATCATGTCCCCGCCTTCATCGAATTATCACGGTCGAAATTTCCTTTGGTACTCAATTTCCGAATCAAACAAAAAATCTACTTCATTATAAATAACGGAATAAGCTTATTTTATGTTGTTTCTTAATAATATCACATTTAGTTAGTCCTATAGAAACAAATAGGGTATACTTAAGAAAAACTATCGAAAACTAAATAGTAACCACACATTATAATTTACTTTTTTAATATTTCTGTCTTGGCAATATCTATTACGCATGATAACTAAAGTTTCATGAAACACTTTATCATAACAAACATGAATATATCTTTAAAAGCATATATAATACAATCGCGTTTATAATATTAATTCTATACTCAAATAATAATATAATACGTATCAGTTACATCTAATACGTCCTTAAAAGACCACAGTCTCAATTAAACCGTTTATCGTTTGTTCTCATCTCGGTAATGCAATATGAATAATTCAAAGTAAGTATTATGCAATAAAAATATAAATTGAAATTGTCGGTAGGACCCCTGTAGCGTGAGACACCTTGTTATTTGTAACAAAGCTTCAATGTCGATGATTTCAATCAGTTTATAGTGGTGATAGAACTGTGTCTTAATTTTTTTATGCAATTTCAGAGTAATTTTTGACAGTCTTTAATCTCATAAAACTTCGGTAAATTGTAAAAATGTTTTAAATATATTTCATTGGTACATGTTTTAAATATATTTCGTTGATAATTTGAAACGGTAGAAGTGACAGCGAGAGGTGTAAAAGCTAAATCTCTATACAACCTACTAAAAGACTTGAGCCTGTCCAGAATTCACATTAGTTCTTTTCAAATTTGGTTAGGTAGAAAGAGGAACTTGGGCGGTGGAGGCGAGTGTTTAACGCGCGTTAGATAAGGGGCCTCTTAAACCTACACCTGGATCGCAAGTCCCAGTCACTGTTGAAGCTCATCTCCCTGCAACGTGATGCACCCGGCACCAACATCCGTTTCGTCTCTCTTTGGACCATAGCTTATTTAAAAATCATGAGATTATTGAAAAAACATTTACGTTCTGTATGTGAATAAAATGCACACAAATTGTCTCAAACATATTTACCTTTAAAATATTTTTAGAATTAATTTAGTTACTTTTATATTATTTAATATAAATTTCATTGAATTTAAGATAACAATGACACTACTTAATAAAATAAAAACAAAAACGAAAGCCAGTATTTTTTTATTATTCATAAACTACCCTGTCGGCAACGAAACTCATTAGGGAATTCTGATAAAATTTTATGTACCTACCTATAATAGTGGACGATAACTGTGATACGAATTAGTGAACTACTTAATAGCTTTTCAACATAAATCTATTAGAATATAACAAGATAACGTGCAAGGCCATTTATAAATCCTAAAATTATACGTTTCATTTTATAAAATGACTTAGACTAACCGTTCTCATCATACATCGATAACTAACTCCCAGTTTACAAATTTAACATTAATGCGAAAACATAAAAGCTGGCAACATTAAGTTGAATGGCGATAAGGTATCAGAATCGTGCCGGAGTCACATTAGCACTCGGCACGTTCCTAACCCACGGAATCTGATGCAAGTGAAGATACAATACGGTTTTGAGATTTTCATGTTATTATACACAATCTCAAAACTGGGAACGAATATCGACTATTATTTAACACAACTTTACATGATATCACGAACTATTTAGCATCTAGTATCATTTACGCGACATAAACTAAGAAAAGTTAGAAAGTATTAAGTAGTTTCGAATGAATAACTTTAACACGACTTAAAATAATGCTACTTAATGAACAAATCGTGCAAATTCGAATTCATAAATAAAATAATTACAGTTACATTTAAAATTTAAATCCGTTAAGTGATACATTAAACCTTTTATAGAATTGGACTTAGTAACTACTTAATATGAAAATTTATGATAGTTTCTAACATGGCTTGGGGTTCTGCTAAAGCAAAGCCACTTGAATAACCGGTGATCAATTAATTCCGCGCTACAGGACATCTTTATATGCCCGCTGATAACGGTGGTGGGTAATAACTAGGTATTAGTGTTAAGATTTCAAAAACCATTGAAATTCAATCGATTATCACTCTATATAGGACGTAACAATATTAATATCGTAGTTCGAGAAAACAGACATGTTTTAAAATTTAATAGTGTGACATTATCTCCATTATCCAACATCGGCCATCAAATTACTGTTACAGTTATATTAAGCAGGTTTGAGATAATGGAAAAACAAGATACTGCTGCAGCAGTTGAAACTAAAAGCCAGCCAGAGCAATTGCCACTTATGAAACAAGATAGAAGGTAAACAATATTTTCAGGGTGGTCTAAGTTATAATAGATATATTTTTGAAGTAGTTTTATAATACGATATTTAATTAACCTAAATCTAACTCCTTCAATCATAGCATCATTTATTATGTGCTTGATTAACTTCTATATTGTTTTAATCAATTAATTGTTAGAATCAATTAGATGTTATCAATATCCTTCAAACATAAAGTAAATATATTAAATAGGTATAATAAAATAAGCCAACAATAGTTTTCTAAGTACAAACAAAAAATACCTAACTTCTTACTGATTTCTAACTCCTTAAAAAAAATATCTGCAAAGTCCTTTAATGACGTATTTTTTTATATTGCAAAATACTAGTATACCTTAATCCTTATTTACTGCATTAATACATATAACACACTGACATTAATAGAATATATCTAATCTGAAAGCTCTTCAGAATTCAATAAGGTATTAAAAGGAATGATATTTCTTAAGTTTTGTTATTATCAGTTCTACCCATTATGGTTTGCTATTTTATTTTAGTACTTTAAAAGCTACAACCTTACGCTATTGTGCAAAACAATACCACATAAAATATCGCATGCATTATAGAATAGCTACTTGCCGTCAGGTAGAGTCCTATAAATAATTTCTGTGTATACATACTTCTTTTTATTTTATTATCCCTGTTTACATAATTGAATTTGTTGATTTGTTTTTACACAGTATTTTTTTGGAAATACTGTTATTTAATCAATTAACCAATAATTCATAAAAAGCTCTTAAAACTTATTAATAACTTTGTAGCCACTAGATTAATGTAAAAAACATATATCAAAGATTATTTTTGATTATCAGCTTTCCATCACCAAACCCATTTACTATCTTCGTAGCTGGTGGTGAATGCTGTTACACGGAAAAGTTTAAGTAATGTCGGTGCAATTTACCGAACCAGGTCTTCGTTGATGGATTAAGATAAAATGAGGTAATGATATTTTAAATTGAAATCATAAGACTCAATATTTTCTATTATATTTTAAGGATTTGAAAATTGGTAAAAATTTGCTATATATTATGACCGTTGCTTTAATTAAACATCATTATTTGTAATTAAATGTATTTAAAACATTAATCCTTAAATCTAAGAAAAGCTTTTCTGTGGGAAAACTACCTTATATATTTAGAAATGTTATAATTCAGATTTCTTCACCTTCAGCTGCTAAGTTCGAGCTTTGAGGAGATAAAATATATAAAGTTCTATGTTCTGTTTATTGTTTAAATTAATATAATGTTATTAATTCAACACAAAACCAAACGGATATAATATTAAAAAAACATACTTCACAAACACAGATTCTATGTCTTTGGCTGTATGATTATCACTTACACATATATTTAAGATGTTGATAGAAACTAGTATGATATAGAAGTAATAAAAAATAGAAAAGCAATCTTGATCACACTTGGAAAATACTACTTGAAATTAATGTTTAAAATAGACTTTATTCGTTTTTACATATTATTTTCTTTGACCAAATCTAAACTTCATTAACATTCCCCACGAATGCTATTCTTATTTCATATTAAATGACATTGACAATATTTTGATAACATCACATGTTTTTATAACCATATGAGATGAATATTGAATATATGACTTTTACTTATACCAAAACTGGAATGAATAATGAAATTAAGTAATAATAAGAATAAATTTGCGCTCTTTTACAACATAAGCAAGTCAAATATCGACCTTGATGTTCGAACCTTCATAATAATGAGTTGACTCTCATATTCACAGTTTGTGTCAATGATGTCTTTCGAAATATCCCTTCTGCAGTTTGTTGCTTTTTTGGTTTGTTTATTAAAATGTTTATAAGTATACAGTTTACAAGACATATATTTTAAATTATTAATATATTATCTATGACTTTAAGCATCACATGTTTTAGATACTTACAAGTTTCACAATGTTAAACATATTTCCAGGATTTACTTGCTGTTGGATTGATAGTACCATTAATTCCTAACCATGTTAAGCAAATGGGTGGTAGCCAATTATATATTGGCCTTCTTGGATCCATTTATGCTAGTTTCCAACTGGGATCAGGCCCACTTATTGTAAGTGAATAACTATAATTTTAGAATAAATTACATGCTATAAATCTATTATGTAATATATTTTTTTTATTTTATTTTTAAACGACACGGTATTTCTTTTAGGGAAGTTTAAGTGATATAAGAGGACGGAAACCAATATTATTCCTAACACTACTAGTATGTAGTGTTTCTTATATGACTTTGGGTTTAACATCGTCTATTGCAATTATATTTGTATTGCGGGCTGTTTTAGGTTAATAATTTACTTAATATATATATTAACATATATTTATTACATGTGACTAGAGTTTAAAATGTACATAATCTTATTTCAGGCCTGTTTAAACAAACACAATTATTAACTAAGGCATTGGTACCTGATTATGAGAAAGTGGAAAGCAAACAGTCCCAAATATATGGTAAAATGGCAGCAATATCAGGAGTTGGAATAACATTGGGACCAATTTTTGGTGGTCACATTGTTGAAGACTTTCCTCATTATGGATTCACTATTATCGGTGCAATTGTTAGCACCTTCTTTTTAATAAATACAGGTAAACTATAAAAACAAAATATATTTTTTCAATAATACATTTTGTAATATTATTAATACATTGTTTCAGGATTGATATACATGCTGCCGAAAACTGATAGTACAATTAAAACTAAAGCTCAAACAAAAAATGCATCACAGAATTTCCTCCAATCATTACTTTCTTGCAGTAAACAGACTTTTCTTGAGTTATCCAAAGTGGAATGGCCAAAATATTGGAAAATTTTTATGTTTCAAGCCTTAAACAGTTTTGCCATGGGTGTTTATTACTCTAGTTATGCATTATATCTAAAAACACAGTTTGGTTTAACTCCAAAGAATATTGGATATGTGGTGTCAATACAAGGAGTTATTGGTGCAATATCCTCCTTTCTGATGGGTCGCATAAATAGTTTATATGTTCACGACAAGGACTATAGTATACGTAATAATCATGTATTTTTATTATTAAGCATGTCCTTATTAGGGATATGTTTGGCATTCAATATTTATATGTATTCAATGTTATTAATTCCATTAGCTGTAGGTAATGCGGTGGGAAGACTAGTAACTCTAGAAATGGTGCTAAAAAGAAGTAAAGGGGATCATAGGGGAACTTTGATAGGAGCTTCCAATAGTGTAAGATCATTAACTGGTGTTGTGGCACCAATGGTGGCTGGTTTTATTGGAGAATTCTTTGGTATTTCATATGTATTATATGCATCATTCTTTTCAACATTTGTTGGACTCATATTCAGTTATCAGTTTAGAAGTAAACAGAGTAAAGTGGATTAGTGGATTTTAAACTGGACTAGTGGATATTGAAATGGTTAATATGAAATAAATGTTTTATTTAAAAATGAGTACAAATAAGTTTTATTTCTTATATTGTTAAACTTCACCAAGAATATAATATTGATATTCATGAAATATTCAAGGAATAGTTGAAAATAGTTTTTTTTACATTTTATTAATATGATTAACAATCATCTATAACTTTTAAAGTAAATTCAAGTTTTGGAATAAAAATAAAAGCAATATAGAAGTCACTAAAAACTAAAAATATTTATTTACACAAATTAACCTAATATTAAACAATTATTCTTCCTCCACTACACGCATCTGTTTCTTTCTCATATCTTGTATAAGCTTCTGAATAGCTTCTCGATTTTGTGGATTTTCTGGCGGAATTATTTGCCGTTTCGTATTAGTGACCCATTCCTCGAAATATGCTGGTTGATTGAAATAGAAAAATAAACCCACAGGAAAAGACGTATACATAGCCATTCTTGCAACTTCTAACTTCCAGTTACCCATTTTGCGTTATTATTGCAATTTATAACAGAAAAACAATTATGAAGTCAGAAAAATTATATTATTTGGTTACTTCTTTTGCTTGTCATAATTTTATGGTTGTCAAATCTCAATGGTCTGACTTTACAATTGTCATAAGATTTTAACTTTTAAAATTAGGAACAGTCAAACTGGATGAATAACCACAGAATATACAATAGGGAATTTAATACTACACGACTGTATATTATTTAATCTTGATTTTGATATTATAAATTGACTCGGATCCTAAAGATTCTTGATAACTTTACATAAAATCCTTAGTGTTTACATATACCTTTAAAGGGTGTCGGAAATTTTGAAATACTTTTATGCCTAATTAAGTCTAATTTATTGCCACCTTATCTTACATTCTAGAGCTACTGGCAATCCAAATGAAATAAACAAATTTACTAAATAATTTGTATACCGAGTTTACCCACATTTTTATATTTTCGGTGAAAGCACTGCCATTTACATAAATATAATTTCTTAAAAAATTCAATTTCCATGATCTTTGCGACCTCACATAAATGTTTACATCAAGGCATCAGCCTTTCATCGAATATAAAGCACTATTATGAAAACAATCTTAAAGTATTTATGTTTCGATGTAATCGTGTAAAATGATTCATTCTTTTACAATATATTAGTTCAAACCAACATATAGAATTAGATTGCAACACGGTACTGTACAACATAAAAAAACTTAGAAGTTTGACATCCTCTTTTAATGCTATCTCTCTATATCTGTAAGATATCGAGTTTGATGCTACGGAATACAATTTATAAAATAAAGACTTTATCTTTAGTCTTTATGGGTGGAGGGACTCAATGAGGATTTTCCAACTCAACGCCAAAAACAAAAATAGGCAATAGTTGACCAACGTCAGTCTGCAAGAGCCACAATATTAGCAGGCTTCTAAACTATGGTAACCAATATATTCCTTTTTTTCTTTGGGAAACTGGATTAGAATCAGAAAAAACGGTTCAGAGCTGACCTGAGCAATTTAAATAAAATAAATAAATAAACAAAACCCGATATTCGCCCACACTGTAAAAAAATCATTTATGATATCACTTTTGTGTGAATGGATGGCAATTCGATATTTGGGCCTCTTTGTTATCGAGATGCACTAGTGCTCTTAATAATATTAATTATCGGTTGGAGCCTTTTAGTATATTTCTCTTAGTTTTTAGTACAACATTCTTTTTTACGGTTTTATTTGTACACTAAAAGATGTTTTAATTTTTGTGTGTGAATGGTTTCTGTCCAAAAAGATTCAGGTTAGCGATACATCAGTATCTAAATATGTGTTACTGCCATAGATTTTTGTACGTTATATTGTGTACAAGAAATTAATTGGAAATTTGACAATATGCATTTGACAGTTGACACAATAACTGTAATCTGTATGCAGAGATAAAGAATGTTGTTTATAACTAATTTTGTTTGTAATTAATTTTATAAGTCTTAAATATAATTATGGATTCTTCTTCAATCGTAAGTTTTAATAATGATTCTACATACCAATCTACGCTTAAAGGTGATAGCAATAACATAAGTGTACATGAATTAGCTTTACACGCTATGAGAGACAGATGCCTGTTACTTCAACGTAGGATAAATACTTTAGAAACGGATAACATGCGCTTAAAGTTAGATATATCGAAGTCAACTGAGAAGGCTCCTTATATACCTTTGCAACAGGATGAAAAATCAGTTCTGCAACAAAAAATTGCTGAACTAAATAAGCAAAAGTCACAACTTCTACACCACGTATTCATGGTTTCATGTGAAAACAAAAACTTATGGAGCAAACTGTCATTATTAAAGAATCCAGAAAGAAATGCAATTGACCGTCCCAGAAATCCCCTTGTTCGCACCAACACTTACATACACAGTACTCCGAAATGTCACAACCAGTATCAAGAAAAATATTCCGATTCAAGCTTGGAAGAAATATCACTAAAATTAATTAATAGTTACATACAAGAAAAGTCTCAACTTGTAGAACAATATGAACAGATGGCTCAACTTCAAGACATAGATGATGATATATTGAATGTTGATTCAATTGGCTTCACTTACATTGAAGATCCAGCGATGGACTCACTCACGGAAATAAGGAACCACACTGACAAGTTACAGCAGCTCAAAAAAGAATTGGCTCAACAGGAAAAAGACTTGCAATTAGTTTTATCAAGATTAGAAACTATTGTTACTAGTAAGTCCAAGATTATATTACATCTTAATCTATAAACAGTTACTTTATTCTTGATTTCACTTGTATTCAAAGAACTTGAAGAATACTATTAAATTTTAGCTAAGATTTATGTTATATTGCAATTCTGTTTATCCTAGGAGTAATGATAATATGTTTTCGTTACAGATGGCTACAAATGCGCTACTTGCCTTAAAAGTCAAGAGAAAAATACCAATTTTGAAAATAAGGAAACAGAAACAAGCAATAGTCTTAATATGAACAAATCATTAATGAACGCAAATTCATATGATGACAGTTTCAATGAACAAAAATTACCAACAAAGTTAAATTTAGAAGGTAACCAGAATTTTAATGAATCATTTGATAGAATATGTCCGATATGTGGAGAAAAATTTAAAGATGACACCATGTTTTCTGATTTTCAAACACATGTAGAAAATCATTTTATTGGTGAAAATGAAGTGGATTCTATTGACAATTATGATACCATTCCAAACTCACTTGATAATGTAATCTAATACTTAAGTCTCTAAAAGGGGTTTTTCTTCTATTTATTATTATACATTATTTATTAAATGTTGTTTTATTTATATTGCTCTCATAATACTCTACCTTGGCATGGATACTGAACTTATTGATTCACAATATTATAATTTAAAAATAGTTACTTTATTAATTTGCTTTTGAATAATGTTGATGACTTGAGATGGTAGAATTTTTCATAGGCATTTGATTTAACCAAAAGATAGAGTAATAATCTGTTAATACTGATTCTTCTTTGACAACTTCTATGTTAAAATATTTACTGACTTTCTTATGTTTTGCTACATAAAAAATTACAACTCAGATTAATAGTCTGAAAGATATAATCATAAATTGAATTTAAATAAATAAAATAAACATAGTATTCATTAAAATTTAAGCCAATGATTAAATATAAATGAAGTTAATTGGGTGTTAATATGTTTTTATATTATGCAATATTCTAAAATGCAGTTCTTTTTTTTTACTATGACTTCTACTATACATCTGTAAACTTAAAGTGCATGTTGTTTTACTGATATATTGGAAAAAAAAACACTATATAATATTTAAAATCAAGATTATAATAATTCGTTCAACAAATAAAAACGTTGTCTTTGACAAAACATTCCATGATTTGAGTGTAAATGAAGCCATCTATACTAATATTATAAAGCTGAAGAGTTTGTTTGTTTGAAAGCGCTAATCTCCGAAACTACTGGTTCGAATTGAATAATTCTTTTTGTGTTGGATAGTCCAGTTAACGAGGAAGGCTATGGGCTATATAACATCACGCTACGACCAATAGGAGCAAAGATATAGAGGTAAATGTGTGAAAACGGGAGAAATTATTTCATCTTTGAAGCCTTCCGTTGCGTGCGCCGTGAAAACGGTTCAAGATACACAAAAAATATGTATTAAAGAATAATAGCTCTTTTAATGATCTAAAAAACAGTCCGCGACAGTATATGTCTATCTTTTAAGATTAACTCACAAAAACCGTTTTTATGGTACCTAATTTGGGCGAAATAATTTGTTTAAGTTGTATAAACATAATAATATGAAGCTTTATTCAAATAAACAAATAAATATGTTGTCGGTTACGAGTACTTCATTGTGAATTTAAAAAAAAACATAGGTTTTATCCAGAAAACTCTACGGGAACTTGACCATTCCGAAAACCCCGCAAGAACGGGAACTATGTGGGAAGAACCAAAAATCTGCCGGAAGTCACTATTCCACGCGGACGAAGTCGCGGCAAAAGCTAGTAGTTTATAAAATAATAAAAATATTAAAAAAAAAATACAAAGTTTTGCTTTATTCTCTGTTTGCAAAGAATAACCTAACCTATTTGGATAAAATTTTGTTTTTAGATAGCATAGTGTTGAAGTAATTTACTAACAACTTTTTACAGCTTAATATTCAAAACCAATAATGTGTTGAGAAAAACCTAGATTAATATCAATACTATTCATTTAACCTTCATGTTAGGGAAATTTAATATTAAGCCGCTTATTTACGAGTTTTAACTTAAGCTGCATAAAATAAATTTCTAACTTAAATGAAAACAATAAAAAATCGATATATTTAGTATTTATAAAGTTGTATTATAGCGTTTTTTCCTCATTCTGTATTTTTAATGCAATCTTAAATATTTATAAGATGCTCTTTTATTTGTACTTGTAGTTGTTTTATTGAAACAAATGCAGCATTTATATTTACTTTTCTAGTGTTTTAGTCATATTTATTTCCTAATATGACTTATTATCTACCTAAATTCCGATTTGTCACAAAAAAGAATAAGGATTTCTTTGAAAGAAATTTGTAAAGCAGTAAATATACTTTTTTAATTTATTTATGCATTACAAAAATAGTTCACAATATTATATAGAAAATGAAATGCACAAAGGATAATTTATTTCTTATCAGACATGTTTTAAACAGAAACCTTTTTGATGCAGAAAGCCTGTGCAGAAATTGCAGGTAGATACATATTGTAAAATTAAAGATATAAATAAATATAATGTGGAATTAAAAAAAAAATAAACATACTACATATTTAGAAATTAAACTGAGAGAAGATATGGTACCTACATATTTATTTTATTTAAATAAGCCGGGAATTGATATCTTTTTACTTTTATTTCGAAATAACAGACAATTGTAGGATATTAAACAGTTATAAAAAAAAACTTAAAACACTTGAAGGTCTCGTATGTGACAATTACTAAATTTCACATATATAATAAAACCACGATTTTCATTTACTAAATTTATTTCAAATAACCTCTACTTAATTAACATGAAGATGCAATATTTAGATCTATGCTAAATCTGTTGGCTTGACATCTTTAGAATCTGATGGTGCCTGTGTGGTCTTCTGTAAAAGATTTTTGCTAAACCACTTAGGCCGCTCCTTTTTCATTTCAATTACTCTTTTTCCTTGCCAAAATTCTTGAGGCTGCAAGTGTATCATATATCAAATATTATTTATGTAAATGTATTATTAATGTATACAAATCTCTTATTATAATTAAATAAAACCTTTTTTATATAAATGTAAAAAGTATTTATCACAATAAAGAATGCATACAAATGTTCTTAACAAACCTTTTCAGGCAGTTGGTCCCCGTCATATAAAACAATGACATCATTTTCAATAGGTTTGTTTGTTCCCAGTTTTTCTTGAATTTTTGCTTGTATTTCCTTTGTTTCCTCTTCTACTATCTTATAACAGTTACCTAAAATAAATTAATATACATCATTTTAGTAGTTCCTTTCAAATACTGCAAAATTAGAAAAATAATACAAATGTTAAATAAATACTATTAAATATTGTCCTTAATTGGAAAAAAGTTTTTATTTATTAAGAGAATTAACATTTTGCATGTGTTTATAATTATAATAATTGATACAAATACAAATAAATTAATGATCCCCATTTAGATCTATTTTTATGTTTCTGATTATATAATGTTTTTTATCTTCTATATATATAAAAATGGATTGCTGTTCCTTAGTCTCGCTAAAACTCGAGAACGGCTGAACCGATTTGGCTAATTTTAGTCTTGAAATACTCCTGGAAGTCCAGGGAAGGTTTAAAAGGTGAGAAAAATTGGAATGATTGCCGAAAAAACCCTAAAAACAGCCCTTCTCTATTTCCCATACAAACGATTTTTTGACATTAGACTTGACAACTAACTAATATATCAATCATTCTGTTCGATTGAAACAGTAGAAATTTAATAAATACCAATACCGGGTTATTGAAGACGGAATAGAGTTCGCCCGGTCAGCTATACCTATATTACTAATGACGAAATTAACGCGGACGAAGTCGCGGGCAAAAACTAGTTTAGAATAAAAATAATAAGGAAATACTGAGCTAAGAGAGATCTGTGTAAGTTAATGAGGAAAAACACATATATTATACTCACATATATATTTATAACTTCTTTGTATATAAATACATATAAATTAATTTTAATCATGATGATGTAACTTAAGCCACAAGTCTATTACTTTGGTGAATATTAATAAAAAACAAACTCTGTTATATAAAAGTCACTTTTTATGCCAAATTTCAATGTCTTCTAGATAATTTCATTTAGTTAAATTATAATTACATACTTAATCACATAATTATAATACAATATATAACTATAACTTATAGAGTAGAATCATATTATAAAATATACATATACTACATACATAGGTTGTTCTATATAAAACTAGCTTTTGTCCGCTATTTCATCTATTTTAATATCAGAATTAGTAATATATTATGTATAGCTGACCAGACAAACTCTATTCAACACGAGTGGCCATAAGTAACCAGATATTGGAATTTATTACGATTTTTTTGTCTTTTTCCATCAAACAGAATAAAATATCTTATGTCTGCCTCCTGGTTCTAAGCTATCTCCTTATCAATTTTCAACCATATCCCTACAGACATTCTTAAGTCATAAATAGTGTAACTAACACAACTTTCTTTTACTTATAGTGATATAGATATAATTTACATATTGATCATTTTTGAAATGTCTAAAGATTGTAATCAATGCAACCACTATGTCTTATATGACAAAAAACTTGTGTGGTTTGTTTAGTTTTACTTACCACAAAGACGTCCATTCTCATGGTAATGTCCACATTTATTACAGACTATGATATTTGTTTTAGGCACAAGCATCTTCCATATATATTCTGGACTTCCAAACTTCCTTTTCCACCTCTTCTCAACTGTTCTTCTAAATTTCGGTACAGCCAACAAAAATCCATCTCCGATCAAGTCATTCAACGAAAATTTCTTAGTTGTTTTCTGAACGGGTTTATCATAATCATAAGCTAAAGCAAATTCTAAAATAATGAGATATTTTTGATTAAGAAAACATTAAAAAAAATTGCATTATCTAAAAATTATTATGTATAAGTAGTATACCTCTGGGCGGATATTTAAACATTTGTAAGACATGTTTTTCAAAATTTTTTAAAGCATTTAACACGTTACAAACTCGTGGAATCATTATTATCTGGAAACAAACATTAAAACATTATTATTAACTGCAAATTTTCTGTTCTCAAGAAATACGATTAATAATTTTTATTTAGACTAGGATATTTGAAGAAATATTTAACTTAAAAAAATATATAATACATTATTAAAAAGGATTAAAATATCTTTAATATAAAATGTACTTGAAATCGAACGATATAATAATATAAAACGTTAATAAATAAAGTTTTTACAACAACACTCACTTTTGAGGTTATGAACGAGTAATTTCTATTCATCGTAACTGACATTGACAAATGATAATCCATTGTCCTTAATCCCTACCTACTTTATAATTAAAATTTGGGAATTTTTATAATTTAAATGTAGAAATTGTAAACTGCAATATAAAAATTATTTAATTTATTTATTAAGATCGTCGCATATGTGCATTAAAAGTATATGATACTGGTAACACTAAAGAAGAGCTCAAGTTTGACAATCAGCTGTCGTAAAGTGGGGAGTACAAGGCTTATCGTTCTTGCTATGAAACGTTAAGTAGTTCATGTTCTCAAGCGTATCTTTGCAGTTGTAGCTATGGCGTGTTTAAGTTCGAGTAGGCTTTGTGCTCGTGTGCAGGATAAGTTAATGTGTCAATTTGGACAAAAAGTTCGAAGGCAGACTTTATTTGTGAAACTCAAACCTCCTGGACCATCACCATTGCGGATATTTGGAAAAACTTGTCAGGTTAGATAAAAATTAGGAAGTTTCTTTTCCTTTTCAGGATTTTCAATAATATCAATAAAATAAGTGTTTTTCTGTATAGTCTAGTTTGATAGAACAAACGTTATATGTTATTATAGTAATCAAGATTTCGTAATATTATACAAATTTTTTACATAACAGCATGACATTAACCTATAAGTCAGCTGATCCATCTTAAGGAAAACTATAACATTAAAATATAGTTATTTGAACAAATAATAACAACTCAATAATTAGTATGAATTCATTCTGTCACTGTCTAGTCATACAAAAAAATAATAAAATAAAAAGTGAAATCATCACAAGTGGACAGTAGTCAGTAGGTCATACGCGCAGGTTTCTTGGGTTTACCCTGCTATTTTCACCGCATTGGTCGCTTTTACTTTCGTCAAACAAACGTTCCGAGGCTACTTTCGTGTGGGCGTCGACGTGAAAGAGATATTTGTATACACATATTAAACATAATTAATATTAAATCGATCGAAGTCGGCTATACGCCGGCAAGGGAACGACGGTCGTCAGCCGCATACGTCGTGCTTTCTAGCGCAGCGTGCGAGCATGCAATGTAAAATCTTGGCGAGTCACACAAAACTTTCTAAGCAACAATTATGTTTATATGACGATAATAATTAATTTCACCACTACGTGTTTCTCGACAGTTTTTTACTCATTTGTATACCAGGTCATCCCTACTAATATTATAAATGCGAAAGTAACTCTGTCTGTCTGTCTGTCTGTCTGTCTGTCTGTCTGTCTGTCTGTCTGCTACGCTTTCACGCCTAAACCACTGAACTGATTTTAATGAAATTCGGTACAGAGATAGAGTTGACCTTGAGAAAGAACATAGGATAGTTTTTATCCCAGACTTTTGAAAGGTTCTCTTGGAAACGCGATATAACCGAACTCCACGCGGCGAAGCTGCGGGCGGAAAGCTAGTAGAGTATAGTTTTTTATGTTTTCAACGGTTTAATGTCGGTCGTAGCTGTTTTGTTTACTTTCTTTTTCTAAGTTTTCCATTTTTAATGTTAGCACACTTTCAAGCCGTGCTAAATGAAGCTTTATATAGTATGTTACACAAATTTATCTGTATAAAAAAATTATGAGATATTTTTTATAAAATGTACATCATATTTGAACAATAGCATTAGAACTTAGAAGGCGGTGAAAGTTAAAGTAATATTTGAATAAATAATTCAAATATTAAATAAGAAAATAAATTTTGAATAGAAAAATCGAAATCTGAATATAAAGATTAAGTATTCTCAAATGAAATAAAAACTGTTTTTTTTTATTATTTTGTATTTAAATATTAAGAACATGAATAGTTTCCTTATTTTTTTATACATTAACCTCCATAGTGCGAAACGCTTAAATTATTCTCAGTAGCAACACGGAACACATACCTATTTATTCTGTCGGCATCATTGTATAAGAGTTTTGCGGTAACGTATACCACTTAGCATATGTTATTTTGGACTTGCAACACTTTTTCAATACTAAATATACGTGATTTTAATTCAAAATACAGTTTCGTATCTAGTTCTCGACGTTGAGAATTCCTCTCGATCCATTGACACAATTCTTATAAGTTTTTTCTTACGTTACAAGTTTCTGTTGCCACATATATCTAAATATCGATGTGTTTTGCGTAAGAATACATCACATTATTCAATTGGCTAATCTTAATATAAATTAATAATATTATATAGTAATAAATTATGATATTTCGACTTTGCCTACATCGTTTTGCCCTAAAATTTTAATCAGTATTTAGCACCTGTATTCGTATAGCTATTAACATGCGAAGTATTTTTTAAAATTTAACTATAGGCTAGACATTACTATCAATTAGTAGTAAATTATAGTCAAAACGTCCAAGTCCTGTAATTTTACATGCAATTAGATATAATTTACCTAGAATACATACAATTTTAACCTATTTGTTATGTATATGTAGTTTTTTACATTTTTAGCCATCCCAAATTTATAAACAAAAAAGAAGTAGTTTTGATGTCGTAAAATTTATAAAAAATCCCAAATTAATTCTAGCTTTAAGATGCTTAACTAATTCATTCGATAGACTCTTAAAAGAAATGGTTTTATTATAAAATATAATTCAATTAATTTCAAAACTTTAATAAATATAACGAGTGTCAACACTGAATGAAATGTTTCTTTGAAATGCATTCTCATATTTCTTAACTGTTCGAATTCATATAATATTAATATTTGTTGCGAAAATACTTAGCAATAAATCAGGAGATATCAAGAATATCTAAAAACTTAGTGCACAGAGGCCACGTTAAACTGGACGTCCTTGCTTGAATGTTTAGTTGGTACAATTGTGCAAGACAGTTTCAAGTCTTGCAAACAATGAACTCATCAGTGGCATGGAGGCAATATTAATTGCAAACCAACGGCTTAGGTGCCATCACATTACTTAAATTTAAATTAGTTTTAACGTGCCATTAAAATACATATAAATACTAAAAATCTGCAAAAAAACTAGCCATAGTTTCCAGTTGACGTCTTTTTCTATAGTAATTATTGAATTTTATTAAATTTATTGGTTATTATAACTAACTATTGACCTCAATATCATTTAAGTATAGTAAAAGTCAAATGTCTACACTTTCTTCAGTCTATCGCGTAATTTTCAACGTATAGACTTAGCGTAACTTCTAAGTACTTACTGTAAAAAAAAATATGGGAAATAAAAAAATAATTAGGATTTAACTGAAGACTAACTATTTCAAGTAGATGTTATAAAGTTTATAGTGCAAGTTATATATGTAGTATAGGTTGCCACCTTATAACCTAACACTAGTGATTTGAGTTTTTGAGAGCGTGACCATTCTGTTTTGTAATTCGTGGTACTGCAACTCGTTTGATAATATGTGTTCGAATTATTATAATTCTATGCATTCAAATGGTTCACATGTATTAATTTATTACGACAATGGATATAGAAATTACTATTAACAATGGCTTACTGTAATTTTATTTATAAGTAGTGCTTTAGAATTAAATTAAATTATGAAGGTACTTGCAGATAAATTCTAAATATTACAAATGTATCATAAAAAATATTCCCAAAAAATGGGTAGATGTCAGGCAGGCGGCCGGTCGTAAAACAATTAGCCAAAAGTATTTATTACATGTTCTGTGGAAGAGAAGAACATGTTGTGCCGAACCTACATAAAGTGGGATCAGGGCAGAAAAAAAATCTACAGTATAGGTTTTAGCAATATTCTATTCTCTAGGTCTCGATTGCTAAATGTTTGTGTGATACGAAAATAAAATGAAAAAGTGATATATTATAAAATTAAAAAAGATTAATACTAAAATACACACAAGAAAAATGCTAGCAACAAAATCCTTTTTTTTATATATTAAAATCTTTTTTATTGTGATTATTTTTGCCTAACCGTGAGATGTGTATTTTTACTTTTACTAAGGTTTGTCCTTGATTTTTGACCTGTGGCAAAGGCGCGGTGTTTGACACACTTCGACCGTTTCTTGTGAACCTGTTATTATATAAAATAATTTACCCTTAAGAATATTAATAGTTTGATATTTAAAAGCGAATATGAAAGGAAAAGTTCATTAACCTTATAGATTTTATATTTGTCATTTGATTTAATGTCTATTCAGTAGAGTGTAAGCAGTTTTAAGTTTATATGTGCATATAAGATTAATAAAAATTGTGGCTGATACCTGTATTGTTTAATTTATCGCAAATAGTATCTAATTTGCAATGGCTTAAGGGCCAAAATGGCATAGCAATGTGTGCTTAATTCTCTTCTGTAGCCAACATTTTTTTTAAGGTTAATATAATAAGATATTATAAGATACAAGGTGAGTGAGATATTAGAAATCCAAAATGGCAAAAACATTAAACACTTCATAAAAAAAGCTTTATAATAGTTTTTCACGCCAATTAATCCATTACAGACGCTTCTATGGAAAAATATTTTTTTGCATTGAGCTCAAAACATAAAAATGAGCCAGAAAAATCCCCTTTTTTATATAAATAAATTCCCCAACACATTACTCATGTACGTGTGGTATTTAAGATTAAAAAGATCTTTAAACTGTCCTGTATACTGAATATCAATAACTCAAGTTGAAGCTGTTATACAGGGGGATTTTTTTCGCTATAAAAGTTGAATTATAATGTACATTTGTCGGGGAACTCCTTTAAGGAGTGGTTTTAAATACAATTTCATTTCTTTAGTGATGCTATTTATATTTTTATAGTCATCTTTATATGCGTGTAATTATTTTTAAATATAAACAATTTAATTTTAGACGGGTGCGTAAAAAAGTTGTCTACATCTTTTACGTGCTGACATTGGTGTTTTATCTTTATAATGCATGACAGCATTCCATCCAAAGATATATTTTTTTAATGATATACAATTTGTGATGATCCAAGGTCATCACACCTAAATCGAAGTCCTGGTCCTCGAAGAATGCGGAAACATGAAGCCGTTGAAAGAAATGTGGCTTAATATAATATATTTTTATAACTCTACAATTACTCGCTGTCAGTGTAAAATTTCACAAAAATTGTTAAGTGCTTCCGTGGTATAACAACCTTTGACATTAAGATGAAGAAGGTTGTCTTAAATCAATTTATAGACGGGGAATAATCTTTCATTTATGTTTTACTGTAATAATTATTTAGCAATTTCTTTTTCAATAAATCACCACTCAATCGCGAGGCAATGATCGAATACTAAAGATAGTAGGTGTATTTCTATATATAAATTTTAATTGTGACTTAAAAATTAATCAAATACCTATTTGTAAAATATATACGCATATATGATAAGGAATTTACTTTGTTTCACTTTTGTGAATTTCGGTTATTTAATAAGAAATTCAATTCTAGTCCATAGTGTAGTAAGCGCGCCAATCGCTACATAGTTGCGCATGCGCAGGCGCGCGTTTAAGTCTTTATCTCAATAAAACCATAAACTAATATTTCAATAGAACATTATAAAATAAAAAATTAATAAAAATAATTAATTAGAAATCGTTTCAGCGTAATTCTTACAATTTCCTGGTATAGATTAAAAAAATAAATTATTTTTTAAGTCATTTTCATATGTTTTATTTTTATTTTATTTAATTTATATGTATTTATATATATGGATAAGTGTTAATATATGAGACGTGGCTATGAGTATTGCCAGCTATTTTTAGTAAGGCCGGGCGACTTTCTAACGGGTAACCGTACGTTATGCGCGTCTCTCGCATGCAATTTTACGTGCGCAAATGAAATGTGCATCATTAATGTTAATTGTAATTATTATTTTTTTCATATTTAATTACACTGAAGTCATGTTTGTTCTTTGTATTAACGGTTTAGTATATTTTAAGTTCCCGTTAAGTATCGTGACGTTTTTTATATGAAAAAGTACATGTATGTGCGTTACTTTTTTATGCTTATGACAGTCTAGGATATATTTTTGAAGCGTTATAAAAATGCCAATTTACAGTGATTATAACAATTAATATAAATAGCTTTTGAACAATAACAAATAACCACTTATTAATAAGTTAAAACCATATTTTTTTCCAATTTCTATTTAAACATTTTTTTCCATACTTCGGTTTAAGGAATCAAAACAATTTATATTTTTTACCCAATTATGTTATACCCTTATATTTTTATTAATTAGTTTTTGAGATACGCTTGTCAACCATTGGAGATTTCTTTCGATGTTTCAAAGATTCCTTAATCAGACCCTGTCTTGGTGACAATAAAACCCTCTTACATGATTTCCGATATTAGAATTTATTTGGCTGGATATAATTTGAATTAACCTTCCCAAAGAGGGTTGATGTCAGGCAGGCGGCCGTGCGTAAAAACAATTAGTCAAAACTATCCACAACATATAAGGCAGACCCTGGCTAAAGCTGGGAAATTGCCAGGTAGAAGAAGATATAATATGAGAATTATTCAAATTTACATTTTGTCATAGTACGAAATATATCTTAGTAATATTTCGTAAGTAGAACAAGGCGGTCGTATGTTAAGTCAATTACATGTTATTAGTTAATTGTTTTCAAACATAATAAATACACAATATATATGTGTCATGTAATTTAAACTTGTTACGGTAATACAGTGGTTGTTCTCGTTTCAAGTTGTATAACTGTACGTAATCTTTTTTGTACTAGACAACTAGTAGTAGCATTTCAGGACGTAATATCGAATAAGAAATAAATATATATTTGTTCTAGGTATATACGTATAGAAATTTGGTTTTCCTTTTAATTTAATGTGATTTCTATAATTGAGGTCACACGTGTGAAATCACATTACTTATACTAGTATGCGATTATAATTCAATACAGCGGTACCGCGTCACGAATTACTAGCGTTGCCAAATAGTATTAATTTATACTTGGGTCCTATGAAGTGATTGATGGGGTTCGTGCTATGTGTGTGATTTGTATGTCGACTGTGTGACTACGTTTAACGTTATGCATATTGACGAAGGAAGCAAAATAACATTATAATTATTTACGTAACAAGTCTTTGTAAAAGTTATCGATTCGCTATTGTTAAAGAATTGGAATATATATTGTATGGTTATGTATTTTCTATGCTATATGGTGATGCTATTTTTATGGGATATCAGTTTAAGATACTTAGTTAAGGGGATAATTAGTACTTGAATGAAATTAAGTTTTTTGGATACTGTTTTTTATTATTTTATATCTTCATAAATAATTCCGACGTTTCGGTTCCTATTCAGCAACCGTGCCTGACACTCTCATCTCTGTCAATAATCAAAAAAGCATAGTACATACACGAAAAATAATAAAAAATACATGTAGTATTAGAAAAACTTAAATCCATTTAAATGAGTACGTATGTACGTACATTCAAAAGGCTTAGATATCATTTATAAGTATTTTATTGAATTTGCTAAAGTTTTTATAGAATCTTGGATACAAACTAATAACGAATTGGAAAATTCTGAAAAAAACTCTAGTTTTGTAATATCTCAATGACACGTGCAATAAATTGAAAGTTTCACAGCCTCTAAGTGTATGTTAATAATATACAATGTCACATTGAGTTTGTTCATCACATAAACACTAATACGGTCTGTTAGCACTCTGATACACTAACCAATATTTAATAATTTGGGTATTTTGAAGGTCGTTAACAAAAATATATTTATACTGGAAATTTTGTAGATCGATTTGTATGAAAAAAATCTTTGAATTGTTCAATTTAAGAGAATTTTGTTGCTTTAAATATATTTAGTAAGTATTCATGCAAATAATAAATTTAAATATTAAGAATGAATCCTTGAAAGCGAGTTTCGAGTCATTTATATTTCGAGGGAACACCCTGTTTGGTTTACATTTTAATTCCACGTGGGAGTGTTTAATAAATATGTTTAAGTTTCAAGTGTTTTGATTGAGAATATTTTTCATGATGGCTCATCTCAGCATCGGCAACGCAGTCGCATAGAAAATCTTTTGTATGGGATAAACTTACATATAATTGTCGATGAGCCCAGACATCTTATAAAAGTATGTCTCAGCAGTAATATCAAACCATTTTGAAACTTATACATTACTAGTACCTACATCCTCTTTTTATATTTATTAAACTTGTAAAGACTAATGAGATCTAAAATTTTCGCAAGTAGTCATTTAAATGAAACTAATATTTTCATCTCGTCTGCCCGTGATCACGGTTGCTGTAAAGTAGCCGAAACGTCGGGAGTATGTAGTTTATAGTCAAAAATAAAAACGCGTTGCAAAGCCTAGCAAATGAGTAATGACTAATATTGGTTGACGTTTTTAATTTGGTAATTATAACTTCAAGTCATTTCACCGGCGACAGGTCGTCGACATACATGCATACATCGAAGTGAGTTTTGCAACGTAACCCATCAGGTGCATGCATGTTGCATAAACCTATTACAAAACCCGGATCTCGGTCACTGCCGCTTTGAGCTAAGGGCACCGGCCGCACCCCGATACAAACTGAATCGTTCCTATATATACATATATGTTGCTTAATATTTAAATCTTTTCTAATGTTTTCATCTAGTTTTCTATATAAAATCATAGTAAACATTACAGATATAACATGTATTGGGCATAAGACTGAAGTTCTGTATGTAATAATTATTTTAAACGTCTAAATCGTATATATATTCGCTTGGTTAATATAATCTTTTGTCAAGATTTTGCGCGGAGAAAGCCTCTAGCCTCACGACCTTAAATATTCTTATATGGATATTGGAATTTTCGTTACAGAATTATTTATTTTTATCATTCCAAAGTAAGCTTTATTTCTTATGTGTTATGGATGAAAGTTTATTTAATCTTAATATTAATGATCTCTGAGCAAAAGAATCGTCAAAATAAAATCTTCCTATATTGGGATTACGATAAAATATAAGCTTATTGATTTTAAAAGAGGCAAGAACTAAACGAGTTAAATAATAAATCACTAAGAGTTTCTTACTGCAATTGATTAATGGCCTAGTAAAGATAATGTTAAAGAATAATGTCTTTTTAGTTGTAGGTACTATTTATTGAAGCTCCGTTTATGTAATGTCGGTGTCATAATGTCTTGTACACTATGAATGAACTATTACGCTTCTTTCACTATAGTTGTAGTAACATCTTGCCTAATTCACTTTACATACAACTTTATATACATATGTAATTTTAAACTATGTAATGTATTAAAAGATGACTGGAAGATGGAATGACGTAATTAGCAATCTTCCTTTAATAATTTGAAAGTTTGATATCGAAAAATATGTGAAGTCGTAAAAGAGCTTTCGTATAAGTACGTACAAGGCGTTTAGAAAGAGTTTCCATCGTTACTTATTTAAAGACAGTAAGGTTAATCATACATACATTTTTACGTTAATCCATACCAATAAAAGGATATAAATTCCTTATTGTCACATAACATATAAAATATATTAATAATCAGTAACTGAGACTATAAAAGGAGATAGTGCATTCCTTCTAATAAATCATATATCTAATCAAACAATGGAAAATGAACCTTATTTAGTATATTACTAATCATGATTGATTATAGTGATTTATATATGGTTATCGTCGTTGACATATACTAATGGACATGCCTTTGAAATGAGAATTGTGGCAGTCCTAAAGAAAGAGAGGAAACGAAGTTTCGGTCTATATTTATCTCTCTCAAAATAGTACCGTACTGACTGAGCGCCAATCATCTATGAGGAAAGAGAGAGTGTTAGACCGAAAGCATAGGCCATCTCTCTCACTCTTTTCAAACCAAAAAATTACTTGCAAGTTATCGTAGTGTATAAAATAAAGTTTAAAATTGTATGTCTTGTTTCAGAGAGTGACGACATGCGGTCCAGCATGTGGCACTTCAGGTACAACTGTCACAGGTGCAGCTCGAAGGTTGGCTTCCAGCATGCAAAGCACCAGTACTGGTTCTCTACCAGACTACGGAACACAGATGGTTGACCCTTACCGTCTTCTGGAAGACGATCTTAATGGAATATATGAAGATATACGATCGGTGAGATACCTCATTCATTCATATGATAAGTGGAGAATACATGGTCTCTTTTTGTTAAAGATTATACTAGTTGACTTTTGGTGGTGTCAGTAGTGGCCTTGTGGTTAAAGGGCCTTCCTCTCGTTGCCGAGGGCGCGGGTTCGATCCTGGCCCGGGCAAGTACCAATGTGATTCTTCCGAGTCGTATGTACTTTCTACGAGTATTCAGATATCACTGATTAATGCTGATTTCCAAAAAATCCGGCCGATCGTAAAAACAAATAGCCAAAATTATTCACAACATGTACGGCAGACCCTGGCTATAGCTGGGAAATTGCCAGGTAGAAGAAGAAGATACTAGTTGACTTTTGCTCGATAACGTAGTAATAACTTATCTTTTCATAAAAGAAATAAAATTATTTTAAGTAAACATGATTAATTAACTATATATACAGAACTACAAGTGCCTCTATGAATGCTGTTCTGTTTTTATCTTTACAAATCAATCGTAGCTAGCGATTTTTTATCACAACGGCCCAATAATAAAATAATTCAATTATAAATTCAATCAGTTTGATTCAATTTAAATTCAGAGTCAATTATTTACACTTATATACTAAATTAATAGTGTGGTTTGTGTTGACAAAAAAAAGAGTAAATTTCGAGAGTATAGGTCACTTTGGTCCATTAATCGAGAAGTGTGTCAAAGTCATGACGTGCTAGCACGCGAGTGGGCAACTGTTGTGCAATGTACTCATCATCATGATTACTATAGACACCGTAGAGTATTCTGCTATAGTGAATAAATTTACTACGGGTTCGTACTATCACACTACATACTGAGTTTTTACAGTATTTCATTCATTGGTGTATTCACGAATGGCATGTGAGTTATGAATGAAAAATTGGATATTCTCAATGTGTTGTGTAAGCCAAGTTCGGGTTAGAATACTATCAAATTTTCACGGCTTTTCATAGTTTTTTTTGTAGGTACATTTTATTACGAGAATCTCTTCAAGTTTGCTTCTAAGTTCTAACCAAAAATGCTAATAAATCGTCATATATTTAGAGAAGTAAATAAAAAATAATTTCTTTTATATATTCATATTAAAAAAGCTTAATATTTAGGACATTTTTATATGGCGTGATATCAACCATATTTTAGTAGGATAGCATAAGGAAATTGTAATATTGGTGATGAATAACAATCTCTCTTTCACTTTGAGTCATGGTTCAATGTTCGGAGAAAAAATATCATTATGAGAATTTCTCTCAAGTTATGTGTTCAGCCTTGAAAGTGTATTAAAGATCAATGACCTTTTGGGGAAGGGTGTACGGATAATAGAATACAATTCATAAAAATAAACTTTAAAAATATACTTTTTAGGTCAAAATACATAAAGTATAGGATACAATAGGCGTTTATAATGAATTAACATAATTATTATCTTCACATAAATTTCAATCGAATGCTACAAATTAAGAGTTTGATGCTTCGCAGAAGAATAATTAAGTTCAGCCTAAAGCAATATGTATACTAGCCTTATATATAATAATTGATATAAAATCTAATCTATATGAACCAGTTAATCATTATATAAATGGTCCACGTCTTCACGTTTATAGTCGCTAGTTCGCCTACTTTCCTTGTTTTAACTCGTCTCTAACTAGGCCTCGAGTTACCGGTTTTATATTTTCTATACCACCATTTCCCAGACGTTTGTAATAACATTTTTTTTGATTAACTCGATGCGTCATTTAAAAGAGTAATCGTGAAAGCTTGAGAATGTAAAGTTTCGTCTTCATATTAGGAGATATTATTCTATAATTGTGAAAACTGTATATAAATTATAAAAGATATCTAGTTTAAAAGAAGCATAGTTTTATGATTTTATTTATTTTTATTTTGCTTTATTAAGGCACAAACAGTTCACAATACACTTAAACAATAACAAATTGTAGGTTAAACCCTACTTTTTATATGGCTATTTAAGGATTTTTATAAATATTTATTTATTATAGCCAGTAGTGGCCTAGTGGTTAAAAGGCGCACCTCTAATGTATGAGGGCGCGGGTTCGATCCTGGCCCTGGCAAGTACCAATGTGATTTTTCGGAGTCATATGTACTTTCTAAGAGTATATAGACATATTGATTAATGCAGTCCCAAAGAGGATTGATGTCAGGGGCGGCTGGTCGTAAAATCGAATCGCCAGAACTAATTACAATATGTAAGGCAGGCCCTGGTTAAAGCTGGGAAATTGCCAGGTAGATGAAGAAGATTTAAAGTGATTATAGCCAGTATTTCAACCAACATATCCCACGATCAGTCTAGATTAAGATATCATTAAATGATAAAGCAACATTCTATTGTTAAACATATTACGCTGAAATCGTTGCAAAAATCCGTTTCGGACGTTGGTTCAGCTATGTCCTTGGCTTGGATATTATTTTGTATTGAATCGAATTTTTTTGACTGTGATTAGAGTAAGTTACTTTTACGTTTAATGAATACTATAACATACACATACATATTTATAAGTTAAAATTTAATTTAAAATAGCACTTTTATATAGGTTATTCTTTGGATTTAATATTTTAAAATTACTAAACAGTTGCAAGAAAAATATTTTGTATTTATTTCTAATACTACTTGCACTCGCATCATACTTAAGATGTACTTAATTCATTTTTTAGCAGACACGTAACGGAAGAACTAGAAAACGTAAGTACTAACGTTTATTTACAGAGTTGTATGCCTTGAACTATTCGGGGATAATTATAAAATTATTTAAGTAATTAGTGGTATTTTATAATGAAGTTACCGCACCGCCAATAGTTAGTACCAAGAAATATTTCAGTTATGTTTTTTTTTTCTTTTAATAAACCAAGATCATATTTGTTATGTGGCCAGTATTATAGTTTGTTAATTAAACTCTTTAGTGATGTTAATTGTTTATTTATAATATTATATGGCTTAAGCACGAGACCTTGGATCAAAGTTAATTTCATTAAGATGTCTGACTGATGTTGCGTTAGATCGTTGGAAAGTGTCGTGTGAAACCGCGTGAAACTTGATCGTTTGACCTTCTTTCGGGGCTAGACGCTATGAAAACTACAACCAACACTCTCCACGCTACAAGCCATTGAAAGCTGTAATATAGCTATCTGTATTATAATTTATATTCTATAATCATTAAGATAAAGTATATTTTTGCTTTTTATTATTAAAATTCAACCTTCTCGAGTAATTTTCATCTGTGACGTAGACAGCAACTGATAAACATTCAGGTGTAAATTGTATTAAAACTTGACATTGGATGATTACGTCTTCATTGTTCCTGAAAATATCTAAGATTTTTCTCGTATTATGAATGAATGCAAACTACAAATATATAAAATGCTCTAGGCATTCTTGTTTGCTGAACAATGTACATATCAGATTTTAATTTTTCTCATATTAAGGCGTAAACGAAATTATTTTTTTTCTATTATAATATACGATTATCGTGTCGTAAGTCGTATCGCTATCGTTTCGTCAAGTATGTTGTGTGACGGCGATTCAATTATCTCTCCAATAGATACCTTAACTGATTTGTAATATGGCCGTGTTAAATTTTATCGAAATTATAGGGAGTGGTAAATATCTATTCTACTATCTACATATATACTCTATATTTATTACAATTATGCCTCTTTTTGTACCTTTATTTTCAATAGTTCCGAATGAAACTTGGACTGATTGAATAAAAATTAGCCTACGCACTTAAACTACAGATTACTAACAAGCGATAAATCGTTGTAATACATTTATAATTACAAAAATAAACAGTTCATTTATAATTTTATTGTTTAATAACAGGTACGTATCCAAAGGATGGATGTTAAACAGTTATTAAACACATTATATTTAACTTTGTTCTATGTTTGTTATTTGATATATTGATTACTGAGTATTACCAATTGAATATAAGGTATATTTAGATATTATTTTATATATATTTGTTGTTTCACAGGAACTAGAACGTAACACAAACCAGCCTGAGTTGAACACGATAGCTACATACTACTTCGATGGCCAGGGCAAGGCTCTAAGGCCGATGGTGGCCATACTGACAGCGAAAGCCATAAATTACCACGTATACGGAGAAAATAGGTAATTTGTTTTCTTTATATCATATACGGTATGAGTGTGAGGGTGCGTTTGTAAATGTACTCTATAGATGAAATCATCTATATAGATATTTTATGAATGAAGGGTGCGATTGTAAATTACTCAAAGGACGTAAGAGTGTTTTAGATAAGATTATAAATGTTTATACAAATATAGGTCAATGGGTGGTCTTTAGTCATTATTGTAGTATAATGCGTCATTTATGACTAAAATTATTATATTTTTTTGCTCCGGTATACTTTCGAATTCATTAAAACAAATTGCGGTCAAAGGTTCATTGTCTTTGCCTTGAGGATAGCATGCACCCATCACTTAAAGTGTAGGCTTGTATTTAAATAAAAAATAATTAAAAATAACCTTACAGCACTTGATATCCACAAATTATTTGTCAGGAGATAATTTGGTTGGATTTTAGTCGTTCATCAGTCTAATTATAGTCAATTTAATGTTTCACAAAGTAACATGATTCTCAAAAGAAAGTCGTAAAAAGTCTTAATCATCTATTTTTCCCAGGTATATAATAGGTTAGGCAATAAGTAGTTCATTGTGTTTCTATTCAATTTGTTCTATAGCTTTATTATCTGGGATCTGAAACATTGCTTTCGTTCGACTGCACTGAACAGTTAGGCGAGTGAAGTTAAATATGTTTTGTAATAATTACTAACCTATATAAAGCGGTATCATTATGTGGCTTTAGAAGGGAGGATTCGGCCTCCAGACGTTTGATATCTATCGTTTACATTCTAATGTTTGATTTATATACTAGTTTTGTTCGCGACTCCGCTTGGTATAATTAACAAAATGTATTAAAGTATATATATAAAAAAATGATGTAGTATAGCAGGCCTAAGAGCCGATATGTTAAAAGAAAATTTCGAGGGAGAACTAAGTTATTACTTATTATATATGTATCTTCTTCTTCTTTCTGGAAATTTCCCAACTTTAGCCAGAGTCCGCCTATATATTTATTATAAGAAAACAAAATGTAGATTTTATTATTTAAAACGTACATTTTTTATGTATTTGTAGACAAACGAACTTTTTTTTCACATTAAATATATTTTTTAAACAGTAAATAATTCATTGACATTTAGCATTTTTTTATGTTCTCTAATAAAGATTGCATTAAAATTGTAGCTGTTTTAAGAAACCGGGTCTTACCTTGTGTTTCATTGTAATTATATCTATGAATATGTATTATGATACAATATTATTTTGTGTTTAAAAATAAACTTATAATCTTTTTGAAATATCGCATTCATTTCTGATAGTCATGTAACAGTTCTTAAACTAGAATAGATATAAAATATGGATATAGAATTACATTTAAATAAGGTCTGCGTTAGATAGGGGATTCTTACACCGACACTTGGGTCGCAAGTCCCAGGCACTGTTGAAGCTCCTCTCCCTGCAACGATGGACCCGGCACCCGCACGGTGAATTCATTGAATGCTAAGAGATTTCGTATTTATAAATGCCTCTGAATTTAACAAATATCAAATCACTTAACTGTTTTTTTAGTTAAATAACGTTTGGCTAGTAGAGGTCTCATCGGTAATAAAGATCTAAGTATTTATTATATGTATTATACGCACTTATTATGTATTACATTCACGTGCTGTATGATTTGCCGCGGAATGCCCTACACATTTTGAATATTTAAAAAGCGTTGTGTACGATGCGTGAACAGAAGTTGCGTACGGAATTATTTATGTATTAAATGATATTGTGTTCCATAATGCATCTACGTCTGTCATTATACGAGTCCTATTAATATAATTTACAATCCTGATGCTATGATTATTTATATATTTACCTACTCTTTTCCCAAAGAGGGTTGATGTCAGGCAGGCGGCCGGTCGTAAAAACAATTAGCCAAAACTATTAACAACATTTAAGCAGACCCTGGCTAAAGCTGGGAAATTGCTAGGAAGAAGAAAAAGATTTACCTACTCTTATAATTATTTCGATAAATGAATTCAATATTAAAAAATTCTTATGACAGTATGTAATTTTTAGGGTATTTAGCACGTCAGTAGTAATAAAATATGTATTGTGTTAATTTATTATCCTTACCTTATTAGTGTGTTGTTCGACGAAAATTATTATAAATTTGTCAATTTAGTGTAAATTCGCGTTTTGGATTCATTATGGAGGTCACTAAATGGCATTGTTACTAATTAAATCTTGTTTTTCGTTGAATATAACTTAGTCTACATTAAATTTAGATCTTTTATTCATGATAAATATATTTCCTGTCAGTTTAATTTAATGAATCAGATTCAGTCAATGAGAACCCATAACGGGAGATAACTTATATGGATTAGTACCAAGATGTACATATAAATGTAAATTATATTACAAAAATACACACACCATAGAAATGACTTACGCAAAGCATGTAAATCAAATTTAAAGCATGCCTTTAGATAAATATTGAAGTATGCTGATCAAGTAAGTCCAGTGTAGGTGTAAAATTGTGAAATTTTACAAAGGTTGTGATAAATTTTAACCGTATTGTTAACGACAAGTTCGAATAATCTGTAATCTTTTACCATTGCATACTATAAGTCATCGATCTATTTGTATGCAGAGTGTATTTAAGATGATCAAATAATCTCATTACTCATATACCTATATCCAAGGTTCTGTATCTAGTTTGCATTAACTATTTTATTACCATGGCATGAGAAGTTTATGAATGGAAAACTCATGACGTCAGTGGTAGAAGTATGAATTTTGTAACCAAATTAAATTGATCTGTAGCTGTTCGGTGCTTTATATATAGCTTGTATTGTACAGTGCATTGCTGCCGTCTCAGAGGCAGGTGGCTATGATCAGTGAGATGATCCACTCGGCGTCTCTCATACACGATGACGTCATCGACCAGAGTGACTTCAGACGCGGGAAGCCCTCTGTCAATGTACTCTGGAATCATAAGAAGGTATGTATTGGAATTGAATGCTTAGGTAATAAAACTAACTGTTCCATTTGGGTAAGTTAGTATTTCAGTAAAATTTTAATGTATTTTAGACTAGTAGTGTATATATAATAAAGGTTTTGTACTTCTGAAATTTCTCCGATCAATACGTGAGTTAGATTTTTTTTTCGCCAACTACGTATCCAAAGAAAAGTTTGTTTCACGAATGTAAGAATCATACATTTCAAACGGACATCGCCGTATGAATAACTTGTTAGTATAGCAAATTTTCTTATGACATAATGGTGTTATAAGATCTTATATTTTTATTCAGTATTTAATCCAAAGAATTATTGTTATAATATTCTACGTGCATATTGATATGCGTCGAGCATCCCCAATACGGATGAAGTCTTAATATGGTCACGTCCATTCAGTACTGTTTTATGCAATTTAAATGTCTGTCGCAAGGTTACATGTCATCTGGAATATGTAGATTAATTCCTGGAAAATCAGATTAACTTTGATTGAAAATAGATTACCTGGAATGGGACATTATATGTATGTGAAAAATAGATTACCTGGAATAAGATTACATTGTACATACTCTCATTGTATGTAAGTAAATTACGTCATGGAAATAGTTGTCACCAATCGTCATATGTTCGGAATAACCCAAAATGTCCAGCGTTTTATTTGGCGCGTTCCTCATTCATAACCGAATGGCATAATGACGTGTTACAATGCGGGTTGCTATGTCACATTTTTTTTGGCTGAACAAATACATAAAATGTTTTAGTCTAACAAAAGGCTCCTCAAGGTCACTTTGATGACGCTGGTTCAGGTACAGGATATTTGGTTATGAAGTAATTAGAGATTCTAATTTGACAATCAACGTGGGGAATCTTGTTTGACATTTGAATTTAATTAAGTATAAGAATAATAGCATTTTATGCTTTAATTATTACATATATTTTACGTAAAAATAATCAATAAATTTCTTGGTTTTAGTTGAATGGCTAGTTGGTTAATACAATAAATGTAACAAATAAATTATTGTTATATTAGGCAATTAATTTTTAAATTATATCGTCTAAGGTTATACGTATCCTTTCTAAATTAATTTTGAAACGATTCAGACATTAGAAAATTGAGTAAAAATACGAGTTTCTTTAAATTCCAACAACATAATAAACCGTTAAATATTTAATAATGATTTGATTTAGATTAAAAGAGAAAGTTCGAATACGAGCACGATTTTTCATACTTTCTTAATTTCGTTTTCTACGCGGAATATGTAATAAGGAAACAAAATACAGAGTTCCATAAACTATGTCATAAATTTGTATTGAGGTTGTTGGCCTAAAAATTTATAACAGAATAATTGGAAGTAGACCGCACCTAACAGAGGCGACCTTTCACTATAAATAAGAGAGAGACGGTTATATAAAATTGGATGTAAATTACAATGAAAGACAAGGATGGCAGAAGTAAACAACGGTGTATACCTGGTCAAATGCGCCTCCGAAAGCTGACGACCCCTGGTGAAAGTGCCCCGCGGCCTTCATATAATTTTTGATTTCACCTCATTCACCATTTATATTCGATTAAGTTTGATGAGTATCATAATACAAGAAAATATATTAAGAATTCTTATATAAAAATTAAAATATTATATATTCCAGTTTTCTAACATAAATTATTATTTTTTAAGTTTCACATATGTACATTAATTTTATACGATCATTTTGTTGAGAAAGACTATTAGTCTGGTATGAAATAGCGCTTTAAATAAATATATTTGTCTAATATATTATGGTCGCGAGGTTTTCAAGGTGTTATTTGTTAGTTTGCACAATATAGGTAATTGAGTAAGTTATAACAATACTTACGTATAAAATAATAAACGTTAAGAAATTATATTAGTAAAAATACGTTTTAAGCCATGTAGACAGCGTGGCAACATTTTATATAACTGGGACGTGCTCTTATATGCTGAGCTTCAGCGTTTATCGTCCATTTGAAAAGCAGCTTAAAGCGCTTTTAGTTATAGCCTGACGCATTGGAATCTCATCCCATCTAAACAAAAAAAACCCAAGACATCATCTCGCATAGTAACGCCGAGTCAGATACAATGTATAGTTGTTTAAAATTTAAATATTAATCTGATTAGCTCTATTTAAAAGCGTTGCACGGATCATCCGTCCTTCACATATAAAATACATGCCCGTTATGTCTTCCTGTGTTTCATTACAAAATACCGAGGCATCGTTTGTAATCAGCAATTAGATACATTACTTATACTATTTCTTAATCAGAATTGGATTTACATAAATTATATTGTAGATGTATGTATTTGTTTTTGTTTTAGAACAAAAGTATTCTATGGATTTCAATTGAAAATTAAGTTTATATCTTGAAACTACGCTGTTATGTAAAAAAAGTATTGCAATATTTACATTTAATGTAAAGTAAATCAAGTTTTAATTAACAATAGTTTTTATAATCGTTACGTGTTTAGAAGACCGCTTTCGATGCGCTTTTTTTCATATTAAAAAGTCTTTTTTAGCTATTTTTTTTTATTAATATTGATCTCGTATAATCTTTAAATGACTATGAAAGTTTTACGATTTTCAAAATATGTTAAATTTGTACTTATCGTCAAAATCGAGGAAGTTGTGAGTATTCGGTTAGTTTCGCAAATATTTTATCAATAAACTAGTTCCATTTATCCCACATACATATTTAACATATTTAATTTGTGTCATTGATATAAAAAAATGTAAATACCATCTGGTCTCTGTTAAATTTAAACGGATTTAAATTTTTGGTATTCTCTGTGTATTCGCACCTGAACCGACTCCTAAAATACAATATTTGTGTTATGTCATTATTACATAATAATGTGTATTTTTCACCAGGCACCTATTTACTTATTATAAACATGTTTTATACTTAATGCTCAAATAGGCTCACGATATCAGGGCGTGAATGTTTGGTTAAAATTAATTTTAAGTTCGCGTTACCATGTCTACATGAACACTGGAATTTTATTAGCTAATAATAATGAACACATCATTCTTAGAATTAATCACATTATTACAACATCAATACTTTAGTTGTATTAGAAATCGTAAGAAACAATTCTTTGTATAGCTAAGCTTGTTTATACGAAGGGATCTAAGACTTTCGTGAGTACTCGGATTACTTTTTGTATTTTTATTAGTTTAAAACTATATGTACACCCTTCATATTTATACGTAATAATATACGTAATAATCCTAATAATATTAGTTTGATTTAAGTTTGTATAAAGGGTGTATAAAAATGCGAATAAAACAATACGTCGCGGCCATTGGACTCGTATGAAACGATTTGTATAATTTATAATATTCTAAGGTATGTGATGCATAGTCGACAATAGCTTCTTCAAGGATGCGAATTTCAACGTCATCGGTGTATTGGCGATTCCTATCATTTGCTACCATTGTTCGAAATAAGTCTCGTTTATTGTTCACATTGCTTGTGGTACAACGAGTTTTAATCAGTAACGTACGAGTCTTGAATAATTTATTAAAGTCTTTAAATATGGTACATGTTAGGTATTTAAGGTTCATAGTAACAAAAGATTTTAACAATAACTTAAAGTTTATTTATATAAGCGATTGCGTTATCATATTTATCTTTTAAAACGGATGTCCGTCAAACAATTTTATTGTCCTCACATTATCTGAGCGGATGTTTCTTAAAACATAAACGTCTATTATTTTATCTTTAAAATTACAGATTTTATGTAAATTTGTTCTTGTACATATATTTATACGGATTTTTTTTTACATATTTCGACGAACTACGAAGACTTCATGAGACTTTCACATGAAAGAAAGCGATATTTAATTAAGAATATAAATATTAATAACGTAATTATTATAGTATTGTTAACGCGATAGTGTCCGACGTATTTTAATGATTTTATATAAATTTTGTTGAAATATCAGAATCACAAAGCTACGAAGGAAAACTGCGATAGATCACAGGACTCTTTCTATTAAATCAAGTGCTAAAAACTGCTAATTAATTTGGGTTAGTCCTATCAGGGCCACCTACCTATCTTGGTGACGCTGTCAAAGGCATTAGGGCTAAAAAAAGTGCTAAAAATATATCGGTGGCAATTATTTTAAGCCATCATTCGTTTCACTCATAACCGAAGTCGCGGTCAAATCCTAGTATCATTATAAAGTCACTATTATTTAAGGTATAATCACGTTCCTACAGCGTACTTATTGATTTGAAATGGTACAATTTACTTTTAACATTTGTGTTAATTTAAATACGTGATATTTAACTTTGGCGGCGATGGAGTAATAGTTTGAACTTTAGTTTATTTCGATTATAACATAAAGAGAATTCCATAAGTATATAAGCTATTTAATATGTCCTAAATTTTTTTGTGGTTACGTTGTATCATAATCTTACTATTAAAATTTGTATGACTTTTCCTCTGTAAGTAATCATTTCTTATTATGGCACTCATATTTATTACGTCGCATTCTTCGTACGTATTACGAAATATATGCATGTTCTTTAAATGTTTAAATTCATATTTAAACAGCGGTTATTTACTAAAGAATTTAGTAAGAAGGGTTTTGTGAAAAAGTAGTTTGGATTTTTTTTTTTTTTTTTTTTTTTTTTTTTTTTTTATGTCAAAGGTGGCAAACGAGCAGACGGCCCACTTGATGGAAGGTGGTTACCGTCGCCCATGGACATCCGCAACAAAGATGTTGCGGATGCGTTGCCAACCTTGTTTTATAGGGATAGGGAAGGGTGGGAATAAGGATATTGTAGGAAAGGGTGGGAGTAGGGAAAGGGCAACCGGCTCTCTCACTCATTGGACGAAACGCAGCCATTAAAGGCTACTTCACGCCGATCTTCTGTGAGAGGGTGGTACTTCCCCGGTCGAGCCAGCCCATGTTCGAGCTGTAGTAATTAACCACAGCTAGGCTCTACCACCTATAAATTTGTCGAATATAAGGCTCTGTAAGGACAGATGATTTTTGTAAATTATTTTATAGAAAATGTGTTTTCATAACAAACAATTTTCTATGTTATTTCCACACACGTAAAAATATTTAAGCAAAAACACAAGCTATTTTCAAATGACTCAGAGAAAGAGCAGTTAAATTTTTTATTTTTTTATTATGACAACTTTAAGAAGAATGTTGACGTATTAAAACTAACCGCACCTTGTATGGGTTAATTAAACGACCAACAATGACTTATTTCACCAATTTAAACATTTTACAATACTGAATTCTTCTTTAAATAATTATTATCGTTTTATATAACATTAATGTTCGTAATGATGGCATTTAAGCGACTTAAAATATTTTAAAGCTTTTATTGATAAAGATATATCGCTTACTAACTTTTACTTTGGAACTTCAATAGTTCTTTTCAAGTATGGATTTCAATGTTTAAAGGTGTATATTTAATTGGTTTAATTAATAATATAAATAATAATATTTTTAATAACATCGTATCAGTTATAAATATATTATATATACAAATAAGTAATTATATATTATTGCCCATAAACATGCAGTTTTATGTACAATTTTTATGACTAATTATACAATTAATTAATTTAAACTTCCTTGTATAATGTACGTTCAAGATCTCGAACTAATCGGTATATTTGAGTCCGAATAAAATGTTATTTGTATAATATCTGTATAATTTTTACATATAAAATAACAATTTTATCAATTATTAGAAAGCTGTTAATGTATATTATAAATATTGATTATAGAAATAGAGAATATAATATCGTTTTAAACGTAAACTTTCTATCTGACGTATGTATGAAGTATTTCTACGAAAGCAAAATTCGTTCAACACTTTCCTTTGACCTACCTGGCTTAATGAGTGACTAAAAACTGGTCTGACTTCGGAGTTATCTTAGCGGGCGGCGGGCAAGTGGGTCGGTCAATGACACTTTGTAACCCAAATATACGAAATGTATAATGACTCTTGTTTTAATTGATATACATCTATTGTATGACTTACTATAAGAATTAATACACCAGCTTCTTTGTCACTTATCTTGCTATAACATTACATTTAGACGATTTTATTATTTTCGAAAATAAATTTTTCATGCTTAGTTCGAATTTATTTCATCGAATTCAACACAGTCTTGACCAAATTTTTATCAATAAATCTCAGAAAACGTATGTATTAAAAGAAAACACAATAAATGTATATACTGTAAAATGTATTGTATAATTTTTTATAAGAAAATTTTCTTCATAACAAAATCACGATGATTTACTTGTTTAATTTATACAGTATGTAAAGGTTTATTCCTCGTTATATAAATAAAATTATATCATAATAACAACGCCAAGTCGAATACAATACTACTGTTGTTTACTCTCGTTGGAGTTATATTATTTTACTATGAAGTATGAATCAGTTTCAAATCTAATGTATCTTGATTTGTGACTCGCAAATCTATAGTACACGTGTCTAGTCATCTAAGCGAGTGTTGCAACGATGGTCACCAATCGCCACATGCCACTATCTTTCGCAATGCCACCGCTCACTCGATGCGAAATACTATTAGTAATTCTTATAAATCTCGCCCATTCCGATACCACTTGGTATTTAAGGGGGCTACTTGGACAGAGCCTTGGTCCTGTTTCTGGTTGTTTACTAAGCAAACTTTGATTCTGTTGGTAATGTCATATGAATGGGTCTTGAAATGTACGAACGAAAATATTATTGTAACGACTTGATAAACAAAAATCAATAAAGTATATATTTATTAATATTAATGTCAATATTATATATTAATATTAAAATGCATTATAAATCACGAATAAGTATAAAAAGCTTCATTTATTCAGCTCTATCTTTATGTAGGTTCGATCGTATAAATTTAATTTAATCTATAGTCCTTCCATAATGTTTGGTATCTGAATAGAATTGCCTTGTGGTGGGGATGTGGGGGGAGTCCAAGGCCGTCCGCGTGACATACTTGCATCCCACCACATTCACCTTCCACCACTGCCAAGGTTGTCTTGCAACATCTAACACAAAACGTATACTCGACATCAAAACAGAAATATTTCTCAACCCTGAGACCGAGTATACTCATCAAGTTCAAATCATGATCGTTAAATAAAACCAGATATTTTGTAATCAACGTGAACTTTAATGGTCAGTCGTTACCGAGATGTTTGGATTATCAAAAGAAGGGCATGCACTTTTGCATCGGTTGGGTAAATGAATTGTAATAGAATAGAAACTATAAACGCATTCGGAATAAATTTTGTGTGAAATCGTAGAGACTTTTCTGGTAAATTATTCATGTGGCCTGCGACGTACGGACTTTCGACTGTTCTCATGAAAGCCTTTCACTCTTATAGTATGATGATTTTGAATCTCGTATTGTCGGATAATAATTAATAAACCTTTCTTTATTATCATAACAAGTATTTGTTTAAAGGTTCATTTCTGTTGTTTTTCATTGATTGGGGTAGGAAATATATGAATTATGTATTACGGAAATGTATTCGGTACGGATAACAGATGTTACACAGAAAGTGTGTTAATAAATTGTATGTTCGACGGTGCGTTAACGACACGCCACAACCGATCTTTCCCGTATACAGTCCCGTTGTCTCCATTCACTGTGAAGACACAAATTAATCTAAATAATTAAACCCTAGCCATAGCTATAATCTCCTGCGGTTATACCTTAATACGATAATGTTTATAAGTTATTACGCATGATGATTCCATTGTTGATCTTTGTGTAAGATAATTGTTAATAATTTTGCGTATAATAGTGTTCTATTCGAATATTTTTATCCGAAGGTCGGTCGTAATAAATGAATTGGCTATCAAATTTGATGTTATAAAAGATTTTTAACATAACACAGCTGTATGGGTTACACAACGTGGATGTGTCGATGGTTTGGTAAAGTCAAAGGTACGGTTCAGGGACGTATTGCTAAGTCTGTTTGGACGACGTGATAGAATGGTTCCGAAGCTATGATTTGTTGTCTTTAAACAACTATAGTATATAGCAAACAATTTACTTAGATTTCTTCATATATTTAAGTTGTATATATGGTTAAAATTATTTTGCTCAAGATTCTTAATATGATCTGTTGTTTACTGATAAGTTTAATTAAACCTCATTATTTTCGCGTATGTTTCCAAATGTTTTTTTAAATTATTTTAAATAGAAACTCTATCGTGTATTTATGCAGTTTGAATAAACGCGAACAGACCTAAATGTTTAAGTTAAACAACATCGTCTTAATTTTAAAGTTTTGGTTATTATAACATTATATTTGAAACTCAGAATCTCTCGCAAAAACGAACAGTATAAAACGAGCTTTTGTATTTAATTTCAAATCTACATGTTCCATCAAATATGCCATGATCAATGTTTTTCCAAATAGAATTTGTCTATAGTCACTATAATAAACTACTAAAAAACGACAAAACAAATACCACATTATTAGTCAGGTCTACTCAATATGTTGTCCAATTTATGAATACAAAAATTCTCAAAACCACCATTACTGTTTTTATACCGTTAATAAAGCCGTCGAAATTAATTATTGTTGTCATACATTCATATGTATATCTAACTCTAAGGCGGGTGGTGTATTTGGGACCCATAAAATACGTGTATAATTCGTCCTTTCGTCTCATATCCGGTGAGTGTATGTACTATGTAGGCTAGCAGGTGGCCGCTGTTTGTTAATGTGTAGAGTGATTCCGAAAGCCTTGGAAGCGATGCGGCGAAACGTCTACTCTATTAGTATGCGACAGCATTACAACTTTCTACGCATTCTTGGTGCCAGCCAGAGAAATTAACACCGCTATACTACAACGTAATTATAGATCTTAAGTTTTCATCTAATAGGTTTAGTGTTACGTAAAAATAATATCAATAAAATTTAATTTGTTGTAGAAAATTATTAATTTCAAAATCATGAATAAATATTATTTTTTATAATTCCAAAATATGAAGTTAAAGTGTGGTATAAATAAAGAAAAATCATTTAGTTTTTTTCACATGACTTTCGTATTATGGCGCGACTTGGGAGATGCTTATGTCCAGCCGTGGACCAAGAGTGGCTAAATAATTATGGAAATTGTTTTAAATTTTCTACTTAAAAGAACATTTACTGTGATACCTTAGTTTGATTATTCGGTCTAATAGAAAAACGATTTTCTACTATAAAATCAAAAGATTAACAAGACACATCGCCAATTATATTAATTACATATATGTATAATATAAATATGATGTGCACATATCCTAAATTAAATTAAGTAATATAGTTTCCAAACGTGTCGGTGTTTTATAAAAGAGGCGGTTGTCATTGAACTGAATATTTTTAACAGCGTTTATATGAATTATAGTATTTTAATAACTTATTTAGTAGTTTAATTTCAATGGATGTTGAGAGCAACGCGTTATTTTAATGAGAATTACGTACATTTTAGCTGTTTTGGATTAAACGAGAGAAATTTAATACACGCATACAAGAAATCCTTTAATAATTTCAAATAAATGCTGTCATAGATTTATTCCTAATTAATTTTTATTTCTTCTTACTATACAGAAAATTTAACTGAGTTAAAAAGTATAAATATCATAAACTGTAACTCAAATTTTTGGATTACATTAAAAAATATCTAAAAACACGATTTGGAATAACACTTATTAGTGAACAAACAAAATCCATTTCCAACAGGTTATTTCAAACGCCGGATCCGCAGTAATTAGTGGCTTACATCCGCGAACAGAATACAAGAAAATCCCTTTACTGTTTGTTTGCGTAATGTATTAATGTATTGCGTGGATTTACAGTAATGTATTGGGAGGATTTTCATTTTTCTGTTGTAATTTTTTGGCCAGTATTTTTAATGAAATCTCTGTAATGTCGAAATCGCGGCTTAAACTAACATCGTTCCGGAGAAAGAGCACGAAAAATGTAACAATTATACAATTTAAATTTGATAGCAAATTAATGTTTATGAATTTGAATGTACACCGAACATTACATTTTTTTAAATTAAATTCTTTCACTAATTAATTACATTTCGTTTATATAAAGAAATCCTTTACTATATATATATATATGAAATATAATTAGATCTAAGACTTTCGCGAGTATTAAAATGAAACCACATCTCGTCTGCCCGTGATCATTTTTTCAAAGTAGCCGAAACGTCGCGAGTATGTAGTTTAAAATAATAAATCCTCCTAGTAAATCCTTCTAGTAATATTGGTTTTATTTATATAATGTATAAAAATTTTCTTTTTTTCTTTGCCAGGTGGCAATGGCTGGTGATTTTATCCTCGCTGTGGCATCAATGATGATAGCTCGTCTCCGCAGTGATGAAGTCACGCTTGTGCTCAGTCAGGTTTGTGTCATGGAACTTTATTTTTATTACACACATATAATTTATCTTTAATCTGTATTACTAATGCGAGGAAACAATTAAACGTATAAAACCTCTTTGGTGTTATACCGCTTTGTTTTTTTTCTGTTATGTTATTGATGAGTTATTTTTGGTAATTGTGATAATTTTTTTGTTATTTCAGGTGGTGACGGACTTGGTCCAGGGTGAGTTCATGCAGCTCGGCAGTAAGGAGACCGAGAACGAACGTTTTGCACACTACCTTACCAAAACATATAGAAAAACCGCCTCGCTCTTCGCTAATTCAGTCAAAGCGGTATGTTATTTTCTGTTGTTATAAACGAACTATGAAATATATTGCAACATTAGAATTAATAGGATCGTGTGATTTCTCAGTCTCTCAATAAAAGGAAAGAAAAATCCAATCCATAGCCAGTTTTCTTTTACAAATTTAAATTTAATTAATAATTAGTTTTTCCAATCATAGATGGCGTTAAAAATGCAACAATAAATATCAAAACTGCCGATAGATGGCGCTATTAATAATGACGTTGACATTTAATTCACATCGATAAATTTGTATTGCCAGATAATAGTATGGTAGAGCAATAATAATTATCAAAACTGCCGATAGATGGCGCTATTAATAATGACTTTAAATTACATGAAATAGTTTGTGTCGTCATATAATTAATAGTATTGTATTTTTTTTGCAGGTGGCGCTGCTATCGGGCGCAGACGAGGCCACCTGCGAGCTAGCGTTCCAGTACGGTCGTAATCTGGGACTGTCATTCCAGCTGGTCGATGACCTCTTGGACTTTGTGTCGTCTTCGCACGGTATGGGGAAACCGACCGCGGCTGATCTTAGACTAGGGCTGGCGACCGCACCTGTACTGTTTGCATGTGAAAAGGTAAGGATATCGTAGTTTTTCATGATAAATCATTTTATAATGACTGTAAATTTGATACGTTACATATGAATATGATTGTGATAGAGGAAGAAAAGTTAACATTGCGTTAGTATGCACTATTTGTAACGCACTTTCCCGTAGATTTCAATAATAAACTCTGTCACTGTAAAAATCTTTTACGAAATTATTTATTTTCTGTTCGAATTTGCTAACTTATTTTTATTTTAATTGTAATTCCAGTACCCAGAGCTGAATCCTATGATAATGAGGCGATTCCAAGACGCCGGTGACGTGGAGAAGGCTTTCGAGCTGGTTCATAAGTCGCGGGGCCTCGAACAGACCCGGTTCCTCGCTCGCAAGCACGGCCTCGAGGCGGCTCGGCTGGCCTCAGAGTTAGCAGACTCGCCTTACCAGAAGGCTTTAGTCGTAACCACCGACCTTGTACTCAATAGGATCAAATAGGGTTGCCTCATCTTCGTGCGAGCTGCTAACTAGGCCTGCCACAACTTCATACTGGTCTGTACCTAGGGTTGCCACGAATACATGTTTGTAACCAGGGTTGTCACAACTTCATACCGGTCTGTACCTAGGGTTGCCACGAGTACATATTCGGTAACCAGGGCTACCACGAGTGCATATTCGGTAACCAGGGCTACCACAACTCCATGCCGGTATGTAACCAGGGCTGCCACGCCGTTTAGCATTCAAACCGCACTATCGAAAGGCATCCACGGTTCTCAGCTTATTGTACTCCATATTGGACTGCTAGTCGAGCTCGATACGAACAAGCTTCAAAGTACTTTTTGGTACATAAAAGGGAACCTCTAAGTACTTTGTAAGCATATATGAAGTCGTCGGAACTTTTAACATATATAAAGCTTCGGCGATCGGAATTATGGATACCTTTTTGAAGGTAAAGTGACATTAAAAGTTGATTGTATTAAGTTTTGTGTATTGTGTGTATGTTTTAGGTATAGTAATGAATGTTTTGTTTCGTGTGTCCGTGCGTAGACGCACATCGTGAGTCGTGAGTACTCGTCCCAGTAACATGACTTGTAGTTTTATTTATTTAAAGTTTAATTTTTTTCATTATTGTTTTTGGTAATTTTCTTTCATCACTTGTGTGACCTGATGTATTTTTAAGTTTTTTTTTCTTCTAGCATTGTATCTTTCGTGAACTGTTTTTAACCGCTTGTAGTGTAAGCGTTATATCCCCTGTTACCAAATACAGATGTACATAATAGTACGATACTTTAACTATTTCAGTAGTTGTATTGTACATAATGAGACAACATTAGTTTATGAACTAATATGTACACGTAAACATATATTAGTTATGTATTTGTTCTTTTGTTTTGTGCAATTTAATTGAACGGCTCATTTCAGTACCTGTAGTACTTTTTTTGTTTCTTACCACGCCCACAAACAGATCGGCTATATATTTGTACATATTCTAAAGTCATAATTGTTTTACTTAACAGTTTTTATCTTCGGAACCAATTACCTCAATTTCTTTAGTATGTACTAGAGGTATCTTACTTAGTATTAATATTTTGTTTGTAGCCTTTATCTGCACACTGATCGAATGGAATGTATGTCCGTATGTAACGGTTTTGGAGATAATTGTAAATAATAGCGAAATATTATAATACAGTTATATGGAAAAATTAATTGTTATCAAGTTTATATAAACACTTGTATCAAAATGTTAGTTTTTATGTATTTGATTTATCGTAAATGATAAATCTTAATTACTAGGAATGTTTGCGTTATTCGGGATTTTATTGAGATGAAACATTTTTATGTTTTATTATTGTATAGAAATAAAAATGTACATTACGTTAAACGGGAGTCAATGATATTTTATTTATATAAATATATATTTAGTCATATTAAATAGATTATATTGTTTGTAAATATTATAATTTTTGTAAAATGCTAATCACGAATAATTTTATAAATATTAGTTACAAAAATATTGTTTTATTTAATAAACATGTCTATTCGATGTGGGTTTTTATTTTATTTATTATAAATCGTAATTTATATATTTTTTGATAATGTTTATTAATATTTGGAATAAAATTTGGTTTAAAAATTTTTTCAAGCAAATAAATATAAATTATGTAATTTAAATATGTATGCCAATATATATTTTTTACAATGAAATGTAAGGATGAATCAAATAGATCGTGTAGTTTAAACTTATGTCCATCTAAAGATCGTTTGATGGTTAAATCTTTATTGTCTTTAAGTGGAACCTATCTTTTCATATCTTGGATAGGCAATTAGCAATTTGGTTTTCTTAAAAATGTATGCAATCTCGAAAAGCAAGCTTGATTTATCCAAGGACTAGTTTAAATCGCAGTGATGTTCAGCAGATTAATGATTATTCATGATAATAATGTAATAAAACATAGATTTTTCGATGTTTACCTGAAACTGGAGTAGAGGTTTAGAAGTAGAACTACGTTTTTTCTTTTATACTTTACCAATTAACGTAAAAAACGATAAGATTCAAATTAAGATTTACATCCCAGTTTGTTTTAAAAACATGAAATATTATTTTACCAATATTCATCTGTTATAGACCAGTAATCGAAGTTTTTAGAACATAAAGCAATAATATTTACTGTTTTTCAGCAAGAAGGAAAACATTTAAATGGTGAAATGAGATATAATTCTCAAAATTATAATGTTTTTTGCTGTTCTATGCATATCAAGACGAATACAACATCCGTAAATTTTCCTTTGAGGTTTACCACATGAAGTGCTTAACTTATTGATGGATAAACCTTTTACAGCAATCACAAAATTATTAATAACTTTCCTTATGAGAGTAGTAAGTTTCATCGTTTGATCTAAAGGGCGTCTTGAAAATACTGTACATCAGCGCTTCACCAATTGGTACAGCTAGATATATAAATTAACATAGTAATCTTCTTTGTTTCAAACGAAATATATATTGCAGATTAAGGAACAGGAGCAAAATGATTGAGTAAATTACAAAAAATCCACTTATTTATAATTAAATTATAACTTTTTTAACCTGTAATTCATTTAGTTTTGGAATGTAAATATTAACTATAGTAATATAATGCTGAAAAGATTTGCAATGACTCAGTACTTCGGTAACAATGCTGATAGCTGTGGTATCCAAAAGCTATTTGCTTTAAGTATATGATGTTACAATGTGGCGTGTTTGCGAATATTGATCGTACGGAGACAGGCACCGCTAGGACGAACGCCTTCTGTTAAATGACATAGAAAATTTAGACGCCCTTTCCAATGAAAAACCATTATTTTAGAATATGTCAAACTATTATATTCCATACTTATCTGTAATAAAGTTCATTATCAAATAAAATTCCAAGTCACTTCGCCGTGAGTGTTGCTTTTAACACTTCAATTATTTTAACGGTTTAATTGTCGTGACATATGTACATATTTATGAAGGTATGGTTATAATAATAAAAATTATTTTATGAGTAAATAATTTTTACATAAAGTATCGTGATTAGAAGCAATATTGTTTGATGGTTTTGCCGAATAAAAATCTATCTTACATACTTTAATCTGTCAGCAACGGTTGGCACGCAAAAAAATCGCATTACATACTTTATACAGAGAATTTATGATATCAATACCAAATATACCAACGAACATTTGTTATTTATTTGTAATGCAATTCAACTTTGACAACATGCTTTCTGACACTTACAACAATAGACAACGTCTCGTTAATTATTTGTTTCTGAAAAGGTTGTTACGATTATAGACAGCTTGACATATTTATGAATTAATTATCGTTCAGGCGTTATTATAGCCGAGTAATAATTTAGGGATGACTTTTGAATGTTTATCATAAGTATTGGATTTAAAATAAATCCCTTTACTTATAGTTATTATGCTTCCTATTTATGTATGTGGTGGATCGTGTATTATTATTCCAAGTACATATTAGCTTCTTCATTTATATTAATGTGTTGTATCCAACTAAATGGAAAAATAGATCGATATGCTGAAAAGTATTGGTGTGTGCTCTTTTTTCGACCAACAATTTATCATCCAAATCCATTCACACATTTAATAACTACTGTGTCCATGAACTCTTAAAGAATTTAATTATCTTTATTTAATATTATATGTATTTAATATCTTTTTAAATTTAACTTTTGTGTTATTTTATTGCAAATTTATTTTTATTATTATAATAAATACTTGCTGATGTAAAGGCCGAAATTCGTATATACACGATCACTCTTTGATAATAAGAACTTTTATCATATTACGGAAAAAAATATATTTGAACCAGAAAAAAATACCCCATAGGTAGGGTAATGGAAACATTTCCTGAAGCGTGTAGCTTTTCATTTATCGTACCTATTTCAGCATAACAAGAACGCAGTTGTATTCCAAAACTCGAAGAGTTAATGTAGAGGAAGTTGATTTTTATAAGTACTTTGAATAATTGTACTGTGTACATAAGTTATAAGTACTATGTACATAAGAAGTTATTATGTAACATAAATGTTTAGTTTAAGCTCACGTAGATTACGAAGGTAAGGTGATATTTCGATAACTTTTTTAGTAATCTACTACTTACAAAGAGTTTATTGATTTGAAATATGACAAAAAAAATGCCATCCGGTATTAGTGTGTGATTAATGGTTTTTATACTTGATAGTCTTAAAAGAACGTTGCTATGTTCAATGCTGTTTGTTTTCATCTACTGTAGATACATACCTATTGAAAAATAATTAGAAATGCATATGTCGCTTTTAACAATATACTCAGCTACTTAATAATAAATAATAGTACAATTGTACACTTATGTACACATTTATATTTAATATTACTAATTTCTTTTAAATTAACACTAATTTTATTTTATAGTCAGGTTTGAAGCCTTAAAGAGTAGAAAGGAATTAAATATATTGACATAACTACTGTTGATTTCTCAAGTATATTACATTAATCGATCAGTGATGGTATATCCAGCAAACATTTATATAAAAACTGTGGTTTATTAATATATGTAGGAGATTAAGTGCGCCAAGTTCAGGATCAGCTAGAAGACGAGCTCGAGAGAGATTGAGGGCAGAACAGACTCGAGCTGAAGGAGAAAAACTAGCTAGAGAGAGGAAGAAACAACGACTGAAAGACAAATTAGATCAACAGAAACAGGTTAACGAAATACGCTTTTAGAAGCTAAAATGTATGTGTCCACGTAGTTAAAATTAATTTCACATTAGTTTATAATGAGATCTAAGACTTGCGAGTATTAATTTCAATGAAACGAATATTTTCGGTTTACTTCGCGTTTAAATCGTTTGCTCGTGATTACGGTTGTTGCAATGTAACTGAAACGTCGGGAGTATGTAGTTTATAAAAATAATTAAGTAATGCCATGTAATCCGAAAATATTAGTTTCATTCACATTTTTTGTCGGTGTTAATATAATGATTGTTTAATTGAATTTAGTCCAAGTAAAGCATGATTTAGTTTAAAGGATCTACTAGTAACTTGAGGGGAATAAATTAATTAAGGGAACAAAAATCATGATTTCACTATAAGAACTTTTCTCGTTACTCACGAGAGAGAAGACAGTCAATAGAAAATTTATCAAAGCGTATAGTTTTTTTTTTATTTCAATAAATATTTAAAGACTAGAAGACCTGGCAAACTTCGTATCGCCCGATAATCAAGAAATATCTATTACGTATTTTTATTTATATTTTTGAAGTTTACCTGTAAGTCATAAATCTCCGTGTTTTGAAGTGCGACAGAATGATTTATATATTCGTTAGTTGTCAAATCTAATGTCAAAAAAAACGTTTGTATGGGAAATAGAAAAGGGCTGTTTTTATGGTTTTCCCAGTAATGAATAAATTTTTTTCAGCTTTTATACCTTCCCTGAATCTCCACGAACATTTCAAGACAAAGATAAGATAAACCCGTTCAGCTGTTCTCGAGTTTTAGCGAGACTAAGGAACAGCAATCCATTTTTATATATATAGACTAGTTTTTGCCCGCGACTTCGTCCGCGTTAGTTTGGTCAAGAGTAATATATGTAGGTGTAGCTGACCAGTCGAACTCTATTCCGTCTTACAGGCCATAAATAATCAGGTTTTTCCTGTTTCAATCAAACAGAATTGACATATTTGTTAGTTGTCAAATCTAATGTCAAAAAAAACTTTTGTATGGGAAATAGAAAAGGGCTGTTTTTATGGTTTTCCCAGTAATGAATCAATTTTTCTCACCTTTTAAACCTTCCCTGGACTTCCAGGAGTATTTCAAGACTAAAATTAGCCAAATCGGTTCATCCATTCTCGAGTTTTAGCGAGACTAAGGAACAGCAATGCATTTTTATATATATAGAAGATTATACAATAAAGTCATATAATTTGAATTTACTTTTGTGTGATATTTAATGATCATAATAAAAAATGTAATTTTAAGAGTACGTTGAATGTCAGGAATGTGGAACATTTATTACCTTTATTAGTATTGGTGAAGCACAAATCGACAGTTCGATAATGATCAGTACAGACAGCTTGGAGAAAATAAGGATATAGAATGTATACACATTTATTACGTTACCACATACGCAGTATGAAATTACATTGTTTAAAATTCGCCGCACCTCATTCCACGCACAGCTATGTTAGGTGTTTTCCAATTGTTACTCCGATGTTTATTTATTTTGAGGCATTTATATAATTTATTGCATATATTGTTTGAGCGTTCCATTGTCACTTTCATTGCGGTGAACATATGCTTTAAAAAGGCAGAGCATTTTCTATTTCCTTCAACCAATACACTACAAATATCAATATTTTCATTCGATGTGACTTAAGTTTTAAATTTTACTTTTGTTTTATAGAAGAGAGATTTTGTATAAGTTTATTTCTTTTTATTAATATTTGCGGTAATTATGATTTTCTTTACTTTGTTCTGTTAAATACATTGATATGTAGTTGGAGTGTTTTCTTTTTTTGCTCTAAACAATCAAACTTCGTAAAAAAATCTAATAAAACAGTTATTTATGTATAAGATTTTTATTTACTTTTATAGAATCAACTAAGCAATTTTAGACACTTTATTACAACTATCTTTTAACTTTTCAATTTGTTGAATACTTAAAATTGATATGAAGTTAAGTTTTAATTTTGTTACAATTTTGATTTAGATGAAAGTGTATAGGAAAAAATTCTCTTAAAGACTCAATGGTGTTTCAATACAGGCTCGTATAGAGCTGGCTTCTTACGAGCCCTGGGGCCGCGCTGGTGGCGGAGCTCCGAATCCTCGAGGCGTGAGATATGGAGATTTACGAGCTCTTGGTATATACCCAGAAGATGAACTCAAGGCAAGCATTCAAATTCTCAATACTAACCTTTTCTAATATAACCCTTATAAATAAGGTATCTTATAATTTATATTAACGATTTTTATAGTATATACGTGAGAGTACACGTAATAATTTACAGTAAATCACTTAAATGATAACCATGAATAATTACAACGTCAATTTTAACACATTATTCTTGTATGACATGAAATATTTTTAATTACAAAACATTACACAACGGATGTTAAATCGATATTGTCAGAAGGAATTAACGCATCTAAAAGCCGCGGGGCTTTTGATGATACAATTTTATAATAATGAAAAGCTATAACTTAATAAGGCAAGGGTCACGTTGCGTACGAAACGACCCGTGAGATCGATGCGTGACCGATGTACGGAGATGACATAACCAATGTGTGTTAATGGCTGTCCTGGGGTTATGTAAAATTGATACCAGTTTACGAACAGCTTTTAACCGACTTGGAAATTACGAGGTTATCAACAACGTACATTTTGTATCGATTTAAAGATAAAATCTTTTTTCAAGATATATATTATATAATTCTTCTTTTATTTTTGAAACATCATTTTCATGGAGTGATTTGGTTATTGAAAATCTCTTTCTTTGGAAGTGGTATCAGATTTATTACAAATCTTCATATTTTTTAAAGAAAACCTATTTTTATTATTATGTTTGTTAATGATACTTTCGAGGACTTCTTTCTTCTTGGAAGAAATATAACATAAAAACTTTTGAGGTTTAAAAAAGATTATTTTTATTAAGACTTATTACATATTTTTAACACTGTTTAATTTGATATTTAAACATATGAATTTTCAGTAGTATATTAGAGTATTTTTTATGTTATCACTTAAATTAAAGGGAGTATCAGCTCATGACATTTGTCGACGCTGGTGTCTTCGTACAAGACGTACTCCGATCCGTCTCCGTGAAGATCCTCAACTATGTTACTCGGAGATGCTGAGACAAACAGTTGACAACGACATCAGATATAAAAAATCACCCCATCAACAAGAAGAGTATAAGAAAATATTGGGTATGAAAGAAAATAAATATAAATCTTAGTTAATAGCATTCTCTAACATTAAACAACACATTATTTGATCTAGTTGATTTCAATGCAATACATAAAAAACAAGGAATATATCGATTTTGTAAGTAACCAAAAACATTGAATCCATAAATTCTGTTTGCAGACGATATGGTTGACAGGAGACAGAAAGCTATAAAAGAAGAGATGAAAAGAAATTTGGAATATGAACGCAAAATGGTAATAATATATAGTATAATGATGTTTGAAAATAAACTACTTATGTATATAACTTTCAGCATACTATGGACGGACCGTGGGGTAAACCTGGCCCCGGTGGTACAATTTGGAGGAACCCTCGAAATATTGGATTAAATTTCTCAAAGTCTATGGTAATGTGAACCAAATATGAATCCATTATACCATTGACTTTATTTAATTGTATTATATTATGATAGGGTTGGACGGATAACGAAATTTTCAACAAAATACGAGGCGACCAGAAACGTAAAAAATCGTCCCTAACTTTACCCAAAGTAAAGACAGCAGATGATGATTTGAAAAACGACGAAGTCGCTAACAAAGAGAATATAAAACCATCAAGTGTATCACATTTACCAGATATACGGAAACAATCGAACACAGATGACGGAAGATGTAATTACGTAAATAAGAAGGATGTCAGAGAAATATACGGAACTGAAGCAACTAGGAATCAAAAACCGAAGTTCGTAAAGAGATTATCAAACGGTGATAGAGTGAAACGTTCACTTGATAGTGATAATGTTGATGAGAAGAAACTAACACCAGAAGAAGCTATACTTCGTGTTACCGGCGGTATAGAACTAGTTCCTTTACTAGCGAGGCGAAGACGTGTAGGTGCAAGAACGCTGCCCTCGAGCGACGTCACACGACCCCCAGAACAAAGTTGCGAGTAAGTTAACCTGTTGGAAATGTTAATGCAATTAACAACTAACTGTAGGTACATACGTGCTTGGGTAATTTGTGAAATTATTATAATTAATGATGTATTTGATAGATAACGTTAGATAATAGTAGTACAAGTATTTTAATGGTCTTAGAAGAAAAATAATTCTGATATAAAATCGTTTAGCCAGAGCTTCTTTATCTATGATGAAATTGTATATCACCACATATTGGGACACTATTTATAAGTTTTCTAAACGAAACCAAAATAACTCATTTTTCAAAGCCATATTTCAAAAGATGGCTAATAATTAGGACGACCTGATTGTGTAATATTGAAATGTTGTAACTCAAAGTCGATACAGGTTACGTATAATCAAAAGAAATGGAAAATGCCGCATAATTTATTATTTAGATTAGATAATTTTGGCTTCAGTAATATAAAACTGAATTCTTAACCACTAAGTATAAAAGTAAAGAACAATTTTTCATGCAATTCACCTATGTCTAATGTTTAATTATTTTTCGATAAATTTTAGATGGAGGGAACTTCTTGATATGGAATATTTAAGAGAATTAAAACATCAAATGCGAGTAAAATGTGAAAAGAAAGAAGTGAGTGGATATATTATTTTATATATTACGTAATTTTTTTAATATGTATCCTCATAAATTTTTATTGCGTTAATAATGATGCAGAATTAATATAAATTTGTTGTGGTTAGTAGGAAAAATTATAGAGGAAGTATTGCCATAATATTAACATAGAAAAGATTCTTTAGAAACGTTTAATTTATAACACGAAGGATTAATAAGATATGAATTTATTTTAAATTTGTTTATATTTTATATTCAATTAATTGTTTTTTTATTGACACAATATTTTGCAATTGTATACCTTATGTAAACAGTAATATCTAAAGTTAGAGCCACATACCTCATTAAAACTATATTATTCCTTTATATCTCTTAATTATTTTAAAAGTGCATGTTTTCTATCAGGAGAAGCGTCGTGAGTCAGCTGAGAGCGTCCGTCAGCATCATACGACGTGGGCATCACTATGGGGTCGTCCAGGCCACGGCGCTCCTCAACGAGGTCGATACGCTCGTTCAAACTTGGCACAACTGTTGTATGTGCCGGCATTGAACACACATCAGACTTAACTGCGATGCCTTGATGATAACGAATGCATTACGAGCGCTGATGCGTTAGTGCAAGATGTGTTGAAGAATTCATTCGATGCGTAATGTCCGAATATTAATTGTTTTCTTAAATTGAATATAAATGTTTGTGATGACTAATATTTGATTCAAGATTTATTCTTCTAGTATGCTGTAATTTATTTATTTAATGTGCTTATGATAGTATCATAATGGTTATTTATAATTTTCCAAATTAATTATATTACAATTTGTGTCCATTCATATATCCCCTTTAGCACTATAGACATCTATAGCTATTAAAATATTGAGCATTCATTGGGATGTGTTTTTTAAGGTTCCTTTAACGAACAATAACATGGAAGCTATTTTATTAACAAACATGAAATTACAAACAAGAAGCGGATAAATTTTTAAGTGTGTTACGTACTGTGTCAAAACAATTTCAACAATACTGGTATTCAAACAATGTTGGCAGGCCTATGCGTTCATATTTATTTAAGCGAAAATGTTCTTTATGTAACATGCACTTAGAGGTATATAATATTTCACATTGGATAAAAACAGTAAATAGCTATATCTGTAAAATATAATTTACTAAAATAAAATTATTGAAATAATTAGAGAGAAATGAAAATATTTTTTGGTTGGAGGTGAAATTTCTCGGCATTCTATGGATTCGCCGTGTGGATGTCGGGTCTATAAGGTTGTAGGGAGAGGAGCTTCAACCCAAGTGTAGGTTTAAGGGGCCCTTATCTAACGCGTGTTAAACGCTCGCCTCCACTATCCAAGCTCCTCTCTGTACCTAACCAAATTTGAAACAAACCTATGTACTGAGGCTGAATGAATTGATGTTAGTTATGGCCAGGTCCAAGTCTTTTAGTAGGTTGTAGAGAAATTTAGCTGTTTTACTTCTCGCTCCCACTGCTACGGCGTACGATGTTTATTTCCTAATATATTTGTAAAAGTTTAGAAGTATCTCGAATACAAGTTTGTGTTGATCATTAACTGGAAATATTCAAATATTAAAAAATCTAAAAGGTCAGACGGGTTGGCATAGATTTTAAAATATTTCTTATCTAATCTTTTTTATCCGATCATTAAAAAATATTAATGAAAACTATGAAAATTATCTCTTTAAAATATTTAAAACTAGGTTTTTCTCCAGTTTGGAAGTTTTGTTAAAAGTTTATTATTATATTTACTTATTACTTAAGCGATCATATTAATAGGATTAGGAACTTGTAAATTTTTCCAAATATATTATGTTTTAAGGACTTTAGGACCATTTGTGAGAAAAATGTTTGATGTTATTAGCAAATATAACTTTTAACTATAAATTGTTCGTGGTTATTTAAAGTATTTATAAAAGTACTTGTAGGATAATTTGTAGTAATCTAGTTGTAAACTTGATATTTCCACTTAAATAGACGTTAATAAATTTAGTTAGAATGTCTCATAGTTTTAATCTCTTAAAATCAAAAAAGAAGCTCTAAAATTTTTCTCAAACAAACGTTGAAAGCATGTTTTATACTAAGATAATTTGTAAAATATTTATAATTATTAATGGACACTATAAATATTAAATTAAGATGCAAACAATGAGGAAAGGGATTAAATAAACAAAATTATAAAATAAATACTGACCTTTAATTTGTACTAGAATTCAGAAATAACAATAATATTAAAATTATCCTTCATTGTGATGAAATTCACTTCGTGAACAATTGTCCAAGTCTTTTCAAGACATTATTGGCTAGTTTCTCACAATTCCTAATAATATTTTCTTGCTCTATAAATCTCTAATTATAAGTCCAGGTTCCCTCACGATGTTTTCCTTCGCCGTCTGTCAGTGGTGTCTAAATACTATTAGAAAGTACGTATGACTCGGAAAAATCACATTGGTACTTGCCAGGATCGAACCCGCGCCTTCGGCAACGAGAGGCAGGCCCTTTAACCACTAGGCCACCACTGACTTATTAATAAAAAAAATGGAAAAATTTTATCTCATTGTTTTGTATTGTATAATTCAATATTGACTTTAATGCAATTTCACCACTTACGTGTCTTCTGTCATACAAATATCTATTTTTATTTTAATATAAATATTCCTACATTTATGCAATGCTCGTAATAAATAGAATATATTATATGCTATTTGTATTTTCTGTCTTATATAATCGTCTTTGAATACAAATCGTTTATTTCTTTTATTCCAGACCTGTTGTGTTATCGAACGGAAATTATTTTAACCAATCGATTCACACATAATATGATAGCTATTAAATTCTTTTCTTCACACCTTTTCATAGTAATTGAAGCTTTTACAATTGTAATTTTATAAGTGTATTTTTAACGATAGACTTTTATACATAAGTGTAATCTGCATTGCAATTTGCGAATTAATGCAATAATAAAGAATATTAACAAATAAAGGTCATTTAAAAGTAGAGAGAAATATTACAGATTTAAAACTTCTGTCAAAAGATTTCTTTTTGGGTTCATATAATATTGAATACAAAACCACTTCGGACTTAGTAATTAAATGTTTTAAACCCTTTTTTACTTTTCTTTGAGAAACAAAGATTTGTTTAATAATTCAAAGTAAAAATGTATTCATGTCAAATTTACTTTTAACAAAAAGTCACTTATTTTACCTTTATTTTTTTATCTTTCGTAGTATCTCTATATTTTTCTTACTCAAGTTTATATCTCAATTCAAATACACATTCTTTATCCGATTGCAATGAAAACTAAAATGAGTTTTATGATTTTTGTAACGATATCAAAGGTATCATTAACAATTCTCATATCCAAAACTAAGCTAATTAGACAATAAACTACAAAGTCTCATTAAAATGTGCTGCAATATAAACGCGTAAGAACTGGGTTGTTTAATAAATGAATTGAATGATGTGGAACATTTTGTAATATTCCCAAACTTAGATTTAGATTAATTAATTAGCATCACCTCATTATACTTTAACATATTTCGTATGGGTACCACACGTTAAGCAATATTGCCATTACTTTTATCTACTGGTACATTATCTGACGAAAAGGTATGACGAATTTAAATGCATAAAACTTTTAATTTTATCATGTATCAAGTCTTTCATATTACGTATAACTTCACGCTTCGACTGCATAAAAAGTCATGTCTGAAATTTTGTACGAAAACTTTATATATTTATTTAAAACATTTTTTTGAAAGAAATCATGAATAATATTAAACATGAGAAACAGGAATTAAAGTCACTCATATAAAAATAATTGTGTTGAAATAATAATGAATAACACAATTAATCATTGAATTTATAGCTTTGATTAATTAAAATACGTGTTAAAATTAATTAACGTACATCACACAAGCTGAAACATATCACACACGTCTATTGACAGAGAAATTTTTTAAACAAACAGAAATTGTACGTATGTATGTATATGTAAATGACGGGAGAAAGCATCATGACGAAACGTCCATAAAGTAGTAAAAACGGACATCTGAGTAGGTGCGGCTTCGGTTTTTAATTCCGACAATTTGTCGCGGTGTCACACATTGTTACTTACTTGTTATGTAACCGGAGACCATTCATCAGCGCGCCTAAAATCATGGAGGTAATTTCACTTAAGACCCTAGAAATTCTGATAACAAAGAAGTTATAACAATAAATTATGTGTCTTAAAAGTCAAATGTAAGAAATAGTTTGCATAAACGCATAAATATTTCATGCACTAAATAATTATAAATTAAAGATGTGTCATAATTTTTTTATTAAAATGAAAATGTTTTGAAAATTTTTGAACGTAAAAAACATTTTTTTGTACCGCTATATCGATTCTTCGTGTATCCATAGCTAATAGCTTAATTAATGGGCAAAAATTGATTCGAACAATCGTTTTCATTCACTTAGCTGACTTGATCAAATGAATGACACCTCCACGTCTAATTATACCTCTCATTTGTACACACGTCATGTTTGCATCGTAAGCAAGTTATGAATAGCTGCGAAATTAATCCTTTTAAAATCAGATAATTAAAGTACATCCTGATCTTTCTATAATTATAGCTTAAGACACATTAGATATAAATAATATATACTCACATCTTTTTAAAGATGAATTCTAATTCTTCTCTATATTATATATTATTATACATATGTGCCTAAAAGCTATATTTAAAGAATTTTATGAATGAATCATACTGCAATTTCTCTTACTTACATACTTTCTTTCTTATGTCTTGCAAATATTTTCCTTGTTAGTAATTACCTCATTGGCTTAACAACATAATTATCTTTTGAAATGCCTAGGCTCATTCTGTGTCAACACAATCTTAAATGTTTAAACAAAAACAAGTTTATGGGCAATTTAAAGTGTTAACTTCCTCACGAATTATGTTAATACTAGTCTGACGGATCCGCAGTTCTATGGAGTTATATCATCGTCTCATTTTGTTAAATACTTAATTAATTACACAACTTTACCTATCAGTGTATTATGTTTTATGGGAAATATTTGGTTTCACGCCGCTATTTTCAAAGTCGGAAAAGAAAGTTAAAGGTCGTTAGGAACAGACCGGTCGGCGCTCGCCTCCAACAGACATCTCATTCATAGATCGAGAAATAACATTAGAAATGATATTCTGCTTAAAATTACTCCTGATATTATTAATTTATAAGAAAATCAATTTTAAATTCACTCAACTTTAAGAATGTAATTTATTTTCAACCTCAAAACATGTCCTAAGAAAAAAATATGTCAGATGAAATGACGCATTAAAAATGCCTAATTCACGTAACATGTATTACATGGTTGTACAAAAAATATTGTCTCTCATCATGAGTGATTAATAACATTGGTTTTATGTGGGCGTAATATATTACGGTTGTTGTGACAAAATTACAGTAATTTGTATAAATGCACGAATCCACTCGTTTTATTATTTTTCTTAGGCAATAGTTTTGAGGCTCGTTTGAAAACAATTTCCGAAAATATTATAATGAATGGAATAAATTTAAATTAATTATTTTAATTAAAAAGATTTATGGCGAAATTTATGAAAGGTTTTTAATTAATTTGAAGTTAAACTTAAACGATATTAAGAAATTATAGTTAGTTATAGTACCTTATTTAGGTGACATGTTCTTAAACTATAAACATTTAATTTCAACAAACTAATGCCATACAATGATTGTTATTGTAGATTTGAAAACAATTTAACACCTGTCCTTTCATATCAATAATATCTAAGTTATTCTATACACAATTTAAACAAAGCGTATGTTTGATTTTTATTTCCTCTACCATTTTAAAGTAACAGGAAGGATAGTTTCATAAAACAATGTTTTTGGTTTCTTTTGTCTAAATTTCGTTTATAAAATCATAGAAAGTTCTTTCTAAAATAGTTTTTTCTTAATATATTTATTTATTTTAATACTTTTTTTATTGTCTTTGAACAACACATAATAATGATGTTGTATGTCCAATTGATGTATGAGTGTAAATTAATAGTAGTATTCATAAAAAAGCTTCGTATTCATAATTTATTTTACAAATTTAAATATGCTCTAGTTAATAATATATGTATGGCTTCAATCAATTTCGAAGCAAAAACCTTGGACTTAATTCAAACTTTTGTAAAACATTAATGTCCTCTATTTAGCTTATTTAAGTTATTAAATATTTTTATACACAATATCTGTTTTTATTTCCATATATTAAATGAACATCTAAGTGGATTTGTTTGTCTTTTATTATATTGAACCGATGGTGTATTAGGTAAGATGTTGTTTTCGCAGCCAAACCCATGATCACACCTTAGTATATTTTATGAATGCTTTCATTATTTTCAACGTATAGTAAAATTCTTCAAATTCTATTATGTACACGAAGTGATAACGGATCATTTATTACTGAGCATGACAAATATTATTACTTCCTCATCAATTAGCTTACACGATTCTATGGAGCGATGTATTTAAAACTCGATTTGTATGTATTTATCATGCAATTTCGATATTATTTTGTTTTAACCGAGATATTTTAACTGTATTATAGTCTACGATTAGTTTGTGTGGAAGTATAGATTAATATTATCAATATTATCGTCACATGAACCTGCATAAAATAGTAAACGAGTGCATTATTTTGAAACAATCGTCTGCATGTCATCTGTAAACAAGTTTCGTGTATCATAACATAGTACGGAGCTGTCTTGAAGCAAGGGAGAACAGTGTTCGTTGGAACAGCGAAGAAAGCACTAGTGTTGTGAACGAAGTAACGAGTGTATCATTTGAGACACGATGCGGCCTGTGAGTACCGGTGTTTGTTTAATATACCGATTTTTTATTATAAGGCGGACATAACCATATAAAATTTCCTTAAATTTACGACTTTTTATTGAAAAAAAAATCTAAATACATATTTCTAGTGGAGAATGAAATAAAGAGTGCATAATTTTGTTCTTAATCCTCTTTGAATATATTTAAATTTAATAATTTTATTTTTTTAACGGTTTTTTTAAATAAGTAATATTTAAATGCTTGTCACATTACTACTTAATACAATACATCTGATATACCATGAATGCACTTTCCCCAGTGACGTAATTCGCATGCCTGATGCGATCTCCTTCAATTATAGCGAACTGTTGGATACAGATATTAAGGATTCTCATTGCGTTTTAGGAAATACACGTCTGTTGACTGCGTTATGCACCTTCTATGGTAACTTCAATTTCTTTTATATACAGTTACGCAACGCTTTCCTCTCATATAAGTTTGTTATATTACAGTTGCATAAAAGTATTGGAATAAGTTTAAAAGTAACAACTATTTACGTACAATCTTAAGTGGTAAAGTTTAAGTGAGTAAAATTATATTGTTTTGAAATTTTAAACGAAATGCAAAGCAACGAATATCTATATGTTGAAGTAAAGTTGAAGTTTCTATATTATTTTTCTATATTTTTTCTTTTATTATTACTCTTTGGTTACGATTTTTGTTTTTTTTTTAACTACGTAGTCGTAGATACTCAGTGGTTAGGCTGTTAACTGTTTTTCTTTAATAAACAAAGAATTCAATAAGAACTTTTAAATTTTATACTAACAACCCTTTGTGAACGATACGTTTCAACGTTTTGTCACTAAAATGTATGAATAAGCTAATGTTTGGTTTTAAAAGACTCTTTCTTCTGAATGTAAAACATTTGATGTACATCAATAACAACGTATTATTTTATTAAAAAAAAGTATGTAAAGAATACTATTTTATTTTATTAATATATATTTTTCATTTATAAATCATAAATTTCTTAAGAAATATGAATTACAAAAATCTTATAGATCATAGAAAGCTCTGCAAATTTCAGTGAATCCATATGAAGATTTTTGTATTCCTTTCAGCAAAAACCAAAGAATTAATTTTGAGCAAATCTTAATAATAAAGTAATGTATTCATAAATGTAATATATAGCCTTTTATGTATATTATTTTTACTTATTTAAAACCACAGAACACAGTCAGTATAAAAAGTTATGTCAAATACTTCCCAGTGCATCTGTCAAGTTACACAACCACCATGTTAATGAATATTAAAAAGGTTTTAACGTAAAACTATCAAATTTATAGCTGAGTTAGTTAAGTATGTTAAACTCAGTTAATGCTTTTAAATTTGGAGAAACTTCGGAGTTAATCACTTTAATGATATTTATTACCATTCATTACCAATAAAAATATTTTTGTTCTCACTTTGTATAAAGGTGCTAAATATATTAAAAATAATTATGTACGTACTCCAAAATTAGTCTTTATTAACTCTTATTCATTGTAAGTGGTATAAAAGTCAGCGATAAAATTTGGCACAATTTATTAAACCAAAAATAATCTAGAATATAATTAATAAAACATAATTATTACATAATTATTAAAACCACAGATTTTTCCATAATTTTGATATTGTTATTATCAAAAAATTTTGGAACAAAATTTTATAATTTCCATCTCCATACATTTAATGTGTATAATTTAGATATCAATTTCAAAATTAAATACAATAAAATCCAATCTTCTTACATAATAACAACATTTATAAAGAGTTCAAAGCAGTTATATTTCACACAAGCTTGTGTTAACGCGATTTATTTATTTTTATAACGTCCATTGACATCCATTGGATTCTCGTAAGCCATCAGATTAACATAGGAATTGAATTAATATATCCTTGTGTTGCGAAACTTACTTAAAAATCTCTGTTAGATGACTTCTAGCTTATATAACGGACCAGTACCACGTGTGACCTATGCTCTCTAAATATTTACAAGAAACATCCAAATTAATTTAAACCTTTTTATCTTCGGCATAGCGTTTAATTTGCATATCGTCTTGTTCGGATGTTGTGTAAGATGTGACGTTTTTTAATAAAGATGTCACTTTTTTATTGTATCAGTTACATTGCTGGTTTTTTATGTAGATTTTTTATTCCTTTAATTTACATTTGTATTGAACATTCAATGGATGTTTGATAAAATGTATTCATAAGTATAATTGTACATTACCGTCCAATTATATGACAGCGTGAGACGGTGAAAGTTTTTTTTTACTTTTTCCAAAATAAATCTCACGGTTTTACCAAATTCGACTTGAGAACTATTCACGATTAGAAACACCCAATACAGAAAACATTATGAAAGCGTCGTCAAAAATTTTGAGAAATGTTATTTTTTAAGCGCAATTTATTTCAAAGAGTCTTAATAAAATAAATTTTAAAGAAGTACCATTTTTGGTGAATTACAATTTAGATTATGCCGAAGCGTATATTAAGGCTTTGATAAAAAGAATCGGAGCTCTAAACTTAATTCTTATTAGAATTGCTATTTTTAATATACAGACAAAAATTATATGAATAAATAAATAAAAATAAATAACTGTCACATGAAATCTCTTTCATAATATAAACATAAAATGTTTTTATATAAGTTATGTAATTAATTATTATTTTTTATAATACATTTAAAAACTGTACCTAATAAGTCGTAAAAATGACTTTTTCGTCACAGAAACACAAATATTTTAATTATTAAACTAAGTTGAGTAACAATTATTTGTTTTTAGGTGAAATTATAAAAAGGGACATTAAAAACGGAGATAATAAAATGATATAATCAAAGATTGTCCTTAAAATAACCAATAATACCTTTATATAATAATAATTAGTTAAAAGGTATCAGTTATGTGCTTAATGGACTATAAATTTAATTGATAAATGCTATGAAACATAAAAATATTAATAAAAAAATTAAGAAATTTGAGACTCTCACATCATCAGTGGGTACTTAATATATATTTAATTACTTTTAACGGTACAGTTTTATAATCGCACTTTTCATTAAAGCCTTTAAACATAACCGAACCGAACCAAGCCGAACCGAACTTTAGCCGAAGATAACTTTGAACCAAAATTTCAAACCAACTCTCTACAAACCAGAAACTGAATCTTTATCGTGAACAACAACTATTGCTGAATCATTTTACATATAAAAAACTAAACATTTTTTTATTTGAAAGTTTTTTTTTGAGTGAAATTAAACAGGATTTTAAGAATAGGAAGAAAAGAGTGTTGTTCTGTAATCTTAAAAGGTTATCAACATCTAAAACACATTCGATCCATCTAGTAATTTGTGGATGACAGAATAGAAATTTTAATCACATCATCGTAATATTTAGCAATGTCTTTTACTGTTTAAGTTCATCAGATTTTCGCCTTTATACATTTTCAAATATATTTATTATTTTTTATTGTTATTTATTATATTTTTTATTTTCATTAAGAATTTAATTATTTTTTGAGTAATGATTTTATAATAAATATTTTTGATTTCCTGTTACCTTTACATTTGAGTTTGAATATGCGAATGTTCTGAACGATATTTTTTTAACAAATGACAATGATTATTGAAATAAGAATTTTCATATAAAATATTCAGAATTTCCAAATAAAAAGTTTGATATAAGTCTTTTAAACAGTTATACATAGAGCCTGTGTTGTGATCATTATATCTTGGCTTACCGTAAAGCAGAAATGTAAACGTGAAAGTTATTGCATTCGCCTTTCTAATATCAAATATTCAACCGAAATTATCAAGAACACAAAAATATACGTTTTCTTTTAAATTGTACGTTAAAATTCATAATTTCTGTTCATAACGATATTATCAGTAGTTGACAGCTTAATTACAAAATTAAGTGTGTAATTATAAAATCATAAATTACAGAGCAATGAAAACAGATTTTTATCACCCGTTTTAATATTCACTTTTTCTAAATTTGAGTAGTCAAAACTTTATATCAATGTGTTACTTAATAAAAAGTCATTTATTCAATTTCTTTTAAAGATTATTCTCAGATAATTTTACTTTAAAAAGTTAAACAAAGTTTCTTATGAAGAAGCTTCTTATTGATAAGGATCTGTCAGTTATTTAAAATTTCGGAAATGTATTGCTTGAAATTTGAGTCACATCATATTTTCATAATGTTGTGTTCTAAGAACATAAAATAACTTTTTAATTATTGAAATACATACTTTCATTGTTACTGTAGCTGTCTAGCTGATAATCGAAACGTCGGGAATATGTAGTTTAAAATAATAAAAAACACGTAGAGCATTCGAAAATATAAGTTTTATTTAAATTAATACTCCCGAAATTTAGATATCATTAGTAAGAAAACAAAATTATGCAGTTTATATTAATTAAATGTAATAAAGTCATTAAAAATATAATTATAGGACAGGTGTACCTCAAACTCTTTTCAAAACTTACCTTACCTATTAGCACCATTGCAGTATCAGTAGGGGTAAACCTACGCTTACTTTTACTTGTTTAAATATTTGCTTACTGCGTTGTAAGCATTTGCTTACATTATAAATCCATTACGACCTTAAAACAATATAAGGGCATTGTAATGTCGAAATATACACATCGGGTAATTTGATTAGTATAAAAAATCCAAATATTTACAGAATACTATGTTAAGGTAAATAATTACATAGTTAAAATAAAATAATGTACCAACTTTGATTGCTCAATCGTTATGTTGAATGTTCAACTGATCTTATTTCTGAAATAACAATAATATCGCGATGCTAAGCATGTGTAAGGCCGTTTTCTGATTTGTAACCAGAATGCATGAATTGGGTAACGCTAAGAAAATTCTCATTATGATTTGATACGCTTAACAAGTGTACCTAAAGATCTGAAATCTCATTACGAAGCCACCATTGTGTTTATTTGTAATGTTAAACGTGGTTGCTGTATTCTAATCATATTAGCATTGATACTTTGTATCCTCAATATTTATAGAAGTAAGGCGTCATTTAAATATAATTACTTTTATTTTTTAAGTACAAACCTTGACTCTTAGTTTGATAATAATTGTATACTTAGAGATTTTTAGATGTCTGACAATAATTTGCGCCAAATATTCAGTAATATACTAGTTTACATCTTTACTTTTGAAAAATAAAAGATCTCCCACATGATTTCGTAATAATTTTATTTCATCACATCTGTTTTTTCTTAAAAAATGTCCGATCAAAAATATTACATATGTTATTGATGTGAATAATAATTAATAATTGTAATTATCGTTGTTAAACACGATACAACTTCATACTAATGGTGTGTACTAATTGTTTTGCTAAGCAACACTTGATATTTATGTTTGACATCTTGGACCTCTTAATTAAAGGCCTTTTGTATCACATTACAATACAAAACGTTAACATATCAAAACCTGACGGGTGAAGAAAAATCTTCATCTCATTTGAATATCATTTCATTGTAGTTTTAAGAACTGTATGTCAAATTACGCTTGCGGCAAAGGCTGCCCTTATAATAGATACCACATTTTATTAAAGCGTTGCTTGAATTTCTAATTATTACGATTATGAATATTTGTAATAAAAGAAAATGGAAATAAAAGTAAAGTTACACTGTAAATATGTTTACTTTTTGTTTGTTGAAGCACAATTTTCGGTTTATTACAAAAAAGAAGTATTTTGCAGTAGACAGAATCTGTTATTTTTTTTAAATCTCATTGAAGAGTAAGATACATCCAATAAAAATTTCTTTAACAACTATTAGGTATATGACAAATATTATCTAATAAAGGACGTCGTCATCAGCCTATCAGTTATCAGCCTACCACTGCTGAGCAAAGCCTCTTTTTCACATGGAGAAGGTTTGAGCATTAATCACCACGCTTGCTCAAGACGGGGTGGTGATTTCAAACTTATAATTGTGAAACTATAAGTCCAGGTTTCCTCACGATGTTTTCCTTTACCGTAAGTCAGTGGTGTCTAAATACTCTCAGAAAGTACATATGACTTCGAAAAATCACGTTGGTACTTGCCAGGTTTGAACCCGCTCCCTCGGCAACGAGAGGCGGGCCCTTTAACCACTAGGCCACCACTGACTTTAAGGACGTCTTTCTTTAATTTAATACAACGGTCAACGATCATTAGATGTCTTTTTAAGTAATCAAATTTTAATTTTTGAGTCATGCTTACTTTATAAATTGCTGAAATTCTAATGGTACCTATATTACTAGCAGCTTATGAATTTGGTGTGTCATCCAAATGACTTGGAGAGTATACTATATTTTTCAATTGTCAATTATACAACAATGCTCGTCAAATTTGGGACGATCTTGAAAAGTGATTTGGCATTTGGCAATATATTAATATATCGATGCATAACAATCGATGGACTCGCAACAAGAGTTTGAATCTTATTTGAAAAAAAACTATGTTCACCTTTGAAAGTGAAATTCATCTGTTGACAATACTCTTGTATAATCCGCGCCATTGTATGTATAAGTGACATCATGTATGGTTTTACAAGCCACCCACGAAACTGTCAATAGCTTACATGGTTATAATACTAGTTAAAATTATTATGTGAACAGGTATTTGAATCGATTAAATCAATTCATCTTTTATGTTTATCGTACTGTCCTTTACTATGCTTGGAGAAAATTAATGGTATTCATTTGTTACGAGTAAATCCTTAGATTGCGTAAAAGTTTAGAATATTAACAGACACCTTACGGAATCAAGTCAATTAATTTTTAATCCCTACTAATATTATAAATGCGAAAGTAACTCTGTCTATCTGTTATGCTTTCACGCCTAAACCCCTGAACTAATTTTAATTAAATTTGGTACAGAGATAGAGTTGACCTTGAGAAAGAACAAAGGATAGTTTTTATCCCAGACTTTTGAAAGGTTCTCTTGGAAAGCGATAATATAATCGAACTCCACGCGGGCGAAGCTGCGGACGGAAAGCTTGTCGATAATAAAATGGATACTCTCATCCAACTGTTCTTTTTTAAACTTTATTCAGTAGAAATCATGCTTATTCATAATTTTAATAATATATATCATTGTAATTTAAGTAAGATGCCATTAAACTCAAATTTAACATAGGTATTTCTTCGAGAAAGCTCTCGCTATTTTATAACATATTGTGAGTATTCAATGTTCTTGATTACATGACGTGCAATCATAGATAAAGATTATAAATCATAGCGTGGCGATCATTGTTCAAAGGGTCAAGCACCGGAATGCTTTAAGGCATATCTCTTTAATTGAGATAAGTCTCATGCACGACTATTCTTGCATAACAATATGTTAAATTACAGCTACATAATTCTATATCTCCCGGTGGCTTATTATTTATCTTCGATTTCGCTTTCTTCTTTTATAATTAGAGGTAAGAATTTCTTAAAGCTTACTGAAATTTAATAACTTTACAAAATATACGTTGCTCTGTAGTAAAAATTCTTTTTTTATTATTTCAATAAACTAATATTTTCCTATTAAAAATTAAAGATTGGAATACAATTAAAAATAATAGTGCATAATATAAAAATTCCTAACTTCTACCTGATACATAGGTGACAAAGATTTTAAACTAGAAAACGTTTATAAAATCCCTTGCGTTAAAAGGGTCTAGCAGTCCTGAATATTTTACTAATAATCACTTGTTTGTTAAGTTTCCATATATAAGAATGGTAAAAGAAATGATTACATAATATATTTATCGTGCACGCTTTTATATACTTTAATTTTTTTCATTTCTTTAAGATTATATGTGTAAGTTCCGTTCACGAACTTATTATTGATAGACCTCCACTTGAATATAACTCGAGAAGACCACTTTTAAAGATAATAATTTTTAATTCAGTCACGATATTAATCTATATATATAGGTATGTATAAAAGAAAGTTGTGTTAGTTACACTATTTATAACTCAAAAACGGCTATAGGGACGTGGTTGAAAATTGGTGGAGAGATAGCTTAGAACCAGGAGACGAACATAGGATATTGAATTCTGTTCTATAGACACAGAAAAATAAATTTAGTACATTCCAATATCTCGTTCTTTATGGCCTCTTGTGTACAATAGAGTTTCGGCCGGTCAGCTATACATATAATTCCGTAATTAACGCGAAGTCGCGGGCAAAAACTATTATATTTATATATAGTGACGAATTTACTATAAAACTATAGATATTTTATGTATACGGCACATAGTTAGTTAGACGATTACCTTCTTACAATTTTTTACACGGAGGAAGATGATACATATTATGTAATTATCTTACAAGAAGTTGTCATTGTTCTACATTACACAAACAATTTTAAAAACGTTACACTAACTCGTAACCTGAAAGCATTGTATAATTGTAGAATCGTTATTTACGGAAGTTATGACTTCTTATATCTGTTTTTATTAATGATACGTTAGATCGATAAATTTTGTTCATTAACCTATATTTGCTGAGAGTAAAATAATATCTGTTTAACAATTGAGTATAAATTTATATTTTACACTAAGTAAATAAAAATATTTTATGACATTTATTTCGTATTTGACTTATATTTTATATTAATTGTTTCAGGCTGCGGCAGTTATATTAATCAGTTTAATATACTTCAACAACGCTCAAGAAACTACTAGGAATGATGATTATTATGACAAAGTTAATACTGTAGATCCGACGCCTTCAGTTCGCTTAGATCCTTATATCAGGAAAGCTTTACTGAAGGCTCTCAGTGACCTAGAAGAAGGTAATAATGTCACAGATTTTGAAACTACAGACGGTACATCAAATACGAATACCGATAGATTAACTTCTGAGGATGATCTTTCCGTGACACAAGCAAATAAAGAGAGCATTCGAATTCATTCGTTCTTAGTAAATGGACAGTCAGCTTTTGCTAACTCATCTAACTCAAGTCCCACATACATCGATAATAACATATCTATAATAAGCTCAACTGTTGGTAATGTCGAAAATCACGTGACAGCAACAGCAACTCTACCTACGCAAACACCTTTCAGTGAAATATTTCAAGCAAAGGAATCTGGTATTAATGTACAACAAGTAAGAAGCATCCAAAGTAATCCTAAAAAAAGTATTGCAAACGGTGAAAAAATCAATCAACCTGTGTACAGACCGAAAACGACCACTAGCACGACGACAACAACAACTACTACTACAACAACGACAACTCCTAAACCTACGCATAATGAAGATGGCGAAAATATTGAGGATGTTGATAAAAAAGACGTTCAAGTATTCCAAGCTCCGCTAGTAGCCGCTTTTACAGTGCAACAAGACGCTAATGGTATTCCGAAAAGAGTTATTCCCATTTACCAACAAACTAATAACGGAATCTCTCAACCAGCAAACTTGCCAACCAATATTTTACTTCCCGAACTATTGCCACCAAAACCAACGCCCAGTAGTTTCCTTAATGTACCAACAAATGATTTCATAAGCCAACATCTGACCTTACAGAAACAGTTAGAGGAAAAACAAAGGCTCCTTGAAGAACAGCTTAGATTCCTCCAGTTTCAACAAAGACAGCAAGAAGAGTTGCTAAGAAATCAACAAATTCTTTTACAACAGAAAGAAGCACAAAGACAACAGTCGTTATATGAACAGGAACAACTTAAAAGGCAGCAACTTGTCGCTGAACAACAGAAGGTATCCAGACTGAATAATAATTTTCCCAATCACAAGCATATTCCACAAAATCCCACTGTAAATAACGGCCTAAGACCACAGAAATCCCACGTATCAATACATCCAAGTGTAGTACTGGATCAACCAAATACTCTTGCTGGCCAACAACAGCTGCCAAACAAAGAAGCTGTTGATTTCCTTTTGCATTTACGCAAGCAACAATCAGATCAGTTTCCATTACAAGAAAACCATCTCCCACAGGGAATTGGAAACTTTTTACAGCCCAATCCACCACAACACAACAGAGTATTCAGACATGAAAGCGGCGTTGGAAATTTAGGTGTTAATTTTAATAATTTTGACCACGGATTCTCGCATCGCTTCTTTCCGATAAATCAATTTGGTTCAGATAGTGAATTAAAGCAGCTTTTATCACAAACAAGTTTGCATCCAAGAGCGCATGAAGATCTTAACATCGTGACTAAAGTATTATCTCTCAACCATGGGATCCCAATATCTAATAATAGATTACAATTTGACAGCCGGAGGCACACGAGACCTCTGAAATAAAGATATTTGTAATTTGTAAAAAGTAAAAATAAAAAAGTTACAAAGAGGCTTACACAACTAGAGAATTATGAAGTTATGTTAGTTGAAATCAATTTAGTAAAGAAGTAATTGACAATGAAATCTTGAAAAAGAAGCAATGTATTAATAACAGTCGTAAGTCATTGTTGAAACAATTTAGATTTCAATACGTGATTTTATAAGATGAGAATAACATTTCTGTATGCATCTAGTTAATATACAAAAATTATTTATTTTACAGAATAATTTTATCCTGCCATAAGTAGCTAACTTGAGATGCTTATTATAAGTAGGTACTGATTTAAATTTAAGTGTATAATCGCTCATAAGTAATCAATAGTCATAGAGGTTAAATTAGTTTGGTTAAATTCTATTTTCGACTTATTTTAATTTAAAGAATAAGCTTGATACTTTATCAAAGTGACAAATATTTTTTCAGTTTACCGCCATTTTCACATTTAAATACAAATGAAACGTACCCATCCAAAAATATTTTATGTATTTTTATAATATAAGAATGTAAATACGAAAATGATATTATGTTAAATTATGATTATGTATACTTTAACAATAAATAGCGGATAATTAAATTCTGTTTCATTTACATAAATACAAAAAAATATATGTATAATATTTAAGAGACGTTGATTTGATGTTAAAAATATTAAAAGTGACAATAAAGATAGAAAGCGTTAATTGTCTATTAATTTACACAATATATATAATAATAATATGGATATGAATTAGTTATTAGAATAATGTTATGTACATTGATCAATGTAACATACTGAGGATTGGAATTTTTATTTGATTTTGTCTATTATTCTTGATTAGAAATCGAAAAATCGATTTCTTTGATTTATTTTTCTTTCACTCAATCTCTAATTTTGTATAAAACTAAGGTTTTCGGATATTAACACGACGTTTTTTATTATTTTACAACTACATGATCCAGAGAAACTAAAACCAGCTAATATAATAGCTATAAGACTGGGGGTTTACATGCAGTCCCAAAAAGTCACATAGAGTTATACAAAAAATATATAAAATTAATGTGTATTATTAATAAACAAAAACAGGAGTAATATCAAAGGATTTATTTCTTCAACCCTACACTGGTAATAAAACTATGATACCTATTACTTTAAGAAAAGCCTTTTACTTGAAGTAAATCTCAATCTTGGAAAACTAAGCCCAAGATCTAACGTCAGTAAACCCATAGTTGTACCGATTCTCTTTATCTCAAGCGGAGAGTGAAGTGAAAAGCAAGGTAACAAATACTAACAACATCAAATCCACCTAAGACTATGTCCTAGTATTACCGTACAACAGTCATATCATGACATGTAATTTGAATTGCCGGCCGCTATGATACGAAGGGCACTCCACTCTCAGGCGAGTCCTGGGTTTCGATGTTAGTAAACGAGACCCTGAATTCAAGTAGCGCTACCCGTCGTTAGAGTAGATTAAATTGTTTCCAGAGTGGTAACCTCCGCAAAAGTTTCAGTCCGCTCAGTAATGAGTGTCTCCTGCTTTACAAAAGACCCCTTTTTTTTTTTTTTTTTTTTCCCAGGGGAAATCTGTTCACAGATACCCGGCCGAGCGGGGACTTGACCGGGTTATGTGGGGTTTCGACCCACTAAAACCCCTGGGTGTTCCTCATCCACGCCACCTAGGCAGGGCCACGGTATATCACGAGCTTGCCTCGCGACCCTGCCGGCTTACAAAAGACCCCTGCCCATACTATATACCTACCTATATTATACATGCCTATTGCCCAACCATCGAGAGGACATCCCTAACAAAAAATTATTTAGTGGGTCTGAGAAAGCAGGTGCATCTACAAATGTTTAGAATAAGGTAGGCAGAATGTATGATGGTATTTAATTTATTTAAAACTCATCACCCGCACAAAACATAGTTTTACAACTTTAGTTTTCTAAAAAGAATTAATAAAATTACTATGTAATCATATAATTATAATTTATTCAACGGCGTCCAGAAGAGAAATTAAAACGAAAAAAAAAAACTTAACTGAAATAATGATAAAATAGGTAGGTACTCTTTACAATTAACTAACGTTAGGTACTTTGTGCTTAAAATGGGTTGAGCATCCCATTATATTTGTAACAACGCTTTTCAGACACATGCTGCTTCAGTACTTGATGCTCGATACCTTGTTCTTTGAGTCAATCCCAGAATATGCATATATAAAAATACTTATTATAATCATATTTTTATTTATGGTCACATACAAAAATTTTATTTATTATTGAAAATAAGAAATAATCCAATTGTCATACTTTATTTTGATACTTTGATTCACTTATTTAAGTAACAATCTCAATTTTAAACTAAGGCAAGCTCAAAAGTTTTTTACGCTATGGATTACTCTTTTTTTATGACGCTGTGGCTTCATGGCTTTGTCTTGAAAGTTGAAATTGACATTTGTCTCGCAGTGACATGATGTCTCATGTTATTTTCAAATCTTGTTGTATAGTGTGTTGTTAAAATAGGACTAAAAGTTGGTTAATTTTGTTTATCAAAGAACACACATTTAAAAAATATCTTTTCACAACTGAAAACAAACGTGAAATGTAAATTCTTCGATTGTTTACGAATTACCGAAGCATTCGAATTTCAAAATTTTCGATAAAAGCATTTTAATATTATCTAAAATTTTAAGCTCTTAATTCGTCCGAGTGTTTAATATTATGATAATATTAGACACAATGGAAGGTGTTGGTGCTTTAGAAGAAGAAGCTCTTAAAAGAAAAGAGAGACTGAAAAATCTCAAACGTAAACACACAAATGATGAAACTGGGGACACTTCTAAAAACGAACCTGTTGTCTTGCCAAAGTGAGTTTATTTTAACTGGGATTCTGATAACCTTATTATAACATAAACTAGGTAATTCGATACTGGTTGGACTTCAAGATTCTCTTCGAGATTTAATGTTTTGCATACTTAAACCTTACTCTTAAAGCTCCTTCCCATACTTCTTTACTAAATCCTTCTCTGTCCAAGCAGTATGCTTGTGGAACTCCTTGCCCATAAATATAATATGTGCACAATCCGTTGCTGCTTTTAAGAGGCTTCTAAAACACTATTATTTGTCATTGTAAATCATTGTACTTTTATCTATAAAATATAATAATACTTTATATATAAGTATGTATTTTTATGTATTTGAATTTATTTATAAAACATATGTATTATTATGTTTATACATGTATTTATATGTTATATATAACATGTATTCATCATATGTATGTTATGTAGATATGTTATGTTTGTGTATATATGATTTACCTAAAAGGTGTACACCTCCGAACCCCTTTCTTAGATTATTCAATGTCCTCTATACAAAGGTTGTCTGGAAGAGATCGCTCTTTTAGCGATAAGACCGCCTTTTGTACCGTGTTTTCTATTTTGTTGTGTTGCTTCTTGTCTTTTTTTGTTTCAGTGTACAATAAAGTATATTTATCTTATGTTATCTCTCATTTTTCGATTACTTCCCAACATAATAAAAGTTTTGGTAATGGTTACATTACAGGCCGAAGTTTAGGAGCTACAAACCACAAGATGAAAACTTACAGAAAGAAAAATTACAAGACGCTGAACCTGCTCAGGTTGAAGAGGAAGTTAAAGATCTGGTTGAAGCCGGCAAAGAAAAGGTTAGATGAAAACTTTTTATAACATACATAATAATATATTGTTATTAATTTGTATTGCATAGTTAAGTCAGTGTTGACCTAGTAACTAACAGGCCTGCCTATCATGCATGAGAGGCAGACCCTGGCTAAAGCTGGGAAATTGCCAGGTAGAAGAAGATTAATTTGTATTGCATAGTTAGACACCAGATTTGAGTAAAAATTCAAATGTTAAAGAATTTTTAAGTCATATTGGTTGTTTGAAATTATTATTACAATGTTATAGTAATTATTTTCTTATAATCACATACTTTAATTTCATCAATGGCTTCACTCAGGGTTGTCACTTTAACAGTATATAAATCGCTCAGTACAAAGAATGTTATTTAGTTTGTATTTGCATCACCTTATTATCCTGCTTATACATATATTCATTCTAAATTGTTATTTTAATTCTGTTTTCAATTAAAAATGAAATAAAATCTTAGAAACAAGTAAATGTGATACCTAACATAACTAAAAACTTTAGCATATCAAAATTTATGGAAATCTTCAGATAGGAATGGATAAATAATTAGTACACTAAAACAATAAATTTATTCCAATTCATTGACAGTAAAATCATCATCTATAAAGCTATATACCTAAGCTAATTAAGCTTTAAGCTGTACATTATGTACTATACTTATATAAATAAATTTCCTAATTAATATTACAATTTCCAGGTGGTACTTCAAGACTTGGATATATCTAGTTTAGCGCCTAGAAAGCCGGATTGGGATTTGAAGAGAGATGTAGCAAAGAAATTGGAGAAACTTGAACGACGAACACAAAAAGCTATCGCAGAATTAATATGGGAGAGGCTTAAAGAAGGCAATGAAGAAAATTTAAGTGCATTAGTAACTTTGAACGCTAATAAGTCTACCGATGATGATTGAGACATTTTAGAATTACATTTTATTAAGACTATATATGAATTTTATTTCATCAATCTCATACTTTATTCTTTCAAACGTTATTATTTGAGATTTAATATATTTTAATAAATAGAAATTTTTATCTTTAGTTTATCACAGTCAAGTAATTTAGATAATAATGAGTTAGTATTAAATATATATATAAATACAGTTTGTGTGACCACCATTTTCAAACCGAATTCTTAATAATCTTGTCATTGTTACAGACTTTTAATGCTTGTTCTTTGTCACAAAACTACAAATATCATATTACATATATAAAAACAAACATAATATTTACGGTTGTTTCTTATTGATTTATCAATTGTCTTCTGTTGTTATATTCTTTTATCACATTTACATACAATTCAGAGTTTTCAATAAGTTATTTTCTAAATATTAAATACGCAAGCTCTATGTTCTAAAAAAAGTGCATTTTCGGACTGAACAATGTCTATACTCTATAGTCAATATCTATGAATTACATTTTCACTATCTACATACATACACAGTCAAAAGCTTGCAAATTCTATGTACACAAAACAACAATTATTCTACATTCAGTAGTAATTTTTTACTAAGATTAATAAAACACTAAATAAGTAAATCATATTTAGTTGTATGTTACTGCCGCTGTTGTGTCCGCTTTTCTTCTGCTTCGGCTTTGTTTTTTCAATGTCAGGATCGTCAATTTCGTTGTATGTGAAATAATTATTGTCTACATTATAGAATACTGTCCTATCGCCTATAGGCTGTATTGGCCTGAAATTGTGTCTGATCTTCCCATTGGCCGAGCGAAGTTCTCTGAAGATTTCAATCTATAGAAATAAGAAAAAAATATAATATCTTTTTTTAATCAAATATTAATGGTTGGATGGTTGTTTAAAATATAGCCATCAAATATTATTAAGAGGTTACTTAAAACATGACATGTTTTTTAAAAATATTGAAAGAAGCAAAGGATTTCATTATTCATCCAATATATTTTCTTAATTAATCAATATATTTTCTTAAATAAAAAAATTTTTAATAGCAAAACTAAATGTTACAAACAAAGTTTATTTGTCTTTTGGACACCCTAAAAGGTTATAAAGTCTTACTATAATAAAATCTCACCTGTTCATGGGCCAATCTGACGGGTTGTTCGAAATCCAGCCATATAACGACTTCAGAACACGGTGGTGTGGTCAATGAACCCTTGTACGTGAAATATCGTCTTAAATCCAGAGGCAGGATGTTGAGGAAAGAGAACGGCTGGCTCATTACTACTGTTGTATGTGGGTCGGTGACGTTTGTCAACGCTGAGGTTATATCATCGTAGGCGGGATGGTTGTGACGATCGAGCTAAAAAAAAATATACATAGTTTAAGTTATTTCTTTCTAACAAAAAATTATCATTTTGTTTCATTTAATTATAGACCAAGAGAGATCAAGCTTCCTTTAACTTAAGTATTGATAGTTGTCATTCCTAACATTTGGTATAAATATGTATTTGTATCTACTTATTACTGATATTGTTCTATGTAACTATTGGATTTAACAATGTTCGCGTTAAATATAGGAACTTGTTTTTTTAGGAATTTTTCAAAATATAAGTATGTATTTCTAAATACTCTAGAATCTAGATAAACAACGTGTATTACGTACGTGTATGACGCATTTGTATTTAAAATAAGGATTTGAACATTGAGAGGGACCACAAAACTTTGGTTCCTCATCATCTGCCTTATAACTTACACGCCATTTCACTACAGTTTTTACGGCTTTGTCTTTGTAAGTAGATGAATCAACCACATATGTATGTAGGTAGGTACACATACAATAAAATAACTGTTTTGGTCAGTCATGGAAAAGGAGATCAATTATCCACTCAATTTCGATATCAACAAGTCCATTACTAAGAGATTCCTTTGTAGAAACTATGAAATAGAGATAATTTAGAAAATAATAAGTACATCATCACAAATGTCTCATTCAAATATTGCTCAGTAAGAATAAAATATATATGTATCTAGTATTCCTCCGAACATGTCTAATATGAGATTACTTACAAGTAAAAAGTAAAGCAATTCCTTGTTTTGTAATAAATTCCTTCCTATATAATGTGGTATGACTAATAAGGGTAAAATGTTTGAAATAAAATTAAAAGCTAATATCCGATCTAAAGACTTACTATTCTGCGAATAATGTTTACTTTCAAGCTTATCGTACAGACATTCCAGGAAACAAGTACAATTGTTTCAGTAAACGACCACTTTGTTATAAATGTTCTCAATAAAAAGATGGTATATTATAATTAATTACCTACTCAATAAGGTATATATTATTTCATGACTTTATTATTTTCGATATTTCCTTGCTAATTTCTTTATTATTCGAGTAGTTATTTTAACTCGTTTTAAACTAATTGGTGTAGACATATGATAGGTATTTTTTGTGAAAAAGGAACATTTTTTTGTAATAATAAGTTTTTTGAAACATTTTCGTCGTAATTTCAAATTCAACTTTTATTTTGAATCTAATCCTATTATTTCTGGGTGTATATTTATGAGGTTCTTTTTGCAATTTTATTTTTATTTTCGTATACCTTGTACATATTTTTTAAAATCGGATTAAAAATATGACCTATATATTTAACTACCTAATAACAAATTTTTCTTTTAGTTTGAAGTAATACAAATTATCGATCGGACTATTTATCTGGATAAACATCACAGTTTTCCAAATTCCAAGAGTTGTTTCATGTACAAAATCAAATGCAATCCGCGAAACTTAGTTTATAACATTTTTTTACAAAATAAATAAACTCTTTTTAAAAAACGACGCCGTTATTGCAACGTTTTACAATCTGTCGTCATAATATAGATAAATTTACTTTGTTGTCTATAATTTATTATACGACTAAAAACCAAATTTGAATTTTATTTTATTACCTCATAGAAGAACGCAAGAACAGTTAGGCCATCCGGGTGTTTAATAGCTTCCTTCACCGATTTATATACTTCTTTATAGAACACCATATGTAATTCCATAGGAAAACTGAAATAAACACATATTCTTATTATTTTTATGACAAAAGACTGACTATGTATACTTTATTGTAACTGTCTGAGAAGTAAAAACACGAATTCTCGAAAATAATAGACATAAAAAACAAAAGTAATTACTCATATTTACAAATTATTACAATGTTTCTTAGAAAAATATTCTTTTTTAACCTGTGCTAATGTATTAAGCAATTATAGTCGTATATTTCTAAACAATGGTGATATTTACGTTATGTTTTATTATTTTAACAACTTTAACGAAAGTTTTATTTATATCAAAGGCGCCAAACGAGCAGACGGCCTAGTACTAGATGGAAGGTAGTCAGCTTCGCCCATGAACATTTGCAACGTAAGGGATGCTGCGAATGCGTTGCCGATCTTGATTGTGAAGAGGAAAGGGTAAGAAAAGAAAAAGGGCAACCGGCTCTCTCACTCATCGCACGAAACGTAGCTATTAAAGACTACTTGAAGCCGATATTCTATGTGAGGGAGTACTACCCTGGTCGAGCCAGCCCATGATCGAGCTGTAATACTTTGACCACACCTAAGCTCTAACCCCTACAGATTCGTAAAATATTTTGCATACAGGGTGACTGGTGAATTACTATCAATATTTAAGGAGAATACTCGTCACATGATTCTCATTTGAATTATGTAAAAAAAATAGGTACTTAATTTTTGACCAAATTTCCGTATAAATAAATAAAGTGTTGACACGTACCAAGTGTTCCAAGGGTGGACGCGTGCGGCGGCGTAGTGTTGTATCAGCACGCGTGTGTGAGTGTGTGTGTATACCTAATCTGTAGGGTGTTCATACCATGCGTAATTAATTACATAACTTTTGGTTAACTTTACTCAGAAGTTTATTAATATTTATGTTATATTAATTTTTATTTTGTCATATATGATCGTCAAATATCACGTCCTCAAATATCGATAGTAATTCACCAGTCACCCTGTATATGTCGTTGTATCCATCAGGCTTTGATACGACTGAAGGTAGCTATAACTATTAAAGGAACCTTTAATGTGACTTGCCTTCGATGATTAATTTTGTCTTCCGATCCGAAGGTATCATTGTCTCCCCAATGGAAATGCATCTGACTGAACACATAATTACCATCCAGGGGTCCACCACTCACTCGTGGATGTGGTTCATTCTCTACTTCTATCAAAACTAGAAACAGAAACACCATGAATAAATTCACAGCAATACAATAGATATAAAAAAATATTTTGAAGTTGCAACCGATAATGTTTTGTTATTCTTATTTTGAAACAAAATGATTCCGAATAAGATAAATAAGATATTTCCTGTAGAACACTTTAGCTACAATAATAATTTACTACTGACCTTGAAGTGTTTTGATGTTTACTTCCAAAATATATTTCGCGCTCACCTGTGTGTCCATTGTTTGTAACGTGAACATCGTCTATGGGATCATCGAACCCAATAAACACTATATCTGGTAAAGCAACTTGTTTTACACGCAGTATATTTATATTTATAGGACTTTGGTGTTTGCCTCGACATTCCCGATACGTTTCACCCCAATATTTAGGACCTGTAATCATAGTAGCATTAAATTTAAATTATAAAATTTAAAACTCATTATTTAGCATTGATTTTAGTTACATAGTTGCAGCATTTCGACTGATAACGAGAGCACAATAAACGAAACTATTATTTTAAGTGTAGTAAATTTTACGACTTTAGAGTTTATACGTTATTCTAAGAAGAAATTATTACAGTGACTATTACTTTGTCATACGACACATGCATTCGATTTACTTAACACGTGTATCATTATATAATTAGTGTATAATTAATAGGACCCCTCCTATACTACGTTATTTGTTATTGGAAGTCAATTCCAAGTAATTTATTTAATTAATTATGCATAATTATATAAGTTCTAATAACTGCATCACTTTCTGAATAAAAGATTAATTTATAAATAGTTTAAATAACAAATTGTCTAATTTTGATGCCGAAATAATAAATGAATTTGGAATTTATGCTAAAAACCATATAAATATCTATATATTTAAAAATATATACTACACCTAATACCCCATCATAGCCGAAATCTTCTCCATGTATTGTGGACACTGAAAATAAAAAAAAGAAAACAAATTTATTATAAAATAGACATTGAAATATTACAATAAATAAATAATAAATTATCAATAGTCAACAGCTTATAGCTGTTGTAGCTCTTCTATAGAAGAGTAGTCTTTCAAGTGACACTGCTCACAATGGCCTTTTATGAAAATCATATACGTACATAGATACAAGATTGATCCTTAAACTGTGTAAGTCAGATGGCTTAATGAAAGAATTCGGCTATCAATAATTCCTCCCTAAAATGTATTTTATGTGATATAATAAAGAGTAGAGTAGAGAGAGTATAGAGTATTTAGACATCACTAATTAATGTTGATTCCCAAAAAGAGGGTTGATGTCAGGCAGGCGGCCGGTCGTAAAAACAAATAGCCAAAAACTATTCATAACATGTAAGGCAGACCCTGGCTATAGCTGGGAAATTGCCAGGTAGAAGAAGATAATAAAAAAAAGGTCATCGTTTCTAAACCTATGGTTATATTTAATTCACTTCATATAGTTACATATATGCCCTTTGTTCTCTAACTGACACCGGAACCACTATACTATAGGAAATATATAAATAAATTATAATAGTGACATCGCTCACTTCGTAAAACTATTTTACTATTTATAACATAATAACCAAGCGATTCTAATGACATAACGTGTTTATGACGCAATGAAAAAAATTATTAAATAATCATAGTTTAGTACAAAAGAGCCACCAGTGTATTGCGTTTTTAGTTATTGTTAGAAAACACGTACGTTCCAAGGTGGTATATTACGTTCAAAGACAGTAGTGGAGAGAAAAGAAATTGATTTCAAAGGAGACGGTATTTTCTTTCAATATAATATATACGTCGTTTAAATTTATGTACTTCATGGAATAAATTAAATTATATATGACTTTATATATGTATTCGATCAGTATAGTAAGTTTAACTTTAATTTACACATTGATGTAACAGATTTAAGAACATTATAAGGACTATACGTCATTATTGTGATTAAGCAGTAGTTGCCGGCACTATTTCTTTTCGAACAAGTTATTCTAAAGGATCCTACTTTGCTGAACCGTGAGTTTAAGGGATGAACCGATTTCGAAAATCTCATTTTAAAATAGAAATAAAATTAGTTGTGCCGAAGAACCTATGCATGATGTTGATAAGATGAATTGGAGAACGTTTTTACGATGAGAAAATTTGTGAGGCAGCTAAATATTTTACTTCCAATTCAAATACGTTGCGATTTTAAGGGTTAAGTATTTTTCAATAAAATCATCCAATGATTGCTAGTGATAAAATTAAGGAAACATAATAAACTGATTTATTACCTATATTAATGGAAATATCATTAAAATTATGATATATTTGTATTATTATATAACCTAATGGAAAATTAAATTTTGATCTATTGTGATCGATTGAATACAATATCTATAATTACAGCACACATAATCTATAAGTGCAATATTGCGTCTTGCACGAAGCTGGGCGCCCTTGAATTATTTACGTAAACCCCAGACTATTAATTTTCCATTATAAAAAGAAAATATAATCTATCATCATTTTTATAAAACAAAAAAAATTTGGTATACCAACTCTTTTCATGACAATATGTTTGTTTTTTTTTGTAAATGTTTTTACGGCTCTGGATACGAATCCTTTTGAGCCTGACGATATGATTTTAATGCTAATATTGCCAGTTAAAATTATCAATATATAAATTCAATGTTTTGATTACAATTATTCTATAGGGTTACGTAAAAACATAAAAATAGTCTTCCTATAAATAGAACAGATTGGAAGATTTTTGACATGCAGAAATAGTGCTGAGGAATATACCTATATTTTAAAATATACTTGCAGTAAGTACGAAATATTTTCAACACAAATTAGAGTCACGACGAAGTTAGTTCGAAATAAAAAAGTATTTGATTTAAATATTCTTAGTATTTAAAATCATTATTATTTTCAAATACAGTAAAAATAACTGTGCCATAACGAACTATTGAAGTGAATCAAGTTCATTGATACGAGTTATTGCAGTTGCTTTTCGTGTTTGCATTTTGTCGTCTGACCTTCTATCGTTGCCAAAGATATTGTAATGAGTTTTATAGAACATTATACCAAATTGGGCTTTGTTCTCAAGAATAGACGAGATATATGCTAGCAAATTCGAGCTAAATAACATAATTAATGAAATTATATTATACTTTTAATCAAGGTAATGTTTTGTTGTTGGTAATTTTATTTAATTGTGTACGGAAAGGTAACTTTGGTTCATTGATTGGTATTTTATTGATAATTAAATTTTGTTATGTTAGTCTAAAGGCCGGTGTTTAATAATTAATTGCGATTGCCTTCACAAGGCATTTAAGGAACGTGCTTCTATTTTTTAGTAGGTAGGTATCTACACTGTTCAAATTATGTCATGAACTGTTCACAAGTACGTAGGTATAAGATACAACTGTAATATAGTTTATATTATATATAGTGAGGTCAGATTTTTTTTACAAATCATTTTATAATAATAGAAGTCATTTATTATCAGTATATCAGAGCCCACTGCTGAGCAAAGGGCTCTTCTCAGATGGAGAAGTTTTGAACATTAGTCACCACGCTTGCTCAAGACGGATTGGCGATTTCAAACTTATAATTGGAAGTTATAAGTACACGATGTTTTCCTTCACCGTCTTTCAGTGGTGTCTCTCTATCAAAATCACATTGGTACTTGCCAGGTTTCGAACCCGCGCCCTCATTAATGAGAGGCAGGCCTTTAACCTCTAGGCATCCACGAAAAAAAAGAACTCCTAGTTCTCACGTTATTCTAATACAATGTAAGCTTTAGAATCTAAGCTTGATCTTGTGGTCAATAACCAAGAATTATAACTGAGGGAAAAGGAAAAGTCACGACATTTATCTTCTCCATTGTACTCATAAACAAAGAGTCATTTTATAATAGTTTTGGGCCGTTTACGCGATCAATTCGAGATTATAAAGCAATAAGCAGTTTTAGAGAAACTTTCATCATGGGACCGATTCAAGGCAGCTCGTTTCGACATTTGACCTCATGACTGTAATTTGTACCATGAAATGGAACTGTTAACTTATAAGAATATTCATAATTTAGTCAACAACTATATTATTATTTGCAATAAAAAACCTGACAGAGACCTTCGTTAGAAGGCTCATGTCAAATTTTATAATTAGAATCGTTTTACAATAGCAATTGTTTCGACAATTTTTCCATGACCGTTCACAGTTACAGTCGAAGGCTTTACGTCTGAATAAAGTAATTGTTCAAAAAGGTTATCTTAATTTGAGTAAAAATTAAAAAAAAAACTTTTAATTCTTGCCATGAAACTATGCATCGTACCTATATTAAAAGAACAAGCATCTGTTATTCAATAATTATATACGTCATAACATAAAGCACGCCTCATAAATGTAATCTTATAATAAATGTAGAAATAGATTATATAAGAAATATGGCTGTAAATAAATAATTAAACAAATGAGAGTCACGAACACTAATAAAATATTGAAGTGTTTTCAGACAAGAATATAAATCAGGCTGAATAATAGATTTGATGCATCGGTTATATAAAAAAAATAATAGACGTCAAATCATAAAAGGTCGGTATAAATAAATCTATTCTTTGTCATGCGATACAAAGTGGTAACTTCATAATTCAAAACATAATATGGCCAGCGCTCCCCGCTGACGATTTCCCGTAATCACGATAATTTTACGTGCATTTATTATAGAATTATTTTTTCAAGAATCACCGCGGGTCATGTTTAAATGGAAGCATTTCGTTTTTAGAAACACTATTGTTTGTATAATTTCATTAGTAGCTGATAAATTATGAATTACTCACGTAATGATATAGATTTATTTGTTTGATAACACTACCATCGTTTGTTTAATGAATTTCTAAAAAAATATTTGAACATGACATTTCTTTCAAATTACATTTATTTATTTTTATTATATATTATATAGGTAATATAAATCTTGTAGTGTTCCATTATAAATGCCGTGATATTGAGATAATGATAATTGCTCAAGGAATATACCACTGAAATTAAAATTATAAATACTTTGTAAGAATTCATACATCATGAATAGAAATAGGGAAAAAATTAGAAGATAAAAACTTAGCTGTTAAAAGCAACAATCACTTATAAATTAATCTTAATTTGAAATATTTATTTTCCTTTTTTTTTAAATATTCTTAGAAGTTATATATATTTCTTTATTTAGGTATAATAAATATATTTTTTAATCTTTATTAACCTTTTTCTTAATATTTTTTTTTATACATATAGTAACATTTTAATTTTGTCATCTTTTATGTCCTTCTTAATTCGAACCAGATGTTATCTAACGTGTAAACTGTAAAGGAAACATTATCCATTCTACATAGATTATTCTTGGACTATCAGTCGAGATTTATCTGTTTGTATGTTAATTTAATATCTTAATTGTTATAAAAGATCCTTCGTTAATTCTGTATTTATTTTAATTGCAGAATATCTTTTCTGTAATTGTCATCTGTTATAGTTATACACTAGCTATACTGTAATATTTATTTGGGCTCCATTTTCAACCAACTGTCAAAAAGAAGTAATCAACTCGTTTTTTTATACATATTTTGTTTTTTACATAATAACTTTTTACAGAGTGAAGAGCGATTTCAATGTTTTTTTTAATTGTTTGAACAGTATGCTTAGACGAAGTTTGCATGTCTTGTTACCAAGAGTTTTCCATTTCTTAAAATCAAGATCTTTCCCAATTCAGTAAGCTGATTTAAATTTTAATTATATAATACGCAAAAAATTATCAATGAAAAACTTTTAACGTTCCGTATGTAGTGTTAAGATGCCAACTGGAACTAAGAATACTAAAGTTTAAAAATATAGTCATATATGTAAGTCTACCATTGAAATACATACATACATAATACATAAGCTAGTAAAAATAAAGGTTATTTTATGTAGGTATCTTGGTTTTTCTATTCCTATAATCCTTTCATTAATTATGTTATATGTTTACACGTTAACATTCTAATTAACAAAATATAATTGACACATTTTATTATAGAAAATTTGACACATTGTTAGTGAGGTACACAAAACATCACTCACAGCGAAAACTTGAAGAACAAACATTAAATAATTTATATATAAAATAAGTTTAAATAACAGGATAATTAATAAATACTGCTATTAAATATATAAGGAATATAACCTTCTTGGTTTCCGTTTGTAAAATTTACGAACGCTTGCAACAAATCAGGTATCAATATAAATTTGTACAGGAAAATTAATTCGCTAACAACTAAAAGGAAATTCAATTAGGTATGTAACCCTCACTTACCAAAAGGAAGTACGATTAATACTTCCTGACCTGGTCACCCTTAGTAAGGAAACCTTTTTATACACAGACAAACAGTTTTTTATTACTGTCATTACGAGTTAGAAAAATTCTATTTATATACATAAATATGTATGCGTAAATATTAGATCTCATTATATATATATTGAAAATTAAGGCAACCTTTTTGTGTGACATTCATAAGTTTCATACTTATATGTATTTTGAGGCGTACTGATGAAGTGTAAGAACTTGTAGAGCATATGAGGCATTTGCTTACAGAAAGTTTGAGTTGTCGTTAAAATAACTCGGACGTATTTATAACTTTTAACGTATATAATGTATCATTAAAATAAAAATGATCTCTGTTATTCCAACACAAATGACAAATTACTGAATTAAATTTGAATTATAAAATCCTTATCTCCTCTATTATCTATTTTACTTCTATATCAAACTACACATTTTTAATTTGAGCGTAAACAAATAAAAACAGTTCATTGGGATTGGGAAAATGTGATTTCATACTTTCAAGAAAAAGAGAGAGCGTGTAAAATGATTTTATAACGTCAAGAATGGCTGCTTTAGGATTTGATAAAGATTTTAGTGGAACTGGTTATGAAACTACTGCTTATGATAATATTATAAAGCAGTATAACCTGTAAATGTTTGTTTTATCCTTAGAAAGTGTTGACATTTTACACCGTCAGTTTTGACGTTACTCAATACTCATTCGTACATCTTACTACATCTATGAATAAAAAGCTACTACGCAAATAATTTGCATTGCTTAAGAGGATTGTAAGAAATTGGAACAACCTAAATTAAGAATACCCCTGTATATGAAGCGAAACCTAATTAAAGCAGAAATTAGCAAACATTCATTATGTTTTGATTATACGTAAGACTTTAATATGCTCGTAAAAACTTCAAAGTTGATGTATTTATGAATGCGACGTTTGATTTGTTGAAGTCCCAAAACAACTCAATATTAAACAAACATTCGAAGACAATCACAACAATTCATATTTAACATTCTCATATATATATCAACCATTAAATTATACACTTTATAGTATTGGATTTTTGGAGCTACCTTATGCTTTTGCCAGACACATTATTCTTCCGCTAAGTATTCAATTGAAAAGCAAAATAATAAATATATGAAAATTTTACTATCATTTAAATACTTGCCTGTAGATTATTGGAATTGTTTCTATTGTTTTGTATTTTAAATCCATAAAGATAAATTTATAGGCTCATCCCGTTATGGTATACAAATAAAGGTTTACATAGGGGTATTAAAAAAACTTTTACGATGTGTAGATAGAAGCATTACTAGAGTACTTATTTGCATTATCATTACAAAAAAAAACATAGAAGTATTAGGTTTTTTGTTATCACAAACATCCGTGTAATTTTATCAATGGATATCCTCGAAATTAATGGTATTTATTTAAAATCAAATTAAGTGACCATATCTCATTATATTTTATTTCAAGCACCAGACGAGAATAAAGAAGTGAGCAGAAAAACATTACTAATTTGTTCACAGGTCACAGACCATCATTGTAACCGCTACGCCAAATGTAATGTAGAATAAAAAGTATTCATATTATAAAATATATTCCAAAGGTTAAAAGAAATTAAGGTTTTTCTTTTATTTATGAAATAATTTTTATCTTTTGAAAATTTGGATCATTGCTACAGAATACAAACAAAAAATGGTCAAAAGACAAAATAGTAATTGTGTGTCTCATTATTTCTATATTTTATCTCCTTTTTTCTTACTTACTGTTAGATAATCACTCCTACGTTATAATGGCCGAAGTTCATTTTAGATAAGTTCGTGCCTTTATAAAATTATTTTAGTGAAAAGTAATATTTCAAGTATATATTAAACCTTCTTATTACTTTTTAGGCCTTCAGTTTTAGATATAAAATTAATTTTAATATTATTTTATTTATTTCAAGTTACATGACTCTTAGTTAAAATGACAATTACACAATTTGATAATAATTATGAAAACTAATAAACAACAAGAGTTAATATATAATAAAAGTCAAGATAAACTAATATTATGAAAATTAACAGAATATGTTAAGTATTAAATTAATTATTTAATGTACCTTAATAGGCTCTAAAAGGCTTTGGATATGAGTGTAGAATATAGGGATAAAATTTTAATATAAATCTGTATCTGTTCTAAAATTTAGTAATTTTTGCTTCAGCAAGCGTATAAGCAAAGTTTAGTCTCAGATCGAAAACTTCCTCTTCTTCCTCTACCTGGCAATTTCCCAGCTTTAGCCAGGGTCTGCCTTACATGTTGTGAATAGTTTTGGCTAATTGTTTTTACTACCGACCGCCTGCCTGACATCAACCCTCTTTGGGAATGCATTAATCAGTGATGTCTAAATACTCTTAGAAAGCACATATGACTTGGAAAAAACACATTGGTACTTGCCAGGATCGAACCAGCGCTCTCATGCATATGAGGCTTGCCATTTAATCACTAAGCCACTACTGACTTTTTAAAACTTCCTCTATATATATTGAATATAAGACTATTAATTTGTTCAGCTGAATTAAACAGATTTACAAATGTACTTTCGTATATAGCGTTTACACAGATTCTAAAACCAGTATTGGATACACAAATTAATTCTGCAAGTGTTGGTTTAATCCTAGAATTAAATAGGCATTTGGTACTTCAGTGAAAGTTGTTTGTAAACGGTACATAGGTATTGTTGCATCAGGTCTAAGTATACAAGCTTTCTCGTTAAATTTACTGCATCCTAATGATATATTCATTAAATTTATTTGACATTATGTCGTATAATATGTAAATGTACATTTAATAATTGTTGTAAATGAAATAAATGTTTTACATATACTATGCAAAGTTCATATACCTACATTTTTCTTTTTAAAGACAGTTTTAGTTACTAATCTTCTATATCTAATATATAAAATTCTCGTGTCACGGTGTTCGAACTTGAACTCCTCCGAAACGGCTCGAACGATTTTCGTGATCCTTATCGAGGATACTAACCAGGGAGGAGAATCGGCCAACATCTATTTTTCATCCCCCTAAATGTTAAGGGTAGTCCACCCCTAAATTTTTGTTTTTATTTTTTAGGCAAAATTTTTTGTTTTTATTTTTTTATGACACAGTCTAAAAAAATACATACAACCCTAAATTTTCACCCCTCTGAGATCAACCCTTATTTTTTATTTGTTAATTTTGTGTGATATTTCTTGATTATAAGGCGGTACGAAGTTCGCCAGGTCAGCTAGTATATGTATAAAAATGGATTGCTGTTCCTTAGTCTCGCTAAAACTCGAGAACGGCTGAACCGATTTGGCTAATTTTGGTCTTAAAATACTCCTGGAAGTCCAGAGAAGGTTTAAAAGGTGAGAAAAATTGAAATAATTGCCGAGAAAACCCTAAAACCAGCCCTTTTCTATTTCCCATACAAACGTTTTTTTTTTTGACATTAGATTCGACAACTAACTAATATGTCAATCATTCTGTTTGATGGAAACAGGAAAAACCTGATTATTTATGGCCTCTTTATAGACGGAATAGAGTTCGCCTGGTCAGCTATACATATATTACTCATGACAAAACTAACGCGGACGAAGTCGCGGGCAAAAACTAGTATTACTATAAATGTAGACATTATACCATTGTTACAATACAATAGTCCTTATACTTTATCACAGGTACTTTAATTTTGTGATAAATTGATACTTCACTTATTAAATACAAATAGCCTGATTTTCTGTCGAGTATTAAGAGTTATAGGATGCATATGTTGACGTAAGTTGTGGATTATCCATTAGATCCTGTATGTTTTTCTGTTTGGCAAAAAAGTTATGCCAAATATAATACGATAAAAAATTGCATTACACGAATCAAATTACCGTGACACCTCCATAACATGATAATGAATATTTCAAAGGCGAATATTTTAAATAATTTTGAAATTCACATCCGCGTTTAATGAAAACGAAGAATATTTAAAAAGAATTATATTAAATTAAAGTCAGGATAGTTGGATATTTATTATATGTAAGCAATAAATATTGTATTGTTTTAAACATTAAGTGAGAACTTTAAAAAACAAAAGATTTTGAACACGTGCCCGTCATTGTCGTGATTCGTATTTCTTTTCGTAAAATCATCCGTTTCTAGATCCGCTATTAATGAATAATGTAGTATGTATGTTTATGAAATCACAATGTATAACGTGTATACTTGTCATTATTCTTAAAATGTTATCCATAGTATTCAATTAAGAAATCCCTGCTTATATCAGACTTATAAAATAAAAAAGGTGCTGTATTTTGCTTAATAAATATTTGTTCCTAGCAACAATATAATCTTCCTTCCAACTCATTTTTAAAGTAAGTGACCATGTTTGTTTTGGCCTTAAAACAATTATTGTTTCAAAATTTAGTGGCCGGAAAACGGTGAGGTAAAAGAAATATAAAAATGTTCTCATCACTTTGACATTGACACAAGATCTTTTTAAATAAAAAAATATTGCGTTTAAAAGTTTAATGCCACGTCCGTGTTTTGACACTTTCCTTGTATAACAATAAGTTTTTATATTAATGTTCTTAAAGTGTTTGATTCTTGGTTTAAGATATATGTGACTTATGAAGTACCACTTAAATAATGAATCATAATAATAGTGATTATTTCGAGTAACATGCTCATCATTTTAATGAAATATGAAACATACCGGGCATTTATAAAATAATTAATTCATGACGGTCTTTGTGAGTTAAATTACTTTTAAGGAAAATATAGATATTAATTGTAAATAATGGGAACAATTAATTCCTAAAAACATGAGAACCGCAACTTTCGTAATAGTGAGTGAGAATTAAAAAATGCAATAGAGGAAGACAAAATACTTTATAAATATTTTTTTTATGAAAATGAAATTCTTATTATTAAAACTTCTTATATTAGAAAAATATTTTACACCGTCTTGACAATATTTACATTTATTTACAAATTTTAATTTTAAACATATAATATAGTTACACGAAAATTTGTGATTAGACGCCTTAAAACAAAAGAAGATTTGGCTTAACAGATTTTTGTTAGGGTAATAAATAATGAGTTCAGGAAATATTTTTAGATGTACTTCAAATGTTGTATGGTACAAAACAAATCAGTCACTTTAATTAATTATTGAAATATACCTACTAATTATATTGAAGATCATTTACATGTTGCGTGAGCGAAAAGAATTATGTTGTATTGGAATGAAATACATTTGAGATGTGGATGACATCCAATTCTGTGATGAACACGGATGACAAATAATTACTCAAAACATTTACGATAGCGCCAAGATATAATAACCAATATTATGAACCAACAAGAATTATTGTATTATATATATTTAAAGTTAACTTAATCTAATTAATTAACAAATAATCTTAATTCAAACTTATACATCGTTCTTGCATTTCCTGCAATAAATATCAGAGCAAACTTTTTAAGAATTAAATTTTGGTTAATATTGTATTTTATAAATTTGAAAATTAATGAATTTTATACAGAATTATATAATCATGTTAATTGTTATATATTAAGTTAAAAATAATTCGATTATAAAATTATGATAGATTTTATTTACCAAAAAAAAATTTATGCTCTACAAATTTATATAACTTTCGATAAAAAAAAATCGTATTGTAAGTGAACTAAATATTGTATGCCCTTATCTAACGTAAAAAGTAGTCATAAAGCTTTCACCAGCAGTCTTGTGGGTAATAAAGAAAGGAAGTTAGGTATTTGTTTTACAATTTGAAAGTTAAATCTAAAAAATATACCCATTATTTAAAAAAAAACATAAAATAAAATCATTAACAATATACTTATCATAGATAAAACACGATTGTGAATTAAAGTTTTAAAAATTCAATAAAAACACAACATACCTTGTATAAGCGTGTAAATGAAAACAGCTGATAGAACACACATTATGTCACGACTATAACACTATTTAATTTAATAAATGCAACTATATCTCTACCGGTTTTCTTAACAATGCATCCACTAATAAATTTCTATAAATGTAAAGTGCATATTTGATCCGCAAGCGACGGTTGGACGTTGTACGAGCGCCGCGTCACTAGTACTGTGAGACACGAATCATTTCCCACTATATAAATGCCCTACAATTTATGAAAGGACAACAGATGTTTCACAAGTGAAATTTTCCAGTTATAATACGACTATGGATGTTATATTATGAAAATATAATTCCCGTGACCCCACTTGTACTGAATGAGACATTAATGATTAACTTATTAAGTAGATAAGCGTTCTTTGTTTAAGTTAAATAAAATAATTATTAATATGAAGTAAATTAAACAATATATATTCGATCGTTTGTATACGAAAAAACTTTAATTGTAGCAAATATTTTAAGCTTGTAATTCTAACTGTTGGTTAATAAAAATCATATTCGAATCATATGCTTAAATCCCCGTAACATTTTATACTTCTCAATATTACGAAAACACTTAAAATCATTAAATTATTTTCAAATATATTTATAATTTTATATTATTAAAATATATTTATAATTTATAAGTAAAAACTGTAAAGAAACCACGTGAGTCAAAGGTTACAAGATACAAGGACCGTGGCGTCGAAAAAATGCCTAAAAATATTGAAATTTATACCTAGAATATATTTGAATTATAAATTTTATTTTTAATAATATTATATTCACTTCACAAATTTTTAATACAGATTCTTCCTGAAAATAGTCACGTTTTTGCTTTCTCCAAAACATAATTTATTACTTTTATACAATTTTATACCACGTCACTAAAAAAATATAGGAATATATTAAGATTTAAAAAGGAACAATTGTAATAATTCTATTCTAAATATTCAGTAAGGTTTTTCCTGGTCAGATTTTTTTATTTATATACATCATATAGGAAAATGAACCAAAATTCTTTACTTTTTGTTTAAATAAATAACATCGTAACGACAAACGATGTTTTAAAAATATGACAATTATTAGACTAAAAAAAAACAATAATTTTACTTAAGTAACAAGAATTTTAAGTAGGAAATTAGGTTAGGTAAAAATTGTGATCAGAATTTGGGGATAGAATTAATGTCAAAACAAAGCAAACATTATTCCAATATGCAAGGTGTAATTGGCAGTTTTATGTATAAATTAAGGTATTCTAGGAAGTAATCGCGTTTTCAGTAGATTAACTATAAACAAAGAAAAAAATCTAGACTAGAATAATGAAGCGATATCATTACAGATGTGAAAATTGTTTAATATATTTGATGACTTCATAATGGTTTAAATTCATTAAAATAACTCTTTCGTAAGTTATTGACTAAAATATTGCTTTTAGAAAAAATAAAATTAAATAGAAAAGATAAAACAGATAGATCAAAATCGTTTTATTTATAAGTACATTTAATTCTTTTTAGCACAAATATCTTCCAACGTTAATTAAAAGTTACTCTTTATCACGAGATATATTTTAATACCACCTACACGAGTGCCTCTCCTCACATGTAATTGGTGATTTCGTTCATTTATTTGTTCCGTATTCTTTTAAAATTCTAATGAAGCACCATCAATGCCTAGAACTGATCGCACTCATTGGAAGGCCGAATATTTACAACTATATCCATTCAAAATGTTTCATGTCGTGTTATTTTAACTGTAAAAGAATCAACCGACAATGTATATTTTGACTTCAAATTCACAATAGAAAAAGATTTTAAGTAGTTTGTATATTAAACAAATAATAAGTATTATAAATCGTAATTTGAAGAAATAATACTTTCTTCAAGTTTCTTACATTACAAAGGATACTACTAGGTACTACAAATAAATTCTGTGTATGTATAGGTACATACTATTTATAAAAATAACATTTAAAATATTGTTTTTAATTAGAATAAAAAAAATTCCATTAAGTCCTCGTACATATCATTCCAGAAAAACATTAGATCAGTTGTTTTATTGTTGAAGAAAATATATAAGGTACCTGGGTCGAATATGGCCACCTTAAGGTTTGGTATGCTTTTTTAATAATAATAAAGCTAAAACAAGAAAGTTTTAGCACTGATTTCTAAAGCGTGGTTATTTATCTTTACAAAAAAGGCAAAAAAAATGTAAAGACTTCAAATGATAAAAAAGTATTTGCAACATTTTAAAAAATATAGAAATTGGCCATATTTCCGACGGAGGAGGTAAATACAGGGTGACTGGTGAATTACTATCGATTCTTGAGGACGTGATATTTGACGATCATATATGACAAAATAAAAATTAATATAACATAAATATTAATAAACTTTTAAGTAAAGTTAACCAAAAGTTATGTAATTAATTACGCATCGTGTGAGCACCCTACAGATTAGGTATACACACACACACGCGTGCAGCGGCGTGGTGTTGTATCAGCACGCCGCCGCACGCGTCCACACTTGGAACACTTGGAACGTGTCCACACTTTATTTATTTATACGGAAATTTGGTCAAAAATTAAGTACCTATTTTTTTTACATAATTCAAATGAGAATCATGTACCGAGTATTCTCCTTAAATATTGATAGTAATTCACCAGTCACCCTGTATATTTACTGTATGAATTAGTTAGTTTAAAAACTTCTAAATAAAATGAAATAAAAATAGTTATTATATTTTAATAGAAGATTTATTTAAAAAATAATCTCGTCCCACCATCGAGTCTCCATCTGACGCTGAAATGTAATTTCGATCACAGAATGCCTTTACTCATGTACGTAGTACACGTTGTGTCAATGGGTATCCGACGTTGCACAGGCGAATAATACGGGATGCTAAAATCTTCTCTTGTTCAGGGTTAACACATTTAAGGTTGTGTTATCTATACTAGTATTATAAAGCTGAAGAGTTTGTTTGTTTGTTTGAAAGCGCTAATCTCCGAAACTACTGGTTCGAATTGAATAATTCTTTTTGTGTTGGATAGTCCAGATATCGAGGAAAGCTGTGGGCTATATAACATCACGCTACGACCAATAGGAGCAAAGATATAGTGGTAAATGTGTAAAAAACCGGAGAAATTATTTCATTTTTGAAGCCCTCCGTTGCGTGCGCCGTGAAAACGGTTCAAGATACACAAAAAATATGTACTAAATAATAATAGCTCTTTTAATGATCTAAAAAACAGTCCGCGACGGTATACGTCTATCTTTTAAGATTGACTCACAAAAACCGTTTTTATGGTACCTAATTGGGTCGAAATAATTTGTTTAAGTTGTATCAACATAATAATATTAATATTTATTCAAATAAACAAATAAATATGTTGTTGGTTAAGAGTACTTCATTGTGAATAAAAAAAATTATAGTTTTTATCCTGAAAATTCTACGGGAACTCGACCATTCCGAAAACCCCGCAAGAACGGGAACTATGTGGGAAGAACCAAGAATCTGCCGGAAGTCACTATTCCACGCGGACGAAGTCGCGGCAAAAGCTAGTAACTTATAAAGTCACATCTACACCTAATTTACTGTCATAGTTGAGCTCAAATACGATAATAATTGTATTTTTGTTTTTATATGTTTTATATAGAAGATTTGTTTGTACATAATTTAACAAGTATTTGTTATTCTTCACCTTTGTCTAATAAAACAAAGTGAGGACGCATCTCTTATAATTGTCATTAAAAAAGCGGAATACTTACTATATAAACAATACTTCCTTTTGATAATAAACAGAAGGTAGTAAGGCACGTTTAATTTCTATAATAAAATATGTTGACTTTATTAATTAACGACTGAAATATAAATAAAATAAGTCATAATTACTGAGTTCTCATCAAAAATAAATTTCTTTAAAAATTCGTATGCATATTATTTACCTATGTACTTACTATATGCCATCAGTGATTTTTAAATAAGTATCTTAATTATTCATTATTATTTATTCTCAGAAATGTTTATACCTACCAGTAGTTTAAAGCTAAATGAATTATACTTATTTTTCTATAATATATATTTTTCCATAACTCGAGGTAGCCTTATATAAAGCAATAGCTTTCCACTATTGCATATATAGTGGAAATAGGCTGATTTAATTAGATAAATTTTAGCCTCTATACCATTTTTAGTATGATATATTTCGTCGAGTTTTATAACATTGACATTTAATTTGTTTAGTGACAATCCAACCTGGAATTTCTGTAATATTTAGGATTATTTCAGAATTTTAAAGAAAGAAAAGATTGCATTAATATTTATGGGTTATTTTGAAATAATATCCAGAAACGCTGGCTTAAATTTATATTTATTAATAACTTATAAATTGTAATGGATATACATATTTGAAACCATTCAGAACATTTACGCATTACCTCAAGGAAAGTTGTTCCAGAACATTTATAATATCGGCGCCTGTACACTGGCGTGCTGCGCTCAATGGCGCTGTACGGAGCTCCGGTGTGGGCCGGTGCCCTCACAAGGCCGAACGTGGCTGCGCTGCACAGAGTGCAGCGCGTCATGGCGGTGAGGGTGGTACGGGCATACCGCACCGTCTCCCATGAGGCGGCTTGCGTGCTGGCTGGGACGCCTCCGTGGGAACTGGATGCCCAGGTTCTGTCGGAGGTGTACCACCAGCGCGTTCGAGTTCGATCCCGGGGTCCGAGTCCGGACCGGGATCGGGTGGAAGGTTGGCGGCGCTCCTTGATCGCCTTACTGCTTCGCCGGTGGAAGCGGAAACTCTCTGAGCCAGTGGCCGGGTTGCGAACCGTGGAGGCTATTCGCCCGCTCCTTAAAGAGTGGGTGGACCGCCGACACGGTTCCTTGACCTTCCGGCTGGTGCAGATCCTCTCGGGGCATGGTAGCTTCGGGAGGTATCTGTGCCACATAGTCGGGAGAGAGCCGACTGCGGCGTGTCACCATTGCAGTTGCATGGATGACACGGCCGATCACACCTTGGCGGAGTGCCCTGCGTGGGCTGTAGAGCGTCGCCAGCTCACCACAGTAGTTGGCGCAGACCTATCGTTGCCGGCTGTGGTTCAGGCCATGGTCGGTAGCGAGAGGGCCTGGGAGGCGATGGTCAAGTTCTGCGAGCACGTGATGTCGCGGAAAGAGGCCGCAGAACGTGCACGGGAAGACGACCCCTCCTCGGCGCCCTTGCGTCGACGTAGACTGGGTCGAAGGCAGCGGGCATATGCCCGCGACCTGCCTCCCCAGTGAGGAGCCTCCGGGCGTCGGTGGGGAACCGGCGTCCGGGTAACATAGGCCTGAGTAAGAGCGGCGTGTTTGGCGTTCCCGGCACGCTGCTCTTGAGTCGGAGGGGTGGTGTGGTCTAGCCACTGATACCCCTGCCGATGGCGGAGTCCCTTTCGGGACTTGTGCGTAGTGAGCGGAAGCATGGGTCGCCGTTCCCGCTCACTAGCCTACGCACTGCGCAGAGAACGCCGAGGAGTTTAGTGGGTGGAAATCCCACACGCCCCCGCCGTGTTTCCCCCGCGGCGGGAAGTCTTTGAAAGATTCTCCTCGTTAAAAAAAAAAAAAAAAAAAAAAGAACATTTATAATAATCTCAATAAATTATTGTGTAAATTTACTGAGCAATAACTGTAGTGTTTGAATAATTTAAATATTATCTTATATCCTATTCATATTATTTCAATAAGATATCCTCATTTCATATTCTCTATCGGCCTCGATATTTTCCATTTTCCTTTATTTTTATTATGTAATATTTTATTTCACATTTCTTTTTTGTATCATTCCTCGTATAATTTATATCCTCTTATATTAAAAGGCCGGCCGTATTTTTTCAAAGATTGGTTAAAAATACATCTTTAGAATTTTACGCGCGTTCCTATAAATGTAGTCAGAATAAAAGCGTTTCATGTAAGATATATTTTCCAATAATGTACAAACATACGTAGATCATAAGAATTGGTTAAATAAACGTAACAGAATCGGAGTGTCGCCAATTCCTCTATTATTGTTTCTAATTAATGAAAACACTCAAAAATAGCAATAGCTCGATTTTCACTTTTAATTTTTCTACTAGTTTTTGATCAAAACTTCGTCTGCGTTATCTTTTTTGGACTCGGAAATATACACATTCAGTGTTAAAATCATAGTCATTGTGACTAGCCACAAGCACTGTCTATAGTCTGTCGCAGGACTTAATACACAATACAAATATTATGACGAGATCCCGCAGGAAGCATACCATATTCCAGGATAAATTTTATATAGCCTATCTTATGTATGTAAAGTTTTATTAAAATCGGTTAAGTCATTTTTGCACGAGCCCACCAAAAATCGTACATCACAAACTTTCGCATTTTATATTTTACTACGGTAATTATTATAATTTTCTTATGAAAATAAACCGTTTTTCATAATCATGAAATGAAATAACAGTATTTTAAAACAATACTGTTTAGGTTAGGTTTAGAGATGATTTATTTCCCATTAAGAACAAAGTTCACTTACATAGGAAATTTAAACTAGTAACATAAAAAATGTGGAACGCTTCACGATTTTGCGTGTCATCCTTGCGCAGGGGCCATGCTAATCTTCTCTGTATCGTTCCAATTTTAGTATATGTACTGCCGAAGCGAGTATACTGTTTCGTAGCTATATTCATATTATAAATTGATTATAAGGTTTCAGAATAAAAGATATAAGTGGACTTCACACATTTATTGTATTTTTGTCTAATAAAAATACTTTATAATAAAACTATCATATTATAAGGATATATACAGCAATTGACAGTCTTGCTGGTTGTACACACCCACCCAAACACAATATTCTCCATAATGCTTTATAGTGCATATTTTTCCAACAACCGAAACATAGTAACCTAAATTTACAGCCCTATAGCCATTAAAATTAGTTTTATTAAAGAAAATTTTTAATGAATTTGCCACAAAAATAAAACATATATATATTTATAAAACACCATTCAATGGATACTCACGTATTGCACTGTTGAAGCAGATATTACTATAAATAATCCAGTTAAACATATAATGGTTGTCGATGTTCGACCCACATGAAATGGGTGTAGCAAGCGTATTAAGTACTAAAACGTTTAGGCACAACAATTTATTATTATTATTATTCTGTGACAGCTCCTCACAACTAATCTATAGCACATAATCAATTTAGAGTCTACAAATTCATTGTTGACATTAAAATAGCTTACACGTTAAACATCTATACAATTATATAGATAAACTACGGAATCATTCAAATGAAATGTTTTTCAAAAACTTAAAGAGAAAATAAAATCAATCAATCAATGAAAACATATAGAACTGTTAATACATTATGTGCTTTGCAATGCTGCGTTCTGATATTCCAAAATGGTCTACTTAAACTAATATATTATGGTATATACATAATAACTTAAATTGGCTAAATTATTATAAGGTCAAACTCATATGTAACATTCACCTTTAATATGACAACAAGGTGTTGTAATGTACTTAATAACTGTATCGATGGTTGTATTGGGAATCATTTATATAAAAAAATCTTTAACTATTACAAATTGCAGCTTGTATGAATAATACTTTGTATTAAATATTGCCTTTAATAGAATGAAGAGAAACACAAGTCAGCATACTAAGATATTGTATAAACAAAGAAATCATACAATTTCTTAGACATGAATAGAGTAAGAAATAGTTTGGTAAGTGTAACTCATGTTGGACATACAATTTCACCTTAGCTCCTGTGTTATATGTAAAACACCATCACTATATAACAAAACTAAGGATCATTTTAGCATTTCAAAAAATATATAAATTATTATTATTATTTTTTTTATATAAATCTATTTTGTCATTTCATCAATACTACTTACCGTACTAATAATGTGGAACATTCTACGTTACTACACACAGCATACATAGTATGTACAACACTTACTATATACAAAAATATAATGGTGGCAAATGTAGCATTTGGCTGACAGCCATCGACGAACACGCGTAAGCATTTCACATTGTATATATCAAATATAAAACATCAAAATATATAGCATTCGCAATTTATAACCACAGTGACGGTTGTATGAAGAGCGCCCTCTAACGAAAATAGCTGGTAACTATACAATCTTATTGTCAAAGACTACATTTTGCACCAGTAAAGTAGTTCAAAGCGCATCCTAGCGATACGATTTTAAATCGTTGTTAAAAAATAATAATTAATTTACATATAGTTGGAAAACGATTAGATTACAAGATAGCCGTGGTTCATCTATCGAATAATATTTCTAACACACCGCTATTTCATTACAACAGTTACGCATACATAAAAAATAAAATGCCATATTATGAACAATTTCGTGTCATACATACATATCATTAAATTAAAGGTGAATGATTTACAAGCAGACAATCTTCCTTATTTTTTTTTTAATTTTCATTAAATAAAACTTAAATCTCTTATAAAGCTATTGTACTTATTTTGCGCGATCGGGATGTTATGTATTCATTTTGATATGTTCTCATACTAGTGACATGATGCAAAAATTGTGTGAAGCCCGTGAAATACAAACACATAGATAGTTTAGTTTAAAATAGCATTACGCCGCAACTACTGTCATTCATCTATACACCATGTCACAAAAATATTCACTTTAACCTTGTATATTAATATAACCATAAATATATTTATTTGTACATTACACAAGAGATTTTTTTTTTTATATAGTATTTACAAATAAAAAACAACATTCCGCCTCTTAAATCTATTCACAAACTAACTAGGGCTGTAAAATGTATAGCTGTCATGGAACCACATATCAGTAATAAAAATAAAAAAGTGCAACCCTAAATATTTACATATAAAGAGATTGCAGATTAAAATAAAATTTGTGTCATCTAAATGATTTTAATGTAAGTTGTTTTCTAGCAATGTTACCTGTAAATTAATATTTAAAACCTTTTATTTATATTCCACCATACTTATAGCAATCTTATTTGATTCCATGACAAGTACACCATTAACTAAACTCTTACATAACACAATTTAAAAATAAAACATTTCTGTTATATTGTCATCAATTTTGAAGAGCATCTAAATTACTTAAATTAAAAAATCTAGAACCTACGCTTTTAGTTCGAACACTTTCTGAAATAATTTCAATATACTACAAGACTAAGTCTTCAGGTTTAATGCTTCATTTGAACTTTTTATTAATTACTTTTTATATGTATTCCTCATTGGCCACAAACTCTTTATGATTCATAGTACACACACGTATATATTGTTTGGTATATAAATACTGCCCTGAATGTACATTTACTATGATCAGCCTTTATTAGAAATATTTATTCCATAAAGACGGCATTCGTAAAGCTACTTTCGTAATTTCGTGTTGTATATGACCAAAATTAAGTAATTAACATGTTACTTAATCCCTTTTATTGCAGTTTTCTGTTTTAACACAAAATATTGACAGATATTTTAAGTTAGAATGTAATTTTTTAAATATATAAATTTATAATATATTTGAGAATATAATAATACAATAAATAAATAATAAATGTTAAAATTGCTGTGCTATAAGTATATATTGCGTTATAGTTGATGTTTTGCTACAACAATTGTAGATAATATATTAGTAATGAATAGTTAATGTACTACAATATTGTACCGGTTCTGTTGTGAAAATCTGTTTGAAAGTTATTATCACATGTGAAACAATATGCTTTACATTTGGACACATAGTCTTAGAAGATAATATTTGTTACAACATCGTATACTTTAAAGCTGAAATAAATACAAGTAGATTTTAAATAATAATAATATATATAAATTGTTACCTTAGCTCAAACCAACTACATTTCCAAAATTATTACTATGAAAGTTTACCGCCAGGCGGTTCTGTGATTTTGTATAAAGACATCAATCCTTTCTATATAAAACAAAATTAATATGGATACTAAGTTCACATTCTTATTTTGGACAGTACTTAGAATACAATGAAATATTTGACTAAATGATGTAATTATAGTATATTATATTGTTGATAAATGTGTTTTTTAAGAGAATAAACAAAAACCTTACTAAACCATGTTGATTTTTTAACATTCTATATGAATTATGAACAGAATTATGTTTAGTATGTACTGATAGTAAATATTTACAATTGTAATGTGAATACTAATATTGTGAATAGTTATGTTAATTCATCAATTCAACATAAATGTTTATGGTAATCAGTATGACTTAATTCAAAAATCTAATTGTTTAATCCCTGAGCTACATCACACACTGACATTGTTTGTTTGTCGTGAGAAACAGTTATTGTAAACTCAAATAATCGTATCCTCATCATATTTGATTGTGGTTATGATTTCATCATTTAGTCAAATCTTAACCAAAGTATTATCAACTTTGATTATCAAGCCAAGTATGTTTCACCTGTATAATGTTATAGTTTTCTTGGTCGTGTTAGTCGCCTCTTCTTTCTATCGGGAGTGGTGGCATCAGCGGAGGCTCTGCGTCGTGACGGCGGCGTGCTTGTATCCTCGTTGCTATCCTTGCTATTGCTGTCTTTTACGTTGCTATCCTTGTTATTGCTATCCTTGCCGTCTTTGTCTTTGACCTCGACTGGCGTTTCGACAATTTTACTCCCACTGGCGGTTTCAACTTCATTTGTCTCCGTACTTGAACTGGCTGCCCACTGTGAATTTAATAAGTCAAAGGTAATCATATAGAAACATTTGTGAATAATTTGTAATTGGTAATAAAATGCAGAATGAGGCACTATACCATAGTTTAATTATATTAATTTAATGAATATTTAGACGTTGTGAAAGCATTTACACTTATATTGTTTTACTTAAAAACACTTTAAACCAAGTTTCCCAGCCAATGGAATCAATATAAAAAATTATAACAATGGTTAATGGACCCACATTTACACCAAATCTCAATTACCCAATAAACATTATAATTAAAAATAAGACGTTAATGTAAGGGTTATCTCACAAAGATATTCAGGACACCGCCTTAATATTACTCAACAAACACATATACATAATGTTAAATTAAATAAATCTATGTTTAAGAGCCGAATTATTGAAGTTTTAACATTAGCTGTAATTTTACCATCAAATTGGTGATTAGATTAACCTATTACTTAATGTGTATATAGTTAAGAATATCGTCATCAGCCTATCAGAGCCTACTGCTGAGCAAAGGCCTCTTCTCACATGGAGAAGGTTTGAGCATTAATTACCACGCTCGCTCAAGAAGGGTTGGCGATTTCAAACTTATAATTGTGAGATTATAAGTCTAGGTCTCCTCATGATGTTTTCCTTCACCGTCTGTCAGTGGTGTCTAAGGCTAGGCGCGCACTACGAGTTTTTGCCGCGCGGCAGAAAAACCAGCGACATTGTACCGTGCGGCAAGACAAATAAAAATCTACAAACGCGCGCACTACGGTTTTCTGCCGCGTCAAAATTACAAGTTTTAAAATGGATTTAGTAGAAACAACTTGTATTTGCGCTCTGATAATAATTAATTCGAGCTCGAAGAAAGAAAAAACGATTTTGGATTCATCCTCTTATTCGAAATCGTTTAAACGACGGACAGTTTTCTAAAATATTTGCCGAACTTAATGATTACCCCGACAAGTTCTTCAAATATTATTGAATCCATAACTTCACTAATAAGCATTTCAATATTGAACTCTTCATCAAGATCATTACAATTAATTGACGTAGCCATCGTTGCTTTCGAAATGCAAAACAAAATAAGTATACCAAACAGCGGCGAAACGTCGTGTAGTGTGAGCATTCAAAGCTATTCAAATATGTTACAAAAAACGATGAACCACCGCGCCGCAAGCAAGTTGTAACTTGTCACAGACATTTCGCCGCTGCGGTGGCTCTGCCGTCAAGTGCGCGCAATACAATTTAAAACTGTTTGGTACAGTATTACAGTGCGACATTATGCCGCTGCTCTTTTATGCCGCGCGGCGAAAAACTCGTTGTGCGCGACTAGCCTAAATATTCTTAGAAAATACATATTGACTCGGAAAAATCACATCGTTACTTGCCAGGATCGAACCCGCGCCCTACACGAGAGGCGGGCCTTTAACCACTAGGCCACCACTGACTTTTGAGTTAAGAATATGTAAATTATTAATTTTATTGACCTGTAGTGTAGGTGCTGGTGATAGTCTCAACGAAGCCCCACACTCCGCACATAGAGGAGGCACGGCCGGTGAACGGGAACGCCAGTACTGTAGCTCTGTTTTACATTTGTTCAGCTCCTGTAATAAAACAATACGATTTTAATAAGTAGTATACATAGAATATGTTAGACATTTGTTTTGTATATTGATTATAATAATCAATGGTTATTGCTATATTATAATTTACATGTTACTGTTTACATGTAATAGATGTTGGTACAGAAAATATGATGACATGAAGTATGTATTAATGAAATACGAAGCATGAACACTTCAATTTCTTAACTATTCTGATTTATTCAATCATATTTTATATTTAAATATTTGTCAAAGAATTATCAATACTTAATCAAGAATCATACTGAAACAAGACATATTTGTAAAGAAATATAACATACAACAGTTACATCTCCAGGAGTTAAAAATCATTTCAAACATTTAATTGATTAAATGGCCCTCATGTGACTAAAAACAGTTTTACTGTTGCATTAGTTATAACTAATGATAGTGAATTATACGTTATACACTATGTAATGTACTAATATTGTTAAAAATTTTAATTTACATGGAATTTTATTAACAATATTTTATAATTCCTGAACTTCCAATAAGACAAAAATTTCATAAATACATTTCTTACAAGATATGTTAATTGTAAACTACATACAATCATAATATATTAAATGACAACAATTTCACTTCCAGAACCATAATTCCAAGGAGGTAAGTATTGAAGTATAACTATTTTGGTATTTATGTATATTACCTGTAATAAAGTTTGAAATTTTCTACTGGTCTCTTCATTCTTCTTATCATAGTCGTCCAAACGGTTCGCGTATTCCAGAGTTTGTTTCTGTTGTTCAGCGATCTGTTTCTGTTGTTCCGCGATTTGTTTCTGTTGTAACGCAGTTTTACGTTTACAACTCCTCAGATCGCTCCGTAAAGCCGACAGTTGATCGTTGTACCTGAAAAATGGATTGTTATAGAAGTTTTAGAATTGTTTTGTTATAGATAGATTTCTGAAAGGTACAACGTGTATAGCATGCATATTTAGTGAATGTTTTGCAGTTTCGTCGGGGACCCGTATGGTACGCGTCAATCAAAACCCGCATACGATGGATAAACCAGAATCAATAATTTCGAATTTTAAAGAAGTTATTTACACATATTAGGTATTATAATGTAATTTTATTCTTTACATAGCCTAGACTTTTACAGTGGCTTAGTTAGTGATGTCTTCAGTACTGTTTAAATAGATAATTAATGTATATTGTATAATATATGTTCTTAATACATTTTGAAAATTAATGTTTACCAAGCCATAGCGACATATATATACCGTCTGTCGTGTGTCTTCATAATACATATATGCAAAAGTTATGATGTGCTCCCGTGACAAACTGCACGGAAAGTGGTCAATTAAAACCCACATATTATTCTCAGGTAATAACAATAATCATCATCATCATCATGATGATGATGATGATTATTATTCTCAGGTCTAAACACAATATAGTAGAAAGTTTCTTCAAAATCAATTCAGTATATTTTACTTAAAAACCACGACTTTCTGCTGTGCTACTTAATAATATAATGAAAAAATATATAATATGTGTGCGTGTGTGTTTGTATGTGTATATATGACTAACTTCTTCATTCCCTGTTTGATCCTATGTATTCTTTTCCTCAACACCATATTGCTCTGCGGCGGCGGCGGTGATGGTGGTAGGCTTTCCTCCATGTAGAGGTTCAGCGAGGACACGTGACGCTCTGATGTGTTACTCGCCTGTTGAGACTCAAAGCCACTGGGCGGAGGCGAATCCAAACACATGTAGGATTTACTCGACTCTCCCGCTGAAATTATATGAGACATACTGTTCAATTGTGGCTTAATCAACCTGTAGTGTAGACAATTCTTTTGAATCGTCTTATATATCCTGTTTATTATATAGCTTTATATGGCATCAAGCTTATACATTATGTATTGATTAGTTGATGTTCTTAAATAGTAAGTCACGCTCGACATAGATGAACGTTTTTTGTACATTGAAGCACAATTAGAATCAAATAGTACTCTTAACATTACGTAATCCGGAACTTATTCTGTATGGTTATTTAAGGAAAATTATAGTTTATTTTCATATTTCTCTTCAAATTACATATTTGAATTTATTAGTACAAATAGTTTTAAAAAATGATAAAATGTCAACAATATAAGACTCTGATGTCTAGTTTAATTATAAATGTGATAATGTTATATTTTGTTTCATCATCAGCCTATCAGAGCCCACTGCTGAGCAAAGGCCTCTTTCTCACATGAAGAAGGTGCGAGCATTAATCACCACGCTTGCTCAAGACGGGTTGGCGATTTCAAACTTAAAATTTGAAATTATAAGCCCAGGTTTCCTCACGACGTTGTCATTCACCGTGTGTCAGTGGTGTCTAAATACCCATAGAAAGTACATACGACTCGAAAAATCACATGGCAGGTTTCGAACCCGCACCCTTGTGCATGAGATCCGAGCGTTTAACCTTAAGGCCACCTCCACTTAAATTTTGTTTAAGCTGCAATTATTTAATTAATAAGTTATTAAAGAAAGTCACAGCAGTCGTTTGAAATGACATTACCATATGCTACAAAGATATTTATTAATTAATAAATAAATTCAATTCAAATCAATAAAAAAATATTCTCTTGCATACTTATATGTCATCTCTTTTAATGCCTTAAGTAACTTAAAATCATTATATAAATTGAATTACACTATCTAATAGATCACGTCGTATAAGAACTACTTCTGAGTAGCCTTTACGAATAGATATGTATATATATAATTTTTCTTACATCCAGTTATAAATATATCAAACATGCTCCTAACATTATCAGTATGATCATCTCGAATCTACATTTTTTTCAAGCGGCACTTAGTCTACTTTTATGAAAGATCTTTATATGAGGAGACTCGTTTGAGATGCATCTTGAGTAATAACCGGGTACGTAACTTATACTTATGGTATGAATTTTCATATGTTAATATTAAATTAAGATAAAAAACTTATAGTAAAAATCTCAATATAAAAGTATCTATTTGTCTGAACATATAAGAAATGTCTATTAAATGAAATGTAATACAATTTGAAATAGATTGTATAGTTGTACAAATTACGCTATTCGGAAGCATTGAGCCCTAAATTATTAATGGGTAGTTAGGAGCTATTACTTGACTCAAGTATCAGAATATACTGGTTTTGGTCTGATAAAAATAAATTTTATATATTATGTAGCAAGTAGAATTACGAGTTCAAAAGAAATTTCTTTTTTAGTTACTATAATAATACTTTTTTTAGTGGCCAGGACATAAAGTAGAAAATACTTTTTTAAAACACCATAGAGTATTTAATATGTATAATTTTATCTATAATTTATGTATATCTCATTTCCTTACATTGGTTAACCGTATTCACGGTTGGTTGCTAGCAATATATTTTGTTGATAATTACAATCGGTCAATTTGTGGCTTTCAAATAACTTATCGTAGCCAGATTTAGCTGTACGTAAATATTATTCAGTTATAACGTTGTTTGCTGGTGGTTTTGTGTTTCCAATCAACGAACATTACGAAATAAATTTATATTTTTCGCTTATTTTTTTCTGACAGTAATATTAATTTTATATAAATATTATTTCCTATATTCGTTGATAAGTATGTCAAAATAATATTCCGAAAAACACGATTATTTTATAGCTTTACATTTAATATCTAAAAAGATATAAAAAAATTGTTTAGTCATTGAAAAAGATATGTCTATTTTGTTATATATGTAATTGTAACATGTTTATGATGTAAGCAAAACAAATTATCTTTATGTAAACTTTTATAGTATCAATAGTAACGATAGTGCTACAGTCCTATCAAGTGTAGTTGTGAACGGCCAATGAGAGCACAATTACGCAGCATACATTAGTGGAACGTATTAAAGTATGAAGCTGGGCCTCTCATTTACCCGCGCAACAAAAAACTACGCCAGTCATGCTTCTATTAAGTAGCTTCCAGATAATACCTCAGATTTATACATATTCAGGTAAAAATGAGATCTCCAGGTAAAGTTTTGTATATTGGAATTCCGAGTGAAAATTTTCGGAAACGACGTTCCAAATTTAAACTTTTGAGTGTAATAGGAGCCAAATTTTGAGTAAAGAGGTTTTGATGTACACAAAACCTTTTTTTTTTCACCTCAAAAAGTCGAATGCTTTCTCTTATGTTTAGGAAAATATTTGTTATTAAAATTAGCAAGTTTTATATTGAATCTTATATTATTCTTTAACACAAAGAAGGGTAACATAGGTTTTGTACGTTTCCGTAGATACCGGCTATGACATCACTTTAACATTGTGTTATGTTGTACGCGAAGTGACTTTGAGTATTTCATTACGTAATTCCGACTTTGAAAAGACGGTAAATTGTTTTATGTGATTTAATAATTTTAACGAATTTATCATAATCTTTTAATAAACAATAAGGGGTTATCCATTAATCACGTGAGTCTTGAAAGGGGGGGGAGGGGTTTGATAAAAATCACAAAAATAACACAAGGGGGAGGGGGGGTGTAGTAAGATATCTCGTGTATTTATTTTTTCGTCTAACGCCCGATTTTTAAACAAATATTAAGCGGCATTGGTGTAGACATTTTTATTATGGTCCTTAATTTCAGAATAAAATAAGATTATAGTTTATACCTGTATTTAAATTAAGATAATATTCAGAAAATTTTAAGATTCGTTGTAGGTGCTAAAAATACACGTGATGTTGAGAAGGGGGAGGGGGGGTGGTCTTAAACCTCACTACGTATCACCAATGGGGGCGGGGGGGTTAAAAAATGCTAAAAAAAGATCACGTGATTAATGGACAACCCCTAATCTAGAATATAAAATTATAGAATAAATCTCCTTTTAAAAGTAATCTAAGCTCCTCTAGAGCCTTGAAAGTTAATAAAAAAACAAGTATATATATAAACATTTAAATAGCACAAAGCTTAATGAAGGGCTTTGTAGACTAAGTTTTATTTTATTGCTTTATCTTTCTTTGTTTGTTAAGGGTTAGCTAAGGCTTTACTGCGACCGTTTTGAAAGTGGTTCTACAAATAAAAGAACTATACGCCGTCCTTTGGGAGTTATTTGACTTTGTGGGTACAAAGATTCCAAAAATCTCAAGCTGTATATGTAGATTCTAAAAAGCACTTTATACCAAACGTGAAACCAAAAAAACTTCGTAATAGCATTCCATGAAAAATCTTAACGGACTTACAAACATGCGGTTTTTAGAACATGAAAAAAAAAAAGTTCTACGGTTCAGAAACTGGCAACCGAAAAGAAATAAATATTGTTCATTAAAAAAAAAACAACGTGTTTATGAACGTAGTTTAATAATAGACAAAGTGGGAGGTGACAATAATGTTACGGAAGTTGTTTAAAAGTTATAAACGTATTCATATTTATAGAACATACGTTAAAATGAACATTAACAAAAATGAGAGCATATTATTTTAACAAAATTATTCATAAGTTATATAGATATAAACGAAATACTATTGTAGAATCATTTTAAAATCATCCCGACTTGTGCCCATTGACCGGCTTGTGCGAACATTTTTTGCACTTTTAACGACAACGATCTCGAAACTAAATCCGGACTGAATACATTAGAATCGTGAAATCGAAACGAACTTAGAACATTCCTTGCTGATATACGATAAATATGTATGATACACGTACATTTTACGAATAAACCTATTCATATTTTCGAAACAAAGTTCACTTATACTTATGAATATATTTACATTGTGTAAACATCTTTTATTCATAATCGAATTATATGAATCGGGATTCAATCGAAATAAAAGTACTAAAACTGTTGTAGAAATATATATTTTAAAAGAACCCGTCTTGTAATCGAAACGTGATTTTATCGGAAAGTACCAACGAAATTTTATTCTTTTAAATAAAATAACAAATCGCCTTTAAAAATTACGAAAGAATTAAACAATTTTATTCTGTTTCGGCGTAATCTTTGGCTCCTTGCATTCAAAGTATTGCACACATTGGCATTACTTTGTACCAAATAACGTTTTCAAAATGGCCATGACAATATATAGCTTGGATTCATAGTATTAGTTACGACATTAATGACATAGCATTAATGTACAGTAAAAAGGTTTAATAATTACATTTATGACTCATAGAAGTAGTGCTTCTTTAAAATAATTCCATTATAAAAACCAACTAAATCACTTTCGCAATATAAGCACAATAAAATTAAAAAAGAAGAAAAATATAGCTTTATCTTTAAAGAAAATAAGTCGTATAATTGAAGAAACAAAATTGATATAACTATCTGACTAAAAGAGTATGTATATATGAATAATCAAAAAAAATTACCTATAAAATGTCACTATTATTAATCAGATGTTCAGTAACAATGACAAGCATAATTATGTTAAGTAAAAAATGATATAAAAACCTAGTATGTTAGATTAAAACTTGAATTGTATGTTCTTAGTGTCTTTGTAGTATAAAAAACTAACAATCACTTCTTATGCTATTCATGAATTATCTATACAATATAATGTAATTTAAAACTGTACTCACGTGAAAATGCTGTGGTTATATCAAAAAAGTCTGTACCAAAATATGTGATCTCTGGTAGATTTGGTTCAATGTGTTCCTTGAAGTACTCCATTGCCATGGTAGTTAGATCAAAAAGCTCGTCGGTCACTTTGTAAGGCCTCGCTAATTTAGTTGTTGTTTTTAAATAAGACAAAATACTATAAACCTCATCCAGAATCTAAAAGCAAAAACTTGATGAGGCTGGAGTTAAAAACACTAATATGTTAGTATCTAAATATTATTAATAACGTCCGGTTATTATCTAGATATAGAGATATCAAATGCTAATTACCTCTCCAGGAAAAAAACAACAGTGTTTCCTCTCAATGTGTTTACCAAAGGTCATTTGTAGCAAACTCAATCTCATGTGAAGAGTTTCAATGATGTCCGATTCACAAGCAAGAGGGTGGCTTCGTCTGGCTGATTCACGACGGGGCATCTTAGCTTTGATTGCTTGGAAACGATTAAGCATCTGGTTTTGAAGCTTTTGAAATGTTGAATTGAGCATACTACTGCATATTGTATTGAATTGTCGGTTAACCTAAAAAAAAATAATTTCTCTTCATTATACTGCAATTGTTAACCATCAGATACTTTAGGATTATATTCATAAAATGTTAGGGAATGGTGGTTTAGTGATAAGAATTTCGTGTGGTATACTACATAATGTATAACCTCCAAAACCTATAAATAATAACTACATGTCATTCGAGATCATACATTATACAAGAGTGAAATTATTCACCATTCTCAAGTGGGATACGCTTTTGAATCCTAGATAGCGGAATATTTTTTCTAAAACTTCTATGGGCATGTCCAGCATATTGGTGTTAAAGCTTTTGGGTGCTTGTATGATGCTTCTGCCGGCGTGCGGCGAAGAGCCCCCGGGGAGTAAGCCACTGGAGTGGCGTGTTACCCGCGCCACCGTCACTGCCTCCGCGTGAGACGGCCCAGCCCCATCACCACTGCCACTACCACCACCTATACTACTCATCTGCCTCGTCGACACCATCTTGCCCGATACAAATTGTACTATAATTTCTGAAAGAAACTTTCTCTTATAAAAATCGCTCTATAACGCTCATATAACCACATCCGCATAAATTCTGTATAAAATACATTAAGATGATTCGGTATAAATGTTTAAAAAGTATTTAACTTTATTCAACATCACTGTTTAATTTTAAATAAATTAAAAATAATTTAAGACACAACCGAACTATTCTAAAATGGTGGCCATTGCTGGCTAGGTCACTTAAGTTGAGTGTTCAAGTGGGTACAAATTTGATATAAAACTGCAATGTAATTAATGAATACACTCACTCAAGAGTTCATGCACATGATTTGTTTCTTTAAAATGATTTAATCTTTTAAAAAATACTTAATGAGACGCAATAAGTTTTATCAGAGCTGTGTATGCTTTCACAAGAAATATTTTTTGTTTGTTGGAGATGAAGACGTTCGCAAATCATTCAAATTTCAATCAGACATTCAATCCGATCCGAATCCATTCACTTTTTAGGGCAACTGCAATACCAACCTTATAGAACTAAATGTCAATCAATGTTTTATATTAGTAGCACAGTCTAAAAATATTGCAGAGATGTGCTTGATTTATCGAAATAAATTCAACAAAATATCTTATATATTCACCATATACGACTTATATAAAGAAACGAGTAATTCGATATGTGCGAAACAAAATTTTATGCAAAGACGACATTTTTAAGACATTGTTCTATTATGTTTTTAGATTCACAGTAATTTTCCGTGATTTTCACTCACTCTTTTATATTATATTATTAGAAACATAGTTATGTAGGTTCATATATTTATTTAAATAACTAGCATCGTTGTCATAAAGCACAACCTTTTTTCATCTATGGGCCGATGTCATGTGTCCAATGACACTGTGTCAGTACAGTAGATACTAGCGAGTGCTAGATACTATTATGTGTTCACGAAAGGCTTCATATGGCGATAAGATAAACATTATAGTTTAAAGTCTTAAAATAATAGTTTTAATGTTTGTAATATTAGTTGGAAACTTGCCTAATAATGTATCCTAGGTCAGGTAGTAGCGGTTCTCTGCAGAATATACATCAAACGCCGTCATCATCTAATCATAATTCAGGTTTGTAAACAGTGTACTTAAGATTTTGTTTTTCTACGTTTCCTTATTTACATATCGTATCTCTATGAATAAACAGAAGATGAAGATGACAGTGGAGATAATAAAGCGTCTGCTTTGAGCTTCAAGGAAAGGCGAAGAGAAGCTCATACTCAGGTAGATAACAATTGCGTAAATATATCTATGACATTTAACCTCACATATTTATTATACGATTCAAACCTAAGTAAAATTTTTTTCTATACAATATGAATAAAATAAACAGTATTTATGCCTAAATATATCCATTTCAATTATTATTTGGCAAAATAATGGGTCTGCAAATTTCTTACTTTTAAATAACATTTTAAAATAATCTAGTTTTTAAACAGTATAATATTTTGACCAAATTTATCAGGTTTTTTGTTTATTACAATTTCTAGGCTGAACAGAAAAGGAGAGATGCTATAAAAAAAGGATATGATTCCTTACAAGAACTGGTGCCAACTTGCCAGCAAACTGAGGCTTCTGGATACAAGCCTAGCAAAGCTGCCGTAAGTAGCATTCTAAATCATTAACCATAAAAAGATTTAATAATAAACAGTTAATAATTAGAACAATTTAATAATAATAGTATAAGTCAGTCTATCATCACTACTGTGATATGGTATGGTACTAATACTAACAAATAAGGTTTAGAAATAAATACATACATATATTAATTTAATATTACAAAATATTATATTCCATTTGTCTAATACAGTGGTTCCCAAAGTTATTTTGTGTACTGCCTAATTTGAATTATTTTTGAGTACCCCCTTTTTACCCCCCAGGTTACTACACAACACCCCTATTTTTTTCCATAAGATACTTAAATTTCATCATACATGCTTTTCAAAATGATATAAATTCTAATGTTATTGATTAAATTTCTAGGTACTACAAAAATCAATAGATTATATACAGTATCTACTTCAACAACGTAGACGCCAAGAAGATGAACGTAATGCATTACGAAAGGATGTCGTAGCTTTAAGGATAATGCAAGCTAACTATGAGCAGATAGTTAAAGCTCAACATTCTGTGCCCGGTCATAGTGAGCAACGACTCTCCGACCAGGATAAATTTCATGTGGTCAGTATATACAATATATTAAATACTCTATGCCATAAAAATATTTAAATACATATATGATTAGAGAGATTAATAATTGCATAAAATATTATTATGCAATTGTTAATTACCTATAATAAGTAATAAAATAGTTGAATTTTTTTTTAAGTATTGCTTATTATTTGGGTTTAAAAATATACATATTTTTAATCTGTAATATATATATTTTTTAATCTGTAATAAGATGATATTTGTGGTTGATTCATAATATTATCTTGATACAATTTTATAAGTGCTAAATTTTTATCTTAAAAAATTAAACATACCATGTACATACTTATATACATCAAAACCAATCTATGAGACAGCACATTTTTATCTAATCAATGGTATAAACTACATTTAGAAAATAGTCTTAAGTTTATGTGATTAAGATAACTTATTATTTTATTTATTAGCAAAAAATTAATATTGGGTACTTAAATAGATATATTTGTTTGCCTTTTCAGATAAAAATTAATATATCTTATGCTCTAGCACTGAAGCTCGCATATCATAATAATGAAATAAGTTAGTCATTATCCCAATGGCAGCTTAAATTGTCAACAAATTTAGTATTTTCTCAAAAAAAAACCTATTCCTATCTGTTTAGTGTAATCTGTAGATAAAATAATCCTCTAAAAACATGTATAGAGTTTTGTAATTGTTATTTCAGTATCAAATCCCTATAAACATGATGGTTAATGTATTTCTTTTGAGTCTAAATACCTCTGATTTCGTTTCTTTTTACGTTTCTTCTTACTATGACGTTTTTATATGGGAAAATATTCCAATTAATTCTGCAATATTTTTCTATCTATTTTTATTTTCTTATAATTGTTCACATACTTACACATGCAGTACAGTTTCAGGGTATAATGGATAAGCTGTTTGAATCCTTCGAGTCAGTACCCACAAACAACTTCGCTGAGTTCTCAGCTGGTGTGTTCAATTGGCTAGAAGAATATTGCAAGCCTCAATCCCTTAGAACATTAGTCCATGGAGTTTTAAGGGAACAAAGCTATACGCCTTAAGAAGCTGAAATATTAAATATCCATAGACAACATAGATCCGGGTGTAATTAATGACATTGACAAATACTTGTACAGAAATTTGTATTCAAACGTAAATTTTGTTTTTATGTTGTGTATATATTTTGTTTTATAAATGAATTGTTTTTATGAATTTGTATCTCCGCTTTAAAAAAATATTATAACATCTGTTTTGTTACTAAATCGTTTATCTTACTGGTTAGAACATGTATGTTAAACTTACATATACGTAATAGTCGCCATTTTGATTTTAACTTGTAACTACACATCTATTTGAGGTTTTATTTTGTTATAAACTCTATTTTTATTTGGGTTTATAATTTTAAACATTAGAACATCATTAAATATTTTTGCTAAAGTCATGAACGTTGTCAGAAATCACCATTTTATAATTGAGAAATATTATGTTACTATTTTTATATTTTGTTTTTAGTGTGCATAATCACGATGAAATAATGTTTGTTTTGTATCAAAGAAATTGAAATAAGTATATTATTATTACACACCAGAATATCAGGAGTGAATATTTTAAATTAGATTTGATGTGTAAAAATTCTTATCTAAACATCTATGATTTTTAAACACAATATAATCATGAAGTAGTTTTGTAAAATATTTTATATATTTATATCTGAATGTATTGAATTGTTATATTAGTAACAGATGTTCTTTATATATTTTCAATTACAGTCTTTTCTATAAAATGTTAGTACTTATTGATTGACAAGATTTTAACTGCCTTAAATTCTATGTGCCTTTACTTTGTAATAATGATTGTTATTACAAAAAATATATATAAATATATGATAATGTCAAATAAATTACAAGTATAAGAATATTATATATTTTTGTTATATGTCAAACTATTTGTTTCATAATTGGCTTGTATTTAACATATGAATTATTTTGTATATGTATAGTACATATGTTAGCATCTGTGATAGAATTTATATCTACATGTTTTTTATTGATATATATGACCAATCTTCTATACAGGAGTTAAAATTATATTCTGTAACAACAACATATCATTCTAAATAATATAACTGTTACCAAAATTTTATTTGTTTCATTGTACCTAACTTAATAACTTTTACTTAATACAATGTATGGTATACCGCTAGGTAGTTGTGTTTATATACAGGGTGACTGGTGAATTACTATCGATACTTGAGGACGTGATATTTGACGATCATATATGACAAAATAAAAATTAATATAACATAAATATTAATAAACTTCTAAGTATGTAAAGTTAACCAAAAGTTATGTAATTAATTACGCATCGTGTGAACGCCCTACAGATTAGGTATACACACACACTCACATATACGCGTGAGGCGGCGTGGTGTTGTATCAGCACGCGGCCGCACGCGTTCACACTTGGAACGTGGCCACACTTTATTTATTTATACGGAAATTTGGTCAAAAATTAACTACCTATTTTTTTTACATAATTCGAATGAGAATCATGTACCGAGTATGCTCCTTAAATATTGATAGGAATTCACCAGTCACCCTGTATATACTAGCTGTTGCCTGCTACTTCGAATGGGTTAAAAAAAAAACATAACTTCGGGATCGGAATAAAAGGCAGCCTAAGTAACTGCTCATCATATAAGTCAACTGATAATTAAAGGCCCGTCAAAATCCGTTCAGCCATTTCAGAGATTAGTCGGAACCAACAGACAGACGAAAATTGTAAAAGAGACGAAACCTCTTACCATTCAATGGATTCATCGGGCGGATGCCGGGTCATTCACGTTGCAAGGAGAGGAGCCTCAACAGTGCCTGGGACTTGCGACCCAGGTGTGGTGTCCAAGCTCCACTAACCAAATTTGATTGCTTGTTAATATTTGTTGCTTGGTAATATTCGATCTATTTATTACTAAGTGTCTCTTTTACAGAACATTTTAAACAATAAGGTCACTATTACACATGCTTATTTCAAGCACGAAAGTATTTTTTAATTGAGCATTTGCTATTTACTAGCATGTGTGTCCAAGTGTTGTTTAAAATAAGCGTGCTTATTTGGAGCATGCTTTAAAATCGACAGTTGTGCGATTTTTAAGCATGCTACTAGCGGTGCGGGTACAAGGGAGCTTGTATTAAGCACGTCTTAACAGGTCTACTTATTGAGCATGCTAGATATCTTTATTTGTATTGAGGTACTTTAGAGAGTAAACTGTCAAATTAATCTGCATATGGTTTTTGTAGCTACAAACGTCTTCTCCTCGCAACTCTGTAAGCAATTAAGCACTTGCTCCCAAGTCCTGTAATCTCTTTTCTTTTTTGCGACCTGATATAAGCTTTTGGATGCATTATATGGCCAGAAAAAGGATGAAATTGTTCATACGGATAGCTGCTTGCATATCATTACTTTGTTTGAACTGACAGAGAGCGAGAATAACACGCTATCAAAAAGCATATGTATTGAATCGTTTACTTGGAACATACTAATTCAGGAGCATACTAAACTAGCATGCTTATAGCCCGCAAACATTGTATGAGCATACTTAGCGCTTTTTAGCATGCTTATCTTGAAAAGCATGTGTAACAGTAGCCTAAATGATGTTTTATAAATGTTATTAGATAAATATATTAAAGACAATTAAACAAATTAAAATGTATTATTCTTTATTAAAAAAATACACTGGACATATTACGTACAATTTCAGTATAATTTGCCATAATATGTGAATTAAATATTTATAAATAGCAAATCTTATCCATTTCAAATCAGAATATTTAGGTAGTTACTATAGGTTAGCGTATTCAACAAGTTTTTCACAACAAGATTTATTATTAAAATACAAGACTAGGTATCTGTGTTAAATGAGAAAGTATTGAGAAGAAATGAGAATGAGATATAAATAATACATGAATATGCAATAATATTAACTACTTTCCAGTCAGCACTAATTCGTAATTTACTAAAGTATATATTTTAAAGTTAAAGAGATGAAAAGAACATAATTCAGAGAACCGGAAAGACAGTTATACCGGGCTCAGTTGGCAGTAGGTACTGATATTTATGTAAATGTTCTGAGATTCACCCTGCAAAAGGAAGAGAGGGCTATTAGAGCAGCTTTGATGTCTATCTGTTTGAGTTTGTGAAGGTCATAGAAATACTGTAGACGTATGCTAAAATGATTATGAAGAGATATGAAAAATGTTATGAAATATTGCTAAACAATGTTTAAATTAAGTTTTTAGTATATATGATATCTTTTTTTGTTAAGAAGTAATTTATTTACTTTCCACATTAGATTCAGATTTAAGACGTCTCTTCAAAAAGTATCGTGAACTTTATGTTGTTTCTTGGTGTCGATATCTATTTTATCTGCTATTTGTGTCATTTATTTAGATATGCCAGTGCCTTTTCTAATACACAAAACATTTGAAGATATAATTTTTAGTGATCTGATTTACTTCCTACTTAGATTCTGTTTTAGTTTGTTAATCATTATCGTCCTTTCGTGCCTTTTTCGGTTTAGGAAACAAGAAAGAGATCTAACTGGTCAAATCAGTTATAATTATGGCAATACCAAAATATTTGTGCAGAGCGTGTTTCAAAGTTACTATCGTGGTGTAAAATGAAATTATTATTTTTATAAACACGGACGTTTTAGTGGATTACTTCGTGCCATTTGTTGATAACTCTCATAACTTGGAGTAAAAACTCATCATTCACTAAGACCGTACAATCAAAGAAAACTGTAAAAAAAAAGACCTTAAAACTCGACATTAAGTACTAAAATGGGCTATCCGTCTCAGCTAGTGCGGTGGCTTGAATTTGCATGATTGGGCTTTGTTTTTCCACTTATAACTAAAACAAATGAATAGTTATATACTATTTGGAGGAAGTTTTAGATTTTGTAGACTGAGTTCAACAGTCCGTTTAACAATGTGAAGGAAAATCCAGTTTTTGTCGACATTGAGCAATTTGGAAGGAATTCTGCAGCGACCCGTTTCATACCCATATTATTGGTAAAATTGTAAATAAATAATGAAATGTTTATAATTATATAATATAACGTTTAATATGTATTTCATCGCCGGATAGAAAAAAATAAAACTATTAAAATGTTTTCAGTCAATATTTATTGTTACATTTTCATTCCAACGTTTTCAACTTAAAAGCTATGAATCAAAACATCGAACATTCACTACTATGAACGATTGAATGAATATTTTGTCGTATCATTCGTCATACCCGTTCACTCTCAGTTGGCTGTGAGATTAATGTGACATCTCCCATGGGATAACTCTCAGTTCTTCTAGCACATGCTAGATTCTTCGCTCTTTCTCTTGGTGTTCCACAACAGAGTCGTTTGAGGACACAAGCGTAGCACATAAGTAGGGATAGCATCAGAAGCAAACCAATCACTACAGTCACCACAAGCAGGATACGTAGTTCACCGTTAGTTTCGATGCTATTGTTTTTGTTTAGTGCCATTTTTATTGCAAAGTAGATCCTCTTCACCTGTAAAAAGGTTTCATTATTGTAGTCTATTAATATTATTCTAAAAATTTGAATGTCCATGAATGATTAGATAAATGTTTATTATTACAGATGATATATCTATGTATTTGATAGTGGTGTTTTTTTTATCGTAGGTATATAAGATTCATTTCGGATTCCGTGTAAGAACTAATAAGTGGTCAAAAGCTCTGGATAAATAAAATATATGTTTTTTTTATTCTATACCATTTTAATTAAGTTATAATTTAAAATAAACAAAAGATAACGCTGCTTTAATATAATCATTTCTAATCCATAATTTGAAGAGAAAATGTATATTTTTTGCAAATACAAAAGAGAATATGCAATAAAATTAGTAACGTAAATTAAGGTGGGCTGATTAAATAGAAATCTTACAAGACCTCAAGTATTTTTATATGACAAGTTATATAAGACAAAGACCTTTAATTGGTAAAGTAATAATTTGTTGTATTATGTTGTTCTCGGTATCTCTCTCTTGAAATCTTAAATACTAACAAGTAACATGATATTATATATCTTATTTTATTTAACATTCACCTTATAATAATGATCTTATTATTTAAACATCGACAAAGACAAAACTCGTTAACATTTACATTACTCCAGACCCTTTGAAACAAATAAATTTCAGTACATAATTACCGTTTTCATATAATATGTTATAAGAAATATAAACGTATTAATAAAGATAATATTAAATTTATGAAAGCAAAGCTTATTTAATTAGGAAAAATATAATATTATTCGATAACAATAACTCTACTTTGTTACTCTGTACTGAAATGATATTAAATTTTACTGTTACATACTTTTATGTCGAAACCGTCAAAGCTGCTGGGTTTATATGAAGTGTTTATTAGCCAATATGTTTAAGACCTGATGGCTTTATAAATTGACCATAAGTATATACTCCCCAGGGGGAAGGAGAATGTTATCAAATAATACGAATAATCATTAATGAATGAAAAAACAGAAAATATATCACTTAAGTGAAAAAATTCTATGATTAAATCGTAAATCCCCATTATTGTTCGCACTAAATAAACATTAAAAAGATTTATGTGCCATAAAGTAGGCATAAAAGATAATTCGCGAAGCTACAATCAAAAAGCTATGTATTGGGTTCATCTTATAGTGGTCATATTTGATATTTCGTATATTTAAAAATAGATTCCGTTAACCAGAAACAATACGTCAATCTATCGACAATGGCGTCACCGTTTAAACTGTTAGCTACAGTTCACTTTATCGTGTGAAACTGGGTAAAACAATCTATTTGTGCCCCAGTTTTATTTCATTTACTCCGGGAATGAGTATTTGTTTTACTACCATTCAATTTAATGGAGAAACTTGTAGCTATAGCTGACAGTTGGCTCGCTAGTTCAGGAAACTATCTCTAATATTCTATTATCTTAAAAACTTTATTATATAGTGCAACCTCAATATAACGACTGCCCTGTTTTAACAAATTCCTTGTAATCCCCTTGTATTGTTCATAAGAGTCAATATAAAATATGCCTTTACGTTGCGAACATTTTTTCCGAATAACCTCTTTATAAAGAATATTCAGAAAGAGTATGCATACCTGTCATTAATGAATTTGTCACCCCAAAACCTTCATACATATTATAAAGTTCCCAAAAATATATCATTCTTAATTTATTAGTTTCGACACGCTGTTGTTCAATAAATAATTATGTTTGTTTGATGGAAAGTAATGTAAACACTTCTGTTCGTTACTATAAAATAATCAGTTTAAATAATTATTATTTTACCTCTTTAAAACAAATTTTAGACCAACCTAACGACAACATAACAAACCTCAGTTCAACGAATTACTTGATGTAACGAATATTTTCTTATTTCCCTACGATTTTTTATATCGAGGTTGCACTGTATAAAACAATCGCATTTTGTATAGCGTTCCTGGTATTCTACAAAACTCATTTAATTGAAACTAATATTTTTCGGATATAAAAATAAAATCGTATACTACGCGATTTTATTTTTATAAAAAATTTTATTTTTATAAAAAACTGTGATATCACTAACATCTCGTCTTCCCGTGATCACGGTTGTTGCTTTTAATTTTTATATAAAAATAAAGTCGCATAGTAACTACGAGTATATCCGAAAAGCATTACTTTCATTTAAATGAATAAAACTCGCGAGTATCATACATCTCATTGTTCTACAAAACTCTTCTAATAATTTAATTATCGTTTGTTAGTATATATGAAAAAAAATTAGGTATAGTTCATTTTAATAGAATTTGACAATCTTTTAAAAAAAGCTATTGACCACGATGACTAAGTTCTTATGTACAATTGGATGCCAGTCCTGATAATAATTACATCTCAGGAACTCACCACTACTTTAAACAGACTTTTCATCATTATTATGTTTATATTATACAATTATTTTGAACAAGAAAATGAACTGAATTTGTCAAATTGACACGATCCTTTTTATTCATCAAAGTCTATTTGTCTTTGAAAGTGAGTATTGTACATGATAAATATATAATGAACTAGCTTTTAGTATTGCTAGTTCATTATATATTGGTAAGAAAAATCTCCTTTATGTAACCCCAGTCGTTCTGCATTTCTCAACTCATTAAAAAAGTTCACAAATAAATACTCAAGAAAATATGAATAAACTCAAGGAATTTTTATATAAATACTTTAATATAATATTAATTATTAATTAAGATTAAAGTTTCTCACGTCACTAGGGGCATAGACACTTGTCTATTATTTCAATAGAAATTGGCAATCTTGTAAACAAACGATTAGCTGATATTGACAAAGAAGTCTTTCAATAGAAATTGGCAATCTTGTAAACAAACGATTAGCTGATATTGACAAAGAAGTCTTTGTCAATATCAGCTAATCGTTTGTTTACAAGATTGCCAATTTCTATTGAAATAATATATTCGTACATGTATTAAACATTTACAAACTGATTTTATTACACTCGTGTAGGTTATAAAATGTTAAGAGTTTTGAATTCTCATTCGTGTATTTAAAACGCAAACATCGATTACCAATTGTATAAATCCCTGAAATAGAACAAGTGTGTTCGATTAATGACCAATTAAGAATCTGTCGTAAACTGAAAATGTTGGATTTTAATTTCAGAACGAACCTAGAAAATGATGTTGTATTTCCCCTTGACGATATTATTTACAGCGTATTGAATGTATTCCTTCTGACAAGATTAAAGTTAGTTTATTTTATAGAAATATAATAGACGAATAAAAATGAATGGTAAAGGTCCCCTTGACGGAACTATAAACTTTTCTTTGCGTAATTGGGATTTTGAAAAAAAAAAAGTATTGATTTTTTTTATGTATTTTAAAACTTTATTATTAATTATATTGATTTTTAATGCAAAAAACTTGAAAAACTTTTTTTTTAATTAATTATAAACAATTAAAAATTTATAAAATTCAATAAAAAATCACGTGACTGTAAACGCGCCATGATTGGTCGGCATACTTGTGACGTCATAATGTTAAAGCAATTTCATAATAGTACAGTGTTTATGGCTATTATTTTTGACTTGATAAAAATATCTCCAAATTTATTAGTGAAAAACGATTTGAAAAGTTTATTTCGACTAAGTATGTGTGATAAAGGATTTATAAAAGCAAAATCGGATAATATTCCTGATGTTGGTATATTTATAACTATTTTTTTAAAAAATGACGTTCGGTTTAATTCTGCTGAAGTTCGAGGTGCTAAGGCATCAAGGTAAATCTGTTAAAAAATACTATTCTAAATGAAAATAAGTATTTATTCTCTATTAAATATAATTAATAATTATTTCATTAATTGTAGAGCATCACGTGAGAGTTATGGTGATAAAGTTATAGGTTACGGTCAACTTAATCGTAAGAATGGTATGTATTTGTGTTTTAAAAGGACGTGTGTGTCCAGAACACCGAGTTCGGAGTAAAGCTTACTCAGTTACTCTAACTATCAATGAAAAATTAAGAAAAAGAATAATAAAAGTAGAATTAATAAAATGTTATTATAACATTATAAAAAACCAAAATAACATATACTTTAAAAATTTAAATGTAGTCTGATACAGAACCTAGAATGTTATAAAAGTATAAAAATATCTATTAATTGAATACCAATTATTAGACAAACATACATATAGATTTACTATTTAATCGCTTTGAATTATCAATTAAAAATTTTTTAATGCTACGATTCTAAAGGTTATGATTTGGGGCCCAGGTGAAAAAATTAATTACTGAACTATACTTTTTCGATTTATACACTTAGATAAATAATAATGAATAACAATATTATTATGAATACTTACAACGAAATGATCTTCACAACAAAAAAAAATTGATTTTGTTTTTGAATAATCTCGGTGCACTGCTTGAAACCATTTCTTTCGACGTTTTTCGTCTTGTGGAACATTTAAAAACATTTTTTCAGGAGTTGTTTTTGTAGTATTTGTACATAATGGTACAAAACAAGAGCGATAACTTTTGAGTTTTAACATTTTTGATTATTTAACAATGCCAACAGAATTTACTAGATAAAAACTCAAAACACTGTACTAATTATTATAATATCTCTGTATGCTACAATGAGCAAAAACTAACATTGTGACGTCACACGCGCTCGGGTTTATTCGGGAGCTGTCGGCGGATCTTCGGTACTGAATTTAAAATTTAATTTTTATTTTGAAATAACTTTTTAATTATTGCAAAGAAAAAATAAATAAAAAAAGTTTTGTTGTAAAACTTATATATGATCTTTCCATTTATCACAAAAAAAAAATTTATTCAAAAACCCAATTCTGAATCACTCGCGAATCTGGCTTGGAAAGGGAAAAAAATATGTATTAAGTAAATAAATTATTATAGATAATAATTTATGTTACATATCTAAAACTAATGACTACACGCTTCGAATATTATGATAAATTCACCTTACTTAGAAAATTCATCTTTTTTAAAACAATCAGAATTATTATACATAAGATAAGATTAAAAGCATATATTTATCATTAAATAAGAAATATTGTTTCTTTTTCTTTCCTCATTTATTGTTCGTTTGGCAGCTACTTAATATTATTTTATACAGGGTGACTGGTGAATTACTATCGATATTTGAGGACGTGATATTTGACGATCATATATGACGAAATAAAAATTAATATAACATAAATATTAATAAACTTCTAAGTAAAGTTAACCAAAAGTTGTGTAATTAATTACGCATCGTATGAACACCCTACAGATTACTCTACACTACACACTCACACATACGCGCGCGGCGGCGTGTTGTTGTATCAGCACGCCGTCGCACGCGTCCACACTAGGTACACTTGGAACGTGTACACACTTTATTTATTTATACGGAAATTTGGTCAAAAATTAAGTACCTATTTTTTTTACATAATTCGAATGAGAATCATGTACCGAGTATGCTCCTTAAATATTGATAGTAATTCACCAGTCACCCTGTATATTACCAATACCTCAATTTGATAATCATTGATAATAACCAATTCGGATATACAACAGCAGGAACATTTTATGTTTAATAATAGAGTCATATTTTTGAATAAAAAGGTATTAAAGACGTTAATAGTTCCAGAACTTAAAAACCATTTTATTTGTAAGATTTTTTAGTTACTTTATGGCACAGAAAGAATATTACGTGTGTTAATTGCATGGCTATTAAAAGGTATTTAAATGAATTCTGCATCAGCGAAATCAGGGCTGTCAACCATATTATAGTTTCGGCCAAAGCATATGGCTTGGTTTTGATTAAGTCTTTGCATATGCAGTGGCTTAGTACGAGCTTACAAATTGAAACAGTTTTAATAATAAGAAAATCTACAATAATAATGAGATCTAAAACTTCCCTGAATATTCATACATATTCACGACGTTTCGTTCGCATTTCGTCTGTCCGTGATCACAGTCTGTGAAAAGTAACCGAAACTTCGGGAGTGTTTAGTGAAAATAATTAAAATTGCGTAGTGCGTACTGAATCCGAAAAAGATTAGTTTAATTTCACTAACTATAATACTAATTACTTATTTGAATAATTTTATCTGAAATTGTAGTTTTATTTCAGGTAAAAAATATTAAATCCAAAGTAGAAGAACATTTTACTTTCGGTTTAATAATAAGGGTCTAATCCTTAATTCGGATCTAATATTACTTGTACTTTTATCGAATATATAACTGCCCAAGCGAAAGTAGGTCCCAAAACGGAAAAATACAAATTATACCCTTTTACATCTAATGGGTATTTTTTATTTGAATTACTGGTTTTATAAGGTAGGTAACAAGAAAGGTTTACTTTGTTACAAGCCAATATTGAATTAATAACATAAGAGTAGCTAATATATATTAAATTGATCTTAAAATTTATTGATTACGACCTCGGTTGGTTCAACATCACCACTTGTAAGCAGAGCACAGATAAGTACAAGTAATCCTTGAACAAAATTAATTACTGAAGCTTATATAAATTGAAATTTCTTTAACCAATAAATTTAATAGATAATTATATAAAAATACCAACTGTACATAATAATTGGATATGACCTAGTAACTAATAAAAAAAAATTAACGACAAATTGAATTGTTATGTAAACATATTATAATAGAAGTTCAAGGAGTAATAACCATAATTTAGACACATACATACATACATTGAAATATATCTAAATCATATAAAGCACATGAAAAAATATACATACTTATATATATATATATATATACTTTAGTATACAATAAACTAAAGGCTAAAGTTTATTGAAATGTAACGACTTTTATTTGGTTTTCATCTGATTGCAGATGTAAGTAATACCACCATATTTTTCAAAGGAGCAAAGTAAACAATAATAATTAATTAATATAAATTAAAATAGGAATTGTAATTCTGAAGTTGAAGTATTTAATAAAGAAAGGGATGGTAATACATAATTTCTTTCCGTAACAAGATTATGTAAAAAAAGGCGAGTTTGTTTTAGAAGTTTTATTTTTTTACAGAGAATATAAAAGTAAAAATGTATAATTTTCAAGAAACCTTACCAATCTGTAGAATAAATAAAATTGAAATATGTTTCGTGGTTAGAAACCTACAGCAAAGTTAGTTCATTTATATAAAATTTTCAAGTAAATGATAAATAAATTAATATTATGTATATATATTTTTTTTAATACTCAAGTCTATAGAATAATATTATGTTTTGTACATAATATATATAATAAGAGTCTAAAATCAGTTCGCAAATAAACGTGGTATATTTCCTTCATCACGAAGAAAACAATTTTCTCCGACATCGAAGTTAATCTCCAATCAAGTCTACAATGTCTCAACGAGAAGATGTAAATGTCAATGAATTAAATTATACAGGGACCTTAGAGTATTCATAAGTAATAATAAGATTTTATTTATTATATTTATAAAACTTATATGTAATATGATAGATTTTATTACAGAAAAATTTAATTAGACTTTCTTCTTGTTTACGAATGACTGTTTGTGGAAGTTTTTTATTCAATTGATTTAGTGGGAACATGAAAGGAAACAGCGAATAGACACTGCTTTGATGCGATGTTTTAAAGATGTTTTGTAACTCGATATTCATTTTAATGACAGTTTTGTTTTGGTTCAAAAGAGTTAAAGGACATTTTTTGGGTTGGTTTCGGTTGTTTAAGCATTTTCTGTTGTGTTTGAGGATTGGTAAAGTTTCTGAGTGCATCGATAATTGGTTTTACGTCTCACACCGCATGTTGCGGATGCATAGTAATTTGTTTTCCAACTACAGCGGCGCCGTGTACAAACTTGTTTGATGCCACTGCCTGTTACAAATCACATTTTAATAATTTATGTACCGATACAATTTTAATATGATCGTCATTTTTTATCCCTGTGATTTAATCGAAACTTGCTTTTAAGAATACGTATCAAAACTCTAACGGGTCCAACTTACGATGGTTGAAATTAATTGCTACGAGTATAACATTTCTGTTTGTTTGGAATTGTTGTGCCGATCTTTAAAACAGAATCTGTTTTATATCTCAATTATAAGTTATTTATATTTAGTTTTAGTTACAGAAAGTTTTCCATTGTTATAAATTGTTAAATTGTAATATATTTTCGTGGATTATGTTAATGTTCAATGTTAACTAGTGTTCAAATAGAAAAACTGAATCTTTAAAAAATTTTAATATCTTTTATCTTGTTTTGAAAGTATTACATATGAAAACTGAATGTTTAAACGGCTTTCATGAGTTTCCACGCTTTAAGCCGTGCAGTGAACACAATTGAAAGAAACGACAAACAGAATGGTGCTAACAGACGTACATTTTGTATACGTTTATTTTTATACCTCGTTCAGCTTCGATAATTCCTATAAATCTATATGTATGCAGGATTAAAGTTATTTATTTCGTTTAAACTTCTTCCATTTATTTAAGATAACTATTCCGAATAATCCAGAATTGTTTTCATCTTCAAAATTATATTACAAAGTTCAAAGATTATTAACTAAGAAAAGACTTTGATATTAAAAGATAAAGCATATTACTAAGTTTGATGGCATTAAAGTTGTTAAAGCCAAACATTATTATTTGGATTTCTTTTATGGGATGCGATCATAAAAAATGATGTATTAACCAAGAAAAATATTGTTATTGTGGATATGTAAAACTTTAGTCAAGAAATTTATATTCTAATACTATTGGAAATACTTTTCGAAGGATTCTATTGATGGAAAGAGGATTTACATTAAGTTTTCTCCGATAACTTCTACAAGGTTACTTATATAATATAATATTGGCAATAATCAACTATTATAAATGTAAGTATATTATACAGGGTGACTGGTGAATTACTATCAATATTTAAGGAGAATACTCGGTACATGATTCTCATTCGAATTATGTAAAAAAAATAGGTACTTAATTTTTGACCAAATTTCCGTATAAATAAATAAAGTGTGGACACGTTCCAAGTGTTCCAAGTGTGGACGCGTGCGGCGGCGTGCTGATACAACACCACGCCGCAGCACGCGTATGTGTGTGTGTGTGTGTGTGTGTGTATACCTAATCTGTAGGGTGTTCACACGATGCGTTATTAATTACATAACTTTTGGTTAACTTTACTTAGAAGTTTATTAATATTTATGTTATATTAATTTTTATTTCGTCATATATGATCGTCAAATATCACGTCCTCAAGTATCGATAGTAATTCACCAGTCACCCTGTATATGTATCAGTTATATGATTTAGATACAACTTGAAGGTGAAGAGGTTATTGGTCGCTTGATCTCACTAAGTATAAGTTACTTGTTTTAAACGTTAATTAATTTTGTTACAAACTATAACAATAATATGTAATCAAAGATTGTGACTTGACTTTGCTTTTGATTCAAAGGGTTTCATTAAATTCTTCATATTGTTCTTCTGCTCATAAAAGTTTATCATGTGGTGCTCTCGTTTCTTTTTTAAAATATTTGCAACAAATCAATCTATTCCATCTAGCATCAGTGTCGGTCAAACATAATATTTTTCTGACGATTGGCTAAAATTTGTGTATAAAATATATATAAACGAAAACGATTAAATTTGATTCATGTAGAAATGTTCAGACTATATATTATCATTTATATTAAAAACTGCGTATACGGTCATTCATTTTCTAAAATAGTATAAGAGCTTATATATAAATATACTGACGGGTTTAAGGCATTTATATAATAGTTTAAAATCCTTCATCTTTTTGTCCTTTAAAAAGTACAGTCTTATTTGAAATTAAATTACAGTTTAAAGGGGACGATCGATGATCCCTAACAAAGTAAAATTAGAAGCTAAGAAAGATAAAAGTATATACATATTTTATGAATCATGTAATTAAAATATATAAATAAGTTTATTGAATTAAAAGGTCTTCAAAGGGTAAGTATGATTTCTTATATAATTATTATATGTATAAGCTAGATAAGTATAGTATAAGCATTTATAATCACGCTGGTTTTCATGCTAACAGGACTATCAAAATCTTATATGAATATTATCTTAGTGGTATTGTGGTGTATAAAACCCATTAATCGGTGGTGTGGTGTATAAAACCCATTAATCGGTATTTATAACAAAACTGTCATATTTTCCAATTTACACATAAATGGTTATTTTATTGTCAATATTTTAATAATTGCAAAAATATTTTATCAATAAAACGAATTGAATAGTGACAAAGATAAGTTTCAGGGAAATCAAACATTAAAATTTCTTAACGCATTACCAATAAATACTCAGAATTATTTGCTAGCTTATTGATTTATATAATCAAATTGAATTCTACTTTGTAAACATATAAAAGTAATTATGATCAAAGGGTTCGAAAATTGAAGACATGTTTTTTTTGTTCTAACAAAAATTTGCATCTGTACCAACTTAATTATACCACATTTTATTTACTTCCTAAGAAGTCAAATAAATGAAAATGTATTTATAACATAATTAATAAATATAAAATATAATTGTATTCTTACCTTAAAGTTTTCATGACATTTTCTTTATGTTTTTCCAATTAGATGTTTTTTTCGATTGATCAAAACCAGCCTCCCAAAACTTTAGTTTTCCTTTACTGGCGGTTCAACTTCGAAACAAGATTGCCAACTTTATTGATATCATGTTTTAGTGATAATTTTATCGATTAACGTTACTGATAACAACAAACACGATAAAGCTTAATTTCAACTTTTACCAACACCATTTATCTAAAATAGTAATTTCCTAAGGACGTTACGTGCGCTCTCCTTCGTCCCTGAAATATTACTGATCCAAAGTCGCCTTAGATATTTATATGCTGTGTATACATCGCTGTAGTTCAACGAATGCCGCTTCAATAAATGCCACATCTTGACAGATAATTTTCCATTCCGCCTTAACCGTGACATTTATTGAAAACTTTACATACGTTAACAGTAATGGAACGTAAATATTTTTTTTGTATCACAAAAATAGTATGTGACTTTAATACGAGGAAACAATGATCATAAAGCAATGATAAAATAGATGCGGTTGTGGACTAATGCTGTGCTGTAAAATAAAGTTCATCGCAATTTTCAGCGCGTTTTCCCGAAAGCTATTTCATCCTTTTGTGTTGTTTATTGCGTATACACTGATATGAAAAAATTCCATAAAATCGTAGTATTTCTTTATTGTATTATTTATATCATCTTCATTCCAACTTTCTTAGCAAGTACCAATAACTTAACATGTTATTGGTACATTGGTGATTGTTTTATTTAATTTAGTGCTTGGGAAAATATATTTAATTTTTTTTGTTAATGTTTTAAGCGTGCTACCTTCTCCTTTAAATAGATTTGTTTAAATAAATGATATAAAATTAAAAAAAACTATCTTTCCTTGATATTTTAACCTATATGGAATCTAGTTGTAGCTTTTTAGCTCAAATTAGTGTATAAATTCTTCCAACAGGTGGGTTGTGTATTTGTTGCTGCTCTAATTCCTAAAAAAAAATGTGAGTCTATTTATATATCTCTTGAAAACTCAGCTTGCCTTTTAGACTTTTAGATATAACTATATATTACTAAATGTGCAAAAAAATATAGCTTCAAAAAATAAGTTTTTAATTAGAATATTTTTTTGTAATCGTATACCCATGGATATGAATATTTTTCTCTTCTAACCATTTTCTTCTTAGCAACATAACAAATAAATATACCTACATGTTAGATGATGATAGATTACGTGTCTTTTTTTAACGGCTGCTGCCGAGAATCAATCGATCAAGATGAAAATATTTTTAGATTTAAATCTGGTTTGTAAATATCGCGACTCCATTGCTCTGAAGTGATAAGGAAAATAATTTTAAGATCAAAAAATGTGCCATACCTTCGCTGAAAGCGAAATTAGTTTAAGAAAATTATAATTATATTTTTTACCTTTTAGAAATTGAAAGCTTTTTGGGTTTTGTATGAACCAACGTAGTTGGTCACTTCATTCTTCTACATTGAATTACTGAAACGTTATTATGAACTTATTAAAAAAGGTGGAAAATAATTCAAATATAGGTATATATAAAGAAATTTTAATTTAGTAATTATTAACATCTAGTGTTCATAATTGTAACTTGTAGAAAGGAAATATCAAGTCATAGGAAAATTTTGCATTCTTTTAGTAACACTAAATACAAAAACTAATTAACCATAAATTTAATAACCTCGCTCTTTTTCCCGTAATTTGAGGGTTTGGGAGCTTAGTCAAACAGTTTTCGCGATTTATGGATGTTCAAAGTAGGAATGACCCAGTTGACCTCAACAATAATATACAAGTCAGGTTATATTAGTTGTTAAATAAGAATCATTTTAGAAGCTTCTTTACTTACTTACTTCAAAAAAAAAATGTTTTAAAGGTACTAAAGACATAATTATTGAAAGTGAAAATACATTATGAACTTAATGGATGTGTTTTATAATAACTGGTGGTGTTTTTTTTTAATTTCAATATATTGACTTTTTAGAAATTATTTTTTTATTATAGCGAAATGCACTTTGTGGATTCCGCTTATAAATCTATCTAAACCTTACCATGTTTTCAAACTGAGATCACGTTCTAGGTTATGGGCAACTAGTTTCTCCGTTTTCTTAGCAAGAACTTTTATTTCTTCTCTATATTATTTTTCTTCGAAACGTTCATGTTGTTCTACGATGTAACCTAAAAATCATTAACTTATAGGATTTACGCTTTACGAGGAGCTTTACCTTTCTGACGATCACTTTGATACCCAAGAAGAGTATCAATCAAGAATAGTAGTTACCAGATGATAAAGAATGTAATGCGTTATTAATTTATCTTTTCATTAAGTAATTCATTAGCCTCACAAGCCTGAAGATTTTTAGAGTAACTGGGTTTGAATATGGTTCTTTGTCCATTAACTCCGTAAATTTTAAATCTCTAAACAATTTTTTCTCGACTAGATCTCTTAGTGAAAGAACTTTTAACAAGTTCATTTTTGAAACGAAATTGATTTACTCTCATTCTTTCTGTAATTAACTATCCAAATACCTCAATGAAAACTATCTTCTCAGTACCTCTAAGTAATGCTTCGATATCACAGTGCAGCCACAACCCTGTTGAAATTTACTGAAGACGCGAGATTTTGTTTAGACAACAAACAGCATAAAACTTTTATCTTATGAGTCTCGACTAACGGTTTCAGCACTGGTCTCAAATTATTTCCACCTATGATTAATTGGTTTCGGTATTAGCTATACCATTAAAGCCAAAAGGTGTGCTCCGATGACTCATCTTCAGATTGGCCTGATGTTAATGCTGTTGTTCCGCAGGGCTGTCTTCTTTCTCCTATGCTAGCTTTCCTTTTCACAATCCTTAATAATAATGCTGAGATCCGAGCTAGTAAGGAATGATTTGACTCTTTTGGTCTGCTTGTAAAGGCCAAGAATTGGCAAGCAATTATTATTGATATTTGAACAATTAAGTTTTTAAATGTAACATGTATAACTTATGTTATGTATACCTTCTTCGGATCATAATCTTCTTTAAAAGCCGTGGACTAAATCTTGAGAAATATTTTTATTCGGATTCACAAATAATTGAAACTAGTCAACGAATGCATCTCTCCCAAAATTCTCATAAGTCTATGCAAAATATTCTACTTTTACCGAAGCAAATTCTGCTTGCACATCCCCTTTTGTTACTCTTTCCTGACTATGCTGACATTTTTTATTTGGATGCCTAAAATTTTAGGAATTTACACTGCAATAAAAATCTATTTTCATAATGATATCTAGAGATTTCGGTAGTACAGCCTTAAATATAAATATGTTTTTTTACTCTACAATTTTCTTATTCTATATTTTAGCCGATGCTTCAACAATATTCCATGATCACGGGAAGACACACCACAGCGCTAATCATTAGCCAATGCTGTTGACAAATATTTGTTTTAGAGAGTCCAATACAAGAGCAACGGTTAGTGTTAAAGGACATTAAAAATAGACGTGTTTTGAAGTTAGTTCTGCGTGAACATGCATTGGATAATAAAAAAATTTATTATATTCCTTTTGACAGTACACAACATATTCTTTTTGACAGTACACAAACATTACTCGTGAAGAATGATTGATATCGGGAGTAACCTGCTGGCTAGGTTACTGATATTGAAAATTAATAGGTTGGCAACTAAGTCATTGCCGTTTTTGTTGATAGATTCACTCTACACTTTTTTTTGTTTTGTTAACGTGGCCAGGGCATCTAACCTATATTTTTTTCTTACTGTATGGGCTTCTACGTTTAATTAGTAAAAAATTTTTTTTGATAAGTTCTTTAGTTTTGTTTTTATCCCAATTTAAAAATGAAAGAACAGGACGTGCACTTACGACAAATTTTATTGTATTACTTCCGATAAGGCAAGAACGCATCGCAAGCACAAAAGAAGTTATGTGCCGTATATGGAGATAAAGCCTTAAAAGAAAGGCAGTGTCGAAATTGGTTTGAAAGATTTCGTTCCGGTGATTTTTCACCGAAAAATTCACAACGATCTGGCCGCCTAGTCGAAGTGGATGACACTCATATCAAGGCCATTATCGATTCAAATCGTCACAGCACAACACGAGATATTGCAGGGAAGCTCAATGTGTCGCATACATGCATTGAAAAAAATTAAAAACCCTTGGTAATGTCAAGAAACTTGATTTATGGATCCTTCAGCCGTTAAAGGAAATTCATTTGACGCAACGGATTAGCATCTGTAATTCGCTACTGAAACGCAATGAGAATGATCCATTTCTGAAGAACCTAGTCACTGGTGATTAAAAGTGGATAGTTTATAACAATGTTACTCGCAAGAGATCATGGGTGAAGCAATATCAACCAGCCCAAACAGTATCAAAAGCAGAGATTCACCAAAAAAAGATTATGCTGTCGGTCTGGTGGCATCACAAAGGAATTTTGTATTTTGAACTCATGCCGCAGAACCAAACGATAAATTCAAATGTGTATGTTGAACAACTCGAAAAACTGAAGGATGCAATTAAAGAAAAGCGGCCGGCATTATCAAATCGGAAGGGTGTTGTTTTCCATCATGTTAACGCAAGGCCCCACACATCTTTGGTTACTCGGCAAAAATTATTGGAACTGGGTTGGGATGTTTTGTCACACCCACCATATAGCCCTGTCCTTGCGCCTTCGGATTACCATTTGTTTCGTTCCATGCAAAACTCTTTAAATGGTAAAATTTTTAACAACGCGGATGATGTCGGATCACACCTAATTTAGTTTTTTAATAGCAAAGACCAGACATTTTACAAACGGGGAATTTTTACTCTGCCAGAACGATAGAAAAAGGTCATCGACAAGAACGGCCAATATCTAATTGAATAAAGTTATATTTTTAAACAAAAATTCCGAATTTGCCTTCTTATTTGAAATCGGCAATGACTTAGTTGCCAACCCAATATTTTTATTTCAATAGAGAAGATGGCTGACAATTATGTAACACCTGGGATTCCTTCATCAAAAGTATAAGTTCCCACGTCCGTGACCTTGTTGTTAGACTTCAAAAAATAAAAAAATATTAGTGGTAGATGACAAAAAAATAACAATGTAACACTCAAGTCCCCTTCAATTAATCACGATTGCTGAAAAGTAATTGAAAGATTAGAATCAAATCAGTAAAAAATTTAGTCCTACTTCAGTTTTTTCCAATAATTATATTAATTTTTTTTCATATATCAGTTTTAAATAGTAAATTTAAATTTCTTTCAAGTGTTGATTATGATTACTAATTCGCATACCAACTTAAACATGTAGATAGACAAAGATCAAATTCAGTAGAGCTCTGGTGAGCCATAGAAATCAGCAGATTTATTTCTAACTGTCCTCGAGAAGGTATTGCTCAAAATGTTAGATATTTAACAATTGCAATTACCCAATAAGTATTTTAGTCACGGAACCCATTTCGATATTTATTCAACAGTAAATAAAAATACAGATCCTTTAATTTCTATATAAATAAACAATACACTGTCAATTCTCTTTATTTTTAAAAATACGTTGATGAGAATAAATCTAAAAATATTTTATTTTTTCATTCCATATATTTTTAAGAATTTAAGAATCTAATTGATTGTTAAAAAAATATCTGTGGTAGAACGCTCACTTGATTTATTTATAGAAATAAAGTAGGACTGTATTCCATTGCTGTTTTCTCCTAAAATATCTTTAATTAAAACAGTCTGTTTGAAGGAGTATTATGAGTATTATTTAAAGCTTTACTGTAATTAGTAGCATGATACGTTAAAACATTTAAAGTAGATCATTTTTTTATATACCCTCTAATACATTCAAGCATAGAAAAACATTTCAAAATTTTAAATGTACAAAACAGGATCTTGATGTGTTTTCGAAAAAGACATTACATATATTTAATATTTATGACTAATTATATGTAAGAGCTATAGTGGAACTACAACTATGCAGTAAAACAAATTTGCTCTTACTGTCTGTCAAAGTGTTTATTGCGTCGTTGAAATATGTAGCAATCGAAGAAGTAGATTTACTGAGGACTTCAACATTAGCCTCAATTGCTTGTTCATAATTGCTTTAAACGAACTAAGTGTAACAGTTTCTTGCGGAGTTGCTATGAAGAATATAAATGCAACTACATATATTGTAGTCAATTGTGCTATTATTTTTAAATTTTCCAATTCTTATCGATGGTACTTCTTGTGATGACATAAAAAATATCTCCCCTTTCCTTTTTTTTTATTCCAATTGTGTGTTTTAATCGTGTATGACATCTCATCATCATCATCGTAGTTATTGGAATAAAATAAGGACTGAAAATTATTAAAATAGGAATATTTTTGAAAAAAGTTTATTTTAAATAAGGGCAGCATTAGGTTGAATTATTATTTGAGTAACATTTTTTAACTGTAAAAAAATACTTATATTTTAATCAGGGAAACATGAAATAAAGGATGACATTAAATAGATTGAAGGTGGCCTACGCCTTTCTTAAATCGAAGGGTCATATATTTTAGGACATTTTGGTTTTTTTCATTTTAAAAACCATTTTCAAATAATCATAATCTTTTTATTTTAAAAATATTTTTCGTATTATTGAGTAGGAAATTATTGAGCTAACGATATTAAAATTATAACTTACGCATTTTTAACACATGGAACTGAATTAAGATGTCAAAAAGTAGTAACAGTTCATAAATAAATGTCAGATTTTCCGTCTTTAAATTTCATAAAATATTGTTTAAAAGTTAGAGCTCGAAACTTTTTATTGCTTTTACTATCATTTTAGCGACATATCTGACAGGTATATACAAAACGACATCCTTTTATACTGTCAAATAAGTATTTCATACATACACATTAAAATATATAAATCCTTTGAAATAATATTTTAACAACAATTGATAGTGTCTCAAATTTAAACTAAGTTAAAAGTTAAAGAACTTTCAGTTATCTTCTTAAAATTCATATTTTTTACTGGATCATAAAATCCATAGCATATCTAGGGAAAAACACACGGCGCAAATATTCTCGACGGTTTTCTGGGACTTACACATTCTTTTATCAAAATTTATGTGTTACAGATGATTGTTAGCTTTTTGATGTAGCACTCCTCCTTCTTCTAGCTGGCAATTTCCCAGCTTTAGCCAGGGTCTGCCTTACATGTTGTGAATATAGTTTTGGCTAATTGTTTTTACGACCGGCCGCCTGCCTGACATCAACCCTCTTTTTGGGAATCAGCATTAATCAGTGATGTCTAAATAATCTTAGAAAGTACATATGATTCGGAAAAATCACATTGGCACTTGCCTTGGCCAGGATCGAACCCGCGCCCTCGAGCATGAGAGGCGGGCCTTTTAACCACTAGGCCACCACTGACTAGCACTAACTTCAACTAACCCCAGAAGGAAAATTTCCAAAGTTCCTAATCACAAGGTTAGGAGCCAATTCTCATCATGGAAACAAGAGAGTAGCTTTCTGACTATAAAATGTCTCATGTAATAATACAATTTTTCACGACCAATACCTCATTGTTATCGAAAAATAAGTTTATGTTGACCGTTGTGTACAGCGTCACAAAGAGATCTAGTCTCTCTGAATTTTTTCAATGACCTCTTAGCTGTTGACGACCTCTTAAGTAGTATGTAGGAACTACTAGGTATATTTTTAGTATTATTTTGGTATTCGTTATATTTAAGTTATTAAATAATATAAATGTTCACCCTACTCTCAAGAACTGTGGCCAGACAAACCCATTACATTAAAAGCCTATATAGTGATTATTTCCTTGCTGAAGAAGGTGATGCTGCGACACATCTTTTTTTATGAGAAAGGTAGCAAATGAGCAGACGGCCTACTTGATAGGTAAGTAGTCACCTTCGAACATGGACATCCGCAACATAAGAGTTGTTTATGAATGCGTGCCAAACTTAGTTGAAATGGCAGGAAAGGGTTCTCACAGAGAAAGTACATACATTGGACTTGATCATACATTGGACTTGATCACATAATTACTGACGATTTTGAAAACTTAATTGTCAGGGAGGACGTCAGCTCTCTTCATATATTCTTGGGTCTATACTATAGGGAATATTCTAAAGAATACTATGACATAGTCCTTGCCTCACAAATATATTATCGCCCTCGCCACCGTATCGTAGGATACCATCCACATCATCTAGATGCCTTTAATGATAAAACTGTAAGAGCATCACGAATATTTTTTAACGACTTCTTTCTCAAGTTTTCCCAAAGAGCTACCTGGGACTTTTTAAAAGTCATGTTCCTAGATATTTTCCCTCAGCTTTTAAATCTAACAACATATTTTTACCTCTTATATTGCAAATGAACAAGGCGACGTTAACTACTTACAATAGGGTGGACAGTCTGCGCGTTTGGCATATATAGTACATTTAAAAAAATATATACTTGGTATCACAATGCAATATCCCTATTTTGACCTTAACAACTAATATATAAGCTGTCAAATATATGTCTTTATATAGGTTTTTTTTTTTTGAAATTACCAACTGAAAAAATTCAAACAAATTCATTGATCACAATAATTTTTACACTAACTCTAGTTACCACACCGATTAAATGGAATAAAAACACAAAAGACTCCTGAATTATAAGATTCACTTATTTAAGATGTTATACCGTAGCTTAAAGTTATCTGTAACTTATTCCAGAGTTTTAGAATCAAGTTCAAATACCATACCTAAAAAAAATTATAAATAGATTCTAATACATATAGAATTTTAATAAATAAAACTCAAGTGTTAGCTTTTATTTGACTCTTATTAGTTTGATGTATAATTAATTTCGCTTTGCTTCACTTATTTTACAAAGTAATTTCTGATTTAGAAATTCTTTTGAACGTTAACGTTGTATTTACTTATAACATGTTCTGTATAATATAATCCCTACTATTATTACAAATGCGAAAGTAACTTTGTCTGTCTGTCTGTTACGCTTTAACGTCTAAACCACTCAACTGATTTTAATGAAATTTGGTACAGATATAGAGTTGACCTTGATAAAGAACATAGAATAATTTTTATCCCAGACTTTTGAAAGGTTCTCTTGGAAACGCGATATAACCGAACTCCACGCGGGCGAAGCTGCGGGCGGAAAGATAGTTTACTTTATATATTATCAATTATGTAATTATGAAAAGAAAAAGCTGCAATACAGGTTATTAATATTCATGTTACATGGAAAGGGACAATATATTGTGACACATATTTTTTTGTTGCTCGGAAACGTTTGATAACAAAACCCACTTTCACCAATATACAAATAAATAGGAGGTGGACGTTGTTGGCTTTATAACACTTAAACTAATTTTTTTTATACTGAAGGGGGCAACTGAGCAGTCGGCCTACCTGATTAGATTAGGTAGTACCATCACCCATGGACATCCACAACATAGTTTTGCGGATATTTTGCCACCCTTAATTGGGGAAAAGGTGGGAAAGGGAGGGAAACGTAAAAGGGAAAAGGCAACCGGCTCTCTCACTCATAGGACGAAACACAGACATTAAAGACTACTTCACGCCAATCTTCTATGAGAGGTTCCCCGGTCGATCCAGCCCATGTTCGAGCTGCAGTAACTTGACCACAGCTAGGCTCTACCACATCAAAAAATAAACAGATAATGATAAAAATCCTATATATATTTTATTTTAAAATTCCTTGTTGTCCTTCAAAATGAAAGGCATATAGTTAAACTTCGTTTTAAGTCATATAATACAGTCATAGATGGCGCTGTCGGATGCTATTAATGATTATACATGTCTCTCTGAATCTAATTGATAAATTCAATAATATGAATTTGCGAACAAAATGTAGCTTTATGTTTTATTAAGACCACTTTTTTAAGTAACTTGGATAAAATGTGCGTTATTGTAATTTATTTATAAGAGGATCTTATGTTTAAATAAAACAGGTGATGAATGTACATAGTATTTTAATGTTTTTGGTTTATTCCACCCTGTGAATTAATTTAATATTTTTAACCATTGTAAAGACATGCAATTGAGTAGTTATTATCATAGTAATAGTTTTGAGACCCCTTTAATAACTTATAAAAGAACATATTTGAGAAATCTACAATTATTACCTGTGCAACTAATCTTAAGATTTCTATTCATAGTAAAACCATTTGCTAATATTTAGTCAAAGTGAAAGTTCAAATCACATTGAATACTTAAATTGAATTTTTAATTATTGAATTTTTAATTGAATTTTTAATTACATTGAATACTTAATTAGTAAACAAAAATATTTTAAGCATCTCAGAATTTAAGAGATTACAATTCCGTAAAAAAAATTCTTCCCTATATTTTTTTAATGAAAACAACTGAGATTGAAGCAGAACGCCTTGAAAATATTTGAACGTTTTGATCCACTTTTTCTTAATTAGATTAAAAGGATGAATTTCTATTTTTTATTTTTAATGAAAAACATTTACCTCTTGTTTTTTAAATAGAAATCTATATCGTTATACCAAATATATCTTTTTTAATATTTCATATATATTTAATTAATAAATACAAAAGGAAATGATGGTTTTCCAATTCCAGTATTTTCACTTATTTAATAAGTTATTTTATATTTTGAACATTTTTTTTACTACCATATAACCAATTTCTGTTTTCTGTTCAAATATGTACATTGTACGTTATGTAACTAGAAATTAATTCACTCTCTAAGTTGCATCGCAAAGTTTGTTTATAGGTATGTATATTTTTTAGTTTTTCAATATTTTTTTATACATATATATATTTATTATTAAAAAGAAGTCAGTATTTCAACAGGATTTTCACTTGTTCATACTACTTTTAAATAACATTCTTACAATTCCATATAAGAATATACTAACAATTTAATATAGGACAAAATTTTCTTCAAATCTGTTCTTCTCCCTACAAATATGGATAGGAAACAGTTATGTTTATTTCTGACTTTCATACCTACCTAAACCTTTCATTAGGCAAGAGTGTGAAAAAACATTTGCTACTTAATAATCTTTAATTCCTCTTGATAATTTTAAAGATATTAACTCCATCAGATTATAGCATTTATCATACATATTTAATCTACCAATAAATGACAAATATAGCTATTTAAACACTGATTCTTCCAGATTACTCAACAATTTAAGTTAAAGGAGGTCTCGTAGTTTAAAAACTTATAAATAAAAAAATAAAAAAGACAGTAGGTACTACACCTAGTTATTTGTATTAAACTTTAATAAAGGAGACTTCAACTATAATTTCTTAAGAACTTTATTAAAGTAAAAAAGGACAAACTAAATAAGATATTCTGTAAATTTGATGAATACGAATAAAACGACAAAATAGTATAAAAGTAAGTTAGTAGAAAAAGTAACATTTTCAGTTTTATAATTAAGTTAAGAACTTTCTTTTATTTAGAATTACAAAAAGAGAATCATCTTATTGTAATTCTGAATAATGAATGCGATAAATAATCCCAAAACGCTTTGTTAAAACTTTCGCCGGTAGTCGAGATTGTTAAACTTTTGTATTAAGCAAAAAAATTGTAAGCAATTTTTTTCTATTGTTTTGATATGTTAAAATTTATTAAGTACATATATATACCGTATCACTTCATAATGTAGTCTTTTTAAGTTTATGAGTAACTTGGAAAAATACCGTTAAAATTTAATTAATTGTAAGTGAAAATATTTCATACAATTTATAGATATAAAATAAATTTAATATAAGGAAATAAAACAAGTAATATTAGGATATTTAACTTTTATATCAATACAAAAATAACATCAATAAATAAATAATATAAAAGCGCTATAATTACATGGAAACCTTATAATTTACATGAAGTAAGTCAGCCGAATATATAGTTTATAATAATTGATACCTACAGTACATTTGTATATAAATTGTGCCTAAATCGTGTATACGACAAACATCTATTGGTACAATTTTCAAAACACATACATTAGACATATAAAACAGACAAGTTTCATAGTTAGTACAACAATAAAATAGTTAGATCAAACCATCTACATGTAATATGGCATATCGTATGGCATGTTATCAAAATATTAGTTAAAGCTTCAATAAACTGTTATTAATACATAACATACAAAAAAAAAATTTCAAACCTAAATATTATTTCTAAATACTGATGCGAGATAGTAAACATTACTATTCATTATAGGAACGAAAACTTCAGTTCTAGATCTGTACACGATCAATGGCTTATTGTATGTAGTGTAAAATTTAGACTCCTGTTACAATAAGATACATCACCAATAAAAATATCATTCCGTAAATCTAAACACTATCAAGAAAAGAATGACCTTAATAACGTACTCGTGAAAAACCTTTCAGCGATCGGTCATTCACCTTTTAAATTTTATATATATTTGTATGAAATACAAACAAAGCTGTCGTTTAAAATAAAATGTAATCTTAGACATATCGATGTTAAGGCGAAAGTTACAGAGCCTAGTCATACGACAGTGGCGCTTAAAATTTAAATAATAAATAAAGCAAGGCTCAATTATGATATCGCAAAAGAAAAAAAATAAATAATTAATTAGCGAATAAAAGATACGAAAGCCATAGAATAAGTTAGAAGTATATAATTTTATATGATAGTATTCGTCAAATCTTTAAATAGATTACTAACCTAATTAATAAATAAAAATCTTAAGGCACTGTTTTAGGTACCAAGATCACAATTTTATTACAATCGAAGTTAGTTAAATGTTAGTGCGTAAAAGATTAGAACCTTGGAATGTCAAGTTTACAAAAAAAAAAGTTGATTAAACCAAATACTGTTTTGCGTCACAAAAGACTTTATAACACTACAAATAAACGAAGAGACATAATTTAGATTTAGCTAATAAATGGCTTATAATATTTATACAATTACTTAAAAAACATAAGCGCATACAGATAATTATTTCTGCATTGTGCAGAATAACAATACCGACACAATTTACAAATAGTTGTATAAACTAATAATGTGCATTTGCAAAGTCATACTTAAGGCTACTTAATAAATAGACAAGATACCGAAGAAAGACAATTATATAGTATATGATCTTGGTTATACGTAAAAAGAAACTATTTGATATTCGTGAATATATATACAATTTCATGACCATCATTCACGTTATTTACATGATTTTATTTACATGTGTCCATAATAGGCACGTCCTGCGCGCATTTTTTTTTTGTAAATCACTTCAAAAGTACACAACAGAACACAGAAAACTGTTTTGTGTTAGCGATATTTGTACGACGAGGGTAGCACGAAATCTCCGATATTATATAAGGCGTTGGCATACCAATGGACACCGCGTGGAAGTTCGGGAGTTCTGTTCCATTGTGCCAACCATCTTAAAGGAGCCATGGCAGCGTGGGCAATGGAATGACTATTGATGAGAGCGTAGCAGGACGCTAAAGCATCATCCACAATGATAGTCCCAGTTCTCGTTAGAGGTGCAAATAATCCAAGTTTCGATACCCTTCTAATGTTAACAACTCTAGAAGGTCGCATCACGGATCCCTGACCTCTTGTTAGAAGGTAATCACCAATCTGTACGTTATCAGCGAATGATTCCCGCCAGCCGTCAGCAGAGGCTAGCAGCAAGAGGTGGGACGGCGTCGTCGTAATAGTGGCATTATTTTCAGCCGTAAATTCGATGTACTGACGTACAGCGTTCGGATCTCGATCAATGAAAGTCAAAACCTGAAATAATAATTTCATTACAAATAACGAACACAATATTTTTTTATTTTAACAATACGTAACAAAGTTATGAGATTTAAGACTTTCGCGAGTATTAATTGAAAAAAAAAACTAATACTTCTGGATTACTACTCGTTACTATATTACTTCAAAAGTACATAATCCACACGTTTCTGCGTTACTGTGCAGGAACAGTGATCACGCGTAGTAATCGAAGAATATTAGTTTTATTAAAATGTAACAAACTGTTATTATTTCTTTTACAGCCAAATATGTAGTATTGTATTTTATATATTCAGATAATACTTCACAATAATTCAGAAAACAGAAGAATTTATTTTAATAAATTATGAATTTAATATAGAAGATTAATTAAGATTATTGACTCACCTCACTATACACTAACTTTCCATCATTATCGGCCGCTAAAACTCGATCACCCTTTTGAAGAGAGTCGATGTTTTTAGGTCCTGTTTCTGTATGGACCAAAGACCCAGAAGGAAAGCACCCTGCTCCTGTTCCTACCGATGATTCTGTAAAAGAGAATAGAATACTTAAAAACGTTATACATACAAAAAATATATGCTATTACGGTCAGCGGTTAAGTGACCATTTGAACAAAGTTTTAAACTTAGTATAATATGCATAAAAAGTGTGAGAAATTGTAAGAATGTTACAGTTATTTTTTTATGATGGTACCTTTTCATGGTGATTGACCATATTCATTTAGATATGAAGTACATAATTTACGTAGATTTTGTATTATAATATTATACATATATATTACTCTTACTTTATATTATTACCAATTAATCTAATCAATGAAATTCTCAATGCTTTTTACTAATTGCAATAAAATGAATAACAAAGTCGTGCAAAAGTTTAAAGTAAATTAACTTTGTGTAGTCATATCCCTTTAAGGAAAAACGAGATTTCTCTACGCTCGTAATTAAAATCCGATAAGATACGAAACAAAGAGAATCGAAGACGCTTTCTTGTTGCCAGCCCCAGGTTTATCTCTTGGCCACTAAACTTTGTGTTCATACAGGTAATTCTTTTGTCAGAAACCGATGCGAAAATCCAATATACGGAACGCAGATTATTTACTTATAAATAAAAAATTCGAAGAATCGAATATCCGTGAACCTAAACAAATTTAAAAAATAAAAAATTCAATCCCTTTTGACTAATCTTTAACCCATTGTTTAAAAAAATCGTGTTATGGAAGATATTTCACAGGCTAAATATATTTGTTTATTATCTAATTGTATTTATTCTAAAATCCTGATCCAGCTTAAACTGTACCTGGCTTTAATCTGAGCATAAAAAATGTCCGTTCACGTGAAAAGAAACACCAGCTCGATAATAAGAAATATTTGAAGGTAAACCTAGAAATTGTTCACGCGTCGTCCACAACGGAAGGTGCAAGTGTATGAATTAAAGAAGTCATTATGAAAGTACCCGACACTTAAATTTCACTGAAGTAAGTAATAGCATTGCAATCACACGCTCAAACAGACACAGTGACGGATTAAGATAAAGCTTATGCATTTGCAAGAGCTCGTTAAATTTTAATTTGTTGTGTAACCGAGCGATAAATTCTTATGATTCCCATCTACAAAACGTTGGGACCGCTCGCTCATATTTCACAATAACCGCACAAATTAGATTTCGTTTAAAGTCAAGCGCATTGTACACATTCTGTTTGTTGATGGTTGAATATCACACAAATCATTGAATACACGCCGCGCCGGCCATCTTTAATATTTTTTTGTTGCTCTTGTTTTTCAACGCAATCTTTTCTAAGCTCACGTTATCTTTTCAAATATCACACCAGGACTTTCCGCTTCCTTCTTACATAGAGAATTACAATCGTTAAGACATTTTTATGTAAATTCCAATCCACTTTGATTGTACAGTAAGTAATGTTAAATAATGTTAATCAAGCCAAACAAAGAAATAAATATAAAAATCATTTTATCAGTATTGTCAGTGTTAATATTAATTCGACAAATTTACATAAGTTGTTTGACATTATTATTGGTATTGAACTAACTTTAATTTTATTACTCATCTTAAAGATTTTGCTTACGAAACCGAATAATAAGTACTATGTATTTGTCTTAGCAAAATTATTTGATTATTCATCGTAATTTATATAAAGCATTAATGAAGTTATAAAGCAACCGTTCCTTTGAATATTCTATGTGCAATAAATACGATATTAAATTAATATAATCATTTACAGGAGATTTATTACATAGCCGAAGCGGTTTAATAATTGAATATACTTGATACTACATCATTATTGCGTCTTGACAGAATAAATAATTACCATTATGTACTATTCAATATATTCTTTAAAATAACACGTGTTATAAAAGTCAATTGTCATCCAGATAATGATTTATAGTTAAAACAAATTGCAATACATCAAATATTTATGATCCAATGTTTTCTATTGTTAAAAATGTCATATATGTATATTACGGAGGTTTTTTCCTGTTTACTCGTAACGTTTTAGTTATATTTTTTTTTTTTTCTAATATAACGTTTTTTATATATTAAATTGTGACGAAGATACACTATATTATTTACAACTTCTGTCATTTAAACGTATTCGTTGATTTTCTAAAATTACACATTCATTATAACATAAAAACTAGAATAATAACAGTTAAAGCTATATAATTTTTAAAAAACTTTAGTGTTAACCTAATAACCCGAAAACCTATACTTTACTAGTCTTGATTCTATATTGACATAAAATTGACAATAAAAAATAATGCTAAGTAAGTCAAATAGCTATTTCATTTGTGTCAAAAGCTTCAATACTAAATTTAAAACACTAAATATAATCGCGTGACGTAAGCCTGTTGATATGGCGATAAGAGTAGCGGGAGCGGAGGCGGGAGCGGAGGCTCGCCTGTACCGGCCCGTAGGACCCCGCCCCGACGGACCACCGGCAGCGCTAGGCGGCGCCTGCGCACCTCATACACGATCGGTGGATATCGTACAAATAACAGAACATTCATGTGATATATGATGAAGGATTATGAATTTATTGATTTATTGAGAGTTTTTAAGTTAAATGAAACAGTTAAGTGATTTTTATACATTGTTACTTTGAAATGATGATAAAAAATTTAAATAATTTCTCGTTTTCACATTGAGTATATATTAGTTAACTGTTTTTACTCCTATATTAAGTAAATAATTTTAGATTTCATATTGTTTGCATCTGAATTTTAACTTGTTTAAAATTTTAAATGACTCAACATCAACATTGACTACAAAAAAATATTTATCATTTCCCAATTTAAATAAAAAAAACGTATAAAAGAATATAATAACAGCTATTGCAAATCAATCTACCAAAAGGTATGAAATTTAATAATTTTACATACATTATATCGAAATAAAATACCAAAACGCCCCAGGGTTACTCGGCTCGAGGAGAATCTGATTTATATTTTAATGAATATCAATTAGCCGACATCAAACACGTCATACACGAGACTGAGAGTTACTTATACATATTATACATATATATATACAATTATACATATTATATATATACACTTATACATCATATATGCATACATGAGACAGGCAGTAACTTGTGAATCATACAATACACTTTATATAAATAATTAAACATTAAAATTTAATTATCTATATCTAAATGAAACTAATGTTTTTCGGATATAGTACATACACAACTTTATTTTTATATTACTTTACAGCAAATCCTGATCACCAAAGTAACCGAATTTTCGTTAGTATGTAGTTTTTATCAAAAATAAATTCGCAAAAAATATGTGTAAAATATTAGTTTCATTTAAATTATTCGTGAAAAAATCACTCATTATCTATATCTAATAAAAAAAGCCGAACTTTATATATTTTTATCGTAAATCAAAAGACTTAGTAAATCTTATTAGACGTTATTACAAAACAGTCACCGCGTTTTACGCAAGCAATGCATTAATGACATACTTTCTAATATAATTGAACATATCATAATATATTAAATTTGTCGCTGAATTATTGCTGTCATTATGACATTGGATAATAGATTATTCAAGAAGGTTGGTGTATTAAATAGGTTTTATATTTTAATAGAAATTCTCGTTTTAATATGTATGGTAATCCACACCGTTTGGTGATCTTGCTCAATGTGTGGTGCGATGAACTTCTTACTATGGTTTCTTTACAGCTAATGACTGATACATTCTTAATATTCAATCGGTTAAATAATGAAACTAAAAGTGAATAAATATTATTTTGATTATTATAATGGTAAGTATGATTTAATATATATATTAGAGATTTAAGTTTGTTGTTTGTGAATAAAGTTTTATTGGAACATAATAACTAATTATAATTAATATAATATATAAGTTTTTTACGCATTGTTAATATATTTAACGAACAAAATGATCATATTGTTCATTAATGTTCATCAATGATCATAATGTTCATTAATGATCATATTGTTCATATATATGCGGGATATGATCATAATGTTCAGTGATGATTCGACTGGTCCATATGCGGTTGTGTGGGAACAGATCGAGTCCCGGCCGCAGCCTTCCGGGATGTCGGCTTGTCGGCGTGTCAGGTGACATCGAATGAAACCCGTTAATTGACAAACAAAAAACAGCCATTCTAAAACGTCAGGACTATATCGGTTTTGCAATATGAAAAAGATTCTTTTAGTTGAATCTTTAGTTCGAACCTAATTAGTTGTATTCGTCCGTCGAGGCCTCTCGGGAGCGTCTCGCCTAGAGCGGGTCGTATTCGTCCTTCACGTGAGCCTCGTGACCTGCCTCGCTCGGTCACGCCCCATTTACGTACCTCCTCCATTTTAAACCTTAGCTGATTTTTTTTCAACAAGTTTCATACTACAAGCGATGGCTCTGCTCATCACACAAGTCATTTAAGATTCATTTCATACTCATAATCATATCTAGTTAATACGATCAAAAGATAAAGTGTTTAGTTGTAATATTACATATATATTTTTTTATTTAAATATCACCTATAGTAAGTAACAGCAAGTTGAATGTGTTTGTCTCTACGTTGAGCGCGTTGATGTCTTTTAAAGGGACAACTGATATTGACAAAACGCTGGAGATAGTAACAAAATATACGCTATTAGAACAGAAAGGATAAAATTATTATAGACAATAAGCGTTATTAACCAATCTGATGATATTGCAATAAAAAATTAAGGTTGTACAAAATATAGAATAAATTTCAGCCAATTAAAACGAATTAATTGGTACGATTATAAAATCTTGTAATTTTATTGGCTGAAATGATCCGCTTCTTTAATTTAATATATCATGTTCTCAACTGGTTCTCAAGGTCCGTTGAGAGTTTTATTCAAAAAAACTATAGATTGAGGCGAAAAAGTGTTAGACGTGCATTAAGTTTTATACGTGCTTGTACTTTAATGTGTCATAAAGTTATTTAATCGATCACATGCTGCCGCATTTAATGAGCTTTAAATAAATAATCGACTTTTAATTTATTATATATATAGAAAATCGATATTAAAATCGATATTTGTCTAAACGAAGATCATCAATTTGAGTGAATTCAAAGAAAGCCTCTAAATGATATGACCAATTCGATGCTTGGAGAAATTCGTGCGTACCACGTCCTTGACCCACGCTTGGGCTCACGACCGGTATATAATCGCATTTATTTATAACAACCAAATTAATATTAAAATGATAATTAAAAAACGAAACAAGCGTAAATAAACATTGAAGAATGAACGAACAACGTTTGAAGGCTTCCAGAAATAATAGAATGAATTATGAGCTTAGAACATCACTATTTCTTTATTTGAAACAATATCACACATATGTAATTAAGTGCAACAAAGTCTAGATTCAATTTAAATCTAAATCTAGCTATGTTACCTAATAATAGAAAGCCCTAAAAATGTATAAATTAAAAGAATGCGCATGACCAGATTGTAATCATAATAACTAAAACATGTTCATACATATATAAATAGTTGTAACATACATATAGCTAAGTAGCCATTGAATCACCGGCGTAATTATAGAAGTGGGGGATTGGCTGCGATGCGGCTGTGTGGGAACGGGACGGAGATATGTTTTATATGATGTCAGAGAGGGACGGATGTTAACAAGAGGCTCGTTCGTCCGTTTGATGGACACCGCCTGAGAGCGCGCGCGGGAAGTCCGAGGTGCATTCTTCTTGTAAACCTTCACTATATATTCGGCCTAAGATATGGTCCATACTATCAAGCTATGTACCCATACGTTTTGGACTACAAAAATTTGGACTACTGCGTGATTTTCAATAAAATTTACTTCTATAATAATACTATTTACTTTCCATATTCAAATATAAAACAAAAAATATTAATTTACGTAGGGTACATGAAACGGATTTTCATTGAAAGGCTTTTTATTTGATTGCGTCGATCAAGAATGTAAATATTCTTACATATATGATTGTCTGTGAATAATGATTAAATGGTATCAATTCATACCGAATGCATATGAATATATATTGAGGGTATACATACCTGTCTTAACAGAACAATGTATGTAGGAGCGGCTCTCGTAGAAGACCCAGTCGAAGCCGGCTTCAACAGCTAGTCTTGCCAGCATGCCGTACTTGCTGCGGTCTCGATCGCTGGTGGTGAGGTCAACGGCCCGGCCCTCATAGTGGAGGGAGTTCTCCAAGTGGGAGTTCTCTTCCTCCCAACCCTCGATCACCCTCAGCCTGACACCCGGCCACTGATTCATCACACTGATAGCCAGAGTATTCAACTTCTCCTTGCATCTCTGCAAAAAATTCAATCATTCCATAAGTTCTAAGATAAAGCTAAATTTTGCTTAATTTTTTTTGGGAGAATTACAATTTAAGGGCAGTCTTTGTAAACTTAAACTTAATGCATTGAAAAGCAATAAATCTCATGAATAATTAGACACGCCATATATACGTATATCGCATTGTCTGATTTCGCTATTGAATGACATGAATGTGCTAACAAATTGACAAATGCGTCCATCGCCAAAACTAAGCGTGGACGTCGGCATTCTGTTATAAAAAATAAATAAAATTAAAACAGACCGCACAAAAGGATAAACGCCGTTGTTTGTTAAATAACTTGGCGGGACAAATAAAGGAAATGTCAAAATATTTATAAAGAAATGTCGACAATGCTGGCCACGCCGCATGCTAGCTTTGTGACTCGATGTCAACTTACTCTATGCAGATTTTGTAGTGAAAAAATGTTAAGATTGACGTAACGAATCGAAGCGATAGGCGCCCCGCGTGGCGTCGCGTCCGCCTGCATTCAATATGAAAGATATTTTGGAGCACCGTACATAATTATTTCTACGAACGTTCCAACCACCTAATAAAGAGTTGTAAGAAATTCAAAACGCTCAACTTCGCCAAAGTCATTCCGGATTTTCGACGGTTCTGATTTTCAAATTTATGTACGAATGTACAAATATTTAAGGAGAATCATTATCGGGATGAATTATGCGTTTTGTGACAGTGATATTTTAAATGTTGAATATGTAAGAAAAAAACCTCCGAGCGAAACCTCTCAAGACATGTACGTGTATTAGTAAAACATAATCGTTATCATATCATCCAATCTCACGATTATTTCTAACCGACCCTTTACATTTCGAGGAGATATAAAAGCTGCATTCTGGAATAAATTAATTGTATATGGAATTTAAACAGGTCACAGATTCGACGGGCCGGTCTGTGAGACGGGATGCTTGGTGTTTACTCTGCATACGTCTCCACACTAAAACAATCGTATGCTAAACGTATACACAAACATTGATGCACTTTAACGTGAGAACATCGCTGTGCCATAATTAGGTCCCTTTACATACATACATGTTTGGATTACGATATTCCCAGACACGATACATTCACGGGAATATTACATAAAAAATATTTTCACCATAGAAATGTTATGAATGTAATTGGTCCATATATTACATGTATACAAATGTTCCGCGACTAGTTTATAAGATCAAGTCAGAACGACAGACAGGGAGGGCTATTATAAATTCATTATGCATATTTTCAGTAAACATGCTGTCGATCACAATGGCTTACACAGCGGGAATCTCGTCTGACACCAATAACTATCCAGGTAATATAATTATTTAATACAATCAATATATAAAACGAACACGAAACCAAAAGGATATCAACTATCATACCGGTTTGTTTTAAATAAAAAAAAAAACATTCGCAAATTATCATATTACACTATATCAAAATCTCATTTGGACTATAATAATTAAAAAATAACGAGCGTGTCGAATACCTAAGGCCATGTTAAGTGAAACCAGGCTACCTGAACCGGTGAAGGCACTTGTGGACGCATAATGAAGGCCGTGCGATGGAATTGATTTAAAAAATGAGAAAAAAAACATATGAGGATCATCGCACTGCACTGCAGCAACGGGTGCAGTAACGTGAGAATGTATGCATGCGTGCATGCTACGATTCTTTACCCGATATACCATGCTGAATGAATATGCATATAAAACATTTCTGTGAAATACCATTTAAAAAAGAATGAGAATTAATTAAATTAATTCAAACATTCATTCGCCACCTCCAGTTTAGTATGGTTTTACAGTTCACTTATTTATCACCGCCTCCCCAAGCGACCGTAATAATATATTAGGATAATTAAATGGCTCTTTACATTCCTTAACACATCTTTTTTTGTATAATGTGAGGAGTCGAAAGCACCGACCAATACTGACTGGTTTTGATGTTTTATATTTTGTTTTTTTTTTGTTCTTTTTTTTTAACCACAACAAATAGGTAAGGGTTGTTTTATAGGTATGAGTGTTGGTTGGTCAAAGTAAGCGGGTTTGTATGATGTAAGTAGCTGTACCATATTTGTTTTAGAGATGTATTTATTATTACCAATAAAAAAATCATTATATAATATTGAATCAATTAACAAAAACAATGATGTAGCTCACACGTATTCCATAATGAATACAACAATGTGTACAATGGTAGTAAGGTATAGAACAAACATTTGTTTGTAGCCCGTAAACCATGTTGTCGCATACACGTCGAACAAGTCATAAATATGCATAGAAGATCACCTGTACTCGTTTGTTGAAGCACCTTAATGTTTGTTCATGAAAAATATCAACCTATGTACATTTATAGCCGCTTTGTTATATTAATGCCTTTGTATACTGTGACGGACTTATTGAATGCATTATTATTATTACACAATTTTTATTTGTATTATAAATGAAACATTAGGTATATAATAAAATAGAAACAAAAACAATTTTTATGTTTTTTTTTAATGTAAGTCTTATGATATCCAAGATCACATTTGATGGAGAACATATTTAGTATTTATAAAAACTAATGTTAAAAAAATACTTTACAAAGATGTAATTTATTTTTTTCCCATAGATATACAAAGCACGCTAACGAAAACAGTCCACAAGTTTTAAAGGAGACTCGGGCGCCTTTCACTTCGTTAAAAAAAGGCTTTTGAAACAAGACACCAATTCTCTGTGTTTGCTTGACTTACAGAACACTGTTAATGAAACGTTACACTTCATTCACTCGGGATTGTCTTCTATAATGGATTCTATTCAGGTATGTGTGTACACATGTCGACATATTGAAATAAAAACATTCGTACTTAGATACGCATAACGATATGGCATTATACAATATGTATAAACATTTAAATACGATTTTATCATGTAAAATTTAGAGAATATTGATATTATTATCTGAAATATTGCCACTACATTTAACATTTTCTCACTTCAATGATTTTTTCTACATATAGGAAACGATTTAAGGTTTAACATATACATACTTACCACTCGCAAATTCCATTCATTTAACTACAGTAATCCCCGGGGTTCGATCCGTATTGACTGCTTTATTGTTATTTAACATTTGGTAGTTTGTACCTTTGGGAATTTCGTGAGTATTATTTATATTATCATGATCTTTGTTGTGTCGGGGGTCAATAGCGGAGTCAATGAGAACATGCCCACTAGTTGCTACATGCAAGTCATCTGAATGAAAAATGGAATCCACGCTTCCGACGTCGATTGATATTTAGAATTCTTTCTCTATTTAATACATTATATAAATATAAAATTTTGGATAAATTATTCATACTTTAATATATTAATTCTTATTATTGTCTAATGAGCACGTAAAGTAAAGTAATAAATATTAAGTGGCGTATCGTGCTAATTTACTGCGTCAACCCTTGTCGCGTTGTTAACTACCGCTGATCGATTTGCATCCATAATTACGTCACTTTTAACACAGCAGGTGATGAAAATGCGACAAGTAAGTGATTGCGGAGGGCGACGAATGCCCGCCTCTTCCGACGCGACCGGTTCCCAGCTTTTACTTATCTAACAACCACCGACCATATAATGTGCTATAACTAACAGAAAATAATAACACACGCCATATGTTTCTTGGTTTTTTTTTAAATCGGAACGATCAAACAAGATGATTATGATAAGTTCTCAACGGACCTATTAATTGAATTAAATCATGACGCTTTCGAGCTATCGCAATAAAATGTATTGATTTATCAGTATATCAGTACTTCATAAGTCAAGCCGTCGCGTCGTATTTGGTACGGGCGGGTGAGCGGCTCGCGCACTAATCTCCAATGGTACAGTCTGGAGCGAAGCTTTTCACACAACGAACGAACAAAGTCATACCAATCGAACATCGTCTTATAATAATAAAGTGTATTTGTTACATCCCAGGCTCGTAATCGCCGCTTCCATTGTTTGTCTCGCCCCGATGAGAAGTGATCACATCATTGTGGGTGTAAAGTCAACAATCGCACGGATCACACTATGCGTCCTCTTTTGCTGACGGTCCCGAAGTGCCTCTCGATAATATTTTATAAGACAAATAACCCGATAAAGATGTTTTGACGTGAACCCGTGTTCATCGCTCACACTAAAATGCGTCCAGTGAACGCGTATAATATAATATTTATTTAATATGTATTGTATTTTGATATAGAATAAAACAGTTTTATTTAGTGTCAACTTAATTGTTGGTGAGCGAAGCGTTAAGGCGATCAGTGGGATGTATTATACGCTGACAGGACTTGGGGCGGTGTACTTTAACAGTGGATCCATTAGCATTGTTTTAAAGGATTAAGCGGCGTTTAGGGGACGCATTCTAAGGTGACGCGTTGTCCGACACGCATATTTTTATGACACATACCATTTATTTTTTTGTATAATCAGTGTGAAATAGCTACCAGATCGTAAGTGTACGATAAGTATGATTTGTTTTTGTTTATAAAACCTAATGGATTTTATCTATGTTATACGATTTAAATATATTTTTTAAACATTAAAGAGCAGTAAAATATGATTTATAGAATAAGGATACTTCATATTACTAAATATAATAGAATGTTCGTCGTGCTACTTTTTTATACGATTGGGTCGCTGTGACCGCTAAATTTTATTAGTTACGTCAGCGGTCGGTGTCAAATTACACAAAAGGTTTTGTATTGTTTTCGGTACCCAAATCAAAAATGATATCTCCAGTAATTTGACAAAATTACTCGATGTGAGGGGTATCGTTTTTGTATCATTCCGTGATGATAAGGTAAACAAAATTTTAGCCCTTATCTACATTAAATACAAAAGGTACAGGATAATTTTGACTGCAAATATAAGTTGGCAACACGGCGTAGAATATTGGTTTACATGTTGTAACTTGCTTCCAATCGATTAATATTTTACCCTCAAGACAAACTGACATGGGACCATCTTGTGGTCATTTCCACTTCACTTCATCCCAGCAATTTGCAGGATTGACATTTATTTTGTGTTCATTATGGAGTTTGTGTAAGAATAATGTGTTGATTAATAATAGCTTTTAGAATAACACTGAAAATGGAAATATAAATTAATTTTCATAAAGAGGCACTTAAAGTCCAAGTCTGTCATTTAAAGGGACCGATTATTTATGTGTCTTATCTGAGGACAAAGAAAAGCTTTGGACGTGCCTCCGTCCTACTCCATTGTTGTAGCCAAAGGATGAGATCCACGATACCGACATACCGACAGTCCTGCAATTTTATTTATTCAACACAAAGCCAATAATTAAATAAATATCAAAATATTTTCATCCGATGTTGCGGTAGTGGACATTTAGCGCGGCGTATTCTTGCAAATAATTCGGTGTGATCAAAGACGTCGGTCGAAAATTAATTATCAATTTGTCGTGGGTGCCAGGCAGGCGACATAAATCGATCGGGTGTATCTGCCTGCAGCCACATTAGCCACGCTCGAACACGAGATAAGGATAACAAATGCTCAGTTTAAGGTTATCTGAACATCGCGGACATGAGAGAGCTTTTTGCCACTGAGTCCCTCGAATTGACCTTCTTATACCACTTTATCACATTCCTGGGAGCTATTGCTTTTTTGCTAATTTAATTATTTATTTATTTCATCCATTAAATATGTATTAAGCTAAAACATGTTGTGGTATAATTTTATTCTAATAACACGATAATGGCATATGAATATAAAATATACCCATTTCAAAAGATAACATAAAAAATAAAAATAATAAAAAAAAAACATTCTACCTACGTTTACTGAATGTTATATACTGAGGCTGTCTTTCGGAGCGAGAAATATATGATCAAGAGGTTGCGTTTTAAAATGGCGGCTTTTTTAACCGCTAGGGTATAATTATTATCAAGCAACAGGCGTATGCGAAATTGGGGTCTCACCTCGACTGAACGGTCATAAATAAAATAAAATGAGAGACGTCAGTGGGTGGAACAGAGCGCTAATGAATAAGCAGGATGACCCGAGTCTGACGCAGCAGGACTCTCGACCGTAACTATTAAGAATAAACTGTTCTGGATCAATTCTATTGGTCAGGATTGTCATATCACAACAAAAAACCCTAAACATTAAAAAAAGGACCAATATAAAACGATCTTCGAACGGATCATTCAAATTTATCATCTGATCGTCTATTACACAATAATCATTGTATATAAATGTTGAAAATTACTCAACACGATATCCCAATTTGAATATGAATAGACAGGCGCCACGTAGGCAGGTACATAAAAAACAAGCCCAAAATAATAATAGTAGACAAATGTCCCCCCTTAGCGGGCACAATGCGTGGCCTCCGAGCTATCAATTCAACTTCAAGACATGCTAATTTGAAAGTCTAAGAAGCTTAATTTTATGCTAAACCAAACAAAACATGCAATTGCAGCTCCTATGAAATGCTTTAAGAAAATACATAGTTGATTTTTATGTTTTATTGATATTGATGAAAATTTATTTAGTCCATTTTGTATTTAAAAATATGTAAATCGAAATAATACAATAAAGAAAATCCTATATCTGTAATATAAAAGCGTTTAAAATTCTTGAAGTAAACCAGTTATTTCAGTTTAAGTAAATCATTAAATATATGTTCTCTAAGTCGTGTAGACACATGGACGGTTTAAGTTCATGCTGTAGTTGCGCCCGCGCAGGAGCCTGGCCGGTCCCGAAGCGCGATCTTTATCGGACGTCGCCGTGTCGACTTCACAATGCCATCTTTTGTGTTCCGACACGATTATTTATTGCTACCAAACATCGCTTACAAGGATGATATAACTCCGCAATTTAAAATTTACTCCAATCGACCACGCCTTCCATCATTTTATTTCGAGACAACAGAACCAAAAAAAATATCCCATTTCTTCTTTGATAATATTCTTCAATCGTAAATAATTTTCATATTTATTGTTTTCATTGTAATTTATTGATACATTGTGTTTCGTACAATGAAATCGGAATTTTCCCAACTGTGAGCGCTTATGAGTATTTTCCTTCTCAATTCATAGGTGTTAATACATACATTATTTGTCAGTATGAAATAAATTCATACCTATGTATCTTATATTTTTGAAGGTGTTAAATATTACGTAACATTTTGCACACTGCAAACTATTTGACACACAGATTTTATGACGGTGCTAATATAACAATTATAAGATTCAACGTAACCGCACATACAAAACTTTTGTCAATATATACCTAGGTGCATCATAAAGTTTACTGATTTGTTACGAAATATAACGAAGTCTTGATAAACTTGTATTTAAGCATACATGAATATATTAGCGAAAGTATTCGCTAAAACGTAGTACAAAGTGGGAACAATGACGCAGTACGCAGTAACTTAAAGTTAGACAATGCAACTGAGAAGACTCAAGATATTAGTGAGCATTGGGGCCAGCCCGGCAAGTATTTTAATAGTTATGAGCAGTATGTCGGCCGTTGTATTAAAACAATGATCAATAATTTTGTATTTATGTTTCATTGCAAAAGAAACATTTATGTACTAGGAACTGTTTTTTACTAATATTTGCTTCTACTTAAACGGATGCCTCATTTTACTGAGCGAGTTAATGAAAATTATGTATTTTAACGCATCATTACTATCCGACGTATTCAAATATTGACATAAAACTTCTATCTAGCACTAGAAGACATCTCTGTAACTACATTTCTGTTGAATATTTAAGATATACGATTTATATTAGACATACAGTTATTATTACTTTGGATTAGAATAAAATTCCTAGTTATTACATTATGATGAAGAAAAAATCATGAAACAACAATGCAATACTTGAAATGTTCTAAAAATCCTACTATTTACTGTTCTAATTAAAAACATAAATGAACTATGCTTTAATTTCATTATAAAAAGAAAACTACCCGGCATTACGACCATTTGTCCATGATTTATTATGATAGAATAATACACCTATAGTACTTCATAAACCCAGATCAACACCAAGCGGAAATGTATAGCTGAATTGTTTTAATAACAAAAAATCGATATGGAAATAAACGTTATCGAAGGCACGAAGTCGATCGTTTCAGTCTAAATAATAGCGAGCGTGTTCATAACAAAATATAAACCCATTAGTTTATTAATGTGGAGTCGCAAATCGCATTGTTCTTCCATTACTGTCCGCCACTAGACCAAATAACACCACAGGCTCGACTTACATGAATGAAACACATACATAATGTACATTACGATATATTATTATTAGCACAACCTTATTGGTATATGAGCTGTGATATAACTTTCATTTTCAAGATATATGTCGAGGAAATTACATGCAATTATCACCAACAACTTCTGTGTTGTCAATTATTTAATGAAATAATATATAAAATTAATTACGTAATAAAATTACAAATAATACTGTGATAATATAATTGATATATTAAAATGTAAACGAATAATAGGAGTTTGGTATTTATTAAGACATTCTCGTGATCTTATTATTTAAGTTATATGTATCACAAATATTTATTTTTAACCAACTTCATACTCAACCTACATCCAGAGACTTGCCACACACTAAAAGCCCTAAATTCTCACTACAATTATCGTAGCCATTACACATAGCTATAAATCCTTAAAATAATACCATTTATGTTAGGCAATGTTGCCTTCTAACAATATGTACTAACCGGAATTTAATCGAGTGTACGACAACCATAAAAAACCCAATAACATGCTCGTGAAATCAATTTTAACTAAACAAGCGTTGATAAACATGAACCCAACAACCTTCTGATAAAATTAATTTTCAATTAATTAACCACAGCATAGGAATGGCGTATGGGACGGAACGTAAAATAGTTTACGAGTAAGGCGACCTAATTTAATTAATTTCACTATGAACGATGACATATTTTTATGTTCTAAGCCGCTACTTATACTATGTAAGTAATTGTTATGGCGGTACCCATAAAACTTGTTTACCGATACAAATTTTCTATCTTGATTCACGCACGCACATTGTAAACGATTAATTTATAATGTTTTTAAGTACCTTTGTGTATATTAAGAAAATAAAACATGCCAGATAGTTTTGGTTCATAATTTAAGGAGAATCATATAAAAATAGCGCTACCGCATAAAGATACCACATGGTTCAACACATATTGATGTATATATGAAGTAAACAATTGAATCATATCGCCCACACCGCAAAAAACTTCTGACAAAAGCGTTAAATTGGAATGTAATATCTGAATACGATTACACGAAAATGTCTATATTAAATTTGTATTAACTGTAGATTAATCACAACCATGAAGTCTAATTAACGTTATATATTTGAAATATGAGAAAGAAATTTAAGATCATGGAATGTAGGTTATGAGTAAGTACGAAAAACAGTAGACCAAAAAGGTGAAGCAAATTTACCTTATTATATTTGTATTCCTTTATATAAAGCATATGCAGTTTTATTCTTGAAAACCCTTTTGAATATGACGATGTTAGCAAAATACGGATTCAAAGATTCCAGTATGAGACGTTTGTTATATCATATTAATATTTTAAATATAATCCATGACGAAATCCATAAAATATATAAATAAGCGTTACAACTAATAATGATTCATACATTAATAGTTCTCAGAGTGATACCTAATAGTGTTCGTTCTCTTGCATTCGCACATTCTCGCGAATTGACTTTAACCAACTTACACAACAATGCACTTTACAACACGAGCTCTCAATCGGTATTTTTTATATGTTTGCCGAAGATACGAAGCACACCTGACATGCGAAGATTAATTTCCAAGGTGGCAGATTGTCACTTTAATTTATTATTGCCCATTGTCTTGTTACTGACGTCATCTCAGACATTCGCGGAACATCAGATTCAATTAGAGAGCATTTTTGATTCATACAAAAAAAAACCTTTAAGGTATATTAAAATATATACAACTATATCAAACTAATTATACAGTAGAAATTATTAAACGTAAGAAAAGGATTGTTTAGATAAGTATGATTACCTATCGTGTGAAATATTGACACAAATAGAAACCTACATGCGGTTCCAAGTATTGTGAAATCTGTGTGATCTCTCTGTTGAGGTTTTTGAGATACATGATGTGACCACTATAGTGTTCTAGTGTTTCAGATGACCGCAGCCTCGACTGAAGTCATTGACCCCAAACTGACCAATAACATTTCTCTCTAAGAAATGACATACATTTATAGGCGTTAAATTGCTTCTTCGATGATCCTGTAAACTGGTGTGAAGAGCCTATAAAACCGATCAGATGAACTTTTAAACTGGCTGAAGGGAACTATAAAATCGCGGATCGTTAAACATCGGGATATCAAAAAGGCTTTAGCTATGAATCAAACAACGTTTTTTATTATAAAAACAATACGCTAGTATCAAAAATAATTCAATATATAATATATGCAGTGAAATGCTTCTAATTATAAAATGTAATATTGTTTTTTAAGGATGGTATCAAAGGTCCGACCGCCCGCGCCAGAACGCTGGGTGGAGCTAATAAACTATTTGAGTAATGCCTAGTGTTGACACTGGTGTTTCACACCTGAACAATGCTCCTCGTTTGCATTAATGTAAATTAGGTTAGTCAGCCCGAAGCGGCCGCCGCGCCTACCTTCAATTAGACGTACCCCAAAGTAGCCCATGTATGTACTTATGTAAAGGGAACTAATAACGTGTACACGCCGACTTCCTCGTGTAATGATCGTCTGAACAAAATATTGATGCAACTACATACCAATATAATTCCAGCGTGACGATACACGAACCGCCCACGGTATTCGTTTCTTAGTCGATTTAACTACTCGTAATGCAGGAAATGTGGGAAAGATGGGAACCATTTTGAATATGATGTTGACTGTTTGTTACTTTTAATCTGATGTATAATTTTTAATGTGATTTATTATATAATTTTGTATAGTATCGTATTTCATGATGATACTTTTAACGTAATTGTATTTTTTATTGCTAGAAGATATATGAATTGTGATTAGATTATTATGTTATCCAAAAATAAATGATCAGGAACGCGTAGTGCGGTGTCAAAGACTGCGGGCATGTTCATCGTCTTTCAGCGCTTGTGCCGATCGCATAAACAAATCCGCCGTGTTGTGTTCTTTAGAACATTTTGCGTTTATACGGAATTCGTGTTAGAATATTCAAAAAATTTAACAAGCTATTTTAATATTTCCAAGCTCACTTTATCTATTCCAATTAAATTTGAATAGGGACAGTCTAGACGTGGTATTGTAAAGAGCGAAGCTGGATCGGACGTGCCATTAACATTTCCGAACGTCACAAATCACACTAGCAAAATACGAAATCTATAGCCGAAAAAGATCTATGTTAGGAATTTTTTTTTATTGTGAAGCGGTGGAGTCGCACGCGCGGCTCGATTGTGGCTGTGTGGTCCTCGCTAGCCACTTTGTAAATAGCGCGGTTTACCTTTTTCAACTTTTGTGTTTTGTTACCTTTTGTGCTGTTGTACGACCAATATTACCATAGCTATTTAGGCCCGTCGGATAAATAAATACGTCATTTATCATGATAACTGATGCGCATGCATGTCGCGATGTCACAACGTTCAAATGGGGTGAAGATTTGATCTTTAGCCTTCACGATTTGTACCGATTTATCTTACATTGTTTCCTTGTTAGTTCAAGATAATGGGATAAACTGGGATGCTGACGCATTACCTGGAATCGAAATTAAGTACTAGGTATTTATATACCTAGACCGAACAAATCCTTTGTTTCCTTTGAATTATTCTATAAGTTTCCATACTTTTCATAATATTTAAATAACTACTTAAAATATATACATATGTTATATTATATAATATCTTTATCTCTATATAAGTGAAATAACTACCTAGCCATTGCAAATTAGCTCAAGCATTACAATGTGACAATTCCGTAAGCTTTTTAAATTTACGATCTTGGCCTACGAATATGCGTTAGGACCATCTGCTTAAGTTTAACAAAAAAAAAATCATCACAAGAACTGCACCATCAAATTGTGGCCATAATAAATTCACTCCAACCGCAGGCCTCTTTCACAATATTTGTATCGGGGCGACAAAAAGGGCCGAAAGGGCGGCCCTTCGTTGAATGAAGGGAAGGTAAATAAATATAAATAAAGGTAAGGGGTACGGGGCTCGGGGACACGCCGGCATCCCGCGGCGCCTGGACTCGATCGCCGGTCGCTTTGAAACTTAAAGAAATGTTACCGTGAAAATCTACATCCCAACTGAAAACATACAACGCGAAACTGAAACCAATATCGATCAACGTACAATTATTTCTCACAGATTGAAATAAAATTTTCATTGCATTACCAGTGCAGCGTGTGTAAAATTTTCTACATTGTTAAAATCCAATTACAAGCTCATTGTTCTTAGTATGAAACGTTACACGTCATTAAACGGGACCAATGAGAATCGTAAAAGGTACATGGGCGCTGATCGACTTCGTTGCGAGCATAATCGAAACCACCACGACCAATTACAGGTCTTTGCTGTGCGAGGTGCACTTTTATTGGGTGTAAGATTTAAGTGCCAATCGACACGCCAGAATAAGTTCCGGATCGTTCTTAAAAACGCTACACTCTTAAAAGTACTCATTGAAAATATCAACCATGTAAGAATTAATGAGACATGTATGTATGTAACATACATTTTATTTTCATTATGTGTAATTCGTTCGACGTTAAATATATTTCATCCGGCTATGATGTTGAAACGGTGGAGAAATATTCAGAGAGAGTAATAAATTTATAATAGCTCGCTCGCTTACACGAAATTGAGAACACTCAGACTCATATAAACATAGGATCATGTACAATATAAATGTCAAAAAAATAATTTCTTCATTAGATACATCATTATGAAACACAAAAACAAAATCGTTAGCTATAATAAGAAATTTAAGAATATTTATATATTTTCTTGGTTGAGCGTTATAAACATTGTTGAATTTATATTCTTAAAAATAACTAAGTCGAGGGTTAATTTATTTTAAAGGCCATCGTAACACTTAAACAACTTCCTTGTTGAAATTATCAAAAGGTACGTAGCGTAATAATATTGTTGTTGCGCCCTATTTAGCTAGCTCCTTTATTTTAAGATCTACAGGATTTATGAGCATTTCTAAACAGATCCGTAATCATCCGCAATAACATCTTATATGCTTAAAATTCTTAAAGGTTTTGATCTACATAAAGATTCATCGTTTGATCGATATATCAAGACATGAGCAATAAAGTATAATTACTAATTTTATTTCTATATAGTGTGAGAGTACATTGTGTTTTGTATGTACAGTATTTTAGTGGCCCGTGCCTCATAGCATTGACTGAGGTTTGACAGATAAGAATAAGATAACAGTCCACATCTGTACTAGGATAAATATTTGCGGAAATTATTAAAACAAACCCACGCTGGAACGCGGCGTTATTAAACTGAGACGAGATAGTTTTTCGATTAACATGTTATGAATATTTTGTTGTTCATACTTATATGGATACTACTACTTATGTATAAACGTACGAAAAATAATTTATGAGATATTGAGATATATTATACATATTACTGACGTACATTGTAAATAAACATTATATGTAAAAGTGAAATTGATGTAACATTACAGTTTCCCCAACAATACATTCCAGTATCACAATGCACTTCACACGACCATTGTAAGGGTATTGACATACCGTGTATACATTTATCACAACTGTTTACGTTGGACGAAGAGATGCAAATCGTTAATTTATCGCCACCTTAAGAAGCACAATATAAAACAAACCGCAAACTCAGTTCAAAGACCTATCATGAACAGTTTGGTTAGTATTTGAACAAGTTAAGTGTTCCTTGCATTTACTAACTGCTGCTATAGAGATTGACAGCGTAATAGCATATATATGTAAACTGACGTATTAGTTGTTTACAGACTAAAACTATACCTAACTATCAATATCGCTTGCTACTCGTGAGGCAAGATGTTACGTTTATTTGTTGTTACTCTATGTATCCATATTACACCTTTGTTTTATGACTGTAACTAAGGTCAGTGTTGAATGTGTTCATCTAACTCATATGTGAATTATTAATTTATATTGTTTCAATAATATTTTATAGATATCTCAAAAATATTTTAAAAGTACGTTTATCCTAACAATAATATAAATAAAATCAAAGATAATAAGATTATATTTAAATCAGTATAATTATTGTGCGTAATCGGTCAGTATCACAAGTAAGGTAAGCAATAAGACAGACTATAGGTACTAATGGTAAACATGCAATGAGGCTGTTAAAGGGTCTTTATAACATTTTATAACGTTGTAAACCCACCGTAGGATTTTAGGATTAATTTGATTACAGTCAATTATTCACAAAGCGATCGATGCTCGTTCCATTATTTTTTTTGTTCTACACTAATAAGCCGAAAAGTATCTAATTTGGATGTCGGCCTCTTTGCTGCCAACAAATTAAACCACTTTAGCGTATCGCTATATAAAATAAAACAAATATAAACAATCCATAATTAAGTGACTTTAAAACGATTCCATAATATAAATCAAATGATTTGATAATGTTTGCATGGCTCAAGTTTCTCGAGATTAATATAATACCGTATATAAAAATTTTAACGTAGGTACCGACGGTCGTTTAAATGATGTTTGAACATGGAATAATCTGGAGATTATGAAAATTAAATTAAGATAACAAAGCTGTCGGGACGGCTTGCTATCTGCGCGGGCGCTGCAGTAAAAGTTTATTGTAATACGAGCCTCAAATACGAAATTGAATAATTCTGACCTATCCCGCGACCGCCCCGCTCATAAATCACCGAGATATTTATGTCCCCCCCCCCTCCTCCCTCCCCCCTCCAGCCCCCTCCTTCCCTCGGTAGAGCCTTATACAGATCCAAGAATATAAAATATTAAATAAAAACATACATAAAATTGTGAGTAATTCCGATTGGAATTGGAGAAGAGCTAAGGTGCGGTCGCGCACCTATTCTGTGGTTTGCACAGCTAGCCAACAAATCAAAAGCTTAAGTGTTTTTACAATGAAAATATTCTATTAGCAGTCAACGTGGTGGATCTGCTAACATTTTATTGTATTTTTAAAACTTTTCAATTAAAAACCCAATAGTTATTTAAAACTTATAAGTTGCAAAACAGTAACCGAACGTTTAGAAAATTTGTTGTAAATGTTGTCCAAAAAAGCGTTATAGAAACTTCTACATCTGATAGAAAATAATTAAAATATAAAATGTATAACTAAGATAAATTAAAACATAATAACTCATATCTTCTTCACATACATTAATATAATTTAAAAAACGATCTTCATACATAAAATAAACGTGGAATTCATTTCGAAATAGTCCCGAACCGATATGCATTAACTTTACTTATATTCCTACTTATTCATGAGAAATAAATAATACTATTAGAGGAAGATACCGATTCCTGATAAAAAGTGGGTCCGAGTTAAATGGGAGGCACGGTGGAGGCAGAAAGAAAGTAATGGAGGCACATCGAACCGGTTTTAAAAGATTTTTACGAATGCAAGGCTGCTTCGAGCCGGCTATGTGCAGCCCGGGGCTGGCACATAACATTATAGTCGGCGGATTCGCGCCGGTTCGGCCTTTCTTGTTCCACATACATATTACATACGATTGTCTGCAGATCTTCATTGATTTATTAATATGCTAACCTAACTGCACTCCATACCACATTAGTCTGGTATAATATTTGCCATTTAAATCGACCGTAAGTCAATGCAATTATTTGCGAATGACAAGTCAAATCATCCTTGAAAGTATTTATTTAAGAGATGCTAACGGAATCAAAATATTTAATAAGATATGTAGTTTCGTTAATCGATTTCGACTTTTGAGGTAAGCGTAAACATATCGTAACGTTAAATCGATTTGACTGTTATCAACATCGATGAATCTAGATTGACATAACAAGCAACTGAAACACTACCTTCAATAAACATGTCTTAAATTATTCGAGAATTACAAGTAGATTTATTCATAGCTAATTATAATTTTATTAATTTTTTGCGTGAAATGGAATCATATTACTTGTCATTGTCAATATATTTTATTGTTTATTGAAATCTAATGTCACTATGCATGCATGCAAGTCATGACAAATAAGTAACTAAATATGACAGGATTCAAATTATATTGATATGTATCTATATATTTTTTCTATTTATATAAGCATATGCAATATGCATTTCCAGCTATGAAATACAATTGAATTAATTTATATGTATTTCATATTTATATTATTGTTGCAATATATTTTATCATTTATGCAATATGAGCTATACGGTATTATAGTTATATACAATCGTTTTAATAATGTTATAAATATGATTGATTTTATAATAAACTTTACTATTCCTTATTAAAAAAAATCTATATAAATATTTTACTAAACTATATTAAAACATTCTGCGTTGTAACGAAACGCCATTATATTTTATTTTTTTTCACCACAAGCAAGTTTAGATTATTCCGCTTCATTATATAAAAATTAATTTATTCATTTACGTAATACCTGACCTATATGTTGGAGGAAATTCTGAGTGTGTTGATGGCGAATGTATGTTTGTTTGTCAACACAGCCGATGTTTGTCGAGCCATTAGAGCGAGGCCGCGCTAAAACACTACAAGAATTAAAGTACTGTGTGCCTATTAGATGATTTAGCCGACAAAGGAATTTCGACATTTCAAATATCGATTTGTGAAATTAAATAAATTATATATGTTGAAATATATTCAACCTTTTTCGTATCCTTCGGCGGTATCTTAAATGAATTAAATATTAATTAATGTATTAATATTATAAAATTGTATCAATTATTTATTATTATTATTTTTTTATATTTCTATAGGAAAAGAACGGCTTTGAGTATGGTACTAATATTTATACACTTAAAAAGAAAATTCAAGATCATATCTTGGGCACAAACGTTAGACACTTAATAAAGGCTTAACCAATGGTTATTTCAATGCTTCTAGTATTATGAAAAATATGTTTTCTTTTTATAATGAATGTTAGGTCAATCTAAATTCGGCAAATGTTGATGTTATACTATCGTGATATAAATATTATTCGCGTTGAACAAAAGTCAAACATAATGTATCATTTGTTTAAATGTCAGATGTTTTTTTTTAATATTACGTATTCGTTCAAAAATAATTAATTATTTAAAAGAAAATAATTTAAATTATATGCTTTGGAATCTGTATATTTAATATGAATAATTTTTATTGTAATTATTCCACTGATATTTGTAATTAAAACGTTTTAAAAATATATTGATTTTAATGTTTAATTTTAACCAACGTTGACAAAATAAAATAAATTTTTCATTTATTTTTTTATTTTTAAATATCGACATTCTACAGTGTAGGCAAAGACGTTGTTTTTTTTTTACTTTAAAATAGTTAATTACTTATCATAAAGTTAAAACAATATTTTAGAAATACTTATTAATCTACTTAGTTATCATATAAAGAAAAAATATTTTTCAGACAAAATTTTCAGTTTTAGAGATCAAAAGTTTTACAGTCGGTAAATTTTCAGAATAGTTCAGTGGGAGAAGCGTGATGATGTGTTTCCCTAGAAACGCTAATATGATTTACATCATTTTAAGACACGAATGACGAAATGTTTACCGACCTTTGGTTTTCTATTGTACATATAACTCTTACCTTATGCAACGGATTCGGATATTTTTACTAATAACTTTATTTTTTTATATATTTACAGGCAATAAAAACATAAGTAGCAATTTCCTCAGTTATATATAATGCAAAACTTTTATAATTATTTACGTAACGCAACACAAACAATAATGAATATCCAAAACCAAAAAGGACAATGCTTTTTGAAAACAACAAAAAGGTTCCCGTAAGTTTTATTAACAAGTTAACAAAACGTCAATGACAACGCATGGCTCTGAATGCCCAGTTTTATGATGGCAATATATTTAGCGAGCATGGCATCAAAATTAAAAAGAATTCATCATTCATCAATTAGTCACAGAGACAATATGATGTTTGTCACTGCCTGTGTAATTGCAGTGCTACAATCGTAACACTCGCTACGAAGCTACCGTAACGCCCGCAATTTGTGCCCATTGTTCATAGCCCGTTAATATTTACACCGGCGATTGTCCCTACCCGCGCACTCAGATGTTTTCAAAACAGAAGACGTTTCATGAAACCTATTGTCTCGAAACAAACTTTCAACAACCGTACTTATTGTGAAAAAATAACAATTATAAACGAAGGAGTAGATTTTATATTATATATCCTCACCTGTGTCATGAGCCGATCTGCTCCTGTGCCTTCTTCATCCTTGAAGTCTATATCCGGATTATAATTAGGCACTAAGTCTTTGAATTTCTCATCGTTTCTAGTGATACGTCCCTCCGGGGGACCGCTGGCTGACTTGGAGTTCTCGTTGATGTTGGGGTCGTGCTGGTTGAACACTAGGGGCGTTATGCGGCGCGGTCCGTGGCGGCGGGTGAAGCCGCGGCCCGGGCCACAGGCCGCCGCAGCGCCCAGCCACAGTAGCACCAGAGTTAGCCTCATCTCTCCGACATCACTTCACGCGCGTCCGACGCACGACCACCGCGCGCCGCGATTTGAGCGACACTGAGACTTGAGACTTGGCCTCCGCCGGTTCCTTGGCTCAACCACTAACAATGACTGCAAACTGCATCCCTTGACAACACAACCCGCCGGCAATGGTGGTTACATGTTAACCCGCCTTTACATTACATAGTTGCTACAATATTATCAAAAAAATATCAATAACGTTAAAATATATTTATTCTACTATACTATATATTTTTTTTATCATAACATTGTTATCCGATTCTCATATGCAATTGAATGAAACCATTAATTTGTTTTTTGTTAACATTCAAGAACATAAATCAAAAATCAATTTATATTATAAAGGTCAGACTTAATATTTAGATTAGGCAGAACCTATTATGGTTTAACTTTTATTGTTCCTAATCTAAATATAACAAGCTATTGTCAAAATTCGTACATATTATGCATTTAGTTTAGGCTTGCAGAAATATTATGAATCATATTACTTAAGAAGAAATAATTAGTCTTTTATTTATCGTATTATGAAATTTAAAAACGTATTTTATAAAAGAAATATTGTAATAAGTAGACAAAATTATATTTTTTCAGCTACAAATATTGATGAATTACTTATCATACTTATACCTAAGTTCCAATAACATTTCTATGAAAAACAAAATTAATTCATATATTTTTTATATCTGGGAAAGACTGCTACTAAACATAAGAAGAATCAACAATTATTGAACGTCAAACATAATTATTAAACAATTATTTAAAGTGAAAGTAATAATAAAATATAAACTTAGAAAAATTTAATATTATCTTAAATTGTCAAGTGAATTTTTCTTTAAATAATCTCCTTATAATTTCATATTTTCTTTCATTATCATCCGTAGGATATAAACGAATTTGTATAATTGAATACTTAAAAATACAGAGTCCTTGGAAGTTTGAAGACCCTTCTTACGAGACGGGTACTTGAGAAATTTTCATCAAAAATAAATGCGTATAATATTTTTTTACAGTCTTAATTAAATTGAAAATAAAATCCAATGCAGTCCTTATGTTCAAATAAATCTTTTTAAATGAATATATAATTATTATTTTGTCATCGTAATATCTAAACAGAATTTGAAAACTTATATATTTTATTAAGAAATTTATTTAGGATCTTTATACATATTTACCAATAATACTTAGTTGGATAACAATCTGATTTCATTAAAATATAAAGCAAATAGATGTCATTATATATAAAAACTCAGAAATGTAATCGTTACTACTATATTTATTCCATCAAAATCAATAAAAATTAAATAACGATTTTTTGGTACATACTTTTCACAACAATACTTTGTATATATCTATCCTACATTATTAACTTTACTAACCAAATTACTTTAATATATATGTCAATAATAAAGATTACTATATGCCAAGCGTTTCATAATATTTAAATGAATATGAACATTTAAATTTTAATACGTAAAGATTTAGCCTTTGTATGTATATAATATTTTTTGGTATTTAAAATATATATATACCTATATCAAACACTAATTATTCAATTTTTACTCCATGATATATATTTCGTTATCTATACGTATATTAAATAACAAACCTATTTTATAACAAAATTATTTGGCATTGAAACAGAAAACCGCTAACGATTCATTGTATATATGATATTGTGCAAAACTGCGGTTATTCGAACACAACCAGAGATGTAAAATAACCTATATATAATCATCAATATATTATTTATATATATTAATTAATATTTACCATATCATTAATCAAGTGACGTAATTAATATAAAAATAAAAGTCAAGCCATTTAAAAGAACCGGTAATATTTCATTATGATGAAAGAAAACTGAATTGTTAGTTTTTCTGCTGCATGTAGTCGTGATATGAATTAAGTGACTAAAACCCGTCATAAACAATGCTAAGTTATAGCAATTGTATTGTTTTTATGTTTTCATATAAATGCAATCCACTCAAAAGATACGCAGCTTCTGCCATGACTGAAATAATTCTGTATTAAAAGGTCAATAATCCCATTTTTTTTAAATAATTGCGACGACAGAACGACTGGAGCTTCCCTTTCAGCTTTGACCTAAAAGAGAAATTGTTTACGCTGTAATTTATAAGCACATTTACATAACATAGTTTGTCCGTTTAGGAAGATTTGTAAGCATTGCGATGAGGTTTACACAAAAGACGCATAATCGGATCGTAAGTCAAATAACATGACGCTGCTCGCGTCAGCTCCAAAGACTAAATTTAAAACAAAATTATGATAAAATTTTCTCATTTGTTGAATTCATTCATGGTTTGAATGATTTGAAATTCATAAGTCAGTTTAATTTCTTACGTCACTATTATTTAGTCTCAGATTTTTTTAAATATTGCTTCATTCGCATTAGAATCGTGCAATATTCTGCCAATGTCATAGTGTCTCAGATTTAATAATATTTCTTGAATACGAGAATTGACATAAAGATAAAAAAAACATAAATCATAATATTAGATTCTCCATATGTTTTCCTATTTTATATTGTTCTTAACTTAAATGATTTATCTTATAGGTCTTCGACTGAGTGTAATCATATGTATATATCGGCTTAATTACATCTCAATAATTATGACTATTGAAGCTTTGATTAAAATAGAAATGAAAACTTACCTGTCTTCATAAATTGGTTAATTCAATTAAATATCTGTTAATGCAGGTTGAGTCTTGCACGTGTTTCGTAAAGCGGATGTGTGAGTAATGACTTTTACCTCAAGATAAAGATTTAACACTTCCTTATCCATAATACTCGGAAGTAGTCATACCTCAAGCGGGCCGAATATAGGTGAGACTAAACAAAAGCGTGTGAATGCTACGTGTTTGCGCTCATCGCACAATGCTGTTGCTAAATCACAGATAAGATAAATATCCATTCAAAACCCGACCCTAAACCAAAGTGAATATCGTTTTCTTAACATAGCTCCAAGGTACGAACATTTTTGTTGTATGAGCAATCCGTACAATACGTATATAATTTATATTAAATGTTTAATTAAAATAAACAAAACAAAGATAACATAATTCAGGTTTACACCTACAAACGACGGATCGTTTCTAATAACACTTGTATTTCGTCAAGCGGCTTAAAGGCAGCCAATGCAAACTGTACGAAGCAGTGTACGTGTGTCGCGTCGGCACCTCCAGTGTGCTTTAAAACAAACAATATTTTCGACAAAGGACCGGCGAGGTGTCAGCGGAGGCTAATGGAGTAGAGTGCTGAGCATATAACCTCGCTTTGTAGTGTTTTAAACTGTTTATTTAAGCATAAAACTCTTCACTTCTTACACACTTTGTACAGATGCCATCCATCTACACGGATTGACGAATGAATCTAAGCTTATGATACGAATCATATTTATGAATACCTAGTAATGGTCAACTCAATTAGTATTTAGTATGCTATATTTTAATATGTAGGTATATAATATATATGATTATAATTACATGCTCTTAAACATTATGTTGATTAGCTATACACATAAAATCGAACTAGTGAGTGGTGCACTTGTACACTATCGATTTAATTTATATTTAAGTTTCCAACTACAAAATGTGATCTTTAATTTCTGTTAGAATGTACAAGGTTTATTCGAATAAATAAAAATTATGTTCAATACAAACAAATATATCTATTGCAGCTTCTTTACCGCATAATTATTTAGATTATTTTTTTACTTTATTTTATTTACGTCATTTATGAATGACATAAATACATATACGGACATTACAAAACATTCATATCTGTATGGAATACGAAATATAAAGAAGTCAAACCTGTTCACTTCATACTTTGCCCTCTAATTGACAAATTGGAATCTCATTAATGTTAAAGCCGAGTTTCTAACTGGACGCCGCGCCGTGGATGTATAGTGTACGCGTCCAACCTTCCGATCGGCTGCCGATAAGTGCCGAAGACACCCGACGGCGCTCGGGCGGCAAGAGTAAAAAGTCGGCAGCATTCGAAGCGCGTGCCTCGATGTGTGTGGTCCACTATGGAGGTCCGCTTTGCCTTTTTGATATATTGAAATCTGATTTTCGCACTTTTTTACCGTCGAATTTCGTTCGAGTTTTAATTTAATGTGTCCCGATACGTTTATATAATGTTTTGTTTTGTTAATAAATACATTTCTTCAATTTGATTTAATTGAATTATTAAAAGACAAGAGGACATTTTTAAGAAGTAGTAAGGATAAGGTTCTTAGCAAAAAGGTACGCGTAAAATGAAAAGCACAATTTCAAAGAAATAAACAACGAATTAAGCTTATCCTATGAAAATACTTCACACTTTTGCACGGATGAAGGCCATAAATTGAAGATTTGAGTTGAAAGTCACATTTTTAAGGAAATTAAATATTTCAGGGTGTCCGTCAAGTAACAAAATTTTCGGGCTATTTTGGTATTAATAAAATTATCATCTCTTTTAATAACGAACTTCAAATAAAAATTAATTACACTACGTATTAAAAACATATAGATATATATTGTAATGTTATATTATTACACATAGGTATATATAGTATTCATTTACAACTAAAGCGTAAACTCTCAAACTACACGGATTGTTTCATTTCTGATCCAAACAAAGAAAACATATTTAAAAAATATATTAAAATTTATTTTCGTTCTAACATAGAAAAATACCTATAAAATTTTTAAGTCTTTATTTCAATATCATACATCTGTATCAAAAATTTAAAAAATGGCAGAATTATTAAATAGAATCGCGTACTTTATCGCTAGCATCTGTTGTAACGGCCATCTTATTTTCCTGTAGGTCTGAATTTGACAGAACATCGCTTCCCAAAGTCTCATTTAGTTCAGGATACCTTGGTATCAATTCATAGTTGTCCAAATCGTAAACGTCATCATTACCACTCTTCCATTTATCAGCAATCATTTGAAGCGGTTCTAGACATTGCAGACTCTGTTTTATTCGTAATATTTCAATATTACACTGATTTTCGACTTCCAAAAGTTTCAATTTATATGCCTTTGCTAACATTTGTTTCCTTATGGCATTTTTCTTTTCAATCTGTGCCATGTTAAGAGTGTTTTGATATCTCTGCAGTTGTTTTTCATATTCTATTAAAGATTCGTCGCAATTAAATTTGCTATCAACACAAACTGAAAACAAATTAGTAGCTAGTAAGTCGCTTTTATCAGATGTGTTACCGTCGCTGTATGTATACGAATGTGTCGCAGCGTCTGATATTTGACTCGATTTTGCAGCTTTTGCTTCTTTTTCTATTTTATTTTTTTCCTCGCTGAGCTCTAATTTAAGAGATGCTATTATGTTCTTGCACTGATTTATTCTATCTTTCAATTTGATATCGTTTTCTTCTATAACTCTTGAATCTTGTTTACATTGTTCTAATTTATTTATTTCCTCGTTAGTATTTGAACCATCCCCAATTTTTTTCTCTTGTAAATCCTTTTCATCATCAACACACGTATCTCTACATACATCCATACCCTAATTTTTATTAATAATATGTCTATTAAAGTTTTATTAATAATTTATTAAATATCATATAATAATAAATTGTAGATATACTTTTCGATATTGCCTAAACGTCAATTCAAATTTCAAATATTTCATAAAATTAACGTACAAAGCAACTTAACATCAGTTGCCAGTATTAAATAATAAATGTATATTCTTTTTGTATTCATCTTTTTTTGTCCATTATCCAAATTACTTACATTATATGATATTCTCTGATTCAACTTTTATACCCAAGCATTCTTATCTATAAAGATCATGTGTATGAATCCTTGTTACTAATTAGTTATGTAATTAAATTATTAAGAACATTTTTTCTGATCATAATTATAAAAATAATGTTACTCTCATCAAATAATGAATAATTGTACAACTTTTTTCTTTGTGTCAGAGTTAGCTACTCTTCCTCTATATAAATTTTAATGTATTCCGAGAATTAAATATAATTTTGTATAGTCGACCGTTTTGTTTCTTTAACAAACAGTTAAAATAAAGAAATTTTGGTCGCATAATACTGACGAATGACAAGTTAATATTATCAAACTCATAATAAGCTCATAAAAACAAAATAAGTATATCAAATAAAATAAAATTTATTATAAGATTATACAATTAAAATCCTTATATCAGGCTCATCATCAGGCTTGGAAAACCTACGACTGTTAGCTGACTATTGTATCTAATATTAAAAAGCAGATATAATATATACTCATTGATATTAGCAGTAAAATAGTGAAAAGAAGAGAAAAGAAATTCTTCTAAACGGAGAATAGTTTACCATCCTCCTCGATGTACAACAGCATAACATTTGGAGAAGCATCAGGAACATATGAAATCAATTTCACAATTATTAAATAGTTAGATAAGAGTTTACGTATCACACTCTTTTCAATATCTTTAGTAGATTTATTTAATATGGACACTAATCTATGACTTTCATAAAATACAGAGCAAATATATTTAATATATAAAACAAAAACGTTATTAATTTCTGGTAAAATGAATTTTCTAAAATAAAAAAAAACATTCTAGAAAAAAAAACATTCTCGAAGGGTAATTACTTTCAGCACTATTACTAATTGCTGATTTTTTTAAAACCATATTTTTGTTATTGCCTATAAAAAACATATATTCTGAAACTGTCAGTCTTCATGTAAGAATGGACAAAAAGAACAGACTACAATATATAGCAGAACCACATATCCTTAATAATTCCTTGTTCGCAATAACCCAAAATCAAGTTCAACCATTAAATGGTATCTGACAAAAAAAGACATTAATTAATTATTATTGATGAAACAGTCTATTGGGTATTTTCTCACATGGATAAACATGGTTTTAAACACTTAAATAGGCAGAATACAAGAAACGCACCTTACGGACATCTCTCGTCTACTATTGTTTTATAAATAGTAGAATATTCTTTAAAGCATAAAAAGTTAGCATTATAATATATTTATTATATAAAATAATGTGGTTTAAACAATTATAAAGGTAAACTAGCTAACAAGAAAATTAATTTATCAGGAGTGCAAAGCAAACTTGCTTTAAAAATCACGAACTCTTTGTATCCAATCAAATCGCAGGACTGTATGTCACTGTGACAGGTAAAAGTCAGCCTCTTAAGTCATACTGTGTTCGTTAATGTGAAGTTTGGCGCTCATTTTTGGCAGAATAATACATAGTTGATAGTTTTAACACATATAACATTAATCATGGGTCTTTTAGAATTGTGTGAGAAATATTTTGATACAAATAATCTGTATGAGGTTTTACAAATATCAGAAAAGTCTTCGGATAAAGAAGGTACGCTAAAAAACATATGAAATCATTTTAATTGCGGCTTAAACTTGACAATTTATCTAGCCCTTTCAATAGATAATAGATATTTACAAGTGGACTGTGACTACTACAATTTAGTTATTGAACAATAAAACTATATAGTTATGTATAATCAAATATACAATTTGTCGAATAGGACCAATATCGATTTTAATTTTATGTAAACGAAATCGTAAAAATCATGTTCTTAATTAGAATTTATTTTATTATTTATATATGTATCCATTATACTGTTACAGTTAAGAAAGCCTACCACAAACTATCACTTAAAGTTCATCCTGATCGAGTGAAAGACGAGGAAAAATTAGAAGCAACAGAAAAATTTAAAGTCCTTAGTAATGTTCATGCTATATTGAGTAATAAAGAAAAAAGAGATCTATATGATCAAACTAAAAGTGTTGATGAAGAAGATTATGATGATCTTAATGCTAAGGATTGGACTGTGTACTGGAGAAATATGTTCAAAAAGATTACTGAGGAAGATATTAAAGCTTATGAAAAAGAATACATAGGTAAATACTGTATAGTGAAAATGAAATTTGTCAGATGGTAGAGCCTAGCTGTAGTCATGTAACTACAGAAAAAAAAATTTATCCTGTACAGGGTTAAGAACTTTATTACATATTTAAATGCATTTTCAGGTTCAGAAGAGGAAAAGAAAGATTTAAAAACTGCATATTTAGCTGGGAAGGGTGATATGGATTATATTGTGGATCAAGTACAGTTCGCTCGTTCAGAACATGAACCTAGAATACGTGGCATTCTAATGGTTAGTTAACAGTAATTCTATTAAGTTATGAGACAAGACAAAACCTCTTAGCATCCAATGGATTCACTGTGGGTGCCGGGTCCATCATTGCAAGGAGAGGAGCTTCAACAGTGCCTGGGACTTGCAACCCAGGTGCAGGTTTAAGGGCCCCCTATCTTATATTAAACACTCACCTCCACTGTCCAAGCTCCTTTATCAACCTAACCAAATTTGAAAATATCCTACTAGGGCTGCTTTTGAAGTATGTTATGTATGTATGATACATAAAATTGTGTTATTTTTGTTTAGGAAATGATTGAACAAGGCGAGATTCCCTCTTACAAGATATTTACCCATGAACCGGCTAGAAAGAAGCAAAAACGTCACGCCAAAGAAAACCGGGAAGCTGAGGAAGCTGAAGAACTAAAAGAATCATTAGGATTAAATGCAGGTTTGGAATTTGGATTCTATCTGAAGTAAAATAAGTCATTAATTGTTTCATAATGCAATCATTAATTTATTAATTACATGAGCTGAATATAGGTAAGAGGTTCTAGAAAGGCAGTTGGTAATTGATATTTTTTAAGTCAACTTTTAATATTCATACATATACATTATACATATATTCATTGTAAGACAAGTGGATATTCCATAATTTCTAATTCATTGTTTAACTTTAATAATGTGTTGTATATAGTAAGTGGATGATGTCTCATAAAGTCCATCTAGAATGTGGTATAAGTCTAAATTAAATGTAAAACACCTCTCATCACAAATGGATATCTCAAGAAAATATTTTTTTATAAAATCAGTACATATATCTTATGATTAATTTATAACTTCTTTCAAATTAGGATGACTTGAAAAAGTGCTTTACCTCCATTTTAATACATTATTGTAGTAATGAAAATAAAACACAAAAATATCTTGTCTGTTTTAGCAAAGGAAATGTTAGTTATATGGAATTAAAACATATTTTTTACACTTAATGATTATGTCTTCTGCTTATTCCTAGATTTTTTTAATGCATTAATATTTCAAGTTTGAATTTTCGATTAAATAAGGTGATTGAGTTTTAAAACATACACTGTCATTGTCTTGGACTTGATGATGATGAAGTAAGGAAAATTAGCAGTGTAGTTAAATAATTTAAGACTTGAAAAACATCACATTACTTTGTGTTATGTTAAGAAAAATCCCTTAATAGTGCTTCTTTATACCAAATAAATAATTTTCGAAATATTATCTGTGCAATAGTACAGGAATCAAACTGAAAATGAAGTAAATGTGTTAAAAATAAACAGGCACTTCAATTATTTTATATAAATCGACTAATCATAACAGATATATCTTCACATTTAAAATCATTTCTTTAATTAACAATACACAGAAAAAGTTCCTGAAAGATAATATGACAAATATCAGATAATTATATACCCTATGCATGGAACCCATTCAGCTTTAATATAATTTAAAATTAATAATTTCAGGTGGTGACAGTTTAGAACTCATGATACAAAAAAGACAGAACGATAGAAAACAACAAATGGATTCATTGATAGACAACTTAGCCGCTAAATATGGCGGGAAATCGAAAGCAACGAAACGAAAAGCCGGCGGCAAATCTGAAGCAGGAGTTAAAAATAAAAGAAAGAAGTGATTCGTTTGTAATTTAAATGGTTATTTTATTGGAATTTAATACATTTTTAAATAGTTAAGCTATATATTTTATTCGCCATCCATGGCAACTTCCAAAGTAGTTTCAGAGTAGAACGGTCCAAGTTCAACATATTTTTGGAGCCGAATGATAATTGCTTTATCAAATGCTGTAGATGAAGCCAACCTCTTTATTATATCATATTTGGCTTCATTGCATTCCTTATTAAAATCTGTTGTGCGATCCAATAGATACTCAATAAAACCTGATAAATTAAATCACAATTATATTATAAATGCATTAAAACGTTGTCAAATAATGGTATGTCATAATATAATATGTGTATCATCCTTTTAATTTATGTAAATAATGTAAAATTATTGCCATAGACAGGTGGATAAACCCTTTGATATAATAAACATGAAGAGAAATTATTTGCAACAATTCCAGCTTTTAAATCCACTTATTTTTATTGAACGAATTCATTAAATTTTCCTAATTAACTTTTTCTTTCAATTCAAGAACGTAATCTTATTTAATCATGTTGAGTTATACTTGACAAACAATCGTGAAACTTTACTCATGACTACCTAAAGACATTCTAATCAAATTCTATGTCTAATATAATATAATAAAATAAATATACTTATGAATGCACAGCAATGCCCTTAGCAAAGTACACATTTGGCACACTTCATATAAGAATATCAGTTTTTTATTCATACTGGTATGACTGTACAGTTAGGAATAAGAAGCGATAAATTCTCAATGTGTTATGATACAAACTTATGTTAAGGATACAAATTAAAAGCTTTTAATAACTTATTTGGCTGTACCTGTACTAAACCAGTACTAATTAAATGAGACTTCTATCTATCAATTTTGCATTTCTAAGAGACATTGCACATATTCATTGCCATTTACTAATAAATAGCTGCATGTTGGTCTTATAAAGTAGTAAAAAAAATATTCACCTGCTACCCTTGATACCAATTCCTCACCCCACTGGTGTTGACAAGTGGCATCAAGTAAAATCAATCCAGCCAACTTTATATCAGGGAATGGATTCTTACAAATACCATATAACACTTCCATAGATGACGGCTGCTTACTCAAAATCCTAAACCATTCGCGCGTCATCAAGGTTATTCTCTGATCTACAGATTCAACTTTTGAGTTTGGATCTTTATCCACACTTATCAGATTACCCATACAACGCAGGGCGCGAATCCTTAATTCAGAAGGGCTATTTCTTATAATGGCACCCAATCTTTCAATATTCTGAGTATATTTGCTACCTGAAAATATATTACATATTACAATATAATTTGCTTAAATATAACACAAAACAGTTTTATTTAATGATAGTACCTAATGTAGCTAAACACATCTTCCCTTCAATTGTGGTTCCAATGAAGCCAAGTGTATCAATAGCAACAGGCAAAAGATTGGAATCGTCAGAATCCAAAGCTTCAAAGAGTGTTTCCAATAAGATTGGATATTTGCCAAAAATTTCTTTTGGATAATGGTAAGCAATGTAACCAAAAAATTTCATATAACCTGTAATAATTAAAATATATTTAGAATTCACCTTAAAGACTGAAAGGAAACTATATTAAACATTAAAATTGTATGTAATTATCAATGTATACTAAATTTTTAAATTTTACCTGGAGTTAAAAGTGATCCAAATGGATTGCTATGCAACTCTTTGACTTGATCAGCAATTTTTTGTAGCATCCCTTGTTTAACAAGATAGTTTATGCCATGAGGTTTTACTGCTAATTGTGACAAAAGTTCTAGAATATTCAGTTGATACAAGATATCGTCCGAGTTGAGCTCATTTACCATGAAATCTATATATCTTTCTTGAGCACACAGTTGGAATAAATCATATGACTTAGAGGATATGTTCATAACTACCTAATAAATTGAAAAATACATTTCAAATAGTGTGTCAATTAGGAAAGAAAATATATATGTTTATATTTGGAAATACTTACCTCATAAGCATTACATTTGGCACTATTGTTGCAATCCAGAGCGATTTTCATTTCCTCCAAAACTTTTGGATAAGCTTCCGTCGGCAAATTGCTGGTTATCAATACTGCTTTATTGGCTATGCCAATATCAACATCACAGATCATTTGAGCAACAGCCACAAACACATCTATGTATTGTGGCAATGGAAGTGCATTAACATTTGATGTTATAGCCTTATAGACCTGAAAATTAATAATGACATATGAAAAACATTAAATTAACTAATAATATTAGTTTGCTAAACAAAGTAGAAAAAAGCCATCTTGAAAACTCGATTAAAAACATTTATAACCAGATCATTAGAAATGTTCACATTTAAAGAGAATTATACTATAAAATAAGATTATGGTTTAAAAGCAATAACTCATTCAAGTGTAGAATATTAGAAGTCAGTTGAAAGCAATAAGAAAATAAATAAATGATTTATTTACACCTAGACAATTATAAAAAAATATTTTATTTTTTGAATACCCAGTAGACTAAGATTCTATCAAAAAATTAAACGTTTATTAAAACAAAAATACCTCATCCACCGCCAATCTTCGAACACAGTCTCTTTCATGGCGCAATAAATACATGAAGTGACTGATATAAGACCTAATAGCTTCACCAGGTTCAAATTTATCAAAACATATCTTTAAGACATCACAAGCAAGTTCAGCTTCACTTCTAAAATTGAAAGAATTGACGAATTCAACATTGATTTTGATATAAATAAGAATATAAATTATTTTCTTACTTGGTGGTTTTGTTGATGCAAAATAGGATTTTTGAAATCCCGACGTTCCTAATTGTTGGGGCAGCTTCGGCGGCTGGTTTGTAAGCTAAAATGCTTTTTATTTCATTCAGTGCCGTCGGAATATTTTCCTTTATTTTAAGTCTATCAAGGCAATTTCTTAACTGGTCTAGATCCCGATTCGACATTGTAGTTTTATAAATATGTTGTCTATTCCAAAATATTACCAGTGCCTAAATATACTCTAATTTCACGTCTAACTGAGTACGCCGTGTTAAATTATTCTTTTATTTAATATGGTATTTCATTTTATGACAAACTTATTATTATTGATGATTTCCTCAGACCCGGCTAGACTATTGATTACTATTTATTTTTGATTTTGACACTTATAACTACAAGAATTGCCATACAATTAAAGAATATTGAATTTTGTGAATATTTCAATGTGTTTTGTTACACTCTAAGACTTTGTATTAAAATAATTTTGCAATGCTGATTGAAGTTGAATTGTGGCAAAAATTTTGAAATAGCTAGTAAGCTTAATTTAGCGATTCTAAATTGATGAATTGACAAAACGGAAAAGAAAATCTACTGTTTGGAATGCCACTTAGACAAGTAAAAATTCTGACAAAACGGACTAAGTCTTGATGTTTTCGAAAGTTAAATTATAAGTGATATATTCTCCTGAACAATAAAATAATTAGTTTAAGTTAAATTTCAGATCCTACACAATAATCATTTTATTATAATGGCTTGTATAAAATGTTCAATACCCATGAGCGTACAGTAATTTTGAATGAATTTAATCACGAAAAACAAACAACTTGTTAGGTATTTACATATGTGTAATAGAAAACTATAAAAACATTAAACATATGATTTCTTCGCTCGCCAGTCCAAAAATTCATCTATATCAGTTTCATTATCAGAATCGTTTTCGCTATTATCGTCTAACATTTCAATATCTTGAATTTTCTTTTTCGTTTCTTCTTTTTTTAATTCGAGGTCCAACACCCTGCAGAGATAAAAGATCAAAAAATATATAACAAATAACAGTTTGCTAATTTTTCCATGAACATTTTTTTAATATTACAGATATATATTATGTATGACACTGATAAAAATATTACCTGGACCAATTACGAATTTGTTCATCTATTTCGTCTATCTGTCGCTCGGCAGTTGCTTCTTCTTGTTCACCAGCTATTATTTCCGCAGAGGTTGTAGTTTCTTCTTTAATTTCTTTCTGAAACTTCTCCCATTCTTCTTCTACTGGATCTTTATATTCAATTTTGCGGGCCTGTAGACGACCATATTAGAAAAAAGATTAACCACAGAGTATAGTTTGCATTCCTGTATTTGTGTAACACTACAAAATACAAATGTCAAAATACGTCAAAGTCTAATAATATAAATAAAGAACTAAAATATAGTCGAGTTAAGAATTACGCCGTACTAAACAGTCTGAAAACTAATATTTTAACATTTTTATTAAACCTTGGTTTGTTACTTAAAAGCTAGTTGACAGTAATAACTTTATCTTCTCTGAAAAGGGTCTAACAAAGACATTTATATGAACAGATCGGCTTGCTCAAGAACATATAACTAAATGTTAAATATGATGATCTTGGTTTTTCTTTAAAAAAATATTAATTTATAGTAATAAATTCCTGCCCTTACAAAAATATACAAATATTATTGCGAATAATTTCGGTGCCAAAAAATCGAGTCAAAAATATTATGTATGTATTTACGACAATATTTGTATCGATAATCATATGAATATGTATTGATTGAATAACTAACGTAAATGAGTGGCGTTACCGCGATAAAAGCGTAAATGTCAGTAATTGTGACACTAAGGGCACCTAATATAAGAAACTATTTTACATTTCGATCATATAGCACAATGGAATGGACTTTACCGAAGTTAGTAAAGAGAATTTTGCCGCCTTTAGATGGAACACTGCATAAAGGACAGGCTGGTAGAATTGGTATTGTAGGGGGATCATTGGAATATACAGGAGCCCCATATTTCGCTGGAATAAGTGCTTTAAAGGTGAGTCATATACCTGAATATTTCTAAGAGGAAAATAAGAGGTATAAGTGATATTAATTTATATATAGACATGTATTCACTTATTAAATAATAAATTCATAGGTTGGAGCCGACTTAGTACATATCTTTTGTTCAACGCCAGCAGCTTCTGTTATAAAATCATATAGCCCAGAGTTAATTGTTCATCCATTACTGGATCAACCAAATGCAATTGACAAGATTACACCATGGCTTGAAAGACTACATGTATTGGTTATTGGGCCAGGTTTGGGTCGGGAAATAGACACATTTACTGTAGTATCTCAACTCATAAAGTTAATTGGTGTTAAACAAATACCACTCATTATCGATGCAGATGGATTGTTTTTAATAACGGAAAAACCCGAGCTATTGGAGAACTTTTCTTCACCTGTGATATTGACACCAAATAAAATTGAATTTGAACGACTTTACAACAAATTGAGTACTTCGGCCGGTTTGGCTGAGTTGGGAAAAAATGTAACTATATTAAGGAAAGGTCAAACAGATGAGTTGCTTTGCTACCATTCTAATCTACAGTGGAAAATCAATACAGGTGGTTCAGGGAGACGATGTGGAGGCCAAGGGGACATTCTTTCGGGATCCATAGCAACATTTCTCCATTGGGCAATCAATTCATCAAATAAAATTGAGATTGGTGTCAATGTTGATAAAATGTTATTATTATCATCATTATCATGTTTCGCTGCTGCTAAACTTGTGAGATTGTGTAATGAGAAGGCATTTAAAGCTAAAGGAAGGAGTATGTTAGCTGTGGATATGATTGAATACATACATGAATCATTTCAGGAACTATATGAGAACTGACCCAAATAAATATTATTTAAGGTGCAATGTTAAAACATTTTATAACTAGTTACTAAGTATAGGGAATAAAGTATTTCATCTAATAAATGTGTCTAACACAAATGTGTTTCTTTCATTCATATACAAGTAAATAAATGTGAATTTTTTGTCTTATTATTATTCTTATTATTATTTGAATTTACAATTCAATCAAAAAAAAAATATTAACATAAATTTGTTTACAGTAAATCTGTTGTTTTTTTATTTATTTAAACATAAATATGTTTTGCATATTAAAAAAGTCTAGGTGATGCTAATAAGAATCAGAATTTTAATTTTAACACAGAGGTTCCAGTCTTACTTATATTTTATTTTTAAGGTTCAAATTTATAGTAGTTACAATATTGAGTTGCTATTTTCAATACATAATTTTTTTATTTCTCCGATAGGTTGTCATCCAAAATATAAAATTTAAGTCTCTTGTCTTAAGATTCAGACTAAGAAAAAAGAGTTTTTATTTTGCTGACCTATGTAAGATAAGGTTTGTAACATATGAAAAGAGGAACAGATAAAATAGTTCAAAAATTACACTTTTAAGAACAGAAACTCAAATAATTGCATTATATTGGTTATTAAACTGTCACAAATATTTCATAGACACTAAAAATAAAAACTTACTAATATTTATTAGAGATTCGATTATAATAAAATTGAATATATTCACCTTTGCATCTAATATTGGGTCATCAAAGAAACCTTCAGGTATTGGCATAGCAGCTGTTAATTCAGGTTTCCCTTGCTCTTCACTTTTTTCTCCTGGCTGTGCTTCTAATAATAAAAATTACATGTAATATTTTTAAAGTATAAATAAAATATCATATCGTCGGGGACAATGCAAATCCATGTAACTATTATTGGATAATTCCGCATATCTACATTGGAAGGAAATTATCAGTAGAAAGTTTTAGCTGAAATATTTTCTATATTAATAACTATTAAGTTAATTTTTCAATGATTAGTGTTTAATTTATTTTTACATTTAAAACAAGAAAATATAGTAAATATCCAGGATTTTATAAAATGTATTGCAAAGTACAATCCACTTATAAGAGTAAGTAACAATATTACAAGTATTCTAAAACTAATTTAACCTCTCAGAGTTTAATTTGTGTTTTAAAAATTAATAATAAAAGGGACTTACCATCAACTGCCATTGGATTGATTACTTTTCTCTTAATTTCTTCATCATGGTGGGAAAATATAATTGGTGCATCATTATTGGGTGTCTGACTAAAAGTGTTAATTTTTTCAGGGGCATTTTTAAGAATACCCTTTATTTTCTTCTCAGGTGGTTGGTCTATTGCACAAGAACTTTGTCTTTTTTTAATTTTATCATCGGTAAAGTTATTAGTTAGCTGTTTCAATTTCTTAGCCTTTTCAATATTTTCTCTGTGTTGTTTACTATTTAAATGCACCTGCCAAACATTTTCTGAACGTACTATCGAACTACATAAAACGCACATAAGTTGCCCGGCATTATTGTACTTTGCAAGGGGATTATTTATTTGGGTTGGTTTTTTGCTTTTATTTTTCCTTTCAGCCATCAAACGTCGCATTTCTTCTTGAGCTTTTTTCTTTTCAATTTGCAATCGAAGAGCCATCGTAGCTACTATGTATTTTTTTCTAATTATAAAGGTATTTACTATAACTATAAGTTATGTTAAAATCTGGACAATATTAAAGTAACAACGATAATAAGCAAATCTTATTTTCATTTCTTGAAATTGACACTGACATATTTTGTCTCCGTATATAAGGCATTTTTGACAATTGACACTACAGTTTACACTAGTATTAATGAAATTAGGCCCTGATTTCTTGTATTTTGGCAGGTTTAAATAATTACTCAATATTTTTTCCGTTATATTTCATTTGATCAAGCTACTACATATTTTTATTTGAAACATGTTATAAATTTTAAATATAAATAGAGTTATTAAAGTTTTATATGTACGATGAAACTTTTGGTTTAAGTGTAACTTCTTTACAATTTCTTTTGCAAAATAAAAAAAAATGCTAATTGACTGCATATTTCCTACACGTTATTGATGAAAAAAAAATAGTTTCTTAAAATTTACGAATAACTTTATATTAATTGAAAATATTATTAAATAACTATTTAGTACAATTAAGTATTTTATCTTCTTAAGTAAAGAACAATTAGTACGAAAGTTATTATTATTAATGTTTTTTACGATGAAGGCGATGATATACTTCCCTAAATACGATACATAACGGCCATGTCCATTATAAATTTGAATTGAACCATAGACATCATTCGTCTACATAATTTTGTCATTTTGATGGTGAGTGAATTCAGGATTTGTGCTTCAGTTGTAACAGACATGAATTTTATAGCTATATAATCGGTGAATCTTAAACTTATAATGTATTCTAGAATAACCCGATTGTGAAATGTTTTGAAAAATTAATTTAATGTATAGTTTTAGTGTCTAAGTTTTTTCTTAATAAAATATCGTTCAAGTAAATCTAGGTCTTGAAATCACCTAGTTCGTGTAAAATATTTTGTGTTTAACATTAATGTTCTGATATTTAGGTTTAATTGTAGTGCTAAAATGGATATAGATGTTAGTAAGGAAAATATCCAACCTCTAAGAGGTGGCAGAAACCTTATGCAGCTAGGCACTGCTTTGCAAGCTCAGTCAGACAGTGATGTTCAAAGACAACTACTATTGCAAAAAGAGTAAGTATTCTGCAGCTATCATTGCATTAATATGAGAAGGGCTATTTAATTTGTTGATTTATTGCTTAAAATCATTGTTTGTTTGTTTCTGAACAAAGTGTAAACCCAAATGATCTCTCATTGCTCTAGTCTACTTAATTATAAAAATTAACAATATTATTCATATGTTTGGCAATTTTTCTTATATCTAAGAGAATAGAGAATCAATTTATGTATTGTCATGTCAATCTAACTCAATCTATTAGACATTATAGTAGTTTTCAGTGACACAAGTAATATTCTGATTATTTCAGCGAGCATGAAGAAGCTATAAGACAGTACCAAGGCTCTGATCCTTTGGAGCCATGGTTTAATTATATTCAATGGGTGGAACAATCCTTTCCTAAGCATGGTCACGAAGGTAATATTGATAAGCTTATCAAAGACTGCCTACAGCTGTTTGAGAAAGACGAGAGGTACTTCCAAGATAGGAGGCTTGTTAAATTATGGATCAAATATGTAAGTTGACTTTAATTTAGTTAATATTTACTTGCTTGTTTTACAATTTTAAATATTAGTATTCTATGTGTTACATTCATTAATTAGTCTATTAATATTGCCCATATGAATATACTATAGTGTTTATTTGGTGTCTTTTTATAATGAATTATTAATTTTTAAGGTGGACTGTCTTTCCAATCCTCTTGAGATATATCAAAGGTTATATAATACTGGCATAGGTGTTGAGTGTTCAGAATTTTATCGAGCTTGGGCCTGCTATTGCGAGGAGTCTGGAGATTATAAGAAAGCAAACCAAGTTTACATGTTAGGTCTGCAAGCTAAGGCTCAGCCGTTGGATGAATTGGAACAGGCTCATATGTGAGTTAAGAAATATATGATTATTTAATTTAATACTTATAATAATATGTTGACTGATTGTGTGTTCAATTTGTGCTTGACAATGATCAATTGAAACAGTTTGAGCTGTACTTGGAAATTTTTGACTATATATGTATATATATAGCCTTATAATTGTGTCCAATACTTAACAAAATGTTTATACAGCACATACATTTTCATAAAGAATGTTTATGAAAATGTATGTGCTGTATGCTGTGTGCTGAAGGAATGCTTCATAAACTTGATAATACAGATTTTTATCCCAAAAATATTGTCATGTCATGTCATCAGCCTATCAGAATCCCACTGCTGAGCGAGGCCTCTTTCTCACATGGAGAAGGTTTAAAAATATTAATTTAATTTTATTCAATATAAACACAATTCACAGGAACTTCCAGTTGTTTTTCGCTCAGCGTATGTTACATGATGATTCGCCGACGAAACGTAAAGCAGCTTCAGCACTTGCCGAAACTAGAATGGCTTTAACATCACTCAAATCATTCAAGCGAAGAAACATTGCAAATGTCCCAGTACAAAGAGTGGGTGACAGTGTTAAGAGCACTCTACCAGGGGTTGTAAGACAACAACCCATTGATAACAGATTACCCAACTCTAATGTCATGGTTAATGTGTATGAGGTAAGAAAGAATTAATACTGTATAAAACAAATATTGGCCATATTAAACTGATTAATATAATTAATTAGGTGAAATATGTAGTCAATGAGATAATTTGATTAGTAATTGATTGAAAACTGTATTAACCTGTACATTTTAATCTGTTTTTTAGTTAAAAACCATTATTTAAGTATAGCAAAAGTATCAATGATTTAGTTATAAAATAGTTACTTCTACAGTATTGTATATAGGTAGTTAAAAGAATCAATGTTACAAAGAATACAAGAATAAAATGTAGTATATATTAAAAAACCTGTGAGGCACTTAATTAAGTAATCATAGGCCAAAACTGCCTTACTTTATTTCGGTAAACAGTGGATACTCTCACTATGGACCAATACTAAGCCAATATAGTAAAGAAATAATAAAGGGAACTATTTCAAATAAAATTATATCGCATCTTAATCGCTCGATCCGTTTAAGAGCTAGTAGTCAGTGGTGGTCTAGTGGTTAAAGGGCCCGCCTCTCGTTGCCGAGGGCGTGGGATCAAACCTTGGCAAGTACCAATGTGATTTTTCGGAGTCATAAGTACTTTCTGAGAGTATTTAGACATCACTGACATACGGTGAAGGAAAACATCGTGAGGAAATCTGAGTGAGGAAACCATTTTAATAGTCAGACAGACACACTCTTAACAGCACTATTAGCGCGTTGGCTGTTAAAATTGTCTATTATTCTATAAAATTAATATATAAAACAGGATGGTCCATCAACATCGAGAGGGGTCGTGACAGCTGAAGATCCCGGCCCAGCATCGCTGGTCCAGGCTTGCAATGTGGAGAATGAAAAGGAGGTTGGAATATGGACTAACCCTAAAACAAAGATGGTCCACACTAACGTCGTACCGCACCAACCTTTGCCTTTTACTCGTAAGTATTCTATTAAGGAAGACCTCGTTTTTATATAAAAAAAAACTTCTTATAAGTCACATAACTATAGTTGTTTGTTTAAATGTTTTTTACTTCCAATTTTTTTGCATAAGTATTGTCAGTAATTTTTTATTACCATACGTCATTTCCGACACAAAATTAGGTAATCCAATGTTTAAAGTAATGCTGAGATTGTCTTATTCAATAAAGTAAAAACCTATGTATATCAATATAAATTTCATTCCATGCCTCTATTTCAGCATATGAAGATATGGATGATGATTTAAAACTTTCTTCCAAGCATATGCCTTATTGCTTAGATGACTTAACATTTAATGTGCCACTATGTGTACCTGACCCAGCCGATCCAACGAAAATACCCTGTTATAATAAAGCCCAGGTAAGAATAATTAAAATATATACATTGTATATTTATCCGAAAGAAACAGAATTTTTAAAATATCTTTAATTAATCTTAAAACATGTATGTGATTTTAACTATAACAAAATTTGATTCTCAAAATAGTGTTAACGTGTCTTATTTTATATGTAGGTATATTTTAACGATAAAGAATACAGTTTAGAAGAAATAAGAGCTAGAAAATATAATGTACAAAAAGCCGTTAAAACAGAAAATGTGCAAGTACAAGAGACATATAAGAATATAAACGAAACTTTAGCACAGTGCAGTGCGTTAGAAACTTTAGCCAATTGTGCTTTGGACTCTGAACAAGATCATATGGGACAATTAATGCCATTAACAATGCCAACACTACAAAATGTCACCAAAGTAACAAATATGCATTCACCGGGAGAGCCGAAAGTATTGTGTAATTTAGACTCGAAAGAAGTTAGCGAGCTTGCCGCTAAGAAAAACGACGAAAACGATATCCCATCGAATTCATTAAGCGACAAGGAAAATCAAGTTGCTAATCACTTTAACAACGAAAACGCTGGTAATTTTGGTAAAAATAATTTAATGGAAGAATTCAATAGAAGCTTAATGGGGAACCTATTGGGCGATTCAGTGACTGTTAACACTAAAGAAGCTCGCTGGGAGTTACGTAACATATTTAATGACAATGGTAAACAGCAATTTATACATATTTTATTTAAAATACCACATATCAACGATTACTAAATAATTTTTAACTTTATAGCAGAGCCATCTATAGTTCAGCCTGTTATTCAACAATTTGACGTTCCAAAATTTGATATACACGAAGACAGATCTATGACTATGGCGATTAATTCGAAGAAAAATTTTGAAATTCAGGATGCAAGAAATATGCCAGAGGATAAAGAAAACGCTAACAAATTTAACGCTATTCAGCCAAATGTTACCTCGCAAGCACCAAACGTAAGGGTTTAAAATTTTAAGTGAACGAATAATTTAATTTACACTTATACAGGGTGACTGGTGAATTACTATCGATATTTGAGGACGTGATATTTGACGATCATATATGACGAAATAAAAATTAATATAACGTAAATATTAATAAACTTCAAAGTAAAGTTAACCAAAAGTTGTGTAATTAATTACGCATCGTGTGAACACTCTACAGATTAGGTATACACACACACTCACACACACGAGGCGGGGGCGTGGTTTTGTATCAGTACGCCGCCGCACGCGTCCACACTTGGAACACTTGGAACGTGTCAACACTTTATTTATTTATACGGAAATTTGGTCAAAAATTAAGTACCAATTTTTTTTACATAATTCGAATGAGAATCATGTACCGAGTATGCTCCTTAAATATTGATAGTAATTCACCAGTCACCCTGTATAAAGCATTTATTGGTAAATTTAAGTCGTTTTTAAATCATTGACGTTACTTAATTTCACAATGACATTTTATTTATATTTCTTACGGTTAAGAAACCTTAAATGATTTTATTTCACCTAATAGAGTTTTAGTACTTTGTTAAAGGAGAAAATATGAATTTTATAGTGAATTACATGAATGTCTTGAAAGTCAAATTGTTTGTACAAGAAAGATTTGAAAACATTAATCCATTCTTAATTTAACACCTTCAGAATATAATTATATTACAAATTAATTCATTTGTTTGACCAATTTCACTATTTCTTGTTTCCGTTACAGGTAAATAAGACTACGTTCTGTGAAGAACCATCTTGCACCCAGGTGTTTAATTTCAACATTAAAGTCGCTAGTACTCCAAACATGTCCCAATTTAAGAAACCATCAAATATTGATCAGTCCAGTAAATTCGCTGTACCGAAATTTAGCATTGACGAAAGTGTCATAGAACAACCTGATCAAATTAGCACTAAGAGAGACGATTGTTCTAGACAAACAAACGACCAGCACGCAACTGTTGACAATCAAGGTGGTGGATTATCTGTTATTATGGAAGCGACAAGGGAATACAATAGGTAGGTATTTATATACAAAGAAATATATTTATACTTCTGTTCGGTCAAATTCAGGAAGTATTTTTTCATATTTCAGCAAATCTGGTTCTAGTTCATCGGGACAGTCAACAAGGACCAATTTTACTGGTTACACTACCAACTTTGATTCAGTTTACAATAACCATAATGATCCCAATCATCAGGGTACAACATCAAAAAGGAATTCACTATCAGCTCAAGCTAGATTGCCGAATGGTCAATTCGCTCGAGCATATCCACAAAAAAGAGAAGCGGAAAATAAAATGGCGGTGACACCGTCCACCTCAGTGCCTTATCATTCTCACGATCACCAATATCAAAAGCCTATGCCGCCAAACTTCAGTGGTTATTCGCCACAACGCTCGATACATTATCAGCAGAACTATAACTATCAGCAAAACTTTCCAAACAATCATATGATGAATCAACAGCAACAAGGTTACGGAAGCCCTAACCCGAGTTCCTATCAAAGTCCTCAGCATCCGAGCATGCAAAATTCCCACGAAATGAATCAAGTACCAACTGGATTCCAAAGTCCAACTTATTCCAATCAAATGGCGTACCACCAGTCGCCGGTGAATAATCCTGGGAATGTAATGATGAGTCCCCAACAAGGTTTCACAGGTCGACAGGAGTTCCACTACAGTAATCAAACAGACCGTCATGTTTACGTAAACCAACAACACCAAGTCTTCCAAAGTCCCCCACATCAGACCCAGTTTCAAAACTCTGTTTATTACCAAAGATCAAGTCAGCAACAGACACAGAGTTCGTACAGTCAACAAAACTATCACCATATCCAAAGTCAATATAATAATCCAAACATGTATTCTAGTAGTGGTCAAAATTCTAATAATCCGAATTTCAATACAGTACAAAGTCCATACAGGCAAGTGGCGAAACAAATTGAGAACCAGGCTTCTTATGGAATGTCAAACAATCAACAATTCCAAATATATCAAAGCCCTCAAGCTTCTCAGAACAGTAATATACGAAATACATCAATGCATGACGCAAATATGGCTCAAGGAGCTTATACAGAAACACAGGGACGACAAGAAATGGTCGATTCGTCGGGGAAACACGAACGAGATGTTGAAAACTCAACTCTAACTAATAACCCGCAGTCCAAAAATTCATCTTCACATAAAAGTCCAAACAATTCAGTATTAAGAAACGTAAGATACGATCAGCCTAACGTTAAAATCGGTCAGAAATCACCAGAGGTAGGATTTTCTAATCAATTCTTGAACTTCATATCTAATAGAAACGAACCCAAGGACAATGCAAATACACCGAAATTCACTAATAGCCCTAGTATATCTCAGAAAATGCATAAAAACTTATACGTGTCGAGTCCAGAACAGGCTCAAATTCCTCCTTCATCAGGGCTTTCGGACACTGACAGCAAAGATGGTATGACTGCCCAAACAGCTACACCGATTCAATCCGCCAAAATTCTTACTATCGATAAACAAAAGGACATTTCAAAGAGGCAGTTAGATTTCGAGCATAGAGAGAGAGTTGAGATTCAATCGGAAGACAGCAGGGACTCGGTCAGTAAGGACAGTAGAATCTCTTCAGTGTATTCACGACAATCCGATTTCCAATCAGACGGCTACGGTATGGATATTGACAGTGAAAATTCTATGGAATGTGGTGCCTTCAAATCATCGCATTCGATCTCCATGATTGAAACCAGTGATATTCCACGACCCGCTGATATAGACTTCCCGAAAGTCATCGATCCATTCAACAAGAAGATGTTAACATCGTTATTAGAATATGTTAAATTCCCCAACAAGACGCACGCCGAGGGTTACAACGAGGTCAGATCTATACCTAAATTGCAAACAGCAACGGTCGTATCCGTCGGCAATAATAAATACTCCATAGAAAAACAACTGGGCAAAGGAAACTATGGGGCTGTGTTCCTGTGTCTAGATTACCACAGCAATAAGTCGGTTGCTGTTAAATATCAGAAACCAAGTCGTCCATGGGAATTCTACATTTGTCAGGAAATAAAGGCTAGGATAAAAGATCCCTTTATGGTAAATAATATTATAACTATTATTTAAAGCTTTCTTAAATGCCATATATCATTCCTTTATGTTTCTATGTTCACAGCTACCTGGTTACATGGAAATATCAACAGCATTCCTCGGTGAAAACGCCAGTTTGTTCGTATCTGAATACTCACGTTATGGGTCATTGTTAGATGTAGCCAACAAAGTTAGGATTGCTACATCAAAGTGCATCAATGAACTCATAGTTATTTTGTTAACATCAGAAATGCTGTCTATAGTACATTATCTACATAAGGCGCAGATAATTCACGCCGATATTAAACCTGACAACTTCTTATTAATGAAGATGTAAGTATTATATGATATAGTGCTATAGCATATACCTGTGCTTAAATTGTTTTATATACTATCATAGTTTCAAACTTGGTATACTATTGAAATAGTTATAAAAATTTTAAGTATCACATTGTAGTTATATCTTTTTTCAATAAAGGTTCTATTAAGTAATAAACATTACTAACTTTAGTATGTATGTAATATATTCAATAGCTTTGAATTGATGTGTGCTTAACTTCTGACATGAATTACTTTCTTTAATGTAGGTTTTAATATTCATGGAACCTAATTATATATAATTAATGATATTTATTTCAGTCCAACTCAAGAATGGAGGACTCCTTCCTTACAATTGATTGATTTAGGATGTGCTATAGATATGTCACTGTTCCCCGAAGGAACTACATTCAGAGAAGTGAGTAACATTCTGTTTAAAATTGTATAACGCTTTATATCATACTTTGTTACAAATTCAAATTATACAGGGTGACTGGTGAATTACTATCGATACTTGAGGACGTGATATTTGACGATCATATATGACAAAATAAAAATTAATATAACATAAATATTAATAAACTTCTAAGTAAAGTTAACCAAAAGTTATGTAATTAATTACGCATCGTGTGAACACCCTACAGATTAGGTATACACACGCACACACACTCGCGCGGCGGCGTGGTGTTGTATCAGCACGCCGCCGCACGCGTCCACACTTGGAACACTTGGAATGTGTCCACACTTTATTTATTTATACGGAAATTTGGTCAAAAATTAAGTACCTATTTTTTTACATAATTCAAATGAGAATCATGTACGGAGTATTCTCCTTAAATATTGATAGTAATTCACCAGTCACCCTGTATATATTAGGAATGAGAAAATACAATTTAATTACATATGTTTTGAATCTTTATTTATATTTAGTTTGCATTTGAAGTATGAATTATTGAATGTAACAAATTTCTAATATGATTTCAGTTAATTGCTACCGAAGGATTTACTTGCACTGAAATGAGGGAAGGGAAGCCCTGGACCTATCAGACTGATTTGTATTGTCTCGCTGGCACCATACACGTTATTTTGATGGGTAGCTACATGAAAGTAGCTAATCGATTAGGACAATGGAATATAGATAAGAAATTGCCAAGGTATGGTATAAATGTATAAAGAATATTGTCAATACTCTTTTCATTTCATTACTAGCTTTTCGCCCGCAGCTTCGCCCGCATGGAGTCCGGTTATATCGCGTTTGCAAGAAAACCTTTCAAAAGTCTGAGATAAAAACTAAATCCTATGTTCTTTCTCAAGGTCTACTCTATCTCTGTACCAAATTTCATTAAAATCAGTTCAGTGGTTTAGGCGTGAAAGCGTAACAGACAGACAGATAGAGTTACGTTTGCATTTATAATATTAGTAGGGATAATGACTCTGTGATTTTATATAATAAATTTGTTTTTCTCTCCAGGTATATGAAGAATAGCCTTTGGGATAAAATATTTACGACTCTATTGAATGTGCCTGATTGTAACAATATACCGGACCTTATGGAACTGAAGAATGATGTTGACAATGTACTAAATCAAATTGACTGTCTGAGTTCACAGCTCCGTAACTTTGCTAATGTGCTTAAATCTAGGTAAACTCGATACACTTATATTTATTGCATTTAGATGTTATTGTGACTGTAAAAAAAACATGTTTGTATTAATAATAATTATATTTAAGTTGGATGAATTTGAGTAGTCATTTATCAGGTTGAAACATTTCGAAAATAAAAAAAAAACTTTAAATATCAGATTCTACATTTAAGGTTATCTTGTTGAGTTTGATTAAAAATGTGATATGTAATTTAGCTTTTTGTTAGTAAATATGAAACTTGGCTTAGAATATCTTGTTAGCTCTTAATGTTGAAACTTCACTTAGGTTTCATTTATTTTTGTACAACATATAAAACTTGCACTACATATTTTTTTTTGTTCAACTGTATTAAAAATAAATAATAACCTGGTTATATGAATATTTTATTTCTAATCCTAAGGTTATTGAAATAGAAACTTTGGTATTAGTATTGGTATGACAATAAATACATGGTGTCTTTTATAAAAAAAAAACTAGGGATATTTAATCTTGTAAATAAAAAAAAAACATTATAGCAAATATTTTATTAATAAAATTAAACATTAAGATTTCTCTAATCTTAGTTTCTTCCTTTCCTGGTATTCCTGTACATTGTCAAATTTTCTTTTAAATAAAACTTTGATTGCATCCGGATCATATTTTTCAGGTTTACAATCTTGTTCTTTAAATACTTGAATATCCCTTGCAAATTCAATTGTTATATTCTCATTCTTATTCATGGTATGGTACTCCTTAATTTTAAAATCTGTATTGTCATATACATATAAGGATAAGTTGCTAACTTTAATAGCAAAAGGAAATTGTTCGACGGGCAGTTCTGATATTAAAATGTGGCTGAATTTGTCATTTTGTGATTGTAATCTGTATATCATAATTTTCATATATGTATGTACTGCTATTGCTAATATGCTGGAATTCTCATCATATTTAGATATTGAATAATGTACTATGGGTAATGAAGAAACTTCTATTCCATCTTCATCCATAGTTTTACAGAATTTTTCTTGTAAATCTGTATTTTTTAAGTCATTACTGGTATCAATAGTGTGCATTAAGATACCATTTACATAATTCCAAATCTTCACAGTTCCATCTCCAGAACTACTTGTTAAATATTCTGTTTTATGTGGCAAGAGTTCTATATGATTAACAAATTCCTTGTGACCCAAGCAATATGTTTGTATATTATATGTATTCGGATAGCAAGACACTTTAATCTTTTCATCTCTGTCACATGAAATCAGATATTTTGCGTCATCGGTTTGTAAGACATTAAGAAGAAGACTTAAATGTCCCAGGATTTTAATGCCATTGTTCCCAAGTGGTATATCATATGATAAAACATCACCAGTCTTATCAGCTACGAATATTTGTGTATTGCTTATATTAAATCTTATCTTACTAGCTCTTCGTGGTAGTGTAATGTTTAAAATTTGTTGCATATGTTGCAGCTCGTAAATAATTAACCTCTTAGAAAGAGACAAGAGTACGGCTAAATACTTACTATCGTGTGATATTATAAGGTCCGTTACCGTTTCATCCTCCGAAGGTGAAGGATCGATAGTTAATTTATTAATAACATTATCAGATTTATTAAAAAAGTCTAAATAGAATGCATTTGAAACTGCGACAAGATCGTCATTCACAGCTAAACAACACATTATTCATGACACTTATGATGAATGTACTAAGTTTTTTGGAAATATTGTGTAATTATAGCAATTGTGTAAGTATAACCGTAAAAGTTAATACAATATTATGGAATAAATATAATTATAACCTTACATTAACTGCGTGATTGTGACAGATGTCAATAGAGGGAAGTGAGTACTGACTACTGTCACTTACAATTTCTTATACATTTATGAGCACTTAAATTTTTGATTAAATTAAAAAGTAACTCATTTCTGTGTTACAATTATCGAATGCAATAAAAATGTGTTTATTAGAAAGTATTGGGACGGCTCTTAAGTTTATTTATTTATTTACGCTTTATTGCACACCAGTATAGACAGAAATAATAAGAGAAAAACAAAGAAAGGAAAATGTACAAATAGGCGGCCTTATCGCTAAAACAGCGATCTCTTCCAGGCAACCTTTGGTAGAGGAGAGAGATAGAATGGTAGGGGTGTACAAATTACTGAATACATAAAAAATAGATACAATATATAGGTATATGAACGATACATAAATAAATACTCCATAAATATATACTTATATAATAATATAATATACATACACATTATAGATATATACATTTACATACTATAGATACTTACATAATAAATAAAATAATTAATTACAGTATTGAAGCAAGATAGTGCTCTTTTATCATTTTTTTAAAAGAAGTCATATTTGGTGCACGTCTTGCTTCAAGTGGAAGAGAGTTCCAAAGACGAATTGATTGGACAGTAAAGGAGTGAGAGTAAAAAGATGTTGTATGGGGTGGTATTTTTAAGACCAAATTCTCTTCAGAACGAAGATTATGGCTATGTGAAGAACTAAGAAATTGAAAACGTGCTTTTAGATATGAAGGAGAAGACGGATTGAACAGAATACAGTACAGAAGTTGAAGGATGTGAGTATTCCTGCGAAGCCGGATTGGGAGCCACTTGAGCTTTTTACGAAATTCAGAAACGTGATCATATTTACGAAGACCAAATATGAATCGGATGCAAAGATTTTGGAGACGCTCAAGTTTATTAAGTTGCTCCTCTTTTAGATCAAGATAACATGCGTCAGCATAATCGAGAATTGGTAGTAGGAGTGACTGTGCTAACATAATTTTGGTAGGGATGGGTAGAAAGTTGCGTAATCTTCGAAGGGAGCCGAAGGCAGCAAAAATTTTTTTACTTACCTCACTTACCTGTGGTTCCCAAGACAGGTGCTGGTCAAAGGTAATTCCCAAATTCCTAGCTGTAGCACTGAACGGTATGTTAACACCGCTAAAGTGTACAACCGGGAGATCCGAAAAAGATATACGAGAAATTAATTTTGAACTACCAATAATCAGCACCCGTGTCTTATTTGGGTTTACTCGTAATCCAAATGCAGCAGACCACTTAGAAATATTTAATAAATCGTTATTAACCAAATGTATAGTTTCAGGAAGGTTCGCAATTTTACTTTGTGAATAGATCTGAAGATCATCTGCATACAGGTGATAGAGAGAAGATATATGGGAAGTGATGGTACTTATAAAGACCGAAAATGATGGTACTTATAAGTTATTCATCACATAGTTATGAGCGGATTTAAAAATCATTTATAGAGAAGATAATTTAATATTAATTCACTGAGTGTGTGTGAATGGTCTACAAAATTGAATGCAGGAAAATAAAAATCTTCGTTAACATGGTATTAGGACCTCAATACTTTTCTATCATAATATTTCTTCGTCTATACACATCCGTTTATTTTTACACAAATCAAGAATACTACACGATACACACTTCAAAATATGTTAGCATTTTTGGAGATTTGTGTTTTCACTTTGTATTTTTAATTTCTTAATCATTTCCTTCTTAAATCATTAGAAAAAAAATCTAATATTGCTAGAAACATAAAAAAGACTTTGTATTCTGTGATTATTTTCATTCTATGTCTTTACTTTTTATACGTCATCTAAAATACGGCCCATTCACTGAGTTGACACATTTAGTTTTTAAAGTTAAGTTGTCAAATTAAACATTCCGAAGAAATATTTTCAGAATTTTTTCATATTTAATTTCAACTATTTCAAAATTAAGCCATGGCAGCTGTAGTAACGTCATGGACACCAGATAAAAAGCACACTGATCTTCAAAGGTATGTATTTATTCATTTACAACACAACGCTTTTCAATACTTTGGGTCGAACTTTAATATATTATCATAATATAAAAGACAATTTTAGGCCCTTCTTTGATAACATTCTTATTTTGTATTTTAATTTTACTCTTATGTTTCTTTATGAGATTATAATATGAAATTTGTAGTTAAAGCAAACAAATACTAATTTTCTCTTATTTAATTCTATTGTTTTTAGGAAATCTGTTTGTATAATTTATTTTTTGTCTCTAGTATAGGGAATTGTAAACTATTTGTTAAATGTTTATTGTTATAGTACATTAATATTGCAGATGGATTTGTATTTATCCAGCCTACTTGAACAGTAAAAAAACCCTTGCTGAAGGGCGTAAGTTGCCCAGAGATATATGTGTGGAAAATCCTACACATCAAGAAATAAGGGATGTACTTTTCACAACTGGACTTCGTATTGGTGTTGAAAATAAATTATACCCTCGTGAACGTAGCAAGGTAAATTTTAAAATTACAATTGAACTAAAACCGTTGCTATTATTATTTGTGACATAAAATTTTACCTAGCTGTATGGTGACTAATTTTTTTAGTATATGTAGATATTAATATATAGATTTTTCTTTGATTATAATAATGAAATGTTTCAGGAAATGCTGTATAGAGGAAGAATTCGTGTTGAATTAAAAAATGATGATGGTACACCAATAAAAGAAGAGTATCCCACAAGAGAGGCGGTTATGAGACACATTGTTGAATCAATTCCAAAATTGAAGACTCGTCAAAACAGGTATATGAGATGTATATTGGTATTCTGTTATACTAATATTTATTATAAGATCATGTTTATTTTACAATTATACCTTATCTTTATTATTATATATAATTCTTCTGTGAGTGTGTATGTCACTGAACTTCTCTCAAACGACTGGGCAAATTGTGATGAAATTTTTTGTGTGTGTTCAAGGGGATCTGGGAATGGTTTAGTTTCACAATTTTGTCCGCTGGACAATGTTTTTTTAATTAATTTTTAAATTATTAGTAGTTGTTGATACAAACTTTTTTTTTGACATTAGATTTGACAACTAACTACTATGTCAATCATTCTGTCGCACTTCAAAACACGGAGATTTATGGCTTTAATAGGTAAACTCTAAAAATATAAATAAAAAAACGTAACAGATATTTCTTGATTATAGGGCGATACGAAGTTCGCCGGGTCTTCTAGAGTATGTATATAAAAATGAATCCCTTTTTCCCTTAATCACGGCATCACGCGTGAATAGCTGGACCGATTTCACTAATTCTTTTTTGTTGTATTTGTTATTATTAGGTCAAGGTTGTTAGGTAAAAAAAAATTGCATAAATTTCTCCAAAAAAAAAAACTACAAGGGGTATTACACTTTTTTATTAAAATAATGTGTAACTGGCAGTAATATTCACGAAGTATGAATAAAGCATTGGAATAATTAATCACTTGGTTTTTGGAATCACTTTGATTTTTTAATATACTAATTAGAATTCAATAATCATAGTTAAGAAGACAGAACATTGTCTGTCAGGTCAGCTATACTTTAAGAAATTAACTTCATTCAGATAAAAAGGTAACAAATATTTCTTGATTATAGGATGGTACGAAGTTCGCCGGGTCAGCTAATACTCAATATTTTTATGCTTATATTTTAATGTGTAATATATATTTCAGGCCCGCAGAACAGCAACCTCAGGCTGTTCAACAAAGTAGCAATAAGAGCAAGGGAAAGAAAGGAAGACGATAATGTTTTATGTGCAATTTTATTATACAACTAAATAAACATAATTTCTATATGGTGGTTTTACTTTTTGATAAATTATGTCTAAGAGTGAATATGTATAGCTCTTTCTGTCATTTTGTTTTTACCGTTCACATCCCTTGCTACGCTGTAGCCATCGAAGATCATAACAACCTTTGGTCCTACTGTTTCATTTGCTCTACGAATTTTTTTATTTTCTGTGGTAATTTGGCCATTTCCGTAAGAGATTCGTTTATCACTGGAGATATTGTTTGGGATGCTTTTTTCATAGTCTTCGGTATTTCGTTTTGGTATATTTTCCTCTTGGGTGTTATTTCCTCGTAGTCCTGAAGTAAGTTCTGATAAAAAGACTGGGCTTTCTGTTTCGTCTTTTCGAACTTGTAATTTAACTTGTCTTTCGTGTTCTGATATTTCTCCTGTAACATTTTCAGGGGTTCCATGGGTCGGGAGTATGAATGAGTAATTTTTGTTGGCTCCTCCACTAGTCTCTGTAGATTGGGTATTAATTCTGATTCTTCGTTCTCCTCTTGCGGATCCAAGGCTACTTGCATCGTTTCGTGAATAACCGTAGGTATTTTCTTCATAATCTTCTGAAAAGGGTGCATAGTCTCCGTCTCGGGTACCGCATTCATTATTTCCATTATCCCTGGAGATATGTCCTTTATTGCATCTGTTATATGCGGAGCCGCTTCCCTTACTGAGTTCAGAATTGTTTCTCCGAAGGCTAAAGGTATTTCTTGCAAGTAATATGGGTATGTTCTTATTCCGTCTGAAACGGCCGAAGTTATCATAGATAGTATTATCGGCTGACGGGGTGGCAGTAAGGGGCGTATTCTCGATCTCATTGGAAGGATCCGAGGAATACGTAACTGTCTCCTCTTGCGTATAAGATTCTTCGGTATTGTCTTTAGTAGCACAGGTGCAAATTTTATCTTTTTTATTGGAAAACGGATTTCTTTTATGTTTGCGTCGTCGAAATTCGTTGGTTTCGCTAGAGTCTGAACTGAGAATATTATCAAATAGCACCCCAATATTCCTAAGAAGGGGAATGTATTTTTGGTTAATTTTGACATGACTTCCTTGAGTATCACGTTTTGTTGTTAAATTTTTTCGTTTATAGATCGGTTTTTGCAGATATTTTAACTTTTTTGGTGTTAATGGCGATTTAATGCGGAAAGATTTCTTGAATTTTAGCGACGATGGCTTCTTGCCTTTATCAATGTCACCTAAAACAACTTATGGTATTAGTTTAGGTCTAAATTAACTTAACAAATAACTAATTAATAAATATTTTCCTTTCTTAAAAATGCCTAAAACATATGTTATTGTCTTTTTTACTAACATCCTACTGAAGAAATGAGGTACACTCATTTCTTCAGTAGGATGTTAGTAAAAAGTAGTTAAGCAATATTTTTAATTTTTTGTGTTTGTAGTAGTAAAGCTTTTTTTCCCAAATATAAAGCGCGATAACCTTTTCTTTCTCTTAAATATTCTGAAAGGTAGGTTTGCGATATAAATATTTATTACCTTTAGGAGGATTATTTATGTTAGTGAATTGTGGGATTTAGAAGAAAAACTAAAATACTGTTTTATGTGTGACTACACCTATTAATTTCTGATACTTACTTGATATTTTATGCCTTTGTATTTTTGTACGCGTAGGTAATTGCAACAAATCCAAGTCCTTAGTAGGTGAATATTCTGAAATAAAATAAATATAAAAATTTACCTTTAACATACTTATATTAAAGCAAACTAGGTTTAGGTAAAAGTATTTATATTTTATGTAGGATAGATAAGTTAAATTAATATTAGTTATATGATTTATAATCTTAGACTATGTAAAAAGTGATAAGAATATCTACCAAGTAGGTACGATTATTTATTTATTTTACATGAAATATTAATAATAGGAAAATAAACTAAAGTTGGTTGTTAACAAATGATACACTTTAGGAGTATGACGTAGCAGCAGTTAAAAATTAAGCAAGAAGCTTAAAAGTTAAAATCGTTTTCAAAGAACAAACCGGTTTGAAACCCTTATGATTATTTTTTTCTTCTGATTATTTTCATTACTCTTGTTTATTGTTTTTCATAATTGTAATATTCTATCTTGATTCTGCCGATTTAGAAACATAACGAAGTGTTTATTTATACCAAATACAAAACGTGTAAAGGTTTTTTAATTTTTTTATATCAAGATTTTTAAGTATGTAGTAAGTTACGGGCTAGTAGATTCATTCGAAAATGCATACGATTATAAATTTTCATGCATACCATGACGACGAACAATCAAGTAATCAAAAAATTACTAACTATGTAATATCAATGGATGCTGAATAGATAGCAGTACCGTCGGACGAATTATTATCTAAAGCAGATTTTGTAACACTTGAAGTTTAATTTCGGTATTGGAACAAATGCTATCGGATATTTTTTAAACTAAAACAATTTCAAGATACTTTTTGTAATTTGTAACTGAGACTTTATAATATAATAAGGAATATACGGTCCACTAAAACGCTTTAAGTCGAAATGAGAGAATAGATATTGGATGAAAAATGAAGATTATTGGTTGTCAGATTTGTAAGAAAATAATGGTTTATGCTAAAGAATGATTGAAAACGACTTAAATACCTTATCGCTGTAATGGGAAAAAAATAATTTTGATGACAATTGATTCCAGATGCTTATCCCATTTAATTGATCGTTTGTGAAGCTTGTTATAAGGTATAATAAATTTATATGTAAAATATCATTTACCGGGTCATAAATATTACGTGGATTGGTCTCAATTAAATAAATACTTCATGAAAAACGTCTTTATTTGATTTGACTCCATGCATTACACTTGACTGTATTGCTATTTGGACAAAGGAATAATAATAAAAAAATAATTACCTGAGTGTATGATTGATGGGTGTGATGATTCTTTTTCAGCAGCAATGAGGTCGTTCAATGATACTGACTTTGCTTCTAAACCTAAAAAAATAAATAGAAATTTAACCTACTTTTAGATGCTATAGAAATTACAAATTGAAAATAACTTTGTTTTATATAAATTCGTAACGAAATGGAACACTAAAATATAAATGAAACGCTCACAATATAAAATTACACTCCAGCTAAAATAACGGAATAATATAGTTATTTCCATTTTCTATCATTTTAACAAGTGATTGATCACTTCAGGAAGTTATTTGCAAACTGAATAGCTTTGTTTTAGTTTCATTTCAACATGCATTTATTTGTAAATTAAATTAACAACACAGCGATTTTTAATCACGTACTCATTCGGTTATGACACTAGCGGCAGTTTCCTGTGCGATATTTTGGTTTTGTAATTATGTGTATTAATTTTAACTGTAACTACATAATTCTGTATAATTTATATTTCGAAACCGAAATTTGTATAAATACTTTAATTCATATTATATTAAATGTCATTAATGTATAATGTTCTTTTTATAAGGAACGGATTTACCTAATATAGCTCGGCTATACGCTATTATTTTTTGAACATTATATGTCTAAGGAGTGAATAAATCTTAAAGCAAATGTAATTTCATATACGCAAGTAATTTTAAATAACTATAAGTAAAATTTTAAGAACTTAAATACGCACTTAAATAGGTGAGAATACTAACATATACATACATATATCAAAATGAAATCTTAAATAACATAAACTATAAACTATATTTTAAAAGTAGAATGTTTTTTTAATTGTACCTACTATTTACATCAGAAAACATTTAGCAAACCACAAATAATTTATATTAAATACCTACTGTGGAAATAAACAAACCTTGAAATTGTTATTTTCATCGGTTTTGTCGAGTTTGCGGAAGATTTTAATTAATTCGTTGACAGAAATGTATACAAGACAAAATTTCGCAAGCTACATAAACAACATCTTGTTTAACTTCGATGTTACAGTATCGACTTAATACAATGCGTACGTGCCTCAAGCTTATATTACCTAATCTGTGTAAATGTTTGTGTTTCTAAGATTAAAAAAGAAGTACTTGAGAGAGTCACAGCAAAAAAAAAATATTCCAAATGACAAAAGGAAATCTAAAGAATTTACCAATATTCAATAAGTAGGAATTTGAATATAGGTAGGTGCTTAATATTACGAGTGCGTATTGGTCGGAATGCGAGCGGAACAATTTGCCAATAATCCTATCTTGATTCTCGAGGAAGTTAAGGTGCCCGATGGAAATTCGGCATAACCTATAAATGTCAAATTCTTACACGTCACTAATTTTGTTAATTTACTTTCATCATTGTCTCCTTAAAGAGAGTTCCTAATCACGTACAAAATCGTATTTAAACTAATTTTTTTTTCATTTGTTAATATAATTTTAAAAAAAGTCAATAAGAAAGATGGCTGGCAAGTTCTTAATCTCAATCTTTGGCGATGAATCACAAAAAAGGAATCAAGTTTTTTAATCACTATTTTTGAATAGTCATTGAAATGTTTGTACCGGAGTTGTGACAGAAATAATACCTTTATGTAAATATAATTATTTTAGTAAATTCATTGAAATTATTTAGAAACCTACGTGAAAATGAAAGAGAATATTTAATGGGAAACAAATAGTTTAAACAATAATATGTCTACAGATTTTTAATATAAGATCAATTATAAATTATAATGTAAAGCAGCGTAATTCATTATTATTGATATCGGAGCTGCTTTGTGAGCGGAATCGTTGGTTGTTACTAATAAATATGCTAATGTCGGCGTCTCTGAAGGATTTTCACGGATTTTAATTTTCTCATATCTGAGCTAAGCGAAATTTTTTTTAGAAAAATATATAATAATTTGCTTTTCCTCTAAATCTGTTTTTACCGTTAATGTCTTTGTTCATGAGAAGACTGGCAATGATTTGTATACTTTAATAAATTTTGAATTGAGCTCAAAATTAAAATAATAAGTTTTTATGTGATTAAATTCATAAAATAAAGGTTTCTATTTGTAATAAAGAATTTCTAATTTTGCCAAAAATTCATTGAAAGTACGATTTTAGTTATACCTATCTACAAATACCAATCTAAGAAGAACAATATTTTATCATTATAATAATATCTGGAAACAAGTAAATTATAAAATAATTATGCAACCTTTTTACAGAATAGACTAAATGTTATAGGTTTAAAAATAATTATATTTTGCAGTTGACAATCTCATGTAATTTTGGATTTTAGGCTTTGTGTAGATTTTTTGTTATAAGAACAGAGTCTTAAAAGTTCTTTATAAATAAATATTAAAATAAGAAAGCATCGCCAATGCACAGTATTAAGAAAGCAATATGTTCAAAACTGCCTCGTATAATACCAATAAGACTCTACTCGGGTCCAAAACCAGCTGCGACCGTTGCAAAGAAACCCTCGGATCCAAGAAAGGTGTTCAAAATTTACAGGTTTGGAGGAATCCTTAGTAATGAGAAACCGGCATTAAAAAGTTACGATCTAGACGTGAATACATGCGGACGGATGGTTTTAGACGCTCTCATTAAAATTAAAGATATGGATCCCACACTTGTATTTCGAAGATCCTGTCGTGAGGGTATCTGTGGGTCATGTGCTATTAATCTTCAAGGTCAAAATTGTCTCGCTTGTATAACCGCAATTCCTTCTGACAAGGTCGTAACAATACATCCCATTCCTCATATGTATGTGATCAGGGATCTGGTCGTAGACATGACACATTTCTTTGATGTTTACAATAGCCTACGTCCATATTTGGTTCGAAACAATTCTGGGGCTCTCGGAAAATATCAGTATGCACAAAGTGAGAAGGATAACTCCAAATTAGTTGGTTTGTATGAGTGTGTTCTCTGCTCTTGTTGTGCTACAGCTTGTCCCAGTTATTGGTGGAATGGTCGACGTTTCATGGGACCAGCGTCTTTGCTCCACGCATACAGATGGGTTATAGATTCTCGAGATGACGACACCGAACAAAGATTATTTGAACTCCGAGATGACTTTAAAGCTTTTCGATGTCACACTATATATAATTGTACTCTGGCGTGTCCTAAAGGATTACACCCAGCTCTTGCTATTGCAAAACTAAAAAGGTTAATTTCAGGATTGGATAAGAAACCACTACCTGAAATGGATCCTATGAAATTTGCTTCGGGATCGCTGTCCGGTTGTAAATGAAAATTTACTGTCACATTTATTTAATCAATACTGTAATCATAATTTTTGTTACTATTTTTAAAACAGAAAAGTCAGAAATATATAATTAATAAATTAGATATAAAATGTTTTTTTTGTTTTGCAAAAACTACTACGATGGGGCAAAGATAATACAATGAATTCAACACGTTGAAAAAGGTTCGTTTCATTTTCTTTCGTTTCTATATTTTATTAGTTTCATCAAAGAAACGCTATCCTCGCGGGGATTATCACGGAATCGGTATCTAAATTGGATCTGAGTTTCCTCTTTAATGATACATCAAAGTCCGCTTTGATCGAATGTTTGTGAACGCAATACGCAGTATCTGTCAAGACTCAATACCCTCCAATACAATAAATTATGCTAACATAACTTGTTTTTCGGAAACCGTTTTATATATATAAAAAGACCATTCACATGACTAGGTACTGTGTTATTCGTCGCGAAACCGAATATGTTATACAAAATTGTGACATATTGTGTTGCGTGGTAGCAATATTTTTAAAGTTCTTGTTGAATTTCGCACAGCAGTTTGAGAGAATTTAAAACACGTCAATCTCGCTCGAAAGCAGGTTTCCGGTCGACAATATTTTTGTATAAAAATTTTTGAATACTACAGAGTGAATTACAAGTAGGTATATAGTATAAAAAATTAACTTAAATCAGTTGAACTTTTAGTCTTCTGTGTGAAAATAGTCACTAAAAAGTCCGAGTCACTGCAAGAAACACTAACTTTGAATAACTGAAGACTTAAATTATTAACTTATAGATGAAATTACAAAAACTGCTTTTCTCGTCCGTTCAAACTGAGAACTAGGTTATTAAGAGTTTCGAAGTGTTTCAGATTTGTATAGTATTATATTTAAATTCAAAATCGATAGACTGTAAAAGGAGACTTTTATTGATGCTCTGAAATTTAATAAAATAGGTTTATCACTATTATAGAGAAAAAATGGCAACAAGATAAAGAACATTAACAAAATACAATTCAAATTATCATATGGGAACTATTTATCATTAAGGTTACTTAAGCCAGATAATAAATTGTTGCGACTGGTATTACTTTGGAAACATTCTCATCACTCAAGGCATGGTTAACATCTAGTAATGAACCAGATAAATTATGCACAATAATTATATATACGTATAATTATGTATATATGTATTATACGTTCACATATGTTAAGAACATATATTTTATACTATACAAATGTGTTTATATAATTGGTTTTTCAATTAATATAGACGATCCGTTATTATTTCTGGTACATTTTTATTGTAATTTATTTGTAGGACATGTTTATTTAAAAAATGTATCAATGATACTAGACAGAACAATAATTGTAATCTAATATTATTCAATATTTTAAAGATTTATATTTACATCGAATATTTCGTTTATTAATTATCATCTAAAAATTAAGTTCTCAGACCCTTTAACTGTGTATTTACTTATTTTCTAGTTCATAACATAACTTTTTTAAAGATGTTTTTTTATAAGAATACCTTTTTTTTTAACAAAAAACTTTTAAAAGCCCAATTTAATTATATTATTATTATAGTCTCTGTTCTTATTTTTTTTATATCGTAAAATCACAATAGTTTTTCGTTATTACTAAATAAACATATGTCACCGATGTCCTAAATATGGTTGGGTGTATTGTAACTTATCTTCAAAGGTTCAAGTAATCCGATATTATGTTCTTTTGTAGAACATTAGTGTTATACAAAGTAATTATTATTCAGCTTAGAAATAGGCAATGAACGTCTCCATATATAGATTGGCTTGACTTAGAGACTTTTAGAAACTATCGGTGTGAAATAGCTATTACAAGTGACTTACGTTTGATTAGTTTGTGGTTTGGGAGCCCTAAGTTCCTATTATTTCCACCCTGTGAAAGTCACAATTCCAATATACATTTTTTCTTTCCTAAATCCCAATAGACACCACAAGGTTACGTTTACTCAATAGACACCTGTAGTTCGTGGAAGACATGCGCTATGTATTGTGTAACATAAATAAATTAAAAGTAAGAAGCCCTTTCAATAAACAAGTTGTTTGTATGTACTGAAACAAAAAAAAGAATACTTAAAAGTTTTATTATCTATTTAAATTATATTATGTAGAAACTTGTAGAGAAATGAAGTAGTCATTATTTATACTTCAAAAATCAATCACATCAAGTTATTTAATTAACAAAACAATCTCCAGATTTTGGAAAAACAATAATAACATAAACAAATTATGCAATAAATATACAAGTAGATCGTGAATGTTTTATATGTGTATTGTTTAAATTATACATAGTCAAATAAAAACGTGTTTGTTTCAAATGGTTTTTGCTGTTGATTGATATTGCTACCACAGCATTTTGTGTACTATACAAATCCAACATTATATGAACACACCCTTCTTCGTTCTGCTATGATTATATTTTAATGGAAATTTGCACATTTCTGGGTTCAACGATGTGAAAACCGTCATTAAAATTTGCATATTTTTTTAAAACTCGCATTCTAATTCTTAGTAAGACATATTTTAGACATTATTTAAAGAAGTTGGCCTGTCATATACATGTAAAGTGACGTTACTTTATTTTAGAGTTCTTCTTAGGAAGTGCTTCCATTTCATACCCATATTATTGGAGCGCACTAAAGATTACTAGTCCGCCATCTTGGATAAGCAGAAATGTTTTATTAAAAATCACGTCAAACCCATTAATTGTTTATAAATTAGAAACGAACGGTTTCAGACATCTGTTTTACTATTAAGTTAAGAGATTTTTGCCCAACAAAATATTAAAGAGTACATGCAAGGTACCTAAATAAAATGAGATGTTAGACTTTCACGAGTATTTTATTATTATTAAAAAACGGCATATTCCCGACGTTTCGGTTACTTTTCAGCATCCGTGATCATGGGCAGACGAGATGTGATTGTTTGTCAGTTAGTCTTCTTATTTATCACCTAGCGCCAACGATTTCTTAATTTCCTGGCGTACCGCTTTAGATGCCGGCAGAATGCGTTTCACGAAGTCTTGCAGTGTGGTCACAGACATTTGATTTTTTATTTTATTTTTCAGGAGGGGTCCTAGGTGTAGCATAGATTTCGTCTAAATCTTTATTGAAATTGAGATGTTTTTCTTTTAAATTTCAATAGCTTCACCGAGTAGTAAACCGAAAAATATTATTTTCTTTTAAAAGATCTTAAACAAAAATTTCTTTTTATAGGATATTAAAAAAGGTCACTCTAACATTCTATATTGGTAGGTTAAAAACATTTTCTTTTCGTATCTATTATTGATTATATTAAAGAGTAGATGTGAAATCTTTTTTGGATACGTAAATGTTATTTCATTTACGCTTATAATATTTGAGCAAGTGAATACCGTGATCCTAAATAAGTGGAATTGTACCTGACCGCAATCCCCATCTAAAATTGATTTCACAGCAACTGAATTCAAATTGTATTTGGAATCGGGCAAGTTTATTTGGCAGATTTATTTAAAAATCACTTTGACCGCCACAATGCCGTTTTAAATTATTCTATTTACAACACAAATATTATGATTACGTTATTTGAAAGTCTTGATAACTATAACTTAAAAACATACATTAATTAAAATAATATTTTTCTGTCAATAAAATCTAAGGCAAAAGGTTAATATTTTTATTCTTTAAATCTAATTGATATCTAACATCCAGTTAAAATACAAATAATTTCTTTAAATTCCATTTACTAGATATATTTTTTAATAGATTTATTTAATTTTTCTATAAATTATATTCTAAAAAGGGAAATTTTAGTATTTTGCCTAAAACTTTTATATGTGCCTCTATTGTATCTCATGTTCCGTGTGGCAGCGGAGTAGTAGAAAAGACCGCATGACAGAAAAGTCAAGAATAATATGCTAGTGGTCTATGTAGATGTATTCTGACAATTTCACACAAAAACCCATATATTAGAGTATTTTGATTAAAAAATATATTTTGTTCCGTTTCTAACATGCACATGTGAATTGGATGGTGATATCTATAATGTATTCACTATAACTATACTGATGGAAATTAAAATGTACCGTTGGAGATTTTGTCCACCATTTATTTCTTATTATCAATGTCTTTCTCAATTATAAGGTCAAGATCAAAAGAGACACACACACACACACATACACACCCACACACACAGACTATCCTTTTTTATTTAAAGCTAGTGTAAGGTGTTTATTTACGTAACTATTTTTGAATATATCAGTTATATTTATTTTTATAATCCTGCTGTACGTACGTATATATATTACTGAACTTCTCGTAAAGGAAAAGGTTGCAAGGTAGGTTATTCTATGTATTGTCTTTACATAGTGTACACAATGTACATTTCTCGCGTAGTAATTAAAATTAATTCTGATAGTCACGCGGACGAAGTCGTTGAAATAAATTAGTATATATACATAAAGATTTATTATTGTCAAAAGTATTATTACGTGTATTAGAGAAACCCTTCTACTTGGTGGTTGCTACATTTCTCTAGTCTATACAGTTGAATTATTATATTTCAGTATTTCTGTTGGAAACCTCGCGCTCTCTACTCTTAGTGCAAGGTAACCTCGTCAAACTAAATGTCAACTGTCTCTATATTATTTATGCATCTTGGTTACTAGATAATAGGTAACTATCGTATTCAGGTAGATTTATCATTTTGGAATTGTAAACTGTTGGATTTTAATGTTATAAAGGAATTTCAAAATAATGTTGCTTAATTTTGAAGGGATATTTTAAATAATATAATATGTAATTCATTGTTAAAACTACTTATATTTTACTAGTTTTAATGATTTTCTATACTTTAAAGTAAATAAATATACGTAATAGTATAGATTTTAAACATATTTGTCATTAACGTGCTTTAGGGAATATATAATACTAATGCATTTGGTAGGAAAATATATTTAAACATTGAATTAAAGCGGTGGCAATTAGGGTGGAAATTCATTAATATAACGACACTTAAAAGTAAAATTACAAGAGGCGCTTAAGATGATCTATGATTTAAATTTAATTTTTATATGATATAATTATCAGAAATGTTTATGCGACCTTTTATTTCTTTAAATAACCTATGAATAACTATAAATTGTTTTATACATAACTAAAATAAATAATATACTATCATATCTTATAAAAATTGAATATGTAACAAAAGTAGTTATTAATAAATAATAAAAATAATATAGCTAACTTCATGTTATACAATTTAAAATACATATTTTTGTATATAAAGTTTAGTATTAATAAAAAAACTGTGGTAGGTTGCCTTAAGACATGCCTCTCCCAGCCTCTGTCACATTTGATCTCTTCACCATTCTTAAAGTAAATCATCCCTGAAATTTTATTCTATATGTATTTGATTTTAAAATATAAATTTTTAAGATTTTATTAAAAATTTCAATTAAAGTGGACAGCTGCGACTGACGCCTGTCAACTTTACGATGCAGAGATTAGAAAAAAATATTTCTTTTCTTGAGAGTGTTTTAAAAATATTGACCCTTAATGTTGAATCAAATGGTTTTTTTTATTAATGTTGAAAAGAATCAAAAGAAAAATAGCAAAACATTGGATAGCAGATATATTTAAAGCAGAGTTTTAAGAATGCAATACGTGTCCAAGAAAAGAAGAATAATTTCTTCTTAATCCAGATTAGACATCTCTGCCAACAGTGAAATACAAAAATGATGCTTTAAATTGTAATTTAGTGTTATATGAGCTAAACGGCTGATAATTCTAATATATGGCAATATTATGTTTGAATATTATATGTAAAATGTTAGGCGAATATATGACAATAAAGAATAAAAAAGCGATTTTTAAAGAAGTAACGAGAAGACGCTACTTGTACGAGGATTGATTTGCTGAATATCCATAATAAACATAGTACGAGTCCTCGAGGTGAAAATTCCAATATTATTCGTAGAGACGCTTTTCAAGTGCGATTAACTGTAAACGTTTTTGTCGGGATAATTAATGATTGCTTTACGGTTCCCTATTTCATCGAGGGGAGATTAACAGGAGAAAGTATTGAGAGATACTTTACAAAGTACTCCAAATTTATAGATGAGGCGGAGCTGTCACAGTTTTCTAAGATGCATTTCGAACTTGATGGAGCTCTAGTTAACGACTACAGTGAATATGATATACATATATAATAAGAAACATTCAAAGAAACTTTCTTTTAGAATTCTGAAGAAAAGTACTAAATTATTTCGTGACTCGAAAATTATGGAACTGGTGCCATCTTTAATACTGTCTACTAGTCTGATACATTGAAAAGAAAAAAAATAACTTAATCGTGAGATACAAAATCGAAAAATTAATGTTTAAAGTGGGTTACGTTAACTAGTTTTGCGATGAGTAAAACAACAAATACAATTGAAAAGGTTCCTTATATGTATTTAGTTTATTAATTCAAGTGACATCGAAATCAACCCCTGTGTTATATTAAGTTGTAGTTATTTTAAACAACTTTTGTACAAAATACAAAAAAAAAGCGAGGGCTCAGGAATATTTTATGTGAAAAATGTTTAACGACTACGTTAAAAAAACATCACATAAAATTTTTGCTATTGATATTTGCATATAAAAACGGAATTGAGTAAAATTGAAATAAAATTAAATGTTCTTTTTTTCTCTGTAGCATAAAATTATTTAAGAAGAAGGGTCTTATTTTATAACTATTTGACATTTTAAAGTAATTAAGAGCTTCATTACAATGAACAAACGTATATGTTATAAAATATTAATATCAAAATACATAAAAAAGATAGAGGTCATTTTACTTCTTATTAATTCTTATTATTTCCTGATAAAAAATATAGCAACCGTAGTGTAAATTCTATTTGCATTTATAGGGTACAAGTGCTTAGCATCATCTAATTTTCTTAATTTAAGTTGGTTTATCCAATGTGCATAATTTAGCGTACCTGAAACTTAATTTAGTGATGGACCGTGCAACGGACTTGCTGACTTAATTAAAGCTCGAGTGAACTATATTTATCTCTGATTTCTAGCATTTGAGACTTAATTCTAAAAAAATAATTATAAATAAGTCTGAGTTTGATATATGAAAAATTATGATTCGTAATAACCAAACAAAAGTTACATTATTTTCTTGACATATCTGGATGCAAATCGTTGTAAAATATGAAAAGCATATATGAGACTTTAAATATTTTTGTATTTAAAAAAATCTAATTAATTAAACACAACCTTATTTACTTCATTTAGTCTTAATATCTTAAAGATTTTTTTCATAGATTAGTAATTTAAAATATTTTGAAAAGAAAAACAAATATTCAAAACTACGACAAAATATGGGAAAAAGAGTGGTGTGTGTTATATTTGGACAAATGAAATAAAAAAAAACTAGGATAATTTTTTTAGAAGTCGGTCATATTAGTAGCAGTCTTTCATCTCTTTGATTTTTAGTCTGATAATTAATTGTTTGATCTCTCTAATAATTTTTAATGTTTGTTTGCTTTTTAAAACTATCACCCAAAGATTGAGGATTAGTTTAATGGAAAATTTTACAAATGTTTATTTTGTTGGACAAACTTGTGGTTAATATGTATGTCCGAAAGATGACTATGTAATGTTGAAATATATTTTTATATATTACCATGAACAATATTTAATGCTTGATACTATTAATACTTAATTTTTATACCAGCAGATGAAAATAGAATATTTAATGTAATTTGAAAAATATAATCGTTAAATTGAGTTTCAGTCAGATGTAAAATAGGATACAAATAGAATTATCTGAAGAAAATTTTGACAGAAATTTTATTTTAAGATGTACAAATTTATTAAAAAATATTGTAAATAATGAAAGTATTGTTTTACATTTTGTATGAATACAATCATAAAAAGAAAATATATAATAACGCCTATAAGATGTAAAATATATAACTAATTTTCATACTTTATTGGTCCCTCGTTATAAATCTAACGATATTTTTCATTAAATTCTGCCGTCAGAGCTACTGACACATTTCTAATTGCCTCGACAACAGGCTACGTCGATTATCTTAAAAAAAATGCTAGATTTCGTGTCGTCTGAGTTTAAAATATGAAAAAAATATGATTCGTAATAACCACACATAAGTTACATTATTTTCTTGACATATCTGGACACAAGTGTATATTACTACTATCGTAATTATTATTTTCGTAATTTAGTCTTAATATTTTAATGATTTTTTGTTCCTAGATTAGTCATTTAGAATACTTTGAAAGGAAAAACAAAATATTCAAAACTACGACGAAATGTTGTAAAAAGCATGATGTGTGTGTTATGTAGGAAGCTTGAAGCGTTTAAAACCATTACGCTTGAGATGATTTCAACCCTGCTTCAATGTTTGTACAAGGGTTGGCAACGCGACTCCTTTGTGGTTGTTTTTGACTTTGAAAAGGCATTTTTAATTTTCTTACATAGTATTTACACAGTTATTTGCTTGAGCTTGTGTGGTGTAATCTTAACTCTGCCATTTTGATCCTTTTACTCATTACGAGGAGAAGATTTCCTTAAGTATTAAAGGAGACCGGTTTTCGCATATTGATTTGGTAGGTAACTTTTTACCCTCCCTAAATTGAAAATATCTTCTCAGTTAAAAGTATGTCTATGACCAAAATTTTATTTTAATAAATCAGCTGAAAATTATGTTCTGCTCCTTTTACTATATTTGTTTCATTTGGTGCGACGTACGGAAATCTGTGAGTTAAAAAAATGTTTATTGAATATATTGTTGTCATTCTTAATATGAAATAAATGATAACAAAAATACCTGGCCATATTAATTAATTTAAATAATAAAAGTGATAATAGAACAGCTGTTTGTTTTACTAACAAATAGTTTGACATACATCGATAAGCGTTAAACTATTTGTAACGAAATTGTTTGATGGATTCATATATTGAAATACTTCTATATTATCAAAATCATGTAAATTAATGTTTATTCTGTTATGACAGAACTAATATTATTGTGTAAATAATTGTCAACTTAATCGAATAAAATATAGTGCGTTTGATTTAAGCTGAGCTTTGCATTTGTGTGAGTGGACACGGACAGTGTGATGTAAAATTTTAGAATGTCTTGTTCTTTTATAGTTTTGAACCGATTTATACTGCTTTTACCCCGATACCGCACGTTCCGCACTTCACCCTTTGTACTGGTACTAGCGTCAAATGTTGAAAACGCAATGTCTAGTGTACAAGAATTTGTGTAGTTTTATCAAAATTTTTATTAATTAATTAATTTTTTCATAATATTCATAATATTTCCATCTGGACTTTTACAAGTTTTGCTTATTTTATTTTTAATGAAGAATAGCTCTCAAGCTTATGTATTTATTTAAAATATAATAAAATTGAATCCTAAAAGGTTTTTTTCTAACTCTTTTTTTTTTACTTCACTCACACAAATGCAAAGCTCAGCTTAAGTCTAACGGACTATACTTGGGTTCGATAATTAATTAAAAAAGAATCCTCTCATAACTTTGTACACTTCAGAATGTATGTAAGTAAATATAAAAATAATAAAATACTTATTATTGGATTCGTAGAAGTGAAGAACGTTTAGGTCAAGTGCGTTAATCAAATATATGTGATAACTTTTATTCTATTGCTTATTTATCACAAGCACACAAAATGGTTGCTAAATGATAATATTAAAATTCATACCAAGAAGATAAGGGTTTTGTTTTGAATGATTTCTATTAAATGAATATTTTGATAAATAATAAAAAAGATATTTATAAAGAGGGATTAATAAAAAAGTCGAATTCTTAATTCTTTGTCACCAATGATTAATTAAATTAATTTTCCCTCTTTATATCGGTATAGCAGTCTCAATCTTATAAACCTTTATTGTAGTGAGGAGGAGATACTAAGAATATCATTGTGTATCAAAACTTAAACGACCTCTTTTAATTTAAAGTTTATTCAAACACAAAATTCAAGAAAATAATTCAAGTTAATATAATAAAATGAAGAATATTAAATGATATATTGACTATGTTATATAATATTCCTTTAATATGTATATGGATACGCGTTGATATGGAGCAGACAAGTCAAGAGTTTGGAGGTTGGTTAATGACAGGCACTCTATGATGGAGTGTTCTATTGGATAGGGGTGAAATATAAACTCCTTAGACTTAATTCGTTTCAGGGAAATTTGTTGCTTACGATTCTAATGAAGGGCAATTAATTATTTTCTTCTAAAATATTTTGTCTTAATAAAATATTTTGTATTTTTTACCACCAAATTATCTGTTTTCCATAAACATGGTTGCAGAAAAGATAAAACTCTTAAGTAAGTATTTGGAAGTGTAATACAAGGTTAAGTTTTCAGAAAAATGTTATCCAACATGAGTGTAGAATGTAGCTTCAAGATTATTCTTGTCAGCTGAATATATATTAACTCAATTATGTAAATTTACCTCAACATTATAACACTTCTGTAATAAACTAGTAGGTACACTTTTCTTCGGTAGGGATTAGCTCATTATAAAAAAAAGATATAAGATAAGTACAAAATACTTGAAAAAATAAATAAAACAAACATTTTTTGATTGAAAATGATTGTGATTCTTTATGTAAACATATGTAACTAAGATGTAAATATTCTTTTGTTTCTTCACTCCTAATACAAAAAATAAGCATTTTGCGAAACATACCGTAAGGTTTTGTACTCTGAGAAATTGGGAGAAGTCTATGTTTGTGGTATAATTTCCGGTCTAATATATGTTTTATTTATATAGTAGGGACTTTTAAGAACTTTGTCGTATAACAAACATTATTTATCTGCGGAAAATATAGTGATAAATTTAATGAGGTGAAATAAATGTCTGCCTACGTAACTGTATGTAGTAAAATTTTAAGAATTAATTGATTAAATTTTTATCGTTCAGAAAATTTATTGAATATATAATATTATATTCCCCGTGTGATGACAAGTGTATGATATATTAAAGACCAACATATTATCAAAAATATGTTTAAAATTATAATTATAATATCTCTGAATTTTTCGGAATATTTCCTTCTGATTTTATTATTTACTTAACTAGATACAGAACTTTTAATATCTTATAATAAAATCATGAGGTGTGTACACCAAGTTTTTTGTTATAGTTGTATTTCTTGAATTAAAATTTATTCTATATGTCTTCGAATTTTTATTTTTATTTTCATTGGATTCAATTAAATGGCCCTTCGTACCTGAAATAAGCAATTAAATCTAAGTTTAGTTTTGATTAACTACTATAAACGTAGTATTTATCCACTTCGCTATCGTATACTTGAGGGAAACCTCCTTCCTGTTTTCAGACTAATATGTAGTCTTTAGTGAAGCGTGCTAGACTATTGGCGTTTACCTACCGCACGGAACCACAAAGTAATTCCCCGGTGATAGGATTGTTTGAAGAGCCAATGAAAGTTTTTGATTGCTTAAAATTCAGTTACGTTACAAATTTCTGTTAATAATCTAAATATGGAACTGTTATTTTGTATTTATTAACTTTTTAAATATTCAGTTAAAGAAACCTGTGGTTCTTTACAAATAAGTAACAGTTGACGTACTTTCGCGCAGATAGTTTTAAGCAGATTAAAATTGAAAGTGAAAAATATTAAAATTTATACGAAAAATAAAGTAATAAAACAATAAGTTACTATTTCATTCCTTTTTTGGTAACCAAGTATACGCTAATTAGGTAATTTTAATATAAGATGAAGATTTTATTGCCCTCAGTAAATATAATTGATTGTTGAATAAAAAATTGTCTTTATTAAATAAAAGTTTTTATAAGATAGTAATTAAACAGTAAAATTGTATTATATTTCAGTATATCGATGGTGAGAAGAGAATTAAGGATCCGAGATCGATAGTGACAAGAGCTCTATGATGAAGTGCTTCGTTGACTAGAAGTGAAATACGATCCTCCTTTGTGTACATAAAATATATTTTCCAACGTATAATTGCTTGATAAAGTTCTTTTCTTTTTGTTTATGCTTATATTAAAATTATATTACTACCTCAGAATAAAATAACAGTAATTATAATTTTCGGTTTCTATGTTTATATGCTTAAAAGATATGCATATGTATTTGTTACCACCAAATACAAAAGTTTTTTAGAATTTTCTTGACGTATGAGGAGTAAGTAATAAGAAATAAAGGAGTGTAGAGGGAAGCAAGTAAGACCATGGTAGAGTACTGAAAAGTAAATTGAATTAAAGAAAGGCAGAGACATCTTCCCAAATTAAATATAGTATGTATAAAATTAACATTAAATACTTTAAAAAGTAACATACAACAGATTTAATCAAACATAAGCATTAGGAATAAATGATAGTTAAGTTGTCAATACAATATCGGAACTTAATTTCAATCTCTTTTTTTTCATAAAATATCATTATATTTTAACACCCAAATATAAACTAATCATTTTGTGTCTTCTCTTAATATGCTAAATCTAAAACTCTAGTTATATGTGAAAATGAACCTAATGCGAAAAAATTATCGGTCAATGATTAATTATGAACTTTGTTGTGGGCTGAATAAAACATCAATGCTGTACATAGAATTATAGAGAAAGATAAGAGAGGTCAGAAAATATTACACGAACATTTAGGTTTCAGAATGTTGTACCTTCGCTTGGACTGATGTCGCGTTATACAAAGCTCACACGGAAGCAAATAGTAGTGGGAAAGAGAAGCCATGGCAGAGTGAGTTAATTTCACACTTCAGGCAGTTTCCGAATGTAGCGATACCGTTTTCGTGACACTTAATGCAACCAAAATAGAAGTGTGATGATTCCAACCTTCCAAAACGTATCCTAAGAACACGTCAATGGCCTCGGTTATTATGTATTAGAAGTATCTTTTCCGGGGCTTCAATGAGTTCAAAGCTAAGGCTGAAGCAAAGAAAAGTTAGCGTTCTTGGAAAAGTACTTCAGTCCTTTAGTGCGTTTACAACCTAAAACTTTGTTTCCACCTCCTAATAGGTTGAATGGCAGTCAAGCACCATCCACTTTATAAAAACTAAACAGACGAGTATTGAATGTTTGAAAAAGGATAATGTAAGTATTAAAATCAATGATGGAAAACCATGCTCTTCACATCTTATAATATGAAATCTTAAGAACTTTGTCAAAAAGAACATTATAATCTGCGAAAATTTAAATATTAAGAAGTGCAAGGTTAATTATGATATTAAAAGTTAAATCAGAGTTAATAAAAGAAATTATAATGAGATTAGTACGCATTATAATATAGCTGGCAATAATATCAATTCCGTGGATACGATTAGGGATCTTGGGGTGATCTTTGATAAAAAATTAACTTTTATATCACATATGGACAACATAATTAGCAGGGCATCTAAAATGTTAGGTTTCGTTATCAGAAACGGTAACTATTTCGGAATCCAAAAACTAAGATCATATTGTTCAACAGTTTTGTCAGGAGCATTTTGGAATATGCAAGTGTTGTTTGGAGGCCACATTATGCAACTCACTGTTTAAGACTAGAGAGAATTCAAAAACGTTTTCTTTACCATCTTACATTTTCTTTAGGTAAAGCCAAATTACTTCCTACCTACAATGAAAGACTAAAGTACTTCAAAGTTATTTCCTTAAGTCATCGGCGGGACATGCTAGATTTAACCTTTTTATACAAAGCTCTAAATGGTTTATATGATAACTCATTTCTAGTTTCTAGAATAAATTTAAATGTTCCTGCTAGATACCCACGAAAACCGATAGCGCCATTAGTAAGACCTTTTCGTAAAACCGTCTTAGGAAGTAACTCACCCGTGGCACGTTTGTGCAAAGTCTTGAACGAGCACAGTGCTTCCCTGGATCCATTCGGTGACTCTTTGTCAAAGTTCCGTAAGAGATTGTTAGAGTTGTTAGCCATTTGATTTGATTATTATTTCTTTGTTATCCATTTTTTTAACTCTTTTTTATGCAAATTATTATTATTATTTTTTTTAAATTAAGAATATATATATTTTTTTTGTAACTTTTAAATTAGCATGTGTTTAAATTTGTGAATGTACATATTTTTATCATTTGCATGAGGTGTTCTCCTTTATAGGTAACACATTTAGTTTTAAGCTGTATGTTGTTATTGTTCATATGTTGTGTTGATGTGTTTGCCCCTGGAGGATCTTTATAAATAAAACAAAAAATAATAATAAAATAAATGTTCATCAAATACATTGTACATACAAGTAATACATATTGTATAGTAATTTGATTATATTCACATTTGGTATTTGACCCTATACATAACTATAATGATTAATATTTCACTACAATTAACAAGATATTGTTATAAATGCTAAGAACGGATTAATCTGAGTAGGCTTTAGCTTAATAAAGGATTGTTATATGTAGTATCAATTGAAATATTATTCGATTAATAGGACTTATATTGAGCTAAAATATAATCTTTTCGTGACATGGATGTTAGAGAATTAAAACTTGACAATAAATTTTTAGTTGCCCCATGATTAATTTGGTGTTATCTAGATACGAAGTATGAGCTCGTTTGATGAAATAATAGGAAGTTTTACATATATTTACATAATTAATAAGAAGCTTATATTTTAAATTATTTGATTTGTTTAATTCTTATACCAAACTTTAAAGAGACTAAACTTCAACAGCATTCCATGGATTTACCGCGCGGGCGCCGGGTCCATCGCGATTGACCCCAATGCTGCTTCATTTGCAATGATGCTTTTCCGAAGGTCTCCATGGTTTCCTTACTTCACCAAATTCAATGCCGAATAAGGAGCCTCTACATTTTCGACGGTTTTTAATGGTGTAGTATATCTAACTTGACTTAGTATGTAGAATTTGAATTAGGCTTTAATATAGAAGTTCTCATATATTCAAATAAAACTATTACATATGCAAAAATATCAATTTCTATATCATCTCCATAATATCACGGAAGATTATTTAAAAGAAGTTTTCATTGGTTAATCAAATTATGCAACCGATTTTGCATGCAGGTGAGATCAACCTATGTTATTGTCATTTTGCTTCTAACTTTGTAATATAAGCAATGGTGTAAGTTTTAATCTAATGTATTGCCTAAGATAGATTACTAGAAAGTTTCCATGCACTTCTATTAGATAGATGTCAAATGAAAAAAACTTCAACCCTTCAAATTTTCATCTTATCTGTTTATTATAAACAAGATTACATAGCATAGAATAGAAAACTACAAAAATAAAATATGATATTAATGTAACTTAATAATAAAATATCTTAACATATGTATATATCTTAAAATAAGTAAGTTACAAGTTTTTATTAAAAAAATAACAGAAAGACGCAACAACACAGTATTCGTTTATAGTTTCAGAGTCTGGCATAAACACGATAACATTTTTTGCAGATTTTATTTTGTTATTATATTAGATTGTCTGATTTGCCTTAGTAATTTGAATTTGAATTAGGCTTTAACCTATAAGTACTCATATATTGAAATAAAACTATTATACTTAATTTTTGCCGGCGTTTTTACAGTTTTATTTTACATTTCAAGTAGTTTTCAGAAACCGTGGTCACACGTAGACAGGGTAGAATTGTTTGTCAGTTTTCAATCAATGACATCCAAAATTTTTACGTATATACATTTACAGTACAACTGGTTTAAGGTTTTAATACTGCGAGTCCTTTTTTTAGTATAAATATTTCCCGACGTTTCTACCTCTTCGTAGTAACCGTCATCACGGGCAGACAAAATGAAGTTGTCTGCCAATTAGTCTAGCTTCTGGTCATCTACCTCCTACGACTTCTTAATTTTGTCGTGTTAAAATAATAAAATTGTGAAGGGAAGACCAAAGATCAAAATTATTAATATAAACAGCTTTTGTCTTAAATAAAAGCATACGATATATACATGCTATTTATTTTTAATTGAAAACTGAAGCAAGGGTTACAAGCAGTATTTAACATCTTCAAAGTCCAAATAGACTTTGAGTAAATTATTTTACCTACATTACTGGCTGTAAGTAAACATTATTTGTACTGTAAAAAGATGTTCTTACGTTATCCTCTTTACTTGATTAGTTCTTCAAAGGTTTATATATTGCATCTGACTTTGTCCTTTTTATTCAATAAATATATTGTATAGAAAACTTTTTAAGTAAATAGATTATTACCCTTAATAGCAATACAATAAACATTATACACTATAGGTATCACCAAGAAATTCTAATTTTATAAATCCTTGATAATTGTTGTAGCTGTATGGTGAACTAAATAATATAACGAATTAGTTACATATAATATTTATGTGTGTAATATGTACCACGTTTTGCTGAAATTCGTTATTAATCGCCCAATGGTAATCAATGTATTTTAATATATATTGTGTACACCCTATTCATACCTTAAAAAGCTTTTCAAACTGTTATATTGTCCTTCCTAATAATAGTTTTATAGGTTTAAAATGACGGGAATCGACGATATTGTTAACATAATTTAAAGAGCTAACGAATAAGTAGACCACACTTTCACTTTTGTGGCTGTTTGTCAATCAAAACTGTAGTAGAATTATTTAATCGATATATTTTATTATAGTTCGCTTTATGGGCCTCTCTTATTACCAGACAAAGGCTTTAAATGCCAATTTCCATTTAAGTCAATTGGTAGCAATGTTGCTTTGATGATTTATAGCAAGAGGCTACCTCGGAGTGATGTTAGCATTCATTTGCATTAATTTACACCTGACAATATAGTAGTGTTTATTATAAGTGGAACATTAATTGCCTGTAGTGAAAATTGATATGAAACGTAACTAAATGTATTTGTCAATAACATTGATTTTACATTTGAAGCTGAAATAACATAAATAGGCCACATACAAAAAAATATATTAAGGGTACTTTTATCCACACAAATCATGTGGAAAGGGAAATGTATAGTGGCAGTTCTAATTTTGGAATTAAATAAGTGAAATGTTAGTAAATAAAATATTTATAAAAGTTATACTATTTCATACTTATGAATTATATGAACGATGAGCTGAAATAGTCTTACAGTCTATACACGAGTGTCATGTTCTTTTTCGTTCATGTATTTTTTTATTTTAGGTAAAAGAGTTCTTTTTAAAAAAGGAACAATAATTTTATGAAATCTTTTTGTAGTTCTTTTCTAGAATGCTGAGACAGTTGAAAATAAAGATTAATTTGTATTCAAGAGACTACTGGGTCCACTAACGAATATAGAGAGAACTGACATCAGGATAAAATTACTGGGGTTAACATTCATTAAGTGAGATCTACTAATTGTTATTGCTGTGAAGTTATTTTTAAACGCTGTGTTCTTGATAATTAATTTTGAACACATCACGAATTATCTTCTTAATACTGCCTCAATTTAAAATACATATTTTTTGATTGTATCTCTTCGGTGGAAAACAAGCATACGGATTTCATTGTGTTAAACGGTTACCGTAGCGTATGGATGTCTACATTATAAGGGACGTTTAAGATGCCAGGGACCTTTCAAATATCCGTTTACTACTCTCGTGAAAACGCCATATAGTAAGTTCGCTCGAAGGACGAATTAACAATTTCATAGTACCAGAATTCACGAAAAGATATTCGTTTGACACAGCAGTGTTCGACCATTGGGATGCAATGTCATGGGGATGGATTTCCTGCAGATAGCGAGGGGTGCGATGATGGAATATAGCTGCTAGTACTATAGCACTTATTCCATTATATAGCCGATAGAAAACTGTGAAATTTCTCCTGAAACTTCATTGTTGTTATACTTTATTTTTCAGTAATGCCTACGAGTAGACCATGAAACGGGACGATACATAATTAAATGAAAACAAGCTTACTTATAACAATGTTGACAGGGTATTTTTTAATTTGCCCCTATCCAAAATACTTAAACTTACAGAAGAATATTTAATTTTTATTTTAACATATTTTTATTTCATTTCATCATTATCATGACATTGTACTTGTTAGTTTAATAAGCCAATGATTATTATCTAACCTAATGCATTTTTAATTGCTATGCTATTTCAAATAAACCTACAATGTACATAATGTTAACCATAAATACAGCTTAACGCAAGCAATATACGAATTTAAATTAAGCTAGTGTAAAGAGCCTGGGACCAGCAAAAAATAAATGAATTAAAGATTTAAATTTTAAACCAGCATACGTAAAGATAAAATTTGTAATAGAGAATGTAAAGTGGGTATAAAAAACATGATGAATTAGGCATTTTTATATGTTAATATTTTAAAATGTACATATTTCAATTGATATGATTACTCGTAAGTTTCAAGGAATATTAAGAGGGTAAAATATTAAACATGTGTACTAATTAATATTTATTTACAGTATTAATATTTTAATTTTGGCATGCTATGATGTTTTGTATTTTTAATTAAAATATAAATTATAAAATTAAAAATAACTTTCTTCTAGCTATTTATATTATACAACAAATTATTTTTTTATACTTCATAGCTGACAATTCAGACTTCACTTAATCATCTTGATGTAATTTTCACATGTGTTTGTTTGACATATTGTGCTTATACATGATGAAAAAACACATTAACAATTTTCTCCACCTACAGAAATTCAACAGTTATAATTCCAAAAAAATATGGTTTTATTACTCTCTACTTTAGGTTCAAAGGGGTACCTAATTAGTATACATTGGTTTATAAATGTAACAAAAGCATTACATATAAGAACTTTTTTTACGTACTGTAGTTTTGTACCACATATGTAATTGAAATGCTTCACGCAATGCATTTGTAGTGGAAAGCTCGGATGAAACAAAGCGGTTTCTAGTATTTCAGTTTAAAGTGATACTTAAAGCACGATTTTAGTTCAGTACCATTAAATGTATTCGACAGCTACATATAATATTATCCTATATATTGACTTTATTAGTTAATTGGGCAATTTCAAACAATACCAGCCGAAAATAAGTATAGATGTAAAAAGGGTATTAGATAATATAATCTATTGAATATTCTTAATATTTTTATATGCTTTCGACAATGAAATGAGCATGTAAAAATTGCTTTCCAAAAACAACTAGTTATCGATATTTTACAGAAGACCTGAAGCGACTGGGTTGCTAAATATGATGATGATTTTATATTCAAATGTTAACATATTCCATTATGAATTCTTGTAAACAAAATACAATACAAAAAGTCATAATAATAAGTTGTGGTATTTTAATTATGGTCATGATGTTGTAAAATATACTAAAAGTAATAATGAAATAAAAATCACAAGTGACAGCAGGTCTTGAGGAGCCACTTGAGATTACGTTGAAATTGTAAAATATTTTTGCGAGAGAGTATGAATTGTATAACAAGGTTTTAGAGTTATTACAGCTTATTTAATTGGTTCTTGGCTAAGTTGGTATAGCTTACATGGCAGTTATTATAAATGAAACGAGGAGAGAATATGCTGATTAAATTTGGTAAGAATTAGTAAAAGATATGTAATCCAATGGAGATAAATTCTACATGAAGTTAAGCTTATGGTTTAACTCAAATTTATTCTTCCTTATTTACTGTGAGATTTTTATTTTTTTAATAAATATATGAAGTTGATATGCACTAGAGAATTGCTAATATATAATACACATAATTTTCATATTTTAAGGATTATCGCTTTTTCAAATCGTAATTATATCTAATAATTCTCTATTTAGATTCATACAGCTCTTCTATATAAACTTTCAGATGTGCTGAAAGACTGAAAAACGAAAACGTAAAAATATTTGATGTATGGAATACACAAATAAAGAAATTAACCGTTAACGCCTCGGCAAAAATTAGAATTATATAGTCTAAAGTGAACCGTGGCTGACTTCCCGATACCTTGTAGAGGTAATAAACAATATTATGAATACAATAACTGAAATAGAATGCAAATTTTATTATCTTTTCAATTATAAATATATCTGAGGAATAATGTTTTCAAATAAATTATTTAAACTAAGTTTAAAGTAGATATTACGGTCGATTGTTTAAGTTACCCTGTTTACAAAATCGAGTTAAACGTCTCCAATGTAACTATTTAGAATTCAGTGATCGTTAAATTGACGGCATTCAAACTTAGACACGAGCGTTATAGTTTTTATTTAACTGGAGTTTTGTGTTTCTTTTCTTACGGTAGAAAAAATATGTTTATAAGGTTACCAATACTGAAATTATTTATGAAAGTTGTAATATTAAATCTACTAGAAAATATTATTTTATATTTACCCTTGTTAATTGTATTAAGAAAGACACATTCTTCAGTCTTCGTTAACATTAATCTTATTCGATTATTATCGATTACAATACAGCAGTTAGGTTTAGCTTGGGAGATTTGCTGGCAAAGAAATGTTTGGAATGTCCTAATTAATTATTATTACTACATTAAAATTTATCTAAGACTTTCGCGAGTATTCATTTAAATGAAACTGATATTTACGGATTACTATGCGTTATATTATTATTTTTAATACTACTTACTCCCGTCGCTTTGATTACTTTGCAGCAACCATGATCTCCCCCCAACAAGTTCAGTCTGTAATCGCGTAGTAATCCGAAAATATTGGTTGCATTTACATTAAAATTACATATAAAATTAAACACGTATTTAAGTCGTGAAGTAGATCGTTAATGAATTTAATTTTAATCGAATTATTTATTCATTGAAATTGAATCATGGGAGGCTGTAAACACAGGTGACCATAGCGATTGAATTTTGGGTATCGTAAATCCCGGAGTGCTCACATACCATTTTCTGATAGTCCGTATGCACTGTCGTCTGAGGCAGTGTAAATTATAGTGCATTTATTTAGTGCGACAGGAAAAAACAGTAAATATCATTGGGCCAAGTCATTGTTATTGACAATGTAAAATGTAAAATATTTTGTATCCTAAACATGCTCACAATAAACTAAATGTGTAAATACCAATTCCTCTTTGTACCTCTAACTGTCTCATTTTGTATATATGTACATATTATAATTGCTGTATAGTATTTAAAGAAATTTTGTTTTTGTATTTATAAAAGATTTTGAAAATTAGTTTTGTAATAAATTTTGAAGAATTATTTTTTTATAGTACCTTTCCTTTAAGGTCAGGTGAATAGAGTGATAAATTAACTATAACTCACTTTAATTGGCGATTATTATTATTAGCATTTTTTATGGAACCTCAAAATATTTTCTTTATTCACAAATAATCTAAAAATCACACTGACAAAAAAAATTACTCTATTTCTTTTCCAATAAAATGACTAGAGAGGATTTAACAAAATTAATTTATTATCAATTGTTCCTCTAAGATTTAAATGATATAAAAGTCAAAATAAATTTAAAATATCTGAAATGAATTATCACAAGTGGATTATTTGCAGTGTACGTATACAGACAAGTGAATTGTTTGACAATATCGCAAAATTGATTTTTGTTATTATCTGCACAATTTTCAGATGACTATGATTTTCTGTGATTTGGTAATAGCAACTTGATCCCTTTCACACGTGGTAAATCCCGGCCATTTATTTATTAGTATACAAAATATAAAACTGTTTTGATATATTAGGTTGGTGCGTATGAAATGTCGTATTCTCTTTACATGCGGACGTTTGTCTCCCTGTTTTCGTTATACTTTTGTCTTTGGCATAACCTCATTCATAGTCGTATTGTCCATTGCCAGAGACTCATTTCAGCAAAATAGGTTTTCTAGAAGGCCTTCCCTTTTGTTATTTCTTTTGAGTTTATTGCCGATATGAATTCTGCCGACATTCGCTTCATTTTCTTATATGAGTACAAACTTAGTAATAGTGCTGCAAAAGCTGCATGCAACATAAACCAAGCATTTGGGGAGAATACGATTTACGATCGGAAAGTGCAGCGTTGGTTCAAAAAATTTCGGACTAGTGATTTTTCACTGCAAAATGAGTCGCGCGGAAGGCCCAAAATGTCTGTGAAGAATGATGACCTGAAGGCTCTAGTGGAAGCGGATCCAGCCGTATGCACGAGGAAACTTGCTATCAGGATGAAAGTTGACCATACAACGATATTGAGACACCTTTCTGAGATTGGCAAGGTTAAGAAGATGGACAAGTGGGTACAACGCTCGGCCGCATACATCGCACAAAACAATTGTGAACCTGAACGAACTGGAATATGAAGTTTTGCAGCATCCACCATATTCACCGGATCTCTCGCCGACCGATTTTCATTTTTTCAAGCATTTAGAGCTATTTTTAAGGGGCAAACACTATAAAAATGAAGACAGTCTAAAAAACTCGATATCAGAGTTTATTAATTCTAAAGACCAAAATTTTTTTAAGACAGGCATCTACGCTTTAAAATCTTGTTGGGAGAAGTGTATTGAAGCGAATGGAGCATACTTTGATTGAATAAACAGCTTTTGAAGAAAGATATGCAGTTTCATGCAATCACTTAAGACTCCGACATTTCATACGCACCAACCTAATATTATTTTGTCTCTCACATCTATTTCCTTAATTTTTCATATATTCATATATCCTGCTCTTTCCCTATTTATATAGTTTTTTTTTGTAATGTTTAGCTTAATAAAGTTAATTTTATGCGAACATAAAAAAAAAGGATTTTGAAATTGAATATAATTAATTAAAAAAAAAAACAAATATTTTCAATTTGAAAACATGAATAAAATGTTACTAAAATTATCAGGGAAAAAGTATAGATGTAAATATGTGTTTCTATATGGACTTACAGATAGACGCATGCATGCACGGATGCGTGGATTTATGAATGTGTAAATGTATGCCGCTCTTTCACTCTAAAACTACGTAAGAGATTAAGACTGAACTTTACATTGTGGTATTTTAAACATCAGAATAAGCTTTTGTAGGATAATCCTATCATATCTGCGTTTTTGATGAACTTATGTTTCACTACAGATGTCATTGCTAATTGGTTACTATAATTATTGTTGTTTTACACTGTTACTATTTAAGTTTTTATATACTATACATATATTTTTCTCTAAACCCAATTCAGAAGTTCACTAGAACAAAGTTCCTGGTAAAAACATGTATATAAAATTATACGTAGGTACTGTCTACTATTAAAACAAAATATTCCTTTGTCTTTCATCTTGTTACTGGAGGCGTACCTAAAAATATATTTGAATTTTAATAGCTCATTAAAAGGGTCTTATTTACAACAACATTTTTCCTCAGTCAGAAACAAAGTTAGTTTTTGATGAACTGAAATAAATCCCCTTTCTGTTTTCCTTTTATGGTTATTTTTAAATAAGTATTATTAATAACATCTATAATCTGCTTTTTACTTTCCTTGAAAATTTCGAAATAATACTGGTAAAACCATATCATCGCTATAATCAGAATCGAGAATATCAGAATTAGAAATATTGGATAGATCATTTATGTATACATAGTTTTATTTATTAAATATTACATATTGTAATTATTAAATGTAAAGAAAAGAAAAGAAATCTTTTTTGGCCTTTATAAATATTAACTATTTGAAGTTTTTATTGCACTTTATCCCCAACAATTTTGGTATGATTTATACATATTTTAGGACGAAGAAGGAATTATTAATGCAATAAATAATTTCACCAATATTAAGAGTTATCATTGTTCAACATAACTTCTGAGAAAATATAAAACACGACTTGCCTTCTCGCTTCGACAAATGAAACTTCCGTCCAACAATATAAATATTCTTTTATTATTGGCTGTTATTTCCTATAAATGTCTTCACATAAAAGTCAATATAACATTAGTAATAAGATCGATTGAAGTAATCAGACTTAGATCAGAGTTTTACTGCTTACTATAAAAAATCCAGTAAAACTAAGCCTACTGAAATCGTGTATTTATTTATTGTAGTTTATTTCCCAGCATTATCAACACCTTAAATTGAGTTTTTTTAATTTTCTGTTAGGTTTTTAACACTCTTCGGTCAATTTTTAAATCTTCTCTTGAGTTCTTGTGTTTAGATCTTTTCTTGTATTGATTTTTCAATTTTACTACTTGAACAGAAAAACGCACATACCATATAATATATATGTACCATTTAATAAATATGTATATTTTCTTGTATCCTCTGTTCAAACCAGCTTTTTCACGTCTGGGTCTTCTCAATCCTCTAAAGTAAAATGGAAAAGATCGTAAGTACTTTAAAAACAACAAAATGATTAAAACTACATGTAAATAAGAAGAATATATTTTTTGGGACAGCCAAAATGATACACTAAGTAAGACAATCAGGCTAACAGAAAATGTAATACATTTATTTATTTAAGCTGTCAAGGACCATTTACTCAATATACTTCATCCTTAATACATATATGTATATAAATATGTAAAAAGAGGTAAACTATCTTTTCGGGCAATAAATTATGGAGTTCTAAGAGTCTTGTATATTGCAAAAACTTTTGATGTCACTCCTAATTAGTAGGCAATAGAACAGAGGCGAAAAGCTTGAGAATTTATGAGTATATTTTATTGTAGTTATACTTTCTTATGCCTCATGATATAAAACACTCTTGATAACAACGATTTTCTTCGCTATTATTTTGTAATCAAATAGTGTTTTGACTCTAAATTTGATAAAAAATGTTTACATATAAAAGTCTTCTTCTGAATATGCAAGATAACTATGTGAAACAAATGTTCAGATCACATTTTCTTTAAATCTTATTGCAGCTTCTGACCGACTTTGTGTTTTTTGAGGCCAAAGTTCATGCGTTTGCCATAGTTATTTTCGTTTTTAAATTTAAATATTTTCTACTAGTTATAAACTAGCACTTACACGTACCAGAATAAAGTTAAACTTAGAAATAAGAAAAGTTTTTTTTTGAATTGATAAATTATTACGTTATAAACATCGGCTTTGGCTCTTCTAAGAAATTCAATAGTGTTTAAATTTATGAAAATTTAAAGAACTTATGCAAATGTAACTAACATTTTAATAGTATCAGGCTATTTTCGAATTCTAACAGTTATATAAGGCTACGTGATTATATTTTGTTCTATTTTATACATATTTATCTTATCATAAAATGCGACAACTGACTTAGTTATTGTAACGCCAGTACTAAAAGATATAATTATGTAATGTTTAGAATTCAATTGCTGGTATAATCACTTTTGTTCTATTATTTTTTGTAGCGAGAAGATTAAATTATGTGATATAAAAATTAATTATCTTATGAATTCATTAAAAGGATTAGAATCCAGATCTCACAGACTCTAGTGATATTTTTTAATCATTTCGTTAGAGCAATTGGGGATTAAAAGATTAGAATTTATATAAAAACATCAAAGTAATAATATTAATATTATGGAAAAATTATGACTTTTCTTGCTTTTGTTCTTATTATAATCCCCTTCGATAAAATACACAAAGGGATTTTACTTTTTTCAATTCCTTAAAGCTTAGATTGAAATTGCCAGTAAGCTTGCCATGTCTCATTTTCTATTGACTTTGTTTAACAGTAATTTTATATGAAATGTAAATGGCCAAGTGAAAATTAAGTTATTGATGTACAATATTATTTTATTTTTATAAATAAACTATATATACTGTTAATTTTTTTAGTATATATAATACAATTTTTGTAAAGGTATAGATAAGGTTTTTAACAACGTTATTTTAATTCCCAAAGCAGTTTAATTCGAAATGCACTCTGCTATATAAAATTTTTGTATTAAAGCAAGAAATATCTTTAAGAAATGTAGGAGTACAATTTATGTATAAAGATTACTATATATATTCTAATACATTTCTTCAGCTTACTTTAAAAGAATTATTGTATGACAATACTTTTATGCTCGATGACTTTCTGCGCATTTTTTCACTTCAGTTGTCTTTTTGTATTATAACGTGTATACTCTTAATAATGTTTCAATTTAAAAAGTCTCATCTAAGACATTTAATTTAATAATAATCTAAGATGTGTAATTAAAATTGCTTTAAAATTGTTATATAGCTACTTGTAAAAGTAATCGTAAAAGGATGTAAAAAGGCGATCTTCTTTTATTAGAAAAAAAATGGTTATTGATAAAAATAGTTAATAAATGTGTACATAATTTATTTTATTAAAATGTTAATATAGTAAAGCTTAAATATTTTGTACTTTAGTAACGTTAATAAATCAGAATTACAAACAAAATCCTATTACACATTTCTTTTATAAAGTTGCTGTTAGTAAAGTATTTATGTGATATTAAAACATTAAAATTATTTTTGTTTTATTTCTCTACGAATAAATAATGTATTTCAGAATCTTGAATAGACAGAAATATTAAAATAAAAAATTTATTGAGATAAATTATATTTCGCAAAATCAAAGTGTCTACAAAATTTAATTTCTGTCTGTTAAATATCAATATCATAGTATCAAATGCTTTAATATAATTTGATTTTGATAGATATTATGTTATATTTAAATAAAAAATAGATAAATTTGAATTAAATTGAGAACTCTAGATACGGCTAACTACGGTCTAGGTTGTCTTTTAAAGAAGATAAAAATTTTCTGTTTATTAGCCGTTTATGTAATTTTTCATTTATGGGTTTATTTTTTGAATAAATATTAAATTTTGGAAGTATTTGTCTACGATATCATAAGAAAAACATCAACAAAACGGCAAAAACCTAAACAGCTTCTGTCGAGTACAGACGGCATCCGTCTTGAATACGAATGTTGGACCTTTTTTAATCACCCTTTATAGCCAGGAGCTTTTCTATTGTTGCGTAGCCAAAAAACCCTTAATGGTTATGTATACATATACATACGTATATACTGATGCTAATATGTACATATGCAAGTACTTGAGCGTATTAATTTATTTGAACTAAAATTTGTGTTGAACGTATCACGTTTGACATATGTTTCATCATTTGATGCGAGTCTGTTTATATTGCGAGAATATTAGGTACTGACTTAATTTAAAATTTCATAAATCTAGAAATCAAGTTTATTAAGTTTGAACAAATTTTTTAGGGATTTTGAAATTAAGGAAGATTAAAAGGATCCTTTAATTTCAAAAAATTGGTATAGGAGACAGACTAGAATGAAAATAGGCAAGAAGACCACACTATAAAAAAAATTAAACCAGTACAATAAATAGGATACATAGTTTTCTTTAAATATTTGAAGTTTAAATTTCTCATATAAAAATCACATCCAAAATTACCGTTAAGAAGAAGACAGTAAATAAGAACAAGTGTCCTTATTGTTTTTATGTATTTCATATCATTGATATACTATTCGTTTCAATTATAGTTCAAACAATCCCAAGTCTAAAACATTAAAGTGTGCTTTGTATATCAACCGCTACTATTGTTCACGTTTCACAGTCTCCCGTCACGTGGTGGCATGTTTCCTGCGGCAGCAATTTTAAAGCGTAAATGAATGTAAAATATCTGATCTGTTATGTGTATTTCTTTCGCTTGTAAGCTATAAAGAAGCTTCAATGTTTGTTCAGAATGAATTCATATTTTCATTCAATCATATTATAATAGTGTTTATAGAAGTAAAGTAACGGTTGGAGAAACTAAATAATATTGTAACACTATTTTAAACTATTCTTTAGAATAACCATGACGTTTTCATTTCAGAATGCAATGATGGTTCGTTTTAAAATAAAACTTTCAATAGTAAACCTTTTGGATTTATATTAAATAAAGTTGCAATATTTAGTCAATCCATCTGCAAGAAATGGACTACGTACTATCTAAATGAAATGTGAAATTCTGGAACATCATAATTTGATTTTAGTAACCACTGCGTGTAAACCGTAAAAAAGTTCCTGCGTGAAAGGGTGATTAAAAAAGGGTCATTCGTATTCAAGGCGGTTGTTAGCTGTGCACGACAGCCGTTGTTTAGTTTTTTGCAGTTTGTTGATGTTCTTTCTTATGCATGCAGACTATGAAATTATAAGTTTTTCTCCTCTGTTTCATACATTTTAAAGATGAGATCGAAAGAATATTTCATTATTTGCTTCATAAAAGTCATTATTCTGAGTTAAAAGCGATTACCTTTGTTAATATTTATGTTTTTTAACGTAATTTCTGCAGTTTTGCTTAAATATTTATTTATGTTAAATTAATATTTGATAGATTTATTAGATAAAACTTAATGGTGACCGTTTTATGGTTTAAGATTTTGAATACTTATAATTTCTACTTAACATTAATGGAAAATACATTATACATTTATTCCGGTTGAAAGTCATAAGTTAAAGAATTGATTAGAAAGAAATACTTAAAAAGAACAAACAATAAACGATCTTGGAATTATGGTTACTTTAGAAAGAGATCCCAACTTTGGAAGACGAACTTTTTACTTAAAACACAAAACACAGGGAACGGTTTCAAACATAAATAGATTTTTCAAATGAATACAAACATATCTGATCTTTGTGAGTGTTATGTTCTTTGTTATTAACAAAAATAAACGAATACTGTCTTTTGTAAATCTTTCGAAATAAGTATTTTTTTTAAATATTTATATAAAATAACATAATCACGAAGCTCAATAATATGTTCTTTAACGATAGCTTTTACTTATAATTTATTGATGTGAAATTATAAGCAGTATTTAATCATGAAAAACATCTATAGCTTCCAAATAAAATTTTCCCTTTATTGCAGTAATATTGAATATTGAATTATTTTAAAGCAGTGATATAAATGTTTACAAATTGAACTTGATGTTTTGTTATACAATAAATTTACAAACCCTTTCAAAGTAAACTGAACTGTAACAATATTACATAAAATAATTCAGTTGTATCTCAATTTGACATTCATTTATCCGCCCGAGGAGATAACAATATTTTAATTATTCTGGCATTAACTTTAGTAAATTGATGATTTACTACAAATATATGTATGTACTTGGCTTGAGTGGTAACTAGTCTAAAAATTATAATCTAGCTTTTTTAGTTAAATACACGCCTTCAAAATTTCTTAATAACAAAAAGAAAAGACTTAAAAAGGCGAATATAAAAAATAACTGAAATTTTTAAAGAAAACGTATCTTTATTTTTCACCTACAGAAAATTTAAATTTAAAGCAACAAAGAATATTTGTTTTCAGAATGATTTTATTATAATTTATAACACAAGGTCTGGATTGTTTTGTTAATAATGTCAATATTATATTTAATCTTAATTTCGTGTTTATGCTTATGGTAACCGTATAAAATTACTATCATTTATGTATAAATAGAAAAATTATTTAAAGATCTGTCATTACTTATAAAAGTGTTCAATTCGAAAGCTTTATTTATTTTATTATTTTTAGTTTCTATCATTTCTTAAATCGATAGAAAAATGTAGGTCAATCCATTGTAGCTAGTGAATGAGATTGTTTGCTTGTAATACTCTCACAGGAAAATGATAAAAAGCAAAATTTGATTAAATCTCTGAGAAAATATTAGAGATTTGATTTCTGTGTGCCATTTTATAAAAGAAAGTTACTGATTTGTTCTAATACCTTTACTGTTTTTGTGTGATTAAATGATTTTTGATAAAATGTGTTTAAGCATGGTAAAGACAAAGGAATGTGAAAAACCTTAAATATTGCTATAACATACTAATAAGTCAGTGGTGGCCTGGTGGTTAAAGGGTCCGCCTCTCGTTGCCGAGGGCGCGGGTTCAAACCCGGCAAGTAAAAATGAGATTTATCAGAGTCATATGTACTTTCTGAGATTATTTAGACACCACTGACATACGGTGAAGGAAGACATCGTGAGGAAACCTGGACTTATAGTTTCACAATTATAAGTTTGAAATCACCAACCCGTCTTGAGCAAGCGTGGTGATTAATGCTCAAACCTTCTCCATGTGAGAAAGAGGCCTTTGCTCAGCAGTGGGCGCTGATGGGCTGATGATGACACACTAATGGCTTTTAATTTGACCGTTTTAGTTTTTAATAAAATGAGATGATTTAATGATAATTACATTTATAAGAATTTTTTGTTCCAGTAATCTTTTAAATGGAATAATTTGTATACATATTTTATATAAATATTTAAACACCAGCCACACTATTCTGATATAATTGTGATATTTACAAAGCTGGTAGAACAAATAAGTCTCTTTTTGTATTAAGAAAGAAAGTAGCAAAAGGGTAAAATTTACTGTGCAAATATTTTTTTAAGGTATCTTTTATTACAGTTACGGATTAGGACGTGATGATAACTTTTATCACTGCTTACTTTTCCTTCTACAACCTTCATTTACTGATCTTGTTTGTTACACAAGTAAATATTTCGATAAAGAGTATGAAGCATTTCTGGGTATCCTTTGAAAAAATTCCGACTCAGTTGTTTAGTTGCAATAGCACAGCATCTTTAAAGATTTTAAAATCAATAAGGATAACCGCTAGACAATCATAAGTGGTTAAAATATTATAAAATAAATAATGGTAACAACATTTAAACCAGCGTGCTAAACTTGAAGAGGTGAATTAAGGTAATACCTAACCATTATTTTAGCATTTTTAGTAGTAGTGCAGTCATTAGCTTCCTATTGGTAAATAAAATATAAGTTACAACTCAATTCAAACAATCCATGCTGTACGTACTGTTAAAATAGCACACACTTGTGATACTTTCAAATGCAAATATAGACATGAGAGACTCTTGAACTTGCGAAGTCCTCGTACGATTCTTTGTGCTTTACGTGACATGTTCCAAAAATTCAGCGTGTCTTCAGTAGCCGCAGTGTACTTATAAAAAATAAAATCATAATTTTGTACTTGTGTACATATATAACACATAACAATAACACATTTAACTGGTGTTATTGTGTATTCTTTCCCATCATATAGTTTTGGTTTTCCTAGAAGTTCGCTATTTCGATGCTACATAAATTCCTCTATAATTATTCTTTCCACCGAAAATTAGCCGAATAATAAATAGAAGAGAAAGACATAAAAACAAACGGTTTATAGTTCTGTAATGTTAGAACGAAATAGTACTAGCTTTCAAAACTGCAAATTTGTATATAACTCAGTTGTATTTGTTTTATATAGAAACATGTTTACAAATTACATCCCACATATATTTATTAAAATATAATGTATGGAATTTCGTCATATCCATGAGCATACGTTTAAATAACGAGTAACGCTTTTAACATTGTTTGCTTCTGTATGTTCCAGATAATCATCGAAACAGCAATAATAACTATTGACAATATCAGAAGTCGACTTTAACAGATAGTGTAAATTTAAACGCCGAAATATATGATGCTATTTATACTGTACACTGGTAGTCATATGTTAATTGACATTCATAATTTTCATTAACTTTGTAAGCTTTATTTTCCTTTTTCAATCCTTCCGAAAAATCACGAATATTACAAAAAATCTGCACTAAATGTTGTTAATCTGTACATTTTATATTACGTAATGTAGAAAAAAAATGAGAAAGAGTGAGGATTCTACTTTCATTTCTTTTATTAATAGAAACCTAAAAGTAATTTTCATGGGAAGTCATGAAGATACAATATACAATTGAAAAGTGAATTAATTTGTAATTTCTTGTTAATTGTAATGATTTTACTTTTTTAATTAATTTTATTAAAAATATAACTTCCAAAATAATGAGCTTTCTATATTGCACAACGGGTTTTTGTGCTTATTTTGTTTGTAACTGTCGAAAATTTGAAATAGAATAACACAAAATGTACTGCCAAAACTGTACGCTAAACTTTCTCAAACATTTTAAAAAGTTCACGTGAATTTGCATTATGGAGCCCTAATCAAACTCCTATTATCTAGTCTGCTAATAATTCTGTCCCAGCGTGTATGTATGGCTTATAGATGATAGTGTTCAATTTAAGTTATTCTCTATACCGCTATTCAATTTATAACCTAAACCGAGTTTAAACTACGCCGATCTCACAGTTCAGAAGTCTGTGATCGATACCGTAAACTAGCTTAAACTTAGTAACATGAACATCAGTAAAATAGATTTAAGACGAAAATAACATTTACGTATCATATTATATTAGATATGACAAGATTAATATGATGTAATAAGATTATCAAATTACTAAGTATGTTGTCTCTAAGTGCTAAACATAAGAAGTTTCATAGTTCTAATTACTTGTGTATTGAAAATAATTTTCTTTGATGTTTTGATACATTATATTGTTACCTGAATTCGAGCTGCCTATTTTCTTTAGGTGGATTCTAGATAGTTGAGGAACAAGTTGCTTTATTTAATTATTTTGTTGCTTTATTTAATTATAACTACTCGGCAGCGACATTATCCACTTGCCGTCTGCTCTCCACTGTCTCGTTTATAAACTAACTAACTGTAATCTCTTCCACTGAGATAAGCTATATCACAAATAATATAGTGTGAATTTAATTCTATAACACAATTTACTGTCACGAATGAAAAAAACATATATATATATATATATAAAACAATTTATTTTACATTATATGTAATAAAAGATTTACTAAAAATAACCACTTTAAAAGTTTTTGCGCAAACCGAACCCTAAAATGACTCTCAAAGCAAGTTAAAACGGTGAGGGTTTAAATTTATTATTCATGAAAACTAAGTGTTGAGATAAGGTCCCTTGACACTAAGGCGCAGGACAAAGATATGTTAGGACGATGCCCAACAAAAAGCCCGTGGATTATCACACTTTGTTAAATATTTACCAATGCTTTAAAGGTGACATTAATACTATTTATTTTATATTAAAACCAAGAAATTTATGATACTTCTCTGTGATGACTTAGCAAAATTTAACAAAGTGTTTTGATTTCCAATATAACTAAAGAGGATTTCTATAATTTAAGGTATCGTTTGTAAGCAAATAACGGTTGAGAAAAGGTATTTAATTTTCAGTTCTTATTACTTTTACATTTTTTTATTTTTTATGGATTTTTGAGAATTAAAATGATCTTTTCAATTTCCCTTCAAGGCAAATAAATCAATATTTAACGTATAACTACTCGCCACAACAGACATAAACCGACATTTCCCGAGAACTTTGTAAATCCGACGGGGCATGTTTTTTTGTAATGTCTAAGAGAAATTAAATTTTGCTTAGAATTAATTTAATATGTTTCTTTAATACGTATATGAGATGAACAACGATTAACATACTTAATATAATTTATCCATTTTTTCGTCTTCAATGACTATCTTTTATGATAAAAACTTTTTCATCTAATGAGCCTTCGACCGGCTATTTAAATGTGTGTATTGATTTTAAATTTTAAATATATCCAACGTATTCCAAAGTAATTTAAGTTCAGGCGGTCAGAGGATAAAGCAAAATAACTGTAACTTATTTCCAAATATGCATTGAATAAAACGATAAAAAAAGGTGCGAAATATCAAAACGTCACCGAACAAACTGCCACCGTGTAAAATGAAACTTTTAAAACTCGTACCATTTTAGAGCCACTATTTTTAGGAAGTTTTAGAAGAAATGACAGATAGCATGAATCCTATACTTATTAATTTAATATTTTTATTCCTTAAATATTTGTTTCTAGTTCTTTGAATTAATAAATTCGTTTTTTTAAATAATTTTAAATATAAAAATAATAAGGCTTTTCATATATGTATTTGTGCATCACAAAAATATTTACTATCAACATTTTTTGTTATTTGATATATTTTTTGCCACTTTTCTAGTTCGTTGCCTGTCTAAGTTCGAGATTTCAACTACAAAACTTTGTTAAAAGTACAAAATACATTTTAAACATATAAGTATTTTATATTTAAGCCTTCGTTATGAGATATTAGAGTAGCAATTGCTTTATATTTCTATATTCTATCTTGAATGTGCTGGTTCCTACGTCGAAGTTATTGTAGTGTGGAGTCAGCAACGTCCTACGTAGTATGTTATTATATTGATAATGCGTCTTCGTGGCGAGTGATAAGTGAATAAGGCATAACGTTTATATTTAACATTTTCTATATTACAGATTTGTTTGCACTTTGTATAATATTATTAGTAAGTGAGAATTAAATGCCCTTGCCCTTTCCCTGTTCCCAACCTTTCCTTGTATTTCCTTATTCTCACCCCTCCCTTTTCCACCACAAGTAAGGTTGGCAACGCATCCGCAACATCACATAACAGCATGTTGTGGATGTCCATGGGTGACGGTCACTACTGACCATGAAGTGGGCCGTCTACTCGTTTGCCACTTCTTACATAAAAAATAATATAGTGATCGTATACCTTTTACATTGAATAGCATTTTTTTTTGTTACCTGGCATTACTTCCCAGACTGACAATTTGTTTCAATTCTTAACTATGAGTTTTAAATATAGGAATAATCTATTAAGCACTCGCATACCTTTCTAGTATATTCCACTTTTAGATATCATGACATTTCTATTCTACATAATGATTATCTGTGATTATTAAATCATACTGTTATTTAATATCAATATATGTTTTCGACACTTAAGAAATTAAAAAAGTGGTAATATTTTAAATAGGTTTCCCACTGTAATATTTTGAAACTACTCTGCATTTTTTTTGGATCATCTCTTTTTACACCGAAGCGGAGTTTACCTTTACTTTTAGTGTAATTCTTTGTTGTATATAAAAATAATCGTGTGACGAGATAGTTCGATAAATTTTTGCACAATTTATTTAACCAAAACACATTCTTTCAGCAGAATTCTTCTCGTTTCATCTCAATTTTAAATATAAAAAATCCAAGTATTCATTTTAATATCAATAAATATATTTCTTATAGAAAAATACTATTTCAAATTATGTTGCAATTGATTAAATAAATAATTTTTAACCAGCATTTATTTCTATGAATACTAAGTGGTGCTATAAGTTTATGAGGTTTAAAGTTGCAAATTAGATATATGTTGTGGAAAATTATAGTGCTGATATTACTTTCGGTTCACTTAGGGTAGGTAAATTAAGCTTTATTTGAGATATCTTCTAGTCGTAACAAGTTGGCGAGAGAATGTCGGATTTATTTTTTTGTGCTCAAGATTATGATCTGGAATTTCATATAGTCTATATTATGTTGAAGTTTTGCTGTTGTCGAGAAGTTTTTATTACTATGTAGTTAATGGTCCTTATATTGTGGTGTGATATAAATAGCTATAAATTTTTAAAATTCATTCAACATATGCATCTTGTTTCTTTTAATTATAATTAGCTTTTTGAAGAAGCAAATGATACTAAATAAATAACGATACATATAAATTGGTGAATTCTTTAAGTATAAATATTATAAGGACAATGAATAAAATAAACAAACTTCAAAAAACATGTAAAAATAAGATCCTTTGGAAAAGAATGAAATAGCCTTTTGAAAAAACTCCTACACATAGAAAGTCTCCGTCGGGGTTTGGTGACGCCTTTCCTGTTACAAAATTCAATTAAAGTTTTCTTAAAATAACGAGAAGTCCATTTCTTGGTAAGGAATTCCAAAGGGTAAACAACTATTATTATGTATAATACATATATGCAAAATAATATTTATTTTCAACAAATTATGTCATCAAAATTGTTTGTTTTATGTTTTTTCTAGTAATTAAAAATGTGTATGACTTTATTTTTAAACTCAGTAAAATTTTCAATATTTATACTCTTCGTGTCTTCTTAGGGAGGATAGTTAAAATATTAGTTATTTAACTAATAAAATAATATATATAGTAAATTTAAACAAAAATAGAAATGACTTCCGTAGTCTAAGTTGAACTGTGGTAAACATACCTATACAATATTTTAATATTTCAGAATATTTATACACTATGAAACAATAAATATGAATTATCAACTTAATAGAAAACGTATTATTTGATATAATGGTTATAATAGTCAATAAAACTATTCTCGATCGAGGAAGTTTAATTATCTTTTGAGGTTTAATAGTCTCTCAACTCTGTTGATATTATTCAGGATGTAACTTTGATCCGAGCATCAATTAACATAAACAGTGCACACAAAAGTTTTGAGTTGAGGGAAATATATATGTCGTAGACCCACTTAGATCTGATCCGATTGCTACAATGGCTCGATCGAGTGTTTTTAATCGTTTTTAGTTAATTCGTAATCATTAATAGACAATAAACTTCTACAGAATAATATCCAAATCATTTTACTTGTTATTAAAATAATTTTCTTGAACGCCATACGATCGATATTAATAGCTGATATGGATTGAGCAAACTCGTTTTTAGTTCATAGAAAGATTGTTTTGTTTTACATTAATGTAAAGTGTTAATTTTCCTTAGAAAATAATAGTTTATTTTCACGGATTTTGTGAATACATTTTTACTCTAATATGAAACAAGATGTCTGCCAAGTAATTAATGTTGTATATTTCCGTCTTTCAAGATAGCAAGCGGACGAAAAGCCCTTGAGATTGTGTTACCTCCAATTTGTTTTATGTTTGTGGAGTTTACGCAATTTATCCACAAATCGTGTCTAAATTTGCCATTTGTTTGTACGGAAAATATTGAGACCAAAGTATCTAAACGAGGCAAGATTCCTTTAGAAGGAATAATATTGTAGACGATGTTGGGTAATTGGATTTTATAGCATTTTCAAGCAACGTATAAATATTACAAGAAACGTTTTGGTACAATCTTCAATGAAATGAAACAAAAAATATCGTCAAATGTATATGCTCGTATTTATGTTTTTATACTTATTACTTTTGGTCATGGGGAATTGCTGTAAATGAAAAATTCATGGACAAATGTCTCATAAAATGTTTAAACCAATCAAGTGAAGTGTGGAAAGTTGTAAATAAAAACAGTCTAGTGTAATCAGGAACTGGTGTCTAACTTATATCTGTTATACTTATAACCAGATTCTCAATTCCTCTCAAATGGTGACGTAATACACGTACTATCTTTGTACCAAACTTGATCGAGAAGATAAACAAATACAATGATAGGTGGATAAATGTAAGTAACTAAAACCAAAAATAAACAAATTGGAAATTGTGTGTCTAAAAATTTTACATTAAGATATTTGCTCGAATGCTTTCTTTTTCTCTTTCTTTTTAGTACTTTTTTGTTTTGAATGTGAGTTTTGTTATATTTTTACTAGCGTCTAAATATATTTGTTAAAAAGATCACTCTTGTGATGAAAATAAAATTATGAAGATCACAGTTACGTATTTCGATTTGCAAATATTTTGAAGTAGAATTTCATTCTTTAATTATTATTGAATTATAGTTATGATGCTCAGTTTCATTTCAGATGGGGCGTGATCGAACTTTGAACTAATGAACAATTTAGGATTTATTATAATATTGACGTGTTTACCTTTAAAAATTTCATACTTAGGCAATCTCATAATAAATGTAGTCCTTTATGAATTCAATAATTTTCAATGAATGAACTAATATAAAGTCAAATTCTTTACTACCATCATTTATTGATATTGTGTTTGAAATATAATTTTATAAAAAAATAACAAAAAACTATATGCGTATTTTCCTGTTATAATGATCCCCCACCAAGATAAAGCCTTCCCTTACCATGTTTATAGACTGCAAATGACAAAGTAATAAATGTAGACAAATTTATTAGTGTTTAATTTTTTTACTTAATTAATCATAAGAGACAATTAAATTATGAGCAAAAAGTAAAAGAGTCGGCTAATATATGGATATTATTTTATTATTTTGACTTCATTTTGTTTTGAAAGATCTTGTAACATAATAAAATAAATATTTGTTTGATATCTCATCCACATAATTCGTGAGATTAATATTTTTTAACATTACAATAGTCTATTAAGTAAACAAAGGTTATCAATACGTTGATTTAATAATCTAATTAATTCATTTTGCATATTGTACTAAATCGCATATTAATTAAATTTCTTATAGATGGTAATATTCCTACGTACTGGAAAACTATTTCATCATTATCGTACATATTATCAGCATTATTTGAACTAATTGCTATTCTTTATGTACATACATATAAAGTGACATTTTATTTTTTTACTGAGTAACAGCAACGCAACAAACTCTTGGCTAGAAAATTACGTTGAATATCTTTATGAGGGTTCTTTTTAAATGTCGAAATAATGACATAAAATTTTATGTTAAACCTGTAAAGTGTCATTACTTTCTTTAACAATGTTCTTCAGATTCATATAATTTATAAAATTGTCATCCTGTTTCCTATATTGCCCTACTACATATAAGAATTGAGCAACTTATTGATCCTTCTGTCCTTGCTTCACACTTTTGATATATACAGTCCAGTAAAGAATGGATAACCTAGAAATATCTTCTAGTATAACTTAATGGCCATTCAGAAAAAAATACGAAACAAAATATATCATAAGTAGTACTCAAGATATTTTTTATTTAAGAAATGTCTAATTTTTTTAACCTTATTTTACTTTCTCGAATATTATGACCAGAAATGTATGAAATACATCGATTTTTTGGTGTATTGTAACTATGATGATAGATACATAGTACATTTAATGTGACTAGCTACAGCACATTTTTTTAAAAATACACAATAATTTGTAGACGAAGCTAATGCTTCATTTGTAAAAAATATCAAAATTATTTTTTTTAACAAAGTTTAGACAGCTTGGATATAAAAAAATGTATGGATACATAAGTGACCAATCATTTTAAAATAATGTCGATTTCATGCAGATTTTATATTGGTACAATTCACAATTGTATCTGCCATAAGTAGTGAGTCATTGCTATTAAAGTCGAAGGCAAGTTTGACTAAATAACAAAATATTTAATACATACAGGAACATTTTTGAAATTAAATAGGACCTGCCCATAAGGAAAATTGGTACATAAGGAAAATTAGTATATAAGGAATTGAGTATATAAAAAATGGTATATAAGGAATTGAGTATATAAGGAACATGGTATATAAGGAAAATTGGTATATAAGGAAAATCAAATGTAGAAATTAATTCCACTCGTGTGAATAATTTATTAAGGGTCATTTTCATAATTAAAAACCAATTTTATAAAGAGATCTTTTAGATTATTAAATTGGTTTTAAAATATAATTTATTTAAATGCAATTTTGTATGTACCAAATACAGGTTTATATATTTACATCAACATGACTCTGATATATTTAAAACTTTCGCGAGTATTCATTTTCTATGTTAGAATTTTAAATAACCTTGAATGCTAAATGTTAAACGGAAACGACGAAAGAGGTATTTATTAATGAAAAAATGAAGCATGTGGCAGTAATATTACTGCCAATTTTTAAGCTGTAGGTAAATATTTATTCCAATATCATATTTATTTAAGAGCTGCCAGTTAACTTATATTCGATCGTTACATACTTATCTTGTATTTCTTTTCTATATATCCATTAATGTACAATTTCTTTTTCTCCTAGCAAGTAGTGATTTTAAACTTTAATAAAGTCTACGTATATATTGTCATTATATATAGTATTGACAATTTATATAATTAATTTTGATTAATTTATATTCAAAGCTCAATTATTTCCCCGGGCTCTACATTTAGGAAGACTAGAACTCATTAATCAGTTGTGCAGACGCTTTTATTATTCAAATAGTATGGAGAGGCAATTATGTATCCCAACACGAGGTGTGTTCCTGCTAGCTGCATAATACACTAATCTGTTTGAAACATCACGTTAAGTCAGCCTGTCTGTGTGTTCAGGATTAAATTAAAACTTCAGTAATAAAATTTACCATATATTTTTTAGTAGAATACTTTCTAATACTTTATTATATAGACATAGATTCACTTGATTAAAGAGCCTGTGACTTTTTTAAAGTTTAATTTGAAAAACCACCGTTTTAGGAATCTGAATGGCCCAATTTTGGAACTGATTTGAATTTATATTTCATTATTGGTAATTTGAAGTAAAATGGTTTAGTTTGTCCAAAAAGCTTGTAAGTATTGTAATCAAATGTTTTTAGATAAATTTATATTGTTTTATTCTAAAGACGGGTCAGTAAAGTATTAGAGTATCATTTTGTTATGTATGAATAACTTGTAAAAAGAGAAATTTAGTGATTAATTTATAGAAGAACATATAAACGATAGTAGAACGATATTGGTTTAACAAAGCTCACGCCTTGGTACGGGGTGTATAGTTTAGGATAATATTATAGACATTAAATGATTGTTTCACTAATGAAAAGATATTTAAAATAAGCCATCAGTTTATATGCACCATATTTTGCAAATACAACTAAAATATTTTTGAAATAAGTAATAGTGATTCTTATGTTCGCTTTGTTATAGTATATTCTATTACGTATTTTATTTATTCTTTCTTTATACCTAGTGTTATGTCTTAGTTCTGATTATGTCGGAATGAAAACAGGTACAAAACTTACTCTACAGACTTATCATGTTTAAATAAAACTATAATATCCGTATTACTAGGCAATTTATTGTATTACATTTTGTCCGATGTTTCAACTACTTTGCAGTAATCGTGAACACGGGCACACGAGATGAAAGTGTCAAAGTAAAGCAAAACAAAGCAAAATTGTCGAAGCGACGGGTAAAATGTATTATAATAAACAGAGTAGCAAAATAAAAAAAAGCATGGTTTTATATAAATGTATCGTGAGTTATATCAGGTGTTTTTGTAACCAAGTTTAGAAATTATTAAGTGTCATTAAAAATCATGGTTCCCTGGTTGCATTTGAACATCTTATACTAGAACTGCGTTCACTACAATCGATACCATTTACTTTAATTGATTTGTTGTTTAAATTTGTTGCAGTATTTTTGTTTATTATTGAGACAATATTTCTGTTTTAAACCTTTTTTTTTAACATGGAATTTTTAATGCTAGTTTTGTATTGATACATACAAAATATAAACTCATAACTTGTTCTACCTGGCAATTTTCCACCTTTAGCCAGGGTCTTCCCTACAATGTTGTGAATAGTTTTGGTTTTCTAATTGATTTTACGTTAACGACTGGTCGCCTGCCGGACATCAACCCTCTTAGGGAATGCATTAATCAGTGATGTCCAAATACTCTTAGAAAGTACATACGACTCGGAAAAATCACATTGGTACTTTGCCACGGCCAGGATCGAACCCGTGCCTTTAGGCATGAGCGGCGGGCCTTTTAACCACTAGTCCACCGCTGACTAAAATATTAACTCATATATTGATGTATATTTGTGCTAAATTTGCTTAATTGGTTACGATAAAAGAATTTGGTAGGTATAAAATGGTTGTATACCTTTTTATAAATTTAATGCATTGCGATAATAATTGTACTCAACGAAAGGGCTTGCTCTGAATAATTAGAATTATTCACAAGTACACATTTTTTAAGAAAAGATTTTATTTTAATGCAATAAAATTATAAAATAAACTTTTACACAACGCAATCTATTGAGACAGAGTACCTTACATCATTTATGAAATAAAAAAAATTATATTAACGCTGGTTAATTTTAAAATTTTACATAAATAAAGAACATTTAACAATAAAGAACAGAAGTAAACTATAAAGTTGTTTTCGGATAAATTTATTAAAATAAAATTGTTTTATACTAAGTCTTACAATTTGGAGAATTCAAAGTAGACTATATACAATTTGCTTTATAAAAGATGTAGGTGTCATAAATTCGGAGACAACAGTAAAAATCAACAACGAAAACAGGTATTCCTCGACAGGACTGTCGTATACATACATATAGAGTGCTTAAATTACTGAGTCGAGTCAGATCATGGTAGTGTAATTGGTAAAGGAGCTGGAACGCAATATTCCGGAGGATGCAGATTGAAATCTCATTTTGACGAATCTTTCATTCCATATTTCTTATTTAAGTTTTATTGCAACATTGCATTAAAAAAGAACCAATTATGTAATCATCAAAAATATACTGCTCTTTCAAAACATTTTATTTTCCTTATTTACAGAAAACTAGTACGTATTCACATTTAGGTGTTTATCCAGATCGTAATAACTTGCTTATATGCCTCTGGGAGTGCTTTGTTTACATATCTTTGGCTCGAAATTATGCATTATTTGAAGGTTTGTAAGCGAATAAAAACAAAGTTTAATGAAACCGTTCATGCAAAAAATAATTTTCTATTTTACATATAATTAAAACTAAAAAAACGGTAATAGAAAAACAGCTGAGCTAAACATTCTTCAGACGTTTTATAAATTCTAAAGTTTGTGTGGATATATAGTTATTCATATGTATAGATGATCTTTGCTCTTTCAAACTAAATGAAGTAGATCCTTACAATAAAATGTTTACACATTAGAAAAAGACAATTTATAATTTCGTCTAGTTTGACGTTATAAAGACTACAGATGTCTTTGCTGGTTTGTTATTATATCAATTATTTTACACTTTTTTACATTTCTCTTGGTCTAGGTCTTAGATCAAAAGTAGCGGGAAAAAACTAATATTCGATATATTTTAACTATTATATTTTGAAAATAAAAAAAACAAATTAAAAATTTTTTGCGATTCATAAAATCCGCGTATATGTATATTCGACTTTCAAATTTAAAGACTTTAGGCGCATTTATTATTATTATTTATATATTATATCATATTCTTAGTTATATATATGAAATCATTTATAAATTCTTAATTTTAATTCGATATAAAGTTTATATAGTTTTGATAAAACTTGTTATGTCTATATCCAAGTATGAAAGCAGTTTCCAAGTGGAGTCATATCTTGAAATAGTTTGTAATAGAAGTATACTCTTTTCTAAGTATACGAAATTTTATTTGGGTTTTATTGATCACTGAGTACCAAAAACCTTTTTTAACTAATCAGCAGATTTTTATTTCATTCATGATCAAACAATAAATTATTTATTATCACCTAAAAAATATTTGTATCTGAATTTCAATATATCCGTTATACTTTACCTTTGGTCGCTAAATATGAATTTTAAGAACAAAACTTGTCGTTGGCATGAAAAAATATATTTTAGCAATGTAAATGCGTCACGAACGTGACTCTTTGTGAATATTAAAAAGATTTATTTATGGTAATGTTACTTGAAGTATCCGAGGTCAAATGTAATTGTTTTTTTGAAAATATATTTTTATTATGCTACAAAATTATATTTTTATGTGGGTATGTAGATAGCGATTGAATTTTAATTTAATACTAAGAATTTTTTGTTTGTTGTTTGGACTTTTTAATGGAGAATTCGGGTTGCACTGTATTTCGTTGTATTTTTATTTCGAAACGTGATTTTTACTGATAAAAAACCTTGATATTTGAAAGATCAAGCAGCATTTGTTACTTTCCCGTTGCATGGTGAAAAAATGTTCCATTCTTGGTTGTTTCATGTTCGAATCAAAAACATCATCAAAGAAAGTGAGTCTTTGTTCATGAAACTTACAAATATTAAAACGTCAGGATGAGGTACGAACAGCTATACCAATTGCTGGAAATCAATCTGCACCCTTACAAATAACTATATACATACTGTGTACGTAAAATATTTCTTTAAATTTGGAAAAATTTTACTACTACATTTCAAGAAAATATGCGACATTTTTTGTGATATAAATTACTTAAAATACTTTAATTTAATTGAAATATTAAAAAGAAATTAGTATTACGCAATCTTCAATTTCACATCAGTTTGAAATAATTACATTTAAAGTAAATGGAATGTTTAATGTAACAATTTATGAAAAATGTAAACATCTAAAACATTTATTACATTATAGATATGAAATGCGTTTTTATTTTGTGTGTTTTTAAGTAAAAGTTATGGATATTATTAAAAGGAACATTGAACTTTTTGTGATTAAAAACGTGAATATGTGATATTGGGCGGTCGTAATATTTTAACGGGTCTGAGCTGAAACATTTTCTTTGTTTTACTGCTCTATTTTCATGGTATCGTCTCGTATATTTACTATTTTATATTCCTTTTATGTGAGTTAATAAAAATACTAGCTATCTTTTAAATTTTACGACGGAAAAAACAAAAGAGATTAAGCATTTGGTTTTAAGTTACTTTTCTATAATCCTTATGAAAGATTGCCATGTAAAATTAATTCTATTTATATATTAGATCAAATATGCTTGTAACAGATAAATGTTTCATGTTATCAACCACAAAGGTCGAGTGGGAACCATAGCTTTTACAAGTGCTTTTTGATGTTAATGTTTTCGATAAGGAAGAACAGAGGAAAAATATTTTATAAGGACCTTGTATCCGTCAGTATTACTTAATATATGAAAAAAAAACAAATTGCCAATTAATTATTTACTCATTCTTAATAAAAAATCATGAGAATATGTAGTTGACTTTAAAAAAATGAATTACGTGCATTTGTTTTTTATTTCAAAGTGTATTTTGGGTCAAACTGGTTTAATATTTACAGATGCTTATTTAAAATAAAGAGTGAGAAATTTTAGTGTTTAGATTTCTCCTTTACAAGTTTTTATCAATCCAATGCGCTGTTATATTAAACGGTGGAATAAAAAAAGAAGTCTATATTAAGACAACAGATATGTTCAAATAATGCGTTTATGCCGCATAAAATAAATAAATATTTTTGCTTCATAAAATATAAATCCTTTATATGGTTTTCGTATTATATGCTTTAGAATATTTAAGATCTTTTTGTACACTGCAAATGTAGATAACTATTTTTTCTTAAATAACTTAACTGGAGTGTCCTTGGTCGGAAAAATATTTTTGATAGAGTTTTGGTAGTATGTATACAAAATCCCAGCGCACTGAATAGGTTAAATTGTATGCAATAAAGCTAAACTTATAACGGAGCTTGCTAGCAATATGTCGTAAACAAAATGTATTTTAAAAATTTTCTTCACCTTCTGAGATGAACGTTACAAAATCTCATTTTATTTTTAAAAATACACAAATACATTTGGTATTATTTTTTATTATTTTAGATCTTTCATCTAAAATGTTACATGACCGAATTTCAAGCGTTTTCTTATGAGTGCCTTCGGATATGTGGCCGAAAGTAATTAATAAAAAAGTACAACTGAAAAGAAAAGATAGGATCGTCAAAATATAATGACGTGGCAAAATAAATGCTTAAATGCCGTTTGTTCACCATTAAACGAAATAAATTTCGTTATAAAAGATAACTGTAAATAATAAAATACATACTAACAAAATGACTAACTTAATCAACAGAATCTTGAGTAAAAGTGAAAATCCGTTGTTGCATCAAAAATAAAATCTACGAAGAATGTACAAAAATACAAGTTCTAGATTTTACAGTTTCTCTCAAAAATTTATAAGTAAAAGAGTGAACTTTGAACAGTGTAAACCTAAATTTCGTTTGTTTAAGAAGAAAGAAAACAATGTTAGAACATATTTTCTGTTAGAAATCCTTAACAACTGCTTTAGAAAATATATCTTTAAATGTGATTATTTCCTTCAAATAATATATGAAAGATAAACACATTTTTTTTATTCTACTTTAATTTACTAATGTTGATTTCAACAATACTTTTCAATAAATAATATAAAAGAAAATACCTCATTTGAAACCATTCATTAAAAAAAATACAAGATAAGGATTCTTGAACATTTGTAACGTCTTAAATATTTTTCAAAGTAATAATTGAGATTGTAGTTTGATATCCCCAGACTAAGAGCATTTCCATCGGGCGACGTGAACTTTAGACAAGTTATCATATCAGGAGTCAAAGGCAAGAGACGTGACTGAAATTTAAAGTAGCTGCAACAACAAGCTCACTCTATTAGATGTAACGTTTCTTGTTTCAATCATTCTAAGTAGATTCGGGAACGATTTCTCAATGGATTAACGTCGTACTTAGAAGGTGTAATTAACAGCTAGAGTTTCGCTTTAGATTAAAGACTCTTGATGGAAACTAATTCTATTATGTAGTTTAATATTAAATTATATTTATACCGTAGATGTTATGTTCTATTGATAGATTTAGTAAGGATTTTTGTTAGGTTTTTGAAAAGGTTGATCGAATTTTCTATAAACGGCGTGATGCAAACAAAAGTTTAGGTAGCGGTTATGCATCGAATCTGTTTTTGACACTCTCTGCAAGTTCTCTTTGTGTTTATAAATTCAGTAGCAAGTTACTTTAGTGACTTAAAACATACTCAAATGATAATTATCTTAGGTTTTTTAAGTGCCGATGAGTGATAAATGATTATAATTTAGAGAGGTGTATATCTGCGTACATTTTTATAAAGCTTTGTTACTAAGTTAAATCTGTGTAAATTTTAGCAAATAATTTTGATTCAATATAATGAAAAAGTTAAAGTTTGTCTGTTTGTTCTCCATAAAAGTTAGTAGACAAGAATTTAAATTCACTACTCTGGTAAAACAGTGACTTTAATTTGCTAGTCGAAGTTAGCTGGCTTAGAACACAGATATCATTACGAATCTTTATAATCATTAAACAGGAATAAAAAGATTGTTTGAAACTCACATTTCAAACTCTAATAGGGCTGGAAAATTATCGGATCACAAGAATGGTTTAAATTACTATATACTTAGTATATTTAAATTCACCATTTATTCTAAGCCACATATTTTTGATTAACTTATCACGATGACAGAATACATACCACCAAATAGCGTTTATTCAAGTGATTAGTGTATATACTGTTAGGTGTTCTCAAATAAAAATAAGAGTCGAGAGGACTATTTTTATAAGATACTTATGATGAAATAAAATAGTGCGAATATTAAAGTTATCATACTTCGCATTTCTAGGACTCAAATGTCTTGGGCGTGATATTTATAACGAAGGCTGTAGTTGGATGTATTTGGATGCTTTTTGGATGTTTTTGCTTGTATTTGGATGTCAGGGGAAAATTCAGATTTCTTACTTGCCTTTCTAATTTCAACCGTAATATTTTCTTTCTCTATCTTCTTTCATTTTTGCACTATAACTGCAAGAGCTATCGACAGAGCATGTATATAAGAAGTAAACATAATATTGCCGGTTTAAGTGTTATAAATAATATACATTTTTTGTTTCGCAAAAAAATAAATTATTATTATTTCACATTTTTTGAGGGTTCATATTGTCACAGGGTGAGTATTAACTTCAAAATTATAGTAAAAATATGTTATCAATGTTATAATTTGAAGCCAGTTCTTGAAGGTATTAAATGGGGGTATAATTGATCTATAACAATTATTTTAATAGATCAAAATGAACCCTTACTGAAGTGTAAAACATAACTTAATTTTACGACTTGTTAAGTCTTTTAATTAACAAACTTGACTCGTTGGGTCTTTGGAACTTAAAATATATTATTTAGTTAATTAAACATAATGAATGAGAAAACATTATCAAAGGATATGCTTAATTGTTGCAGTTATAAGACTTTTTACATGGTTTTGTCAATATACAATTATTAAACTGCTTTGAACAGTTATTAAAATTTGATATTTCAATTTAATTTTAGTGGTAACCAACCACAGGTACTGGTAGATAGTATAATCCAGTTCCGTATTTAGTGAAAAATATTTACTATTAGTCTATAATTTTCTTCTATTTTTTAAGCTCACTGGACAAGGATAGCATTTTAGTGTAACATTTGTAAAGATGAGAGAATAAAGTTGTTATCTGGACAGATTTGTTTGTTCAGTTAAAAGTTTTATTTATATTTTCATATATACATATCAATTCATTAATTTTTATTGTTAAACTTTGGAGGAAATACCTATTGATTCAACGGCTAGTTATCCCTGGTAATAGAGCCTTTGTATATAAAACAGACAAAATAGAAAAAATATGTTTTAATTTCAATTTCAATAAATTAGGTTTAAACTACATTGCAGCTAAAATAACCTTATGTGCTGAAATAGAATTCAATTTTATTAAGGATCATTTTGAATGAGTGGTATATTCATATTTGATCAATAAATACATATACGATCTTAAATTTATCAATACATTATGATTAATTATGTCGTTAACCAGCTTAATTTTTTAATTCGAAAAAAGAAAATGATATCAAGGCATTTATAATAAATATTGTTTGCCTCTTTAAAGTTTCAAGATGACTTTCTAGCATAGTGATTTGTTTATTTTAAATAATAGCAAGGATACTCTTTTATATTACATATTCCTCAACATTATCCATTGTATTTCAGATTTCGTAACATTCTGATTATTTTCTACTTTATCTATTTCGTCCATATTCATTAGACTATCTTCAAAAACTATTTTTATTATATATTCCTTATATTTTTCAATCCAAGGTTCCACTATAATACAAATGAAAAGAGGAAAATATTCATTGGTAAAAGTAATCCATTGTGAGTCGCTGCCACCTCGGTTATTGCTTGGGATAGCGTTATTGGCAAATACTTCCACTCGTATTGTGTGGCGTACCACATAAAATATTAAATATTTATTGCGTAATATTAAGTATAGAAAAGCAGAAATATCATTCATAATATTAAATTGTTCATTAACAATTATTCATAATGGCAGATAACATTACAAATAATGTTTTCTGAAAACATTAAAATAAACATATCTTGTAAGGTCTATATTTTATTGTTATTTAAATTTAAATATATATATTTATATTAAGAATTCATATTCTTGAAATATTTCTAGTAACTAGTACATATTATATAAGGAAAACAGAGGTATAATGCGTATTCTACGCTAATAAAACAACATTCTGCATTTACAATGTATTTTGAGATGTACAAGATATTTTTTATTCATTACAAGTTTAATAATTTTTGTAGTAACAGTTGTTACTATGATGTAAGTAAAGTTTTATTTTTACTTTTTTTATTTTATTTCCTCTATATTTAACTTACTAGTAAATACACAGAATAAATAAATACAAAGAATAAACAAAGTCAGACTACAAAAACAAAGTTTTTGCTCTGCACATTGAGAAAGTAAACTATCATTTAAACAACTCGCAATTGTACCTTCGGGTTTGAGAAAAATTAGCTCTACAGTCAGTAAACTGAAAAAATACTAAGCTTTAAAGACATTAAAGTTTTATTTGTAGTTTTTATTGCACACTTAGTTTAATAAAGAAAATGCAAATGTGTACATAAGTATGTTATTCTGATCATTTGGACAGTGTTATAGTTTATATTCTCGTTGTATAATTTAAAAAAAATCTGGATGGGAAATTGGTTAAACTGAAATCGGTTTAATTCTTAATGATCTATAATTTATATTCATTTTGAAAATTATGTTGCTAAAGATATGTTTGTAGAAATAACAAGGACTAAGGGTTTTCTATATTTAAGTTCTTAATCTGCTTAATCTTAGTACTTAATATTATTACGGACGGGATGTTATTGATTGAGCAATGAAAATGTTTTGTGATTTCTGTTTATGCTATTTGAATTGATTATTGTATATATTGTATTATTGTCAATATATATAAAGCCCCCACATATCTATGGACAGAACTAACCAAATACAATTAGGTGACCTGTCTTTTGAACTGTCACTCACAAAAGAGACACATTTTGGAAAAGTTATTTAAAATAAAATATGTTTTATATAAAAGGATATACAGTTGGAAGTAACATTGTATAGCACATTTTTTAAAAAAACAAATGGTTTGTGGGTTACTATTTTACATACACTTTTTTTGAAATTTCCTAAAATATTATATTTCACTTAAAACTTAAAGATCTGGAAATGTCTTACTAAAGTATTATGTGTTACATTCTAATTAATATCAAAATTTCTTTCTGGATTGTAAAATCTATCCTTGAAAAATGGATTATCTAGTCCTCGGATTTCTTTATACGCTATAAAAACATCTTTAGATTATTATACATTCTTAATTAAGCAGTAATTACAGTTAAATTAGATGTCAACCTAACGCCGGCGTTTAATGTTCGGCCTCCAATTAGTCGGTTCATTTAACCAGATAGTTGACACCTATATAAGCTTTTTGGTTAAACGTTAGTTAATACTTACAGGCAAATTATGTTGTACCATAAGTGGTCTTCCAACAAAATAATATTATTATTATGGATTTTAGAAATAAACTTTTGATATTCTCAAGATTCATATTATGTAATTATATCATAGTCCGTCAATCTTTATATATTATGATGAAGTTATATCACAGCATTAAATTTCCATTTTATAATAACGAATAAATATTACTTTATGTTTAAGTTCATAAGGATATTAAAAAATTAAGTTAATGTTCTAAAAACATTTTGTATTGTTAAAATTCCAATAAAAAGGTATACATGCGAGGATTTAAAAATGTATTTTAAAATTTACATCTATTATTATTTGTTTTTTTTTTCAATCTTTAACATTTCTTCGTTACTCCATATTTCTCTTTGACATCATATAAAATCTGTGGTTTAAGTGAATATAATTTGAATATAATGGTAAAAAATATTACGAAACGGAACTATTGCATGATTCTCTTAGCTTTTCTTATAATGTACATGTCGTTTGTATCATACAATTATACGCTTAAGTGGTATTTGTTAGAATATAAGGTTGGCACTGACAATAATATTTATTTAAAACCGATTTTGCAAATTAATAATCTTTTGAACAAATAACATTAAAACTGACATAGAATAAAAACTTCAATAGCAGAAATTACATATATATTTTGTGTAAAGTAATTTTACATACATTTTTAATGACTGTTTTGCTGTATTTATTGGTACTTTTATTTGATCAATGACAACAATATAACAAACCTCAATTTTTAGTAAACTTATCTTTTTATGTTTCACTTTATTTTTTTTTTATTTATTCATATGTATATTCTGGGAACGGATGGTTTCTGAAATTTAAAACTTTATTTACGTTGCAATCGTGAAATATTTTAAAAACAAAGGATACATTATATAACAGTCAAATACGGATGAGTAATTTTATAGATTCTCTTTTTCAGAGAAACCTTTTGGTTTCATACGCATCTCACGTAATTTGAACTATATCTTTATTTTTTATAGAGTAGTTACACGTAAATGGAATCATATCATCAAAATATAAAACATTAAATTGATTTAAAAATTATAAACTTATTAATAAAATTTTAGTAACCATCAAACATTATGTAATAATCAAGTCATTTTATTTGTTTTTTAATACTAATTGGAGTCAGAAGAAAATTGCCAATTAGCTACGTTTAGAAAAACTAAACAAAGTATTAAAAATAGAAAACAAAACAAAGACGAGAATTGTTTTTATATAAATATAATATTAAGGTGGCTCGTTGGCAGCTTCTAAAAACTTGAAAGAGTTGAAAATTTAAAAAGATCAAAAAGGAATGAATATATTTAACAAGATATATGTACGAATGTAGATGTTTTGTTATCATTCTTAGAATGCCACTTCTCTTGAAATATATTATATGTTAGTATGACTGACGAGTCTTAAATATATTTATTCACAAAATTTTCTTGAAACTTTGGTTGTGCTTTATTATATAATGTGCAAATAAACGAATACGAGGAAAATCACAGAAACTTTTGCATTTATAAAGCTTGCAGTGTACATTATAATGCCCGAAGCTTAAATTACATACATTTTTTTTTATTAATCATTAATATTATGGCATCATGAAAACCACTAAAAATCACCTACATCGATGATCTAAAATGGCCAGTAAAGTATGAGCGATTTTTGAGTCTTACATTGTCAAATGTTGCGAATATGGTCGTAACATTTTGACGATCAAAGTTGATATGAAATATCCAAGCATGAAATCTTTAATAGGATATATAAATTTAATGCACGTTTCGCTTATGTTCATACAAAGTTAAATATAGAAAAATCCTTAAACAAAATATAATGTGACGAGAGGAAATCGATTTTTCTAAATGTCTAATTAATATGGACATCATGTCATCGATAAATCAATTTCGAAGATGCAGAATAACATAGTAAGCTATAATTTATTTGTTTTTTTAGTAATTCAGTGACATGTATTTTTACTTGGGTTCGGGAATTCAAATTTTGGGAAAGTAAACAGATACAATTCTATTAGGCATGTTTTCAGTAGTTTTAGAACATCGATGAAAACAAATTATTCAGAGACGTTTCTGTTGTTTAACTTATTGTATTCATTGGATTTCTTCATCTTCATCGTTGGGGAAGTTTAATAGTAAGTAACTTTTTATTTCTAAATCAATAAATAGTTAAATGTATTTAAATGTATGTAATGTATGTGTGTAGCAAAATGAATGGTTTTAAATGGTTTTTAATCATCAAAGATATCACGAGTGGTGAATAAGCTATCAAAATAATAAGAATTCGTCACAATGCCAGTTTTTTATTATTCCTTATCGCTAATAAAATATCTCTTGTGTCTCTTTATTATTCTTGTGGTTATAATTATATAATATATATATGATACCGAGAAAACTAACAGTAAAAATTCAAAAATGTAATTTAATTGCAAATCATTTGGAATCAAATAAATTTAAACAAGAGGTATTTTGGACTTACATAACACCAATATCATTACTACATAGTTGTTGAGACGTATCAGGCATAAATGGTCATTCAGATTTGTTTAGACTGTGAGGAATGTTTTAAACAAGTTGCAAGTATACCAACATAATAGTAATGACCTGCGATATTATACATAATAGTAATGAACATCTATATATTTTAGACAGTTTTAAAAGTAAATTGAAAGTAATTTTAAGCGAAGAGTTTGTGTTTGGATAACTATTGCAGTTTTTTTAAATCGATAAACATTGCCAGTTATCACTTTATTATTTTCTTATAATTAAGTGTATTTATTAATGTTCTTAATCTTCATGGAACTTTTTAAGTTTAGTAGTCCCTAAGGAATGTCAGGTATTTTTTCTGGGTATAAGAGTGATAAAAAATATATCATAAAGAATTTGAGATTAATATCTAAAAATAAATATTTCTTGTAGAGCAAAACTGGTATAAAAAATAATGACTTGAACAAACTTCAATCAGTATTAAATATAGGCGTGAAAATATACTTTGTTTTTATTATAACAAAAACCTATTATTTAAAGTAAATTATTTTGATTGACTTCAAAAGTTTTCTCTTTTGTTTTTTATAATAACTATTTTCAATCGAAAAAAAAAAATGGTTTTACAATCTTACTTTAATTAAATATTGTATTTCATAACATAGTTTGAAAATAATTATTAATATTTAAGTAATTAGTAAAATAAAATCTCCTTACGAGTTATTTAAATAAATTTTATTATTTCTAATTATGATTTAGTATTAAACATAGAATTTAATACTTAAGAGTCTGCCTCGTGTTACTAATGAGAAAATTTGGTCACCCTAAAGTGATTTAGGAACAGTAGTCTATAATGTTAGGTAAAAGATTTTTTATATTATTGGTTAAACCAAAAGCAACAAACCTAAAAAATATCAGATTTAATATTTATCTAGTTAAAAAAAATGTTTTTTAAAAAACAATTCAGTTAAAAATGTTGAAATTAAGATTAGCTATTCAGATTTTCTGATAAATTGTTTCTGATAAATATATAGCTGTTGTTTAATCAGTACTGAGCATTCAGTTGTCCACATAGTGTTGAGTAACTTTCCTAAGTGTTTATAGCTATTGAGAGTTTTAAAGTCATTTCAAGTTAGTAGAAACATCAGTCTAGATTATTTACAGAGCTAATTTCACTATCTAAAATCCTTAAAAGTACTGTGGCGCTACCTTCTTCAACTTAAAACTAAGAAGTCTGCCCAGATATGTATGTAATTTATACCGATATATAGCATTAGGTCAACACAAATACATGTACATCACGATGACAAATGTCGTTGGTTGGTGAGTGTTGCTTACATTGTTTCCTGATGCAATGTAGTCCTTGGCACAAGCTCCTCGAGAGATACAACTTTGACTAACGACATAAAACGCCGAACAGACATCAATAGGATTTTAGTGCTACATTGATAGCTAGTCGTCGTTTTGATTGGTGGTTAAAAATAAATTTAAGGAACTTAAAGGGTACTTAAGATGAAACTAGTTTCATTCACACATCGATCCATTAGTATCAACTTTTTTGTAATCATAAGAATATGTTCATGACTGTCAGAAACATAATTTTCTTATTTAAAACATCTTAAATAAGTAAATTGTATATTTTATGTGTTTTGATTGAAGTCACACACTAATACCGTGTATTATTAAGCAACTAGCATGTTTATGCAAATTACCTCTTTAGTAAGCGAAACTCTTAAACGTCTCTGTATGATTTCCGCATTCCAAGAATTTGACGCACCCAATGTAAAAATCTCTTCGTCTATTGCTTTAACATATTAACCTTCTGCTATCATAACACAGTGTCTTCATATTTAATCTGATCCGCTATTTGTAAAACTGAACTTTAGTCAGATTCGTCACTTTCAGAGATTGAACTTTGTATATTTCTTTAAATTTAAGTTTGAATTCTATTAATGAAGCTGATGCCGATAATAGATACAAGTAGACTTATGTATATGTCACACATCCATACTTCAATCTTATAAAATTCATGAACTGAAATATAAAGAAGGAATCCTAAACTGGCAAAACATTTCATTGGTTCTTAGCAATAAATACAATATCAAACAGACTGTGTTGGCTGCAACCAACACAATATAAAAAACTATTTTTATTGGATGTAACTAACAACAAAATCGATGAATACAGTTGGCTATAACCATCAACCAAAATCTCCTGTGGAACGTTACATTTTCAATTTATAGTCATAGTAACATATTTATATCTGATACTAATATGTTGAAAATAAATACAAATGTCGAAAACTACATACTGTCCAGGAAAAGTAAGTACATCAGGAATCATTAATTAGGATTTAACCAATTATCAGACTTGAGCAAATTGAAGTTGACTTTGATTTTTCAAATTAAACGTCAGCTGAAAATGTCAGAGTCATTGGAAACATAAACTGACACTAAAATCTGTACTGCAGCTATGCAAGAAAATTATCGTTTAAGTGTCGAATTGTATCAGTTCAATTCAAATTTTCATTAGGCGGAGTTGCCAAATCAAGCTCCCTACTTAAATTTTTTAAGTATGAGTATAGCAATGTCTACAATAAAATCATTCCTTCCATCATAGACGGTTAAAAATCATGTGATATTAAAAATCCTAAACAAAATACTAGATCAAGCACTGTAGATTTTAGACGCTGTAAAGAAGACTGCAATATTGAAATTTAAAAACGTAAACTGGAAATTCTGATATTCGAAAAGAGTTACTTGAAAGTAATAGTTCCAAATCCTTTTTTTTTCTCAAATAAATTATCACCATTGGAAATGCTGTGCCTATATATTTGAAAGACAAAGTGGACTATGAAAGTGAAAGATAAACTATTTATTATTATCAGAATTAGATTTTATGAAAACTTTATCACATATGAATAAACTATTTTAGATTCTATTTTAATTTATTTTGTATTAAATATATGAGATATTTCTTTGTGTAAGAGCAGCTGACACTATTATCGTAAAAAATTCTTCAACATTGCCATGTCATACACAGTAACCAACAGCGTGTTTTAGTCATGTTGTTATTTTTAGAATGTCATAAATTTTGTGTTAACAATTAATTGAATATGTCATAACGTCATATGTTAATATTTGAAGTAAAGTTTCGAAATAAATAAAAACATCAATATTTTTTTTTAATTGGCAAATGGCTTCAATCAAAACGCATTAATCACACTTAGTCAACCAACTTTTCCTACTTCCATTAAAAGAAGTGCACGTTTCAAAGCTCCTAAAACAGAAAATGTTACCCTAATCTTTTGTTGGCTTATCCTTACATAACCTATGCACTACCTGAAATTAAAAGAAAAACTCTTACTGAAAAGAAAAAATAAATATATTCAATAGGTTTGCAGTTTATGAATAATTTTAGATCATAGTATGTGCTTTGAGTTGTTTGTATCACTTCGGATGTATTAATCGTGGTTGGAGATTGGAAGCGGATTAAAAATAAATGGACCATAATTAATCATCTTTATAATTAAACCAATTTACGGATAATTGTTAACATTACACGAATGTCCACGTTAATTCATATGCACATTTAATAATTACATGCACCTCACTAGTCAAAGCTAAATATCACTTCACATACTATATCGACTTTGCATAAAACTACTTAAATACAGGCTTCTCGCATGTCGAACAAAAAGGCACTGCATACGCCGCGCACAACACCGTCTGCTTAAAATATAGATATTAATATTTTAGTTTTTATAAAATATAACATGTGTTCAAAAAGAAAAAGTTCCATAAATAATATTAATTGAATCTGAAAAGTAATTTATAATTTTCCTGAAAATTGTAGGACGTTTTACTATTGATACTCGAATACTATGTAGTATAAAATCGCCGCTAAAGATCTTATTTAACTCAAACGTTATATTTTTATATTAATAACTTTATACAATAATAATTATATTTATTATCTCATTAAATAGGCTTTAGTAAGATATAATTACAAAAGGTTACCATATTGTTAAGACTGTAATATTTTCCTTAAAGAATCAATATTTACTGCAATATATCTTACTATATTTATTTTGACCTTAAATATACATTCACGTAGCCAGGCGCAGACAACGAGAACTAGATCTCATGTTTATTCTATCTGCACAAATAACCATTTGGTTGCTAGAAATAAATAGGATGCAAATAATAGTTATATATATACAAAACAAAATGTCATATAGCATATGATGGTAAGTAACAGAAATATTATGAAATAGTCATATAGTCACTCAACACTTTTATACAAACTTTTACCTTTCTCTGAAAGTGAGAATATCTTTATATTTACTTACATTTTACAAAAATCTTATGGTACAATGCTGATTTTGTTAAAAATGAATATTCACATGAATAAAATAAAAAAAAATATGTCGTATTCTTTATACTGAGTGAGTATAAACATAGTATGTATGTTCAAAAGATCCTATAAATTTGATAGAGTAGGATTACATACAAACATCATCCCTCAAGTGGATTCAAATAATAATTAATATAATGAAAACAGACCGTGATCAGCAACAGGTTGAAAATTGGTATCGATTACCCATTATATCATTTCATATAAATTTTTAAAGCAAATATATATTGTCTGTAAATGAAACATTCACAAGAAATTTATTAAGCTCGTAGGGACTGGGTAATTCCAGCAGGGTGTAATTAATTAAACCCTGTAAAGGATTTTAAAAACAATGTGTTTACATACGTCTATTATACTTTAAATACGATATAATTTGATATAATTATGATATAAGATACATGTAATTTAGTAGGCCCGTGAATTTACTAAAACTAGTTATACTTTCAATTGTTTCAACCCTTTAAATTGAGGTAACTTACTTTTGCCATATCTTTCTTTTTAAATATACTATAAAAACGAGCGACATATCATAATTTGCGTTTTTAAAGAGAAAAAACTAATGTTGATGTTAATATTAAAAAATATGTATTGAACATTTTCAATAATTAAAGAAAATTTTCATCACATTACATAAAAACATCTAATCTCGTTTTATAAAAACAATAAGGGTACTCATCCCATTTCCGAACCGATAGAATCAAAAATATTTTGAATAAACCAGTAAATTTTTCAAAACAGAACATATGTACTATATATATTTTATTATTTATACATAAATTTTTTGCTGACCTTGTTTTAAATTTTATTGTGGTTGTATGTTCACTGAATCGACTAGTTTGTTATTCAACGAGTTTTGTCATGTTTTTACTCCAATATACTTAAAATTATATTCAACCCTATGTGATATCTTCTATGTACTATAAAAACTAATAACATTAATATTTCATTTCTTATATAGTATCATGAGTCTTCTTGTTTCAACGAAAGGTGCTCGTAGCATGACTCTGTACTTCTATCACGCATCACACGTCACGTCACACATTTTGTTCATTAGTAACATCCTTATCTCTCGTACGTAACAATTATACACATTGAGTTTGAAATAATTTGAATACAACCCAGGTTTAGTTAAACACTTATAATAAAATTGAATTTAAAGTTTTGTTTTATGAAATATATATATCTTTATATCCTTGGGGGAGGCCTATGTCCTGCAGTGGACGTCTTTTGGGTGATGATGATGATATATCTTTATGTAGCTAGTAAAGTTACATTATAAACAAATCGATTAATTTCATAAACCTCTGTATCATTAATTGAGTTTCGGCAATAGCTTTGTTTTGTTGTCTGCTTAAGAAAACAATCTAATTAAAATAAAACGACTTTACTAACACTACGATGAACAGACTATGTTTTATAACTTTTGATTTATCTAGCGAAATTTTCTGTTTTACTTGTAAAATTATTTTATAATAAAATCTCTGTAAAAAAGGGTTCACTTAAAGGAAATTATTTTATAGACATCTAAGACATCTTTTGACTTTGATAATGGCTAATTCAATTTCCTTGAAAACATTTCTTACATAGAAGGACCAATAAGTAAAATATAATTTTAATAGAACAATGTATTTTTTAATACAATTAGTATTTAGTCATTAATTAAGTTAAGAGTAAATTAGAACCTTATTACTCCCAACTACTGACATAAATTCTGAATAAAAGACAATTTCAGAATCTTTGACTACATTCATAACTATTAAATTATTTAATGAATAGAAACTGTTTCATGTTACTAATGAGGAGAGTTAACCATCCAATAATGATTTACAATAGTACCTTATAAAGTTAGACAAAAGTTTTTAGTGTGTTAAAAAGCAAATAAAACATTTTGGAAATTCAAACAATTGGGTTTAATGATAAAATAAAACCTAACCATAATATTTTTTGTATTAATATTCGAAATCGATCTTGAGTCAATCTACAATCTTTCTGGATTTATTAACGCATAAGGCAATAATTAAAATTATTTAAATATTTATTTTCCAGTTATAACTATATAACTAATTTGTATATAAATAGAAATTGGTTGAGATATATACATTTAGATAATTCTAAGCCATTGACTCTAATGAACGAAGATAGGTACTTCTAGACTGATCCACTGGAATGCATTGAGTTCTCTTGGAGAGATAGCTCTATAAAAGCTCAAGTTTTATTCCTTTGCTGGTATAGTTTTCGATTTTATTTAATAAAATTGAGACAGATACCGTGTCTACATAGTTAATTGATCTTATATTAATACGTCTTTATCATCAAGATAGCCGATTACATACATGGATAAAGGTCTAATTACCGAAGCAATCTCTGTCTCCGCTTTTATGAATAAGAAATACTTGTGACCGTTTTAGAGCATATGGGAATTCTACAATTTTGAGGTAATTTTTTATAATTTTTGTCAAAGGAGGTACTAGGAATTGCTTGCATTTCTTAAGAAATCTTATTACTTGATGGTGCGAAATCTGTCTTTTGCTGAAGTAAATTTATTTTAAGGTTGTTCGGGGAAATATTGAAAATGAGCAATTTAATTTTAGTAATACATGTTTTTTTACACGTTTCACTGCTGGGTTGTGCGATTAAACACTGAACAGGTAAGATCGTGAGTGGCTGCTAATGTGAGATGTTTGAAATTTCCATCTATGTTACTAAGGTCACTTATTAAAATGTTCCGGTTACTTATTTTTTTTTTTTTTTTTTTTTTTTTTTTTTTTTATGGGAAAAGGGGGCAACTGAGCAGACGGCCTACTTGATGGTAGGTAGTTACCGTCGCCCATGGACATCCGCAACTAGATTTGCGGATGTGTTGCCGCCCTTGATTGGGGAAAAGGAGGAGGAAAAGGTGGGAAAGGGAGGGAAAGGAAAGGTTGGGAAAAGGGAAAGGGCAACCGGCTCTCTCACTCACCGGACGAAACGCAGCCTTTAAAGACTACTTTACGCCGATTTTCTGCGAGAGGGTGGTACTTCCCCGGTCGAGCCAGCCCATGTTCGAGCTGTAGTAAATTGACTACAGCTAGGCTCTACCACCTCTGAATTACCTTATGATTATATAATTAGGAAAGGATGATACTTTGTAAAATACGATATAATGAGGAGAGGAATGGTCTTTGTTGTTCTAAGAGGGTGATCTATATAACCCTCAGGTCTCCGTGTAGTTAAAGTTAAAGAGGCCAATACTGAGTTACACTCAAGAAAGGTCGTTTTTTTCTGTGGATAAATATATTTAATTAATTTAGTGATTCAACAACAGGATGCTCCAATGGTTTGAGTTTGTTTAATTTATCATCCTACCAATGTAAATACATTCTCTTTGTTATAAGATTTGTTAAGAAGACAATGTTTTAATAATATTTCAATGAACTTGATTTTTACATTTCTTATTTTTATGTTTTGTGAAACTGAACCACAACTATTTGAAGAAGTAATGTCACAGTTACTTAAAACTGTTAATAATTACCTACTGCGTCTTTGAACAGTTTATTTTTCATCATGATTCTGGTTTTTGAGTTATTTAAACAGGGGAGTTGAAACTTTACAATATTATAAAATGAACCTTTTACGCAATTTTTCTTTTAAACACTTGCTAAATTCTAACAGGAGTTGTGTATTTTATATAAGTGCCAACGCGAAATATGTGACGCCAGCCAGCTATGCAGAGAAGTAACCAAATAAATTCTGTAGAAAAGGCAGAAAGATATTTGCTTGACCTAAGATGGGATGCTGAATGTTGAAGAGAAACAAATAATATAAAAAATATATTTATAAATAAATTGATATTTTTGTAAATAGAATAGCACAATATGTTTAAGAGTCAGGAAAAGTGATAAAACAATACATCATTACACTAAGAAGCGGGTATTTCAATAACTATTTCATTGTTTATGTATATGTTATAACATATGCTATAAAAATTTATAATTTTTATGAAAACATTGATATTGAAAATTAATGCATTTTGCATTAACCTCAATATTTTTTTGTTATTTATGGGTAATTGAAAATGCATTTATTAAGAAAAGACTGAAAAAAGAATAAAAGTTACGAAATTTTTTACCTTATAAACATAAAACCGATCTTAATTTTTTAACCGAGACGAAGATATAATTTCCGAAAGACACATCTTTTCATCGATCTACCAGACTCCGTGTTTCCAAAGATCCCATCCGGAGAGATTGTGATGCCTTGTGATTTTAAATCGGTTCGCGAAAAGCCGATCATGCGGAGAGATTTGCGACTCTGACCTATATTTTGGTATTAACATAACTGATCACCGCTACCAGTCGAGAATACATCTCTATCCACTTCAGTCAACATCTGAATCCTTTGGCATCAAAATATCGAGGCACTTTAGGAGTATTTTAGACAGTAGTGCTAACCTAGTCTACAGAATAGAGCAGTTTTTTTTACAAACCCTTTACAAATTGAAGATCGGTCTCAAATTCAATACTATACTCATTTTTAAGTAGGAGTGCATCAGTGGTAGTGTCAGTACTAAGTATGGTTACATCGTGCTATCTCTAAGAATAGGATTTTAAGGAATGGTTCAGTTTAATAAATACAGTAACCTCTTACCATCGAACATCAAGACAGGATGTTTATTTATATAATTGTAGAACTCCACCACTATAAGGTTGTCACTAAACTTTTCACATAAGAAAAGACCAAGCTTTAAAATAGCCCATAGCCAGTTATAAAGCTTTTTTTTAAGTTCTAAAAAAGAATATCTCATCGCATTAAAGATTTGCAAAGTGCTGGCAACACCTTGGAATTAATTTATTGTCTGTTTATTTTCATACAATAACTCGTGTGTTGAATTTAGTTTGTTATTTTTGTTGTCTTTAAGTATTAAAACACATTATATACTATTTTTTAAAATTAGAATGCACATTTAAACTTAGTACTTAGTTAATATTTTTTTTTTAATTTCAGGTTACCCTTTATATTTAGTTTATTGTTTCTTTTTTTACTTTATTTAAGTCTTAAATGTACATATGGTCTAATGTTTAGTATATTAGAAAAAAGTTTTAACGAATTTCAAACTCGCTAGGATTGAAGCATAATTTGCAATAAGAAAAAAAAAGACGTTTTATCTTTTATAAGAATTTAAAAATTGTATATATTTAGCTACTTAATATACAATATGAGCAAAAGCTTACTCAGATTAGGTACCGTTGACAGAGTGAAGATGAACATTTCACAAAACCTTTGTTTTGGGTTCTATCTGGCGCTACAAATCACGCCGAGTTTCCCTAAGAGGTAAAATGAAAATTGAGATACCGTGTAGGTATTGTTCCATGAAAATATATCTTGTTTATATTCTTGTGGAGGGATGCTTGCGATGTACGAATATTGCGACACTGTGACGTCATTTCCCCAGATAGTTGTTTGATTATTTTGGTATATGTTTGACCAGAGAGATTGAATTCTTTAGCCTGTTTTTATTATCATACTAATCAAACTTTATATAAAAGAAAATAAAGTTTTTTTCATATAAAATTACTGAAATCTAAAAGATTAAGATTAGACTAGTAATAATATAAAATAATTGAATATTAATCGATATAATTTACTTAATATTTCACCTGCATTGTATGATTAGAGCGGACAAAAATTATCATATTGTTAAAACAAGTTAAATAACTTGTGTTACAAATTTCAAATTGAATTAACGATGTCCAGGGAAAAATTATCACTATAAACTTGAACATGAGCTCAGTACTTTACAAAATGCTCCAGAAATTTATTAATTATAAGTAAAATATAATAGAGTTAGTAACATGCATACACGTTGATAGTAATTATCTCATTATAGGGTCAAATTACATAATAATAATGGCTAGTTAATATTATCAATTAATTAATAATTGAAACAAGTAATTGTGATTTATTAATATATTTCATGTGGATTATTATAAAGTAAATTAATTATTTAATACTTAATAACTTCCTAAAATTAAAATCTAAAGTAATTAAGATATGATTTCCTCGGTGAGATAAATGAATCCCAAGTTAACATAGGGCTTAATTATTTTATTTAATGATATTAAATATAATTGCTTTCAAACCATATTATGTGAATTTTTGGATGACATGTAAAATTTTCGATTATCATATTGGATATAAAGATAAAATATGGGATATATGTATATTTAAAACAAGAATACAGTATATTGGTGAAATTTAAACCTCGAAAAAAATGAGTTAATTTTGTCATCATTATAGGTTCCACGAAATCTTTAAATGTAGAAATATAATAAATGCAAGCTTTAAAATAAAAATATGGAAAAAAGTAAAAAAAAAATAAGTATTTTGTAAAATAGGTACATCTGTATCATCCTAGCATTAAATAAAGGTTTAATTTCCGGAAATTTCATATCTAATAACAAAATAAACTACGACGTTCCTTTTACACATTTAGTAGTGGAATGTCATGTTAAAATATATACATATTTACAAGTACAATGAAGCGTCTGCATGAGTCTTGTGTAAGTTAAATTTTCAACTCAGTCTATTTTTACGTGTAAACATTACCCTAAATCACCTCTACGTAATATGACATATGTTAAAAAGATTTGCTACCATCAACTCAAGGATCTAGCTGTTAAAAATAACCCCACCATGGAACAAAATAGTGTACATGTATGTATGTATATCTATAATATTTAATTGGATAAGAACTTGTACGAGTATTTTTACTATACAATTATTGTACTCTTAAAGTGATAAATAAACCCGATTTATACTCCGGCTCCTCCAACTTTTATTTAAAAAGCTGCATATACATCTAAAAAAAGTTAAGAGGTTAAGAAAGCACAAATCGTAGGTTTTCATAATGTGTATTCAGGCAGAAGTGCAGGCAAATACTTAAAAGATTAAAAGACATTTAAATGTGTTAAATTTAAGATCCGTCTTAAAACCTTCGTATGTTTATAGTTTGTATTGCCATAACTAGCAAACATCAAAGTACCTAGCACATGATGAGAAAAATTTAAGTGCAGGAAAGAATAAAAATAGCAGACATATTTTGACTTTGATGTTATTTCAAAACAAAATGATTAGAGTAATAAAAAAGGCAGTTGTAATGATAAATAAATATTTTAAAATAAAACTATAGAAATAAAACGCTTCGGAGTTTGCTGTTTTATATTTAATGAAAGTTAAGTTATGAATTATTTAATAACAAAATTGTTGACAGATATGACATAATTTATGTGAACTTTGTTAAATTTCTTCATTACTTTTCACTTACTAAGTAATGATTGCCAAACTTATATATCAGCAATAAAAGACATCCAGATAATCTAATGTAATTAATATAATTAGATGAGTCACAAACACTCATATGTGTAGGAAGTATTACAATTATTTCACAGAAGGTGGCTTTTCAGATGCTTCAACTGTAGCTAATGTTATATAAAAGCCGCCTTCAGGGCACTTTTAAGTTGACCTCAGGGAATAGATGCACTTCTAGCCCACTCTGTATTTTTTATTATTGGTTACATTACATTAGAAAATCATTGGCTCAAGTTTCACCATCCATATTTGTATGATTAGTACTTTTTTCTTCCAGGTTTAAACTTAAGAATTCCTATATTATGTACTATCAAGGGTAAAAAAATACAGGAGGTTCAATTCCAAGAATATTTCTTTGTTTAAAAAAATATTCTATAACATAAATTTAATTAGTAAATTATGAATAATAGGTGGCAAGTTATTTTTCATTAAATTAGCAGAAGAGCAAAATAAAATAGATAAATCAAAAGCTAAACGATGGCCTTCTAAAAGCACTTGGTTTCGAGAGCATGAAATCCATATACTTGAAAAGAGCAAATACCGAATAATTTACGTTTTATGTTTAAAGTTCTGTTCAACGTTTAATATAAATACTAAATTCAAATTCTATTTTGGGTAAAATTTGTTTAATAGATATACTCTTACAATTATATACATAGTTTTATGAATAATATTATTTAGTCTACATATTTAATAGTTTATAAATGTTAAATAAATCAAGTTTTTGCGGTATTTTTCTGAAGCCATAATTATAATAATTAACAATACATAAACCTTTTTTAAATTATTAATTTTTACTCTTAGAGAGACGAAACTTCTCAGCATTCCATGGATTCACCGTGCGGGTGCCGGGTCCATCGCGTTAAACTTATTCGAAATTCATGAAAATATATTCGCTAATGAAATAAACTTAGAAATTTTATCCTTTAAATGTAAAATATTTTGTAATAAATAAAATCCACATAATAAAATAATTTCCACCCACAGTGACAAGCACAATGGCGTTAAGCCTGTGGAGAGTTAATGCAGATGATTATTGAATTCAGAGAAATTCTTAACACAATAAGTATTTTTTGTTATAAGAACATACCTTCTAGTGGCCATTAAATATTTTTATTGAATAATACTTGTTTTTTTAAATATTTTGAACAGATAATATATATATATATATATATATATATTATCTGTTCAAAATATTTGTCTTTATATATATATATATATATATATATATATATATATATATATATATATATATATATATATATATATATATATATATATATATATATATATATATATAAAGACAAATGTCTTAAAATTTAAGTGGTGTTGAAATATTTGATTCTTCAAATAAATAATTAGTAAGTATTTGAGATTGAAGTTTACGTACTAACATAGAAAAACCTTAAAGATTAAATATTTCTGACATGTATTAATGTGATATCATATAAAAACGTTTATCTTATAATATGTACATTCGGTAATAATTTGAAAATGGTGAAAAGATGTTTAAAATTTTAACGAGTATATAAAAATAGTGCAAATGACTAAGTTAGATCCTTTTGATTTTTTTGTCATTAAATATCAATAAATCGAATAAAAAAAATTTAAACTTTGAATTAGTGTTTGAAACTAGGCAGAAAAAATAATAATTTAAATTTTTTTACATAGAATAGAACTAAAACTTCTACTCCATACATTTTTAAACAAACTTTCTGATCTTGTTTAACTCGCTGTCTGTTAGCAACCGGATGAAACATTTCCAGGATTATGTTACACAAGTTTAAATAACTACCACGTGAACAGCTGTTATTGAATTTATCACGGATTAGTTTATGGCTACTTCATAAACGTACTGCACAGAATGATTTACATCAAAAGGTAGATGTAAAAACATTAATTACTCTTCAAACTCTGTAAAAATGAATATGTGTGAATCTTTTGTGTGCTTTTTGCTTGTTTCTAGTCACAGATACATGTAGTTGGGAAGTAATAAAAGAAATAGGATGAAAAAGAAAAAAGGAGAGCTCAGTTCTTTATTCGCTTTGACTCTTTATCGTATATAGCGGTGTTAATAGTGCCTGACCAACCAGAACACAAGTTGGAATTTATTAAGTATCAATACAAAATAAAGGTAATTTATCTAAACATCATGTATATTATATCTTTCTATACCTCAGTCTAAAACACACAATTAACCATTCATTAAATGATCAAAGTAATATGGTAAACCAATACATTAAAGTAAAATGCAGCTTGTGTTCTATAAAGTAATATACTTGTTAAAATACAATCTTATTCTGACCTATATAATATGTTAATATTGTCCTTTTATAGCATGGCATTAAATATAAATTAACACAAGAAAAAATAAGGTGAAAAATAGAAAAGCTGGAAGAAAGAAAAGATTTGTAAAGACTTTAACAGCCCCTGGAATAGGAGTCATAAGTGGCCACTAGACTTTATTGCAGCGTTTATGACCTCTGATCTACAAAGGCTTGTTGTTTGTGTAACTTAGCTTTTTTTATTACATGCTACAAGACATTTTACTTTTATAAAAAATTACGGAGTGTTAAAGTATATATAAATTGTCAACAACTCTTTATGTAATACGTTAATTAATTATGTTATAAATATTTTTAAAATTTGAATATTTTTTTATAATAAAGTTAAATGCAAATAAATTAGAATAGAATAGAATAGAATAGAAATTATTTCTAATATAAGTCTAATATTATTTAAAATTATTTTCCCTTTTCATGAGTAAGGATTGTAATAATATATAAATTACTTTTGAATATCACGGTAGATACTATGTAATAAATGTTTGTTTTAATACCAGAACTAACACTGATCGAAATAAGTGTCAAAATATAAAGCTATCTTAAAACCTGTCTTTATTAAAATGTTGGAAATGTATGTAAACGTTTTAAAATAAATTTTAAATTAACATAGATACTAACCGGTGAGTCAAATAACTACAAAAATGTATTTCTTCAAATTCATTCACTTCATAACCAGACTTAATTATTTGCGCGTATAAAAGATGATAATGTACTATTATTATTTTGATTCAACAATAATGAAAGTATTATCTATATTAAGATGTGTATTTAAAAAAAATTCATACACTAAATAAATTTATTAAAGACACAATTAATATCATAGCATTTGATACTTATTTCGATTAGAGTTGAGTCTGGCCTTAAAAAATATTATTTGTTAATATTATGCATTATGATAAAGTTTTAATGAGTTGTAAAAAGGAAATATTATTAAAAAATGGTGGATTAACTTCAATAGATATAGAGAATGGGCCTGGCAATTATCTAACACCTGGGAACCTGGCATAAAAAATATGAAACTCAACATCCGTGACTATATTAATAGAACTCCAGATAAAATTAGCCCATTCCGAGTGCATCCAGAGCAGGAAGCAAGAAAATTAAGAAATCGTTAGCGGTAGACGGTGAATTACGAGACTAACTGACAGACATTCACCTCGTCTGCCCGTGATCGCTGAAACTCTATCAAGTGCCAGTTTTAGTGATGTTTATCTGAGTATAAAGATGAACTAAATTAATTTGTAATTGAAGAATTCAACGACACTCTCACATAAGACATCTTTTATAAAAAGAATGAAAACCATCGTCTTGAAACGTTAAAAATGCAACGTCTGAAACGTGTTATTAAGTAATTGAGTTTTTAATTCTTATTTTATAAAAAAATACACGTGAAACATTTATACATACTATTATTAACATACATATATGTTTGGATATGTATGTATATCTGTAAAAGTGCGCTTAATATTTTACGATAGTAATTCATACATGCAGGAATGGCCCATTTATTTTCCTAATATTTCCGTTTATCTATGTTACGTATAATGTATAATGATAAGAGGTATATTCCAATAGTTTAGCTATACATAGTTGCAGCGGATTCTGTCAGCTTAGCAGATTTACAATCAAGTAGTATTGTCTATGATAAAAACTGTCAATGTTGAAAGTCTGTTCTATGTAAGAGTTGAGATCACTGTTCTCGTTTCATGGACACAACAAAGTTGTGACTTGTTTCCGTTAAAGCCCGCTTCATATCAGATTTGCTGTGTACTGGTGTTACTATGTATACAAGTTATACGCATAGTTTTTAAACATAGTAGGGAATTTCAACCTGTGGTTTTAACAGTTTGAAACAATTTGCTTTCTAAAAGCATTTACAACAAATAATTATGTTTTGAGTGCGTGGGTTCCAAGGGTTCCCTTATTTGTTGGTTGAAAGCTATTTTAGGAAAAGTATTCGTTTGTAAAACAATCGATTGTTATTTTGTAATAAGATCGTTATTTTTATACTTAAACATATTATGTTTCTTGAGGGTCATTTTCAAGTTAGATTTGAGACCCAAACTGTTATTTCAGTGCCCATAATCTTATTTCTTATAATTGATTGATTGTCGGTTATTAATAATAATTAAATATACATATTCGCTGTATTGAATGAAAAAAATATATTTCTATACTAAGTCTGTCCTACTTTACATTTATAATAAAAATATCACGTAACATTTTAAATATTCAAAATAAAGTGTTTTCATTTAAAAAAATATATATGAATATGTTAATATTGCTGAAGTCAGAGGTTGAAAGCACTTTTTGTAATTACGTCCGAAAATAAAAAGGTATGTTCAAAAAAGTTTTATAAAAATATATTATAATATTTATGGTGTATTTATTATGTCTCTACTTATGTAAGTCGTCACATAGGGTCGGAAAAGACATAACTTTCCATTTGAATAAATAATATCACTAGGAAAAAACCAGATTGGATTTTTTAAACTACCTTTATTATATATGAGAACGTAATTCATTTCTTTGTTTAAAATTTCCTTATTTAAATTCGAAAAACGAGAGTTTTGTATTTCGTTACAGCTAACAAAGGGTTGCGCTTTTAAAGAAGCTGCTGGCCTGCTTTTTCTCAAAAGTTAGGTTGTTGTTATAAAAATCCATTATTTTTGAAGTGTTTTTCTAGCATATTTATTATTCTTTAATATTAAAGGTTAATTATATCTTTGTACGATTTAATATATGTAAGAGCGTGCATTTATTACAATAATTAAAAACCGTCGGATAAATAAGTAGAAATCAAAGAATTCTATCATCCTCACTGCATGAAAAATGACTAATTCATTCATTCATTTAATTTTGGTTCCTGATATACTCGTAGTATATGTACAACGATCAACTTATAAATATTGACAATATTTTACTTGATATGTTCAATCTGTTACATGATATCAATATAAATGTCACTTTAATGTCGTAATGAATTGTATCTCACTTTTCCACACAAAAGGATAAGTATGTGATTTTTCTTATCGAATTAAGCAATGTTGTGTTCATGTATACAAGAATTTGTATTATTCGACAAAATATTTCTCAGTAGACTATCGAAAAGACAAATAAAGGAAAATAAAATTATGTGCAGTTGGAATATTGCCAGCTAGTTATTGAAGTAATTGATTTGTTTCCTGAAAATAAAATTATAAGTATTTGCTTGGCAGACGACGACATTTATAAGTAACAATGTGCTATATAAAAAAATTACACTTTAATAAATACAGCTCTGGCGTTTTAAATAAAAACTGGGTGGTATTTAGGGAAATTCATTTTTGATTTATAAACTCAAAAAAGTTACTTGGTTACATTAAGTCTAAGCAATTATTGTATATGAATAAGAAGAATAACTTTAGAATATTTATAGCCACTCAATAAAAATTCATATCTCATTAAAGATATGAAGGAGTGCATGAAACTTTTTATATAATTTTTTTGTTCTAACACATCCATAACTAATAATATTATACTTTGCATTATAAATGATCACTTAATGGTTTTAATCACTCGTGACCTACATTCTTTGTCGCGATGAAAATTTATTGCTGAACGTACTTTTATATCCTTAGTAATATGAATACAACGTTATGTATTCCAATTAAAAGTTATGATTTATATCTTACATTGAATATAATCACATATACCATCGAGTTGCGTGCGGCAGGGACAAATTGAATATAACATGGATCTAAAGATTATAAACGCTAAAATTGAGAATCTTTAAATAAAAATTAATAGTTATGTTTTAATGACAGAGTTATTATATTATAGATTGGTGAGGATACTGGTACTGATGAGTAAATCTTATCTTAATGTTTATATTTATAATCTTTATTTATACAAAATATTAATAAAAGCTAACACCCCTGAAGTGGATTTTCAAAAATATTATTTGGGAACTTTTATACTTCAGTATACAGTAGCCGAATTCTTTACAATATATTGTTATAGTTCGGCCGTTAAGAGAATGCGTTCCTGACACGTATTAGGTAGTCACGATTAGTGATGGTAACAATGTAACACTGAGTTCGTTACGGTTCCTCCAAAATGAACAGCCGCATTATTTCAAGATTATTTTTGTTTTAAATTGGCGGATTCATTTATAATTTATGTTTTAGTTATAAAAGTGGAAATCAAGAAAAAGAAATATTAATATAAAAAGCATAAGTGTGTAAGAACAGATTACGATACTATTATTGGCAGTTATTGTTAGCACAGCACTACAAATACAAAGCGCTGACATAATCTTGTAATAGCGCAGTATAGATTTAGGAAAATATTGTAAAGCAAGTTATTTGACACTCAGTTTGGCACAAAATTGTGACATTCATTGATTATATTTATTGATATAATAATATTGTTTTAATGTTCAATTGTTAAAACGGTAAACAACCAGCAAAAATATTTTTATTGCAACTTCAAAGTTACGTCGTCAGTTCAATCGCGACGTGTCAGGAACGCATTCTCTGAACGGCAGTAGTATAATGATGAAAAATACAAGTACATATATAATTTATTTTCGCTTTTTGGTTTCATGGGATGGTTCTACTTAAGTACGGTGAAAAAGTCGAGATTTTTGTTATGGAACATAAATTTTTACTTCAAACTAAAACTAGGTATGATTTTGGATTTAAGATGAATGACATATTTCATAATTATAAGAAAAAAAGTCTAAATAAATTTCGTTTACGATGATATGTTCATGAGGGTCTCAAACGGCAGATGTGGATTATGTTTTTTCTTCAATTTTAAAACACATAACAATAGTAGTAGTTAGGCCGTACTAATTTGATAATAACTATCGCTGATGTATTAGATTTTGCCTGTATTTGAGGAACGTCTAATGAGGATCTCAGTACGAGCTTGAGTAATTGCGTCATAAACTTGTGTAATCCATAAGCTGATAAAACTAGATAGATGTGACCTCTGACCTAGTTTTAAATTTCAAAACTAGCACCTTTTAGTAACTATGTAAAACTTTATTTATTTGCTTCTTTTTTTTATTTTTAAAATTTTTAACAAATTTAAATTTTTAACAAAAACCTTAAATTATATAATTTATTTATATGTTCTTCAATCAATAAATAAATAAAGTTCTTAAATACAGACTCTTTAGCATTTTATTACGAATATCTTACCAACATACCGCCCGTGATCAATTAATTTAACACAAATTAAAAGTTTACAAATTTTAAAGCTATACACTAGATTATGAAAGTTCTGAGTGTTTAATATTTATTTTGCAAATTCTATATCAGTAAAAATTGATACTTTGTGATAATTTTTTAACTTTAATGTATGTGGATACAATCCTTTTTATAATTTGTCGTTAATAATTGCCGCGCTATGTGTATGAGATTATTTGTTTTTTTGTTGTTGCCGATGACTTTGAACTTAATTTTTCTTGTAACTTTACTGAGCATGCTTCAAATAAATTTGAAGGGGTAATTAAAATGAAATAGGTTGGAAACCAAAATTAGCATACAGCACAAAAACTTTAAAAGAGAAATAATCTCTGAGCGTTTTGTAAAGGAAATAAAGAGATGAGCGTAGGAAATGAAACTCCTTCTTTAGCAAATTACGTGCGGTCACTGAACTATCACCATCAACTTTGGTGTAGTGACATTTGGACGGAAATAACCCATACAGTCATATGAAACAAAAGTAACATCATCTAAAACAGCACATAACGTTAAAAAACAGCACATAACGTTTTAAATAACGTTAGAAGACAAAAAACATATATTCTAAATACAGTACAAACAATCTTATTAATTTTTATTTGTTAATTTTATATTCTGTAAACAAAAATAAGTTTTAAATTCTTTAATCGAGAGAGTGTTCTACGGGTATTAAGAAATAAAATCTATCAACTAATTTGTTATCTTGTATATAATTATTGCAATATCAAGCTAAGTTTTTAAATTAAGGTAAAAAATAATAATAAAAAGATGATTGATTGAAAATTTTGCGTATTGTTGACAAATTAATTAAAAATAGGAGTAAGAATTTATTGACTGTCTTTCTGTTTGATATTTTTAGTTCTATATCAAAAGATAATAAATATATTAATAAAAAATTTTTCTTCAATTTTGAGATTGTACATAATTCTTCATTTTATTTCTTTTCTAAACTTATTTGAAAAGGTTTGCTCCAATTTTTTTTATTATTGTCATGTACATAATAAGATACATAGATTTTATCGTTATTGAGAATGTAACCACTAAACAAATCAGATAAATGAATGTTGTATTTAAAACAAGGACCAAAACGTGCTCAGGACAGCCCTTATTGTGTTCTTGTTTTCAATTGTTGTTGAATGTTTCTGCCTGAATTGGCGTAACTTTAAAGGTAACCTTTCCTCGTTCATTAAAGCGTTATGATTTCGATTTTCGCGTCAATAAATCTTTTATTTTAATTTTAAAAATAAATTACTTTACACATTTACTATGTATAAATTGTAGTTAATTGAAAAAAATATAACAGATAAAATATAGTGAGATTGAACATAATTATTTAACTTAAAGTGTATAGAATTAAGTCAGAAAAACTTATTTGATTTATTTTGCTTCCATTACTGTCCTTGCTGTACTGAATTTATTTGAAGTCATTCATGCAATATTTATTCTCCTTTTATCAAATTGTTCTCAAGGAATATTATTTATATTATAGATTATATAACTATAAGACCAATTATTATTTTATATACAAATAAATTAAAACTGTGGCAATTTTTTGTTACATTAAAAATAAGTGAAGGTAGAAAATAAAGTTATGAAAAAACAAAAAAAAGGTTTTTTTCTGTAATGATAAGATTTTGAGAATTTTGAACATATTTTTAAAAGGGGTATGCTATTGTAATTCTTGCTATAAAATAAGAAGTTTATGAGGAAAGATAATTGAATTATGAAGCATAATAATTATATTAATACAACCATTGTACATATATATAGGCGACATGTAATTTTAACGTTGTTGTCGTTACTGGATATTGTGTTTATAAAAGCAAGTGAATAAAGCTTTTAAGCAAATGAACGTTTATATTCCAGAGAACCATATACGAGATTCAATGATTTCAAATTTGTTAACCGTGACGGAGAGATAGCAAAATGGAAATCGAAAAAATATTATAGCTTGATTAGAAATTTGTTTTACTTCTAGTGTCTTTATGATAAAGTAAGATACTAACATACATACATATGATTCTAAGTTACATCAAGCTACAATGCCCGAGCAGAAGCAGAGAGTTTGAAGCCATCCCGCTGAAAACCGATATGTTAGAAACATAATGTTTAGCCTATTCATTGATTTAACCTCCTGCTGACTGCGGAAGGACAGCGAAGTACCCTAATTTGGACTCCACTATCCTCCATAACCAAGACTCCAAGATATGATATTCCTGTCATATCGTACTCGACTCAAATCTCAAGGCAACTATAGAGACCACTAATCCGAACCCGAGGAATAAGCTGACAGCATGACATTGCTAGATAGGTGACTATACCATCGAAAAATCTATGTAAAAACATATATCGGCTATTACAACTTAAAGTACTATCTGCAGAGAAATATACATATGACAAAGTGGCCAAGAATTTATAATATAATATTTGATAAACCTCCGATTACGTAGTATAGCGGTTAATATTAAATAAGACTCTATAATCCTCGGGAATTTTGCAAGCGCTGACTTAGCATCTCTTTGTCCAACACCTCGCTTATCTCAACACTTAATATGATAAATAATTACTATAAGCAGCTTTGTTTTCAGACAAACTGTGCTGAGTGTCTTTGTTATCTGTTTGTATTAGTATAAAGTTGGCCTATAAATATTGTGCTTTTATAGCTATATTCCTATAGAGCATAATATATGTATAATAATTAATTCTGTTATCAAAAAGCATTACGTGTAGAGTCCTGCCGCTTAGTCGTTGAGTTTTCGACACCTGTCAATTCGTCATGACTAAATAACGTGAATAATATTTGGTAACGTTATTCATAACATTCGTCATTAATATATATTTATTCAATACAATATGTCATTATTTATAGCGTTTACTAGACATCCAATGAACATGTTCAAGTTGCTCAAGAGTAAAATATCAACATGACCTTGGCGTACGTAGGTAAGTAAATCTTGTTTCCACATGTTTTAATAAATTTTAAGCAATCGTTTGTTTCAAAATTTCTTCTAAATGTTATTTTAAAAACTGGTATTGTATAGTATTGGTATCATTATTAAATTATATGAAACTATGTTTATTATTTTCATGACTATTGAAGAGATGGCAAAAAAAATTGAAGGTTTTAAAATTTTCTTTGCTCCAGTTTTATTTTATTATTTTGTTGTTGTTCATTTCACGCCACTTTCCTGTTGTCTGTTAGTGATCACAATAGTTATAAAGTAACCGAAACGGAAACAGTAATCGAAAGTACTATGTAATGTAATTTAAGAAAGCGAACAAAATATCTGAAAATAATATTTTGTTCAAGTCTGTCATGTTACTGTTGATTGAATGTGACTAATATTTAATTCAGTGCTTATTTTATTTTAATAATTTGCTGATGTTCAATTTGTGATGATTTTAAATTAAGTACTAACAGCAATTTCTTTTCAAACGGATTCCAATTTCCTTAAAATTTTACATAGTCAGAATCTTTATAAAGGGACACCTCATTTCATACCTAAAAGACGATGATCGCCTCAGTGAAGGACAACACGGGTGGGTGGTATCAACTTTACTTTTTACTCTGACACGGCTACTACTCTAAGGCTTGTTCGCAGATTGGCCGGTTAGGCTCCTAGGGTGTAGGTTAAGTGTTCTTTGGGTTCGTAAATAACTACTTGCTGGGATGCCAGTAGATACCGTCTCTCTGTTTACCGAGCCAACATTTCTCATCTACATCTACTAATATCTATGGCCGCGTCATAATTAATTCTGGTCTCTATGATTACCACCCTTTTCACCTGTTTGTCCATAATATTTTTAGAATTGAAGCAATATTGAGCCAATACATAAAATTGAAATACGAAAATATTAAATTGAATGGAAAAAAATCATCTTACTCGTATCGATGAATTTAACATTCTATATTTTCAAATTAAAATTTAATTTCAATTCTTCCATGATATTTATATTTGTTTTGTTAAAAACAAACCTGTTGAGCAACAGTGGTAACTAAATTCCATTGGAAAACCAATTTTCATTCACACTTTTTATAAAATAGTAATATATAAAAGTTATGAGAATTGTATATCAAAAGTATACATATTTCTATTTACATTTGAAACAATGATAAGAAGAAATATATGTTATTATAATTCAATAAAAGGCAAGATTCTACTTTTGATACTTAACGAAATATAATATATGTGTTATCAATGTTTTTTTAAGAGAAGATATATCTCAATTAATACTCGTTTCAGTTTTTACTTAGACTTATATTTAATATGACTTAAAAAAGATTTGGAACTCAGAAAGGCTGCAGTATCTAGTTTACTAAAAAGTAATAAAATTTAATGTAATTGCTGAAGTGGAAAATTTACTAATTCTATTAAATAATAGATATCATATTATACAGGAAGTATACGCAATTATATATAATTTTAAAGGATCCTTTAATTAAAGGAGCCTGAACACTTGCTTTCAAAAAGCAAGTGTTCAGGCTCCTTTTCAAACAAGGACGGCAACGCATCAACAACACCCCTTGTGTTGCAGATTTCCATGGGCGACGGTAACTACTTACCATCAGGTAGGCCGTCTGCTCGCTTGCCCCTTTGGGACATAAAAAAAATATATATATAAATATATATTATAACTCAAGGCTGGCTCTATGGATCTGGCTGAAAATAGGAGGCTGGGTAGCTTAGAACCAGGAGGCGAATATAGGTTACTTTTCATTTCGTTCGACTGAAATCAAAAATTATGTTATGAATTCTGAAATCTCGTGATTTACTTCCTCTAACGCAGAGTTTGGTTCCACCGGTCAGCGCATATATTTCTAATTCTGAAAATGATTCGGACAAAGTTGAGGGCAAAAAATATTTATATAAACGAATCCATATTTCCCTTGGTCACGCTACAGCTACAGCTACTTATTAAAATGAATGAACGGGTGGACCTATTTCACATATTTTTTATAATTGTGTTTGTAACTTTCAGGCGAAAGTAAGTACTTTCATAAGTATGAAAGAAAAAAAATACGAAAATTAACAATTAATTTTTAGTATAAACTTTTTTAAACCGTTTTTGCTAAACCTATTTCAAATAAATAATTATTAACTGTTTGTCAGTTGTCTGTCAGTTTTTCAGATAGATTGAGCATTTTCAAAGTCGTTTATGAAGGTCTTATAAGTCGAAAATAACAAAATATTATGTTTTGCTCTAAATGGGGGTAAATTAGTTGGAAATACTTATTCTATTACGACATCCAGGATCGATAGCTTTAAAAACCAACTATATTCCTCATCCAGCTCCCTGGTCTGAATGTTACCTTTGACATGTCAGGACAATTTCTGTAGCATCTAATAATTTCATATATAACACAAATCTTATAATAACAGACTGGTACATATATGCTTTTTATTTTCTTTAATAAAGGCATGTCAATGGAAAAAGAATTAAAGGTTTTTAATTCCATCATCGATATACATATATACATAGATATCGATATTTTGTAATGTTTTAATTATGTATTAACCATAACTCTTTCAGATACCCGGAATTGTGACCAATCTAAGCACTTTTTTCAAATATATTTTTACAGCTCAGTGATATGTCCCGTATAACAATTCTATTTGAAAACTTTTATTATTGTTTCTTTTTATTGTATTGTTTTGTACAATTAGAAGGTTCATAAAATATTTTAAAATAACTTTAAGTTACAACTGCAAAAATTATAAAAATAAACTGTGCAGATATTTAAAATGAACGTTTGTAAATTTATTTGAATGTAGGTAGTACCTAGTAGTTTTTGTCAAATATTATCAAATAAAAATTCTTTGCCTACAATCTAAATTGTTACATTAATAAGTTAAGAACCTTCAAGGTCAAATCTTTAAATACATACATTCAGTACATGTATTTTTTTTAAACAATAAATAATCTTTATTTATATAATTACAAAAAGTAAGAAAAATGTATACATAAAAAATATTGCCTGTGACAGTTTTGTCCTAACAGAACCGAGATAAAATATCTTCAGAATAAATGTGAAAATTACACCCAATATTATGATCCTATTACAAGGTTCAAATTATTTAAGAGAATATTTATGGATTCGTTTTCTGCAAAAAAAGAATATTTTAAATTATTCACTTCAAAAAGGTGTATGTTTTTCCCTGCTGAAAAGTGCTTTCTCATTCTATTATTATTATTCTATTAAATAAAAGGTTGCTTTTCTTGAGTATTTAGCTTCTGGTTGGTTCCTTTCAATTGTCCAGCAGTAATCTGCTAACATTTGTAATAAATAATGGGCCCGAATGGGCCCCATTTCAATTGGTACCGCTTTTCTATACTAGAAATTTTCTGATGGAATCTCTCACCGTGTTCGTCACTGACAGTCCCTGCATTGTCAGGAAAACATCCAGGTGAGAGTCTGAAAAATGTAATTTAAGGGTTATGTTGCAACCCTATCCTTGATATGACAATAGTAGCTAGTTATCCAACTCTCACTACTTAACCAACACTCTCGTATTATGTTGTAGCAAATTCCATTGTTTTAGAGGGGATCCTAGTAGTTCTAACTGCTTTTTCAATAAATTTAAATCCTGAACCAAATCATTTAGGTCTCCTTCAGTTATCAAATGTATCTCGTTTACAATTTCTTCAAACTCAAAGTAATTGTCCTCTTCAACACATTGGCCTGAAGTTGACAGTTGTGAATTGTCGCTCTCAATAGATTTACTTACAACTGGTATTAGTAATGTCCTTTTTTTACAATAAGAGACTGGTATTAGAGCCGAAGATAAATTGGGGTGAAAATTTGTGTTTTCCTTTTTGTAAATAATACTTTTTATATCAATGAGACGAAAATAACAATCTGAAATGTGATCTCGCCGTTCAGTCCATATCATGGGTATAGCAAATGGCATACGGCGTACACTTCTATTCCAACTAGTTAAATATTTCACACACGTTATGCAGCAGACATGAGTAGCCTAGGATTTGTCTTGATTGGCGACAGAAAAATCAAAACATTGTTGATAACACTCCAACACAATAGTCGTAAAAATTCGTCCTTATTTTTTAAATGTAATTTCCCCGCAGACTTAACAAAAAAGAGTTAGGATCATTAGTGTACTACCTCGACATGTTCACAGGGTTAATGAATCACAAAAAAAATGTTTAAATTTAACGACAAACATTTTTATAACGATTTACTTGTAGGTGTTTCTGTTAATTAACATCCGCTGTACTAGTTATGAGAATTACCATATCACAACAAATATAAAGTTAACTGACTCATGAAAACTGTGATTTAATAATGAGGATAGATTGATAAAATAAAATTAGTTACCAAAGTTCATGTGGCAAAACCGGTGTTGACCAGTGTTATTAATATAGAACTATAAAACCGTTTTGAACATTTTAAGAAGATCTTTAAAGTAGACCAAAGTCTGGTAAGACGATAAAATTAAATGGCATTTCTATAACTCCTTGTATTTGATTGTTCCGAGATTGTTTATTTTCCATAAAAAATAAAAATCACACGAAGTATATTAAAGTACAAAACTAAATAACACCAACTTGTGCTGTCATCTCATGAATGTATGGATAAGCTTCTTATGATGATTGATGATATCATTCGTTAGGTTTTGGGATCGTAAAAAGTTATGACATTATTATACAAGTGGTATCTAAATACTATGACAAATAATGTTTCTTCCCAACTTTGTTGGGTCTATATCCACATGGAAAGGATAAAAGTTATTGTTTATATAATAGTTTCCCAATACAAATATGTTGTCGTTTGAATTCTATTCTATTAAAGACAACGGCTTATTGTGTCGACTATAGTTACTTATTGTGAAGATACGAAATGTTGAATAGTTCTGATAGTTTATTTTTATAACTATGACGAGGATAATTTCTTTTCTTCACACATTATATAAAAAAAATTAAACTTAAATAAAGTTGAAAAATGAAAGTCAAATTTTTTAAAAGATCAAAATAGCGTCAGGCTACAAATTTATTTGTTGTGAATGATATGATATAAGTATAAAATAAAAATTTTCAAAAATGTATTTAAAGTATAAAACTTTCAAAGTAATCGAAAACGTAATAGATAACAACATATTTCGGACCGTTCATAACCTATGAAGCATAATCCCTAGTAATCTAATTTTATGAATGTAGAAGTAAGAGAAAAGAAATAAAGAGGTTAAACTTTATTTATTGGAATATGACAGAAATATTATTGATATTGATCATGTCCTTTAAAACCTGTATAAACTCAAACAATAATTTTAAAACTCGTCTTCATAATCTCTAATTATTACAGAGTGCTGATAAGAAAAAATAACTAAATTAAGGAGTATGAAATTCTTGTAGAAACTATATTTTATTTCGAAATCATAATATGAAGTAGTAAGTAGAATATATAAGAAAACTATTTATTTCTAAATATATGTAGGTATATACACTGGTGTACTTTTTAAAATAACAGTTTCCGGGTCCGTAAATGCCGTTCGGGCCGGTATCGCCGTCGTCACGCCTCGTATATTGTGGATTTATTTACGCTGTACTGCTCTTAGTAGCTCTATAAAGTATTATAACCAAGTTAAGAATCTTGACGCTCTTTTGGGAAAGTATATGTTATATTAAAATTTATTAATAATGTATAAAACATAAAATAAAAGTAGTCCAACTAGACATAATTTTTTTTAAATTAATACTATCAACCCGCTTAAGTTTTTATTTTATTTTAGGGCCCACTTCTCGGTTTTATGGGTTCTTGAAAAGATTGTTGGAAACCTTATTGCTTGGTTTCGAACATAGCCCAAACCCTTAACCCATTATTATTGTATTCTTATCTGGGTCTTGATTGATTGACCAATGAGGTGGCTGAACTCTTAAAAAAACGCAGTTTTTAGATGGTGTTCCTTGTTGTTTGTTAGTTATAACTACATGTATGTTACTTAAGTATAAAAAACTTAAAATATAAATTTTTATACATAATATATTTCTTATTCAGTGATTGACATAATTAAAATATGAAATAAACTTTTGTTATTCACCTTTTTTATCTTATTTTGTTTATTTTAATATATTCAAATATAGCGTTTTTCTAATAATTTTAGTTTGAGAAGCATTTTATTTTTGATTAGCTATTTCTTGTCTCAAAAACTGCCATATTAAATAAAAAATTATATTTGATTCAAATTTTTTCTTGTAATACTAGCAAGTGAAACGCGTTTCCTTATTTAGGATATTAAGTATATTTTCACTGTCAATGAATACGTAAATAATAACATACGGTTCCTCGTGAAACCAATATCCCCAAAGACTATGTCATCAAGGTCAATAAGTTGGTATTACGAACTCTCTATTGAACTTACAAAAAATAGATTTATCGTTTTATACGTGGCAGAGAATAAAGTTCACGCGAGAGATATAACAGCTCAATCTGTCTACAGCTTACAAAAAGACTTGGGCCTGTTCAAAAGTAGCTTCAATTCATTCATAGAAATTAGTTCTATGGCAGACCAAGTTGGTTAGTTTCAGATGTGGTTAGGTACGGAGAGGAACTCGGATGTTGGAGGTGAACGCTTAACCAAATAGGGGCTCCTTAATCCTACACTTGGGTCGCAAGTCCTAGAGACTTTTAAAGCGCCTCTCTCTGCAACACCATGGACCCGGCACCCAATCGGTGGATTCATGGAATGCTGAAAGGTTTCATCTCGTCTCTTTTTAATAATTTTTGAAATTTTGTTTAAAAAAGTTTTTGACCAATAACTTAAGCTGCAGGCGAGAAAAAAGCCCAAATAATATGAAACTAGTCTAAACTGCAATTATTAATTAAAATTAAACTTATGCTATTGATTGATATTAATTATAAACGGTCTACTTGTAGTAACTCTTCATTCTACAATTGTCAGTAAAATTATAGTACTGAATTTATATAATTGGTTTGTAGCCTTCAAGATACATTTAAATATTATTTTTCATTTTGTTGAAATACTACAATTGTTAACTTGTTAATTGCGATGAGAAATAATTTTAATAAGTAATGTTTTTTCTAACTTATCATTTTCGATAAATGTACTTTATTTCTTTAGAGGAAATTTTATACTTCCTTCTCTCATTCTTGTATTAAGGAGAAAAATATAAGAATAAAGTTATAATAAAGAATATAAATAATAAGTATCAATTTAGCATTCTCGATAAAATATATATACCTTTGGTTCGAAATCTATACCAGATAACTTCCACAAGTAGGTTTGTATGTAACTGACATGGACATGTTTCATACTCGAAACATTTAACAATAAAATTGACGACTTTCACTGAAAGAGCACCGTTGTGTTGATTAAATAGTTTGTATCGAGTAACGTGCTGACTTCGAGAAGTGAACACCTGGCCTCATGAACAAGAGGATTTCTGGAATAACTGAACAAATATGATGTATTGCTATCCTGGTATAGGAAAACTATATGGTTTTACATATAGGTTACAAATTTTAGTTATTTAATTTTAATAACAGTATATTATGTATATTCATAATTAGAAAATTACGTTAGGTTACGGCATGGGTTCGATCCTGGCAAGTACCAATGTGATTTTTCCTAGTCATATGTACTTTCTAAGAGTGTATAGACATCACTAATTAATGCATTCTTAAAGAGGGTTGATTTCAGGCAGGCGGCCGGTCGTAAAAACAATTAGCCAAAACTATTCACAACAGGTAAGGCAGACCCTGCTAAAGCTGGGAAATCGCCAGGTAGAAGAAAAAGACTTAGAAAGTTTTTCCCTCAATGGCCGTTACCCACACATTACGTAATTTGCATTTAATTTTTGTCATGTAATATTTTTACAAAATTCAGATTTTGTTTAGTATCTCGTTATAGTTTGCCCAAAATGTGATACATATGTTGTAACACAAAAAGAGTTTTGTCTATATTTACGTTCCATTGGTTTTGAATAACAAAGCTGGCAAAGATTTTCTTATATTCACGTAATATATTGTGTACATTCCATCTACCCACAACCTTTATGCATTTCCTAGTATACGAGTAATAATGAGAAATGGAGGGTATTGAAAGGACATTTTTAATCTTAACTTAAAAATTCAAATTCCTTCTAGTCCTTCACTCTACACTCATTTTACGACCGGCGCGGTCGCAATGTGACATTCGATAGATGAACGAAATACATGAGAGCGTTGCAATTAAAGTTTTGCTTTAATATTCTCGGGTGTTTTTAAAATAAGTATTACATTTATGTAAACATAGATATTTTATATTAAGTCCATGTTGAAGAAAGCTCGTTATAAAAGATTATCTTATAGTTAAATGTTTAATGACGTTACTATGGCAAATGGAATTGGGTTTATATTTACCTAGAAATCTGGAAGATATAGTAACCTATTCAAATCGGCTTATTTGCAGAACGGCGGGAAATGGACCGAGTCGCTGTAACACAAAGCTCTACTAATTGCGCACTTGCCCGTTGCACTGACTCAGTCTGTTTGCATTCGATTAACACTGCCTAGTTAAGTAATAAGTAAAATAGAAAAAGTAACTTTCATATTAAGAGGAATACAAAACGTAAATGTTTGTGAATGTGACAAATTGATGGTAATGTCATTAATTAAAAAATATTAGTTCGAGTATGAGATTTCAAACTCTTAAACATCGCATTTTTTTAAATACATTAACCAATCTTTTGAGTTATTTTGTAGAACAGCAGTTAATCTAACCTTTTTAGTATCATTCATCTATTAAAAGAAAAAGCTTTACATTTCATTCTCTTATTAGTTACACGTAAACGCCAGTTTCTTTTTTGGGATTTTTCTTATGTGTAGAAAAATTATAGAATTTTCTTAGACGTCAATAAAATTATAGAGAAAAACAGATGTAGTATTTATTAAGGACGAAGTTGCGTTATTAACAGAAACTTTTTATAAAACAATATTACTAAACTCTCATATATCGAACGAGCAAAACGAACAATACAAACATAACACAACACGACACAATATTGGAAGTACATTCCATGTAAGAGTCGTTATCATTGTTAGCGTTTTACGGCTACTTCGGTCCAGCGTCAACATGTTCCGGCAAAACCGGCGTCATATCGGACTTGTTATGCGTGCCATACATATAGGTAGCTAGATTTTATAGATATTTCCGACACATTTAGAAGCTTTAATTTACATTTTCAGAACATGATGTTGATTAAGAACCAACATACTTTGTGAAGTATGTTTTTTATTGGAAGTACCACGACTATTTATGAAAGTTTACCGTATTTATGTGGAATATAACTGTATAAGGACTTCAGTAGCTTGTAGGCTCAGGCAAAGGTCATTTTGATTAAGAATTTATACGTTTTCATTACTTTATATGATTATCGTAAATAAATGTTCTATTCTATGTATTACAAATTGATCCTTAGCCTTAGGGTAAATGTATTGGTTCAATATATCGTTTCCGCACTATCTAATCTGTTATCGTTCGGGGATTACTTTGTTATTTACGTAGTTCTCTTGGACATAGTTAATTATCTTTGAATTGTGTATTTGTGTAATAATTTTGGAAATTGCTTTAATAAATGTCTTTTATTTCCATTCATAGTGCAATAAATTATGAAAGATAATAATGGAATTTAAGGTTTAAAAACATGTTTTGAATGACTAAAATGGTAAGGTTCAAAAGTGTAATTTATGTATAACATTTACATTATAGATTTATGTAATGACAGTGATTGAAATATCAATCACAACTAGCGGAAGCAGTGAAAGTGATAAGCAAACATAATAATAGTCCAGTTAATAGGAACTCTGTTTACTATCTCGTTGATCAACATAGTGCAAATAAATAAAACTATTTCATATATTAGATTTATATAATATAAAGGTTTAATTGGATTTAAGCTCGATTTAAAACAGCTAGTTGTTATAATATTTTGTATTCTAATATATTATTTGATGTGAATAATATATTATCTGAACGGAATAGTTACTTTTTTAATCCTCTTCATAAGGATTCTTAATTTTATTTCTATTTTTGATGAATGTTAAAAGATTGTTTTACGTGCACGAAGTTTTTTTTTTATGGCAAGATGTTTCTGAATCTTTGTAAGTCTTGTGAGACTGACAGTATGCAAGTGTTCCGTGGCGTGATGCAATGTTATTATTTATAGTTAACAATTTTTTTCACAATCTTTTACTAATGTATGACAACATGAAATAGAGTTTCGTGAAATAGAATTTTATCGGAGTTAATGTTTTGAGACACCCATTGCTACTTTAAAAACTAAAATAAAATAGTATGATTTAATCTAGAGATATCCTACCTTCTTTAACAGAAACACATATTACAGACAAGTGAAAAAATTATAGGAGTCATTTGAAAACATAATTTAAAAAACTGAGAAATATTTTATGACTTGTAAAAGTTTAAATTTATATATACGTCTTATTCAGATCTGACACAATTAATATTAATGAAATATTAATAAAAAGCCGTTTTATACTGTATTACAACAAAAACTTTAATTTCATTTTATCATATAGAATAAGAAATTGCCTAAAGAATATTGTTTTGGATATGCATACTAAATATGTAAATAAGTAGGAAATATGATAAAATAATTATAGCGTATTATTAATACTATTAATTATAGCATTTCTATCCAGAAGTCATTTATTTTGGGACATATTAATTTGAATGCTGACGCCGCCGTCAGCACTGAAAATTGCGTTTGGAACAGCAAGTGAATAAAGCTTTTAAGCAAATGAAACTCATATATTACCGAATAATACAATCGTAACTCAGTGATATAAGCCGCACAGAAAATTGCTGGACACATTGTAATAGCGATAGTTTGACAATAATAAGATATTTAACGAATATGTTACTATATTTACTGAATTTATACACATAAGTCTAATATTATTTTTTATTTATATTTAAAAGATGTTAATATTAAAATTCTATTATATAATTAATTTATAACTTTAACAAAATAGAAATCACTTAGTTATCTTTGATTCAGCTTCTGGCATTGTTTCGATCTGGTAGCTTAAAGGAAGAATCAAAGCAGAAAAGGATTGATATAGTGCTTTATATTTGTTAGTTGCGTGGATGAAGTTAAATTTGAGTTCAAGATTCAGCTGCTTCTCTTACAGTGCCTAGAATATTTTTTTATACTCAATTTCAAATATAGTAATATAGTTCATTTCTTTAGGGTTTTATATAAAATATGTCGCTATATTTTAACGCAATGAAAAAGTTTTTTGAGTATGCAATAATTTTTAATCAGTTTATTGTCCTGATTACTATATCGTCCACTTGTGTATCTATTCAAATTTATTTAAGAGTTACCAAGAGACATCGCTTTGAGTAATTAAGTAAATATGAAACTGATTCGAACGTAATCAAGTGAAGTATGAGATACTAACAGAATTATTTGATTTGGTACGGAATAACCTAATTTGCTAAATTGAATATATGAAGCATAAGTAGCAATTTAATATATGAAGTAAAACTAAATGCAGGAAGAGTTCTGCTTCTGTATATGGAATGTTAAAAATTTGATCTTATAGATTTGGTTTAAAAGAAACATATTTATTATGTATTTTAAATTTTTTTCAAATCCAAATGCTACAATAAATATTCTACTTTTGAATTTGCTTGTTTACCTGATATGAAATATATTAACTACCACAAATATCTCGTGCACTTAGATGGCAAATATAACTTTATACTTGATTTATTTATTGATACTTTTATTAACAAAAATACTAAATCGAGTTAAAAAAGAGCATCGTTTCTATATCGCTGTAGAAAATACAAAAAGACATTCAAAAATATTTTGTATTAGTAATTATTTCATCAAAATCTTTCAGTTTATTTTTCTTTCCCTTTTTAATAACATGGAAGGAAAGATTTTTTAAAATATATTTTGATATCCAGTTAACCAAGTAAAAATTTTGTTAAGATCTCAACCTGAATAAAATGGTATTGAATTTGGGAAAAATAAAATTTAAAGCTTTAATATTAAGTCAGTTTGGCTACTTGCCTAAAGTACGATGCTAAATTACAGTTAAGGAGACATCTTTGACGTATGACTTGTATGGAAAGATTTTTGATTAAGATTGCAATAACTTAAGGTTTCTGTAAGCTATTTACAATAATAATTAATTTAGAAATTATATATTATGCTACATAAATCTTGTACTATATTTAAGTTATCGGGATTTTTTTTCCTATTTTACCGCAATGTGAGCTCTAATAACTATTATTTAGTAGAAGAATTTCATTTCTCCCTTATGCAATTAAAACGCAGTTGTTAATTAAGTACTTAAATTGAATGCTAGAATATTTCCTGACATTCTCACGTATGTGATACAAAGTTTCATGAATTATAATGATAATAATGTATTTATATAATTTAAGCTGAATACAGAAGCTTTACATGCCATGGTCGCGTGGTTCTAAGCTTTGTATACTATCCGCTCCTACAAATCACATCCGATGTTCCAACAAGGGGAAATGAAAATTGAGATACCGGAGAAGCATTGTTCCGTGAAAATATATATTCTTGATATTATAAGGGTGGGGTACGTTCTGTATGGATATTACGATAATGTTACGTCATTTAAGATTGCTTCCCTTGTTGAACAAGATCTATGAGCTTATTCAAAATTGTTTAACATATTTCAAAATAGTATTTAATCTTCATATAATACTTGTGTCATATATGTATATCTACATAATAGCGTAGATGTAATTTAGAGATAAAGAATGTTCTTAACGATATGAACTGACCAATTAAGGATTTGCTGTGTAAGATGTGTGTGATGGTTCTCATAAAAAAAGTATAAAATAATAATTATCATTTTATAAAATAAAGCATAAATTATAGAAAATATATTAAGGATACTTAAATTAGCTTATCAGTATTAAACAAACGGAAATTATAGTGAATTCGTAATTAATTCGGAGAACTCAAAATTAAATTGAATCTTCACAAAATTTCCTAAATATATAATACGTCTGTTTTGTTTGGCAAATTTACTTATTTCATTTAATTTAAAATTTAAGTCTATTTTGTTAAGATTCTTGTAAGGTTAGAAACATATTTAAAAAATGATTTTAAATTTAAAGGTTAATAAATAGTGAAAAACTATCCTTTAACATTGTTAATTCACTAACAAACATTGAAATTTCGAAAAAAAATTATATTTTTATCTAGTTTTTTTTCTTTAGATAGATTTTGCAAAAGTAAAAAATAAGCAAATGTTTTGTTTTTGAATGTATTATTTGTAAATTTGAAAAAATATGTATCAGAAAGAAAAACATATCAGCGATTGACATTGATTACGTTAATTATGATCTTTTCTAAGAAGTGCTATAATTGAATAAATGGCTACTAAGAAATACGATGTAATAATAATGATATCATTTTATGTTAAAAGGAAGTTTAGCTTATGTATTATTATTATATTATTAAATACAACGTCTTTATAGGCAAAGAAAAATAAAGAAGTCGTTTTGAACCTATTTGCATAAAAAACTTTTCATATTATATGACGACTATATTGGAGACTATTCCATATAACCATTGGGCGTAATTGATGATTCTGTTAGTTATACTTGGGTACCATAAAATTTATTATATTATACATAAGTCCTATTTAAAAGCCATAGTACATTATGAATGAATTATTGAACTATCTTATAATGTACATATATATTTAATTATATCATTTAAAAGCTGATTTTAATCATAAAACGTCAATTACTTTTAAATCGATATTTTTTGTTAGTATCTATTAAACTATACCTTTTTTGCTATAGGTACTCTTCAACCACTCGTCGGTAAAAAATTCCTTCATAAATTTTAAGAATAAAATCTATCTCTGAATATTGACTAGCTCTTAAAAAACATTTCTTACAAAAAGAAAAACAAAATAACTTGAAGAATGTCCTAACAAAGCGTTTTGTATCTATAGAAAATTCGGGGACAGTATTCATACAATGTTTTGTATATAGTTAACAAAAATTAAGTAATGTTAATTTTGGGATGCTTCGAAAAATTTGTAACATAAATTTTTACGTATTTTATAAAAAGTATTTATTTTTTCAACTAAGCAAGTTTGACGTGAGTTAAACCTGGTTATGAAACTGACATTAATTTATTGACTTAGATTTAAAAAATTTAAATAAGTTTGTAAGTGGCTTACAATTTTTTTATTTACCAATAAAGGTAAAGAAACTTTATTATTAGATTTTTTCTATTGAATCTAACTTTGTATGTGACCCCTTAAATACGCTCCTTTGATTAAGTTTATTTGTAAAGGGCAAACAATGACGGACGTTTTTATATACTACTACAACAAAATTGGGATGAACAAGAAAAATATTCCACAATCCTACTAATTCTTTTGACAAAATATATCAACACAAATACAGTTAGTATATACCAGTTGTTGGTCCTAAATACTATTTATAGATCTAAATAACTTATTTATGTACATGAAATGTCCTTAAGATGTTTCATAAGGAAAATAATGATATGTTTTATAAAAATGAAAACCAAAAACTGTATTATGTTATACTATTTACTTGCATCGTTTCGGCACAAAATCTTCTACTTTATTAATATCAATAAAATAATTTATCAATAACTTTATGAAAACCCAAGAATATATAAAATTTTGCCCTTTTTCTATCAATATTCAATCCTAATAATAAACAAAAGTCAAGTACAGATAAGCGGCTGATTAAAGGTAACTATTTTACTGACAGTTAATGAAAATAATATCACAACAGTCATTAAATATGAGGATATCATTAACATTTTAATTATTTAAACAGAAATTATAATTATGTTTATCAAGTATATAATATAAATAATGTAATGTTGCAGAAAATTATATTAAAGATGTAAATTATTTAGTGGAACAAATTACCAAAATTCTTTAAAAGCTTTATTGTAATATTCAAATTATATATAAAGTTTATACTTCACAACGTTTACCCTTATTTAGTATAGAAGGATATATTAAAAGTTTAAGAGTGTCAGATAAATATATCTTATGAGACCCCAAAATTTTGTTAAGAGTTTTGTAGCTTCTAAACGACAAAAGTAAAAAATTTCGAACCCTGGACTTGTGATTTATTCCATTATTAAAAGAAAAGAGGTTTATGATGTAAGGGATTCGAATAATGTTGGCATCAAAAGCAACCTCAATTTAGTAACACTTAAGCTACTACTTCATTTGCGTGTAATGTGTTTGTGGTTGATATTGGATTTACTCTATATCTACATTATCGTTACAATTAAAACAGTTACACTTAAAAGTAGAATACTTCTATTGTGTGATAAAAATAGTTCTCTTGTCTCTGTTGAATCAGTAATAAGTAAAATAAAAATTATTTCGGGACTGATTTTAATATATGATTCATTAGTGTAAGCATAGAGCACTGTTTCTTTTGCCAAATTCTATTACAGTCGTTTATAAAAGTGCCACGATCACTTCAGTATTTTATGGAACCTTTCGACCTTAGTAATGGTACTTAATATTAAAAAAGGTGTGATTATTTACGTGTAGTAGAAATTAGACGTATTACTATAGTGCCCATATTTAAATTATTTATATTGCATATAGTAACTCTTAAATAAGATCACAGAAGTTATTATTCGTATGAGATGATATATTTCTTCATTAAATAAAAACTAAAATGATGAAACTAAATTTAACTTATTACTTCCGAGGATTTTTTTAGTTTGCAATTAACTGTGTAGGTACTATTCAAAAATGAGCATTACGGAGGTAAGATAAATTATTTTTAATTTAATCCCAATTCACAAACTAAAACAACATATCTTTTGGATTTGAAGTCCTCGCAAATAATATAACTGTTTATGGGTTCGTAAATGCTAAAACCCGTAGCGTTCGATTACCGTTTCTTTCCTCTATTTACGCGTCTCGGTATCGTTGTCGTCACGCGTCGTATATCGTGAATTTATTAGCACCACTACATCCAGTTACACCATAAAATCTCGAACAGCTAAGTTAGTCTCCAACAATTTATTTACCATTTTTATTAAACTGTGCATTAAATTTGAGTAAAATGACAAATTATATACATTTATAAATGATTTTATGTTGTTTATAATTTGTTTTGGATAAATAATATTTAAGGTTAGTTCAGAAAAATAATATATTTTGTGAAAAATATATTTTTGTATATATATTTTATAAGAATATTAAAACATCTATTTCATTTTATTTTATAACAGTCAAGTTCTGCAAAGAGATATCGGTTCTGTTATAGGTGAAACCTTATCAATCAATACTAAACAAATTGGTATTACTTTCAGTTATGACTGGAATATTGATAACTATCTGACATCGAAAATAAAGTACAAAGTGAAAATTTATTTGGTTAAGGTAATAAGAACGAACAACAGGGGTAAGGACTTAATATTCTCACTCGCTCTAAACAAATCTGTTATTCAACCTGTATGTATATAGGGCTGGAAGTACATATATTGACTACATGTTGAATAAAACTCAAACTGCATACATGTAATTAAACTCAAAAAATTGAGGATGTTAGTTGTTTAGTCATAAAATTGATATGCTATGTATTATGTTATTTTATACAAAATTTATGTTTGGGTTTTTCTCTTTTTAAAAGCACTCACAGTATCACTATATGGCCATCAATACCCGTCAGAATTATAAAACGCTGTTATTTTGATGCTTGGTCTTTGACTTGGTTCGATCTAGTTCAAATGTATAAATCCAATAGCATTTTTTTTACTTTCGGGCCAACTGACCCTTTTGATATTAATTGGAGGACTACTTGAGGCAATTCAAAAATATAAAAGAGTGATTAGAGGAGATAAATAAAGAAAGGAATTGTAACTAAAATTCAAGCCAATTTTCTCTTAGAATATGTTTTTGCAGTGTATAAAAATAAAGACATGTGTATTTTTTTTTGTTATTTAACAACAATTTTAAAGATGAATTTGACTATGACAAATTATAGGTAACTGCTTTTATTTGTGTTCACTCTGTCTCATAAAAAAGCTGCCGGTTAATGTAAAGTGCATTCCTAGATTTTAAATGCATAGGTTAGCATAGAAATAAAATACTTTTCTTTCTAGCGCATTTCTTGATAAAGAGAAATTTAAAATCATTTCTTTAGAAACTATCAAAATAAATTACAAAAATAATTTAGTTTCGAATATATTAACAGTTTACAAATAATTTGTTAATAAACGTAATAATATTAAAGTAAAACGTTAAAAGAAAAATATATCCTTATTACCGCTGGTGGAAGGGAATAACGAAGTTTTGTTGCAGGAAACATCTTTGCTATAAGATACCAATGACTGGCTGGATTTGAGAATAATCAATTATCAACCTTCTTTACGGCCTTGCTGCAAATAACGTAGGAAATGTATAAATAAATACTTCAACGCCAACAGATCGACAATCAGTGAAAGGTCTTGTCGAAACGGCCGTCAGCATAATTAACTGCTTAACTTAATTCTACTATTATAGTTGGGTCAACACAAATTTAATCAGTTAATAAAATAGCCTAAATAAATAAGCAATTAAAATGGGATACTCATTGTAAGCATATTACTGTTAATTTGAATTTTGCAGTGAAATTTTAAGCATATAGAGTATGGTGATAAAGATTAATTCAATTATAAGTAAAATATCTATACAACGTTCTTAATTGTATTACTTTAGGGACGAAGTTAAACAGCTTGTAGTAATGTTATATTTTTATTTGGTTGTAAGCAGTAATAATCTGGAAGAAATTGTTACTTAAGGAAAAGTTATTATGACCCATCAAAAAACTTTCCCCTTTCCTTGCTAAATTAAAAATGCTATTAAAACATTCTTTTTTGTCAAACCCTTTAATATCTTTTAATAACGATTCCAAATCAATTCTATTATTGAGATAACGGTATTTGTAACTTTTGAACTAAATAGATAATAAAATATCTTTTAAGAATTTAGTTATGCGTTTTATAATAAGATTTTAATTATTGGACATATTTTGAAAAACTCAGATATTCAAGTACACTATAAAATTAGGGAATCTTACAAATATGATGCTCCAACTTACAATATTCGCTACTGTTAATATGCTATATATAAAAAAAAAGACACAAGCGATAAGAATCGATTATTTTGCAATGATTTTTTTATATTAAAATTGTTTTACAAAGTTGTACATGGTTAGTTATGTATTAATTCGGTTGGATGTAATTTTTTATTTACTATAGAGTTTGTAATAAATATTAATTAGCTTATTCTAAAATCTATTACTGAATTTATAATATTGTTTGTGATATTTGCGATATGTTTTGATTGTAGTAGGTCATATGTTGAAAATGCGTGCATGCCATATCAGTTCCTTTGTTCATAGGGATGTCGCGATAATACAATTAAATGACCAATAAAATTTAAAAAACTGCTCAAATTTAAAAAATTGTTTATAAATAGCTGCGAATGAAGCGCTCAGATCTCATTTACTATATCTCTACCTGTATTAAATCGAAAATTAAAATACATTACCTTTCCTACACCAAAGAAAAAATTAAACCCCTAATCATTTTGGGTTTTATTTATTTAAATTTATATTTATTTAAACAGGCCTAAGCAAATTTTCAATGGGTTTTCAACTTTAACAAAGAAGAAACTGCTAGTACAATTAAAAACAAACACTTAACACACTACTACTTAGTCCCGGAATTGAATTTATTTGTTAAGAAAAATCTTATTTAATTTTCTTTTAAAAGACCGAAGATTTTTATTTTACTTCAACAGTAATGTATTGAAACCGCTTTCAGTCGCATAGATTGTTTTTTATAGATAGAAAAGAACAATTAATACTGATGTACGATTTTGTATCACAGAAAATTAATTTTACAAACACAAATCATGAACTATAATTTCGGTCGATATATTACGCAAAGTGTTGAAGATGCTTAAACCATAATTCAGGTAGGTATTTCTTTTTCTTTTACTAAGTTTTTGACATTGGTGAATGATGCTATTAATATTTCGAAATACTGTTATTACAACCGTGTTAATAAAGTCGGTATAACCAAATCCAGTTTATAAGAACGCTATTGAGTTCGTAATTGCTACATTCCATATTCAGAACGATACATTCCCTATCGAACACCAAAATTCCAAGTCTAATTCAGTACCCAAATTCATAGCAATCGCAAAGACAATGTGTAAACGTAAGCGGAAATTTCAGTAATCACTTTATCTCTGTATTGATTGACAATGGTACGTTTCTGGCACTATTTAAAGAGATGCGAATTGTTATTTAGAGAGAGAATTAAAAGCCTCGCCATTCCCGAGAATGCGTTTGTACAAAATAACTTATCCAAAAGGAATTGGTCTAGTTGTTACAGACATATTATGAAATCCAAAACCAACCATAGATAAAGTTAATGAAGTATTGAACTCGATTTTTGTATTGTCCTGATATGAGATACTCGTACATACATAACTAAAACTATAATCTTGATCGATTAAGAAATTGATGAATATTTAAATAGTATTTCTAAACTTATATTATAAACCAATATATCGGAAACGGAAATTATAAGAGAACAATCCGATCATAGTTGAATTCAGTATAATATATTATTTTTTTAATTTGTGGATACCGTTACAAGCGCTGAGTTTCCGTAGAAGAATAGTATGTTGATACGATATTGTGAAAAGGCTATAAGTTTTTGTTTTATAAAATATTTTTACATTTTATTAGTGTAAAATAATAACCCTTTATATGGTTACTGTTTACATAAGTCAAATGAATACAAACACAGAATTGCTTGGCCATTCTTATGAATTAATATAGCTTACAAATTATTAAAACTACAAACATGAATAATACATAAGGTTCTCGAGTTGTATCCCTTTTTTTGTTGTATAAGAGTCACTAGACCAGTAAAAATGAATTTCAGTCTTCAGGAACATTTACAATAACGCTGGGAATAATAAAAAAATATATATCTCAAGGAAACAAAACTCGATCTTGGAAGCGTGCAGTCAACAATAAATTAAATCAGCTTCAGATCGGCGGAGCGAACACATTATTCTATAAATTTATTTCCGCGATATGATTCCCATGGATTATTCTAAAGTTATCGTGTATTGAAATAGAATAAAGATATAACAAAATAAACAGTCATTCTTCTGATAAGCTGCTCACAACAATTGGATATTATGTTGGTTTAAACATTCAAACTAAACAAATCTTTTAAAATACAATAACTTGCAAAAGCAAAAATGTTGTGAGCTTAATATTATTTGTTATGACAAATATTATGATATTTAGATGCCCCTAGTATAATAATATCATAACTTTTTATGATACCCAAACCTAACCAATTGAATCATCAATCATTTTGAACGACCTTTAAGAAGCTTATTCATATTGTCGTTAGATGATATCGGAAATTGTTCTTGGTTAGACCAATAGTTTCTTGTTTCTTGAGTAGTCGTTATACATACATATATACACATGTAGAGTAGTATAGTAACTTGTATTGAGTATCTTTTTATTTCTATGATAGTAGAAGATTTTTGGCGTCGTAAATTATAAGATGTGATGGAATGTTTTCAAAAATGTTGTGTACCAATGTTTTGTAAACTTAAGGTTTTGTGGGAATTTGGAAAGCAGAAAATGGTAGGATATTTTTATTGAATGCACTATGGTTTTGTGAACTCTGGAATGATTACAGCATATTCTTAATTCGAATCCTACAATAAACCTATTATAGTATATTCACATCAACCTATATATTATCCACTCTAGTACGACAAAAATATAGATTCTACACATATATACTCGTAGTATATAAAGTATTCATAAAAAAATGTCAAGTATGAAATGCTGAAAATTAATATTCGAAGTGGTTTCGTTGTCGTCTATTTCAGATTTTTTTATACGCTTTGACAAACAATATTGCAATTGTTTCTTCAAAAGCCGTTATTGATGAGTTTTATAATACTTACACAAAATTATTTTCAATTTTAATTTTTATGTTTCTCAAAGGTTTGCTATTAATATCTCATACATTATACTTAATTAAATTATAATCATTTTATACGAACATAACATTTACATATATTTACCATAGAAAATGAATTTATTATAAAATTGTTCTCGCAAATATGAATGAATATTAAAATATAGGAAATAGCAACAAATCATTGCTTATTTAACATTTATTAAGAATTAAAATACATTAGTTTGAAATAAAAGCCGTGTTTGATAGGTGTATTAAAAAGATAAACAAAACATCGACTTAATAAAGCACGCCGTAAATATTAGTGTCCTAGTTTTATAGGTTTATTTATGTAAAAGAATAACATAGCAATATACAAAGCATTTCATAGAAAAGATTTAAACAGCAAATCAAATTCACAACAACCACAGTTTTTAATAAATTAAACAAAGTTTTCAAAGTGCCAGGCCATTTTCTGAGCGGCTTATTTCACTGAGTCAGAAGCGTGTTTTTCAGTAATATATGGATTTCATTTGCTTAAAAGGTTTATTCACGTGCCATTCCAAATGCATTTCCAGTGACTATGGCGCCAATTTTATGATTGTTATTCTATGATTGTATTACAATTAGCCTTAGTCTCTTTCACTCTTTTGGGATAAAAATTAGAGAATAGGTAGAAACACGACGTAATGGTCGACTTAAATAGAAATAAATTGTTTTCCTCTGATCACATGGAGAGTATTTTAACATTTTGTAAGACAAATGATTTTTCGTGTGAAAGTATAGCATTTCATTTACAGCTTTCAATTTGAGAAGCATGTATGTAAAATTGTGATTGTAATTCTATGAACTTGGTATTATTAAATTTATAACAATTATTAAGTATACAGAATACATATCTTTATAAATGAATTAAAAACTTCAGAAAAGTTTTTACAGTTACAAAGTTTTACAATTCTATTTCAGATTCACTTATTAAAATGAATTATTGTATATATACCACAAGTGAGTTCCTAATTGCTACGTTGACTTTCAAATTTGCAAATTCTATTTTCAATTTTGTAATGCAAAGTATAGAAACAAATAAACAATTATTTTCACTACAGAACTGTTATGTCACCATAAAAGAAAATTCCGACTTAGAAAGGTATTAAACTTATGTGCGGTTCTTTCAAAACTTGGTCTTCATAAAATGTGGGTGACCCCGCAAAACCACAAATTGACGAAATTGTTTATGAAAAGATTCAAGAACAAATTGAAAACAAAATATTTTAGAATCAAAGAACGTGAAGAATATTTAATTATCATTAAGGTTATTTATGTTTCTCTATAACTTTTGAACCAAATAAAATATTATTGTACAGAAAACCCTATAGCATAGGTTCACAGATGATAATCCACTTGCACAAATGTCTCTTTAATTGTCATAATTAAAGTCAGTTTTAATTTATTTTAAATGTGTTACACGCGGTAAAATAATATTAACATACTAACATTAATTTTGGTTTTGAAATTATTTTCTATTAAAAATACCATGTTTTGCAACGTTTAACGCCATTTTGATCGCTTTAATATTATGTAAGTAGACGCTTACGTTGTATAACACTCATAAAAAGTGAATTTCATTGCTATGCTTCCCAACGCTTCTGAGATTCCCTCTTCACTCTCATTAAGCTGTTATTACTGTAAAACATGAAGAACACGTGCACGGCTATATAAAATATTATGCATTCTATTATAAGGATATGATCCAGGGATGTATTACAATATCGTATAAAATAATATACTTAAAATAATAAATACTAAAATATACTTATTTTTCGGGAACTATCTGATGCAAGTGCGATTCTTTTGTAAATCTTCTTACTTAGTTTTGATACTCTTACTTTCAAAAGGATAATTTGTTTACATACTTGTATTTTTTAAGTGACACCCCTTAACTTAATTTTTGAATGTCAAGTCAAAATAAAATTTAAAGACTTCATTTGTAAAGGTTGCTATTTCTGCATGATAAAATCATTATTTTAATATGAAGTCCAATTTTGTTCCAACAATTATCTTATCAATCTTATTATTTTTACAGGGTAGAAAATGGACATACCTATGTAAGGAAGATTTTCATGTGATGTAAGTCTTTTAACAAATAATAAGTGAATGGAGAACAATTATAACGTGTAGTGTCTTTTTCATTTCGAATTTAATATATATTGTACATACATATATACATTTTTCAAGTTTTTATAAAAAAGTGTGAACCAAAAGTATTGTGATAAAAATGAAACGTTTTAATACAAATTTAAATTAGCAATTAACGGTAAGACATAAAAAGACAATTAGTTAATGAGATTACGATAGAATTTGTACACTTATCCCTTATATTGCTGTAAAACTTTAAAGCTACTTTTAAGAAACGCTTTTGTATTGTAGTTTTGTTTTATAACTGGATCATGTTATAAATTATCTCTTCTAGTAACTCAGTTTAAATACAGTATTAAATACTTTCTTTACAGTAAACAAGACCTTTTTATATTGAAGTGTGTTGTTCTTCACTATAACAAGTCGAGAAATTTATGTTTCCAAATATTTACATATATTCGGCCGTTCGTAATATATTTTCGTATAAATTAATTTGTGAAATATAAGTGAAATTATTGAAGAAGTGTGTTATCTCAAATTTTGAACATTAAAAAGAAAATAATGGTTTAAGTATATAATGTATAAAATTACTTAAATATTTGTTTTCGATACTCATTAAGTGCACAATTCAATTCGATTACAAGTTCCAGTTGTACTTAAATCTATACTTATTATTATCACACCACTTCATATTAAATATCCTGTTTGAATTATTAATTTTACCTACACTCATGATGTTTGAGTACAAAAGCTAGGTAGACTGAAGCGTAATTATTGAAAATTTAGTAAACATACAGTTAAAAAAGTTGTACTATTTATTTATTCTGCGATCTGAGTTTATGTCACAAAACTTTTGTTTGTTTCGGATTTTGCACAATTAGAGATAGTATTTACTTGAAATTGCAAATACATATGTTCAATCGAATTAGTCAGTATTTGTTTTAAAAATAAATATAAGTTAAATATTTTCTGACAAGGAAGAAAATATTTAATTTCATGTATCCAATGATATCTGGAAAAAGCATTATTTTATAAGTAATTTCGACATGTCAATCGGACGTCAGTCCAGCTGATTCTGGATATTTATTTCTTACTGTTCTTACTCACTGAACTTGGCATGAAATAAATAACAAAATATATTTTTTTATGATATTCTCGTCACAAAACGTTACTCGGTGTGATGGACGTTGCTAGGCAGCACCTCAACTGCTGTCAATCAACAGTTGTTACCAGACGCCTTGTTAATAAATTGTGATTTATTTTCTATTGTTTGGTTATATGTACTACTTATCGAAATCAATTAATGTTATTGAAAGTAAATGTAATAATTAATATGACGACTTGTAATGGGGTTTTATTTTATTTCAGTTTGATGTTGGTTCTCCTATTTAATAATCGTTTTCAAGAGGCCTTCCAGCGCTTTTTATTTTAAAAGCCCTTTTAAGTAATTTTGTGTTATAGAAAAATATTGTGTTTTTGTTTACTAAATGAACCAAACTAAATTAAACCATTTTCAAATAATCCAAACTCATTTATTTATTAATTCTAACGGCACGGGAAAGGTTGCGGTGTGTTTTTATTGAGAGAATTGATAAAACCCGCGTGTAAGGGCTTCAATATGGGTATGAAAAATATTTAAAGTTGTAATCGCTACAGAATTGATTATATTGTGGATTAAACGTCTATGATTATTTTTTATTTAATTAAAGGCTTTTCTTCCCTTATACTTTTTCCGTAATGTTATTGAATAAAATTACATTTACAGATATGTGACTTTTTGCATTATGAGATCTAAGATTTTCGCGAGTTTTATTCATTTAAATGAAATTAATATTCGTCAGATTTTCTACGCGTTTTTTATTATTTTAACCATATCATCCCGACTTTACAAATAACAAGACCAACTGACAGACATTTTCATCTCTTCAGCTGTCATCGGGCCGGAAACGTCGGGTATCTACATACTCGTAGTCAAAATAGTAAAAAGGCCTAGTAAATCCGAATATATTAGTTTTATTTATTAAAATCATCCGGGCGTGTCTCATCAACTTTAATTTAGATAAAAATATATGCTATTCCTAACCATGAAATGTATTGGGAAATCTAATCATAAAAAATCGCTAATAGGATATCCAGTGACAAAAGAAAAAAGTCCATAGCTTATCTGGATGGCATATTTGGAGGATATCCAAACCATTTGACACAATGCGACTAAATCTCCACTTTCTTCCCGAAAGGAAATGATGTGAGAAATATTCATGTGATCTTCCCACAACGTCAGCAAATACAATAAATCCATTGTATATAATAACTTTTAAAAAATATTGTCTGCAAGAGTTTTTGTTCTATAAAAAAAGATTTTTATTGCTAAACATTTTTATTATTTTTTTTGACTCGTCAGCTATTAAAATATTTCATAATAGAAATAAAAATATATTATTAATTACCAAGTGTCATCATTGTATGTATTTAGTTGACTTTGTATTGAATTTTTCGAAGTATAGAATATATGGTAATTGTGTTGTTACAATTTAATATTAGATTAAAAAATCACCCATGTAATTAATATTTATTTTATATTTTTTAGTACGATTTATCAATTAGTTTTTTGTGGACACGCGCAGATCGCCCACTAGCTCTGTCCCTATCATTCTCATAGAGCATCTATGAAAGTAATATATTAATCCTGGCGGCCCTGACAAGGATAATGGGAAATTGTTAACGAATTATTGCATTGTCATTGGTCCTTGAGACATGTGCAAAGTTTCAATTTAATCAGATGTCTAGAAACCGTTACATACATACAAACAGCCCAAGCTAATATGTATAAGCGTGTTAAAAAAATACATTATAATCAGTAATACATATAATGAACGGAAATTTATACCAACTTAATTTTTTTAAATAAACATATTGTAATTTACATACTATTTCACATTGCGCAGTTTATAATTCTGATTCATAAAACTTTGCCAGAAATTTTCTTTTGGTCATGCAGTCGTTTTTTTTTATTAATTTAATTTAAAACTCATTTAACCACATATTATATATTATATTCAGGTATATTTTGGCTTTCTTATAACAGATTTAAACAACATTATATTAACTAAATTATAAAATTGATTTACTGACCTTATAATATGACATCCTTAAAACTGTTCCACCCAATTAACGTTAATTAACTCTTAATTAGCAACATAATTATCTTTATGAAAATTATTAACTATTTTATGTACATAGTTGTACAAATTCACTTGATATTACTACAATAGAAACTGAAAAGGATGGGTCATGAGAATCCTATTTCAAAGATAAAGAACCCATTCAGTTAAACAGATTTCCAGTGAGACGGAACCAGATATAATAATTTATGATTATTATTAAAATAGTTCTTGACTGACTTTGGCATAAAAACAAATAAATTCATGATTAAGTTGTAACGGAAGGGTTTAGGATATAAAAGTTGGTAGATTTTGCGTCCATTTGATATTTCCTATGAGGAAGATTCCTAAAACCACCTTTTTATCACTTCTGTTATTCACTCATAAGAAAACAGTGAAGTATATATTGTTTAAGCAATGTTTTAATTCGAAGTGATGTTAAGGTCACTCTCATAAATATGATTTTGATTTTCAGGGAAAGGATTTTGATGATTCTCTTATTCTTTTTGTACTTACTACCCATTTAATGTAATAGGTCTTGTATATAAACATAAAGTTCATCAGTATTATGTTTTGTAAATACTTTATTAATAAAATCCATATCAGTATCGAAACGTGAAGAGTAATTTAACTTTTATGCAATTTTTTTTTATTATTTGTAAAGGGTTTTTACCTTTTCTTTGATATTTTCTGCCGTTGATTTACTATTAGAACTTTTCAACTGCTACTTTTTATACTGAGACTTTCTTTCAAAACACCTTTGTACTTTTATTATTCTATTTAACTCTACTTGATATTGAATTATGTTTACTCCACTACCAAGATAGTGTTTACGTTCAGCATAGGAAGTTACTGTCGAATGAAGATTTAACATTTTGTCTGCTTATTTATTTTCTTAAAATAGGTTTTATATTAATTTTACCCATTGTGGTTAGAGAGATGTGAATTGTATTCTTAAATTTCATAAAAAAATCCTATTCAAAGATTATAATAATATCAATTTATTTTTTGATCTCTTGCTACTATCTAAACTTGCCTTTTTATACAGAAAAAATGTCTTAATTTTAATTTAATGGGGAATAAACGTGTATTAAACTATATATATACGAAATTGTATTTGTATTGATCAATAACCGATAGTTTTATCCTTCGTTACTTTAGTCATGTAGTGTCGAACATACAACCAACTGCATTTTTTTAAATGTTTGTAATTAATTGCAGTTGAAAAGTTATTAGTTATATACAATAATTAATAAATACCACTTTGTTTTCCAAATATAAAAAGGATTTAGGGGGTTTTGGGTTTTCATCCGGAATATCCATTTGATCATTTATTTTATTGTCGAAACATCGCGGATGTTTGCCTCAGGGTTTTATCTCTTGGACCGCCCACTCGTTAAACCTATAGGCTTATACATAAAAAGGATTATCTTTTTATATTAAAAGAAAAAAAATCATAGACATAGTTATTTTAAAATAAATATAATAAATATTCCAAAGGAAATCTATTAACGTCTGATTTCAAAAAATACGAGGATTAGTATGATTAGTAATGATCGTTATTTTAGTAGCGTTTCCCCTGAGGGTCCATTAATATGCCTAAATCAAGCGATGTGAATTTTTAGTCTCGTTTATGAATAAGGTCATAATAAAGTTTATTGGAAGGATTGAACGATCGAGGAATGAAATTCTAATAAAGTTTTGAGTAGATTTAAGAGTAGCATTAATTTAAACCTTGATAAAAACTACATTACAAAGAAATTTTACATACATTTCTTAGTAAATTTCGTGTATGTTTGATTATTATTTAAAAATATAACCTGTTGGGAATCTGAATTAATCAAATAATAAACTTTTGTCAAAGAAGATACATGTTAAAATTTTCAACAGTTTTACCATTATTTATTTTATTACACTCTCATTTAACATGATATAATATTGAAAACAATTGAAAACAGAAAAAATAAACAGAAATAATTTGTCTGTTGTATTTTAGTAATGAGACACAATTTATAGAAAATGGTTTTTGATTATGTTATATATTTACAATGTTGATTAATACAAATGACCACATACCTGAGGGTATTTTAAATACGGGTCAATCATGGGATTAAAATGATAATCTCTAACCACATTGTGTTTCGTTTTTGATAAATTTAATGTTCATTAACAATTCCCTGTCAGAGTATGGTCAAAATATCCGTTTTTTTTTCAAAGCATTATTTTTATTATACTAGTTTTTTTAATGTGACTATGATTAATAAGAATGCTATTATTTTGCAATGCAAAAGCTTTATTTTTAGATAACTTCCACCACATAGTTTATGGGAACAAAAATCTTACAATGAGCAGAATATATGTATAAGTGATTTTAATATAGTAGGAAAAAGGGTTTCTGATATACCTTTCAGGTCCTATTTCCAGGGACTGGTAGTTTTAGAATAGCGGTTTTTCAATTTATTTTAATATACAATTTATGGTTCTTTACTTTTAAAATTTACACATAATATTTAACAAAAAATTACATAAAATGCAAAAAAAAAAACATATTGCTAATATTTCTTCAATTTTTTTGTAAATATGTATCTACATTTCAATCTTGTAGAAAAATTATCTGGTTTTCTCTGCTTGACCGCAGTTGTTTTCTTTTTTTTTATATTGAGAAAAATGGTAATTTGAGATAGATTTAGTCTTGTGTATATTGTATTAAAATGAAACTCCATCACACTAACTCATAAAATCATAACATCATATTAGAATCCCTAATAGGATACCCAGTTACAACGGAAAATGTCATAGTTTATTGCTGTATTACATTTGGAGTCCATCCAAGCCTTTTGCCACAGGATAACTAAGACAAAATTTTCCTTTCAATGGTAAACTATCAATGGTAAACGTGGACTATATGGTATCTTAAATGAATATGAGACATGTGTTTTTTCTGTACTTTGAATATATTTATACATATATATGTACATGACTTATACAAAAAAATATAAATAATTTCTGAAATAATTTTAAATCATGATGAAAAAGATTTTTTTTTTGCAACTTTTATATACAATAATAGGCAATTTATTAAAAACACAAAAATATTAACAAATATTATAATCATAAAAAACAAATACAAATCTAACGAAAGTAATGAGTTACATTTTACTTAAGTAAAATATTTTTTCAATTTTAAAATTTTCTACAATCACATAGACTTTGTAACGATTACCATAAACTATAAGGAAATATTATAAGGTAGAATCTGCAGAATTTCCGAGCCATTGAAACATCAATTGATACTTGCCTTTCTTTGGTATAAAATATAAGCTTTTCAAATATTGAAAATCCATTAACATTTAAAACAATTTTTTTAATATGTCGGTAGGGATGATTACGAAAATGGATGAAAAAAAAATACATTAGATAGATTTAAAATTCAAACATAAATATAGTATGGAGAATTTACAGATAAGAACAGGATTTGTATCTACGACCTCAATAATGCCCTGTTCCAGGTGCATTGTTTCACTGGAACTTGATAATCCTGGGATTGCGAGTTCGAATCCTGCTTTCGTAGATGAATTTTTCATTCTATATTTTTTATTTGATTTTTAAGTCAGGTTTAAGCACAACTTTTCTTTAATATTTAATATGTAAATATTAAATACACCAATATGTAGTTACATTATTTTGTAAACCGCTGTGTTATTTTCATACATGAAATTTTTCTAAATTAATTAACGTTATTAATCATATATTTTTATTACATTAATAATAATTCTGTTCCATGGTATATTTTTTAAATCGTTTGTTGCATGATGATATTTACCGTAACTTGTTGTATATAATTTAACTAATAATGAAATTGCACAAATACAATAATTAATTATTATCAAGCTCATTTATTTTTTCACAAATTACTTATTTTATAGTACTAATATGAAATGATTATGTTTATTTTGCCTTCATATATTAGAACTATATTTTAGATTTATAAAAATGTTTTAAATCTTAAAATTAAGTCATTTAAGTAACATGAAAATAGTTGAATTGGTTGACTTTCGTTATATTTTGTGGATGACTTTCTCTGACGAAGAATGAATACAAAAATATATGTATCATTTCGCAGCAAGTCCAAAAAGAGCGAAGAGATTTATACTGGCCTCTCTTGGTTAATTAAGTGTTATGAAATCATTTTTGGGTAATTGTCGTGTTTTACAACGCCATTAACTTTGTACTTGTACTCTCAGACGATTAATTAAAGATTACTTTTATCTGATTACGTATGATATAATTGTATATATTTTGTGTCTCTTGCTTATATATTTTTTTCAAATCAGTTTTCTTGAGAATTTTTTTTCAAAAGTTATTTAAGGGCCTCAATATATTCTGATAGTTAGTTTAGAAATTATTTACAACGGTGGCATGGTGCATAAATTTTATCTAAGCATTTTACAGCTCCATAATTCAATTTATGAACGCAACACTTTTTTAAAATGAGCTGCTTAGTATAAAGTGGTGTTAAGGGAGATGAAGGTGGGAGTTCGGATTTTACAGTTTTCTAAGGGTATATATTCTTAACGTCATAAAACTTAATCTTGCTAGTTTTATAAATATACTAAAGCGTAAATTCATATTGTATCAACTATGATACAGTATGAAGCAAGATGGTTACCAAGTCGTCCTGTTTAACCAGGTCTACAGTGTACAAATGGCGTTTCTTACAGTATTTTCAAATAACAACAGAAAGTTCTTAAAGTCTGTCTCGATGGGATATTTGGAGGAAATCCAAGCTATTTTGTGACAAAGCGATTGAAATGACACAGTTTTCCGAAGGTAAATTATATGAAAACAGATTTATGTGTAGGTATTCGAAGACAGTAGTATAGAATATACAGTAGTATAGAAGACAAGATAGTATACGATAAAAATTAGTGACGTATTTTTATAAAAGAATAATATATGAAGAAATAACTGAGTAATATGACGAAGTAAATATGTATCTTTATCGTATAAACTTAATTTTATATAAATTATATATTAGTGTGAAAATTTATGTTATGTATTGATTTAGAATGTACTACCATAATCTAAATTCGGAAGTGTATATTCAAATAACTGTATATACAAGAATGCAATAAAAGTCACTAACCAATTAACGGGATGCCCGACGTTTCAGGAGTGCCATAGTTTAATTGTGTGCATCCCATAACAAAGTGATAATGATTAACAATCGATTTTTGTTATGATTAAGTAATGATATAATATTCTATGACTTATAATATTTTACTTATCAAATTATCTAGCTTAATTAATATTTTTACATATTTATAATGGAACAAAAAAATAAATTAAAGATTTTCCATATGAAAGAGTTTTTATTTTATTTGAATGCACTGAAACGAAAAAAGTATATATTTTAATTTAAAACTTTCACTTTCAGCTTTTTATATATAAGGATATTTTATTACGTAATCTTAATGATATAAAATAATATTCTGAAACTTATTAGTTTTAATAATTTAATAGTTCAAAACAAACACACGAAGTAATTTAATTTTCTTATTTTGTTTACAACTAAATCCCAATTAGACAGAATAATTGAGATATCATCTAATAATCAATAAACCGCTTCATTTGATACCTATACTGTAGCAGTCCATTAAAACTAAACATGAGTTGTCATCAATATTTAAGTTATTTACAAAACATCAAGACTATTCGTTGGAGACATTTAGTTCGAAATATTATAGAGAGATCGAACTTAAACAAATTACATAAATACGTATGTATATCCATTGCAAGATAAATTAAACCTTAAAAAAACAGTTTTTTAGAAGGGATATAAAAAATGTGGCATGGCAAAAAGCTTTTGAGGACTGCTAATATCCGGCTACGGGTAAGTTCTTGTTTTTCTCTTCATGGCGAAGTTGACTGTTGAAAAACTTCTTAACTACAAAGAGAGAGTTGTGGCCTCCTCAGATTGGTTGCCGGAATTGTTGCGACGACTTTTAAGTACTCCTAATTTCTAGTTCGGAAGTTGCGTGGGTTGTCTATATAAAGATATCTAAGATTTCACGAGTACACATTCAAATAAATCTGTGTTTTTTAATGTTTATGCTTATTTAATTATAATTTCCAAATAATCTTTAATTTTCCCAAAATGGTAAGTTACGAATAATTTAATAATTATTTTCAGATTTCCTAAACGATATATTAATAGAGAAAATGGAATAAAGGAAAAATTGTGTCTTAAGAACGGAAAAATTTGAAAGTTACAAAAGTTGAAAAAAGTATATTCATGGACTCTGTAATAAAATAAAAGTTAAAAGAATATGAGAAATTAAAAAATATTTAGTCGATTAAAAGCAACAACAACTAGTTACAAGTATGTGACAATGAGGAAACAATTTATTAAATTCGTAATCTGTAGAGTCCTGTTTCACTATATTACATATTGTATTGCTTATTTTGCACTGTTTCCATAAGTTTATCCAGACCCAGTTCATATAAACGGTGGGGCAAATTTGAGTTTACATAGGTGTCAAGATTAATAATCCCTATTCTAGTTTTCTAAAATTGTTTGAAAAAAAATTTGCCTACCCAAGTGGTTGTACAAAGTGGTTTTAAATGTTTCTATTCAACTGGTATACAATAAGAGGTATTGAATTCCAATCCTAGCTCGTTAACATTGCATTAGGGCATGAAATACAGCTTTCATTACGATGAAAGCCGTTATAGTTAATGTGCCGATCGCTGTGGTTTTTTTGCTTTCATAAGATATTTTCCAGTTCAATAATATCTTGAAATACTTATTAACAAGAAGGTTGGTTTTCAATTAGTTTAACCATTAAACCAAGCTATTGTCATGAAATAATATGGCTTATTAAAATATTTTCAAATTTTTTGGAAAATACATACGAGCAACTTCATTTAGCTGTTTTCAGCCATCAAGCATTACCAGTATCAGGTACCAATCTAATTTATAAAAGTTGTGATTAGCACTATCACTGATTTTATTATATTTTTAGTTTATTTAAAAAATAAATATTTACAATAATTTAAATTCAACAGGAATTTGTATAAGCTTTTGTACGCTTTTGTGTGCTTGAATTTTACTGAAATCGTATTGTGTGTTTTTGGAATTATAAAAATTTAAAAGCTGTATTTCACTGTAATGAATCTTTTAAATGTACATGATATGTTCATTTATAATATTATGTATTTTTATTGTTAGAAAGAAAATAAAATATAAAAGCAATATCAATGTGTATCTTAGTTTATATTAAAAAAAGTATATTAAATATTCCCACACCTTATATGATATTTCGAACATTATGTTAATAGTCAAAATACTTTAATCTTTTCTCTTTTAAATCACAAGAAGAATTATATACTGGATTGAATTCGTTTATACAGATTTTAGTGTCTAATTGTAAGTTATACTTTTGCTAAAACTGTGAACAGAGAACACAATGTAAAAGAATTATTAGGATTTTATCGTGAATTTTTTAAATACACAAGTTAAGTCTGAAAATACTTTTTCTTTTAAAACATGCTATCCATAAAAAAAATTAAAATCATTATAATAATATTAAATATTTACCGAACTTAAATATTCTTTCTCTTTAATATTTGAATTCTGCATCGAACCATCTTTAAGGAAGATTCACAGATTCATTTAACAATCTTCAATCTGTTAATTCTTATATAAAAGAACTTTCTTTAGAAGAAAGATTATTCAAATAAAATCAACCTTTTTATGGCTCCATGGATTGATTGTATTTGACATCTCTCCTAGTCTTTGAAATAAATTATAATTTTTCCTACAGCTGAATCACGTATATATTTTTTTCATCTCGTTATTCGGTACCGTGTTAGCCAGAGAATTTTTGGTATTCGTCGTAGTTGAAGAAATAAAATATTTCTTTTTTTATTGTTTTCCACACGAGTCACTTAATACAAAAAAAAAAATAAGATTGTATCCTTAACAGTGGCTTCAAGCTTTTTATGTAGGTGGCCAAATTAATTGTGTGATTTTTATATTAAAAAATATATATTCTTCGCAACAAATTTTTAATCTTCTGTTATAACAATCATTCAAAATAACATAATAAAACACATAATCTTAAATATTTGTGAGGTCACAGCAGCACTGAAAAATTTCATTTCTTCAATGCCATTTCCTTATATCGAATAATAAATACAATGATTTAAAATGGAAGTAAGATAACATTAAGTATTACAATATTTTCGACATTCTGGACAGTACCAATTTCCGTCAGGTGCTGTTACAATACCGACACATTTGAAATGATACCATTGCAACGTACATTTCGGTGAATCACATCCTATCATCGGCGAATCGTTCTCGTCCTTCCCACAAAAGCAGTACGACGTATTGACTTCACTATCGTCGATGGTACCATCCGTTGGCAACACATTGCACAGATGGGCGGCGTAGCGCCATCTCTTGAGTCCGCACTTCTTACACCATAAGCTTTCAGTACCGTGCCGCCAATACAAATGTGCTACTAGGTCATCATATTTATAGTAAAACATTGTACAACGACCACATCTATAAACTGTGGTTTCACCGCTAATTGGTTGATTCATACTCGTAGTTGCTTTAATAACGTTTAGATTTAATTTGTAGTAGTTCAATGAAACGAGATGAGCTGTTACATTAAATGTGAAATATAAATTATCACACGAGTATTTAAATGCCTTTAAAAAGGATTAAAAGGGTGGGGAAGCTCATTACTACATAATTAACAAATTAAAAAAATGATAATAAGCAAATATTTATACTTGACGATTAATTAGGATTATCATTAATAATAATTAGTTTATGAGTTACTAATTGTCCTAATTATACTACTAGTTACTTAATTATTTCTAACATGTAATTTGTATTGTTCAGAATATAAAAGTACAACTATCATAAATATATACACTTTTAGGAATGTTTTCTTAATAGTCTTAACAATAATAATAACATCATTATTTCTAACTACTTATTTTGTTTAAATTGTATGTATTAATTTTTTTTATAACTATTTATTGTTGGTAGTTCAGTCATTTGTTACAAACAATATAAATATCCTTTTTAAATATAAAAAATAGAATAACAAATAGGTTAAATTTATACATTTTCTGAGCAATTTTTTCAGAAAATGTAAATGTTTACGAAAATTGAATTTTATATTGTAAATGTGTAGCATATTCCCCTCGGGGGTTCTTATAAGAAACTAGATTCTGCTTTGAATAGACGTTCTTATCATTTCAAGTTGCAACAGAAAGAATCGACTTTACTTCAAGCTGTAAAGTTAGAGTCTACTTTGAACAATACAGGTATTATTCAAAGACATCCACTTTACGTAGCTTATTAAATGTTAAAAAGTAAAACAGTTTTGTTTCTTGAGAATTTTTATAGCGTTCAAAGTTTTCTTGTTTCTTTTGGGTGCTAATCTCTTTAGATAACATAATATTTGCTATAAAAAATGTGTAAAAATTTATTCCCCCTTTTAAATAAGGTTTGTAGCCGTCAAAACCATTCAAGGAGTTAGAGTTCATTGGGTGGAAATAACAAAAAAGATAAAACTGTTCTCTCGGAAAAGGGATATTGAAAGAGGTCAGATATATTCGTATTCAAGGCAAACGTTGAGGCGTGTTCGAGACAGCGGTTATTCAATGGTTTGGTTGGCCCTGTTAATATTCAGTGTTACTAGATCAGTTAGCTTCCTCCTTTTTATAAGTATTTTTTATCATATACATTTCATTGTGCTAAAGGTAATATAATGAAAATTATGTTTTTAAATGAACAAAATATAATATGTATAGTTATTATTAAGTTACATCTACCTAAACCTTCAAGTATGGAGTTATCTCAATATAATTACGTTTTAGATTTACTTTACTTTATGAAAATACAATTTATAAAAAAATTCAGATTTTTAAAATTTTATTTGATTGTTAAATGTGTTTTATAAATTCTAAGTGAAGTTAGTAAATAAACTTGCGATCATTATCAATTTAAGTAACATCTTTATATCAAACGCTTGCGGCAACTACATAAATTTATTACTAAAATACAAAATTTTTCTTTAAACCTATTAAAAATAAACTTTTTGCATTGACGTTCGGTCTAGAAATTTAACTAAAATGTCATTAAAATATCAATTTGAAAAAATCGAATTTATTATTATAAACAAAATTTTTTTTTTTTAACATTTAACAATAAAAGATTCATTAATTCAGGGAAATATAGTCATCCTTGAACTCAAACCGGCTAATTTTCAGAGCGTGTGTAATGGACTGAGTCATTTCCGTACAAAGCAGTGCTAATGCGCGCCCGTCCGTTGCACTGACCCGCAATTATATTTGCATACGGCCATCCTGTATTCGGACATAAATGATACGTAGAATCCAGACAAAAGGTTTAAGCCAATGGAATTTGTATGACTGTTTAGCTCTACTGTTCCAAGCCTGGCTTTACATTAGATACGTGAAATGATGTATGAGATGATCCTGTGTAATGTATATTTACACCAAAATATGCAACAAATTTTACGTAAGCCTTATGTGTTAGTTAAACTCAATATTATTAATAAAATCGTAAATGAAGGACGCGAAGCAAAATAAATTATTTCACATGATGTTAATACTCTTGAATTTGTTTGTCAAATATTACCATAAAGCAATCAAGGCTTTCCAATTCGTAAGAAAATTCAGGTAGTGATTATTTTATGTAAAAAAGTATTTGATTCAGATCTAGGTATTATTGATTCAAAGTCTTTGAAATGATAATATAAAATGATAATATCACATTCATTATTATTAATAATAGCTTCTTGGGGGAGTTGATTCAAGTAATGTTAATAAATATGCTAATACCGGCGTCCTGGATTTTCTTAAATCTTCATCTTTCATATATCGGCAAGGTAAGTAAAAAAATTCCTTTAATGTCACACTTTATCAAAAATGTGATTAATGATCCAACTTTAATATGAAAATAAATATCATAATACGCCATTAAGGTGAGAATGATAATGTGTTGTTAAAATTTAAATGGATGTTCCAATATTGATGATGCTTTAAATTAATACCATAGCATACCCTTCGTCTCAGCTAATTCAACAAATAAGGACATGTTTCACAAAGATGACGGCTTAATGAGAATTGAAGTGGGAAAGTTACTCGCTTCAGGAGCGCTACGATGAAATTTGCGTTAAATGCTTATTTACACGTGTAATTACATCATAAATTTATACTTAACTGTTAGATATATACTTGCCAGTGATAAATTAGGGAAATGTGACTTTTAATTTATTATAATTATTCAATTTCTTGTAGTATACTGATATTTTAATTATCAATTTCATAGTTATATTCCTACTACATTCAGTTTGTGGTTTGCGGTAGTAATTTTCACTAAAGAATCGAAATCGAAAATGTGTTTAATTAATTTAATTTAAAACATGTAAATTTATTAAGTTTCATATTATAAATAAATGCTGGGAGATACATAACAAGTAAAGCTTTACGTACATTTAATGATTTTAATTTAATCAATTGTAATATTTATTTCATATTCATATTTGTTACAATATTTTGAAAGTATATTGAATTTATTAAAGGAATCAAATAGAAAAATTTTTGCGATACTTTTTACTTCTTTTAGCACTTAATGTTACTCGGAATGGAACGAAAATACGAAAAATACTACCTCTAAGTCACCAATTGGATCTATTGATCCAAGTCTAGTTTCAAATTTGTAGAGCGGTGTAAAATCGACACGGAGTTGCATTGGCACAAAGCACCATTAATACAAGCTTCTTCGTTACACTACATTGTATTTAGCAATCATTTTCAAACTGTAAAACTAGTTTTTTTTTCATCTCTATTTTAATTTGTGCATATTTTTAATAGAAATGGCTTTTTATTTACAAACTATTTTTTTATTTTATTAATAATAATGGTTAGATACTGTGAATTGTTTTGAATTTATCATTTGACACGTTAATTTTAAGAGAAGGCTAACAGTAAAACTATTAAATAGATCCAAAATAAAAGATCGCCTATTAAATTTAGACTCTAAAATTTTTTTAAAGGTAAAGAAAAGTGCCAATGTAAAATTAATTGAAATCGTTAACGTTATCTCAAAAAACAACATAGTACGTTATTATAAATAAAAATACTTATTTAGTTTTTGATGTCAGTAATGACAAATTAATGTTAAACAAATTAAATATTCAACAAATTCATGAATATGACTATAATAATCATGAATAAAAAAATATATGTTAGGAACATACATACATATTTAAACAAAGTCCGTGTGTACACATCATTTATTTGTTCAGTTTGAAGTGCCCACTTTATAACATTGATTTATAATTTATCTATGATATGCTTTGATTCTATGAAACTATCTGTCATGTTGACTGATTGATACAACATGAGAAATATACAAGCTTTGTTAAGTTAAACAAGTAACATTGTAATTTTAATGTTCAAATTAATAGGAAGTGATGAAACAATAATTTCTTACGTTGTTTCTCTATTCAGCTGAGTTTTTTATTATTTATTAATTAGAAAGAATTTGTTTCTAGTATATGTAAATAAAAATAACTCTTTTAAGATCAGTTTTACTGACCACCATATTATCCAAGAATAAATTAACATATATACATATAAATATATTAAATAACTACTGTTATTTTTTTACTACGAATGTGAAATGTACCAGTCGGTCTTATATCAGGGAATGAGATCGCACTCCACTCTATTTTCGGTTACTCGTGGAGCTGTTTCCGTACAAATGTTGCGGACTATTTTATTTGTACGCAAATTCGATCGCTCGTAACACCGAGCTTGATGGAGTCGGGGTAACGACCGCACTTCGTTTGCTCAACTTATGAGCTTCATTTCCTCCACCATCTCTGTCCTGTGGACCGTCCTTATTTAGATCTTTTACGTTTATTACAGATTTTATATTCCGTGTTTGTAGTTTTTCGCTTTCGTTTATATATTTTGGAATATACAGTTATATATATTTCGGATTTTATTTTTATATTGATTAGAAAAAGTACATGTCTTATACTTTAGTTTAATGCCCAAGTAAATTTTATAAATATTTAACTATTCTGTCAACTTTTCGTTCTTTTCATATTCTGTTTGGTTCAGAACGTTTCATAGTTTAACTGAGTTTTTATATTCTAAAAACAATTTGTTTTGTTCTCTAAATATTCGAATCGTTTAAATAAAAAACTATTCAAATGTACAAAAATATGTAAATTAAATTTTATAGAAATCAAAACAAGTAAAATAAAATTAGCTTTTCATCGTAAAGAAAAGTTTCAAACAACCTTATACTAAGTTGTAACTAGTTTTTATTCATACCTAAACTGAGGACCAAGTCCAGACGGGGCCCAAAAGGAGTTAAAAGTAATTTAAAGTTTTGATTTGATCTGAATCAAATCTTGACATCCCAATAAAATCGTTCACATCACGTTCTACTTTGTATGGTAAACAAGTAGCGGAGTCGATGTAAAATAATACAGCTGTTTCTAGTTCATTACGTGCTTCGACTTCAAGAAAGTTCCTTCCTTCGAACATATTGAACATTTTAAAGTTGTATCGATTAATAATGAAAATTTAATTAAGTTTTTCATTGCATATTTTTCGCAGATATGCAAGGAAAAATGTCCCGGAAAATTCTTTTTGCGTCATTTTAGTTTGTACTTTATTTTAATCATATTTCCGATAAGAAACTCGTAAGATTATTATTTTATTATTTTAAACCATTCCCAGTCTTCAAACAATACTTATCCCGTTTTGATTTATATTTTAATTTCATTATATTTATGAATTATTTCGATATAGAATTAAAGGATATTCGAAAACCTTTAAATTATATTTTCTTATAGTTAAATAAATTTAAACTTCTTAATTTTTGAGATTAACATGGACATCTTCCACATCCAGACCGCAGTTATACATGTCATTCGAGACAACGCTTTAACATCGCAATCGCGGTCTGCCCCTTCGAACATATAACAAAAATATATATAATATAATTCTTCATTCACGATTAGGACATCAAAAAACTTGTGACTTCTGGAATTTGGAAGGCGATGTTATCTACTTATATAACACTTATTGTACATATATATCTACAGTGCTATGTCAACATAGCTTTTATTTCAATAATAGTTTTATAAAACAAACTGTCTAACTTTTTATAACTTTATCTAGAAAAACTGTAAAATTTTTAATTTTTTTTTACAACTCCAACCATTTTAATTATAAACCAAAACAAAATAAAATGCAATTTATTCTATACACAGATTAAATCCTCAAACTTGTCACCGAAATAAGGTTTTTCAAATGACCAATAGTTATCACACTATATTAATAATAAAATAATTTTTGACACGCCATAAATACATAGTTAAAAATAACAAACGAAAAAATCATTCAATCCGAGAAATGCTAGTTTTTAATTGCAATTAGACTGTTCATAATAATTCACAAAATATATATGGTTAACGTATTTTCACAAAGTTTATCAAATGTTAATGGGTAGATAACCGATGCAACTTTGCGTGAACATGTATGTTACATTGATTATACAGTGGAATAGATAAACTTTCCACAGAAGTTTGTTGAACATAAATATAACCTATTAGTCTAAGCTAATACATTACACAGTAATCATTAAATGTAAATATTTTTATTGTTAGTAAGCCGACAAACTGAAATTATAAGTATATATTTAAAACTAGTTAACCCGGCGGACTTCGTACTGTCTCAATAGACATAGGATATTTTTTTTCAGTTTACCTTTAAGCCATAAATCTCCGTGTTCTGAAGTGGGACAGAATGATTGACATACTAGTTAGTTGTCAAATCTAATGTCAAAAAAACATTTGTATGGGAAATAGAAAAGGGCTGTTTTTAGGATTTTCCCAGAAATGATTCAATTTTTCTGCTTTTATACTTTCCCTGAACCTCCACAAACATTTTAAGACTAAGATAAGATAAATCCGTTCAGCCGTTCTCGAGTTTTAGTAAGACTAACGAATAGCAATTCATTTATATATATGTATGTATATATATATGATATATGATGATAAGATATAAGATGGATAGATAGATATAATGACATCTTTATATTTTGTTGAGTTAGTGTACCTCTTCTCAGAAAAGTCTAATTTTATACTTTAAGATAAAACATTTTATTTTTTAACGTCACCAGCATCGACATTGAGAAAAATCTTCATCATAACTGGGGAAGTTGAGATGACTTGAGGATATAAAAAAAATCTCTTTCTATTCTAATAGAGTCGTACGTGTTTGACGGTACTATAACTTAATTTATGTATTATTAATAATAAATTATTTAACAATAGGGACGAGGTAAATTTTCCTCAAACTTAAAGTTTAAATGATGTGAATTCGGTATGAATACGAAAAATACGTTGATAGAGTTTAACAATTCATAGCTGCTCGACCTTCCAAACTTTTTGTGAAGTCAGGAAAAAGTGTGCTAGCGTAATATATCATGGTTTTATAAAGAAATATCCAGAGCAAGACCAAGCAAATCCCCGTATCGTGAAGTTAATACACAGCACATTTGGAACTTGAAGTTTAAATTCAGTTAGAATTTTGCCAGTCTTAAATTTTCATTTCTATTAAAAGTATACTCATTTTCAATTTTCATATGAATGTATGTATGTACTTTTGTCAACCATAAACAAGGATCACTCGATAATATGAAATATACCTTAATTACATTTTTGATCCAAATGTATGCATTTTTTATATATAAAGTAATTTTATATTTGAACTAAAACCAGATGCAATCCTCAAACTTTTGTATATTTCATTAAGGGTTTTGTTAATTTGGTAAGGTTTGTTTAATATGGATGACATATTCTTTATTATTGTAGTTTAAAATAAATAATATCTAAAAGGAAAACTGATATCGGAAATCAATATTTTAAAATATTTTTTATTACATTAAACTAAATGAAATGGATAACTGTAAGTTTGAAACTTTATTGTAAGAGTATTTGATACTAAATGCGGTGTTTCAGCAAAAAGAAGATACACGAGTTGCAGAAACGGGGATTACCTCCGGATTGTAGTAAAGCTCGGAACTAAAACGTTCTTGTGGAACCATTGCCTCGATACTACCCTACAAATGTTCAAAAAGAAACCTATTCCACATACTTCTTATTGGTTTTTAAAAACAACAAAGCTTCAGATAAAATTAGACTTTTAATTGTTTCTGAGTTTCTTTATTTAGGATCTTTAATGAACTTTAAGAAATGCAAATCTATGTCATGTATATATGATGTCATAATAAAATATCTTTTTTACTTTGGATCAGCTACTTAACTATATGTAAAAGTGAAATATTATAGAAATTGGATTTATGTTTTGTAATATAAAATACAGTATTGTTGTATTTAATAAGTATTAGAAAATTCAACATGTATGTACATTTTATTTTAGCCAACAAAGATTCTGGTAAAGTTGAGTAAAAAGCAGTCTCATCCAGCTCGTAGATATAACGCTAGATATTGGAATCCCCTTAGGACATTGAGGCACTAGGTATTGAGCAAAATTACCTCTTAACGAATAAAGGCAAATAGTATTGAGGCACAACCTTTGGAAAGGTAAAACTATATTGTACTATATCCTTTGTCCATATTAAGGTATTAATAGCACAGTTGTCTTCTGTATTTCCTCTATTTAAAGGGTAAGTCACGTTGTTAAATCTCTTTGTAATCCCATTGCAACGAAATGACTTCGATATGAAGTTAAGATAAAAATTTAATTATGCTTAATCATTGAAATTTATGCTTTTAATCTATTTTCTAAGTTAATTTAACATTCACATACTCCATTTCGTTACAATTTTCCTAAATAAAGTTAAATCTAAAGAGATGGAAATAAAAAGGAAATTATGTCATGTTTAAAATTCATTCGGTACGTTTTATAGTCATTCGTTTGACGTTTTAAGTGCAAACTGCATTCTCGTTCCATTGTGCCGTTTGTCGATTTATGTTTCATATTCAAACATCAGAAATAAAGTTCGGGTTTAGAGATTTTATTTATAAAATTGTTCTTTCTTCAGAGTCTTTAGCGTGCATTTTATGTCAAAGCAGGCGACTGGATCGGTCTTTATTTTGCATATGAGGGCGGGAAATATCGGATAAATCTCCGATAACTTTATCTCGAAATCCTTTCTCCTCGCACGGTTGATTTTTAAATTCATGTGTAAGCTTCGAGTATTATGCAAATGAATTCGGTAAGCTCTTTCGTAATTTCATGCTGTTTGGTTTTTATATTCAGGCACTGCAAGGTTGCTTTGGACTAAAGAATATATTATTCCATTTCTTATTATGAGATGCATTGTATTTTTTCCTTTTTTAAATCTAGAACTTTTGAAATATTTTTAAGAAGAGTCATATAAATGTAAGTTTTTTTATTATCTGACTTAACTAAAACCCGTTATCAGTGAGGTTGCTAAGTGCTTGCAATAAATTCTCAGCTGCAAGTGTTATTACTTCTCAGGTGCTTTCTCACTAGTTAAACAACTCGTTAACTTTAAAATGCTCTGTTTTTAATTTCTTAGAGTTCTCTGTTAAAGTTATTACTGCAGTTAAGTGGCGGTGTAGCGTGCTATGTTTTTTGGCAATTTATTTTCTCTCTTACCTCTTTTTATTAAAACTGTCAATGTGATTTAATTAAAAATGTCATAATAAAATAAAACTATCATAAAGAAAGATTTCTTTTATGAAGCTATATATGTAATGAATTAAGATTAATTTTCAGAAATGTATGTATGTCATTTTTATCGAAACATCGTGGCCAGTGCAGATTTAGTTTACTAATTTTATTTCTAAAAAGATTCTTAATTGAATGTAAGAAATTTTTGGAAGCGTTCAGATTGTATATTTGACATAAAGTTCTGAAAGGAATTTTAAAAATCTAAAGTAACTAGGAAGCTGTTGAAGATATGGCGAGTATACATAGTTGATCTCACTGATTATCCTATGTCCATCATAGTTCTTTTAATGTAGCGTCTATTTCAAGTTGTGGGGGCTGGTGTTGTCATAAACAAGCAATGAGTTCGAACTATTGACCAGTATTCTATTTTCATTAATTAAATATTATCCACATTGGTTAGTTATAGTTGAATAAAGCGATCTATCGTGATGGTCTAGTAAAATTGTAAAAAGCTATTGTGGAAAATATTCTACTGGTCGATCACACGCTGTTGACTACAATTGTCTGAGTCAACTTGTTCTATTTGTTAAATCACTAGATTGCTTGTTATATCTATTTCGTTAATATTATTTGTTTCTAATTTGATATCAATTAAGGGTAAAATTGAAAATTCTCTTCTTACTGTAATAATAAAGCGTAGTTCTTAACTGCGAATTAAAATCTGACGTTATTTGCAGCATACATAAAAATGTTTAAGTATTTCCAGAACTTTCAAAATCATCAAGTAGATTGATACCAAATTGATATTGTTAATCTCCTTAAAGCAGACCTGGCGGCGGACGATCATTGCAGAGGAAAGAAACATTGGGAAGACTTGGAGCGACATAAAAGGCGAAGCGCAAGACCGAACGGGATGGCAGTGCACTGTAGATGCCCTCTGAGCCATCTATGGGACATAGGACTAAAAGAGAGAGTTTAGCGACGGTAAGAGAATGGGACTCATGTTCTTACAATTAATTGTCTATCACATTAAGCGAGTTAATATTCCAAATATATATATACAGGGTGACTGGTGAATTACTATCGATATTTGAGGACGTGGTAGTTGACGATCATATATGACAAAATAAAAATTAATATAACATAAATATTATTAAACTTCTAAGTAAAGTTAACCAAAAGTTATGTAATTAATTACGCATCGTATGAACACCCTACAGATTAGGTATACACACACACTCACACATACGCAGCGGGGGCGTGGTTTTGTATCAGCACGCCGCCGTACGCGTCCACACTTGGAACACTTGGAACGTGTCAACACTTTATTTATTTATACGGAAATTTTGTCAAAAATTAAGTACCTATTTTTTTTATATAATTCGAATGAGAATCATGTACCGAGTATGCTCCTTAAATATTGATAGTAATTTACCAGTCACCCTGTATATATATAGTTAGGAAACTCCTTGGTCAAGAAACAAAATAGAAGCCGAGTTAGGAACAACTCCTTGGAAAAGAAACAAAAATAGAAGCAGTGCGCAAAAAGAAACATCGGCACTTTTCTGGTGGTCCGTCGTCGAGGCAACATCGCTCATGGGTTTTCGACTATTAATATTGGTTTAGCAATTAGTCTAAGGCTATTTTAAGGATATTACTCTGTAAGTACTTTAATTGTTGTTTAACTGGAGTTAGCAGGTTATCATTTCATTCCTTTATTTACCTTTTATATTTGTTCATTTTAATTAATATCGCATAGTCAAATTGTCAAATGTCTTACTGTTATTTTATTTTTAAAAATCCGAACGAAGTTCCTTAATTCAGAAGTGGGATAAAGATCTCTTTTTTATAAATTTTTTGGTCGACCGTATTTTGTTTTCTTTTTGACAATTATGTCTAAGAAAATGAATCGTAATCGATCTAAATTAGAAAAAGATTACGCCATGTGAAAAATAGATTGATATCTAGCCCACATAGATACCCTAGGGTGTCCATAGCACGAGTACGTTGTCGTAGATCGAGAAACGAGTCGAGCAGCAGTAAACTTTCTCAACAAGCACCCGCATCATACTTACTTGTAAGTGATTCATTGAATGATAATTTGAATAACATTTTAGTAAGACTCAAAGCTGTCGATCAGTTTAATAATAGTGTCGTAGAGTTACAACATAATTATCAGGAAATGTTGAAGAAATGTGTCTATAGGTCACAATCACATAGTTAATAGTGGCAACGAATCACCAAACGTAAATAGTTTAGTTAACTTGAGCGATGTCTCTCAGACTACGACTCACGATCAAGATACCACTGTTCGCTATCCCGATACTATGTCAGTTTCGTATTTTACCATTATGACAGAAGCCCTTAAGAATCTCGCACTCATAAAATCGCTTCATTATTACGTGTCAATTTTTGATTCTTCTGATTGATTTATTGTGTCTAGAGGTAGATCGCGCAATGATAGTGGACAGTGGAAGATCATGAGTGTTTTTCCCGGGAAGCATCTTATTTAAAAGCCGACGCCAAGACATAACTAAATTCATAGGTCACAAATGGTCGTACATGGATATTTTTAAAACTCATTTAAGACCTCTCTGTTCTCAGAAGTTGGACTCCGCTAACATTTCCTTTGCATGTATGAACACGACATACAACTAATATACGACATACGCTGGGAATGTGAGACGTACATTATAACGTTTACGATTGGTTAAGGATTTATCTGCAGAACTTGGAATTGTAATAATAAACAAACCAACATTAACAACTTTCAGAATAAAATGATAATCCCGCTGCTAAGTCGTCTTAATACGCGCATTTATTAAAACTACAGGAAACTGTGAAGACGCATGTTTTGTCAAGAATAGGTAAGGATTAACTAACTACCAAAATGTAAACATATGTTAACCGAAGCTGGTGAGAAATATCGATGTGGTTCGTGCAGTTGATAGTGCATACCGATTAACATATTTATCAATATTGGTGATCACATCATATCACTGATTTCTTCTGACCTTATTAAATTACTTTCTTGCCAATCCAAGTATACGATGTACATTACGAGACGTTAATGAATACGAAACCTTTGCCACTCCTCACAACACAGTAACTATTGAATTCAGCAATATTTCATTTTAAGATCTAGTAGTAGTACCGTCAGCCTGCATGAATAGCAACAGATGTTTTGAATCGTGTTGGAGTAATGTATGTAAGAGTAACAACAACAGTATATCACTCGCTGGGATCAGTCAGGTTAATCAAGTACTAGCCACCGAAAACTCTTTATATAAAATCCCTCTGCCAGGTAGTAATCTGGAATTACCAATGTTTGTATTGTTGCCTTTCTCGAATTTTCTTGTGTACCGCTGCCACTACAGTACAGTATAGGTGAGATGAATATCAAACTTACTAGTTCAATTCCAATAACTTGTCGCCCATACAATTTATTTTACAGGAAGATGGTACAAGTTAGCGAAATAATGAAGGATCTCTTAGATAAAGGCATCATTAGGGAATCTCGATCCCAATATGGCAGCTCAATAATTTCAGTGACGAAAAAGATTTTCGAGCACTTATTCGCAATACAGAGAAGGAAAGATATCCATTTTCATTTATTGACCATTAAATTGATTTTTTTAGGATGACATAACTTCGTCACCGGCCCTGATATGGCGACTTCATGAAATGAGAATCAGGGACGACTGTATTCACTACACAAGCTTCGTTACGTCCGCGTCAGGAGGGAACTACGAATACTGAAAGATGCCATATGGTTTGACAAACTCATCTATTGTTTACAAACCTATTATCAATTAATGATATGCTTCGGGAATTCATTAATTCTGATGACTTGCTCGTTTATATCAACAAAGTACTTCTTCTGAATTTTAATGCTAAAAAAAGGTAAAGGTAGAATTCTATTTTTTTCGATCAATATTAAAATAAAATACTCGTTTCTGAATACCGAATTTGAGAACTTAGACAGACATATAAGTGGTGGTCAGGTTAGCCCGAGCGCTAGAAAGGAGGAGGCTCTGCAATTACATCATTACATGAACTCATCTGCAATTTTATTTTTATTTTATTTTGTTTATTCGAGAAAAAAAAACAGATCACAGGAGTATAACAAAACAAATATAAACAACAATACAGCATATTAAAGACAAAATACCTGTGTCCTCAAACATTTCTCACCAAGAAATATAACTAAGTAAAAATGAGAGGATGCTTGGGTACGTACCTCACTAATAAATAAATTTGAAAGGCGATGTGTAAACCTAATCTAGTATGTGAAGGGAGCGATGGCGAATGTGCAGAGAATATCCAATACTTAAAACAAACTAAACTAAATTCCCAGTCAATGTAAATGAAAAACAGGACTGCTAGGTGGTTTATTCTTTTTTCAATAATACGTCCCGCAACTTGCTGTGAAACGCGGCAGAGTTATGACGTAGAATATCAACCTGAGAAAATTCGTTATTATAAGTACGACATATTTTTCGTATTGGGGCGCGTAATCCCGCATTCGTGTATGATCGCGGTACATGAAATAGAGATTAATTACAATAGTGAAATAAGGTCAGGGCCTTAAAATATTTCCACCACAATCTAGTTGGCATCCAGTTTAAAATTGTAATCCAATGTAATGTAATGCTCTTAAATCAGCTCAACCAACCACTCAACGTGTGATGCCATGGAATTTAGAATGGTGCCCAGATACTGGTGCTATAGTATTCGATGGTGAAATTTTTGAACTGTTTTGTCACTTTGCTCATTTTCTTTTAACGACTGTTCTCAGAAGCAGTGGTGACAAGTTTCGCCAGACGTCACTTGTCGAGACGCAGGGGACATCCCGCTGGCCTGCAGCTGGTGGAGGTTCGAGACACCGCAGGCGTCTCATTGACCTGCTGCCGGGTGGAAGTTCAAGACGCAAGTCTACTCATCACCACTGGCGTTTGTCGCCTTGGCGTTAGTCGCCTTTGACGTGTGTCGTCAGTTTGCGTTAGTCGCATTGGCGTTTGTCGCCTTGGCGTTAGTCGCCTTTGACGTGTGTCGTCAGTTTGCGTTAGTCGCATAGGCGTTTGTCGCCTTGGCGTTAGTCGCCTTTGACGTGTGTCGTCAGTTGCGTTAGTCGCATAGGCGTTTGTCGCCTTGGCGTTAGTCGCCTTTGACGTGTGTCGTCAGTTGCGTTAGTCGCATAGGCGTTTGTCGCCTTGGCGTTAGTCGCCTTTGACGTGTGTCGTCAGTTGCGTTAGTCGCATAGGCGTTTGTCGCCTTGGCGTTAGTCGCCTTTGACGTGTGTCGTCAGGTGCGTTAGTCGCACGGGCGTTAGTCGCCCTTAACGTTTGTCCTCAGTTGCATCAGCCGCCATCAGCGTTGGTCGCCACTGACGGGAGTCGCCACAGACGGGAGCCGCCAGTGATGGAAGTTGCCGATTGCGTGAGTCGCATTGGCATGAGCTGCACTTCTATGGTGTTGGTAGCCCTTCAAAGGCGTGAGTCACCCGACAATGGTAATGTACTGTGGGGATGTGAAATTGTTGGGATACCGTCGATTTCACACCTTTTTCTTTATTTTCCCTTTATCTGTCTTGGATGCCGTTTAGCTTACATTACTTTGTTTATTTGAAAAACATTTGGACACTACACTCATGCAAACAATAATGTTTCCGATAGTAATGGTGATGTTATTTCAAAATTCAGGATGACAAGGTGCTTCGGCCGGATCGTCTATGCCAAACCTTGAAGACGAAGATCGGGAAGGTGGCGCAGTAGGCGAGGCTACTACTGAACAACAGAGAAAATGTGGCCGAGGACGACCAGGAGTCAGGAGAGGCCGAGTTAGGAAACTCCTTGGTCAAGAAACAAAATAGAAGCCGAGTTAGGAACAACTCCTTGGAAAAGAAACAAAAATAGAAGCAGTGCGCAAAAAGAAACATCGGCACTTTTCTGGTGGTCCGTCGTCGAGGCAACATCGCTCATGGGTTTTCGACTATTAATATTGGTTTAGCAATTAGTCTAAGGCTATTTTAAGGATATTACTCTGTAAGTACTTTAATTGTTGTTTAACTGGAGTTAGCAGGTTATCATTTCATTCCTTTATTTACCTTTTATATTTGTTCATTTTAATTAATATCGCATAGTCAAATTGTCAAATGTCTTACTGTTATTTTATTTTTAAAAATCCGAACGAAGTTCCTTAATATATATATATATATAAATAATAGGTATCTACCTTACATAACAGGTAAGGTCTGGGGCCCTGGGATTTAAGATAATGGAATTATTAGAAATGAATCATTAAATACAAATACAAATACACAAGCTTAAATTTAAAATGAAATGTAGTTAAAAATATATATTTATTCCATATGAATTTTTTATATCTCTTGCAAATACCCAGTTGTTGAAAACGTCAAATAATTTTATATCATACCCAGGAAACTTTAGCAATGTCAGATACACAATTTAAAAATCTGATTCAGTTGAAACTTGTATTGGCAAAAAAAAACATTAAATAAATTTCTTAAATCATTTAACATCGAACACAATTTGGCTTTAAATAAATTCTAAAAGGAATAAGAATGTATAGATTTATAACTTCTCTATACTTATTATTTATTGAATAAATAAACTTATTGAGGTGAAGAAATAATTAAAATCATTAGTTAAAAGCAAATATACTTCAGATAAATCAATATTAATAAATATTCCAGAATTTAATAAGTCCACAATTTTGGAAAGGAACTGTCAAAGTAGCCGCCATCTTAATTGATTTGCTAACGAAATTATACGGCCTTAGAAAATAGGTTAAACACAAATTTAATTACTTCTTCGGCACGCACAAATAAACAATTTGATTAAAAAGAAATCACTTTTGCTGGAAAAATTGTTTGCTATGAAACTATAATCAAATTTTTAATATGTTTTATATATCATAGATATATTTGCAAAGTAATTAATTTTATCAACTGATTTTACAATATACAAGTCTATCTTAATTTTTTATCTCTATTATAATTAAAAGAACTCATTTGAATGTAAGTCATTTTCTTATCCGTTGATTTTTGTTTCTTTTTCCTGTGTAATAAGTTATAACAAAATGCTTTCTAATGTTAGTTTATATGAAGACAAATATTTACTAAAATTCGGCATAATCGCATTTACTTTTAGGTTAAAGCTGTTGTATATTAGCATTAAATGGTTTTCCGATAAATCAAACTCCCCTAAACGTTATCTCATGCAGATTTATGGGGACAAACTTTAATAGTGTCTCGAATTTTCCTGAAAATATCGCAATATCTTTCCGCTAAATTTGTTATGGATTTTCGTAAAGTAGGAAGGATAAGTTCCTTTACCCACTGAGATTAATATACACCATATTGACTAAGAAAACAACTGAAAGCATAAGAAAGCGACAACTAGTTTTTTTAATTGTTGATATAAGACCAGAAGATATCAAAAGAATGTAAAGTGACTAAAAGTGTTAAGGTTTATCTTTGAAGATAACATTTAGAAGTTGCTAAAACCAAAAATATTATTAAGTTTAAGGTACAATTAAAACCATCCAACATCATAGGTTTTAAATACAACCTATTTTAAAAGTAAAGTGTCTAGACAGTTGGTTTTTATACATAGAAAGGAAATATTTGTACTTTTTACAAATTGTGTAGGTTTTAATAAATAGGCATAGAAAAAAATCATGTACTAGGTTAGATAAAAAAATCTTATAAAGATATTCTTGATTAACATAAACTGTTACTCTACGAACGACTTAAAATAATAACATGGCTGGAAAAGAGAAAATTTCAAACTTTCCTATTCATAGTAACAACAGGCAAATGAATTCTAAACAATATAATAGGAAGCCATAAAGATTATTAATATCCATAGAAGAGAAAATATTGCGTAAATTGCCAAATTTAATTTTTATGTAGCATCTGTGTCAGGACTAAGTCTGATGTCCATTCTATTGTCGATCTTTAATTTTATAAAAGAAGTGTTTTTTTCTTATTCTAGCACTCAGTTTTTGACATTGGACTTAAAAAAATTATAACAAATATTACATTGAGAGATTAACTAAAATCTAACGTGGAAGAGACTGTGTAAAGTATATTACGGTTTTTCCTTTTTATATGTTGCTTTTTCCTCTTTATAGATTTTATTTACATTTGTAAGACAATATATGTATTAATAGACGATAAATGAAAATATAAAAACTAATTGTCATAAATAATTTATTATTTTTAAAACTTTTTTGCCTTTACTGCTCTCTTATGATCTCTCTTCTTCTGACCTGAATTTCTATTGGTCTCTTTTGTTCGAGGTTTAAATTGAAACTTGTCAACCATAAATAAAGTGAAAATATTAAAATCCAATTAAAATATTGTGCCCATATTTTTTACTCAATTTCATTGGAAATCGCTTGTAGTGATAAGGCCGCCCTTGCCTTATATTTTCTGTTTTTGTTTGAAATGTTATTTCCTATGTGTTTGCGTGCAATAAAGTATATTTCTTCTTCTTCTTCTTCATTGTGCTAAAACCTTCTTTTTTTCCACATTTCGATTACTTGTTCCTAATTATTAGTTGAAGTATGCAATCATGTAGTATTATAAACTTAGTACACAAGGCAAAGTGTCAAACTTGATTAAAGTTATAAAAAAAAATAATGAAAGAGACTTTTTGCATAGCAAGACCTATCGAAACGGTATGTTTGTAAGAGCCTGCTAGTGGCGGTTTTCAGGTACATGACATGGGTTGACAAGTTGAGTAACGTCAATTCTGTTACGGTTCAAAACATAATTTGCGGTAAGAATTATTCTAGTTTTGTAAGCCCTAGAAAAGTAAATTACTTAAAAACTTGGGTTGCTCGACTATTTTCGTGAACCGTATCATTTCTACAATATCTGTTCTGAATAAATTAAAAATTTATCAAAAAAAAAAATTGTCATACCAAGTAAATAAAAATAATAGAAACAATAAATACTTCTGACACTTATTGCTGATGAACACCTAAAAATATTTCGTAAAGATTGTCGGTTTAAAGTAAGGGTTATTTCAACTTGAAAGTTTTCCAGACAAGATGAAGTTCGTGACTTGAAGGAGTAGACAGATAATAGTTGAGTAGTAAGTTTAATTACTTCCCGTTTTGACAAGCAAAAGCGGGCGCAGTCCGTCAGTTAGCTCACTGCCTGTGGTGAAATCAACTTCTTTAAGATTAGCTACATAATATATTAAATAATCATCCACGTATAACTTTGAATGAATATTATTTTTTCTCATGGCATTTTAGTTTATTAACAGTTGAGTACTTTAGATATTTTTATAAAAATAAAAATTTTCCTACTGTTTTGTAAATAAAAAAGGTAGAAAATTAACGAATTTAAATCAATAACCTTAGTTTTAGTAAAACAATTTTTTTATTATAAGGTTAAATTGTGGGGTGAGATGACCGTGACGGTCATCTCATTATATGGTTATGAATAGTTTAACGGTTTATTTAAACAGACGCGATGCTGCATTTTCTTAGGTAACTGTTTGTTCAATTTTAATTAATTTCACAATGAATAATGACATGTCTATTAAAGTTCAAAGTAACTGAGAATGTATATTTTAGCCCTCGTAGGATCTGGGCTTTCAAATGCAAATAAAAAAACACATACTCTACCGAAATATACCATATAGCAAATGAATATGAAATGAGAGAAAGGTGCAAAAAAATTTTGAAATGTTCACGAGCTTTTCCTACCTTTTGTACCTACTTGCTCGAAGAATTCAATTTTATATTTTATTGATAAAAATGACCTTCAATATATTTTATCAAATCAAAAACGTTAGAAATAAAACAAAAATCTTGATTAATGGAACTATGAGGTATACGTTTAAATAATATATGGATAAATGGTGGATAAAAATCGACGATATATTTAAACGTACAAAAAGAAGTTTAATAAAATGCCAACTCCAAACTTAATGTCCGAAAAACAAAAACGTCGCTTTAAACGTACAAAGCAAAGTTTATATTTTAGCAACGAGACTTGTGAACATCTTGGACAACAGAGCAATTGACATTTGCCTCACACAGTGACGCTATCCATATTTAAACGTTTATCTCCTGACCCGGTTTAATTGTTTTCCAAATCTCGTTAACAAGCTTTTAATACATATGACCTTGAAAAATTTGTGTAATATTATGTGTACATTTGTATATTGTTATTTAACAATGCTTGTAATAATGAAAACTCAGGTTTTAGAGTCATTTTTTTAAGTCTCTCATCGAATAACAACCCCAGCTTTGTGTTTTATTAAGCTACAGTGCACCTAAGTATTTGAATATGAAGCTTAATTATAACTCTCTGAATATAGTAGCTAAAATGTCTACAAAGCAGCTTAAATTATATTTCATGAAAAGTTGTAAGTTTTGTTTGATGGCAAACAATGAGTGACCTCGAATGAGTAACAAGCTTATCTCTGCTGACAAAAGAGTAGTTGTAAAATTTAATGACACCTTAGATATATGACAATTTCACTATTATTTGGAATTGATAAATTTGAATTTAATAACGTAATAAATAATAAGTAGATATAAAAATATGTAAATGCATTTTTCTAAGGCGAATAAACCAGTTTATCTTGAATGTTATGAAGTAATATTATTAAGAGAAGAAAATATTTGAACCTTTTTACAAGTCAAGTAGATAGAGGCGAAATGAGCGTCTATATGAGGGGTCCAAAGGGTTTAATCAAAGCCAGTAGCTTCACAGCTCTGTAAATAGACCAAACAAGTACTCTTGTCTTAAATTTAGTTCGACAACATTTTTTGTTACAGTTTATTTTTTTCGTGAAACATATAAATTAGTAAGCATATTTTAAAAATATGTTTGCGTTATTGAAAAGAAAAAAACTTATTAAAACCATAATTTTATATTTCCCAATTTTTTACGATAAAAAGAGATACCTATAACAATTTAATTGGGCATTAACAATCACGTCTCTCATAAATTTAATATTCGTTGTTAATAACTTGACTATTGTATAAATAACATTGTGACGAAAAAAAAACATAAATATGAAAAGAAAAGCAAGCTGTAAGGATAGGTTAATTTATTAGTATACCACGAATCATTTTAATTTTTATATGCGCTAAAGACATTTACAGACAGAAATATGGGAACGGGTGTAAAGTATATGATACTTGTAAGTAAGGTTTAATTGTAAAGAGATTACTAAGTAAGTTAAACAGACATACTATCCTATTAAAGAGATATCATGGAACAATCATTTATATATTTAACATTACCTCGAATATCATATTATTTTTTTTATAATAAATTGTAAAATAAATTATACGATGAAAGATAAAATGTCATTTTCCATCCTTGAATTAATAAACAAATTGAAGCTTTAATGGAGAAATTTTTACCCCAGACCTAAAAAATATTATTTTGAGAGCTGTAACTAGTTCTGTGAGCGTCTTAAAGTGTCTGTAAAGCAATATGCCTAACGAAAAATATTTGGGAGTATTAACAACTTATTTACTACTGTATATTCTAAAACAAATATGATAATCTGGAATAAGAAGTTTCGTGGCATAGGTAATGACTAATGTTTTTATGTACCTTGATCATATGATGTCTGGAAATTGGCTATTTCACTTCAATAGCAGGTAAGGATACAATGATAGTACATAGTAACATTACTCAATAGTCTACATGTCATCCGTCAGAAAATACGTGACGTCTGGTGGCCCTGGGATCTTGCTCTGTTATAAGTTTGACATATATGAACGCGTGTGTAAGTGTGTGTATGTAGTTTTCAAGTGAGTGTATTGATTTGAATATGAAAAAGTGCCTATTTGAGGTTTTTCTAAGATATGCTTTGTTATCGGTCTAGCAGTATGAGACTATTAGCTTTGTTTTTAAAAGATGTATGGAATTTTTGGCCTGTAATAATTAATTAGTAGATTAAGTGCATCAGTCGCAATCCATAGATGACAAAAATGCTTAAGGGATTTATTAACATTTAATGAAATTTATATGCTACTAGCACTTTATTTGTTATTGTCAGGTTTTATACAGTTAATAGAATAACTTCTAGAAGAAGAGACTAAATTGAAAAATCTGAAAGCTTATCCGTGATCCAGAATTTATTTTTCAGAATATGTTGACAACTTATTCATATCAGTAATAAATCATGTTTGTATTATATACGTTCGATATAAATCGGTTCATTCCATAAATTTCACAATATTGGTGCGTTCATCAGCCGTCATGCGTCAATCACGCCACACATGCGGGTGACAGTCAACAATGTTCAGATATTGTAGAGAAACATTTAATGTAAGTTATTATTAATTTATATTTATCACTTTTTAGACTATTTGTTTTATTTTCTTATTTGTGTTTTCTTTTTTATTAATGTTATAAAAATGGAACGTTTTGATTTTGGTTTATCAAAAATTATGTTGAAAAAATAAAAATCAGATATGAGGACTATTTTATTTTTTATTACATATAATGACAAGTTGTTTTGTTTATTCAAAAAAGAAAATGTGCTTAATCCTATGATATCTATCTAGCTATCTGCATGCATGCAATATTTTTATAAATAATTTTCATTATTTATGATTGAAGCAATCTGCCACGGATCCGGAAAAGATATATTTCAAGACCCTTGTAATACATTTTATACGTGGTTATCGAACGCAATGAATAGTGACTTCCATTAATATAAGAGAAAAAGTAGAAGCTTTGTGCTAAAAGTTATGAAGTAGGGGAAAGTAATGGCTCTTATGAAATCAAGTACCTTATATTTTACACGTACTTAGTCGAAAGAAGACAGAATATGGCTATAATAAAAGTTTGATTGTTTGTATGTGTAACAATATTCAAAATTACTTACAGACATCCAATATTTTGCTTAAGAACTTTATGTCGCTATATATATTTATCAAGTATGTATAATTAAAAAAAATATATTTAAATTATTCTTCTTATTACCTAATAAAAATTAAAGAATGTGAATTCAAACTGGAATAATATTTGATTGTGCTTCAGAAGCTCTCTTTCTGTAAGTGACTTTAGTTTAATTGAAGAGGTCAACATCTTTTATTGATGTAAAAAATAAAACCTAAACCCACTTTATGACCCTTTCAGTCATGAATTGCTAAAGCTGGATTACCTCCGGTTGCACTGAAGACGGACTAAAATGCGCTTGCAAACCTTTAAGAAAATGCAGAACATTTAAACGGAAACCTTACTTTTCCACATACATTCTTATTGGTTTTATAAAACAACAAACCGTTACTTGAAATAAAATAAATGGTGCTCGCTTCATGACTTTATTGCTTTTGTAACAAGTGTGCTCGTTTTAAGAGAACTATTGTTTCAGTACTTTAGCCCGTTCTTTAAAATATTACGTTGTTTTCACTTTAATAACAATAGTTTTTCTGAAAACAATTTTTTATATATATAATTAACTAAATAACAATACATTTTAAATATGTAAAGGTTAGTTTTATTTATTGTAACCAATGATAATCATTAAGTCAAACTTACAACCAAAATAGAAATCGAGCAAATCGACAAACGTATTGTAACCGCCTGACAGATGTAAGATATTTATCAGTCTTCGCAACTTGAAGTCGGCAATCGTTGAAAGCGAACTTTAATAGCTTTCTGAAGTGAAATAAATTTTATTTCATTATTGCTTTTGAATGTACCGAAGGAGTTGTAAATTTATTACCTTTTCTTCAATCGGAATTTTTTGTGTACGTCGTGGAAATAATCCAATATCGCGTTTTTAATTAAAAAAGTTTTCAGATTATTATCTGAAAACTTCTTCAATTACTATATTATATTAATTGGTATAATAAAATGGTAATTATTTTAAATGGTATTTTTAGTTTGTTGTTTTTATTAGTCAACACTTTTTTTCGGTATATCAGCTAGTACATACTTCTGATAAATATATTTATTATTTTTAAAGAACTACATATTCCCGCCCTTTTATATCATCAGCCTATCAGAGCCCACTGCTGAGTAAAGGCCTCTTCTCACAAAAATATTTGTTTTATATAAATTATACTCGGGAAACTCTTAGATCTCATTTTGTAAATAATTTTGATTCATTTATATATATTTTTTTTTTCAGTAATATAATAAAAAATATTTCATTTAATATTAAAATTTTTCATTATACATATTTATTACAAATTTAATTAAAAAGAGACAAAAATATTTATTTGAAATGTTAATTATAAGAAAGTACATAGTTTCAAAGTTTCAGCATGTCCATAAAAGACAAATGTATTATTTTTTAATCATTCAAATGAAAAACTACGAAACAAAATCAGTTTAAATTCTGTAATAAATTGAATATTTGTACAGTTACATCGAAATCAATGTTTTTAAATTACATAACTAATTTTTCAAGGTAAAACAAGCTAAAGCTGTGGTTATTCATTATTGTATAAGAGAATTGAGTGGATGGTTTATCTAATAGTGATTGGGTACTAGCGGTAATGAACTTCTCGGTGGTTTACGCTCTAGGGATAACTTGTTTAAAGAAATGGAAAAATCGCTGATAATATGGAAAAATCTAATAAGAGAAACAAATTTTTATTGTCAGTTTTTCCATTAAAGTATAACTGAAATAAATGTTGTGTTTTAAGACAAGAGAGACTCTTGTCTTTTTAACTTTTTTTAACGTCTTTTTAACGTTTTTGTCCATTCTTGAACCTAGAATGCACCGAATTCAATGCTTTTTGATATATTATATTTAAACAAAGTAATAAATAAAAATATTTCTAAACATAAATTTAATTTCGTAATAAAATTATTTGGAGGAAATAAGACGAAATATTAAAAAAAGATATTATAAATATTGTAGTCCTGATGTTACGCAATTTCTAGAAATATTTGGTAATGTTATTACACTCATAAAATATATGTATACATGGAAGAGAAAAATAAAAGAATACGAGTATGCACATATACCAAAACCATTAGATAAAATAATATATGTATATATACATAATTATAGTTTACATTTAATTTCCATCATGTTACAAGACACACTGGAATAGACTGGAGTGAAATTAATCAGAGGAGAAAGCACATAAATTTGAGCCACGTCACCCTGTTCACATTGCATATAAATAGAAAATGCAATCGTCTCACGCCTGAGCTCGGACTGTATCCATGAGCAATTACATTGGGGTTCAAGAGGAATTGCATTTGGATTTCAGATGTTTCAAGTAAACGGCTTTTATTTCGTTGGGGATTTGTTTTATCTTAAGAAATTACTAAATTATGGTAGACTATAAAGTAATGTTAAGAAAAAGACAGTTTAAATGTCTTCTAGAATAAAAGTATAAGACGGTTTTATCACTTCGTTAAAATGTATAAAATTTAATTCCAATTGCTTATTGTCCTAATTTTGAATGCGTAAGTAAATCTGGAGCCAGATTGCTGTTATGTGTTATATTTTATTACGCTTGGCGAGCAGCCATTTAAGACGACACCCCAAACGATTTCCTGTTTTTCCCTAATGCACCCACTTAAGAAACAACTTTTTTCAAATATTCGTATAGTCAGATAAAATACGTAAAGCTATTATGAAAGCGTCTTTTCAACTCTTTCCAAGAATATAAGACGACATGATATACATATGTATTTAAAATATTAATAATAAATACATTTACAATATATATATATATATATATATTATATTTATCTTCGATCGAGATTCGAGATATCTTCGATCTCTTTTGATGTGAGTGGAGAAAAGGTTATGCTAAAATTAAATGCTTATACTAATAGATAATAGATATAAAGAATATATATATGTAGATATATACTAATAGATATACAGAATCGAAACATGCATTGGAAAATAATATTATCGATAGGGCTATGTTGCTTTATATTATTGAAATAGACTTTTAGAAACTAGCTCTACATAATTTTTAAGGTCCAACAAAAAAAAAAAAAAAATACATTTATAAGATTTTCATAAGATTAATGAATAAATTAATTTAATTGTCATATTATCTCAGCTAATCTTCGATTCCATTATAATAATATAAAACCTTTATTTATATACATACATACTCGAAAGTGTATAATTATACTGTTTTGAAAATAATATAATTGAGATTTCTCCTAACAGTTGTTAACAGATTTAGCTTTTGTTATAAGATCAAGCCAGGCAACAAAAAGCTCTCATGACTATAATTAAGTTTAAGTTAAAACACCACACATATGTACAACTGAGGACAAATTAGTTTGGGAACAGTGTACTTAGTATGAGTTTCCACTACCAACATAAGTATAGACATTTTTAAAATCAGCAGTTACAATATTTTATGAACTAATTTTATAACTAACCTGTTCCAACTCAATTCTTAAAATCTAAACTTTTAACATTTAAACCTAGAATACAAATTTAAACAATCAAAATTTAGATAATGTTTTTATTTTTTTTCGATGGATAGCAAAAATCTTTTGTGAAAATATTAGTTATCAAACTCATGAATTTACCCAAACCTATTCGACAGAGGGACAAACAATAAAAACAAAAAGAAAGTAATATATATAAGATAATATTTATAATACTAGCTACTACTTAAGACGAGATAAAATCCTTTTACCCGAAAACTGTTGGATTAATAATAATCACAGCTGTGGATTGTAATGGTAGCTAAAATTATAATATCATGTTTTTTGTTTTGAAATACAAGCTTTTATTTGAATGAGGAGCAAAGAATAAATTATCGCAAATCTTTTTTATGAACTTATGTATATTTATACAAAAGCCACATATTTTTTATGATTTTATTGTTTTTATATTTAGAAGGAACTGACTCTTCAAAGGAAAAACAATAGGAATATGAAATTTGAAAGTTATCGATTAACTTCTTTTCTACATAATTTCAGCCTTTAGTTTTATGAATGTGTAATATCACGTGATTTAGTATACAATGAAAAATAATTAATAATAATAATAATAATAATAATTTATTTTTATCTCAGACATAGTCCATATTTAAATATTTAAATTTAAAAAAAAAACGCATGAGCAGATTTATTTTTAAATTTTAAATTTTAAAATAAATCTGCTCATGCGTTTATTCGCACTCACATCGAAGTCTTAAACAAATACGCAGTATTGATTTGACTTCGGTCTTTACTTTGCTTAATTCTTACGGTTCTTCATGGTCTGTATTAAAAATCCTTACTGATTTAGATGCTTTGTAATTATTTTTTAAATTCATTCGTTATAAAAATGTATTAGAAAAAGATATTCCTTAATACCACTAAAATGAAATGATTTGATATCCACTTAATGACCAACGGTATCCGTGTTGAACTTAACAGATAATTATTTCATAATAACTTGTTAGCATGTATCTAATTGTACATAATAAAATAAAACGTTATATTTAATTTTCTAAGTTGTTCAGTTAAAAGTCAAACATATACTAAAGAAATAAAAAAATATAGTCCTTCCGCGCGGAAGAAGTGAAACTAAATAATAGTAAACAATTCCTATCCGCTAATATGAAAATATCATACGGGTCTATTAAATTACATATATGTGTATATAATCAAATCTAAAAAGTGATGAATATTCTAAATAGTTATTTATAAATATTTATGAATTAAAATATGGAACAAAAATACATACTTCAGCGATTTTGACTATGTTTACTCTGTTTACTTCGCTCCATAGCACGAATAGTATAAGTTTGTGCTAGGAATCTACCGAATCAGTCACTTTTTCTTTCCTTCTTTCCATATTTGAGTATCTTGATTGCTCTTTCCCTCAGCTTAAAACGTTTAACGCAACCTCGAAAGAAGTCGCATAAGAAGTTTCACTTCAAAAAGAGAAGTCAAAAGTTCATAAAAAAATATACAATAAAACAAAATATACATTGATATAATCGAATTCAAGTTGGTTTTTTACTTAAACATTTTTTCACTGAATGATTAATTTTTGTAAGCTCTATTTAGATGTCTCATGCTAGGTTTTTTACATATTTTATTTATCTCGTGATATTTGGCCACAACGATATGTAATTTTTGAAATCGCTCAACTCGTTTCCCAGTAAGCAGCGAAAGATGAAACAAATTACATAAATGCTTGCAAAAGTTAACATTTCAGTACTTTCTATTCTAACCGCAAAAACGCAATTTTTTTTCCATCCAAGCGGTCAATAAATATTACAAAACTTTCACATATTTTAACACACCATAACTTTTTACTTGCCTTTGCTGCAGTTAGGTGAAGATATTATTGTCTTCTTTTCAAGTTTATATTACGATGAAAGTGGTATTTTACTCGGTATGTGCTAAATAATATATTTCGTTGATAAACAAGTGAGGATACTTTATTAATTAACAATTAATTGAGTTTTAATGAAAAAGCAGGAAATCAAACGCTGGAGATGACAAATATCGCAAGCGAATTATGTTTGCAATTGAAATTGAGTTCCTGCTAAATATAAAATTCTCGCCGTAAATTAATTACTTTGGATCCTCGAATAAACATTAAGTGCCTATACTCCTCCGTTGATATGAAATTGAAAAAGTTTTTAAAATTATTGGAAATATTCTAACTAGTGCAAGTTATAAAACTCAATTATTTCATAATGTTTCATCTGTTTTAGGCCTTCTTTTCCTCTTCTGTTACGTGACTTAGATTCTAGAATAAATGATGTACAATTATCAAGAATAAAAAAAGGACAGAAAACAGCTTCTTTGGTTAAGGAAAAAAGGCAATTGTGTAATACATTTGATAATAGAAACAAAATGATAACTTTTATATTAACATTTGAATAATTCTATTCTCCTTTCCTAACTGGTACTTAAGGCTAATTAATGGAGCAACTCGTACGAATGTATATAGATGTATGCTTTAAATTTATTACAAGTGTAATAACGAGGTTCTTAATGGATATACTTTTCTATTTTAATACATATATATGATTTCAAGTTAACTGATATTGTCCTTAAAGGGTGACATGGTATTTTCCAAATCAAAAAGGAAATTTCTCTAAAAAATGATTAATGTATGTATAATAAATATAACTATTTTAAAATTATGCTCTTTTGAAACATACGCAGCTTTTTGTTCTCCAATGTTCAGTTTCATAAGTAGGTAGGTGCATTAGGAAAACCGGAAATCGATTGCGGTGTCGTCTTAAATGGCTTTTCGCCAGGCGTTATAAAATATAACAAGCAATTGCAATTTAGCCATCTAGCTTAAGATTTACTTTAGTACTTAAGCTAAGGTGAAATGCAAAGTTAGCGAAATAGTATTTAAATGTAATAACATGTTTTTTATTTTAATATGGCAATGCTTAAGGTTTCTTGTTTTCGACAAAATTACCGTTGTGACTAGAATTAAGTTGTTTAAGATGATCTATGTAACATCCAAAAATTCGCGGTTAGTGAAAATATATTAAATTTTACTTCCCATCTTTCGAACATTTATAATATGTCAACAGTGTTTTCTTAAGCCAATTATAAATATTAATATTTTAACACGCAACTGAATGGACCCAATACTTTTGTAATTACCTGTATACAAGAATATATGTACTTAGAATAGTTTTTATATATACTTATTTAAGGAATATCAATACATTCCAAATTCTTCAAAAAATTATGTTTTTATAGTTAAAATGAGTGTTGGTTTTTGATTATTTTAATTTTGTTTCTGTAAGCAGTCTCAGAGTATTTAAGTTTGTATTTACAAATATATTCAATAGCAAAATTTATTTCCTACCATAACATGATTTTTTTTGTTCCACTTTTGAATTCAGACAGGAAGTTCATAATTACCATTAAACAGTAAATATGTACCAGTAAATATGTATGTAGTAGAGCCTAGGTGTCGTCAGTTATTACAGCTCGAATGTGGGCTGGCTCGAGCGGTGAAGTACATGCCACCTTCTCAGAAAAGATCGGTGTGAAGTAGTATTTCGTTCGATGAGTGGAGAGCCGGTTGCCCTTTCCCTATTCCCACCCTTTCCTATAATTTCCTTATTTCAACCCAACAACCTAAAAACCAATGTTGGTAACGCATTTGCAACATCTCTTATGTTGTGGATGTCCATGGGCGACGTTTCTTATTGCCTATATTGTTGCCTTTCTGATAAAAAAAACCTACCTAATTGTATTCTTCAACCACGGCTACTCTACAAAATCAATTAATATAGGTACAAGTTATTTATATTAAAATTCAGACCTGGTTAGTAATTCATATACGCCTACAAAATCTTAATTATAAGGAAAAAATATATTACTGATAACGATTGAAACAAGTACTAACATGTTAGCAAGCAAAATGAAATTTCACTCATTAAAATATTCCGTCCGTAAATTAATTACTACGGATCGTCGAATTAACATGGAGTGTTACACTTGGTCTTTGAAATTAAATTGACGATGTTTTATGCAATATCAAAACTATCTGTGGATATTATTGGCGAATGTATTAATATAATAAAATATTTTTATTTTTTTTTTAATTTTTGAAGCATTTAAGGATGGAAACAAACTAAAAAAATGTACAGAAATTAATTATTTTTATAATTATACGATCTTCAGCTATTCAATATTGTTAACAAAAGACCCGCAAGCACACTTTTTAATTAACTCACACCAGACTAGAAAAACTTATCATTTAACAAACTTAATACTATTGCAAGTTTTATATTAATTATATGTTCAAGCATAGATATGCGACTAGAGTTGTAGATAAAGTAATGCAGCGATGATGAAAAAGTAGATATAGCTGCTGGTAAAATTAAACCTTATTAAGAAATGACAATGACAATGGCAGAAATGAAACTGTCTGCTTTCTGCAACTTTATATCTGAAGAGTTTTGATGGAAACGATGAAGGTAACAACAAGCAGATTTTTGTATATGACACACAAACATCATATTTGTAAAAAAATGGCTACGAATATAAATGTGAGCGATGGATACGATTGGCCACAACAAACAATATGATCGCTGAGCAACCAAGACCAACAGCATAATCGGTGAACAAAGTTGGTTAGATCCAAACAACTACGTAGTTGGCAACCACAAACTTAAACTTTCGATTTTCATAATAAACGAGGAAGAGCAAGTTTGAAGGCATAATACCTTAACCTCTGCTGGCTTGGCTCATCAATAGGCTCTGAAATATGATGGTGATGATTATTTTCTGATTGAGTGAGCTTGTTAATTTTTTTAGTTTTAGAATCTATCAAATCCCAAATTTCATACTATTCGTTGTCAAATCGACTATAGTAATGACATATTTGACACGGCCATGTCCACTTTTTTAAGGGCCATAGACGAGTAACGAGCCAAGGTTGGCTGTGTTGTTAATATCCATAGGCGACGGTGACGACTACCCATCAAGTAGGCCGTCTGCTCGCTTGCTACCTTTCTCATTAAAAAAGACAACTGAGATAAACCCATTACCGATGAATCCGTGTTGTGATTTTTTTTTTTTAATTACGACTGAATAATGCTTGACTGTCATTCTAGGCTCTGGAAGGTGGAAATGAAATTGTAGATGGAAAAAGCACTATCTCAAAATCGAAATACGATGAGATAGATTTTACCGATATAATTGATATTAATAGTGAGTATGATGTTCACTCACGCCACTGATGATAGGTTGAGCGCTTTGTTAATGGGGATAATCAACTTCCCTAACTGAAATACATATCTACATATTTTCATGAGGTTTGAATAGAGACAAGCAAAAATAATATCTGGTGTTATTCGGAATGTTATTGCAATAGACAATTTTATTAATAATTTCTCAGTCTTTAGCTATACGTCACGTCTTAGTTTTTCTTGTCCAGATCAAATTTCTGGTAACGAATGGTTTCTGGATAATCTAGGCAGGAAACATTTTTTTTAGTACTCAGAAAAATCACGCTTGAAGTAACCATATTCTTTAACTATTTTGGATATACGATTACGTTTATTTTTGCATGCTCACTTATTAGTAAACCAAATCTGACTTATAAAGCCTATCAATTCCTCCGAAGTAATCTCTCCGTTTTACTTCAGAAACGTTTCCAAGAGAGACAATATCGACTCATTGTAAAGGGTACTCAGACACAGCTATGCTTACATTTACTGGTAAATGACGGGATAGCATGCCGACACAGCAAGGAATGTTCTTTATAGAATCAATCTTGTAAAGCTTGAAAAAAAAAAATTATGAATCCGGAGATGGAAATATAGCTTTGTCATGATAGTTTTTAGGTCACTACTATTATATGTATATACATAAAATATATAATATATCATATAAAGTTAGCATTAAGTATACATAATATTCTTATAAAAATCTTGAAAAAAGGAGTTCTGAGAATTCTTAAATATTTTTAATAGAATAAAAAAAGGTTTTTTTTATGTTAAAAGTGGCAAACAAGCAGAGGTATACTTGGTGGGCAGTAGCTACTGTCGCCCATGGACATCCGCAAAATCGTTGTTGGGGATGCGTTGCCAACCATAGTATTTTTGGGAATAGAGAAGGAGGGGCATAAGGGAATGTCGGTAAAAGGTGGGAATAGGGAAAAGACAACCGGTTGTCTCATTCATTGGACAAAACGCAGTCTTTAAAGACTACTTCACGCCGATATTCTGTGAAAGTGTGGTACTTCAACGGTCGAGCCAGCTAAAGTTCGACCTGTTGTTACATGACTTAAGCTAGGCTCTATCCACCTACAAACATTCATAAAATATAGATAAAATAATATAGAACTTTACAAACTAAATATCCATTTTGTAAAAAAAAAAACCATCAACAATTTTTTAATCGAATGATACTTGTAAAAATGTCTTATTAAAAGACATAATATGTATGATGAAAAAGATTTCATTTTATTAATATTAATAGTTTACTTGTACGATTCCTGGTATTCATGACTTAGGGATGTTAAAAAATTAATGATATCTTCATCATACAAATAAATAGTACAATATTAAAAAATCTTTACAAAAAAAAATTAGAAATTAAGATTGCAAAGCATTTTTAGAAACTACAATTTTAGCTTTGTTAAGTTAATAAAAATGAAAAAAAGTTCGACTACAATAATAGTCTTTTACAAAATAGAATTATGTGAACAAATACATTTACAACTCTTTGAAATTATTCATGAAGAATAACAAAAAAATCGCATCGGAAAGCTATCAAAGTTTGCTTTCAACGATTGCCAACTTCCAAGTGCTCAACAGAGATAAATATCTTACTTCTGTCAAGCGCTTACAAAATGTGGTTTGATTGCCGCTGTATTGTATTCACACTCGTTAGGTTTTGAATATTTATTCTTGTTCAAAGAAAATAGAGGATTTTAAAAATTATTTTAAACGCTTCTTCAAACATACACCATCCAATTTATTTCATAAACGGTCAAGGCTTGAAAATGAATCTATTTTAATGTACATATAACATCTTTTACTTCTTGGTACTCTTTTTAGTTGTAATACCTCATTTAAAATATTTAATTGGGCACATGGTTAAGCCAATTTTATTAGAAATAAAATGAATAATAATATAAACTAACTGCCAATTTGCTTGTTTTACAATAATTTACTAACTACCATTAGAAAACATTTTAAAGTAACTTAGTAGTTTAACAAATGAGAAGACACCAGGGAGTAGTATTCTTACCTAAGAATTTATTGCGAACACTTAGCAAGCTCACTGATGAGGTTTGCTTTAATTCTCATAACGAAGTAAGTACTCGATCAATGCAAGTAGTTATTTGATTTTAATTATAGCAAAATGAGATTCTTATTACTATTATAAATATGAATGTAACTATGTCTGCCTGTCTGGTAGTTTTTCAAGCCCAATCTGCTTAACCGATTTTAATGCATTTAGGTGCAGAGGTAGGTGTAATCCTAGTTACCCATTATCCCGATCGATTCACGATTGGAACATGAAGTACAGTTCGAATTTAGTGGCCGTAGTGGCAGAGAACAACTCTAACGTTCACGTGGACGGAGTCGCGGAAAACAGCTAGTTCAATATAAACCAAAAAAAAATTAAGTAAATGTGTTTCAATTTAAAAATGGAAACAAGTATTAATCATTAATTAAGACTAACGAGGGCATATTATAATTAAGCTAATAGCGGATTACAAAAATAGAAATTTTCAAAGAATTACACTTGTTATAAAAGCAATATAATTGTATAAACCAGACCATTTATTTTATGTCAAGTAACACTCTTTTGTTCAAGAAACCAATAAGAAATACGTGAAAGGATTACTGTTTAAAAATTCTGTAACGTGATAACATATTAAGGAAACTGGTTATCCAAGAGCATTTCGTTTCAAATCTTAACACAATTCAGAATAACCTTAATTTATTTATGCTGCTGTAATTTTATCTTCCTATTACAGAAACGTCATATTTTAGGTATGATTGCATTTTTTTAAATAAATTATTGACATTTTTTATAAAATCCTTTTATACTTAGCGATCCCCTTTAGAGTTTCAGACATTGAACATTAAAAGCAAAATATTTAATGGCCAGTACTCTACTTGCTAAGACAATAAAGATTGTACAAAGTAAATATTCCAGCACGTTGCGGCTACAAAGACTTTGAGCTCATATTACCTTTTGTTTGATACTAGATACAGAAACTGTTGTCAAACAAAATCATTTTTCAAAAGTAAAGTAAGTATAACCACAATATTGTTCTTGTGAAAAATAAATTAAAATTTGGCATTAACACTTCAAACTTAAAAGAGAGTAAGTATTCTGAAACAATTTTTAAATAGTTCGAAAATTTTCTTTTGTAATAGATACGTAGATTGTGTATGTGTGTTCTCTATTGTGTCTTGCTGTTTTTAAGTTTCTCTCAAATAACGGAAGTCTCATGTTTGAAGCTGAAAATCCGATAAGGTGTCGCTAATGTTTTCACTTATTTTGCACCTGTCACTCAGCGATCACATCCACCATCACTGTATTACGAACATAAATAATGTATTTCGACGAAATCGAATTCCCTTTCTTCCGTTAAAATTCGTTTCATGAATAAAACTGCGTCTCCCGTGGGACAATCATCGGATCGTTCTTAAATTGGATCGGAGTTTCTTCAGTGCGACACGTCAAAATCTTCTACAATTGGTGAACGTACGAACAAACTATGCCTCAATTTTTTATATCATTATGTTCGATATTATTGACAGATAAAATTTTTAAACTTATGTTTATTAGATTTAATTAGCATTTGAAAATGAAATGCATAAAATTTCCATGATTTCCATATATGAAGATATAATTATGTTTTTATATATTTTATATCTTGTTTTTATATAATATGATTTATAATTTCATATAAAATTTTAGTCTTCACTTTTATTTACAGCTTTGTTACATTCGGATATCCAAGAGACTCAAGGATGCTTATATAGCCCATTTACTACATCCCAGTCAACGGTACAGACGTGCTTTGATTAAACCCTTTCGGGCCTTCTTGTAGACGCCCGTTTTATTTGTATCTACTTTGTTATATAAAACATTTTGCCAACATTAATGGCTTACTTTCACTCTTCTTTATTTTACGAAGGAATGAAAAAAACAGTCATTTTATTATTCCAATGCAATATGCAAAATACCTTTATACATGATTGATTGTTTGATCATTTTTAAATAAATTCTGTTTAGAAATAATAATAATTAATAATAATGAAGATTCATCGTGAATTAAAGGAATATTAATAATAATATGATTAAAATTTTCAGTAGAGGGTCTGTTCTTTTACCTAAAAATATTTTTATTTAGTTAAGTCAACTCCAAAGAATATTTTTGAACAATTATATATTTAACTCTAGATTCTCATTTTCGTAAAACCCCCGACAAAGTGGTAGCGGAAAGGTATGGCAAATAACTGGCAAATATCCAACAAGGTAATGGCCCATCTCTAAATATAGAGAGACGGAATAAAGATTAATAACGCACATAGCCGTTGCTAATATGCAATTGCAGTGAAGCATCAACAACATCCTTTCATTAGAAGAAATTGTTTGTGAACAAAACATCTTGAAAGTAGCGATGATATTATTACAAAGTTTTAACGCTACTAGAAATTGCGGAATTAAAAGTAAGACATATTTGAAATTTTTTAACAAAATAATGAGAATTATTAAAAATAAAAGTACGTAGTTACAAAATAATATCGATTATGACTTATAATTATAACGAAATATAAGTTTCCATGCCAAAAATCCGCGCACGGAGATGCAAAAATTTTATCTGTTACAAAATATTTTATTTCGTTACTTCATTAAATGCTTTTCATAGCTTGTCTCATTTATTTATCATTCGAAATGTTATTGAAATTTGTCTTCATGAATTTTTGGTAAAGAAAATACAGTTGACGCAGTAAAATTCAAATAGATTTATAAAAATATATTACATAATTTTAATTTAAAGCTACTCAGATAATAAATTGTAATTTTTTTTTATAAAAATCATTCCAAAAGTAATTAACATTTCACATACTTCAAAAATTTTCTGTTAAGTAATAAAACCTGATCCTTTTAGTAGCCCAAGTCCAATACTTGTGGGTTACTTATAGTGGGTCTCAATTCATTGAGATACACATAAATCTAGGACGTTAAGAGCCACCCGTCTTGTTCCAGTATTGTCAACATATAAGTTCCCCATTTTATAGGCCTGGTTTAATGTTCGACTACGAGCCTCGGTTATTGGATTGCCTGCGTCCCGAATTCATTACAGACAAGCTCGGAAAAGACATAACTTGTATAAATCACGATACATATGAATACATAAGCGAATAGTTTCATATAAATCCAAAAGCTTTAATGATATTTTGTAATGAAATTCGATTTTTCTTTATAAGATATCAATTTCAGATCTTATAACTATAAAATCAGTTGTTATTTTTAAATAATTTAAACAACGACGTACACATAATTTTATTATAAATATTTATTGAAACTCCAATTAATAATAAATGAGTAATATTAAAAACAAACAAAACTGTTGGATAAAAAAAAAATTAAGGCAAAACAAAACATACACGTTTATTACCATATAGATTGGGTTGAGAGAAAATACGGAACTCACAAGATTATGTTATACGCCCGTAAACTCAATAAAGTTTGTATTTGGTTATTCAATTACTTATTTTGGTATTTTTTATCTCTCTTTTATCAATTATTTATACTACATGATTCAGAATTGTGAGTAATTATTAAGAGTTATTAAATACAGAAGTGGACTATATGATTGTTATATATATTGAGAAGGTTAATAATTGTTTTATTTTAACCTGGTTCTAGTTTCTATCTAGTTATATTATAAGTTCAACAAATACACTAGAACAACGTCACAAAATGCAGTTTTATTTTAATATACATCAAGATATTGTTACAAATTCTTACAAAATCATGTTTAACATTACAAAAACTTCATTGCATCAATTACTTTAAATAATGCCCATGCTTAGAAAAATCATACCACGCTTCCCGCAATCCTGGCAAATTACCAACAAAATGTTGTGGTGCGCCCTAGCGTAACAAAACGATTTGTGATACTGTATTCTGAAATTCATAGAAATAGTTATGCCACGCTAAATAGAGGTTTAATTTAAATAGCTCACTATGATTTCCGAAACAATAGACTAGTTGATTATATTGTTTGGTTCTGCGCATAATACATTTTCTACATAGCAAACAGTGAACGTTTCACAATGTTCTTGTTTTAACATAGTATGGGACTACAACATTAACTTTATATAAATAAACAAGTTAAACTTTAGAGAGAGTGTATAATAGTAGAAAGATAAAGTGCATAAAATTGATACTATTTTATTTTGTATATATTCATACTAAAACCATCTCGAAAAAAATTGAAGAAAATGTTTTTAAGTAAATATCAGGGCCTGATAACTTGACTATCTTTGTTATGTTACATTAACTGTAGTCGAATTGAAATATAGAGGTTAAAATTTTCAGCTAATATTAGCTACGAGTATATTATAAGGGAAAATAGTATTCTTATCATTCATATGTATTTAATACTTACGACGATAGGACACTATAATAGAAATAAGAAACTGCTGTAAAAATTTAAATTTATATAAAAATGAAATTACACCAATTTGTCATAAACATTTTATATCTCACAGCGCATATTATTTAGGGATTACCAGATAACTGTTGTTATATAATTAAGGATAGGTATTTATTTGTATAAGATTATGTCATTTATATGTATCTTTTGTTGAAATAGTCTTTTCTTATACTTTGAAAAATCGATTCTTACAACTAGTATAATTAAATGTATTCCTTTTTTTATTATTTACTTCAGGTTTATATAAATAATATACAGATTGTTTGAACTTAAAATCCGGCAAAATATTAGAATTTAAAAAGAATAAGTAAAAATTAATCACTAAATATTGATAATATTATATTTAAAATTATATTTTAATTATAGTAACTACTATGTATTATTATATTTAATTTGTTACATATTTGCTTAAAGTTGAAAAAATAAGACAAACATATTACTATTCCGGGATATTAACTAAAAATATTCGAATACATATGATTTATCTAAAACTTCTCTGAGATGATATTTTAATATTTTAAATTCCTTTAAGTTTAATTAAGTGGTAAGTGTCTTAATGAATAGGATGTAATCATATATTCATAATGAAGATTTTATAAAGGAGTGTTTCGAAAAATTTATTAAGCCACTGAGCAGAGGTATTACAAACTTACTAAGAAATAAGAAAAGAAGTGGGTTTTAAGTTAGTTTTTTGAAATAGAAATGGATTAAGCTAGACGTATGGAAAGATATAAGGTATTGCAGAGGTGAGGGACGTCAATATTAAAGAACGAAGACAACAAACTGCTCTTTCAGACAGGGAAGAGCATTTGAATCGAAAAGGATAGTGTAAAGACAGTGAATGTGGGTTTTCTTGCAAAAGTCAATTAGCAGCCACCTAAATGTTTGATGTTATAGAAACACAGGGTCATATTATATATACCGATCGTGAAAGTTAAAACGAAACTTTCTCAGGATTTTATAATCAGAACTTATTGTAATCATCATGGGACCATTTGTGAAATCTACCCTTATAAATAAATAACTTGAAGTCGTGCATTTTTCGCACAGATACTTAATGAAAATTTTAGAGTGAATTTATGTTTTATTAAGACTTATGGTTTTGTCGTGGATAACATTGTCATAACAATACCAAATGTAAATGGACCAAACGAAAAGCAAGAAAGAAATGAAAACAATCCATTCACCCAATCGAAAGTTATTAGGTAACGAATATTAAAAAATACAGACGAATTGATAACCTCCTGCTTTTTCCAAGTATGTTGATAAACTAATTGACCACCTTAAAAGATATGTTAAGAGAACTAAAGCTATCTAATGTCTAAGTCAATAAATGCGGTACTAAAATCTAATAAGGTAAGTACTGTTACCTGATGATCCGTGATTTAATTCAATTGAAAAGCGGTACTATGACGCAAACGAAAACTACATTGCAAAGGATTCAAGATACTGTGTCCAGTAAAGACAAGATTTATTTGTAATTTATGAGACGTTCATGGATTTTATATACATAGAAAAGAAAGAATATAAATGAGAAATTTATCGGATAGGTAAAATGCAATTTAAATATGTGTAAATGTAAAATATCGGCGTCCTTCTAGGTTAAGCGGAAAATGTTCTTGAAATTATATAATTGCAAAATTTTACAAATGATAGGTATAAAGCAGTTAATAATGGAAAGGACCACTTTGCGATATACCGTCGGAACTAATAGAACCAGAAGAAATAGATAAAATGTGCTTCTTAATATCACAAGAAATCATTAAAATAGTAGTTCGGGTAATGAGTTTCCATGGTTTTGAAAGGTGATGTACAGTACGAGATTTAATTACGCTATAGGTACCTTAAGAAGATTACTACGAAGTTTTAAATTTAGGTGACGGATATTAACATCTAGGACTTTTACTCATCACCCACAGAGTTAGGAAAGTTCAATATTTTACCGAAATTTTCTGTTTCACTAATTTTGTTACAAATGTTTCTTGGTTGTTGTAACTATTTTATATTATAAAAATAAATAATAATTTAGGAGTTCGATTCTATACTAGAATTAGAAATTCTTTAAACTTAATCCTCGTGGTATAAATATTTATATGAAAACCCTTTTAAAGCAGCCAAGTAGCATTTGTTGCGAATAATTTTACGTATGAAAGCCTCACCTTCACCTACGCTTTTGAGGCTTAAGTTTAATTACGGTAATGAATACACCAATACTAAAATACAAGCATCATTATATTAATTACGCAATAGTAATTTCAGCATTGTCTGTTTTCTGTTTATGTAGTTAGTATAAGTAGAAAACAAAGACTTTTAAACATCATAGATTAATATTTCAAAACTATTAAATTTTATAAAATTTACATGGTATTATTTTATCAAATTTTATCATTAAGAAAGAAAATTTAATACAAGAAAATTTATTACACTGAAAATTGTGATAAAGTTACCTCAGAAGAGAAACATTTATCAGGTTTCAATTAAATTGGAAATTTTATTCCATTTTTCTTGAGGTTACAACTAATATTTTATAGATAGATTTTAAAAACTGAATTAATCGATGGCAGCAAGTTTAACTTTGAAATAGTTATATCACCAATCCTCAAGAAATGTTATAAAAGTATACTATTTTAATGGATCGCAATTTTTAAACCTGTCTTTGTATTATTATATATTAGAAATGTGGTATCATATTAATTAAACTTACTTATCAGAAGTTCCAGTTGAAGCCAAGCGGATATATATTTTGAAGTACTTTAAAATTTTTAATTTCAAGCCAAGATACCGAAGCAGCCACATAAGATTTTATAATACAGTAGAAACGAGATGGCAGGGCTTTAATCCACATTTTACAACCTCTTCCATCTAGCATAAATAGATTTTCTATTTACAAATAGAGATTTAACATAATATTTATTTGACAATTTTCAAGTAATATTTATCCTAAATGATAAAATAAATAAAAATCATATTATACAAATCATTTCAACAATGTAATATTGTACAATTATGCAACAAACCTGATAATAATTAAATCACTTAATTGTATTTATACGTAAGTATATACATACATCACACAGTCCATTAAGCCATTATATATATTATTCGTAATGTATAATATCAATTAATACTATTAGTAGTTACAAATAAATTAAGTATAACTAGAATTGATTATGTCAACACGTATGTTTAAAACAATTTTTTTAGTTTTATTTACGAAGTCCAATGATTAAAATAAAATAAAGTGTCAATAATTTTACGTAAATTCACTTTTTTTTCCAATATATATTTTGATGAAAACATTCCGTTTGTAGTGGTATTGCCAAGGGGCAGACAAAATTACATAAAAAGTGATTCACTCAGTAGAAAGCCTTATGTCTTCTGTTAAAAGCTATCGCTGAATCTCTATGTTAGATTTTTTTATGAAGGTATTTTTTAAAAATAAGGAAAATTTGAAAATAATTCGCATCTAAATGATCGAAATCGGGAAATGTAAATTTTGTTTCTATTTCTTGTTTTATGGATGGCTTAATATTTAAGTTATACTTGAATTTATAATTATATATGTATCTAGTTAAGCATATATAGTAAGTCAGTAGATAGAACACACGGCTTCTTTATATTCAACCTAGTTAAAAATAGACTTATGAATATTCATAACACAACTCTTTTTAAACATTATTTCATCTAACAATTTAGAAACGGTTCTCACAAAATTTTTAATTATTAATTACGAGATGAAAGGCTTTATTATAATTATAAAGATAAAAAGCTACGTTAAGTAAAACAAAATTTTAGTACATATATATATGGTCTGATGTATTTTATTTTTATTTAATAGATTTAAAATGTTTGGATATCTTATAAAAATCAACATAATAAAAATTTTAAAATGAGAAGGTTGAGAATCACTTTGCTATAATTCTTATACAATATTAACACGTCACTTTTTTATAGTTATAAATTAAGCAAAATAATACTTGAAAATATAATAAGTTAAGTAAAATATTATCAAATCATTTTTATTTATAACTTACCCTATCTTAATACTTTAATTCGGGGAATAGAACATAAAATATCATAAGAAATATGGTGAGGGATATACTTGTCATTTAAATAATGAGCCACTCAAGCAATAATTAACAAAATGTTGGCATAACATTCTATACAAACCCATTAGTGGTTCATGCCAGATTTCCTTTACTGAATTTCATGGACAATTACAAGTATTACCAACGTTATCTAAAATTGAAATCGGTTATACTGCCAAATACGTTCTATTGGATTAGAGGCACTTTTGCTTATTCGTTACAATAACATTTTAAAACAAACATTGTTGCCCGTATTTGTGACATTTATGTCACATAAATTTACCTTCTTCAAAATAAATTGAATGGAATATGTATCATAGCATTTTTTATAAGACTGGTATCAAATAACAGACTGGTATCAAATAACAGCTTCAATAATATTGAAGCAAATAAATATCAAGCTTAATTTATTATACCAATTAATATTAGAATTGAATAGTATTTAAAACTAAACATAATCCAGCATCTTAAACCTCTATTTATGTTCTTTCGTAAATAAAAAGATTTATGTGTCAGCAAATCTACCGTAATGGTTTATATGATGGTACTTGAACAATTCTTTACCTTAATATCTTTAATAATATCTCAGCTTCCGTAGATACAAATAATACTGCCGCCAGATACTGTCTTTTAAAGCAAGGCAAGACTTATTCTTCTTATTGGAATAGTAAAGCGTGTAAGCTAAAACCACACGTTAGCGTAAATAACTGAGTACATAATGCTTTTAATGGTGTGACCTCAACTATGTTTGTATATTGGCCAAACAGCGATCTAACATGGTCTGTGGTCTAACATAAACATCATCTTTGACGTCCTCATCCGTTTTTAACTGTAATATATTCAAGCTGTAGTATATGTTTAAATCGATAAAATACATAAGAAGTGATTTAGCCACTAAAGCTAGGTAAAAGTGACTAGCTAAAGAAGAAAGATCAATAAAAGGTATAACGGTACTTTTTCAGTACAACTAAGATATCTACTAGTTTATCTTCTTTTTATTGGAGACTTTTAAAATTAATCTAGATTACGAATAAAAAGAAAGCTTATTAAAATTTATATTCATAAAATTTTATATTTTATTCAAGTTGCAATAAGTTTACATTTGAAGGACATTATATTTTTTTTAAAGTTTTGGTTCTAATTAAGCTAAGTCATGCAATACCAGAATATAAAAAGAAATATTGATTAATCCACGTTATATTTTAACTAAAAGACTGATATACGAGTTTTTTATTAATAGAGTGACTATAGTTAAACTTTTTTTATTAAATAGACAAAATTGAACACAGAATTAAATAAAAATAGTAAATTTAATAGTAATAAAATATATGCAAAGAATTGTAAACAAATTAAGTCAATTGGTGGGAGGCAATTCTATATAAGAAGGATGGCCACATTAATTGGTTTAATGTGTTCCTAAAGGTACACGGAACTCAAAGAATTATAAAAATATCTTCAATGCCTTTACAATAGCAGATAATTATTACCATATCAATATAAAAACTTTTTTATGAATTCTCCATAGGGCTCAAAACATATGTTGAATAACTTAATGATTCTGATAATATTTATGTTAACTTATAACACAGTTATTACCACCAAAATATTGATTAAGTTCTATTATTATATGAAACTTGAAATAACTAATAATATTATGTTCTAGTCTTAGTCGATCAATCAATGAGATAGATTAGTTTATTGTTATGTAATTGCTTTTCTCATCTTATTGAGATAGAACTTCTTCGATATAACGTTGATGATAGGGTACAGTAAAATTTATCAGATATAACAAAATATATCTTATTAATATAATAGTAAATAAATATGTTTTTGTATTGTGCTGTAATTTAGTGAAAGCTTTATTACTATATAATTATTTCTGATTATATATGATACCATTATAATAACAATCAAACCGTCAGATCTTTGTTTTAAGATGCATCCTCAAAATCAGGAGTTTTTCAAATATAAAACTATGTAACTTAATTATTTTTGCAAAACACCAACAGTATGTATTAAGGGTACACATGTACAGATCTATTTAGAAACTGTTCTAAATTAATATGAAATAAAATTAAAAGTCACATAATAACTACTGTAAAAGTGTTTTTTATGTATATAATTCATACCCACGGACACACATGCACACAAACACACACACACACACACACGCACTCAAACTCATACTATCCAATCCTATTGATCCCGACGAAATAACTATTTTATGATAAGTACCGAATATTTTCTCTTCAGAGACAGCAATTTAGGATAGGTCAAGAGTTTATACTGTAAGCCGAATATACAATACTTATATATGTAAGTTATTTAGTAGCGTATTACAGAAGATACGTAGTTTTTATCGCTGTATAGTGATTGTTAAGTAATTATTAATAAGTAATGATCTTAAAAATATATGAGTAGTAGGCGTTATTTAGATTGTTTCATTATATAATTAAGGATACAAAGATTTGCGATATTTCTCAAACACGAAATGTTGAATTTAAAAAAAAAACAAATATAATCGTTAATTTTTTTCCATAGAAATACTCGGAATCATGATTCGTTTATGTCATTAATTATCTCTAATACATATTTGTAAGTCTTTTGCGGTTATCTTCCTTGTAGCAGTAGAATTAAAACGTTTTATAGTTTACATATTTTAAATATAATGTACTTAGTAATACCAATTATGCTTCAGCAGATACGCGTTTCCCTCGTCAGTCTTGAATACAACAGTAAGAAAACTGTTCCACAAGTCTCCAGGACCTCCTTGTATACAGGGCAAATCAATATTAAATATCCAAACATTGTAAAATTTTTGACAAACTGAAATAATAATCTTTTTAAATTTTTCTTATTTTTACTATATAAAATAAAAATATAATTCATATCAACCTCATTGTTCAATTAACATCAGGATTAAATTTTGATTGAATTGGTCATTAAATTGATAAAGAAACATTATACGTCCCATTTACATTCATAAAACGTCTGACTTAATTTGGCCAATCAATGTTTTAGTCTTTGATCCGTAAAAGGAACTTTGTATGTTACTTTGCCATTAAGGGAAACGTGGAAAATTAACAAACGTTCCGGGCTCGCAACCTGCATGCGAATGTTGTTATTATCATCGTCCATTACGATTCTACGAATAATCAATTTATACGCAATATTGTCACATCAAGATGAATAATGTATACAATTTAGGGATGGTCTAAAAAGAAATGAGAAGTAACTCCTAACGTATTCAAGTATAAACATCTACATAAGTGAATTTCTTTACTGTAAGTTTGCATCCTCACTTAACAAGCTCTGAAAGTTTTTATCGACATTGACTCAGTGATTTACAGGGATGCTATCATGGCAAAAATTAAATTACTAGAGTCGTTACACTCGACGGAGGGGACCAAGTTACGGGCACTAAAGCTAATTAGTTAGCTCTGAAACTAAGCGATAATTTAGATTGCATCGTTACGGTGTTGCGTTGGATAATGAAAAGTTTTATCACGCCCGCTACTCCCAATTTCAGACTTAAAGAAAACAGGTGGCTTATTGGTAAAATAATTATATACGAATGGTTACCAAGTAGAAATTATTTACGTATTACTTGAAAAGTAAACATGTATATGAAAATGTAATTATTTTGATTCCTACCGTTTAAAATGTATAATTATGACTGTCTTTTTTATTATTGCTGTTAAATCACTGATAAAAAGTTTTAAACTTGCATGTACAAAATAGGGTTTACATTTTCTTTATTATTTTACAACCTGGCCCTTTTTTCCTCAAGTATATTTATAAAAGTAATTACTATTTAAACTACGACAAACTCCCTCTTATACTTATTCAAAAAGTTTCTGGGTTAGCTATCTTTTCAGCAAAGGCGCTTAATTTAAGTTTAAATGTCTCAAGAGGATTTCTTACTATCTGAAGCAAAATGAAGGGGGAAAAAATATATAAGTATAATAGCAGTAGTTCAATGCATACAACTCATTATCTGAAATATTTTGACGTAATATGGTAATTGTAAACTAACCTCAATTATTCATTTAATTACTATAAATTAAAAGTAAGATTTAAAATTTCAAATACGTGGCTCTGGAGACTTTATCGTAACATTATATAAAACAGGCATTATGTAAACAAGACCACGCAGCATAATAAATTTTCCTATGAAAATTCATATTTAATATACTTTTTATGCAAAATATTACTCTTTAGTCCTTTTATAGTTTGAGTGTTCATAATATTTACATAAACCTTTTGGTAAAATAATTTTAAAAGTTAGAAATTTATTGCCTATGTAGTATTTCTTGTAAAGTGTTTTGTATGTGTAAGAGTAAAGTTTTAAAATATATTTATTCAAAATGAGCAGTTCAAATTTAAATTTAGAAAAGTGGTGAATGTTACTTTAATGTTACAAAGTCAGCATTACATTCATATAAAACAACATTATGTCAAAAGAGATACTTGAAAACTTGATAAATATGAGTGAAGTAATAAGGCTGAATTCATGAAATAAACAAAATTCATCACAAATATTTAGGTTAAAAACAGGGAATGTTTACCGCTTCTGACCTGACAAGTAATGCAATTCACCAGACAATACACACTAATGAATAAAGTTTGGTTGTTAACGAAGCTAGCTTATGGATGTTCATTTATAAGTGGGTATTCAGACTAGCATATTTTCAAGACAGGATAAAGTTTTAAAATTTCTTCAGAGTTTAATAGTTTATATTTCAACAAGATTAAATACTTTTGCTTTCTTAATTGAAAATTCATAACATTTCTTATTACTTCGTTAAGATCGTTTAATAAGATAAAAATTATTTTTTTTATAAATAAAACCATATTTTTGAATTAAACCTACTTTTTTTTGTTAATTTTTACTAATTCGATATTTCAATTATTTTCCATGTAACGTGTTCACAGAATTTGAAATGGTAATAGTATTTATATACAGGGTGACTGGTGAATTACTATCAATATTTAAGGAGCATACTCGGTACATGATTCTCATTCGAATTATTTAAAAAAAATAGGTACTTAATTTTTGACCAAATTTCCGTATAAATAAATAAAGTGTTGACACGTTCCAAGTGTTCCAAGTGTGGAGTCGTGCGGCGGCGTGCTGATACAACACTACGCCGCCGCCGCGTCTGTGTGAGTGTGTGTGTATACCTAATCTGTAGGGTGTTCATACGATGCGTAATTAATTACATAACTTTTGGTTAACTTTACTTAAAAGTTTATTAATATTTATGTTATATTAATTTTTATTTTGTCATATATGATCGTCAAATATCACGTCCTCAAATATCGATAGTAATTCACCAGTCACCCTGTATATACATACATGTAACTTCTCTATTGAAGTCGTGTTAATCAATTACATAGTTCCCCTGAACATACCGGTGAACCTTTTGGATTTAATTTTTATATTAAAACAGAACTACATAGTAACTTTCACATGTTATACATTTCTTTTTATCCGAATGGAAAGATTGTTGACAACATATTTTGTTTACATCATAATCATATCTAAGATTTTCGGAAGTATACAATTAAATTAAATAATGATTTTCATATTGACTACGACATTTCATCTCAATTGTCCGTATTAGTGAAAAATAGTCAAAATATTTGTTTGAAGGAGTGTTACAGATCTAAAAACCATATGTTCATTAATGTTTGAGCCTTGTATGATACCTATGTTCTTTCAGATAATTCTTGAAATAATCTAGATTTTCGTTTGAAACATTAATTAAGTTTCATAGTTATTAATTATTGGTAAGTTTCTAATAAACATTATAAGGTTGATACGGAATACACTTTTTCTTTCTTTCCCGAAACGTTAATCATATATGGTTTTACTGAGTGCAGTGAAGTCATAGTATTCAATTTATAACGAAAAAGAATAAATTGCTCACATTTCACATTGTTTCATTATTTAAATAATACTATTAAACATCATTCAGTCAAATATCTACTTACATTTTTGTTTTTTAACAGAAACTGAAAGCACGTTAGTTTTTTTTATGAATAGAATTAGGTTATACATAAACGTATCTTAAGGTTATTTTTGCAAAAACATAGTGTTAAGAAAAGTAACATTGATTTGTTTTGAAAGCAAAATTCATTAAGATCTCTGATATGTTGTGATTGCAAAACTTATAAAAGACAATTCCTTATTTCGGTATTAATTTGAAGTAAAACAATTACATATGCGCTATAGTATTAAGTTAAAAGGAGCATTGAATTTATTTTAAATAAATTTAAATAACCGTTCTCCATGAGAAATATAAAAGGCTTGGAAAACTTAAAATCTTACAAAATATTAAGAAGAGAGATTAGACATTTGCACTTGTTCAATTTTAAATTTTCTTTCTCTATTTAATAATTTTAATCAGGAGAATTTATGTTTAGGGATATAAATAACCTAATAATAACTTCAGCTTATCGAGTTTTTGTTTCAATACTCGTAATATAAAAACACCTTAAATAGTTTATTTTTATAAATATAGTAAATGTTTACATAAATCACTACACTGGGGGCGGGTAAAATTTATTAAGCAAAATAAATTGCACAACTGACACCAATCCCCATAAAATTGTCATAACTTTATCATGTTTGCATTATTTTACAGTTGGTTGATCTCCTGAATTTACGTGCAAATGTGAGGAGAATATTTTACCAGAGAGAGAGCCTTAACATTAAGATATATTATAAGATTTTCTCCAAATTGCCTTTTATTAAAGGTTTATATAATATATTTTTAATACTACTTACGCAATTAAATTTATTGTTATTAAGATGAACAAGTATAAAGAATTTTTGTCCGAATAAAGTCGTATAGACATATATTACACTACACTATAATGTGATTTAGATCTCTCTGAACTGGTTAACCAATTCAGGATAATTTACGTTGTTTGGAACTATTTATTATGAAATTTCTTACATCTATACGTTTTTGCTACTTATATCATAATAAAGTTGTTCATTAATATTGTTGCATAAAAGTAATAAAGTAAAAATTTATAAAATTCTTTAAGGATAGATTAGTGCCTTCACAGAAATAGTCAAACGTCGTTCAAAGGTAGTACTTACCGTTTCTCGACGAAATTACGCAAACGCAGACGCTGACCAACACACATCTATTATTATCACTATATTCAAAATTATTTTCCTTTTTAGTCACTTCATGTCTAATCACAATAATTTCCAATATATTTCACTTCGTTTCACTCAATACAATAGTGTAACAATAGTCCACTTCGGAACAAATAGTCTGTTCAAGTATGGAGGCTTAAGTAAGTCTGATTGACCTTTTAGCGTCTTAAACACACAGTTGAAAACAAAATCACGCTAGGGTAGGTTTAGGCAATAGATGATAGGTAAAAAAAATGCGTGCTTACAAAATACACATGTCAGAAGTGTTCTTTGGCGAACTAATTTGATCTTAAATTAAATCTTAAACTACATCTTGTGTATATTTAAAGAAATCTAAAACGTTATAAGACGTTCATTATGTCTCACTTTTTCTCTCAATCTTTCTCACTTGCTTGCCCCTACTCTCACTCCACAGCTAGTTGCTTCATGCTACGTTCGCCCTGTCTTACTCTCTCTCAATTGGTCTCGATCACTCTCTCTCTTTTTCCGTACTTCCGTTGCATACCGGCGTGACGTAAAATCTGTAAAAATTTTACCCTCATACGCCTAAAGAAGTTACACTTCCAAAACATTACCTTCTCAATATTTTATATTATAATTATTAACTATGGTTTTTAATATTTGTAACACACCAGATTAACAATACCAGATAAAAAGAAATAGGGGGATGGGATGGTTCAACATTCACCTATCATCGTAGCATCGTTTTTTATTGCAGTAACGTAAATGCTGTCCATTTTATTAAGATCGAAAAGACTTCAATATTAACATTTACTGATTTATTATAGTCAAAATTCTTTAAGTTCTTCCTGTAGTTTGTTTTATACGTCTACATATATATATAAATTATAAAATTGCTTTATTCGTTTTTCAAATAATACAATAATGGCGTTCAGGTTTATGTGCCTGTTTTTATAAACTGTTCTGTTGTAACACGTACAGAATACCTTAATTTTTTGCTTTAGCTAAAGGAGTTTCACAGGATTAATAAAACATAATATTAAAGAGATAGAAAATGTAAATTTAAACGAAGATGTATAGCGACTTATAGCGATCACTGTTCCCAAGCCAACAAATAATCACAGTAAGTACCAAAAATAATCAATGATAAAGTCATTGACAAGATACAAAGTTGTTTATTACAATAAACATTCTTATTATTGCAAATGAACATTTTTCGTTGTCCATGTAGATACTAACAGGTACTGCCAACGACCAGAAATCTGCCTTATAATATTAAAAAACAATTTGATACAATTTCAATATATTCGTTCAAGACATTCTCATAAAGATAAACTAAAATTGTTAAGAATCATCCTTTCAATTCATTATTTCTTGATATACGAGTACACCACAAGTCGATTCAGTTTTCATTGATAAAAATCTTTGAATACACTTAGTCTCGTCTTGAACTCCGAAATTGTCAAAGGGACGGGTTCACCCATTGGAATCTCTGTTGGGTGTAAAACAGTGATATTATTTGACGTAGTTCCATCATCACGCTTCTACCAATACACTCTTTGCTTTAAGTTTTGTGATATTCCTTATGATTTGATTAATTTAATAATGAATTATAATAATTCAAATTAATATATTTGTTAAAATGTTGAATGAATGAATGTTAAAAGCGAAAATAATTGTAATTTAATGTCGGGGGTGTTAATTAGGTATTTTTTTGTAACCTGCGAGGTTAGCACTTGATAATTAGAAATGTCGTAAGAAAATCTACAAAAAATTCTTAGAATTCGATTTCACTGTTCGCGAGTAAATACAGAATGCTTAATTCAAATTTGGAATTAGGACACAATCAATAGCTTATTTGCCAAAGCAACTAGGACGTGATATTTCACAGGTTGCATGTTAGGTTTTTACCATAACTATTTTTGTATTGTTTATTTTCTATTTATATTCCATTTTTATTTATTACCACTTCACTTCTGAAGCATGCATGGACATTTTTGTCTCACATTTCTGTATAAAACTAATACAAACATGAAATTAGACAATGAGGACTAATTTTGTTACCTTTTTGGTAATAAACAAAAAAATTGAATTTGTATTGAGCATTTTTAATGTAATAAAATAAAGAAATCGTCAAAACAAAAAAAATACATACCTTATGTTAATTCCCATTAAACTAAATCATTACAATTTTAATTCACTTGATGTATTTTTTAATACTAATAATAAAAACCTGTTTACGTCTACTTTACCATTAATATTTTAACAACGTAGTTTCTCAAAGGCGCTTTTAATTAAAAGAAAGCTGACGACACAAAGCCTGGGAAATAGCAAGTTAGTAAATACAATATATAGAGAAACAATTAGCGCGCATTATTTACACTGGCTAATGAGATACTTGTGCGCGCTATCGATGGTGTAACTGGGTTTGTGACATAGTTTATAATTTGAGAACTCAATATTTGAAAATGTATATAGGATTTCATACATATTTCAATAAATTTAGTTATGTCGTTCTGTTTCCAGTGTTAAATTTTTCGATAACACTGAGAAAATAATAATAAACCTACACACCTGGGTCGCAGGTCCCAGGCATTGTTGAAGCTGCAAAGTGATGGATCCGGCACCCGCACGGTGAATCCATTGGATATTACTAGGTTTCGTCTCAACGTTAATTGCATAGTTATGTACAATTTTCTTTTGACCAATTTCCTTTACTTTTATAAAATATCAATGAATAAAAATAGTTTTATATTTGTGTGTTTTTTGCATTTGTTTTTAAAAAAAACGTATACATATATTTTTTTTATGGCTATAGAAAACTTACTTTTCTAAATCTAACCCACAATGTTTTTATCTAGTCTTAATTTAAATTTATAATGGACAAAAGTCTTCCATAGAATAATGTTAAAAAAGTGTTTATTTGTAATAAAAAGTTATACTAGATTTTAAAGTATTACCAATCAAGTCCTATATTCCTTACATATTGTGTTTTTCTATTTAATTGTGAAACTAATCCAGAAACTAAATTAATCTTATAAACTAGGTCTGCTGGACGAAAATCATAAGTAAAATCAACATTATTGAGTTAATCTTATTTTTACTAATAATATAACCTTGTATGTATTCCTTATTGCTACATTTTCCTTATCATCTGATTTCTTATTTGATTTCCTTGGAGTTAGCCCTCTTTACCAACAGACAGACTTTCTCTTATTGTTGTTATTCAGTTACGGGAGGGATATTCTCTGACGCAGAACTAAACTTTACTTGTTATGTGTCCTATGTCTTGTCTTATTATTCTATCAATATTTCCGGCGCATTTCATTACTGAAATAAAATATATCAATAATGAATACCTATTGATAAGATGAATTACCAAAATTCACATGAAATGTTTTCGATGGAAATTATACAAGCAAATTAACCATAAACAAATTAAAAATACATACGGTATATTTTTTTAATTTATGAAGGCATTATGCATTTTGTTCTTGGAAATAATATTTTGATTTACTTTATTATATGATGTTACGACATGAAAACATGATTCGGCAATTATATTTGAAAGTTTTATTAAGAATTACGTTGCCATGAAAACAAACGAAACAATACATTTTTTCGTATTTATCGTTAAGATGTAAAGAAACTTTTTTAAATAAATCCATAACAAATAAAAAGTACGAGTATATACTCGTAGTATTGATGTTTGAATAAATGTGAACAATTTGAAGTATTTCAATTATCTCAAAAAGTCAGTTATAGGTTTTAATTCAATTATTTCAAAAATAGATATCTTTATATCGGTGTAACTTTTTACTTCTAATTTTATTAGTATTTTTTGAATAGAAGAAAAATTAACCATTATCGATAAGTGACAAGAAAAAGGTTTTTTCAACAGAGTATATGACGAAATACTGTGATTTTTAGTGCCTGAATCCATGAGTTTTATAAATACAGAATATGTTTATAACGTAGGTATATATAAAGAATTAAATGTTACTTTCAACCAACTTTTTAAATACATTTTGACCAGCTTCCGTCTCTTCATAACAAAATAAATTGGAAATAACGAATTTATTCAAGAATGAAATTAGATCCAATTTATTTATTATACAAAATAGAAAGCCAACGTTCTGTGTAATTTTTTTTTGTATAGTGTTACTTCGTTAATTTTTATTTTATATAAATAAAAGTAGAAAATACATTTATATCAAAAATTGTTTAATTATTCAAAACAAATTCTTATTAAAACGTAGGGTAGGTATTTGATGTTAATGTTTGTAATATTTAATTTAACGATATTTTTAAAACAAGAGTAATTATACAGAAGCAGCTTTAGACATTTTCCTTTTAATATACACAATTTGAATATATACGTATGTTGAGGTATAAGGAATTTATCATTTAATCTGAATATTTTATACGTAATATTTCCCTCAAACTCCTTTAATTCAAAATCATTTCAAGATGTCACAAAGGGAGAAAAGGAATTATTCATTTTCACTTCCGTTCGCAACCAAAAAAATTAAATAATGTACATATAGTGTTGATAGTAATATTTAAAAAAAAACATTTATTAAGAATAATTTCTATAAGTTTAGTCGCATTATTGAATTTGAATTCTTGATCAGAATAATTGCAACAAATTGAAAAAGGTTTCCTAGAAAAATATAAGTGACATTACGAAAAGAATAGCAATAACGGAATTTTACTTTTACGTTTTATTTAGAAAATCTCACTCGGGAAGCCAACCCATAAATAATAAACAGGAGAATAAAACTTCAAAAGGAGGATGATGTTTTGTAGAGTAAGATCCTGTTTTGATGCTGTTCTCGTGCACAGGATTTTAAAATATAAAATGCTAAAAATATAAAATTCGATACTACTTTTTCGGTCAAATACAATTAGTTTAATTATTTACACCGTAATTTAAGCGTGGAATAAAATTGAATTGTATTTTAATAATAATAAACTGCTTTTACTTTTAAAAAAATAAAAAAATCGCAAACAATCTACAGCCAATATTATTTTCATTATCATCAGAACAGAAGCAAACACAGCTAAAATTAAACAATACTAAGTATACCCGCAGCTTTATCAGAATCTAGTGACTTTGGACAACACTTTTTTTTGTTCTTTGAGAAAGTTAAGCCCTATTTTGAGCTATTGATGGTAACTTGGTTCTAAAAAATTCTAAAGTGAACAATTCTTTACGACTATAAACAATCATAATTTTATATGAAGTAAGATATGAAGTATTTGTTATATTACATTATAGTCATTCAAATGTCATAACACTTTATAATTATAATTGTAACTTTATTTACATTGTTATACCTAACCTGTTATTGATACTTATAAAAGACTACTAGCGCCATCTATGCTAAAGTTATAATAGCTTATCTAACTGTTAATAATATTTATTTAATGTAATTGGATTCTCAAAATACAATGGAATTTTATGAGATTTAAGTAGAAGCACATATTGCTTTACGTAATTTTTTATTATTTATTTACGAGAAAACTAGCGCCATCTGTAATTTAAGCCCATCAAAATGTCAAAACATTGAATAATATAAAATAAGACAAAAGCTGTACTCGGCACTTAATTGCAAGTCACTGAATGATAAATATCGAAGTAGAAGTATAGTATTTGTAGACTGACTTCTTAAAATAGTAAATAAATTGCTAATTTTAATAACCTTTTAATTGTGTATACATTTTGAGTGAATACTTTTATAGCAAGCTTATGAGTATGTCCAATAATTAATCAATAATTTATTACGAGATATATATGTATAATATTCGTGTAGAAACTGTTTAGAAAACAAGAGTGGACCTCATCGTATGAAATAAAAAATACAAAAATGCTACAAAAAATAAGTACAGAATCTTTGATGCATTCGGAAAGTAAAGATATTTTTGATTTAGTAGTGCCTCATTGTATTCTTGTTTATTGAGATTTAAATTTAATTTGATATCTTCAGCTTTGCTTTCCAGTCTGTAAATGAAGCTTCTTAAGTGATTAAGGAATTTCAATACATGTATCAAATTTAGCTTCAGTGGAATGTCAACCCCAACTCGAAGGGTGCAGTTAAAAATGTCACTTTTATCTCTACAATATCATTAGCAAATTCGCTTTGCTTAATTTATTACCGTTATAGTTCCCATTATGGTATTTTTTATAGCAATGATTTTATTTCTTTGTATTTATTACAAAATGGTTTTATATTATTATTATTTCAACAAATGAATCCGTTATATATAATATACATTTCATTTATTATTTTCTTTATCAGGAAATTCGGAAAGTCATACTTCATATTGATGGAATTACATAATATCTTAGTAGTTTTTCATTTTGTAAATTTCTTCATTTTTGTATGTAAAAAGCTATATGAATATCTCTTTCATATCTAATTGTCTGCGGCAGAATTTTCAAATTGCAAATAGAATATAAGAAGTCAATAGCGTATGAACTGATAAAATTTAAAACACCCTCTATGCACTAATTTTTATTAAACGATTAATCAAGTATTTATAATAAGAAATGTGAAAATGTGAAAAAAACATTCCAAATCTTTGATCCGTTTGAAAGTTACCACGTCACAGCCATACATATGATTATGCACAAACATTATCCAACAGATATCGAAGTAAAACTTATAATAATAAATCTTAATTAATCTTTTTGCGGTGGGGTTAAAAAGAGCTGATTCGGTCTAGTTCACCATGTTTATATATGCAACGTGATGGCCGTCGTTAGTCATATATTTATAAAAATACAATTAATAATTAAATAGGCGTGACGGAACCTAAATTGTTATTTTAAATAAGTAAAATATCTGTGAAATTCGAAACAGCAATTATACCGGCATACTTATGTATTAACATAAATCCGGAAAATATTATATTGGTTAAAATGTTATTACCCATATACCCATAATCTTTCAAACTATTTTTATTGTATATTTAATTTAGTCCGTGTCGCATTCATAAGACACATTTACATTTTCTTTATCATTTCTTTGTTAAGAAAGTGTGTACTTAATTCGTTTTGAAAGCTAAATTACCTTGTCTTAGGCCTTTTATGCATACTGTAATAACGTTATGTTTACGTATAATCAAGCTACGTCAAGCCAAGCGGTGCCAAGGGTCTATTGGCGACGGTAACTACCTTTCATCAAGTAGGCCGTCTACTTGTTTGCCCCTTTGACATAAAAAAATCTAGGAGTTATTCCTATATAACGTAACTTTTTACCGTACTATTTGGAATATTTGTACAAAATATATTCAGTTTAAATCTTCCCAACTCTAAATTTAGTTCTAAAAAGTTATTTTTAGTTCAGTTCGTATTTTAAAGGTTTTGTGATCATATATTACCAGTCTCTCTGTGCAAAATGCTGTTTTAACTATTACTCGTTTTATATAAGGTTTAACCAAATTTCACGAAACGGTATTTCTCACCTACCTTTATATTGGACATTTTGTACCTTTCTTCACATATTTTCATCTTATTATTATTTAAACTTATCTACTTAGCGTGCAAAAATTCTAATTATTTAGTTTTCTTAATTTAAGTTTTTATATAAAGCAATAACATTAATTGTGTCATCTTGTTAAGCAGTATACCAAATTTAGCAAAGGCTTGAAGCCTTACAATCAGATTATATTTATTGTTATAACTAACAAAAACAGTTATTTTTATCAATTTTTTTAAAAGGAAATATTATATACCTATAAAATATGCTTATTCTAAGTTTTAGCCAAAAATATCATTTCTGTATATAAAATATTAAAAAAGACTGTTATTGATTTTATACATATTTACTTCTGACGTTTTATACAAAAATAATAATTATTATTATTTTACAAAACCTTTAACACAAGATAGATTACTTTAATACATAAGGTTTTTTGAGATATATTCATTTTATTTAATAAGGGGATGATTATTTGCTTATGTTAATAACGTGCTTTCAGTCACAAAGACGGTTTTAATTAAAAGAAAGCTGACGAAAGCCTGAGGAATTGCAAGTTGGTAAATACATACATATGTATGTATCACGTATATGACGAAACAATTATTCTGCGCACAATATTTACAGTGGCTAATGAGATACTTACGACCTCCGTCGATGTTGTAATTAGCGTTGTGACTCCCTACGGTATTCAAAGGAGGTTAATACTTAAAAATTAACGAAATCTATCAATAAAGGTTATTAATATTTTAACAGTCCAATTGTACCTTCATATAATGACAGATACAAAGTTATTTTTGAATAATTTAAGGTTGACTTTTTTGTAAGCCCCGAATTTTTAAAACAGATATTCTTTTCAATTATTGAGCTTTTTATGTTCGGTGATGTTATAGTTATATTCTTACTCAGCATCTCTCCTCCTGAATAATAAACACGAAAAGTGAAACTTCTATGGATTATCATATCATTATGTTTTTATTACTTGGCCCTAAACTATTTCCTCTATAGAATAACATGTTTAAAATAACTCCTTTTTAGCTTTTACCTCGGAGAAGGAAAAAGTACTATGAATGCAAATGATGATACAGAATTATGTATGCTTATTTCATCCAAGAGGTTTATTTTTAAACTAAAATTGTGTCCTCATATTATACTGAATCAGTTTAGTGATGAAGTCTAAGTATAGCAACAATTTCAAATTCGGATGTGTTTGTTTTCAATAATTTATATGAACTATTTATAGACGTAAATAAAGAGATCGTTTTTATAAAGATATAGCTGTTTTAAAACATGTAACCACAGACACTCTTTTCCGCTTCACTAAATACACACAGACGTTAAAAACCCACATCTTAATTACTTTGTTCTGTGAAATTATGTACCTACTGTATCATTAATTTTTAAAAATATACATGAATGCTGGTAAAACCAATGTGATATAAAATTCAGAATACCATTAATCTAGTGACCATTGCAGCATAAATCGTTGTTGAAGACAATGTCTGTAAGTATGTATCTGTTGTCTGTGGGCAGATTTCCAGCAAACCTGCAGTCCACGACGTGCAATTCATTCTAGCTTGAAATGGGTTACTCCATTCCGCTGACTGCGCGTCCTTCCCTACGGCTCCGCCCAAGTCCGGTACTCTGCTAAAGAATATCGATCCAATTTAACATTGGACTTGTCTGATATCCCCGAGGGATGTTTTTAGCTTTATTTTATGATGTTACCTTTTTTTCTAAATACCTATCTACCGATAAAAAAAAATACATACCTATAATAATTTTAGCTTGTGAAGTCCTTAAAAGAAGTGAGCTATTTATTACACATATAAAAGGAATACTCAATAATTATGTTATCATATCCACCATTTAAGGATTAAAATTTAGTACATATAAATATATCCAATTCAAGTTATTATAAAACTGTAAAATGCATTATAAATATATTAAATATAGAATAATACCGCCTTTCAACTTTTTATAAAAAAAAATGTGTTATGACTGCAAGACAACATATGTAGAACAAAGGATTATTGACAATAATCCCTGGCAAAATATGAAGTGTAAATAAAATAAATTTTATACAAAAGTGTAACCCTCAAAAATTATTTGTAAATATGACAAATTTCAATGCAATAATGTTTAACAGCATTTCTTAATATAAAATTAATATAATAAAATGTTTATGATTTGTATACGCAAATATCTTGTTTCTGGCATGCTAAAGATAATTTAGATGAATTAAAAAATAACCCTTTTGCTAACTTACATATAATAAAAAGTTTAAACAATAGCTAAATAAAAGTATATTATCAATATCAGTTTTTATATACATACATTTTTAATTTTATTAAACCAATGTTTCCAGGTAATCTGATTTAACCGTGGTCATAATAGTGTGATTGTGGTAAATTTTTATTTAAAAGAGATTATGTTATTTAAGTGAAATTATTATCAGTAATAACATTGATGTGAACGAACAAGTAATCTATGTATCCGTGTAGACATGCCAAAAATGTCATAACAGTACTTGAACACCAAAAAATATTTTAAAACGATAACTAGAAACTAATTTTTACAAGTACGCATTATATGTATCTAAAAAAATAATAACAATTTCTTTTGTTATCATCGACTACAATGTACTCCACGTTAGAGCCCTATTTCTAAATATCTCTTGAAATTCCTGAAAAAAAGAAAGTATTTTAAGTTATACATATATATATATATATATAAGATCAACTCCCAAATAGGATATCTCAGTTGAGCGAGAGTCGTTCTAGGCATTTTGTTCCTATACTACAATACCTTTCTTCTGAAGCTCACCTCTTGCTCAAAATTACGTTTTTACGAATTTCTAAAACTTTTCTAAGGGTGACTTCTCAAGCATCAGCGTATCTGCTGTGTTTTATATTGATCTGCATATAGCTTCTTTTGCATCTATTTATTAACTTTAGATAGCGACAGATCTTGGAATATGATTTTGGCCTAGTGTACTTTGTTCCCCGAACCAAGTTGTTCTCCATTACAGCTGGCAGTATTTTGATTCCTTCTCTTTTCATGTCGTCTAGCAGAGTAATAATAAAAAACAAAGACAAAATATTATATCACAGGACATGATCATTAGATAAAACTAAGCTACCAAATCTTACCTTCGTCATGTAACTAATGGTTATGCTTGACGTTTATCCACTTTGTACCTTGATTGATAGTGGGATATACATAATAAAATCATGTTACACTTGAAGTGTGTAATTTTAAAATAATAAAAAGTTCATATTTCTAAATTTACATGACATAAAAAATGCAGATTCTATAAGATTGCAAAGGTTGAAAACTGAAAACTTGTTTGAAACAAGAATTTCACGGTATCATGGTACATCGGTTAATGTTCATCGATCCATAAAACTAGCAACTTGTTTTTTAACTAAAGAATAAAAAACAGCACTTTCGTCACTTAGAACCATATTGTTTTACTCAAATTTTGTATGTTGACCCTGTTTCGGTTGTAAAATGGTTCTTCCAAGAATCGAAAGCACACGTTGCTTATATACCTTTATCTATGCATATTCAAAAACACACTTGTTTCTTCAAAACAGCACACAGTTGTTATTGCAATTTTCGGTAAATATTTTTTTTTACCCTTACATTTTGCTCCACTAGTTACTCATCCCAACGATCTTAAAGTAATTATCAATATGGCGCAAGCTTCTTTACCGCATGCTGGCACCAACAAAGAGGAAGTCGGCTGGAAATTAATAAAAATTATCAACTGAAATATTTTTTTAAAATTACCTTATATTGAAGAAGACTATAAAATGATTTATTCCTCGTATAAATTATCATAAATTTATTTTCTTTTCATTGAAGCCAAAATTAATTTCAAGTATCAAAGAAATATAAATGTATTTTCTCCTACCCTCGTCGATATTTCCTTAAAGGATTGGCATAGTTATAAATATATTAGGTATCTACTTCATAAATATAAATAACGTGGAAAAAGATTTTGAAGTTAACTAATTGAAATAATGAAACTATTATTTTTCGGATATACTACGCGTGCTATATTTTACATAGTCCCGACGTTTCGGCTACTTTTTAGCAACCGTAATCACGGGCAGACGAGATGTGAATATCTGTCAGGCCACTACATTTGGATAATCAACATATCCAGATTTTTTAAAAATACGTTTATTTCAAAATGGACTCAAAAAGGACTTCTACAAATAGGATTACAATTTATTTTCATACCAAGCTTTACTTTGCTTACTTACCTACTTACTCGTACTATTGATATACAGGCTTTTCAATCTTATGCATAAAATTTGTGGTCATATTTCGGATCCCAGGATAAAGCGCGTATTGAAAAATCTTTTAAAATCCATGTATGTTTTTTAGAACGAGATTGTCCTTCCTACCTTAGTCAAGTTGTGGTCTTTGCTTGAGACTTTTCCATATGTAAGCTTTTTAAGGCCGATTGAATTTCGTTTTTCATCTTGGATTGATTTTTTGATAGGTGATGTATGAAAGTTTTTCAGTAAGAGAGAGTGCGAAGTTACTGGCGATGAAAATTCGTCTTTTCCAAGAGAAAGTCTGTCTTATAGAGGACAAGCATTCCGGCTTCATTCAATTAGCTATAGGAAGTTTTTTGAATTCTATTCCGCTTGCTGTTTTTTTTAAAGGCTCAAAACTAGTAACAACTCCAGCTTTGAGATATTTTTACTTGGCACCCGAAGCTTTTTCCAGATCGAACACGGCTTTTGTCGTTGTCGTTGAGATCCAAAGTATTTTCCAAAAATGTTGATTAAGCTGTTACGTTATAATTTCAAGGCTTTCTTTAATTTTCATCCTTCATAAAAAATATTTTCTCTATTTCATTTAAAAACAAAAAGAAGTTTTTACAGCTGTTGGACGCCTACTCATTGAAAGTGCAACATATTAAGACAGAGGCGTGCTCAGAGTTTGCAGTTGGGCAGATAGAATGTATGCCCGTATTTAATTTATTTAAGCACATATCCTCACCATAGAGCACAGAGCTATAATTTTTATAATTCAGAAATAAAATACTAATTCTATTGTAACAACTTATTTTCTTAAGAACTGAAAAAATATAAAGATATAATTTCGAATTTAGTTTTCTTAGCATTTCCTATTCCGAACTTTAATGAGTTGTATGAATTATAATATGTATATCTTTTAATGACAAAAATTGTTTAATTTGAAAACATAATTATTTGTTAGATTACTTTTTAGCTTGAAATACACTTTATTTAATTTATTTTTACTTTTAATTTGTCGAACTCCTGACTAAAACAAATCTTGATCTTTAAATCAATTGAAAACACGGACTTAAAAATATGTATTATAAGCTAAATATTTCCACTCTTAGGCGTGTTAAAAAATATACTCAAATCAATAACTAAATAACCATAACCCTCTTTTTTTCACGCTTGGGTAGAAAATTGTTAAATAAATAATTGAATTACTCAATTCCTTTAAAACCAACTAGATATAAGATTTTGATTACTCTTTGAGCAAAGTGGGCTACGAGAAGTACTTTCACTCTTTCAAACTGAAACATTTCTTATGATTTAAAATACACATATGTAGAATGGGTCGTCTGAATCGGGTTATTGGTAAATTTAATTGTTCATAAAACATATTGAAAATATAAACTGAACTGATAATACGAACATTCAAAATCATGATAATTGATTACAACCCATGTGAAATGAACACAGCTGGCTTTTAAAAATCGGTAAAAGGAATTTCAAATCTTTATTTCTGTAGAGTACATATACCAACAAAAAATAATACTATATGCTATAGTGCGTTATTATTGATTCATGTACGTCAGATTATACAGGAATTGGTATTGAACAGATTCCAGTCTCATAAAGTTGTTGGTTTTTATTTTTTAAATTGTTTCATAAGTATTTTGGATTTTTTTTTAAACGAGCGAATATGGTTAATACGATTTAACATTTGTTGGCATTTAAAAATAAAGATAGAAAAGTCAGGCTTTATACGTATGTGACAAAAAATAAAATCTTTCTTAATAATGTAAAATAAAAGCTGTGGTGTGACACAAAAAATATACATATGAGTACTAAGATGTGAAATGGCCAAAAGAAAACTAAATCTATATTTCAAAATCATAAATATTTGAAATTTTAGTTTAAATTTTAATTTAAGTTATTAACTTTCTGATTTGTTATTAATTAATAAATGATATGTACTGTGTGAAGGTTACGAAATCTGATCACATTATATATCATCACTTCAGACATATGAGATCCACTGCTGGAAATATGCCTGTAATATATACAAATACTAAATTTATTTCAAAATCTTGTAATAAACAAGTTAACATCATCAGATTTTCCAAGCCTGGACCATCAACGACTCCTCTCCCATATGTCTGTAAAGCTCAGTCAAAAGCCAACGCTACGTCTGATATAATTTCTTTGTCTTCCATTTTGATCCCCAATATACCTAAACTTTTTGCTCTATAAAATATTTTAAATGTGCCCCTCCTTCAAAAGAAAAATGGTAGTGATTGTAGGCGTTTCAAGGGCTAGAAGAGTTACGCACTGAAAGACCAGCGATCACTTTCTCTTTCATATAGTGGTGTCCAAGAGTGCCCAGGATTAAAAAACTGTACTTTGATAAAGATTTTTAATCTCAAGTTCGGGGAGAATAAATTGTTGTAAAATAAACCGTTTGTCTTTTCATCAATAATCTTGATTGTCATTGCATTGTGTAATAACATAAAATTACACCCCAGGTATTCTAGTTTAATTTTACCAAATCACTTTTATTGTAACCACCAACAAAAGCATCTCTCGCTTTGATATTTACAAAAGTTGTATCTTAATTATAACGAAGTTTTTATGCTTCGCATTCAAATGAATGAATAAATGCAAAGCCTTTGTATGTAGCGTCTTGGAATTTAAAATTAAATACCTCTGTTTTATTGCTTCCCATAATTTTAAAATATGATTTTGTAAATGAAATGCATTGCACTCGGTTATACGTTTCATTACTAGATATTAAACAAAAAACATGGATATATAAATTTATTTATTTTGAACATTTTTATTTTTAATAATATTACTAGATAAATACAGAAATATATACTTCATTTATTATATAATGGTTTCAATTGTTCAAAAAGCTCTTGATATGTAAAATAAACTTTGAAATAAAATAATTTTAAAGAAAAAAAACGAATAAAATAAAATAACATAAGAAGTAAAATACAAAAAATATTTTACACTGTTAAATTATATATCTACTGTTCACTTAAAATATGTTATATATAATTTTAAACATGTACGCAAAAATGGACTAAACATTTATATTAATAAAATATATTATACTATAATACTATTTTTATTATCTTTGCAATATCTAATTTGATACCTTACTAAATATATACAATTTCTCAATATGTGAAACAAAAACAAATAACTACGTTGTTGCGTTCATAATACAGGCATCAATATTTAGTCATCAATAGTGATTTTACCCTGCAATTATTCTACGTACTAAGAAAAATTACCCATATAGCTATAAACCTAAAGCACCACCGCCATCAAAGATGATTAGATATTATGTGCCTACGGTTGCCGTCAAACTTTCTTGTTCATTTGTCCCACACATTTAATGCTAATTACAAGCACATTTAATGTTAATTTTAGACCTCTATGATTTTATCATGTTTTCCATAGTCAGAAATAAATCAAATTGAAATGGGACCAAACTTTAAGCAACAGTTTTTAATTAAAAAAAAATATAGACCTATTGATAATCTTTCCTTTTTTGAAAGTCGGTTGCTAATAACGCACAGCTTGCAGCTTGGTGGCCTTCGTATTTGGGTTTTCACTGAAGTGATTCTGTTTAGTTTTTCAGATAACTAATCGTTTTTATTGTTTTATTTTTACATTTTCCCAACATTTCAATTAATCATTTTAAAGGTGGTAGAACCTAGCTGTGGTTAAGTTACTACAGCTCGAACATGGGCTGGCTCGATCGGGGAAGTACCACCCTCTCACAGAATATCGGAATGAAGTAGTCAGTAGTGACTGGGTTTCATCCGATGAGTGAGAGAGCCGGTTGCCCTTTCCCTGTTCCCACCCTTTCCTGGTATTTCCTTATTTCCACCCCTCCCTTTTCCTCCACAACTAAGGTTAGCAACGCATCCGCAACATATTTCTTGTGGATGTCCATGGGCGACGATCACTACTGACCATCAAGTGGGCCGTCTGCTCGTTTGCCACTTCTGCCCTAAAAAAAACTTTTCGGCACCCGTGATCGCATGCAGACGATATGAAAGTGAGTTTTTTTTTAATAACACCTTCAAATGAATAATTGACTTTAAGTCCACTGTTTCTCTTAAGATATTTTAAATATACAGGGTGACTGGTGAATTACTATCAATATTTAAGGAGCATACTCGGTACATGATTCTCATTCGAATTATGTAAAAAAAAATAGGTACTTAATTTTTGACCAAATTTCCGTATAAATAAATAAAGTGTGTACACGTTCCAAGTGTTCCAAGTGCGGACGCGTGCGGCGGCGTGCTGATACAACAACACGCCGCCGCGCGCGAGTGTGTGTGTGTATACCTAATCTGTAGGGTGTTCATACGATGCGTAATTAATTACATAACTTTTGGTCAAGTTTACTTAGAAGTTTATTAATATTTATGTTATATTAATTTTTATTTTGTCATATATGATCGTCAAATATCACGTCCTCAAATATCGATAGTAATTCACCAGTCACCCTGAATATTGATTTTTTGGAAGTAATAGTAAATATATAGCTTTTTATAAGTAAATTATTCTTCTTCTTCTTCCTGGCAATTTCCCAAATTTAGCTAGGGTCTACCTTCCTACTTAAACTCCTCCGCTTTGCACGGTCTTTCACTTCCTCGTTGGTTAGTCCGTTGGCTCTCATCTCCTGCTTCACGATGTCCAGCCACCGCTTCTTTGGGCGTCCTGGGGGTCTTGCTCCAGGGACAGACATATTAAGGCAAATTTTCTGAAGTAGTTCTCAGGCCGGCATACAACGTGGTCATACCATCTCAGGCGACTCTCTTCAAGCTTATCCGCTACGTCACGGACTCCAAGTCTACCTCGGATAAATGTGTTACGTATGCGGTCAGCAAGAGTAACGCCACACATCCACCTCAGCATCTTCATCGCCGTGACGTGAAGGTCCTGAGTGTGCCTGGATAGTACTGGCCAACATTCCCTGCCATAAAAGAGAACCGGTCGGATTATACTCTTATATATTAGTCCCTTGAGCTTGGGCGGTATTTTGCGGTCGCAGACCACACCTGTGACCTCACGCCATTTCGCCCAAGCAGCGCTAATCGTGATCGATGCCAGAATCAAGATACCTGAACTTTTCTGACTTAACGGCTGGTCCAGGACCTATATGGATGGTGCAAGAGTGCGGGCTCCCGCAAGCCATATTCGGTCTTCATCACATTTAGTTTAAGACCACCGTTCTCAAGCTCACCCTTCCAAAGGTTCACTATCCGCTTCAGCGTCAAGCCGGTCTTTGTCAATGAGCGCAATGTCATCGGCATACATCATCAGCCACGGAGGCTGGTCCTGGATGTTAGCCGAGACGGTGTGTTATCAAGCCTTAAAAAAGTTATTAAATTTTAACATTATTTAAAAAGATTTGATGGCCCGTAATTTGTACCTTTATTGTTTTTTATATCCAAATTTTCTCGTGTTATTACTATATAATCATCTGAAACCGGATTATGAAGTTTTCAAGGTATTTCCAACATATACATGAATAAATTCTTCGTCGTTTCAGTTCTTATTAGATTATTGTGGAGTAGTCCCTCAGTAAAAACAAACAGACTTTTTCTATGTATTTTTATTTCGTTACAAAATCTGTATCCATTGACATGTAATAAAACTTTGCGTATTATGTATCCCGTGTCTAGTTTAATCATCCTATCTCCAACGAAGTCACAGGCAAAAATATAGTCAACAATAAAAAATTACTAAATATACGTTATTAGAGTAAGCGGAATGTTTCATGTTTATCTCCACTTATAGATCCTAAAAATATGATACTGTGAAGGTTTGTAAAGGTATTTTGCTGAAAGTATTTTTTTTGACCAAAAGTACTTAATATTTTGATAAAACTTTACAGTATGAATATATTTATTTATGTATAAAAACATATTAATTATGAATAAATTACAGGACCAGGTCGTAATAATTTAATTGTATAAAGAGTCACGTAATACAAACTAGATAGTTTTTTTATATGGTTATAAAATACTATATTAAAGTTTTTGTTTACTCATCGTGTATGTATATTCTTCAAGTATGAGAAAGGTGCAATTAACTGTTAGGTTGTAAAACTGATATGGGGAGAGTAAAAAAGGTGTTGCGTTACCTTTTGTTCTTTTGAATTACGTTTTCCACGTGTTGGTTAGCTGGTTAACCACACTGAAATAACAGCACGCATGACATAACAGGCACAGTATGTAATAGTATGAAGAAAAAGTACAGAAAAACGAAAAATCGGGATGGATGGCGCTTTCGTATTAAGTTGGCTAAGAATGATATCGGTCTAAGTAAGTTGTTATTAATGTATGTAAGCATGAATTCGCATATTGTAGTTATATATTTTTTGGATTATATTAAGTACTTTAATGAATTTAAAAGATAAATACCATGTACTAGTATAAAATTATTCATTGCACCTACAACCTTCAGAATATTGCTTCCGAGCTCCTTAATAATTGAGCCACGGTATTCTCGTTATCCACTTGAATTCCCTTTATACCAGTGATTATTTGTTCTTACATTGGTTTTTAATTAAAGTATTAAATTTAACATTGAATATGTATTTATAAAAATAAAGATACATTTTTTAACTCATAAATTATTACATAACAATTTATAATCAACAGCTACCTAATTGGATAACACTTAAAATTAATTTGTTACGAAACAACAACCCGTCAGGATTAAGAGAACAATCTGTTTGATGAGACTTGTCGATAGGAAGTAATTTTATATTTCGTAATTACAAAGCTGCCCAAGGAAACTTTAAAAGTTATTGCAAACATACATATGTATTTTAAAGTAACAAATTGTATTAATAAACTATGTATTAAATTATTTGGGAGGCAGTATCTTCCTGTAATTTTGGATCTTTTTAGTTCCTGACAATTTCGGTAGACTTTAATATTTAAAAGACTAGACCAACTAAATATGTCATTTTTAACTTTAATTTGTAGGCTATAAAATTCACATAAAAATTCAATATTAAAAAGGCTTATTATTAAAATAAATTGGTTACTACAAAGTTAGCTAATTGTGAAACTCAGTCATAATGAAATAACGTGTCTCATAATGTTACCTTTTACAAACTAAATTCGTGTCAACGTACGTGGACTCGGAAAGGCATAAAAATAAATTATGATGAAAGAATAAACCATGTAGTTGAAGTTTCGTGTTTGAGCTTATGAGAACAAAATAAGCACTTAAATATTAAAACCCTGTCCTAAAACGAATAAGTACTTAAAAAATCTCCTTTTATCAAAAAGTTTCTTAATACATACTAATAATAATAAATATAATAATTCTATAGACTTCATACTTATCGAAGTTTTAAATAGAAATTAAACAATGCATTTTTCATTGACCTTAAAATACCATTATAATCAATTTAACAATGATTTTGAGTGAAGACAAAATAAATTAAATCACTCCGTGGTATTTCCAAAGTACGTAAGGTAAATTTTAGCTTTGTTAGCATACAATGGATCAGATTTCATTTCAACGAAATGTTTTAACCTTAAAATAAAAAATGAATAAAAAAATGTTATATTGGAAGTTGAGACCAATTTAAAACTACACGAGTGAAAATACTAGAAAATAACTCAAAAAATTGTGTTATTTTATTATTTTGTTATCATAAAAAAAAGAAAACTTATTAAAATATATGTCTTGCTTATCCTTTAAGATCGATACATAAAATATAAACAAAAAATAGAGTATTCCATTTTTCTATGATTGATTTATATAGGCAACCTGTATGTCAAGATTTCATATAAAAATATAATATTCTTATAACAGAAACAAAAAAACCGAGTCCCTTTACATAGTGGAGTATAAAAATAGAGTTTGTTTGAATCTTAATGCATTTTGATTTATAAAGAGAGTACTAAAAATAACGCCGTTGAATGATTGTGTTCTGTAATTATATACATATGGTAGTATTGTAATTTATTTTAGTTAAATTTAATATTAAGGACCAAAGAAGTGATTTAAAAAATTCAGCTCCATGTGACTGATGGACTGATGTTCACGTTTTTAGATATTTTCACATATCATTATCATAGGAAAATAGTGTTCTACAATAAGAATAAAGGGATTAAAAGTTTATGAAATTAATGTAATGGTGGTTAAACAGTACTAACGTTATAATACATAAAAAAAACCTAACTGCAAGATAAGGTCTTTGACGGTATTCAGTATTTCACTTTCAGAGTAATAATAACTCAAATCAAAACCCCTATTTCACCGAGGAAAACTATTTTAATTATTTACTGGATGGAAATAGTTATATTTATTTTGTCTTGCTATTGTTCTTCCTTTATTTATTTTTTAATATTGCACGCAAGCTTCAATAGTACTACTCTTACAAAGTTGAGGGAAAAGTTACTTTCTGAGTTTTGTTGTTACTTTGTATTCAATAATACGTTTGATACTAATGATGACCAAGATATGTACTCGTATGTGGACTTGTGAAACGATGCCTACATAGCTACTGGCTACTCTTGCGGTAGGTTTTATTTTCAACTCTGCTTTGTTTGTTTTCATTTATGCTTTATTAAACTAAATTGCTAATAATATAAAAAAAATATAAGTTTCGCAACTATGAACAGTTAGTTCCACGCTTTTATAGTACAATCAAAAATTCAAACCACCTGCAGGACCATGTCTCTTTCAATTGTTCTTTGTGTTATTTTTAGGTAGTAGAGCCTAGCTCTACTCAAGTTACTACACCTCTAACGTGGGCTCTCACAGAAGTTCGGGTTGAAGTAGTTTTAAATGGCTGCATTTCATCCGATGTGTGAGAGAGCCGGTTATCCATTCCTATCCCTATTCCACAACCAAAGTCGGCAACGAATTCACAACATTCCTTATGTTGCAGATGTCCATGGGCGACGGTCATTACCTTCAATCAGGTAGGCTGCCTTTTGCCCCTTTGAGATAAAATAAATTTGTTTTCCTAAAATTAATACAAATTATATTATTCTCAATTTGTATGTAAGTGTTAATATTGTTTTGTTATAACGAAAAGTTCCATTTGAAAAGTAAGTTATTAAAAAAAAAAATTGCAAGAAATGCTTTACAGTTTTAATTTACTCATTTTTACTAAACAGGATAATTAAAAATATAAATAAGAATTACAAGTTTCCATATTTTGTAATTTAATTCTTTATTATCTTCTCCATTTTCATAATTATAGAATTTATAAGAAGTATTAATGAGAAAATATAAATATTTTTATCTTAATGAATAGATGAGATGTACAAATTCACTAGTTTCAATAATTTCAATAGTTCATTTTTAAATTATTGTTTCATTACATTTTCCATTACCAGTAAATAAAAACTACAATTTTATATTTGAACAACTACTTAAGTGAGAAAAGTTTGTTAACAACTGGATTTTGATACGTCCTTGTTACTAATAAACAGTTACTGAGAACTCTGTACTGTTTACAGAATCTGGTAAGATAGCTTTGTTGTTAAGCTACAGCTTTACAATAAAGCTGCCTGTGATATACCACAGCTTTACATATTTCTAGATTTGTGTACAACATCTTATATATACCATAGCCATTTAGCTATCGTATAAACTCAGGTATGTTTTACAGGATTTTTGATCTTTTGTAGGACCACGCTCTAAGAGTCGTTATTAATGGCTGTTCGCCTGAGGCTATGGAGGTCGACGAAGAGGATTCCCATAGATCTGTTCTCACCATAACTCAATTTTGCTGTACCTTGACTATCTAATATTACCGTAAGTTTTTGATTCCGCAGATGATAGGACAGTTGTGTAGTGGTATCAGTTCAGTTGCAGACCCAGCCACGGTGAATTAAAATAGATAAAAAAGGCTATAGCAAAATGTGTTAATTTTTCACTTTAAACAGTCTCCATGCTAAGCTTATAAAATTTATGACCACTCAAAACACAAGCGTGTCTATTCATAAACAAAGTTGGTTCCCCTTGACTGCAACTTTTCAGAATGTATTCTTTGGTTGCTGCATATAGGGTTTAAATGTAAGATTAAGGAATTTTTATTTTCTTACAGAAGTGTGGCTATATTTGGATAGACAATACTATAAGATATGTGACATAGACTGAAAACAACGCTGGAACCACCATGTCTATAATATTTTAAATACATATTATTTATTTCCATCCACTAAGTTAAAGGGAAAAATAAATAGTTGCATAAAACAAAAACCACTAATGAATTTATTATAAATTCTTATGAAGCAAATGTTTGAGGATGTAACATAAGTTAAGATCATATCTCATAATAAAAAGTTAGGCCTATAAAAATACTATAAGCAAAGCTTTATAAAAATTGAATCAACAAACAAATACGAACTAAAACTATTAAAACAATAAAATGTTATTTTTACAGGCTAAATCGATAAGCTGTTCGAGACATTTATTATGCATATCGTTCAACCCCGGAGATCCTTTTTATGAACATTCTTTGTATGAAAACGAATGAATAAATGCAAAGCTTGAGTATTCACTGTGTTGGTATTCATGAAATGTCCGGGTATATTATTACTTCTCATATACATATAATATATACAAAATTATTAAAAAATATTACGAGAAAAATTATTCTTATAAATTTTAATTATTAAAATACATCGCAAAAACGAAATAGAATCATATGAAAATGTTACTCTTACGGAAAATGTAAAACAAATAACGTAGAGTATGCCATGCAATATTTACATGATTTTGTTAGCTATATATGTATACAGTACTTTAAACCCTCGGATGATCAAATTCACAAACTGAAAAAAAAACAGTCGCGCAGTTTAATTCTTTACGGTTTTATTGAGAAATCAATTCTGTATTTCTTAACCAACTTTACAGCTGTTAGTTTAGCTACGAGTTATCCGCGTTATATATTCTCTAGTTCTGTTTCTTACATTAAATAGATGTTGTAGAAAGGTAAATTTTATATTGTTTGTACTTTAGGTTATTAAGTTTTCAACAAATTTCCTCCCAAAATTTAAAATACTTACTCCTTTCATAGGTACTTAACTGTTAATTTATTTTATTTAGAGTCAAATCCAGAATAGCATTTTTATAATATGTTAAAATATGCCGGCGAATGTCAAAGAACTCGGAATACAAAATAGGTTTTGTAACAACAATAAATTCCATTTACATAATTTTAATAGTTATATTCGGCAAATTCTGGATTACAAACATAATTTATCTAAAAAAGTGATTTATGTATACAATAGATATAAAATTCCCGAAGAACTCAGTCTCCAAAAATCTTTTTCAATAAAAATGTAACAATCAGTATTTGTTCAGTAACAAAATGTATTATTTTGTATGAAACTGTATGTAATACACTGTATGTAAAACACAAGATATCTCAAATTAGTATGTATTTCTTATTGTTACATATACTTTATCAATCGATTTATTTTAAGATCGTCGTGTATTTAACAAGACCTCTTTATTACGTGGCAGCCCAAATAAAATTAACGGGTTACTAGTTTATCTCCCGTTTAAAACTTGCAATCAAACCCAAATAAATGAATTAATTGTATAGCTGCCTAAAATTGACTTGTTTCAATGATGTACATAGTTTGTACATGTAACTCAACAATTTCATGTGATATATAATAATAATCTTTATTACCAGTAAAAATTACAGATATCCCGAAAAGATATATACAGAGTAAATTACATGTATACAAAAACAAGAATATCTGTCCTACAGAGATGATTTCCATCTGTATATAGGACTGGCAGATACATCCAACACACACAATACTATTCAATATGTAATTACAAAGATTTCAAAACTCAAAAATACAATAACTTATTAAACTACATGAACTCATAGTTCAATATCAAAGTTTTTTATCCACTTGGACAGTTTTATTTTAATAGATTTTTTTACTACAAACTAACATTTTTAGGTTATTTGGGAGTTCATTATAATGAAACTAATATTTTTCGGATTTTACTTCGCGTTTTATTTTAGAAGACTACATACTCCCGACGTTTCGGCTACTTTTCAGCAACCGTGATCACGGGCAGACGAGATGTGTTCATTATAATATTTAACTGCAACATAACGAGTACTCTTTGACGAGATAGTTCTGTTTCTCTTTGGTAATGAAATTGACTTATTTCTAGTGTTTACCACTATATTACAATATTTATTCTTACATTCATCGTAGTGCAGCATGATAGAACTAATTATAAATGATTTTTATATTTTTTGATTTTCGTATATAATCGTAATATATTGTAATGTGTATTTTGATTTTAGTATACTCGTATAATTGCGGATGTTACGTATTTTTATTTAATATCCTAAGGTGAAAAGTTTGGCTTTTCTATTTATTAAGAATTTCACTGATGCCCCTAATATTATTTTTTTATTACTAATATTAAGATTTGCCTTCATAATTATGATGATTTGACCTCAAATAAAATTAAAAAAAAAAATTCAAAATAAAATAATCAATGTACCTAGGTATATTACTTTGTTTGCTTATATGTATAAACGTATATTTTTTTTATAAATTGTGCATATTAATATTTGCTATTCCATAACGGGGGTTATATTTCAAATAAAATCAATTGTTAGGCTTTTGCTACTCTTGATCGTTAGAATAAACTGGCTGGCGAAAACTGCTTCCTAGCTTGATTGGCTTTACACTTGAGATAGATTGAGGTGACACTTCTGAATTCCACTCTCCTGTTAACAATAGTTATTGGAAACAAGATGAGTCATGCGTTTCTCAATATATATGCTTTTATTGAATGTGCAGAGGGTGAGCCCCTTCATAAAATATATAATTTACAAGAATATAATCTAAACGATATTTTAAATAGAAAACATTAATTTCAGCTATATACGAGTATCCTCGACATTGTCATCTTTTTATTCTATTTAAAATCCAAGAACAGATAACGGCTGACTTAGATCTATAATTATTTATCTTTTCCTTAGCACACGATTAATACTTGTAAATTTAATACAGAGGGTTAATTGTAGACTGATTTCATTATTTAAAACATAGTATCGGAAACAACTTGGTCATATCTTCTATATCCTAGGTAGAAACATTAAACCAAATTATACCTAATCTTCTTTTCTAAAATTTATTTCGTCTCTTTTCAGCACATTTTATGTATGTGATAATAAATTTTCTTCTCAAGCCACTAATATAAACTAGTATACTCAGACAAGGCTTTTATAATCGTCTACATGCCCTCGTACATTGTTGACGAAGAACAGCGAATAGTAGCTTAGAAAACTGGTTACAAAAGCAAGTCTAATCCTTGCTTACTATTTTGTAAACAAATGTGAAGGGAGATTTATATTATACAAAGAGATTCATTATAACTTTAAAGTAATTTATTCCCAGTGATCACATTTTTTTATTATATTTTTTCACCTTTTATTTTTATAATTTATTGCTGTTCTTGCCGGATATTGTGAATATCAACTTATATTTTTTCTAGATATACTTTTAGGTGTCCATTTGTTATTGATGACATTAAATAGCTTTGTGTCCTTTTTGCTATAGTGGTGGATAAAATTCAGTTTGTCCTTATGAAAATATCGCTTCTCTCGTGGGTATTTTCGTGGACATTGACAAATATTACCTGGATCTTGAGGACAAACTTTCTGACGTTTAAGATTCTAATGAGCTGTCAATTTTACGAGATCTAGATAAAAACATTAAAACATGTAGTAGTTTATTTTAATTTATCTTGCATAAACCTAACACAAAATCACAATTTGTACTGATTGATAGCAGTGTAATGAGTCTGATCCCAATATTAAAATTACAGATATAGTGCAATTCACAAGATTCAAAACTGTATAGACACCAGAATGGAATTAAATTAAAGAAGATATCGCCAACAACTAACATGTGAGTCCAACACGTCATAGGCTATATCTGTGATTTTATTAATTTACTGAAAAGATCCTACTTCCACATAACGGCTTTTAAATATGTCCCCATCAAAGAACTACATAACTGTTTTTAAATATATCAACATCAAAGAACTTGAAAACTTGACATTTTCAATCATCAGAGGAATTGTAGTCAAAATGCATTGAAGTTTGAAAATTGTCGTAGAATATTTTGGAACAAACCAGAGGAAAAGCTGTTAAAAGAACCAATTAAATAAATTGAAAGGAGTAAACTTGTAAAAAATATGAAAAGTCTTCAAATTTTATAAATATTATTAAAAAGCTACTTTATGACGATTTTCTGCGTGTAAATAATAACTTCCGGATCAATACAACCTTTATTGACTTGGTAATTAATTGATTCTAGGTAATCTGTTTGTCTTCATGTGTGTTCAACCGATTCCATTGAAGAGGAAAAAAACTAAAAATCAATAAAATAAGTCTAGATATATTTATATAAATGTTGTAAAACGATAACAGTTTATTATTTTACATATAACATTACAATATATACATTCGGTGACAAAGTGATAATAAGCGGTCAATGTAGCTTATAGATGCCCGTTATAAAAGGGATATTATTACCAATGCTTTAAGTTAAAGCAAGATTATGGTAACTAATTTCCAGATATAACCAAAACCACTACCAGAAAATCAGTTCAGACTGTTGTGTTTAGCAGGTTTCTCAAACACGCGCAGGGTTTGAACCTGCAACCTGCGGGATATCGTGTTCCAGTTACTTTACCAATTAAGCTATCGTGTCTTTATTCGGGTCGTTGAATTAAGCATTCTATATATTTAACCGATAGGATATGAAGGTTTTTAGCTCAACATTGCATTGCAATTGCACGGGTTTCACGAACCTTCTGATTAAATAATCTTTTACAAGTCGTGTGTTGCACTCAACCTATGTATGTATGTATTGCGATATACGAACTAATATCGGTAAACTACCCTGTGACACGAGTACTTATAAAATGATATAACAAATAAATCGTTTTTGCTGATTGAAAATAGGTCTGAATAAAGTTAAAAATAGTAAATCGCATATATTTTTCGCAGTAAAATTCAAATGAAATTACTAAGCCGAAGTTGAATTTGTTTTGAGGTATGACATAAAAAGTTTTTATGTAAAATATATTTTATTATATTGTTTAAGAAGATCCATATTTTGAGTTTAAATGAGATTAAGTAATGCTTACGAGTATTCCTCATAGCATTATTTTCCTTGTCGTCTGATTTGTGATTTGATTTCCACGGAGTTAGCCCCCTTTACTAAGAGACAGACTTTCTTTTATTATTGTTATTCAGTTACGGGAAGAATATTCACGGACGCCAAACTTATGATACTTTTTATGTGACCTACAATGTATGTATGTATGTCTTGTTTTTTTTTATAGATGATTCTTACGCTAGTGCCAACTAATTTTCAACTGAATAAAAATTATCTTATTTGCGGATGTATAAAAAACGTCAACTTATTGTTAGTGGCCTCGTTAAAAATAAAAATACTTTATCTAATTGAACCGACTTTAAACTGCTTTAATTAATAAGTTAGTTTTTATGAAATACATACATTGATAAGCAAATAAAAACATATTTTATATACTCCGGTGTCAAACACGTAATTGGGCTCTAATTAAAAGGTGTCTGTGATATGTTTTTTTACCATTTTCTTTATATGTATGTATATTTTCTTTATCACTGTAATAAAAATATAGTCGAAAGCATAGATCAAAATGTTCAAATGTGACAATGATGAAATCAAAGGAATCTCAAGTAATCCAATATTTTCAAGTATATGTAATCGATAAAATTCAAGTAATAAAAAATTAAAAACTAAAACTAACAACAAAGAAGTTAAAACATGTTTTCTTAGTATAAATGTAAGAAAACATGTTGTAAGCAATTTATCCATGCAAATAAGTAAACTTATTATCGCTATTTGCTTACAAAAACATTTACGTTTAATACTGACTTTCATTAAAATTAAAAGGAATGCTCATGCCTCACCTTACAGAACAATACTTTATAAATAATTGAATTGAATCTTGTAACTGGAATACTTCAATAAGAGTTGCAGCACTTTTTCATCGAATATTTGTAAGAATACTTTAAAAACTGCATTTGATAGAAGAGCTTAAGCGAAACCTTCGAAAAAAGGCTTCTTTTTTATTAAAATCATATTATTTTTTACCTCAATATAAAGGAACCAGAAGATTCAGTAAGTTCAAATATAGTTTTTAAGACGCTGTATGTACATATATATCATAGTTTTGATGGCTTTCAATACACTAATATCAATCCCACGTTGCTATGCCCTACTACGAGTACATGTAAACAATCATAGAATTTCACATTTAAACTGTTTGTGTATTGATTGACAGTTATTAGTTTTACGAACACATCACATATGATAGTTAATCTTTTATAACAAGTAACATATCACTAACATTCCAATTGATTAAATATTTCACTCTATTTTTAAAATGTGGGAAATCAGAAAATTGACCGAAGTTTTGATGAAATTTAAATATTGAACGTAAAATAGTATGAAATTTAAATAAATATATTTGTGTTTTAATAACTATTGTGTCGAATAATGTTATATATGAAATAAATTGTCAATGTTTTCATGTTAATTGAACATAATCGAATAATCTCATGCAATTTCCCAACATCTAAGATTGCCTATACCTAAGAAATGAATGATTCATTTATTTCCTTACATATCATCTACCTAATCTTTGAAACAAAATAGACAATGTGTACGATTAAGTTACTAAGAGTACTTTTCAAGTGTGGTTTCGTAAACAAATAAAACGGAGAAACATTAAGGCTATATTAACTATCCCCTTGAAGTAAGTAAATCGAAATTAAAACTTACGTCACTATGTACTGTTGGTATTACCTCCCTTTATTCTTGTTTCATTTTAGCTAATGTCGTTGAACAGATTAATACTGAAATACTATTTCTTTTTTTATGTAATTTAAGCACATATAAAATATAAATCTTTATAAATTATATATTTATATAAACAGGGTGATAAGAGAAGAAACTGTTGCTGCGATTTTAAACTCGAAGTTTCAAGAGTTTCTATCACTTGAACCTCTCGTCTTGTGAACAAGATTACTTCAGTTTAATCAAAACGTCACTTGGAGACAAAAACCAACTACGTAATCCTGATATGAGGGATATCCAGACAATGTAGAGAAATGTGTAGTTTATTTAGATTTTAATTTGAAAATATTGCCGAGGTTAATTTCCCATGTGCATAAACGGTGATTTAGAGATTCATTGTGTTCAGTTACATTTTGTATCAAGTCTAAATACAAATCGTGACACATTTTAAACATTTCATAGAAGTATTTACTACTAATGAAAATATATAGCACTGTATTTAATATCATTTTAATTATAGTAAGGGGTTTTTAATATCTTCCAATCTATTCACATGTCTTTATTATGATGACTTCAAGCATAGTACCAAACTTAAAAAAAAACTCATTGGAATGTATACATAAACAAAGAAACAAAAAACACAGATATAAATTTTAAACATTTAAACACAGTGCTGTAGTACAAATATTATTTAAAGAATAGTAAAATATTTAATCAAAACTGGATTTTTAAGTGACTTATCAGCTTATGTAATAACTGTTATAACTTTTTTGAAACAACTATAATGTCTCTCTAAAGTTATACCGGAATCTAAACCTAACATTCATACAAGACATACTTTCAAATATTCAGTAAAGCAGGATCTTTATTTTAATAATTCTCTCAATTTTATAGTCATTTAACATAGTGTTACAATACTTTAATTATATCTACATTATTCCACATACATACATTATTACATATACCTTCGATAACCTTCTGTTTTTTTATTACTTCAAAATTATTTCTTTATTTAATTATTGCACAACAACAGACCTTGTTAGCCCCCAACGCAAAAACGACGGGGTGTTATAAGTTTGACATGTTTGTGTGTATGTACCTGTCTGAGGCAACGTAGCTCCCAAACGAATGATCCCATTTCAATGCGGATTTTATTGTTTGAAAAGTACATCCATCGAGAGTGTTCTTATCTATGTTTTGGTCAAATGGATTCAGTTCTTCAAGATCATGAAGTCGTTTGTTAGGTGTGATAAGAATGTTACACACAATTTGCTTTCAAGCATATGTGCGATCTGATATTTGAAACACTAATGTCTTCTCGAACCGCTGAGTTGGTCTGCTATTAGGGCTCGAAGATAAGCGACGCAACACTGGACTGCCTTTTAGTAAACCCATCGAGTTTGGGCTCGTTGAATTTGTCTTGACTGTTTCTAATTAGGTCAGGTGTTTTATTATATTTTAAATTTATGTTAGTTATTATTGTTTCAATTCACTCAGGTTAATAAATAGATAATGTATCTAAGCATTAGACAATTTTTTTGTATATGTGCAAGGGAGAGAAATAAAGTAAATAATATTTTTAGTAAAGTAAGTGATAAACTGATATTTAAACATAATATGATGAAAAACAATGTCGTATCAAGATTAAGATGGTCAATGATTTCCTTTTGCAAATAGCTGATAGCAAATTGATTGTGAATAAGTAAACAAAATGGTAATAAAAATGTTATTTCCACTATATATTATATTGTGTTATAACACATCTGCAAAGGTCCCCATATGAATGAAAAAGAGAGCCAGTAACTAAGCCACCAAGTTTGCAAGAGGATATTAAAGAAGTAGAGTTTACAAGTCCCTGGCCTAAGTTTTATGTACTTTCCTTTTCACCCAAAATTTATGTGATAATATACTTGAGATAATTTAATAACAATAACGCAAGAAAATTGTTAAGAACTGTCTATTTAATCTATATGGAAAAACTATCACGGATTTCGTACATAGACACACACATCCATACATGTATGTTGTTATGGAAATTTAGTAGGTTTACCCAGCTATCTTCAGAGTATACCTGTTTCTGACATCTGAGAAATCTTATAAGTTCACAGGCTTTATTTAATATAAGGTTTCAAAGTAGACATAGACTTACATACGTAATCATATTGCTTAGACTATACGATACAAAAACGTATGATCCATACAGGGATTTATGCGATAATGTTATTTTTTTTATTATTAATAAATTTAAATCAAATTCTTTGTTTCTTTTGAGAAACTCAATTTCGTGCAACCAAATTATTATTTACTACTAGAAACCTAAATTTCTTATTACATACCTAAAATAATAATATAGGCATTTCTGTGTTCTAGTGCATTCAACATTTCCTTTGTATCCTATATATCTATCTCTTCCTCATTTGCCTGCCATAATGGAGTTGATTTTTCATTGGAACTCAAGCGCTCCATTCTTCATCGAAATTATATAAGTTATAGACCAGTAAGTTGTGATGCGGGTAAAACGCCTCTTTTAAGCTGTTAGACTTTTATAAAAAGCTGAAAATAAGGAGAGCTATTTGCAATTGCCTGATTAGGGGCTAAAATAAACTTATATCTATAGTAAAAACATAATATGAAAAAAATCATTATTTAGAACTAGAACTATGTTTACTAACTAGAATTAAAATTTAAAAAAAAAACACGTTACATCACAAATTTTGAAAAACCTGCTATAATAAGGACAAACAAGTTATAGAGATGAGACCGCAAATAAAGTATAGGGCGCCTTATAGCTAGACGGGACGTTAATATTTATAAAGTAACATAGAAATTGTAGGAGATGAGATGAATATCCAGGTTAGTGCTATGGGAAAGGCCTATGACTGATGATGGGTATAAAATCAGAATGTGGATAAAAGAATACGAAATTATTCCAGTTTGAACAAACAAATTATAAATGGTTGAATTGTTGATACTATTTATAATTTCGTCGTGATAAAAGTTTAAGAAGATTGTACAGATTTTCAATTTCCTATATCTAAGATTTCATCACGAGATAAATTGTTAAATCAGTTCCTAGAAGCTACCGCAGAACACATACAACCTTGGTGTACTGGTATATAGTGGGATGCATATTATATAATCAAATAAATATTACATAGAACAGCCAAATCCAACTTGTTAAATTCTTGCTTCTATGATTTATTCATAAATTACTCGATATTAAAATATGTTTATGTTTTGTGAGATTATTGTGGGTCAGGTATTGAAATGCTACTCGCGATTTGATACACTTGAAAATTACATAAAAATAATGGTGTTACATACCAATACACAGGGTTCAAAATTTTTGGATAAAATAAAACAAAAAATTTTATATACGCCTTTATATATAGAGGCCTCATATTCTCTAAGGAGAAAGGTATGTATAGGGTTTGAGTTTTGATAACTTTTATGTTTAGATCGACGGCAATTTGTTTTCATTTTATTGTTCTTTAATAAAAAGACTGAGATGAAGTTCTACTAATGTATTCTGCTATTATGTAGTACAATAACTTTACCAGTGAGTGATAATTGATAAATTTCAATGTCAGTTGTAGTGCCCGATTAGGATAACTAGCAAAAATAAGAAAACACAATTAACATTTTTAAATCGAATATAAATATCTTAAGTTCAAATCAACTTTATAAACTTTTCAGACTTTGAATAAATAAACCTTGGAGTTTCTAGTAACTAGATTATGGCGATCTCAACTAGTATAAAATATAATTTTATCTTCTGCTCAGTTTATAAACGAATAAAAGCAAAAGTACTTGAAGTGATAATAATTTCATAATGAATACTGATGGTAGAAGTTTATTTCTCTTTGTGTTTACATACTTTGCACAAGCTGTCCTTCTTATGTCTATTTTTTCTTATGAATTTGTTATTATATTATTATTTAGAAACGCATAAATGGTGAAATTATATTACATAAACATTTTTTTATATCAAACACTTGTTTAATAAATATAGGGAAATACATTCACATATTGAACTAAGTAAATGTTGATGTCATATATTTTTTTATTACTTTTCGATTTCACAACTGTTACTCATCCAATTAGCATATGAAACATCTTTGACGATAATATCGAGCTCTCTGCGATCCTCTAATGGTTGCTCTTATGAGTGGGACATCTGTGCCTGAGTAGAACACTCGCGTTCAATAACAATTATTTTAAATTACCATAATTTAATAATTTGAATCCTGTCTTATTTCACTGTACCATAGAAACTCGGTTTCGATCACTTTATTTAAATTTATGTCTAGCTTCCGACATCTCATATATATCTAGAGTTTCCCGTTTAGTGTGAAATTCATTTAATGAAAACCAAAAGGTGCAATATCATACAAAATCGAACAAAAAATATAAAAAAAAACTTCTTATTATTAAACATTTATATGTTTGTAATAACTGTAACTGTACTTTTGTAATATCCTTTAATCAGATCCTGACTTGGTTATATGAAACTAACTCATGACAATGCACTTTGCAATTTAAAAAAGGAACAAGCACTCAATAGAATTGAAAACCATCTCATATATTTTCCTATTCGTTTATTAAAAAAACTAGTTAATTTAAAATAACAAAAAGGCATCTAAGCACAGTACAAGTAGCTATTTCTTTTGATCACATTTCCGCTTAGCAAATGAGGCAATATCCACGTTTGAGACAGGAAATAAACTTTACCATAACCTTCTTTTATTGTATAAGAAATTATTCTATTATTATATTTAACTACATATTTTAATTATACAATTTAATATATTTTATAATTTTAAATGTTTTTCGATTAAAGTATAAAAAATTATATATATAATTAAAAACATTTATCTTCAACTTGTGCTAAGAATGAAGTACTAAAGATATTATCGGATGTATGTATGTGGTAATCCACCTATAATCCGACGAATACATTGTGGGCGATAGTGCCATAAGTATCACTTCTAAGCCAATGGTAATACGTTATAATCCAAAGGCTTTTCTTAGCCGACCCTTTCGGGAATTATCGTGTTTAGTATACAAACTAGTAAATAGTATCTCATTAAATATCTATTTATATATCTGTATAAAAATGAATGTCTGTTTGTTAGACTCGACAAAACTCGAGTAAGTCCGGACTGATTTAAATAATTTTGGTCTTGAAATTTTGTGGAAGTCCAGAAAACGTTTAAAATATGATCAAATATGAAAGTTCTTTACTATCTGTCACAATAAAAAAAAAGAAAATAAAGTTATTTGTTAAAAAATATTATTTATAATTAATTTGTTTTATTTTGCAATATTTTTTTTTTGATGACGCAGGGAAACTCTTTTTACGAGCCGTCCAACCGGCCTTAGTGGGGCTGGGCAGGCCCCAACTCACTAAAACCACTGCGAAAGCCATCGGCCGCTATGTCAGTGTACCCCGGATCTGTCAGCGACAGGTTACACCAGCGACTGGCCGGTCCTGGCAAAGACCGGACTTACTTCCTCGGAGAATGGGAGCGATCCCGGCAATTAGGACCGATTTTGCAATAAAAATATTTTAACGTAGGCAATGTCTGATGGAGCAAAAATTGCTTAATTAAGTTACAAATAACCAATAAACACAAATCACAATATTTTAATGTAGGAAATATTTCATTTCGAAAAATTTAACATACTTAAAAATTATAATAAGCAATACATTTAACATACCTTCCATTGATATATAAAATGAAAACCTTTTCATCTTAAAACATGTCATTGCGAATCCATGGGCATTTTAATAAGTAAATACTAATATGAAGAGACGAAACCTCTTAGCATTCAATGGATTCACCGTGCGGGTGCCGGGTCCATCGCGTTGCAGGGAGAGGAGCTTTAACAGTGCCTGGGACTTGCGACCCAGGTGTAGGTGAATATGGTATTCGTCAAGCGTAAATGAAATTCTCGGATATATGTATTTAATTTAATTTTGTTAAATGTGGGGCTGATTAAATTATAATATACCTTGGGCAGTTCAAGTTATTAGCTGTCAATATAACAATGATTATTCGCAAATTTTCCAATAATATTCAGGGATATATTATATGATATTTGAAATTTTGCATAATGAATGATACATTTTTAACTTAGAGTTATCAGTATTAGAAAGACTTTTAAAATAATGACAATGTAATCTTACCAAAATCCCTTAAGTAAATCCTGTATTTAATATTTTAGATATATGACAATTTATACATCCAACCAACAAAAAGAAAAAAGCTGATATATTACATAATTTAAAGAATCTTGTTCCTATAATAAAATTCTTTTAAGGCAAATTGAAATTTGTCAGACTTTTAACAACCTAAATAAATAAAAAAATCCCATTCATTTGTATGTAAATACATACAACTTAATTGATTGTCCAGTAAGTTCGTACCGAGTTCGCAGGATAACTGAAATGCAAGCTATTTAATTGTTCAGGCACATTAATTTGTATACATAGGCGCCATTCTGTTCCACAACGTTAATCTATCTTTTATGCAATTTGAAAATTCTGTTTTCCAAACATTTTAATATATTCAGATCAGTCCTAATACCTCCTATCAAAACATAGCATTAATTAATGAGATCTAGGATTTTCGCGAGTACTCATTTAAATGAAACTAATATTTTCGGATTTACTACGCGATTTTTTAAGTTTTTATTTACTTTACAGTAACCGAAACGTCGGGAGTATGTAGTTTAAAGTCAGAAATAAAAATCACGCAGTAATTCCGAAAATATTAATTTCAATTAAATAGCATTAAAATATTCAATATTTATTCATAAGAAATGTAGATTAATAAATAAATTTTCTAAAACTCCGATGACATAAAATTAGCTTTAGAGGTCCATATTTTTTTGTGAAGATGTTTGCATAGGAATATAAATGTTACGTAATTCTGTTTACATTATCCTGGAGACATGTCCATCCCAAGGGTGTCTCTTAGATGTTGCATCCAGACGCGCATGAAACTTGAGCGTCAATTTGTAGGTAGTTAAATGAAAGTTTAAGGAATCCACAGAGGTATTAATAGCATTTATTGGATAGACTAGCATTTCTTCTTAACAATAAATTATTCATAAAGATAACAATGAACTAAAATAACGATAATTGAACTGGTCAAAAATTTATTTTATTACTAACCTTTTAAATTATTATTTTTATATTAAATGTTTTCTAAGTGAAAGATTAAGTGTTAAATTTATTAAATAAGATTCAGGATTACTGCATAAGTGAAGTTTATTGATGGGTTACTGGTGTAGGTTAGGTGATTTTTCATATTTCTTAATGGTAATTGTGATAAATACCTTCTTTTCATTGGTCGAGGGAGGCAATTTCATTCAATGATGAATTTAAGATAAGGGAATAGGCACTTAATAAAAGTACTAAATATAGGATATCTTATAGTAAGACTAAACAAGGACTAAAAGTAAAGAATTTGTTATTTATTTCTAGAGACTACCCCATTTCTTTCGGTTTTGATAATTCAGATCATGATTTAAGTTCAAAAATTTTCTCGCGTAGTGGTATTGGATGTATTTTTCAACGGCGCTGGTCAACAGCAGCTTTATTTGGGTTTAATCTTCTTTGAATCGATGAAGTATTAGTCCAAGTTATATAAACGATTGAGGTGAGTCTGAAACATAGTTCGTGGTAACCATGCTGTCTATCTCAAAAAACCTATGTTCAAATTTGAATTGGCCTCTATGAGATGGCAAATATTATTCATATATTTTAATGTTTCTGTTGAATAATTTAAACACTTCCTCAAGGGGAAATATTTGGCACCCATAACTGTCCGCCAAAATTGTCACTGGAATTCTTTGCTACGGCTGTTTTCCCTGAATGTTTACAAAGTCCAGTTTTTATTTTTAGGGATCGATGAAGTTGCTTTTTGTTTCAAATTTACTGTATATACTAATATTTAATGTATATACTATTCAGTTTCCTTTTAAATGATATTCTGGAAGTGAAATTATTAATTCGTAAAATTTTGCAACTGAAAACCAAATAAAAAGAATAAAATTGATTTACTAGCTATAACAAGCAAATATTGTTACAAATATTGATTTTGCATTGACAATACATATTTCTTAACTATTCTTTGTTGTGATAAGGCATAATACTCAGTGAAGTTAAATAAATTTATTTCCATTAAGAATTAAGGGAGTAGACGAACTTACCTTAATAAAACATTCTGTTTAAATCTGAATACTTGTACTAATTTATTATAATTTTGCATGTTTACAAAGTAATTTGGATGTCTTATAAATATTTGAACCTTTTAATTATTTAAGCCATAATATTTATATAGGTAAATTTATTTATTGACTTATCTGTCTAGATTTACTTATTTACATAAACTTATACTTTTATATTTACATTTTGAATACAAAAACGTAAAAAAATTAATATCATGAACCTTTATACATGACCGCCAGAATTCACAAAGGCAATAAATAAGGTTTCGAACTTATTAGCAACTTAAAAAGTATTTTAATAAAATTTTTATCATTAAAAATACCATTTAATATTTAGAAGAAATCTTGAATTATGAAGTATCGAAAAACATATATTCGTGTTCTAATAAGCAGCTTATTTATATTAAAATTAAAGTAAAAACGCAAATCTTAGCTGTAGTACTTTCAATTCATTCTAGCTCAAGTTTTATGAGCAACAAAATAATTTAATAGCGCAAAAGGTAATGTAGGCCAGGCAACTTGATATAACTATACATTCATTCTCTTACAAAAGGCCGCCAAATTAAACCTGCATAATATTCGTACACGTACTTCGCCTTTATGCGATACGTGCCCGATGTTATAAATTAGTTTCATAAAAAGCGAACATTATGAAGTATAACGCTAAAGGTCTAATATTACTATTAATACAATTTCTTTCGAAGAAATATTACTTCCCAATTCAGTTATTCTACGTAATATTTTTGAATAAAAAAATCCCTTGACGTGTTTCAACCCAATTTACATTGTATGTGTAATTAAAATAAAAAAATATTGAATAACACATACTTTACAAATCACTCTGTAGTCAAATTATATAATCGAAGGGTTATATATGCATGTGAATATTTGTTACTTCTCCATGTAAAACTAAAAATCTTTATTGAAACTATACAATTACATATCTCATATTTCGGACAATCATGAAGACTTTGTAAATAAAAAAAAATCCGTGTGGTTTCCGGGAGAATGTGATATGGCAATTGTTTTTCGTATGAAGTTACGTGAAACACTATAAATAAGGTTGATTTTTTTTATCGCCAAAGAAAGTTCACTTCTACTATACAAGAAAGGACATAGAATAAAAAGGTGAAGATTTTATTTCGTTTTCTTGGTAATTGAAATAAAAAATATACAAAAGAACAATATTTACAGTTACAGTTGTTCATATAGTGCAAATCATTGATCCCAATTTAATATAAAGAGCCAAGCCAAAAGCCAAGCATAGTATGTATATTCTTATATGTAGAATGTTCATTGTTACAAACTTAATATTTCCTGGTTTCTTTACACTGTAGATTAACTTGCTAAGGTAAAAATTATAAGAAAAGCTAAATTTTGTCGTAAATATTAAAAAAATAAGATTAAAAATTTCATGTCTTAAAAGTATATAAGACAAAATTACCAATTAATTTGAATTATATGTATTAAATTACTTAAGAAAAAATAAATAAGTTTTTGGGTAGAGGCCACGATTAGCGAGAGATTTCCAGGTACATGCAAAATCAATTAAATTTACACTTGTCTTCGCAAATGTACTACAAATAATAAAGCATATTAGTATTATCATAATTGTAGTCAGATACTCAAGATTTCATTTATTTATGAACCTAAATACACCCATCTCCATAAAAAATATTAACATCTTTTATAGTATTGTTAAGATAGTGTAATGAGTCTCTTGACGTCATTAATGCACACTTGACCCATTTCTACCTTCGTCGATATATAAAGATTCCTATCCGATGACAAGAAATTTTGTTATAATGTAAACGTCAATTATGGCAATATTTCTTATTTTCAAGTGCTTTTTATATTTCCTATCTATTATACTACTACAACTATTATTATTTAAGAATGAAAAAACCATTGAAATATGAATATAGCTAAAGGTATTTTATATATCTACATTTTATAGTTAGTTAGTTTATGCTAAAATAACTATTTTTTTTTTTTAATATATTGGAACCCATAACAGGCGATAGCACCAGATAGATGAATAAGAATGAATAGATTTTACAGATTTATAGCCATTTTTAAAATAGTATTACAATTATTTTCCTACCATTACAGTTAAAGATTTTAAGAGTTAAGATTACAAATCAGTCGAATAAGCAACAGACGTTAAGGGGAAGATAAATGAAATAGAATGTTATGGGAAAATGAAAGCAATGTCAAGTATTGGTTATAAAGGCTATCTGTTTCTGGATGTACCTTTTATTGTGTTTGTGTATTCAAAACCATTGTCTACAAACAATTGACGTGTAGATTGTCAGTATGAGTAGAAATTTAGTAAGAAGAATAAAACCAAACACAATGCCACTAAAGATAGCGTTTGTTATAGAAATGATATTGGTAGCATAACAATGATTCGGAGGAACGTATCAGAATTAAATATAAAATTCAAAAAATTATCATCAACATATAATATTGTAAAGTATATTATCATCAATAACATTTGAGTTATGATGTAGTTGTATTATTTAAGTATCATAATTTTCACAATTAGCTTTCTGGCTGGAGATGAAAAACATTTTAATTGGAACTCATATTTCATAACGAACGTGACTTATAAATGAACTGCGTAGACAAAACAAAGTGTATTCACAATAAATATTTAAAACATACAACTTTTTATTTTAAAATTGTAATCAATATGCGAAGCATCATAAATATTTATTTTATCTGCGGTAGTTGCGCCATTTATACGAACATTCGTTACACAATATATCAACTCACTTCAAAGAGATATTCATGGTTTCTGAGTTTTAACAATGGCTGGTAAAAACTTGCCACTGTACATCCGGGTACGCATTTGACCCTGTTTCAGAAGTTTATCGGACATGTCTTAGAATAAACGTTAATGATTGAAAGGGACCGTCTTCTTTATGTTACCTATTTTACGATTTCTTCGAGGGTAAATTTAGTGGTCTTACTTTTACAAAACATTTAAACAAATACTTTACTCAATTCTTTTTGTAAGTTTGGACATGAGAATTTTGATGCAAATTTGTTTACTTAAATTATATCGATGTATTGTTTGAAATGTTTTGTAATTTTAATATGACAATTTTTATTTACTATTTCATATATTATTAAGTAAAAGTTTGAAATTATTTATTGCTAAATGAATGAATAAATTGAACAGAATATTATAATACGTATACAATTGTAACTAGAAGTATAATGTAGTCGAATGAGCTATTTACAACTAATTCCGATTGTTTCGACATTTGTTTGTTTCTTGAAAACATGTAATTTGAAATGTCTGTCATTTACTTCTTCGATACTATTAAGGCAGTAGTAATACTTGAAGGCCTCGTAAATAAATAAAACGTGTTTATTATTTCTTCGTTTAAATATCTTTTATGAAATACATCGCATTTTAGGATTTGAATCAATAAAACTACATTAATAAAATTTAACTTCAACATCATGGCTTTTCTTATCTTACATATTTTATCGCCAGAGAGTTTTACTTATTTATTCCATTTTCATTTTATTCATTCCGGACAAAACTGTACTTGAATAAATAAAAATTGTTACAGAGTACCGCTTAATGGTTAAATTCAATGTTTTTTTTAAGTATTTATTTTTAAATGTAATTCATAAATCTTATATATCATTATGATTTAAAAAATTATCATTAAATATCGACAATATTTTATTTTAAAAGGAGAATTATGTTTTTAATGGATAAGAAATAAATTAAATTTTCCTTAATAAAACAAATAAATTGATTGTTCTTAATTCTGTTTGCTTGCAATTTTTAATCACAAAACATAAATTTATAGGTACTTTACCATTGTTACAATAGTAAATACGATTAAAATCTGGATGTAAAGCAAATTGCAGCTCTTAAGAAATGAACTGAGGTTACTCTCGAAGGCTTTGAATAATTCATTTAATCCATCTAATAGTTTAAGGATTGGTATATGGTTTATTATTGTGTATGTTAAACAATGTTTCATTATGTTTTAAATGTTAAAATATAACTCTTTAAATCTCATAAGAAAGATGAAGATAAAGTAAGAAGAAAAGAAACACAAAATAAATGAAAACAATTGAGAGACTCAATCTCAGTCTTAAAGTTAAATAATGATTCTAAATAATAAAATAGTCCTGCATTGAAAGTCAGTGGTGGCTCAGTGGTTAAAGAGCCCGCCTCTCGTTGCCGAGGGCGCGGGTTCGATCCTGGGCCGGGCAAGTACCAATGTGATTTTTCCGAATCATATGTACTTTCTAAGAGTATTTAGACATCACTGATTAATGTTGATTCCCAAAAGTGGGTTGATGTCAGGCAGGCGGCCGGTCGTAAAAACAAATAGCCGAAAAACTATTCACAACATGTAAGGCAGACCCTGGCTATAGCTGGGAAATTGCTAGGTAGAAGAAGAAGAAAATAGTCCTGCATGGTTATGTATGCTACGTTACGAATACGTGCATGTAGAAAATTGAACAATTTTATAGCTAAGCAATGTCATAGAAATTTAGAAAATCTAATTGGAAAATTAGGACCCACAAAGGAAAGTTGCATGACCACATAAATGTAGGATATTAAAAACGAATTGTGATATTTCAAAATTTTATTATTAATACTACATTTTTATCATGAACAGACCGGTCTTATTTAAAACAGTAATGATGTAATAACTTTTACAATTTAAAATAAAACTAAGGTATGATATTTTTTGTTTCATCTTAAATCATAGCTTATTAAATCTATATTATTTAAAATATTATTTTGCATCATAATATAAATGCAATATCGACTATAATTACTTCTATGACTGATATATTTAATATACATTTCTAATTTGGCACAATCTATATTTACATTTAAGGCTATAATATATAATATTTGGTAATTAATATTACAAAGTAATAATAAATGCGTATGTAACGTTTAACGTTTCAAAAATTTAATAAGAAAACCGATTAACAATAATATAAAATTTTATAATTTTTTATAATGTACAGTTTATAAATAATATTGTTATAAATTAATTAATAATAATAGTATTACATGATCAGACTTATCATAAAATAAAAAAAGATGTTATCAGAAAGAAATATATAAACCTTATCACAAACTTCGTTATTCAGGTAATAATAGCTTTGAGTACAAATATCCTATAAAAAAAGTAGAAAATCCCTAATAAACATCGTGATCGTAGATTATTTGAAGATTCCCGTTACAATAATTCCTAAATGCATTTGTGCACAGTAATTATAAGATACAATTTATATCTACTCACACTGTTTAAACGGTGTTGGTGTATTGTTTGATATAGTATTAATATCTATGTCTGTAGATTGAACATCAATATTCGTTGCAGTGAAATTGTCATATGATATATACTGTGGTGGCTGTTGGACCTCTGTTTTTGGTAACGGCGGTCTTTTCTTTGTTTTCATATACCCTAAAACTGACACTAATACTATAAAAACAATGAGGCCTATACAGCCACCCACAACCAAACTTAGTCTTCTAGTTAATAGTTCTGTGATACCCATGTACGTGTTAGAGAAAGGACTATCTAAAGCCGCACTAAATATTTCTATTGTTGTAACACTTGTGCATTTGCTTGTATGAGTGTTGTTCATATAGGATCGCAAGTTTGTAAAAATTTGCTCATCTCCATATAAATTCACACCAGAGTTTTCTGTGAATGATGGCGTTGTCTTGCCGTAAAGGGTTGAAGTTGCTATATTACCAAAGTCACCTAATGCTAGAACGCAAATGTTGTAGCGAGCTCCCGGTGTCAAATGACTCAGTCTGGTAGTCCGAGCTGTAGCGTTCAAAACTTTACCACGTATCTGGGAACAAACAATGCACTTTCATATATCGTCACGCTTATTTAATATGATATTTGTACAGCTTTAGAAAAGTTTGCCGGTCGTATAAACCATTGTTGATAGAAGATTTAAATGGTTTGCGGTTCTACCGAATAACCTCGGGCGAGAAACATAAATATTTTTTTATGGTCCATTGAAGTGATGCACAGCCTTTGTATTCAAATGTTTGCTGTAATACTGAGTGTTGCTTTTTGTTTTACATAAACTCTGTTTTGAATCATTGAATTATAGCACACACGATATCAAACTAATGGAGTATTAGATTATAAACTATAATTTCAATAAGTGTTTTTATAATAATCAATTTTTAGTGCCTTTATTTTTATAGTATATATTTTTTCTTACAATATTGTTTCTTCTTGTATAATTAAACATGATATTTTAACACACATACAATAATATTTTGAATAACTTATATGTTTATTTATAAGAACACCAAAAACTTAGAACCTCTAAAAATTTTGCGGACTGCTTTGTAATTTTATATTTCATATGTATATATGGATGCGAATAATCTGTATAAATAAAATAGAGATCTGCAGTTGTCCACTTAGCATGACACAGCTACTGAATATATTTGAAACATTTAAGTTTTAAAATTTACATATATCAATGTCTGATTTTATTATCAAGTTATGAAAAAGTTTAAGCAAAAGAGATATTTATAATCCCGGTGTGTTTCCTTGCTGAAACAAAAGGTTTTTAATCTAAAAATCCGGGTAAAGTCTAGGTCACCAGCCAATGTACATACATTGCATAAGAAATACATTCAATGAAAAATTAAAATTACACTCGCCAGGTATTGTTGTAGTGAAAATAAAATATTATTGATTAAAAATTATAACAAACGTAAACTCGGTTATATTTTACTCAGTTTGAAAATTTATTCTGTATGGATTCTAAATTGTTATTTATGTCAGAGATCAAAGTTATAAGTACATAGTTTATTAGACTGGCATATGAATTTGTCTTGCCTGAAATTTTGATATAAATGATACATAAAACACAATGCATTAAGTTAAAAATATAAATACCATATATAATTTTAAAATTCTGTACAACGTTTAAAGTTTTTATATATAAAAAAAATCATTATTTTGTTATCAACATTTTAACATTTTTTTTAAAACAACTAATTATTGAATTCAAAGATTTTATTTCAATACTTACAATGTTTGGCGTCTGTTCTCTATAATAAGCTACTTGGTAACCATTTAACCCACTTTGGTTGCGACTTTGCCAAGAAACTAAAACCGAATAGGTCTGAATATCTTGTATAGCAAGTCTCATTATTATTGGTATGTCACAGAGCTTTTGAGATGTTAGCTCTATAAAGCTTACTCCGTGAAGCTCCTCTGGATATTCACAACGTAAATTTCTGCTTCCTTCTAAAACAATTTTCAGATGATCCTGAGTCCATTTCCAAAGATCTTGTGATTCACAATTACATGTCAAAGGGTTTTCTGTAATATAAAATCAACACGTTATTGGTTTATTAATCTCTATATATATTTCATTTTAATATAAGTTATTATAAAATATAAATCATCTAAATACTGAAATAGTTCTTTCTGAAACTTATTCTTAAAATAGTTTGATTTATTAATTGAGTATCGATTGCAAAATCTATAGACACTTACCATCAAAAGCTATTGTTTTTATTTGTGTTTCCAGATTAGTTAACATTTTCAGTTGTATTATTTCAAAATAATTTCTCCTCAAATCAATATGAGACAATTTTTTTAACTTCATAAATACATCCGATGTTATAGCCGATAGCCAATTATCGTTCAAGTAAAGTTCACTAAGACTGGGGAGATTTCTAAAAACGTCCTTAGTTATTCTTGTAATATGATTGGCTGATAAGTCTAACGTCTGAAGATTCTGTAGATCTGATGTGAACTCTTCTAGTTCTCTTATTGTATTTCGAGAAATATTTATCAGTCTTGCTGAATATAGACCTTGAAGCCTTTCTCTAGGTATATTGTCTAATTTGTTTTGACTGATATCTAACATTTCCAGATTATGAAGTTTCAAAAAAGCTCCTGGCGATAACCGAGTAATAAAGTTTTGGTTTAAAATCAATCTCTTTAGTGACGGAAAATATTCGAAATCCTTACTCGTTATAATAGTTAAATTAGTATTTATAATAATTAGTTCCTCTAGAAGAGGAAATAGTTTAATTGGATATGTTTGCAATAATTGTTCTATAAAATTGGATGAAACATTTAAAATTGTTAATGCTGGAAACACTGATTCAGATAGACCGGTACTAGGAATATGTTTGAAAAAATTACAGGATAAATCTATTTCTTTTAATCCCGTCGAATACTGCAGAAAATTTGGCGGAAGAAAAGTCAACTTATTATTACTCAAATTTAAAGTAACTAGATTTTTAAGCATAGGTGATTTAAAACCATTAAGAATAGAAATCTGATTATTACATAAAATTAAGTTTCTTAAATTCTGCAAGCCGACAAATTTAAAAAAATCTATTGTCTGCAAGTAATTTTGACATAAATTTAAATTTTCTAGAGAAGTTATATTAAATAAAGCCAAATGCGGGAAATCGGAAAAACGATTGCCTTTTAAATTTAGTTCTTGCAAGATAGTTGTGTAAGCAAATATGTCTTTATGCAAATCTTTTAAGTTGTTATAAGCTAAATTGAGTCGTAATAAATTTTGATTCTTGATAAAAGTAGAAGAAGGTAATTGAGATATGTTTGATGATTCTAATGTCAACACTTGCAGTGATAAAAGGTGTGAAAATGTATTGTTCTCTATATGAGTAAAATTATTATTAGACAATACAAGCGACTTAAGTCCCGCTGTTTGTATTTGTAAAATATCCTCCCCTGTCAACATATTCATTTTAAATTCCAAAACATTTAAATTTGGTAAAAGTTTTAATACGGATCCCTCAATCGTTGTAATTGAATTATCACTCATCCGGATTTGTTTGATTGGTAATGTAGATATATTGAAGTTAAAAACTACAATTTCATTTTCCGATAAGTCCAATATTTTTAATTTCTCCAAATGTATTAATGCATTTTTTGCTATTTGGTTGATTTTATTACGTTTAAGATAAAGTTCCTCTACGGTTTCAAGATTATAAAAAGTTTCATTACCAATTTTGCTTATTTTATTATTACTTAGATCTAAGTACTTTATCTTTTTTAAATGCATAAACGTTCTATCTTCAATATACATAATACTATTATTTTTTAAATACAACCTTTGTATATTCACTAAATCTATAAACAAGTTGGATGTTAATAATTTTATATTATTATGGTTTAACCACATAATCTGTACATTAAGCTGTCCTCTCAAGGAGGTGTTTTTCAACAAAGTTAGAACATTGGAACTCAATTGTATAGAAACCAATGACGAATTCCGATTCGGAAAAATATCACCAATTGTAGTCAGATTATTGCTTTGGAGATTAATATGCTGAAGTTTTTTCAGGGTTATAAATGCATGAGAATCAATACTTTCAATTGCATTATTTTGCAGATGCAATTCCAAAAGTTCTGGAAGAGGGTTAAAAATATTTCGTCTGACATGGCCCAGTTCATTATTTTGCAATCTTATTTCCTTCAGTGCAATAAGATTATCAAATATAAGATCATCTAATTCTTTAAGTAAATTATTATCTAAACTTAATATTTCGAGTCTACGATTATATTGAAAAATCTTACTTGGAAGCATTTTTAAAAAATTTGTTCCCATGTGAAGTTGTGTCAGATTGTATAAAGAATCAAAACTTTTTGGACGTACTACCTGTACAGCATTATGTTCTAGATTTAAAACCTTTAATCCCAAAGTGTTGTAAAATGCATCTGCTGGTATTTCCAGAATATTATTTTCGGATAGAAAAATTTCGGACAGAAATTTAAGGTTGGCAAAGAGACCTTTTATATGATGAATATGATTATGACTTAAATCTATCGAACGGATATTAACGGTCCTCTGAAACGTGTTTTTTTCAATATTTACAATTTTATTTCTACTTAAATCTATAATTTCTAAATTCTCTAGTGAATAAAATGCTTCTTCCGCTATATAATTTATTTCGTTACTAAAAAATATTAGTGTTTTTATGTGAGGCATACTGTTAAACCAATTTTTTTCTATTTTGTTAAATAAATTAGAACTTAAATCTAAACTAACCAAATTTGGTACTGTTACATTAATATTGCCAGGAATTAAACTTATTTTATTCCAAGCCAGTCTTACATTAGTAAGATTTTTAAGATTACCTAAAGCTTTTAAAGGAAAAAAAGTAAGGAAGTTTTCAGTAATATCGATTTCGGATAAAGTTTCCTCCAAACTCTGGAATGCATTTTCTGAAATATTTGCTATTTTATTTCCTCTTAAATTTATCTTTTTTAATTTAAGCTTCTTAAAGGTGTTTTCTTCTATGTTCTTAATACTGTTGAGTTGAAAATCGAGCGTTTCAACATTTTTCAGTTTCAACAACGCATCATGTGGAATTTCGCTTAACTTGCTAGCAATAATGCTTAAAGATGTAAGTGATTCATCGATAGTTTGGAAGGTGTTTAGTTCAATTCTATTTATACCCGATTGGGTTATCTGCAAACTATTTATTTTCACATGAGTAGGAAAAAAGTCAGCTTTCAATTCTGTTGTTGATCGTTCCAAATCATATATTGACAAAGAGTGAATTGTTCCTTTAATTTTGGATAGTACATTTCTTACAACACTCGCTGTTGCACTAGGACATTCCAAAAATAATCCTGCAATCAAAACATAGTTTAATCAAATTCATATAATATAAAAATATCATAAGAGTAACTTTCTAACTTCGTCAAGTTATTTAAGCACGTACCCTCTTTAAAATTATAGCACGGGCAAATTGGGTTTTCCGCCAAACTCGGGCATTGTGGTTGTTCTTCTCCGCGCAGTATTGGAATGTGGATAGTAATAAAGAAGGCGTATATACCACATTTCACAATTTGTGAGCGAATAAACATACTCATGTTCATAACACATTATTTTAGAACCATTTCCCACACGGAGCTTTTAATTTTTCTATCCATTGAATCTAAAACATTACAAAAAACTATACATATAAATATTTTAATTATTTCTTAATTTATAAGTATCGATTTCGAGACGTTTTTTAAATAAATTGATTAAATTAATTCAAAATGTGAACCCCGCGCCGTTATTACTAATATTTGAGAAAAGGATATTGAATTACTTTTTACCATTAACAAATAATTTCTATTCGCATCTTTTTTATTTTCACAATTACAAAAGCTTCGTTTTCTAAGATTTCTTCCAATTGATTTTAATTTTTAGGCTCGACTCTCGACATTTACAATTGATTCTCTCAGATTCTCCTTAAAAGCGTTAAACAAAGGGTTTCTAAAACCTCTATAATTACACAAAGGAAACGCGGCGTTGCTTTCTAATTTAAGTGTACCGCTAGGAAGGGGCTTAATTAATCGTTGTTTCTGGGTGGATATGCACAGTTACTCTTCTTATTAATGTTCCGGGTTACATATTTAATTTAATCAATTAATTATTAATGAAAACAAGTTTCTTTTATAGTTTCTATAAACTCCTTGTCATTGATTATATATATATAATATGTGCGGGCAACAATACAACGCTGTAATATTAATTATATCGGTAACATCACCCTTCCTATTAACAAGGGGTATTAAGAAAAGCTATTACAATGCTAAAAAAAATATCTTAAGAAAAATAATAAATTAAAAAAACATCTAGGTACTCTTTTATTTATTTTGTATATAACCAGTATATATTTAATTATTAATAATTTAATTATTACTTCCAGATTCGTTATATCAGTTGTATGATGAAAAATAGCCTTTAAACTAACTAACGAAATGAAAGCAAAGTGGCTAGTGATAACTTCATGAAAATCTTCTGTGAAGCGGTGTCACTACACCGGTCAAGCCAGCTATATACGAGATGAAATTTGCTTTTCATTGGTTTACTGCAGATATATTTTACCATCAAGCGCTTAAGTGCATTTTATTATCTAATGAACGATGAATTAACACAAGTACATAGGCTTATTAATATAAGATAGTACTTTGACTTTAGATTACTTATAATTTTAAATATTAAATTTAAACTAAAAACGTATAATTAAGTATATAAAGTATACTTGACTCTCAATAAATTTGTTTATTTCAGCCATTCCACGTAAAAAATATTCGCAAATAATAATTATGAAACAAATAATTTATAACAGAACTTCTCAGAAATAGATTATTTTTATGTTAATTTAATGAAATTAATTATTTATTTAAACACATAAAATAATATTTCTAGTAAATATGACATAATTACTTCTATTGTCATTGTCAAAAATCAAGTAAAGCGCCTGACCATAAGTTTCCGTCGCACATATATTTACTAGAATTTCTACAGTGATGGGATTTAACAGTTCAAAAGAGGTAGGGATAGAAGGTTCATATACCCATACAACAAAACTCAACTGTAACAGCTAGTTTTGCACAAAGCTTGCGTGGGAAAAAGATTACCAACAGGCTAGCTATCTTCACTTCCCGTTTATAGGTATATAAATTAGAATCTCATTTTTGTATATTCATATTCAGTTTGGGTTTAAGTTTTTTGAATATATTTACATTATCTGTGTTTCAAAATTCATAAACGCCATATTTATTAAACATATCATATAAATTAAATAATACTCTTGACATACTCGTTTATCATAAATTTATACATTTAAGCTAAAAATATCTTTATTTGCAAATATGTACTACCTTATTTCATTTAAAATTACGGCAGTTAAAGAGACAATCAATGAACAAAAATCTAAAACTTTTTATCTATTACGCTCAATATAAGTTGATTAATAATATAAATTTAATATCAGAATATTTTTTAACATTTCTTATAAGCACGATATTTATATATAAAAGTTCAAACTGATTATGATATATTGCTTCATTTTTTTAATTTAAACTTTTATAAACCTGAAAAAAAAAATATTTATATACCGCCTTTACTGGGAATAAAAATAATTATTTTGGAAATGAAAATAATTATTTTTATGATTTGAATCAGAAATGCAATATACCAGGATGAAGAAAGCATTTTTTTGTTATAATGAAATAATAATTTTTCGGGGAAGTAAAACAACAAATATTCACCGTGACCATAGTTTTCTACACCTGCTCTTCATCTTTCTGGGGATTTGTGAATATCAGGCCAATAAATATGTTGCTCTTTTGAATCAAACCAATTAGACTCCTAATTTCCCGCAATGCAAATGAGTGGTCACTTGATGAAAACGAAATGTTGTCGGAGGAGTGCAAGTCTGATAGACACGGCGGGTGAGGTGGACTTGTCCAGATCAGTGCTCTAATAGTATCCTAAACCGGTATGCTTTATTAGCCGATTTGGTGTTACAATATTATTCTGTAATATCTCTGTTTTTGTCCTTTTTACAACAATGATATCTTAAAATAATTATTTGTTTGTATTCTTGACATAAATTTATGAATATTTCAAAAAAAGTAATACTTAGATATAAAGCTGAGTTCCTTTCGGTTTTTTAAAGCAACATTTTCAAAAGTTGTTTTCTTCAAATTAATTATGCCCCCATTTCCCATAATTTTGATGTCCTATTTAAATTTGTAAATAGTAATTATTTGCTATGCAACACTAAACATTTCTGCTATTTCCTTTTAAGTCCTAATATCCAAATCCTAGTATCATTCTTACTCATATTGCTTGTGATTTTTTTGATATTTTTAAACTTTTTTATTGATCCTCAAAGTTTTTCATTTCATACACAAAAATTAATTTTCTCTGAAGTGTTGAACGAACTGAAGTAAGTTGCTTCTAAAGAAGCACGATTACCATATGTTTTCACATAGTAAAAATACGATTTCAAAAAATATTACTTTCGAGTATAATTTTTGCCATATATGCATTTATTTGAAAGACAGATTAAAATTTCAACGAAACAAAAAATTAAGCATGTCCATAACAAAATTTTCTACTGACATTTTTACATCAAAATGTTTAACTCATAAATGTATCCCTATATATTCGGCATATGAAATTCTCTGACTGACACTATATTTTAAACAACCCTCCTTTTTAAAAATATTTTTTATTTTATTTTATTTCATCAGAATAATGTCATGACAATACTTGACGTTGTGTAAAATGCAGCAAACTTTAAAAAAAATAAAATATATTTTTATTTGAATTATTTCTAATATAAGAATATTCGTTGATATGTCAAATGATCACGAAATTTAATTTTCATGTAATTTAATACATTTCTTAACATATTTCAATAATATTAAGATCGAAATAATAATTTTCTTTATTCATATTTACTTTTATTTTATGAAATATAAATCGGATATGTTTTAATAAAATAGTTCTTAGCATTTAAATTAAATACATATATACTAAATAAAAAAACTTTGAAAGGCAAGGCTAATTATGTTAAATATTATATATATGTAACACATATATAGTAGTCGATGAGGGAGGGCTATGTCCAGCAGTGGACCTCACATAGCTGAAGTGATGATGATGATACATATATATATAATATTTAACATAATTATTAAAGAAATAATTTAATTTATTAATAATGATGAATAAATGTTTTGTGACGAACTCTACGTACAATCTTATAAAATATGTTTAAATTATGAATATCTAGTTTGATAAGAAAACGGTTAAAATATAACATTTCATGTGTAAATATCTAAACACTTTATTTAAGCCATTACAGGATTCCCAGATAAGACTAGATGGATTAGGAAATTTACAACATTATGATTTTTTAACCACACTGAATGTGTAACATACCACAGATTTTGTTATTTATAGAAGTTTAAGTACATATTATCAAAAAATAAGCCTGATTTTGCAGCCTACTCCATACGACTACGACATCTAAGACTGTTAATCTGCTATTGGAGAACGTTCATTTTACAAGGTAAATTTACGGCGTATAAAAATGACACAAATGAATAAAAACTCACTCATAAAATTAACATTTACTCCGACATCTTTGTAAAAAATAATAAGCGATCTTAACCCGGTTTATAAAAGGAATGTTTATGAAAAGTAATTACTATGAATAGCGGTATGAAACATGCAAAACTAATTTTAATTAAACAATAACTTAAACGCAAACTACTACATCCTATTTGAGGGCGTTCTTAATATTTACTTTATGCTAAATGAACACGAATAACCCATTTAAAATGGTTTCTAGGTCAACGAAGGCTCAGTAGCAAGAATGACACGTCTTTGAGTATTTGTTGTATACTCCAGAGTTGCTAAGACAAAGCTTTGTTTACCACGAAACGTCGTCGCCGATCAACTGAGACAAGTCGAGGTTTCTTAAGCTTTGGGCTATAAATTGTCACACTTGGAGTTTTTCAGCTTTTTATTTACACGAAAAACTTATAAATATGGGAAGTCTTAATACTTTTTATATGGGACGGCTTTAAAATTAGAGAATAAATTAGGTTTACATACATAACGTTCTAAAAAATTAAGCAATATTTTAATGTATAACTTTATGTATATTTTTATATTGATAATATAACCATGTGTTTTATTATCTAATAATATAACACTTCCAATAATATTTTCAGTAAATTAATATGAATTAACTTCATAATTCAGAGCATATCAAAAAATATCAAAAAAAATCTCGGTAGTCAAATCTTCCTCAAGAAACGTCTTATCTTAATGCTATTCCTCTGATAGTACTCAGACCCATGAAAAGATGATTACATTGACAAATGGCCCGTCCCTTGAGTCCTGAGGCATATTAAATATCTGCCCATAATCTACGGGCAAATGTAGACCAATTAAATGTCTACTACATACAGATATTATTAAGTATACTGTATTTCAATGATAAGTACTAGTATATTATCCAGCATAGGAATAATTAATTGACTATCCACATGGGAGGGTTTTTGTTCTATTTTATTACTTCTATACTGACGAGAACATAATTGTCTGAATAATAATTGCTGATATTACATATTTTAATCATGTGGTAATTTTTATTCAAAACGTTATGACAGTTAATAACAGGTTTAATTGAGAAGTTATTGTGTGTACTACTTCTTTGTTACTACACTCATCTTCCATAAAACTTAAATACATTTAAAACCAGCCAGATTCAAGTAAAAAGGATGAATTTACTTTAATGTCCAATTGATTTCAATAATATTTTATTTAAACGAGCAACTAATACTTGGAATTAAAAAAAAGAATGAAATTATTAGATAACATTCCTAAAACAACTATCTGTGTAGAAATTTTATATATGTTTATATATATATATATATAAATCAGAACATATACATATTACATATTAAAGCGTGACATGCAGTAGATATAAAAGATGAATATTAATGCAACTATAGTAATTATACAAAAGTGTAATTTTAAAAATGAATTTAACTTTAGCTTATTGAACTTTAATTTCGATTCTGTTTAGAATCCGTTCATAATTATTCACGCCAGAGTACATTTAATCAGACTCATGAACTCCGAGTATTGTAACAAAAATATTCTTTTAAAAGTTTAAAGTCCGCCATTTTCAAGTTGTAATGTAAGGCGCACAGAGTTACTTTTTCTTTTATTTAACTTGTTTTTATAGTTTGGTTTGACTTTAGAATAAAAGAGAATAACGCAAAAGTTTAAACATTATGAAACTGCATAACAATAGACTCATTTAAAAGATCGAAAAGAGAACTTGATTTATTTTTTCCTCTCCCGTATTATGTGTAAATTAAAAATAAATATTAATATTTACTTTTAGCTAATACTTATGTTTCGTTAACTCATAGGTTATAATACCGCAAACTTTTATAAACACACCTTTTGCGATTTATTTATTTTTTAGAAAAATGTAACGAGTGATTAGTGGCACCGATAGAAAAAACATTATAATATTATTATAATAAATATTACAAATTCAATAGATTTATTTACCACAATCCTTACTATTAAAACAAAAAAAATACAACAAGATAGGAATTTGAAATGTTTCTTTATCTTTAACATAACGGAAAACATGTTATTTCATAGCAATTTCACACAAACGCTTGATTTTAAATTTAACATTTGAATATTAAACATAAAATTCATAATGTAAATAATATTTTAATTAATTAAAACTGTGCGCTTTAAACATTAAAAGCGGGATACATGCAATCTAATTTAAGCAACTTGCACAATTTATTTCAACAGTCTTCCATTATGGATGTAGTGCCCCAATTACCGATTTCATTATACCAGCAATATAAATGAGGACAACTTCCGCACAAGATCGTTGTATGACACGCAAATATCGAATGACCTATCGAATTTCAAACTTAGTAAAGGTCCACGGGTCTCATAGAAAGGATATCTTATATGTCATTTTAAGATTGCATTTCAATTTGCTGAGAGTCTGAAAAGTATCTTGAATCCGCTCGTTATTTTGACTAACCAGCAATGGCTACGGAAAAGCAATTCTAGACGCTTAAGTACAAAATTTCGAATTCTTAGAAGTAGTAACTTTGATATATAAAACGAATTATTCTTTGGCAACTTTAGTTCAATGACACTTTGTAATGATTTGCTTAATCGTTTTTAAATTATATTACATATTATAAAATCGTTTTTGTCACGAAACTTTTAATAGTAGTAGTAGTTTTTTGGAGTAAAGACATGCTAGGCTGAAGTCAAAAAAGCTGCAACTCGATTAAGGTTTTTTTGAGTAGTGCCATTTTTTACAAAAGGTCGAAATTATATAGGTAGAACAGCTGCATCTTTTATGACAAGAGAGTTTCTAAGGACCCAACATTTTTTCTTCTTTTCTTTTCCTCAAGTCTTAGTTCTATTGAATCCCTGTTTTCTTTTTAAATCTCCATAATCCCAGTGGTGGCAACAGGCTTGGAGGTGGCAATCGCACAACAAGCGATAATGGGAAACAGTAACTTCACATTAGATTGCCACAATAGGCGCTCTTCAAAACAATTTTTACAGTCTTATCAATAATGAAAAAGAAGAGAACATTTTCTTTAATTATTTTTTCAAGCAAATTAATAAGAAAAGACAATCGATAGTACTGAATAAAAATATCAATTAGTCACGTCGTGTCTTTGAAGTTGATAAAATCTGTTTCTTTAGGACTCAATAATAAAATCAGAATTGTTTTATTAAAACCGGGAATTTTTATACAAAAGGTAAGTGAATATCCTGTTTTATACAAAAAAGCAGAGAAAATTGTGATAAAATATTAATTATTGTCACTTAATAATATCTATTATAGATGGGAATAATATAAACTAGTAATGTCAGGTTATGTTTAATACATATAAGGAAACATATTCTGAATAAAGTTTGGAATAAAAACAAAAATAATTTTGCTGCTGGTAAAATTATTTAATTAATTAATTTGATTTGATATTATATATTAATATAAATTATTAAAATACGTTTAATCATTACATGAACAATCAACTTAAAGTACTTGTATTTACAAAATTTACCAATTCTTAAGTATCTCCGCAAGAAGTTATTTGCGAATCCTAAATGTTATCTTTACTATTGAAACTGGAGAAACAAAAATAACTTTGAAGAAACTTTTGCGACAAAATTTCCTTTCAAAACCTCCAGTTTTAAATAAAGGAGTGATTAACTTTGGGCAATGAATAACTAATTTCTTTAATTACGTTACTGTTATACGTTGGAAATCGAGAAACTACATAAAAATTATTTCCAAGACCTGGCTATTATTGATATCGATAATTATGTCTTGATTGTCCATTTTTAGTTATGTTAAAAGTAAAAATAATGTTAATTTTATAAAAATAATCATCGGTTCTAACAAAAATATTCGAAAGGTTTCATAAAATATATCCTTGGTGTTTTCGTCAAGGTCTAACAAATGGTGCTTATCCTTCTCAAGAGATAAACGACCGCAGTAGAGTGTTGAGCGACTGAGCTCGTCGATTTTGAAATATCCACAAACGCCTCCGAACGGACTATTGATTGGTATTCATTGCTTATAAGCGAATAAGCTAAATAAATTGAGAGGGTTTTCTGTATAGAAATAGAAATAAAGGGTAAGTTATTTGATATATCTGAGCTGAGATGGGATTATTGTTTTCCGAACTATTCTCTTTCAGTATTTATATACTTTTTGTACTTTTTCGATATGAGTTCTAATAATTATATTATCAAATATATGACAGATTCTGTTAGAAACTAATTGAGAATTTAGTTTTATATGATAATTTACTTAAAACAGAATACAGCAAATTTTAAAGATTGAAAATAATAAAACATAAAAATTATTTTTTTTTTATGACCACTAATTCTAAATGCTATTATTATTATTATTGCATTATTTTCATAAATATAAAATAAAAACTTTTCCAGTGTTTTAAATCAAACTTACCATGAAGAAAAAGTGAAGAAAACTGAGATGAAAGTCCATGACGTCACACACAATAAACTTATATTAATCCAAAGGAATAGTGGTACAACTTTTGTAACACAACGTTTTCAAATGCGCGCTCGCTCCAACGATATAGTTTAGGAAATGACCAAGTAGTGTGGAGCGTCCGTGCCGTGTCTACTCCCAAAGCTCACTGGCAGAGTGATCTCGACGGAGTCTGCGTAATAGAACGGCATTCCATACAGATTGCTATATGGGAATAAACGCTAATAAATTACCAACATCGTACACACGTACTGAACGAACCCCGTGTTCTTGATTAGTTTGAAGTCCTCCGCTAATGTTCCCGCGCAGTCTAGATGTGATGGGTGATATAATTTTAGCTTAACATCCATTCTAAATATGTTTCCATGACAAAAGCACCATAGTTTAAGAGAAGATAGCGTTGTTAACAACTTTATAATATCATTCAAATGCATGTTAAATATACATTTTTAACATACTATTTTCTTAATCAGATATATATATATTTGAAGTTTTGTATTTTATTTGATTAAATTAATATAATTAAGTAATTTAAATTTGTATGCATATATTATAGTAATTTAAGAACAGGATTTTGACTGTGTTATTGCATAAACATATTTCATGAGTTCTTGGGAAGGCTTGTGTTATAATTAATTATTGATTCTTTTATGAGGTCGTTATTATCCTGCTTGAACTAGTGTTGCAATTTCAACACTTTAATGTGAACCGCCCATTCAAAAACTTTGAAATAAATGAGATTGTCACAACACATTTCAAACAATCCTCAAACTTACATATTATATTGATAGCTATCACATTATATTTTTTACTGCAAAGAGCCATAGATTGAAAATACATATTTGAAGGAATGTATCGTTTATTGTGTTCATTTAACATTAGAAGGTAACTTTGAGTAGCACAATATTTTACAGCCAATGTCTAATATAGTCTTAACAGACTTGTGAAGTCAGTGGCCCCCGTTTTGTATTATCTATTTCCATGATGCTAAAGGTTATTTGCGGAGCTTCCTGGATTTCATCATGCAAGACTGCCGCAAGCATCAATTAAAATGATTAAAATTACGACTCCGTTCCAACATTGACAATAAAACGTTGTATGCGTGTTTAATAACTTCTACTATTTTTTTATAAAAGAAAATATCACTATAATACTTCTTACTTTCCATTTAGTGTAAATGATTTTTCCCCAATTATTAATATGAAACTTAAATTATGAAACTTATATTACAAAATAAATATAGATTTTTTCTTATTGACGGATTACGACGTATTAGTACAATATGTTTTTTATATTGTTTTAATACTGCTGGTGCTTACGATTTTACTTTTTCTTTTAGTTTAACTTTGTTATTTTAAAGATAATTTAAATTACCTAAAAGTTTGTTTTCTTATCACCATAATACTATAACATGTCAAAGATCTTTTATGTAAGCGATTTTATGAGGCCCGTTGAGTTACCAGTCCCAGAAGGATAAAATACAGGTGTATACATGGCTTATGTAGCATAAACTATATGCAGTTTCATCTTAAACTGTCTTTAAATGTCACATGTTTAGTAATGGTGAAAATTAAATTTTAATCAAGCGATAACATTAGGTTTTTTGTTATGTTGTAAGCAAATAAATAATTATTGAATTTACTTTTTTTTTCTAGTATCATTGAACATAACTTTAAACTTTTTAACGTTTTAGTCACGATATAGATTTTTTTTTTAAGTTTTGCAAATTTGCAAATGCTGAAACATCTTTTAGAGGAATTTAATGTCTTCTCTGTGGCCAAACTTTCAATATAATCCATTTCTGTATTTAATATTGGACTTCGAATAACAATGTTAATTAAATTTGACATTACTGACATACAACATTACGTGTCTCACGTAATATGAGTATTTGTTAGCTTAAATATAAACAAACAATGAGAATCTTCAATTATAATACCTCCAAACATACCAAAACACTTCATTGCTATCCATCAACAATCAAAATTAATATTTATTAATGTTAATATAACTTTTATAGATAATGATATAATAAAAAAATCAAGTATATATTTTTATTTTGTTATTAATTCACTAAAATCTTGATAAAATGTTTAAGTAAAATTTTGGAATAATCTGTTGGGAAATTATAATTTTATTTTCATTTTTATTTCAGATTATTATTATGATTGATATTGAAAGTCTGTATAAATACTTACTGACAAAGAGACCCTTATTTAATCGTCAAAGCTATAACATACAAAAATAATTTTCTGTCTACCAACTTAATTATTAACTCCAAAATTATGTTCGCTAGAACGCCTACAATGCGTACGAACACCTAACATCTGGCAGAGTCATTACACATTCATATAGCTCATTCTGTTTTGTGCTTCCTTAATTTTATTGTGGTACTAGACACTTTTAATCTTATTAGCTGAACTTCACCCTACATTGGATTACTTACACACGTCTAAGCGAATATTATGGATCTGTAATGAAATACGCCTTTTCAAAGTAACGCGGTTATAACAGATAGCGCTCTCGTAATTTACATTTTTGAGTATGGGATTATAGGATGGCAAAAATGTTATTCAATTAGTAAAATATATATATTTTTACCTTTATACATTCCTTAACGTGTTAATGTGTTTATGTCATCCTTTAGGTATTTTATAAGTAACAGTGTTTGAAAATAAGAATTTAGAAGTTTATAGCAATGTCAACAATTTTATTATTTTTATTAGTGTATCGAGTTCACGGCGCCACGCTATTTTGCCAACTATATTATCTTTGGTAAAATCATTTCAGTTATGGTTAATACTGTATTCAAACTAACCCTATTCTGTTAATTTCCTTTTATTCTGAGATATAATTTAAAGTTGTTATTATTAATTTCTTTTGACTTCTACGATCTATAAAAGAAATTAAGCCATTTTCAATTCGGCAATTGAAAGCGTCGAAAATTAAAGTTACAATATATATATATATATATATATATATATATATATGTGTGTGTGTGTGTGTGTGTGTGTGTGTGTGTGTGTGTGTGTGTGTCTGTGTGAGTTCTTAATATCATAATAATCTTTTTCTGGCTTGCTTAATGAGATAAGTTTAAAACCAAAATATATTTTCAAAATACTCATTACGATTTAAAATGATATTGATTACATAAAAGAAATATTTAAAAGAGAAAGATGGGAAATTTATTTTAGGTCACAACAAATAATAAAGTGCTGGTTTATTATTCCACACTAAAAATATCGGGCACAACTTATCCTCTATAAGTCGGCTTGTCCCAAGGGAAATAAGGGAAAGCGGGAAATGCGCTTGAGTCCCCACGCAAATATGTCTTTAAATATTATTCCTTGTAGAGTTGTCGGCTATTCATGCACAGCAACTTCCGATACTTTCAAGCCATTTAAATAAAAACTTTTTAAATAAGCGAACATTCATTATTTTTTAAAGAAATGTTTTTATTATATAACCTTAGTGTTTACTAAATATTATTAGTATTTCTGATGTCTGTTCAATATTCCAAATAGTTTCTTACAAATTTTAAATAATAACTTCAAATGAAATAAATTACAATTATATGGAGATAATGATCGTGTCGGAAACGGTTCATACATAAATTTAATAAATTCACAATAATAAAGTACCTAATTTGAAAGCGACTACCTATAGCAAAATTTTGTATTGAGTTTTAATAAAAAAATTAAAGTTTTAATTAGTAAAATTTTATTAGAAAATTCATAAATACAGGTATTTATGTATAGATCCTTATATCGTCTTAATTTTTCTAACTAAGCTTTCATTATCTTCAACTGGCTCAAGAGTATAGATATAATTTGCTTTAGGCAAAGGATTAACTAACTTTGCTGCGGTATAATTAATTATTTCAGATTTATCTAAAAGAAACCATTCCTAACACTACATCACTTTATACATTTCAAAACTTTTATTAGCTTTGATATCATTTAGATATTATTGGCACGCGTCCTATGATTGTACTACTTATCTAAAATGGGAAATAATGGATGGCTCATAATCAGAAGGGACTGAGCAGAATTCAAAATTAGTAGAAACTGTTAACTAAACTAATAACATTAAAATCCGTAGCGTTTTATCGTAGACTGTTCTGGATTCTGCTTTAGATTGTTTAATCAATTCTAAAGCAAACAGGCAAATACATTTTATGTTTTGCGTAACCCTTCAGTTGAAACGAGATTCTGTCGCGCAATTCTCCGTTCGGTGCCCTAAAATTATTTACCTTTCATTCCGTTCACTAAATGAGTAGGTTTATTGGATTAAGTCCAGAAAGCTTCGCCCTTAATTGGGGCTTTCCAACAAATAACTTTTCTGTTTTATCAAACTCGGACAGGTCTTAAATAATGCTATTAATTAAATTATACAATAATTAAGCTTAATTTTAATTCAGTTATAATTTTGTTATTCTATACTTTTACATTTCATTCAAATTGTCATTACAAAATAGAGGTAAATAAAACAAACAAAAGCGTAGCTATCTCGCAATGAACGAAAATCGTTGATTCACTTCAACAAAACGAGAATGAAGCAATTGTATGTGAAATTGTTTACATCCTCTTTGGCCTATGAAGATTGATGTCAATATTGCAGAATTGAAAAGAAACTACTTGACCATTTCATTCTATCGCACTGAATAGAAAATAAAATTTACTTACTCATGTATGTTTCCATGTATATTATAATATAAATATTGGGTAAAATTTGGGAGAGAAAAAATAATTATTGTTATATACATAGAAAGAAATGAAATAATACAACAATTGAGTAGCGTTTATGATATCAATTTTTAAATACATATATGAAAAAAGAATATAGTAGACTGAACTTGTTCCCAATGAGCCAGCCATTCATGACTTTTAGTAATAAAGAGCCATTCCGTTTGATACGAGTATGACTTCACAAGCTCGTTTTCATGTAGAATTTATCAGCATCTAGGTATAATTTGTTTAATAATTGCAATAAAATATTCAATGTGATTTGATATATAATTATTGTTACGTAAGATTCGATACAAAGAAATTATTCAAGCTTTTTTTATATTTCTAGATATTGAAAGAAAGTCTAAGTCTTTCGGTTACCCAAAAAGCCTGTGAGTCAGTCAAACACCAACTTTAAATTTTTCTTGCACACAAATCTCATCTAAATCTAACGAGGAACAGAAAATACTCCATTAATTGAATGATATGAAGTGAAATATATAAATATATTTTAAAGGTTATATATAAATATATATTTAAACCTTGTATCAAATCAACATAATATAATATTCATTTTTTATATGTTTTTATATCATTTCAAAAATATTATTTCATGATTATTTCGTTTCTGAGCTTGAAATGTTCCGTTAAAAATCTTATATTTGATTAAAAATTTTGCTGTCCTCATTGATGACATATAAAACTTTAAAATTTAAATATTTTCATCGAAAAATTAAACGTATTCGCTTTTTAATGTCTGTAACTTCTCAAATAGTTGTTTTACTCCGGCGACTTCATTTTCAATCTGCAAACATATGTCTGAGGTACTTAAATTTAGGCTCCTATATCTTGTTCTTGTATCACACTTTTGAATGTATGTAAGCATCAACGCAAGAAATATTTTTCTTCGTACTGAATTTAATATTATGGTTGTTACCAAAATAAAATGCTATGTGTTTTGTTTTAATTTAATGTATTGTTAAAAATGTTCCAATAACACTATGTTTATACAGGGTGACTGGTGAATTACTATCAATATTTAAGGAGCATACTCGGTACATGATTCTCATTCGAATTATGTAAAAAAAATAGGTACTTAATTTTTGACAAAATTTCCGTATAAATAAATAAAGTGTTGACACGTTCCAAGTGTTGCAAGTGTGGACGCGTGCGGCGGCGTGCTGATACAACACTACGCCGCCGCCGCGTCTGTGTGAGTGTGTGTGTATACCTAATCTGTAGGGTGTTCATACGATGCGTAATTAATTACATAACTTTTGGTTAACTTTACTTAGAAGTTTATTAATATTTATGTTATATTAATTTTTATTTTGTCATATATGATCGTCAAATATCGATAGTAATTCACCAGTCACCCTGTATAAATGGGTACATACAAAATTTTCTCGTTTTTATATTTATGTCGTTTTATATATGCTTTGGGCTACTCTTAAAAGAGAAGCCTTTTTCATGTATCTTTTATATGTAATTGTTCTCAATTTTAGTTTATTAACAACATCATTATACAAAATTACCTCAAAACTTAAAATTAAGGTAAAAATACTTTTATATATTTATTAATTTAATAAAATCTCATTGCTAATCTAAGTATATCACATTTTACTTTAATTGGCTTTGTGTTTTACTCAAAACTTTTTCTATTAAACATTTTTCTTATTTAGATCAAATTTAGATTATGACAACATAAAATTTAGCTTATTGGACTTCACTTTAAGTTTTAATATATAATTACTTGTGACCAGAAATATCATTCAGAAAAAATGCAGTATCAGGTAATGATAAATGAATAGAATATGTATACCTATAAATATAACAGTTTACAATTATAAATATTTTCTATTTCTTTGTGTATATCCACATTATGCTTCATTCTCCTTTTACACAAAAACGACTTAACGGAATTAATTAAACTTTACATAAGCTATACTTACTTTACAAGATATAGGCTATTATTTATCCTGGAATGCCGTATAGTTTCCGGGCGGCATAACAGTTGTATATTGTATGAAGTCAAATGACAACGGCTATGGACGTTGTTGCCGATTATTTACCATATCTATTGTTTTATCACACTTTGACCGTTTCTGAATTTCACGAGAACAAAGCTACAGAGAAAAACTATTATATAATAACTACAAGATGTATCCTATATTTCCTCGTGTAAGTTTAATACCTTTTGAAATAAGTAACCACTTTTCAAAACATTACAAATATTTTTAATAACAGTGTTAGATTTCTTTGTACAGTTTTTAAGAAGTAATGAGAAATTCTACACATTTTAATTTATTTATCCGACTTTTGTGTCCGTAGCTTTGAATCACGCGTTCGTTAGTAAAATGCATAATGCAGTATTCGGTACGTTTAAATGAGGAAAACGAGTTTTCGAAAAGTTGGAACACTAAATATTATTAATGGACTTACATTTCGATCACATTTATGATGTTCAAAACTATGTGACCTGAAATTCATCTAACTCTTTGATCTAGGAATGTATTAAGAAGATTTTAGGTGAGCAAATAAATTCTACACACAAAACAATTTTCTCATCAAAATTAATTAACATTTTTGTTAGGACAACGATCGCTCTCTTTTGACTGCATAATATAGTTCAGGAGACATGATAAAAATATATAAAGGTAGGAGAGGACACAGCAATAATGAATAAAATATAAGTATCACATTATCTCGGACGATTGATTAATTTTCTTTATATGTTTCTGTTCAACAACTAAGCTTTAGTTGTTAATATTTATTATGAACGCTTTCATTAAACGCTACTATATCTATCATATAACTCATAATAAACAATTCCTTTCTATATATTTGCAAATCAATAGCTTTATAAATGTAAAACATTTTAAAAACCCAATATATAACATTTTAGTAAGTAATTGGAGGGTGACTTACATTGAAAGTTGGAATGTCTCTTTAGTAACCAGATGCCAAAAGTTTTTTGCTTTATAAATAATGTTTTTCTACCTTCCACAGAGAAAAAGTCTTAAGGTAAAAAAGTTTCTATTTATCTCTGTCAAAGTGACCGTTTTTAACTTCCAAGTTGTCGTTAGAAAGAAAATACATAACCTATATGTTTTGATTTTTGAAGTGTACGAAAAAAATCGAATAAGCTTCTTTAACCTTCTTTTGTTTTAACTATGTTAATACCTAAAATTACAAAATAGTAAAATCAGTAATTGAAGTCTAAATCTTTAAATGATTATTTAATCTATTGTTCTTTTAATTTTTTATTTAAAATATGTTTAATGTGATCTATAGAATAAGAACGAGGACCATCCTACTAAAATTTAAAATTTTACAAACTGCTACAGAAAAAGTAAAGCTATAGTACAAATACAAGTCATATAATTTTTATCTAAATATTTATGCTTTCCAAAGAAATCTCATATTTCTAAACTCACCCTATAGTACTATTTCTCTTTACACAATACTTAAATTACGATTTTACAAAGCCTGTTAAAAAAACTAAAAAAATATTGCCGGTATACCTTATTTTCTAATAAGTGCAGCTATTAAAATTTGAATAACATCCCCGCATTCATCTTTCAAAGAATAACTGTAATACATTAACCATTTTCTAGAAAACATTTTGCCCTCCTTTTTATAACATTTAAAAAAATGTAAACCCTACATTAACAAACCCTACAATACAAAGATTTTAAAATTATTTCTTAAAAAAAACCATCATAATTCAATATTTAAATTATCGTAAAAAAATCATTTTCATATTTAGCACGAAAATTGTAAACGGCACGTTTCATCAAGCGAGACATCGAAACAAATGGACTGGCTGGGTATCTTCCATTGGAATATTTGAATAATTCATGTACACAATCTATAAACCACACAGCGGAGAGCATTTTACAGAACAAACAAATTTTATTGATCTCTCAGGCGTTGTTTGTACCTCCACAATAAAATATTTACATTTACTTCGCAACACCTGGCCTAGCTAGACAACGCCCACCGCAGACATTAGAATAATGAAACGTTCGCCGCTTACAAACCCTTTGCCTATTGAATAAAATATTATATAACAAATATACAAAACATTAATTTTCCGCTCTCAGTGCAAAGATAAAGTTATAAATTAGAATTAGAATTAATTTAACATTCGCCGTCTCTGACTGTGTTTGCTAACTTCAAAAATGGATAATTTTAATTAATTATTTAAACTGCAACGTATTAAGAGGTGACAATTTTGGTCCAATTATTTATTTTATTTTATTTTTTTATTTAACATTTTCTTAAAACGAAACGGTATTATTAAATAGCAAACTGCATCTAAAGCTAACATTATTGCCATAATTTATTCAATAAAATAAAATATAATATAATATTAACTTGAAGCAAAATAATGTTTGTTCAAACATGGGTTTTGTAATAACTTTTTAATTTTTAATCTCTTATAAATCAGCAAGTCGGTAAAAAACTACCACTACTATTACCATCTGAGGAGGTGGCAACCATGTTCCTGTGGTAATTTTTATTTTAAATGTTTTTTCAACCTGCTTTTGCCCATACACCAACTATGCGTAGTTAAATGTCATTGATGTTTTTAAGAATATACTTGATTTTGAATATTACTTTTATTATTAGTAAAACGACTTTTTAAATTTTAATCTTTATTGAAAGAACATATATGTACTTTGATGTTTTGATTTACTTTTGTTACAAAGAGTACGGATAAAACCAAATAATTTTTGAAATCGTACATAAAAAGTGATATTTATTAAATTTTCCACGGCACAATTCTTTATGATTGGCATCACGATTGCTAAACTCGGCTTCGATTACCACTGGTATTGTATAATAATTTTATTTATAGAAATATCCCCTTGTTTCTGACCGTAAGCGGATTTAAAAAGCAATTTAAAAGTAAATTAAGACCGGGAATAAATATTAAATGGCTCTCATAAGCAAATATTTAAAATACGCTTTGAATTAACTTTCCATATCGTAATTCATAATTTATTTTACCTTTTTTCGTATATTACAAGCACTAGGGTAAATTTCTTGGAGTTTATTATATTTATATTTTGCAAGTCGAAGAAGAAACTAGAATTATCTTATTTTATTTTGAGTACGGTATGCTAGGTCGGTGACAGCTTATCTGAATCCACAAGCAAAATGATTTGAATAAATAAAATCCATAATCCAATCCATAAATATGAATACTAAAACCACAAAATATTATGTCAGCCTATCACAAAGGTTATGAATTTGTTTCTACTAATAAGGGACATGACTCAACAATTTAACAACATTCCTATTTCTTTGTTGTATTTTTCCTATTCAATAATTTTAATGGCAAATCTACGAGCTCCACATTAAATTTGATGATTGAAATTAACAAAATGTACAACGTTGTGTTAATGCACATGCAAGTTGCGGTTTATTTGTTAAAATTGCGGTATTCACAATATAAAATACGATAATGTATTATTTAAAAGCGCTTATGTGAATCCATTGTTATCGGAATTTAAAATATTGTTAAGAATACAAAGCTTGAGAGTAGGACACGCACGTAGACTGGCACCGTCTATCTCTTTCATATCTTCATTTTGTTTCCGCATATTTGTATAGTTTGCTATGTTCATTCAATGTGGAGTTTTACTTGGTCTGTAGGATACAACGTGATAAAAAAAAAAAAACAATTTTACTTTTTCTATCTACGACAACGATTCTATTTCACACCCCGTCATAAAATATTCACAACAACTAGGGTTTTGTAATAAAAAGCTTGACCTAAGAAGACAGCTTAGTTGATGCTATTCATTAATGTTTTAATAGGGAAATGAAATATTGCATTCAAGACAAATAAACTAAGTTTCAATTTAGGCTTACATATTTTAACTGCCATCCAAAGGGCATCGTTCAATATGTTGCCAATATCATACACGTCGTGAATTGATTGAAGCGTGAAAGCTAACATAAAACCGATGGAATAATTTATGAACGTCAATCACTTTTGTTTAATCAAGTTTAAATACGTTATAGGATTGTATTTGAAAAGTCTGATGTTTTATGGTAAAAATAAGTTAATTAACCTTTGAAATAAAAAAATCTATATTATCTTGTATATACGAAGGTAACGTAAAGAAAATGCAAAGGTTCAAGCACAACAAATTAAATAAATCGAACTTATAATTATTAAAGAAAAATTAAAGTTTTTCACTTAAGCTATTAATATATATAAGATTAGATTATAGGTAGTTTAGAATATATGAAGTTAATCATTTATTTTATAAACGAAGTCTTAGTAACGTACATGTAACGAATATCCACGGAATTCGATTAAACCGTGGGTGTAGCCAAAAACTTCAATCTTGCTTGGAAAAGTCCTTTTTATAAAGGCGGTATTATGAAGACGGTGGATGAAAGGAGTAAATGGTGCGAAATAATCTGAGCTCTTAGTTCTACGTAGCTGAAAACGAATTTATTGCTCCTCGATACTCATAGCGACCCATTTTATTGACACCTTAATACCGCACCGAATACCGACTGGTAGCTAGTATCTACGTACGTACATCTTTTCGGTTTTATATACGGCACGTTGCAGTTTACTAAAATACGACTATAGTTTGGAGCCAGTTCAGCAATATGGCAAACATTCAAAAAATTTCAGACTACATTTTCGACTCGATAGAACTTCAGAAAAAGTCATCAAAAAGTCACCGTGTTGTTAATACAGGCGCGTAAAGCTGAACTAACTTTTGTCTATTCGTTGGCCGGCTAAAAATTAAGCGGGTGAAAATTTTATGTACACTTACACGAAATAAAACATTGAATGTGAGTAAATTAATAACAATTGTGACTTTTCCTTGTGTTACTATTAATTTTTATATATTTTCTTCATTCAATCATTAAATTTTGTTCCCATTTCTTTTTGAGAATAACAAGCTCAAAAATCACACAGATACATTTTTCACAAAAATTATTTATAAAATCTATGTATATATATCTGACTATTCACAAATATTATAAGTATTTGTCTCATGCATTTGATAATAATGATTTAAATATGTCAAAACATATGTATATTATGGCTCTAGATAATTGTTTGTCTTACAATTAATTAAACAGTATTTAAAAAAAACACCTCACTATTATGTACATATTATTCATATCTAGTAATCTCAATTATTAAAAAAAAATTAAATAATCCTCATTTTATCTTCAACAAGAAGACTATTTCGTAGTGATATAACATATAATTTGTTATTAACCTATGGACAACTTCCTTAAAGTGAAAAAAATACAATGTATAAATGTAAAGCTACGATATTCTCTATTTAATAAGAATATCATTGAAGGAACATGGTTAATACTACTTTGAATATGTTACAAAGTTTAGATTAACTTCATCAAAGTGGTAATAACGGCTCATTAGCAAAAACCACTGGTTCGAATTGGGCCAAAGTCAAGCCACATATTCCATATAGTTTTAAAGTCATACCAGCCTTTGAGTTTACTGAAGCAAAACTTCTCTCAATATTTATCAAAATAAATATGTACTGGTAATAAAATAATTATGTTACAGGCTACTAGCAGTGGCATTGAACTAATTCAGAACATGAAGACGTATGTCTAATAATTTATTCGAAAATTTTCTAGAAATACTGGTGCTCGTATACATTTAAAAATGAGTTTCTTTTCAACGGAGTTTATCCTAAAAAACGATTTTTAAAACTGTTACAGTTTTGTATTTCTGGTTTTTATGCAACTAATAATATTTAATAAATATTTTATAAAAGATATTCGTCCATATTCAGATCTATAAATATAATTGAGAGAAAATCACATTTAAATGTGAGAAAATAAATTTATAAATATGAACTGAAATAAGAATAATAATTTCGTATGAAATATTGTTATTTCAGCTCAATAAAAATAGCAAAGACATTTTTCGAAACATTTTAGTAAGAAAAGAGTTCTATATAAATTCAAGTTTTGAAAAGTTAGAAAATCATGCCATACACCAAGTAAAAATTATTTTAAAAATATTTTTTATGATAATCTCTTTAACCTGAGAAAAATAATCAAAGAGATGGAATTTTAAGCCGTAACCGAAGTATAACATAAACTGTTATTCACGTCGCACGTGATATTTTAATAGCCATTTTCTTTCATCCTGTTTATACTCGAATTTTCAGGAGCTGAAATTCTTACATAATAGTATCATTATTTTTTATGATTTTGTAAGTAGAACATTCATACAATTTGCTAACCTCATCCTTTTCTTAAGTTTCTTGGAGGGCTTATATTAGCTTTACAAACCGAAAAAAGTTCAGCAAAAATAAAAATTGTTTTTATAGGAATAAATACCACTTTTTTCTTGCTTTTTAAAATAGGAGTAGCTCGAACCGTTGTTTTATTGTTTTGTGTGTCATCAGCCTATCAAAGCCCACTGCTGAGCAGCGGCCTCTTTCTCACATGAAGAACGTTTGAGCATTAATCACCACGCTTGCTCAAGACGGGTTGGTGATTTCAAACTTATAATTGTGAAACTATAAGTCCAGATTTCTTAACATTAGTATTCCCAAATATTATATATTCGTTTATCAGGTTAAGAAGAAGGAAAACTGGAGCAATTTCTTATACACATTAAAAATACTCCTAGAAGTTCAGAAAATGTTTTATTTTCCAGGATGACGTATATTTTACCCTAGTATTTTGCAATAATCTACCTTCTTCTTTTGCGTAAAATACGGTCTTCATTTGATTTTTAAAAAAAAATAAACATCATATTTAAAATATTCAAAAATTATATTGTACTAACCAGGTATTTGTTATATATTTAATACTTTTAGTTGTTACATTAAATTTTATTAACATCTTTAGAAGAATACAGGTTGAATACCTATAGAAATGAAAGCTTTTGAATATTATCAAAGGTATACTTCAAAAATACAATGAAGATTCTTATTATGTTATATTTCCATTTTATTAACGGATGTTTTCGTTGTAATAAGATGAATGTCTACCAGATACGAGATTACACAGTTCAGAATAATCAAGATGAAAATACATGATATTAATGATATATGGAAATATAACATACAAAAAAAGATGCTAATTTAGAAAAAAAAAGTTTCAAAAAATCTTTATTATAAATCTCAAATACCTAAAGTGTTATGAAAAATATAAGTTAGTACAAACTTCAAAATTTAATAAATATGATGATAAAAATAAACAATTTTAAAAAATATTACGAGAAGTTACGAATTCCTTAAAAGAAATTGCTAACATTCTTTTCTTACAAAATTAATGGAGGGTTCCCTATTCTCATAGGAAGGACTTGCACGATTGTTATGACATAAAATAGTGTGTTGGTAGGATTCAAAGCCTTTGCTTTGTGAATATTGAATCAGTTCAGTTCAATATATTGTTAGACAAGCCGTTACAAAGCCGCGACTCCTTTGTTATGGAAGGTATAGTAAATTTGGGGTTTTAATTAGCATAATTGTATGCATAGGAATATTAACAAAAGACAATTTGTAATAACATAGGTATATATTGAATAAAGTTGGAATGTTAAAACAAAGTAAGAGGCATCTGTCAATCATCTATCTATAACAAAATATTATTCATTAAAATAATACTAGATGTAATAGATAAATAGTATCATATTACATACATTTTTTATTATTATTCTTTCGATATTATGTCTATTATTTATTTCAGTCCAAAAACAATCCAAGGTATGAAATCAACGCCCCGTATGAAGATTAACAAAATGTTTCAACAGTAAGTATACATACAGGATGCAATTTATAAGTATGAAAATAATACTTAAGCTTTAAAAAAAGTGACTTTAGCTGATATTTTTTGTTCATAGAGACTTAAAACTAAATGAAAAAAAAAAAAATATTATTAGTTCAGCCATATTTTAAACACTCAATATGTTGACTAGAAAATTGGCGTTCGTTTCTAGACAGTTTGTAAAGTCGTGCATTTTATGTGAAAACTTGCAGACACGATGTGGCTGTTCCGACAAACTTGAGGACAAGTGCTAGGTACGTGACATCTTTTCATTTAGTGTCTGGAATTTTTGCCTAAAAACTTTCTTATAATAAGATTAAGTAATCACAAAACGAACTGACTAGTTAAGTATTTTAGTCAAATAAACCTTTTTCAATAAATCTTATATGATAAGTTTATGCAGTTTTATAAAACAATTTTTCGATGAAATATATGTCAAGTTAAACATTTTCATAAATTTATCTTATCTTTCAATATTTCGATTTAATATTGAGCGTCATATGGAAATAAAGGAATTATTTCTACCTAATAACTGTTAATTTCATGTATATCACTTAACTATTTTCTGAGATGAAATACATAGTTAGGTATTTCATCTCTGAAAATAGTAATAATAATGGGATACTTGTGGATACAATATGTTACGAGCACATTTAGTCATCGGGTCTATGGCAAACAATAAACAATTTGAGATTAGCTTGTTTGCCATGTCCCAATGAGTTATTCGATTACATGCTAAGGCCATTAGAGTTTGATCACAGAGAAGGGAGAATTTAACCACAATAATGTTACCATACCATTGTTATTTTTTACTGCTTATTTTATACAAGAAATAAGATATTTAGCACAGAAAGTGCCAATGGATTCGATTAACACAAAACACATTTGTTTTTGAAGAGCAATCTCCATTTGTACCAAATATTTATACAAATGCCTATAGAATGGTTAAACTTAAAATATGAAGACACATAAGGTTTTTTTTATTCTCCATTGTAAGAACGCAGACATCATTAAATGGTTTCTTTATTCTTGGCGACTTTATAATTATTCAAAATATGAAATTTCTTTGTTATTTGACAACAATAAATTATTAAAATCTTATTTATAACAAAGAGTAAGATTTTTAAAGGAACGTAATATTACTGACAGATGTTACTAAAAGAGATATATGATATTTTTATTTGATTCATTGTTTCATTAAATATAATTTCCTGAAACAACTTTGAAATAGCTTAATTATATATTTGAATGAGTTAGTTTAGCGACAAACAAAATTTGTCATATATAAGGAGCAATTTTCTTATTGAAAATTGAATATCATAATATAGAAACCATCTAGTTTTCATTGGTATTAGCAATTAGGTTTACTGCATATGCTTTTCAAAATGGTATAGTTGGACTTCTATATCCGAACCACTACTAAAAAATAGAAGAAATGCTTATAATATGAGGTTATGTAAAATGATTTTTATTTATGATAACAAGAACTTTTTAAAAAATTTGCATTCAAAATTTCAGTAGCATTTATTTCGTCATAGACAAAAATAGCTTTCTTGATGTATAAACCGAAACAAGCGTAATAAAACGAAGAGTAGACAGCGTGAGATATAAACGTCGATCCTTAACGACTTATTGTAAAAATAGTTTTTATTATGTATTTTATTTTATTAGTGTTAGGGGAAGTAGAATTTATTTTCAGCTCTGGAACATAAACAAAGGAACTTTCGTACATATATTCTGTATTATACTTTTTAAAGGAAATTATTCGCCTATTACGATATTACTTCTAATATCTTTATATATATAATTCTCCTGTGAGTGTGTATGTCACTGAACTCCTCTCAAACGACTGGACCGATTTTGATGAATTTTTTTGTCTGTGTTCAAAGGGATCTGGGAATGGTTTAGATTCACAATTTTGTCCGCTGGACAGTGTTTTTTTTAAATAATTTTTAATTTATTAGTAGTTTTTGATACAAACGTTGTTTTTTGACATTAGATCTGACAACTAACTAATATGTCAATCATTCTGTCGCACTTCAAAACACGGATTTTTATGGCTTTAATAGGTTAACTCCCAAAATATATATAAAAAAAACGTAACAGATATTTCTTGATTATAGGGCGATACGAAGTTCGCCGAGTCTTCTAGTGTATCTATATAATTACATGACCACAAGACAGTCACATTAGTAAAGAGAGCGCTCAAATGTCTTTGCAATGGTTTATATTAACTTAACTACATAACATACATACTTAACATACATAACAAACTGTATAATTTAACAAATATAAATAATTAATATTATCACTAATTTTACTAAGAATAAAGATGTAAATTAAATAAATTCAAACTTCAGATATTTGTATTTATATCTGTATTTGATGCAAAGGTTAGGAAATTGCTGTATGTACCAAATACTTCTTAATGTTATCTTTAATATAATCTCCTAATAATATGAATGTCCTAAAATAATGTTAAAATCTGTTTTAAAATTATTTTACAATTAATATTTTTTTATTATAAAAAAATATTCCTTGAGAATTTTTAAATAATAAATACCTAAAAACATTTATAAAATTTTTAGTTCTATAAAGTAGAGTTGTAATTATAAAATATCCAAAAATTCAGAAAGTTTTAACATATTTAATTCGTTTTTAGAAATAATTATAAAACCTAATAAAAATTCCTAAGATGAAATTGAATTTATCGTATTTTTCGCTTTTATATCACCTTCATTTAATTTTTTCGTCTCAAGGGGTCACAATTTAATTAAAACTTTCAAACCAAAAGTATTTTTGCGGTCTCAGACGGAAACGTGTTATGAAATTTTTAAAACTTTTATCAACATAAAGTTTTCTATTGTATTTTTATTTCAACACGGATTTGCAGTTTTATGATTGACAAACAAGAGCTGAAACAACTCCAGAAGTCGTTAAATTTCCTTATACATATTTATTTCAAGCAATTTTTTATATACTGGCTTCTCCTGGCGTCTTCATTCACCTGGGGTTAGAATTAAATTGAATAGAAGAGAGGAATGGCAACCCTGAACAGGAATACATTTTCCTAGTTTAAAGATGGATTGCATTTCATATGGATGCTCCGGTCTTCAAGGTGTTACGTGATGATTTAACTGAAGCCTATAGTCTTTCAAAATAAATAGGTTACAAAATGGAGGCAGAGAAGGAAGAATTTTTCATTTTGGACCAGTTGTGATTAAAAGAGTTAAGTTTAAAAATCAAACATTTTACTTTATTATTTATTTATAATTTATGAGATATGTGTAAGAAAGACAATTTTTAATAGGTTTATAAAAAGTCAATACGATAATAGATATACGGATATAAAACGGAAAGACATACTAATAAAATACTTAGAGAAATTTTTACTTTAAATATAAGATGTAGTTCCGTTACAAGGCAGACAAATCCAGGCATCCCATATGTATAGTTACTTAAAAAATGGATTTCAATACTCGTACAACAAATTATACTTTGAATTATCCAAAAACACACATACAAATTCATACCTCAAACTTAAATTGCTTATTGGACAACCAAAAAAAATTGGTACCCCTTTGTGTACTTCGAGAAAAGGATTAGTTAACGAATTAGACATGTTATTGAAAAAAGATTAGGGAATAGCCTTAAAAGTTTCAACAAAATACATAAATTTGAAATTAAAAGTATAATTCATGTTTGGATAGTTCTAAGATAATTTTTTAATATTTTAACATTTCATTTATTTATTACAATCAAATTCAGTTTGCCGAAACGAAGAAGGTTGGCTGGCTAGGCTGGTTAACGTAATTAACAAAACCTCTTCCTACCATGATAAACTTTATTACATTTGAATCTTTATTGTATATTCAAAATTTAAATTAAATTATTTCGAGATAGTTTTAACCGGTAAATTGCACATTTTGTTGAATAATTTATTACAAATGATTCTCGCAAACTCTAACTTAAAATATGCCAATAACAACAACCTTTCAGAAATTATTTTACATAAAACTAACTTATAAATCCCTGTAATAATAGAGTTTAACAACACAGTTAACCCGCACCTAGCATTAGGCAAGTTGGTCATAGATTTAAATTTTAAGCTCGTAAATTAACCCTTCATCCTTTTGAAATAGCAAAAGGGATTGGGGCCTAATGGTCTATTTGTAAAACGAAATGGTCCGGTCCCGGTCAGGGCAAGCGTGGTAGACAATTTAGACATATTTTCTATTAACTCTTTTCATAACATATTATTAGGATTTAGCAAAGGTTAGCTATACCAAATATACAGATTTTTATTTCCCCGGTAATATTGTGTTGAAATGTTAACTTAGTTTTATATTTCATACTTATAAGACTTACACTTTGTAAACATATAAATATTGAATTAATTAAAACCGGTAATTCTCACATCTCAATTTTAGCAACCTTGTATACATAAAAATTTACTCAAGAGATGCTTAACTCTGTTCTAAAGTTAAACTAGTTAACTCAGATACAAGAATTTATAGCGCACAAACTTAACTACAACGACGTCTTATTAATCTGCTGACATAGCATTAGCACTTCAACGTATTTAAGCCAATTAAGCTAACCAGCTTTATTACCGTCTCATATGACTTGTTATATAAATCGTACAATAAATGTTTAAAGCAGCATTATAAATCATTGATAAAAATGCCTTTGTAAATATATAGCAGAAAGCTTTTTGTGAAAAATGTACTGAACCTGACTTTTCATTAATCACAATTCTATTCAAAACTCTATATTGTACAAAAGAATCGCAATAAGTGATCTCAAACTTCAATGATAATATAAAAGAAAAAAATACGAGGCTTTATTAAATATACCTATAATATTCTCAGCATTTTTTATGAATTCCGTTTGAAGGCGATCAAGCGTCCCCTATTAAATGATCGAAGTTCGCTCATATTTCTTCTCTAACGCAATTCAAGTTTGCTAATGAAAGACCTTTGTAACTTTAATCCTTGTAACTTAGAAAATTAATTTTTAAATATTTTGGAGGGCCGTTAAAAATTCTTGATTATTTTTTGGGTCTTGTCAAAAAATATACATTTAATATCTTAAATTTTTATTTTACTTCATATTAAGGAAATATTTTTGTTTATTTACCTATTGTCTATTCCACATTAACAATAATGTATGATATAAATAACGTTCAAAGTAATTCTTCAAACGTTTTTTCATAAAATTAAGCGAGAAAATAAAACCAATCTATATTGGCACTCAAAAGTAGTTTGATGGAACGCTCAATCATATATGGGTATTATGGATACCTGTCATTTTTTATTACAATCTATTCCGCAATCCGCACTCCAGCCTGTCAATCCACCATACCTTTTTATAAAAGTGGAAAAATAGTCCATCATAAAAAGAATATTTCAGATTCAGTTACTACAAGCGAAATGTAACCTTGGGCTTGAAATACTTACGTATCGAAAAGAAAGTGTCTTAATACCGTTACTTTTTCTACTTAATTACTTAACATACTATTCTATGAAATTTAGCACTACTTTTATATCAATTAAAAGACAATGCACCTTTCCTTTGTTCTTTGTTTTTCGATATCTCGGATCATAAAATTGTATATATTTTTTGACTTTAAAATAAAATTTTAGCTTTAAAATTTCCTACCACGTTAACGAAGCATTAAAAATTTGTTAGTTACTGAAGTAAAATTATACACAAAACAAATGAAATTACATGCAGGCTTAACAATTTTCTTGGGTGAATAAACAACAAGCCCCGTGATAAATTGTAGACTTGCATGACCGCATATTAAAAATGTATACATGTAACGACCGATATTACTCATAGCGGCGCGGAAGTGCAGACAAGGACATCCGTGATTGCAGCACAGTCGTGTTTGTCAATGTCCTGTGATATATCGTCCGAGACCGTTGCCAAAACTGGACATGCATGTTTACCTCTGCTAGTGGGTTTACCTAGCAATATTTTACACAAATTATGAATACTACTATAGATGTAACATCCATCGAAGATAAACAAAACATTCTCTGGATATTTCTATTAACCCGGTCATCTTCGACTCTTACTAACTGTTAGCCCAATGGTTTTAAATCATTCCTTTACTTCAAAGGACTATTCGATGAATGTTTGCTTGAACGCTACTTCCAATCCAATGGGTTTAACGTATTCAAAACTCGAATGTGTTCTTTTTAATAATTAAAATGTTATCGATTAGTGTCTATTATAAGATGGAAGCCAGATATGGTTGTGGGTCTTATAAATTCACGTTTATACTCTATACTCCATCTTAATTGAATGCAATATTTATTTTATAACACAACTATAATTTATACGTTATTGAAATTCTTAAGAAATATTTAGTTTAATTTGGTTAAGTTTTTGTTTTCAAGTTTTTTAGGAATAAATTTTTTTACAATAAAATTCTGTGAAATAACTTTATTTCCTAGTAAACAAAGTATATTGACATCATTTTATTTTATTACTTATACTTATATAATAATAACATATATATGTATATTGTAATTCTTTTATTATAATAGTAAGAAATTACATTTACCTAGTTTTGTTAAAGTCGAAGAAGGTATTATTTATTCGAAAGTCTGGACCAACGGTTTCAGAAAGGTAAAAGGGTCCTTTTATATCTTATTTTCCTTTTATATTAAAACAGGGTCACGAAATGGAAACAATTAATAATAAAGTTAAATATACACTACTTCTATTTTACTTATAATACGAATAAAAAGGCGTTTAACCCAGTCAATTATTTTTTAAATATAAACGTTGATTGTTCATTTTCTAAAAAAAAAACTTTAAAACAGAAATTATGAATATTACTTACCTATTGTAGTAAACTAATTAAAAAGAATAAAATGTGCCCATGGGTGAAAACTGTGTACAAAAAAAAAGTAAAAATTCAAAGGGACTTTTTTATAAAACTTTTTGGAGAGCAAGCTAACTGACCTTCTATGCAGATCCTTACTGGTTCCCATTGTACCTACTTTTATTAAGTACAAAAGATCTTTTTGGCCTCCGTTTTGTTAGGGTATCCCATTACGCATGCCAGGAAGTATGAGTACAAAGGGAGGGAAGAAACGGTGTAGGACGGCTCTCATTTTATTTATTCAGGAACTCCTACAGTAAAAGTGAATGTAATTCATGCATGCTTATTAAAACCGAAGTGGTTTCTCCGTAAGAAATGAATTAGAGTATTTTTTAGTGTGTGAGTATTTCCTCTTGTTTGTTAAGTTAAAAATGTATGAAGCAATAGCGTGATGAGATACTTTGTATAAAGTATGCATGTATTAAAAGGAAATGTGTGAAATTAATCTTTGTATTGCAGCAAGGGGAGCAGAAAGTAATGGCTTCTATTGAAATGTATTGGACACAATGGTTTTTATAGAAACAGTCCTATATAAAACAAAAATCTGAATGCGTTTTGCCTTTAAATTTTGTCCCTCATTATTGCTAAGGTATTATTTCAACTTACTTATTTTTTAATAATTATTAATAAAGTAGAATAACTGAAATCATCCTTTAATATCCAACAATTTTAAGTTCAATCAATGAACTCTATAAATTGAGCAACTTATACGTATTTCTTAATTCAAAGATAAAAACTTAATAAAATTATTATGTCTGGAGGGCGAAAAGCAACTTACAAAGAAGTTTTGTCCGTTTGACGATTAAAAGCCGATTTAACGGCACTTTATCCAATTTAGGTCTTCAATTGGTTTCGTATCGAGGAAAATATTAGCTTCGTTATCCCGCACTTTATGGATATAAAAATATTTTGATAAAATCCGTTAAGCCTATTCCATTTAGGCTTAACCGAATAAATGTCAATTAAGTAATGGTCAATTGAGCTTTTGATAGAGTTAAAACATTAAGTACTTAAATATTTTGATCGTAATATTTGCATTTTGTTTGAAAGAGTTACTATATATTAATAAATATTATGTTCCGAGTATGTTTAGTTATTAAATTACAGTTGGCGTAGGCTCGACTTGGATGTTTCTGCTAATGGAATCGCGTCGCGCGAGATTCAAGATTAACTTTAATTAAGCGGATGTTATTTGAAATTTAAGCCGGTACAAATTTATCTCGTTTGATACATAAATTAAACATAAAATACACAGACGACATTTCACTCGTGAATTTTAACTTTGAAGTGCTTTAATTAAAGTTGGTTGTACTCGTTATAGGAATGTTAGATAGTTTATCTTGATTATTGGTAGTAAGAATTAAACTCATAAAATACGTTCAAACAAAACAAATCTTCATTTTAAAACAAAACAGTTATAAATTTCATGTCCTTTGCTGTTACTAGTAAGAAGATTCCAATCTAGAAATTTTGATTTTGATAAGAAAACAAAATACGGTAGTTCGCAAACACAAAAAAAACATCGCGAATTTATTGAATAGATATTTCTAAAAATATTATAGAAGTGAAAGTGAGTTTATATTGTAATAATACACTTCAATGCTCTTTATATTATTTAAAGTGATAATTGATGTACGTGTATTAATTAATATTCTTTTTATTAAGAATATTTGTTATATTATCATAATCTACGTAAATTTAACTCATATAATACCAACATATTTTATCAACAGTAATCAAAAACCATTAAAAAATCAATCCTAGTGTTAGAACGTAAAAGTTAGCAAACCCCAATTTCATTCTTCTCTGCACAATTTACTTCTAATTTAGTATCAACAATCTTTGACACAAACGGTTTCGTAAAAAATGTTTTAACTTTTAACAAACGAAATTCTTTCTGTGGAGGTAAAGGAATGATCTGTTTGTTTGGATTAAGTGTTGCGTATCTCTTCAGACATATTTCATTTAAGATATTTTTATATAATTCGTTATGTAAACATAAACATTGTTATTGAAAACAAAAGTTTTGAAATATTTGTATCGTAATAAAATAATAGTTTTAATTTCAGCTATTTATTGAGAAAGATGAATATTATTTTTATTAATATTTAAAGGATTCGTTCTAAAAATAGTATAAAAAAGCTTTCTATATTTATTAATGTAATAAAAAATTATATACAATAAATGAAGTTAAAAAAGTTTAGAATTGTTTTGTGAAAAGCTGTGCATTAAGATTACGTTCAAGCAAACTCCAACTTTTTGGGTGAAGTTCTGAACTTTGTTTTATACAAGTATTTCATCTCGACATCTTTAAAAATATCTTCAGAAAATTTCTGAAAGTTTTTACCGTTAAATATTATGAGTCCTGATTTAAAATCCTGGCTCTATTTAAATAACTAACACTGGTAGAAATTTTTTCGTTCCAATCCTTGTGTACATATAAACTACTATTAGCAGGTCCAAGATGACGCGTCAAACTTATCTCGTCCTGCAAATTCACTTTAGCTTAACCCATAAAAATGATACATTACGGCACTTAAGGCTAACGCCTAAAGGTTTACAGGCATTTGGGACCGGTAAGGAATGTGTCTCATAACCGTAATCGCCCTCATCAACTCTTCTTGTATATGTGCCTACAATTTTATTACAGCTCATTTACGATCTCGTAAAGAATTTATTTACTCGTGAAGAATATCGTTATTGATAAGTCAAAAATAAATTTATATACTATCTCATATGGCATTGAAAACGAAATACAGCACATAAAAATTATCAGCTCATTCGTGCCCAAGTCATATTGTGTGTACCCCGGAGAGTATACAAATAATACCAAACAGGCAATCGCTCTCGCAGAAAATTTAGATAAAGGAACATTTTGAAATAAATACGCTGAAAATTTAATTATTTACAATGCAAAAAATATGGTTATGGCAATTCAGTTTATTTTTAGTTTATAATTAGATGTCACCCACGGCTTCGTCTGTCTATTAAGCACACTTTTATACACACATCATTATGCTTATTGAATTTCATTTTGTATTATAATTGAAGGAGTAATAGCCTGACGAACCTATAGTTTATTTCAGAACATTTTCTTTTACAGTGGCTTAAAGACAGCTTTAGTCATTTCACAATGACATATTACATATTACCTACGTCTAAGTGAAAGTATCATAAAAATCGTCACATCCTCTCAAAAGATAAGCCAAAACAAGGAGTTAAAAAAAATTGCATTTTTATCGAATATACTTTCGTCAAAGTTAAGTAAAAACTGTTAATTTTTGTAAATCAAACAGACTTGTATTTGATGGATTTGCATAGATGAAAACATGATGCACAATGTCAAACCATTCCATATGTTTTTTAAATATTAGAAGAGAAAACTAACATTAGCATCTTTAATGTGAACAAAATATGACATAATCCTACTTTGAGATTTTGCAGGCAACATATTGTCTGTACATTTGAACGATGTACCCAATATTTCAGTCGTTTTCACGAACCTGACCTGATTTAATAAATCCTTTAGGCCTTTTGCTGAATTGGTAGCTCAGGGACATTATTTTATTGCCAAAAGTTATTTATTGTTCGAAGGAACATTTTATATCCGATGTATTCCTGACTTTCGATTGCAAATTTTTAAAATTACTAATTGAAACATTAATAACATATGGATATCACAAATCCTAAGGTTAAAAAATGAATTTATTGCCATAATATCGCTAGTAAATTTATCAAATCTAGGTATCAAGTCTCTTCGATTTTATTTGCAGTAAATAAAATTTATAGCTGCGTCCAAAATAATATAGTATTGTTACATTTCTTTTTGACAGAATATTATTGGTTAGTTATTGGTTAGTTACAGCAGTTTACTTGTAATTGTATCATGTTTGACCCATTTTTTCTAACGTATTTATGCAAAATTGCCTAATCTGTTTTTATTTATTAGAATACTTACATATGCTATCAACATATACCATATTTTTAACATTACTTAAACTATTTCGTTAACTATTAATGTTACTTTTACACTACTTGTCAGACTTCCGTAACATACTTAATACACCTACTTGTTATACATATTATATTGCTATGTCATGTATCTATTAGTTAATCAAGTTATAGTTATCTATTGAAACCAAAGTATCGATTTTTAAATTTACAAAGGTTACTCCGATAATACTCCGGACTCCTTCTAAATATAAAGACTGCAACCATGCCGGATTATTAGGAAGACCTACAAAATCCAAAACAAAAAATCTGTCTTTCTCCGAAAATTTATATCATTTTATTTAAAAAACGGGTATAATATACAATTCTGGAACTACAGGAATGTATTTTTAAATATTGTACGTCAAAGGTACATATGTTATTTTAGCAAAAGAACAAAAACAATTCCATCCGAAGCTGCGATTTATGCAGAATAAATGACGAACTGAAGAAATAATATCAGTTACAATTTATTAAGTTTGTGTATTTCAGTTAGTAGCAACGTAAGCTATGTTTAAAATTTTGTGGTGCTTGTTACGCATCAACTATCCGCATTTGTAAAGCTAACAATGAATAATCGAGTTTCACGACCGAATAGAGTTTAAAGCAAAAATATTTTAACGAGTGGTTGTGGTTTCATTTAATGCGATTATTCCAATTATAATTTTCTATAATCTGTAATTTTCTATCGTATACAATATGAGACTGCATATTTAAATCTATAATCAGGTCTTAAAATGACTTTTATATTTATTACTAATATTGGGATTACCCCTGTAATAAGCTAATGAAAAAATATTTTATGTTAATAAATAAATGTAAAGTATTTAAATAACTTTGTTACAAAAATAAAGAATGTGTTGGCCTAGTGGTTAAAAGGCCCGCCTCTCATGCATGAGGGCGCGGTTTCGATCCTGGCAAGTACCAATGTGATTTTATCGAGTCATATGTACTTTCTAAGAGTATTTAGACATCACTGATTAATGCATTCCCAAAGAGGGTTGATGTCAAGCAGGCGGCCGGTAGTAAAAATATTTAGCCAAAACTATTCACAACATGTAAGGTAGACCCTGGCTAAAAGCTGGGAAATTGTCAGGTAGAAGAAGAAGAAAAATAAAGCATGTTTTATACGTAACAGTTTTACAAACCATTAAAGATTAGTTTTTATCTAAACAAGTTAATAGATTGCTTCAAATTTTTGATTTTCAGACTGGTATCAATAAAAACGTAAACAAGTATGTCTTTTATTAAATCGCTTTATCTTTGAACTAAAATCATTTCGAGGTTCCTGACCTTTTATTAGATTATAATTTCATATAACTAATATTGTTGACTAAAATTAGAGTTATAATACAAGGATATTCACCCAATCTAAACCCAAGATATATATAAATATGAAAACAATTAACATACAATTAAAGCGAATTAGGATAAATTAAAGAGTAACAAAAATAATTTTGACTGTTAAGAATACATATTAATTAGGTGTAATGTACTACATACAATATTATTTAACATAAGAAAAATTTTAAATGACGAATATAAGACAATTTCAGTTTTAAATTTAGAAGTTCATATGTACATATATGTACAAACACACAGATATATGTAAATATAACTAGTCTATCCATCAATACTGTCTCATAAAACATATCTCATTTTTCGACTTATAAATTGTTCAATTTTGAATAGACTTTATGGCAAGACACGGGATATTATTATGAATACTAATTAATTAGACGTAGTAAGCTACAATCGAATTAAAGTTATTAATAACATATATGTAGGTTGTTTTATACATTATCTTTAACATCAAACAAGGCAGTAGAATCGGCAACAAGACGGTTTTTGCTATTTTATTTGTCCTACTAATATTAATCACATAAAATAAACATACATATGTGACAGTCACACAAAATGCTTATCGTAGATCGTAACGGCGGATATATAATGCTAGAGATGTTTTTTCCTAAAAGAAATTGCCCTTAACTATTTGTAACTAAATTTAAAAACAAACATATTGTTTTGGGGAAATAAAGTCACTTCATGCCGCCCGCAGGCATAATGATTAATCGTAGCAGGGATCCTGAGCGGAAAATAACTACTTTATAAGTTTTCAAAAGGTCCAACTGCCACTTGCAGGAATGTTCTGTAAGTTTTTACTTTTAATGTGATTCATAGAAGACGAAGAATAAGAACAGTTAAACCTCGATATATATATTTTTAGTTTAAAATATATAATAAACTTATATTATTATTAATACAGATGAAGTTAAATAAGACATGACAATACTTAAAGGCTATAAAAACAAAGCGAATACACGATATACAAGGGGTGAAAAAACATGGGGGTTTGTATCGGAGGTCACTGCTTCCCAGTTTCGGAATCCATTCTATTATTGTAAATTACTTTGTCCGTGTTTCGTTTATTAAGTCTTTAAGCTTTAACAAGAAAGAGTATTTGAATGCTGATGTTGTTGCATTTCTATTTTGAAATAATTTAAATAAAAGAATGAAATAATAAAATAAAAATTTTTAAGAAGGCAAAAATAGGCATAAACATAAGCATAAGTCGAGGCACAGAAAAAATACGTTTATAAATGTATATGAACGGAATAGGTAGTTTTCATTATAATTTTTCAGAGATAAAAGGTAAAAAGAAGAAAAATCTGATCATTATTAGTGTAAAGAAAAATTATACATAGCTAGTGGATGAGAGTAGAAGATGGAACATAAATTATTATTATGAACGACTTTACCTGGACTGAGATAAGGACTAGACAGAAACAATGCTTCATGACAATTTATCATGTTTTTGAAGCACATCTCTTGCATATTATCACATTATATATATCGGCGCTATCAGCTTTAATAACGGATGCGAGATGAAAATAATTTGAGGCTGTCATTAATTCTTATTAAAACTCATTAGTATTTATGATTATTGTTAAAAATAAAAAGAAATCAAAGATTGTTTAAAAGGAGTATAGAACTATGTTTAAATCTTGGTATAAATATGACGTCTGGACGCACGACGGCAGAGTTGAGAGTACAGTGAGTGCGTGCGTATCAATGAAGTATGTGATTATGAAGAACCTTCGAGAAATACAGGGAAAGTTAGAACAATTGAAATTTCATTTTATAATATCATGGAACGTACTAGAAGAAGTGACATTAATAACGTCAGCTAGGCTGGCGTCCCTCTCTTTAAAAACAAGGAATGTGTAATAAATCCGATATATACATGTATATATCTTTGATATTGTAAATTGAAATTATTTCAAATAACTTTTATTTTTATTATATTTATTGTAATATTTAATTGCAGATATGTTTTTAGGTTGGTCACTAAGTAAAAAGTCTAATAAAAAATCCATGATTATGTCACTTGTAGCGGAAGTCATGGAGCTTGATTCAAAATCATATTCTTCCCTTCATCCTATACATCAACCACAAAATAAACCTCATTATATCCATTAAGACCACTCGTGAAAGCTTAATGAGCTCAAATTCTCTTGATTTTAAAATCATCTTGTAATGAACAAAGAAAGGATTCCTACAGAAAAGCCTGTCCCATTTCACTCGTTTTACAAAAGTATTATTCTTAAAAATCACAGTTAAATTTTCTGTAAAATTACACATAGAAAAAAATGAATGATTCTACAGTGAAGTATGAAAATAAAAATTCGAGCATGTTAAATGGATACTAGTGATGACAAAAAATACAATACAAACGAGTCGTTGAACTTAATGCAGTTCGATTGAATTCATTAAAATGAAACAACGAGGCAGCTATGATTGCTCTCTTGGATCATTTGTCACGATAAACAATAGAAATCCGAAAATAAAGTTAACAATACTAACAATAATTAACAATAAATTCAATGTTATCCAAAAATCGCAGATTTTACAAAACAATTTGATAAAAAATGTATGTTGAAAAACATTCATATTATTTTTCAATTCTATTAACTTTAAATAAATTCAATGAGTAGAATAAAAATTCGTTGATTTATAAGTGTTCTTGTGTTTTATAAAACGTGATTTGATGCACTGTAACAATACCTTGGACGAAAGGACCGTTCTAATTAGTGCAGCATTAATATCTAGATTCCTGAAACGAGCTCTGATATTAAAGCGACGTGATTAAGATTCTATTCATTAGTCATGCAATTGTTCTACATCTTTACACAATTGTCTTATGCTTTCTCGTTATACTCCTTTGAATTATATTTGTCATTTGTGTCATATAATTTGATACCCTTATTATCAAATAATAGTTTTAATAGTCTGTATATAATTAACGTATTTATTTTACATTTCCATATTGTTTAAGAATTAAATCTTTTTCATCATTTCTGAATTATTCAACTGAACTTCGAAATGTAATGATATTTTAGTCTTATCTCATAATATCATATTCATAATATATTAGCCGAGCAATGTTATCAAAATTTAAATTTAGAGATATTATGTTGGTACTGAAATCTTGTCGCTTTAGAACAGAATAACTTTAAATTTGGCAAGGAGACGACAAATTCTCATTGCATCGGGCACCGGTGGCAGGTGTGCGTACCGTGAATAAAGAAAACCAGCTTTGCATTTGCTGAGAATATTTTTATAAGGTAAGTGTTTCGAGCGCCATATCTTAGTGCAAAATCTCCGCTAGCGTCTTAAAACTTTCTTTTATTTTAGATATTTATATACACGTCTTATAAAACTTTTAATAACTAATTTATAGTTTCGATAGAATTTAAGAAGACTTTCAAAAGTATTACGTGTTTGCTCTTTCTCTTTGCATATCAAATGAAGGTTTTTCTTTTCATGGCCATATTAAGTTTGGCAAATAAGTTTTCAGATAAACTAGTAAGGGTAGAGAAACTTATTTAATTATATAAAACCAAATATCTGTAATACTGAAAGCAATAAAGAAGGTCTCTAAAACGTAATATTCCTTATTTAGGACAACAATAATATATTTAATATTGGTCGTCTATTAATTATAATTCAGTAATCCAAATGTGTATGAGGCTCGTATATAAAGGTCAAATAGATATTTGATTTCATTTTTTGTCATTCAACATTCGTTCTAATTATTATTATTATTATTAAAGTCACTTCTTAATGATTTTTCGATTAACACGATTGTAAATATAAGAATTAAATTATTTAAGTAACTTCGAAACTTCATATAATTAATAAATGGAAGTTATCTGGAATTTATATTTTGAAGGATATATAATTAGCGTTTAAAAAGTCAATTGAAAGTTTATAAGTGAGTTATTATAATTTACTTAAATGTAAATCTTACATTTTTGACAGCGATTTAATGCAGCACAAAAATTATATTATTTAATGAACTACTTTGTTATATTACAACATTTTTTAGGGAGTAATCAGGCTCAATTTAACTGCCAGAGCGGTTTGTTTTCCCCTTTCTAAAATATCCAGCGCTAACAAGAAGAATCCTAAAAAATAATAATTAATTATTTAACAGTGGAACTAGGATAAATCGGAGTTGTATGCTTTGCATGGCCATGTGGTTTTTAAACCTTTTATATTACTAAATTTTTATGAATACTCTTGTGGATTATCAATATCACACAAAAAAAGAACTCACATTTTTTAAAGTACAATATAAGGTAAGATACATTATTACAATAAATGTTTTTTTTTATAAAAAATAATATAATAATATTTTTAAATTTATTAAAAAATATCATAATATAAAAAATATATTTTGATTTGCAATTGTATTAGTATTACTACACCCCTACAGTATAGATATCAATTAAATTAGGCAATTTTTGTTAGATACTTGAGCCTCATCAGAATAATAAATTTGTTTTTGCGACTGCATAGTGCTTGCTTCATATTCAACCAAACGAAAGTTAGAAATACTAACGTGGCTGATAATCATATAATTATTCTGTTTTTAGGTGTAATTGCTTACATTATTGTTTTAAATTTATAAAAATAATTTTGTAACGGTTTTTCTGAATATTTCCCAATAAGCAATGTGTAATGAAACCCAACCTTTATTTTAGTGGGTATTAGAAATTTGCCAAAATTAGTAATATTTTAATAGAAAAAACCGTTTTCACACATATACAATAATTAGTTTTACAATACCTATATCCAAAATTACGTAATTATATATCGATAAATACTGATACGAATACATACAAGGATGCAATAAAGTACAAAGTGAGAGAGAAGTTAAACGTTATGTTTGAAGTTCAACACAAGTTTAAAAGTACGTTTAACAGCAACGCTCGAGGTGATTCTGTCCCTTGAGTTAAATAACACTGTAGCCGAAGTTTTAAAATACCGCCGCATTTATATTTTCGGTAAAGTAACTGCAAGTACACGTCGCGTCGTCAGACTTAAATATTAGTCGATAAATACATCAAAGCCTCTTCTTCATTCCAAAATCATTCTTGCAAATATAAATATGTTGAAGTTCTCAATAAAAAATCACACATTCAAATAATTTATACACATCATTTAATTAATCAACTCGACCACTTTTTTGCAAGAATATTAATATCTTGTTAATTAAGCTTTTGTAGAAAATTCTGCTAAAAATATTTTTCGATATACGAATGTACATTTTAAACAAAAAGAATAAATTTCTTTACTTGTTGTAAAAAGTGGTTTATGTGTAATGATCCGATTGAAACATAAAGAGGGTGCTTGCCGTAAAAATTTATTACCATAGACTTTTGTCTTTATAAAATATTTTATCGATTTTAACTCTTATACATATAATAATATAAAATATACATCGTTCTAGTAATAAATTTTCTATATTTTGATAAATTATTAACAATATTTTCGCGTTTGTTGTGGTAAACGATATTGACATTGAGTGAAATGACATATTTAGTGAAGTTAATTGAATGTATAGTGTCGGCGGTCAGGCAATCTAAAATATCATTACCCAAGCGCTTTAGATAGATTATTGACATTATAATTCACTGTTAAGGTTAGAGAATTTGTATATAGCAACAATAATATATTAATTTAATATCAAAGGTCATTTAGTAAGGTATGTAATTTCATTTCTTGAACAAGAAAAGAAATAAACTATTCAAGCAATTGTTAAAGGGTACATAAATATATTATTTAAGATATTTACTTTTACAATATATATGTCTTTCTATATTAAAGTTGCAAAATATTTATTAAACATAATAAAAATATAAAAACCTCAGTTCATTTATGGAACGTAGTTCAAAGCCAACCCTAGTAGGATTGTTTCAAATTTGGTTAGGTAGAGAGACGAGCTTGGAAAGTGGAGGTGAGCGTTTAACGCGCTGTAGACAGGGGCTCCTTAAACCTATACCTGGGTTGCGAGTCCCAAGCACTGTTGAAACTCCGATCCCTGCAACGCCATGAACCCGGCAACCGCACGGAGTACTAAGCACTACATGGAGTGCTATGAGATTTCATCTCTAAAAAATATTAAGTGTAAAAAGAAAACAAAAAATATATAAAATAGAATAGAAAAGAATTGAAAATTATTTGATGAAACCTACCTATATATTTTTTTATATGTTAGAACTCCTACAAATAAAACTAAACATGGCGTAACTGATAAAGCCTAGTGTCTAGTTCTGTGAAGACTAAATTTTATTTACTTTCTTTCATTCACTCTCTCGTCCTCTCTCTGTTAGTCAACAACACATTACTTTGATATAATAAATAGTATGGAGTGCAATAAATATGAAAACTGTGCCTTCTAAGCATTATTGGAAAGTAAAGTTTAACCTAGCCGTGAAATAATATGAGTGAAATTGAAGTGTACTTCTATCAAAATATAAATGCAAACTTTTAAAGTGGATAGCTAATACTAATTTATTAGGTTTTATAGGCAAACTAACCTTAATTAATTATGCGAAAACGGGTTCTCTTGCAACAAGACAATATTAAACCACATATTGTTAAAGTTAGGTTGAATACAATGAAGAACTTGATGGTATTGAAATCCTACCACATTTCGCGTTTAATCTGGATCTTTCAACATCAAATGAATTTTGAAATGCATTGCAAAATTATTAAAAAAAATTGTAATACAAAGTAGATGTTGCCAATATAGTACAACAATTCTTTTACATCCGACTCCAAAGAAGGATTATATCGAGGACTCAAAGAGCTCACTGAATGTTGCCTTAAAGGCAAAGAATACAATGGGCTTTACTTCGAATATTAAGGCTTTTTTATGATATTATTATTTAATAAACAAATTTAACGTTGAAAATCAACATTATTTATGAGACGTCTACCGTACTTTAACATCATATTATCGGATAAGCACTTCATCCTCGTGCAGTGATAAAAAGAACATGGTGGTAATAATTCGCTTATTCTAGCAAGTTGGAAGCTAAGCGCAGTAATTTATTAGAAAAGATAAACAGCCCTCATCGTTGTCGGGTAGCATATCGTAGTATTGATGATAACAGGCCGTGGCGGGAGGAATATTATATTTTAGTTTCGCAGCTATTCATTATTGTGCCAAAAAAGTGATTTATTAGCAGTTTGTACATATAACTTAAACTAAATATGTTTTCTCTATCATAAATATAAATGAAAATATGTTACAAAATTGCTAAATATTATATTAAATTTTAAAACTACACTTTCCAAATATGATTTTCTGTTGCAAGCTAATAGGATTCTAATTATTTATCCAGTTTAGTTAAATATTAGCCTAGAGAGCGTTCATGGACAATACAAATCACGTTTGAGAGATTAACTATAATTATAGAGCACATTATATTATAGAAAATACATTTACAATGGTTTTATTTCGATTCAATAAGAGATCAAGGAGTATCCTTGTAATTTATAATAAGGTTTGATAAGTTAGGAAAATTGTTGCTTTCTTTAGCATCTCTGATATGATTGATTTTAAGCCATCCCACACTTCTTTTTATTTTATTAAAGGTATGTGGTGGGTAGTTTATTTCAAAATATATATAAGTAGCAATAAATTTAATGTTTCTTTTTAATTTCATTACCACGCAATAACAAAATAATGTTAAATTTAATTTAAGCTAACAAGCCAACTGATCGCAATCTATTTCTTTATATGTTTTAGAAAATCATATAGAAAAATCTAAAAAATGATTGTTTTTGTATTAAAAAGTTAGCAATAAATAAATAACAGTACCAAAGAATAACTCTACAACTATATGGGTAACACTTTTGTATTAAACGACTGCTTTTATTTTTTACTAGTTATTACTTAGATGGTTATCTGTGCACATAATTGTTTGTATCGAAGATATTTCCAGCAAAAAATTATTTATATCAAGTAATAGATGGGAATGGAAAATCATTACGTTTGTTATCATATAAATATTTTATCTAATTGTGAATATGTGGTTTAGTAAATCGGAATATTACACTTTTATGACCATGAGAATACATCAGCTCCTACTAATATTCTTGTGTCTTTATGAATCTAGAGATTTTTAACAATCAAACCAATTTATAAAAGTGTTGTCCATTAAAGTACATTGTAGAAATAAATAATAAAAGAATTTGAATGAAGGAAAATGCTTAATATTTCATAATTTCTTAACATGTTAAAAAATCATTTATCAAGCGTATCTTTCAAATAGAACAGTGAGATTTGACATGATGATAATGATTAAAAGATATTAGTTATGACATTAACAAATTTGTATTATTATATTGATTTTTGTAGGTCTAGCTTAAATAAATATATATTAATAAAAACTCATTTCTACCGATACACATATATTTATTTTTTCTTTGTTAATGTAGTACTTCATTCTGTTAGGTGTGTTTAATACAATTTCGAATGAGTTCTGTTATATGATACAACAACATTTACAGATTTAAATGGAAAAGCGAGTAAAGAAAATTCTATTCTAATGGCAGGTTCACGTAGTCTGAATAAAGTAAGCCCGCATCTACTTTAGCAGAGAATTTCTTATAAGGGTGAGAGTACCGAAGACAGTAATATATCTATTTTACCATCTTGAGAGGAGTAAAGAATAAAATATGTGAAAACTTAATTATATGATAAAAATACTTGAAAAATAACAACTATAAAATTAAGATGAAGCATTTTCTTCAGGATATTTGCTTAGCATTAACAGTGGACCCCTTTCTACTTCCAAGTGAGTGTATGGTCCTTTTATTTTTAAATATATGTACATATAAACAGGATCAAAGAGTTATTTTATAAGGTAGAAGGAACTGTTACTTTGAAGATACCTTGCTGATGCAAGCTTTTGCTGTTTAAGAGGTCACTTGTCTATTACGAGGGTCAAACTGAAAGTTCTTAGAAAATCAAAAACTACTCGTAATTACATTAGCCAGTTATTAGTTTTATTATATCTTTTCAAAATATTGTCCATTCACGTCAATACACCACTGCATACGATGGAACCACTGGGAAAAGCACTTTGTCCACTCGTCCTTAGGGGTCTCTTCAATGGCATCGCGATACGCAGCCACCGCTTCTTCAGCATTCATAAACCGCTTTCCTTTAAGTTTTTCTTTTTTTTGGAAATAAATAAAAATCACAAGGCGAGAGGTCGGGGCTATACGGCGGGTGACCCAGTAATTCAAAGTTTGATGTCGCCAAATAGTCGATCGTTCGCTTGGCGGTGTGCGACGAGGCATTGTCGTGGTGAAGGAGGATCCTACTGCGAGGTCGTTTCTCTCGAACTTTTTCCAAGACAACTTGCAAACAATTGGTAGTGTACCATTCTGCAGAAACTGTTTTTTGATTCTCTAACACAATTGTTGCGAAATGACCTATCCTTCCAAAGAACGAGGCCACCGTTTTTTTCCCGCACTTCGATCTCTCTTCACTTTAGTTGGCAACTTCTCGAAAAGACACACCCACTGAGAAGATTGTCTTTTGGTTTCAGGATCATAACAGTAATTCCAGCTTTCGTCACCTGTTAGTATGTCGAACACAGCATTTGAGTCACCTCGATTAAATCTTTCAATCATTTTACGGCACCAATCCACACGATAGAGTTTTTGAGCCTCAGTCAAAATATGAGGAATCCACCGGGCGCAAAGCTTCCTAACCGCTAAATGTTCGTGGAGGATTTTGTGCACTTATCTCATACCGATGCCTAGGTTTATCCGAATCTGCTGATAGGTGATTCTTTTGTCAGTCTCTATCAGACGCCGCACAATACAGATGTTATCTTCAGTCGACGCCGTAGAAGGCCGTCCCTCACGTAAATCATCATTGAGATTAGTGCGACCACGTTTAAACTCATTAAAGCAGTTGTAAACAGTCGCACGAGATGGGGCCTCATCGTGAAAGGCCAATCGTAGTCTATCATAACTTTCTTATTGACTTAAATGACATCTAAAGTCATCTATATATATAAAAGAAAGTCGTGTTAGTGAGTCCACTTATAACCCAAGAACGGCTGAAATGATTAAGCTGAAAATTGGCAGGGAGGTAGTTTGGAGCCAGAAAATTGCAATAGGATACTTTTTATCCCGTTCGACAGCATTCCCGTGGGACTTGACATGAAACGTCAGTCATTATAAAACGTGGAATAACACAATTGACAGCTATGCAATTAACGTATAATGACAGATATGTAATGACGTATGGATGACAATTAGATATTTGTAAGAAATCTACTATATAAAAATAAAAATATTTAGGTATTGTGTTTGTAGTTTGAACTCTTAAAACCATTTAGTATTTGCGGGATAAATTTAGAAAATGCGGGATAAATTTATTTGTGTTAAAGTTAGACCAAAAAACAAAAAATGTGGTTTACAAAGGAGCACTTCAATGAAACGGATAATTTGCGGACACGTATTACGCTTCTATTCGGTATCTACTTTGGATTCACTTTCATTTACTTAGAGAAGTTCAACTAAATAACACTTCATTTTTGTATTCGAAATGAATTCATTACTGTTGTGAAATGAAATAAAAAATTTCTTTTTCAAATATAAAACAAAAATTCTTCATCTTTTAATCACCAAACGTAATGTTATATAAAAGCCTTCTGGTGGCGAAACGGAGTTCGCCAGGTTTACTATATATGTATATATATATATATATACGCCTATGATATTTTTCTACTTATTCAAAAAAGGTACAACAAAAATTTACAAACGCCAAAAGCATTACCTTCAAAACATCTGTCCATTTGATTAAAGTACATAGAAAAGCAAATTCTTCACCAAATTCATATAAATAAATAATAAATATTAATTTTGTAATATGTATATGTATATATACAGGGTGACTGGTGAATTACTATCAATATTTTAGGAGAATACTCGGTACATGATTCTCATTCGAATTATGTAAAAAAAATAGGTACTTAATTTTTGACCAAATTTCCGTATAAATAAATAAAGTGTGGACACGTTCCAAGTGTTCCAAGTGTGGACGCATGCGGCGGCGTGCTGATACAACACCACGCCGCCGCGCGCGAGTGTGTGTGTGTGTATACCTAATCTGTAGGGTGTTCACACGATGCGTAATTAATGACATAACTTTTGGTTAACTTTACTTAGAAGTTTATTAATATTTATGTTATATTAATTTTTATTTTGTCATATATGATCGTCTAATATCACGTCCTCAAGTATCGATAGTAATTCACCAGTCACCCTGTATATTATGGCTTCATTTAACCAACATTTTTCTTAATAATCAAATGTCACGCGTAGATGTTGCATCCACAAAGGTCAGCCAGTAAATACATTTTTTATCCAAAGAGTTTCTATATTCTTAGTACATATATTCTTGTACAAGTTTTTCTCGTTCGTGTTAAAGAAATTTATATGAGAATCGTGTTATATTTTTGTACCTACATATATTAAAGATTCATTGCCGGAACTGGATTCAAATATTGTATTGTGTAACGCCGAGTAGACGCTGCGAGGGTTAGGCCCTGTTTGTTTTTAGATAGAAGCGAGTTGGACGATCAGTTGGTCGACCAGTTGGACGATCAGTTGGTCGATCAGTTGGACGATCAGTTAGACGATCAGTTGGTCGACCAGTTGGACGACCAGTTGGACGATCAGTTGGTCGATCAGTTGGACGATCAGTTGGTCGACCAGTTGGACGATCAGTTGGTCGATCAGTTGGTCGACCAGTTGGACGATCAGTTGGACGATCAGTTGGACGATCAGTTGGACGATCAGTTGGGCGACCAGTTGGTCGATCAGTTGGTCGATCAGTTGGTCGATCAGTTGGTCGACCAGTTGGACGATCAGTTGGACGATCAGTTGGACGATCAGTTGGACGATCAGTTGGGCGACCAGTTGGTCGATCAGTTGGTCGATCAGTTGGACGATCAGTTGGTCGACCAGTTGGACGATCAGTTGGTCGATCAGTTGGACGATCAGTTAGACGATCAGTTGGTCGACCAGTTGGACGACCAGTTGGACGATCAGTTGGTCGATCAGTTGGACGATCAGTTGGTCGACCAGTTGGACGATCAGTTGGTCGATCAGTTGGTCGACCAGTTGGACGATCAGTTGGACGATCAGTTGGACGATCAGTTGGACGATCAGTTGGGCGACCAGTTGGTCGATCAGTTGGTCGATCAGTTGGTCGACCAGTTGGTCGATCAGTTGGTCGATCAGTTGGTCGATCAGTTTGACGATCAGTTGGTCGATCAGTTGGTCGATCAGTTGGTCGATCAGTTGGACGATCAGTTGCCCAACCAGTTGCCCGACTAGTCTATATATATAAAAGAAAGTCGTGTTAGTGACTCCACTTATAACCCAAGAACGGCTGAACTGATTTAGCTGAAAATTGGCAGGGAGGTAGTTTAGAACCGGGAAATTGCAATAGGATACATTTTATCCCGTTCGACAGCATTCCCGTGGGACTTGACATGAAACGTCAGTCATTATAAAACGTGGAATAACAGAATTGACAGCTATGCAATTGACGTATAATGACAAATATGTAATGACGTATGCATGACAATTAGATATTTGTAAGAAATCTTCTATATAAAAATAAAATCTTCTATATAAAAATAAAATGGTAATGTGTTTGTAGTTTGAACTCTTAAAACCATTTAGTATTTGCGGGATAAATTTAGAAAATCATTGTTTTTCACATAAGCAGTTATATTTTGCGTGTTTACGAGTTTGGAAACCATACGCTTTATTTGTGTTAAAGTTAGACCAAAAAACAAAAAATGTGGTTTACAAAGGAGCTCTTCAATGAAACGGATAATTTGCGGACACGTATAACGCTTCGATTCGGTATCTACTTTGGATCCACTTTCATGTACTTAGAGAAGTTCAACTAAATAACACTTCATTTTTGTAATCGAAATGAATTCATTACTGTTGTGAAATGAAATGAAAATTTTCCTTTTCAAATATAAAACAAAAAATTCTTCATCTTTTAATCAAAAAAACAAATTCAAGTTGACGTGACACAGACAATTTTCAATTTGCCGCCAAATCGTAAAATAAATGACAAATATATTAAATATATACTCAGTAATATTGGCAAAGAGTTCTATTTTCAAATTTTAGAATTATTTTTTTATTATATTGTTTATAAGTGGCCAGTTCTAAGAACTTTCAGTTTGAGCCTCGTATGAAAAAATATTTTTTACCTTTTTACCTCCACGCCTAAGAAGGTGAATGTGTCGTTGGATCCGGGGCAGTATTTTAGAATTTGTTCTTTTTCGTACTTAATATGATAATGATTACTAGAGTTATACAAGGATGACAAAAAAATATTTTATGCATATCATATTATAATGTTCTAGTTTGCTCGAGTTTATATATTTATAATTATTTTAAACAAAAATACTTCACTAGATCATATAATTAAAAAGTAAAACAAGTGAACCAAATACATTAAAATATACAATTATACTTAAATTCCATTTTTAAAAGACCCTCATTCTTACTATAACACATTTAAGCCTTAATTGAAAACCGTTTGTAGCTGATTATTTTATTTCGAATTTGTAAAATTTTATAAAAGTTATAATTTTAGATGTATGATTATTTATATATACAAAATCTTCGTCAGCCCATTGGTGCCCACTCTTGAGTAAAAGCCTCTTCTCACATGTAGAAGGTAATAGCATTAATCACTACGTTTTGCTCAAGATGGGTTGGCGGTATCAAACTTATAATTTGAAATTATAAGTCCAGATTTCCTCACGATGTTTTCCTTCACTACCTGTCAGTGGTGTGTAAATAATATTAGAATGTACATATCATTCACAAGAAATCACATTGGTTTTTGCCAGTTTCCGAATCTGCACCGTCATGCACGAGAGGCTGGCCTTTAACCGCTTAGCTACCAAGACCCGTACAAAATATTATATAATGAATCAGTATTAATAGATTGATTAACGCAATAACTTAGTTTTTTATAATATATAAATTCAGTTGCATTTTTATTGGAATCTTTTTAACCTTTATTTTCTTTTTTATTATTATTAATAATAATCAATAAGTAAATCCGTTTTTTATAAGATAATTAAATACGAAAATGTAGTCTTATAAATAAAATAAAAAAATTTATATTTTTACCGTTATATATTCATCAAATTATGTTACATAATTAATTTCCGTACGTACAAACACTTTGAATGCATACACAAAACATATTATTATTAATACAAAACAATGTGTATGCAATAATGATTTTATATTTTAACTTTGAAATATAAAATATGTTCAATACAAGATGTATTCCATGTATTTCTGTCCTGATACACGTATCAGATACGATATTTAATTTTAATCATTAAAATTAAATTATATTTCAATATTTAATATTATTTTAATATTACATTAATAATAAAATTTGTGTAACATACGAACAGAAACACGTGTTCGATGTTCAACCTTTTGGTTAGAGAATCCTAAAATCATGTTAATTTTCAATCAGAACATTGAAATATTACGTTTATTAAATGTAATAAGTAATTAATTAGTACAATAATTGTATTGTTTTACTACCATATCATCACTGAGTACAAGTAGCAATTGACCTATTTGTTTACTGAATCTTTATTAAGCGGTATCCAAAACAATTTTACAATGTTGTTACAATATAAAATAGATCCAGTGTTTATATACAGGTGAATCATAAGTTTTGTGGTTTTTTATATGTGAGAATTAATAGCATCAATTTAAATATACCCTAGATTATTAAGTCTAGTATCTAGTTATGTGAGGAGGGCAATTGTTTTACTTTCTTTTTATCATTCTCTTACTCTGTTTCTGTTTGTCGACAGTGCATTTCTTTAATATATTAAATAGCATGGAGTGAGATAAAAATGAAAACTGTGCACTTGTAACGTATCAATAGAAACAAAAGATTAAACTGGTTGTGGCAGCAAAAAATATGGAAAATTTAAAGGAAATAGACATTCAATGATGACGCTGAACAGCGTTGGTTTAATCTTTTTAATCGTTGAGATTTGACGATTGAAGATTGTTTACGCTCAGATCATCCCCGTGTTTTGGGACCAAGCTTACAAGAGACGCAGTACAAAAATAACGTAATACTACTCTCAGGTGTTATCGGATTTTATATCTTCAACCTTATTATAAATTAATACCAATCCATCTAAAATCGTTAGGTAGGATCTACGATTGTAAAAGTTGCTGAATACTGCAATACGAATTAACCAACATTCAATAAAAAACTCGAGAGTGTTAATAACTCCTTAACTTCCCTATTCTTAATATTATTATGAGATCCATTATTATTTATTTAAAAGTGAGTTAATCTAAAAAAAAAACGAAAACAGGTAATAATCATTGTTTAGATACAACAGAAAAGAGATCTAATCAAGGTGGAAAGTATTGATGTGGTTTTGGTGGAATCATAAAGGTTTAATGTACTTCAAAATCATTCGAAATGGTCAAATTATCATCCCCAAAGTATGTAGGTTTAATTAAACAAAAACTTACAAGTACACAACACTAACCCACATATTGTGAAAGTTAAGCGGAATATTATGAAGAACTTGGTGCTATTAACGTTTTACTATATCCAGAATTTAATCCAGATGTTTAACAATCAAATTACTATGTACGAATACCCGCCCTAAAATTATTTTCTAGGAATTTTGAAAATCAATGTAAATATTGCAAATTAACATATAATACAGTGCGTAAATTTTTTTGCATCTAAGACCAACGAATGATTACAAGGAGGAATCTAAGAGCCCGATGAATGTTTTCTTTAAGCCAAAGAATACAATGGGCTAAACTTCAAGTATTAAGGATTTATATTATATTATAATTTAATATACAAATTTAACGTTGGAAACCAACCTTCTTTGTGAGACATCCTATGTGTATGTAATTATTTTCGAATGCTTAATATTATACGGTATAGGATTAGAAAATTCAGAAGCTTTACAACTTTTTTATATATTAACATATAATATTTTTTTAGTAATTGCCTAAATTAGTAGAAAATCTGTTTCAAATGTCCAAAGAAGTAAAATACAAAGTCAGTAACAAAGGTTATTTTGAGTATCATTTGTATTTATTAAAATAAACTACATTCGTGACTTCATTGTAAAATTTAGTAATTATCATATATTTTTTTCAAATATTGTGTTTTTTAAGCCCTGTTATAAGGAAGAAAGGTAGTGTCAGTAAAATGTCATCACATACCTAATTTATTATTGTTATTTAATTTTTAAAAGTTATAATTTAAATTATTTTTTATTTTATTTTTTAATATAAGTGTATTTATAGTAACCTTTTATATTCGCAGCCAATAATTAATTGGAAGTACAAGCAACTCATTGAACGACACTTCTCGAGTAATATCAAAGTCTCACGGAAAATATAGTTACTAAAGGCGGAACTTTAGCAAAGAACAAGTTTAAAATTAAAGAAGAATAATTTGTTCTGCTTCATTTTCCGATGTAAAATTGTACGAACATAAACATAATTACAAAATATTTACTCTTATAAAATACAAATATATGTTTGTTACTAAAAGGCCATATTTAAGTTTTCTGCTTTAAATTTCGTCTTTTGTAATATAATTTATAAAAATTTTGTATTTATGTATATGTATATTCATGTTTTTTTAATAAATAAATTAAAATTATTATCAATTGAAACATCAAAAATAGTAATATCACTAAAATTTTCTTTTTAAAGCAATTTTCTTTTCTTTGGTATTGAAGTGGAAAACGATATTTTAAAAGCCATTACAAAGAAGTTGTAAAATGTATCTTGTAACATTATCTCTTTTGTCCTTTGATGTACCTCAACGTTCCATTTATTTTTCAGTTCACTTTCCGATTGATTTATGTTATTATTGTTGAAACTCTATTGTGTAACAATATAAGTTATTTAATTTTATAGTTCATTATTAATAAAGTACACAAAACTATTCCTTTATACCTTAAAAAAATATTATAGTATTTAAAAAAACATTGCTTTTGATATTCACATCTCTTCTGCCCGTGATCACCGTTGCTGATAAGTAACCGAAAAGTCGAGAGTATGTAGTTTTTAAAATAATAAAATACGCGTATGTAGTGTAAACTCATAAATATTTCATGTAAATGAATATTCGCGAAAATCTTAGATGTCATTAAACATAAGAGTTCTTATCTAAAAAAGTGTTTTTAATATTTTCTTTTACATATAAATTTTTTGAAATCTAAGTTTTATAATTCAAATAGACTAATCTGTACCATCTTAAAATTCTATTTAACTTTTATATTAATTAATAATTAATGAAAGTAATAAGGAACATTTGTTGCGATTCAGTATAATAATAAGTTCTCAACATCTTAAATTTAAAAAATGCATAATAAAAAAAATATAATCGCTGAATATATATTTTACCTATATATTATATATAATTTCATTAGTTTGTAACACAAATATATTCGATTGCCTGTTAATTAACCTTATCGTTTTTATAATTAAAACTAATAAACTCAAATATCCAGCAGGTGTCATACAGTTTAATTAAAGAGAAAAAACACTACAGTATTGCTCCCTTGTCTCCTGTACACAATTAATAATAGAAGTCTGCAAGTTGAATGCCACATGTTGTTGCATGGGCTTCTCTCCGGCTGCATGTTGAATACAGATGAGCTTATTTATGTAAATCTGCGTTGCCTTGTCCAGGATGACGCCCGGTTTTAGTAATCCCTGGCGTCGTAAGTGATTGATGCCGGCGCCGCTGACGTTCCGCTTTGCTAGCGATTATCTCTTTGAACTAGATCAAGTAGTCACTTTCCATCTAGTTAGCATACTGAGTATCTTAATTTTATTTTACTGACATCCACATCTGCATTTTACAAGCTTTTGAACGGCCGTTAAATTGTCCGTCTTTTCTTTATAGGTGTTATCAACTCGTAAAAATCTTGAACTTTGAAAATGTATATTAGAATTACAATGTTTGCTATACAACGTATGTAAGGAGTATATAATAATTAATCATTCGTCGTTTTTTAGTTAAGTCAAAAAAGACGTATAAAATGTCTTTATAAATCTCGTTATATGTAGACGAAGCCATACTCTCTGAAATGTAATCATGTAGCTAATAATATCAGAAGTCTCAAACTGCCTAAGAGCTCCTAAACCATAAGATATTACATATTCTTAAGACTTTACTATTTACATACATTTTTTTTAAAAGTATTTTCTTTTTTTATAAATTTTATTGTAAAATGTCCAAATAATGCCTGTGTGATTGCAAATATAAAAACGGTTACTTTTTATTATAAAATTAAAGAAACATCAATGAATATATTTTTACTAGTTTCGTATTATTATTATATATTTTAATTAAAATGTTGTATGTAAAAAATAAATGACAGAATTTTTTATATATATTAATATAAAAATTTTAATATAATTAAAAACTCGAATATTATTATCTAAAATACAATTAAAACTCAGTCATTGCCGTAAAAAGTATTTTTAAAAGATTTGCATTAAAATATTGGACATAACTTTTGAATTTATTATTTTTTAGCAAGAGTTAATTCGAACTTAATATACCTTTTTTTCAATTTGTTTTGTCACTGTAACTTTCGTTTAAACTACATTTTCGTTGGAAAAAATACTTAATTTATTCTAATAGTGCACGTCAGTTGCAGGTGCGCCATTGTGAATAAAGATGTCTCGCTCTTTGAATCGCAAAGAATATTTTTATAAAAAGTCAAGATAAGGGTGCCACGAGCACAATATTCTTTTGCACATACAATATACAGTTGATTTTAGAATTTGAGTTTATTCAAATATGTCTTTACAAGAAATTTTACACTAAACTATGTATTTTTTTCTGAGATAGTAACGTCTTTTCACTAAAAATATTTATTAAATAATAAACGTTGAATTCAGGATTGTTGAGCTTAGTAAAGATAAAATAATTTTATAAAAGTTTTTTTATTTCGATTAATTATTGATATCCTTATAAATTGACTCGACTTTGTCTTTTATAAACATGTCTTTGAACCGACATGATATGAGAAGATATGAGTAAGTTCTTAAGATTTTCATTAAACATACTTTAATATTAGAGTAACAATTTTTCTAATTCGCATAGGCACGTAAAAGGAAAATTAACCTCATGTTCTAAATTACATTTTCGCATGCTTAGCATTAACTTGAAAGGGTCGCTCGGTACACAGAGTTCTTTACTTACATTGCGATAAAACCGGATTATTTTTAACACTTTGTTTAACTGAATTCTTAATATTTTATATACACAATTACTAAATAAAAATTTGCAAACATAAAACAATTATACAACAGTCAAAATGGAACCAGGGGTTGAAAAGTTTTTAAATTTAGAATGCCAAATTCATAAGCGTGGTTAGAAAGTGAGTTCCGTAGGATGAATTACGAAAATAAATAAGTTCCACGGTTCTTGCGGGTAAATTAATTATTATAATATTTTAATTACATTTATCAGGGAATAGAAATGGCAAAGGTGATTTAAATTAAGAACAAGAATGAGTCTTCTGTGTAAAAATCACTCTATATCTATTTCTGAGCGTCATATCTGGCAGTAGAGTAAGTGTATGAAAGTTAGAAATATTTTTTAAAAATGCCATGAATATTGCTATTGCTACAGCACACGCGAATAAAGAACCTTGTTATATTAAAACGCTATGCTTAGTTTTATTGGTATTAAGCACAATATCGTCGACTACTGGAATTATTACATTTCCACCTTATACATACATACATACATATGTAGTGTTTATTATGATGATGTTGATATTTTTTATTATAATAAGGTTTTTTCACATATTAATATATTTTAATTAATAAGAGGGTTTTAAGTGAAATAATATTGAAGTTGCATTTAATCAAAACAACACAGACATTAGTATTATAAGTAACGAAAATTTATGGAATATGATATATGATTATTATATATTTGTGAAATTATTTTTAAGTTTTCAACAATAAATCGCAGTACCAAACGAAACGCAGCGCTTAGAAGGGTAAGGGAATATAATTAAAGATAATTGTAATTAATTAAAATATCGTATTACACCCTTAAGAAAAATTCCTTGAAACGTTGCAATTACTTGAGGTATTTTAATAAAAACTTTATTATGCCGAATATACCCGACCTCACCTTGCAGAATACCAGACCTTTTGAAGTAATTTCCTCGAGGTAAAATTTTAATGAAGAGAATTATATTTTTTTTAATTAAAATTATAATTATTTTTGACTCATTACATTTATATGTGCATCTCATTAATATAAAGATATTGTTTAGGTAACGAATCCATTGGAATTAACCTAAATAACAATTCGTATTAGATTACATTTTAAGCAGTAAATTAACACGCTAATCGCTTAAAAAGTAATATCTATAAAATAATGAAAATAAATTTAAAGCACATAATTAAGTTACAACTTTTGTAATTTACCATAACTAAAATTTCATTCACCTCCGCTTAGACAGTTAACATTAACCTTCAAAAACTCTAAACAAAAAAATCTGTGAAAATAAAACCCCTTTTTACAATTAACAACAACCAAAAGAGGGGCCTTAATTTTGTATAAATATACCTTTTTATACATTGAAATTAATTTATTTCCAAGGAAAGAGATAATAGATTCTATATGACCATTCGTCTTTGTTAAGTTTGTTAAGTTAATTCAAAAGATTCTATCAATAAATTTAAAAAAAAACGAAAAGAAAACAGAAGAACCATTAGAAATAGGGGTCTTATATATGTAGATTTCATTAAAAAACATTACCTTTATTTTAATTTTATTTTATCAAAGTTAAATTGAAAGAAATTATAATTTAGCTTTTCTATGAAGCATTTAATGCAGCTTGTGAAATGCGCTGCGACCTGATTAATTTACTGATTGCTCCAGTTTATATTAAAATGATAAAATAAACTCAATATAGGATGAACTAAACTGTTCTACAGAAATGTTCTATAAAAATATTAATTAATGTTTAAAACTTTTACAAAAAATATTTACCTTCAACTAATACAGCAAAAACAATATTTATGATACATCTATATATTCACACTTATCACATTTACAGTTCAAAAGGAGTAGCAAAATATACATATATCTTAAACGAAAATGTTAATATCTAGTTGTCTGATGTCGTATAGAAGACAGCGAATCAGTTTATTTTACCAAAATGCGTGCTAGAATGAAAAATGTTGTGCGAACGTCGTGCTTATTTAAGCAAGGTTGAATGTAAGCGTGGTAATTTATTAGCAGAGATAAATTTCAACCGTAAATATAGTAGGAGAATATATAGCCTGTATTGTTGCGGGTTGGAGCAGCGGAATATTATGTTATAGTGCTTTCGGATCATTACTGAAACATCTGAATGTATGTTAAAGGTTTGATATAAATACTACGCATATATTAATGTTCATATTCAACTATCCACTTAAGTTTAAGCAAGCGAAACTAAACTGTTGGTCTTTGTTCAAACAGCGCAAAATAGATTGATCTACCATGCTAACGCATATTTGAATATGATTACTTTGTTAAAAATACATTCGACTGAACTATTTGCTATCTAATGATGATTCCTCCAAAATCTAATTCATCCAATCACAAAAGTATCTACCTGTAACTGTTACAACTATGAAAATTATTGAACTTATTTGATATATGTACATATGTTACAATTTCATTATTATTTTAACAAATTATAAATATACGCGGACACGATATTAACAGTTAATTGCGACCGAGTTACTTTTCAAATTACTCGCAATTAAATAAAGCCTTGCTCATATTAATTATTTAGAATTCAAGAGAAATAGGAAATAACAAACATATTATACATTTTTTTAATTATTTACAAGCAAAACGTTACGTTATAAAAAATTATAAGTTACAGCATTATTACTGCCCATTAAATAACAGCCAATCGAAACAGTTTCCAGTATTTGTTTTATAATTAATAGATTACCGAATGGAAACCTATAAATGACCTCAATCATCATAACAAATTACACGACAATACCAACAGATTATCACATGAATATTTAAGCCATCTAATTATATCCATTAGTGAAACCGTACAAAATTATTTTATTATATTCCAATATTTGGACGACCCCGTTCTTAATCCTTTTAACGTGTAGCGTGACTATGAATCATTAATCAGACTTAATATGAACTTATTTAGGGATAGTATCTTCATGAGAAAGGGAAACGATTTATTAGCAGAATTATTATTGTAAACAATATAGGGACCTTTAATTGAGTTACTGATCATATTTAAGCTGCTTTCTCTGAATTAAAGAGTTCATATAGGAAAAGTTAATTACTTTACATAAATTAGTATTATAAAGAAATATGCATGGTATTAGTCAAACCACCTGAGAATGTCCATGCTTAAGGAGGAAAAGTCTTTTTATGATTCCTTATGTAATTAATAAAAAGAAAACTTTAATTTGTTCTTTTTATCCAGATGTCTTAACTGTTTATGATAAAAATAGCCGATTTTATTGCAATCTTTTTTTAAACACAGGTAAAAATGCTTTTAAAAGTTCATCTTGATTATTTATCCCATCTATCCTATTCGTTGAAGCACTAATGTTTTCGAGGTATTTCCATTAGCCTAAAACAACAAAACAAAATAAGAATTTATTACACATTTAGTTGTAAAATATACAAGTCATTAACATAAATTTTTACTTAGTTCACTGTATTATGTGGAGGTCTCTAACAGAATGCCTTTACTTTTGTAACACCCTCTGTCTTACGGTGACCGGAATATTAATTGGTTTTCTTAACCCTATATTGGCTATTGGGGCTTTTACAATGTTATATTTTATTCAGCGTTTTTTTGTGTTTAAGAGGCTATTTAGATGATATATGTTACACGTATTTAAGCAACGGTATACATATTTCTTTGCTTTTTGTACTCTGAGACCCGAAAGTATGCCTAGTTTTAGTTTTCTGTTTCCTTTCAACTCATTACAAAAATCTTGATGCACCTAAGCTAAAATAAAAATGAGCAGTTTTCATATAATTAGTGGAAATTTTCGATGAAACCAATATCCCACATTTTCTGTATTTCTCCACAAACAAGAACATAAAAATTGAAAGACATAAAAACGACCCACGATAAGTCAGTGATTCGATTATATTTTCAATTATTTTTTTTATACTTACATTAATTGTATTTCTAAAACAGTACCGTCCAATTTTAAGCTTTGAAAAACCAAACGAAGTTGTCCTATAAAATATACCATCACTACCTGAAAACCCTTTCAGCGAAATCCACACTCTAATAACAAGAGCCTTTTCAACGTTGCTTGATATAGTTTTTCCTGTATAAAGGTTACGCCTATCGTGCTAACTAGGAAATACGTTTAGGGGATTTAAAAATGCATTCAGTAACACACTTGATATACCAATTTTAAGTCTCTAGAGTGTTGTCAGTGTTATCAAATTTTACAAAACCTGTTATTATTTAATACAGTTAAGTTGAAAAGCCTAACTCGCAAGGTTGCAATGGTGTACTTTTATCCAACTGAAATATTTATAAGTTACATGGCAAAATGTGAAATAAATGATTTGAATATTTTAATATTGAAACTAAAAATAAAACCTTTTAATCTAAAATGCATTAATTAAAAATGACATTATTAATATTTAATTTTGCCAATAACTGTAAATAATCGAAGGGAAACTTATACTAGGATTCAAGGTGAGGCGCCAAAGTTATCAGTGTTATTTTGCTAACATATCGATTCATTAAAATTTTCGCAAAATCAAAATATCGAAACCGTGGGCTCGATACCATTATCTTAAAAATAATTACTAAGCTTTCATGGTATTTCTTTTAGCCTCAATAATTTTCAATTAAAAAGAAATGTGTAACTACTTATCAATTGCTTGTATGTTAGTATATACGCGTCTGTCACATGAATAAAGTATATAACAAGCTGTCTACGGCATTGTGGAATTTAAATGGATAGAATCATATCATTTTCATTTTATTGATTCAACAAATAACATACATTTACATTTATCGAATGAAAAGGCCAAATCATATTATATTTTATTTATTAAACAAGATTAACGACGTGTGTATATTTGATAATGAAAATATAAAATGATTTATGTCGAAATAATTCTGTTTTTATTCCTGTGTAATTTATCTATCAAGTACAAAAGCAGTTTGATAAATTAGATGGATTATGAAATATGTATAGATAGGTTGAGTTCTTGTTGTCCCCGGTGAATGAGACCTACATAACACATATATGTCACCGGGCGGTACAAGCCGCCGCTCAGCCTGAATAATTCATGAGACATGTGGACTAAAGCAGACTGGATTTCAGACGGGAATTTTAAAATATCTATAGAAGCTACGGATTGAAAATTCTTTTAAAAACACCCCGTGTATAAATCTACAGATATAACATTTATAACAAATATGTTATAAGACCATATATTTGATGTATTGTTTTTTTATTTAGAATAATTTTATTTACCTTTCTTGAATAGTATTGAAAATAATAAGAGTGAATATTGAATTGATGTTAAGGATAGTAGTTTAATAGACAAATTGAATTTAAAAACAGCATGAAAAATAGTAAAATTTATATTTTACACTACGCTTTACTTTTACTCTATAAATTTTGCATATACATATTAACACGATAAAGGTGACGTCTCTTCTGATAGAAACTAGTGAACGTGTGGAGATGTGTAACTTAGTTACAGATGCAACTGGCTTTATAGGGATTAACGAAGTATGAGGAGAGGGGATACGATTAGGAAAATGGAAAAAGATAAATAAGAAGGACAGAAACAAAGTACAATGCAATACGTGATTAAATTTTAATTTGTATATCGTCTACGTGCAAGCCACTCGATACAATTAACACTTGCAATCAAATGGTCTATTTAAAAAAATCAACAGAAAATATAAAGTTGAGTTTTCTCATGAAAATGCAAAATTTCTTGTTAGATACTCTTGTGAAATATATATGTTCCATCCAGTACTGTTGTATCTCTGAAAATATACTAAAAGTTCTTTAAGTACAAATATTTAACAGTAACTCAGTAACTTTTGTTCTGGACATAGTTTTATATTCTAGTATTATTTATAAATAAGTTGTTTGAATTTTTCACAGTTTGCATGTTTTCTGCTATGTGTACATCAGGTACTTTGTCTTAATATCTAACAGTAACTTCAATTAAACATGACATTTACGGTGGAAGATATTTGTTTTTCAAGAAATATTAATGATATTTTTTTAACCAAGCAAAAAACAAAACAGTGATTAGTCTAAAGTTCCGAAAAAAGTTTTAAAATAATTAGGAAACATGATAACTGAACTGCTTTATTGAATGGTTATTTTTTTTTTCTCTTAAAATATTATAATCATGAACAAACGTAATCTAAGAGATTTAAGTTTTATCCTCTATAAAATTTACTCTAATTTACATGTGGTCCAATTTCAAGTCAATATTAAAGAAAATGAAATAGAAAAAAAGCGAGATCTACTACACCTTAAAACATCGTTACCATATTATTCATACAAATTTTTGTACCTATATTCTCCGAAACAAATTTAAACGACGTCACGTTTTCAACTTAGACTACATTTCTGACGTTATGTAAATTAATCGCTAGACCCACAGCTATCCATTGCTCTTATTTAATTTAGTTTGGGACAGTTTTTGTTTCAACCTACCTTTTATTATATTTAATATACTCGTAAAATTCAATATATTATGTTCAGCATATTATTATGTAGCAATTATATCCACTAGCAGTAGATCCAATTCATTATAAACATTAAAAAGTGTTATAAAAAATAGTCCTATTTATAAAATGCTGTTACAATTTTATGAATTCATAAAAGACATGCATATATATTTTTATAACAACTATTATATAAAATAAGGATTTCAATTGTGTTCGAACTGAAATGATTAACAAAAGGCTTTCAAAAGCCGCAAAATTATAACAATCATGAAGTTTCATATACTATTGTTATAGTCATGATAAAAAACTATATTTTCATAATAGCTTTAGTGCTATTCCTTTCATAATAAATCCTTGGCTTAACTATTGTTTAATCTGTGTTTTAATGTTCATTTAACACGATTTTCCCTATCTGAAATCGGTTATACTCAAGCACTAAGGTTTAAATTTAATTTGAATATTGCAATTGGAAAGTACTTTATGCAACTTAATGACTAAATAATGAATACTTAAGGAAACAGCTCGAACAAAATTGAAAGTTCTTAAGAAATGCATAAAGTTTTCTGTAAGTTGAACTAAAAATGTTAAATATTATTCAACATTAATGACGTAAGTTGCATAAGTTTGAGGCAAGTTGTTCGGCAAGTCATTACACTTTTAATGGATACATATTCTAGCGACGTTGTTAATAGTAATAATGTAAGTATAAATGGTTAAAGTTAACTCATTTAACAGCTTGGCGCGTACGCGGTTTGCGATTGTATTGCACAAGAACAAATTTTCAACCACTTTACAATCACGTTTATTAACAGATTTTAAAATGTTTCTCTTGCCTGACTCCGGGTATTTTTTTTATTTAATATATTAATTACAGATAATTGAAATTTGAGAACAATGAAGTTTGTAAAAGTATAATTTCATTTAAACAATAACCGCTCATTGGGTCAGACTGCGCGTTTTAAACAATAACAATAAAAAAAAAACTTAAAATAGTAAAAATATCAAAGATACTGAATACGGATAAAGCTTAGAACCACTAAACGTTAAACTAAGAACGTAATTTGAAACGTTAAATAATACTTTCTGTCTTTAAGCTTTTACAACTACTTAACCTGAATTGAACTCGAACACGCCACAATTCTTAGTTTGCGATCAATACTATATATTTTTAGGTTCTCAGAATTACAAATTTAAAATTCAACTAAATTGAAAATTTATTATAAGTTTAAAAAGTTTGAGTTGGTATATTGTTACTAGTTTTTAAATTTTTTCCTGACACTATTGAATTATTGTACCGATTCCATATTTCTCGATTTCCGTGCATTAAAAATGAAAATTTTATCATTAATGAAAGCAAAAATCATTTGCTTCGTTTGCGTTACATAGGAACACATATAAAAAAACGAATAAAATTAAATGGATTTCGCTGGCCGAAAGCAATCAAGTGATTGGTTTCGCGAAAAACCGAAGTGAGTAGGTACATATTTTTGTAATTATCACAATCGAATGCAATCATGTTCACAATTCAGAAATAAATGTACATTATTTTGCGTAAAGCGTGTATTCGTATTGTATTTAAAAATCTTGGTGAAAATAAGACCTTATATATGTAATCTTTATGATTACTATACATACACACACGCTTTCTAAGCTCACACCATCAAACGTTAGATAATAATTCTTTGACGACCTATACCAACATGTATTTTAATATTGTTCTGAGAATTTCAGAAATAAATCATGTTTATTATTTTTTATTGAATGACAGACTTGAATACCTGCAGATAAAAATTTTGTTTACGTGGCTCTCCCGAAAAAAGGACTAAATTCAGTTTGATACAGCTTTGTGGTGATTGTTATGACATATAATTTATTGTTTGTTAGTTAATTAGTTATGTTTGTTAGTTAATAAGTTATTTTTTAATTTCTTTTCTGCTTGTTGTCGCCTAATTATTATGAATTGTTATTTTCTTACATACGCATGCTGTTTTCACCTTTAATTAAGATGCCACCTGTATAATTTTTTTATATCCATGTGTCTAAAATGTTCCTGGTGTGTATTCTTGTTGGTATTCTACAAAATAAATAAATAAATTAATATAAAATAATATAATATGGCATGGCGGTGGTTTATCTATCAATATGTTTAGGTAGTTCTGTTTACATTTATTTATTTATTTATAAAGTAAGTATAATAGAAAATAAATATACATATTTTTCTTCTTGAACCATTCCAATTTATGTTTAAAATAAAATGATATCTTCATAAAATTAAAATCGAATGGTTTTGTGATTAAATATTATTTAACCAACGTTCTTGAGGTTATCAATTTTCATTTTAATGATTATAAATATCAGATAACGAAAACAAAATTTATTTATTTTATTTTTATAATCCTGAGCCGAAATGTTTCACTTTTATAAAGTGAGCATAAAAATTACAAGCTTCATTTTTCAAACGATTTATGGTTCACACTCCCCTTCACTAATCTTTAGCTAACTAGATTGTTGTTGTTCTTGTCTCTTATTGGGTCCGCTTTTGGTACGATTAATCTGTATAGAATACACCTAATTATATTTATCTTTAGATATGAAGTAAAATATTGATAATTATTTATACTCATCACCATTATTACTTACATATTTACTTTGACGGGGAGACATTAAAGCAATAAAGTTGATGATAATAAAATATTGATTGTGGCAAAATGATATGATAATGAATTTTAGAGGTTTTTTCTAAGCATACGAAGAGATAAGAACAAGTAAATAAATATTCGTTTATAATAAATTTTTTACGCCATTTTATTATATGTAAAGTATGGAAAGCATTTTAAAAATAAATTGAGATATTTTTACGTATACGAACAATTCAAAAAATATGTCTGTCTAGTTACAAGGTATTTTCACTTATATCTAACTAACGGTTGCATAAAGGTATTTGAATGCAAACTTTTAACGAAATGCATGCTCACGTATAGCATAAAATCGTTTCAAATCTAAAAGGCCCGGAGTTTGATGACGAATCAAAAAGGATTATCTGAAAATGTATTCCAGCTTAAATAGACAATGCCTGAAACGGGAGGCCTTTAGCGCGTGTCATAACAAATAAAACCCTACTTAATATCCAAATCCTCCTGGAAAATGTGTGCCACGTAGTATCTATCTAATGCCGTGGCCGTGACAGTGCCTACATTTAGAACTTTTCTCCATAACAAATTGAAATTCTAGTCATCTTTTCGTAATAATCCAAAACTCTGTTTCAAAGCCTATCGGAGGCAAGTACTTTAAAGTAAAGCAATTCCGTTATTTGTGTAAACAAACCATTAATGATTCTTCTTATCAGTGGTTAATATAAATTAACAGAACCAATGGTTCCTGATTTATTTTCAAATCCCACAGATAGAAAGTCTTGTGTTTCTGACGGACAACTTATGTTGCCGCTATTTACTGGTAATATATTTAAAACTACAAAATTTCATGTACATAAATGGCCAACATTATAAACATATACATATATTTCTGAAATAAAAAGAAAATTGTCTTCCACCAGATATTTATTTGATATATATTTTTAGAAACTACTAAAAGATAGCACTGAGGGGACCTTTTTTTATTTCAGATTAAAAGTATGCTACTATATGACCTATCAGGTGATAATGAATAGCCAGCGCTTCTGTGACCTACTTGTAGTCTAAAAGCTGTGGATAAAACGCCTGGTCGGATTTACTGCTTGCTCGAGTGCAGCGTCAGACCTAAACTGTGAAAACACGGATTCTGTATAAAGCTATCTGCTTTCCGTTACAAGGAACCATACTCCAGTGCAGCCAAAACATTTTGATCTTTATGTACATAGACAAAATTATATTTCCTTAAATAATATAATATGTTCAATGAAATAATATAATATGTACCCTTACAAAATATGATTTAATTATTACAGAAAAAGTTACTTGAATAACTGAACTTATGGTAAGCGAGATTTTTTTTAGATAGATTAATACATTTTTCTAACATCAGCCTTTGTGAGACAAAAATATATTTACTGTTCAGTACATAGTTCTGCGTGTTACCTTAAAATACGCAAAGTGATGTTGAAAAGCTCTTATTAGGTTATGAGATACAATAATTTTTCAAAATAATAATTATATATAATAATTCATTAGAATTAATAATAAATACAATTAATAAGAAATACAATCAGAATAATATCCTTTAAGTTTCTTTCAACATTATTATATTTAATATAACAAATAAACAAATAAAATTATCATTTTCAATTAATATTTCAGTTATTAATTGTTCAAAATAATTTAAATTTTTGCTTTAAATTACTGTATGTAATACATTTATGGGACGGTTGCCTTCCTATTGATCCCCGTTTGAAATGATCAACTCGAAAAAATCTAGTAAATTATTAAGTATAAGAACGCCTCTAACAGTCAAATTCAACATAAATTTTAGTAAAAAACTACTGGGATTGCGTTCCAGTTTTCGTCTACACTTTTGTTGGCACGAGAAATGTTAAAGTGGCTTTAGTGACCTTGTTTGAAAACAAAGAAATTATTGTGTTTTTCAATCATACCCATGTATAAAGAAACTTTGTAATAAAATGTATTTTCTAGCTAAGTATTTTGTCCAGGAAAATAACAAGAATTATTTTTATAGCTGAATATAGCAATTGTTTGAAATTCTATCCAACATATCGTAAATCAATGTTGAGAGGATGAGAGCACTGTTAAAAAAAATATCTGTCCGAACTCCGATTTGTCATAAAAGTATAATAATAGTGGGTCGGGGGTGCCGCAACAACGGCGGTGACCTATACAGCGCGCGCCGCCGCGGCAGTCTTCAGTCGAGCTTTCTAATGACCTCAAGCGTTCTGTGTTGCGCGATAAAAATACCTTGATAAAAATAAAAAACTTGTACGCGGCTGGAACAGCTCGATACTCGTGTGGTGAACCTTAAAAATTCAAGGACAGGCGCACATCGCTCCTTCGGGATGTTGCGTCACAAAAATGAACTCTAACCACTAAAGGATAACTCTGTTAGTAATTAACAGCGAGTACAACGAAGCAAACAGCGAACACGTAGGTAAGTTTAATTATTATTACTAATATTAATATTAAATGTATTGATTACTTTTATGGACGCTCGCTTATAAACTCGGCTGTATTTTATTGGAATAATAAAATATGACGTAGTACAAAATATACTTAGTGCTCTTAATAAAACATTTATATGTTAATAACAATTAAAAGTTTTATATTATTTAATTTTCTTTAGTATTAAAATATATCTATATTCTGCTTTTGTTCCATTTATTGAATAAGAAAAACCTCTCCTTACTTAAGCTCGGAAGTTGTGATGTTTTATATTGGCAAGGCGGATAGAATTACTTTAGGGGTACTTTTTTTTCAGGTTAAACAATGGCAATATAAAGTGACGTTTAAAAAACAAATAAGGATGTAATTATGATAAGGGACTTTTATTCTGCGATACAAAGAAATGACAATGGTATTGCTAAAATATTATCACTCCTTCTATTTATATTCCAAACTTGCCGAACTGAAAATACCTTGGAGTGCTCCCAGTTGATGCAGAACAGTAAATGCACGTGCTACACTTTTGAAGATGGTAAGCAATTCATTTCATATTCATATATTGTATGTAATATTATGTATTATTTTAATATTACTGTTTTTAATTCCAGCTGTATATCTCGATTGCCAAGACACGATATTAAAAGATATAAAAAATGCCCTCAAAAGAGTTAGTAATGTGCACGCGTTTTCTATATACGATCTCGACGGCAGTGAGGAAGAATTGGGACCACATTTTATACCTCAAGGCTCTTGTATCAAACACATACATATATCTCGAACTAACATAAGATACATTGACGATGAAACGTTTATGCCATTGAGAAAGTGCCTTGAAAGCTTAAGCATTTTATCAAGCAAAATTAAGTTTATACCGCAAAAAGCACTATCCGGTATGCTCAAGCTAATTTCATTTGAATTAATTTCCAACCATGTTGAAGAAATCCCGAGCTATAGTTTTTTTGGACTTCCATTAGTAAAGTTGAACATGAAAGGGAATATGGTGCGACATATATCCGATACGGCATTCAAAAGTTTGGAATCATCGCTATCAGAGATCGACCTTAGCGAAAATAGTCTCACTACTTTCCCATTGACTTCAATAGCTCATTTAAAGTATCTACTGACACTTAAATTAGCTTGGAATGAAATCTTTTCCATTGCAACCGTAGATAACTATAATATATTATCGCTAGAATATTTAGATTTGAATTCCAATAATTTTGAATTTATTTCCGAAGACTGCCTTAAATTTAGTCCGTCCCTAAAAGTTTTGTCATTTCATTTTAATTTCATAACTAACATACATTACCGAGCATTCTACTCCTTAGTTAATTTAACGTCTTTAGATTTGAGTCACAATAGAATAAAAATACTACACACGAATTTATTTCAAACTAATAAGAATTTAGAGTCCATAGATTTAAATCACAACCATTTGCACCATATCCACGGCCTATTTTGCAATATGCCGTCTTTAAATAAAGTATTTTTAAGCCATAATAATATACTTGAAGTGCCAATAGATTCCTTTTTTAACTGTAGTAAAATAACTATAATACACTTAAACCAAAATTGCATACATAATATAAATAGTGAGAGCTTTAGTAATTTAGAAAATTTAGAAGAACTGCAATTAGATTTTAACTATTTAAATCAAGTGCCACATAATATTTTGACTAATAATAAGAATTTAACGAAATTACATTTAGACAATAATAACTTTAGTGATATAAATAATAAAACATTCTTTAATCTGAATCATCTTAAGGAGATAAGACTTAATAATAATTGGCTCAAAATTATTTTCAAATCATTATTTATTAATTCCATTCATCTCGAAGAAATATATTTAAATAATAATAGAATAACAGTCATAGAACCGGGCACTTTTCAAAAGATGTCACGCCTGAAATATATTTTCTTGCACCACAACAACCTCATTGAAATAAACAACATTCTTCCTTTGAGCAATTCGAAATTACTTATTCTATCCTTAGAAAGCAATCAGTTATCTACATTAAATAGTTTAATATTGGGGCCACAGAAAAAATTAAATCAATTGAATTTAAAATACAACCGTTTAAAATTTATAGAGAAAAATACTTATAACAATCTAACTTATTTAACACAATTAGAACTTAGTTTTAATGAGATACTATTTATCAATGATTTTTCTTTTCAAAGACTTAACGCAGCTCGCTATCTTGATTTACATTTTAATGTAATTAGAAATATTACTAGCTATACATTCTTCGGCCTAAGTGAATTAGAAGATTTAGATTTGTCATACAACAAAATAGTATATATTTATGATATGGCTTTTGATACTTTGAAAAAGTTAAGAAGTATTAATCTGTCACACAATCCCCTCAAAATACTTCATAGAAATCTATTTCAGCAAGGATTGCCATTAAGTTCACTTTTTTTAGATAATTGCGATATAGAAGTTATTGAGAATGGCACATTTCAAGGTTTAAATAACTTGAAGTCTCTCTCGATTCGAAACAACTCTTTGAAGGCGAGTGATTTACTATGTCTCGATATTCCAGGCTTGAAATTTCTATCTATATCGTTTAACATTCTGGACTATTTGCCAGTAGAGGCGTTTTTAAATCTTCCTCTTTTAGAGTCTATTAATTTAGAGCATTGCAACATCGAAAAACTTGTAGAAGATAGCTTTGTCAACAATAAAAATTTAGTAAAGCTTAACATAGCCCAAAATATTATAAGTACAATCCCTGAAAAACTATTTAATATGTTTAATTCTTTAACTGTATTTAATGTTAGCAATAATTTTTTAGACTACGTGCCATACAGTATATTTGAAAATCTCACGCAAATAGAAACCTTAGACTTTGCAGACAACTTAATACAAAAGATTGAATTAAGTGGTCTGAAAAATATTAAGAAACTGAAATCATTAATATTTCGTAAAAATGAAATAAATTCTGTAACGTGCACAAACAAAGTGATATTAAATGATGTAATATTTTTCGACATTAGCTTTAATAGATTAGATTATTTACCCGAAATAATATTTGATTCCTTTCCAAACATACAAAATATCAATATTTCTTATAATAATATGGCACATTTCGATTTCTTGACAACACACAAAAGATTAGGTGTTTCTTTTATTATTTAGATATTAGTAAAAATCCGACACATTCTTGGAAACCGAAGAACTCAGACAATAACACGCTAATATCAAGCCTGTATGAATTACATATTTGTTTTACAAATATGACTATTATTGAGGACACGACTTTGAATTTGTTTATCAATTTACGTCATCTTTATTTAAAATTTAATAAAATTCGTCGTTTCTCCATCAGCCCGTTTTCCACATTAATATTTTTGGAAAACTTAGACTTGAGTTTTAATAGAATAACTCAACTTAAAACAAGCAACTTTCGCGGACTTGTTAAATTGAATACTTTATGTTTATCTTATAATAATATTGAGTCAATGGAATCTTTTGACGAGGATTTAAGTAATTTAAAGCTTTTAGATCTCTCCCATAATAAACTACAAAACATTTTAAACGAACATTTAATACATTTAAAAGAATTAACTGTTCTTTATCTGGCCTATAATAATATTAAATATCTATCAGCTACATCTTTCAATAATCTTAATAAGATTGTAAAAATAGATCTAGAACATAATAAACTTCAAACAATACCTTTGGAGTTACTCACATCAATAGAAAATCATATACAAGACATCTCCATACAAGGTATATATAATTTTTGTGAACTATATATACAAAAATTTGATTATATTGTAATGCCTCTAGAAGTTAATAACATTGATTTAATTTTTAGATAACGTTATAATCTGTCGTTGCCAAAAGAATAACACATGGACGTGGATTCAGGATCATCCGAAAATAATAAAACAGTATACTGTTACTTGTTTTAATGACGATTATCCCAAAGAAAAATGTGATCTACCTTTTATTGTCCAGTTATCGGCAGACAAACAGGATGATAATTCAGTTTTAGTAACATGGCTTATCAGAAATCGTACTTCTGTAAAAGCATTACATGTGTTATATTACAACGAAGTCACCTTTTCTGACGTAAGAAAATGTTTAAACTTTTCTTTGGTGTTCCAGAATATGATTTTTATTAATTTACTTTTGTTCCAGGTGAAATTAAAACACGTAGATCTAAATTCAACGTCTACGCTTATAACTGATTTGGAGCCGAATATGAATTACATGGCGTGTTTGTTAACGATGTATGATAATTCTGTCATCAATTTGTTAAATGAAGATTTCATAGGGATCAACGCTACGGATTTTGAAAGTAACACTACTACAAAAATGAATCGTAACATAGCGGCATCTTTGATTGCACAGTCTACAGCAAGTGAATGTGTTACTTTTGACACGATAAAAAAACCACTGTTAATTAAAACAAAAAGTAGCAAAGATTACAAAACTTCGTCTATATTAAATCGTCGCACTGGCTTAATTGTTGGCTGTTCACTAGGATTCATAGTGTTCTTCGTAATGGTAACTGTTTTATTATACACTAAATTTAAAGAAAGAAAAAGAATCGCAAAATCAGACCCCGCTTGGTCTGAAATGAACGACTACCACTCCATACAAAGCAAAGAAGATATTATCCAGCATTCAACGACAGCATCTACTGATAATATTTTGTTGGGGATGACAAAAAATCGTAATGTATCATTTGACAAAATTATATAATACTCATATTTAAAGTACTAGTCACCCAAGATTTATTTGTTTTAGTGATTTAACGACAATAGACACTATTATTTTATGGTTAGGCTATATGTTTAAATAGGTAGCTGCATTGAAACTGTAGATTAGATTTGTAGAAATATTTACCCATAAGGTAAATTAGATAGAGAATAAAATAGTGATGAAAAGTTTATAAATTTATTAGGATGTAGATAAGAAAATTTATTAAAATTGTTGCAACATTATTTCTTTGGTTTTTTTTTCCTTAAATTTCTAATAAACTGAAATTATTTTACTCAAATAATGTCTTAAAATAATTATTTATGAGCCACAATAAAACCAAACAATGACGTCATAAAATAAATTACTGAAACATCAAAGAAACCATCAGAAATGGTAATTATAACTTTTTAATAACAAAAAGAAACTGTATTTCAATTGAACTACAGAATAATATTATACAACAATTAAAATTCTTGTATTATAATTAGAGACACCTGCAACAGTCTATTATAGCATGAATAAAACATTACTTGAATGACGACGAACTACGTATGTGTTCAGACACTTATCCTAATTGACACTTAAAGGCTTAGTGTGGGAAATGAGCTAATGTACGCATTTAGTATTGACGCTCAGGATTACATCATGACACAAGACCGTTAATGGAAATATCTACCAAGATAATGATTTCGTACGTCGAATTACGCTCGAAATATAGTAATAATTAATTAGGGTTACAGGATTCATGAATTAAGTAGTTTTGATTGTGTTTTAAACCAGTACATTCTTTTACAACATTTAAATACGTCGAATATAAGTTGTTTGGGATTCTCCTTATTATTTATACAAAATATAATTTACGTTACAGTCATTAATTTAACATAAAACTTTCTAAAGCGAATTCAGCAAGTTTCGCATTTTAGAGAAAAACACAGGAGGAAAGAAAGAGACTTCAACTATAAAGACAGAAATTTACAGCCAACAGTTACCAGTTCAAGCATCATTAACGTAGAGCCCGACCTGTATTATTCTCATAACAGATCAACTTACATTAAAACTGAATTTTTCATTTTAAAAACTTTTATCATTAGCACTATAGAAAATAAAATACTAGTCAAATTTTGCAGAGAAATATAGAAGCTGAAAGCTTCTTTCACGCCAGCTACAAAATTTAAAAGTGAAAGCTTTTTGCAGGAATAAATATATGAACGTGCCAAGTAAAACATCTTTTCCGAGTAGGTCAGATTTAATTTAGCTTTAAAAAAGTAACACTCGACCTATTTCAAAAACTTAACCGTTTATAAAGGTGTTTAGAATGAAACTTTATCACACGAAATAATGACTTGAACATTTCTACAAATTAATAATAATATAACTTGGGAAATTTAATATTTGAAACTATTGATAATAGTATCAATTGTTTAAATGTTGAGCCTCCTTAACAACAAAGTATACGGAATATCAGCAGTAATCTTGTGATCACTGTCAGGGAAATGTTAGAATTATGTAGGTTCAGTGAATTTCCACAAACAAATTATATTATAATAATAGCTAGCCATACTCGACCCATTGTCTGAGTTGAGAACGGATAGTGACAAATATTTCCCTAAGGTAAATTATATAATTTAAAAATCAACACGATTTCACTGGATATTAAATTAAGGCTTCGTTTAATCTAAGGAAATTAAAAACTTCTTAAGGAAGGATATGAAAAAATAAGGTATAAATTTTCTTTAGAGCAATATACTTTCTCTTTTATTTTATATGAACAAAAAACTTTTAAATATATTATATTTGGTGATTTAATTAGTCAAGTTATTATTAGAAACTCTTATCCAGAAACATTTCACTACAATGAGATAGTAGATGATTATTATACAGATACATACAATGGAATGAAAATATATTTACGATATAAAATACATACAATATGCACTCTTCAAAGTACAATTGTTTGCATTCATTCGTTGTTATTGTCATTCGTTTAAATAATGTTGGATCGAAATGGTTTTTTATTGATAACTTATACAAGTGGACTAACTCAGGGTTACAAAAAAAAATGTTTACCCATGTGTACTTCTAGTACAATTACATAATATTCGCACAAAATATCTTCAAAATAATTTCGCTGTTTCCGAACAACTTACATAGAAATTATTATTATTTGTAGATTTTATACATAATTTTGAACAATAAATTTTACAGCAAGAGATATTTTTACTACTATATCATATCAGAGTCAATTAGTCTTTCGACTATTGTGGATCAATATCCGGAATAGGTATGGAAACATACACGCTTTAAAATTTTGAAGTTATTTTTCACATTTAAAAACCTACGCCTGCTAATATTTCATTTATTGATAGGTTCCCGCGCAATCGCTTTTGTGCACTAGCTTTGGTATAAAAAATTTCAGTTATATAAAAATATATTGAATTAAACACATTTATTTTGAATATTTAATGAATACCAAATTATAAAAAAGCATTTCTTTTAAAGCCGACGTTTCACAGTAAACTCTCTTGAAGGCCAAATTTCTTAATTTACAATAAACATGAAAATATCTTTATGATATTTTAGATTGTCGGGAATGGTGTAAATTTACGAGCACCCAATTCAATTTTCGGCCCTTACAATATATTCCCCTTTTCCAACGTTGATTTGCCATGCAGGGTATAAAGTATATCGGTACTTTTTGTAGTCAGCGCCAACAGGGCTGCGTTTGAGAGCTTGTGAATTATATTTAATAATGAGTGACTTTATCCCATCCTGATGTAAGGGTCGAATCTGATAGGTATCAACGTTTACAAACGATAAATTGCATTATATAATGGCCCAATTATTCCAACGTTTGCGTAATGAAGTGGAAAACAAAAAAGAATTTTTATATCTATAACAAGGTATCTTCCATAAATAATTATATAATATACATATGTATGTACATATGAATAGTGTAGGACTATATCTAAGTTGACACCACTATACTAACCATATGATACCTTTATTTATTAAACATTTTGAAGAATTAGTAATTTAGTAATATCGTTAATAAGATGTCTTAATAATCCATAGCTTTGACCTATAACCATGTTATTTTCGACTGTTATGTATAGTAGTCTATACTTAAGAAGGTCACAAAATTACCCTATCAAACTATATGGAAAATCGAAATACCGTGTTAGCCGTAGGATGCCCACGTTCACAACAACTACGTCAACTGAGGAGGACTAAATTACGAAATAAATATATTTGAAGAGAAATAATATAATATCTAAAAACATATTTCATTGGAAATATGGTATATAATCAATGATATTTTTACTCAACAACGTGTAATGACTATTAAAATTACTCGTATCCCCAATATAAGCTTGATGTTTGTACAAATAATAGAATTCTAACACACATGACAGTGGAGACGTGATATTGGTGCCGATCCTATCCACTATCCCCGCTCCTTCAGCTAATAGATTCATTTGTATTCAGGTTGCAAGTGGGCACTGTAACGAACATCCAGGGAGCTGACGTTCAGGATACAATTACCAGTGTTAATATTTACCATCTGACGCCAACGACTAATTGCTGTGGCTGCATCCTAACGGGTCCTTACCTTGAACAAGGTGCTATTGTTATGTGAATGCTCTACTAAATTAGTTTGTCTTATTTACATTAGCCAACTCAAAATAATTCTTACCGAACGATAAGTATTGCTCTTATAAATTTTTTATATGATAAATTTGCACTAAAATTATATGAAAGTAAATTGAGTTACTTTTATAAAAAAGTATCATGCGGCTACGGTTGGCAATATATTGTCGTGGTCATTGTATGGTGTGTGCCTTCCATTGGTATTAAAAATTTCGGTCATATTATACCATTAATATTAAAAACTGCTACCATGTGAAAAGGACGTTAATTTTTATATGCATTTTAAAATGACTGGAATAAATAAATCAGTATTTAAAATTCAAGAATTCATTAGTGACGCCATTTTTTATGAAAAAAATACAAAACGGAACGCTTTGCAGGGACATGCCTAACAAAAAATTGGGCAAAAGCCAAGCTTTGACATTTAAAGTTTTACTGTCGGAAACAAACCAAAAGCAAAATGGCTTCAGTAATGTTGTATAATGTTGTCTTTGTATTACTCAAATCGTTAAAAAAAACATATAAAAATATCAACTAGGTCTCTTTTCTATTTATTACAAATCAAAACTGAAAATGAAAGATTTCTTTCGGCATTTTAACATTTTTCTATGTATACATATATTATCAGAAGATATATATATATATATGGATATCAGATGAGTTTATAAAGTTATACTGAAAATTATAAAAGCTATTCATTGTGTTAAGGATCAATCTGAGGTATTGCATAATCTGATTAGTTAAGTAGGACGCATCTTAGTCTAATGTCTATCTACACACAGGCTTGGGAAGATTATCTGGACTGAAACAACACACTAGCTCTGTGATGGCGATACTAGTTGTATATTAATTTGTGTTTGACACTTCAATTAAAGTGATCTTTATGGACAAACGAAGATAGTAAATTAAAATGATTAGGAGTGTAAGAGTGAGTAAAAACCAGATCTTCTGGTAGTAAGAGCTAAATGAGTTTTGTATTGAACAGTCTCCTAGTTGCGAATCCCATTCAGCATCACGTCTTCACAATCGTAAGGTTAAATTATTTTTATAATTTCGTACTTAAAGTAAATAGCAAAATTATATTATTATGAGAATTCTAATAGGGTACAACAAAACAAATTCATTACTGATACTTATTATAAATACCACATAGTTAATCATTAGTTAAAATAACCTAATCAATGCCGAACTGCAAGCGGTTAATGGTTGATATAATAGTTTTCCCGTTATCCAACAAAAACAACAAACAGCGATCTGTGGATTTAATTTGTTAAATTTCTGTCTAATATTATTCTATTGATTTACCTTATAATGACGTATATGTAGGCAAAATGATTTCATTGGTATAATATTGTGACCCATTTTGCCGTTGTAGCGAAGTCATTGACCCAATAGACTATTATATTTTATTGCTTGAGGCATGTTTTCAAACTCGCGACTATATTCGCTCATTAATTGCTTAACTACAATTGATTTTCTAAACTAAAACAATAATAATTTAATAACTATTATAATTTTCTTAATGCACTCTTTTTACTATATAAGTATTTGTATTATATTCTTTTGATATTTACAATAAATATTTATATGAGTATTAGATAATAAATGATTATCCTTAAAAAGCTTTACAGATCAAAAATTTTAAATAGAAGATGCGTATTTACAATAAATAATTTTTTTTAATTAATAATTTACAAAAGAAGTATCTAATTTCGAAACAAACAAAACATGTAACAATTTTTTAGAGATAGTTTTTAATGTTTATGTTATCTTTATTCCTGAAAACAGTATTTATAAATCAAGATTAAAATACCAAACCTATTTACGGATAACAATTTCGCTTTTAATTAATACCAAATCACTGTAATTAAACCAAACCTCTAAAATAATTATGTTACAACATTCTATTCTCAGATATGGATTATTTTATCTATATCCATATATTACTTAAATATATTTTAACACTTACTGTTAATGATTCCATGTCTCTTTAAAATAAAATAATGAAAATTTACTAACTAGTTTTTCAATAACAAGATTATATTAGGTCTTTTAAATTGTTGATAAAATTCAGCGCTGAAATATTCAATTCATCATGTCAAGACGAATTCAAATACTTTGAGTTCCAAGAAAATATACGGCTACCATTAATTTACTTAAATATAAAGCTTCCTTTATAAAATGATGACACTAATTGAGGATTATTTCTTATTTCTCAAAAAAAAAACAACTTGTTAACAAAGTAAGGAAACCCATAACTTGCCTTGTAAAATTATAATTGTTCCCGTTTCTTAAGCTTCTCCTTTATAATTGAGAATCAAAATCTTGAATGAAAAATTCTCAATTTAATCTCTTAATAAATTTAGAATACAATTTTAATATCTAAAGTTTAAATAAAATAAAATAAACTTGTTTGATATCATATCATTTCTAAGTATTCCACAGTTTATTTAAGAAGGTTAATCCAATTACTTAAAAATAATTTACATCAAAGCTTAGACTAAAGATAACTTTATATTAGTAAAGATATAATTTATATTAAGAAAACTTAACATACTCTAAAATACAAAACTAATTACCGTGGTTTTATAATATATTTCAGCGGTAGTGACACTGAGATAGATCTAAAGCACCCATTCGCTCCTCTCGTTAAATTTTCACATGCACTTGACGGGCCGACCTGGCTTACGTTAATTATGAAATCTCATTTGAGAACGAACCTACACGTTTGAGTAATAGCTTCTGAAATGAAAACTTTTTGTCGGGAATATAAATTTTACATAACGAATTCGTTCGTTAACATGCAATTAAATTCCACTTTTATATCTTTTTATTGTATATCTTTATATGAAAATTATTGTATTCTTTTTTATAAAAATGTTCTAAAGAATGTTAGCTGTTCGATGCTTATATTTAAAGTCTACACGCGTAATTGAACATATTTCAAAGACCTTACATGTAACTATTATGTAACCCGCCTTAAAGATTTAGTCCCGTACTGTAAGAAGCTTATACCTTTAGCACTGAGGTAATTTTATTAAAGTATAGAGCGTGAACTACAAAGAACCAAGCCATTATTTAAATGCGGAATTTAATATCGTTGACGTAGCCGGAACCGTGATATTACACCATATTTTATTTACGTCCGGTCAAGGACATATTATTTTGTATTGAAGACGTATAACTTTAGTTGGCTGCGGATCCCTTGCAGAAGTGACAAATGTTACGTGATATCTGAGAAAAGATGTCCGTGGGTCAGATATTTTTCAATTTCATGAATCTGCTTCTGCTAAATATATTCGAGGCTTTTCCGGGACTTTTTGTCATAAAACTGCTATCATAAAAATTGAAAATATTTCACTACGATTTCACTTGAACGAATGTATATTTGTATTTCTATTTTATAAAAGAAATGAAGACTTTCTTATAGATGTTTTGAAATATTTAAAAAAATTATTGATTTATGAAATTCAAGTATTAGGCGGTGTAGGTAAAGAAATAATAAAAATATAAGTATCCTCAGACAATTTCACATACACACATCATGAAATAAAATATTTTTTATTTATTTAGTATGAACAAATATTTATTCCATTACAATTATTTTTCGTAAAAATACAGATTATATATAAACGTAATCTAGTTTGAACAATATTAAATGACACAAATATTGCTATTGCAATGTTGCTATTAGCTATAAAAACAAGTTAAGTAATACATATATCAATTTATGTTTTGTATGGAAAATTTTATCGTTTGTACGCAACTCTGCTGATATTTATGAACGTTTTCCAATCTAATAAAAATTCAACCATTAAGAGAACATCATTTGTACCCGTATAAATCACAAAAGCAATGTTACACGTAAATGTATGTCACTTATTGGAGGCATAAATAAAATTCAATACGGAATGCTAAAATGTTCGCGAAAAACACGTAAAATATTACGCCCGTGTTCCGTTAATATTTCTTCGTTTATGTTAATGTGGTACAAAATCCGGGCTTAAATCATATTTTAGACTTAATTAGTTGGATATTTTGTTTTAAATCAAAAGAAACTTTGATTTATTAACATGTATATATATATATATATATGTATATATATTCTTCTTCTTCTCAGTCGGTGTCACTCTTGACAGAGTGGTCGTGGTCATCCGTTTGAGTAGTGGTGGCTCGCTTGACAATTCGACGCCTTTCTTCTCTAACCGATGCCTTCCTGGCGCACAAGTTTACAGGAGCTTTTGTCGAGGTTATACCTTCAGGATGACTTTCTTGGGAGATTAGTGTCGTGGTTTCCCCTTGCCTTCCACACCGCAGTACTATTCGGTAGAACCGGCATCTATCACTTTTCAGAAGATGCTACTGCCCATCTACTGAATCGCTCTTTCTGAGGAGATTATTTCTCTCACAGCCCGCGGTGGCTGGTGGCAAACTTTTAGAGGTGATTTAAACCTCAAGGCTTTTGAAGCCTCGTACGATATCTAGCAGGGAGCACCACGGCAGCCCTTTGGTCACCGCCACCAATGTACGGCGCGTGCAGGTAAGGATAACAGTTGGGTCGGATAAGATGTTGAGTCCGTTCTCCCCTTACTCCCATTTACATATATATATATATTTCTAATTCTTATTATATTATTTTATTAACAAAAATTAGTTGTTATAACAAAATATTTTATCGAAACAAATAATAAAGTGTAACTGTATACTGTTTTTTATAATTTTATACGGATAAAAGGCTACATTTACAGAAACGTTTAATTCATTATGAATTGTAAGCGTTTTATTTTATGTTCGTAACAACCAGACATTAATGCTATCACGCTTAAATAAATTGAAACATTCAAAGCAATATTGAATAAATGGTGATTTTTTTATTCCATATGCAGCAAAAGTGTCACGGAGGAAATTGTACAGTTGTAAAATATAGCGCACAGCTGCAACGGCTAATGAACTCGCTTCGTGATAGTAATATTCTTCATTGCGTAGGAAATTCAAAATTTATTAACATATGATATTATTTAATAATTAAATTAGCATTTAAAGATTTAGTCGTGAAGATTTAACTGATACTTTTTAAAAGTAAGTAAGTATATATTTTCACGAAGAGTGCTTTTATGAATTCCACATTACATTTAGAGAATGGTTTAAAAGCGTTTATTTGTACTGATCTTATGATGTTATTATATTTATTATTTCCATCCACATAGTTCAAATTTCTTATTAAAAGTAAAACTACATCATTATCATCATCATCAACCTATCAGAGCCCACTGCTGAGCAAAGGCCTCTGTTTCTCACAGGGAGAAGGTTTGAGCATTAATCACCACGCTTGCTCAAGACGGGTTGGTGATTTCAAACTTACAATTGTGATGTTATAAGTCAACATTTCCTCACGATGTTTGCCTTCACCGTCTGTCAGTGGTGTCTAAATAATCTTAGAAAGTACATATGACTTGGAAAAATCACATTGGTACTTACCAGGATCGAACCCACGCCCTAGTGCACAAGAGTATATTTAAATACAATTAAATAAAATAAAAAACTATATAAATACAATTAAGTATTCGCCATAGGTCTCAAATCGTGGTATGACTATGAGAGTTTTGTATGTATATATTTTTTATTATTACAAATAGCTCGTATCTAACAACTATACGACGTAGCATAAAGTTATTAAAGTTTTAAGAAACACTGATGTTTTAAGCACTACCTGTTCACTGATGTGTGTTTTCTAGCACATTCAGAAACTTTGTTAATATATCCAATAACATAGACAAATTAAGAAAACAAAGAGATGAGTCAGCTAGTATATATGGATTACATTGATAGGATAAATGGATATAAAAATAACTGAGAGCGATAAATCCTCTGATGACAAAAATTGTTCAGAGTTAGAAATATTAAGGCTGATAGAAAAATTATTCCCAGACAGTCAATGACCTTCGAAGTCTCACACTAAGAACCAAAAACCAATATTATTATTTACTTCAAGGGATTTATGAAAGATAACTTTAAAATATTATTTTAGACTATTTGCGTGAAATGCAAATAAACAATTTCATACTGATTTTATGACACAATGAAATTGACAATATATTCAAAAGTTGTAGTAAGTTTACAAAACAATCAACAAAGTGCTCGTTGTATATCGGATGTAGATGCGATACTCCGTTATCGTTTTAAAGCAAAAAGGTCGAAAAATCGCGGCAATGCAAGCAAAATCTTTTGAGCTCAGCTTCAATTCGGACACAAAAGTTCCACCCGCCGAGATCAACAATACGTACGTAGAAAGATTAATCGACCATAGAATCCCCTTAAGCTGGTAAAAACAATTTTTCATCTTTATCAAAACTTTTGTATGGCAACATTGCGGTATTGTGTATTCAATCACGAAATCTAATATGTAAAGTTCTGTTCTTTATAATAAAACTGTAGATAATATTATATTCATTTGATTGAACAAAAAGCCGCATAGAGTTCATTGAATCAGATATTACTTTTGTACATATATAGTTCAAATATACATACCACTATTATTATAAATACACTAAGGGTATAATTTCATTTATATTTAAACTAAGTATATAATATTTAGATTCATAGTAAATGTAAAAGTGTCGGAAAATATAACCTAAAGCCACTATAAAATTAAACTTTAGCTATAAAAGTAACAAAAGTAACGCCTGGTTGTAATATTCAGTAATAGATCTAGGCATTACGAAAATTGATAAAGTTATAACAACAACCAACTAACAGCTGGTTTTAGTAGTAAATGTTGTAATATATGTAGTATAAAACATAAATAGCACTTAATTTGCTTCATATATTTTAAGAGACTAATCATGAAGATTGCAAACTTTTATGAGCATACAAAAGTTTATCTTTATAAAAGATTGTTTAGTAAGGTGAAAACAAAATACGTAACGTCGTCTATTCATAACAAGTTTTTTTCTAAAAACACACTAAGCTCGTTTTTCCAATATAGCGAAATGAAAGAAATAAGGATAGATACTTTTGATATATTGGTTGAAGTTTAAGATGTTGCCCGTTTAGATAAGGCCGGGGTGACATCCCTATGTGATCAAAGTTCGGCAGTGTCCTCTCAGGTTTAATTCAATTTGGAATTCCGCCAGTTTTCGAATTTGCTGCATCGTGCCCTGTAAATAATAGAGTAGTTTAGTCATATTGGAGTCTGTTACAGTTTTAGTTCAACAAAAAAATGTTCGTAGTTGAGCTGTTTCGTTTTTGTAAATACTTAAAGCTTTTATAGAGAATTACGTTCTGTGTATAGTTACTAACAGATTAATTATAATTATTGATAATACTAATATTGAAGAAGATTTCTTGAATAATATCTAGTGTATTGTGAAATACGGTAACAAGATCCTGCGAATGGTAATGGGTTAGATTGAATTAATTCAATCTCCAATTCAGCCATGTTACAATCATTACAGCATCAATTCAACAACGACATAAGCTGAAGGTATTCACGTGTCTGGTAACAATTTCTGTTAAAGATATAAATACCGTTTAAAAACCCAGCAATTTTATTATAAAATTCATAAGGAATCAAATGTAAAAAAATAGTAGTTCTTTTTGAAATTTTCGTAACTTAAATGTTCATATAAAAACATAAATGAGCTTGTTTATTATTCCAGATTGGTAAAATACAGCCATGGTATAACCAGTCAGCTTAATTAGAGATGCATAAAGTAAACTTAGCTGTTTTTATAATTGTTTTGTAGATGGAAAAAGCCTGTTTGAACTAGCTGTTTAGTTATTCGGTCACGATTTTACGAAATAGGCGACGCAAAAATCAACTTAATTAAAAAAGTAGAATATTTGACTTTGCAACTCTTTTTGGCGTGTATATTTTATATATAACATGAAATAAGGTTCTGATTATGCTATGTAAATAAAAATATATGTTTTTTTGACAGTTTTATTCAATATAAATTGATGTTTGGATTTTTTAATAGTTATAAAATCTATGTTTTTTTAATAAAGTAAAAAATGACAAATATTCTTATGATTTTAGCATTATTCTGCCATCGCTGAACAATTATAGCTATCCCTAGGATTGTTCTGGGAACCTAAAAAATACATTTAAATAACCCCCTAAATATAAAATTTCAAAATCAATTATTATCAGACTGTAATTAAAATTATGTTTATACTATCGGTATTTAAAGTGTCCGGCCAAAAATTCTGCCGTAAGAAGACGTCTGGCAGTATCTATTTTAATTTTTTTACAACATAAGTTAATCTCAGACCTCAGACTATAAGTAAAGTGAGTACAACTTTTACTTTACTGTAGCACCTGGTATCTAAGAATTGTCCGTCAGTATAAGCTAACAGATATGTACACGCTTACCGTACACCCTAAAACTATTATATGTATTTTATCTGTCTGAATATAAGTAAGGTCCAGGGAACCTGGGATCTTGGGCTACAAGTATTTCTAATTTGACGAATCAGTTTCTGTTAGAATTTATAATTAATTTATTTGATATTATATTTGTGTTTCATAGAAATGCAAAATTGAAGCTACAAAATGACAAGCTATAAAATAATATGAAGCCAAATTTTATTCAAACAATCATTTTCAAGGTAATAACCTTAACACGTCATTATATTCTGTGCAACATTATCACTCACTCGGAGTTTAGTACGATTAATAAGAGTCAGGAGTCCCAATAGAGGCTATTTTTAATTTATATAAAAAATTGAGGCACAATTAAACTAATTTCATGTTTTTTTTCTCGAGACATTTTTCTTATCTCATCTTAATATAATAATATCTCCGTAATACGATAGTAAGGAGAACATGAATATAGTTGTATTATAAGCTAGCTTTACATATTTGGTCAAACATGTTACTTGTTTATAAACGCAAACTCCAGAGTCTAGATCTGTGTGTAAAACGTAACATCTGTGCCTGGTCACGATTGCAGGCTATCTATTTGTTTTGGTTTTGCGACTAAGTTTACTTAACCAAGTCTGCAAGTAATGTTCACAAAGTTACTAGTACTACTACTGCAGTTTACAAGTTTTATTGTAGTATAATATAACCTTTGTAGGATACAGCTTTGGGTGTGTTCTCATCATTTATAATAGAAAACTATATAGAGGTACACATAAGTTAAATTAAAAGTTTATGTTCATTTTATAGCACAGAATTATGAAAATATGAAACTATGGTCAGAACCGTAATACATCATTCTTAAATTTTTTGTATCGCATATCTGTAGATAAAAAAAAATAGAAAAGGCTTCCTTTACAATTGCATATTATTTTTCCTAATTCGAAATAAGCGTCATCCCTTCATTTAGGTATTTCAAGTCTTTTATCTTAAAAATAAAACAGTATAAAAAAAAGTCTTGTTCCTAGCATGATTTAGGAGATATTTCTACCTACAGCCTCTTGACCAAAGAAGACCTTTAAAACATCAAGATATAAAGAATAAAGCAACTAAATACTTATTCAAATCTATAGTAAAATAATTAATTTTACAATAGTATCCCACAGTAAAAAAGTTTGTATTCATCCTACATTTCATGTAAGTTACAGGAAGGGCAAAAAATTACAAAGGCTTTGTCATTTTCAAGGCTCGAAAATCCTTGACCGTATCAAAGCATTAATCATTCCATTGACCCGAATCACTTTCACGTTAAGTGGCGATGTGACCATAACAGCAACCACACGTCCCTAATTTAGACGAAAATACAAACAAATTTTACTATATCAAAACTCTAGCAAATAAATTCAGAAACGTATTCAGCAAAATTTAATGGAAGTAGGAACATAAATTTACTTTTCCACTTAAATTTGTATAATATTGTTTGAGTGTTCAATTATTTTTTTCCTATAAGTCAATACTTTTCTAGGACTAATAATGAATTAAATCCCACATTTTCTCTCAAACAAAAACTCTTTGGATGTGCTAAGAGTGAATAAAGTTGATATTCTGTCAAGTACTTTATGATAATCGATTTAATAGTTTAAAACATGTACAAGGACAGATCGATGTTTGAATACCTTTTTCGAAATTAATTCTTTATTTTCCTTTTTTCACATCAATAGAAATAAAGCTAAATAAGAAATAAAATTTCTTATTTCATGATTGAATAGGGTAATACCTACTACATCAAAATTAATAAAGTGTCTTCACAAAGTGACAAGTCCTTTAGAACTAAGAAATATTCCGTTATATTTACCACAGCCAAAGAATCTTAATACCATCTCAGAATTATTTATAAATATCTTGCTAACCCTTAGTAGTTCAAAAGCCCAAAATATCTATCATTCAACAGATCAGTTTCAAATGAAACTGTTGTTTTCCCCTTGTTGTGATTTAAGAATATAAACATCCATATAAAAGCAAAGTTGGTAGCGACTGTGTATACATATTATATCATTAAACTTATCTATAAAAATATTTTAGCTAGAATAAAAAACCTTAGTTATAATCATTAATTACTTAATCTCAACGGCAATGTAACAGATTTTCTGCTTATCCTTTCTATTGCCACAAGTGCTTCAACTAGTCTTCTAATTTCAATAATTAAGGCACATAATATGGACATATACATATACATGTTTGGCACAAAATTAAAGAAACCAAAGGAGAACTCTTAATTCTAAGGGTTCAAATTTAAATCAAAATCTTTGGACTAATCTTACTTAAATAGTTACTTCCAGACTAAAATCAATACCCGGTTATAAAGTCTTAAAAAATAGGATTAATTTAATAAAGTTATTGCATCTCCTGCAAACTTCGATATATTCTATGTACAATATATGCAATCTATACATATAATAAAATTATAGAAAAGTGCTGTCTGTACATTGAAAATAAAAATAAAAATATAGCAGGGGTTATTGTTATGTCGATGTCAAACCCAAAAATGTAATTAACTTTTTTTTGTCTGTTTGTGTGTTTGTCTGTTCACGCTAATCTCAGAAACGGCTGATCCAAGTTGGATGCGGTTTTCACGAATATATTGTGGTATGCTTCAGTTATGCTTTAGTGTTTGTTTCATGTCAATCGGTTCATAAATAAAAAAGTTATGTCAAATTAAAGAACTGAAGAACTGCGTTCAATATTCGACCGGGTGTGTCAATTATATGTGGTTCTGTCCCATGTTAGCAATCCCAGCAGCCTGTATGCTTTCACCCCCGATGGCCATACGTCTAATAATGTAAATAGAGAAGCATTACAGTAAAGTAGGTTTTTTAGCTACCCAAAATGACTATGATTATGATCCAAAATAAAAATAAGTATATTTAAAAAAAAAACGCTGCTCATAGTCACTATTCCACGCGAACGAAGTCGCGGTCACAGCTAGTAAAGTAAATACATATAGATTTTTTTTAATACATATATATATTTTTTATCCCCAACCTATCTAATATTATGATTATCTAATAGAATGGGAAACTTTTCCGGGCTTCAATCTATCATATCCCTTCTGATAGTTATATCGTAAGATAATAAAGAAAGTTGCTGTTTCAAGGAAAGAAAGGAATTGTTTAGTTATCAATTATAATTTGAAAAACCTTTGAAGACTTTAAGGTATAAAAGGTAGATAAAAATATGTATAACAAATAAACACGATCAAATGTAAAAAACCATTAATGTCTATTGTACATTTTTAATAGAAGCCTAGTAAAAATATCTTTTAAGTATGTATTGTAATAAAACACTTGATTTAATAAATGCTTTAAAAAATTATTAATGGTTTTAAGCTAGCCTAAAATATTTTAATGTATCGATAAAAGATTAAGATTACAGAAAAAGTAATAATTTGCATTAATACATCTTAAAATAAATATTTTATGTTTAACATCAACTCATTCTTTATAGTGATCTTTTGTTTTAAATGCAATAAAATATGTTTATTACAAGGGCTAATAATTCTTTATCGCAGTAAAAAGCGGTTAAATATCAATAGTTGATGCAAAAGTAAACTTTTACAATGTATTTCTTTCCTTCCCATGAATAATAAAATATTTGAATTTTAAATATCGGGAAAAAATATTATGATATTATTAAAACATTTCATATTAATCAAAATAATTCATCCAATTAAGTGATATATTTATAAGTAAATGGCAAATGACTTGTCCGTCATCCGATTCCCTGCAAATTAAAGCGAACCACACGCTAATTAAACAGATGGGCTGAATATACCCGAAATAATTCGAACCGGTAATGTTAGCTGACAGTTATCCATTCCGTTTTGGAAGGCCGACGGATGACAAATGAAATTAGCACTCCGCTTTGACCGCTATTTGACGGAAAAATCGATGTGTGTATCATTAGGTCGTTACTATTGTGAACGACGTGACATAAATGAGACAAGGAAAATTATATCCTGTCTTGCGATCGTTAATATCTCTGGAGAAACGATAAAATTATATAGATCAATAAGCTGACCGGGCGAAGATTGAATTACCAATATACAAGACCTCCGATAAATAGAATCAATTCAGAAGTAAGACTGAGGTTTTAAAAATTTTTCGGAACAATGGAAAACTAATAAAATTTATATTGGTTTTTAAGTTTTTGAAAGAATAGAATCGTCAGCTATAGATTTATAGTTTCAGCTATACTTGAGAATACCAAATTACTTGTAAACAATATATGCTATAGTATTGTCTTCAATGTTATTAGTTTACATTTTTGTTTTAGGTAAAGAACGAAGACAAAATAATTTAAGTACCGGCACTAATTTATCGTTGTAGTACAAAGGATTTTTTTCAAAACCTATGACTTTTTTCTTGTCTGGAATTATTAAATTTTGAACACCGTCTTTGCAAAAAGTGACATATATTTATAGGTTATATTTACTGAGTGATTAGAAAGTCACTGGGTGATTGCTGTTGTTAAGACTTTATTATTTCTTGTAATGGTATTGCTTATGTGACTTTTTTGTAATGAAATTATGGTTATATACAAAAAAAATATTTAAAAAATTAAACAATTCTGCAACGAGATCTATATATTCAGTATAATAATAAAATTGTGTGATCAGAAGGATTGATATAAAACCACTGGGACATTGTTGGGGTTTACTTTGTCACAGTGATTTATGAACGCTACATGTCTCTGCATCTAACCAGACAACTGTTATCGAAGTTACTTGAAGAATTTAAGTATTTTTTATTTTTAAATATAGTTTAATTTAGTATGAGTAACATATACACTAATATATTACAATGTTGGTGAAAAACATAAAAAACTTATATAAATATACGTGCAAGAAAAACAATACGAAATATTTAACTTTGTGTTATATAATTTACTACACAATCAAAAATTTCGATTGTATAAAATTCGTTTATATAAAATACATACGTATTAAGGAATTCTGTTTAGAATAAACAATTAATGTAAATATCAAAATGTAAATGTCTCCATAAAGCTTATACCTCTAGGGATAAAGTCAATGTCTCGCGGACTGATGTGATAGATTAATGAAGCTGAAAGACTATGATCAATCACGGATTTCTTCGGTAATGTCTCTGAAACCAAAACAACGAATAAAGTATAAGTAATGAGCCTATCAAACAAATAACTTCAAAGAGGAAAGCATAATAATATTAAACGAAATTGACATTGACTGATAGTGATTAAATTGAAGATTTATTTAAGTATCTGTCAACGTATTTTTACGTATAGGAAATGTTGATCTACTTGAATTAAGACTTAGTTCCTGAGAAGGTTTAAGCCTGCTGCTTTCGGGACATAACAGAGTCTTTGCCAATTTAACCATTATGAACATGATCTCAATTCTATCTAGTGGAGCTAATTTAGTCCTGTTCATTAAGACGGTGATATCATATCTCTGGCTTTCATAAGAATTTCATCAGAACTTTATAGATAATTTTCATTTCTTCAAATAGGTGTTTGGTTTTTGGTTTTTATTTTAGAGACTCTTAATCAAAATGAAAACAACTATATACGGATACAGATGAAAACAATTATATAGAATCCTATATACTAACGGTAATATAATCTTTCAAAGTTAATTTATCCTAAAATAAATCATCTAACCACCTAAACTATTTTTCTGTATCCGTATTCATTATTTTTATTCTTTATTCAACCACTTTTACAGGATGTTTTCAATTTGCTTTAGATGTTTTTTTCCTATTTTGTTCCGATCGTTCAATGGATCGTATCTAGTTAGATCAAGTACACTTTATAAAAATAGAATTGGCTATTCGTATGAAATCTATTATACCTATAAAAAATTAAAACGAACTTTATTGTGTAAGTCTTGATGTATAAATACGTAGAAAATAGGAACAGTTTTCCTTTCCATTATTATTTTATATCGACTGTTATTATTATATTAAACTTATTTGCTTTTTCTGAAATCACACAAAAAAGGCTTCTTTTGTTTGCTTTTAAAACATCGTAGGGAACTTAATGACGGGAGTTAAGTTTCTGCCTTATTTACGTAGAAATATTAATACAGTTAAAGACTTACAATGAAGAAAACGACATATTAAGGTAAACCTAAATTAATTCTTATCGAAGCTATATTCAATAATTAATTTGTATTCATGATGTAATGCTCTTAATATTCAACCAGTTTCCGAGTGCCAATTTAATGAAATACATTGATCATTGTAATAAAACAAACTATTCAATCCACACTGATTGAATCATTGAAACCACCGTACGAAGTTCAAGTAAAATTTTCTATGTATATAGTAACTTGAGATAAATATAGAATGAAACTTTGCCACAAAGTATTTTCCAATATTTTAACATACTTTTTACTTCTATTATGTTATATTCCTAAATAAATATGAATAGAAATCAATTGAAATTCTGTTTTTATATTTTTTTTTATTTAACTTAAAGCAAGTTTTTTTCAGAGTAAATGAATAAGGGTAATGAAAACATTTTTTTTACAGATGCACTTCTGAAACCAAATTACCTTAAGTATTGAAAGCAAACCATCTCTTTATAACAATGATTAAAATCTACTTCAAAAACAATTACAATTATTGATTAAGCATAACATTAACTCTTTCCGGTAACTAATGAGTTTAGTACTTTTTATGGTTCTTTCTGTAATAATCTTGACTTAATTCTGTTTGTTTTATTACAATATTTCAAAAACAACTATTTAAGATGCATTAACTATCTTAACTTGCAGTATAATCTTGTGTTTATTATTATTGTTATTGTAACCCCAATGTATTTAGCAAGTTAACTTTGAAGCTCTGTTACTATTAACCAATTCGTGTTCTATGAGGGGAACTACAAACTCACTTGGGGTTTATGCGCCGTGCCGTTAAATTTTCCACCCAAAGTCATGTTTTCGTAATGCGTTTTTAATGTTCTCGTGTTTCTATAAATCACCATGGTAACCCCTGGCCCAGATTGCTTTAATGGCTTATTAAATTAGTTTATAAATCTGTACGTCATGACGTGAGTATAAAATATTTTATATCGCTTCAATTATAACGACCTTTGAGAAGAACTTAGAAATACGAATATTAAAATATGGTAATTAAGTTTCTGCTGGTAATTTCAAAACTGTATTTTTATGGGTTTAATATTTATATTTTCTTAGATCATTAAATATAAATTTACTCGTGAACAATACTTAATATTATTTATTTACCTCTCATTGCCAATCATCATATAATGATATTCAATTTTTTTTTTGCCAGTCTATGATCTTATCGTTGCAAAGTGTTCCGAACCTTACACCAGGACACATTATATTGGATTTTGTAGAAAGAAGATAAAATATTCATTATGATGAATCTGCTTAAAAATAAGTAAAAACATTTCATAAGACTTGCAATCGGATATATAACTTATACAAAACTTTACAGACGTTGAAAGATTTATATCAAAAGTATTATCAAATGGCAGCTACTAAGAAGCGATCGTTTTAAAATATGGAAGAAAGTTGAATAGTACTGCGACAGTTTTCGGGCTTGCATCGAGAGATACAACTTCGAAATTGAATCACGTATACGTTTTAAAAGTTAAGCGGTTACGTTTCCTGAAACCTTTTTATGTAGCGCTGGCACGTGATTTCTTTAGAGAGATATGCGGATTCTGATATCTTTTTTGTATTAAAACGTTCCATTTAGCCACGAAAACCGAGTGTGAAATGCTAAAAAACGTTGCGATAATCCAATATTATCGCATTTAAGCTGGCACATGCTATAAGAGTAAAGACATTTGTGATATAGAACAGACAAAATTGCCTTTAACATATGATAACGTATTAACATATGCGTACATTTCAATGAATAAAGAATCTTGTAACAGAGGAACACAATTATTATATAAAAATAAACGATATCAAAGATTGAAAGTTATTTTTGTTAGAGATAATAATCAATATTGTTTCAAATGGCATAAAATATAAATGGATATGAATTTACAAATGGAACTCAACATTTTCTGCGTATAATTTAATTTGGACCGACTCCAGCCTTCACGAACAAATAATTTAAAAGGCAGGAAAGTTAAGGCTGAAATAAAATATTATAACGAGTTTTATGGAGCTCACTTATTTTGAATGATAGCAGAGCTTAACCACTTACAACATTAATTTCCTTTATGAATTACCTCAATTTTGTGGCTTTGAAGCCAGCAGATACGGATTTCTAAAAATCTGATGAATCTTAAAATACTTAATATTGTAAATTAGGTATCAAAATAACTCCAAACAAAAATTCCTAAACAATGCAAAACCTAAAGGAAAAAGTGTTGAACATTTTGTCCAGGAAGCTAGCATAAAAACTGGGAGAACGAGCAAGCAGAAAATAACACAGCACGAGAACACACATTGTCAGCACTTCTTGACAGCAGATACAGTGCCGCTAAAATTCCCAACAAACTACAAAATTTACGATAAACTCAGCGCAACTAAGCAACGGGAATGGCAAACATTTTTTATGATGCATTTTTTAACTAGACCGTATATCAAAAAGTGTGATGCTGGTCAAAAACAAGCGATGAAGTAAAATCTGCATGATTGCTTTTGTTTTTTCATCATGATATGGTAAGTTACCAAAAAATATGTCATCCAAATAACATACAATCCACCAAATACCAAATTATTTATGTAAAATGTTTTCTAGTGATTTGTTGAAATAAGTATAATGTTAGATTCGTGTATATTTAACCTGACCCACAGATAATTACACGGATAACCCAATAGCTGGGAAAGAAAATTCTTAAAATAATGTGGGGTCATTAGCCTAATGCGGTAACGGTTGCTTATTTCTTTATTTCTTGGGGGCAATTTCTAGATGTTCAGCCATCAGTTAGTTTAATTTGATTTTACTTTTGCACTTACATAAAGAAAATTCTATTTAAGCATTTAAATTAGTAAAAGAGGAAAATATCGAAGATGAGAAATTATTACTGAATCTTATATTGTTGTTTTGTATTTACTTTCTAAGGTTCAATTTTAATTATCTCTAAAATGATATTCTTCGTAACATTATTTTCTTTCCTTTCTTTTTGAAACACCTACTCCACGATGCATATGTGCGAACATTAGCGCCGGCGCACAAACAGACACTTGGACGGGTTATGAATATTTAAATTTTATTAACAATATACACTATACACCAGCATATTTCTCTCGAAATGTACATGTCAACTGCAGCTAAAATCAAATTTTCAGGATGTCCGATGTTGGAAGTAGCTAGAGGCGGCAATTCCTGTGTCGGCTGACCGCCGTCCGCCGAGATATAGGATTTGATACAAACTACGGAAATTGATTTCAAGAGTTCTCTCAAATGCAATATCGGCTGTCATTATATACTGTTACTCACATGATGTAAATTTTCTTTACTTAATAATGGCTCCAACTTCTTGAGCTTGATAAAATTTAATAAATTTCATTAACAATAAGATTATTTTCTTTTGTAATTGTCAAAACCACACAAAACAATTAATAACTTAGTAAGTTATGTGGGAATCGCAAGGTAATATAAATATAGCATATTTATAGTTTTACAAATAAATATTTTTCATATTTTTTCCTAATAAATATACTGCTCTTAAAGTGTCAAAAGATAAATATATAATGTAAGAGGTAAATTAAAAAGTATCCATTTAAATTAAAGGAAAAATGTTTGAGTGAAATATACAGTAAGTGTCAAGTTTTACAAGAACTTTATAATTTAGTTAACGTCCTAGAGTTATTTGGATGTATTTTATCCAATATCTCAAATATAATTATGTTACAAAAATATTTTCTTCCATTCATAAAACATATTGTAGATATATAAAACGACTGAAAAAGGCAATATGTTGGACGCACGTGTTTGCGAAACTGACGTTAAAAAAATAGACCTATCTCAAAGACTCCTTGTGAAAATCAATTCATAGTTTAACATAAGAGAACGTGATGCTGCTTTTTGTCACCCTTACACCATAAAGTACGTAATATGTATCTTGGTCTACTGGTTGGGGGAACATGAAACGTAGGCATCTGTCGCTTGTCCCGCTAAACGATCACGATCAAGGATCGCTTAGGAAGATTATGTGACATGACTTCGAGTAGTTGGAAGTAATATGTTAGGCGTAACTTAAGTGATAGAATGTGATAGTTCACTTCATAAGATATTAGAATTTTATACAATTAGTAGTACCGGCTAATAAACGTGTACAGTAAGATTTTAAAAAATCATCGAATACTCATTAAAATGTTTGTATTAGTAAATACTAGTTAATAAAATACCGAAAATAAACCAAATAAATAAATGGATTCCGAACAAGGGCCATTGCAATAAAAGTGGAGAATGAGTTAAAACCTTCCAGCTAACAGGCCATTTAGAAAGTCAACATTAAATTGTTGGAGATACTTTGCTTTCATTGTTTTGGGGCGTGTGGAGGGCTCTCTGAGCCCAGGAAATTGACAATGAAGGTAAAGTTTATCTTTCACCGTCAGCCGTTTGAGAGGCCACGACGTGACCCGGCTGCCTGATACCATTACAAGGCCCGTTCCTACAATAGAAAATTAAAAAGTGAATTTTTACATCCTCTGAGCCTACTCTATTGAGAAATCAATTTTACTTGAGCCGTGTTCACTTTTACAAGAATTTTATTCGTCGTTTTATGAATATCGATATAAACTGAATTCTTTTCAGGAGCTTTCTTTACAAATAATCGTTGGAAGCTTATAAAACTCTTGTACAGCGCAATTTCACACTTGCTTCGAATACTGAAAGTCATAAAATCTAAAAGTTAATCGCTGCCAACGTAATCTTTATTATAGTATTTAAACAACCTGTTATGTCAAGTCATTTTTATATTCATGATTCAGGCATGTAGATCTGGATCAATACTTAAAATAAAAATTTAACATAAAAAAATTATACAATTTTTTTATGTTAGAATATTCTATATTAAACATTTCGATCAAATTATTATTTTCTGAATTTGTAAATAAAATGAACAATAATAAAAAGTAGACATTTAATTTGTTCTCATAAAATTATGAATAAATAAATAAAAAACATTAGATCAATTGTGTTTTCACCTAAAATAAGTTAGTTTTTTTATTTTCATTTATTATATACAAATACAATTATAAATTAGTAAAGAGATATTTACTGCACAATAAATAGAAAAGCAAGCGACATTGATTCCAAAATCTATTAATAATCAAAATCGTCAAACTTTCTGTTTTTTCAAAGAGACTTCAGAGATTACAGTGGATTTTAGGAAACTAAAAGTTCCTTCCTCTCTCTCAATAAATCAGTAGAATAAACGCCTTTTAGTTTTAAGTACTGCCAGTAAAAGCTACCAAATTATTTTAAATCTATGAACTGAATGAAGACTGCTGAAATATTTTCAAAGAGCGTGAAATATTAAAAACAATTCATTAATAGGTAGATTTGTTATGTCTTAGTATTATTGTATCAATTCGATTTACAATATATACAAAGTCAAATTACAAAAAAAATGTGTTAAATTAGGGAAATTGTAAATAGCTAATTGGAGCTCTAAGTTTTTAATGGAACTTTGTTTAATTATAAGTTTTATATATCCCTTGAGGTAACTTTCCTGATTATTTCGGAAATCCATTACAACTTTGGACTTAATAAATAAACACACGACTTCACAAGACGTATAACAATAAATCATTATTATTTTGTTATAATAATAAAATATATATATAAAAAGATAACCTTAAATATTTAGGCACTGTTGAATTATTTTATATTCGTCTTTAAATTTTATTATTAAATTACGATTTCCTTCAACACATTATAAATTACAATTTAAAGATAATATTCTTCCTATTAAGTCAAGATTCCTTACTGCATATCCTAGTGAAATGAAAAGTGATGAATATATGAATATTAGTTCTTCTTTTAACATAATAACTTCAACCACTCGGCTTTATGGCATAGAATGACACCCTATGCACGTATTCGTAACGTTGCCTTAATGCCATAACTTTATTAGTTCGTATCCTTAGATATATAATTCTTCTGTGAGTGTATGTCACTGAACTTCTCTTAAGCAACTGGATCGATTTTGATGAAATTTTTTTTGTGTGGTCAAGGGAATCTGGGAATGGTTTAGATTCACAATTTTGTCCCCTGGACAATTATTTTTTAATTTATTAGTAGTTGTTGATACAAACGTTTTTTTTTTTGACATTACATTTGACAACTAATATATCAATCATTCTGTCGCACTTCAAATTACGGAGATTTATGGCTTTAATAGGTAAATTCTAAAAATAGAAATAAAAAAAAGTAACAGATATTTCTTTATTATAGGGCGATACGAAGTTCGCCGGGTCTTCTAGTATACTTATATAAACATACATTATTCGTTCTTAGGCGTTTAAAATAAGCCGTTGACAAAACCATTCCAGATCTTTTCTTATATGCCTAATATAAAGGGGTTTATATCTGACCTCTCAAGACTACTATTAAACTCGTTAGTTCTTGATCATCTAGACACCTTTGGTAGTTTCTGGCAAAAGTATCCGGCTAGCTTTCATAATACCAATCTCATTTCGTGCTTCTTAAACTCATACAAACATGCTTCAATGCATCCTTTTATGGGTCATATCTCTGTCATGTTAAGCTATTATTTTGATATATTTAACGTTAACAACATTGCTGTTTTTAGGTACTTATACTGCAAATGAGGTATTAAAACAGTGAAGTTGAGGACCAAATGAAATGCAGATCGTGCAATTCGACCACAGTGCAACAAGCCTGCAGAAATTCCAGAGTATGCGACGGTGATATTGCGAGTTCTACTTATTTTGAGAGGATAAGTTTATTCAAAAATATTATTCCAATTTCCCCTAGCGAATTTTTCAGGAAAGAATTTCACCAGTACTTATCTTGTTCTATTTTAGAAATAATTTGATTAGTCTTATCTCTGATAAGTCTTAGATGGTAAATATTCCTTGATTTTAATAGTTATAATATATGACGGAACACTTATCTCCTGCTACCCTTTATATTCAAAAAGTGTACAGTACGAAAATCTTTGCGAATAATTCTCGGTTTAAATTATTATGTAACTGTTGTAGCCATCCTCCTCACGTATGTAACAAACAACACCCTCCCATCAAAAAAATATTGCTATGTAAACAGAAATACCAAAACTATAAAATTTATATTTGATTCCTGCTGTAGATAAAAATTAAATTTGTATTTTAATAAACGTAAATGCCTAAACCATCTGAAGGTTTATTTATTCTACTTTAGTTTTGATTTCAAAAGGATGGTTAATCCAAATCAGTCTTCGCAAAAGTTGTAGAGTTTGCATTAATAGTTACAGAACTCAATAACAACTTGTGTAAATTCTAAGGGCAACATTGCAGCTTAATCGGTTTCGCAAACTTGTATTATTTAATTTCTCCACTCAGCCAGATTAAGCTGGTTTTGTGATATTCAATGAAGAGAAGTTTACTTGTGTTTTTTATACAAAAATAATCAATTAATTATGTAATCTACTAATTATAAATTTTGTTTCATAGATAAAGATATTCTGTCTGAATAGTTTATTATAATTTGTTTACTCATCAGCCAGTTATCAATATCAAATATGGATTTTTCAAATCCTTCTTAACACAAATATACATAAAAGATTACCTTGACTTAAATATTACTTTATTTAAAATAATAATAATATTCACAGTGTTACTAGGGAAACTTATAAATAAAACTGTAAGAGGCATTGTAAAAAATCTAATTGTTATATATAACAACAAAAAATAAATGTTTCATGCAACTATAGAAGCATCGTTTAAAAGTCGTAGGCTTTATGATATCGCCCTACCTGCTTAGCACTTGTCGCACTTTACTTGCCCCTTAATTGAAGTACCTAGCACGCAATCCTAAATACAATGATAGAAATGTCGGTCTTCATCCATAGGACTAAAGGTTCAAAATCCTGAAAACCTATGTGTATGTTAAACGACCTGGCTATTTCACATCGAAATATTCATAAAAAGGCTGTGTAGGCTAATGACGCCATATAACGTTTAAAATTGACCGTGACTTTTTGTTGCTTACCATTTTCATAACACGTGAGCTTGGCTAATAACAAAACTATATAGCATTTGCTATATACGTAATATTGCTAAGTAAATATTATAGTATTTTCTACATTTTTTATTCATTTTCGTTGCTTTTTAAAATTTTAGTTAGAAACAAGGAATATTCGTTTATGAAAAGAGACGTATAAAAATATTTTTCATGTATATATTATAACATTAATTTAAATATTATTATCTCCGCTGCTCTGATTGCAATCTTTGAAGTCGAAATTTTACTTCCCAATTTAGGAATATTTATTCAATGTAAAACTTTCCTTGAAACAAAACTATTTTCATTATTCGTTGTAAAAAAATATTTTATAGCTATTGTTATGTATTGGCTTCAACTTTTATAAACCTGTACAAGCTATAAAATAAAATAAAAGATTGTTGTATTTTTATTAATAATTTTTTGTCTGTGCCCTCAAGATTTTTCCCAGATAATATTTGTATGCTTTTTGTGTGTATATACTAAGGAAGTAAGAAAAAATTCTTCCAGAGTGATCTCAAACCTAACTTTCTATCCCGTACTATGTAACTGGTGAGGATGAAATTACACAGATGAACAACAGCTGGTATTTTTCAAGTCTATCATAATTTTATGAAATCATATCAATTTTATTATTGATGTATACAGATTCAGTTAAGCTGACTGATCTCACGAGTCACTTTCAGCCAATACTTACAACGTGACAATTGATTTAGATTAATGATATCGCTAATCAAGAATTTTTTTATTAAGGGAACACTTTTATAATAATTATGTCTATGCACGTATATGTGTTACTTTTCATCTTATTGAAAAGAATTTAATCTCGTCTGCCCATGAACTCGGTTGCTGCAAAGGAACCGAGACGTCGCGCCGGGAGTATGTAATTTTGAAATAATTAAAAAACTTGTAGTATATCCAAAAATCTTTATTTAAATGTATACAAGATATCATCTTATTTATTTAAATTTTCAAAATATCTATAACGTGCAATATACTGACTGTTTTAGATAAAATTTTAAAAAATATTTAATGTTTCGTAACCTACACATATAAACTTATTAAATCCCTACTAATATTATAAATGCGAAAGTAACTCTGTCTGTCTGTCTGTCTGTCTGTCTGTCTGCTACGCTTTCACGCCTAAACCACTGAACTGATTTTAATGAAATTCGGTACAGAGATAGAGTTGACCTTGAGAAAGAACATAGGATAGTTTTTATCCCAGACTTTTGAAAGGTTCTCTTGGAAACGCGATATAACCGAACTCCACGCGGCGAAGCTGCGGGCGGAAAGCTAGTATCTCATAATACAGCGTCTGTCCTCGTTACGTTACCTATATTCACAAATGATAAGTATGATGAAATGTATGAAAATAATTTTTTTCTTAGTCAGTTTGGTATATTTTTTTCTAGATATAACATAATTTATGTTAAAGATAGTATTTGTTGGACATATATAAAAGAAAAGATATGTTAGAAATAACAAATCAGCGATTGTTGAAAAAAAAGTATCACAATTTTTTTATCTTAATTTTTTAATAAGTATCCATATATTTTATTACTCCCGAATGTTGGTGTAACGCTAAATTTTGCGCCATTTTCTTCACTTCAAATAGCTTAGAATGTCTCTCATAATAATTCATATGAAAACTTTAATAGATATTACTGCATAATTTGAAAATGCGTTTAGGAATTTCCAAAGTAATTTCAACGACAGGTTACTTAAAAAGATCCTCATATATTACACAAAACCATTGTTTTCCGTGTGAGTCGACAAAATTAATAAAATATTGTTATACGCCCCGCGAACCCAAGTTAAAGCATACGCAGACAAAAATAAACATACCCAAAAGAACAGAAAATTGAATTTACATATTAGGAGAGAGGCTGACTGGACACCACATTATCCCGCATAATGATCTTCGCTGGGTTTCACTTCTATCAGACTTAATTACCTCTAATCTTGTGTTCTCAAACACACCGCAAACCTGGCTATAATTACGGCTTGGCAAAAGCGCTGTTCTAATTTGAAAATTGTCTGATATAGAAAGATTAATTTACTAATTTCAAATCTTTAGCAATATTTATTGCTATTGACTTAAAAAAAATATAACGGCTATATATAATATTAAAATAATATTCAAATATATAATTTCTCTCAGACATAAAAATAAATGAGTCTATTATTTTCTTTGAAGAAATGTGTATTAACATAAGTTACAATTATCATATCATAATTATTTTAAGAACAGTGAAGCATAATTTTCCTATTATCTTAGAATAAATGAAGATTTTTAAATAACTATTATTTTTCACCTGAGGCGACGCTAGTTACGAAGCTTAAGGAAACAAGCCTTGAAATTTAATAATCGTCTCAAACAAAATGTCTAAAGCTATTATTCGAGAGCGATCCATTGTGTCTCGTTGTCCATTTAACTAAACGATCTTAAGGATGCAACAACGATGGATTTGCTTTTTTTACTTATTTAGAAATATACGAGTGTTAAATTTTAACTACTATTTACAAAGAGATTGAACCATTTTAGGTCATTACGCAGCTTTAAATATTTTTTTACAAAGAGTGCATGCTGATTTCGGTCGCTTAAAGGATATTAATGCAGTCTTAATTAATTTACGTTAACGGTACAGATATATTACTAAAAATTTAAGTATATTTTTTTAATAATTATTATAAAAAATAATAATAGTATAACTTGCAGATATAGTAGAATCAAAATGGAAGCAGGCGAAACATAAAGCCGTTTGCGTCAAGATAATCTCAAATAAAAGCTTAATTCCAGAAGCACAATACTGTCGCAGTGATGGCACTTAGTAACTGGTATTAAATTTTAGAACCAGTTCTACCATTACTTTAGTGGACAGATACTCAATTGTGTATGGCCGCTAATCCTTTAAATGCTTATATGACAGACTATTAATAAGATTTCTGTCCACAAATGATTCTGTATATGATATTATCATAAGTACATAATATAAGTACATAATATTATCATGAAAAATTATAATGTATATGAAATATACTTGAAGACTGCAATTAAAAATATTTGGAAACACAAGGAACAATAATGGATGACAAATAAAAGTTTAAATTTGTATTCATCACATAAAACTAATTTATCTGATACTTACATATTAATGTCATTATATTTATTTTTAAAACATTTCAAAATACATAAATGCCCTTTTCTACTTTAATTAATAAATTGAAAAATGAAAGTCGAAATAAACATGCCACAATATTCTCATTTAAAGCAGCTAGATTATCATACAGAATGTAATCCTAACTAGCAACATATCCAGCAACAATTTCATTGCATAAGAAAGAAATCCTGGGAATTGCAAATGAAATAAAATACTTTAAAATGTAAATGTTAACTTGGATCTGGCGCGAGTGGCGAGAAATTGCATTCTGTCAGCAACGTACGGCACTATTTACACAGTACAGACAATATGGCGACTATGCACTTACAACAGTATATAAATTATGTGCTACTAACTATTGCCGTCTCTAAGAAGTGTAATTAAACCCATTTTTTTTATATATATATATTTTTTTTATATTTTCAGATAGAAGATACCTTTCGTAACGAGCAGTCCTATATATCAGATATAACCGTTAACAATAACGTTATCCGAAACGTGCTCGCCAAAGACATCAATGGAAATTTTATCTTACGACATAAAATAAAAATAAAATCAAAACGAAAATGCCTCTAGCATCTTGAGATTATGTTTTTTACAACGGTAGTGTATGTGATAAGGACGCGATCAACTTCCAGTAATAAATTTGAATTATATTAAATTCTTTTTTTAATTTAATATTCCTTATATTTAGAATAATTTTCTGAACTTTAACTACAACACAATTATCTGTAAGTAAATTTTACTGGCACAATAACATGTTCTTATTATAAAAAAAACTCATTAAATAAATTCACTATGTCAATGTCAAAGAGGTCCAATTTAAATATTAGATGAAGAGATTGATTTAAGTTCTCTTTAAAGAATAAAATTTAACGAAGTGTATAAAAATTTAGAACATATATTTTTAAATTCAAATTTATATTAATAAAATAAAGTTGGCCGATATAACACCAAACTGTGGTTTTGCTTGCGCAACTTTCAACTGAGTGGCGATAAACGTCACTGATAAGAGTCATGAGAACATGAAAACAAGGCTAGGCCAGTGTTTACACGACCGACCAACTTCCAGCATAGCCCGAACATAAACGCAAGAGCTCGATTTATAGAGGTTGTTAACAGCGTTCTCGCCAATTTATCGATAACTTTTATAGCTAATACAAACGTACTATTATAAAGTATTCCAATAAACAAAAATTCTAACATTACCTTCGAGCTACCAGTGTTATGAATTTAAATACGAAAACCGACCTCAAAGGAAGTGGTTTATTTGTAAACTGCGTTAAATTTTTAAAAGTGGAGAGTAAGCTGATGTTTAAATAAACACAATTTGTTCCAGTCCTATTTATCGTCAGTCAAAAGCTTTCAAATTTCCTTTAAACCGTAAAGGATTGCCTGTGTAGTAAATATACAACCATTTTATAAATATGAAAATTGCAATACCATGTCCCACAGTCGTAATTGCAATGACTTCTGTATTTATCTTATTTCATGAATGAGATGAAGGGAATTTATATCTAACAGAATTAATTATTTTATTGTAAATCTATAAGAGTTAACACATTAACATCAAATCAAATTACACCGTAACATTTTTTTTTTGTCTTTTAGTCTCTCCATCTAATTATTTTACACATTTATTCTAAAAAAGTGAAATTACTACTATCATGAATTACTTGTTGCGATTATCAGTTCCTACTAAATAATATGTTAATGTATGTTGTATATGGTTTAGACAAACAATGTGTCACTGTCGTTGTTTTAAACTATTAGTAGACATTGAATGATGAAAATGGATTATTAAACATGTCAGTCTAACATTTAAGTAATAGTTTGGAATATTCTAGACTGTTTCATGAATGCATTCATTTTCATGATGAGAATAATATGATACAGTTGAAAATACATAATTTTCATAAATTCATGCATTAATATGCCACATTTATTCTTTGTTAAAAATCTTAATCTGAATACTATTTTGAATTATTAATACTAGTTGTGTTTGAATTGTTACTGTAATATCTCTTTGCAGTTATTACTTTGAGTGAAAAGATATATTGAGTGACCGCTGTTCTTGTAAGACGAATTTTGCCATGCTACATTAAGCAGAGAAATTTAAGCAAGTCACAGCCTTGAAGAAATTCAATAATAAAAATCCGAGAAAATATATACAAAACATTGATATACGACACATAAAAATCTACGAAACACATTTCCAAGTGAGATTTTAATTTTACTTTTCGTTTTACATTTTAATTAAAAATTAGAGCTAAAATGTGTTTATTAAATTCTACTTTGTCTTTGATATTTGAGAGCTTACGGAGAGCCTTGTTGTAACCATTTCACAAGGAAATATTTAAACAATATATTGAGGCTTGTACAATGACATCGACACACTTTCCATCTAACGTATTACTATGACGTACAAAGCTTACCCTTAGTGGTTAGCACAGAAAGAATTTTTTAACTGCAATCCTTTTATCCCGAAAGAGTTGTACGTTGGTAGCCAAATAGCGATGAAAATTCGTGTATCGTGTGCTCCCGGACATTGCGTGCCGCCAGTTTTCAGGTCGCACGAACACAAAAAATTGAATCAATTTTTCATACCAAAAACGTTATAACATGGCAAATAGACCACGGTCTAAATAACCTCGCAGCGGAAATTAGTTTAACAAAGATTAACCCTTTAGAAGACTTATTAATTTGATATGGGTTTAATTTTGTAACACTAATGCATACCAGCAATATAACTTGTTATAAATACATAAAGAAAATTGTGTTATAACAATTTGTTTCTTTTTTCATAATATAAAAAAAAACTAAGCAAGCGAATAAATAAATGTGAAGTTGTATGTTAGCTACGGTAGGTTACCGTAGCTAACATACAACTTCCATTTCAACACAATCGTATTCTACAAGTTAAAAAAGGTCTAAACAAAGTTTTTGAAGTAATTTCTTTATATATTAAACGAAATTGCATGAACAACCGTCACCCGAAACAAGACGATAGAATAGCTCAAGGAAATAATTTTCAAAACACCAATAAAATTCATCGCAATTAGCGGACATTCAATCATCTTATTCAACCTATTTATCAAAAGCAATTAAAACAATTCTGATTAAATTTTAATTGGGGTACAAATAGGACTTGCTGCGATAGCGAATATAATTCCACAGCACAATCTAATTTCTGAATTCACGAACAAACTAATCACCTTGTTTGAAACTTTGTAGTAAAACATTGGTTTCCATAGATTCTGATTTTGCACATGTAGCTCAAAGGTAAATTGGATGGTTGGATGGTAACCGCAACGAACCGTGACTCGACCGTCCTATTGACGTCCGACTATGCACGGGACACTAATATCTTTTTTACTCTTTGTGGAGATTTCGAATTTAACTAAACGTAAAAAAGGTTTTAAATTATATTATGCTTCGAAAATTGTATGTGTACTTGATTCCTTTTCGTTTTATATTTTATAAAAAATCCGTTAGGTGCATTACAAACATAAAGTAAAAGTAATTTGTATGTATTTCGTAACATGGAAATAGCAGAAGCAATATTCTTGCATTTATCTCATTTTGTAGTTTAAAGATATTTTTCTATATTTTATGAGGATAAAGAGATATTTTTTTTCTTTTATTTCATAAACTAAGAAATCAATTATAAGATAATAAATAATTACCTACTACAAACATACATATTAAAACACGTTTTTATTGAGAACCAACAAACATGATGGTGTGGTTTAATTTTTAAAATAAAAAATCCAATGTTTTTCTTTATGAATAAAGTACGATATGTTTATATAAAAGAAATAATTAAGTCTTCTATTATTTTCATAATCATATTATCGAAATCAGTCAAACCAGGTCAGCTCAACATGACCTCGGTAAGAATTTTCTTTATTAAACATACAAGACTAGCTGAGTGTGATTTTGACTGATAGGGAAGTTTTTACTTATAAAAACAACATATTTCAAGTAATGTTTCTTGAATATTTTGAAAAAGAAACGGAAGGATACCTGTTTTGGAAAATAATACCGTGAGTTTCCTTTATATATTAAAATTCATAAAATTTTGTATGAATATTCACCAATTTCATTTAATAATATATTAATTAATAGTAATCTTATAAAGTGGGATAGCCTTCTTTTTACTGAATAAGAGATGAAAACCGTCGAGGTCCCAGATACAGCGGCTACATTTACTGTAATTCCGTTCAAAATTTTCATTTTGCAAGTTGTCTATGTTGCAACTGTCTAGAGTAAGAACAAATAGAAGATATCTGAAAACTGTCGTTTCAGACTTTAATATACGTAAGTATCAATGTCATGGTAGTGAAGGCAGCAATTCGCGACTCACCAACAAATTCCTAGAGAGCTCTCCCTTTCATGGCTCACGAAGAAAGACAATCACAAACGTATTTTACTTGTCCTCCCTCGAACTGACACCCGCCAAGAGCGTTTAAGTCCCTCCCCTTCACCCCTCAAAAGCTTAAACCACTTCTGTTCGGAGTAAATAAATACAAATCCCAATAGTTTCAGTTAAAAAAGCAAGGTTTCCGAAGCGTTCCTTAGTTTCAATAACAAAAGTGGTTCATTCAATTACAAATTAGGAAAGTGCATGACTGATTGTTACATTTTCAATAACATTAATTAAAACAAACACCTACTAACCGTTAATAATCAACCATTAATTAATACTGGTTTTAATATTAATTAATTAATATTAGCAGTGAAATTTCGATAATACAAATAACACATAACAAACAAACTTATTTACAACATAAACAGGTAATGGTAACAAAACATTTTTGCTACTGAAGAAGTACGGAAGAGCCAGTTTTGCAACAAAAATTTAATTTTCAGGATAAGTGTATTGTTTAAAGACCGTTTATAAACTCAAGATTGGGCGCAATTATATATTGTGGAAACTTAATTCCGCCAAAGTTATTATGCGGGATAATAACGTTTATCAAGTTAATTCACGCAACCCTTCGAGTTTTCTTTACTTCTTTGTAGCTTCTAACCGAGTTTACATATATAAGTATAATGTTCTGAGTCTCTTCATTTAAAGCCGTTTTATGTAGAATGTTGGTATATTAGGTATATTAGAAATAAAAATTTACAATTTTGGATATAATTTCAAAAACTTCATGCGATACTCAAAAGAAGTGTAATTTTGTTTTAATCTGTATGAAATTTATGATTTCTCATTACATTGAAACAATGGAGACTTTCAATGTAATATAACATAGTGTTAAAAAGGTCTTTTATCTCTTAAATTTATTACCTAACTCGGGTTATAAAATTGTAAGCTATTTTTTAAACATGGCCACTATAGGACTTGTGATATATTTATACGACATTCTGTGTAAAGATTTTTTTGTGAAGATTCTCTCCAACTATATTTATAGGACACTTTAAAAATATCTCCTTTAAACTGATAAATATTTACATAAATTCCAATCACCCCGAGGTCAAATCTGAAAAAATCAATTTAAAGTAGAATAAACCTTTTTTTTAGTTCGGGTTCCGGAACACGTTTTTAAGGGAAAAATAGAACTTTATTAATTTATCTAATTACAATCAATACTTTTTTTAAAGCGACTCTGCAGCTCCATGGTCCATGAAGTCGTAAGTGGTAAAAACACTCAGTAAAAGCCTATTCACTCTAGCCTGGAAGACACCCAAATTCTAATTGGAAGGATATACAGACTCAGGCAAACTGTTCCATTCCCTTGCTTATGGAAGCATATGAGTTCATTAAAATTCGATGAAGATCTACAACAAAATGATGAGGACTGACCGTGCGTTTGGTTGTTTGATATGAAAAGGGCAGAAATTAAAGCGTATAATTCCTGAGCTCGCTATCCACAGTGCATCCTGTAGAATACCAATGGGCTGGCTACTTTACAGCTGTGTCAAAGCTGATTGGATTGAATTTAACCAAGTTGAGGTCACCAAAAATCCTTCTTGCTCGTCTTTCAAGTTCAAAGCGATAAAGTATCATTTCAAAATCTCTATTATGATGTTTGAAATTAATGTAATTTATAAATTCTTGTCAGTTTAAAATGCACGACACTTAAATATATATCACAAATAAAAAATACCAAGGTATACAAATATGTGTCGAAAATAATAGTGATAAATGTGACATATTGTTCTTTGACTAGACTCGGAGAACTTTTCTGAGACACTGCTGTAAGAATTAAAGACATGCACAACGCAAGTCATCCTAATCGTATATTTACATACATATTATCTAAAAATCAAGATAACCATATCATTTACTACAGTCTTCATGTATGTATATTAATAAATAATTAAACATATATATATGCACTTTTATGAAACAGTTTTGTTTCGGTTAAATTTCATTCAGATTTTAGTACTAGGTATAGTGTAGCTGTAGTTAAACTTCCAACAGTGTCATTAAAGCAAGCGTGGGAAGAGAATAATACGAGACAATTTGATTTCGATGTGCGATGAGATTTCCAGAGTATGTACTTCCACTCGTGTGCGAAATTAGCATAGCAGATTAGAAAATTGTATTGGTTACTACTTTTTGTTCTTTCCTGATTCCGTAATGCTGTTATCGATTATGGATTACAAAGCGTTTTAACTTTAACTAAGAACATATATTCACAGAGATTTTTTGATAATTACTAATTACATGTTTCAATTTCTTACCTTACGCTGTAATTCATATGAATAGAACCAAAACGTTTTGTTTTAAGTGTTAATGATAATGATATTTATTATAACTCTTTGGATATTTCATTTATCATTTATCTTTAAAAGTGAATGAAACCAAAAGTACTATTTAATCAAAAATAATAGTATATCCCTATCAAAATAAGAGTATTTACAATTTAAGCCGAATCTGTCAGCTTTAACGCAGTCTGGTTGAGGTAAAATAAATACTGGTATAAAGTGGACGATAATAAAATGAAGCAGAAAGTACAAAATCAGTTCATGGGTATTGGCTTAAACTAATTCGTATAGCACGTAATAATTAAACCTTCAATTATATTTATAATAAAGCTTTTTATTATAATATACCAATATTAGAGATTTTTGACACTTAGTATTTGTTGAGGATAAAAAGAATAGTTTATAGTTATAAGTAAAGAAACCCAAATAATACTTTATTATTCTACCATCTTTAAGAGATATGAGTTACTGTGACAAACAACGAATAAATATATTGCTATAGATATAAAATTTAGGAAGATGCATAAAAACTCACATCTCGTCTGCCCGTGATCACGGTTGCTGTAAAGTAGCCGAAACGTCGGTAGTATGTAGTTTATAATTAAAAATAAAAATTCGGGTAGTAAATCCGAAAATATAAGTTTCATCTAGGTGCATAAAAATATATGTTACGAAATTGACAGAAAAAAGTCTATGAACTGTAACTGTAATCAAGTTATTGTCAAAATCTTATCGTAGATATCTTTTTATACACAGTTTATCTTCTAACATGTAAATATGACAAAAATTGTTCATAATACATCCAAACAATAATACTATAATAGAAATGAATAAACCAATATGGAAAATCAATATAAAAATTGTTATTCATTTATACAATTTACAATATATCATATGAATTTAACAAAATATTGTCATATAACTCACTTGACAAAAAAATAAGCATCTCTCGTCGTTATTTGAATTATGTTCTCTCATATCAAAAGACCAATTCAGTTTCATTTATATACTTTGACGTAGAACAAACGAGTCCGGATTTTATGAGGAAAATTACGAGATGAATTAATATTTACTAAGAATTAACGAACAGTAATTTTTCATTTCGTACGGAAGTAAACGGACATTTTTAAGATGTGTGAAATGTGCTATGTATCTGGAAAATACATTATATTGTCAATATTTAATTTTTCAATTGATAACTTCGTATGGGAAGATAAACCACGTCGTAAAGTAACGCGTAACGGAATCACTACTTTTGGTTTCCTTTTCTTCAGTTTTACACGCATGCGAAAAAAAGTGTTTCTAGTAATGTTCAATTTACTTATAGACATTATGAACAATTTTTTTTAAATTAAAATAATAATTAAATTTATCTATATGTTACACAATTTTTATATTAAGTTGCCTTTTCTGTCGAGCGTCCTCAGAGGTACAGATTTGTTATTTTTGTGAATATTACTGAATATTGATCATTCGTTTCATAACCAAATTATACCTGCGTCTTTTTTTGTGATATTTCACATCAAATAAAAAAAAATTATTAAACGGAATTTAAAACATCGGTTTCATGAAAAAGATTTTAAAGCGTACAAAGAAACTTAAAAAATTACACACATTATTTATACACACATCAAGTTAAGCCATAAGTTCTGTTACAAAGGATTGTTTAATGAGTTAAAGTAATATTTTTAAAAATTATACCTACAAATTTATTATTTACATATATATTTATGTACCCAAAAAAATGATGTAAAGACTAAGCAAAAAACTGAAAATATTCGATTCCAAATGGCCACCTTTGGCTTTTTTACAGGTCTTTAATCCGTTTGGCCAATAATGTTTGAATGATGTGTCGTACCTTTCCGACAATTTAAACATTTCCTTTAAACCTGTGAGCATAAAGTTCATCTTTTCATTTTAATGTTTTATAATGGTAAAAAAATTTTCATCTGTAAAGAGGATATTTCTGTGGCTTTCAGCTGCGTATCGTGACAGAAGGCGTTTTGATCGATCCACTCTCTTTAAATGTTAAGATTGATTTAGGGCATGTGCATGTCCCATGGACAGTAAACTTTGAGCTTTAGGTCTTATTTTATAATATGCAATTTATTTCGAGCTGTAGCTGGAATTTTTATTTCTCGCGATAAGATAATTTGCTTCCTAATGGGGTTTCAACGAATTCTGACTTTTAAAATCTTAATAGCCTTTTTAGTTGTAATAGCAAGTTGCCGCCTCCACCTTTTTTGGTTTTTGATGGACAATGTGTTGGTGTATCTGTTTTTGTGATATACAAACAAAGGGCTGATACTAAGCTTTTGAAGGATCCAGAGTATATACCTAGAGAGCAAATTCAAAAAAAGTTTTTATCATAAAATTCATATTCCAAAATCAATATAAGTAATTAAAAGTTATAAAGAAAAAAGATTTATAAAACATGACTTATGTCCAGACTAGCCTTACTAGTAGCATAGTAAAAAAAGTTCATCACAAAAGTCGAAGAAAGTTAATAATAGATTAATAAATATCGATTTTATTTTGCCCCGATAACTTACAATAACCTCCCGCACCCCTTTATTTTAAACGTAAAGTAGCACTTTATTTTTTTCTTTGTGAATTCATTACTCATAGTCACGCCCATTCTTTGTGTAACTTAATTGTTTTACAAAAATGGAAAATCTTAATATATTCCAAAGAAACTCGTGTAGATTCTCGCCCACAGTTTTAAATTGTTTGAATTTGCAATCGCTTTGTTGTTCACTCAGCATTATTTGTAAACCGATTGTAGGATCACAATTTAATATTCGAAATAACAGTCAGTTTTGCAGAAAGAAAAATAGTAAAACGTCAAATAAGAAACAGCTATTGTCGCTTATTTTTATATAAATCTATTGTATACTTGTGTTCAGTGTTCAATTTAAGTGTATCACTATAAATTCTTCTAATCACGGGAGACGTACCAATGTGAATTTATGTACACAATATAATCTGTAAAAAAATGAAAGCAAAATTAAACTAACTCACTTTTTTTATCGTTTGTTATGAAAATTACAAGAGGAATATTCAAAAAATTATTCATCGTAATTTAATATGTATAAAGAGATTGCATATATCGAAATACATATAATTATATATATAACAATATAAAATAAATTTCATCTTAAATGTTGTTACTGCAACTACTGAGTACGGGAAAAAATGCGAGGTTTTGCGAGTGCTATGGAAGTGTTTATTTCCTGTAATCAGTTGGAACAGATCAGATCAGATACTCGTATCATTAATTCCTATCATCAATTCAAGTCTTTTAAGTATTAACCACCTCATTCACAAGTGTTCTGAGCTCCGTTTTATCTATCCATCTGTTCGATAAGACTATCAGCAAAGCGTGGAACTAAACATTATATGACATAAACAATATTGTTTCACTTTGAAGCAGTTAAAGAATTAGACTTAACAACCACCTCAGAGTTAAAACTAAAGATCATTTATGTGCCTCTTATATCACAAATTTTTAAGCTCGTTAGTAAAATAAAACCTATTAGAGTTTTCATATTGCATTGAATTATAAAATTATATAATAATTTATGTATTGTAACAAAATATAACTAAAAGTCAGAACATTGTTTGTAGTCGCCAAGGTAATTATTATCTTAATTAGTACTTTCATTAGTTATCTGATAATTTATTAACAGCATTACGCCAATTACCCAGACACCGCTTAATCAGTTTCTCGTTATCCTCGGATTACAAGATAGACTTATATTTCATGGGATTTTAGGCGAATTTGTAAATAATAAGCAATTAGTTATGTATGACTCTTGTATAATTATTAATCATACATATGTTGTATTTTAGACCATGTTTTGTCGCGAATACTAGAAAAATGTGGAATCATAATTTTGGAGTTAAACTGAGAAGAAATTTCCATCACATATTCTTGAAAACAGAAATCTGACTGAAAAAAAATATCAATAACAAAAAATTACAAATAAACAACTTATAAATTAATAAATAGATTATACAAATTTTTGTAATAATAATAGACGGACGTCTGAATACATTGGAGTCATGTATTCACTAAAAGACAAATGCCCCGCAATACATGTCTGTCGGTCTAACGCGGTTGGATGTTATGTACAAGCACAATATGACCGCGATTTGTAACTTGCTTAGAATTATAGCATATGGTGAGCACAATCAAAGTCAAAACTTTAATTTTTTAGATGCTCCCGTAAAAAATACCTAAAAAACAACTTATGTTTTACAAAACCATAAAGTTAATAACACAATCTTTAATAAAGGTTTCAGTAAGTACCAAACGCAAAATAATCACTTCTTATTTCCTACTGTATCAATTTAAAAATCACAATAAGTTTTTATATCAGACTTATAAAAGCCAAAATAAAATTGAGTCATGAATTACTTATTACAATCAACAATCATTTAATAATTATTGTCGTGTTCTTTAATTGAAATGGTTGTCCTTTGAGCGACGCTCTTATTTTCAGTTATTAAGTGAAAATTCTATTTGAAAATTTAAGACGACAAATTAATAATAAAGGGTTAACAAACTTATAGATAATATAATAATATAAGGCATACAAAGTTTTAACATAATATCCGTATATGTTTAAAATTTATCATCTTTATTTATACAATTATAGCCCTTATTTTTTACTTATGTACGTTGTAACTTAAGAACGGCTTTACTGATTTCATTCAACTTTTTTAGACGTTTTCTTATACTTTGTAGAAAGTTCTTACATAAGAAAAAACAAGAAAATTGAGCAGAAACTTAGAAAGTTGAAGAAAACTTAAGGACTGCCTTTATTATAAACTTTTAAATGTAACCTTAGTATAGTTGATAGTTATATACTCTTCGCTAGGCACGTTTGAAAGAGCTGTCAGTTGGTTCCCAACTGTTCAAACTAATTGTACCAATATCAATAATAAAGATCTTAAGTCTAGCGTTATATCATATTTACGTAACTTTGTCTTATCGATAAGATTAGTCATAGAAATCTATAGTTATATCTATTGTAGTATCCAACAAATTATAAGCCAGCTTGCTAGACGGAATTTCTTTTATACATATAACAGGACAGCGTCTGTCGGATCTAATAGCTTTCAATAAATATAGCAAAGACCATATACAAAACTAAATTAATGAATATGTTTTATATGTATATATGAACATTATTGTTTTTAAGGCACTTTTTATGACTATACAATTTAAATTTATAAAATAATAAATTTCAATTTGAAATCAACACAAACTTATATAATAAAAACTTTAAATTAAAAACAAAGATGTGTTATACAGTTTCATTACATTCAAATTAAAGTCCAGAAAAAAATCCATTTACTTAAAAATAAATAGAGACTTGATATGTAGTTATATAAAACAAATATATCAAATTATAATGTAGGTAAACTGTCTGTCAAACTGCCATTCAGCGAACATCAGTTCGGCTATCCAAATATAAATTGCTGTCAGTTCAAAAGTGCGTAATATAAGTTGGGTTCCATAATACAAAAAGGTTATACAATACATTACTGGACCTGCTTCAGAAATAGATATAAATATATTTTTTATGTTATAATAGAACACACATAATAAGAGATCTTTAAAGTATTATTATTTTGTTATGAAATATTTATGTTAGCATAACTTTTCCAGTTTACTTTCATATAATATATGTTTATTATTAACATACAAATATAACATATCTTTGATATTTTTATGGAACATATTTACAGTTTCTATAGTTAGTCTACTTAGGAAGCGCTAGGAGAAAAAAAATAGAAAATATTAAGAATTATTATTTTTTTAATTCTTTTATTATAAGAAAAAATACAGCAAAAATCTGGTGATATAAATTGTATTTTGAATAAATTAACATAAAACTTAAATATACTCGTCGTAGTAGTAGTAGCACTATTTCATGTTGTCACAAAACTGCTGTTGAAGGATGTTAATTCATCTCGAGCGTGCAATGGCTAGACATTGCAAATGGCAGCAAGAGGCCTGGGGAGAACAAGTTCGATGGAGCGACATGACCGCAGACTTGTCGCGAGTTAGCAACCAAGTGTAGATTAGACGAGTTCCGACCAACTATGGATACATTCTTACAATTTTGTCGCAAACAATGTGGACCATCGTAAATTGTTGCAATTTTGTTAATGGGGTCCTCACTTCACATAATTATATCATATATGATACATTTTAGTATGTTCATTATTAAATAGTAATGACCCCTTTCATGAGAAATTTCCTACATAACACTTTTTATAACTGTTAGCATTGTATCTAAAATATTAAATTTACAAATGCTACAGATACCATTTGTCAAAAAAAAACATGAAAACAAATAATTCTAAACTATTTTATTTACGTCTATAATACATATATGTTTCTTTTTTAAGTTGAAAATTACTTTAAACAATAGGAAACAGCTATAATACGTAAATAATAATAATAAAGGTAAAGCGAATTAAAAAAAAACACTACCGTTTCACAAATTTCAAGTGATGCAATTGAAGCATATACATTTGACTTTTATTGAATTAATAAATCGTTTGAAACGTTATCCACTATCGTTTCAGTACATAGCACAAACATTTTAATTGGATCCAAATAAATTTAATTCAGAATATTTCTTTTGTAAATTTTCCTTTTACAAATTAATTTTGATTTCGATCTCATGAAATAAAATCCAATTAAATGTTGATCACTTGAAAACACAATTCAGATAGTACCTTACTAATTTTATAACGTCATATAAAAACAATATCTCAAAGAAACGGACAATAAAACGATATGAATCAAAATGTACATATAAATATGTACGTCATTAAGAATTAATGGACAAATATTGAACTCAAGACTGAAAAGAATATTTTGGCGTTTCGGTCGTGTTCATTGCAGTTGTTTAATCGTTGGAGTTAAAAAATAAAGAAAAATACATGCCTGAGGATTTTAACAATATGTTTATGGAATTGGATTTAATGATATGCTTATGATATTGAAGCGATTATGAAAAATTAAAAGGGATTTAAAAAATCAATTTTATGCACTTAAATCTGTAAAACAATTACTCACATTATTTTAGCCTACATTGAATAAATAATTGACAATAGCATAAGTTTTAAATAATAGCACTTCTCAAAAATATCTCCCATGCAAGGGAAGCATTCGGTAAAAAAAAATTGTTTAAATTAAATATATTCGAAGAGAAAGCATTGATTATAATTGATTGTCATTGCATAAAAGTAAAGTAAAATGTATTTCACATAAATTGTATATTACAACCGAATACATTTAAAAAAATCTCGAATACGACGTAATTTAATATAATTTAAAATGTAAATGTAACAAAATATCAGTACGAACTAATTAAAAACATTGTATCAAGAAGAAGTAAAGTATCGTAATTTTGAATACACTTAATAATAATTACAAAACATTTGTTTAACAAAAAAGAAAGAGTATGTACTTATTTTAATATACATATATTAATTTTTTTTAAAGCTTAAAATATTATAATAAAGTAATTAAAAATGAATTATCTTACAACAAACAAATTGGTGAACATTTAAAATATTTGTTATACACATATAGCTGCAATATCAACTTCCAACAACAGTTTTAGAAATTATAAAGTTTGAATTAATTAAATTATTTGTTAACAAAAACATGCTGTTATTATATTCGTGATTTTCATAATTATGTTTCCGGGAAACTCTACCTTTCCCGATTTAAATCTTCTTTGAAATTTATATTCCTTTTATAAAGTACCACATTTACATTTTAAATGAAACTTTAACCTTCCCAATTCTCAAATATGTGCAAGTATTATAGGTTGAACGACATCGATATGAAAATGATGTGCGGTTTTTATTACGAAATATATTTATTTTAAATTGTCATGAATATTCGTAGGAAGCCATTATATTACATATTATAACGTTTCAGTTGGGATGATAATTCTGACTTTAATTGCCTTAAATATATAAAAATGTATCATTTACCAAATCATTACAATAATAACAAAACACAACAATCAACCATATGAGAAGTTTTGTTTTTTTTTTTTAATGTCAGATATATTTTAGAAGTCAAATGAAAAGGAAACCAATTCCAGTCGTGATTATTTTATTGTTATGTTGAACCAAAATAATGTAACCTCCCAATTGTGTCCAGTTTTTTTGTTTTGTTCAAGCCAATCATAGACGACGTAGTTGGTTTATAACTAAATATAAAAAAGTGTACAACTATTGTGTTCCACTCTAAACAAAAAAAAATCATTATTATCTGAATATAATATGCAAATGCAAATAAAAAAGAAGCTTTTTCAGTCCAACACAATACCTTGTAGTAACATCGCAGTATAATTAAAATGACCACTTGATATATAGAAATATTGTCTTAAAATGAATGTAACAAAACATTGCAGCAATTCTATACGAGGACTCTTCACCAAATTTGTATGTAGGTCACAGTTCCCATTGTTTCTGCATCCATAATTGTCAAAATCTGGAAACAAAGTTTGTGTGTAAACTACAGATTCACTAACAAGCGAGTGCTATAGACCAACTCGTTTCGTATTTTATACGACTCTTTTTAATCATACATCATTGTTGTAACAAAAAATACAATGGCAACAATTATTCTGTTAATTTTATAAAATAATTTTAATTAAATTAATTAATGCAATAAATGTATACAAAAAACTAGCAAATAAAAATTCAACAGAGAACTGAGAAATAATATAAAACAGTATATCATGAAAATATGCTAATGCTGTTAATTAGTGCCTGGATCCTTGCTGCCAGCCTCGGGAAAAATACGTTAGCTAGCCGTGAGTTATGATCGACATTAATATCGTCCGCACTTCCTCCCACCAACCGCTTATTTACCAGCCTGAAGCCGCTCTGCGAACCGCTAAGTAGCAGACACATTAAAAACATCTGGATCAGAAGAATTCCTAATTATACAACCAAATTGGAAATGACTTTTTTGACTTCGCTAACTGTTATAAATTATATCTACTTAAGGTATATCTAGAGAATCCTTGGCTATCGTTCAAAATCAGATAATTTTTAAAAGTACATTTTCTTTTCAACTTTGAACCATAAGTTCCATTATTATAACGTCAAGTCAGTTAATAAGATTAAAATTATTTTAAATCAAAAAGTTATGTACGCTACATATTGCATGTTTACAAGAATAAATAAAAACCTCGCTCCAGTACGTACATACATCACCACTAACAAGGTTGTATTTTATTTAAGTAAACATACTCAAGTTATATAAAATACAATAAAAATATGTCAAAACATTCTATGAAACTTATCTGAAGCTGTAACATAAGTGTTTTGTAAGCTGATAAACTCCTAAGTCTAAAATGTTCGACATATAAAGATGACGGCCCAGTTTATTTTTATGTGTTACTTTGATGATATTTGAAATAAAATGTTTTATGAAAAGACTTTGTCTTTTTTACAACAGAGTGGCTATTGTAACTGAACATTTAGTGCTCGATCCGGAATCGCCTGTAAGAGTTGTTCATTTTTATTAGAATAATTAACTTTATATGTTTATGTCTGCTCCAAGGTTGGGTTGAACCATCGTATATTCATTTGTGGCATATGTAGCACACGTTAATTATATATCTTTATGATTCCCAAGTGCTTTGAGATGCCAGACTGTCTGTCGGTCTCGGTTAAGACATTCAGGGTAATCATGAGATGCATTCAATTATACTGACATATTAATTTTGTTCAATATTCACTTTAACTTTAACAAACTGTACTTCCACTCTAGACAATCTCTATAATAGTAATTAGAAACGAATATTTTAATTAAACGTCATAATCAAGAAAACATGACGATTTAATGTTCTCTTTAAATTTAACCTTCTTTAACATGAAGATTATTTCAGTAATCTTGATGTATACATATGAATTTGCTAATTGGCTATTAGATTGAAGACGTCAAATGAAAATACTTTCTTTTGATCAATGTTGGTATTAGATGCCAACATTTAGAAAGAGCACCATAATCAAAATTTTAATCACGTTTCAGCCCATGGCAATAATGTAATTAAACAACAAAAATTTATTTTTATATGAGTGTATATGTACATATCGTTTAATAACAACATTCATTTGCGATCTCTCAATTACTTGTAAAATTTAAAATTACGTACATGGAAATAAGAGCGAATAAAAAGGATACTTATTAAATTTACATAAGCATTGTATATAAAAATAATAAAAACACCATGACAAAAAGCAAATAGCAGAACTTGTAACACGACAGATTAATAATCAAAAACTGACCACAGCTGATCGTTCAGAATTTATTTCAATTTAACGCTACGTACGCATTTATTCGTTAAATGAGCTATTATATCGTTAGCGTCTGCTAATTAACTGCTCGTACAGATTCCAATTATCTCGACATCGCTTGTGAAAGCATTACTCAGTTATTTGATAACTTGAATATGTTTATTTATGAACGAAATTAGGAATATGTACATACACAAAACGCTTTAGGAAAGTTTACGAAAATGACGCTCATATTTAGAACATATAATAATAATTACATAATATCATAAAATAAAGCCTACAGACTGGTTCAGACAGTCTATGAGTAGACAATTTTATCCTAAAGATAAGATCGATTTGAATAAAAGCCGAGTACGTCACAGCTTTAATTCCCTCGGTGATAATGTTATACGAGGATTAAGTTGATTTTACATAGAAATTGGTTTAAACCTTCTGTGTGTGAATAACAAACTCAGTGACATCGGTATTTTTGTAATGGGCATAAAATTATCATTATATGGTTTGTCCCTTCCAAAGTCCGACCAATTATTTATAACCATACCATAATAATGTTTAGGATAAAGATATTTATATTATTTGACACATAAAACAACCGGTCATTAATAAAGTTTGTTCACCTTTAAAAATAATTAATATCAACATAATATATGTACAAAAGTAGTAGTCATTCTGCAGTAACACTATTTTTCATTTTCGACTCACATAAAGACATGTTGAATATTTGACGTCGATGTCTGTGTGTGTGGGTTTTTTCTTGTGGTGGTTCAAAACTATGGTTCTTTAATATCGGTCAAGCACTAAAAGAAAATCTGATTCGTACAAAAATAATGTAAGGCATTTTGGTGTTTGATTACACGATAAAACGCTTCACGAATCCCAGTATAATCGTTAAATAAATAAATGGAAATTCAAATTTCAGTTACGGGAATAATTTCAATATAATCCTGACATGGCATGACAACGTATTCGGTAAACATCATTTTATAAGTATGCCAAAATCATATAATATACTTATATAAATTTTAAGCATATTTAATGATTTCCGACATCGTTATGTTAAAAACATTTAAAAATTTACATTTAAAATAAAACTGACATAGTAAAAACGATAAACTTTATTATATTTACATAGACACCCATATTCATTACAATTGAATCAAATTATCATATTATCGTCGGTATAATCCTTTACGTACAAAAAATATCTCTGATTATGAATAATACAATAGAAAAAATATACAACAGGTGTTGATATTGTTATGATATGATAGCTATGAAATATATTTCTAGAATTTATTAGAGATAATATTGTCTGCTATAATTAGAACATAAAAATTCATTGTCATGATTTACAAAAGCTCTTAAAAATAATACCCACAAAGTCCTTTAATAACACTCTTAAATTACTATTAAATTAACTGTAGCATTTTCTGGTTGATTGGAAAATTGTGAGAGCAATTACTGATAAGATGAAAAATAGACATTCTGAATGCGAGCAGAGTATACTCGTAAATTGTCTGAGTTAATTAAAATATTTTTAAGATTCTTGAATAGCGAAGAACGTAGAACTAAACGGACCAATAAAACAGCGTAATTGACAGTAGCTATTAAGATAAGAAATTTCAATTAAATGTAATGAGAATAATTAATATGCTAAATGTAGTAGGTACAGTAAATAGTTTATAAATTAAAGAAACAATATTTACACTCCTTAACATTTTTTTAAGGTCCCCGTGCAATTTAACTGTAACAATGTACATAATTCAGATAAAAAACCTTATGGTTTCAGAGAAATAATACCACAGGATAATACAACAATTTTCCAAAACCGAATACCCAAAGTTACCAATTATATTTGTCTGTTTGTCTTGAAAACAACTGAAACGATTTTCGCAAAATTTTCTAAGACAAATAAAAACTGCTAGAAGCTAACGAAGCTCTTTATACCCAACGGTAACTTAAACTTTTAAAATTAATAACAACTTGATGAATTCATAATAAACTTAAAAGTTATGAGTTTACCCAAAATATAACAAAAAAGAGTTAAAATTGTAACTATATAATAATGTCTTTACGTCTGTGGTAGTCATAAAAACTCCTTGATTAATCAAGAAAGTTTTTGATACTTAATAACAATGATAATAAATAGCATAAGTAAGAACAAAATATATTTTGCTATGAAACACTATTTTACTAACTTTTCTGTTTCGATCCACAATTTCTTAGCGATTTCTTCATCCTGTGACAATTTAGAGGGTTTCTTCTCTTTACAATCTACGAAGTAGCGACCACTTACATCATTTACTTCCGGCGATACAGCCAGATATATGGAAGTTTGTGCGGCTTCCCAAACAGATTTAAATAGGATCTCTAAACCCATCATCACTATGTTACGAATAAACTTACTTTTAATGTTTCTAAATATATTGGTAGCCGCAGCGCCTGGATGTAAACAATTTACTGTAACACCAGTCCCTTCTAATCTTTTACTTAATTCCAGAGTCATTAAATTCAAAAATAATTTGCTGTTAGCATAAACTAGATAATCACTCCAATATTTTTCCATGTTTAAATTTTCGAAATCCATTTCAGCATATTTGTGAGCTATCGACGATACATTTATTATTCGACTCGGAGCCGATTTTTTTAATAACGGCAACATGAGATTCGTCAAAAGGAAAGGTCCGTAATAATTGACCTGCATTCCAACGTGATTCCCATCTTCAGTCTTCTTGTTACCAAGCCCTCCGGCCCCCGCGTTATTGATAAGAACATCAACACGCTCTTCTGTTTTATATATGTAATCACAAAATTCACGTATGGATCTAAATGATGAAAAATCAAGCTGTCTATGAAACACGTTTTTATTTCCAGTTGCTGCTATGATTTCATTCACTGCTTTTTCTCCTCGTGGAACGCTGCGACATGTGATAATCACTCGTGCTCCCCGCTCGGCTAAGTTCTTAGCTGTCTCGAAGCCAATACCGCAGTTTCCACCGGTTACAATAACAACTTTCCCCATCATATGAACACTCGATTTGCATACACCACATGTTATTTTCTGATATAATTTCAGAAGTAACAAAAATAAAAACACTATAAATAAAACTTGAAGAATCATTTTAAACACAATACAAGTGCTCTTACCGTTTTATTTATGAAATATATTATATAGTGTCTAAGATATATAATGATGTCGTAAGCTGAAGCGATTGTAGATAAGACATTTATCGCCTAGATAGAGCGCAATTATGTGCTCAGATTATAATATAAATAAACGAACGGTTCGTTTTCCCAACATTTGTGTTACTAAACGCCGGAGTGTGCGTACGCGTCGCGTTGTTAACTGTTACATAACGGTGAATGAATTTGTACCGTTCCGTATATATAAATCACCTTGAATATAAACGATGATATCCGAAGCTACGATCAGTAAACAAGATGTGATAAGACAATTACAAGCTATGAATTAATGAAGGTGCTTGAAAAAATATATATTGATATCCACTTAACATCGCTAGTATGAGAATATATAAGCAAAAAATTTATTTAAATTACATTTGTTATCTGATAGCAACTATGAGTCAATTGAATATAATTTCTATTTAAACATTTAAATATAAAAAAAACATGCTTACATTTCTAAATCTTAATATAAATACCCATTACCAATCAAAATTCCTAAAAGTAAATTGAGCTATTTTATTCACAATAAAGATAATTATACACAGTTAAAATAATGATTACTTTAAAGAGAACTTAAAGAGTAACCTACTAATGAAAGGACCCTGTTTTACGACCTTGTTAAGCCTTATAATTGTTGAACTTTGCGCCCGCGGCTTAACCAAGGAACAATTTACTAACTTTGAAAATCTTTTGCTGAGCTAAATATGGGGCAATTTTGCTTTAAAGATCAAAGAATTTGATAAACATTAACATTAAGCTATAGCCTACGGTTACATAACAAATTAAAGTGCCTGCAATTTTATAATAGCTATTACATAATTACACACTTTGCATTTAAATTTGTAACTTTATTTTTACTATTAAAATAATTTATATAATATATTAATATAATTAAAATTAAACGGACATACAATATCAATGCCAACATTATAAGTTTAACATTTAGACTTGAGGTGATAATTATTAATTAAAAAAATATAAAAATGAAAAAGTGATTCAGAGGTGTAAGTTATATTAAATAGGTATTTTTAGTGCTCTAACCAATCCTTCTACACCTTCGCCACATAGTACAATACTTTACATACATATATAAATGTGTGTAAGTTATACAATAATTTTTATACAAACGTATATGAATTTATTCACGTCTGCAATTCTGACACCTAAAGCCTTTTTATATTCTGTTGGTTTTCATTTTCATTATCTTTCTCTAACTCAATAACATATTTTCTTGTAAAATATAACAGTCGTAGCCATGCTACTAACACAACTGTTAAATAATTTATTAATAGTCTTAAGTGATGAAACTTTGGCAGCGTGTTATGACGCCCACGAGCGGTCCTGACCCAAAATATATATAAATAATATTCTATTGTCGTTTTAACTTGTATATAGAAGTTTTTATTTTAGTTGTTTTAGTTTTTTCTTTATTAGAAAAATATTTTTTTTCTTTGTTATTTTTTTGTGTCTCATTAAACGCATTTTATGCATTCACAGGAGTAGGCAAAAGCTTGTAGTTATATTTTAATTGCACCTATACAAACTACAAACATTTTATCTTCGTAATGCTGCAATTTTTTGAAGATAATCAACAATGTTTTGAAAATATGTCTCTATAAATCACTAGAACACTTAGTAACGTGCAGTGATGTGACATATGTATTTAACTTTTAATTTACATATCAATCAGAATAATTTCAAAATGTAAAGCTAAAATAAGGAACATAAAGGTATAACAAATAAAACAATACTTAATAAAGTCCGCAAAGGACTAAATTTTAATTACTTCCTCTTCTCATTTAATTTTTTGACAAACGAGGCAACTAAGAATGACTCGTTCAATTCATGGATATGTAAGTTAATCTTTAAATAGGGTTGTCGCCTCAGAGATCACTATCTATTAAGAGAGAAAGTGAAGTAAAGTTGGATTCGATCAAGGGCTTCCAACTAGATACATCTCAAAAGATACACATCGATAACACTTACTGATGTTGATCTTATAACTTCTGTTGTTCTAATGTTCTGTTGTTGATTTTCTTAGATAGAATGATACTAGAAAGAGAATTTTTCAAACCACCTAAAAACATTTTTACAACCATGTAACCCAATAAACATTTTCTCTTTAATTGATATCAAAATGTCTTCAGTCCGCGGCTGGATATAAGATGTATTAAAAAATAACTTATTTTATTTATCGATAAATTGTATCGATATCATTTTAATATATTACATCCCTATTATAAATATATATGTATATGTAGTATACAGTCTGGCAACAGTTTATTTTTCTTATTTATCCAAGCAACAGCGAAATTGCAATTTGCGTATTCTAGGAAAAATTTCAATCGGATTTTAATGTCAATTTATTTAAGTGTATCAGTTCTAGTTTTATCTATAAGAAGTTTATGATTTCAATCAGCAACTAAAGACAATTCTCCTTAATATGACAATAAAATGGTAAGTAACTATGTAGAATCTTCAAATGTTGCTATGTTTATTAAAAATGGATGTTATTGAATTACCCCAAATAGTTTGAAAATTAATATTGATGCTCTACTTTATTTAGCCAGATCTTTTTTACACTGCTTAAATGCCACAAAAACCTTTGATTAATTTTCCCGTGAAAATACTAGAGTGGCGATAAGATTTTCAATCTAAAATCATCCGCTAAGATGTTATAGCCTTATCGTACTTTTATTTCTCATAAATTTTTCCTGTTTTGAACGATTTACCTGAAGATTTCAAATATGACAAATTTTTGTCATGATTATATTTTAATAAATATTGGTCAGGCTATAAAAACATATTGAAGTCTATGATATATATTTACACATATATATATCTATATTTACTGGTTATGCTATAAAGTTCTGCATATTTTTTTACTACCATGTTTAAATAATATTTTTTTGTTGAAATAAGCTATGATTTAATTTAAATCATTATTGCCATACATATTTTATGTACATAGGTACATAGCTAAAAAAGTGTTTTGTTACAGAATTGTGTTTAATAAATCTCCAGTAGAAAGAGTGAAAAAAAAAATGTAATATTCAATACAAAATAGTGTATCTCGTTTTCCGTCAATAAAAAGTATTGAAAGTTAATTTTTGTACTTGAACTATGTATCTGTGATCGTAATATAAATAATAATATTAACCGTAAACACAACTATCATCAGTGAATTCGTCGATTTAAAACGAATTTTGCTATTTATCTATGAGCATTAATCTGCGGTGCAGGATGGATTTAACGATTGTAATATTAATTTATACGATCATTTTAATATTATTATCATTGTGGATATATTGTAAAATATCCTGCGGTATTTGTAAATATAGTGGACATTTAATCGGAAAGGTTGTTATCGTGACCGGTGCAAACTCAGGTATAGGTTACGAAACCGCGAAAGATCTTGCACAGAGGGGTGCTAAAGTTATATTAGCCTGCAGGAATCTAGAGCGAGGAGCAAGTGCTAGAGACAAAATTATTGCCTCTTCAAACAACAACAATGTACACTTACTACATTTAGATTTAGCTTCCCTCGCATCTGTAAGAAGATTTGTTGATAGCATTCTGCAAAACGAAGAGCGTTTAGATATTCTTATAAATAATGCTGGACAATACTACACGGAAAATAAGAAAACGGAAGACGGATTGCTACTTGGGATGCAAGTTAATTACTTCAGTTCATTTCTTTTAACATCGCTCTTACTCCCTTTATTAAAAGCATCAGCACCGAGTCGAATAATTAACATTTCTTCAATTGCACACTTTTTTGGGAGAATAGACTTAAATGATTTAAACATGGAATACAGTGCTATTTTTAATTCACACTTAGTTTACGCTAACGCAAAGCTCTGTTTGCTACTAATGACTATGGAGTTAAATCGCAGATACAAGTTAAAGGGCTTAACAGCATACGCTCTTCACCCTGGAGTCGTGAACACTGAAATGGTTCAACACTTAAATTCGTGGTTCGTTAGAAATATATTAAAGATTTCTAAAACATTCCATAAAACGCCGTGGGAAGGAGCACAAACTACAATTTATTTAGCTGTAACACCTGAAATCAATGAAATTGGATGTTTTTTTAAAGATTGCAATGAAGCGAGATGTAGTAGAGCAGTACAAGATTTGGAAAGTGCATCTAAACTATGGGAGCTGTCAGAAAAATATGTAAATTTGAAATGAAGCCAGATATTGGAAAAGAAAGAACTAGAAAATATTAATTTTAACCGGTACAAATAAAACAAACAACAGGGCTTAAATAAAAATAAATCGCAGCAGAACGGTGCGAGAAAAGTGTCAACTTGTCACTTGAATATCAAAGCTCAGAGGAATAACTATAAATAAAAGATATTGCTTTAAATATCAAGGCATTTTTATTCACCCTTCCATGGAAAATAATATTTTTGCGTATATTTTCTTTCAGGAAGTTAACTTAAAAACATTTTGAAATATAATGACAAAAAATATCTAAAATGTGTCATTGTATGTATCTATTGTACAAGCATAATAAAACATACTAAGAAATAAAATGAACATCTAATAGAGATTAAAGCATTAAATACTGCATTGCTTAAAAATACAATAACTTATACCAAATAACCCAATATTCCGATGTTAAATCGATTTGAATTCGTTTACATTAAAGTTTAGTAGTTCAAGATTTGACTTTCAGAAACATCATAAATGTAAAATACTTATAAATATTTAACAGTATATGTTGTGAACTGATAGATGTGTCGTTGAAAATAAACATGTTGATTTTATATATTTTTAGAATTTGAGAAAGAAATAAGACTATCAGATCAAAAGGTTTAAAGTATTTCAAACCTATGGCACGAAACAAACCATATGTATATCTTGAAGATTCTAACACAGGGGAACTTGATATTACCTCAAGTGGAGCGATGCAGCATTGTGCACTTTTATACGGAGCAGCGAAAATTATTTCACACAAATTTAGCTCTTGCGAGAAAATTTTCAAGAACTATAATGGCATACTATACCCGTTTGTCCTATTTTCGCTATTGTCGGCTGAGACACCACTTCGTTGCGCAGAGATAATTGCGGTGTCGTATTCTTCAGAAATCACTTAGCGAAAGCTGTTTTATTTTCCCCTAGCCAAAACTTTGTTTATGATACTATTTATGAAACTATAAGTAAATTGAAAAACTTATACAATGTTATTGTTACGGGAACTGAGGCACTTACATAATTCCTAATTACAACAATTAATAAGCAGAAGAGAAGAACAAAAAATCTTAGAAATTGTATTAGACTTCATAATTATATCTAAATCATATATATAAGGTAATGGTTGTTAAATATTTGTATTAATTATAAGAAGTTTTTTTTTTGGAAAACAAACATTCACATAGACTTACTTATACAAGCCATTTGCAGATGTTGAAATAGTGGACCTTGACCGTCTCTAGCATCAAATAAAAAAGACATTTGCATACGCTGAATAATGCAGAGAATAGGTAAGTTGTCTGACATGAAAGATGGAAAAACATGGCTATTTGTATAATGAAAAGAAAATTGAATTTTTAGAAAAGTATTTTTAGTTTTCAGTGTACGTATGTTACTGAAAAATAATTAAATATTTCTCTTGTATTTTTTTATATATTATCAATATAAAACAATATATATACTTTCGATAAATTTGCTGTATTTTGTAATATTATGCCACTATAACAATCAAACCTATTTGACGTTTCGACATTTTAATGGTTACCATTGAAAAAATATATTCATGATTAATGTTATAGTCAACATAAATATATCTACCAAGTATGTTAACCGTTCCACAATACATTAATATATCATCAGGTACTATCGAATAGTTTACCAGCTAGTTGGCTAGTCAAGGGCAGTGGCTCAAGGTGAACAACCGTTTCTCGTCTCTACGGACTGCTGGCGTTCCACAAAGCGGTGTCCTCTTTCTCTTCTCTTCCCTATTTTTATTAGCACTCTTTTAAAATATCTGACCTCATCGTATCATCTCTATGCTGATGATTTTTAAGTGTAAATTGGTGTTCAAAAGAGACAGCATCACAGACATTGAACTATTGATCTATGATGTGCCGAACATAAAATCAGCTGCTGGACCACAAGATATGTAACTCTATCAAGTCCCAGTGATTGGCTTCTATTTAAGTGGACAACGAACGTGATTTTGGAGTTGATTCCATCTAAATAAAAAACTACCAGCTTCTATTCTTTAGCTCTTTACGGGGCTACAAGAATGTTAGATAAACTTTTGCTACCATTTTTTATGTTAGTTAAACATTTTATAACCCTTAGAACTAAGATTTCTTCTGTTCTCCCTCCTTTTGCTACTACCAGACTATACTGAAATTGCCAAAGAATTCATATGAATGTTTTGAACTTACGTAAACAGTAAAGATATAATATGCTAGATTTTTTAAGTAAGATATAAATATTTACGTACATCTGTTTTTAAATTAATTTTATTTTGAAAATATTCTTATAGATCTTTTATAAACTACTTTTAGATTCTGATAATTTGGTGAGTATTTTAACTGTATGTTCACTAAAATTTATTCTAATAGGTATTCAATATAAGTAACGATTTGTGAAATGTGTTATAAGTACGGAAAATTTGAATCAAATAAACAAAAATGACCCAGTTTTGCAAGGGGCTTTATTTATTTGCTAAAACTCATTTCTTGGTTCTTCACAGTAATCCAAGGTTTTGAATAAATCATGACAAAATATCTTATATTTTAGATGAACGAAAAGTTTCGGTGAAATATTGCGATAATCACTACGGGACGTTGATGTTTTTAAAATAAATTTTATTTTATTTTGTGAAACATTATTAATGTTTACAAGAAATTCCCTAATATACACTATTTAAGACATAATTAGTATAAACTGTTTAATTTCACAACCATCCACGATGAAAATGATAGTCTAAATAAAAGGTTAAAAAATGTTAATACTAAGAAAAAGTACATGACATATTAATATAGCTTAAAACATATTATTTTTTTTTTGTCTTTTATATATTTTTATATTAATATAGCACATTGCAGAACTCAACAATGTTACAAAAAGGAAAAATAAATAGTGAACGGTGGTTTATTGACATGAGGCTAATTCCATTTCCAGCTCTTTAGTTCAGTTAAAAGAGCACTTGGTTGGCCGTCCCATTAGATGAAAAAAAAATAAAGAATTTAGATCAATAACTTCCACCATGTTGTTAAACTTCCTAGTGTATATAATTTGAGTCCATTGGATATAAAAGGTTTATTTATAAAATGAAATTCCGTCTAATAATTTTTATTTCAAATCTATTATTTAAACAAATTCTTGTATAGTAAAACTTGTGATGAAGATAAAGAACTCCATGCTTATATAAATAATTTTCAATGAGCGAAGTTATGACCTTAGCAATGTCAACTGTCAAAATCTAGAAAATTTTTGGTGACTGGTAGAAATTATAAATTAGTCATGAAAACAACAAAGCAATATACATTATCTCCATCATATTTTTGGAGTTGTCTAAATTTAAGTGAGGATTGTCCTTATATGTCGTCATCAGATCCAAAACTAATATATTTCTTGGCAATTTTAGTATCGATATATGTCGCGTTTCTTGTAATTGTCTTCGCTGATCTAAAGTTTTATTCTTCAATAAACCAATTACAGCAACAAATCCAGTACTATATAAAATTTGTGAAGGAGAAAGTAAGGCATGTGCAAATGAATCAACGGCGGCTGGTGAGCACAAAAGAAAGAACGGAAAAACAATTGAAACGAAGCGAAGAGTGTAAACGCATTGTGACGGTTCTGCGCCAAACCCTAGCCGATAATCCCGATAAAGTGAAAATTCTCACAAACAACATCGAAGACAAAGGCAAGGAGTTACCGCAACCAGGAAATTGGCTTGAAAGTCATGGCATTATTGACTTTATTGAGTAGATCTTATTTTTTTATAAAATAATAAATAAACGATTCCGAATATGAATATTTTTCAATAGTTGACTCGCTGAAGAGCCGTCGCTTTATTCAATCGTTCGGATTTATTAAGGTACTGAATAAAAATATATGAAAGAACATTATTTACGGGTATTTCACTATTTCCTTTCAATTTTTTTTCAACATCGAGTGAACAGTTTTAAATTTGTCGTTAAATATAAAAAATTCATATTCATTCGAAGTTGCTGGATTTTTTATAAAGGAAGTTGAAAAATTGGTAAAATACAATAAGTCGAGGAGCGCCTCCATCCCAACTTTATTAAAACTGCATTAAAAACTAGCAAGCGGCGTCTCGTAATTCTGTTGTTGACTAAAGTATGCGTGAAGTTTAACGAATCCCGGGACAGCAGGAAGAGGCACTGGTTAAAGTTAAGCAATTAAGAAGAGTGTAAGCGGCGAGATTGCACGAAACTAAAACTATCTTCATTAGAACTACTATGTATACAGAGTTTGACGTAAGTAACGTTCTGAAACCGCATGCATAAGGATTACACCTATAGGAACCTTTTTTATACTGCTATTAAAATATTCCATCATTCATTGTGCTTTAAATTAAATTTTGTTATTTAATGTACATGGAAACTGTTGTTTTATTTTGTTTATAATGATACTGTAACGAAACTACATTGGCTATGTCCATCATTTTACATAAAATATAATTATATTCTCTATAGAAAACCGAAAAGGTATCTTATTTTAAAGGCTTCATTATTTTATGTGGTGATTAAACAACATTGTAAAAAAATATCTATAAATTATTTCATTACCGTCATTTATGAACCAATGAAAATATTTTAATATAATAATGTCTGTAATAAATAAATTTTATTTTAACATTGTGAGATAAATTTCTCTACGGGTTAAAATGATTACACAAAGATTAGGCCACTTTGTAAAGACGTGCTCATTTTGTTACAAAGATACCTCGTCCGAAACTATGCATTTGGACGTTATCCAACCTTGCAGTTCAGATTAAGTTTTTATTCAATTCAACTACATTAAATTTATATTAAGCAAAGTGAAGGCGAAATGAAATGGTACCATGTTACTTTATATATTTATTTCACACAGACACACATACACACTTTTTCTTTCTTACATCTCTAATAAATTAATTAACCTATTTGTTAATTTTACACAAGCTTCAGTTTTAACATTAACTTAGGATACTTAACTAAAATTTATATGTAAAAAACACACAAGTTATCGAGCAAGCGAACATCAGTGCTATAATTTTGCGGCCTTAATGACGGTTGAAAAAAACCTAACAAATGAACAGTTAAAACGAAAACTTAACATAAAACTAACAAACACAGCCATATCATATAAAACAAAAAAACAATGAAATAAAACTTAACAATAAATTAACACTTAAAATTATTCAACATCAACGTAACAGCAATAACAAATACATATAACGCAACAATAACAAGGGATGTGTAATGAATATTTTATCCTCTCGGCTTGCGTATTAATATACTCTATTTGATTTACACAAAAAGCCTATATATTAAATCAGTTACTGTTTTCCGATGTGATGATTTTGGTGCAACATTAATTAGTAACAATTTTACTTTGAAAGTTTGAAAGTTTTAAATAACTGGGATAAAATAATCACCAGACAAAGTTCTGATTACTCTGTCAGAGTACGTTTAATTATTTACATATAAAACATCTATGACAGAGTAATCCTTGCTCGCTAAGCGTCCTGTTACAGTTCAACATCAAAACTCCAACAGAAGGCGTCGCTGTATTTAACATAACAATACCCAGGCACTTTTGAATATTAAGGCACTTAACGTAATAGTAAAATGAATAAACTTAACGATTTAACTTTGAGAGTCATTTGATTCTGTTTTAAAACAAATCTCTATTGTTTTTTTGTTAACATTTTGCTCAACATATTATGATAACTGATGAAAAACTACATGATCAACATATAACATTTTTAAACGTCTACAATTTACAACTCACAACACAACTGATTTTTAAACGGGTAAACAAAAACTCAACTGATCATTAATTAATAACGACAATCTCCAATTACTGATACAGTGTCAAAATGGGAGTACAATGAAGAAAAATTAATTGTATTACGTTTTAAAGACGAGTGGGTTACAATGTACTATTTTTATGCTACATATTTTCAAATTATGATAATGATTATTAATTGGCGGATAATCAAAACTTAACTGTCCAATAACAAGCAACAAAAACTTAACAAAGAAAAGAAAAAACGTTAACGATAGTAACTGAACGGTAACATAAAATTCAATGTTTTAAAAAATAATAGACGTTCCTAACTCAAATAACAAAATTTTAACCAGAACTTAACTGTTTTATAACAAAGTGAACCAAATTAACGTTTGTTTTAACAGCAAATTAAAAAATAACTGTGTAACAATTTAACAGTAGCATGAATTTTGTAACAGGTACTTTTGAAGTTCAAAAATGAGATAGAAGCTTCAAATGAATTTTGTGCGAAACAAAAACTCAACGATAAACAATAACTGACACATTGAAGCACTCTGATAACAAAACAAGTAAAAACTTAACGTTAACAATATTATGAAACAAGAAAGTTACAACACGTTTCCGAAACAAAAAGTTAACAACATTAACAGTTCAATGAACAATCCAAAATTAAAAACAAAACATAAAATCAACGAAATTATCATTCAGCCACTAGCCAGACCAGCTGGTTTTGGATTTGAATTAAAAACTTAACTCTCTTCATTGTAACAATAACAACGTTGTATCAAACTTAATGTGAATTAGTATTACAAAAACAAACATATTTGAGCAAAAAGTTTCATGAGGACACCGCTAATTGAGTGTTTACTCTTAATAAGTTTTGTTAACGGGAACTGTAGAATTTAGAGTTAAACAGCCGTAAGATTTAATAACATGAAAAAACTTTAACAACTTGAATGAAAACAAAAGACCGTACATTAAGGCACTCGGTAAGAAATCGGAAATTATGTATTAAGACCACTTAAATATCATTGTTGTTTTTAGTCACGATATTTATTTTTTGTAGTTAAATCCTATCATTATGTAGTATCAACTGTACATTACTATATTACACAATTTTACGCTAAAACTAACCTATCTTTGGACATTTTGAAATAAGTTTTCTGTACCTGAGTGAACTGCATTCATTTTCGGGAAGTAGTTTCAAATTGTGAAGTAGAAAATATACAGTCTTTAGATTGTATTTTGTTTCAGAATCTTCACAATACAAACTGCAGATACAATCTGTAACAATAGAAAAGTTTCTAAATAACATGCTCCTGAATTAAACCTATAGTACAAGCTTATAGGACTAGAAAAGAAAAAGTAATAAAAGTTAACTTACCAATAAATATTCGACAACGATCCTCGGCAAAAATAAAGTTTTTCCAGAGACAAAATTGCTTTTTAGTTACTTAAACATTAATTAACTTCACTTCAACTCCAGAGTTTTAATTGACAAACTAGTGATACTAACTTTGAAAGAGGTGTTCTTGTCTAATTTGCAAGAAGTTTTTCTGGGGACCCGGACACTGCGGGTCCCCGATGAACTTTCCAGTTGCCGTCAAAATTTGTTTGTGATGTTCAAACGAAGTTCGGAGCCCTTATATATGTGAATCCCGAAAATCCCTCCCCTTCCCACCGTGGGAGCGTTTGCGCACGTGTTCTTGCGCAAACGCACACAAAAGCGCCCTTTTTCTTTGTCCCATTGATTTCGATCCCTCGAGCGTCTTACCTATCCTTGTATACCTGTGATTGTACAAGGGGAGAAATCTCACCCGGTGGGAAAAATCGTAATCGTAACTTAAATTTAAATTATTATACACAATAATCATATACACTTCCAGAAGGGTCCGAAAACTTACAACTTTCTCACGCTAGAATTAATAATAATAATATTATTCTTCGGAAGAGGAAATTTAGAAATATAAATAACAGAAACAATTGATAATTTATCTGAGCTGTTATCAATATATGTATATATTATATTGTATATTTACTTATATTTATATGCTAAAGGCAAATGAAGTAAGTATATATAAAATCACATACATGCAGTAGAAAGTCCTTAAAAAACAAACTTACAAAGCAAGTTGAAACATAACACTACTTTTACTCACTCATTAATTTGCGAGCGCTCTAAGCTTAACGGAACTCGATTGACTTGCCCCAAGTATTTTGCAGCAACAAAAGATCCTTTCATCGATACGAGAAAACGTGCTCTGCTTAAAATAATGAGGCCCTTAACTTACTAAGTCAAAAAGCCAGAACATTATTGTATTGACCGTTCAATATCACTACTTCATTAGATAATACGTTATGTATTCCTAATATAATACTATCATTGCAAATGAATATAATCTGGAAAAACACAATTTTTATTTTCTGTAACATCGTAGTAAAGAACTGTTATATAAAAAAATTGGGATGTATATACAACAGTGCTGCACAATTTTAAACGAAAAGTGGAACGTCTTCTAGTGAGATTTCAATATAAATTGAGATATTAGCAAAGGATGTATTAGATATTTGAATATCTTAAACGCAAAGGCAGCAGATGTATCTCAGATTGTATTCTGGGTGAAGACTACAGAGTACCTGTAGGATAAATTCAATTACGGAAGGATTTACATTCGTTCTTTTTAAAATATTGCCAAAAAGTGAATAAATGAAAAGAAATTCCATTCAGTGCACGTTAGAAAGATGGTTATTTATTTTATTTATTTTGCTTTAATTTCCGCTAACATTATTTTATATGCAATCAAATTCATGTAACCTAATAATAATATAACCTTTAAGGAAATATAAACTGTAAAATTACCATTTTACAATCTATATTTCTCTTCAAAAATTTGAAAATAACCATGTATTATAATAAGCGAATCCTTTAATACATACCCATAACCATTAAAATATGTTGAAATATAGCAATAAATTTTTAAGATACTATTCTCCCTAATTCAGAAATATGTAATTAATTATAAAAAACATTATTCAAAACAATCCGTTATTCGTTCCCCACTTTTATATTTCATTCTAATATCTTTTAATATTTTCCACGAATGACAAAATATTAATGTTGCACAACGTTACCCGACATCGATATTACAACTTATCTTCACTAACCTAGATTCAACTAATCTATCGCACTGCGGCTATGCAGCAAACCAAATCCTTTCTATTTGCTTCGTCTCAATGGGAATTATTTTCGTAATTTAATTTCTCCGCTGTCGCTACAAAATGCATCTCTAGAATTTATTTCTTTTAATAGATGTTATAAATGTCTTGATGAAACTTTACATTACTTTTATGTTTATTACATTGTTTATTTTTATGGTTTTAAATATCAAGATATAAGGTTAAGGAATATTTATATCTAATTACGAGTTGATATTCAATCCATCTGATCATTATAATTGAACGCAGCAATTATTTCTGTCGCACTAAAAACACTAAGAAGGATGATTTTTGTGTATCTGTGTATGGGCATAGTTAAAAACCTTCTTATTCGTTTTTAAGAAACTAAAAATTAAGTTAAAAATATATGGAATAAGAAAACTTCACAAGTTATATTTTATGAGCGAGGAAAATCTTCAAATAAGAAAACCTACTAGCATAAAGTAGCGTTCCTCTAACATACGTATATTGTGTTTTTCTGACATTCATAGACATGTTTATAATGATAAATAAAAATCTGTTACGATCAACTCGCGTACAACCAAGTTTTTAACCACAATGTATATATAATATTTTGCCTTTAAATAAGAAGACTTATTTACTTAAATCTAATGAGATCGATCAAGATTTTATAATCATTATTTTAATTATTCTCAAGGTATAAAATTCAAAAGAATATTATTATTCGATACTATAGACATTAAGAAGAAATGCTTGGTTAGAAAATTCTGTGAACAATAAATAGTTTTTATGTCCACAATCTTTTCAACACGAAACAACATTATGCTAACAATGTTTACAGCTCCATTGTTTTACTGAACCCACCTTATCTTAGAACTTAAATCGTCCTGAAAAACTGTAACCGATGTAAGCATTCTATTCAAGTTTTCCTTTCTTTGTGTAATATATTTGCATTTTTTTATTTATTTAGACATCTGTCAAAATAAATAAATATTACACAATGTCTTTACACATATGTATGTATATACATTAGTTAAATTGCTTTTAAAATACTACTAGAAAAGTGGTCTCATATTCATAATTGCTATAAAGTTTGATCATTTCTAACTGTAACTGATTGCAATATTATGAAACATTAACATGGAATTATTAGTTTAGTATACAGTATTATTCATATAACACAAGTATGTACGTAGTTTTAAAGTCTTAAACAAAAAGCTTTCATCGTGTTACTGTATAGAAAATCAGAGCAGTGACTAAGAAATAGGGCGAATCAAGAATAGTTGGATTTATTCATAAAATAGATCGAAACAGGGTAGCGCTGAGCACGTGCGCGGCGAACATTCAATAAGTTTCGTTAAGATTTCACCGCACCGAAGCGAACTCTTCAATTATTCACGCACACACTCGCTAACTGCCCTCGGATCTTTTCATAAAGGACAAAGGTATATCCAGGTCGCGGCGACGGTGAGATTGCAAAGGACGTACATTATATGTATAAGAATATAAGGTGAGTTTTAATATTAAAAGCTCGAACGGTGCTCTGAAACTTTATTACGCAATACCGTCACATGCAGGTTCAACATGTTTATACTTTATAAATAGCTGACATATCAAACAGCTCCGTAATATGGGATACGAAAGACTACATGTTTTCTTATAATAAAACAAAATACGACTGTTTTATTACTGCGACAATATTCCTCTAGAGCTTTATATTGATCTACTTAGGGCAGTCTATGTGAGTGATATTTTATGTTACAAGCTTCTATAAAGTTTGAGTGGATATACATACTTAATTGTTTGAGTTTCTTTTTGTATTTCACTTTGGATTTATCTTTCGAGAGCAACACCACAGAGTTTTTCAAAGGTCGTGATCCGAACTTTGATGGATGGTGTCGATAGACAGTTTTGACAGCATTCAAAACTGTGACACACTCAGATAAATTTATATTTATTCATCGTTACTTCAATTTAAAATACTAACTTTTTCAAATAAATTTAATTCCTTTTTGATATTATATATTTAATTGTTTTGAACAAGGAATATAAAGTAATAAAAACAAATCTTCACTCAAAAACAAAATTATAACAAGAAATTTAAGAAAACATCAAAAACATAAACAAGCAAGATGTTTGGCAAATGCTCAGAGAATGGACGTGGAGTATTAAGAAAGCAGATAAGAGCTGGCGGAGGCTTAAACTGCTTTAGATATTGCCCGGGGGTATCGTAGTATCGTTTTCAAAACAGACCCTAAACTTCATACAAATCCTACTCTTAAGGAAGATTTTCCGTAAAGAAGTTATATCCGATAAAAAATCATCGCCACTAATTTATTTAAACTATTATTATTCATAAATAAATTAAGTTTTTAAATTCTTTCTTAATGAACATTTAACTAAATTGCGGATAATAAAGTTAATTTCGTTCCTCGTCCATTAAAATTGTAACACAAAAATTATAATGGAGCAACTGAGTTATTTGAACCCTAAGCGTTCCTGTGGGAAAACGTAATGTTCATGTAAATTAGGTCGAAATCCTGTTGGCGCCTCAATCTGTTATACTAAAACCGACGCGGGTCCTTTTCAAACTTTACCTACGGATACGATTGAACGTATATTTTTTGAATGTATTTTTTTGTTCAGGTGGCTCCCGAAAATCCACAGTATTTGAGGTCGTCGGCACAATTTTATAGTTTTATTGCATATTGAGACGTACTATTTTGTGATATATTTTCAATACCCTCATATAAAACAACGGTGGAGTCTTAAAGCATTTGCAATCCAATTTTCTATATAAATTCAGGTTTCCTCTAGACGCATTTCACAACTATGTACTTTGTAAGACATGTACTTACATATTATTTAGTTTCGAGAATGGAGACATTCTTATCCTTTCAAAATAAGAAACAAATCCGACTCTAAAGTAAGATCAGTACCCGTAGTATGAATTACAGTTTCTGCTGGCAAACATAGAGTTTTATATTCATAAATAATTTAATATCTTTCGGTTTTTATTTTAAAACACTCACATAACAATCATTATAAGCTGCTATAATATATAAATGTAAAAAAGTGCTTGATAAAGCCTTTATACAAATCTCCGTCTTGTAAATCGTAAATATTTCCCGAATAAATGAGAAAGAGTACAAAGGGTATTCACAATAAAATTATTGTTGGTAAAGCACAAAATAAACATAACAAAATTCCTTCAAAATTAATGTTAATTGCAGTTCTTATCTCGTACCGCCAAATAGCAATTAAAACGAATGCTTGGGGACAAACCACAAACTCGCCGTAGAAAAGATAACGTAATTTTCATAAGGGAATTCTTCTAGAACGTAATTTATAAAGTAAATTCACTAAGCCCGTTACCGTTCGGAACCGTGGGAACGAAGAGATGCCTTGCAAAGGTGAGCTTGCAATTTGCCTTTATTCACCATCTGCCGGCGCCAGACAGCGGAATTGCACGATTTTGGTACTGCGATGTAACCGAACAAAAAGTTTTGTCATTACAATGCGGGGTGAAGATTGCTTCACTAAAAACGTGTTAGCACTCCTTATTTTTATACACTTGCGAAACTTCCGTTGTGATTCAAGTTTCAAGGTGTTCCCAGTTTTAATGATGACAATATTTTTTTATTGTTATTTTATTAACAAAGTAAACTTACTGACTTATATTTTGCCATACGATTTTAAAATAAATAAAAGTGAAGCCTAATAGGTAGTTTCATTTGTTGGGTAATGAATAATTAATTTGTTTTAGAAGAAGAAGAAGAAATATATTTAAAAATCAAAATATGCACATATTCTCCGCATATTATCATAATGGAGGGATGAATAGAACATAACGTATTGAATAAGAATACGTCCTCATTTTGATAGATATTGTAAAAGAATTATCTTAGATCTCCTTGGATGAATATGAATGTCGATCCCAACGGGAGGGCTGCAGCAATATGTCAAACGACGGACACAGCTTCAGAGAGATTGTCTCTTCGATATTGCTAGTTGATTACTAGAATATGAAGCCATAATTTTGAACTAGTGCTCCTCATAAATCGTTCGTATAAATCAGAATTGAAAGAAACCTAAAATTTATTCCAATGTGATTCGAATATAAAATATACGATAAAATTCAACATTCTTCTTTACAATTACATGATTTAAATATATTTCTTAATTGAAATTCATATTTTGTTCCTTAATAAAAAAAATTCTTGTATAAAAATTTATAAAACACTAATTAAGTTTAAATGCGTACACTGTATGTAATGTGAATGCAGAATATAACATATTTTAACACTGGCAAAACGGCCCCACAAATATTCATTAATCCCCTAATACAAGCAAATGCACTAAATTCGCATGTCGCGTGCCGCCCGCATACCTACATAAACAGCGACATAAAGCATCTAATTGAATCTATAACGATTCCCGATTTACTGGTAATTAATACTGGGGTGAGCCTTGTCTGTTTTAAATGTGGCTGGTGGCAATTGTTTTAGGCATATTCGACCATAGACCATTAAACTAATTGCGTGAATAAAGCATAGACTATTAAACTAATTTATAATCCTCGTTGTAATTCATTCACTATAATATGTAATAAACTATTCATTTTGCACAATATTACTAACATATTAAAGAATTTTTGATGCAATACTGCAACTTTTTTATAAATATATATGTATTAAGATATTTTGATTAAATTATAAATTCAATTTATTTGACTATAATACTATTCCCACGATCCTAAAATGAATCTATGACAATATATGCGGGTATCACGCGGTTAAACATTATAAATACTTTAGAAGTGTTAATGGATAATGAGACCCCTATGAACCATTATTATGATTGCTCTATGAGAAGATTTCTGGAAATATTATGATATTTCTCAAAAATATTCACAACCGAGATATTCATTTATTTTTAAATCCGCTCTTGCATTTTTTTCGTTGATATTAAGACCGAAACATGGTCAAAACAAATCAAAAGTTCAGATTTCATTTGATCTGTAGTGATTAATGATTAAAAAGAATACAATCTCAACAAAACAAAGATGTGACAGTTTTAATATCTTTTTTAACGACTAAAAGATGAATTATTTCTTGCAACGGTTTCTTTTAAATTCCCTTTGAAAGCTACACATTTTTTATAACTTGATTCTTCTGGGGACTAGGACCGTTAAATAAATCCGGCTAATCGCAGCACTGTGAATCTCATATTGTCCAGACATTGAATGCCTTCATTGTCTACTGAAGACAGTTTAGTACTCGGTTTCGATACAGCACAAAAGATTTAATTTATATTTAATTTTTTACTCTATTTCGTTCAAATTAGGGCATATTTTTGAAAGCAATGTCGAAAAGCTAACGTTAAACAAAATAGTTAAAGGTAGACAAGATTGATGTAACGGCCGTTGGCAAGTTCGCGCACGTGCTGAAAACGGGTGTGCGGCCTGTGCTTAGTCAGATATAAAAAAAGGTAAAAGACAATATTATGTATGGAGCTACAATTTTTGTTTTGTTAAACATTTCGAAATTTGAATGTGATAAATATTTTTTTAGACTACTAAGTTTTATATAAAGTTAAACCTTTTTTCGGTCGTTTATTAATTTATGCTTTGGTGGATAACATATTTTTTTTATTTCTTTTCATTTTTTTTTCTAAATCTCTTCATATTTGAATTTATCTTATAACTGTTACTATGATTCTCAATTAACTTAGAAGTTTTTCTTATAGATGATTTGAAAACCAGGACGTATTAAAGTTACCGCGTAAAAACAAAGTAATATAGTTAAGTTTTTTGAAAGAACATCTACGGAGTTCGTTTAGCCAACCATATTTTTTGAATTACTTACCATCATAATATTAAGTTTTCTCACAACTTCTCTTGATATTAATTTGCAGAATTTATAACTATATTTTATATAAATTGTTCTTTAAAATTTATGAAAATAGTGCGAAACATAAGATAAAGACAATAATTTATTTAAAGTCTATTAACTATGTTTATTTTGTGCGGGTAGGCTCAAGTATTAAGTTGTCAAGATACAAGGGCACTATGCTATAATCGAAATCGTATTACAGAGGTTTTGAATTAAAGGGAAATCTACATTATTTAGTATATTTTTACAAGGTAAGCAAAAATTAAAAATACCATTATTGTTATTTTACCTTCCTTCATTAGGTAATACGAAAAAGTGTGTGAGTCATCAGTACCAACATAATGATTTCTGAAGTCAACGATAATTACACTTCAATATTTAAAGTCTGTATCGTGCACCATTTGTAAAATAAAAAATTGATTAAGGTTTGTATTGGTGTGTAATCATCTTACGAAAATATAATGTTATAAATTTAACGAGACATAAATTTTATAAGATTATCTTTATAACTCATTAGATATTCAATTTGGGAGTTAACAGTATTTAGTGTCTCTCTTTTCAAAACCACATTTTAATAAAAAGTGAATTTAATTAAAGAGTAAAGATATTTAGCAATTAAACATGATGTTATATGCTTCTATTAAGTGTTTTAACTTGTTTTAGGATAATAAAATGCCTCACAAACTGAAAGTGGAATTACTGAGTAAGAAGGCAAGTAATTTGAAAGTGGCGCCTCACCCAGTTAATAATACTGCTTCAGGTACAGTGATGAACGATAAAGAAGATCAAGAGCTTATAAGTAAGTGGCCCAAGCTAAAAGATAAAATACCTGATATATTTTTACATAACCCTGAAAACTTTCTTGACCATCTAGACAGACTAATAAGTTTGGATATAAAGATTTTGGAACCATGTCTATGTAGATATTATACAAAAATAAAATGTCCTACATTGAGTGATTACAAGGGTGTGATAAAAGTGTTTAATGATTTGAAACTGCCTTATAATACATTTGGACAAGCAAATAAACGTAAAATGAAAGTTGTTATAAGGGGTCTTCCTAAACAAGTTGATTTGAATAAATTAAAAATAGAATTCAACATTTTATCAATTCCAATAGTGAGAATTCATAAAATGCAAGTGAATGAGTATAAACAGGAAAATAAAAGCCTCATTTTAGCTGTAGTGCCTTATAATGATAATGGCAAAAAACTTTTGAGAGTGAATAAAATCTTTGGACATCCTATTACCATGGAACCGCCTAAACCTAAAACTAAGCAATGTCATCGTTGCCAACTCTGGGGCCACACACAGAGATATTGCCATGGTAAGATTAAATGTGTGAAATGTGCTGGAGATCACATGTCTAAGAAATGTGAAAGAGATCCAACCAAATTACCACCTAAATGTGCTAATTGTGGGGGAAAGCATACAGCTAATTACAGAAAATGTCCATGTTGTCCAGACTCAGAAGAGCACAAGCTAACACAAATCATTAAAAAACAAAATTTGTGTACTGCAACTAAGTGTGAATAAAGAAATCAAATAAAAAAAACGTACAGAAAAAGAAGTCTCAGAATCTAAGGACTTATTACTAGACTTCATATTCGTACTTCATCTAGCTGTCTCATATTATCATTGTGATTTAAGAAAAAATAAATACATAACTTTGTTAAAAAGATATTATTATTTAATTCCTTAAGTATATTTACATTATATATGTACAAACACTTAACAGCTATGAGATTACTTTACAAAATTTAATCATATTGCTTTCAACAACTGTGGCATATTAGTTTGCAAACTGCTGTTACTGACTTCATCCCTTATTGGTGTGACCAGCATCTGTAAAGAATTAAATAATTAATTTACAGATTTAATTAATTATATTCTTAATTATGTATTTGCATAATTATTGTATTATTCAAATAAGTTAATCTTGATTGGGTGTGATTCCTTAGATTGTTAATGTAAAGCAGTCACTTGTGAAGTATTAAAGTTCTAAAATAAGCATATTTATACGAATAAGAATAATCAATTTCATTGCAAAATTACGATTGATTTTACTACAGAAAGTTATAATTTATAAATAAATAATATTTAACGATGTAGGTATATTGGATTTTTACCTCCAGTTTGACATTAACTGTCATGCCGCCGTCTAATTCAGATAGCACTCGATCCAAAGTATCAACTAATCTATCAGCATCCTGAGTTGTGAACACCATGGGTGGCTTGAATTTTAATACATTGCTGTCTGGTCCATCGCGACTTATAAGTATTTTTTCTTCACGCATTCTGTCAATTATTCAAAACAATTATGTACCACAATGAATTTTTTTAAATAAATTTTGTCACTGCTTCTTTGTAATTATAACTAAATTATTTTTTCTTCGTTATTAATGGACCTACCTGTTAACAACATGTTTAGCTTCTGCTGTTGCGGGATTTCTAGTTTCACGATCAGTCACAAGTTCGACACCAACAAAAAGGCCTCTACCACGGACGTCTCCTATCAATTTGTGCTTGTGTTGAAGACCTTCGCAACGAGACAAAAGATGGTTCCCAACTCGTGCTGCACGCTCCATTAGACGTTCTTCTTCTATCACGTCTAATACTGCATTAGCTATAGCGCAGGAGACAGGATTGCCTCCATACTATAATATAAACAGAAAATATTGATACGTGCAACTACTAACCTCATAGATACATAGTTATATAATCTAAAATACTTACTGTGTTAAAGTATTCGACACCAGTGTCTGCGAAACTTTTTGCGATCTCTGGTGTAGTAATAACCGCAGCTACAGGATGACCGTTACCCATGGGCTTTCCCATAGTAACGATATCTGGCACAACACCTTGAGTCTCGAATGCCCACATGTGAGTGCCGACTCTTCCAAATCCCACTTGAACTTCATCAGCTATACATACTCCATGAGCTTCCCTCACGTGTCTAAATAAATATTAAGAAATAAAGATATAATATTCCTGCAGTCAATAAAAGAAATCTTTTAAAACTTCTACAAAAATAAATATTTGCCTAAACTGTTCATGACCATCATAGTAACAAAGCACATTGTCAGAAAATAAGCTCAGTTATTAATGTCAAAGCTCAACAACAACTGAGTCTTCATATATTATTTTGTATCATTGTTGATGCATGACAACGACGCTACTTGTATTCTCAAAGGAAGTTATAACTGCTAGTATATTTGTTCACATTTTAATGACTACTCTACTTTTATTTTTAAGTTAATGTTGTATTATAAAACTCGTTAAAGCTTATGTGGTTTTTATAAGAATTCATTTTAGTAGGTAAAAAGTATTTTAGATTGCTAGACATAAAATAAACAGAAAAAAACCTTACTTATAAACTTTCTTTAGGTAGCCTTCGGGAGGAATTATTTGTCCCCCACAACTTTGGAGACTTTCTGCTATAAAAGCGCATACACCGCCCTTCTTCTTAATTTCGTCGCATAGTTTTCCCACCTCATCAGCGTATAATTTTCCTAAGTTTTCCTCTGATGTCGAGTCGTTTGGATATGTGTATTTTCCTCTATACACATCAGGAACTGGAGCCTAAACATAAAATGAATTATGATTATATAATACGTTTTTTTATTCAATACATTTCATCTTCGGAACAAAAATATATACATTCATAATTTAAAGTATTTTTAATGTCTTTAGATTCAAGTTTACTTTTTTGTAATGAACGTACAAATGTAACAAGCAAGTATACATACTTCTAACTAAATAATATTTTTGTTGAACAAAGCAAAACAAATTTTGACAAGTTAAAAGAGAATTTGCTACTAAACATACATTTTAAAATTTTCAATAAGTAAAAGAATAGAAAAGTATATTTTGTAGTTTTGACGTATATAAAAGACTTTCGAATATTTTATTTAACAATATACAAAGTTTTAATATATTTTATATACAAATATTATACATGAAAGTTTTATTAGCACAATTGATGTATGATTAACAATATGTTATTAGACTGTTAAAAACAAAGATAACAAATAATTTAATTTTCAAAACTGCATTAAAATTACAGATTCCCGATCATTATAAAATATAATTATCATAGCATTTCAAAAAAAAAAGTTTTTACATTAAAAAAAAACATAAAAGGTTGTTATTTGTTTACAGTTCATATACCATGACTAGGCAATTTACATTATAAGACTAAATACTATAATTTAATTACAACGTTATCGTCAATTATGTAGTCTGTCAAACATTAAATACGCTAACAGATGAGTAATGGAAATCTTTAACATTCAAATCGCTTTATCGTAACTACAATATTCATATATATGAAAACGAATAGACTGTTTGATGAGAATCATATATGCATCATACTGAATTTCATACTAGAAACGTTGCGGGCCTCAACAGGGAGAGGTACAAGGCCAACTCACCACATGAACCCAATCTGGTTTCTCTGGGCCTCCTGGTAGGTTTAGTTTGTAGGGGGACACATCAATCATAGACGTAAGGTGACCATGATATGCGCTGTAACAAACAGGGGCTAGTAGCACCCTAAAATACTCCTCCTACCCTACACCCCATAAAGATATGTCCTACGTCTAAAACTATCTGTATCTAAGAATATTCAGGGAAAATTTTCCGGTAAAAAAAATATCGTTTTCTAAACTTCCCTATTCATTAATGTTACCTACGGTCTTCTAACCAAAATAAATTGATCTTCCTCGATAAATTACCGTCATAATTTCATAGGAAAGGTTCTTATAATGTTAAATAGAATCTATTATATAGTAGTCATTATATTAAAATCGACATCCCTATCTTCGCTACCCATATCAACGGTAAAATATTATGAATATAATTTAGACTTACTGGTCAAGGGTGATAACATCCTTCCTCTTAGTGTGAACTCTGGCTAATCTCAAAGCGAGATCATTAGCTTCAGAGCCGGAGTTTACAAAGAAACAAACTGAAAGTGGTTCGGGCATCGTCTTAACTAGTCTTTCAGCGAGCATCACGATTTCGTCGTGAAGATATCGATTATTGGTGGATATCAATGACATCTGATTACGACCAGCTTCAACGACGTGTGGGTGACAATGACCAACTAGAAATATAATAATATAATTCGTACACAATGAAATGAAATCGTTATAAAATAATAATAGCAGATAAGTTCGTGCTTTGATATGTTATTTGCTTTATTAATTAATGAAATTACCGTGTGCGACATTGTTGATGCAGTCGAGGTATCTCTCGCCTGTCTCGTCATACATAAATTGGGCGACACCCCTCACTATTTTTAGAGGGGATGAACGGAAAAACAACTGGCAGGCGGCTCTGGAACAAATTTACTGTTTGAAATCTCCGCCCAGCTCCTGTACCCTAGCGGAACAGGCAATTAATACTGATAGATCGGCTGTGATAAATGTTAGGCTTAGTTTATTTATTACCTTTTCAAACCAACTTTACACTTTAACGGATTGTTTAATTAATTATTAATTACTATATAATCAATCTTGACGATTAGAAAAATGTTATCTTACCCGATGTGTTTTTCCCTCAGTTTAATAGTTTCTGATTTAGGCATTGACTGTAGGTAAGCCATTGTATAAAATATGTAATCTGTAAAAAAATATTCCTATAAGTCTTTTCGCTTAGTTAAAGTCGATCGTAAGATTTAAATATGTATTTTTTTTTTTAAATAAGAAGATCAAAAGAATTTCCTCTTCAACCGCAAAAAGGAAAATCTCCCGTATTTCATTATTAAATATTATTCCTATTTATGCTATCCAAATACAAAACCCAAGAATTTTTTTAATGATTTACCGTAAATATATTTTATAATTTATAAAAAGGGATGTTTATATATAGAAATTTTATCGTTACTTTAAAAGTAAATCTTACCCGTGCGTTATATAAATAGAATACTGATTATATTAATACTAATGGAAACTAACTGATAAACTATGAGATGATGTAACGTCACGTGCGACTCGTGATCTTGTAATGCTGTGTTATTGTTCGATACAACACATTATATACAAGTTGGCGGTGTCTCGCACGCCCTCGCCTCATCCAATGGAAAACAAAAGATTTCATACTATCAGTGCAATAATATGATAAGCGTACATGCCTCAAGAAGAAGCTAGCCACGCGTCCGATGTCGCTTAGTCATGAACGCGACGCATGCTTCTTAAGGCGACGCATTCTTTACAATTCGATAGTTAAAACAACGGATATTGTATGGAATTTTTGACTGGTCTCATAACGAAGGTTCAACCTTTTTATTTGTTTCTTATTATTTCTTTTAATATATATAAAGTGTTAAAAATAATACCAAATTAATATTATACGGTCCTAATGTAACAGTATAATGTTTACTTCTAAATTTAAGAAAATATTGCGAGCCTTTCACCGATTAGTTACAGTACAAAGTATTTCGGTAAACTCAATCGTCAAGAAATAAGGGGAAGGTATATCTCATTTGTCCTTATAGGAAAAGTTCGTTTAGACAAAGTTGTTTTTCTCAATCAAAGAAACGAAGAAAAGTTTTCGAGAGCTTTGGTTGCTTTATTGCGAGATGCCAGGTTAGAATTTTTAACATTGTACATAATATCTAGATTCTATTTACGCAATTAGAAAGGCAATCATAGCACGCAGTAATTTCCTTTATAATAAAACATTATTGTAAACAAGGCTGTAATTGTTAACGTTGCATTCCATAAATAATTTATTATTAATTTAATAGATACACATTAATTCTAATGATTATATGATGTAAATGGGACCTTAGAACCTTATCGCTATTTGTATTCCGTTGACATCAATAATAATCATGGAACAGGAAAAATCTGGATATTTTAACGAAGACCGAAAAAGATTGTAACAATGATTACACATAATATAATAAATATTTTAAAAATATTTTTGAAATAATTATGCTCAAAAGTGGAACTTAGAAGATAATTTCAAATTACAAGTAAATTGTAAAAACAAGATTACGATTTATCATAAACAAATCATCCCGCGACCTATCCAATGATATTTATAGATATGTAAAACATAAACAGTAAATAGTTATTTATATATACGGCATTGGATCACTGCGGATGTATTTATGTTAACAGTGTCCTCTTCCTTAGGGGGTACAATGATAGAACTATGATCTTCAAAACATCCTTATTAAAGCCCGTTTTATGCGAATGGCATTTTCATATAACCTATAGTTGAACAGGATAAGTACATATTTAAAGTTCCTTTAAAATAAGCGTAAAAAATTTCACTAAAATATATATTTTTTATTTAATATACATACTTATGTATATCGACTGATAAATGTTGATTGACACTTTTATATTAATATTAAGTAAAACTATGTTTATCAATTGTATTTCACGATAAACTAACGCTTAGCCTTATCCTACATATATTTAATATACTTGGTCGAAATGCCTTAGATATAAATTCTCGTTTTAATAAGGAGGGTCAAAATATTTATGTAACACGCGTGTCGAAATACTGCCGCTAGCACGTGTTAAAGAAATGTTCACTGTCTGTAATATTACAAATCCATACAAAGATTACCGAACAAAAAAAAAACTATCTTCAGAAATTATATGTTACGATATTGATAGTATTTTAAGCCTCTTGTTACATTGTTTATAATTGTATAAATAAATGATCATTCATTTTATCATTAAAATATATATGAATTGATTCACGTCATTTATGTAAATATGAAATGTTCTGTATTTAGATTTGTAAATAATATTAGATAAACATTTTACGTTAAATATTTGATGCACCTTGTCACACATCAGAATCGAGTCAATAAAATTATCTTATATATATTCGTAACAATGATAATTCAATGCATACAATCATGACATTGTAGTCAAATATTTAACATGGAGTATGGTTTGATTACACTTGCAAATGTTTTCGATTTATTCATAATTTCTTTTTACTAGAATACACAGTTACATAGTTTTTACATTTAAACTAGATTCATTTACGAAAGCTTAAAGAAAGATTTCTGTTAACACAATACTAGGTAATATATTATAAAAAATAGTGTCTATCTTTTAAAAGAAATTGTCTGCATTTTATAAGAAAAATATTTTTATATATCGATCACAAATATATTGAAACATAAGTCTATTTTTTTATGTTAAGTATTAGAAAAGTATAACATACTTAAATCTCATATATATATATAGGATAAAACCTATAAATTCTGAAAGTAATTTTAGTACCAGCCTGAAAATACATTAAATGTCTGGAATATCGAGCGAAGCCGGTGGCAAAATCTAATCAAAAATAATATACTTATAACAACTCACTTAATACGTAACTCTATTCAGGAAAATGTGATAGCATAAAATTATACGTCCTCGTTAAATCTTGTTCATAATAAATTATTTAAAGGTTTTTCCATTTTTTTGGGATCCCTAAACGGTAATATAATATTAATCTATTTAATTAATTCATTCATATATAACCACAAATTGTCAGACCTCAAAAGCTTTAAACATATTTATATATAAACTTTCTGTACGGTTAGTGGGTTAGTTTACCCTTTTTAGTTAAACTAACATGCCAACTTTTCAGTGAGAATTAGGTTCTTCGTATTTTATAACGCTTCGTTAAGTGAGATACATTTAGTAATTAATGTATAAAAGTATTGGTTTAAATTGAATTTACTTTATGTAGTCAATATTTTATATACATTTTCTTAACTTTTATTGTTGTAATTTATACGTAACTAACCTTTTCTGTTGGGGCAAATATTTTTGTTTGATCATCTTGTTTGCGGAATATTTCTTAAAGAAGCGTCAGTATTATACAAACATATTGTTTGTCAAAGTATATTTCTCATTCATATCAGTAAACAACGTCAATATAAAAGTAAATAAAAATATTAATACTTATCTAATATGTAATATCGTCACTTACTTAAGTGTACAAATTTTATTTCACCTACTATAATTAGGTACCTAAAATAAATTACAAAATTAGTCTTTTAGTACTTATATGTAAAATACTACATCTTCAGTTTAAATCCATCAACTTCTTATAACTTAAAATGCCAGAAAATAATTAACTATCAAACAAATAACTGTAGTTTGACATTCATCAAAATTATATTCGCTTGTGTAATATATCTTCTAACTTATGATAAACAAAACACGTACTAGCTATGAAGTAAATTCAAACAAATACAGCGAATAAACCTAAATATGAACAGATTTCATATTTACTACAGACAAAGAAATGAAAATGCTGTGGCGGATGTGCGGATGTGCGGCGGTCGACTGTTAGTCCGCATACCTAATGACACATCCGCGGCGACAGACGACCCCAACGTACGTGACTAGCCAGGGAATCTTCAGAAATATGAACATTTCAGTCCCCCGCTCGGCACTTAACAATTCCAGACGGAAGCATTTTTGAAACCACTTGGTATGTCGTAATTTGACAGACGTGTAATAAGTTCATAAGCGCTTATGTCGATATAATCATAATACGACTCAGATACGATCTTTTATAGCAGCGGCGTCCTTACATTATTAAGCAACATTTTTACGATAATTAATTTCATAATAGATTGGTTACAACCGTTCTGTAAAGTTTTAAAAATAGATAATTTAATGTAGGTTCATTAAGATTGTATTTACTATTTTTATCAATGTTCAAACAGTCCTTTGATATTATGGGTTATCATTTATCAATATTTAACTTCATTTATTTTAGTAATCACGTCATCTTAGTTAAGGGCAAATGTTATCGTGTGAAGTTATAATCTAATAATAATAAACTATATTTACATACCCAGAGCTATAAATGAAAGTAACTACATAATGAATGATCTATAGGAACTATCCAATTACGTACATAGTTTTGTTGTTTCAAAAATCATTCCTACTTTAATGTAATACTCGTATATAACTTTTTTGGGTGACACAAATAAAGTAAAAAACAAACCTGGACTTAGTTGTGATCACTATCCTCTTGTCGATTTGTTCAATAATCTTAGAGGCGAAATATAATAACAACTACTAGGATTTTAGTATAAAATTAATCTATGAAGTTTTAAAGTAAGTATAAAAGCAAAGGAATATTTCTTTGACAGATATATTTTAAATTTATCTATTCCAATACCACACCCAACGGTCACAACTTTTATCAACAGGTACGGTACTATCACAGAGGAATTTTCTGTATGGCTGGCTTGTTCTTAATTAAATTCTTTTATATTGTTTACTTTGCAGTATGATTTGTCATTATTAAAAAGTTTCTTGTTTGTTTTTTGTACAATATAATAATAACTTAATACATAGGAAACTTTATTGTTAAGTATAGTTTAGACCTTTTTGGGAATCATATTGAAAACTACTCAAAATAACGTCTACAGAATAATAGTTATCAAAATACCTCAAACATAATTAAGAGATAAAACACAAACACTAAATTTGGAAATATGTTCAAACGAGTTATATAGGGTGTATTTCGTTTCCAGGAAAGCTAAGAAACTTACTTATATGCATTTTATAATAAGAATTAAATGACTAAAACTTAAAACCTACTTATATACCTAAGACTACATGATCGCTCCGATGTTTGGATAGCAATGCTATTCCATTTCCTTTGTGGTATCAGTAATCTTCTGGTTCACACGGCCAGGTGTTCGTTCCGCGGAGTCAGCACTATTACTCGTTATCCATGCAACGGTGTTACCCCAGCGATGTTTTTTTATTATTAAATGTTGCGCGTACGCAAGAGTCTTCATTTTAATAAAGATTAAAATATCTGTAAACGGTACAAAATATTTATTTCAATGCCAAACAAAATATCAAGGTTATATGTAGAATAAAATTAATGTCTATTTTTATTTACAAATAAAAAAGTGTATAAAAAAATAAATCATCATAATTTTTTTATCATTTACATTGATGTACTTTGAGATTTGTTGTAGGTTATTTCAAAGTGCCCGTGACATTTATTTGGGAAAAAGTAATTTCTGTACAAATAACTTTATTTAGTAAGACTAAGGTTTGTGTTAACATTTGTAAATAAATGTGTTATTGAAAGATAACCTTTAAACAGTAAAATTCCTAACCAATAAATTAATTAATCTTTAATCACTAAAGTGAAAAAGTTTCTGTCGCGATGTTTCCATTATAGAATGCCGTTAACTGTATTTTTTCTTTTTATATATCTATAGTTTGTCGAGTAACGCTTAGCTGTACAGCTACAAGACTAATTTATATATTAAGTATTTCGTAGTCTTTTATTATTTTATTTTTATTTCGTATTCATGTACCTACTCTTTAAAGTATATTCTTCCCTGAAACGGATTTTTTAAACTGAGTCGTGAAAAGGTATGTTTACATTTTGAACTTGATTTTTGTGAGTGTGCCTTATTGTCTGCAACATTGTAACTCTTAAACGGATCGAAAGATTTGGTGTGGCTTTTTTATCCAAAGTTTCCTTTTATGGTTCTTAGATCTGTTTGTTTAATATCCTTCCAGCAGTGTATCGACATAGTGTTAGTGGTTTTCCGAAGTGATACTTTTAGTATTATTACTTGGTCAAGTGCTAAACTCGTATCAGTATAATCTTTTAAATAAGAATAAGCAACTGCTCCTATCTTTGTAGATTCACGCCCTTAAATCCCTTTTTAAATTTTAAAGCAAAATAATAAAAATGTTTAATTTTCGTTTTTTTTATTTGATTAAGCATTACATAATGTGTAAAGTCATTCCTTAAATTTCAAAATGATGTTTATGAATTAATTATAATAAAAGTAGATAATCAGTTATTTAAAAAAAGGCATCATAATTTAATCTGTTTTATACTTTGGTTAATGTTTCGCAAATTGAACCTAAATATAAAACTTAAATGCATATTTTTATTAAATGGTCAATTATCATTATACTAAATTCATTTTTATCTATCTGCAGTATCATAAGAAATACTCCAACACATCTTTTATCTACCTGAAATCTCGTCTCGTTTGCATTCTTATAATAAGATTAAGACTGTACAATCTTGAGAGCCAGGTCGTGGAGGGCATTTGACGGACATATTATTAAATAAAAAACGTATTAGTACAATCCGAGGATTAGTTCGTAAGAAAAATACTCAGGCAAATGGAGAGATAAAACTTTATTCAAGAATCGAAGCTACGTATCTACTTTATCATTATAAAATAGTTTGTATTGGAGAACTGAGATATTAATACAACGATATAAATTCCAAACTGCCAATAAGTTTTACATCTAAACCGTAATATTATTTCCTAAGAAAAGGGTTCTGACAGATGTACACAAAGCGAGTTTAAAAAGGGTCCCGTTTTCGACCATTCATAACCCTAAAGACAATGGCATTTAAAAATGTTTTTCGCTTACAATTACTACGCAGTTTTCCTTTTAGTATTATTAAGAGCAATTGTTTTAGTTTGAAGTGATATACAATAAAATTAATGATATTCTAGGATTTTCAAGTGCATGTAAATAAAATTAAAATTTTCGGATTTTACTCCTTTTTTTTAATATTTTACAACTAAGTAGGTACTAAAGTTTCGGTTCTTTTGCAACAGTCTTGATTACGCGTAGTTATATGCGAAAACCTAAGTTTAATTTTAATAGTATTAATGCCTATAATGATATTTGAAATATATGGGATTTTACAAAATAAAACCTATTTTAGATAATAATTATTTCAAGAAATTGTTATCACTGGGTTTTATTGTAACTTACCTCATTTAATAATTTATATTGCTTAAATCCAGAAAAGACAATTTGATTTAAATAAACCTGGGTGGATGACAGAAACTTCCAAAAATTTAAAGTATAAAATTACATTAAATTTATCTAGTACAATGATCACTCACAGAAACTCAAAATAAAACATTTAAATTGCATACTAATAAATCGCTACTCATTAGCAGTAGTGTACCTACTGAAGTAATCTATAATTACATATTTAATAAATAATCGAATCTTTATCGCATCTTAAGTTGAAACATTACAAGAATACCGAAAATACAGTTATCAAGTTTAAGCACGTCGATATAAGTACTTACAATCTGTTATCGCAACACCACGAGGCGTTCACGCCTTATTATCAAGATAAACTTTGTCATTTATAAAAAAAACCTTTTTATCTCTTATTTGCTGACGCACGCTGGAAACTATACCACATAATAATCTGTAGGTGTCAGTTTCTGTGGGGTTATAAAGATAAAAAAAATAAACCTCGTTGTTTATTTCAGTTACTTGATAAAACTTTTAAAGCTGTATTGATTTTATTCGAAAATTTTATCTACGATGTATTCTTTTAAAACAAATATGAATACTAAACTATAATAAATGTTGACGTAATAAATAAAACACACATTTCTTAAATATAGAATAAGTATATTGAATAATTAAATAATGTTACTTCAAATATCTTGCCAAAAGACTTAGGTGTAGTTATTCATAAAAGTAATCATTAAAATTATCTAAGAGGTCAAAATATTTAGAGTTTGAGTAAAAACATACAGTAAAGTTGAAAGATATTGCAATTTCGTAATTACCAAAGTTGTAAACACAGTTGCGGCTTAAACATACAACCGCAAGCGAAACACGTACTTGTCATCACAAAGTGTTGTCCAACAAAGAAACATCGCTTGCACTATGCAACATGTGCCAAGACAAAGATGTTAGGTACAAATCAGAAACAGTGCGTAACAGTCTATTAATTCACTAATATAATAAATTTTTATCATTACAACCATTTGCGACAACTGAGCACTAGTGCTATATTTAAAAGTATCGGCGCTCCTTAAACAGGATGTCCATAAACGGGTGGCGAATTATTAAAATATATAAAGTAAAGAACATCAAAACGAAATAAAACACATCTGTTTAATGACATCCCGTAACCAGTTGATATTAAATGAAGACTTCTTTCGACTATTTCGTAGTTTTCATGTCAGTCTTGTCTTTCAGACATGGGAGGCCAGCTTATATAAAACGATCTTTAGCTATGCAAACAGTTTGTGACAATATTATTATAATTATATACCGACCTTATCCTCCAAACAATATATCTAATATTCGCAAGAAATTAATAAGATAAAACAAGAGAAAAAACATTCAATAATATGACAAACGAGTTACAACTGAACCCCTACCAAGTGTTTGCATTATTAAACTACTCAGACAGTCTAAAGTCAGTGATTCGTACATTTCTCACATGATATTACAAAATGAATGAAAACTCAAAACTGTCTGTATTTAATTCAAAAATGCAAACTCTTGTTAAGGATATTGAACCTCTATGTCGTTTGCAAATCATATGTATGCGATTTGGACGATACAATACTATAATTATATAAATGTTTACGTACTAATAAGTAGCCATTCAAATTGTAATGGTTACACATTTAATAGGCGGACAATACACTTACAAAGTGATCAATTAAACTACAAACCAGTATAAAATTATGCATCACCAACATCTAAACGTTTATGATATAATGTACTCAAATAGTTTTGTGATGCTTCATAAAGTTGTGAACGATTTATTCAAATACAAACTGATATTAAACTATATGACTGTTATGTAACCAGAGAGTTATCAATCGAGAGGGTAGTCAGAGAAACGAACATCTAATGACACTTAATTTAAAACAGATATCAATAATCAAGCACATATCTTAATAAAATAATGTTAATAATAAAAAACTTAAATAATTTTCCTAACATCAGTCAGATTTTTGTTACAATCGGATGTTTCATACAATTATTGTTTTTTTTATTTGTATCGAATAACTCATAGATCGATAAAATAATACAGAGCGGACACAATGATTGAAATTTTTCAACTGATATGTTAAAAAAGATGAGAAATTAATGTACCACAACACTTCAGAACAACACGTCTGGGTGATATTACAACTATGACATGCAATAAACGTCTAATTAAAATATGCTCCATACTAACGTCTTATAATTACGATTCTAAGATATATTTAATCTTTTTTTTTAATATTATATAATATTTTTTTATAGTGTAAAAATAGTTTCTTGACACAATTTTTTTTCAAATATTTTCTTTTTCGTTCCGCGAGTTCAACGCTCGGTTTATGCACCAGATATTGTTAATAATGCCCATCGAGCAGACGACTGTATATTGTTAAGAATAATAAATACTTCAAATGTAAATATATCGAGAAACAATTCTAGACATTTTCATCTTATTATTAGGATCAGAAGAGGCTTTGCAAAAATCAACGCAAAATAATTATGGACGGCAAAATTGCGATTTTACTTTCAAATTGCACTTAAATTTTTATAGCTGAAGTACATTTTTTTTTTTGGTATTTTTATTTAATAAAACTATTTTTTTCTACTGAATCTCAAGGTGCATTATTAACGAGTTGGTGACAATAATTGCAACGGTTTAATTAAGTACAATATTGAAATTGTGGACTGGTAATTTTAACTAAACTATACTATATCGTGTCCAATCCATAGATCACTATATATCTGATTCATGAACGTGAATTTATACTAACTAGCATCCTAAAATTTACTAACTACTGAATGCAAAGAAACATCCACTATTAATGAATGTCACAAACATCTAATTATTTGAAAGAAAAAAAAACTAAATCTATCCGCCGAGGCCGGCAACAAATGTATCCGATACAATACAACTATCTGATATTAATATATTAACGAACCCGATGTAAAGCTAACGTGACATTTATACTTAAACACGGAACAGACATCGTTGTGACTCCGATATAACTCCGATGATCGATTTCAAACCATACGAACAACTTGATTGTTAAAGAACATTAAGTCTGATGTTTAAAGTAACTGAAATATGCATTCGTTGAAACATTTAAATAAATATTATTATTATTTTTTTGTAAATCCCTTTATATTTTCGTTACTTATATTCTATGCCATCTAGCGTCGGTAAAAATCGCTAAATAATAACGACACTCGTCTTTTTTTTGTCACTATCTTTATACGCTCTATTAATTCTATAAATCGATTTGAACAATTTATATAACTTTATATTTATTTTTCTTCAAAAAATGCACATTTATAAAAATTTTTTTTTCGTTATATATCAACTTGTATATTAACTTTATATATTAATTTTATTATTGCTCTCGACGGCGGAAGTCCTTATATTTTAGTATATAATTTTAATATTTTTTTAATACTCCATATAAAAAATGGGTTTCTAGCGACATCGATTGCACTGTTATATAGATACTATGACATTTGCTGCCGGCTCCTATCATATAGTTACAGTTTTATATCAAAGGCTCTCAAGATGCTACTTCGCATTACATATAATTAATTTTATAATACATATAAACTTGTAAATAATGTTACTTTCAGCTAATCGATTGTGTCACGTTTCACCGTTCTTATATTTAATACACCAATGTTTTGCAAATTTCGACAAGATCATATCAAAAATAGCATATAGACGGTTAACACCAATAATCTGTATTCTAACGTCTTATTTAGGTCACACGAAACATTTCAGCCGCACGTCGGCAGATAATATCTATTGCTACATTTTCTTTTGTGAATGCATCATATTTAACACGAACGTTTGATTACAACGTACAACCGTATAAAATGTACATCTCTTCACGATATTAACAGCCAATATGTTACCGACTTTTATAATTTCACTTTTTACTTTCTTAAAAAACAAGAAGTCAGATCGATTATTATATATTTAAAATGCGAATACAATAAACAACATAAAAAAATGTTGCATGGAGATCCATAATGAAGTATACTATTGAAAGCTGATGAACGAATGAATGAATAAATGAATGAATGAAATAGGATTATTTTATTGAGCAATATTATAAGTTCTAAATGAATTCATTTACTTAAAACAAAAAACAAAGATGGCGATAGCTGAATGGAAAAGTGAAAAACAATTTGGAATGTGTTATGGGGAATTGATGGAGAATTCAACGAAAAAAAGAAATTGAGTTTCAAGACATTATTTGAAATGATGAAGTTTATATACTGGGGCTATATAAGACATAGAGGAAAAATTTTACATATAATCATAAAGTTATACCAGCAAATGAAGCATTCCGACCATATTGTATTTATACCTCTCGAATAACACAATACGAGATCTCCACGAGAGGTATCGGAATTCTTAGCCTACGAAATAATAAATTGGCCATCGAAACGGTCCACTTAATGAGTTCTCAACACATTGACTAGTTAAAAACACTGAACGCTCAGACTTATATGTATAGAAAATTTTGTGCCAGATAAAAATGAACGAGAATCTTACGGACTATAACATGACAAGAAAATCAAACAGATATTACACACTGACAGAGAAAAGTTAAGGGGTCAAAAAGAAGCTAATTATAAGGCCATTTTTAATCGTTGAATCCTATATAAAAATGGCCGCATCTGAAAATATACAAACAATTTGAATACTGAAGTTTATATTTTGGAATCTTGCGAAATTTTTGTTTTCAAGTAACATGTAAATCAATCAAGATGAATATCATGAACGAAAAATTTTTCTAGATTGTTCTTGAATAGAAAAAAAAAACAGCTTAACCATATTATAGTTTAGATAGGCTACATTTTTATATTTAATTTAGCATGCTGGTTAAAAGTACGACCCAACGAAAATTGCTTGCGAAATTATAAGCGGTAAAAAATCCATTAAAAAATAAATAAACAAAAAAATAAAACGAACAAACTTTTCATTCAAGATATTACAATACATGTAACTTGAAAATATTTTTGCAAGATCTAGAAATTAGACATATCAATCTTCAAATTGCTTGTTTTTATCCCTAAATGACGATTTCGTCAAAGTTGAAAAACCACTGTAAATTATGTTTTCCTTTTGACTCATAATTCTTTCTATTAATGTATATCGCTACTCACATGTTAATCACACACTAGAAATAGTTTAGAATGAAGTAGCGGACATTTAGACACAACCTTCAATGAGCCTTTTTTGAGGCAAAAAATTAATGGATAGCAAACATTTTTGCGTGCATCAAAACCAATTTAATTATTTCATTTCATATATATTTAGGTTTCTCGTGTTGTTACTTCGTGGCCGTATTATGTGGCATAAACTTCGTATAAATATGACTCTAATTAAATAATACTTATAAATATGAGTATGAATGAGAACACATACGCTCGATGCTCCGACTTGCATCAAGCGAACAGTGTGCCGTTTCCAAAATAAACAGAGATCTTTACTCATACAGAGTTAAAATAAAACTAAGAGGTATTTGATATTTCCACATCAAATTATCTGTAATTCAAGTCTTATTTAAGAAATTACGTTCAGTAGCAGTCTGTATGCTAAAAAATATTGCATTGATTACTCATTGTAATATTTAAGATAAAAGATTTAGTTTCAATAGTAAGTAAGGAAGAATTAAGTTTGCATCCGACTTAGTTATTACCAAGTACACAACAAGCTTTTAAATTACACTTCAAAACAGAATTAGCGATTAAACTGATGTTTCATCCAATTTAGGCCGCTACAGGATTTTAAAACAATTCTCCATACATGCAGATTTCGATCTCACATAAAGACTTTATATTAAGTAATAATTATTTTCAAGGAGACATTAATTCCCTAGCGCCCGTGAACTTAATCATATATTTTCCATTTAGAACATAAAATAATTCAAATTTATTATAATATAAACAATTGATCGATAATTGTTCCTTACAATGTTTCTATAAACAGATTCATGTTAGACAAGTCAATAATCATAGTCCGCGTGGTCTTAATAACATTCATCCATTAAATTTAATCATTTCAAACGGATTCTAATAAGCTTTCCATATTCAATGTTCATTCATAAAATACTTTTATATCTTTACTAAGGCGCTTGTGACGTCATATCTCAAAACCTTTCAATATTAGTGTCGTAGGTATGACGTCACTCGGACCACGTTCTCTAATATCACTAGCGCATGCGATTTGCTATGCGCTGAAGTACTCAAATTACATATAACGGATATGGGGTACAGGTAGTGGGGTAGTTGGGTAGCGGTAGGAGTGGGGGTTGTTAGAGAGTGTGCATCTGGTATAAAAGCCGGCAGCGCGGCCACCGCCGGTAGTGTGACAGTTTGCGCGCGGAACACCGCATCCTACAAACTATCGGCTGCCGGCGTCATTTGCCGTTAGTTTGAAGGGCCGCGTTGAGCTGCGTCCACAGATCCTTCTTGCAGGACTTCGATCTGGAACAATCACTGTGAGGTTGTGAACAAATTACATGTTCTTATATGGTTTTCTTATATACAAATCTTAATTACTACAACAATATATATTTATATTAAATGTTGGATTATTAAGAAAAATTTTTTTTTGTAAACTACAGCATTTGAAATGAATTAATCATGAAGATAATATATTATCATTATTCATTTTATAGTTGACTGTTGCATATTCTCTATATTGAAATAATCAAATTACTGTACATTTTTGACTGCAAAAGTATTAGTATAAAAGTACTACTTAATTTTATTACATCCTAGAAGCCTGAAGTGTTTACAACCTAAAGTCGAATATTTACAAAATTTATCTTGTTACGTTGGCATATATGTACAGACATCTAGTTTAACGTGTCATGTAATAAATACCTGCGTAAAGATGCCAGCCACTCTTTGAACTGTGTGTTTCCCTCCGGAGTCAACTGGAATGCAGTGCGAGCTGATAACACGATCCCAACAAACTCTTCATACTCGACCGGCGTTAGATGATAAAGCTTCTGATGTATGCACTGAATGTACCTAAACAAAGAGACTCGGATAAGAACATTTTATATGTAATAAAACACGAATATGTTTTAAGCAACAACTGCAGCAAAATTGTCCTAACTATTTTTGTATAAATATGTGTATTTATAAACATAGAAAATATAATTAAATTTATTAAGCGAAATCTAGTGTCAGATATAGAAAAAGTAGCTGAAAGAAGGGCCGAAAGAGAAACACAAAATGTGGCTCACACTTCCTGCCTTATACCTACAGTAGTTTACGAAACGTAAAACTAGCTAACTCTCTCTCTCTCTCTTCACTAAGTTATATCTCCCTCTAAATTAATGATTCGTGGAATTCATCAGACAAATTCTTTAGTCAACGTTACGTATAAAAATTTTATCCTCAAAAATATAAAAAAAAATCTAACTATCGACAGCCGTTGACAGCCCTGAGAAAAACTAACAGAATAAAGACGTCAATAAATATTATCACTTTTCACCTCTCATCAATAATGTCGTGTACGTAATTGTTACAAGTTAATTATAACATTCTTATCATGTTTATTATTTGTATGAAATGAACAATTAAGATTAAAAGAGATGAATTATCATATATACAATGCTTACATTGTTTAAAAAAACATGACGTATCGGAAAAATTTAATGTCATAGGAAAATATTTATCTAAATTGTCCATAGATAATAGAAAATGTATACTGACCTCTAACCTAACTCTTATATACCTAGGGTTGTCAAAATTTAAAAAAATATATATTTAATACTAGAAGACCCGGCGAACTTCGTATCGCCCTATAATCAAGAAATATCTGTTACGTTTTTTTTAATAAATAAAGTTTTTAGATTAATTAGATTATACCTTAGCCTCAGAAACACGCGGTGGTTATGCTATTATGTATTAAATAGTCGCTCATATATGACGTTTGTATTTTTAACATAGCGCCATCTATTGAATACTTAACTCAGTCAACGGATAATTGTAATAATGACAAATTATTTTCTTTAATAGACTAATAATTTGTAATAAAATCATATTGTGACTATTAATTGAGATGTAAGCTATCCTATCTTTCAATTTGGATCAAAATGCACAAGGAATGCAAATCAAATTTAAAATCGGTTTAGTAGTTTCGGAGTCCATCGCGGACAAACACGTGACACGAAATTTTTATACAGGGTGACTGGTGAATTACTATCGATATTTGAGGACGTGATATTTGACGATCATATATGACAAAATAAAAATTAATATAACATAAATATTAATAAACTTCTAAGTAAAGTTAACCAAAAGTTATGTAATTAATTACGCATCGTATGAACACCCTACAGATTAGGTATACACACACACTCACACAGACGCGGCGGCGGCGTAGTGTTGTATCAGCACGCCGCCGCACGCGTCCACACTTGGAACACTTGGAACGTGTACACACTTTATTTATTTATACGGAAATTTAGTCAAAAATTAAGTACCTATTTTTTTTACATAATTCGAATGAGAATCATGTACCGAGTATGCTCCTTAAATATTGATAGTAATTCACCAGTCACCCTGTATATGTAAAAAGATTAGGTACTTACATCTGTTGGCATTTATGTACAAGTGGTGCAAGTGTTCCTCTAAGGTGTTGCATCACGAGGTGATGTGGTCCGCCTCGAGCCAACCAATGCGCTGACTCCACGCAGAGTTCATACAACACGAACGGTGACACAACTGAATTAACTGCGCACACGCAAAACTGGTGCAAATACTGCGCACCAAGACGCTTTGACACACGTAGTAACCATTTCACGTGCTCGCCGTATGGAGGATTTCTGTAACAATATCATTATTAATAGATGTTTGGAGATTACTTAATATTAATTTTTTAATATAATAACTGTTGTTTCTTTGTATTTTTGAATATATTTTACTGAAACAGTTGTTATATTCTCTGGTTATTCTTTTCTTATTATCGACTTTATTATTTTGAACCAGTTCAATTTGTAAATAACATACATTACTCCTATTTTATCAAATATATAACAAATAAGTCTATGAGAAAATAATAAAATATAACTTTAGTTAACTATCAAAACATTATATTGCTTTATATATTAATGAGTTAGTGAATAGGTTTACCTACATATTATTACTAACTACGTCGTCATCAGCCTATCAGAGCCCACTGCTGAGCAAAGGCCTCTATCTCACATTGAGAAGGTTTGAGCATAAATCACCACACTAACTACGTATATTATATTAATTACCTTCCAAACTTATTCTGCGGACGGTCATCGTGAACTCTTCTAGCTTGTGTCTCTAACGCTAACATCCCCACTCTATAAGCAGCTAGAAGTCTTCTGAGCTGTGCTTGAGGTAAGGCGGGCGGCGCGACCCCGTTCCCGCTAACACTGACCCCGCTGACCGTGTTGACTCCGCTGACTCCGCTCACGCTGACCGTACCGACCGTACCTACTGTGACCACTCCGCTTACACCCGCTGTTGGTACAGCCGCGTGTGTTGCCGGCAACGGTGGTGGTATTGGAGCCGGATGCTGTTGAATTAAGTCATTATTGGCCTATATAACACTACAATGTTGAAATTAATTACATATAAACATACAAGTATATTTTTAACATTATACTTACTATGGTTAACTAATAAAATCAGTATAACTTCTTTATTGTATATCATTCAACTATTACATTATGAGATTAATTTTGACGCCAAGAATTCGCACAGGCTACAGGTATTACATCAACAAGGTGCTATAACTATTTTGTAACATGTACTTCATATATAGATGTTTATCAAGAGAGTTTATATTAAAATTTATATACATTAACGGTCATCGGTGGTGGATGTGGTGCGTGTGGCACATGTTGCGGCATCGGCGGCGGGTGTGTAGATGTTACTATCCCGTGTACTATGTATGGAGGCAACGCGTACTGTGGTCCGGGGTGACCCGCTGTAGCACCGCCGTATTGTACCTGGAATGTTAATAAAACGTTTCAATACACAAATTTAAAGTAAGAAATTGATTTAAAATAGAATAATTGACCTATAAAAATCATATTAATATATTTATAGTAACAAAATCTTTGTTACAAGCTATTGATGTTCCAAAGCAGTCAACATCGTTGTAAAGCTACTTATATCGAATATATATACAAACCTGTGGTGGATGCGCGACTTGCAGCTGATATATGGGTGGTGGGTAGTGGTAAGCGAAGGGATATGGCAGCGGGTATGGTAATGGTACCGCCAATGGTGGCGGCGCGCGGTATTGAGTTTCCTCAGGAGTTTCACCTTCCTCAGTGGCTTGACGGAGATATAACTCGTGCCAGTACCGGGCTACGGTATACAAAACTTCGGGGTAGACACCTCCCCCTGAAATTTATAATTATATTAATGTTAATAAGTTGAAAGTGATGTTTATGGTTATAAAATTAGGTAATAAGAAATAAATATATGCTATAATGAGGCAAATATTTACACTGTCTTGTGAAGCCTTAGATAGCATAAATACTATATGTTCCAAATTCAAAACCTATTATGATCAAAGTCGACCTCAAACAAATTTAAGTAACTGTCAATTCTAACAATGTTTTCATATATATGTGAAGCCTATTTAATACCTTTGGCCGCTGCCTCGACTGTAAGACATGCTCGTTCCAACATGGCGTCGCTCTGTTCCTTACACTGTAGCACGGCTCTCTGTATCTCATTATAGTTGAGCGCGTGTGCGTGAGGCAGTACTGACAACGCCAGCTCGGCCGCCGCACGTACCATGTGGACATCACAACCTGATGACGCCTGTGGATTAAGTTATTAAACATACATTAGATATACTTTTATAATTATATATGTAAAAGTTTTTGAGGATATATGGATGTCTGTTGATGCTTTAAGCAAATCGGATTTCTATAAAACTTTTAGGTAACAACTTAGACATCGGAACAGCATGAAGTTTAAGATGTTTTCAAAAATTCTGTATAGTTGTCTAAGGAGGTTGTATTTTGTACAAGATGAACCTATCAATTATTTATTTTATTTTAGTGTACATTATTAATATCTCTATGAATTTAATTTCAAAGTACACGTACATGAAGTCACGGTCATACACTAGTTAACAATAAGTGATGTTTGATCAACATTAACCTTGTCTGCTATCCCGGCCGCTTCTGGAGGTGTTAGATGTCCTTCCCAAGCGTCAATGAGGAACAAAATTGCGGGCGCTCCTATATCCATTGCCTGACCTGTTCAAACCAATAGAAAATTAACTCATTATTCTTACTATTCTAAAAAGTTACACTAAACTACTAGCTATTTGTATATAGCTTAAACATCTTACCGGTTATCCAACTGACGTGTGACGAATATGTGCGACTCAACCAGTTAGCACTGACGCAGTTGTGCAAACCCAGCGCATAAAGACCGAGTTGAAATGCAGCCATATGTAGACCTCTGAAATAACACAAAATATAAATGAAAACAGATAAATATATGTGATAAAAAATAGCATGCAAAATATAGGACCGTAAATTGCTGTTTATGGTGTTAGGATTTTTTGTGAGTTTGTTATTTGAGAAGATTTAAGTATAGTTAAAAATATTAAAGATTCTGACAACTAACCTGTGTGGTCCGTGGTGCTCCCTAGCACATGAGGTTTGTGTGAATAAACTAGTACTCGACGAACCGCCGGCTTTAAATAGTACCGACTTGGCCAACTCAAACATAAAGTGAGCTGACGCTTCTGAAGGCTGATTTGGTACTGATGGGTATACACGCTTACCTTTGTACCTGCACGGGAATATATCAATTATTTTGTACCGTTTTTATTAGATACCTTTTTTATAAAATAATTCGTATACAATATAACAGACATGTTTATTTTCTGTGAAATATATTTATCACATAGTAATCTAAGTTATTAGTTATACCTCGAGTCCTTCAACCTTGGCAGCGACTGATGCGGCGGCGCGTGTGACTGATGCTGTGAGTGTTGTGAGTGAGGAGTGTGAGAGGGATGAGGGTGCGGCGTGTGGGAGGGATGAGGGTGAGGAGTATGTGGAGGGTGTTGATTGTGTTGAGGGTGTGTGTGCATGGTATGGGACATGGCGGGAGGCGACGGACCACCCTCTGATACAGCCAGGCGATCCATATCACCCACTAACTGGCATGCTGACGCCTGTAACGATAGAAATAATTAATTTTCTATACACTTTAAGAGATACTTATATAGTATTATTTAGTCGAATGAAACTGCTCGCAGTACTATCAAACAACTTATTCTTTTGTAGTATATTCTACCTACAAACTAATACGTCTGACAAATTGTGCTTGCATATATTATTTTGAACCTTTTTTTTTCTACGCACTGGGTGAAAATGTCGTACGCATCCCCTTTCCGTCGAGGGACGAGAGGGGTACGTGGGACTCCCCAGGAAAAAGGATCCCGGTATACCCACTAAAATATATTTTGAACCTATGACAACACTAATCTAAATCACGTCGTTCAAAAAATTCACCGCACGTCATTATATCGCCTTACAAGTTAAAAATATAGTATTCTATTATCATATAAGCACGTACCTGTGGCATGACCGGTGCGGTGTGTTGCATATGCGTGGCATGTGCGTGGTAGGACGAGTCGCGGTACGCCAAACGGGGGTTATTAGTGTAGTACATGCTGACCATCGGGCCCTTCGTTAATTGATGGATATCACGATCCAACAGCTAGAACAAAATATAGACGATATTTATTTGTATGGCTTTAATTAATTATAAAATACAATTGCAAATTATTAGAAATTACAATTACAATATCCTAAAAATATAAGCTGTGTTCATAAAGTTAGTTAGTATAGTTTTATTAGAAATAGTTATTCATTCACCTTATTCATGATCCGTGCCAATTTAACCGGGTCGTCTTTATAGAATGACAGTAGTGTTAATGCTAACTCTCCCCGTTGCCTCCTCGTTCCCTCACACAATAGAGGGTGTTCAGCTTCTGACACGTTTGCCTTTAAACCCAAAGCTGCGACCGCCGCTTCGAATCCTAACATTTCATCCGTTGGCAACCTCGCCTGAGAAATATAATTCTTATTTAAATAGAATAAAGAGTTTTAATTATATTGCCATCCAAAATATACTTACAGGGTGTTTGTTTTCTTTGTCCGTAGCCGATAAAACTAGTACGTCGAACAGGAAACTCGCTAAAGCTATTGGCAGCAATGCCGGTCCACGGTTTCTGTAATAATTGAGTAATTAAAGAAAATGTATTAAATTTCCATTTCATTGTGTAAATATTCTAACCTCAGAACTCCTTCGCGTAGTTGTTCAGCTTTTTCTCTCGCCAACATAAGTTGTTCGATTCCGGTGGGTAGTTTTTTTAACAAAGCAACCAATTCCGTTTCCTGGTTATTGAGTTTTACTTCCAAAGCCTTCGTGCTAGCGGGCGGTCTTGCCATCTCCAAAGCATACAATCCAACGCGGAAAGCTAATTCATGATGTTCGTTAAATTCAGCTAGTACCTATGAAACAAAATAAACTCCAATCAATTTATGTATATATGTAAGACGAAATCAACGAAACAAGATAAAATTGTAAACCAAAAGTAATTACTGTTCTCAATAAAATCGTAACAATATGGGATGAAACTAGAAGTACATATCCTACTAATATTATAATTGCGAAAGTTTGTGAGTGTGTGTGTATGTTTGTTACTTCTTCACGCTCAAACGGCTGAACCGATTTTAATAAAATTTTGTATACAGGAAGCTGGCGTCCAGGAATAACACATAGGCTACTTTACATCCCGGAAATCCGCGGGTAACACCGCGAGGCGGATCTATTATATACATATATCTACTCACAGTACATAGAAAGGCGCATTTAGCGAGTGTAGCGGACGCTAGACATGAGAGCCGATGGCTGGCGGCGCACAGGCGGGGCGAGGGGGCGTGGCGGCGACGAGCACGACGAGCCTCCGCCGCCGCGCTCAGGAGGGAACCAACACCGGCACCTCCTGGGGATAGGAAGGAATTGATTATATATATATAAAAGAAAGACGTGCTAGTTACACTATTTATAACTTAAGAACCTCTGTACGGCTGAAAATTTGTGGAGAGATAGCTTAGAACATAAATAAGGACAGAATACTTTTCATGCAATTGAAAAAATATATATAGTTCACCCGGACAGCTATACATTTCAAATTTTAAAACTAACGCAGAAGAAGCATTAATAAAACTAGTAATTTTTATAGATCTCTTTTCGTTACCGAGTGAATTGTCATTTTAGATTTTATATCATAAGCTTATATATAATAGTCAAAGATGGTAATACCTAAACAGCACAAAATGAAAATTTGATTAGTGAAAAAGTATAATTATTATCAAACAAACTAAATATCTCACTTCAAAATAGTAAATTATTAATTCGATAGTATAGTTTTTCATACCCTGTCTTTTATTTTAGTAAGTTCATACCTAGTGCGGGCGGGCTGGCCAGTAGTTCAGCGGCCAGTCGAGCCCCCAGTGCGCACGCGTCTCGTGCGTGCCCGTGTGCGTGTAGACCTTCCGCGCGTGCGAACGATACCTCCCACCCGCAACCCCACCCTACTACTGAAGAGCGACCGTTGTATCCACTAACACCCGCACCCTACATATATAAGACAAATGTATATAAGTGTATTAATGAACCAATGACATTCATGAGAATAGTCGAAATATGACAGCAAAATTAATGTTAGTAGTATTTCAAGAGTCACTATAAAAACAATAGTAATAAAGGTTTATATGTGATACAAGTTATATGAGTAGAGCCTAGCTGTGGTAAGCTCTAATGGTCTGGCTCGACCGGGGAAGTACCACCCTCTCAACGGCGTGAAGTAGCCTTTAATGGCTGCGTTTCGTCCGATGAGTGAGGTAGCCGGTTGCCCTTTCCTACCATTTTCTTATTCCCACAATATATCCCTAAAAAAACAAGGTTGGCAACGCATCCGCAACCAAGATGTTGCAGATGTCCATGGGCGACGGCAACTACCTTCCATCAAGTGGGCCGTCTGCTCGTTTGCCACCTTTATCATAACAAAAACATATACAATATTTTCCCATACCGAATGTACTACAGAGTTGTTGGAACTACTCTCTACGGCGACTCTCCTAGCCGCAGCCGCGTCGTAGTAGTACAGGTTGCATTCATCGTCGGAGACTGAATCATCAGGAGAGACTCTTCTCACAGCGTCATCAGAGGATCCGCCCGCTGAGGTTGACTCCTGTGAATCTGTATCACCACCGCTCTGCTGGAGAATCTCTTCCTCGTTCTCGCAAAAACCTTGGATATAAAAAATATTAATTAATTAAAATTATCAACAGTTGTCCATACTTCATATAAATATTATAGAAGTTGCGTGCAAATCAAGTGTTTTAAAAAAAATAATAAAATATAAAATATTTGAAGTAAATGAAACTAATATTTAATAAAAAACTATGATATTGATAATTTCTGATGTTCTGCCTCATCATCTCGTCTGCCCGTGATCACGGTTGCTGTAAAGTAGCCGAAACCGCGGGAGTATGTAGTTTATAGTCAAAAATAAAAAATCGCATAGTAAATCCGAGAATATTAGTTTCATTTAAATTAGTCGCGAAAATCTTAGATCTCATTATGTTTGAAGTAAATGATTTTGAAGTAGCAATATTTAAAAGCAAACATTTTAGTGTGTGATATACCTTCGGATGAAACACTTGAATGATTCCCATCGTTAGGGCCAGAGTCGCGTGCGACATCACTGCGACCCTCGCCGGACCCGCAAGGCTATTTAAAAATGCAAAACATATTTAATAAAAAATCTTTCCCAACACATATTTACCAATAAATGTACTTAATATTACCTGACTCGATGGTCCAGGTATGGCCATATCAACTGTTATTCTACTGGTTCTATGAACAACTGTTCTATGTCCGTGTAATGAAGGATCAGGATTTGTTAGACGATAACTGAGTGACATTTCATTATTAAGTACAGCCTTTGACGAATTCACCTGAAAACATTCATAATCATATACAAGTCTTCTAATAAAACAAATGTATTTCGTATAGTAACAACACATACCTGATGAACACTGTCTTTGTCGGTATGTCTGAAGATTGTGAATGGGCTGTGATATAGAGGATTCAGATCTTTGGTGTATGTCACACCTTGGATTTGATAGTCATCCCATTCAAGGAAGCACGCCTCCATGGCTGGATGGAATCCTGGGAATACTTCATTCTCACTGATACCATTGATGTACGGTGAGTGATGTGCTCGATGGCGAGGGTGAGAAGTGTTTATGTGATTATTACGGTTTTTGGCCACCTGTTGTTAAAGTTATTTTACATTATTGTCCGTTAAAATAACATTAAAACTATAATTATAGAGAAATATGAAACATTACCTTATCAAGCACTTTCATATGCCATTGAGCGAATTGTTCATGAAGTGTATCTCTCTCGTGGGGTGCCAACCCTGGATTGAGAGCCGCCAAACGCCACAACACGACGACCTTAAGTATAGAATTTAATTATAACTAATGTTAAACATAAACACTTACATTATATTACATTTTTAGCAATAAACTATCATGAGTCTAGACATAGTTGACGTCCAAAGACGAGACGTCGCCGGTTATATGACAAACTTTAATTTAGTACACACTAAAGACGAAATGAAATAAAATGAAATAAAAAAATAAACAATTAAAAAAGATCAAGATATATTAAAAATGTCAAGGCAGAAAGACATTGCGATTATGAATTACTAGCAACTTATTTACATGATAGAAATCTTATATATAAATTTAACAGGAGTTTATCGTCAAACTAAATTCAGAAAGTTTTACTTGTTTCCCATTCATATTATGTTATACTATTACGACTATGTTTGATAAAACTGGAAACAATCAGTGTTTGATTCAGCAATATAAAATCGTAATAAGTTAACTGGAACTTATTAACTTTCCTCATACATTCAAATTGACGTAAATATCGATCGAAAGTTTTTGTCGTAAAAAATACATAATATATTCATAACTTAATAACATCTCATTTATAATATTACTAGAATTTTGAGAAATGCATATATGTAATTGTTACAACTTATTACATTTTTGCATCTAAACAAATTTTAAAGTATGTATTATATACAAGTATGAGTTTGTAATTGGAAGCGAATAATTCCTTCAGAATTTTACGATCTTAATAAATAGCATACTACCTTTATATGTGTTCCATAAACTAGTATGTTATCCACGACTACTCATAATATTCTTAGTATTAGTGCATAGTTTTTATCAGCATTATTACTGTAGTGATAATTTCAATTGACTTCTATCTTAAAACAAATCTTTTCTAGAGACAAACATTCCATATAAAAGACATAGTGTTCTACCGTTTGCAATAATATTACCATAGAAGTGAAAAAGAAATTGCTTTGAACGCCTATTGGAGGCACTGAAAACCACAATAGAAAAATATTATTATATGTATATAAATATAGGAAATCTTGTGTCTATATGCAATTGCATTTATTGAGTCGCTAAAATATACTATTTAAAAAATCATTTATAAAACTTATTATATGACGGAACACTCTGAGTATGCAATCACAAGCTACCAAAGGTTCAGAAATCAGAATATAGTTCTGGTAAAAAAAATGCCGTGAAAAGAACAACAGATGCACTTTATAATATAAATTATATAGTGTCTTTATACACAATCCAATTTTATATATGTACTGTGTGGATAAATATAATTAAATTTAACTCTACATAATATGTAATACAAATTCGTTTAGTGCTTATTTTTTATCTTTTCGTTGCCTAACACTACAATTGTAGCTTTTAGAAATTGTATTTTTACTTTTTAGTATATTAAATTATACTCAGCTTCAGTAACAATTTTCTCAACTTCTGACGCCCAAAACCTAGTTCAAATATAAAAAAGCAGTAGCTTTTCATAACATAACATCGATTAACCTATTACGAATGAAATAAATAGTAACATTATACATACATATTATGTAATATGGAGTAAACATAAGAATCGAACTATTTTTAAACTCTACATTGGGAGCCTTTCAAAGATTTCTTTGATAATTTTTGCACATTATAATATTCATGTACTTTATTGAACACACAACGGGAAAGCATCGTATGTAGTAACGATGAAAATTGCGCAACAAAATACTGCTTCGTCAAAATTGGTTTTGTAGCGATTGAACTTAAACATTTACTTTAAATTCTTAACAGAAAACATAAAAATAATTAAAAAAAACTATTACTTGAAAATATTTAAGATAGGTCTGATTTTTAAATATTTTTTTGTTACAGTCGCAATGAATAAATGAATCTGTATTACCTAACGTTACAATCTTGTGGTCAGCTTAAAAATAAAAATGGTTACTAAATGTAGAAACTATTGAGATACGACGACTCTTCATATAGTAAATAGATTTCAATTTAATAAAAATTATTTCAAACAAACGAATATTTCTTTTTTGCTATAAAAATTTATTAGTCTTGTTTTAACGACAATATTCGTCTATAAGCTTTACGGTTCCAAAAATGTTTTAACCATACTAGCTGATTTTTCAAATAATTTCGATAAATATTTGATGAATCATAAGTAGTATTTCTTGTGTATGATTATAATTAATATAAAACTATGTGTTGTAATTATACTTCTCTTTGGATGTGTTGATATCACGCATATTTTATTAGTGAACTAATGAAAACATGAATTGATTGTAGATGATTTTTCGTAAATAAATTTACATTCATCTTAGTATATGAATGAAACCGAACAAAATTATATTTTTTGCATGCATATCCGATACAGTTCCCGTGTTACGTAGCGGTCAAAGGAAACTTTCTGCTTGGAGACTATTTTATGTTATGACCTCAAATTTATGCTAGAAATACGAGACGCTGTATACAGTATAAGTTTGACAACACAAACACGTGGTCATATTATGTTCATATACTTAGTATAATATTCATATATATTAGGCTTAGTCTTTTAGTTTATTTTCTATGACAATATTAGTTAACTAGTAATTATTTAAAACAATGATACTACTTCAATACAAATGTATGTGTAATGTTTAGTGCACTTTTTATTTAAGTTAGTTTTAGATTACCTTAATGTCGATTTCATTACAAGAAGTTTAAGTGTTTACATACATACACTATACTTGTATTCATTTTACGGTAGGATATATAATATCGCTTTTTTGGTATCTTATTTCATATTTGGTATTTAGTTAAATTTTAACGCATTAAAGTTAGCCGAAAGATAATTTGCTGTATGAACTTAATATCTTCAGGATAACAATCACATATGTAAAAATAGATAAACATTTACCAGAGTTATACAAATACAAAATAATGAAACAGTTGTTTAGATTTGTACCAAATTATTCGAAAAATTATAAAATGTATACAAAATAATTACAAGCTAATTGCTCATTATCTATACTTATATTATAAAGCTGAAGAGTTTGTTTGTTTGTTTGTTTGTTTGAAAGCGCTAATCTCCGAAACTACTGGTTCGAATTGAATAATTCTTTTTGTGTTGGATAGTCCAGTTATCGAGGAAGGCTGTGGGCTATATAACATCACGCTACGACCAATAGGAGCAAAGATATAGTGGTAAATGTGTAAAAAACGGGAGAAATTATTTCATCTTTGAAGCCTTCCGTTGCGTGCGCCGTGAAAACGGTTCAAGATACACAAAAAATATGTATGAAAGAATAATAGCTCTTTTAATGATCTAAAAAAACAGTCCGCGACAGTATATGTCTATCTTTTAAGATTAACTCACAAAAACCGTTTTTATGATACCTAATTTTGTCGAAATAATTTGTTTAAGTTGTATCAACATAATAATATTAATCTTTATTCAACTAAACAAATAAATATGTTGTTGGTTAAGAGTACTTCATTATTAATAAAAAAAAACATAGATTTTATCCTGAAAATTCTACGGGAACTCGACCATTCCGAAAACCCCTTCAAGAACGGGAACTATGTGGGAAGAACCAAAAATCTGTCGGAAGTCACTATTCCACGCGGACGAAGCCGCGGCAAAAGCTAGTCTTCTATATATATAAAAATGGATCGCTGTTCCTTAGTCTCGCTAAAACTCGAGAACAGCTGAACGGATTTATCTTATCTTAGTCTTGAAATGTTCGTGGAGGTTTTGGGAAGGTATAAAAGCTGAAAAAAATTGATTCATTACTGGGAAAACGCTAAAAACAGCCCTTTTCTATTTCCCATACAAACGTTTTTTTTGACATTAGATTTGACAACTAACTAACATGTCAATCATTCTGTCGCACTTTAAAACACGGAGATTTATGGCTTACAGGTAAACTCAAAAAATATGAATAAAAAACGTAATAGATATTTCTTGATTATAGGGCGATACGAATTTCGTCACGTCTTCTAGTTATTAATATATTTTCAGCATTAACTATAAGTAATAACTACATTTAAAAGAAACTCTAAAACCATAGTGAGAGCAACAAATAAAAATAAACCAAAAACTATGGTAAGTATGGTATTAATTTCCGAAATTACTATGAACTAACTTAATGACAAATGTCTGTTCTATGAATATTAATCAAGGCTACATAGCTATCATTTCTATACTAACCTCATCACATAGCGATGAACACGCGTGTTGTGCCGCAGAGTTACCAGCGGCGCCGTGCTTACCACCACCTCCCCACGCCACCAACGACGCCTTAGTGCTGTACCACCATACTATTATCTACAGACAATCATCATATTACAAACTCTTTTATTACAGAAAAAAAAAGTAACTGTTACAACTGGCCGTTATAGAAACTCTCAATTACAGAAAAAAAAAAGTTAAATAACTTTTATTACAAAAAAAAAAAAAAATGTCACCAAGGAGGTCTTACCTGTTCGCAGGCCATAACCTCCTCGGTTATGATTTCGAGTAACGGTATCGCGTTTCTGTCGCTCCTTTTGAACATCTCTCTCACTATAGAGAGTAAGTTCCACATTCCCTCTGGTTCTCTTCCTCTCAATGGACGCAACAATGACGACCATTCTGATGCCGCTGGGGGCGCGCTTGTACTCAAATAGTTAACATCACTGTAAATAACATTTAAATTACTAACATAGATCTTTTTTGCTTAAATAGTATTTTTTTTAAATTCCACAAACCTAAAAACTATAGGTGCAGGCACACAGAATTTGACTAAAATCTTTTTGATGTTATTATGCAAAGTCTTTTCATCGAGGAACCATGATGTGTATTCGTAGGCCGAAGCCCCCGCTGTGGGGTCCGGAGCGCCACAGGTCGTGTTTATCTGGTTAGGCTGAGCTGACAGTAGTTCATCCAGAATTCTTTGAGCTGTCGGTAGAACTTGACGAGGTAACTCTGATATAAGGTATTGTGCAAACTTCTGCAACTGATCTCTTCTCAATCTTTGCAATGATTCTGATACTGGTGCTCTGAGACATACTTGTGTTGGCTGAAAATATATCACAATTTTAACATTTACTTAATACAAATTTATATCTCTTGATAATGCAGTACAGCACATTAAATGGTTTAATGCCTGTTTAATACATATAATAATAAATTAACTTACAAGATGTATCCTGTATAAGCATACAGCAACTATATGTGAACACCAATGAGCTGAGGATGAACAGGTACAGTTGCATGAAGATATCTTTTGTCTATCAAATGTCACTGCTACATTGAATTGTGCTCTTGTCATACTAGGTGTAACAGTGGCAGAGAGATGAAAACCTATGAACATAGAAAATATGTTAGCAATGAAATAAGACTATATATATTATAGATACAAAACTTTTGATACAAACCCTCTTTTGAGAATAGTTTCCCAAAAGAGGGTTGATGTCAGGGAGGTGGCCGGTCGTAAAAATAAAGAGCCAAATCTATTTACAACATGTAAGGCAGACTCCGGCACACCCAAGGCAGACCCAGACCCAGCTACAGCAAGGAAATTGCCAGGAAGAAGAAGATATTATTGATACAAAACTAGTAATTTACCAATTTGTAGGACATCTTTAACAGCTCTGTCTCTATATAAGTGTTCTCCTCTTTGAAATTCATCAGCCGAGCCATTTGCCAGGCAGGAATATAGTCGGATGTCATCCTCACTATCCGGAAAGCTCCAGAATGCTATCTGAAGCTGCAGTTGTTCAGGCACAGGCGGATAAACATGTTCCACAAGTTCAAATGGTATGTGACTGGCGACACATTTGGCTGCCAGTTCACTTAATGATGACACCAATTTCTCTGAAAATAGTATATAAATTTTAAATTATATACTATAAATTAGGCTCTCAATATGTAGTTCAAATATATTATAAATGCTGTAAATAGTAAAAATATAACATTTATATAAAATATTTAAAAATACTGTAAATAATTGACTATAAATTAAATGTATGTATTTTACAATTTAATACCTATAGAGTGTATTAATTCCATTGTATATGGTCAAGACATTATTCTTTGTTACAAACAAAAATCATCTATATTACTAAGGAACAAAGTTGAAATTATTTTACACCATAACACATATCAGGATGAGTCACATGATATTGATAAAAAAATATATATTTTTTGGGTTTATTGACAGTCCATAACAAAAATTGTTTCAGACAGATCCTTAAATAAGGAGATATTTAATCTTATTTATTTATGTTTTTGAATATAAGAAGCTTTCAAATATATGATGATAAAATAAAAACTTTTTTTAATCACATAAGTATAATTCAATGCAAAAATACACTAGCATTATATTAATAGTCAAAAACAATATAACAAAAAGGCAGCATAACAGTGAAAGTTAGTGAAAGTCATCATTAGCTATATTCATCAAATATAAAAATAATAAAATATATAAAATTTAAAAAACATGTATAAGTATTATCATTCAACAAAGAATTCACTGCATCCCATGGCTGAGATTTGAAACTGAGTATTATTATTAACTGCTCTGTCCAGTCAAAAGGTAAATGACTTCACAACACCTGTCTTTCTGCTTACATACACAATGAATTTAGAACATATAAAATGAAAGTATTTATAAAAGTCAATATTTCGTTAACATTTACATATTTTATTTCATGTTTATATGGTATTTTGTATTTATAAGCATTATTTTGAGTTTTCATGATTTCGAAACAAAGGATCAGATGTATTGATGTGTTACCTTGAATGGATTTTTTCGTTGAACGTGGTCCGAAAGCATTTTGAAGGTTGGGTCTTCTCCATCCCCGCCAATTGTTACACAGACTTTCGGGTTCCGAAGTCCAGCTACACAAGGAATCTTCTTCGAAGCGCTCTGAATCTTCGAAACTGAAACGATCCCCTTCCTCCCAATCGAGTAAAGGAGACCCAACGTCGACTGGGGCTGCTGGTCGTCCCCCTTTTCCATTATTATTTGATGCCCCCGCCACTTTATCGTTATTTATTTCAATAAGGGAAAAATAAATTCGCTGGATGACTTCAGCGAATTATTACTGGGGGGTAATCACAATGTTAAATAGCATACTCCTTTACACCAAAAAGATTTTAAAGTAATGGGAAAAAAGATTTAAAACAATATGTGTAGAATTCAAATACATCACAAACTTAAAAGATTGAAGCACTTCCTAGTCAGAAATCAAGTGATCCAAATAAATTCTTTAGGGGGCACAATAACAAATATGGCCGTCCAACGTCCCGTCGCGGTCATAGATCATATTTTGAAATTCACAGAAGGTACACACTGTTTATCCGTATTTTTAAACTGTCTGTATGGTAGTCCACAGAGTACTTTATTTACTATCACGATAAGATAGGATTACAGTTGTGACTTATTAAAAATGAAATAGTTGAAAATTATTTGTTATCAGTATCTTTGGAAAACGTAAATTCTAAATTGTGTATAAAATTTAATATTTGTTACGATATTGGGATCAGCGAATACCAAAACATAAAGCTAAGTAAAGAAATTGCGAGCTATAGAATTAAATTATTATACCTTTTTAGAACGGATTTAATAAGACTAGTTGTTGAGCAATAATTTTTTGTTAACATTATTAATTCTTAAAAGTGCTGTTGCAATTTTGTAGTACAATATTGAAATTAAGTTAGTTAAAAATTTTTGACTTGACTTTGACAGGAACGACATTGTTGACGGTATTTCAAATCGAGATATTTTTATCGAATTTTGTGTTTGTTCGATTATTTGTTTATGTATTTAAATCAAATGTGAATTTATGTTGTTAAATGACAGCAATAAATAACTATTGTAATAAAAAATTGTTTCATATTATTAAAAACATCCAAATTGAATTAAGATAATATATTTAAGTGGAACATAGTGAATCGAATGGGTATCAATTCAGGAAAATCGAGTCGAAGCAATTGTTCGAATAGTTCGTCGCTAATTGTAAATTGACAATTGACAAATTGTTTATTTGACATTAAGTATATACTGTGGTTGAAAACGAAGATTGTTCTCGATTAAACTTAAATTATTACAATATATTTTTAACCATGCCCAGGAAAAATCAATAGTTTAATGGAGCTATTTCAAGGAAAAAAAATAACAACAAAAACAAATCCTCATTTTTACTGGTTAATTTAATAAGCCGGAGTTATTATAAATACACACACGTTTTGTGATTTGTATTAAAAAAATATTTATATAAAATGTTTTGCTGGGGCAATGCAACTCATCACGAACTCTGTATTGAATGTCCCGGCAACCTTGACCTGGTGAGTATATTGAGGAGTTAATTTTTTTCTACAAAATTGATTTATCATTGCATCATTAATATTTCTTTTGTTCTTCTATATTCTATCATCATTTTATACATTTGTAAAGTAAGTAGTGTTTTAGCTAATTTATAACAAATGATATGGGTAATTTTTAACAGTTATTTAAATTAATCTGTTAATTTTAAGGTAATAAAGCCAACATTATCAAAATGGAAGGAGAGTAACCATATTCAACAAATCTCAGCTGGAGAGTTCCATACATTGTATTTATCAAATAATGGTCATCTGTACACATGTGGCAGTAATGAAGTTGGCCAACTCGGCCGACAGACTAATTCCGCTGATGGAACATCTCCAGGTATATAAAGAAAATTGTTACATATAAGTTACACATGTTAATACTATAACTAGGACAAAACATATATAACTATTGTTCTTTATTTCAGTTTTAGTAGATACATTTAAAGGATGCACATTATCAACTATAGCTTGTGGCTTACAACATTCAATGGCACTTGATGAATGGGGGCAACCATTTAGTTGGGGTTCGGACAGTATGGGACAATTGGGTAGCAACTTAGGTTCACACGCCCAAGATAAACCCAAAATTATAAAAACCCTGGCTACAAAAAATGTGATTCAAGTTGCTTGCGGATCCTACCACACAGTAGTTTTAACAAATAGTAAGTTGCTTAATACGAACTTTTATTATAAAACTGATATCTATATATACAGGGTGACTGGTGAATTACTATCGATATTTGAGGACGTGATATATGACGATCATATATGACAAAATAAAAATTAATATAACATAAATATTAATAAACTTCTAAGTAAAGTTAACCAAAAGCTATGTAATTAATTACGCATTGTATGAACACCCTACAGATTAGGTATACACACACACACACACACAGACGCGGCGGCGGCGTAGTGTTGTATCAGCACGCCGCCGCACGCGCCCACACTTGGAACGTGTACACACTTTATTTATTTTTACGGAAATTTGGTCAAAAATTAAGTACCTATTTTTTTTACATAATTCGAATGAGAATCATGTACCGAGTATGCTCCTTAAATATTGATAGTAATTCACCAGTCACCCTGTATAATAGAAGACCCGGCGAACTTCGTGTCTCCTTATAATCAAGAAATAACTGTTACGTTTTTTTTTTTTTATATTTTTGGAGTTAACCTATTAAAGCCATAAATCTCCATGTTTTGAAGTGTAACAGAATGATTGACACATTAGTTAGTTGTCAAATCTAATGACTAAAAAAACGTTTGTATCAACAACTACTAATAAATTAAAAATTAACTAAAAAAAACATTGTCCAGCGACAAAATTGTGAATCTAAACAATTCCCAGATACCCTTGAACACACACAAAAAATTTCATCAAGTTCAGTGACATACACACTCACAGGAGAATTATATACATAAAGATACTTGTTAATCAAATAAATTAACAGTATAAGAAACATGATCACGGGCATCTAGTCTTCTCTTGATGCTGTATGTCTGGTTGCTGTAAAGTAACCGAATCTGGGAGTATGTAGTTTATAATCAAAAATAAACATCGCATAGTAAATCTGAAAATATTAGTTTCATTTAAATGAATACTCAAAAATCTTAGATCTCATTAGTATAAGGAACATTTATATAAATTTAAATGTATTATAGATGGAGATCTTTATGCATGGGGAGCTAACAGTTATGGTCAATGTGGTCTGGGAAACAGATCAAACAAGGAAACCACACCACAGGCTTTATCATCTATACTTGGAATACCAATAGCACTGATTGCTTGCGGCAGTAACCACACTTTTGCCTTATCACAGTGAGTATTTATAAAAAGACTGCTCTCATGAAGTATTTTTAATAAAAAAAGGCATAATAAAGACTTGTAAGTCATTGAAGATTAAAGTAATAATAATATAATAGTCATTAGGTGTAATGAATGTTATATAGTTTAATGTAGACTAGTAAATTCCATTGGATATTGTTGTATTATGATTTTCTTTAGTTTTAAGGGATATGCATTAAAAAAAAGTCTTTGTAGTCTTAAATCTTAAATCTTATGTTTTAAGTATACATTTAACCATGAATTTATTTTGGTTACATGTCATTCTTTAAATTTTTTCTTAAAGATATTTTTAATGAATAAAATTTTAACCAGAATGGCTTTTAATATAATACTAACTTCAAGGTCCGGTGCTGTTTTTGGATGGGGAAAAAATAGTCATGGACAACTTGGCTTGCAAGATAGAGAAAGTAGGTGCTATCCAACACATTTGAAGACATTAAGGAATGTTAAGGTAATATTATCAAAGGCTTTATTAAATTTAAAGAATGGATATTTTTATTGATATAAATCAACTTCTTATAATTAGTCTTTGTAAAGCTTTTCTTTACATACAAAATGTTCAAAATATATGACTTAATACGTTATTATTTACGTAATAAATAAAATGATTTTCTTGAAAACATTTTCAGAAAAACCATGAATAGTTGAATAGAATTATGGTGGGACATTTTACAAAATTATTGAATTTCGTTGTTTTCTACATCAACATTAAAAGAAATAGTTCATTGTTATTCTGTACTACTACAAGCCCTAAACAGTTTTTACCAAACAAAGTTCACCTTGACCTTCAAATCTACGTCATCATGATTACTATCACAACATCGTTATCGTTACTTTATTATAACAGTATTGTATTATAGAGAGTGGGTGCGGTTGTATTATTATTGTAATAGTAATTTTTTTTTGTCCATGAAAACAAATTAAATTATTACTACCTCTTAATTAAGGCGAGGTTACCACAGAATAAATCATGCACTATAAAGTGCATAGACATGTACAAAACCAATTTGGAAGAAGCTATTCAGACTCAAAATTAAATATATGAGTTTCATTTGGAAATAGTTTCTTTTGTCATAAATGGTCAATTTTAATGTGACATTTTTCGTCTATAGGTTTGTCATATATCATGCGGCGAAGATTTCACGGCGTTCTTGACTTTAGACGGAGGTGTTTTTACTTGTGGTGCCGGCGAGTACGGTCAGACGGGGCATGGTAATACTAAGGACGAACTGGTACCGCGGAAGGTTAGCAGAATATACAATCCTACTAATATTATAATTGTGAAAGTTTGTGAGTGTGTGTATGTTTGTTACTACTTCACGCTCAAACGGCTGAACCGATTTTGATAAAATTTTGTTTACAGGAAGCTAACGTCCTGGAATAACACATAGGTTACTATACATCCCGGAAATTCCGAAAATCCCGGAAATCCGTGGGTAACGCCGCGGGGCGCAGCTAGTTATTAATAATGCTAAAGAGATCTAGGACTTTCATGAGTATTCATTTTATATTAATAAAGCTTACATTAATATTGTTTCCTTCATTAGGCATTTTAGAAAATCTTTTTCTATAGTACTGTTTTAACTTATAAATTATTTAAACTATATATTTTTTAAATATAGACAATTTAGCTATCCCAATAGAAAATAACTCCTCATAGCTGAAATTTTGAAATGAAGTCTTGTTCAAAACACCATTAGAAATAAAATTTAAAAAGTCCTCATAAATTGGATACTTTGAAAAAATATAACTCTGGCTCAAACTTCAGTTAAAGAGGTATATCGCGTTTTTCAGCCAAAAGGTTTGTCATATAATAATTTGCCGAGACAAAAATTGTAGACAAGGTATTTGTTCTTTACAAATTATCCAGGATACTTTTTCCATGAGTGTCCACATTTCTCAGATACAGAGAATCACAATGTTTCGAACGCGCTTTTTATTGTCACAATATAAACATGTTTCCCAGCCACCTTTGCGGTAATGTGTTAAAAACTGTCCTCTAATATTTTTTTACTTCACGAGTCTGTTGTGATCCTTTTTAATTTCAAACTAATGAATAATGGGCATTATCTAAACATTTAAGTAATTTCTAATATGTTAAAGCGTTAGATCTTATGACAATAGGTTTGGCTGAACGAGATGAATAACAAGACTCATGCAGTACTTTATTAAGTAAAAAAAAAACCAATTTTAACATTCCAAATTCTAATTCAGGTGATGGAGCTCATGGGTAGCACAGTCACTCAGGTCGCGTGCGGCCGTCGACACATGTTATGCCGTGTGGGAGAGCGTATCTTAGCGTGTGGTTACGGAGCTAGGGGTCAACTGGGATGTCCGCACATGGCCTTCGCCCTCGTCCCAACACCAGTGACCTTCACGCCAAACGACGAGTCCCCAGTCAGTTTGTTTTGTTTTCCTATGTAGAACATAACAGAAAGGTCTAGAAAGTTCTATTAAGTCATAGAAAGTATGATCTAGTCATATAGAACACCGCTATCACAGTTCAGTAGAAAGAATTGCGTATTTCATACTAAATAAAATAATAATAATCATAAAACCATATCCATTACCTTGAATTAATACTCTTACATAAAATATTGTGTTAATAAATTGATATAAGTTCAATTGTGATTTAAAATATTGAAGAGTTGCTAAGTAGTTATTTTGTATGTATATTATTTGCTATTGCTTATTATAATGAGGTATGTTATCTTTACACAGACTGAACCCTGTGGGAAGGATCAGGTGAATAAGAAATATGTATTAAAATATGTTACATTACTTGTAGTAATTGTAGCAAGTAGTAATTAGTATTAGTTATTTATTTATGAAATTTCACCTATACATAGATGAAAAATAGATGTATATTTTCTTATTACCGACTATCATTACTTTCTTTTATTTTCTCATATTACATATTCAAACCAAAGTAATATTGGTAAACTTGATTTTTACTTACTAAAAGTATTCTTCTTAGCCAAGGAAGAAATCCAAGACGGAGAGTTCTGTGGTATTGCATAAGTCTGGTGCCGGCACCTCCAAACTTAATGTTGAGTTATGACTATGCTATTATATTATTCTATATATTTATATATACAGTTGTTTAGTATATAGAACTTAAAGTACAAAAATTTATACTTCTTATATCAGTTAGCTTACTTACTTAGATATCATATATATCTTCTATCTTGTAACACAGAACAAAGATTTAATATATGTATTTCTTTTTAGTTTTTCACTAGTATAGTTAGATTTTCATATGTTATAGTAGTATGACTATGTTAAAGTATACATAAAAATGAATTAAAATTTAATATTTTCAGTTCTCACCAGAGATATTCAGTGGTCCAGTGAAGGTGTTTGCCGGTGGTGATCACAGCTTCCTTATTCTGAACAGTGAGAAGTCTCCGGCAGACTGTCGAGTGCCAGATGCCAGTAAACAAATACTGTCACTTAGTAATGCCAAGCTAGTGCCATGTCTGGTGTTCAAGAATAACGATGTTGTTAGTCAGGTAAACTATATAAGAATTACCATAGTAACTTTGATTAATTATAATATTATTATAGAAACTTTTGCCTAGAAAACTAGTGATGAAAGTATGGAGTCGTTTGTTTTATTTATTTTCGTATACTAAAATTTAGAAATATAATTAATAGTATTTGGATGTGTTAATGGTAATGTGTTAATACAGGATCAAATAGATATAAAGAAATATATAAGCCTAATGTATGGCAGAACTTAAACTATGTTAAAGTTTAAGTTTGAAATGTAAGATGATGTTAATTCTATTTAAATGTTATTGAAAAAGTATTTACTGAATCTTAATTTGCCCTTTTTTGTTAGACTTTTTTTTACACATTTAGTACTAGCTATAAAAAGAAATATAATATGTTCTTGTTAATAACACAATTTGAATTTAATAATTATAATCAATACATTTTTATGTACATAACAGGATTTAATGGCTTATCTGGAGACAGTATTCGGTTCATTGGGGTGTATCAATAGTTCTTTTCTGTTACCTCAAAATGGACACTTTGGATGCAACACTAAAGTGCCAGGTGTTGATTTAAAGAAAGCCGAGGAAGCTTTTACATTGATTAGCAGAATTGAGAATTTAACTATACAGGAACTGGTAAGTCATATTTTTTAATATGTGAATAATAATTGTTTTTATATCTATGTATATACATATAAAAGAAAGTTGCGTTAGTTATATTATTAATTATTTAGAACTTAAAAATGACTGTAGGGATATGGTTGAAAATTGGAAGGGAGATAGCTTAGAACCAGGAGATGGAAATAGGATATTTAACTCTGTTGGATCGAAAAAAAACTTAATATATTCCAAAATCTAGTTATATACTGCCTCTTGGGCGGAATAGTGTTCGACCGGTCAGCTATACATATATTACTAATTCCGAAATTAAACTAGTTTGTAATGAAAAGAACCTTAATAATTTGAAGTTTAATTCTTCTGATTCTTGGCTGTCTATAAATATTCACTGAAAAATAGTTTCTATTTTTTATTTAGTACATTATATATTTTCTTTCAACAGATATTCAACAATTTAACGGAGAATATTATAAAGAAAGTGAAGGTGTCCCCACCAGATGCTGAGGCCTTGAGAGTTTTCTTACTATTGCCACTCTATCATGAGATGAGGAATCCTCGCAGACATCCTGAACTACAGGTGAATATGCTTTTAGATATATGTATATCTGTTACACTTTTAACTGAAAAACTATTTGTGGATTTAAATATTAATAGTAATAGAGATAAAGTTTTAAATCTTTACAATGAATAAGTATAGAAATATACATACAAGCTTATTCTTGGTTTAACAATTCAGCTAGTGATTAAAGATGATTTTGTTGTCTTATATCCAGTCATTATTATCTTTATATTCATAACTGTCTATTATTTCATAAAAGGTTAATACTAAATGGTTATTGACATTAATTATTATAGTTATAAATCTAGTACTATTACAAAGGCTTTATTTATCCTTCCGTTGTCTTAATTACTTATATACTATCACTACTTCATTACTACATAATTCATTCTCTGTTTATTCCAGGGTCCATTCGCCGAGGCTTTCAACAATCTATCGACTCACCCTCAGCGTATAGTTCAGTTGTGGTGGGAGGCTCAGTCTACTGATTACTTTGAGATGTTGGTTGATATCTTTAAGAGCGTCATCGTGTACGAACTGATGCAGCCGGTGGTTAGAACAATGAAGGTATATTAATAAATAGCTTTCCGCCCGCAGCTTCGCCCGCGTGGAGTTCGGTTATATCGCGTTTCCAAGAGAACTTTTCAAAAGTCTGGGATAAAAAATATCCTATGTTCTTTCTCAAGGTCAACTCTATCTTTGTACCAAATTTCATTAAAATCAGTTCAGTGGTTTAGGCGCGAAAGCGTAACAGACAGACAGACAGACTTTCGCATTTATAGTATTAGTAGGGATTATATGTGAGACTATACAGGGTGACTGGTGAATTACTATCAATATTTAAGGACGTGGTAGTTGACGATCATATATGACAAAATAAAAATTAATATAACATAAATATTAATAAACTTCTAAGTAAAGTTAAACAAAAGTTATGTAATTAATTACGGATCGCGTGGATACCCTAGCTGCGTTATCGACACAAAACAGTTATGTACGTAGGTATATGTAGTTATCGCGCGGTAGTTTACCTACATCCAAACGCCGCGCGCCGCCGCGTGTTAGACCTTAGATAAACAAAAATGATCCATTTCCCTTCATACTTTAATCCTGGCTTAGGACAAGCAAAAATACCAAGATATTTCTTTCGTTTAAGCAACCAATTTATTGACTAGGTAAATGGTGTGACCTTGACACAAAAAATAATATGAACTGTTTACCTATCTTGGTATTTCCGGCGTATTTAAAAATGGAATCATACTTATTTACAACAATTGTCAATCATTAAACTACCTATTTACCTACATAACTACACTAACCTTAACAAATGTTCAAAGCGAGCTCCTTCTCGTGTGATACACAGTTCGGCACGTTTACGTGGGTCACTTTTAATAGTTTTGAAATCACTATTGATTTTTAATTTCAACTCCTCTCTGTTTACATACTCTGTAGCATACACAAGACGTTTCCTTGGGCATGTGTTGGAACACGGAACTGTCCGAAGTCTCGTAATCTTTGATTAGCGTTTAAGATGACGCTGGCCGTAGGTACTCGACGATTGGGGAACATCTCCCGGTACAAATTGATTGCGCCCGGCAAGCTATCATTTGCACGCGAATACGCATGAACCATGTCCAAGTATTCTGCATTTGTGTATTGAAAAGCCATATTTAATTACTAATAAGTAATAACGGGTCACACGCACACACGACAGATTATTATTAGGTATACGCGTAAGATCGATCGCTAGGCGCGCGCGCGCGGGAAGACGAACGTACGGACCTTACGGCGGCGCTCGCGCGACTAATAGCCGACTAATGGCCCGCTAGCCACGGGGCGGGGGTTGGGGAGTAGCGACACACTGGCGCCGGCAAGGCTGAGTACGTGTCCAAACTTTATTTATTTATACGGAAATTTGGTCAAAAATTAAGAACCTATTTTTTTTACATAATTCGAATGAGAATCATGTACCGAGTATGCTCCTTAAATATTGATAGTAATTCACCAGTCACCCTGTATATTATATACAGCCACGGGCAAAAGTATTAGGCACCCTACAGTAAGACAAGTTTTAGGGTGTTTTAGCATAGCGAGTGTAAATAAAACTGCATTTATGATTACAATGGTTTATTTTAAGAAAATAATTAATATTTTGTAGGTCCACCTTTTGACTTAATAACCGCAGCCACTCTTTTTGGCATTGACTCTACCAGCCTGAAACATTCTTCTCTTGATATATTTTTCCATTCCTGCTGTAACGCGGCCAATAGAGCTTGTTTATTGCTAATCGAGTGCCTGCGGATATTTTTCTTTAAAATGGACCAAATATGCTCAATCGGGTTGAGGTCTGGTGATTGTGGTGGCCAGTCCAAAAGATCAATATGATTTTCAGCAAAACACTTCATGGTATGCGCGGACTTGTGGCAGGTGGCGTTGTCTTGCTGAAATTTCAGGCCATCGGTGTTTGTATCACCGAAAATTTGTGTTATCGACGTTGCTAGTGCTGTTTCCAGAACTTCAGTGTATTTAACACTATTCATTCGTCCCTCACACAACACCATTTCGCCCACTCCGTCGGCAGCCATGCAGCCCCAGATCATTATTGAGCCTCCACCATGCTTAACAGTGGGAACCACACATTCTGGGTTGTATTCTTCGCCAACCCTTCGCCTAACATAAGTCACACCGGGTGTTCCAAACACCTATGCCAAACGAAAAAAACACATTTATTTTCAAAGTTATTATTTTTCATGCAGTACGTTATTTTAAAAACATTTATGTGTTTTAATATTGTACATAAAATAAATAACAATCCCTCAAAGTTAGATTCGTCTGACCACAGTATGTTGGACCAATCTTCCACTGACCAATCTCTATGTTTGAGTGCCCACTCCAACCGATTTTTCTTATTGTGTTCTGACAGCCACGGCTTCTTCCTTGCTTTACATCCTTTTAATCCAGCTTTAAGAAGTCTTCTTCTCACAGTATAAACACTCACTGAGCTGCCTTTTGCCTCAGATAATGCTGCAGCGAGCTCTAAAGCAGTTTTTTTCCGGTTTTGTAGAGACTGCCTAATCAACAATCGATCTTCCCGTTCAGTAGTAACTTTTCTTCTGCCTGTTCTTGGTCTATTTTCATGGGTGCCAGTCTCTTTGAAGCGATTTATAGCATATTGAACTGCACATCGCGAGCACTTCACTTCTCGGGCTATTTTAACCTGAGACATGCCTTGTTCATGTAAAATCTTAATTCTTAGACGATGTTCAGCACTAAGTTCAGATTTTTTCGGCATGATTAACACGTTAAATGTTAGTCTTTAGAATTGTGATAGGAATAGTTGCGTAGAAGACGTGTATGTTCACTGCAAGCACTGATAACACACTATAACCCGAAACGCAAAAAAAGCAAATTCGAAGAAACACCGCTTAGGAGCACACCTGGATGTCATAAATATTTTCTTTTATCTTAATTTGGTTAAAAATTGCCGCTAATACAATAGCTAAACCATAAAACACAGACTTGACCGCAATATAATGAGATAGTGACTAACAATAGGGGTGCCTAATACTTTTGCACGCAGCTGTATGTATATTAGAAACAATATCAGAATTGACTTTTTGAAAAATAATATTGAATACAATTACAATATTAATTTATTAAATTTACTCAAAACTAAAAAAATATATATAACTATCAACAATCTCGATTCAAACTTATCATGAAATGAAATATAAATATAACATAAACGAACCATTTAAATACAGTTTGAAAAATTACAATCGATTGATCTATTTCACCAATGCGTGTTACGAAAGAAAAAAAAGAAATATAATGTTATATAAACTTAATCAGTTTCATTATTATTTACAAAAACTTGTATACACTGAACAAAAATAATCGTCGCGACACCACACTGTTCAATGCGAAATAGAAATGAAAATATCTGGCTTGCTTTCTATAAGAGGTAGAGAGAGAGACAGACAGAGAAACATGCGACGCCGCACAGCTTACATTTACTATAGCAAAAAGTGTCGTGACAACTTTTCGTGACAATATTTTCCGTCTAGCCCCCTTTCACAACGCGCGATAAGGAACTTCGTTCCAAAAGAGTCCTGATCTCCTTTGACAACTGCTCATAGGTCGTTTGAGTCTCTCCTAACCTCTCATTTATTACCATTTATATATTATTGTATATTTTACTAAATATTTCGATTACTTTGAACGATCGAGTTCATGGTCATTTTACTTTCATATACTCTTCCCGTGATCAAGGTAACTGTAAAATAATTGTAACGGATATAGAGAAAGCTTAGAATATGTGTATATATTTAATTATATTAACCTTTTTGGTATAAAAAAAGAAACTAATAATTATATATTAATATGAAATAATTATTATTAATAAATGACAATGTCGTTTTCAGAAAATCTATTTCACCAAGAGCATGGTCCAGATATTGAACACATTGACGTCGTTGAATAAAATAAATTTCACGAATCCAAAGAATCCTAAGATACCAGCTGAATGTTTCTACATTGAGAATCTTTGTAACTACGTTGACATAGCAACAGACTATATCAACTGGCTGTCGGATCAAGATGTGAGTATTATGTATACTTCTTCTTCCTGGCAACTTCCCAGCTTTAGCCAGGGTCTGTCTTATATATGTATACTAATAGAAGTATATAACAATAGAATTATTATTATTTTACCTAAAATTGTATATTTGTATAGCCATTACTTTTACTCTTTACTTCTAAGGCTGCCTTTATGCGATACAAATTATTATTATTTTTAGTTTATTATCCCTTAATAGTATAGTATGAGTAAAATTAAACATTTAACAAGAATAGTGTCGTTATTAATATGTATATATAATATTAAAATTTTTACAGTCGTCACAACCACATCTATGTAACTACGCGTTCCTATTCGATGTCCAATGCAAATCCCTACTACTGAAAATCGATCAGCAAGTACAAATGCAAATCGCCGTGAATCAAGTAACAACACAAATATTCACACGTCTGTTCATGGATCCGACTTACGAATATCAAAGAGACCAATTTCTGATATTAACAGTGTCGAGAAACCATTTAGTAAGGGACACGATGCTGCAAATAAGCAATCATGATACATCCCAATTGAAGAAACCTCTAAGAGTAAGTTGCAAGGATTATTTGTGAATTAAAAAACCAAAAAAGTACTATTAGTAATAATGGTAATGTTTTCATTCATACCTATTAATTTTGGTATATTTGAATGTGAACTCCTAGACTATATAAAATGATATTAAACTTAATATGTATATGTTTTAGGCAGAATTTAGTAACATGTTAATGTTTTCATATCTATTATAATTTTTGTATCTTTCAATATGAACTCTTAGTCTATATCAAGTGAAATTAAACTTAATTTGTATATGTTTCAGGTAGAATTTGTAGGCGAAGAGGCTGAGGACGCTGGTGGCGTTAAAAAGGAATTCTTTATGTTACTATTAAAAGAAATATTTGATCCAGTGTACGGGATGTTCAAACAGTCGGAAGAGACTAATATGATATGGTTCTCAAACAATCCCTTCGAGGACGAAGTCATGTACTACTTGATAGGTAACATATTACATTACAAAATATTCATCACATAATATACTTGAAATTTAATTTATTATTTGTGAATTTATTTATTTTCTAAGAAAATCCTAATCAAAATTTAACTTAAAAAACTTACGTCAATTGCTTGCAACCAATCGCTTACATCTTTAATCACGTGGTTGATTAAAACTTGATTATTTTCATAGTAATCTCTTATGAAAATCTTACCCAGTTTTAAATGCCTTGCACAATTAATAAAAAAATTACAGTTATATAATAGTAATACGCTTAAATTTTATATATTCATTATTAACATTAATAAAATACATTTCAGGAGCTATATACGGTCTAGCGATATATAATTCAATAATTATCTACGTTCCGTTCCCGCTAGTGTTGTACAAGAAGTTGTTAGGTGAATCTGTTATGTTAGACGACCTGTCTGATCTATATCCAACACTAGCCAGCAGTCTTAAACATTTATTGGACTATCCCGACGAAGATGTTGAAGAAGTACGTATAAATATTAAACAAATTGCTTCTAAACTTTTATAATATAAAAAATATATTTTATAATGAGATCTAAAACTTTCGCGAGTAATCATTTAAATGAAACTAATATTTTGAGATTACCACGCATATTTTATATTTTTAAAAATACGTACAATGTTTCGGTTACTTTGGTACATCTCGCCTGTCACGGTTGCTGCAAAGTTACCGAAATATCAAGAGTATGTTGTTTATAAAAATAACAAAATAGGCGTAGTAATCAGGAAATATTCCTTTCGTTTAGATTTAACATGTATTGTGATAATTTTACTAAAATATACTTATTTATTATTTACCATTATAACATTTTGTTTTAGGTATTCAGTTTGTGTTTCGCTGTAAACACTGAAGTCTTTGATCAAATACAAGTACATCCTCTTAAGAAGAACGGTGAGAATATATCAGTGACACATGAGAATAAGAACGAGTATGTTGATCTGTATGTTGATTTTCTTCTAAACAAATCTGTGGAAAATCAGTTCAGGGCTTTCAATCAAGGATTTCAGAAGGTAATGTATGATTAATGTTTATTTATTTAGAATGCAATAATAGTTATTATTGAATTCACTGTGTTTTGTGTTAACTGTTTTATACTAAGTTAATTTCAAATTCATTTTATTGAAAATAAACAACAGTGCATACATATTTGTGAATAAACCATAGATATATTATAAATAGAGAATAAATAAATAAAATAACATTTATATTGTTGTTAGGTATGTGGCGGTAGAATAATAAAGCTGTTCAGATCCCACGAGCTACAGTCGGTGGTGATTGGGAACGAGGAATACGACTGGGAGATGTTTGAGAACAACTGCGAGTACAAGAACGGGTATACGGCCACCGACCCACAGATAAGGTGACGAACAAGCCATAAAAATAGTATAGTGCGTTCGATTTAAGCTGAGCTTTGCATTTGTGTGAGTGCACACGGATAGTGTAGGTGTGATGTCAAATTTTTGAATGAAACGTTCTTATCTAGATTTGAACCGGTTTATACTGCTTTTACTCCGCCCATCACCTTCCTCACTTCACCCTTTGTACTGATAGCAACATCAAATGTCTAAAACCCAATGTCAAGTCAAGATGAATTTGTATAGTTTTTTTTTTAAATTTTAATTAGTTAATTAATTTTTCCCTTACTATCTATACTAACATTATAAAGCTGAAGAGTTTGTTTGTTTGTTTGTTTGAAAGCGCTAATCTCCGAAACTACTGGTTCGAATTGAATAATTCTTTTTGTGTTGGATAGTCCAGTTATCGAGGAAGGCTGTGGGCTATATAACATCACGCTACGACCAATAGGAGCAAAGATATAGTGGTAAATGTGTAAAAAGAAGGAGAAATTATTTCATTTTTGAAGCCATCCATTGCGTGTGCCGTGAAAACGGTTCAAGATACACAAAAAATATGTATTAAAGAATAATAGCGACAGTATATGTCTATCTTTTAAGATTAACTCACAAAAACCGTTTTTATGGTACCTAATTTGGTCGAAATAATTTGTTTAAGTTGTATCAACATAATAATATTAATCTTTATTCAAACAAATAAATATGTTGTTGGTTAAGAGTACTTCATTGTGAATTTTAAAAAAAACATAGGTTTTATCCTGAAAACTCTACGGAAACTCGACCATTCCGAAAACCCCGCAAGAACGGGAACTATGTGGGAAGAACCAAAAATCTGCCAGTAGTCACTATTCCACGCGGACTAAGCTAGTTTATAATATTTCCGTCTGGACTTTTACAAGTTTTGAATACTTTATTTTTAATCTAAAATCGCTCTCGTATTTATGTTAGGTATCTATTTAAATTATAATAAAATTGAATTCTATAAGTTTTTTGTCTAACTCTACTTTTTACTTTCACTCACAAAAATGCAAAGCTCAGCTTTAGTCTAACGGACTATAACTTATTAATCTTGTGTGACTAAGAAATATCTTACTCTATAAAAAAGTTTAAATTTAGAACATCATAAAATATCCTTCGTATTGCCGTTTCAAAATGTAATTCTTTTTTATTTTTAAAGTATATCCCTATTATAGTATTAAAATCAGTTATTTTAAGAAATATTATAGAATATCATAACGTAACAAACAAGTGTTAGTTATTTTTATATGTTTCTTATATATTCTCGTCTGTGTATCATATTCTTATCTGTATAAGTATTCAAATATTGAAATGTTGTTTTTATTATAAATCAAGCATATGTGTTTATCCAAGATATCTATAATTGAGATCTATGTTTTATTGAACGGTTTACCCCCTTTGTGATTTTATTAATATTCATTTATTTTTAAAGATGGTTCTGGGAGGTTTTCCACGAGTTGCCGCTAGAAGATAAAAAGAAATTCCTACTCTTTCTAACCGGCAGTGACCGTGTCCCCATTCAAGGAATGAGAGATATAAAGGTAATATATTAATATTAAGACAATATTGAACTACTATTTAATAAGCTCGTATTAAAGAATTTTCTATGTAATATAATGTTATATACAAAATATTTACACATTAGAAATTATTGATTTAATATTAAGATATCTGTACGAAATGATTAATATATATGAATGCAAATTTATATAGTTGATCTGCTTCCTGCAGGCTAACCTGAGAACCGAAATATGTCACCCTAAATCTATCCATTGATTTTATTGTCCATGTAAAACTGTATAATTGTAGTGTCTGAACGACTAATATATAAAATCATTAATAATAGTAAGTCAGTGGTGGCCTAGTGGTTAAAAGGCCGCGCCTCTCATGCATGAGGGAGCGGGTTCGATATATGTACTTTCTTTTTTTTATATTTTTCATTCTTTTCTTTCTACCAGTCTTTTTACTTAGTACTTTCTAAGAGTCGTAAAAACCAATAAGCCAAAATTATTCACAACATGTAAGGCAGACCCTGGTTAAAAGCTGGGAAATAGCCAGGTAGAATAAGATTAATGTTAATACTGTTAACATATATGTCATAATAACGTTTACAGATAAGAATCCAGCCAGTAGCTGACGATAGATTCTTCCCAGTGGCTCACACGTGCTTCAATCTTCTAGACCTGCCTCGTTACCAGACCAAAGAGAGACTTAAATATCACTTATTGATGGCTATACAACAGACGCAGGGTTTCTCGCTAGTATAGACCCAATACATATATTATTTAAAAAAAATGTGATGTAGTAAATCTTTCTTAAAGAACTTACAACTATAGACTTAACAGATTTTTTTGTCTATGCCATTGACATAGATAAGAAATGTCTCACAAAACATTGATATTGCTCAATGTTTATCTATCTGTAACAAAACAAACGGCCATTATTATTTAGGGAAAGGTTATTTTGGTAAAAAAAAAAAAAACAGCAAAATTTTCATTCTATAAATTAAAGACTTCCTAGATAAACGTTTACTGATAATAATAGTTATAAATAATTTGCATTTAAATATAAAAAATATAATAATTGTATTTATAGCTATTTTAAATTTATTTCTTATATGTTGAATTTCAAGACTTGAATAAGTTTGGAAGAACAATGACATGATTTTATTAGGTTTACGTTAAATTAATGTGATTAATAGATAAGGCTCTGTTAAACATCATGTGTTTTTTGTTAAGAAATGTCATTATTCGAAAATTATTATTGGTAACAATTTAACGTGTTTCAGTCACAAAAAAATGTATAAATTATTATAAGAAAAATGGCTTGGATGAAAACAATAAAATATTAGGCCTTTAAAATTCGAAGTTGTTAACTCATTCTTAGTAACCATAATGTTCTTAATTAAAACGAATATGATTTTTTAGAAATAATTATTTTTGAAATAATTGTTATAACTTTAAATAAATCAGAATTGTATATATGTTTTGTTTTATTACTCAATGTTGATATTTTAGGACGTTTCTTAAGTATTTTAATGGAATGACGTAATGCATTTACTGGTTTATACTATACTATGAATGTGTTGCTAGTATATATATTTATTTTTTGAACAAAAAATTGTAATTGTATCTGGTTATACTAAGTTCGCTTATAAAGAGCGTCCTTTATAAAGAATTTAGTTGAATTATTAATAAATGCTAGTCGATAGTCATTACAGAGGTTACCTCAACTAACATCTGTGATAGATATCGAATATGTATGATACTGGGACAATACTATATGTTAATGCTATATAGTTTGCACATGTACATGACTCCTGACTTTGTTTACCTCGGCTGGGCTTTGTTTCTAGTTATTTATGCACTATGGTGTAGGCACTATGGTGTTATGGTCCGGTTTGTACACTATGTATGTATATGTTAAATAAAAATATTTTTATATAAAAAACTTGTTTACTTTTTTGGAGACTTCATCTACTTATGTTCGGTTCAGTACTGATGTTATTTTACAGTTCCTTTTTGTGTTTATTTCTCGTGTTATGTTTATATGTTTTTAGTTTTAAATGTTATTTGTGTGTGAATTGTTTTTTGTATTTTCTAATGAATATGCATGTTTTATATTTGTATAACTGGTTAATGGATAATACATTGGTACGTTTATACAATTCTTTAGTTGACATGTAATAATCTAGATGGAATAATGTTTTTAGTAATTTATTTTGCGAAATCTGAAGATCCTTCATATTAGTTTTAAATGCACTTCCCCAAATCTCAACAAGATATTCTAATAAAGGTTTGACAAGTGTGTTATACATATATTATAATACGAATCTTGTGCGGTATACAACGTTATGTATGCGGTATATAACGTACGTTATCTACGTATAGCTCCAGTAAGTGAGGTTATTTTTCTTTGTAAATAATCTAAATGTGCATGCCATGTTAGTTTCGGGTCTAGGATCAGGCCTAGATACTTTTCTTGATTTGATTGTTTGATAGTCAGGTTATTTATCGTTAATGGAGTGAAATTTTATATTTTCTTATTTTTTGCATAAAAAAGCATGAGGTCTTTTCAATATTTATAGTGAGTAAATTATATTGAAACCATTCGTGTAGTTTATCTAAATCCTTCTGTGCTTTAACTAATAGACTTTTTATAGAAATCCTCAAAGTAAAACAAATAAGTGTCGTCTGCATATAGCAATACTTCACCAAATAAAACCTAGGTTACTAATATCATTTATATACTATGTATATTAAAAATAACAAAGCCGTAAAATGGATCCCTGGGGTATTCCATAACTTATCATTTTTTGGTGTACTTTTAGTCTTTTCAATGTTAACTATTTGTAAGGTATGATGTAACTAATTTTAAAGCTGATCCATAAATACCAATACTTGTTAATTTATTTATCAAAATAGTATGAGACACGGTATTGAAAGCTTTTTAAGTCTATAAATTTACCTAAAACTAATTTCTTTCGATCAATATTATTTTTTATTTTAGTAACTAAATCGATTGTATATTAGTAGAATATAAAATTAGAACGACTCAAAAATTACCAAAACCAAAAGTAACCATAACCGAAATTTTGTCCCATATAACTCTTTAAATTAAATAAATAATAAGTAAGACTCTCCCTGACATCAACGAATTCCTGATTTTAGAAGTCGATTAAAAAGTGCAACGCATCGCTGTATGTACGTGAATAATAAAGGATAAAAATATTATTGGGACTATTAATACCGTAAATACAATCAAAAATAAATATAGTTAGATCGATTGTCTATGTGTTTGGGCACGCAAATGCAGAAACGACTTTTTTAAGTGGCATGTGGTTTTCACTAATTAATTGTGGTAAGCTTCACTTAACATTCAATGACTATTTCATGTCAATCGGCTCAAACATATTAAAGTGATCTCAACTTTAATAATAACGTTAAAAAATACAAGTAATAAATTTATTTATGAATATAATATAACAATATGTAATAGGTACATTTATGTATTTATTTATTCTGTAGTTTACAAGGAATTTTTACTCAATATACCTACATTTATGATTATAAGATTAAATAGTTAGGTATACTGAAAAAATAGAGTAATATACTATTGCTTAAAGGATCTTAGTTCTTTTACATTAATTTGTTTTAAAGTTAGGTTAAAACATCCTAAAAGTTCAGATATATATGTGTATATACATATATACCTACGTTAAGAATATAATTCACCACTGTCTGGATATAAAATATATAATAGAAAAACTTGTAGTTTTAAGCAGAATATGTGGCTCTGTTCCGTTTTAGCTTCCTAGTATCCCAGTAGCTCTTAGGATTTCATGCTCAATGTTCATACATCTAATACAATATTGTATTGGAAGCATTATGGTAAGGGTTCTTGCAATGTTAAAAGTATTTATTTTCGATTTTGATATTAACATTAAATATCTACAATTTAATAGAATGAAAAACTTCAAAATATGATATTTCAATTTCAATTAAGTGTTATAAGTTCCAAATTTATTTCTTGTAACCAAGTTTGTCAATTCGCGCTTTAGGTTTTATGCTTTATTTTTTACTGGGTTTGATTTCCGTCTAACATTAGCTTTTATTAAGAAATAAGTTAGCCCCAATTAAGGAATAAAATCTTTCCTTTGAGCAAAATATTTTTTTCCGTATATAATACGCATTTATCGAAATACTTTCTTTTGTTTCTTTCCGTATATTGCAGGTATTGTATTTCTTAAGGTTTCTTACAATTAAAGAAGATGTAGCTTCTTTTAAGAGTAAATGATATTAATTTTATTATATCTCTAGGAAAGACTGCTAAACAGTTGCTGCCAATTTTAAAACTCTACATTTAGTATGTTTATGGACATTGAATCGTCACCATTTTTATATTTTTGTTAAATCTGTTGTGATGGAAATTCAGTCCATCAAAATAATTTGCCGTAAAATTTTAAAGCCAATATGTAATGAATAAATAATTAAATAAGGATTGACGTTACTTTATTGTTAATACAAATAAATGAAAGAATGTATACGCTTTAAAAATTTATTTAAATAAAAAATAAATGATGATTTATAGTAAAAATCATTTAATCGAACATTTTATATACAATATAATTCAAATTAAATAACAATGACTAGTTAAGTACATACGAATTAAGCTTTGCGAGTTAATTTTGTATTTTTACATTTTGCAGAAGCTTAAAATGAAAAGATCAATTGTAATATTTCTATGATTTCTTTTTTTGTTAAGAAGCGTAAAGCAATTTCGCACGAATTCGTCTGTTTCAAAGCACATTTACATTTTTTCGTATTTATCAAATGTTTTGTTAAAAATTATTACTTCATACTTACACTTAGAAGCTAAGTTATGATTATAAATTAATTATATGTTAATGTACTGACTGTGGCTGACCAATCGCCAATCGAGCACATGCACAAAGACTTTAATAACAAAAGTCTTCACAAGTACCTACACTGGACATCCGCTCTGGGACATCGAGTTTCATAATGTATTAATGAAATTTATGAAGTGAAAGACTATTAATTTTGATATCTAATAAGAAAGTTGATCTGTGTTTTTAATGTTTTGATACGATTTGTAGTTTTTTAATTTATTTGATATATGGCTAGTTATATATTAATATGATGATCGGCCCGAGAGGGGTTCAAAGTGTTGCGTGCCGGGTGGGACGCGGTAACTTGTGTAACTGTGATTCAGGGCGTGCTGCGAAAAGAATTCCGTGTAGTCCTTTTTAACCTGAAAATTATATTTTAATTAAAAAAATATATTTATTTGTTTCGTAAACTATAAACATTAATGACGTTATTTCATAGCGTTATTTTTTATACATGGTAATTATGAATAAGTTGGAGTAATGATAAAGCATAGGCACACATGCAGTACGTATAGTGATCTAATTTCTACCTTTTCACTAAAACTAAGAGTGACAGAAAATAAGTACGAAGATACTTACTACTTGTTTAAAACATTACACGATACTAATTCTATGAAAATATATTTATTATTACAACTTGATAGTTGTTACGTTTTGATTATTAAGACTTTTACTTTCGTTTTATGCTCATTTTTGTAAACGATTGTACTTAATGTAAAGCTAATAAGTGTTTTTTTTGTCCGCAGTATCTGTTATAAGGGTAGCGTTTAGAAAAATGAGCCTAACCGAAATGAAAGAGCACTGAGTTATTGTAATTTTTCTGACTATAGTCACACATGTCCGAATCACTTACAAAAGTTAACTAAGTCCGCCAAGTGCCGACTAGCGACAAGTCTAAACGACGGACTCCTACACCTCGTTCAGTGCAAGTAATTCGGCAAGCGAATATTGCCGGGGCTAAAACAGATAATTTACCTTACATTTGGCGGTCAGCGTTCCAATAAATTTTCATTTATATATTCTTAGATTAAGCTTCCAATCAATTATATATTCTTTTCATTTAATTCCCGTCCTGCATGTTAATGAGTGAGTAAGCTGGGATTTTCAGTTTGAGGTTCACTCAAATCAAACATTGTTAGAGGATCATTTAAAACTAAAGCGTACACTTTATAAATATGCATTATAGTCATGCCCAAAACTTTACGGATTAATTTCATTATATTATACGAATGTGATATTTACAATGCATTATTTATGAATTGTCATAATTAAATATATGCATCATCACATCCCGTTTAATTGAATGTTATGTACAATTTCTTATTGTTATATAAAGTTATAATTTAAATTGTTATCAATGATAACAAAGACTTCATTTTGACTGATTTATAGAATATTAATTTGATTAAATATTTGAATATTTATGTATATTTATATTGTTCTACCTTGCGTGGTCTGCAAGCTGGTCCTTTGGCCAGTTGTCTTCTGGCCTCATTCTCAGCATCAACTGCATCCTTCACCGACTGCGGCGGCCATTTCTGATCTCCACGCATGTTTACGCCTCCTAATAAATTAAATACTAACATTTGTATACAGTTGTACATAGGTAAAAGAATGTAAAGTAGGGGGATCTTATTTTAAATGAACAATAAATAATGAAATGTATTTTATGTCAGGAAATTAAAATATGCCTAGGTACTTTGTATTTTATAAAGTCAAATATACACCATTTCTTTTCTACATATTTACATTTTAGTAGGGAAGAATGAACACAAATTTATATAATCGTAAGTAAATTATCATTAGTTAGGTATCTACCGATTACTAATAATAATTAATTTCTCCCAAAAAAGAAAGTATTTCCTTATTAATTTATATAGATAAGCTATCTTAGAGAACAATTTTTTAGTATTATGTTTATAAGTATAGAATTGTCAATTTGTATTTATATTTCGAAACAAAGCATGAGAACTGAGTTTAATTTCTTGAGAGTTGCATGGTTATTTCACTTGTTTGATATTAAAGCTGAAACGTGTTACGAGTTACGAATCACTTTACTTAGACGTCACAGACAATGGCAATATAAGTTTTCATAAAGAATATGAAGTAGCTCTTTACATAAGAATGAATGCTATATTATGCTTCATAACCAAACGTCTTTTTTAGTTTTAATAACATTTAAAATACGCTTTTTAAGGATCAGTTTGTAGAGACAGAATTTTAATTAAAGATATATTTTATTTTGCACACTTCAAGAACTAGTCTGATTTGGTAACTATGATAGAATTTAAAGATGAACTGTTTAATGAGATCTAAGACTTTCCCGAGTATTCACTTAAATGAAACTAATATCATATTTATTTTAAAACTACATACTCCCGACGCGATACTCGGTTACTTTTCAGCAACCGTGATCACGGGCAGACGAGATGTGAGAAATTTTTAATATTTTAATTTTTACCTTTAAGCGACGCTGTTGCTGGTTGGCTGGCAAAGACTGGAGGAGGTTGCTGGTGAACCGGTGGTTGTTGACGAAGGGTTATGGTTGTCGGTGGAGGTTCAAATTGTCTTTGAGGTGGCTGGTACACTGGTTCAGAGTATTGTGGCTGCGGCGAGTATTGTGGCTGTGATCCGTATTGTGGCTGCGATCCGTATTGTGGCTGAGATATTTATTTAAAGATGTTATGTTTGAAGGACTTTTCTAAAATACTAATCAGTTTTTTTATTATTCACTTTCATCATAGCCGATTTCTAGAACTAGAATTTGTTTACCGGCTATAAATATACATTTTTCAAATTTTTTTTTAGTTAACCACTTAGTATTCGTATACTTGTAAGTCTTAAAGAGTATACATATCTTAGTGATAAAGGTTAAACCTAATGATATTAAAGAATTTGACAATATGATTACCTGTAAGTATTTGTTAAAATAAATCTACTAGTCTGTAGGAGTAGAATAAATTTAGTAGTATCGTGAAAATTACATGTTGTACATAGTAGCAACTATGTAATGGCTACTTTTCAAACGTGATCCATTTAAAAGTAATTAATCTGTCTATATTTTGGTTACATATTAATAAATAGTTCCAGAAACCCATTTTAGTGTGTCATGCCAATAACTGAAGTGTAACAAAATGAGTGTTTAGCAGATTTTCAGAACAAACAGACGTTGCAATTCAGATGTTCTATATTAATTTACATGCAGGGTTATTCAACGACAAAACTACCTGGGGAGAGACCGGGGCTGGTACTGGGGCCCAGCGACTGGGTTGTTGTTTGTAGGGCTGGGCACTTGGTGAGAGAGGACCTTGGCGGTAAGGGGAAACAGGGGAGGCTGTGACACCAGGCCCCACAGGGATCAGTTTACTTAGACCTGTTGCTTCTTGGCGTTTCCCGTCGCAATACGCTGGCTGACCCTGTGCTTGGTATGAAGGGTAACTGGATGGGGAGAATTGGGATTGTGGGGCCTGACGGTTCACGGGTTGTTGAACTGGAGGTTGTGGGGAATATTGCTGATTGGGGGTCTGTGCGTTGTTGTAGTATGCGGGACTCTGCTGTAGAGCATAATGACCAAGTATATCTATATGTACAAACTAGCGAATAATACGTCCGATCATAATATATCTAGACGATACTACTGTATATACTAGGAGAAAGATGGTAGTTAAATTACAGCTGGAAATATCTTTGTATATCGGGTTAGTATTTAAAGATTTTGTAATTAAATATATTTATATAAAATATAGATACAAGCACCTGATCTTCTCGTTCAAACTACATTAACGTATTCCGTAACCATGCTATTACAGTGCTTATTTAAAGCTATGTGCAGCTTTTGTTTCGTTTTGACTTATTTACAGTATTTTAATTTTAATTACCTGCTGTGGTTGATGATAACCGTTAGTTTCGGGCACTGGAGGCCAAACTACCTTCTTTTGACCTGCAACAAGTCAGAAGTTTTAACATTGAAATCGTTCAAGGAAGTGGTATTTTTATTGTGAACATTATTTATAATACAAGGTGACAAATTTTCTATCGTCGCATTTGATCTGGAGACGATGTTATCTCAAGACCACAGTAACTTATTATGACACATTCCGCTTCAAATAAGATTGGCCCACCGTATCTCTGGCTTCGCGCCAGAGGATCGAGAGCGAAAAAACATTTTTTATCTCTAAAACTTTAATGTTTTTGAAAATATAAATAAAAAGAGGAAGAGAATTTTTATATTAATTATATTGAAGTTTACTTCTCAAATACTTTTTGGAAATACAAGCATTTTCTTACATTCGTGTTGTCGGAGGCATAATTTTTGTAACAAACAATGATGCAATGTATAATCTGTGTAGACGTTGTTTTAATTGAAGTGATTCGAATTCGAAACAAAAGAATAACTTTGAAATAGAAAAAAAAGAATTTAAGTTCGCAATATTTTTGTCAAATTATATATATAAAACAATATAATAGGCAGTTTGTTTCGCTTGCTATTCAATAGAGATAGTGTTCCGTTATTGATTGGCCAGATTACATTTCAACATCCTAATCAAGATTTCGGAAATGTTTACGTTCGTAAATCAGAAAATGTAAATGTTTAAATCACTTTAAAGTAAACGACACCTTTGAGCTTATTTTAAAACAAACGACTTCCTTAAATAATCTGAAACCGAAATTCAAGACTTCGATGCAATAGATCTTATAGACTCTAGGTATAACTTACAATCAGCGAAGAGCAAGTCACTCTCGTCACTGACTAGCCAGCACTACGTGCGTCCAGCTCTTGCCAGGTGTTAATGTGCAGAAATAACTACATATATATATTTTAAGATATCTCTTTTTAGGGTACACGTCACTACCACACTCAAGATTCGATTCTAACTTCCTATTTGTGTCCCACAAAAATACCTGTAATAAAAATATTCTCGAAATCGTGACGTCAATTACATTATAATACATTTCCTGCTTAAATATAAAAATAAAATTAAGATTTATATTAGTTTTTCTTAGACTTATTAAATAACTATTTTGAAGATGTCTAATTAATTAATGTAGTATTTTTTATATTTGTCATTATATTAAGATGTCAAGTGTACAAAAAGAATAGGTACTTTAAACTTACAAAGCAGTGCATAATTTCAATTACAGTAAAATAAGAAAAAATATAATTTTAATGTGATCTACTGAAGCGAAATTGACAGTAAATTAAATTATAATGGGCGTCGATGTTACTGCCTACGACTATTTGTAATTTAGACACAGTAAGACGATATACAACTTCATGTGACAAAAAGAAAAGTTATGATAGATAATTTTTAGTCTAATATTTTGACAATATTAAAGTAAGTTAGTATTGATTGAAACTCAATATATTATATAATTAAGAACAATATACAAATACCATTGATCACGAATGCAGATGACAACAACTTTGGACGAAAATACATTCACGATATATAACTCCAAGGTAATGTTTTATTTTGGTTTCTTATTACTCAGTATTTGTTATTTGAGTTTCATTATAAAGTTTGGTTAACTCAAGGTCGACGTAATAAAATGCAAAATTTTCAGTGTTTTATTTTGAAAGCCTGGAGCAAATTGTGTCGATATGAAAACAGATATGTCATCTAAATATGAAATAATGTTAAGTGATAGATAATAACAGATTTTATAAATAATTATTGAAATTAACATTCGTAAATCATGTTTTATATGAATAAAATTAGTTCAGATATTTTCATCGCAATTAGTTTAATTAAAGTTAAACTAAATTAACATAACAATATGCCTAGTAAAATCATTTGTAATGTTAAAAGCATTTATTATATCTATATTAAATAAATATTATTATATTTGTAGCAATGGAATATTAATATAAAGCAGTACTATCATCATAATTAAAATGCCTATATCTTAAAATAAAATTATTAAAAGAAATATTATAAAAGCTTTATTTTAAATATAATACATGTTAGAATAAGCTGTTTCTTAAGTTATATAGTTTTATATCAAGTCTATTACCAAGTGGTAAGTCGTTAAACATCTGTACATTAATTTCAATATCAACAGATAGTGATAACATTGTTGAAGATTTTAAATATTTTTGGTCTGTGAATGTTCTCGTTGAATCCGATACTCGGTCTCTGTTGCATCTTTTCAGCGCACTAATATTAGATGTTGATTCATGGAGCTCGCCTCATCAGAAATAGTTACAACATTGCGTCAAACAAAACGTATTTTTTATTGAAAAATATATGTGAATTTTTACTGAGAATACTAATATATTTTCTTAAAATATATAAAGTTAACATTAGTTTAAACGGATTTTTTAAAATATTTATTTAATTAGAGACACGTTAAATTTTTACTTCCCAAATTTTTTGTAGTATTAAATTTAAATAAAATGCTTTATTTTATACAACAGGTAATTGTTAGAAAGTTATATCCGAATCTTGATTTAAATACCTCATGATAAATCTCATGAATAAAGACGTGTGTGAAAAAACGTGTCGTTTTTTTACCATAGAGCCCTTTAAAACATCTTGTGTATTAAAAATACTTAGCCTGCCTTCATAAAATATGATTTTTCGGTTGCTTCAATTCAAATCGTGTGAACTGATTACAATTGTTAGTTTGTATTGAAATGTTTCATTTAAAATAATTTATAATTTTACAGATAAACATTGAGAATGATGAAAAAATATTGAGAAATCATAACGTGAAATAAACCAGAATCATATCGAGAAAAAATCCTTAAGGAAGATTAAATATATAAACTTTGATTGTTATTTATATAACTATATTCATTTACACGTACAACTTACCTTCGTTTTAGAATAGACTAAAAGAACTATTTTGTTTGTTTGTAAATCACATGAGTATATACATATATAAAGATAAACTAATTTTAATACATTCATATTGAAATTCAATTAAAGGTTTCTTGCAACAAATTTTATAGTATAAAACACAAAAAAAATATTGTACTTTACCGACAACAATCATTTCTGGCATTTTCGTTTGTGTTCGTTCGCTTACTGATTTATACTAAAGACGTTTTGCTAAGTCACTTTTAACAAAATTTCCAATAAGTGCCAACATTTCATGTCAATGACCAATACTCACAAAATGTATCTGACAAAAAATTACGTATACAGAAGGTCACATGCATGAGGATGAGTATATGTACATTACTCCTACACCAAAATAGTTCAGTTATAATTGCTCTTGTTTGTTTTTGTTTTGTTCAAACTAATGAGATGTTTTCATGTATAACACTAGTCTATAAGAAATGAATGCGGTACGAATATATTTTTTATAGAATGATATCGTGATAAAACATTGAGACACGTCTACTTCTACTATGGAGGTACCTTTAGTAGCCTTCATTAGTTCAGAATAAATATATGACGTAGCATTGACTTGACCGTTCCAACCTCGAGTCGAATCGGGTTTTTCAGGTGGCCAAAGTTTGTCAAATCGTCTCCGAGCGTGGACAAGGTTATCCAAAATCGCCTGGACTTGAGTTTGATCTAATTCTGACAAAGCAACGTATATGTTAAAAAGCTTTATCAACCTCTCTCAATCTGAAATTCCTAGCCTTCCGTAAAATAGTGATGTGATTGAAAAAGGTTAATTGTAATAAATTGTTCTTACTTGGTAGGCCTTTACGATTGCGTTCCTCTTCTTCAAGCATTCGCAGAACGGCTGAGTTGGCTAGATTGGCTGGTTTGTCGGTTACTGGATTTTGGAAGTCAATGCTGCGAAAGATAAGAAACATTAAATTTAGATATTTAGGAAACTCGTTTATGTTTGAAAACTAAATTGTCACTTTTTTAAAATCATGGCTAAAACGTACTTAATAAATAATAAAAGCTTAAATTAATTTGTAAATTTTTTCGTAACCTAATTACAGATTTTGGACATATATTAATTTGATAAACATCTAAACGAATTTCTATTACAATGGAAAACTTGAGTGTGTTAAATAAATTTATTACTTTGCAGGCTATAAAGCAATTGAGAAAATCGTGGTGAGAAAATACAGCAAGAACATGGGACAAAGAAGCGCTAACTCACTGATTGTGTTTCACAGTTTCCAATTGTATCACCAATAAACCATTTAAACAAAGTTAGTATTGAGCTGTGTAATCAATTTATTCCATTTTAATTAATTTCTTTTGTGACTCTAAGCATATTCTGAAAGGTCTTCTGTATTGGTTCATTTTATGGTTCAATACTAGTCACTGATTTCAATATATAAAGAAAAAGATTTAAAACAATTAAATGAGTTAAAAATATGAGTAGTTTAAAAGTATTATTGTCGTCAACTTTGTGCTAAGTATATAAAAAATAAAATAGTCTTCTCAATATATATTGTGTTATATAAAGAATCAGGTTTCCCTTCACCTCAAAGCATTGCCTTATATGTAATTTGACCGGTCACTTAACCATGTGTGATTCCATAACAAAACCTTTTACGTTCCCTGATGATATATTACATAATATATAAAATTAATCTCACATAAAATATCATTATAAGCAGCTAATGTTTCAAAAGATATTAGTTGGTACTTTCAAGCAGAATTTTGTGTCTTACAAAAATTTCATTGATATTTTATGAAATTTTATAAAGACAAATTCCTCACTTTCTTATACTTAGAAATATTAATTTTTGATTACTTAGAGATACGATTTTGGTTATGAATATTTTAAAAACACCTTACCTGTTAATTTCTATCGTTAGAGCCATATCTAATAATGAACGAAAGTAACAATAAAACAATATTTATGACTTCACTTGTCACTATAAAACAAATATATAATTATAATGCTTGATATCTTGCCAAATCACATGCTTTCTTTTAAATACCACGTGTGACCATAATACTTATATGTATTAAGAACAATGGATGTAAAAGTTAATTTTAGAGAAAGAACACAATAGAATCATAAAGTAACTATACAATTATAACGTAAACATTTAATTGTTAAGTGCAGCGCACGCGATGCGCTTGGTGACCGGCGACCACTGCGCACGCGCAGGCCTCAACCTCTGTGAGGTAAAAGCTGCAATGGTTAATTATACACGAACATAACATTTAACTACACGAATACCTTTCTTCTCGTCCACGGTATAAACATTTAGGTTAGGTATGCACGATGTTTATAGTTAGATAATTATAGATTAATTATTATTAAAATCATCACCATGACTTGAACTTGAGGCACTTTTATTACGGATTTAGAAGAAAGAATAAGTTATTTTCGTAAAGAAACATTGGATCCATCTTTTCGAATAGTTCAATGGATAAAATATTTTTATTTTATTTTCATATATTTACAACCAGTTGTTATTTGACATACTTATTTTTCTTTTATTTTTAATTTATAAATTGCAATAGAAGTTATGTAGGGCAGTTTAAACTGCAAATTTATGACTATAAATCTCATTGACCCGCTACACATGTTACAATTGCAATAAAATTTTGTAAATATTAAAAGCATTAAATGATCAAAAGTATTTTTATCACTGACATAGTAAACAAAGACCATTTGTCGAATTAAAATAATAGTGCCAAATATCTGACAGTCGTAAATCAATATATAGATACCATTACCTATTTGCAAATCGGATTGTGACTCATATGATTTTATTTTTAAATCTTTCTTGTCTATGTAAGTGATTCATTCAGTCGAAGTGCATAATGTATTTTTATCCATTACGATACCCGTGTTGCATTCTTGTCTGCAAGAGTGTTGAAAGATTTAAAGCGACCAACCTTTTATATTGTCAATGAAACTTCTGTTTATAAAGTCTTCTATTTTCGATTCATAAATTTATATAATCAAGTTCATTTTATAAATTTGTTAGGATAATTATTTATATAAAAAAATACTATTGTTGTTTGAAGAATATTTCACACGGGTAATCTTGGAGAACTATAACAATATCGCTAACAGAGCACTTAAGTCTAAAGGAAAATGGCTACTTGTTTAGTTTAGTGATACTAAAATATAGGATGGTAATTTATAACATTGGTAACTCAAACATTATTTGCAATAGTGGAAATTGACAAAAGTCTATCTACAACTTATTTTTTTCAAATTAAGTTTCATAAAAATTGATATTATTTAATAATTTTATAAGAAGGATTTTAATTGCTAGCAGTACATTAAGAAACTGTCATTAAACTTTTGTTATATCAAAAATAATGTTATTATATAATATACAAAAATTTGGCAGTTACTATATAAAAGTCGGTTGCATTCTTATTGAATTTCTACTCAATGACTTCTCACTGACTCTTCTTCACCATCATCAGAAAATATAAAGCAATTCATCCCAATAATATGAATAGAATGTAGAATGCTAGTTCATATCAAACGCTGCATTGTAATCTACGTGGACAATACAAATACAACATCTGTATTGTTGGAATGCTTTGAAACATGTTTAATATGAAACATAATTAAAAATCGCTATAATTTAACATGACTTTATATTATTTTTATATACGTATTTAACTTTGTAAATATAACTTTTAAGAACTTGGACGATAATTTTTTTGTAAGTGTTAATCTGTTTCTTTTGCAAAGGTAGTCTAGACTGTAGACGATATTGCCTTTAAGTGAAGTGTAAACTTTTTCCACCTTTGTTTCTTTTGTACCTATTTGCACTAAAAGTACATTTTTACCAAGACATTTTTCATTGTGTTTATTAAAATCAAATAAATTAATACCCTGCAGAGTGCAGCGTTCTATTTATCGATATAATCTATAAATTCAAAATATACCTTTGACTGAATGTATCGGGTTTCTAAAAGTACTGAATAGGTTTTCATGATACTTATTTCAATACTGAAGAATTAGAAAATTACATATTAAAATTTGAAGATAAGTATTTAGATTTAGTCATGCATCCGCGTCAGCTGGCCAAGATGCAAGAAGCAGTGACACACTCATGTTTGCAAATATTTTTAATACTAGTGAAAGTACCAACTATATTCTTTCAAAGTACAATTCTATTGCTGTAAATGTTGTTTCTTCTTATTAATAAAATAAAATGTTTTTCAGTCAAAAAGACGAGCAACATAACTCAGTCATATTACAATTGTATAGAAGGTTTATAATGCGAATGTAGTTTTAGGTGTTTATTTGTTTAGGACAAGCTCTTTGTGATGCATGTTGAGGTAAGTTTGGTTTGAGAACAATGTATTATTTGTAGTACAAACCCGACGGTGCCATTGTCGAGATTCTGCAGATGCTTATTGAGGGTCTCCTGGATATTCTGTTGGGAGTACAGGCCGATGGGAGAGTTGAACTGCTTGTGAACAATCTTCGGACCGGTAGACATCTTTGCAGTCGTTCGTTGCGCTGGAAATTATATACTTTAGTTGCTTGTAATCTAATCATACATTGATTATTACGTAAATTAAAACATATTTTTGATACAATTGATGTATGAGCATACATTATATATTATTAGTAAACAAAGTTATTGCTTCTATTAAACAAGTTCTATTCACAATAATTTATTATTATATTATGTACAGCTATAAAACCGGTAATGTGATATTACACGATTAATTGGAACCGTACGTTTATACTTTTAGACAAGAGAAAAATTGGATTGTCAATTTTTATCCTTCTCATGAGATAATTTTATTACAGTCTCGTAAGATTCATGGCTCGGGTTAGAGACTGAGCTCCACGTCTTATTACGATTTTATTAGCACAGGCACCGATGGCTACGGAAACATAATTTTTTTTTTCTGGATAACCGAACAGATATCTAGTACAAAAGATTCTCGTGTAGGCGAATATATTCTGATATAAATTTCTCTTTACCTTTAATAACATTTTCAAATTAGATCAAAGTGCTCTCAATTTATGAATTTGTTTATATAAATTTTAACGTACGAAATTACGCTGTACTTGAAATTGTTATAATTACCTCAACTTTATTAATTTGTTTTCCTGTATAAACTCTGCTATGCGTTAAAAGTGTATGGAGTACTGTTATGGTATGAATTAATTATCTCATATATGTTTATATATTTGAGAAACCAAATTATTGTACATCATGTGAACATTTCTATTTCATTTCACGGTACATGAATCTGTTATCTAGGTGAGATGTAAAGCAAAAACTCCTTAGATCGTAAACATTTTTCATAGTTACATACATTTCAAATAATATTTCAACGAGTGGAGCGGAAAATGCGTGGGGGCGTCTAAAAAAGATCACAGATATGTTGAAGATGTGTTATTTGAAGAATAAACGAACCTCTGTTATTTAGTACACATTATTTAACACGGGTATGTGGATTACTAATTAAATGGAACGTAATGTAAATCTTGCTCGCTATAAATCTAATTGGGATCACGTAGCATAAATACTTCGGCTAAATTTGTTGGTTTTATTGACAGCTAACATAGTAAGTGATTAGGTATTAATAACATTATTTTTGTATAATTTTATTATATAAAATAATGTTATTATATAAAATAGTTTTATTCATAATGCTGAAGGAATTAATCTATGCATCTGTTTTGTGGGGACAAGGTTGAGAACACCGTCATCAAGGTTGAAAATATTTCTGTCTTAACGTCCAGACTATCCGATGGATTTACAAAAATAAATTTCGCCTATTAACAAAAGCGCACGTCAAATGTATAAAGCTACTAGAAACATGATCAGGAAGTATCAGTCAGTAAGTATCTTAAGCAGTTATAATGTAATTGATACATTTCATCAAAATATCTTAAATCTTAAAACACATAGAGTGAAAACGAGACGTGCTATTTTTAAGTGTTATGGAGTAATGGAGATTATTTTCGTATATACGCCTGTTAGTAACATGTAGGCCGGTGCTATGGAAGGTGTGTGAAGTGTTTATAGTTATATGAAGAAGAAATTTTAGCTTAAATGTGAATACCTGTTCGGAGAAGTGTTTCGTGCGAGCGGCGAGGTAGCCGATCTCTAACTGATGGACGGGCGGGCGCCCACGCAGCTGAATATCTAAACTTTACAGGTAAATGTTTCATGAATATTATGCATACAAAAGCTTCTTGTACAATTGACATAGACTTGCTTAATAACCGCCTTACAGTAATTTCAATCAGATTAGATATATTATATGAAAATTTTGTTAATTCATCTATTTTCATGATCTTTTATATTAACCTGTCCTTACCTGTAAACAAATGTATATAAACAATACAATTAAGTCCTTGAACTAACACTGCTAATTGCTTATGACTAAGAGTCACTGATACTGACGAACGCTTACCAGCGAATGAACTAGCACCTTCTACTTCAAATAAGCCAGAAGTTTATTCTCTAGACTATTTTTAAATGAACAAAAATTTAGTTCGAAAATATCAACACAGTATTATAATATGAAATGTGTGAAAGGTTATTGATCTACAAAAGTTTCCGTTGATATTTTAATTGATATAATTCATTATACTTAATGAATTGATTCACTTAAAGTTTAATAATTATACAGTACATTATAATTTTCCACTTCACGTGATGTAATAAGCAACGTGTGTGATACTGACGAGGAGAAATTTTTAATTACATTTTTTTATGTACCGACGCTACCAACCGCCAGCTCCTTTGAATACAAATAAAATTGCTTGTCGAATTTACACCTAAAAAATTGTATTTCTTATATCTTCAAATATACTATGTTCATATAATTAAATAAATAAAATTATGAACTTAATATAAAATACCAACATTACATAATCATTATAATGACGTCATGAATTTTTCATACCGTTATTTACAAGTTCATGTATCACCTGCCGTGATGAATTTTTCAGTATGTATTATTTAAATTTTAATCACTATGTTAATCTGATTCGAGTTTATCTTCCTGAAAAATATTATGATTGCGTATAATATGATTATTTGATATAAAATTTACGTCATCTGTATGCATTATTGTTTCAATATATATGTACAATAATTGTTATTGTTTTAGAGTTACAAAAATAGAAGAACAGGTGTTCGGATGCAGGGAATCTCTGGCAAGGTTAGCTACGTATTATTTCACAGCATCGCAACTATTAACAGCAGATGGCAAGGAGAGTCGTGGGATGTGGCCTAGTTGGGCATTTTATTGTCATTTAGATGGTTGTCAATATTATAAATTTCATAAATATTTGTGAAAATTTAATGCATGTCTCATATTTTCATTAAACATTACCAAGCTTTGATTAAATATTATATTAATAGAGATTACTATTCGTTAATCTGGGTCATTGTCTATTTATTTTGCAAATGTATACACATCACGCTAGCCTCAACCTATTTGTATGATCTAATTATATTCATTTAAGGAGAATACATTAAATTATCGTAAATCGAGGTGTCATATAAATAATGATGTTTTGTGTTATAAATTTTTTATAAAAAAAAAAATATTAACTGAAAAACTACAGATATACTACTTTTTATTTGATAATATATATAATGTTTTGTATAACATAACATTCTATTACAAAATAAAAAGCTTACGTTTCTTACAAAAGTATTTTTCAATCTTATAATATCTCTAACAATCCGACTATTTTGTAATTAGTTTTGAAGAATGGTATATACTGAGCTGATCGTAATTAATTAAATAAACCTGATCGGTATACAGGGTGACTGGTGAATTACTATCGATATTTGAGGACGTGATATTTGACGATCATATATGCCGAAATAAAAATTAATATAACATAAATATTAATAAACTTCTAAGTAAAGTTAACCAAAAGTTGTGTAATTAATTACGCATCGTATGAACACCCTACAGATTACTCTACACTACACACTCACACATACGCGCGCGGCGGCGTGTTGTTGTATCAGCACGCCGCCGCACGCGTCCACACTAGGAACACTTGGAACGTGTACACACTTTATTTATTTATACGGAAATTTGGTCAAAAATTAAGTACCTATTTTTTTTACATAATTCAAATGAGAATCATGTACCGAGTATGCTCCTTAAATATTGATAGTAATTCACCAGTCACCCTGTATATAATTTTTTCATACAAGTCATATAAAAGAATTGTAATAACCTTCATAAAACGTACAGACGGTGAATAGCAAAATCATTTTATTAAGTTACGTAAATCTTCTAAGAAAATCGAGATAGTGTACTGCTTATGACAGACTGACGTACACAATGTCTCAAAGTAATCGGCAGGTGCATGTTATACTGGTGTCGACAGCTGTTAAAGATATCTTTAACAACTAGAGAAAAAAACTCTATCGCTTCTATTGTACTATTGAATTTATTTGAATATTTATTACTATTATAGTACATTTTTGAATCGTCGATAAATTACGTTTCTGTTAAGTCAAACTGATACTTATAAATTGTACTTTTCACAACTTCTCTTGATAAAAAAAACTCTAATAATATTTTCCATTTAGGTTGTCTTGTAAAGAAATCGATATATGATTTCATCTATCATTACTTTATGTTTTTGAAAGCATGATAGAATATTTATTATTATTTATTTGAAATAAACAAATTCATCATAGTGTTTTCATAGGACGACATATGTGTAAACAAAACAACAAACCGTTATGTTTAGTTTGTATTTTCTTAATAAGAGATTTCTTTTATATTCCTATAATATTTATGAGATATACTATCGTTTGTGATTCAACTTTTTATACTCTATAAGCAATTATATGATGAAATTAAGTTTATTAAGTTTCATATATAATTTTAGTACACATAATAAATGTCTAAAGTGGAATGCATATAAATCTACTATTTCTAATTGTAACTATAACGATAGAAAGAAAGAAATTAACTATTTTACATTTTGCTAAATGTATGAAAACGAACCTATTAACAAAACCATAATAAATTTCATACAGGTCTACTTTATTTTATTGCCACACTGATATTAACTTCGTTAACTTGCTGTTTTAATTAAAATTTTTGAACAGTGTAAGGAAATTTTTTATGACTTAGATAAATATTTTCATTATTCTTCTAATAGAAAATATTTATATTTAAAGACAGTGACACTTATTTAACAAATAACCAAGGTTACGAGTATAAAGGTGTCAAGAACTTATTGTTACTGATTGTTACGTATAGGCTATTACTTAGAATTTTAATCTTTTTAATATTTTATATCGAAAAAACTATTTTATTAATTTCTTTACTCCATCAATCCTTCAAGACCGTATTATAAATTGCATAACTTTTATAGACACAAAGTATAATGTACGTTTAGTTGTAATTGAAATCAAGTATTTTTCTCCAAGTTAAATAGTAAGCTAGATCCGTTTAGCGTAGTATTTTAAGCAGCTTTCGAGCTCGCATTTTAATGCCCATATCTCTCAGGAACAGAAAGCCGGAAATCTCCAGTAGGCTGATTCACGACATAATAACGCTTTTCCACTGCCTCATTTAATTCTTAAAGGATTTCACTAGAAGCACATTTTAAAAGGGGGGTTTTCAAGTAAATTGATAGTGACTTGTTGGAAATAGATACGAAATTTAATATGATAAAATATGTATTGTCTGCTAGTTTCCAAATTGCATTTTAATATTCGTAACACAAATACAAATATGTCGCATCTAAATAAGGTTGTTTTGAAGCAATGAAACAACAATGTTGTATTTAGATTTATATTTCAACTTATTAATCTATGATAACTTTATAAACATATTTTTTTTGGCTACTAGCTGTAATAGAACTCTTTGAATTGTGACAATAGCGTTAGAAGAAATTGTACATTTATCCAGCTCATAAAATGTAGATTTCTTCGTATAAATGCTGAGATAAAAAACAACTAAATACATAGAGAGTTCATAGATCCAGTAATAGTTTAGCTACGTAGTAACTTTAACGACATAATATATACTATCTGATTATGTACATATAGCTTATAATAATTAATGTAATTGAATAACATCAAAATTGATATTTAAAATTTGACACTTCAACGCAGTAAACAATTAGTTTTCGCCTAAGACATAAATTTGCTGATAGTTGTATGGAGCGGAGAATATAAATTTACTTAGAGATATCGTGTATTCTGTTTGTTCAATTCTGTTGTCTGTCGTCCTCGCTGCTTGCCTTAACTTCCTTCTGAAGAGCCGACTGAAAATATTTATGTATTTAATTTGACAATATAATCTAGATATAAGAGGGCTTAATTCAGAAATAATTCTAATTGCTTCTATAAATAAGAATTAATTTGCATTGCACGTGTAAAAGTTACCTCAAACGGCAGTAAAAATGAATTATCAGAGCGGCGACCGAACCGAAGTCTCATAGAGGGAGCTCGTACAGCGCGATCCTGATCCTAAATAAAAATACAAATAGCTATAAAAATGAATTACACATAATACGGTAATTAAGTTTCCTCTCGCGTATCGGCTATAACAAGATCGTTTCAATATATCCTCAACGAACAAATATTACCAAACTTTTGTAAAAACCAATTGAAACTAATATTGCGTAATTGCATTGCGGAAGTAAAAATTTGGGACTGTTCGTCATAAAACGAAGCTATTGTGGTAACGAATGGCGGTTTGTGAAGGTGAATAAGTTTATCCCACGTGTTTATAGCGTTGTAGAGATTTTATGATGTCCCGACCGGTGTGGGGTGACTTGAGTTTTATTGAATAAGACACGTAGCATACAGTACGTGAGAAAAGTTTTAAGTTTTTCTAACTCTGTATATACAAATGTAGAAGACAGTTATCATTGTAATAAAAAAGAGGACTTAGATTTTCATATACAAGATGGCGAGACTCATTAGTAGTTATAAAATGAAATAGAAATCCATCGTAACAAATAATATAAGAACGAATATTGTGTGCAAAGTCTGGTAGTTTTTATAGTCACAATTTATAATACATATAACACTCTCATTAACCAAATATCATATTTCAGTTCAGTTCATTTGTGAATATTGTAAACCTGAAAACCCTCATTATAACGATAAAAAAAATTTATTTAATGCCATAAACCAAAGACGATACAATAATGTTAAGAATAAAATATTTTAATTTTTTAAATCAGGCAGTAACTTAGCTCAAAATAAATATTTTTGTTACTATCGTTGTCATACCTCCTGAGGAAAGATGTGGGGTACGGCGCGTTCATCGGAGCGGCGACCGAAACGTAGACGAACCGGGGTGCGAGTCTCACGCAGGTTGAACAACTCGTCCATCTCATCAATCTGGAAAAGTAGCTAGGTTAGGACAAGCTGTGTGTGTACTTGGTTAAGACTTAGTGTTGGGCGAGACAATGTGTAAGGGTTAAGATAATATGCGCTGGTTTGGTTATGTTAGGTCATTTGTGTTCGAAAGTGTCCTAAACATTATGACACAGTGAAATTTCAGGAGTTTTTACACATGTACCAGTGGTGTAAAGTCATATTATTGGAGAAATAGTACTTTGTCTATCTGTACGTAGGTAGAATAGGAAATGTAGAAATATTGATTTCCTAATATGAAGTGAATATAAACTTCAAATTTAAAGCTTTGTAAGGAAATCTAAAAGAGCTTGTCATGAGAGCTAAAATTTTAAGAGCAAATGTAACATTTACAGAGTATGTCGAACTCTAGAATAATGTTGCTACTACAATAATTATGGTTTTACAACTACTAGTTACTACCACTTAAAGATATATAAAAAGATAACGAAATAATAGTTTGTTATTATTAAATACATTATTGCATACAACCTGTTAATTCTGAATGCAAATTAAACAAGAATCCATGAATGTGAAAAGCATATCAAAATAAACTTCAAATAGCTGATACTTTTGTATCATTTTTATAATAATTTATACAATGTCCCATTGAAATTGTACGCGACATATTCATGCACCAGATGTGCTTATATGATAACTAGCATTTATGTTATGAAATAAAATTATTTTAAAATAAATTCATATTCTGATAAAGTGAATTAATCTTTGTGATTCTTTAGCCACATGTGTTAACCTTAGACTAATATTGTAAATAGGTAATAATAATACAAAGAAGCAAAATTTTAGTATTAAGACGTTTTTTATCCCATATTTTATGTTTTAAATTAACCCACATCACCAATAAGAAAACAAAAACCTATTTGCCGTCAGGAAAATCTTTGTTAAATTTTAAAGCTCTACCACACTGGCTAAGGAAATTATCATAATTGTAAATTGCTTAGAAAGATTTAAACAACGATTAACATAAATTCAAACCCTGCTTCTGTTTGTTCTACAGTGTTCATAAGAGCATACGTAAGCGGTTATTCGACTATCGTTTGAAATTTTAACAGAACTTAATCCACATGAAAATTTCGTGAAGCCAAAAAAGGCTATATATTGTAATAACAACAGTATTAGCTACTATAATATGTTATTGATGAATATATTTCACATTTCCGTATTAAAAAATAATACTTTATTGCGTTGAGCCTCAAAACTCTTGACACAATAACAAGATATTCTCATTTTGTTTATATCCGACGACGCGGCGCTTAGTAAATGGAGTCGAAGGGATCGTTTTCAGCTACTGTCGGCAAAACACAGAGTAACATTATCCACTTTCATTTCAGCTTTATCATACAGCCTCCCAAAGATATTTATATCACGAGATTACAGTTAGCTTTTGTAGAATATAAAAACGTTTGATTAGTTTTCATAATTTAATATAACTTTCTTTTAATGGTGACGAACATTTATTTTGTTTTGAATCCTATAAACTATAGACAGAGATACTGTTATGAGTATATGAAATATAATTAGTTCGATAGAATATGAAACTATATGAATTAAATTAATAATTCAGACTAAGTTTCAGACATGCTTCTAGCTTTATATCAAGTGTTAAGTGAAGAGTTTACCGGTGCCTGAGGTGGCATTTCAGGATCCGAACGACGTCCGAAGCGCAAGCGGCGGGAAGGAGAGCGAACAGACTTGCGAGCTAGCGCGTGTCCATCAAGAGCATCATGCTGGGCTAGAAGAGCGTACAACCCGCCCAATGCATCCCAGCCGCTGCGACTATCCAACGCATTACCTGTTAAACAAACAAATAAATATAATGTATGTACATAACTTTATACATAGGTTGTACCTTGCTACGTACGCGCTATATATGAAGAACGAAATTAATATCATCGGGACAACATCGTTGTATGGACAAAATGTCATATAACGAGTGACGCATCTGACTCCGCGGCACGAACACCAAGCCGTGTGAACCAAGATTCCTGATTCCATACAAGCAATGGAGTTTCATTGCTATCCTAATATCGGAGCAATCATGTTGTCTTAGGTATAGGTAATAAGTTTAAATATATAATTCTTATTATAATATAATCAAGTTTCAAAGTTCTTCTGAAACCTCTGGTAGCCACCCTATATAATTACCTCAATAATCACAATGTTATTATTATGTTTGTTTATATTCACAGCACATGAATGTGTCTGCATAACCGCAGGGAATCATGACGTATGGTTGATATTGATTTAAATCAAACGTAATTTGGTAAACCAATGATTATATCATTCGTGTATTCAATACGATTATCTCTATATAGTGAACAAATTTAGCATTATTATAGGTGAATTATTACTTACAAATATAAGTAAATTTTTGCAACATCACAAAACATCTTAAACTAGTAGTATGCAACAAATAACTCATACATATCTATTTCAATTAAGAAATAGGTGACAGTAAAAATGTGATACATATTTCACTTTGATTTTTTATGTATTGGAGCTTTGGAATGCAGTGATAAATAAGGAGATGACCGTTGTCAGGTAAAGGGACTATTGCGTAGACGAGGTGATTTGAGATTTTATTATTACAGATAGGTATAAATAGTATTGGACTTAGAATAAGAGACGGCAAGAAATAGCAATATAACTAAATTACCATTTAATTTTTTAGGGAATTTAGAAGCTAGTTTGTAGTAAAGAACTATTTGGACGTAATAAAATCTTCACTCAATTTCATGACAACAACTGAAAAAGGCTATTGTAAGATTATTAGTACTGATAATGCTAATTTTTTACCACAGATCAAATATCGAAATAGAAGTATCATTCTATAAGAAAATAATCAATCTTTTTTTCTATACATTCTTGGATGCAGTATTTCGTTAAATATTATCTTACAGACGTAAGGTTTACAACGTCCAATTTATACGTTTGTGAAAAAGATTTGTGAAGAGGGTGACCTCTTGACGAAATGCTATTGAAATCGCGAGGTCCATTGTTAACATTGAATATTACGAATATATTTGTAGTCACGATTCTCATAACACTTTATTACTGAAAATATTTAAATCTATAAAACTCCTTTTCTCAAAATTAATTAATATTATTTTCGTTATCATTCATTATCATTAATTAAAAATATACGTAGATTTGTTTGTAAAATTTGCATCGATTTCAATTTCTGATAAAAATTCTTCTGTCTCTAATCTGTAACTATAACAAGAAGGTATAATTTATCGACTTTCACTACTACTGACTTGAAACACTATATTACGTAAATTATACATATATTACACATTAATGCCGTATATGAGTTTTTTAAAATATATTTCTATATAAAGAAACTGGTAATGCTCTGGAATAAAATCTGATTTTAATATAATAATAACGTTTTAATACGAACACAATTTCAACGTTTATGTGCCATCAATTATAAAATATTAAATTATTTAAATTCATATTCATCTCCGCTTGTACTTCGTTAACATTGTGTTATTACATTAAAATATGCAAATACTTCGTTAAACCGCCGGATCCAATTAGTGAGTGTTATGCTCCTATTACTATCGCATACATATGTCAATTTTATATAAATGTCAATTTTAGATACGACACAATTGAAAATGACGTAAATTAATTGTTGAATTTCATTTCATACGTCATCGTTTCACATAAAATGATAACATAATAATCATTATTGCAGTATAAGCAACAAATTTACCAATCATCACAATAGAAACTTAAATTATTAATATATTGGTTTATGTGAATAAGTTAACTATTGTAAGGGAAGCATCATTTAGAAATATATCAGTTTAAATGAGGTTGTAATTGCTGTTTAACATCAACCCGTACTTACGAAAAGAATTTAATTGACTTGTTGAAACATTAAGTAATCACTCTTAAATATTCCTAAAATCATTTTGGAAAACAGCTAAGAACTGTCGAGAAGCTGGCTTTCACATGAAAAAACCGCACTAAAAACGGTCGACCCATTTGGGAACTACAGTGCTGCGTCTAACTTAAAGCACCCCTCTTTTTTGGTCGGGTTTTGAAAATGGTTTAACATTTCTCGAATTTTATTAATCGTATTAATGATAGCTACAGAGCTCGCATTATTTAACAACATGCAAGTAAAGGACAATCAACTTTAATACAAAATAACACACATTGCAAATATTTAACATTGGAGGAGTAATCAAAATCTATTTAAATTTTAAACAAATAAGAGGCAACGAACTCTATAGGATATATTTGTTATCTTTTTCTTTCTATAATGATTTTGAATTTCTAGTTCCAACTCGTCTATTTGGTATTAATAAAATCAAAAAAAAGTTTATTGAACAGTAAGTGCTATGTGTGAAATTCAATAACAATTCATAAAGGATATGAGATAAAATTTATAAAAAATACATTATCTTTATATGTTTACAGAAACCAACAGAAAATAGTGTTGAAATACCCCGAATTATTAAAAGCGTCCCCTTATTTTAATATAATCATTTGTTACAAGCCCCCTTGTTTATTTTTCCATACAATTTATTCCCATACGTGACTCGTAGGCGTAGTTTAGATTTATGAGAGTGCGTTTAACCCAGTTTGCGACGTTGACACTACCAGTAAAATAGTTAACAGTGAGGGTATTTGCGGCTGTTCCACTACGGAAACAAGGAAGAACCACTCTTTATGGTAATGTATGATAATTCTGATATGAAACATGTTATTGTGAAGTTTTAACGAAATAAGATTAGTCTTTCGCTGATGTTTTTTTATTGTGAGTATGAGAAATGTAGGCTACCAATATATTTATTATAAGTAGTCGAGAATTCGTTTTCTTGCAGCATTTTAGGAAAAAATATCGAGGCAAGCAATTCCAAAAAGATTATTCAGTTCGTGTTTTGTTTAGAAACTGTTCATACATAACCAAGCGCCTGTGATGCAAAAAAAGTCTGTTTTTAAATACAAAAACGTTCACATGTAATTAATCTCAATGAAAAGATGCTTTAACAAAATGTTTATCATTAGGTAAATTATGGTCTTGTGATAATAACTATGAGATATTAAAAATGTAAAAAACTTAAGTGTAAATTTTTTGCGATAAACTGCGTGGAATCAGAAGCTATTTATTTCGTTCAATCTAGAGGCTTTATAGCTCTATACAAGCCTATGCCCTATACTTTGATGCTCTAGCACCAACAAGAAATATTTGTTGAATTAATAATGTTTAAATTGTTAAAAATTTAATACTGTTTAAATGGTCAGTGGTGGTTAAAAGGCCCGCCTCTCATGCGCGGCGCGGGTTCGATCCTGGCCCTGGCAAGTACCACTGTGATTTTTCGGAGTCATATGTACTTACTAAGAGTATTTAGACATCACTGATTAATGCATTCCCAAAGAGGGTTGATGTCAGGCAAGCGGCTGGTCGTAAAAAGAATTAGCCAAAAAACTATTCACAACATATAAATCAGACCCTGGCTAAATCTGGGAAATTGACAGGTAGAAGAAGAATGTTTAAATTGGCTTATAATAAATAAGGAAATTTTATCATAGGTGAAAATTATAAATAAATTAAAATAAGAAATTAAAAAATCGTCTTCATTAAATATCCTAACCAAGAATGATTTTTAAATTTGAACTATTCTTTTTTAATAGCACAATGCCTTACAATTATGTAATAAAAAGAATTATTAGTGAAATATTCAAAAGAAATAAAAATACGAGTATATGAAAGTAACGCGAGTACGTATCAACGAAATTGTAAAAATAACAAGTTATTATAACGAATGAAGTCAAGCAAATATAATTCACTGTAAGATAAACTTACATATGACCGAAAAAAGTTAAAAGATATTCCATATTTTTGATATAATATAGCTAATATTTTTTTATATAAATGAATATTTTTATAAGTGTATATAAAACTTACCGTCGTAAACGGTTTGCGCGGATGTCGCAGGCATGCACAATACAACAAATCCGTAGATCGCCAACGCCAGCATTGTTTTACGGGACATATCTGAAAAATAAACAATACATTAATTACAAGGTATTTACAGAATTATAAACTTCAGTTAAATAACTTGGAGAATCATCGAATACTCGTTAAATAAATCAAACCTAAATAGACATTGTTCCTTCAAGATGTTTGAACTTTGATATTTTATTAAGATATCCATAGAATTGTATGGGGGCAAAGTTTGTTTCAAAACAAACGATGTTGTAATTTAGCAATGTTCTCTTTAATGTTCGTTTATTTCTTATTCTGTTTCAGAGTTAATATTAAAATATTAGTATTATAAATATTCTCAGTTCATTATATCTTTAGTTACGACGGATGTCCTTTAAAGAATTATTTATAAGTTTCCTTCTAAGTGCTTTTCAAAATTTTATGAAGTAAATTATTTTTTTTATTTTAATTATTTCATTTTTGAATTCTTGCTAACGATTCATTAATCTGTCATTGTGGATTGTTACAAATAATTCAGTATGAAGTATTATTTTGTAAGTGATTTTATTGACATTTGGATAAAATTTAATTTTTGCAGAAATTCTTTTAATCCTTTATTAGCACTTAGCATACTTCATAACATTTGCCTCCAACGAAATTCTAATTAGGTATATTTAAAAGTGAAATTCCTTTCCCATATCAGCATTATGTAGTATGATATGTTAAATCAATTTATTCTATATGAAATTCCTATAAAATGATTTATGCTGTACGAATAATAAAAACATATTTTCTGCAATTCAACAAGTTGAGCAATGTGCGGTGATGATATAACGTCGCTTCAGGCTGACGTAGCAGTCGTGACGTCATCAATCACCCTTATCACCTAGCTTGATACGCCCCTATATCACACGCGTTTTGGTTATTAACTTTAATATTACATTAACATATGAAAAATCAAAAGCTATATATAAAACACTAATAGTTTTAATGAGCTTAAAAATAATAGTAATTATAATAAATTTTGTATTAAAATTGTAATTCATTTACTATAGTATATAAAGTTACATAATTTTGTTATTTATTTTATATTATAAAATAAAAATGTTCAGAAACGTAAGTGTAGAAGAATGAAAGAGTAATTTGCTAAAAGGTGACAAATAACATTTTTATGTACATCACCAGACACGATCTCTATCGCATCCAACATTTCTTTCTAACTTAGTTATTGAACTCAAGTACATATATCTAGTTCTCTAGTTTATATATTCATTGATAGTTCCTTTAACCAGATGCTACCTACATCTATAGAAGTTCGATCGACTCAACTTTCCTAGAATATCACAGTTTAGATGCATTAGTTCGAGACAACTACAAATTATATGAAATCTAATTTACAAGCTCATGCGTTCCAATTATAAACTTCTTGACATAGTTTATCTGATATCCAAAGTAATTCATCCCAGTAATAACTATTCAAAGTATTTATAAACAATTAATTCCTGTTATTACGCTAGGAATTTCCTCACTCAATTTGCGAATATCGAAACAGTATAGAATAATTTTACTTCTTGTCGATGTCTTTTTATTAAGGACAAATGAGAGTGTCAATTACTGATGTATACTCAATATTAAAATTTGTTACGTGTAACTAGTCACGACATAATATGTCGATGTATAAAGAAGAGTTCTAGAAGGGAAAAATAAATTGTATTGACATTAATTACCAAAAAGTTGAGTACCACGAATATTGAAATTCTGAATAATATACATGTATATGTACTATTTTCATATTATTAATGAAAGCCACATTAAATGCACCTATCTTTTAATTTTATTAATGTATGAAGTTACGTAAACAACTCATGAACCCCACACAATCTCGTTGCTAGAAAACATTTCTCATTTCGATACTAAACAGTCGTCATTTGCAGCGAAAGCTATTTTCATATTTTCTGCTTCTATTATTCAACTGCTCATGTTTTCATCGGACGTTCAATCTTTACGATCCTTTCGAAAGCTATTTCCGTGAAATCAAAGTGTATGTCAAACATTTCAAAAATTTTAATGTTCTTATATTTTAGTTGTATATGAAGCTACTAGCTACTAGCTTCTAAATTCTTATTTAAGAATATGTTCTACGTAGGTACAATATGTATAGACATATATTTAATGGATACATTTTTATTTAATAAATACAATTTATCTAAGCTTTGAGTTATTATATTTCTCATGTAACTTTAAAATTCAGTTAGCAGTAATATTGGAATCTGAATCTAAATTAGTTAAATTCTCTGAATTACATATGTAGTATGTACTAGTTTATATTTAAATATGAGTTCGCAAAATCTCGTTTGTTTAATAAATATGATGAAACCAGTCATGTATAAATCTAAAAGGAATCTGAAATAGTTTTTACCAAATATACTAAAAATATTACTAATATAATATCTTATTACTTTGTCATGATAACTATTATATATTAAGTCACTCGCCTTTAATATTAATTGCAAAACCTCGATTCAATGCCTTCCTTCATTTAAATTTCCCTAATCAAATTTAATAATATAAAAGATTCTTGACTGTTTTATATTTTAAAACGTTAGACAACAAGTAATTTTCTTTATGTACGAAGGTCAATATAATTCATATAGTTTGTTGTGATATCTATACGGCTAGCATGAAGGGTGAACTAGTCTTTGATCCGCGAACCGGCAAATTGGTTGTCGACGCGACTCACGCGATACCTGTACATTGTACACTTATACTTTACACAAAATTTGAAGTTTATACCAGTTCAAAATTTGATATATTTTAATATATTTTTCAATACACTTCTATATACATATTGATGTTACTAATATGTTAAACTTTAAAATCATTGTTTCAGACTATTATCATCGAGATTTATTTTTAGATAATTTATAAGAAAATTTTCATAATCTATAGCTGTTAAGTACTTATTTAAAGTTGTTTATTATAAATACTTATAATTTAAATAAATAATGGGTTTAAGATATTATATGTAAATTATTATAGTGCCGTCATAAAATATTACCAAGCTAAATAAAAATATAAAATATATTGTCCTGTGTAGAAGAAAAACTGCGACGGTGAAAAATATTAACGGTACTATGGACATTTAAGGTGCGCTGTATACAATATTAGGTTTTAAAATTTTGTAAATTCTTTTTTGAAAGCAACAAAGAGAATACAGTATAAAATTACAAAGATGGAAAGAACTGAAAATTTAAAACATTTCAATGACATGCAAAAAGTTATCCATTCGATAAAAAAATATATGAAGTTCCATTTTAAAATGATAGCATAATTTTAAATAGTATCCGCATTGGAATGAAAATATTATTTGAATTAAAAAATACAATTGTAAGTCGAGAATTCAAGAGAAAAGAACTTGCTCTGGGCTACGAGTATTTTGTATACTCGATAGCCCGTTATTTATTCATTATCCTCCTTATTTTTATTTAATAAAATCATGATTCTTCCAAGCATGTCAATATCATAGAAGTGTTATCAACTTTGTATGGTTCTATAAGTTTAATTACTTCGTTGAGGACAAGAGCGACTAATTTAATGATATCATCTTAGTTTAATAAAGCAAAGTTGATCAATTGAACTGAAGAAATCACAAAGAGGATATTAGGAAAGTTGTCTTCTCAGAATTTATTGTAGAATTATTTAGAATTAATTACAGTAAGCTGTAATTTGATTTTAATATATTTTAATTCAGTGTTATGACGTTAGTATGCAAAACTGCAATTTTATGTATAAATGTAATAATATTATTTAAACTTATAAAAATGGTTCTGAAACATTTTTCGTTTTCTGAAATAAATATATTACATTCCGTTTTATTGTTTCGTAAGAAGGCATTTTTAAATTTAATAAAGCTTGGTATGGTATATTTTTTTTAACAAAAATAAAAATTTCATTCACGCAAAAAGATTTTCTAAAACAGAAATGGAAGTGACACGATCAGATGAATATAGATTTCTCACGAAAATTCGTGTAACATAGCATCGTACGAAATACATCACTCAAGGTAGAATCGTAGACGTTGCACTCTTAGAATAGTAATGCTTTTACGTGTCATACTTTTATAAAACACCATACTAAAGGAAAAAGAACAGCATATTACAAAAAAAAAGATAAAATTCTGCGACAATTGTGACAGACAGAAAGTAGGCCAGTTGGCCCAAATAATTCTATTTATCAGACCCAAATAATTGAGATTCATATTTTACTTGGCTCTACCGGAATTTTAATGTTATCAGAGATAAATCAAGACCGAAATGTTATAACATTAATGATTTCGTGCTAGCAACAGACTGATTTATATCTTAGCTACACCACAAGTAATACGCAGGTAAGTGGTATTCAAGAATAACTTCAAAGATCAAAGCGTCAATAGGAATTGGATTAGCTCTTCATTCCATTAAATAATTTTGGAAATCAAAGCGGTCACGGTTTATTGGCAGGCTGTATTAAGCCAATACGTATTTAACTATGAAAAGATGATTTATTTCATTTCGCAAGCCCGTGTAACCCTTTGCTTTAATTTTATAAACATTCAATAAAGTTATACAAATGAATGTTAGGGTTAACTAGAGTGATGAAGATTAATTATGAAATATCGTTAGCTTAAACTTTTGATTGATTTATATAACTTTTAACAGAGTTTTGTATGCCAGTTATAAAATGTTAAATAATTTTATAACGTTTATATAATTTGAAATTAAATACTAAGTTGATAGGTATTTTCATCATATAATTTGGGAAATCTTTCTTAACTTTCTATGGCTATTTAAATGTCGATTTTTTTATATAATTCAGAAATATTACTGTTCTTATATTCGTGTAAAACGTACTGTTAACTTAGTCTACAAAATGTAAGTGTTACTTTAATATTTAGTATCCATTCACTATTCCATTATTTTTTTCGTTAAATTTATTAAATCATTATTGTAATACATTAAACAATATATGTATATTTAATTTAAAAGGTAATTTGATGTTCCCCACAATCTATTTCTAGTTTAAATTACACATATATTATACGCAACAAATGTTTTATGCTCAAACTGTTTAAGCCACTGCAATATCGTTAATGTGATTAATAAATATGCAAGCTTGTTCTAGCTTTGGTTCTAATGTTTTAGTGAAATCAAATTACACTATGCATTTACACTCTCATGAAAATGTAAGCATAGTTTTGAAAAGACATCCAAGAGCTGGCTTCGTACAACTTTATTGTTCTTAGGAGCCACATCTCGTCGGTTACCTCAAATGAAATTTTCCTAACGGCCTCACAGAAAATCTTGTTAATGTATCTATAGACATAGAGTAGATAGGACGTGACTTGTAATCTCTATAAATATAAATATTTCATATTAAAGAATTATAAGAATTCGTAATATTAAGAAAAATGTATTCATAAAACATTTTAATATTCGAAAGCCGTTTTAATTCGGGTAATCAAATTGAAACAGTCTGATCATTTGGTTGTGGAATCTGTAACTTTGTGATGTCGTTAAAGAGTTTGCTATTAAAAATATTATGTCATGTCCAGTAAATTCTTTCGTCTTGATTACGGTGGATACTTTGTTGCTCTGAGGGATGTTTTTGGGGGCAGTAATTCAAATGAGGGTTTCCTTAATCTAATTTTAGTCTCGTTTAAGATCAATTTGTAAAATAGATTTGACTCCGGCACTAAATCGAGGTTAATTACATTTTAGTGTATGGAAAAATAACGCCTTATCGAAGTTCGTCACAATAAGTCACTTCTTATATCTCAGAATAAACAAATATAACTTTTATGATTGTAAAAATAAACTCTTAAACATCTTTTGTTATGAACCATATGTTAATGTACTAAAATATTTTGTTCCTAACAAAAATTAATAGGCAGGGCATAAATTTATGAATAACATTTTTGTCGAACGATTATCAAATCCTGGCAATAAAAACGGCAACAAGTTGTTTCTCATTAACTCCGATCACAGCTCGTTCCCCGCACGCTCTCAGCTTTTTACGTTATATGAATAATCCATGCTCCTGGCAAAATTTAGTTTTTACTCTCGTAATGCTATGCCAGACTCCAAAATTTTTACTGTCAATAGCAAGGTAATATGCGTATTGAATAAATTAGGATCACGAAATACGTTCAAGAAAAGTAGGACGCTTTTAAAACAATATATTTTAACCGTAAACGTTAACCGTATTCGGTTTGAGAAATTAGTTTTAAAATGTTGAAATTGATTTCTGATTGGAGTACTGAATTTCAATAGTGAAGTTTCTAAACATCGCCGGCACAGACGAAAACTTTCAAAAAGTACACTTTTATTAGTCGACTAACAGTTTTTGAAATATTTTTCGAAGAGAAAGTATGAAAAGGTTATCGTTCCTCGTAAATTGCTATTATTGAGTCTAGATATTTTCAGTAGCGAAAAAGTAAACAGTTTGAAATTCTGGCAATGTTTAAGAAAATAATTAAAGTAATGAGATTTTAAAGATATATAAAAAAATGTTAAAAATATCTTTGAAAAAATAATTATTTTCTTTCCAGAATAATTATCCCATTAATCATTTTATACATTGTTTAAAGTCCACTTAACTCAAGAACAAAACTATCATTCTTCATTTAATTACCGTAAATGAGTCCTCTGTATTAAAAGCATTATAACTTATTTCAATTTAATTTATTGTTTCTGCATTCATACGCATGTTTTACACAAAATTCTCGTAATATAATGAAGTCTATATACCTAAATTAAACTGAAAAAATGCACCATTTTCGTCACATAATTATCAGAATATATAATTAACTTGTACTCATAAAATTGTTTGTTGAAACTTCTATGAATTATAATTGTTTAATACCATTTCAAAATTTCTATCCATTGTGAGTTCCGTGAAATAGATACGTAATTTAACTTTGATTCCGTTAACTCAATATTGGAATAACCCAACAGAATTCGTTCAGTTCTCATGAATATTCAAAAGACATGAACTGTTCTGTGACGTCCACAACCTGTGATAAACACGCATACCAACCAACACTGAATACTACATTTAAAATGAACTAATATCACATAATATAAATGACTGACAGTAATTAATTGAGCATAATTTGTTGTCTTGTAAAAACTTCATACAATATTTTTACCCTACGAGAAAGAAGGGATTAGTCCGTGTCTGAGTTTGCATTAATCATGGGAACTAAAATATGACGCCAAATGAAGCAATGAATATATGTGGTCGAGTTTGAGATTAAAACTTTTAATAATTTCCTAACATTTTCATTTAAATTAATTGGTATTACTTTTCTTTAAATCCTTCCAACTTATATAACAAGTGAAAGAATAAAAAGAGTGAGAGTATATAGAAATCTAATTGCGTAATCAAAAGTATTACTGCTTATGGTTTTGCCGATCATAAATTCATTTATGAAACAAAAATTCTACTTACGATCTGCCATTCAAGTCTTTTCTTTCTTATTTATGCCATATTATTTTCTTTAAATTTATATAAGCTAAGGTAAAGTCGCTCAAGTATTACCGGGGATTACATAATTATGGTAAGTCAATCATAGCTTACACGAGCCTTGAATTATATTAGCAGAGTTAGTGTTGGAGGTTGTCTCTATCTTATTAAGATAATCAATTTCCAGTGCAACGTCTTGAAGCGTACATTAATCACTTCGACGTGTCTGGCTTGACCATTATGATATTACTTTATTATAACTAAAATGACATCGGAAAATATTAAATAAATGTATAACGTATAAATTAAATGTAGTTTCAAGAACAATGATATTTTTTAAGCAAAAACTTTTCTTCGTTCGTTTTTTGCAATGATTTCGAAGGAATATAAATTTGATTATTGTTTATAAGTAAAATATTTCAGTAATATAATTTCACATTTCAAATAAAAGTGTCAAGGCGGATGTTGAACAATATTGAAACCGAAGCGGGCGAGACATAAAAAATATTTTTTCATTGTCAAATTTAAGATCAAATAAATATATGAAAATATTGATTAACATACAAAAGTTGCTGTTACGTTTCGTTCATGATATGACTACACATACATACAAAACCATAAAGTTTTTAAACCTAATGAAACATATATTAATATGTATGAAGTATGAAGTCTGTGTGATATTCTGTGAACTGAATGAATATAGTTACTCTTACAAATTTAAATATTAAATTCCTGAAAATTATGATAATTATTGTGTGTCATAATATAAAAAAACGTTATAATAATATTGTACAGACGCCATAATCCTATTCAATATTTATATAGCACTTTTATTTATAGAAGAAATAAAGCTAATATAAAATGATTACTTCAATAAATAATCGGAATTAGAGTAAATATTAATCAAAAGAATATAATACCCTAAGGTCAAATCGCATATTGTATTGAGACAAAATATCAGCCCCACAGTTTTATAATTGGTATCAGTAATACTCTTTACAAATTAATATATTAAATATGAAAATAAGGCATAATATCTAAAGGACACCGCACTACAATCTACAAGTACGTAATAGATAAGTCTACACAATATATTTCTAGCGTGCCCTTACAACGTTGAATGGCTCTATTGTGAGCGGTAGGCTAGTGTTTACCGAGCGAGCCTTAACCAAACATTCATAATAGCTCACTTCAACTTTCTTTTCACATCATTGTTCCCGTTTGCACCATCGCAAACTTCTTTCCATTGTGTCATTTGTATAACTGGGTATATTTATTGATTTCACTTCAAATATATAAGAACTAATTCCAGGCTAAATATGGAATAGAATAGCGTAATGCTTTACTTTAGCTCTTAGGGATCTTTTTTGTAGACATTTGTACTTATATATAATGATATTTTAAAATATATACTTATTATAATATCTTGATGTAAAGGAACCGAAATACATTGTTATAAAGTATTTAAAAAAAATGAATAATATCCGAAAAATATACTTTCATGTATGTACATATATTTATTCTTATTGCTAATTATCTTCCCAAAAGTCATTAATAAACGCCATATCAATGATGTCTATCGGATTCTTTTTTAAATCGAAAAATCATTAGTAACGTTTGAATGAGTTTTTATGAGGATAAACAAAACCGTATCCATCTATCTATATTGGATGTATGGATTACATCTCACGCTTCGCGACCTGAATAAGCTTTCAGTGACAGAATTTGAACCGTATTTGTGCTGTTATTATTTGGGTCACCGAGTTCACATGTAACTAGTTACAGATGATATGAGGATGTTTGAAAAAGGATATCGTATCAAAATATGATTTCTATAAGCTTTTTAACTCTATCGTGATATATAATGACCACTTCTTCTCACTTGTTAATGTGTTTGCTGGTACGGGAACTTAATTGATCATTAGTGAGTCAATTTTAAAATTCACTTAATGGAATTTATCCAAGAAATATGTAATTAGCACATGGTTTTGTGTCTATTTTACTGTCGACCTTCCGAATGTTTGCCAAAACATGTAAATGAATTTACGAGAGTATTATATATAAAAAAATCTTAGATTGAATTCAAATGAATTATTTCAATAAGTCTTTAAGACTATCGTAGATTATTGTTCCTCTTGAACAAGTAATGTGAAAAGTCTGTGTGTAATATTAATTATACGAAAAGCATCTTCATAAATTAGATTGACGTCTACAAATCAAGTGAAGACATAATATGATAACGATATTACTCTCTTTCATCAGTGTACTCAATTAGCTGAGGGTAACGTGTGAGTTCTTTGATTAGCCACAGACGAGCCAATTTGTCGGAACAGCTCTGGTTTATGGGCACGTGTGTTTTATTGCTACCATCTCACTATACTATTCTTGTATTCTTCACCTTTGCTTTTATTCTGGGGTTCAGTTTAGATAAACCCTTTTTTATTGTAAAGTGTTAAAAAAATCTAAATATCTTTTAAGTATTTCGATTATTTGTTTCATAGAAAAAGTTTCATCTTATTTTAACTTGATACTGAAATTTCAAAATTTTTTCTAACGGATTTTAAATAATAAGTAATTGTATGCGTATATTGCCACAACGTATGACAATAGTTTGAAGACCTCTGAGTACTATTTATCTTCACCTTTTACTATACAAAACAAACTCCGTCTATTTATAATTTAATAAACCGGTCCTACATAAATTAAACTCTCTTCTGAAAGGTAAATTGGACACGTAGAAATGATAATTGAAAAAGCCCGATGTATTTTTTGATTGGCAACGTATTCATGAGATGACCACCATAAAGAGAGATTTAGACGAAAAATATAAGATTTAATACATACATACGATACACGTATTTGATTCCAACTACAGTTTACCTTTTCAAAAAATAATTAACATTCATATAACTAGTCGATGTTTAATTATAATACTATTGATTAAATACGAACAACATACAAAACTATATTATAGAGAAAAAGCTTATGTAATGATTTATTTGTAACCGAGAAAATAATATTATATTCTATGTAAAGTGTAATTTAAAATGAAGCTTCTTTGTCCGTACCGTTTCAATATTACATTGCCGCTAATGAGTCGTCACCTGTGTCATTGTCTCATTTCAGACATAGCTGTATATTCATTTTGACCTTTCAGTTCTTTGTGTCAAAGTGAAGTTTTCAAACTAAAGATACGTTGTATATATAGTTAGTATAAAATCCTTTTAATTTACTAACTTTATAACATACTTGGTTAGTTGATTCTCATAAGACACACCATTTTCCCATATGGACGTTTGTTGATTAAGTCGTTGGATTTACTTTGTAAGAGACTGCAAAGCTGTTACGTCTTGGTAGTCCATTCGTATTGAGAAACTTAGTCCCGGTTAACTTTGTGATAGTATAAGAGATATGGAAATTAATGAGACAATGATCACAAACCACTTAACTAATAAAGGACGTACAAACAGTTTTTAATTGAATGATCACTTATAGGCCTTTAAATTTTCCTCAAGTCACGTCACTCCTACATTAAACTCTTGGAAGTATCGTACAAACAAAAACGCTCTGATAAAACATCTTCATCGAAAAGTTATTCCGACTCATTGATATACAAATATTATTCTGTTAAAACTCTTACAAGCTCGAGGTTATTCTCTATATTATTTTCAAGTAAATTAACATTGAATTGTAACTGTTTGAATTAATTGTTTGACAGAACTTTAAATAATGTAAAAATATATAAAGTTATATTTCCTTTGTTATATTTTACGTATTTTTTTATGTTAAGTTCACTTAACTAATTTAAGTATATCAGATAGTAACAAGTTACTACGCGGCTAAACGTGTCTTCCCAAGCAATGAGCGGATATAAAAACGTTATTCATTTAGTATAGTTGCATTTCTCTTAATTTCTTTGTTAAATTACGAGTATTTAGGTAAAAAAAAATGTTGCAGAGGAATTGTTGTGATCATATTCTTATCTCTTAAAATGGCAATTTCTATCTCAAAAATAATCAAATTTTTTTCTTCGACTTGATTAAAATGTAATAAGTGAATAAAACTAAGTGGTAATTTAAATGTTGGAAGTTGGAAAATATTTGATGTTAAATATGAAGGCTTAATTTGTGAATAGGGAAAAAAGGCACTGAGATATCATACATCTTTATATGAAAACAACACTTCAAGTTGTAAGCCAAGATTCAAATAGTTGATGACGATTAAATTAAAAGGAGTTTGAAAATCAATTTAATGCAAAGAGAAAACACGCCATCCACCTGTTCGCAATTATAGCTACAAATGTGACAGGCGTCTTTGTGACAGAACAACGTGAGATTGCAGCAGTTGTGGCCGCATGCAATCCATTCAATACCACAAATCGATCACTGGTTCGTTTCACTTGGACATTCAACAGATTTAACAACAATTACATTCCTGTCTACAGTCCATATTGTTCGAAAAATATATCTACCATTCCTTTATTAATGTCCTTAAACGATAAGTTGGTTTTAAAATAGAGTCTCATAAAGTAAGCAATTCTATTTCTTTCCTGAATTGAATAGTTGTTCAAAGAATATGAGTACCCTGATTGTAAAGCAATTAGAAAAATTGTTGTTACAAAAAATTTGTGCAAATTATTATTATTAGATACATGAAGAAGAACTCTGTTAAGTTTTGTACTAGGTTCTGTCTGTTGCTACAATAAGTTATTTTTTGTCATTCAACTGTTTCTCTTTTAAACTACAATTAGGATTTTATAAATTCAGTGTTACTCAACGATAAGACATGACATAATTACGTGAATTAGGAACAGCGAACTAAAAATTTAAAATTTATTCCAAGGTGTGGGCGAACCTTTGTGTATTTTAAATTACACCTTTTAAGTTGAAAAGGATTTATCTCCGCGACAGACTTAGCGTACATAATTTGAACTCTATTTTATAAAGGCCGCTAGTTCTTAATATCTTTTGATTCATAATTTAAGATATACTTAATTATTTGTAATTAGAAGCAAGTAAAATCAGTCATGGATAAAATCATAGACTGAATATGAAAAATTAATTCACTAATTAAATAACTAATTGAAAATAAGTAACGCCGTCAGTATAATCAATTAACAAAATATTTACGTAACAACTTTATAAAGTCTTTTCCTCGTTATAAAGATTAAGAAAAAGGGAAACAGAATAAAATAAACAAAACTGTAAGATAGAAGTCAAAACTTTTAATTGTTTTATATAATACGCAGTCAATCCTTTATAAGTTTTATCTACAAACAAATAAATATAATATCATCTCAAAATTAAATCTTAGTAATATTTCGAGTAGTTTTTTTTATGTTTTTCTATATTTCTTAACCTTACAATGTTTCAGTTACGACCATTAAGTGCCATACACATTCAAAAATTTCAAACAGATTATTAGGTAGTATACGAGAAAATTAATGTTCTGTGTCCCAGGTTAGTGTTACAGCGAATTTAAAAATAATAATAAAAAATTTAATATAGACGTCGCATCGTTCCGTTGATGCTATCTAAGTGCATATTCAGATGCGGTGTGCGTCATTGAAATAGTAAAATAATTTTATGAGCGTCCGGTCGGTAACAAAACGCATAATTCCATCGTAAAATACGATTTTATTATCACAAGATACAACTCTTTACTCTAAGTAGAATAAGGCTCGTCTAGTGTACTAGATTTTTTTGTATATTTATCACAAAAAACATAAATCCTTTACATTATACAACATTTGTACTATTACACTCAGCTTAACAAAATTGGGATATATTTTAACGTCATTCGTATTGTCTGAGCATGAATAGATTTTTATGAAGTATAAAAAGTTTGTAATATAAAATAATATATGAGTTTTTCTCGCAGCTTGATTATGTTGCCTCGTGAATTTTGTGAATTTTATGTATAAAACATGTTACCGTCTCGTAAACGGGGTCTTTGAGACAAATACTATATCTTTCTTATAGCTTATAATCATTAGTCACTTAAAATATTCAATTACACTTTTTTTTCAGAAACATATGAGAATTTATAACTATTACATAATTAAAGTTTGAAATTTTATTTCTATGTAATATGAATACGAAAACAAAGTGAGAAGACTCTAATTACAATGAAAACAAAATGCTATTGATTTTAAATCAGTTACAAATTATAACCGTATCTTTAAATACAGATAAACAAAATACAAAAACTTTAACAATCTTCCTTCAAATAATAAGAAATATAGAATGAATATTGTTTATGTAAAGGATTTCTCAACATAATTTTACATGGCGATGTATTTGCTAAGAATCGTCTGGAATGCAAAAGGTCATAAAGGCAACAAAACTAATGAACCGTGACGAAAATACAGCAAGCGGAGAAGCTTATATTAACTTAGCAACATATTAAAAATTAAATGAAATTGTAAAGGTCAGTTACATACAATTTGGATATAGATTACTTAACAGATAGAAAACTAAATTAATTCTTACAAAACTTATCCGAAATCTGGAGTAAGACTGACATTATGTGACAATAAAAATGTTAATGGCATTTGTAAAGTAAAAGCGTCCTAAAATTTAATACGATTACGACGTCTATAAAAGGATATCTGATGTAATTCATAATTATCAAATTAGGAACGTTCAAATTTCGATGTTATTCGGAAATATTGAATTATTCCAAATTCAGTGTGATCATTATTTGATTCACGAGGAGGCAGACTCGAGGAAGACGACGGCCTTAAATAAAATTTGTTATAGAAAATCTAATTTACATCGTTAACTGTGATGTCAAGTGGGTTATATACGTGATGATTTAATAAAATATATGTATATATAATTAATACTAGTTTAATGAAAATATATATTCAATATTATAATATATTATTTAATTAATTTTTTTACGCTACCATTGACCTTTATTAATAATAGGTATGTCAGCTACGTAGCGGCGTTGACTCGTAGGCATTAATACGTAGGGAGTGCTTTCAATTGTAGCGCAAACACATCTATTGAAGTTTGACATTTACTCCTGACGTAGACGAAGTGACTGTAACTATTTGTTTTTGAGTTTAATAAGTTTAATATTTGTTTTATAGGGTTTATTCAGTACGCAGAACCTGTAGATTAAAACCTTAACCTTAGCCAAATGCTTCTATATGGAATCTCACATTTAAATAATTTATATTTTAGAGCTAGTAAAAATATAATTTCATCTAAATTCCCTTGTGATATCACTTTCTTTTAAAGTAATTTATCATGTTCTAATAAGTTCGTGTTACACGATCTTCCTTATTTTATACATTATAATAAATTGAAAAGCTTTTAAGAATTTTTTGAATGTTATTAAATTTCTATCCTGATATTACACTTATATACTTCCTGCAATAATGTTTTAATATAAAAAAACGTTCAACTAATTTTTAAATTTAAATTTGTAAATAGAAAATAAAATGTTAAACAATGGATACACGATGGCTCAATTGTTAAAGCTACTGAAACGCGACATTCCAGTGGTTATGGGTTCAAATCCTGCTCGTCTCAAATGTTTTTTTTTAATTATATTTTCTACTTTAACTTGCAATTACTGTTATTTATATTATTATTAAAAATACTATCTTTATAATGTCCCAGTTTCTCTTCTTCTTCTTCTTCTTCCTGGCAATTTCCCAGCTTTAGCCAGGGTCTGCATTGGTCTGTTGTAAATAGTTTTGGCTCATTGTTTTTACAACCGGCCGCCTGCCTGACATCAACCCTCTTTGGAAATGCATTAATGACCACGCTTGCTCAAGAAGAGTTGGTGATTTCAAACTTATAATTGTGAAATTATAAGTCTAGGTTTCCTCACGATGTTTTCCTTCACCATCTGTCAGTGGTGTCTAAAGGCTCTCAAAAAGTACATATGGCTTTGAAAAATCACATTGATACTTGCCAGGATCGAACCCGCGCCCTCATGCTAGAAAGGCGGATCTTTTACCACTTGGCCACCACTGACACTATAATGTTCTAGTTTCTATGAAAGCTATTTAGAAGAATTCATAGGATTTTATGATGTCTAAGTTTCTCGCATGTATAGGTTTACATTTAAATAAAACAAAGTATTTCAGATATACTCCGCGTTGTGTAATTTTAAAACTACATACACACGAAGTTTCGGTAGCTGCAAAGTAACGAAAATCATTTCATTCGTAGATTTTAATTGTGACCAAAGTAACTACTAGCGTTAGAAATTCAGCGTTGGGTTAAATTTAATTTGTGTTGACCCCTAAATTGTTTAAATATTTCTGCTTATGGTGTACGCATTATCGTAGTGACATGTTTCAGTGGGGATGAAAAATTTATATACCCAAAGAAAAGTTTTTGTTAAGAATTGAAATAAGATGCAAGTAATTTTTCCCTTCAAAACGAAAGATAGACAAAATTTTATGAAACACCTGACACTTTAACTTAAAAAGAGTTCAGAAAAAATTTCATTGTATGCTTTTAATAGGTTTGCATCGTCATATTATTCGAAGCCTTTCCCGTTTCTCATTCAATTCTGTGCATTAGTATAATGTAGGAAGATTTATGAATGAGAAACTATTAATGCTTCTCATATAGAGTTATGATACGAATTAAGAATAAACACACAATAAGAAACATATTAACAATTTTCAGTTAATATATAAATAATAATTATTTAACTTTATTCTATAACACATAAAATAGTAACTATCAAAGATAAAAAATAAAGGAAAATTTGAAAAACTTACCTACTGCTAAAATGTGATATATTTAAGAAGTCATAATATGAAAAGTTAAAAATTAAAGAACGGAATGAATACTTTCCGTGAAAGTAATCGGAGAGGGCCTAATAAAAAACTATTAATGAAAGTATACAATCAGTATTGAAAGTAGGCCGGTTAAAGTTTCTTGCCAAACTAAAAGGGTTTATTAATATGTATCATAAATGAATAATCTACGTTTTAAAACAGTATTAACAGATAATGCTTTTCCTTTAACGGATATCTTTTATTGTAAAGACTAGTTTCAGTTAAAAGGATTAATAAATTTATTTGTTAATCCATGACTATAAAGAAATGACTTGAATTAGCTCTACAGATACTATTATGTACTTGTACTGTAAATAATTTTCATGAACAAACTAAAAAAAACTAGAAAAAACTAAAACAAAAAATTCATAGACACGAGCAAGATTTGAACCTTCAATCTCTGGAATATCGCTTTCCAGCTGCTTTTTAAATTAAGCTATCTTGTCGTGTATGTAAAAAACAAAATTGCACGAAATTAAATTTATATTTTTCGTGAGGAATCTCCATGGAATTTGATATCATAAGGAATTTATTTAAAAAGATATGAACATTATTACATTTTAATAATGAACAAACAGAAAGTAAACGTTTAATAGTAATACAACTATCGAAAAACGGACTTTATTTTAAAAATAATAATAATTATACTAACTTGAGACACATTCATTGTTCGTTAACTTTGCTTTTGAAATCAAAATTTCAATTGCGATCTTTATATTTATTAAAAGACAAAATTAAAAAAAGCTTGAAAACTAAAATCTCTCGGTACAGGCCTTTGCTTAACGTAAGTAATAGTTTCTATATGTTGTATAGAAGTATATTTATTAATAAATTTATTATAATAATATCAATATAGGAATGTGTTTAATAATTCATTAAAATTCTTAATTAATTTATTTATCTGAAAGATAATTTGAATTTAATAAATTTTTTTTTTTTTAAATATCATGAACTTAGTCATAAGAAACCGTCTAGGGATTTTGAATCTTTTAAAATCCCATTTGTTAAATTATTTACTGCTTTATGTCTATATACATTTCATATTTCCTTTTATTGCCTTTCTAAATTGAGCTTTATATTTTATAAAGACTGAAAATGTTTCCCCTGATATTTTTCATTGCCCACTCGTATTAAAATATAAGAATTTTTAAAGCAATGTTTCAATAAATTATATTCATCAAAACTCATTCAACAACCTGTAAAAATTCTTAATCATTGTCAAGCAGATATCTTTTGATATTATATGCAATTACTTTCTTATATTATTAGTTATAAAAACTTAATCATGTAATCGAACGTTCGAAAACACCGACATCCAATTTTCAAAAGCAATTTTTGTGTGACAACAAAATTTCCTTAACGCAATTTTGTACAATGAAATTTCAAATTGCAAATGTTTTGACTTTAAACATAAACAACTAGCAAGAGCATTACGGTCGTGCTCAAAGAGAGTTAGGAGATGAGATAATATACTCATATGACCGGCCCAATGGTCTGAGGGCGGTTTTTTTGCGTGATTATAGCCATTTTGTTATCATTCGCAGTAATTAAGTGGCTATTACAAGTTAATTAGCCAGAAAGCCATCACGAAACCGGTTTTTTGTATAAATCAGAACAGAAAATTTTGTGTCATACATTTTAGGATAAAAAAGTTTTCAGTAGAAGCGTATGTCTTTCTTTACTATTGTTATTTGATAAATATGTTGTGAAACATTTACAAATGAGTTAAAGTGATCTTCCATATATTTTACAGGTTTTTGGGTATAAAATAAAATAAAAATAGATAATTACTATTCGATTATTCTTGACATACTCATATATTGTTAGTATGTAATATAATTACTTATGTATAACTTTGAAACCACACAAAAATTTTCAAATAAGTGTGGTATAACAATTCAAAATTATCTGTATTTTTTAACAATTAGAAAAAAAAATATTATGACCGACGATAATACTATATAAAAATACCGAAATCTCAAGCTTATATTTAATTAAAACATAATTTAACATTGTTAAAGTCTTTAACATTAAAATATTCTTTAACGTTTTTGTTAATCTTGTCTTGAAATTTAATTGAAATATGAACATTGTATTATTGCAAATTTATTTAATTGCTACCTTCGAAATTTATTTGGCTATAGATAATAGCGTTACTCGAATGACTTTCATCACAAAACAAATTCTATACGAAAAAAATAACATTCCTAATATTATTCATTATATGCCCCATATACGTTATCACGGTTATCTCATTCGAAATATTTTCATGAATATTTTTCCAGGTGTTGGTTCAAAAAGTTCTACAAAGCAACTTACCTGACAGGCGTGAAGTTACGGAGCGGGAAAGTGTCGTTGTAGGAATAGAGACTGTGTCACTGGTACTGATATGATAGCACGCATACAATAACAAAAGTTTTCAGGCTTTCAAGCCTTATATAGGCCAGCGCTCCGCCCAATCCCGCCCCAAGGCGTTCCTACCATCTAACTTGACACGATCATAGTTTTAATGCAAACTTGTAAACTTTATAAGGGCCGTAATTAAATTTGTCCTTTTCGAGTCTGTAATAATCACGAATTAATTAACATCTGACAAATTTTCAATAAAGATTTTATCAATAAGACTCTGTAATGAAAAAATTATATATTCGATCTTTATTAGAATAGAAAGCATTTAGTCATAAATTCTTTAAATGATATAGGTTTATTAGATAGCAATGATTGAAATTTTTACCTTAATTCTAATTAAATTTGTTACGTTTTACGTAGTTCCAAAAAAATATACATACATATAAATCAGAAATAGGAGAGTTTGTAGTTCGAAAATAAGATATTAGTTTATTTCACGCCTGAAATACATTTTGTGACAGATGAATAATAAAAACTGCTTCCATAATTTACTTTCTATTAGCGAGGTGTACGAGTATTAAGTTTCAGGATTATATCAAATATCCTAATCATAAATACAATACAATGAAACACGGTACTATAATTCCTTTGCTGCGAGGCTTTCGATTCGTATTAAAATAATAATAATATGAAAAAATATATAAATGACATTAATTTATAGGTTCAATCAAGTCCAATAAATTTTTGAGGTTGCTTATCAATTAATTATTTTTATTGAGTCAATAATTACAAGTATATTGGTACAGAAGTTTAGGATGTTAACTGTAGCTAAACTAATATTTTAAATCAAAGAAAATTTATATTACATACTTCATATTTATGAACTTCTTTTAATATTCGTTAATTTATAAAAAAAAATATAATAAGAGTATTGGAAGGACTTAATTTTTAGTTTATTTTATATAATTAAGGCTTTTGACGTTAATATTGTGAAGATTTTAATATGATTTTAGAATTACTTGGACCGGTGAAAAATTTACTTGAATTTTAATGTAAGTTTGTAAGTAAAATGTAATAGAGTAGTCGAATAAAAATATTTCAGAGTTACTTTAAAGTTCTGCTTCTAAAGACACTTGAGTTCGTTGTTGTGGATGAAAGAAGTAACGTTAATAATGTTATGTAAATTGAAGACCAAATCAAATCTCATTGTTAAATTAAATAACATATTTTAATAAATATATATATTTTTTTACAAATTAGGCTACTTTCGTTTTGTAATTTTGCTCATTGCTTTGAATTTATTTTATCACTAAACCAAAACGTCCTTTAAGGCTATATTATGAGATATAATATTTTTATATAAAGATGGTTTATTCCATATTGTAAACTCAATGTAAGTTACAATTCTATTGTAAAATACGTAAAAGAAAAAACTAAGCTAATAGCAAATTATTTGTATTTAAATAGTTTGTTAGTATTTTTACCTAATATATGTAATTGTTTTAAAGTAAAATCACTGATGTTTTCTAATGTAAATAGATTCATACAATTATGTCTATGTGTCATCAGTGCCTGCGTCAGTGAGATTCATCAATCACACTCGTCCACTTGAGGGATAATATATGTTTACATAAAATGTAATTAACAAACGTTTTCCAAATTGATTGGTGATTATTAAATAAACTAAAAAGAATCTTCTCTTCGGATTTCTCTTAATACAAAAGCTTACAATATAAATGAACTATCAAAATTGATAAAAAATTACATGTAATCATTCATTCCTGTACAAGAAAAATTAACATCAAACAAAGATAAATTTCATTGTATTTAGGATATATGAAGTTTACGAAAAATGTTACAATGAATTTATATAATACTTAATATGTTGTCAGAAACGATTGTTGGTCGCGTCACGTAGAGTATCAATAAACACGGAACTGATATTAATCATAATATTATTGGCAAGTAATATAATAACATATATAAAAGTATAAGTGTAGATGGAAAAAATATTGGCTTTATTGACTAATTATTTTAGTAGACAGAGTTTCGTTATTTTATGAGTTATGATGTATGAAAAAATATTCAATTCTAGAACTTCTTCTATTTGATATTATTATGCATAAGTTTATATAATCCTGAATGAAATGAAGATTCTAAAATAATATTCTCTCATTATATGAGCTATTGTTATGTAAAATATAACAAAATATATTTCTGTTGCAAGCTTGTATAATTTTATTTTATAAACACTTGAAAAGTGCAATGTTTTTAAATCCCTTATCTAATGCCACACTTTTGTTTTCTCAGCAGCTTTATCTCTGTTAACAGACGAATGGGTTCCATGAAGTAGAAAACATGTAAAAATAACGAAATCGATTTGCCACATACTTTTAATCTTTCAACCTTATTTGTGATTTGGAAACATTGTTTTGCATAATTATATTTATTTAGGAACTACACTAACAAGTTGTATACGGTATAGTATGTATTGTATGGCAAATATAAGCATAAGGTCAAAAATTATATGTTAGTTATACTTAACTAAGGAGAAATATTAATAAATCAAATGTACGTAAATACGTCATCGAAACATAAAACACTATTTTAATGGACAATTACTCAGACCCATTAAACCATACATTAACCCTATTACATTATTTGACACTTTCGCTGTTGTATTTTCGCTCTCAGATTTGGGGGTTCGTGATCCATTGCCGTCTTAGTTTACAACAAGAAAACTTGCTTCTCATAAAACGATCAATCTACTACAAATACAATTCCAGTCACTTATATGTTGTACTTTGATTGTTTCAAATTCGACATGGAGTCGTAAAGAAAACGTCGTAAATGTCTCGGCTTGATGCCAGAATTTAATAAGCTTGAATTAATTGTTGCCAACAAATAATATATTACGTAAAACATCTTTATATATTTACAATATACGTGATCGGTTTCAAAATATATTTATTTTACAAAGTAGTTGTAAGTGACTTACAAAAAGTTATTAACCCATAACATCGCTAGCTGACGGCTATTTCCTATTTATAGAGTGTGCATTGAAGCGACAACTCCTGCATCGATCTGGCGAGAACAAGCCGCTAGCAGCCTCTAGGAAGAACATTCACGCTATTTATATTAAATAATTAATTTACAACTGTGATGACATAATATATCACAAAGATATAAATTTAAACCTTAACAAAATATTGAGATTTATGTTTAAAATACATGTTCAAACGCGGTCAACATCTATTCATGTTTCGATTTGAATCCTTACCCAAAAGTTACGTCAATTTTGAATACACATCAAAGGTAAAATATTCAAAAGGTAGTCGGTTTGACAAAAATAAGTTCGTTTTGATTTCGCACTCATTACGAAAATACGAATGGGTGGCTAAAACTAGAAGGGAGGTAATAAATAGGTTTTACAAAATCATATTAAATAATTTATCTTATTGTTATAGTCCCCATAAAATCTATCTAATAACCAGGTTCAGTTGATTAAATTTATTGAATATTGTTTCAATTTAAGTTTTTTATTCCATACGTATCTTAGATTTTCTTTAAAGATATAAAAGATTTCCTCGTAATTATAGTAACAGCTTCTCAGACATAATAATTTCTATTATTACCTATGTATCAATAAGCACACACCAAAATTCACATACGCGCACAAACCAGTGCTTTCATAATTACAGTCAAATTGATAAAATAGGATTAATTATGCAACTTTTAAGTCAAAATAATAAAAGACTTTTATTTTTTAAACGGTTTTTTTCTCATTTAATAATATTCCCACTCCGAGGAAACCGAAGAAATATTATACATCACTTTATTTCATAGTCCTTTAATAAGATAACTAAAAAGCGCCATCACGCTTATTACCTTAACGTTATAATATCATATAAAAGTTGACATCTTGAAAAATTGATTCGCGTGAGCTTTGTACTAAGCAGGAGTCAGGAGCTGTCTCTTAAAGGGGATGCCACTTGAAATATCACTTGTATACGAGTTTTCATTAAGAAATGTAGTTTATTTTTTAATTTGAAATATAAAAAACTGTTGTCAACTGAGTTTTGTTTTGAAATCTCTTAATGAAAATATGTGCATGCCAACTTTTAACATATTTTTGAAGTTATACTTCTATTGTCGCGATGGAGAAAATTGATGAGAGTGAATTTTTAAATATAATTTATAAGAATAAAGGTTGGGTATTCTGTTATTATGAAGTATTAAATATTATAATGCCTATTATTGTTTGTCAAGTAACCTGAATATATTGAAATACTGTGTAAAAGAATACTTTGATATATTTACACTTTCCAAAGAAGACGTAACAAAAACAGTTGCCACTTACTTACACAAACAGTATTAGTAGCTGAAAATAAGTAGTTATATCTATAGCTATTACTAATATACATTCTCCATAAAAGAAATAATCTTATATTAAAAATTCGTATACTTTTTCAATTATATTTGTATTTTAATTTATATAATTCAATAAAATATTGTAAGCTTATCTAATAGAATAAAGATTTTAATTAGAGAATTTAAATTTGATTGCGGAATCCTCTCTCAACTGAAGGGCAACGTTGATTTGATATCTTAACAAATTAATGGTATCCGGTGAGCCAGCGAACCGTCAAATACTAAATAATGGGATTCAGTTTAATCTTAATAATTAACCTTAAATTTTCATAGTCTGAGAGTGATTCGTTAATAAAACAATGCAGCCCACACGTTTTCTGATATAACAAATACAAATATAACTATTAATTTTATATAATACATTTACTATAGCATCTTATATAAATTTCAAATTATCGAGTGTCATACGCAAAGTTGTAAATGCAATATCCAGATAATGTGCCATCATGTATATAATAATATTGGCTCGGAGAGAGCTTTGAGAGTAGTAAATGCACTTGGTGCACCCGAAGTACTTTCCGATACAATAAATGTTTGTAGTAACTACAATTTTCACGTCATTTCAAACGCAAATGAAGCATCTTTTGTATTAAACGTTACATTACAATTTTAAAGATACGTATTGTTCTTAAAATTATATGGTACAACTTTCCACCCCTAGTTAGAGATATGATCGCGTCGTATTACTCAAAATTAAGGTTTTCTATAATAACTAAAGAAGGCCCTTCAAAAAGTTTGAGTTATAATGTAGGACTGTTTCAAGGTTGTTGTCTATCTCCAATTGCGTTTAATATCGTAATTAACATCTTAGTAGACAAATTAATCTTAATCTGTAACGAGAGAAAAAATGGTAACGAGAAAAAATCGGTTATCGGTTTAATAATAAATACACGGAATCCATTTTAGCCTTCGCTGACGATCTCGCAATACTGACACGTAACCCAAACACTGTCAGGTACTATTGGATGAAGTGGATAAATTCTGTGAGTGGACGGATGGATTGAGGACAAAACCCAGTAAATGTCACTGTCTGTGTCTTGGTAGGCGGAATACAAGATACACCTCATACGATCCGGGACTATCGTTAGGCGGTCAATGCATTTCTACGGTTACGGAAAATGCACCATTTAAATTTCTCGGTCGTAAGATAGATAATATAGGCCGTACTCCATCTTTAGAAGGAATAGTAGATAGCTTTTTGAACGATCTTGACAAGGTAGATAGCCAACTGATAAGTAACGTCAAAAAAGCGTGGATCTACGAGAATTACTAACTTCACGTTTGAATTGGCCTTTCCTCGTCTATGATTTTAATAAAACCCTTTTGTCAAAGTTAGATGCAGGCGTCATAAAGATGTTGAAGTTGTGGCTCGGGCTCGCTCTAACGGCTGATTCATCGGCGTTATTTAGGGGAAGCAATAGTTTTTGGGATGAGTCTAAAAAGGCCATCGGAGCTCTATAAACACCTAAGAGTTTCCAAGAGATATATCCTGGGGAAATCCCATGATGACATAGTGACATCGCTCCCAAAAGATGAAGATGCCCCCGAGCTAGAGTCACGACTTCAATTCCATAAGCAATTTATGATAGGAGCGCAAAGTAACAGAGCGGGGTTAGGATCAAATAGGAAAGTCCAAGATGCGGATATATTGAAGTCTTTTATTCGGCAAGACGAGAATGATAAATATAAGATCCATGCAATGAATTTAGAAATGCAGAACGAGTGGCTAGACATAGGAGATTTTTGCATCCCATTAGCATTAAAATGGCGCACTTTAATTTATGATTGGTCGCCAGCATTGCTAAAATTCTATCTCAATGCGTTCCAGATGACTCTCCCAGATCAGAGTAATTTAGTAAGATGGGGTAAAAGTACCGAAAAAACTTGCTATATCTGTGGAAAGGCAGTTGGAACTGCTAAGCATCTCTGCTGGTGGGATGTAAGGTACTCCTTGACAGCGGTCAATACTCGCGTCGTCACGATAGGGTTTTTTAGAAGTCATACGTGAAGCGGTTAGTCTTTCGGTAGCCAGAGCGCAAAAGGGAATAACCACAAACGAACGATCAGTAGGTTTTGTGAGAGAAGGCACTAGGGCTACAAAATCAAACGTCAAGCCTTACTCCATCCTTAAAGCGGCGTCGGATTGGACTATAATGATGGACACGTATGAAAAACAATATAAAATCCCCGAGGATATTTGTGCGTCGGCCTCCAGACCGGATATATTTTTGTTTTCGCGAATTTTAAAGCGCGTAGTGATGATAGAGCTTACGGTCCCTTGGGAAACCAACATCCCCAAAGACCATACCATCAAGGTCAACAAATATTACGAGCTCACAAACGAACTCACTCGAAATAGGTTCGTAGTAGATTTGTACGCGGTAGAGGTGGGAGCGAGAGGTATAACAGCGAAATCTCTCTATAACCTACTAAAGGACTTGGGCTTGTCCAGAACTCACATTAATGCATTCTTGGAACGTATATCGAAGGCAGCCCTAGTAGGTTCTTTTCAAATTTGGTTGGACAGTGGAGGTGATCGTATAACGCGCGTTAGTTAAGGGGCCCCTTAAACCTACACTTGGGTCGCAAGTCCCAGGCACTGTTGAAGCTCCTCTCCCTGCAACGCGATGGACCCGGCACCCGCACGGTGAATCCATGGAATGCTGAGTAGTTTCGTCTGTCATAAAGTTGTGTAGATATGTTTGTAAGGATATATGGATGACCAAACTCTACAGTAATATAGTTTAAACATCAGAATTAGGCAAAGGCTACAATTTAAAGAAATATTTCGTGTAGTTAGGGTTGGATCAAAACATAACTGTATCTTTGTTCTAAATTTGCATCGTCAGACTATATAAACGTTGAATATTCTCATTTAATAATTTACATACATAGTACATATAATGTGAGCAGATATATGAATGAGAAACTGTTAATGCCGCTTTTGTATTGTGCCGACGGGAACTTAGACTAAACATGCAGTTGTATTGTGTATGGAGTTAAGTGAGATAGTAGATCTTACACCCGATTTGCTGCTACCTATTATGTCTTAACATATTTTATTCATTTTTCTCTGAATCTAATACCTTATCTCTAAAATACACACACCATTATTCATTCTGTTTTACTAAATTTCTAATGAAAGCTACAACAACGTCATTTTCTACTTCCATTGATTCCATAAGGTGCTATAACTAATTACATATTTTAAATAATTGTGCAATGGGTCCTACTGTACTGTATAAGGTACGTATTCAATGAAATGTGAGTAGTTTAAATATAACATTTTGATCAAGTATTTACTGTATAATATAGTAAAATTATGATAACCATTTAAACAGGATTCAAATTAATGTCTTTATCGATTTACATAAATAAGTTTTCAACGTTGTTTGTTTTATTATAACACAATCATATCAGCATTTAACAAAATAATTGAAATAGATGGGATATGATGAGTAGATTTAACAAGGGATAGCGTGAAAATTTATTAATTAGTTTGTTAGAACTTTTACATTACGATTATTCCATTCCTACGGTTAATTCAAACAAAAAGTGATTTTACTTTCTTACCTAATATCAACACTTCAAGACGCTTTTATTTCTGTTTTTATGGTTTGACGTCATTACGAGATTTTGTCAATACTAATACAGTCATGTTTTTTTTTACCTTGACTTTTCTCCGCCTTTGGGTAAGTAAGACAATAAACATTCAATTCATAATGTGAATATGTCTGAGCTTCTTACAATTCGACTCGAATGTTATTTTAAACGAAATCCTTGTTAAAGTTTAACGCTCTTAAAATAATCATTATACTAAAGAGTTAAGCTATCATTCAAAATATCCGTTTTATCGTTTGGATATAAAGCCTTTTATGGCCATGTTTAATGAATAACACTGAATTTATACTATGCTTGTGTTATCTTCAGAGCTGTGAGTGTAAAACATAAATGTTCCGTGTCATTATATGTGTTTTTCTATAACGGCGTTTTCCATTTTTCTCATACAAGATTTCTAGACTCAGCGTATGTTCTAAGACTTAGAAAATAACACTGACGTGAAAATTTTTATAGTTAAAAAACATATTAAAAATGCATAAAAGTTGATCCGTTTCCATATTTGTTTTTGATATAAAATAGCACAGAAAGCCATTTTACAGCCACTTTGAGAAACCTCGCTAAGTTAGGCTTTTACGAGATTTATTAGAAATAATGTATTATTTATTTTATTCAAATATTCACAGATAAGACGGCGGTCATGTTCACAAACATCCGAGCATTGGCCTGAATAACATTTTTCCTACTCAATGAACTACTACATATAAACATTACATTTGCCATTCATGTTTTTATAGCTTATTAATAATTAGATATCTTAGTTGCGCAATAGCAATTCTATTTGAAGCGAGTATTCATTTCATCTCCAGTTACAATGTGTTTCAAAAAATTTGTGTTATTTTTTACGGGGAAATAAATAAACGTGGCAACGCTCAACGACCCACTTCTGTATTTGCATGTTCTCGTATTTTCGGCAATCACTTATGAGTCTACATTGAGGTGATGAAATAATGATTCTATTAGATTCTAAACAGCCTACTCTTGAAAATTTTTTTTATATTCGTAGACTATGTTTGCCTACACGGTTTTTGATCACTTTAAATATAGTTCTATTTTAACTTAAACAAGTAATGCTAGTAAAAAAAACTGGTTATCAAGGATCATCAAAACATATTGTACTCTTATTTCCCTTCTATATGAACTTTTTTATCGTACATATGTTAGCGAAAAAATGTTTGACGTTTATGAAACTCTGTAGGTAATAATGATTCCACCATAAATATAATATCAATGAGTAAAATAGGGAATTAATAACAAAACATTGTTTTTTTTAAATATTTAATACAAATCAAAATATACACAAGCTTGAACAAGACAAAACAACTGCATCAAAACAAATAAAGAGCGTTAGCGTTCTATAAAATATAAATTTTTATAATTAACTTTTAACAAACACATAAACGTACTCAATACGAGACTTTTGGAACACAGGAACGTCAACACAAGTACATATAAAAAATATAGTATAAATTGGTTAACATAATATAGAATTTGTACACAACGTGTATACATTGTACACAATCCCTCTATGACCACGAATGAGGTCCAAAATATATTGATTCTATGCACTTTAATAAGGCACTGTTACTGGTACAACTTAGAGATAAAACAATGTCCATAACAATAGTAATAGAGAAATTATTTTAATATAAAATAATACATACATGGAAAAAACTGGGAGTTTGTTTGTACTCTTCATAGTGTACAGAATGAAAAAAATATATATAAAAAAAATCTTAAATAACTCAGTTCGTTATAATATTGTGCATTGTAGTTGGTAACATAATTCTCAGTCAATAGATTCATATTAATAATGTTAAGAGTAAAAAAAAATTGTCAAGTGCTTTAAAACAAATTCATGTACAGATAATTTATATCTTTCAATACATAGACAAAAAACAAGGATATATTAGTTAATACAAAAAGTAATTATAGTTTAAATAATCCTTAAATGCGCCTCATTATATAGCATCATGAAGAAATAAGAAGCCTGTATGAGTACATGAGAAGGCTTCCATAGATTATACGACATTTGAAAAATTTGAACATTTATATAGCAATTGAAGCTAAGCTTACAACTAAGCTTACAAATCAATCACACATATAAAAATGGAAATATTTTTTAATAATAAACATGTCCGTTGAATAATAAAAAAATATACTTCATTACAAGGTAAGAAAAGTAGAAAGTCCATTATATAACGCGACACAGCAGTTAGCGTATACCATCAGGAGTTATGTGATGCAGATTGCAGTGATAGGCGAAAGTAAATAACGCGGTGCGAAAATCGAATATAAGTAGAAAGAATTCCGCCAGCCATTCGTTTGGTGAGATTCTTTCTACTACCTCATGTCAACGGGACTGCATCAAACGCTCGCACTGCGCTAGAAGATATTTCTTTTGTTGTTCGTCGTATAGGAATATTATTTTCCCTGTACCAGAAGTTGGAAACATTCCGAGCACTTTCTTCTTGGCTGTCGGTATAAACACTCCTTTGGGCACGGCTGACGGCAATTCTGGGATTTCTGGCCACAGATAGGACCATACGATCTGAAAATTAAATTATTGCTTAATTTAATCACATTAATAGCAATTTTAAATATTGTTATGTGAAATTTAATTTTTGTAATGAGACTAGCATATTTTTAATACGTATGTATATGTAAATCAGTTAAGAAATATCTATAGGTATAAATGTGACAAGCTTCAGTATAAAAACATAACGTGAAGATAAATTAATATTTTCAAATGTAACGAAACCTTCAATATTATGTTTTTAATGTCATTCCTTTGTCAGTCATTCGCAAAACAAAAACTTTTAATCTTTATACGGCATAAGAAGTTTAATATCGTAAAACACTGAAGTTATGTAAAATAACATTTTATATTTATAATAATATTCTCGTACTAATAGATAACAAAAGACGTAGTAAAAACATTTAATATAGTATAATTTTGAATAACATGCACATGTACCCAAAAACCCCAAAATATTTATTCAAACTCATAGTACGACTGTGACCTACTTTTCATTCAATGTTTGTCCCAACCTGTTTGTACGCGTATTATTTTGTTTTAATTAGCTGAGGTTTTAACGAATTAAAAACATTACTCCTTGTTTTTGGGTATTTTTTAATGAAACGTTTTTAGTTTAGACCAATGTGCGTAGTAAGTAATTTAATCTTATCCTTTTCATCTTCTTTAATATTTCGAAAAAATATCATAATAGTGTAATACAAGATATATATGTATATAATAATACATTATGTATACAAACCTGCCATCCTCCGAACACATTGTTCTTCTCGAGGTATATAAGTCTCTTGTCGGTACACATCACCACCTCCTTGGCCGGTATAACCCACACGTGAGCTTCGTATGTATCCGTTGTAACGAATTTGCCCTGCAACAAATATGTTTGATAATAACACGTCATTTATAATATATATTGACAAAATACACGTAATTCAAATTCTTTAACCATTCTGAAAATAATATGCTCTTATATTAATCCAGTTTTTGTCACATTTATTCACCTAGTCCCTTGTTATGCATCTAGCATGTAATGCAATTATTTTATACCAAACTTCAAAGATGATTTAAATCACTATAAGTCCAGTTATAAAGTAAGAAGTTTCTATACTTTCGGCAATTACGAGAATAGTATTTAAGTATCGTACTATAATTGATATAGTGAAAGGTACAGTACCTTTTCCAGTTCGGACAACATCTTGTACCCTTCAGCTTGTAGTCTTGAGTACGGCCTTAAACCGGCTTCTGCCACCAGGTAGCGCGCTGCACGACGCTTTGTCACTTCTTCTGATAAATCCGCCGCTCTATAACATATGTATATACATATATAGTCAATGAACAATAATCAAGAGTATGCATTGAATACACGGCATGCAATGTATAAGTTGTTTTACAAGCTTATGGTTCACAGATAAAAGGTTTTCATTTTATGATTGAATTATTATTATTAGCGATAAAATTAGTCAAGAAATATTTGTAGTTACAATGAAGAAGATATAAATAAAGATACTGTAATGAAATTTGATGGTTAAAAATTGAAATCTAAACATTTAAAGCAAATTGATCAAACTTGGGTTTATACATAGTTTATTGTTTCAAGCAAACGACAGTAGTATCTAAAAGCGAAAATTGTCTAAAAAGCACTACATTATGAAAAAATTACAATTATTCATAACGAAATTTTGTTCGAATAACGTAAACAATAGCAAACTATTTAGCAATGAACTAAACGAAATGTACCAAAAACTCTGAAATATACACTTATATACGAACGACCTACACTACCAAACAAACCTACCCCACTACCAAACAAACCTACCCCACTACACAATACAAATTAAATGACGTAATCAACATTAATAATCCAAACACTAGCTACCGAAATATAACCTTCTAACGGTTGTTAGTAATCCGGAAGTGAAGTCAACTAAGCCTCCGAGTGGCCTCACGACGAGACCTACGGCCCCTCGACCTAAGCCTTTCATGAAGCCTCCAGCGCCTGCTACGGCCGCGCCCTCTAGTGGCCTGGCCACCACACCACGGACACCTTCCACCACGCCCTACATCATACTAAGTGTCTGATACACCATGAGTCATTATCATCATCATGACTCGTCATCATGAATCATGAGCCAATTTTGATTGACAAAAAAATTGGAAGTTATAATAATGGTCAGATATCCCATATGCTATGTAATACTTAAAATATACTTTCGATGGACGCTTTTGAATTGCGAGAAATGAGTTGCTATCATCAAACATGCTGTAAAATAAGTCCCGTATAGATAACTTTTATGATAAAGTATAAGTAAATTAATCACCATACGATAATAATTCAAAAGAACTCTTCGAAGAACAGCTGCGACCTAAAAGAATTAAAAAACAAAATAGAACGTGTTGTATAGTTTTTATATTTTCGCCTTCAGCAATAAACTAGCTGTTGAGTGCTACATATTTTTATTGAGGAACGTGCAACACACCAAAGTTAGAGATCTTCATACAAAACAGCGGAATACAAAAAAAAAAAAACAACTCCATCACCAAACCATTTGCACATACAAGTATATAATAAGATATTTTCGCTGACATATACAGTGAAGTAGCATGCAAAACAGAAAACAAAGCTTTCTTGTGCAAATTCCATTAAAAAAAAAGACAAGGATATACAGCGGGTGCACCAAAACACGTGCATATATGTAATATAAGTCACCTCTTAACAGCATCGAACGAGCCGGATGCGAAATCGACAACCCCAGCTGTGGGTCTAGCCACGAGTCCAACAGCGCCAACACCCAGCCCCTTAAAGAAACCCTCCACTCCCTGATCGCGAGCACCCTCGTAGGGCTTCGTCACCAACCCCGTCACGCCATCCACAACACCCTGTATACCCATCGGACTTACATCATACCAACATTCATATAATCTTTATATATATAATTCTTCTGTGAGTGTGTATATCACTGAACTTCTCTCAAACGATTTTGATGAAATTTTTTGGGTGTGTTCAAGGGGATCTGGGAATGGATTAGATCAACAATTTTGTCCGCTGGACAATAGTTTTTTAATTAATTTTTAATTTATTAGTAGTTGTTGATACAAACGTTTTTTTTGTCAATAGATTTGACAACTAACTAATATGTCAATAATTCTGTCGCACTTCAAAACACGGAGATTTATGGCTTTAATAGGTAAACTCCAAAAATATAAATAAAAAAACGTAACAGATATTTCTTGATTATAGGGCGATATGGAGTTCGCCGGGTCTTCTAGTACATTAATAAAAATTTACATCAATTATTATCTGGCAACTTCAATTACCGTGAGGAAATAATATATGTTTTTGTTTGTATTTCTTGGACATGTACCAGTGATAAGAATCAAGTGAATGTCGTACCATGAACAATCCTTTCCCGCTTCTAGCCAGACCTTCCTGTAAGTTAGCGGGAGGCTTGTTGATGTTGTCTCTACGTCGACGTTGGTAGTCCTAAAATATTTCATTAATTAATTTATATATAAAAATATTTTAATGTTTTATACTAGTATGTTTAATACTAGTGATAGAATAATGAACCAAAAGGAAAAGAACCATTTTCATTCATAGTCCCATAGACAAGAGAGAAAATGGTCGTATCGATACTAAAAAATCAAAAAACAAAATTGAAGGTAAATAAACAACCAATCTTATCCAAAAGTCAAAAAGAAAACTAATATTTTTTTCATGGGATTCATTAAATTTGCGTGTTACTAGGTTCCGCAAAATGTAAAGATAAAAAGCTGTCCTTGACTCTTGGTTTATAAAATTGCCTAAAGCTTTAATAGTTTGACATCCACTAACAAGTCAATGTCTGTGTTATGTTATATGAATACTAATAAGGCAGACCCTGGCTAAAGCTGGGAAAATTGCCAGGTAGAAGGGTTATATGAATACCTTATCTAGAGATAGTGCAGCTAGTCCGTGTCCCATAGCCCCTGTGATCCTCGACACAGCCCCGGCGGCCCCGCCCACTGTGTGACCCACTAGTGACCGGACACCTAGCATCAAACCCTCCGCGAACTCACCGGGACCTTGAATTGCACCCTGGCAAGTGAACCAGAAGTGAACCATTAACCTTCTAGGCACTATATATAATAATATAAGATACATTTATATGATGCAATCCAATATTACGTATATTAGGGGGGTAGTCCGTGAAATGAAGTCGAAAATTTCTATATTTCTAAGTACACTAGCTGTCTGGTGGATTTCGGTTATACCGCGTTTCCAAGAGAACCTTTCAAAATTCTGGGATTAAAACTATCCTATGTTCTTTCTCAAGGTCAACTCTATCTCTGTACCAAATTTCATTAAAATCAATTCAGTATTTTAGGCGTCAAAGCGTAACAGACAGAGTTACTTTCGCATTTATAATATTTGTAGGGATGACAAAGTTGTCGTATAAAGTTAAATTTTACTAGAAAAAAATAATTAATTATTGTAATATCCATTATTGTTTAAAAAATAATATTAATTTCATTATAATACCTGGAACGGCTCATAGAACAAATCTTCTACACCTTTCTTCAATCCAATGACCAGACCGTACGGGTTTCCAATCACATCGAGTCCAAGAACCAACACATACAGTTGTTTTAAAGCCTGTCCCGTATAATGACTTTGTACTTGAGAAATGAGTTCTCTTTGCGATAAGAATTCGTAATTTCTCTCGTAGTATGATAATCTGAAAATTAATTACGATTTAATATGATGGTAAGAATTACATTGAGATATATATATAGTTTTTTGCGCTCTCACTTGAAGACGACGTCGTTCATATCCGTCAATGTGACTCCAATGCTTTGTAAGACTGTTCCTACAAATGTAGGTAGTTGTGTCGCCCCGCCCAACGAGAAAGACACGTGGACCTGAGAAATAATAACATTCATATATTCAACCAAACAAAATTATTATTAATGAACCAATTTTAGTACCAATTCCGTTTTGGGACAAGTCTATATGTCGATATAAATGTGGCAGTTTCATAAATTCTATTTTTGATGTAAAGAATGAAATAACACTATTCGTGCAAAATTACCTTTATCGGTGACAAATGCAAATTGTCATAGAAATTCTTCAGATCGGAGGCCGCGCCCATCGCCGCTAACGCTTCTAAAGGCTGGCCAGCTCTTTCCAAGTCCAATTGGAACGAATCCAGCTGAGAAACAATTTTATAATGATTAATAAATCAAAAACATTTAAATGAAACTAATATTTACAGATTGCTACGTGTGTTTTATTATTCTTAAAAACTACATACTCGCAAAGTTTCGGTTACTTTGCACCAACCGTGATCACGGGCAGACGAGATGTGTAGTAGTGATCCGAATAATATTAGTTTCATTTACATGAATATTAAAGTTTTATTTTTTTTATTTAAGTCTTAGATTTCTTTAATTAAGAACATTGTTTAGTTTATATTTCACTTACCGCCTCCTGTTCAGTCAACAATCTCTGCGGGAACATTCCCATGAGTGCATTAATGAGTCCCATATCCACTTTAACGTGGAACTCTTGTATGAGCATCTTGTAGTATTTGTACTGCCGTACATTGCTATGTTCCATTATACGCTCGACGATTGCAATCTCCACGAACGGCTTCGTGCCTGCGACGTGTGGTTTAACATTTATTATATTGTCTTTCAAAATTACAGATACTTATGCAAATGAAATAGATCCTGAACATTATCAAGTTGATTTGTAGAGTTTTAGTTTTTATTATTAATTTTGGAATGTATGACAAATTAGAATCAAAATAAGGAATATTTCCTCATATCTACTTTGATTACTCAATGGTATTGAAAAAAATTAGCAGGTGCACGTACAAATAAAATAATGTTCTTTTGAAATCACTACATAATGAGTTTATTATTTGTATGTAGTTTTATGAAATATTAATAAATTATATATGATATTACCGGCGTCTTCATCGTTGGCTACAGATCTCGGCGGAGGTACCGGAGCCAAGACCACAGGGAAGGTCGGTAAGGGCAGCTGCTGGTCTATCTGAAGGCGGTGCAGACGGGCGCGCAGGCGGCGGGAGTGAGCGCTCAGGCCGCAGCTGGCCCACACGCCCGGCTCCTGCACGCGGCGGAGCAGACGGGCGGACGGGTGCAGCATGCGCATCTCTTGAAAGTTTACCTGCACACGACGACAGATTAAATAAACGTTTGTTAACAGCCTTATATAGATTTCTTAATAGCTTTAACGATTATTCGTTAAAATGACTTTCTCTTAAAAATATTATCAATAGTGAAATTATTGAGAATTATTATGTATTACTGTTAAGTCAGAAGAGAGAATATAAACTTAAACACGACTTAAAAACCAAATTGACGATATTCAGATACTATGTTTCTTAACAAAGCCCTATACACTCATATAATACATATACAAAGAATAATATGAAGTATATAGTGTACCTCAGTCTTTTCGTCTACTTTGACCAACGGCGACACGTCCTCGCTAACCATCTTCTGTGCTAAGTACTTTTGGTACGCCTCTTCCATCTGTATGGCTTTCGGTCCCTCGATCTTCTTATAACGTCTCGAACCAAGTTTACACTGTTCCCATATTATTCCAGAACTATAAAATAACAAAAAGTACCTTAAAATTACCTGTTCTTCTCATTTACTATGATTCTGTTTGTAATATAAATATTAATTATTGTTATTATACTGCTGTCAAAAAAATTGAGTGCTAACTTGATAATATCATTTTCACCTGTACAACTCATAATTAAATTCTTTTTATCATTGGAAAAACTGATCCATTTTTATATGTCTACATAGATATATCTACATAAATACGTACTTTGATATGATATTTCCCAAAGAGGGTTGATATCAGGCAGGCGGCCGGTCGTAAAAACAATTAGCCAAAACTATTCACAACATGTAAGGCAGACCCTGGTTAAAGCTGGGAAATTGCCAGGTAGAAGAAGAAATACGTACTTTGATATGCTGACATATAGAATCTCTGTTAGTTCATGATCATTGACCAGAGATAGCCCCATTCCATGCATGGCCAGTATGATCTCTGTATGAACAGCCTCCGCCTCTCCGATAGTGTGCGCGCCCTTCGCCAGTTCAATATCCTCAGTGAATAATACAACACGTTGAAGACCATCCAAGAATGACACCCACCAAATACACTGGGTTTCATTTATCCTATGCAAAACAAATATTATAATTTATATGTAATGTATTTGTAAATATAAAAAATACATATATTAAAACAAATGAAAAACTAAACTCGTTTTCCTAAATATAACATTATTAATAAAGGATTCATCAAAATGGATAAAAATGTCCATAGACACTTGTATGAATTACTTCAGGAGTGTTACGAAATTAAAGAATATTAAGTTATTTAAGAAGAATTGGAATGGATAGAAAAATAATATTGTATTTTGATTCAAATCATTTATCCATTGTTACATATATCATAGTCACAGTCTTGTACTATTCCAATGAAAACCAAAAAGAACCACTTTCTTATATCCTGCACCTATCCTAACATCTTAATATTTTGACAAGCCACATGCGTCTAGTTTAAAACAAACCAATACTTAATACTTACATAAATTCACCGATACCATCTCTTCTCAGATCATTCTCAATTTCTCTTCTCTTGTGTCCCTCAAATATAAGTATACGAGGACCGGCCGGGTTGTCCCAGGTGTATAGCATTTTATTCATTGAGGGTAGTTTCCTAAAAGTAAATATAATTAATAGTTTTGTTAACATAATTATTATAAATTCAATATTATAGCAGATGAATGTATTATTTTAGATATTTACAAGTATGTGTGTGTGTAAGTGTATTTAAATATATATTTGTATAACATGCGTATGTGTTTATGTGTGTGTGTGTATGTGAATATTCTCGCGTGTGTGTGGGTGTGTGTGTGTGTACCTCGTGTTAACATTCTCCTTCTCATATAATGTCACAGAATGCTTGGAGTAATTGACGAGCAGAGCGGGCGCGTGTCCATCACGGTACTGCCTCACCGTTATATAGGTTCCGCCTTCACTCAACTGAACCTCTACGTGTAGACCACCGTACTGAGAAATACAAGCATATATTAATTTATTATATAAACACTATATATATAATACTTTTCATAATAATTGTGAATCGTTAATTTTAATTTTACGATATATTTTTAATAAAAAATTACAGCAGCCATTTATTTTGATACTCATGATCAGTTCGATTGTTAAAATAAGATTAATAGCTCATAATATTAAACTTATTTATGACCAAGAGGACTCCGTCGCCTTAGTTTATAGATTAAAAAGTTTTACAAGCTATTATTTAACTATAGCTATAATATGATATATATATATATGTCAGACCTCATTATTTAGTTTGAGACACACGCTGTGTTGCTCGGTGTACAGGAAGGGCGCGGCGTGTTCAGTTGATCCCGTCACTCTCAGTAACAACAACTTGTCCTCCTTTTCAATGACCGGCCACAGGGGGGCGCTGCTGTTTTTATCAACCTTAAAATAAAAAAAAATTATAAACAACATAATAAATTAGTATATTATTTTGTTATTTGTCTATTATAAGAGAGAAACTTCAATAAAATAACTTATTTAATCAGTGTAATTATAATTTCAAATATTAAACCTATATCGAGGTAATACTCAGATTTGTAAGAGTAATTGGAACGTTATACTTCTGCTTTCGCAGGTTCGAAATTTTTATTCAACTTTTTTGAATGTAATAACTTCTTATTTTTATTATAAAACTCTTATATACATTTTTAAAAGTTAAAGATATCATGTTATCACGAGATTTTAAAATAATTTTTATTGTCCATATATTTTTCTAATTATTAATTTGTATATATTTTTTATTAATTAATTGAAGAGCATATTAAATATTTTATTGTGGCACCTAAACAGTACAAGTCAGTGCTTAATTGTAGCATTATATTCATCGATATCTTTGCAAAGCGTATGTATCGATAATATATAATAATAGTCTGTTAGACTTAAGCTGAGCTTTGCATTTGTGTGAGTGAAACTAAAGTAGAGTTAGACAGAAAACTTTTAGAATTCAATTCTATTATATTTTAAATAGATACATAACATAAGCTCTAGAGCAATTCTAAATTAAAAATAAAATAAGCAAAACTTGTAAAAGGCCAAATGGAAATATTATACAAAAAAATATTAAGTAAATAAATTTTTGAAAAAACAATACAAATTTTTTTTCACTTGACATTGCGTCTTCAACATTTGACGTTGCTACCACTATAAAGGGTGAAGTGAGGAAGGTGCGGGGCGGAGTAAAAGCAGAAAAATCCTATTCAAATCGAGAAAAGAACGTGGCATTCAAAAATTTGACATCACACCTACACTATCCGTGTGCACTCACACAAATGCAAAGTTCCGCTTAAATCAAACGCACTATAATATAATACTCAAAAGTCAAGTATTTTAAATACCTCTTTCCAAGGATCTCCCGCTCGATGTAGCTCCTGGTATTGTATTGAGAACGGACACTCGTTGAGAATGAGGAAGAACGGTGTGAATATTACCATCTTTGTCAAACTATTGAATGTCAATTGGTTAGTCACTGCCACCTGGAAAGAACATCAATATCCAAAATTAAATACATTGTTTTCTATTGATTTTGGTCTAAAATACATGATAATATTAAGTTCCATAATGATTCACGTATTACAATAAAAATCAAAACTATAGTTCTCCTGTCTTTATTACTATTTAACAGTTTGTTCGACGTTTAAATTACATTATACCTGATACCTGACAAGATTCAAGTATTCGACATTTACTTTTTAGTATTTAAAAAAACGAATAAAAACAGATAAACATAGTTTTATTTAGTTAAATTTTATGGTATTTTGTTCTTTGGTCAATGTATTTAAAAGCAAAATTGAGATGAAATACCTTTTTAGTGAGTTTTGATAGGATTACCTTTTAATAAAGGCAAGTAAAGTAATAAAAAGTACAGTTATAACAAATCACCTGATAAGTTCTTCCTTCATTCTTACAAATAACTACACCAGAGCTACCAGGAACGTCTAGAGAAAATTTCTCAGACCACTCTCCGAATTCAACACGAATGGCCGCTTTCTTCTTACCAAAGAAGTTTTTGGCTCGGAATGAAAAGAGTATCGGTTCTTTGTAGTCCTTCGGGTGGAATATAACGTTGCCTGTCTCATCGACATTCTAAAACAGAATAAAATATAACTAAATAAAATAAAAATACATCATACATCATTACAACCAAAACCGCTTTATCCTGTAACTGGCAGCATGCGTGTGCTGTAAAAATTAGGATATATGTGCATCTAAATTAATATAACTATTATATGATTAAGAATTAAGTTAAATTAGTATTATATCTCGATTATTGATTTGTTATATTTGATAATATGTTTGTTATAGGTGCATAATTGTTAGAAATGATTTGGAATATAATAAAATAAAAAAAGGGTCATAACTCCGACGACGTTTTTACGAGAAAGTACTCGCACCAAGAACTTTGTTGTCCATTACCATTTATAATAAATATACATAATAATATCCCCTTAATAGTTTGCACTCACCGGCAAACAAGAAGTGTGACGTCTAATAAATTTACTGCAACGAGTATATTTTATCTGTAATGTAAGACACTACATGTACAATGGGATACAAACTACTGAGATATGACCCTATAAGATGATCAAAATATCAATGATATGATATGATAATGATACGATGATCATGCGCAAAAAAAAATAATAATAAAGAAACCAAAAAAAACTGCAAATAGGGCTTGTAAAATGTAGTTAAATAACGTAAGCATAATATAGTTATTGAATTATAATGTAAATATACAAGCGAGTTGGGCAAAAATAAAAGACACTATAACTTCAAACCGCTAGTGGTACCTTATTGGGGGTGCCGGAGTCTTTTTCGGGTTTCTTTGATTTCTGCAATCATGAATTTTGTTGCTTATATTTATACCAAAAATAGCTTATTACCATTCGTAACTAGCATTAATCTTACACTTTATTGCAGAATAAAATGAAGAAGAACAATATGCTTACAGGTTAAGGTGTCAGAAATAGGTATCAATTGTAATTTTTTTCTCATTTGAAATATAAGTAAAAATTTAAATTAATATTTTAGATAGAACAAAATTTTCACCACTCCAAAATATTATATTTGATATTAAATTGAAAAATCTTTTTAGAAGGATTTTTAGTTTTAGCATTTTTCTTCTTTCGTATTTTACCATTTTGGTAAGATTAAATAGTCTCATAGTGTATTTATAACCTTTATTAGTGAGCACTTATTTATATTAGTGGGTGTTTTATAAACTTATGAATTAATATCAGTCTTACAAGATGCAGCCATTTTTCTGACTTCACGAAAACTATTCAAAGTTTCAAGTTAAATTAGCGTATAGTGTTACCACATTAACAATTACTAGTTCATTTTACTTCATTATAAGTACAAAAAACTAGAAATCAATCTTTAACAATAACAATTTTTCCTTCAAAAAACATTATTATTAAATTGTATACCGTTTCCTTTATTATTTAGTCATACAACGCTGTGTTATGTATATATTATATTATGACGTCATACATACCCTATAGCATAGCGTGAATCCAGTCTTATTGAGCATCCAGAAGGGGCAGTATAGTGATAGCACCTGGGTTCCTTCGAGGTCAGCGCTATGTACTCCCAACTCTAATGTCATGACGGACGGACTGTCATGAGACTCGAACGACCATACGGACAACTCTGTGTCCACATCCGGTAAATTCTTGGTACACACCCAGCATTTATCCAAATAGTTTTGTATCTGAAAATGTTTATAATATTAGTATTTTACTTTCACTAACATTTCGTATATAAATATGCAAGACCATAAGTAGATTGATGCTAAGTATATGTTTCGTTCACTATTATTTGATTGTGCACTATACGATAGCACAGATTCATGCTAATATTATAAATGCGAAAGAAACTCTGTCTGTCTGTCTGTCTGTTACGCTTTCACGCCTAAACCACAGCAGTGATTTTAATGAAATTTGGTACAGAGATAGAGTTGACCTTAAGAAAGAACATAGGATAGTTTTTATCCTAGACTTTTGAAAGGTTCTCTTGGAAACGTGATATAAACGAACTCCACGCGGGTGAAGCTGCGGGCGGAAAGCTAGTTATTAATAAATATATAATAACCAACCATAATAACAACGGAGGCTTTATTTGGTGCTAGATGTGATAGATGGAACATCTCCCCGGGCTTGAACACTTGCGTCCTCCTTAGTCCGAGTTGTGACACCACCACGTCTATCGGCAAACAGTTCTGAAGCTTCACGGCCGGCTTTAGAACGATGTCGTAGCACGAAGACGCGAACGTGTGACGGTTGGTGTGCTCGAAGAATACTTGCTCCATTGTACCCACAGCCTATTAATGTTTAATTATAACTATAGAAATAAGACTGTTCTTAATCCAAAATAAAATCCATCTGTTTTAATTAGTTTTAGCTTCTTTAAAACACACAGTTCATAAAAAAATGTTTTGATAAAACAAATTATTGTGGAATTGAACATATATTTTAATATGTGAACATTTGATACTCAAATAAACCTCAAAATCTATATCTCATATATTTCTCGTTTCGTACTAAATTAATAATTTAAATAGAGTAACTAAGTTCCAAATGAAAAACAAAATAACTATATCTTACTCGCAAGTAAAACTTCTCTCCGCTATTCTTGTCCTTGGAATCACACTGTAGTAATTTGGACAGCTTCATTTCTTGTTGCAGTTCACGCCACACGAACGGAGACACGGATACGGTAAAACCTGGATCATATCAACATTATATAATTACAAATTTACTTTACATTTATAATATGAGACTATAAAAATAAGGAACACTACACACCTTCGACTGAGAAGAATATTTCTGCGGTGGGTGTGTGGACAGCCTGTAGCGGCAGACGAAGAGTGTCACCGGGAGCTACCTCGCCTAATAGACGGACCTCGTTACCGCTTAGTGTCATGTAGTACACGGACACATTCACTGATAGAGTATTAGTGACCTAACATAAAGATCATGTTAATAATATTTGAAATATGAATAATAAACAAATAAAATACTTAATAATGGCACTGTTTTAATAAAACGATATCAAAACAGAAATGTGCCGTTAGTCTGAATATAGTACGTAATCTAAGAAAAATATTTCATACGATTGTAACAAAACTTATATGGAACGATATTCTTATGCAATATGATAATATTTGCATCTTTATTCAATATAATAACTAAAAATCATTGAAAGATGAAATTTGTTGATAATTGTTTTTTTTTTTTTTAAGTGATAACGCATACCTGTACAATACTCCGAAGGTATATATGAAGCGCCGCATCGTGCATGACTACGTCAGAGATGAGCCCGCGAGGCTCGACGGCCGCGGCGTGCGGAACGTTCTTAGCATTCATTTCCCCAGTCCGTTTTTTGCCTATAGAGAAATATCTTTTGTCCGCACGTTCAACTGGTATATGGATTTCTTCCTCCATTTCTACTATCTGGAAATTTTACCGAAAATGCATCACTTACTTTATATATGTTTTTAAATAAACAGATTTATTGCGAAATCTGAATCACATATGATTTCGTATAAATAATGTTTCATGTAAATTTGCTAATAAGTTTGTGGTATATAACGTTAAATACCTTAACGTTTAGTTTCAACGGCGGCGGAGGTTCATTTAGTTTCATAACATTAAGACCGCCATGTTTTAATTGCAACGGCAAGGAAGCTCCAGGTTCCAAAACAACTTCCCTGGAAGAAAAATTAACAATATAATATATATACAATACTATACATACATATAAACATAAGATATATATACTAACTGAGCCGGAAAACTTTGTTTTGCCATATTAAAAATAGCGGTTGGTGATAAAAAAGTAAAAGTTTTGGGTTGTATATATTTTTAATGTTACATTATAAAACATAAAAACAAAATAATTCGTCCGTAAATAAAAATAAAATAATTAAGGGTGAACAAATCTTATGACGTAAATCTTAGGGGTATGAAAAATAGATGTTGGTCAATTCTACTCAATATGCTCACAAAATTTCTTCGAAATCGGTCCAGCCGTTTCAGAGAAGTTTTCTGTGTAACACCGCGACACGAGAATAAGATATATATAATATAAATCTCTTTCATTCTTACCTATAATCTGATACTGTATACTCCTCAGTCAAAAACACGGAAAAGTCAGCATTATCTTGTAGGGTCAGTTTGGCTGTGAGTCCCGTACAATTGTGTAGTACATAGGGCGCGCCTAAGAACTTCTTGCGGGAAATCTGAAAGTTATATTCTTTATAACCATTAAATCTGAAGATGATATAAAAAATCAAAACTATAATTTACATTGTCATCTGATTTCGACTTAGCCACAGTCGATGTATCCCCATCACCTACGGCAGCTGAGAATGAGTTGCTCAGTTGTGTAAGAACCTGGAACACAAACGAAGAGACGTTATAGTTAAATACATATCGTTAGAATATAAAGAATCAAAAAAACTCAGAAAAGCAAAGGGTAAAAGGACTTGGTTTGCAAAAAATAGAGTAGAAATGCTACTAGTAAGTGAAAATTTCCGACAGTCTCACTCATCGACTAAAATTATTAAAAGGTATTGTGATACTATTTTCCGTAAGGGAAGGCAAATTTCAACCCAAACATAGAATAAAAAGTCCTTTTTTTTTTAACAAAACCAAGAATTTTCCTTCATAACAGTGGATATAAGTTCTTAAAGGGTTTGGCTAAAGCTGACTTATAATTATTTTAGTATCTAATATAGAATAAACGTTATTTACCTCTATACCACTTCTAGAGACAGTTATCTCTAAAGTCTCACTGCTTGATATAGTCACCGTCTTGCTGGGCTTGTATGTAGCGATTGCTTGAAGATTCGCTTCCTCTGTGGTTTCGATACTGAGAGTTTCTTGTGGACGCATCACCACCTGCAAACATTATTATTCATCTATATCTTATTATGATCTACAAAAGTAGGAGGGGTAGGAAATATACTTATATATGTATGTTATATAAAAGCATGAAAATACTTTAGTTGCATTTGAGTCTAAATAATAACAAATTCACTGAATTAATAAAATTAAGACAGTACAAACAAATTACAGGAGGGTTGTCTTGAGATATTTAAAGACAATTTTATAACTACGTGTCGTACTATAATACTTTAAAATTTAAGACATGTAGTAGTAACCCTATGATTAATATAAGAACGTTATTATCTGATATATAAATATTCTAAATCTTTTAGCCTGTACTTTACATTTCATTACAAACGTCACGAAATACAAACAATAAAATACAAAATTGAACTTAGTCACCACATCGCAGAGACAAACAGCTCCATATTATATTTATTGATTATGTGTCAAAATGTATTCATGACATTTAAATTCGTTTCAAATTTGATTAGGCTATTTAAACAGAGAGGAGCTTTGAAGGTGGAGGTGACCGTTTAACGCGCGTTAGATAGTGACCCCTTAAATCTACACCTGGGTCGCAAGTCCCAGGCACTGTTGAAGCTCCTCTCACTGTTGAATCCATGGAATGTTAAGAGGTTTCGTCCTTTGGTATATCAAAGTAATGTGATTTTAATCAGTAACCATATTTTTCTAAGAGCTATATTACCTCCATCTTTAATTCCCAGGGCACGTGTTTGTACTGATAGTCCTTGAGTATCTCGACCGGTTCTATAAGCGGCTCCCACACCGCGCGACCGATGTTGTAGTACGATACTTGCATCGCCCACGTAGAGTCCATATAAAACTGTTCATATATAATCAGATCAAAAATTACCCAAAATATGACCTATTTATTTAAAACAAAGTATTATACTAACGTCAGAACTCCAATCTTTAACTTGTCCAGTGAGTGATGCTTGCATTACAAGTACCGGTATTGTTTCATTACCAATCTCCATTTCAAGCGCCATCACTATTGAAGGACTTGATAGTAGACAGATCTCACCCACAGGCGCCTTAGCAACAGTTTGCTCTGGTTCTTCTAAATTAATAGCTTCTTCGGCCTCCTCTTTGGAAGTAAAGAATATATTTTTTTATTACAATTTCACTATAATAGGTAATTAGTATGAACTCAATTTCTTACCTGTCTTAAGAAACCAGTATGTATTGGGTCTGAATTGTTTGACGTCCCACAGACTCTCATAAATTATAGGATTATTTTCTTGTACAACATTATCTTCTTCGCGGCTTGTCACCGTTGCCAGCACACGGTTCAGTAAAGCTATGGTGTCTGAAAATAATATATATTTTTGTAACGTTTGAAACTTATATAATACGACAGTATAACATAACTGTATCATATATAGATATATTTCATAACAATTGGATATATATAGGTGCAACATGACGATATTTACATTTTATAGGATAATTTTTGTTAATATGTTCAAAAATGTATTGTAATCAAAACAAATATTATAAAAGTGATTGAGATTTTCTAAAAATTAATAACATATAATAAAAGCTAACACATATTAGGCGTTAAACAGATCAAATTACCTAAGTCTATTCATATAAATAATGAAGTAGCTACAATCAAAGTTTAGCCATAGGCAATCTATAGGTTAAGCAATATTCTTACCAGGTGAAACAGTAATCTTTATGTCTGTGAGCGCTACGTCTATATGAAGTCCATGTCCGGGAGGCTGTGACAAGGCCAGCGATAGATTAGTAGGCGCTAGAAGGGATCTAGGAGGGGCTCGAACCCCCAGACGACGCCTCACAAGCTGCAACCCCGACACACCGCCCTCAGCTACCATACGCTCCTCAGTACGACGAAGCTTCAAACGCGCCTCCATCTAGTTCAATATATTCAAATTTATTTATACATATATCTCGAAAAATTATGTCCAAAAAAAAATTTTTTTTTGTTCATCTCACAAAATGATCATTTCCAAAAAAAAGGCACCACCGAAATATCGTGTGAATATAAATTAATTCTCAAAGAAAATGGGCTTCGAAATTATAGGTATTAGAATGACTTATCGGAAAAACAATTTTCTTACTACAAAAGTCATCATTTCCCAGAAAAAATCTCCAAAATATAGTTCTTGCAAAAATTAAAAAAAAAACGTTTCATTCATAATTATACAAGTTTTCTAACTTATAACCTAGTACCTATCGTAACCATTTCTGTCAAGTAACCTCTGTTACTTATAAGAAATACTAATGAATAGTTCAGTTTAGTATTGATTTTTCTTTTATTATCAATAAGATGAACATTTATTTTTATATATATAATTTTTCTGTGAGTGTGTATGTCACTGAACTTCTCTCAAACGACTGGACCGATTTTGATGAAATTTTTTGTGTACGTTCAAGGGTATCTGGGAATGGTTAAGATTCACAATTTTGTCCGCTGAACAATTTTTTTAATAAATTTTTAATTTATTAGATTTGACAACTAACTGATATGTCAATCATTCTGTCGCACTTCAAAACACGGAGATTTATGGCTTTAGTTGGTAAACTCCAAAAATATAAATGAAAAAACGTAACAGATATTTCTTGATTATAGGGAGATACGAAGTTCGCCGGGTCTTCTAGTATATAATAATTATTCTAGTACTAACATTCAGAACCAGTGCATCACACTCCTTCTGTTCTAGTGACTCCACCAGTATTATATCCGGCTGTTCGATCTTTATGTTCACGGTCATCATCGTCAGCTTCTGTGGTTCTAACTCCGATGGTGCTGAAGCTACTGATACTTTCTTCTTCTGCAAATGAAATATAATTTGATTATATTCATTGAGCATCATCATAATCAGCCTATCAGAGCCTACTGCTACGCAAAAGCTTCAAAGGAGAAGATTTGAGTATTGATAACCACGCTTGCTCAAGACGGGTTGGTGATTTCAAACTTATAATTTGATATTACATTATAGTCTGTTAGTGGTGTCTAAAAGCTTTTAGACAGTACATATGACTCGGAACAATCACATTGGAACTTGCCAGGTTTGAACCCGCACCCTTTAGCACGAAAGACGGGCCTTTAACCACGACTGAGCTTAGGTCACATATATTCTAATAAGCAGTGGCGGCTGTACCTTAAGTGCACTCGTGCGCTGAACCACCAATTCAAAAGATTTAAAAAATTACAAAATATTACTTCATCTTTATGTTTAAATTACCACTTTAATATTTATTTTTTAAACATAAAAACGTATAAAAAATTAAGTTTTCTAATTATAGTCAAAAAGTTTGTGCGCTTTACTAAACTAATATATCGTGCGCTTCGGCGAGTGCACGAGGTCTTCTAATACATCTTGTATAAGATACGCATTAATACGCCTGACGCGTGAAACAAAACATAGTTCATAGAAATGTACCGAGTAATGAGTCGGTTCTCGAGCGCCGCACGAGCGGCCGAAGATTACCGAGAGCACCCGATGTATGACGGATTGAGCCGTGAGTGACATCTCGTTATGTTTTGTTGCATTTTATAATTTTATTATTTTAGTAAAGTGCACCACCAGTTTTATAACCCACCAGCCGCCACTGCTAATAAGTATTCTATACGTACAGCCATAGTGTCCACGGATTTTTCGGTCTGTGATTTCATAGGTTTAACTTCAGGCAGAGCTTTACTATCCGGGGCATCGCCGAGGCCAGTCGTCATGAATTCGGCGATCTTATTGAGGAAGTCCATAGCAAGAATGAGATTGAAACTGAATATTCTCATATCGACTGAAAATATAAAGGAATAATTTGATATATATCTATTAATTTATTTGCTGTTGAGTTATAAGGCAACAAAAAACTCACTGAATGTATCCCCATTCTTCATAGTGTACGTCACATCAATCATGCTTCGGATTTTGTCGTGTGTTTCCATTATTATCGCTATGTTTTCATTCGATTGGTTTTGTTTACCGTCCTTTTGGTCGCGTCTTCTTTCTAAATACCTATTCAACAGAAACACGATCATTCATAGTCTAATTACCAATATTCAGAGGTACTTTAGGTAATATAATAATATTAACCTCGTGATTTTAGCTCCTCTTCCCGGCCTCGTGTCGTCAAGCGTGCAGTCCACTAGAAGTACAGATGTATGCATCGACCCGTCAGAAAACATACGTCCTTTCAAAGATAACAACGCCAGACAGAAACGAGCTAATTCCACGTCTGCCAGAGACTCTGCAGACTGAAAGATATTCAATATACTGGCATAAGATATCACATAATAATAAAAGAGAAATTCTCCATATATGTCACTATAGCAGCATTTTTATACATTATAAATTGTAACAAGTTTTTGCCTAAAATAACTTTCATCTTATCAATGAAGTCATTGACATCTACAACGATACTATAAAAGTTATTGAATTTTAACTGCAACTTTTTTTGTAAGCAGTTTTATGAATACACTAGTCACATACACTATACACTAGTCTAAAAGTTTAATATATAGCATATTTTGATTTAAATTCAATAAAAAGGGAAAAAATTAACCTTATTTTTTTATTACAAGTAAATGATGCAAAGTAATCTTTTAAAGGAATTTTAAGACCTACGTGATTATTGTCAACAATTCTGGTTATTTAGCTTATGTCTATACTTACATCCACTGTATTCATAAGATCGATGACAAAACTGTCCATAGTGAATGAAAATTTGATAGTTGTACGTGGCATTTTCGTTTCTGTTGGTGTCAAAACTTGTACTGTTGATTTCGTCTGTATTTTGCTCGTTTGACTCTTCACTGTAGCTCTTGAAGGTACTTTCGATACATTCGAAGATACTTTAAGTTCTTCAGCCTTCTGACCCTCTTGCAAGTTTTGGTTTAAAATGTTCATAATACTTTTGTAATCACTGTGACCCACGGTAATCTAATGATAAAAAAATATATTTTTATTGCAGCAACGCTGAGATGATATACGAATTAAATGTCAAATAGAAATAATACAATGAAAAACCATCGACCCGAGTAAGAGTGGAAACGTGGTACAATAAGTTAATCGGTTAAGGTACTGAAACGTTATATTCAGAAGATTGCAGTTTAACATCCGTGGCAATATACTTTTTCATTGTATATATTTTTTTTAAATATATAACAAATATTTATTTCTTTCGTAACATATATTAAACAAATTATAATAATTGACTGTTACTAACAGCGATCGTTTTCATTCTTCCTGATACGTCCAAATCTGGTAAAGTTTCATACCAAGAGGAGAGACTTCGTTTGACAAACAATTTAAAACTTGTTGGTCGTAATAATTTCCTTTCCTGAACGATCTCTTGATAGTTGTCATCATTAAGAACAACACACGATACCTTCATGTCTTCTAGTTCGAGAGTGAGTTCGTCAACGATTACTTTGTTGCTTACATCCTGAAAGATATGAAATCAATAACATTAAATATGGCAGAATATATAAAGAATATTCATAGAGAATTTGGATATTCAGCATCCTAGAATTTACTTCAGACTAGTTATTATTTCCACAACAATAATATTAATTAATGTAACAAAATAAAACCAATATTAATAATAAAACGAACGATAACATGTTGGTTTGTTAATTAACAATATTATGATCGTTATTATAAAACCCTCACAAGATTTATAAACCTCCAATATTAAAAGTAAGTTACTATTCAAAATCATAAATTTGAAACATACTTATAATATCAAGAACTATGTACTATGCAATGATATGCCATTCTATGCAAGAAAACAAATATCTTTCAAACAATACACATCCGTACCTCGACGTGAAGGTCAACGAATTTATTGTTCAAGGTCATTCGTCCGAGATCTAGTAGTAATGCTCTAGGGCTGGTTGAGTTTTCAGGCAACACCAACAACGGAGCCGCTAGACGTACTCTTAACGATAGTTTGGTTGAATTCTGATAGGCCGTGGCTACATTAGCTCGAGCTGATTCAGCGGCCTGCGATGAAGCTTCGATAATGGCCGCCTGCGCTGCTTGGAAATTGTTCAGGAACTCCTAAAGAACAAACGAGTATATTTAAATATTAGATATCAATAATATTTTGTTATATATTCTTCTTCTTCCTGGCAATTTCCCAGCTATAGCCACTGTCTGCCGTACATGTTGTGAATCGTTTTGACTATTTGTTTTTACGGCCGCCTGCCTGACATCAACCCTCTTTTGGGAATGCATTAATCAGTGATGTCTAAATACTATTAGAAAGCACATATGACTCGGACAATCACGTTAGTACTTGCCAGGATATATATTAAATATTTTGTTATATAATTCATAGAAATATATATGTATATAGGGTCTAACTTACCAGCATCGATGTGACGAACCAATTGAGGAATACTATACGAAGACAATTGATTTGAGCGTCTATCGACATATTGACGTCGCTCACACTTGAAAATTGATCGATGTTATAAATTACTATTTGGACATTCATGACATCGCCGCCCAAAACTTTTAAGATCTGAAATAATATTAACACAAAATTATATAGAAACTGTTATAAATAATTGTATATTTATATTAATATTAAGATTTATATACCTCTCTGTGTAGAGTCATTGGATTCAAATCTTCTACTTTAATAGAAGCGATCGCACAATCTACTTGTGTGTATGAACTCTTCAATATAAGCCCAGCAGCGGCGCCTTGTAGCTTAACAGTGGACAAAGGACGAATGTCAGTCGCGAAACTAATCTCTACAGCCCCGATTTTAACGTTCACTTTCAATTGTATGCTCTCAACTTGCTTGCGTTTTGATGGTTTGGATACGCTTACTAAAAAAAATACAAAACAAATTAATTTTTATTACAAGCAAATATTTTCAAAGAAATGTATGATTTATATAAAAAAAAAATAGACCAAAAATATTATTTCATTCATATTCGTATGAAAAGAAAAATAATGCTATTATGAATAAGCTAATTACCTCTAGATTTGGCTATAGACAATTCCTCATCTTCCGCAATTGTTTCCAAAGGCCCTGCATTTGCGTATCTGTCAACTGAACTTTGGATTGTTTGTAACCTTGTCTGAAAAAAAGTAATAAATTTAAAAAAAGAACATGTTAACCTTGTCTGAAAAAAAAAGTAATAAATTTAAAAAAAGAACACGTTACAACAGAAAATACGTTATGAATACCTGATATTCATTGACGATCACTAAAATTTCCTGAAGTCCTTGCAAATGAAGTAAAACAGTGAGCGTAGTGAAATCCAATTCTATCATTTGTTCAACAGATCCATAGTGTGATCTGAATTCGGGACACTTTTTATCGACCTGAAAATTTTAATTTTATTATTTGGTTATCTTTGGATTTAATATTCAGTCATTATAAGACTTCTTTGAAGTAAAACTTAACTAATATTAGCGACTGTAAGCACTAGCAAAGTATATTTTATTTTATTTATTTAGGAACACCAACAGTACACATATGCAACATTTACATAAAAAATACAGTCAAAAGTATAGGTCTTCATATGTACACCTATTACAGGTATTGTCTAAAAAGTTTTATAACAACGATAACACCTTAATCTAACTAAATTAAATTACTACTACAAAAAAAAAACAACACTATTTCCTAAACAACAACACATAATTAATTGTGAAACAGTTACAATTTTGAAAATGAATCATGAAACATGTCCAAATCTGTTATCTCTTTATTTAGGAAATTGTATAAGTTGCATAAGTGTATAAGTGTTCGAACTCTTGGATGGTAAAAAATTTTAGTAATGCGTTGACGAGGAATTTTATTAGGTACCGGAATAGAAAGCAGAGCTAGTAAATGGCTGCTATCAATGTTTTCATTTATGATATTGAACATAATCATTAAATCGTGAATTGAACGTCGATCATGCAAGTTCTTCATGCCAAAATGAATTAAACGTTGTTCAAGAATTATAAGACGCTATTAAGAAAAATCCCACTCACATTAGTGTATGTGACGTTAAACAAGTATTGATTAGCAACAATCTTCTCATTGTCCTTTTCTTCTTCATCATTCTCAGTGTCAGTTGTTTGTATCATATTTATAATCTTCTGTCCAACTCTGTGATGTTGCATGTTAACTGATCCGAGTCTAACGTTAGCTACTAACGTGAATGTCTTCTGAGTTGCTGTTAATTCTAGAAGATTGAGTGAAAATACGAGGAACTTTTCGTATTCCTGATTAGCGTTTCTTGTCTTCCTATTCACGCTTACTATGAGTTCTGGAAAAGTAATTTTTTTATTAGCTTATTCATATCTTATATTACGGAAATTTTGAGGATACATTATATCGAGCTGAATTATAGGTACAGAATTAATGAGGTTTATAGAACTAATACGGCTAGGCTGTATTTTCGTTTTTATTTCAGTCTTGACATGACGCTTCGTACATGAATACACGTTATATTTTTATTGAACAAGATAATTTTAATGTAACAGTCAATTATAAAATAAATATATTTTTTAACTTCGATATGACAGTGCCAGACTGTAATCCCACCAGTGAGAAGACTAAAATTAAATCGTAGGTGGTGAACTCATTATCTCAGTAATAGTCTATACCACTTATTTGAAGAAGCCCAAATCATAATTGGAAGAAAACACGGTTATTCAAATTATTCCACTCCTTTGCTATACGCATGAGGAAGAGGAACCTTATCGATACAAGGAAGATTTACAGTGAATAATTGTCCGATGAGGGCATACTAGCACTAAAGCCTACAATTTTTGGGCACAACCTCCAAAGTGTATTCGGTAGGCTACCGAAAGGCTGGCTACTACTACTACCTTTCATTTGAGCTAGAACCTAAGGCTGCCTACATTGAATTTAATCAAGTTTTGTTCACCACTAATGTTCAGTAAATTAACTTATGGTCGAACCTTACTAAATAAGACAAATAGTTTTAATTTAAGTCAGTGTTTTTGATATGTACTATGAAAGGTTTTTTGAAATAAAAAAATATTTTCTCTGGAATTTTCTAGATTATTATAATTATAACTAACCCTTCATAATAAAGAACGCCTCTAGTTCTGTCAGCTGTACTGATTGTTCTTCATTCTTCCTCTGTTTAGAGCGGGCGCTGTCTCTCTTCTGTTTTTCGGCTGGATCCAAATACTTCAGCAGAGACAGACTTGACGCTTTAGAATCACTAGCCTGAGGTTCATAAACAATTACGTTAATTAATTAGTGTATTTTAACTAATTTTTGTGATTCATAACTAATTAATTTTACTAACTAAAATACTGCAATATCTCAAATATTATCCTAGTCATACAGTTTAAAGTGACATGGATTACTTATCAAATCAAACCATTTGTCAATTAACTACATATATCTACAGGGTGACTGGTGAATTACTATCAATATTTAAGGAGCATACTCGGTACATGATTCTCATTCGAATTATGTAAAAAAAATAGGTACTCAATTTTTGACAAAATTTCCGTATAAAGAAATAAAGTGTTGACACGTTCCAAGTGTTCCTAGTGTGGACGCGTACGGCGGCGTGCTGATACAAAACCACGCCCCCGCTGCGTATGTGTGAGTGTGTGTGTATACCTAATCTGTAGGGTGTTCACACGATGCGTAATTAATTACATAACTTTTGGTTAACTTTACTTAGAAGTTTATTAATAGTTATGTTATATTAATTTTTATTTTGTCATATATGATCGTCAACTACCACGTCCTCAAATATCGATAGTAATTCACCAGTCACCCTGTATATACTTTCTCGATATATTTAATAAGTATGGTACATAATAACAATCAAATTATACGAAATAAATATTCTTTACAATGGTAATAATAACGACGTTTCATGTGATATGTTTTTTAAATCTCTGCAGAGTTCATAGTGATGTTTTGGGCCGGCAGTTATTACCATAAATATTTATTTTTGTTCTTGTTAGAATTTTTATAAGAAATCACAGTAAGTCACTTAAGGTAATGTCTTTTATTATGTTAACAATATTCATTTACTAAGATTTAATATGTATATGGCGATTTTATTTTATTTCTTCTACAAATAGCAGTTTAGGTGTTTAGATTATTAGATAGGATTTCTTTTAGACATCGAAACCGAAAGAGGTCTGAAGGCAACCAAGAATTCGCTAAGAGGCTATCATTAGATGATATTATTGTCGTCTTGAAATTATTTAGGCAGATCAAATCTTTATAATTTAAGATTTATTTTCATAATTAATGTTTTGATTGAATTTATAACAAGTATTTATAAGTCGTACATATGGTGTTAATCCTTGTGTTCAGATTATAACTGATTTATATCTACACCGGTATCAAAGAGATATTTTTGTTTTTTTTAAAGGTTTTATTTAGTTTGTAGTTAATATTGATATTTTCTATTTTTTTAATAAATACATTTAATAACAATAATTATAATTTTTTACGTAGCGTAATAAATACATACAGGCTACATCAACGACAAAAGAATACTAATCATCAAAATATAGAATTATCGATTTGACAACCTTTACTCCACCGCTATCTTGTACTAACATGTCATCTTGTAATAACATGTCATTATCGAGAATCCGACCAGAAATGGCATAGGCGAATTTGTAGACAAATATCTTTAAAATATTATAATAATTATATCGATATGATTAGTTATTATTGAGTTAGAAGATAAATTATTTAATACCTTCAACTGGGTCGTTTCTTCTGACTGCGGAAGAGGCATGCTGACTAAAATTTCGCACAATGTCAGTAATCTGAAAACAAATACCAAATAATAAATATATAGAATTTAAAGTTGTATATATTTTGTGTAGAAAAAATTATAATTATAAATATAATTACGTGAATAGATTAATTTTCATTGTAGCAAACAGAATACTCATACCAAGTTTCTATCATTACACTACATAAGAGTCGTTAACAGTTTGTCATTTAAAAATCTTAGCACACTATAATATTTACGTGGGTTATTGCTTCAAAAAAAGCATACACTTTGTATGTGGTGTAACGATGGAAATATGTGCTTAGCAAATAGCTTTAAGAAGGAGTAACTATATTCCTAGATTTACAGGAACATCAACAGCTTGTAATTCTTTATATTACAGAATGAAAAATACTTTTGTCTACAGACAATTGTATTGAGAGATAAAGCAGCCATAATTAATAATTATCATAATGCAAAAGGCTCATAAAAAAATCTAAACTCTAAAAGTTCATAAATGTTTAACAAAATAGAGCCTTATTTCTATCGCGTTAAAGACGTAATTACCTATCTTCGGACACACTGATAGCAATCTTCTGTAGTTCTCCCATAACTTTAATCTTGGGTAGTCTCGGGTCGTCTGTTATGAGACACTTGTGTATTTGTATGACCAAGTTGGTCGGCTGCAGCAGGTGTAAGGGGGTCGCTTCATCGGAGCAGATAGCTGCGTGCCAGTCCTCGCCAACTGTTACTACTACTATCTGGAATACATACATATCTTTATATATATAATTCTTCTGTGCGTGTGTATGTCGCTGAACTTCTCTCAAACGACTGGACCGACTTTGATGAAATTTTTTGTCCGTGTTCAAGGGGATCTGGCAATTGTTTAGATTCACAATTTTGTCCGCTGGACAATGTTTTTTTAATTAATTTTTAATTTATTAGTAGTTGTTGATACAAACGTTTTTTTTTACATTAGATTTGACAACTAACTACATAATATGTCAATCATTCTGTCGCACTTCAAAACACGGAGATTTATGGCTTTAATAGGTAAACTCCAAAAATATATAAAAAAAACGTAACAGATATTTCTTGATTATAGGGAGATACGAAGTTCGCCGGGTCTTCTAGTATTTATAAATATATATTTATATATATAAGATATCTTCTAACCTCCTGTGTTCAACTAATTTAAACGATCGGTTTTATATTTGACGAAAATATAGACAATAACTTCGGAGGTGTGATAGAATTTAATTACGAGACGCATTTTAGAGAATACGTAATTTAATAAATTAATGTATACTGATAAACAAAAGTTAGCAGTTTGTGTATAACATTGAAACATAAAACAGAATATAAAATGTACCATAATATGGCACATATACCAAAAATATATATTTTTTAACTTTTCTGTCAGCTTCTCTCTGCTAATCCCTAAAACGGTTGAACGGATTTTGATAGAACTTTCACTAGCAGATAACTTATATATTAACAAGCAACTAAGGTAACTAGGTATTGTAATGTAAAATTTTATTTATAATTTAGAAATATACTAGCTGCGTCCCGCGGTGTTACCCACGGATTTCCGGGTTTTCCGAGATTTCCGGGATGTAAAGTAGCCTATGTTTTATTTCTGGACTTGAGCTTCCTGTATACAAAATTTTACCAATATCGCTTCAGCCGTTTGAGCGTGAAGAAGTAACAAACATACACATACACTCACAAACTTTCGCAATTATAATATTAGTAGGATATATCTACCTGCATCTGTGTGAGACTCAGCGTCATTTTATCATAGCTGTGTCTTGCTATCTCTGTCAGTATGTCTCTGTCTTGCATGCCTTGTCGGTGTAGACTCTGTACGTCAAGCGCGGCCGTGCGAGGCTCGGACTTAACACCTATAGCACCCAGCTTCACTACAGCACACGACTCTTGGCTGGAAATTAAATATATTATAATGATTACTATTAACTTAATTATTTATAGTAATATTACAAGATATCTCATAAAAATATGTATATTTTTCTTAAGAGTTACTTTGTAATGTACGACCTATCTGAAGCAATAAAAGTTTTATTATTATTAAGATTTTTAAATCTATAGTAATTTATCAGGATAACAATGGAGCTTAGACAAATATTACATTATAAAACTTACTAGAGTTTATAACGTATAAGTTTTAGAGAATTCTGAGATTATTCACCAGGCATATAAGACTGTATAATATTATTATTATTTCAAAGTAAATGAAAAGCAACCTTAATGGTATTTGATTTACGTATAAAATTAAATGAACTAATATTACCCTCTGTATATTCCTGTCTGCGGTATGATTATGAAAGAGGCGGCTATATCGATGTCGATATCAATAAACGTGTGATTGTGAACAGCGTACTGCATACCCAAAGCTGACTTCTCTTTGAGATCAGATAATTTATTCTCAGCGGCGGCTTGAAGTCTGTAGGAAAAATATCAGGTTATTCACTTATATTGAATTTAATTAAATATATAATAGTATTTATTTGGTAGACCCTGGCTAAAGTTGGGAAATTGCCAGGAAGAAGAAGATATAATAGTATTTATACTTACGTAGTTAAAGCTGTGGACTCTGTCGGTGGTTTGAAGACGTTAACGATTTCAATAACTGTTTGCGCGTCGTAAACTATCTGGAGCGGTTGAGCTTGTACTTTAACTCTTTGGTCACACGTACCATCTATAACATAAACATAGCTTATAAATTCACATACTAATATGGTAGGAATTTATATAGAATTATATTTTTACCTAATGGATTAGTTTCGAACATAACATTCAAAAGGTTCACGTCTTTGGCGACTTCTTTAGATGTTACTAATTGTGGTTCATAGTCGCCTTGGAGTTTCCCAGTTACGGTGAAAGCACGCATTTGTACATCAACCCTGTAGGATAATAAACAATATAGTCAAAACAACTTCCAAAAAGGTATACATTAGAAATAAAGGAACAAAATTTCATCTTCAATATTCCTGATTTGACCTTAAGCGAGATTGAGATCCCATCCTACTAATATTATAATTGCGAAAATTTGTGAATGTGTGTATGTTAGTTACTTCTTCACACTCAAACGGCTGAACCGATTTTGATAAAATTTTGTATGCAGGAAGCTGACGTCCAGGAATAACATATAGGCTACTTTACATCCCGGAAATCCCGGAACACCGCGGGGCGCAGCTAGTAATAAATAAAATTACCTCAAAGCATTAGCGCTGGGCCGCTGTCTCATATCAACTTCAACGGTTTCAACACAAGCTCGTAATACTTCCGTGGAATCGTTGACAGAGACTTGTAGTTGGTCCAATCTGAAGTGACTCTCAACAGCCACGTAATTAGTTGGCAGGTGTAAAGGCGCTGTATTCTCTTGATAGTCGATAGCACGGAACAGTTTCTCCTTTTCCTCTGGCGTCATCGCTTTCTCGAATTGCTTCACTGGAAATTGTATTAATATACTAATAATAACTCAAAAAGGTGTCACAGAATCAAGGTCGATGACCTGAAGATACGTTTGTTACATAATTGAGACAAGTAATTTTATAAATGCGAAAGTAACTGTCTGTCTGTCTGTTTGTCTGTTACTCTTTCACGCCTAAGCCACTGAACTGATTTTAATGAAATTTGGTACAGAGATAGAGTTGACCTTGAGAAAGAACATAGGATAATTTTTATCCCAGACTTTTGAAAGGTTCTCTTGGAAACGCGATATAACCGAACTCCACGCGGTCGAAGCTGCGGGCGTAAAGCTAGTGTCCTATATAGACTTACTTATAGCCACCCCTTCAGACAGTTCTTCATCCTTGGAGCCGCCGCCTCCCCACCAGCCACTAAACCAACCGCGAGACTTCTTCGCCTCTTCTTCCAATTTCCCCAATCTTTCCACCTATACGACAAAAACACCTTTACTTCGTTTATCTTATTTATATCACGTAAAAGAAAGTACTTCATTAAGGAACAATATCTCTATTATTTCATACAAAAATTTTATACAAATTATTGAAGATTATATAATGAATATTGACCTCACTTAAGTTTCCTATGTTATAATATAGAAGAAAGTTTTAATTTAATCAGTTCAAATTATATATGATACGTTGATACTTAATACGTTGATATATGAGACGTGAATTTTCTCATAATTAATTTTACTTGTAATAGATAAGTAATTAATCCTAGATCGTTATTCGTTATTTTGTTCTATTTTACGACCCTCTTTAAATATGTTATACTGTCAATGAATTTATTATATGTATAGGCATAACGTCATTTCATGAAAAAAAACTTCATGAAATGACGTTACGCCTATACATATATCTCATGATTTTGATATAAGGCAATTTGTCCGTAACATAATAAAAAAAACCTCCTGTGATAAGAAAGTATGTTTACGATAAATTTACAAGGCTATAAATTTTACTGTTAAGGCACTCGTTTCATAGTTGAAGATAATCATATGATAATAAATGATATATTGATACTGAAGTGCCTTATACTCGTAAAACACCTAACAGCTTTATAAAAATATATTATATTTGTGGCATGAATTCATTTGAACCTTTTTGCAGGATTTATAACTAAGGATAAAATATATATTTTTTGACATTAAAAATAGGACTAACTGCATATATTCTTAAATTAAAAAATCCTTAATAAGTATGAATAAAATAGGTATAAAATTATAACTTCATACCTCCATTTCAATCCGTTGCCTGATGACCACCAAGTTGAATAGGTCAAGTTTCTTCTCAGCCTCGTCGAGCACACATTGATATTCAGCTGCTACTTTTCCTTTACAGCTTAGCTTGTTCTGATATGCATTAGCATAATCCTTACAGAGCTGCCTGTGAGACATCATGTGATTCCAATCCCAGTTCCTACGTCTCCTCTTAACTTCCTCTTCTAATAAACACTTGTATGCAAAATGCCACCATTCCTTGTAGTGGCCTCTGTATTTGTTAAGATCTGGACGATATTTCCTGTTAAAAATGTTTCATGGGTTCATATGTATACATAATCATATATATTGATAAGAAAAAATATTTAGAATGTTCAATATATATACATATATACATATACATATATGTATGTAATATCAACATACCTATATGGTGCCCCTTTACTCATCCTATCCATAGAATCAGCCAAAAGCATCATATCCTGATATTGAGCTTTCGTAAGGCTCACTGAGAGCTGCTCCATATGCAGACTTAGTATAACCTTTGGTATACTAAACTTAGGAGTATCACCCTCGGGTTTAGGGTTTAATTTTAATTTAGCAGTTGCGTTAATTGGACCCAATGCTGAAAAAGAAAACTATGTATTAATATCAATATAATATAGTTAAATATATATATTTAATATAAAAGAATAGTTTACCATATTTGTAAAATGAAGGTTGGGACGACTTTGTTGCTATTTCTTTTTCTAATCTGGACTTAATTTCATTTACATTCGACTTTGAATACAACTCGGTACCCGGATTCCAATACACAGCTAGTCCTTCCAGGTTTAAAATCTAAGGAATATATTTTGTTACATAACTTTTAATTATAATTCAGGGTATTTAAATCCTGGTACAAACCTTAAATATTTTTGTTACGGCCTCTTGTATAACCGTTTTCTTCCAATTTTCATCAGTTGTATGGACAGATAGATTGTGGAGTGTGAAGCCAAATGAGAAGGGTTCCTTACTATTTGTGATACTGTCTTCATATCTTACATGAATATCAGTTATTTTAAGCTGGACATTTTTGATAATTTGCGTCACCAATTTTTCGACAAATGTCTCATCTAGTTTATTAGCATCTGAAATTACATATCTGTTAAGTATATTGAACTTAAATACACAATATATGTGTGTAATATTATAATAACCTTTCTGAGCCTCCTTTTTCTTAGCTTCTTCCACTCTTGCCAACTCAGCCTGTTTGGCAGCCAGTGCCATCTTTTCTTCCTTTTCAGGGTCATATTTAACTTCAGCGGAGGGATTTACAATAAGGAATAATCTCTCTATAGTTGCTTCTACGGATGCTCCATAGAGATTTTTCCATGGTATCTTCAGCACAAGTTTACCTGTGATATTAATACAATATAATTGATATGAAGTATGGGTTTTAACTTACAATTCTAGTCAAAAATATCCATTCTTTTTTAAGAAACTTGACATCCAAATAAAATTCTTATATAAATTAATTAACAAATACATATATTTAAAATATTTATCTTCAATTCTATTAAATTAAAGCTTCTATTTGTCTTTTCATTAAATTTGCAATGTTTACCATTTTCCACATTTACTGATAACAGTTTAACCGCAATTATTACACACTAAATACCTAATATATTTTTATTTCAAAACATAATATGATTGCATTACAGTTAAATATATGTAATAAGAATATTAGATAATAAAAAAAATCTTCAAAATCATCCAAAAAAGACAAATCAATGAAAATATATGCAAGAATTTTATTCATAAAATAAATCATTGAAGGTCAACAATTTGAATATCTATAATTATAATTTTTATCACATCAGTTCAATGCAATGACCTTCCAATTAAGAGTACTGACTCACAATCTACCAACCAAATGATTTATGTGCATGATGTCACTATAGTCTGTTCCTTCATAGTAATTAGATGGCTATACACAGCATGCTAAGTGTTCTAACCTTGTTATGTGAACAGATTTAGTTACAACATAAACAAAACAGTACATTCATATTTGATTTACATTAAAGAAACATATAAATTGTAAATATTATCTTATATATAAAATTTTTGATAATATTTTGTGAGCATATTGTGACCGATTTTGATGAAATTTTGTGAGCATATTGAGTAGGTCTGAGTATCGGCCAATATCTATTTTTCATACCCCAAGTTGTAATGGTGGTTCACCCTTAATTTTTTGTTTTTATTTTTTTATAATGTAGCATTAAAAAATACATACAACCCAAAATTTTTACTTTTTTATCACCAACCCCTATTTTTTATATGGCAAAACAATGTTTGCCGGGTTGGCTAGTTATAATATATTATCATCCTAACAATACTATTAACAATATAAATATTAAAAAAAATCTTAGATTGATTTAAATCTCATTGAATTATATCAAATCACTTATATTTCTTCTTGATGTAAAAGTATTTTTTTATTAAAATGCATTTAAAAAAGTATGCTTTTGCCAGTGAATACTGCTGTTGTTGCATCATTAATATAATAATAATTAAATAAATATCGTTATATCATGCTGAATTAAAATATATTATTATATGAATTCCATACACATTCAATACAATATAATGATAATAGTTCTTTACAATCAAAAGTTAGTTAAAGAATAGTTATTTTTACTATTTTTCAACACTAACATGTTTTGATTATTTTATAATAAAAAGGAATATAGTAATAAACCTAAAAATTCTATACAACAACATATAAACCTCTCATTATGTTAACTATAATTTAATCTACCATTAAATATTTCATATTGAAACAATATTTATTTTTTGTATACTATAATATGCCTTTTAAAACAAGAAATGGTTATATTCTCATAGTATTTTAAAGTATTGTGATTTGAGTATTTAACTGCTCTTTTCTTGTAATTATTTTAATTTGTTCAATATATTTTCTAGATACAAATATAAAAAAGCATTCCATACACAAATTTAAAAATCAGTAGTTTGCTTTCAAAATTAAATAATATATTAATAAAAAAAATATATAATGACACTAACCCAAATGTCCATAAACAGTTTGTACCGGAATATTAAGTTCTTCGAGGGCATTTTGTTTAAGTATCAAGTTCTCGAGAACAACATCCCCTGAAAAATAGTCAAAATCTAAGTACCCGCAGAACACGCTTCTGTACTTATGACATCACGCTACGCCGTAAAACTTACCGCCCCAAATACCTAGTTTTAACTGAGACCTGTTCAAATTTTCAACATAGTCTCCTAAGAATCTATTTAACACATCTACCACTATCGACTCGAAAACCATTGTAAAGAATTAAAGATTTTGTAACTTTTAAAATATTATTTTGATCAGTTATGTCATGATGAAATTAAAATACATAAATATTGTAATAAACATCCTTACAATAAATAAATGGTAAAATTAATTCTATTGAAAGTTATCCAATAATCATTTCCGTCTAACACACAATAAAAAGATTTTTAAGAAAATACCACTCCTAAATCAAAATCCGTGCAAAACGTCTGACAGGCAACAATAACAAATTATAGTTTTAACTTTTAAACGTCAGTTGTCAAATTAGCTAATTTTTTTCATATGACTAAGCATGCAAAAGCTGAGGCTATACATCCTTTATTATCAATTTTTATAATTTCATTGTTTTATGCGTTTCATACTAGTAATTTTTTATAAAACTAAAAAAAAATCTTTTTATTATTCATGAACATAGAAGTGTCTACTATCCACCAAATGTTAATAGTTTCTAAATATATGAAAATGAGAGTCCAAAAACTTTCTTGTTATTATGCAAATGTAAAAATGTAATAAAATATTAATTTTATCTCTCATAAATAAGAAAAATAAAACTATAATTTAGAAAACACCAAAAATTTTGTTGTCAATAGATATTTCTATTGTTAATTAAATCTGTGCTTAATGATAAGATTTAATATACACATATCCTACCTTTCTGCTTATTACATGCAACTTACTTTCTGCTTATTACATGAATTTATTTATTCAATTACATTTATTTCAAAAGAACTTAAACTTAATTATTGACAATACTTTTCTGTTTTATATTTTTACTATAAAAATATAATAATTATTAGGGGTTTGCAAAAGTTTCAATATTCTCGACGTCTTATGCGACTCTGTCTCATTAATTCAACTACTAGCTATGGTTATTAGAAATATTTAAGAATTTTTTTATTTAATAAACAGGCATGTAATGGCGACGTTAATTATTTTAGCTAATAAATTTCAATAACAAAATTTGGTGATATTGTCCCATGACTATTGCTGTTCTTCAACTCAATCTGTATTATACAATTCATCCTTACCCACTTTGTATATTGTATTCGGCCAAAGACACGCTCGTATAAATTCTTAGTACTCCAGAAATTCTTTAACCGTACTAGTTGGCCATATTTTCTATACAGAAAATATTTTGCGGTAATTTGGCAAAGATTAATGGTAAGACTTGTGTTGAATTATTTAATATCAATAAAAAAAATGTCTGTAACTGGTGAAGTAGCTTTATTTATAATATAACATACATTTATTTTTAACATTCAATTATTTCTTAACAAACTACAAACAATGCGTATTTACTGCATAAAAGTAATCAAATTTATATTTCGGAAAATTCATTTTTTTCCAATAACATACTGTATCCATTAATATACATCGCTACTACATATGATGAAAATGCATTTGCTACATTTGTATAGAGATTCTAATCCAAAATATTTCAGAAAATTTTGTTACAGTAATTGTTGTTTTACCAAAAATAAAAATCTAAAAATATATGTCAAGGCATTTGTTTAGCGTATACATTTATAATGTTAGCCGTTAGGAACATCCTAGTTGAAGCTAAGTGAGACAAAAGTCGGTTACAATACATTTACAACTTATCACCTACATATCACCATGTGAAAATTATTAAGTTTTCACCCATGTTTGGAATCAACACATATCAAAGATAAAAATCTTACCATAAGGAGTATTAGGCAACCACCCTCATAGATGTTTCACAAGTCATACTTAATAGTAATCACACAATACTCAATATCAATTAGAATTATAAAATGAAGGTAATAAAATGTTATTGTACTTTTTGAATTTTTTTCAATATTTCATTACAAATAAAAATATATATAGATGTTACAGAATATATGACTGCATTTAAACAATCAATGGCATTAAAAATATAAAAACATCTGAAGTTATAGTAATGCATCAATAAACTTCATATAAATTTAAGACTACATACAAGTATGTCTAAAATTTTTGGGGCATATACATTTTATCCATATTCAACAAATACTAAACACAACATAGATTATCTTAATGTATACTAATAATAGTGATGAGAGCATTTTTTTTCTATTCTGATTTTATTATGTAGCATCATGTTGACTAGGGTTAATTTAAAATTTTTATACATATCTAATAGCATAGAATGATAACAATTTTAATATATACTTTCAATGTTATACTGAAATTTGTTAACAATGTTTTTGTTTGTGCATATTTCTTAAGAAATTTCAAATGCTTTAAAAGATTGCATATTAGACAATATATTATATTGGTAGAATGTTGTTATATAAAAAAATATAATGAATTCTTACAGTAATGCAGATTAATCTTACAAATAATAGCAGTTTAACATTGAAAGAACTATATAACCATCAAGGCCATATATAACATATAAAATTTTTTGAAATGTTAATTTGTTATTATGTTGAATTACTGGGCTCAAAGACACTGGGTTAAAAAAATCTACATAGCACTACTTAAGCTAGAAGTTACAAATTAAAATTAATGGACTCCATTGGATACTTTCGCTTGACCATTTTCTATGATGGTTTTCTCTTCAACGAGGCTCAACGAAGATCATCATCTGAAAATAAGACATGTATTAAAATCATCATCCTTTATCTTATCTTAATATAGGACAATAACATTTATTATGAATATGTTTAAACATATCATTTTAGTTTAATTTTATTTACCTGAACTAACATCTGACTGATTCCTAGGACTGAATCTGCAACCCTTTGACATATAATTTTTCAGTTTTCCAAGAGAAGCAAGTATAAATCTAAAAAAAAAAACATATAGAGAAAAAATTAAACACATTTTGTTATAATATAGATATGGGACTTTTTTCAATGTTTAAGTTTAAAAAAAAACAACATTCCATATGTTTAACAACTGCATTCATATGAATATGTTGTTACATTTTCTTTTTAAGGATTCATAATGCCATATTTATGACAGTAATGGAAATGTGTATAACTATACAATTAATTGCAATATTTACAATAATATTGTAGAAATAATGTGTCTTTAATTATACAGCTGCGTGCAAAAGTATTAGGCAATTGTTAGTCACTATCTCATTAGATAGCAAGTGTGTGTTTTATGGTTTAATTGTATTAGCGGCAATTTTTAACCAAATTAAGATAAAAGAAAATATTTATGACCCAGGTGTGCTCCTAAGCGGTGTTTCTTCGAATTTGCTTTTTTTGCGTTTGGGGTTATAGTGTGTTATCAGTGCTTGCAGTGAACATACACGTCTTCTACGCAACTATTCCTATCACAATAAAGACTAACATTTAAAATCATGCCGAAAAAATCTTAACTTAGTGCTGAACAGCATCTAAGAATTAAGATTTTACATGAACAAGGCATATCTCAGGTTAAAATAGCCCGAGAAGTGAAGTGCTCGCAATGTGCAGTTCAATATGCTATAAATCGCTTCAAAGAGACTGGCACCCATGAAAATAGACCAAGAACAGGCAGAAGAAAAGTTACTTCTGATAAGATCGATTGTTGATTAGGCAGTCTCTACAAAACAGGAAAATGCTTTAGAGCTCGCTGCAGCATTATCTCAGGCAAAAGGCAGCTCTGTGAGTGTTTATACTTGAGAAGAAGACTTCTTAAAGCTGGATTAAAAGGATGTAAAGCAAGGAAGAAGCCGTGGCTGTCAGAACACAATAAGAAAAATCGGTTGGATGGGCACTCAAACATAGACAGTAGAAGATCGGAAATACTGTGGTCATCTAACTTACATTGTTATTTATGTTAAGTACAATATTAAAACAATAAATGTTTTTAAAATAACGTACTGCAAGAAAGATAATAACTTTGAAAATAAATGGGTTTTTTTTTTGGGCATAGGTGTTTTTAACACCCGGTGTGACTCATGTTAGGCGAAGGGTTGGCGAAGAATACCTAAGCATGCTCAATAATGATCTGGGGCTGCATGGCTTCATGGAGTGGGCGAAATGGTGTTGTGTGAGGGACGAATGAAATACAAAGTTCTGGAAAATAGCACTAGCCCTAACGCAAATTTTCGGTGATACAAACACCGATGGCCTGAAATTTCAGCAAGACAACGCCACTGGCCACAAGTCCGCGGGTTTGCTGAAAATCATATTGATCTTTTGGACTGGCCACCACAATCACCAGACACAACCCGATGGAGCATATTTGGTTTATTTTAAAGAACCGCAGGTACTCGATTAGCAATAAACAAGCTCTATTGGCCGCGTTACAGCAGGAATGGAAAAATATATCAAGAGAAGAATGTTTCAGGCTGGTAGAGTCAATGCCATGCGTGTGCGAGATGAATCAAAATAAACGACCATAAATGCGAATCTTGCTAAAACCGGCCTTCTCTAATCTTTCTATATTATAGAGCACTCAGGGTTCACTTCATATCGGTGCCTGTGACGTTCCTCTATCACTTCCTTCTTGTACACTCAGTTTTCAGCTGGGGATATACAGTACTTTATTAAAATACATATAAACAATCATTACATCTCGTTTAATTTCAGGGCATACTTATAGCCCTAACCCCTGAATTCTGTCAAAATTCTAATACAAAAAGACCATTCTATACCAAAATACAATTTATAGCAAGTATAAAGGCTGTCTAACTCTAATTCATTTAGATTGAAGCAAAATCTATTATTGTAAAATTAACTTAAAAAAGTTTTAATGTGGCCAATTTCAAATTTAATTGTCTGTTCAAATCAATTAAAAGATTTTTGCATAAGAAGGCTCCGTTATAAGTATGAGTAAAAACGTGATATTTCAATATAAAACAAAATTTTTAATTAAATCAGATAATAACTTACAAATTATGCTAGGTTCCAAATAGGTCTTTCTCTTTCCCAACCTCATGGTACCGCCAAGGTTTCCAGGATGATGTTCTGGCATATCAATAACGAGCTTGTCCTCACAGTCAGGATTAACTTCTGTACTATTAGCTCCCTTAAGACCTAACACATTTCTAGCAAATTCTATGACAGCTGCTTGTAAGCCCAGACATATAGCTAACATCGGCTTTTGAGTTTCCCGGCACCAACGGCATGCTTCTATTTTCCCTTCTAAGCCTCTCTGACCAAAACCACCAGGTACAATGAGACCACTAAAATTTTATGAGAGATTTTATTAGTATCAAAAATTCATTATAATTGAAATGAATTTATAAAATATTTATGTGTTCATTAAAACAATATAACTGTCTTATTCTAATTAAAAAAACTGTAATTACTGTAATAATGACTTATTTTGTAGTAATGTATGTATTTCGATGTACATTATGTACCAATAAAAACATGCTTATTCATTAATTTATAAAATAACTTATGTTAAAGTCAAATCAGATTTAATCCGAGTAAAACTTACTCGCTTTTGCAAACTTCTTGCCAGGCCTTGTGATAGCTAACTGGATTATCGATTTTCGTTTGTTCTTCTAAATTAACTGCTTCAATATATGTTAACTTCAATCTGCACCCAGCAGCTATACTCGCATGCTGAAGAGCTTTAGTAACACTGGCATAACTGTCCTCTAATTTTGTATACTTGCCAACAAGAGATATATTCACTTCTTTCCTTAAGTTATCTACCCGTTTTGCTAGATTTCGCCATTTTTGCATGAACCTAAACAAAGAATCATTTAATAATTTCCCTTTTCAAATATTCAGATAGTTTAAAAGTATTTAATATACCTGCCAGGTCTAGGTATAGCAATATTTAACTGTAGCCTTTCATTCAAGTACTGAACAACTCCTTGAGCCTCCATCAAAAGTGGCACATGATACACTGAACTCAAATCATGAATACAAATGACCTATAACAATAAACATAGCTATATAACATCTTAGCCTTAATAATATTATCTATTAACCTCAATTATAATATCTATTAATCATTAATATTTATTAACCTGATTTATAAATATTTTAGAAAGTATAATAAATGCATATTTTTTACCTGATCTGGGGCTACATGACAAAAGTTAGAAATTTTCTCTTTCACATTGTGGTTTATAGGTTTCTCTGACCTACATAGAATGAGATCTGGTGACAAACCAAGACCTCTCAATTCCCTCACTGAAGATTGTGTAGGCTTTGTTTTTGGTTCACCTGTTGATTTTGGCTAAAATAAAAAATATATAACATGTACACAGGTAGAACAAAAATTAATTAAAATTATGTTTAGAGTGAGTACTTTAAAAAGTCAGAATAAGTATCTACATTTTGAATATTATTAAGTTATCAATATGAATTTGCATGTTTGCATGGATGCAAGTATAATATTGAATGTGTATGATTTATTATTATAAATGAAATAAAATTCAATGTTTTTGAATGGTTTAAATGTTTAAACTTTATTTATGAAAAGTTGAATATATTTCAAGTTTGAAAATTGATAAAAAAAACAGGTTTGCTTGTTGCAATATTATTGGCTTACCATAGGTATTAATGAGACATGAGCACAACAAAAGTTTTCCCTCTTAACCCTAAACTGAAACTGTCTGAATGCTTCAACAAAGGACATTCCTTCAATGTCACCGATTGTTCCACCGAGTTCCACAATACAAACCCTTGGCGGATTGTTCTCTGGTGTGACAGGGATATGTGCAACCCTCTGCACCCATTCTTGAATTGCATCAGTAATATGTGGAATAACTAAAACATAATTAAAAAAATTGTTTTATATTTTGTATTTTTTTTTGTTAATTAACTAATCCTATGCAGGAAATTTTTCACTTTCTTAATTTCCAAATTTTTTGTTTTTCACATTTAAACACTTATTTTAGACAATTTTATCTCACATTTATGGTCATATGTGCAGAAAGATTAAACAAATAATGGGCGAAAAATAAATGGTTCAAAAATGCACCACAGTTTAATTCATAATTAATACTGCTTACCTTGCACTGTCTTTCCTAAATAATCACCACGACGCTCTCGCTCTATAACCTGTTGGTATATTTTTCCTGTAGTAATATTGTTATCCCTATGCAATGTTATGTCTAAGAAACGTTCATAGTTGCCAAGATCAAGATCTACTTCGCCACCGTCATCAAGCACGTAAACTTCACCTAATAAAATGAATTTAAAAAATTAACGATGTTTTAATTATTGACATAGATATTCTCTTTTTTAAATAACTTACCATGTTCATAAGGAGAGAAGGTTCCTGCATCAATATTAATATAGGGGTCGATTTTTATTGATGTTACATCAATACCACAATTTTTAAGAATTGTGCCAAAAGAACTAGCGATGACACCTTTTCCTACGCCACTTATAACGCCACCAGTAACAAGGATATATTTCATATCAGGCATGGTGAATAAAAAATAGTTTCAACTCGTCGAACGAATTTTGTCTAAGTTTTAGGTTAATGCGGTCAATAACAACGCAAAACACACGTTTTAATATAACCATAAATCTTCCATCTCAAAGTATTTTCAATACATGAGCGCAGCCCGTTAACATTTGACAGTGACATTGATTATTCCTAAAATAATTGGAATGAATGTTGTTTATAAATATACAATTTATATTTTCCTTAAAAAATCTCTTTCAAATGCAAAAAATTAAGGTGTTTATAATTAATAAAATACATTAATAAAAATAAATACCCTCTTTATTCAATTTATATAAAATCTGTAAATATTTTTTTTATGTGTATTATCAACAATAGTTTTCTATCATTAGTCTGTTTTATGTACTATTATATCTAAATTAATTATGTATTTTAAAATGATTTGTAATTCTAACATATTAATAACATTTTTTAAAAATGGTTTAAGTGACCTTTTGTTACAGCTACAGTTGTCAGTTACCATTTAAATCTTTATTGTTAAAAGATTTTATTTTATTTTACTTAAATATAAAATTGTAATGGGACTACTGATTACGGTTCCATATAACCATTTATTACTGATAACAAAAATTATAATTTTTAAATAGACAACAAATTTTGTAATAATAACTAGACTCAGTAACTATCAAAGGATTACCTAACTGTCTTCCTACCTAGTTTTGTATAACTTTTGCCATGGAATTATTCGCACTGGAATTGTCGAATATTTTACCGATGTCAACGTTTTTATTTATTGGAAGAATTATAATCATGAGAATTGTGATGAGAGACCTAAAATCCTCGTTTCCAAGTTTGTTTAATTGACTTTGACGTAAATCTGTCACTTTCCATTGAAGTTATACTCGTGTTATGGTAAAGCAGAGCGTCAGTTTTTGTAACTCTCAATAATTAGAAAACATCATATATATTTCAATATGCCTAAATATTATTGTGACTATTGTGATACATACCTCACTCACGATTCACCAAGTGTAAGGAAAACACATTGTACAGGAAGAAAGCATAAAGACAACGTTAAGTTCTATTATCAGAAATGGATGGAAGAACAGGCCCAGCACCTTATCGATGCGACGACTGCTGCGTTCAAGGCCGGTAAAATTGCGCAAAATCCATTTGGGGGTCCTAAAGGCGCGAATATTCCTCCTCCATGGGATCCTTCTGTTATGGGTCCCGGAGGTCCTCGACCGCCCGTACCTACGCCAGGAGGACCTCCGGGAATGATTCCTCCTCCAGCTATGGGTCCAGGGGGACCTATGCCTCCTATGATGATGGGTCCTCATGGACCTATGGGACCAATGGGTATGGGTATGGGCATGAGGCCACCAATGATGGGACCATTAATGGGACCTATGGGACCAATGGGGCCCATGGGCCAGATGCGACCACCGTTAATGAATGGACCGCCTATGAATAAATAGTGAAGTGTTGTGGACTAGTGAAATAGACGATTGACTATACATATTGTTAATAAATAAATTTACTCATATAAGACCATTACAGTGTTTGTAAAAATTGTAGTTTTGTGAACATTGGTCATAGATTCTTATTTTTTAGAGTTATCAAAGGTTACAAACAATTTTTACAAAAACCCAAAATAAAGTATTGACCAAACAAAATATATTTTTATTTCATTTTACTTCAACTCTTTTTCTTTCACATGGTTGTTCATTATTTCATGATATTGCTGAGTAAGATTAACATTTAGCAATTACATATGTAGACGAGTGCACTATGTAGGGATTTGCTAAATTATAATAGTTTGTCTTGTCCCGTGTTTGAATAGGACATGGAGCGAGACTTACAAAATTTATTTTTCATTTATTAAATTTAAATATTATAATCTAACCATAAGAAAAATGTTTAAAAACTCAATTTGATGTTGGGCTTGGTATTGATCTCATATCAGTTCGTGATGTTGTACTAATTGAAGGTGTAGACATTTCTTCTCGATTAGAAAATATAAGTCCTATGAGGTCAACCACCAGCAAGAGCCCATTTATCATCGGTAATATACCATCTAAAACAAATGCCGCATGATACTTAGATTTTCCAATTTTCTTCAAGCCATTGAAAACAACAAATGACAAAGATATCTGAACAAAGCAGCAGGCGATCAGAGCATACATTTGAAGAAACCATGACGCATAATGTTTGTACAATGCACAAAACACAAAAATCCCAATAAATATATAAGTGGTGAACAAAGTTGTTGGGGCGGTGAGAGCGTGAGACATTCCAAGAGATGGTGTAGCAAGTTCATTTATGAGATCGGCTGTGTTTATAACCAATATAAATATTCGTAATTTTATTGAACAGCCCTGAATGTTCATTGAATTGTTTTCGCTACTACTTGAGTCGCACTTCATGGGTCAAGATTAAAAGTCTTTAAATAATATAAAATAAAAGCACTTGGCTAACATAATTTGAATTAAACGTATAAAAATACCTTCAAAAGACTTGACACTATAACGATATTCTATTTTCTGACAGCAAATTTTTTTATCTATTCTGTATCAGAATGTATAATTTTTAACTGGTTACATTGTTTAAATTTAAAATACGTCTAAATTTTCACTTCCTTTTCAAATATCATAAAAGAAACACTGGGTTAAAAATAATTACACAAAAAAATAAAAACATTACATATTTTAAAACATTTAATTAAAAATTTATTTCAATAACTTAAAAACCGCCAAAAGAATTACAAAAGTACCTATCTATGTGTACAAAATAAATACTTACAATCTAAATTAACTAGTTTTATCTTAATTTCATAAACTAAGATTGGCCCCAATAGAGCTTAAAAACAGGAAAAACAAACGAGCAGTTTGAACACTGGTTTACAATAGTATTAAACGTGCCAATAAAAATGGCACATTAAGCAAGAAAAGACTAGATTAAAGCTTCTGAAAAATTTAAATCGTTATATACAACTTGGTGATTTTGTAAAAAGCACTGTTTCACGCATACTCTCGTGAAACGAAAGTTTGGGGTGTCATCATAAAGCAGTTTCTAATGTTGATGGTGAAGATTTCCCTCTTTCAGGCGAAGTGTTGCTTCTGTTTGAACTCTTGAATGAACTAAGTTTGGATGCGGTTGGCTCAGGAATACTGTTAAAGAATTCGGCGCGTTTCGCTTGTATTATTTCGGACCTTGATAATGCCTGCGAATTTGTATATTCAGATGCAATGGGATACACACCCTGTTCTATAGCTGCGGGGACATTTTGTTCTTCGACAATTTTATGTTCATTAATCGGTATAAGAGATCTTCTTGCTCCAAAATGTTGATGAGTAATAATAGGAACTGTTTTCGACGGTGGGCTAGGCAGGGAATTGTCATTTTTTTCTCCGGAACTGTTTGAATTTTCATCTTCGTTATTTACTTCAGGTATAGGCGTCGACAGTACATCCGATCTAGGACTTGCGAAACGCCACTGTGATTTTGGAGACAAAAGAATTTTGGGTGAACTTTTGGGATCTTTTAACAATGTATTTATTCTTCCCGGTGATGTAGGTTGGTTTGATGATTTTATAATTTTTCTATGGTTATATGTTTTAGGAGATCCGCTAAGGTCAAGTATATTCACATGCGATTTGTTTCCAGGAGGCGTCATTGGAATCTGAGGCTTTTCTTTAGAAAGTTTTAATTGTTCAACTGCTGATAATTTACTAGTTTTTGCTTGAGTATTAAGTGTGTTTAGCTTTACGCTATGTTGTAAAAGTAATTTCTTGAAATCGAGTCTTGAAGTTTGTTGCAAAGGTCCATATCTGTCTGCACACGTTTCTTGTTTTTGTATAAAATACGGTCCATAATGATTTGGACTAGGTCCATTTTTACCGTCAGATCTATTTTTAACATCACCTAGGTATCCACTTTCCGGGTATCGTTGAGTACTCTTTTTATGCAAAGATGGTTCTGAATTTACAGGTGATAAACTAATAACAGATAAAGCTGGTGAAGCGGCTCTTTCCGATGGTTGATCCTTTATATTAAGTTTCTTTTTACTTTTGTGTATGACTGCGTATAACTCCTCATTAGTCATTGTAGATTTTACTGGCGATAAAAGTTTTGAACTGAGATCGACGACATTTTCTTTATTACTTGGTGTAGAAGATTTAAATGTTCCAGAATTTCTAGGATCTATTGGAGATATTCTAATCGATTCATCATTTTGACTTAAATGTTGCTTTTGTTGGTATTCAGAATCCGTGTGTATAGATTTTGGGCCGTATGAAGATTTTTCTTCAACAATAATAGGAGTTTGAGCATTTTGTGCAGATTTTTTAGGTAACGTCCAAAACTTTGGTTGTGTAGTTTCCACTTCATGATTGTTCTCGTTTGAAGGATGCCTTCCCCGAACTGTGTGGAACCTTTGTAAGGTCTGGTTATAATTGTATAGATTAATTGGAGGTTGATGTATTGGACGTGGAAATTGTTTTGAAGATGGAGGTTTGTCAGCGTTGGAATGTCGATAGTCTGAAACATAAAAATAATATCTTTTATAAACTTATCTTAATACTTTGAAAATTTTGTGTTCGAATTAAAAAAGGACAGGTAAGTTTCCGTTAATTGATATAAGTAAAAAGAGTAAATAAAATATAATTTGAATGACACTATTGAATTCTTACAATGAAACTTACTCTGCCTACTGTGAAGTTATGATATAGATAAATAAAAAGTATTTTCAATAATTTAGCCCAGGCATATTTTAAATCCACAAAACCCAAAAACATTACTTAATATACGTAGGTTAGAATAGGGCTTCACATTTTTATATCATCTTAAATTAAAACCTTTCACGTCTAAGTACTATTACAATTAATAATAATGAATTACATTTGCATATTAGTATTACATATGCAGCATCGCATTAAGCACAAAGCTTAAACAACTAAGTGAACTTAAAAACTATTTTTCAAGACTAAATTTCAGTGCATGGCATTATAATCTTTAAATTTTTTCAACTACAGTCATATGGAAAAAAGGGTATAAAAAATATTTCAGATCTTTATTATTTCGTTCACATGTTTTAAATGTTTTTCTGACTAGATTTGTAAATATCCTTTTTTCCAATTAATTGTATGTTTAAGAGATTAAATTATTATATAATCGTTTAAAAAAAAACATATAAAATTGTGTACTAGACCCCACATCAGCATACTATCTATATTATAGCTTGGATATTCTGTTTATCATTAAAAATGAGGAGAAGGAATTGGCAAATTAAATATATAGTAAACTAAACACAGTAGTAAATCACAAAAAATGTTAGTAAAGCATACATATGATTTTTAGGTCGTTTTATATATTAGTTTTAGTCATGCAAGGTGCAAAAATTACATGCTAAGAAGCAACAAAAACATTACCTTCGAAGTTTGAACTTGGCCTTAATAAAGTCACCTTTGGAAGCTATCTTGTTGATGTGCAAAAGCGTTTTTATGATCGGAGTTTTAATGTAATTCTTATGTATCATTTACACAACTGTCAATATTTTTATCACCCAAAATGTGGTTAATAAGTCATTAGTCACTCGATTAGTTCATTAAGGACTTTTTAAATTTTTTCTTTATAACACTGTTCTTATTTGATTCTCATTTTTAAAGAGTAAAAGTACGACAATTCAGGTACTTTAAACAGTATTGCTAAATGTTAATGTGTGCGTGACATGTAAATAATGAGGTGCGGATGAGAGCAAGGGAAGTGAAATTAAATGAAATAAGTGCGTTAATTCACATAACTCTATAATATTATTTACAACAAAAAAAAAACACATAAATCATAAAGAATAACACCATGCACTTCAGATAAAATTTGTACCTAATTGTAAGCTGTGCACACACAGGTGAAGAAAGCCACCATGCATTCATTTCATTGTACAGAATGGCATTAAATTTTTAAAAGTTAATGACAATCGTTAAAAAAAATAAACATTAAATTTGTTATAAATCTATCACAGAGATAAAATTTGCACAGGGCAAGGAAGACCTAATAATAATTGATTGGACGGAACATTCTTAAACTATTTAAAATCATATAAAAAATTATATTTGTTCTATTTTAAACTTTACACAGTAAATAATATTTCAGTTAAAAAAAACGTATATAACTATTTATAACTATACATAATTAAGAATTATAATTTATAACTATTAAGCGTAACAGTCAGACGGGTAACAGCAGAATAAAACCGTAATTTTAAAGTTGATTCAAAAAAAGAAAAAAATAGTACTACCAAATTTCTGTGCCATGCTCTGATTCGGATATTGATAGTATTCTAGCACGGTGCATTGGTCCGTCATAGGGAACGGTAACTTTACTGGGAGTGAGAGGACAAGTTGGTGCTGAATGTATAACACAGACATTGTCAGGTTCAGAATCTAGTATAGCGTTGAGCATGTCTAAAGTATTATCCTTAGAATCCGAGGCAAAGGCTATTGTATGCCTTTTTGGGAGAGGCGTTGTCAAAGGACTTAACGCTAAAGCAGATAACTCGTTTACGAATATGTCATCAATGTAAGTGTGATTTTGATTATTATTTAGACATTCACAGTTGTTGTCACAATTCTCGTGACTGTGTTTAGGAGACACAACTGGGGGATAATTGATTTGTTCGCGGAGGAGATCAGCTGCTATTTCAGCCTGAATCATTTCGAATGAATTCACCTTTTTTGCACTATTGCTAAAACTATCCAACTTAAGAAGTTTTTTGATTGGCATCAAGGGGGAATTAGCAAGTTTGTAACTATCGCTCCTTTTAATTTTTACATGAATTGACTTATCATTGACATCATTTCGTTCGGAAGAGTTAATATTATCGTTATTATTTCTATTCGTAAACATTTTCATAACTTCAGCAACTTTTTTATTACCTAAAAGACCTATATTATTATTGCATTTATTTTTCGTAACAACCGATGTTTGAAAATTAGGAATAAATGGTATTATATCGTCTATCCTATCAGAGTTTTCTAGTGTGGACTCATTGACATCTTTGTTATGTGATGTCCTAGTAAGTTGAGTCTTACCTGCAATATCATCTTTCGTTGGTGATAAGCTGACACCCTCCGCATCGTGTATATTAACGTATGCCCCTGTCCTTGTTAAAGCTTCGACTACACGCGGTAAATCTTGTTGTTTATTTATGTCTGATTGTTTTTTGTTTGCTACGTGTGGAGGGGTAATAGGCGTGGCTGATATAATAGTACTTGGCTTAGGCGGAGGTAGTGTAACGTATTCTGTTGTCATGGCACCGTGTGGCTCAATAGGTGCTTTAATTATCATTTTACCTAACTGTGGCGAAGTCGGTTTACTTGTGGGTGGGACTGGATTGAATGGAAAATCAGTTTCATCCGTGATTTGTACAACATCTGCGTTTTCTCTTTGTATAACTGTAGTTGTAGGTCTAATTTCTTGAACAAATGGTCCCGGTTCGAACGTAGTGTGAGCTCCTTTTCTTCTTTTCAGTGTATCGGATGAATAAATCACTTGTCCACGAGAATCTAAAGTAACTTTTGCTCCTTTCCTTTGTAAATCTTCCAGAGTAATTGACGATTTCTCTTCTAGTCCGTGTTCCAAATAGTCTTTACTTTCTCCTAAGCAATTAGGAAGTTCATTTAAGGACACGTATTCTGTTTCTGGTAGCTTTCCGGATAGTACAGCCTGTAAATTCTTTCTCACTACATCGTTATTACCGTATACGCCCTTATTCAATGTTGATTTTTGATTATTATTTTTTACATCGGCTATTGTAACATAATCTCCGGAATCGTAAAAATCTTCAACAACTTCTTTCCCTGAAGGTGATTTTTTACTTGAAAGCTTGTTTGGTAGAACACCTTTTAATTTACACATAAAATTGTTGAACGGATGTAAGGATTTTAATTGATTTTGGGTTTTAGATATTTTGTTGTCTCCATTTTTAATATCTTTGTGTTTGTCTTCAACTGGCAGTTCTAGTTTTGGCCTGCTATTTGATTTCACAACGGTTTGATTATATTTAGAATTTGCATCTTGTTTCCTGTTTGTGCTGTCAATTTTTTCATCTGTATTTCTACTTTCACCTTCATCGTCTGAATTTGTAGGAGTGATGACACACATCGATGGAATACGAGAACTGTTGATGGTTGTTTTGTAACGTATTCTTTCTATTCTATCTGTACCTTCAAGATCTGAAGATTCAGAATAATCTTGTTCGGAAAGACTATTTTTGCCATGAGCACTAGAGACTGAATCTTCAATGGGAGAACTTGAAGTGTTATGACCGGAATCTGGAGAACTGGTACCGGTGCTTTTTTTGGTGCTTTCGATATCTGTTTCTGTGTGTACCTCAACGACAGCGGTTATTTCTTTATGACTTTCATTATTAGCTATAGGACTCCTCTTAGTAGCAGCAGTAACAATTTCGGGTGCCGACTGTATCGATGCCTGTTTATCCGTGTAAGAGCGCATATTATTATAATTTAAATGACTGGCAAAAGGAGATTTTGTAAATGGTGAACCAGTGTTACGTTCTATGCTTGAATTTACACTATTATTGCTTCGGTTACGATTGATTATTGTTAATGAGCTTTTTCTTTCAGGTACTGTTGGACTAACACCTAGTGATTTGTCGCTATCAGCAGCCATTAAAGTGGTGCATACAGTGCCAGCCGAACTAGTGGTCGTACTTGTGGACCCTTTACCAAAAAGTTCATATTCATTTTCTGCTGTCATGTTTTGATTTGAAGAGTTGGAAAGTGCTATCGTAGAATGCAGGGGAGTACATGGAGACATCTCTTCTTCTTTAAGAGTTTTTAGGCCCGAGTCCATATGAAAAGAGGTATAATAGCCTTCTGTGTCACAAGAAAATTCAGAACTAGTTTCTAAATCTTCGTGGAGATCGTGAATTATATCTGGCGTTAAAGTTCCTTCACTAGTAACGCTTCCTGAACCAGAAGTATTAAGGAACTTCCTTCTACTTATAATGGAACTGGGTGGGCCATGATGATAGTTAAGGGAGTTATTTGAAGTGGCCGCGGATGTTGTACTTTTTGGCGGAACTGTCGTTGTCGTAATTTCAGAGCCGATGCTTGTCCGACCCGACTCTGAACTAGCAGACCAGTTGCCGCTCGACGAATGTGGTTCATCTCGTCCTATAGCTGATCTTCTTAATCTCCTCTGAGTGGCCGTTCCTCTTAATTTCACTCCAGTATTAACAGTTGCTGTCGTTTGAACGTTTGTAGGCAGTCCGATACTTTTTTCTGAAGAGGAATATGACGCACATCTTTGATGTGTTCGCCTGTCATCATCTCCAAGACGTTTTGTACGCAGAGTCACTGATTCTGGTTTATGTTCATCTTCTATTTTTATGGTTGCTTTTATGTCTTTATTTTTATCTATTTTAGCCTCTTTAAAGCTATCTCTACTTGCGCTGGGTGATCTACCCATCAATTTTAATCTATTCTTTCCCCACTGTTTTAAGCTGTTAAAATGACTTTTCTTAGTGACGGGATCAATAGGGCTTTTCTTAAGTAAATCACTTGAACGGGATCTGGTGACAGTGTTGTCATCCAATTCTTCAGAAGCCACAGCATTTGGTGTATCACTATAGTAGAACAAACCAAGCAAAGCATTAGTCACACGCTAGAGGCCTATGATAAATCTTTGAACAATATCGCCTGGTCTTGTAACAGCGACATTGATCCAAGATTAAAAATTAAAATAAAACTAATGATATGGCGCTATTAGTGTTCAAATGCAAAATGTCTTAGGATTTTTTTTTATCGTTATATATTTCTAAGCGAATGTGATTAAAGACAAAAATTAATAAAACAATATTTATTCACAAAAGCACTTGATAATCGTTCAGGTTATGTGCTAAATAGAAGTAAACGATTTAAAGCTTCCACTCTATACTGTGCTCGATGTTACAAACGTTAATTCATTTACTCGAGATTACATTAGTCACAAGTATTTTACAAGAGACAAAAAATTATTAAGAGATAACGTAATCTCAAGTATGTGCAAAACTAAAAGCTTACCCAGCGATAGCCTCTCTAAGCTCTTTCTGATCAGTGCCCGAAATGGTGTTTCGTCTTTTACCACGTGGTTTTCTTGTGCGAGTCCTTCGCTTCACGGTGTCCGTTTCTCCTGTTTCTATGAGAGATTTACGTGAAGTACACATCCTATCGAAGAACTTGCCCGACGTGTCTATAGCTACTACTTCGGGAGGGAACCTGAAATTTGAAAATACTCATATAAAAGTGCCTACGTCGCTAATGTTTATTTCGTCAATATTATGTAATAAAATCTGAAACATTTTTTTAAAATTAAACGAACTTTTGACTTTTTGACGTCAAAAATGGTTTTAAACTTTCTTTAAAACCATTTTTCTCTTTTTTTGTGAATACATTTTTCTTTATAACAAGTGACCGTAAGACTCCAAACGCATACAATATTTCTTAAATTATTAGTAAATAAAGACAGCCAATTCGGTAGTGGAAGATGACCATTACATAGGTTTTATATTTAGAAACTGTTTCTTGGAACAAAAAATCTTATTTGGGAGATAGAATATATAAGGGAAAAACACAAGTCAAACATATGATGAATTAAGTTAATATATATATGAGAGCATCTTACTTGGAAGCTATAATTCTAAGCTGTTCATCGGGACTCGGTAATCTATGATCTATGGGTTCATCGTCACCGGAGTCACATTCAGATAATTCATCAGGTGTTAGAGTCACACTACTTGCGATGCGCATCGATGAGTCCGGGAGTGCCGTTATATCGCCCACCGCCTCCTTGGAAGTCCATTTCCTTAGATGTTCCACTATCGATGGCTAAAAGGATTAAGAAAAGAAGATATATCATATGTCTTAATGGAATACAATTCTATATTTATTGCGTACTTACAATGCGTGTTTCTATATCAACATCGACTCTCTGACAAATGCGACGTCTTTTAGTGGTGAGTACAGGTGTGCAGAGCAGGTATGGGGAATGTTGTGAATCTCTTCTTAGCTGATCTAGTATAGAATTTGTTACACAATCAGCCGTCGCCTTATCGTACAAGTTACGTAAGCTTGCTGGTCTGAAAAATTAATGGCTTTTATTGAAACATTCAATATTAAGAAGTGAACTACGTAAATAATTACTTTTATTTTAATATTGTATATGTATACATGTATATTATTTGATATTATTATTTTATATTAATTACCTCGTGTCCACTGTGAAAAGATCCTTTTTGAGAGGATTAGCGGCCGTGTAATGAATTTTGCGCGCTGCAAAATCGGACAGGCTGCTCTCCGCTAAAAAATATATTATGTGACTTAATAAATATGTAATTATGTTACAATTATATATAAAATAAAACTATAGCCCTATAGTGAGCTGTTTTTATATTCTAGATGGGGTAAATAATAAGTGTTGTAGTCGAAGAGATAAAATATATTTCTGTCAAACGTAAATGTTTTTCTAAGCTGTAGAGTATCGGTCATTAGCACAATGTTGGAGCCGACGAATTAACTGTGACAATTATAAATGAATCCCATTATTCAATGCTTTTAAATGCTAACAATGCTATAGCTTTAACTGTGATAACATACATTTTAAATTACACAAATGCGTTGTTATCAAATCTACAAGATAACCTTCCGTTATTTGACTAATATTTATACTGAATGTATCTAACTTTAAGAGTTAATAGATTTCATTATTATATAGGGAATGAAACGTTTGAGTCTTTAAATAATATTACGATTTCAATCCCCTAGTGTTCTAGGTTGCCTCAGGAAACTAGTTCTATATAAAGGTAGTAAAATTGAATAATATCGGATTGCAATAAGAAAGCAAGTGCTATTCATTGTTGGACGGCCTTGGCTCCCAGAGGATCGGGACGATGCTCGCATCGTGGGTGGGTTTTTTAACCAACTTTTATGTAATGATAGAAGAAAACATATTAATGATAACCTGTTCTGCAAATTTAACATATCTTTTATATTTTAGTAGCCAGTTACTACATATTTTTGATAGTTTGCTTAATATGAAATGCTGTGATTAATGGTGATTCTATAATAAACTGAACGGGAAGGAATGCAAGCTAAGTGGTACTAATAGAAATCTACAAGAATGTTCGATATGCAATAAAACGCATTCGTATTCCCAGTTCTCTCAAGACTCTGCCTTGTGGAATGCAATTAATTTCAAACAAGATTTTGTGAAGTCAGCTTTAATGGAAAAAATAAATACTCATACGAGAAATGTTAGGGGCTACGTATAGCTATGTGTTTTATAGTAGCCGATACAATGATGCAGGTGCTAAGGGTCATGAAGGCTTTCTGCGTCACGATTTTGCTCTGAGAAGGACTCACAAGGGCGTATAATTATATCAGTTTCATATATAGCGGTACATTTTATTACTGGAATGTTGAATTATTTTAAAAGACTAAGACGTGATTATCAATGACCAATAATTTATATATTCATAAGTACGTTTTACTTATAAGCTGATTTTTAGAAGAATTTAAAAACTCATACCAAAAAATATGTCGTATTATTTAAATAATAAAATATACTCCTCTTTTGGTTAATACGATAAAATATTCTTGAAAACTTTTAGACAAGATTTATAATGAAACTATTCACAAGCAGGAAAGATTTCAACAGGAGAACCCGGTAAGCTTACTGTAACTTAAAAGTCGAAAGATTAATGTAGTGTGAAGTCATGTTGACTAGAAAAGTTACTGGTGAAAAAAGTAGGTACAATGTGTTGTTTTCAACGCTTTGGGAAATGTAATGTATACGAATATCATCGCTTGGTTTTTTTAAGGTTTTTTTGAAACGTTACGTATAGGAATGTCACTACGTAGTTTTCTATGCTTCAAGGGAAATGTATACGACACACGACTAACAAAGCATTGTATTGCACGTTTCGGCAATATAGTGTGTACGAATATTACAGCATCCTTTTTAAATAGAGTATAGTAAAAAATTTCTAGGTGGAATTCAACAAATAAAATGCTACTTGTTATATACATTGTATTCAATTTAATTGTGAAGCTCTTTCGTTATTCCTTTCGCTAATTATATCTCGAGATAATTGTTATAAAATATGGTTGCATGTATCTAAGCCACCAACTTTCACAGCATATCGGATTAAACCGCTACAATCTTTAAGGCTTCTTGGGAATCATTAAATTTTCCTTATATTAAGCCACTAACTTTTTCAATATTAACCGACTGAAGCCCAATGGCTATAGTGTATCGTGTTACCCGGATTACTTGATTCGATAGTAGTTTGACTGCAAAAGAAGATTACTATACAAAATAGTAGATAAAAAACTTAATAAATTAGCTTAAGCTTGCTATTTTTATACATATTATTATTATATACGTATAATTTCATATTACTGTTGTAATTTGAAATGAAATTTAAATTTGAAGTGACAAATTAGGTCGTAAGTAGTTCTTCGTTGAGCAATTTCGTGTTTCTGTAGCTTCAAGTGATACGATACAAAACAACAAATGAGTCATTCCCCAGTCGCGTATTTAGGGAGCGTCTGAGAATCACTACAAGTGCAGACAGCCGCTTTGTTACAATTAATAGAATTGTCTATGCTATAAGGAATTTATTCTACAAATAGACGCTATTTGTACCTTGATACAACATTAATTTTTAATGTAAAAGTATAATCGTGAATTGAATTTAATGAATAAGTAGAGCGAAAATAATTATCTGATTATACTAGTATTTAAGTCGGCAATGAGGTTCTTTTTAATTAAACTGAAATTATCTGTAATTTAGTATGACTGGTGCTATATCATAAAAAAGTTTAAGACACTTTCCATACGAACTATTACATTCATTAATTATTCAGACAAGTTTTTTTTAAACAAAAAAACTATGTTTAAATAAAAATATTATTAATATAACACATTTTATATCACCTCAAGAGACATTTACTACGTTATGCAATACCAAACATTATGGGAAGTATCAGAACCCGACCATTTCGATTTATATTAGATTCTTGTGAAACGTTTAACTGCCTGTAAAATATGTATAAATTACGTAGTTCAATAAAAGTGCCCCTTATGTCTTCCACGATTTAGTAGAATGTGACAGTATCGATAAATTTGGGAATGCATTGATTGTTTCCAGTTAAATTCATTTATTTCTACCAAGGAATATAAAAAGTTTTAAATACAAAGATTTTTTTTGTTAATTTTTATAACGAAATCAATAAAATTTGCTAAAAGTGACATCGCATATGTATTAAAATTTAAAATAGTGACATCTTCTTAGTCGTCCTAGATAGGTATGATAGGTTTTAATTAATATAAAAATAAATGAACATATTATTTTATACATATTTACCGCCTTAAGTAATAAAATAAAATCACGTTATTTCTATTATTGTATACCACTGTCAATTTGTGTTCTCAATATTTTGCGGTTTCATATAACAATATTATCGCTAATAAAACCACACCTAATATAAATTTTATTACATTATGTATAAGATATTTTGAACACATTTACTTTGTAAAATTTGGCTAGAAATACAAATATATTTAAGTATTAAGAAAATTTTGAATTTAGTAGTAATACGCGTCCTAGTTTAAATGCTAAAGGCGACCGATATTTCTCATTTTATCTCAACTTTTTTGTTCTACTAACTTTGAATTATTCACGAATACAGTCGTACATTGTGGAAGCTGAATAGTAGTGGAAATGTTTTTTATATATAATAGTAACAAGGAATTTTAATTTATACTGGGACCGATGTGCTTTTGAGCCCGCTCGATGTTTTGTTGTTGACGTTGACTGTCCAGTTTATTACGAGTATACGTATTGTAAAGTCAATATTGCAATATAATGCCAACCTTTTGATAATAAACTTTAATAAAACTTAACTAGAAAGTTTAGTACATAATAACCTGATAATTTTACCGTCACCGTCTTCCAGCTTGTGACAGTCACAAGCACGTTTTTTCGACAACATATATTTTATTCAACAAACGATAATGAAGCTGAAAGTAGAGATTAAGACGTTGACTTTCCAAATCAAGTGAGATTAATACTCTTTAAGATTATAATCTAAACTGCATGCTGTGGTTAGAATTTCCATTTGCGGTGGCAGTTTCCGTTTAATGCACCTACGTTTTATATAAATTTATGTTTTAATTATAGGATGCGAAGTGTGAGGCTGTTAATTTATGTAGCATCGAGCGCCGGCCGCTGAATTAATCCTCGCAGTAGATTGATGAATGCGATATATTTGAATTACATTACCGAAATTTCAACAGTAATGAAAATAGCGTACTTTTATTAGCATATACATATATTTAGTATGGAGTTTTGATGCCGAGACAATAATTTATTATATTTTACTGTTATCCCATCGGCATTAAACGACTAGTCAATAAATAACAGCAAGTAAGTTAGAGTCATAGCTATCAGTTACTAATATGGTTGATTTTACGAGATCGTAATCTTAGAGTTAATTAAGATTTACGAACACTACAACAACACAAATACTATAAAATAATTAACGTGCTTTCGAAACAACTATCCATATATAAAAGATACTGGAAAATAATTCTTTACCTGCGACAACATGTTATAAAATCGTTTCTTTACTAACAAATGATAATTTGTACAGTGCAAGGTCGAAGACAAATCATGAAGTTTTTTTTTACCAGTGTGATTGGTCTCACGGTGTGGTCGCTCTGACAACACCATTTAGAGCTATCAGTAAAAAGTGGTACAGAGAAAATAATCAGCAACAGGCCATGCATACTTCTGTTTAAGGATGATAGCAGGAAGCTTTTAGACTGGTTCTATCGTCACGGCAAAAACCTAATGGCCTGTTATTAACTGGACTTTTGCTATAAACGAATATAATCCGCTAGTGGCCTTACAGGATCTTCTTAGTGTGCAATAACATCTGAGGTTATGAGAAATTTTACGACCTCTAGAATGAAATATATCTCATAAGTAAAATGAACAGTATTTTTAGTTAGAATTCAATAGTCGGATGCAGCATTTTAAGTGTCGGTACAAATGTACACTGAGAACTTTGTTACATTGTAGAACCCGCATCCCTTAAAATTTATGGTTCTTGTATAGTAATAAAAATATAGAAACAAAGGCCTACACATACGTTATACCTGCTTTCAAATACTGTTTTGTGGTAAGTCAAATAAGTATTTCCAAATCAAAAGATAATAAAGTAGATGTATGGATATGTGAAGGCTATAAGAATAAAGGAAAACACAGAACAAGGAAGGATGTTTGGGGAAAGGTCGCTATGCCCCACAAATGACCTTATTTATTTTGCATAGTTTTATTATATGTACCAAATATAAACATATATCCCACAAAATTTAATGTAACGTTATGTGTTTGTGATGAGATGTGTATAGACACTAACGTCATGTCATGTGGAGTAAATTAATTTGAGAGGTCTGTTTGTAATTACAAATTAAGCGTTTTTCATTAAAAGAATGTGAAAATTTAATGTAAAAACAATTTTATTGATTTTCCATTTGTGGTTTTAATTAATTTGCCACCAAATCAGGATCTGATGTAGGGGTTCCCGAGAAGTAGAATGAAACCTCATAAGGACAGTGACGTGTATCTACGGTTTTATTATGCGGGCAAAGCCGCAGGCAACATCTAGTTATTAAAGCTACGTCGTTAAACAGAACGTGCCATAATTCTGGTGCAAAATAATGTAATAAATAATAATTATGCCAGAGGAAAGGTCCCGCGTAATGCCTACGCTCAAACGTTAACAAAATACAAATAACCATAACGAGGATAAGCACATTTAATAAGAGATCACGAAACAATTTTCACAGAAGGATTTAATTTTAACACCGTCATTTTGCAGCGGTTATGTTCGCACGAGCGTATTTCAAAGCTCGATGTAAGAACCATTCGTCATATCATCAATATTTTATGCATTAAATGTTACACTGTTTATTTGTTGTGAAGGCTGTGTTAAGTAAACGGCTAGCAATGAATTGGTCAGAAGCACTATTCTTGATACTATCATAGACTCGTTAACGGTCTATTGATGGAAGATAAACGCAATGGGTAGGTGGAGTTCGGTTCTATGAAAGTTTATAGAAACCTCTCAAAATATTGTGCTTCTGTATACCATAAAATAACATTAAATAAAACCGTCAAACAGAAAATAAATACATCAATTAACAAACGAGTATTATATCCGATAATTACGTTGTAATTTTGTTGCAAAATAATTAATTTATTTGATTTATTTTCTGCCGTCGACATCCTGTAATTTATTTCTTGTAAACTTTTGTTTATTTGTTGTTATGAACCTGTGAGAAATAATAATTGTATATAAATGTAAACTTTATTGACGAATATAAAGGCATATGATCTAGTATGTAAAACTGAATATTTAAGAGTCCAATTAATCCCGAAGAATTTCTTAAATAGCTTATAGTATAATAAATTATATAGAATACTATTCAGGCAGTTTGAATGCATCTTTCGCAATTGATTCACATGATTGTTTTCTAACTTTATATTCCATTGAATTTGAGAATATTTATTTTTAAGACATTATCAAATCAGAGCCATTTATTTTATTATTTTCTAATAAGTATGAATAAAATCAGAGCAGATAAAATTAAAATCAAGTAATATTAGCTGTTTAAAAATATGCCTTAAATCATTGTTACGAAGTTTCAACCATGCTTACAGAGATCTAAAGTATGCTAGATTTGAAATTATATTATAAAAAGTATTATACTTTTTTGGTGGCATACATTTTTAAAATCTCATGTACATTTTAATTACTTAACATTTTTACGCTTATGCCAAAAAATATATTTTGTTATAGTGCTACTGCAATATAGAGCAAAATATTTTTTATAGTTTCGGATCGGATAAAAATGTTATTAAACTGTTGAGGGTACTTAAGTGTCCATTATTACCCTCCTTAGTCATAGGACTTATTAATAAAAGGTAAAAAATAAGCACTTTATATAGTTACTTATAATATACTTTTTAATTACGTCTTTGCAGCTTGCATCTAAACAGGTGAAATGGGCAATAAAAATATCATTATTTCACATTCCAGATCTCGAACAGCTGTTGGCAATATACATATATTTATTTTGTAATAAATTAATATTAAAACTAAATAATATTATATAATATTTTTACAATACTCAGTTATAGCTTCTCTGTAATTTTATTTATAAGACAAACCTATTTAAGCTGTAAATATTAATGTAGAAGAGAAATAATTCTTTTGTAACACCCAGATTCTGAAATTAATATTTAAACATTTTTGAATATTTCTGAACATTTGTATGTCAAGATTATTATCATAAATATAATTTATAGCGTCTTATTCATTGATGTACAAAGTCGATAGACAACTTCATATAAAGTTTAAAGTTATAAATCATGCTAACTAGATATGGCCAATGTGATTTAAAATTGATAAATATTAAGCGATTGAGAAATGTTTTTAAGATTGTAAAATACATTTGATTACATTCATATTGAACTCTTTTAAATACAAATTCATCATATGTATCTTTCAGATTATTTAAAGTTATAGTAGTTTTTTGTACCGAATAACTCTGTCCAAATCATATGAAAATTGACATAAGTCGTTTCGTCACTAAGCTGTTACTTTGTAATTTCACTCTATAGTGTGAAAAAACTACAGTTATGTTTGAATTATGACTACAATTTAGATCATACATTTCTGAATTTTCAAATAAACAATAACAAGGTAACTTCATTTTTAATTTAGATCCTAAGCGCTTAAATTTGTAATCTTCTATATATATAAAAATGGATTGCTGTTCCTTAGTCTCGCTAAAACTCGAGAACAGCTGAACGGATTTATCTTATCTTAGTCTTGAAATGTTCGTGGACGTTCAGGGAAGGTATAAAAGCTGAAAAAAATTGATTCATTACTGGGAAAACCATAAAAACAGCCCTTTTCTAATTCCCATACAAACGTTTTTTTTGACATTAGATTTGACAACTAACTAATATGTCAATCATTCTGTCGCACTTCAAAACACGGAGATTTATGGCTTACAGATAAATTCCAAAAATATATATAAAAAAACGTAGTAGATATTTCTTGATTATAGGGCGATACAAAGTGCGCCAGGTCTTCTAGTAAATAATAATAATATAGAGAGTATTAGTAAGTATAATCGTGTATAACGTTTAATTTAAAATATATAAAAAAATATATTATCACGCATTTTTCCTACTACTATTTCCATACATACATTAGATACATTTTACAAATCAATCTACTATTTAAGCCAAGTCTTAGAAACGATGTATTATCTTATAGTAAATAGTGCAGGAAACGAAACAGGGCCAGTGCACTGCATTAGCGGTATTCAGTGTTTAAACACTGCTTTGAAGTGCCGATAGCCTTGCTTGTTTAACTTTGGTGCAAACAATAGAGCCATGTTCTCAACACCTCACCTTTTTAACGTCTTCAGCGGTCTATCTGCACATAATCATTTGTTCCTGTATTGTTTAAGACATTCTAATGTTTGAAGGTCCGTGTTTATACTTGTTTTGTTTGCTACTTTATGTCGCGATATGTTAAAATTTGTTAATAAGTATATTATTTTAGAATTACTTTTAGAAAAGAAAGGATTATCATGAGTGCTTAAATAACACTTAAAATTTTTACTAGTTATTTATTTTCACTTTTTTTTTTCTACACATATTGACAAGAACCCTGCTTTGGGAATTTTTGCTCCGGGTTTTTAGCGTCAAAGATAAATAATATTAATAGTAAAACTGAAAGAGAATATTGGATATAATTGATAACTAGATTTTCATCATCAGTAGCGATACTGTTTAGGCTAAGTCGATGCAGGAACTCTTGAAATAAGCCACATGAACCATCTCTCATAGACGTCCACTGACCCAATCACGGCGAGATGGTTTACGTTGTTGGATAATTAAAAAGTTCCGTTAACTAAAAATAGAAACACGAACGCTGACTGCAATATTAGAATATGAAACACTCCATCATACATACTCAAATAAACAAACCAATATTTAATACATGGCCTACATATTCTTATACTCGTATCTGGTGTTATTCACCTGCAACGAATAACAAATCACTACTTTTTAGAAGTAACAGTTTGAAATATTGCTATCAGTATCGAGAGTCCATAGAAGAGGCTAGCCCGAAAATACATTACAATCATATTGTTATGTTTAAAGTTATATAAGTAGATTAATTTATATTTTTAGTTCATAAACCTCAACGTCAACCTGCATCGCACATAGGACTCAAGGTTATTAACCCATTCGCTTTATGGTTACGGTCTGATACCAATTCCGTTGGACTTCGCTCTTCCATTCGTATTTTAGTCATTTGCAAGCGCCGTGGGAATTATTCGTTATGCTAAAAACGTTATTCAATATAATGAACAATAGGCAGTGTTTCAGTAATACACAGTGCTAATGGTTTAAATAAATTTGCTTTATTTACTCACTAGCCCGCTTTCGTTTAAACATACATCATTCATTTAGGTACTGTTTTATTTGCATTTAGGTTTAAAGGTACATGTATGTTGATTATCATCGCTGTGGCCTGCTTTTCTGGTGTGTAATGAGCTACAAGAGGTGTGCTCACTTCAATATATTCAAGAAAGTTGCGATCAAACACGTAAAAGGTCAACAGATCCGCGTAGACTATCAATTCTTAAGAGTAATTGTAGTTTATTCATATTATTGCAGACCCCGAGTATTTTAAGACCAAACAATTCGGTGTAAGGAATAAGTGCTCATGTTAAAACCATTTTATAAACATCTTAATCGTAATTTATTATTTTGCTTCAATTTTTATAGGTATTTTGGGTCTTTCATTAATAAAATTTACAGTTTTTTCCCGTACATAACACAAGGGAAAGGTACAAATATTCGTATATAAAAAGTAGACCCTCGGTCACACAGTCAATACAACGGTAGCTTACATTTGTACGGTTGTTAAAACCAAGTACGGTGTAAAATAAATAGCTGTCCTGATATATAGAAGTCGTCTCACCAAATCAGGATAAAGGTATGAGTAGTGATTTATTTCTTCTGAAGACATCCTGAAGCTCCCATTCGCGTGTTCGTAATAAACAAAATGGTTTCAGTTTATAAGAAATGACTATTAATTGTAATCTGATTTTTAAGAACGATTTGCGGTACAAAATTATTAGGAATGTCGTTCTTTTATCTTCGTATGATTCATAAAAATTCTTAGAAATTGATTTGTGTTGTGATATATTTTTATATTTCTGTTATAACAAGTTTAATAAAAGTCCGTAAAAGTGATTGAGTCGAGTGATAACGTAAAAGCCGCCATATGGTCAGGAATAAACTATATTACTTGTAATTTTATACCGTAATTAAAGTTTCAAAACACGTCAATAAGGATTCCAAAATATATAAATAAATAATAATCAGCTTCAAACAGAATATCTAATGTTCATTCAATAGGTCTTTATTTACAAAGTCGACCTTAGTTATAAAACGATCATAAATATTATCAACCGGTATAAAGCTGAGCATTGCTCAGTTCAAATAGAATTCATTGAATCCTGTAGATAACATAAACTTTGTTTGTATAGGTATGAAGACGCACTGAGCTTAAAAGCTTTACATTATGTAAATGTAAGAGATTACAATGTTGAATTCAAGCGATAGATAAAGAAAATATGCACGTTAAGCATACATTCCAATTCTTCACACGAGATGCATTCAAGAAAACTTTGAGTGACGTGAGCGATAATGTAAATGTAAGTAGCCTTATAATTTTATATGTACATTCTGTTGGTTTTCGAATTCTATCTAACGAAGTGTCCATTACTCGGATATTCTAATGGCATTGTAGCATTGACTTCTGTGACGTTGAGCGGAAAATCAACATCTAGCAGTCAGTATATTTGATTAGCATAAACTTGTTATTTCAATTATGATTTTGTTTTCACAACGAATCCAATTAAAACAATTAGAACCCAACACTATTGTAACCTCATAACATATATATGTTTTAAGTTTTTTTCTCATTCCTGAAATATTCCATTAAATTTAATAACATTATAAATATTATCAATAACAATTGCAAATAAATATTCTTTAAGAACCAGAGATAAATTGATGTTTGGAACATTTCAATAGTCATTTAAACAAACTGCTTTATAAAAGCAATAAAGTAATGGTATGGCTTTGGAGTGGATATATTGAATATATATTAATGTAGGTGGGGCAATGACTCCTAGCTCACGACTAGCTTCAGGGACCGGGTGTCGCCTGTGTGGTCTACAGATCTACATGCGCTAGATAACAGTTTCTATCAAACCATTTACTAATATATTATAGAAGCGCTATTTAAAGTCACAGACCAACTCTCTCAAGCCACCACTTGTCTGTAATATAGGATTAAACTTTAGGGATGAAGATTTGACCTACAAAGCTGCAGGACCTCTTGACCCCAAGCATCGCACTAATGAAATGAGAGCCGTGCATACTAGTGCGAGGCGCTGCAATTTAGAAAAACGTAAAAAAAATATGGATTTTTCGCAAATGGAATTTTATTTTTACCCTCACCTCATTATTAAGGATTTATTTATTCCTAAAAATCGTATTTATTCACATCGATTTTTAGTTTTGCCTCTGAAATGGTAAAGGACCGTTGTGGTTTTGTGAATATGTGAAAAAAAATTATAGCTCATTTTTTTTTTCAATTTTAAATCTTGTTTAAAAGAAAAACTCTGATTTCCTGTAATATAATGGCTAAAGAATTAATTCAAGCTTCCCGTCTAATGGGCGCGAGGCATGTAATAAGTAGATAACGACTTGAAGAGTACTTTGGCTTGGCGAAGGATCGAAATAAAGCCTCCGTGATCTCCCCAATATTGGATTTAAAATATCACATTTAGATTATTAAACAGAAAAAGAGACAAAGCAGTTGTGATGAAAAAATTTAATGTCTTTTTAAAATTGTCTATAGCTTAAACAAATGTGATAAAACCATATGAAAGCGTTCGGTTTGATTTTAATATTTTTAAAGCGAATGCTAAAATATTTTCTGGTTGAACTAAAATTGATACACAAATTTTCAATTCCAATAGAATACTTATCTTTACTCAAGAGAGCACAAGCAATTTTAAGAATCAAATTATTTTTGTTTACGTATATTGAAAAATGCAAATACTTAAAAATTATTCCTAAAGGTAAAGAATAACTTATAATTAAGAACCCAGAGAGAAATTAAGTTTAAAGTCAAACTTAGAGATAAAGATTCATTTGCTCAGTGAATAACCGCTGATTTCGACACAGTTACTGTAAAATGTAAGTTGTAATCATGAAAAGGAAATCCCTTACATTTTATAAAATATTATGAACTGTTTGATGTTAAATGTTCAAGTAAAAAGAAAAAAGCTTGATTATAGTATTTTTTAGCGAAAGAGAAGCTCAAAGAGAACGCTTTTAGCGTCGAAATGTAAGGTTAGTGGCAGTCTAGTTATCGCTATTCCTTATCGAAAAGAAAAAGAGGTTTTTTTTCTTCTTGTCAAGAGCTGTCGATACGAAAGGCCCATTGTTCCTTCTTGGACGCACGCATAAAGGAACTGTGTAAGGCAACACGCTTTCACGCCACCTTTAATCGAGATCAAATTCAATGCAAACCAACGGAGTATTATTGAAATCAGGCATTATTATTTTTCTCACCCCTTCCACGGTTAAAATCGCGTCGCATAATTTTACGATTAAGTGTAATTTGATCCTAGGTTTAATGTTTTTTTCATAAAATGGTTAAACGCTTAACGGTCGCAATGTATTTCACATGCAAGAATATAATTTTATGCGTGCTATAAATTTTGTGGTCATAAAATTAAATGAATAATATTTATAAAATTAATTTACACGCAAAACAGTAAAATTTATACGAAATATTTGACGGATTCACTGTATGTAGTAAAAAATTCGACGAAAAAAATATAATTAAAATTTATCGTCTAACATAATAGAGAAATAACAAAATATAAAAAGTATAAGAAATGCTGGTTCACTCTTTAATAAATAATATTTTGTGGATGTCTTATCTATAATTTGATTCTCTCGTCAAAATTGTTATACATTTGAAGTTCATAATTCATACACGAAAAATACTCATTTGTTTAACAAGAGAACTTGTTCCAAGTATCATTCATTGTATAAAGAGAAAGCGGTCAAATGTCAAGGAGATAATTGTTTGAGCAGGAAATTAAAAGCATTACGTAACTGGGACAATCCGCCTCAGTTTATGACAATTGACGTTTGGTTGACATGACTTCCAGCTTTACGTGGTTCTAATAGAGACAGCTTTTAAAAGTACAGAGGGAACAGGCTTTTATGTTTTCGGTTCGTGAATTTAAGTTTCTTAATTAAGTTTTTTTTTTTCTGTTTTTCTTTTGTATTATAATCAATTGTTGAGAGGTTTGCTTCCAAAAATAACTTCAATACGCTTGTTGTATTAATTTTTACAAAGTTTAAGATACATATATATAATGGACTTTATTTAAATAATGTATGATATTATCGAATATGTAATACAAGTGATAAAACAATAAAGACAAACAGATATTACAGCAATCTTTAATACCATATACACGTTCACAATCAAGATGTTTATTTGTTAATAGCGGAAGTTTTACTATGGGTCTAAAGGTGAGGCTAGCATTTAACGTGCTAGATTGCTATTCATTGCATAATGCACGTATGAATTATTTATATTACAGTTTAGTATACCATTAATTTTATTTTATTGATATCATTTAACAAATTGTTATGATCATTTAAACATTGCGCTTTCCATATACTTGACTAGTGGTTTCATTTGTCGTTTGAGTATTTGACAGTCAAGATTTAAGATGTAATGATAAAGTTGAATTTATTTTAATGAATAATAAAAATAAAAATTTATAATTTCAGTGTATTCTTATCATATTTCGAAATACTTTTCAAAGGACAACTGGTTAGTCTTTTCAAGGTAATTAAAAAGAAATGTGCATTTCATTTTACACTTACTAGACAGTGATTACAGAGTTTGTCTGTCTGTTAGTTGTGTGTAGCACGTGACTATGAGTCATGACGTGGGTTGGACGCCCGCGCACAGAGGTTTTCAAACAATTACTATATATAATGCTTTCATTGCGGTTTCCCACGATTGTTTTGATTTCCAAATCGACCGTACATTTATTGCTGGTCGCTTCCTCGACTTTGTCCTGGATTTTAATGTTATACCGGAAAAATGGTAATACATTTTAATCCCAAAATGTTCATACATTATCATCAGTCACGTAAGTTATAATAATGGGAGTCATATAACTTTTCTTGACATAACAAGTGACAAATATCCACTTCTCTCAGCACTTGTTTGACTAAAAATTTCTTAACAATTGTTATAATAACACCCACGCCTTATTTAAAAATAATAAGTGATTAAAAGTTATGTTCGCCCTTCTTTATTGTATGTTTATTAATACAGAATCTTTTTGTCAAAAAAACATGAGAGAAATTCTATTTAAATAAAGTACTTAAAAACTTTAAACCACTCTCTGTAGTCGTAATATGTTTACTATAATTAATTTTTTAAAGTTTTCCATAACCTAAACTACAAGCTAGAAATGAGGTCTAGAATAAAAAAGGTTTTACTGAAATATAATACAACAAAGGAAATATAAGAACTATATGGATAATATACGAGGCAGAAAGAATTTTTCTCTCAATGTCTAAGATTATGTGAATTTGGTTGAAATAACATTGCGGGGATAAGAAAACATTATATGTTTCAAGACATTTGAGCCGTCGTGGTGAGACCTTCGCTTTCTTGATAAGACGTCCATGAGACATTTCATTATTCTTGAGAACGTTTAGAACTTCTGCAGAAAACCGTTCTATAATTTGAAGTGGTTTTATTATTATTCCGTTTGTCTTCAAGCTAAATATTTCAAATGTTATAAAATTTATTTAAATTGTAGTGAATAAATTAAGTGACTCCGGGTCTTAAGGCATTCGTTTCTTACGCAGAAAGCTGTAAGGATTTAAGGCTTTCACCAACAGCCTTTTTTGGAAAGACTTCTCAAAGTACAATAACGCATATGTAATTTGAGGAACAAAATCTTTTATGCATAAATGTACAAAATATTTTGTATTATAATAATTTTAGCTTACTGGATAAGACTAAAAATATAGCTATTGTCAAACTATCGTAAATATAATAGTGAGTTGCAAAATACAAGTATACAGAAAATGAACAAAACTTTTCTTTTCATAATACGGAAAAATAAAAACGGTAGAGAAGTTTTACTAGAACAAATGATGAACCTTTATAGCAGAAAAGATTAGGGAGGCCCGCGATTACTATGAAAGATATTAAATTACCATAAATCAAGGCACGTTATGGAGCCGAGTAACGTGACTTAGCCATAGCCGCACAAGGCCGATGGTAACATTTGGCGGAGTTACTATTATAACAAGGTCATCTCTATAACGTTGCTACGAGGAAACTGGATTTTGATCTTTAAATTAGAATATCCAGAACGCAATTATTAATAAATGATGTTGATTGAAAATGTTAATTCCATTGAATTATCTTATTAAGTTTTTCGAAAGTTTCTCATGATATGAATAGATATTAAACGTCAGCAGTGATTTATATATAATCAGTATTATCGTGGAGTGAAGCAATAAATTACACAGCTCGCCATATAATGCCATGAAAATTCGTCTCTACCAGATTCCAATGTAAATCATACAGCCTTTGGGACTCTTGGCCTTTCCCTATGCAAATTGCAGGTTTTAATTGAATTTAATATATTGCTGTTATAGAATATTATTTGTATCTTATTTTATATTAACAAAGCGATAGTTTTAAACTCTTAAAAATTTCATTATGTATATTTTTTACATACAAAAATTATAATCCATTAAAACATATAATCTTAAGCTGTTGAAATACTTTCTTTATTCAATGTACATAACGATCATATTGTTTACGGTTAAGAGAAAAGTTATGATAGAATGGAATAGTATGAAGTTAAGGCCTTAAGCTATGGAATACGTATCCATAAATTTCAGCATTGCCCCTAAGTTGGACATATGGTATGAGAAATGGGAGCGGCTACTATAATAATAACCTGTATATATATTTCATATATACGATTTTATTGTTTGTTTGTATATCGGTCGGTTGATTGTTGAAATAATCAAGGAATAAGGTAGCATTACAGACGGTTAACTACTTGCTACTTGACAATAGAACCATTACTCATCCACTCTTAACGAACCCTATTTATATACACTTTGTTATAATGATTTATTAATGTAACTTTAAAATTATATACATCTATAAATTAATATTTCAACTAATGATTCGACGAAACTTCTCTTAATAATTTAATAAAGCAAACATATATTTTTGTATTTTTTAACTTAATTATTCCATTTATCTCTAGATTTTAATGAAAATAATCATCTAGTATGTTAAAATATATATTTCGGTTTCCATGGCATGAAGTCACGTTCATGGTTGCTACGTACGGAACCATTCCACCATGTTTACTTTGCAGCAAATATAAATAAGCTGATGTTGTGTTTAGTATTTAATTACGCTGGCGTGTTATGTTAAAGGATATACAATATACATATATAAGCATAGCTGTATGGTCTTATAGTTGAAGCTATATGAAAGCTTCGTCAAATGTTAAGATAATATGGGTCGAGAAGCCTTTTAGTGGTCGACCTCGACGAATTGACTGATTTAATGTCAGAGTTATTTAAGTTATATTCCCTTACGTTTGTTCTCCGATTGTATTAAGAAGATTATCGGTCATATAAAAATGTTTCGTTTGCAAAACAACGGAAAAGTCAGTTGATTATTAAAGTTTACTGTAGTGTACGCGGTATATCTGAATTGAATCAATTCTCATGTACAATTCATAAGTAAGATAACCATTCAACATTATACCATAGACGTGAATACTTAAAGAACTAACAAAGGAGTTAAAAATATACATGACCTCTGTTTTCTTTGAAACGGAAGTTAAAATGGAGGCGGCAACCTCATGTCCTGTCCGCTAAGTACATTTATTGTCTAGTCTAGATAATAGTTATAAAGCAAATTATAAAGACCTTGGTCTAATTGATAACTATGTGGAGAATACGCCTTAAGACGTACTTATGTGTCTAAATCTTGTTGACATTGGTTATGGAAATTAATGTTAATCATATATATTTGGTTATATTTATATGTTTCATTGACCGGACACATTTGTTTAACCTTCTCAACAGTGCTCAAGGCTCACAATTAACCCAATTTTAGAAGCACTAATTTGTAATTCTTGATACGGAATACTGCTTCGAAGTTACACTTTGAAGTTGCGTAAACATTTTTGGTGTAGATGATACTTCAAACTTTTTAGGTAGAATTTTACCTAAAGGGATAAATTTGTGACGAACAAAGTTCATAAAATTTCAGCATCGCCAATTTTTGATGTAATTAATTTAACTTGAATTTCTTATTAGTAAAGCTGTTGAGTATATTGTTTAAGTAGTAGTACTACGAAATTATGAAAAATAGAAAAAAAATACATATATAATTTTAGTCACATCAAACCAAAATACTTTATTTTATTTGTATATAAAAGATATAAAACAGTCTCTCTGTTTTTTATGATTTAGGATGTAAGATAGCTGTGAATATATTGAAATCCTATAAAAATAATTTATATATTTGTTATAAATATGTATGGAAGGGACGAATGTCGTATAAAGTAACATAATATTGTGACGTCATATCGAATTTATAGAGATTCCCTATCATACTGAGCTGAATAAATTATGATGTTCTGTCTGTTTACTATTTAACTTTTTTATTTTTATGAAGCCAGTCGCTTCCTCGGTGCCCTTTGTGTTGCCGCTCTCGTGACCAACTCCGATTTATATTTTAGATAAGCCAGTGATATTATTTACACGTTCAATAGCCATCCGTTGAGAGAATTAAAATCAAGACGGAAATAAATACTTTGCATAGCTTTCCAGATAGGGAATTTTTTTGTTTTATTTTATGCTTATACTTATTATTTTATATAAGTCATTAAAATAGAGATTTAATAAATAAAGTTCGATAATTTTTTCATGTTTCTACATACAAATAGTTTTACGATATTATAATTTATAAATTAAATGATGTCATATGGTTTTAATAGCGGTAATTAATAGAGTATTTAGAGATGGCATCGATCTAAGAGCTTTCTAAACGGCAAAGAAGCAACCGGGAGCAATTTGTTTTGCAATGGGGTCGTTGTTCCCCATCGACATAAATGAAGGGTCAGTAGATAAACCTTAATTAAACCAGTGGATTCGTTATCTCCTAAAACTTTGTCTATAAAGAGGAAAGACTTAGAAGTTATAATATTTTGAAGTTTACTCTAAAACAAATTTGTTTTAAAGGCTAAATGTTGGCTATTTAAAAAGCATATTAAATAATTGTACTTAACGGATTTCGATGACTTACCTGTAACAAAAATAACAATTTCATGTTATTAAGAAATATTCTTAATATTAAACTTAAATATTAAAATTATATAAAAAAAGTCACAATTTGACTTACGAACGCAAATATTGGTATGATTTGTTGATAAAGTAAAAATAGTGTGTTTGGTTCGTAAAAACTTTTTCACTCCATCCAATTGTTTTAGAGGCGAAAACAAAGTAGAATGGAAAGCAAAAACCTAGGGCAATTTTATATCCCCGAATTCCTACATCTGGACCATATACTTTTATGTTATAAAGAAAAAAATAACACTAATCCTAGGTACATAAAGCTGTTTAAAAAAATTCTGTTAATTTTAATAAATATTCAATTGTAATTTTTAAAAACATGAGTAAGCATAATTTTCTTTTCTATAAATCATATCAGGTTTCAAGAGTATAGTTTTCTTATCAAGAAAACTTTAATTAGGAAAGAATAAGGTCAATTGGAGATAATTGTCTAGGAGCAGCGGTTGGTATCGAAAATACAATGGACAATGAAAGACGTAAATTTAATCATCGATCAACGAACTGTTGTAACTCCGCTCAGCATAGATATCGAAAATTGGTTTGTTATATATATTATAGAAAAAAATATATACTGAATAGACTAATTAAAATTGAGGGTCAGATATATGGCATCGGTGATACACGCACTTGAAGTTCTGAATCACAGATGTTCATTGCATGTTGCAGGCAGATGCTTGCGAATTTGTAAATTGATACCCACTAGACAGATTTCAATTAACACTTTTTATATTTATAATATGCATATTGTTGTGTTATTATTATTCTTATTCCTCAATATTGGAATGGTTAATATGTATTTGTATATATAAATAGATTCATGTTTTAGTCTACAGTCTAGACTTAAAAAACACAAGCCATCACGGATATAGAAATATTTTTAATAAAAAAAATGATTAAGCCGCGTAAATAATTTATTAACAGTGGGGAGTATAAAGCATCTGGCGTACATCACAAAGCTTTCCCAAAATGATAAGCGTGATAATTCGAATGGGCATTAATGCACAATATTAAATAAAATTAGTCATTATAGTGATATTAAGAAGAAAGAGTGGGGTCGTTCCGTAATGATTATTATATGGAAACAGGTCTTTTGAGGCGATTAGAGGCGGCACGTGTTCAAAGAACAACACGTTCAGTTTGAACCGATTTAATTGCATTCGGACGGGAGACAAGTTATTCAGCTACAAAGGGCTTGATTTATTTTTCCATTTAAATATTCAAAAGATGTAATTATCCTAAAAATAATAATTTGATTTCGTATATAATTTACTATACATAGTAAGCATAGTCTTTTAAATATCTCATTACTTTTATTAGTTAGTAAAACTAATATAAATATTGAATACTTTTTCGTTGACATTTATTTATAGCTCTTTAATGTTTTGGATGATTGGCTGCATTAAAAAGTCTTAATATGCCCATTATTTGAATTTCGTTACTTCTTAAATTGTTGGTCAATAAAAGGAATCGGATGTCAACTTCATTTACCCACATGCCCAGTCATCGTGAACGAATGATAATGTGTCGATGTACTCGGAATTAAAGTATCCTTAATTTAATCGTTTAATGTTTGTAAATGTATCATTAATTTATAATATAACGAAATAAACAGTTTATTGGGCCATTTGAATTAATTATAGTGTTTTTTAATGTGATTATCTAAGAGCAGATACCGGACGCGTGCTGTACCAACTGTTGTTATAAAAACTGTATACAAATGACGCGCCGGCCGATGCACCTATTCATGCACATATTTTATCAAAGGCAAATAATAGCGGTTTTTTTATGTCGAACAATACTCTTTCAGCCACATGGCGTTTTTATTTGAAATTGTTTCGATTCTATTGATTCAGATAAATGCGGTATTACTTATGAAATTCAGTAGTATTGACAAATAGAAAACCTTTGTTGAGGTTAAAAATAACTTATATACTGCAATAAAATCTTTAAGAGCCCAATGTAAATGTTTAGAGCGATTCTGTTCCAATTTCGGCTCGCAACAAAGAGAACCAATAAACTCTGTAGTTAGGAATGAATGAATTGATAAGATTTATCAATCAATAATTGTTGCCCTACTGACATATTTTCATTAAATATCAATTTTAATTTGTTTTTATCGCAAACAAATTACTATCTTTCATATAATAATAATATCGCTTATATGCGTCATATGGTGTTTTTGGGTGTGAGTAGCCAGTATGAATGAACCCTAGTCGAAGCGGTATGTGGTATATTATTTTATTAAAAATATGTTCCATCTGTCAATATTTATTACATAAAATGATGTTCAAATTACGATAATAAACATCGCTTTTGAAATTATTTATTTGATGAATTGTTATTTCCGTTCCGTAATTGAGATCCAAGAGAGAGGTCAGTCAATCTAGTTTGTCTAAGCACTAGATTTTATCAACTTTAAATAAAGTGAGTTATAAATTGAATATGACGTCGATCATGCTTGTCATATTATAGGAAAAAGTAAGCGGAGTTTTTAGCTTCAAAATACAATATTCAAGTCTTAAAACATATTTTAGCCCATGGCATCAAATCTTCGTGTCACGATAATATCGCGACGTGCCCCTCAAATCTTAAACGCGTATTTATTTTCCGCTTGGTTACCCTTTGGAGCTTATATTTGATAACGTTTTTGACTTTTAGATTCACTTTATAACATATTTACATTGCAAAATAATACATCACATGCCGTTATTAGCAGTTAAATCTTATAATGAGTTAAGTTTTATATATACGAGGAAAATAAGATATAATAATAAAGATCGGAATGTCGTTACTTCAGTGTCTGTGATGGTAACAAATTAAAGTAAAATAGACTTGATTTATATCATCCCGTGTGACATTCGGATTCATTGCTAAGGAAACGAGGAAGAATGATTAGTGCGTACTACAGTACTGCTATATTTATTCTAGGATTCGCGAGTTCAAAGACCGTGCTGAGACAGCTATATACATGGCAGTTGGCCAGCGCGGAATGACATTTGATACCTGAGCGGGTTATTGTGCTAAGTACAAACCTTTTCCTTCATAGAGAACGATAAATAACTTCATGTAAGTTATAAATCTAATTTCTTTGGCACTTGTTTAAGTACGAAATGTAACACTATATTTTCTTTATGTACCTCTAGACCGCGTACTCAAGTTATAAACCAAAATCATTTTTATAAATCTGATGTGATTTAAAAATCGTATATGTAATTAAAGTAGTAATACCTGTATGTATAACAGATTGAAAATTAAAACCATTTTTTTTAGTACGAACTAGTAATAAAAATCCCTTTTAATCTTATACAAATAAAAGTAATTGATGCAGTAGTTTCTCGGGGTAATAAAACTGAGACGTTTGAGTTTCACGCCACCGGTATAGTCATAGTCGTTACTCTGAATGGAAATTATCTGTTTGAAGATGGATCGTATATCACAAAAGTTGTCATATAAATGGTACATAAAAATCTATATGTATCCTTTTATCAGAAGCCTCCCAAACAAATGAATTATACTATATAGTTATAATTGTATAATGGGCTGGTGGAATTTCTTACTAGTAAGGTAGCTTAAATTGTCTATTGTAGACGATGTCTAATTTGTTTAGATGTCTTAAGCGCCTCAAGCGTTTCTGGCATCTGGACGTGCTTTTCTCTTACATTGATGTAGCAAAACTAGAAGAGAATATTATATATAGTTTTTAAATAATATGTATATACGAATCAAGTTAATATAGTTTTATCTCACGCTTGTAGAATGCCTCTAGGAGTTTTGAAATTATAATTGTTATAGGAGACGGATGGATGTCAAAATGTTTTATAAATATCAATTAAACTATGTATATACCGTAGATAATAACCCATAGGATTTTCGGTTTTAATGATAACCATAATAAAGTTAAGCATTGTTTCAAATCCTACTTATATTATACATGCGAAAACTACTGCAGAACAGATTTTAATATAATTTTAAAGAAATGTAGTTTAGACATCAGAGTAAGATGTGGGTCATATTTTATCCTCGAATTAGTTCCCGCGGGATGAGGAACTAACAGTTATATTGTGTATTAGGTCACGTGACACAGATACTTACTGGTTATCATGTCTTTATATTCGTTTTTAGTTTATACACTTTTCTCTCAGTCTAATATAATCGCGCGGTCAAAGTCGCGGGCTAAAACTAGTATTAATATATGGAGAAACGAATTGAGTTTTGCAATTGTAAAGTTTAAATGATAAAGTCATTTATCTTATTTATGAGCTAATTCTTTGATGCCGGTATCTGGTTTAAAAAACTCTCGAGACATTCCGAGATAATACAATCTTCATACAAGAACCAAAAACGTATTGAAGTTGTTATCTTTAAACACACGCGTTGTAGCGTCGGCATGAGTATGAAATTACCGCCTATTTTACGAATTACATATAATTTCATAGATCCGGTATACTACAATTATTCTTCTTACATAAAAACCCAAACTTAATACGGATGTATGCTTATGTATTAGTAATTACTAATTATGTTTGATTATGTTATTCCTTCATATAACACCTACTTGAAGTAACTTTTAAAATAATGTAAGATAAACACAATAATAACATTTAGGCTATAATTTCAGTTTGAACTTCGGAGATCCCGGGTGAACACGTCGTAAGAAATATATTGAGCATTAGTAATGTGACACTGATTATAGATGGCGCTGTCAGTTGGTTATCCTGTAATTAAGTACATATTCTATGTATCCAACTGGGAAATACACGCAGACGGGGTCGCGGGCAAAAATAGTGGGAATATAATTGCACTTAAGAACTATACGTACTGTGTTGAACGTGTTGTACCTATGTTTTTGTTCGGGAGACATAATTACTGGGTGAAGATGTATTTGTTGTGTTTATATAGTTGAGTTTAAAATAAAATAGTGATGGTTAAAGTGTGTTTCACTTCACTTTACACCCGACACGTGTAATGAGTACCTCAGAGAACGTCAGTTGACTATTTTCGTTAAGGGTGACGGGAAACGTCGTCAGGCCATTGTATATTTACGGAGAAATCGGGGTGGAAGTTTTTTAATGATTTACAAAAAAAACATAAAGACCTCAATTTAATATATATAAAATACTTTCTAATTATCTAACATATGTTTTCTCTGCTAACAAGGCACTTGTCGCTGAACAAAATTCACGAAGATTCTAATCAACGGAGTTTCTAAACTTCTTTATATTCATAATTAATTACTTCTTTAACTTAGGAGAATTTTAGCAATCTTGAATAGTGATACGTGAGTGTATTCCGAGTATTACATTTGAAGTATCAGTCGTGTCCGCATTATTAATAAGAACATGTGAGAACAGGTTTAAAAAGAAGAACAAAACATTGGTAACAGTAAACAGTAGTATACAAAGTGTAGGAAGTTGAATGAATGCACCAGCGATCGCCCACACATATAACTGTGAGCACCAAAATGTGACACCGATGTTACGAAACAAATAAACAAACTACTTTTTTATGCACACCTATTAAGAAATAATTCAAAAGTATTCAATGTTACGATACCTAAGTCAATGAAACAGTATAAAAATATGATTAATTAAAAAGGTTAAAATTATAAGCATTTTATAACTTCGTATGAAGAATAATACTAATTCATTCATTGATAGTTGCATGAACATTTTAAAATCCTTTATATAGCATCTAAATAATGTATGTATGTGGAATAAACAAAATAGATTCACGTGTTAATTGTTTCAACTATATTGTTTATTACAATAAATGGTATTTGTAATAAGATTTACGGATTAAGGATATAGTTATTCGATATATAAATGTATGATGAGAGAAAACGTGGCTGAAGATTGTCGGGTAGGTGATTAGGGCCGCGCATATATCATATTGATGATGGTTAGTATAACTAATAGATAGAACGGTAGATTCATCCAATATATCGGCCGGAGCCAATCGGTGACAGCCATGTTCAAGCAGGTAAAGCTGTGATATGTTACGTAATACATTGTTTAATAAGATTTTATAGTATAAACTGGCTTTCTGCCCGCAACTTCGTTCGCGTGGAGTTCGGTTATATCGCGTTTCCAAGAGAACCTTTCAAAAGTCTGGGATAAAACCTATCCTATGTTCTTTCTCAAGGTCAACTCTATCTCTGTACCAAATTTCATTAAAACCAGTTCAGTGGTTTAGGCGTGAAAGCGTAACAGACAGACAGACAGACAGACTGAGGTACTTTCGCATTTATAATATTAGTAGGGATAAATATATCTTAGAAATGTATATAAAATTAAAAGCAAAGTCTTAAAAGTGTCGTTAATAACAAAATCTTTATGAGTATTACATTCATTTTTTTAAATTACGACATCAAACAAGACATAACATTTAGCATCAGCAGCGAACATTTTTTATTGTACTTTTAAGCATTATAAAATGACGCATATCCTTTTTTTGAATTCAGGTTTATGCCTCGTTAGCTACGTGACTCGTATAAAGAATCGTACGAATCAGTTGTTAAAACGAAAGCCCTACCCTTTAGGAGCATTTAATTGTTTTGACACATTTAAATGCCTAATGAAAGTGTTTTAGGGGCGAAAATGAAAGTGGTATTTGTATTTAGTGTGCTAATAATTTGTGATTTAAAAAAAATATTTCCACAATCGAGTGTATGACTGTAATTATCTTATCACTGTACATAAATACGTTGAATTTGATAACATATCTTTCTGGTTAGCTACAATATATATCAACTTCTTGGTGCGTGCCATTGTGAATAAAAAAAAAAAGTTTTCAATCGACCACGTCTGGCTATTGACTTTACCGCAGCAGAGTCGACGTCCTCTGATTGATATTCTTGTATATTGATTCGAAGACGTACCATGTATAAGCAATAGAATTCCTTTTGTACTTCACTCAATTCTTCAATTTAATGCCTTTTCAATATCATGGGCGGTACTTAGTTATCATCAACTATATTGTCAGTGTTACTTTAATGCTATACTTTAACAATGAGATGCCTGGCCCTTTTGAATGGGATACCGATAGGATATTATTCGCAATTAATAAGGAATGAAATTGTCTGTGTTTGTGAATGTAAAAATTCTTTATTTATATTTAATACTAGAAGACCTGGCGAACTTCGTATCGCCCTATAATCAAGAAATATCTATTATCGTGTTTTGAAGTGCGACAGAATGATTGACATATTAGTTAGTTGTCAAATCTAATGTCAAAAAAAACGTTTGTATGGGAAATAAAAAACTTTTTATGGTTTTCCCAGTAATGAATCAATTTTTTTCAGCTTTTATACCTTCCCTGAACCTCCACGAACATTTCAAGACTAAGATAAGATAAATCCGTTCACCTGTTCTCGAGTTTTAGCGAGACTAAGGAACAGCAATCCATTTTTATATATATAGAAGATATTGGACGTCAAACCAATGCCTTATTTTATTGCGACATAAAACACAGATCGCGGCTTGAAGGCCAAGGTGTCAAGTGTCGGTCTTCACAAAGCATTATATGTAACGCTGACTGAATGTTTGCTTTCACTGTTCGTGTGAATGCTCGAAACTATACACCGACGTCTGTCGAGAGGGATAAACAACTAAGGAATTAGGTCGTAACATACGATAAAATAGTCTTACGAATGATAACTTCATTATTGATATATAGCGCAAGGGACTGGTTGTAACTGGCCCTGGACTTTAATATAATACGATAAATTTTATAGCGTCTAATAATTTCAAGTGTAAACTTATTGATAACCAACGTTTCGATTATTTCACATTACGAGAAGATGACTCAAAAAAAAATCTACGCGAAAATATATATGTATATTATTAAATAACATAATATTATTTTGTCATGCATATATCTTTTAGATTGTGCTGAAATTCACAAAATACACAGTATTTTATATATAAAGTGTAAAAATATGTAAAATCCCCAATGTATGTTCGCAAATAGCGTAAATTCGTGTAGTGAAGTAGTAACACCCCGGGGTTGTTTATATTGGCGGCGCCCACGCCTCGAACGGCCCATTGTACGCGATCAAAACTTATTTCCATAACAATACTCAATACTTGGCTTAGCGCCATCCGGCATTCCCCTACGGTTGCCGCTAGTAATTTTTCAGTTCAAATCCAACTCTTGAAAGGATATTGCATGTCAATTGCATTATAACTCAGAAATTGCTATATTAAAGTGCCCTAAAATTTAAATTAAGAAAAAATTTACAAATTAACTGTATTTTCATTTAAATTTCTTAAGAAGTCAAGGTTTTTAAGGTTACAGCAATAATCGCTTTTTAATTTCTGGGGCAGTATAATTAAAAAATTAATTTGTTTAAGTAAAATGTTCCATTCACTATCATTTAAATGGGATCATTTGGAACTATTAATGACTTGATTGAAACTTGAAATGTTATATCATTATCTGGTAGAGATCTCTTTTAAGAGATAAGTTATCCTTTGTACATGACATTTCTCTTATAATATTCGAATTGTAACTATTTTTTATGTTTGGTACATTAATAAATAAATAAATAAATAAATACTTGTATGTGGATAAGATGTCTAGGTAATAATCACAAAACTTCTCATAAATAATCACTAGGATAATAAATATCTCATGGAAAGCAATTTAAAATGTCTGTATTCAATTAGCGGGTTCGATTTCATCTTAAGATGTATATAATAATATTTTCTTTATGGTGTTCTAGTTTAAAACCACAAAACAATTTCGCCAATTAACTTTACATTTTATATTCTCATTACAATGGAGAATTTCATTGAATCAATCATATTTTTTTTATCCATCCATTAAATTTAATTAAGGACTAATGAGATAAGATAGCGTCAGGTTTATTACATAAAAATCAAGTTTTCGGAGGTCATTCACACGCCGTATCCTTAAAGTAATCCATCATAATGATTTCCTCTGCTCTCGCTACTTGCAGCTAAATTAAGCCTAAGAAACGTACTCTAACGATGGGAGTATTATGAGAGATACAGAGTAACGAGTTACGAAATGAGTAACTAACCTCATTCATAAGAACAGCTTAGAAGTTTATATCTCCTCTTATAGTCGTCAGAGTAATAGCATAGTATTTAAAGAATGAAATAAATACTACATAAATTAACATTATTTTCTTTAATTGCCTCATAGGAGACTTAGAGTATCGGTCAAAAAAAGTTTTTTTATATTATTTAAAAGAAAAGTTAATATTCCATTCAAAATGTCATCGCCGTTATTATTGTTTATTAGGAAAAAAAGATCTAATTTCTTATTAATGATCTAATTTTAATAAGGAGATACAAACTATCTAATCGATCATCATATTTTTTTTTAAATCACTTGAAAAGAGATTTAATTGAAAAGAAAAACATGTAATATCTTCCTTTCTATATATCGTATTACGAAACCCGATGCCTAACAAGATATCAGTTATCACTCGCTGTGTAACTTACGAGTTACGACAAATGATCAACGCCTCTATGCATTTGCGTGCATGGCACATGTTTAATTACACTATCAAAGTTACCCAACACATCGATATATTATTGCGACACTAATATTATGTTCGTTACATTCAATTATTGGGACATTCAATTTCCGGTTTTGAAATTTATAATGATAAGGAGACGTCTACATGCATTTTGGGTGGTATTAAGTTTTCTTATAAAATTAATGACTAGAGACAAGAAGACAGTATAATTTTTCGTCCAGCTTTGAATCGACCAATGTCGGGAGTTACGTATTCCTTTAAAAAGATCACTTAAATTTGTCGAAATTACAGAAAGTTAAATATTGAGATTCGATAAATTCATCCAAAAATGTACGGCTTGAAGTTCTTGTATTGCTTCACGCTAAAACTGAGATTAATAATACTGCCTCGCAACTTGTTTACATAATACAAGTAAAGTTAGATAGTAATTTGTATTTCGTTAAACTATAGTAAGATCGCGTCTCTTTCGGTTCAATGGGCAGTGCGCAGGTGGAAGCTAACGGTCGCTTCACAATGAAGCCGGTTGCCGCAAGGGGACGGGGACATTTGCGAACGTCTTAACGGTCTTTAAGGCATCTTGTGTTACCGTACATATGCTATGCGAACGGTTAAAAACACCAATTATATATAGACCTGACATTATTAGTATGATAAGCCAAATGTCAAGATCACTCGTTAAAGATAGTATGTAATAGTTTTCTTTATATACGGTCAGCTATCTAGAGGCGTTACTAATTCGTGATACTCTGTACAGTTTAAGACGAATACAATAATTTTATTTGCGTTTTTATGATGCTATCAAGTCACGAATATCACATCCATCGCTTTAACCGAGCTGTATTTTTTTTTATATTTCATTTACAACAATGGTTTTTAGTAAAACGTATATTGCAGTGAAAAATTACAGAGATAAGCTAATAATAAAAATTGATTGCTATCGCCTGTCTGCCATAATAAAACGATCATGCGAGTGTTAGACACGAAGTCGACAATAGGGTGGCTCACCCCAGCTATAGGGACTCGTTTTACGTCGTTTAATAATTTTTGTGTAAGCTGCACTGATTGTAAAGCCGCAGCTGCTCCGTCAAAGATTAACAACAATAAACCTCAAATTTTGAATTACTTACCTAGCCGAACTTGTTACTATAACGTTTGATAGGGTTGACGAATGTATTCATGACTAGTTTTTGCCCGCGACTTCGTCCGCGTTAATTTCGTCATGAGTAATATACATATGTATAGCTAACCGGGCGAACTCTATTCCATCTTAAATAACCAGGTATTGATAGGTATTTATTATTTTTTTCCGGTTTCAATCGAACAGAATGATTGACATATTAGTTAGTTGTCAAATCTAATGTCAAAAAAACGTTTGTATGGGAAATAGAAAAGGGCTGTTTATAGTGTTTTCCCAGAAATGAATCAATTTTTTTCAACTTTTATACCTTCCCTGAACCTCCACGAACATTTTAAGACTAAGATAAGATAAATCCGTTCAGCCGTTCTCGAGTTTTAGTGAGACTAAGGAACAGCAATTCATTTTTATATATATAGAAGATCAAAACAGTATCAAGCGTAAAGCCTTAAGTCATCTGTATGTAACTCATTCGAAATGAAATCGAAATTAAATATATCGGATATTTTTTTCTGATATTGTTCTTTTAATTATTGTAAAGTAACATTGTATTAATGAATGAAATGACATATTTTGCGTCCATAAATGATATGCAGTCAAACGTCTGCCGAAACCAGTAACGGCGTGTGGCAGGGTTCGTTCACCGCGACGGCTACCAATAAATCAAGTTACCTGGATGTCGTACCGAACTTATTATCTAAAGTAATTCAGGTATGACATAACAATTTTGATTATTTACTGAACAAACCTTTACTCCTATACTGGTCAGTTTAAAGTGATGTGGGAAAAGTCAAAACGGTGCATTCATAAAATGTGATTATCTAAGAGTTCATTATGGGTATGTATGGCAATAAATAGTCTTCATTTCTTTGATCCTATAATAATAGGAGTTCTGTTGATATTGATGGTAAATTAATAGCATCTCTGTAGTGAGTTGGTAAATTATAATTCCAATGAGATATTTTTAACAGTTTTACTGATCAAATATTCTTGGTTATTGCTATATATACTATTTTCACGTACGAGTAATATTTGCAAGTAAAATTGCGTACAGCCTGTTATGTCTCATAAAGACTGAGTAAGTACAAAAGCGAGCGCTGTTTAAACATTTTTTATCGAACGATAATTTTGTGGGTTACGTTAACAGTGTGAAGATGTATGCAACTGCACTCTACCTTATCTCCTTGAATTTGCTTTTTAACAACCGTTTACACCTGGCTTCGCTCGCTTGGGTACTAAAGCTTATAATTTTCTCCCTAATATACCAGCAAGATATGACGAACTTGTTTCATAAGTTCAGTCAAATATTTCTTGCGGGTCATTAAAAATATTAAAAATAGTTATAAAATACTTAGGATAACAAGAATTGAAATATCATAAGAATATTATTTAGTGACCATGTTATATAAGTAACTATATTTTTTTGTATCATAATATGTTTGTACGTACGTAATATAATGTGTTTGTATTAGCTATTTATGAGCGCTATTACCTCAACCAGTCTTATCTAAAACATACATTTACAATTTGTGTTTTCGCCTCTTGCTGTTGTCATTTGACTCACGATAAATATTATCGCTTAAAAATATAGTGAAATGAATTACGTGAAAGCATTTTCATATATTTCACTTAACATGCTATGCTTTCGTATTACGATAATTATAATAGTAGTAGGTGAGGTAATTTAGATTGGATATATTAATATTTCTATCTTTATATAAATTATGAACATTCCGTGATGGAATTTTCAAGGTCATGTGTAATATCGTGTCATAGTTTTGATTCGTGATTTGTTATTACATTTCACTAAAAATTACGTTATTAAGGCGTAACTATACATACATTTACATATGTACTAAGTCACTTAGACTTGAGTATATTATTTTGTGAAAATTTCTTACATATTGTCGTTAAACAGTACTTTTCTTTAGAATACGTGGAGACATCAGTTTGAAGATTTACGACGTCAACTAAGTACACTTCTATGAAATTGTGACAATATAAAATTTCTTCTTTCCTTTAAAGTCAAGTTGAAACAAGGGATGCTATCGGAGAAAAGTCGATTTGACTTGTCGATAAGTCGTTATGACAAATAACTACTAAGGTTAAATATTATAACTATAAAACAAAAATTAAACATAATTTTAAACGCACTTTTGTACTCTGGTGTGAAAATATAAAGTTGGTTTTCATACCTGGTAACACTTATTCAAATATATTCTTTAAGCCGCATTTGGCGAGGACTTGTTACGCAAATTTATAATCACATTGTTATGTTAAGTAAACACACATACTGTGTGAGTTCAGAAGGATTTAAAAATATATTAAATCCCTAATAACTATGTACGGAACCGTCACTGCCGGTTTTAGTTAATGTGATTGTTAAGACATTTCTCATAGTATGACGTCATTTTCCCGAAGACGAATTTAAAAAGAGGGATGTATAAAACTATCAACACATCTATAAAGCTTATAAAATCGTTTTTAACTCAAGGGTCGTCCTACACTATTCTACATACTTAGGTCCATATTTTAGGCTTGCGTTCCCTTTAATAATAGCATGTGTTTTTAAATGGTACCGATTTCAAAAAAACAGCAGGAGGTCCCACAGAAATTATGTGTAGATGGTGGATTTAAAAACGAAAGGCGTTTCTCAAGGGTTTGATGTGGAACGCACTTTATGAAATTAAATGGGGGTTGAATATTTTATCTTTATTATTTTAATTTTTTTCCTAGAGGCATTTAAGAGTGTTTGAAGTATTTGTTTGTTATTTGTTGTAGTATTTAAATCAGGATTTTTTATTATTATCATATCTTTGTCTCATTTATGACCGTGTATATCTGAACATAGTAGGTATATGTTTTATTCCTTTTAATGTAAGACGAAGTTTCTGCAAAAACAAAAAACTTACACAGGCATCGCATACATATCTATAAAATTTTAAGTATAAGCTTCTTTGTATGTTAGTCTACCTATTTATAACTTCAACACAAAGAGCATCTAATAATGAATTCCTTCGACAGGATAATGACGAAAGATGTCGCATAAAAAAAAGTTATAAAAGAACGGAGACGGGAAATATTTTTATAGAAAAGGATAATAAGTCAATGATGATAAAAGAGTAAACGGAAGTGGCAAGGGCGTGTCAGGAATCAATATTATTCTTTAGATAAATTACAAGGCGCGTATGTAATTCCATTTAACATAATCACAAAAGCAGCCAGCGCTTATGCAACCTCCTAAAGTCACACGCTGCGCGTGCAGCGTTGTGCGACCCATTGTGCCCAAAAACACTACAATGGAACTTTCCTGCTTTTGTCCCAATAAAAAATACGAATTTTCATAATGGACAATGGCCCAAAAATCGTGACAAACTTGGGCAGTCGAGAGGAAAGTTCCGTTTATCTCGTAATTCAACTGAAAGTACTCATAGAAACACGTGGATTTTTTAAAAACATTTTTTGGTAATGTATCAATCGAGTTATCACCCTACTTCCTCGTTTTCTTGTAAAGTGCGGTTATAATTTTAACAAAAGGCAGGACTTCCGATCAGCTGCCGCGCACCCTCCTATTTATGTGGCTTCATCTAGCCCTGAGAAGGTTGTAAGTCATTACACTACAAATAATAGAAAAAATACAATGATACCAATGAAAAGGAATATTAAGGTTATTAGTTAATAAGTTTGGTAAATTTGGGATGTACTTTTTACCATCATAACCAATGATGCTCTTAAAGGCTAATTGAAAAGAATTCGTGACATATGTTGTAAACAGGAGGGTTTGCTAACCTTATTGCGGATTAATTACCAAATTATTGCATCACAGGCCTTGTTGCACATTTAAGGGGATTCCTTCCGCTATTACAACACCTTTTAGTTAAGTTCATTGATCAGCTATTAATGCTTTTCGGTTCGTAAAACATAATTATTTGACACATTCATCTATTACTGCTTGCCTGTCAAATGATTCTTTTAAATGTTGGGAAACTTTAAGTACGGCTTTTTATATAAAGTTATATTTCAAAGCGTACCGTCACTTACAAAAATACCAGCTTTTACGTCTGTTTAGTGTTAATCATTAACTGTTACCAGAAAGTGAACGTTTAAAATTTAACGTATTTCAAGGATTATCTTTGGTATGCCGAGAGCTGAGATGAACCATCCAGTTTGTGGCCGTGGCAATCGTTTGAGACGCGAGTATATAATTAGCGTGGGTTTTTAAAGGTCATTGTCACAGCTTCTCTGCATAGACAAAGATCTGTATTGAAATCAACCCATTGTTCCGTAGGCCTTATGTTACCTATTGTTTATCATTATGAAATATATTATTAAATAATATGAGAATTTTATACAGTATCTCCTTATTGAATGATGTATTTGAATGGATATGTTATTTTTTATGACCTCATGTATTATAAAACCAACACGCGGATATAGTTAATAAGATAATTTAAATATAAAGTAACTGAAATGTATTTGAAACCTTAATAGATTGTCCAATTAGCAATTACGTCTCGTTCACCTCGGTAGATAAAACACTTCTAATCATGGCCGACTGACACGATAGCGATATAATTATAGATAATGGCTCTATTTAAATATTTCTCCTTTTTATCATGACGCAAAAGATTACACAATGACAGAAAGTTACGATGTCCAATCGTATGTCTATCTCATAAGGGTTCCGAAATCATTGTCAGGGTTGAGACAAAACGTAAATTGTTGCGGGAATACCTGCGAGGATTCCTGGACAAATTTTTTTTGGTGATGATTAGATTAGAATTTTTCGTCTAAGACGTAACTTTACTATAGTAAAAGGGCGGGTTTTTGGATGTTATTTATTTTTTAACAAGACTGTAAAAGCTAGTAGGCATCTAAAATTCTAGAAGTTTAAATCGTTTTTATTTGTTATTATTGTATATAACCATAAGTTTACGCATTCATTGTAGTGAGAGGTTGATCTATTGCAAATGTCTTACGGCATTCATTACAAAGCTGAATGTAGTACTGACTACCTGGGCGATATTTCTTAGAATTTATCGACCGACAAAAACATCTCTTCCCTTTTAGCGATTCCCACAACGGATGAGGGGGTGAGCATCTCAAGTATGCTTTTTGTCTCTGCTTGTAATTCAAGTGGACGATAATAAAACAGAGAATATACTTAAAGATAAAACCGCATATAAGACTATCCAAAACAAACACAGATTTGGTCGTATTCAAATAAGACAAAAGGGCTGATCATTGGAAATTGATTTAGCTAAGAATAATTTGATATGCAATTCAATAATGTGGCTAAGACCAACAACTACGCAAGCCCTTCTAAAGATATCAGTATTGCAACTCGGACATAGCACATTAAGTTGAGCCGTTAGATTTAAGCTGGGGCTCGTATTACCTGACGAGGACTTGCTTAATACGGACTGACTGCTGTCATTCAATAGCTTGCAAAACTACACCGGTACGAGGAAAGACATCGAGGACGAAAGGTAACACCAGGACTGTGGCATTCCGTGATCGCTGAGTCGATTTCCCTCACACATTATATTAATTGCATGTGCTGTATGTATTGAATTATATGCAATGAAACAGCGAACGTCTTTAAAAACGAAACCTACCTACCGGATTGCGACATGGGTGGCTGAGGTTTAATATTTCTTTCACTGTATCCAGCACGATTTTATTTATTATACATTATTTCGATACAATTTTGAACTTGATCGAATCAGAAATGCATTTTACAAATTAATTTTATTTGCAAAACGAGTTTAACAGAATAAAATACATTTATTTGTAAATTATTCGACAAGTGTAGACTGTTGCATGAAAAAACATTAACTATTCTTAAATAATATACATAATTATTGGTTATTTATTCAATAAATCCATCCCATATAGGTCGTTAAAATAAAATTGCCCGTATCAACAACTGCGTGATTATGAAAGACAACTTAAATACGAAACGGATATGAGAAAAATATTTTGTCATTACTCAGTTTAATTATAGGCAGGTCGAGACGACTCACGATATAATTTTGATTCCGGCTCTTAGAGACCTGTTTAAATCCTTTCACAGCCTTGAAATAGTTTTTGTAAAATTTGAATATATACAAATGTCTATTCAAAAGATGTTATGTAATAATAAACTTACGTATAACAGGATATTAACGTGTATTACATAAAATACTCATTGGGTTTAGAATGTAGATTTATAATATTAAAAAGTGATTTAAATATTTCAACCATGATATACATGTTTAAAATTATGAATTTCACAAATATAATTTGTAGTCATTATACAACATAATAATAATTTCTAATAAGTCATAGATATAAAATAAAAAAAAAATTAATCTACGTTTTTTTACTATTATCTCATTTGAAAAATTGTGAATCCAGTTAATATGACATATTTGAGCTTATTTTTAAACTTTTACGTTTAATTCTAGTATTCAGAAAAATAATACTATTATAATTTATATTTCTACATACTTCTTAAATATTAAATGAGAGAATGAGCTGTATTTTAATGCAATAAAATATATTTTCTATATATGGATTTGCTTAGATTGATTTCAAAGTTTTACTCTCATAGAAATCTCAGTAATAAAATTCTCTTTGAATCTCGGTAGATCGGTTGATTTTGATGTTTATTATCATTTTTATCTCCTATCTGTGGCATTTCAGATGCGGGCCACGGAAACCATAATTTACACTTAAGTAAGTAGGACAGCAATGATTTATATGACACGATTATATTAAATATACGTATTATTTTCTTAATATGAACATTACATTTGTTAGATATAGAATGTTACACATCTCATTGTTCACTGTTAGTTAAACTTTGCTAGAAGTAGTTCAAACAGTCGAGTTATCGTGTCTTCTGAGACAAGGAACTATAGAAATTTCAAAGCAAGTCTCATTGTATTTATTCTTCTAAACATTCGTGACGTGTTCTAAAGAATTCAATGGCCAAACTTTTCTATTGAATCGATGTGAGCCATGGTAACATTGATTGATTTGTCAATTATAGTGACAACTTTTTTATATTTCCAACATATTATTTCGACTTCGCAATAATTTAATTAATTTTCACGTTACGCTCTCATTTCCTTGTTACAAAGACGGTTGATATAGATTTTATCGGTCGTCGAACTCTTAGGTTAATCTCGCTACAATATAGTTATTAATTTTTAATTGGCATCTGTATGACGAATGAGCTGAGTAACTAATATTGCGAAAAATTCTATACATAAAGCCGAATGTTATTATTAAGTGTACATAAGTATAAAATTCGTTTTATTAATTATTATTAGCCGTTTTTAAAATTGCTTATCATTCTCTTTAATATCGATTAATATATTTTTATATCTGAAATAAATTATTAGTGTCTAAAAAATTTAAATGAAAGTTTAAAATTTCCAACTGCACTAGATTTCTTTGGATCTTGACATAAAAATTCAATACTTTGCATACGAAATGCATAATTATTAATTTAAAAGGATAATATATTCAAAATAATTTATTTCACTAGATTAAGTAATGTGTCTGTCTACAGTCCTTCCAATGCAACAATTTTATTTACTTTCATCCTCGCGCGTGTTCTCTCATTCGACCTTCGTATATGATTTCAAACTGTAAATCTCCGGAGAAATTGATTGTTATTAAGTGCCAATGATTGGTGTATATGTTTAATCCCTCTAAGATCAAAAGGCCGTGTGGGTCGGAGCATCATTGGATGGTCTTAAAATTATCTCAGAAGTTTTTATGGTTCGCATCGGAATCTGGGTGTTTTTTCCCATTGCCCGCTCGAACGCCCAAACAGGTTTTTAGATAGCGCTCAGTAATGCATCTACCGGGAAGTTTTTGTAAAGCCGGCGTGCTTAAGGAGTACGATGTAATGAGATTTCCAAATAGGCTACCTTTACTATATAGGGCAATTTTTATAATTAATATTTTGTCTGATAGTTTTTGATTTAACCCATTCATGAATAAGGTTCTTATTGCAAATGTAATTTCGACATCAATTTGTTAACAATTATATTGTACACAGATAATTTAGTGCGGTGCGCTAGTTTGTATTGCGATTTATAACGAACAATGTTTATTACAAATTTGCATACACTTCATAGTTGATATTTATAACAAATGTAATCGGAATATTTTTTTGAAAATTATGTCCTACATGATTTGGGCATTATTAGAATTATTTATAAAAAACATATCAAATTAAAATTTTTACTTACGGACTGTTACTTTCTTAGGATCATATTTTTCAACGACCTCCTGTACCCTTTCGATCTTAGTCTTAGCAACCTTCGATCTCTCAGTTATTTCTTCAAGTTGGGATGTGAGCTCACTGAAGATATCTTCGGCTAGAAGAACCAGTGAGGCGAGCTGACGGAGAGCATTGCTCAGGGTACAGTTGGTTACCGCCTGAAGTTCTTCATCCGTAACCTTGAGTTTACCATCTTCGTCCCGCAAACTTGTCCGTGAGAGAAACTTTGGTTCCACCACACGCTGCACGAAAGGCATCTCAAAAGACGTTATCCACAAGATATGAACTTATTCATCCATTACTTCAACGCAAATTAAACGCAATTCTGACTTCCATTCAAACCACTACACAAAAAATGTCAGGTAACACTTTGAATCAACCGACATCCTAACCGACTGACTTTCACTATGTTATTTTTAGATCGCATACAGTTTATAATGATAAATGTTAGCTTCTCTATGTTAATTTTTCGTTACAAAAAGTTATTAAAGTTTGTTAAAAACTTTTGAAATTTACGAAGTCGCGCCATTTTACATTATTGACATGACGTCTAACAGAGATCGGAGTTGCCGGCCGAGTGAAGCGATAAATGAATGAATTGAACGTACGCTTAAGGTTGCCATAAACCTGTATCTTCTTTCCTGGTTATTAAATAAAATATCTTCTCTTGGAGGAATGTATATAAATTCGTATGTGAAGTATGTATTTTCAGTTAATATTCACTTACTTTTTTTATTCCTATTATAAAAATAATATTACATCGTATGATTTAAGCTTATGGGTAATTATAATACATCCCGTTATTATTTTTGAAAAATAACTTGTGTAATTCAACATTTTTATTTTAACAATAGTTCATATACAATAAAGTAACAATTTTGGTCTACTTTGTCTGGTAAATTACTACATTATATTCTGTATTGGTAACACCAAAGAATTGGTAGCTCCATCTATCCTATGAGTGCTAAACTATCTAAGCAGAAGTGGCGTCAGCATAATTCAATTTTATTTCCCTCGGTTGTTATAGAGGACGCTGTAGTAGTCATAGAATCAAAATTAGTAAGCATTGGTAATGGCTACTAGAGGACTCTTATTTAAAAAAGTGTTGTTAGAATTTAATCCCAAATCAAGATGATATTCATTATTTGATCCATGTTTAACTAGTTATTTTTTCAGGCTTTTTTAAATTTACTTTTAATTAATAACTTTATGGTAAATGAGTTACAACACGTACATATACAAGATGAACATTTTTAATATTGAACTTTTGAAGTAAGAATATTATATCATGGTTTTTGCAGTATATTTTATGAACACGCTTCTATTACTTGGTTACGTTTTTTTATATGATTCTTAAATCGCTGAAAGTCAACCCTTTTGGTAACATACCTAACAAAAAAACATTTAAATAAATTTTACCACCTTGGGTGAAATTTAAGAGATTGTGAGATTGTAAAATTTACCCGTCACATTTATAAGCCAAAATTTATTATAGTTAGTTCAAAAAGATCATTTAAAATAGTTTTGTGCTATCTTCATAACGAAACTAGCTTAACAACGGCTTCAGAGCCATAAACACTTGGAAAAGAAATCCACTTTTACGTCATATATGTATGTTCCATACTTTATCCAATAAATACCTTCAATATGATGTTCATTTTTATATGCAGTGATAATTAGAAAACGATAGAAATAACATAATCAATTGTATTGCACAAAAAATAATATATATTTTTTATAACAAAGCTTTTTTCCCATTAATGTTTATAGTACATATCTATTAGCTACATCCAATATACATTGTTAGTAACACATGCCTAGCATATAATATTAAGCAACAAACATTTTAAGCACGTAACTATAGTTATGATGATATTGTTGTACATAACTGAGATATGATTGATATGTTTATGCCATTATTTATAAGAGCAACACAACTAAGGAATGTATGCAATTATATGCGACAATGAAGATTTAGTTTGATCTAAGTACACAACGTTAAGTACATTACAATAAATATTACGAATACAATTTACGAGTATATGTAATGATTATTTATGTATAATTCATTAGTTTACATACGATATAAGTTATTATAAGCGGTGTCTAGTTATAGATGTGATTTAAAGTTGTTATCTAAATGGAGCGTATTGTAAAAGGTAGTGTGATTATTATCTAATGGTAAATAATAAATTGTTTGCAAATTCAGTGCGAATTTAAACAGTTTTTGGGATAGTATTTTGAAGAAATTGGATACTAATAGAGCTGCATGTAATTTGGTTAACTTGAATACCAAGTGGGAATTGGTTACATAAATAATATAATTAATTACTTTACTTAACTTTACCAACAGTTGACTTTACAGATATATCGAATGTCAATGTTTTAAATACAGTTGCAAAACTGATTGGTGTACAATTCTATAAAACTTTTGCAGCGTGTATGGTTGGTTGGTTTACAAAATCGTTTCCTTTGATTTTTCCTTTAACGGGACGGGTGGATTGATCTGTAGGCCTATAGTTAATACTTAATTCGTCCATACCTAATTTACATAGAAGACTGACAGGCTAGTTTGCAATATTACGGGTAAATTTTTGCATACTAATCGATATATTTTTGGAGTTAAGAAGCTGAGTAGGTTATAAAATTGTGGTTGGATTGGTTTGTAAATTGATGGTGATGCTGATTGGAGGATAAATTTTGCGAACTGATCGCATATTTGGTATTCGAAATAATTGGTCAAAAACTGGTACTTAAATTCGATTGTATGCTGTTTACTACAAGCGAAAGTACTTATATATTATTGTGTTTCGTACATTTGTAATGTGGTGCAGAATTTGATAGATACATGCTAGTGTTATGTAAGAAAATGTATTATTATCTATAGAATTTCCTAGGCAGTTAACACAGACATGTCAATTAGTTGTGGCAAATAGTGCAAGAGAGTTAAATAAACTTCAAGAAGTTTTAAAATAGTTCGAATGAGCTGAACTGCCATGAATTAACTAACATATAAATCTAGTCTCTATTTAAAAACTAAAATTTTAGTAATAGAAATTTAACCAGAAGCTATTTAGAATAGAAATTTAATGACAATTTATTTTGTGTCACACAGTTAATGTTACTGTTTTCTCAGAAAATCAAATTGTTCACCACTTTTGCCTCGGCACAAATAAATTGTATGGATGATTTAAAATAAATCTATATTTTTCCATTAAACTACTTCAAAATCATTTTGAGAACCACAAGAGACCTCAAAGTCCATGTTCAATGCTTTATAAGGGAGACTGTTATCTCGAGAGTTTAAATAAAACCGCAAATACCAAGAATACAATAAAGAATAAAATAATAATAATTCTTAATGGCTTCAATAATAAATAATACATTATTGAATGTCCTCGGGACCGCTAATTAGATAAAAAATTACCGTTATAAATAAAAAAGAAGACCTCGACAAATTTAATAGGCCGGTGTGGATATGCCGTCAGTAAGTGAAACAATATACAGGGTGACTGGTGAATTACTATCAATATTTAGGGAGCATACTCGGTACATGATTCTCATTCGAATTATGTAAAAAAAATAGGTACTTAATTTTTGACCAAATTTCCGTATAAATAAATAAAGTGTGTACACGTTCCAAGTGTTCCAAGTGTGGACGCGTGCGGCGGCGTGCTGATACAACAACACGCCGCCGCGCGCGTGTGTGTGTGTGTGTGTATACCTAATCTGTAGGGTGTTCATACGATGCGTAATTAATTACATAACTTTTGGTTAACTTTACTTAGAAGTTTATTAATATTTATGTTATATTAATTTTTATTTTGTCATATATGATCGTCTAATATCACGTCCTCAAATATCGATAGTAATTCACCAGTCACCCTGTATACGTATATATATGTTTAAATTGATCGAGAGTACAAATTATGTCTCTTGGAAACAAAAAGACTATTATTTTGAGAATTACGTAAAAGTGTTTATAAAAAGATAAATTGGGTATAACGTCTATTAAAATTGCAGTATTGCAAAAAATAATGAATACTCAAATAAGTATGTATCTGTTATAAAAAATATCTTTAAAATATGTCATAATTATATAACATAACAAATTTAAATGTTAACTAAGAAAAAATATAAACTAAAATGATGTGAATAAATTTAAAAGTTGTTTAATTATATCCGCTATTAGTGATTATAAATCTGGGACACGTTAAGCTTCTACGAAATATCATCAGGAAATATCAGTATGTAAATTTCTACTTCCAAAATAGTGAAACTAAAGCAAAATTAATAAAGGCAAAGTTACTCACATTATAGGGTATTATGCTTCTTATTCTAAATTATCTATTTGGGATCGCCTTTCTTATCTAGTGGCAGTATAGACCTTACAGTATTTAAAATACATATTACACATATACGGTTTGTAACAAAACATTGCCATGTTTATTAAAAGGCTTCAACACTTTCAAATTACAACATACAAATCATATATTTTGAATATTACCTAACATTATAACCTCACTATTTGCTTTCATATTTTTGTTTATTATTACATGGGATATATTATGAATTATATCTAAATATTATATTAGTAGATTATAAATAAGAAATAAAATACATTTACATATTTTTCTAAGTAAAATAAACGTATAGCGCTTAGTATGAATTTGCATCACAAAACAACTACTTGGATGGGTTTAAGTATGGTCATTTCATTCATATATTTTCGTAAATATTTGAATGGAAATCCTTTGTAAATGATGCAAGTTTTTACTAAACACATGAATAATCGTCACTATTAGTTCTAAGCTGTAAAGCATTCTTTAGTTCTAATGTAGTTTCTATATCTACCTACAAATATATTTTCAAACAATATTTAAAAGCAGTCTACAGAAAATTTACCAACAGTTAAAGATATGTGATTATATAATAACAATTGTAATAGACGACAGTCATAAAGAGTTTGAGCATAAAATTGTTTATACGATCTGATTAGCTTGTTTAATTAGGGAATACAGAAAAAATCTACTCTGGATTATACCATAGAATTATTCTAAATAGACATTGAACACATATAATGGCGTTTTCAAACTATAAGCTACATGTCATACGTCCTTATTACTAGCTATAAATATGATATTTAATACTTAAATAACCAATAATACCATACAGACATTAAACATTAATACTTTCTTATTAATATTTATAATTTTAATACAAAATAAAATGAATTCTATTATATCAATATTGAAGGTACAGATTTAAGAATCAGAATGTAATTTTAAAATAACACTGGTGTTTATATAGACTATAAATTAAACTTACTTGTTCATTAGCAAACTATTGTAATATACATGATATGATAAAATATGATATGAATAGTTGAATGTCTAGACAAGATAAGTATAGCCTTATTACTATGAATATTTTTGTTCCTTGTGAAGGATTTAATATTTATTAGAAAAGGCGACAGAAGGGAGAACATTAAGGTAAAGTAAGTAAGGACGAGTACTTAACTATAAACGTATTTACGCAAACACTATTTTACATAACTAACACAAAGTCCATATATAAAATCAGCGCAAAATAAACGAGTACTCGTCACACTACCGTCGCCACTTGATGTTTGAAATCTCTCCACTTCATATTCGGAAACACTCCCTAAACTGTTGTGTAATCTGTTGCAGAAACTCGTGTCTCATACATATTCAATACAGCCCTGTTCCATAAACCGGAATACTGGATGTGTCTTCAAACTGTTTTGTGCTCTTAAATCATGAGTCGTTAACGAAACATGAAATCTCTTTTAATTAAAGCCCATTAAACTCATATATGTCGATTAGTTTTGCCATAACAATCGACTGTACTGTAAAATTATATTAAACTGAATTGCAATAGAGATGAAGTTTGTTTGATAGTAACAAAAGTTGAAGTTATTTTTGTATACTCTTTCCGAATCTGGAATAACATATAAAGTGGCAACACTAAGGCAAGTGCTAGCGTCTTCTTGACCGGCGGTCAGTGAAGGAGCTCCTCATCTATTTGCGCACCCCCCGCTATGGATCCACTTCATGGCAAACTTCCATATAGTCAGGATCATGCATGATATCCTTTATCATATCCTTCAACATCGTGTACCTCGGAAACATTGGGTACAGCTTGGAACTCACGTACTCCGACTGAAAAGTGCAAGTTTAATTTAAAAGTACATTTAAGTGTAAGTACAAAAGTGCAATTTACAAGTACATTTCTTTTTCAAAGTATGAGAATATAATTTTCATCGCGTAAGATAAATTACAATAGTATCAATAGAAGACTGTTACGTTATAAGGAGTCACTGTTCGTAATTTCATAACAAAATTATTCCGAAGAACTGAAAGCTATTTGCTGTATGAAACAGGTTTTCTCGGTTTTATGCTAACTGCGTTGTGATAATGAAGTTGGCACCGTGAATAACAAAGGATATTTAAATTAAGGAACTTATAAATTTAAGTATTATTATTCCGAACTATAGTGGTTCAAGGTATAATAAACGAGTTGCTATTCGTTCTGTTATGGTTAGGGTCGCCATAAAAGTATAATTTTGATCTTCTGACAACGATTTATCGAAAACAACTTTTAAAGTGAGTATTTTTAGAACTAAAAAATAGATTTTACTAATATAGTATAGCTGTTGTCGTGTATTTCTAGAGATCAACTTTAAGAGTGAGAATGAATTAATGTAATTAAGATTTTCTTATGACTAAATTAAATTATTTGTTTCTTTATATAAGAATTAGTAGAAATATAAAGGAAAAAGTATGAAACTGAAACATTGAAGTGAGTTATAACTTAAAAATAGTAAAAGTCACATCTATCGGATTTAGATGACAATGGAAGGAATATGTGTTCAATGCGATGTTTACTTTACAGTAATAAATAACAGTATAATCAATAGTGATATCAATAAATAATGGAACGTTTTAAAATGTTATGGTAATTGTCTCCAGATGAATACTTCATATCACGAACATAAAACATTCTTGAATTATTAATTCAGGGCTGCCAACTTTAACATGAGAATCACAAGCTTCATTTAATCTGCATATGCAAGCTGCATTGCAAAAATACATTTAGGTGTTGTCATTCAAAATTGAGTGACAGTTTAGAAAAGTAAAGTTTCTTGAGTTAAAAGAGATTAACTAAATATTTTTGTATTTAATATATATGCTAATAGACTTGTACTTATTCTTTAGATGACCTTACCTTTAGTTCCCTTATGAGATTTCTTAAGCCAGTATACTTCTTCAATAAGCGGTACAAGTCATTTGTCATCTGTGTATTCTCAGCTTCTATTTGTGATGTTGTCATATCTGGAAATAAAATGAATCATCATAAATTGCTTATGTAATACGCATATTGCTAATAGAGTTTTGTGTACCATAAAATTTAGTTTCAGTTTGTCTTGCCGGTCCAACGAACATTGGCTATTGAACCCAATTTACAATAGAAGCGTACAATCCAATGCGTCATCATACGTATAAAATTTGTTTGAGTATCATTAAAAAAATGTCTTTTGAGTGTCAACTTAATTATTTCTCAGATTTACATATTAAGTATATTAATATATTTTAAGAGTATATTCCAGGTTTAGTCTGCCTATATTAGAAATACTTAATGATTATAAGCTACTGTAAGGTTTCTTAAATTTCAACAAAATTTGAATGAAAAATATCGTTTAGTATAAATAAATAAATAACTTTTAAAAAATTGAAAACAAATTAACTTTATGATACATCGTAAATACATATGTTAATATTTTATCATTATGTTATCTCAATAGATTTTTATTTTCGAATACAGATACGTCTATATGGATCATGTTTTCCTGTGAGATGTTATTTATGGAGATGTAAGTTTGCCAAACTACGCGCTGGTAAAACCCATTTTAAAATTTTAATTGGCATACGACTCAACATTTTTTTAGAACGGCAATATTAGATAAAGAAATACGTATTTATATCGTATACTACTATACTACGTATTTATATCATACTAGCTTTTGCCGCGGCTTCGTCCGCGTGGAATATTGACTTCCGACGGATTTTTGGTTTTTCCCACATAGTTCCCGTTCTTGCGGGGTTTTCGGAATGGTCGAGTTCCCGTAGAATTTTCAGGATAAAACCTATGTTTTTTTAAATTCACAATGAAGTACTCTTAACCAACAACATTTATTTTTTTATTTGAATAAAGATTAATATTATTATGTTGATACAACTTAAACAAATTATTTTGACCAAATTAGGTACCATAAAAACGGTTTTTGTGAGTTAATCTTAAAAGAGAGACATATACTGTCGCGGACTGTTTTTAAGATCATTAAAAGAGGTGTTATTCTTTAATACATATTTTTTGTGTATCTTGAACCGTTTTCACGGCGCTCGCAACGGAAGGCTTCAAAGATGAAATAATTTCTCCCGTTTTTTACACATTTACCACTATATCTTTGCTCCTATTGCTTCTTTGATAACTGGACTATCCAACACAAAAAGAATTATTCAATTCGAACCAGTAGTTTCGGAGATTAGCGCTTTCAAACAAACAAACAAACAAACAAACAAACTCTTCAGCTTTATAATATTAGTATAGATTTAAAAACAATCACACAAAACGTTCAGCAAATCGTTCTTAAAAATGTCTGTATTGTGGTAATGAAATGTAATATATTAGAAATGTTTTTGTTGAACAGAACTGTTAGCAATAGACACCGAATTATAAATAGAACCAGTGCACAGTGACCGTAGGTTAAGGTAACGCATCAATGACTGCGGAAATTGCAAACAGATAGGTATGGCTTCTGAAATACTCGTCTCCATTTAAACATGAACTTGCAAAATAAGGAAATCACAATTCTATTCACGAAACATTTTTAAAACTTCCAACATTTATTTCAAAAATATGTTAGCTTTGAATATACATATTAAGACTTGTAAGTTAGAATTTCGTACCCTGGGTGTATAGGCTGATATTTATGATAATAGTTTTTTTATTATTACCAGTAAGTCTTTCTATCCTTTCCTTTCTATCGGCTGCTTCTTCAGCAAGCTTGGAGGAAGTCTTCACACCTTCTCCAGATTTTTGTGTCTTCTCCATGATAGCACAAGCTCGGAGTACAAAGGCTGGAACAGTTTCCGCTTTCTCTTGTTTTGGAATTTCCACGAGAGACCAGTATTGTGTCTCAAGACGGATGACATCCTTTGAAGCAAAGTTAGATAGCAATATACTTATACAATCACTTGAATAATATTAATAATAACAAACGAGGCTATAACTTTTTTGTCTGGAAGGCGCACGTACTTTTCATAATTGTAAGATAGTTAGTTGTTCTTCGCAGAACTTTTGGACCATGGGGAGTCATGTAACTTAAACTCGTTCAGGCTTTTAGTACTTCCATTTAAAATTTTAAACGTTAACGTTAACGTCAATATACAATCCCTACTAATATTATAAATGCGAAAGTAACTCTGTCTGTCTGTCTGTCTGTCTGCTACGCTTTCACGCCTAAACCACTGAACTGATTTTAATGAAATTCGGTACAGAGATAGAGTTGACCTTGAGAAAGAACATAGGATAGTTTTTATCCCAGACTTTTGAAAGGTTCTCTTGGAAACGCGATATAACCGAACTCCACGCGGCGAAGCTGCGGGCGGAAAGCTAGTTTTAAATAAATGTTATCTTTTTGTATAGATGAAATATAATATATGAAAAAGATAAAGGAAACGTGAAGATACTATTGTAATTATGTTTCTCGTTGCCACGTTAAATATAATTGGATTAAGTAAAATAAATCGAATCTATGTAATAACAACAGAACTAGAGATTTTAGTTTTCCAATATTTCAATTAATTATAAAGTTATCAACTCGGTACATAGAAGTTGCAGACAGAGGAAACGAGCAAATATCAAATGCAGCTAACAATTAACACGCTCGTATAACAAAATAACTTGGATTACGGAAACTGTGACTATAACACGTGTGGACCTCGTTAGATAAGTTGTTATTTCAAAAACAAAATGTATTCATACAATCACAATATATTTAATACTACGTTTTAACCTCGGTTTAACAAGCGTATTTGAAGTATATAACCACACTAGTATTTTAAAGATATTTAATGTGGGATAACCAATAGTTTCCGTAGCAGTTATGAGCGTTTTAATTTATAATTAACAAATAAATGCTATTTCTAAGAGACCATTTAGATTAAACACCAAGCAGTAAACATTAATCTTTTATGAGTCTCAGAATTTTATGTTACTATAGACTCCATAATAAACTAAAAGGGTACATAAATAAAGTTATATATTTCACACTTCAGCAAGCAATTTAAAATATCGATGCCCATTTTCCGAATTCAAGTTTAAAGAATTACTATTACAGAGTGCAATCAGGGTATTAATCGGATAATTTCGCTGGAAACGTTCCATTTCAAACCGATTAAACGGAATCTTGCATTTGTAACCGCAACATTTTTATATCTGTGAAACTTTTAATGCATTCGAGTGAAATTTAAATTTTATTTTTGGTTAAATATCCTTTTATACTTTAAGAATAAATCGATTTAAAAATGTGTAAATTAATTTCACACAACAAAACATTACATATTTTATATATGATTTGTGTTAAACATTGAATTATTTATAAATGTATATGAAGTTTGTATTCCATATTTATTTATTAAAAGATTTACTGCATATGATGTGCAATATCAAGCTTTGTTTTAAAGTTCTTACAATGAATTAATAAAAATATCAACAATTTATTTCTTCTTCTTCTTCTTCTTTTTCTACCTGGCAATTTCCCAGCTATAGCCAGGGTCTGCCTCACATGTTGTGAATAGATTTTGGCTATTTGTTTTTACGACCGGCCCGCCTGCCTGACATCAACCCTCTTTTGGGAATCAGCATTAATCAGTGATGTCTAAATACTCTTAGAAAGTACATATGAGTCGGAAAAATCACAGTGGTACTTGCCCGGGCTAGGATCGAACCCGCACCCTCGGCGACGAGAGGCGGCCCCTTTAACCACTGAGCCACCACTGACATATCAAACAATTTATTTCCTAACGTAGTAATTCTTTATGAAGAAAATATAAAATCAAGGGTTCTTTAAGCACCCTAGCTGTAATTACCTCCATTGAAATAATTGCGCTAGAAAATATTTTCTAATTATTAACTTAATCATAACGAATCGAGAGTAAGTCCATTATAACGTACTTTGAACATTAATTAACGTACTTTACTGCCGCTGTTACCCTAATATTAAATTAGAAGAACAGACTAACACTACGGAGTTAGGGAAAAATTTGTAACTGCAAAAAAATAAGCTTTTCATAACGTTAATATCATAATCTTTATATATAAAAGAAAGTCATGTACAGACCGTACGGGTTTTGCTGAAAATTGGAGGAGATATAGTTTAGAACCCGGAAAAGGACGTAGGATACTTTTCATGAAGATCAATAAAGAAAAAAAAATGTTGATAAAATCCAAATTCTTCTATTTACTGTCTCTACTGAGGAGCACCAGAGTTCACCCGGTCAGCTATAAAATTCTATTTCTCAAACTATAACAGACAAAGTCACGGGCAAATAATAGTTTTTAATAAAATACAAAATATATACATAATCATTTTATTTAAAAGCAAACATTTGATTTTTAGAAATTTACTTTTGGAATTCGATTTCATTTGGTGCAGCAATTACTGAGTATTGCGTTTGGTGAGATTAAACTTTCCGTGATTTGTAAAAGAATAGAGAAAGTTTATAACACAAGAGTAATTTCCCGCAGGAAAAGGAAGTTGCATCCGCTGACACAGTTACACCGTTTGTCTCCAGGAAGATTTTTTATTGGGAACAGAAATTATTTTAAAACTCTTAAAGGATATAACTTTAAACGGAAACTTTCCGTTTTATGACGTCCAAGTAATTATTTATTTATAACCTTTGTGAAGACAATGAAAAGAAGAATAGAGAATGAAAAGATAAGTTGTTGCAAAGTTCACTACGTATCACCAATTGCAGTAACATTAAATTTAATTATTAGGAAATAAAAGTTATTAAAAAGTGTATGTAATTTACAATGAATAGCAGTAAAAAATGAATATTTTTTCCTAATTTGGACAAAAAGTAAATTTTGTCTTTTTGATATTAAAAATTGCAAATACCAAATAAAATTTGTAACAGTAAATATAATAGCTATCTTTCATTACATAGTTTTCAATCAAAAATATTTACAATTAATTCCACCAGTAACTGAAATTGTGCGAATATTTCAAATGGCTTTATAAATGAATAGTAAAAATTCGTAGCTTTATATAATTTTTCTATTTATAACTGAACTCTATAGAACAAGTACTCTAGAATACGAACATGTTGCAAGTAATTCGATATTCTTATTAATTAGGTATCTCTTTATTTAAACGTTGTTCATACTTCTCTATTTTTACGTTATTTTCAATAAGGATTACCTTTTTCATACAAAACACATTTGAAACAAAAAAAAAAACAGGTTATTGATGAGTTATTATTAGATTAGAGGTTATTATGAGTAAAAAGGAATGAGCAGTCATATATATACATATACATACATATACATGTATAATAGTTATATATAAATAACATTGACTTTTAATCCTTATCCTCGTTGTATTTTTAGTTGATGAACTAAGGTCAATAATAATCTATTGTGTGAATTGTTTATTATAAATTTATACAAATTATCTTTACATCACCACTTTAGATTTTAGATAAGCTTTTTTTTTTGGAGTCATGAAAATATATCCTCCTTTTTATGATATTCCATACCAAACAAATTTATTTAAAGATCTATAAAAACTCAACTAAATTAATACTAAAATTAAAATAACTGTTATTCTAAATGAGACTAATAACTGTGAGTAAATATTATTACTATGTTGGGGACGTCTGAAGACACTGTCGTACAAAATTTTATTGTTCAACCAGATCACGTAAGAACGTCTTTGTGCCCTATCCGACTGGTTAACAATATTCGTTTGTGGCTGGAATATGTGATAACAATTTATATTTACATCCATTAATGTATTTCACGACGTATTTATTACAAATGTATACAACATAAAAGTATACGATTATTGTGCAGACGCGAAAAATCTGGTTAGAATAAATGAAGTATCTGTATTCCTTTATATAGCTAAGTAAGAGACTTCCTCTAAAAAGTGGATTTTTTTAAAGAGTGCAATTTATAACTCGTCTTGTTACTTGAACCAGAAGTTAATCCTGTTTTTAATTAAAACTTCGAAAGTGGTTTGAACCAATTATTTTGTAAGAGCATGTCCGTTAAATATATATGTATATTAATTTTTTATACTAAAAACAAATTTCTACATAGGTGCGCAACTAAGTTTCCGGGTTTTTTTGATCAATAAAAAATATAAAAATTTCAAGATACATACAAAAAATGGTTTATTCAAAGTATCTCCCTTCGCTAGCTACATATTTTTGTCATCTCTCTCGCAACACATGGATACCGATACGATAAAAGGTCTCGTCTTTGGACTGAAACCATTCATGTAACCAATTTTGCACTTCCTCGTAATTAGTTAAGTGTAGCCCAGACAAGCCATGCTCCATCGAATGGAACAAGTGATAATCGCTAGGGGCGAGGTCCGAGGAATAAGGCAGGGGCGGTAGCAGATCCCATTTCAGCGTTTTGATGGTGTCCTGGACAATTTTACTGCGATGGCACGGTGCGTTGTCGTGTTGCAATATCACTCGTTCATGTCTTGTGTTCCATTCTGGCCGTTTTTCGAGTAAGGCATGGTTCAAATTGATTAATTGCTATCTGTAGAGATGCTCATTGACAGTTTCACCCGATTTCAGCAGCTCGTAGTACAGGATATCTTTTTGATCCATCCAAACGCAAAAGCATTGTCTTCTTTCCAAAGCGGTTTGGCCGTGCCGTCAATATTGATGCTTCGCCAGGGGAAACCCACTAGTTTCTGCGTTTGAGATTCTTGAAATATATACACTTCTCATCGCCTCTAATAATCCGATGGAGAAAATTCTTTTTTTCATACATGGTTTTTCAATTTTCAATCTGTCTCTCAGTCAATTTATGCGGCACCCATTTTCCTTCTTTTAAATTTTTCCCATAGCATGTAAACGTTTGGAAATACCTTGGCGAGTCACGTTTAATGCCTCCGCAAGTTGGTCTTGTGTCTGTGTGTCATCTTCATCCAATAAGGCTTGCAGATCGGCATCCTCAATTGTTTTTGGTCTACCGGAGCGCTCCTTGTCTTGATGTCGAAATCACCACTCCTGAACTCCTGAAACCACTCTTCACAGGTAGTTTTTGATGGTGCGTGTTCGCCATAGGCCTCCTCAAGCAAACGACGTGCTTCAGCTGCATTATTTTTTAAATTGAAGTTGAAAAGTAAAACTTCCCGCAAATGCCGTTTATTTGGCACAAAACTCGACATCTTTCTTGTTAAAAAAGATATTTATACGCTGCGGAACCTATTGATATTACCACTGGTTATTGTTACTAGATGTCCAAGCTAGTAAAAAAATACAATTTCAGACATGTACGTCGACTACATTTATCGCCAACGGCATCTATGTGTAAAACCCGGGAACTTAGTTGCACGCCTAGTATATACTTTTCCAACCAAAGTCGATTAAAATTTATATAGCTGACCGGACATTTTATTATTGAATTCATACTCATTCAAATGAAATATGAATTAAAACAAATAAGCTTAAAGTAAATAAGTTAACTGTGCCTTAAAAATTTAAGTACCAATATTTTATTCTAAATGTGGTGACAAACTTAAAGAGAAAAAATAATTTTAAAAGAATCTTACTAACGTTTCTGAATTTAAAAGGAAGAACTTCCCCAAAAAAGAGAAAAACCACTTTCCTACCATACTTTCTGTGATTGCATTCGAGCGGTTAAGTTAAGAAATGTCTGAGATCGCTACTTCTTCGAAAAAATATTAAGTCGATGTTAGGTTTTTGAAGTTACATTTGAAATGTTTTTTATTATTATTTAGTTAATGTATTTCGTCGTCGAAATAAGGCAAGGCCTCTTTCTCACATGGAGAAGGTTTGAGCATTAATCACCACGCTTGCTCAAGACGCGTTGGTGATTTCAAACTTATAATTGTGAAACTATGTATAAGTCCAGGTTTCCTCACGATGTTTTCCTTCAACGTATGTTAATGTATTTCGTATGACCATATTCAAACAAAAAAATTAATTCAGAACAAATTTAATAATCTATATATATAAAAATCAATGCCACTTTTCGTTGTAATTCCATAACTCAAGAACGGGCTCACCTATCCAAACCAAATGCTTAGGATTTGGTCGGCATATTTAGTAGATGGTTTATGTGAAGTTTGCACAAAATCGGTCGAGCGGTTCCTCATTTGTCACATTTTTTGTAATAAATGAATTCAATAGAAACTTTTTTTCACAGAAACTTTTTTTAAGTTTTGTTGACAGGACAAGCACGTTGTTATGTCATTCATGCCGTCAATTCATTTTGGACGTGGTTTGATTAAATCATATTATCAGCGATAAATTTCTTTTCACATAATTGCATTTGCAGTGCATTCATACAAACGGTGAGTCCTGAATTTATGTATACTTTTCTAAGTTGCCGTATATGATTTCACATGGCATCATATGCGACAGCTTCTTGGGAATTTGTTTTTTTTTTGTTCTAATTTTTTTTTTCGATTTTTAAGCGAAAACATATGTGCATACGGGAAAAATACCACCAGCCAGACGAGCAAATATACTCGTAGGTCGGCGAACGCGTAATGCAAATGATGTGGCATTACTAAGACGATCACAGACTGCAGATGAACGCGCACAAGCTAATGCATCGCAGCGTGAACGTAATGCACGCAATAGATTTGTTAACCCAGTACCTGTACTGAATCTTGCACGGCCATCACGAATACGTCGTGCTGTTTTGGCTGAAATGATGCGTGCTGCTTTTAATTACAACAGTCAGATTGATTATAGTATGTATGGATACATTGGAATGATGGACGCAATATGTCCACATTGTGATGCGGCTAACTTTCGAGGTGAAACACCCGGCATGTGTTGTGCTAATGGCAAAGTGAGATTGCCAGCATTAGAAACTCCACCCGAACCATTGTATTCATTTATTTTTGGGACATCGCAAGCGTCGAAGCACTTTCTGAGTCATATTCAACAATACAATTCGGCATTTCAAATGACTTCTTTTGGTGCAACTAAAATTATTAGAGATAATTTTATGCCGACGTTTAAGGTAAATACTTCAACAGGATTATTCCATGTTTGTATCAATCTGAAGCATAAAGTATATTTAAAAAAAAAAACTGATATAAGATTTACCTAAAATTGTATACATGTTACAGATTCAGGGCCAGATTTATCATCAAGCTGGTTCGTTATTGCCATACCCCGACGCTGATCATCAATTTTTGCAAATTTATTTTATTGGTGATGAAAATCGTGAATTAGATCAACGTTGTGCAATTGTTTCGAATACAAGACGAGAAATTATTCGTGAGCTACAAAGGTTTTTCCATCAGCATAACGCATTAGTTCAATTGTTTAAAATTGCTCTCGATCGTATGCCAACTGATAATCACAAAATCGTAATAAGAGCTGATAGAACACCTTTTGGAGAGCATGCAAGGCGATTTAATGCACCAACAATTGATGAGGTTGCAATTGTAATTCTTGGTGATCAGTTTCAATCCCGTGATATTGTACTTCATCGTAGAAATGAGCAATTACAACGTGTTTCGGAACTTCATCGTAGTTACGATGCATTACAGTACCCAATATTGCATTGGAAAGGTGTCGATGGTTACCATATCAATATACCAATGATTGATCCACGAACAGGTAAATAATTGACCTATTTTTAGTGTGTTGACATTTCATTTCTACAACTTTCTAAAGTCACATTTTGTAATTATTATCAGGTCTACATATACAGAAAAAAGTTAGTGCCATGAATTTTTATTCGTATCGATTGATGATTCGTCCACAAGAACAAAATTATATCTTAAAATGTGGTAAACTATATCATCAGTACATCGTTGATATGTATGCCAAAATAGAGACTGAACGTCTTAATTTTATTCGTTTCAACCAAGCAAAATTAAGATCCGAAGAATATATTCATTTGCAAGATGCGATAGCGAATGATGCTAATGTTAATGACATCGGACGTTTAACTATATTGCCATCTTCGTATATTGGTAGCCCACGGCATATGAACGAATATGCACAAGACGCAATGTCTTATGTACGAAAATACGGTCGACCGGATCTGTTCATTACATTTACATGTAATCCGCAGTGGGATGACATCAAGAACAATTTATTTGAAGGCCAGTCGACAACTGATCGTCATGACATTACAGCACGTGTTTTTCGGCGAAAATTGACAGCACTTATGGATTTAATTGTGAAATTAAGTGTATTTGGAGAGGTGCGTTGCCATATGTACTCAATCGAATGGCAAAAAAGGGGATTGCCGCACGCACATATATTAATTTGGCTGGTAAATAAAATAACTCCGGATCAAATCGATAACGTTATATCAGGTGAAATTCCTGATCAAACTGTTGATCCTGAGTTATTTGATGTTGTCGTTAAAAACATGATACATGGTCCGTGCGGTGAACTAAATATGAATTCGCCATGTATGAATGATGGAAAGTGTTCGAAACGATACCCAAGACAATTGACTTCAGACACAATAACGGGCAATGACGGATATCCGTTGTATAGACGTAGATCACCTAATGATAATGGCAAAACGGCAAACATTAGAATGCGTAACCAGGACGTTGAAGTTGATAATCGTTGGGTGGTTCCGTATTGTCCATTATTATCGAAAATATTCAAGGCTCATATAAATGTGGAGTATTGTAATTCAGTCAAATCCATTAAATATATTTGCAAGTATGTAAATAAAGGGAGCGATATGGCTGTTTTCGGTGTAGCTGGTGATAATAGAAATGATGAAATTACTCAGTATCAACTGGGGCGCTATATTAGTAGTAATGAAGCTGTCTGGAGGATTCTGTCGTTTCCAATGCACGAAAGACATCCTGTGGTTGTTCACTTAGCTGTGCATCTTGAGAATGGCCAACGTATTTATTTTAATGAAGCAAATGCATTGGAAAGAGCAGCACACCCACCAGCGACTACGTTGACAGCTTTTTTCAAATTATGCGAAACTGATACATTTGCTAGAAATTTGTTATATTCCGAAGTGCCTCAGTACTATACATGGAATGTGTCTTCAAAAAAATTTCAAAGACGTAAACAAGGAACAGCAGTCGATGGGCATTCAGGCATTTTCAAAACAGATGCAATTGGGAGAATGTATACAGTACATCCAAACAATGCTGAGTGTTTTTTTATTTGCGATTGCTATTAGTTAACGTCAATGGCCCAAAATCATTTCAAGAATTAAGAACAGTCGACGGTCATTTGTGTCAAACATATCGTGAAGCATGTCAACTCTTGCATTTGTTGGAGGATGATGCACATTGGGATTCAACACTTAATGATGCATCTACGTCAGCTCATCCACAACAAATACGAATGCTATTTGCCATTATATTATCGACATGTATGCCATCAAATCCACTTGAATTATGGAACAAATATAAAAATTATATGGCAGAAGATATTTTAATTCGTATGCGTCATCATGCAAGAAATCCTGATTTGTTGATTACCTTGGAAATGTGCAACGAAGCTTTGATAATAATTGAAGATATATGTCTAACGATTGCAAATAAAGCATTAGTACAATTGGGTATGACCGCACCAAATCGTCCCATGCATGATTTGTTTGATCGTGAATTGCAACGTGAGCAGGAATTCAACTGTAATGATTTGCGTTTATTTGTACAATCGAATATAACCAAATTAAATATTCAGCAAAAACATGTATATGATACAATCATGCAAGCCGTTTCCAATAATGCAGGTGGATTATATTTTTTGGATGCACCTGGTGGCACAGGTAAAACGTTCGTTATATCATTGATTTTAGCGACTATTCGATCAGATCAGAAAATTGCACTAGCACTTGCATCTTCGGGAATTGCTGCTACATTATTAGAAGGTGGTCGGACCGCACACTCTGCATTAAAATTGCCATTGAATGTACAGGTGATTGAAACTCCAACTTGCAATATATCGAGAAATTCTGCTATGGCAAAAGTTCTGCGATTAACGTCAATTATTTTATGGGATGAGTGTACAATGGCGAATAAAAAATCACTAGAAGCATTCAATCGAACAATGCAAGATTTACGTGGTAATCAACAGCTTTTTGGTGGTGCTTTGATATTACTTTCAGGGGATTTTCGTCAAACATTGCCTGTCATTCCTCGATAAACTCCTGCTGATGAAATAAATGCCTGCTTGAAGTCATCAGTTCTTTGGAGATATCTACAAAAATTGACACTAAACATTAATATGCGTGTTCAGCTACAAAATGATCCAGCTGCCCATGAGTTCTCAAAACAATTGTTAGAAATTGGTGACGGCAAAATACAAATCGACAGAACCAACGGATTGATCGCTGTACCGAACAATTTTTGTACAATTGCGCAATCGATAGATGAATTGATTGAATGTGTTTTTCCGAATATTGTTCAGAATTACAGAAATCATGATTGGTTGACAGAACGCGCCATTTTAGCACCGAAAAACATTCATGTCAATGCAATTAATTTTAAAATTCAAGCGAAACTGCCAGGCGTAGTCACGAAATATAAATCAATTGACAGTGTTATGAATCAAGATGAGGCAATGAATTATCCAATTGAATTTTTAAATTCATTGGAGCCGGCTGGTATGCCACCGCATTGCTTGAATCTGAAAGTTGGTTCTTCGATTATATTATTGCGAATTATTAATCCACCAAAACTGTGTAACGGAACCAGATTGGCAGTGAAAAAGTTATTGCCAAATTTGATTGAAGCTACGATCTTAACTGGTAAATCAAAAGGAGAAGTTGTTTTGATACCGCGTATACCTATGATTCCAACTGATATGCCTTTTGAGTTCAAACGTTTACAATATCCTGTGCGTTTATCATTTGCGATGTCCATCAACAAGGCCCAAGGTCAAACACTTCACGTTTGTGGTGTGAATTTGGAGGAACATTGTTTTTCACATGGCCAGTTATATGTTGCCTGTTCCAGAGTCGGTACCCCCAGCCGTTTGTTTATTTATGCTCAAAATGGAAAAACAAAAAATATTGTTTATCCAAATGTTTTGGATTAAGTGTGTTGTAAATAGCTAGCAATTGATTTCGATTTTAAATAAAATATTTTTTTGATTAAATAAATGAATTTGATGTTCCGATTTGTTTATTTTATTTCACTTTATATAATAAAAAACAAAGTGTTACGTTGTATTTGACAAAACGCGAAATATAATTCACAGTAGATAGAACTGTCCTCGCACCATTGTTCGTACGCATCGTTAAATGACAATTTTGTTGCTTTCAATGAATCAAAATGATAGCTCGTGAACAAAATGGTCTTTGCTGTCGAAATTCTATTTTAAATACATTATTTTAGTTATTACTCTCCCAAAGGTAATATATCGTTATATTCACAAAATAAAATTAATTAATAAATGTATAAAATGAATGTATTGCAAAATCGAACTAAACTTTCTAGTTTTTTATATAAATTATGACAGGAAATGTTTTCGAAGTAAAATAAAAATTGGCTGACAATCTCATTGTCTTGGAAGTACTTTGTTAACTTTTAGTTTTCTTCGAAGTAAAATTACGGAGGTTCTCTATAAGAATTCAATTGTCTCAGAGAATTTTCATGTCTCTTCCTATCATTTGTAAATCTCAGATTTTTGATATCTTTCAAATTCCAGTAAAATTTATTTCGTTTTTAATTATGGAATATTCGAGTTAGTTTCTTTCTTTAACGATATAATATAAAAACATTTTTAGAAATTTTCATAACTCTTTTATATAATTTGATAGTTGCTAATTCAAAACAGATATTCATAAGAAAACAGCCGAAATATAACAAGTGCGGAACGCACAAAATGTTTCTTTTAAAGAGAGGCAACACTTACATATCTTTGCTTAGCCGCTTGCTAAAGCAATATGAACATCATATACATTAATAAAATATCCCTCGAAATCAACATGGTCGCGATGGCTTCATTAATTAAATAAAATTAAAAAACATAAAAGTAATGTTATGAACTTTGTGAATTTTCCTTTAGTTATATTACGTGTCGTTTCTTTTTCCTCAATTTCATAATTGCTGATAAGCGAGAACTTCTATACAAGTTTTAACCTCCTGGAGAGATTTTTTATTAAACTCGTTTAATTTAAAAGCAACTTGGACATTATCAAAAATAAAAAATGTAAAATTAAAAGTTCATTCATAATATATTTCTTTTTAAAAATAATGTAATATTTATTTTAATATGAATATGTTTATTGATATTCCGTATTTGTAATATTAGTTATTCATGATCGAATAATATTTGAGAGATTTACCTATAAATACGTATACATACTCGTATATATAGAGGTAACACAATTATCACATGTGATCCCTGAAAATGTACATAAAGCAATTTTTTAATTTATTTAATTTTGCTAATTGGTCTAAATTTTAATCTAAAACGGAAACGTTATCACGTTCCGTTTTAATTGAAGGCCACTAAAGATATTATGAGTTACAATTAGACGCCTTGACGGTATTCTGAGACGTCGTCGTTTTGATAAAATGACGTTTGAGGTGCAAATTAATTAATTATTAAATTTTATATTATCTTGAAACTATTTGTGTTGAGGTAAGTTGGAAATTTGTTACTAGCTGTTAGAATAAAATTAAAGTAATTAAATATGTATATATCATATTAATTAAATAAATATTCGTTTCTTATTTCCGTTGACCTTTCAATACGCGGTTCTTTATGGTGTAATCATTAATGAAATAAAAAATACGGTAACGTATTCCGCAGTAAAAAATTTTGATTAAATAAAATCAAAATATATATTAAGCCTTTGTCGCAGTTTTGGTTTATTACTATATGAATCGTTTGCGTCAGTCAACGCTAATTTACGACCTAGTTTGTTCACGATTTTCACATAACTCGACACAGTTGTATCATTAAAAGTAATTATATAGACAAGTATACTGTTTGTATAGAGTTTAAATACTTATTTGTTTATAAGGATTGATTTATGTTTCTCAATCTTTCATGCAAAACTTTTGTGGCGATCGTTATAAAGCTGTACGATTAATTTGCATATTTTTGAGTAATCTAGACTTTAATATCGGTATATTGTTTAGTACAGCTACATAAAGCAGATCCACCAATACAGAGTCTGGTGTTAGTAAAGTCTTATAAACGGTTTTAATTATAGGCACTGCTCTCATTACGCCATTCGGTTATGGCAAGGTTGTTGATAATTGTATTAGAATGGATATTATAAAGTACAATCAAATTACAGTTATGAACTTAATACAATTGTATATAGATTATTCTTGTTAATTAATGAGTTACATTAATGCTAAGAATATTAAATTTTTGTGATAAGAAACAGAGTTAAACCTATTTGTATATTTTTGAACACATGATCTGGTTAATAGCATAATCGGTTAACATGTAAGAATAATGTTTATTATAACGGAAATAATCTCACAATTTGTTGATCTTAAAATATTTTATACAGTAATAGATAATTGTTTGTTTTGCCTTGAAATCTTTCTTCATCGCGATTATAAAATTTTTGTAATGTTATAATATATGTATATGAACCACATATACTATAATTTGAAGGTATTCGTATAAGCTAACGGGGTGAAAATACGTACCAGTCTTGAATGAGAAGGTACCTGTGAGAAATGTAAATATAATAATGTAAATATATTATATAATTCGTTACTTTTATCATGGCCTTCAGCAGGGCGTATCTCGTGAAAACATTCCTCTCAGCCTTTGACTCGTTGTAACGCTCCATTAGATTGACGAGCGCTTTCTTTGCCGTGTCATAGTTCTCGTCTAAACGCACTCGGACCATTCGAAGTCTCTCATTCGTTTCTATAACCTCTTCTTTTGTCTGCCCACCTAGTATCAAACAGGTATTATTTGTATTAGATTATCTTGATGTAACTAACTACATATTAAATTATGAAAATACAAACTTGAAGTGCCCTCGTCTTTGACATCTTGTACAATACGGCGTACGCTCTGTGTAAATTTTCCGACTAAATTGGTGCTAGCTGAAACAAAGAGAAATAATAAGATTAATTGAAATTATTACTGAAACTTGTTCCATCAATTATATTACGGATTGAGTTTTTTTTTCAATTTAAAAAAATGCATAATAAAATCGAATTTTTAATCGAACATATACATTTGTAGTGTAGATGAAAGTAAGTTCGGTGGGTGATGCAAGTTTCAACACGGATATTCACTTAGACGACTCAAATAAGCCAACTTGGTACATGCGAATGGAATCATGCCCCAGACAAGGATTATTTATAAATCAATACAAGAAATCTTTGTTCATATTGTAACTGTTCATTATTCTGTTTATAATAATCTTGAATCGTTTTATTATTTAGAACCTCACTGACGATGTTTTATCTTAATTATTACTTTATACTATACATATGTTTAAATTTTCCTTTATATATATATAGTTTGTTTTGAAGTTCTGACGTGAAAATAAAGATGTTATAAATTTGAAATTGATGTCTGTGTGTGTATTTGTTTGTGGTATTGTAGCTCTCAAAAGGTCAATTTTGATGCAGTTTTTTCATTTCCTAGTCGTGGTAATTAACTATGTTTGATTATATCGGTTCAATAATAATTAAAGAGTATAATAATTAGCTCTTTCCCAAAGTGATGTGAGACATTTTTGGCTTATGTATGAATAATAATCAATTCAATGTCTCAAAATAGTAAGTAAATTAATACTTAGAATTGTATTTAAAACTCCTATATGATAGGAAGCAAAAATTACGATCTTAAATTTAATTCATAAGAGTTAAAGCGCCTTATAAGTACTTTATCCAGTCTTAACAGATTTTGTAGTTCTACGAGTAGTTACTACACTATGGAATTTTGAAGTTTGAAGCATTATTTGTTTGGAACTTTTAAGAGCACATTCTTTGATTCAGTTCTAGAGTAGGTGACTATTATTTTAAAAATATTGTACAAGCAATAACTGAAAGTAAATGTACTTTTAAAACATTAAAATTACTAAATACGATAAAATAAAAACCACAAGTAAAAGATTATTTAAAATTATTTTTGAAATTATATTAAAAATGAGTTTACCTGGAATACATTATAATAGACGTTTGGTTGATTCATGAATTGTAAATAAATTATAAACAATAAAAATATTGTATTATTAGTATCCTTAACCAGCAATAGCCTTACTTTATATATATATATATATATATATATATATATATATATATATATATATGTCTTAACGTCAAAGTTATAGAAATGTTTCTAAACAGAATGGACCCAGAAGCTCGATTCAGTAATATTTCAACGTCCAAGAGTTTAATTATAGGTTTTATGTTGAGTTATTTACGCTTGAATTGATGTCGTTTAGATTGAGTGCCGTTATAGGTTTACTGCTTTGCGGAATATAAATAAACAACAATGTATCGTTATTTCGAAATTACTTTAACAGTAGGCATAATATTTATATTGATTATAAAAACCCAAATGTATTTGTGCCACTGCTGGAAAAAAAATCTGAAATCTCATCATAGTTCCGTAAGTTATCTACGTATTTTTATAATTCAATGAAAATTTTTCTTATTCAGCATAAGAAAATTATTTCTTTTTAATGATATTGTAAAAGTATTTTATGTAAAATAACAATTCTATAAAATGAATTCTGGAGATTATTGTGTGGAAAAGAAAGAACAAATAAATTGTAGAGATTACAATGCCGTTATTGGTAGTGGGTATCTCTTTATATAAACAACATGCATGTGTAATTAGTGCTTACAGAAGCAGTTTTAAAAATATCAGTTCAATTCTCCCTATTTTTGAATTTAAATGTACCTAAAAGCGGAGTTTATAGCCATGCCATAAAATCATATTTTTTTTTTATGCAAAAGCTATTTAAATTTTAGAAAGTAAAATCTATCCGTCATTACTTACTTCCAATACGTCATTTTGTGCCAACAAAAAAAACAATAGGAGAAAGTCGTTTAGTCCCTAAATATTTACTGAATGACGTTTTTTTCCTTTAATATAAAAAATAGAATATTTATACCTATTTTTTATTAATTTCAATATTTACGAATGAATTAAATTCCCAAAAAACATGTGATTGTCCTTGATTGTACAATTTGCTTTTTATAGAAATCATAATAAATGAAACGACTTATGATTGATTGTTCAAGTATTTTATATCAATATTTGTTCACAATATTATTAAATATATTGACAATTTATCATTAAATTATACTTTTAAGAGAGCGGACAATCAAAATAATTTATTTTTTTTTATTAAAGAGGCTAGCTTAGCATTGAATTTGAATTTATAAATCAAAATTCTAAGTCTGATATTGCCTAATTATGTCATAGCTTCGGCTCAAGAAAATAGAGACTTTATTTTAATACGTTTATATTAATTAAAAGCTTAATTGCGTTCATTCCAGAAAGGTATTTCAGCGCTTTCTGTGGAATTGGTAGCAATTAATTGTATTTTAAATTGCAATTACACTTTAAGCTTCCAATAACTTTTTATGTGTTATTTTAATATTTGGCAGACCGTGATGCCAAAGAATTAATTACTTGAGAAAATGAAAAATGTCATATTATTTATTAATTTGTTATTCAGAGAAAGAAATGGATTATAATATATTTTAACAAACAAAACCAAAACATTTGTTATTCAAATCTGTGCTTAGTGTATGAATCAAACCAAAGTGTCAAACTTTTTCAATTGAAAGGAAACTCGTCGAAACAGAATATCAAATAACGTTTCCATTGAGATTCAAATGTAAATGAAAAAAATACTTTTTTTGTAATATCGACCATTCTCTTATTTTAAAACATTAGTCATTTCAGTGAACAACGAAGTAATTGTCTAAACGAATAGATGACGGGACATTGAAAAAGTTATTTTGAAACTTTGTGAAAAGGGGATCTGTCAACAGAACGATTTGGTTTATTAAATTATGGAATGAATTACATATAAATTTATCAGTTCCTCAAAAAAAAGAAAGTTATATGAAGATTTTATATAAAGCAATATATTTTCTTTTACTTTTGCCTTCATTTAAATATTTTTCCGCCGCATATTTAATAATTACAGGAAACTTAAAATATGAAAAAGTGTGAGAGATTAAAAAATATATATATTTTGAAACACTACAAGTATTTTTATACAAAATGTGATAACGTTTGGACAGAATATTATATGAAATATTTATTTAAGCATGACAGTATCTCACAGAAAATATATTTTAATTACATACATTTTACGCGAGATTCATAATATTATCCAGAAAACCTTTCACATTTCCTGCATCTGTTAAGTTTTTGGTACGTTCGAGCAAATAGACTTTAGCGATGAAAGCATATTTGCATAAGAACGATTGGAAAACGAATAGTATAAAGTCGAATCGATTTTTAAAATGTTTCTATCTTTAAATTTTTTAATTTGTTCTTACTGTAAGTAAATTCCATACTTGTTTTAATATCTCTTACTTCGATTAACGTTCTTAATATTTGGCATTTTGTAAGATATTTTAAATGATTGATAAAAAACTAAGTAATTATTTAAAAGAAAAATATTTTTTATAAGGATAACAGCTTATAAAATTTTTAAAGGACCCTAGTATAGGAACCCGATATAAGGCGACCTTCACCGAGATGCTTATTTGATGAAACATGTTTTATATTCAATTTAATATGTCAATAACCATATTACATATGGGTGTAATTAACTATTAATTAGTCATATCCTGGACTAAAATTTATAATACAAAACATGTTTTATCAAATAAGCATTTCGGTGAAGGTCGCCTTATATCGGGGTCTTAGGCTATATATAAAAAAAGACAGAGAATTCAAAAAATTCCTACTGAAATAATCTATATTACGTTTAACAATTGTACTAATCTGTTGTAGTTTATAACAGATTGAAATTGCTAATTTTATCATACATATTTGAGGTCAAGATTTAGTCTTATTACTTGAGCTTCTTGTCTAAAAATTTCAGTCCGTATCGATATCTTGAATGAGAAATCAACTTCTACTTTGTTACATTATAAATGAAATAATTATTCTCAAAGATGTTTACCTATGTAAATATTTTTTTGGGGTTGCAGCATTTACCATTTAGCGAAAATGACTTATATCACCTTATTTTAGTTTTATTACTAAGTTGTATTATAACTAATTCTCAGGAAATGTGTTTGGATCAAATAAATGTAGTATTATTGACGCATATGATATTTATTGTCTACAGTGTGGAATAAATGAATAATTAAAAATATATTGGAATTAAAATCGATTACCAAATAATATGACTATAAGTCGTATTTTACAATACTCGTGCATTGTGCGTTTGTAATTTAAAACATCTCATGTTTGATTTTTTTGTATTACACATCAAATGAACTTTAAGCTTGAAATACATGATTTTCTATATTTTTAAAGCAGTAAATTTAATCATTTATTAATATTATTCTAAATCTTACATACTTTCTTCTATCTTTTCACGGAATGATAACGGACAGAATATGTTTTTGTATATTTAAAGAGAGAATTTATTTTCTTACGCGGCATATCTTTTGTTTACGATAGTATTTCTTATAATATCCATTTAATAACACTGAATTTAGTCATGCAAAATGTTAATCCCATATTTTAAATAATTTCGGCATTATTTAGCTTACATGAATTAACATCGTTCACACAAACCCTTCAAGTCTGAAGTTGAGTGTTATGTTGATCTACATAATTCTCCATCAATCATATTAACTGATTTTACGTTTCAGGCGGTCTTAGTATAGGAAGTAAATACGACCATCGAATAGATTTATACATTGAATTAGTTTACCCTTCTTCATTAACCATCACTATGGTGTAATATAAATATTTCTTTAATACATCATATTAAAATTATTCTATGAAGTATAAAAATGTTAGAATCTGTTTAACTATTATAGTATATAAGATATTTCTAGAAAATTACCTGCATGTATGTATATATGTATGTATGTATTATAATAATGTATTTATTACTCATCGCTATTCAATACAACGTTCAATATCGTTTTTTGTTTAATCGTCTATTGTTCTTATAAAAACGTTGATCAGATAAATGATTTTTGTTTTTTGACAAAACATAACAATAGTTATACTACCAATTGCAATACCTTAACAACGCGTGTATAGAAAATATATTACATTATTAAATATGAATCCAAATAAAGTCTTATAATTCTTGTTGTTCTATATTAACAATGGAAAACTTTGTAACAATGAAGGTAAATCCTTTTTGGGACCCTATGTATAATATATTTGGCACAATCTAAATTTGGCCAATATCAGAGTTCTGTTATCACTTGATCTCAATTAACTCTTTTGTTTCACCCTAATGGCTCTGAATGTACATTCATCACGAAATATAATCTGTGTACTCTAACGGCAAAGCTTTATCTGAATATACTATCTTATACTGACATAAAACCATTAGGATGTTCTCATATTGCACTATAATTTTTTATTATTATATTAAATTCAAATTATTTAAATTAGGGCTTTGACTTATTTTAAACATGGACCCTACTTGTCCTCGTCAGATTCTAGTAAGGAATGGTCCCCAATTATAATAAGACAACTTGTTCTAAGTAATTATAGTTGCTAATCACTTTCTACTGTAGAGTCAACCAAAGTTTAGAATGTTGGTTTTGATTTCTTTGAACTGGCCTGATAGTGTTAAGAGTTTGTTTTCGGTACAGGGATGTGTAAACTTGATCTGAACTAATAAATATAATAATACCTTAGAATAGTATATTTTAGAAAGAAAAATGTATTTCATGTTCATTTTTATAGTGCACTTACTAGGCGGAGCTGAAGTTTCATAAAAATTTTAACAGAATATTGTCTCTGCTATACAGCATACAAAGTGAAGTACACACTCATGGCTGCCAAACAAATAGATTTTTGTATGAATATGTGTTACACTTCTCTTTGTTGACTTTTTCGTAAAAAGAGCAATGATCAAACGTCGAATCGTTTTGTTTTTTGGTTTTAACACACTCTGTACTTTAAATAAAAATTATAAAACATGCATTATGTAAGCTAAAAGGCGTATAAATAAATATTATTCATTATGAGTGACGATTGTTACTTAAAGTACGGAAGATACATATCATAAGTATCAGTATTCTGAATCACTGCTTTATGATATGTCTAAACGTTATTATTAAAGTGTGACCAATATTTTATTAATGGGCTGATCTTGAGTTAACAGAATTATTAATATACCTCTTGTTTTAATTGCACTTTGAATGGTAAAACCATTTTCATCATAGATGTGTAAGCAAAATAGGAACAGCGCTTACGTGTATTACAGTATGTAGATGACGTCTGAGTAACAATATGCCAGAACCAGCTTTATTCCTATAAATAGGTACTCAATATAATTGTCAAGTCACGATCACGTTTAGCAATTGTACAAAAAACTTCTTGATACCTCGTTTAAAAACGTGCAAAAGTTGGTATCTGTAATGATAAACGCAATTTGTATGCAGAATACTGATGCATTGTTTTTATTTTTAGATTTTTTTTAAATTATTTATTTACCTAAAATTTAAATTGTTTGTCGTGCGCATGAAAAAGGTAGAAGCGTATCGCTACCTCCTTATGCGAGGAAGATCTTGTAATGAACTAGGTATCTGCTACAAAATAGGGAATGAAAATTGTATTTCGTGAAGTTTCTGCTCACACTCCTTGAGTTGGTTTTAATCCATTCGTGAACTCCAATAAAAATAGGTTTTTAGAAAGAACATCTAAGGAATGCTGCGATGATCGCTATTGACTCAGACGGCAACATTTGTAAACATTCCTTACAAAGTCAAAAGTTTTGGGATACATCATAATTAGAAAGTATGCGAATAACAATATTGGGCCAGACCTTGAAATATATTTCGGATAATTTTATAGTGTGTGGAGGTAAAGAAAACAAAACAATAATAAACCTGGTCTAGGTAGCTTTGTTTTTTAAGTATTAATTTATCACGGTTATCCCGAAAAAATAACCTGCTTTTGGAGGGAGGTTTGCTCTTTGGAGATAAGATACATACAAAGAAATGTTACGTCTTGGCACAATATGTATCACTTCGTGCCGTAAACCAGACAATGGTCAGAGACAGACAATTAGGATGAGACTTCCATAGTCCATTGTGTCTGGATTTGTTGTTATCAGAAGACCAAGTGATTGGTTGTAGGGTTATCCGCATTTACTAAATTTCAGGTTTCTCCAATAGAGAGATCAGTCAATTTATATGGAAACAATCCTTCTTAAAACAGGATTTATATCATAATAGGGTAGTTTTGACACGTCAGCGGCACCATTAATATATTCGAATAATAAACCGTGTCATCTCCTGGTATCCGATGTGCTTTTAGTAAACACCGGCATGGACTATTTTGTACACAAATGTGTGTGTTATCATCCAACAACAAATATGTGGATAAAAACAATAATCTTTAATTCAAGGGAGATAATTACAGCAGATGTCACTGCAGAATTACACATGTATTAGAGATATACGACTTACGCGTCGGGGCCCCAACCGATGTTTTGGCTTCCTACAGAGAAACTCTGTTGTTAGTTTCCAATATAATTACTGTACTAAATAAAGTTCTAATAGATATACGTCTTACTAGTTGGCATGAAACTTTTCGTCCCAGACGTGACTTAAACCCTAATTAAGTTTAGCCAACCCTTGATTAGTGACTGTTGTACAAATTACAAACGGATTGTTTGTTACAATTTTCTTAAAGACGTAGTGTATCTCTGTAATCACATATCTTTTGACTCTGTGTTTTAATTATTTCTCCATTGTTTGACTCCAGATTATCTTATTAATTTTATGTTTTAATTTGGCATTTTGTTAAAGGGAGAGATATTAAAAAGGCGAGTTAAAGCTATCCACCCATTTAAACTTGTATTAGTAAGTCACCAATGTCTATGAAAAAAAGATAAGAGGTTATAGTTAGTTCATTGACCTCGATTAAGTCATCGCATACTTAAGGTTAATTGGATATAAAGCCCGATGAGGGATAACGTGGGATGAAGGATGAACACATGTATAATTAAGAATATTAATGAATATTATAGGAGGTTTCTATAAATAGATTTTTATATTATGTTTACTATAATTCTGCTTTTGTCTAAATCGTTTTGCCTCGTAACGTAAGTTGATTTTAGTTTTCTGTAGAGAATTTAAAAAAATTATTGATAAAAGTGATAAAGCAGAATCGTCGGTACTTTATATAAATTATTTCGAAGCGAAATGTTCAAAAACGATGAAGTGTCATTTTATACGTTAATAAAAAAGCATTGTGCTGTAGTGTAGGTTAAGTGGCTCTCAACTTTGAGTGACTCCATCAAAAACCAGTGGTATCGTTGACGAGTGTGTCACCCAATAGCACGAGTGATACTTATTTAAAGTGATATTAATGAAAAATATATTGACTACTTTTTTTAACATGTCGTATTTTATATATACAAATGGAGGAAATAATTAATACCTATAGTAAAAGAGTAAAAAAACAGATATTTTTGCCAACACCTCCAGCAGTTATAACAATAAAGCAAGTATTTAAATCAATGTATTTGGGTTAAAGCCTTTTATCGTAACGTAGAATTAGCTTCAAACAATTATTACCCTTATTTACAATTTATATTAGCTCATACGTGGGTTCATTGTTATTATTTCTTTTCTGACCTGTAATAAACATTAAAAGGCTCAATAAGTTCCGCAGTTAATAAGGCCTATTAACAGTTAACTTTGATTAAACAGAAATCCAATTTTATGGAAACAGAATATTTATCGTTAAAAGAAACTTATACTGATTAAGATGAACATAACTTAATCATCACTTAACACATCCTGAAATACCATGAGGGCTTCTTAAAGAATTTACCACACCTGTTTCCTTTATTTAGTCATAATATATTCAAAGAATACACAATAGGAGAAGCATGTGTTTCAAATTACTGTGCGCGTATTAACGTCAATAAAAACCCATATTAATCAATAGCCACTACGTGATGCATTCAATTTAAGAGTATTGCATCACGAAAAATTTAATTGTGATTTTATACTTTTTTTTTTAATTTTACGAGATGATATTTAAATGGAAAGTGTCAATCGTAATTTGGGCGTCAAAACCAATCAAAAAAGTTCACAAATTTTTGACAGGTTCAAAAAAAAATATGAGAATTTTTCTTTCCAGAATTTGTATGTAGATTTTAATAGAAGTATTTATCTTATCATACTCTGTTTCAGTGTTAAAATGTAAGTATAGGAATTTATTACCGGGGTTTGAAATCTTGACATTGTTTCTATCAAAGTTCAAAGTTGGAGGACTTTGATAAGGACTTAATAAGAGAACTTAATATAAGGTAGTTTGATCTTGATATGGTGGTTGAATATTTGGAATACTTAATTTAGCTACTTGAGGTAGGATGAGATAGCTTAATTGGCAAAGCGACTGGAACCCGTTAATTCAGAAGTCAAAGGCTAAAGTCATTTTTAACCTGCGACTTCGGAAAATTAGTCGTCAAAAATTTTTCAAATTAATGTTGATTCAAAAGTATTAAAAAATAAGTTAATTTTTAAGCTTTACGGAATTATTCTTAGATATAACAACATCAAAGAAGGAGTAACATCCTTTTTTTAAAAAACTATTTTAATATACATATATGTAGTGTTAATTTAAAAAGTAAAATTAATTGATGTCCATTTTTGCTTATTGATATATGTGAATCTAGTTTATTGTTTAATACTTTCTCCTAATTATCATGTTTAGCTACTCTCTTCTTATAAAAGTTTTAATACTAAAATTAAGAAAAAAAATTAAGAATGAAAACTTAAACAAAAACAGAAATGCTACATTTAATCACTTCTTTAAATTGTTAGCTGATCTGAATATGTTTCAAATTCCTATTAAAACGGATGAAAATTGCAAAAAAACACTAATCCATTTATTGTTTCAATAATTTTATTTTGCTGGAAGTAATTTAATAAAGCAAACTAAGCGAAAAATTGGTTTCGTAGTTAAGCGGAGCAAACGCAAACAGGATAGCGAATTGTACAAACAACTGCCGAAAATTAGGATGGAAATTTAAATAAATTTGCATGACCCTAGTAATACCGACCCTTTAAATAAGGTTACTACTTTAAACCGTTGTTCAAGATTTAATAATTCTAATAGGAAAATGAACATTCACACTATTCAGAAACCTATAATGAAAATATAAAATATTGTTACTTATTTATACATCAATCAGAAAGTGTAAAATAGGACGCAAGATGGGGTTTAACGTAATTTATTTATCTCCTCATTCTATACCATAAATACCAAGTAATTTTTTTGTTGTAGCCCACCCTGTAATAATTGAATTCTATTCGAACATAAAAGAAGATTTAATTATAAAGCTAATATGAAAAGTTCCAATATTGAGTGCAAAGCACGTCGCTCCGACCCTCGACGCGGTGACTTCGCTGTCAAGGTTCAATTATAACAAAGTTTTGCACTTTTTTTACAATATTTAACAGGTTTGAAAGCTAACAAATTGAATTGTAATTTAAGTCATTTGGTGGGGTTTAGTCTTTGTTAATTTTCGATGTAATATAAAAAGGTTATATTAATTCATTTGCATACTCACTATTACCGTTCCTTTATAATGCTAAGTATAAACCATTATGTGGCAATGCTCATTTATGTGTACTCTCAAATTTATGTATATAAAAGTTATTAACATTGTATTTTCGTTTAATATGTACCTCTCCTGATTGGATTAATTCTAAGCAAGACGAAGGGAAGTCGATTATATCGTAATCACACAATGCTTATGATGAAAGCTTGATTGATTCAACAAGTCTTCAGTAAATTGCTTGAGGCTCTGGCATCTTCCAAAAAATCAATGTGTTGTTTGCTAAATGTATATTACATATATAAAATAATTTCCAAGCAAATATTATTAAAGTAATCTCATCATTACTTATTACTTATCCTTATAAGTAAGATACTTTGGTAGTAAAAACGATCGTATAGTTTAATAATTTTTTTTATCATTTGATAAACAGTTTATAATTTTATTTTTAGAAGTGGATAATATTCATATACATTGTGTACATACAGTGGACATATACATTTCGAGGCTTTACGTATGTCCATTACTGTTACGAAATATGGGTACTTAATGATTATGCAGAAAGATACACACAAACAAACTTGTATTTTTGGATTTCAATAGGTAAATTTGCTATATGATAAACTTTGTAAAATAATATTTTGCTTACATATGCTAAATCCTTATTTATTAAAACTGAATATACAAATGACACATCCTCCTGATGGAAATATTACGATTCTTCGAAGCTTTTACATTTGATTCCCTTTTTACCGCGATTTTGGTAAGCTCAGGGCGATATGGAAATTACTGTCAACCTGTTATGAAAAATTCATGAATTTCGTCATTTCCTTAAAAAGTCCCACGTTATAGATTCTTGATTCCAATCCCTCGGCGTACAATCGTTTTACGAATGAATAATAAAGCTTGATAAATTTTATTTCAATATTTCTCTTTCGGATAATATATAATTATGAATTGTAAAACACAAACTATATAGAAAAGTAAATGTTGTTTTGAAATCTATGTATAAAAATTATTTTATTATAATCAAAGTGTCTTGGAATTAGAACAATATTTAACATTTGAATAAAATTACAATACGTATTTTACAAGTTGCCCTTGGAAAGCCTTAATAATAATATAATGGTATAGAATGTGGCATTTATTGTTTGATTAAGAATAAATTTTATATAAGTGCTTTGCGGATTTAATTTGTCGTGATCTTTTGTTAATCTTCTTGATAACCTTTAACGACTTTGTTATTTATTTATTTTTAATTAGAGGCATACACTTATATTGCGAAAAGTAATCTGTGTACTATTTAACAAAGTTTTTTTACAAAACGTTATTTATGAGGGTTAGTAAAAATATGTAGTGTGGTATTATTACATTGAATTTTATTAATTTACGTTAATAAGAAATTAAACTCTTGTTTAAATCTTTTTTCCTTACTTTCGCAAGAAAGTACTATTAAGAAAAAGCTAATTCATTACGTATTCTGTCTTGTTTAAAATGATATGAAAGATATCCATTTTTTTACCGCTATACAATAGCTTGTAATCTCTTTATGTCAATAAGGTGTGGATCGAGAAAAGAGGCCTGTGCTGTCGTAAATGGCTACCGTCATCCATGAACATATTCAACATTAGGGAAATCGTAGATATGGTGCCGGCTTTGGTGGAAAAACTTGTACATACCACTTCTGAAAGATTCCATTCTGTAGCTGGTAGGGAAAACCTCAAGAGGGAAGTTATTCCACATCCTGCAGGTGTTTGTTATTGCAAATAAAATAGTCGACATTTAACTCAACCGCGATCAACAAAGAGGTAATTGCTATAATTCTGTAACGATACGAGTTTGTGCTGTCACCCTTTCTGAGGATAGAATTGACATTGGCAACTTCCAACGAAAACGGAACTATTGGTGGATTAAAAAATTTCGGTTAGGGCATTAAAAGTTTAATTCGGAACAACATTCTTAAGTACATTAGAGGGAATACTGTTACAATCGCTGGACTTTTTGACGTCGGTAGAAAAAAGCATTACTTTTTTCGTTAAATACTCGTCATTCATTATGATGCTACACCCTGGGATATTCTGGCGTAGATTACTTAAGGTGTAAAAAAGAAAGAGAGGCATTTTTGCAATAACATAGGTGAGATTGTAATGAAAAAGTGTTTTTTCCTATTCTGTTTTGAATTTTTAAGATGATGAAACGAAAACTTTATTGTAATTGTTTTTCCTGTATTTATTAATTATATAAAATAGTAATATACTGTTATTAATTATGTTTATCATTTCGACTCTTTGTGTTTTATTAAAACTAGTATTTATAACATTGATTCGAAATAAGCAATTACTTTAAGGACTATAAAATAAATGTTATGATTTTATGGAGACTGAAAAACCACGTTTAATATAAATATTGAATATATTTGTTCTCTATATAGGATATTATTTTAGGACTAAATGCTTTAGTAACTAACTCTAAAGGAAAATTCCTGAAGATCCGTATTGTTTCATCCTTCTGGTAGTCATTTTATCTATGTAATATGTGCAGTCTTTCTATATACATATATAAAAAATTTTTGAAAAATACGTACAGTCATAATAATTGACATCAAATAGGGTTGCCACCAAGAATAAAGTGGTATTATTTGTAACAATTATTATTACCTAATAAAGTGACTTTATAACAACAAAATTAATATATATATATAAATCTGAGGTACACAACATAAGTCTTATAAAAAATCCACTGAAATTCAATTCAACGATCCTTGCTAAGTTGTTGCTTTAAAATTGTTTTGCCCGATAAATATTACGTTTTTCCTTTGCAAATAACGTATACAAGGCTTTTTCGTTATGTATGTCCGATGTCTTTCATTCTTTTCAGATATCAAAGTTAGTGAGAGAGCTTGATTATTTTATACATTTCTTTAAATTTTGTTGTTTGTCATCTTCTAGCCTTGATTGTTTAGTACAAGAGTTTAAAGAATCCGCAAATCTTATTCTATAATACATTACAACAACTATGATTTTTATAGAATGTCAAACCTTTTTTAATTAAATACCTATGTTTTGTTTTCTTTATCTCATACAACCAGAAATACCTCTTAAATATACTAATAACTGAAAAACATTGTTTGAATTTTTTCTTCCTCTTTTGTTTCCTCATATACATTTCGATATCTGTTTATTAAAAAATAAATCTTTGTCCACTACTTTAAATCACAACTGCTGTGCATTTTTTTTAAATCCATTTTTTTGTAATAGACACATTTTTTTGACGTATGAGCGTTTGTTTATTACTTCATTGCTAATCTAGATTTTTATTATTAATTCAATACAAAAGTAGGAAAGTAGTTCTTAGTCCGTCAGAAGGGATTAGTAAGACAGGACTGGTTTTTGATATCCCTCTTCAAAATAAATTTCATTCAATGCTTTTTCCGCCATTCAGACAATTTATTGAAATCTTTTTCCTTAAATTTGTTATTTACTTTCAGTTCAATGACCTTTCTTTTCAGACTACTTTTTATATCTTCAGTTGCCACTGGAGTCTAGTTATAACTCTAAATATATTTTACAGAAGCCATACCGTTTATTACGTTACAAAACAACATATCCTGCGGTCGAGACAAATATGAGGTTCATTACATTGTAATCAATGTATTTATGTTTAATTATATGCTCATACATAAAGGTCTAAAGGTACATAAGTACATACATATTTGCATAGTATTAAGTTGTTTAATTAAAAAATATTCTATTCGTATATCATTCCTTAAACCCTTTTAGTTCTATTAACTATTTGAAATTTTATTTAAAAACTTAATGACGTGAAAGATGAAAGTTCTAAATTTGTTCCATTACATGTTATTAAAATAGACTATAAGAATTAATAAGAAACTATACTATTTTTAATTAAATATACATGTTACTTAAGTATGTTTCGTCTATAACTTCGAGGACAGTCTATATTTATTTCTATTTCTTTGACCGACATTTCATTATGGAAAGTTTTTAGTAACACACGTTATTAACAATATAATATGATAATTATTTTGCATTCTCATTTAAAGGTAATTCAAAACAGTTATTTTTCTCATATTATATTTATGAAATTAAGTTTAAAATAATAATTGCAATATGATAATTTATAATTAATTCGTATATTATTACAATAACAAGCACGGCATTGAACGGCTGTGACACGAATCACAACGAATTCTGGATCCTTGATACATGAAATTGAATTGTCGAATGCAATACGATACATTTTGTGTCTTTCCTTGATTGATTTAATTTACGTCAGCGTATATGCGAAAGGGAATTGTTTTCCGGGTATGGAAATTCCCATAGTAATAGACGTGCACAAAAAACTCTATGCGAAAATTGAATGTAATGTTCCGCCTATTAATACTTATTAACTATAATTAATGATAGTGCTCCAATTTAAAGAAACATTCTTTAACTATTATTGTTTAAAACAGTTCAAATGATTTATTTCTATATTAATTAACAAGTTAACTACGTAATTCTTCCTAAAAACATACCTGTCTCGTTAGGTCGTAATAATTCAATTATAACCTGTCTCCTTCAATTTAACACCGTTTTATTAGTTTCGTTTAATCAATTGTTACTTTTTTACTTCTTAGTGCACTTGGCATTATAATAAATGTCAAAGTCAACGACTCTTAATTAATATTCTAGTATTGTTATATTTTTTTTATTGAATTCAAGATTATAGTATGTGACCAGAAATTACGAAGACTTTTGCTACAATCGAAAAAGTGTGATGTTATCAAATGCTTCATTTTTATATAACGACTCTACAGAGTAAACATCTACCTACTCAGCATACATGTAAATCATTCAAAGATAAACAGCGATTCCAATGGCAAGGTTAAAGAACCATACCGAGACAAATTTAGCTCAAGGTTGTAAATATGATGTCAGGTCTGCGCTGTTAGGCTTGGTAAGAATTTTGATGAAGATGAAATTTTTTTGTACGTCTCAATCTACACATGTTTTAGTATAGGCTTGACTGAATGTAAACAATCTTACAATATTATAAGATATTATGTAATTTACAAACTATTTAAACTACTATAATAAATCAAAGTTATTCGAAGATTAGAGCAATTAGAGGAACGCCACAATAATTCTACATCTATCAGCGGATATTCTGAGTAATAATTAATTGCTTTTATAAAATGGAAATGGAGTCTGCGAAAACTTCAAAGCTAAGGTTGAATTAATTTAAAGGATTAGTTTAATTTGTTTTCCATTAAATGTTTCCGTTCAAACGTGACGTTGAGATTTTATTTTACTATAAACTTATGAAAATTTCATATTGAACATAATTATAATATAACACAATTTAAACATGACATTTTCTATAACAAAATATTAAAAGGGATAAAGAGAGTATTGTTTATTCGTACAAATATAAATGTTTATTAATACAGCCCGAAAGCTAGACAGATTTTCTTTGTTACTCAGTAATTTCAGTCAGGCAAAGCGTCTCTTATATCAAAGCGAGAGGTATCGTAGCAGCGGCTATTAAATGTCTTTACTATAACTACAATAGGTTATAGCTATTACAGACATTATGAGTAAGATTACGTCATCACAATATCAATTTTGTATGTCCTCATTAATATAATAAACATTTGTCTGTGTGTGTGAGTCAGAGCGTTCAATATTTTTTAAATATTGTATTGTAAAATTTATTCTTTTTGTCTGAAAAATCTTTAAAAATCGAGAAAAACTCGCGTATAAAATACCATATTAAAATGTGTCGTGTTTATACACAAAGGTTCCGTATATATTGTAATACAATGAATGTAATGCACCAACGGTTTTAATTAAAAGGTCTAGTGAATTTCATCACCTCTTTCATAATAAAGGCTTTAATACGCCATTGATAATGTATAAATATTACATAGAATACGAGTTTATAAATAAAAATATGCATTTCCATTAAATTAAAATTTATTCTTTGATATAAAACTAATATATTTGCAATTGTGAATGAACATTTTCATTAAAGTGAGTTGTTCAATATGACAGTGGGTAAATATATGATTTTCCGATTCAATTCTTATTAAGGAGTATATGTTTATTTTAAATGTTTTTTCCTTGTCACCCTCTTATACAGAGCTCTTAAAAAGTTTTAGGAAATCGTGATTCACGACGTAAAAAAACCAGTTCTACAAATTAAGCATGATAGGCATGTTTGAACATTAGCGTATTAGGACTAGATTAACTACACTAGGCCGCTGTCATGATTACGTCACTTCTTAAAAGAACGAAGAACTTGAAATATGACCTCAAAATTTATGGAGTAGAGATACAAATAATGTGCGCAACATACGATAAAAAAACAGTTTGTTTCATATCATTTTTAGCACATGATATATACCTGATAAACCTGTAGTAGACTTTGTCAAACAGTTCGCTGTATTAGCAACGGTTAAACGTCTTATTTACTCACCATACTACTTTATCAGATTTCCGAGTATTTTACGCGACTCCTACGTCACTACACGATCGTATTCGGATTTTTATATTCGTAATAAGGAAATCGTGAATGATAACTGCTCTAGATAGTTATTTCCGTTTCTGAAAAATATTTGACTTTGCATATTTATTTCAAACATGTAAATATGAAATTCCTTTTAGACGAGGGTGAGGTGAAAATTTATTTACTTCATGTTAAATATTGTTTTTTATTACATTGAAAAACAAAACTTTTATTACATTGAAAATAACTGAAATTATTATGAATAAATAATTTCATCACTTTGATGTTTAAGTTGTTAATAAATAATTAGGTAAATTATTATTTTAAACATACACATTTTGATACAGAAATTAATGTATTACCTATATTAATTAGAGATTTCAAAGAAACACTTAATAATGTCGGTTCATATATAACCTTATAATTTACAGTGTAGAAACTATGCATATTAAAAGAAATCATAATGGCATAAAAATTAAGATAATTGCTATATTGATTTATGTCGATATAAAATTTTACAAAGTAAGTTTAATTTGCAAATCATTTCAAAGCGTTATATATAATGAGATCTAACATTTTAGCGAGTATTCATTTAAATGAAACTATTTTCGGATGTACTACTCGTTTTTTCATTTTTGATTATAAACTAACATTCTCGTTTCGTAAATAACGTAACTTTTCGTAAAGTACCAGAAACGTCGGGAGTGTGTAGTTTATAATAAAAAAAAAACGCTTTATATCGATAATAGATCATTATTAAGAAAATAATTATTTTAAATATATTTTTAAAATAGTATAATTGTAACTTGAAATAAAAGTTAAATTGATGTAGAACGTAATTCCTAGTTTTCTCATCAATAAATATAAAATCAATTGTATTTATTTGCAAGGATTAAGAATAATAAAATCATATTAATAAATTCTTTAAATATGAATGTAAACTTATAAATAAAAAATAGGCCTTAGAATGTACTTCTATAAATATAGAAATATTTTCCGAGAATATTTGTCATAACTAATCGTATAGAGAAAAAATATTTTTTTAAATTTAAAAACTAGAAAGTTATGTTATTGTTATTAAAATTTTTCAGCAATTAATATCACCATTTAATTTCTAAGTTTGTTCTCCTAATATCCATTTTTAAGTTGTTTTAATGATATTCTTAATAGAAAACCAATAAAATATTGTAATCATAAATAATCTGAACCGTTTTATTTAACTCAAAGGAAGAAGTACATATATATTTAAATATAGAGGTAGTAGTTTAGCGAGTCTAAACTAGATTTATTTATACTTAGATCGAGTTCAGTTCAAACAAAAATCCAAGCCGCATTCCTTTTCATACAAAGGACTCCAGCGTGGAGCTGTGGTTATCTAACTTAACTGCTTCCTTATTAATCATTTATGAGGTCACCAACATGACAAGGCTTTTAAACAGTAGAAGCTTTAGTGATTCTAATAATTTATCCTTACTCCAATACCCTTTAATAATATTTGAATAGAAATGTATGAAAAATTTAAGCCAGTACAGTTTTTAGTACATTTATGTGATAGCGATATTTAAAAGACGAAAAATAGGAAATAATGTTAAAAAATACGTAGCTTTAAAACAAGGTAAACTAGTTTATTTTTTTCTAAAAAGTGTGATTGAATTTTTAGCACTCCAAAACAACTGAATGGTCTTTTTAATTTATTTGTTGATGAAATAAAAATTGTAGTCCGGAAAAGTGTGAAAAAACCAGCAGCTGTCACACAATATAAAAAAGAAATATCTTGAATGAAATAGGATATAGTTTTAAATGTTACAGTAGTTATTACGGGAATATATTTATTTATGTATTACAAATCTATTTAAACCAGTTATTTGTTAAAAGTTATAAGAATAAATTAAGTGATAATAACGGATAGACAAAAGTTTTAAAAAAGGGTTGGCATAAGTACATAAGCTCTTTAAAAACAACATCATATAACAATTTGTACAATATAAACAAAACTGAATTCTAAGCCAAAAACATATAAAAGCTGGGCCAAAAGTCTGTAGATCGTAAAATTTAACGTTGCAAAATGTACAAGTTAACTGACAATAAATTAATTGTTCACAGAGTAGAGTGCGCTTAAAATAATTTGTGGTTTTGTTGCAATTTAGTCGGCAATTTCTGTGTTGCTCCTTTTGAATTGAAATAATCAAAGTAATTTTTCTTTAAATTTATCGTCAGTAGTAAATAGTCCTATTTAAATTTCACAAGAAAATTGTATAAAAATTAAGTTTACTTTAAAAAATATTGCAAAATTAGGGTCTAAACAACTTTACCTCTAAAATAAGTGAACGAACACTAAGCAAGTAATTATTCGGTTAATAATAATCTTAAAGACTTGGAATTTGAATATCTATAAAAATAAAAGGTGTCCATTTAATGTAAAACAATAATATTATTCAAAATTGACACCCCCACACACACTTATCTATGTAAATGGTGTTTTTGTTGTAAAAATATTATATACGATAGCAATTTTTGCATAGACCCATGAAGAGATTTGAATAGTTCTTTTTCTACATTAATAATTTTTTAACTAAAAAAAAATGAATTGCATGCAGGATTTTATATTGATCAGGCTTCACGAAACTAAAACAAATTCATAATATATATTCATCTCCTATATGTAGTGTTAAAATGTATAGTTAAATGCCTTAAGCCTCTTGTAACGCTAATTTCACGGTGTTGTGGACAATAATAAAACCTTGTCGTCTAAATATCCCATAGCGTTAGGCAATTACTTCCTAAAATAATACCTTTTACATATAGCCTTGATCTTTATTAAAACAAATACTGAGCTAAGACTTTAAAGGCAGACCACCTCTTAAAAAATTTTTAAGTCTGTTTTACTTTCTAATTCCTGTTAGTCACAAGGTACTGTTAGATTTACTGTTAGGAGTATTTTCAACTTTTTTGCGTCTTTACCTCTGCTAAGTAACATCCTAAATGTTATTTAATATAAAAGTTATAAATTTATAATTTATAAAATATTTTTAGTGGCTTCTTTTTATAAATAATCCTTAAATATATATAGTGAAAATATAAAAAGTGATTATATTATTTATACATTGCAACGAAGAAATTTTTCGCTTTTTATTCAATATGTAACATGTATCTTCATAGTTTATCTTAAGGGCATTAAAAAAACATTCAGGTATATCTCAGTGTAAATTCAAGTGTGCACTATTATTTATAACATATAAGATATACATATTTCCTCATCGCTTCAGGATGTATTCAGTAAGTAACTCTTGTTTCAATTACAGTTTGGCTTAAGATGTTGGGAATCCACCAATCAGCCATTTAAAAACATTGGTCAATTCAATCCTTTTTTTTTTTTAATCTTGCCGGTTAATGTTAGTTTTAATCGCATGCGAAGCTAATAGCTCTTCAATTGTTTATGTTTTAAATGTAATCTCATGACTACTGGATGCTAAACAATCAGTTTATTCTATAAATATTTTCGACTAGTTTTTGCCCGCGACTTCGTCCGCGTTAGTTTGGTCAAGAGTAATATATGTAGGTATAGCTGACCAAGCGAACTCTATTAAGTCTTAGAGACCACAAATAATCAGGTTTTTCCTGTTTCAATCAAACAGAATGATTGACATATTAGTTAGTTGTCAAATCTAATGTAAAAAAAAAGTTTGTATGGGAAATAGATAAGGGCTGTTTTTAGGGTTTCCCGGCAATTATTCCAATTTTTCTCACCTTTTAAATCTTCCCTGGACTTCCAGGAGTATTTCAAGACTAAAATTACCCAAATCGGTTCAGCCGTTCTCGAGTTTTAGCGAGACTAAGGAACAGCAATCCATTTTTATATATATAGAAGATTTTCACACAAAAGTTATCGTTTTAGCTTTCTTTTTTGGGTTTTTTGTGACTTTGTAAAAAAATATATTTATAAAATAATAAAAGATGTAGAACCTGCTTTACTATTTTCAGTTATTATTACATGATTATAATCTCCATTTTGTCTATCTGGCAGTGCGATATATATATATTACCATGAGACGTTACCATTCAAAGGCAACCTAATAAGGGAAATTTATTGAGGCCCTATATCTCACCACCGGATTGAGGTAGTCCCCATAGGCAGGTTTGAAACAAATTTAGTACATCGTGGCAACAGTTACAGTAAAATTTTATTTCACTGGAATTCGGTAGGAATCCGATTCCCATTAAGTTTTTTCTTTATTAATATACATAAATGTCATGGATCTTTGATTTTTTTTAATAAATAATTTCATATTACAATTCTACTGTCCGTTAATAATCTGCGAACTCTTGCATTTTTACCACAGCATGGACTTTGCGCATGAAAATAAAAGTTTAACACTTTGTAAGATTGATCATAAGGAATGTCTTACCATATTGTTATTATTCTAAACTTCTCTTGTTACGATATTATGAAGGGTCTTTTAGGTTTGAATTAGAATACAAGTTAAAATATGTGGCGATATATTAAAAGAAAAACATACCAAATTACCAATTGTTCAAGTATGAAGAGATTTAACATAGACCGTAGCTAAAAATCTTTCATACTAACATGATGCTCTAGAAACAATGAAAAATTCTATTGTGTGAATTTGTCACTTCTAAATTGCTATAAAATTTATGACATTTTTGTCTATTTGCTATTTAAGTGATATTTAGTACTCAAAATATACTATAAATTTTATAAAACTAAAAGTCGGGGTGAAGGACTTCTACCAAATATCCTTATTTTTTTTTATTGACACAGAATATCAAATGTAATTCCCTGTTATTTTTCATTTTATTGATTCTAAACCAACGTTTTGATTATAATCCAAAGATAATTACAAATAAAAAATGTATATTTCACATAATAAAAATACCATTCAAGTCGATTTATAACTTTAATATTTTAAGAATTCCATATAAAGAAAAAGTACATGTAAATTTATGGTATGTATCTTTATAATAAATAGAAAACATAATATTTGATTGTTGTATATAAATCATATTATTTTTACTGTATACCATTATTAGATAGAAAAAATAAACGGACTCGGATCAAATTATACTTTCAGATAACACGCTTTGAAAATATATTTATATAGGTGCGCTTGCGCATACTGGCAGTTTTCATTCTGCCAGATAAGTAGCTCGCTAATCGCTATTGAGTATTCAGTATTGAGCGAACTCTCACACGCGTTGGATGTGTTGAAGAAGCCCTAACGAGAAGATACGAATTGTGCTTTTTTTACTGATAGAAATACATGATACAAGTTTATTTACTTTGTTCTGCAAAACTTAAAGGTAAGAGCACGACAATAATAATTATGAATTATTATATCTTATTCATGGAATAAAAAACTGGTCCCAATATTAAAAAATGAAAATAGTATTTGATGTAAATTATAATTTTAATTCAGTGTTTTGTTTATTTATTTTTTGATATTGTGAACAATGTAATAGAGCTAAAATTGTGTATCAATTACACGCTCTACCTGATGAATAAATTTAATTCATAAGTAGAAGACTTATTCAAATTGATTTTCTGTTTAACTTGAATGAAACTATCAAAACCAATAATCATCAATTATTCTTGTTACAGATGCGGTATCATTTTATTGTTTTATCAATAATATTTCATATCGTAATAAGAGTTGACGGTCGACATTTGGATAAACATGAAACAAATACTAAAATAGACGACAATAGTGCAACGCAACATGTCAATAATAAAATTGAACGCCAGTTAAGATATCGACGACAATCCTTTAACGGAAATTATCCAGACAACATGAGGTTGTACAGAAGTAATGGAATAGATGACTATTTAACAGACATGACCTTTTCTATACGAGAGATAGCGGCTAGTCTGAATCATTTAACAAGAAATAATCAATATAACCCTTTTAATTATGACAGAAGGGAATATAGTTGTAATTGTGAAGAATCGATACGTAAATTATTATCTATAGTCGAGGAGCTTGCATCACGAACAAAGAATCCGCCTGCACCATCACCTATTCAAGTTGTATACATTCCGTATCCAGTGCCTGTAAATATCAAAGGTATACAAGAAAATGTGAGCGTTGGGTTTAGATCAATAGTCCTGGACGATCCAAATAGAGTTTGGCTGGATTCACCAAAGGAGGTATCAGCTGAAGATGAAGACGACGATGGTAAAAGACCGGTCTCATTTAAACCAATTTCTCCAAAGAGGCCTACGAGCAAACCTCCTCAATTCGAACACGGCAGCAAGCAAGAAAGGGTAAGCTTCAAAACTAATCTTACTCGGTCTAATAATTGGTAAAAGTCTAGAGATTCATACATGTTTTATAGAAATTATGGAACAATAAAATTGATCTTTCAGATAAGGGTGTTGTAAAAATTTAAGTGTAGTTTCTATTTTAGTATCGGCCGTTATTCATTCACTAATCGGTCTATTTTTGTCTAATTTCACTGTGTAGGGAGAAATGAAAACCACTTAAAAAATACATTAATGCCATATAATATGCTATAAACTCGTTAAATTGTAATAATGAAAAATGTAATACTTGTTACGGTATCTTAATTTTGACTGTGTTTGTTTTATTTTGGTATTGATATTAATGCTTTTTTAATTTTTTTATGTTATTAGTAATTTAAAATTCATTATTTATTTTCTTACAAATTACATTAATTTTTTTGGTATTTCTGTGCAAAATATAATGTATTTATGTTAAACAAAATGATTTATTCAACATATTAATGACGAGAACAAAAACAGCAACAAAATACTCACGGTCACGGTCATGATTTTTATTCATAACTTTTTTTTCATCCATGCTTAACAAATGAAAACGTCAAATTGTAATTTATTTCTATTGTTTCGAATAATTTAAAACACAATACTTGTATTTTTAAACATCGTATTATATTAAAATGACAAAAATGACAAAATAGTGAATTCCATTTTAAAGAACATTATTTTCGAAAATTAAGATTAAACAACTTTGTTACGTACGTCGAAGGCAGCCCTAGTAGGTTCTTTTCAAATTTGGCTACGTAGAGAGAGAGGAGCTTGGACAGTGGAGGTGAGCATTTAACTCGCGTTAGATAGGGGCCCCTTTAAACTTACATCTGGGTCGAAGTCCCAGGCACTATTGGAGCTCCTCTCCCTGCAGCGCGATGGACCCGGCACCCGCAAGTCGAATCCATTGGATGCTAAGAGGTTCGTCTCTTTTCATATAAGTATATTGATTTTTTAAAATTCTTTGTTTCAGATTCAAACAACGACTCCAAGGTCATTTAAAAAGCATACCGTATGTGAAGGAGCCGTATTATCGTGTTGCGGATTGGAAAATGAAGAACGCAGCGAATGTTTCGCCAGCTATAAATGCTTAAAGAATTACGATCTCAAACAAGCCTGTCATCCTAAAGCCATAGAAATGGTTCTTAATAAATTTAAAAAAATTTATGGTCCCGTCGATGACTATTAGTATAAGATAAGCTAGTTCTTAAGAAATCCATAAATCAGTATTTTTTTGGCATTTAGAAAGTCATATGTTTAACATTTTTAGTGCTATATATTTCTAGTTGTAGAATCTGACAGATATAGTATTTCCTTAACTAATGCAGCTTTAATTTATTTAATAAATAATAAATTTAATTTAACTAAAACATTGAACTAATTGAGATTTCGATGAATGAAAACTATATTAGTTTGACTGTAAGTTAAATAAAATTTTTCTTTTCTTTTCTTTTAAAAACCCTAGATATTAAAAGGTGTTGATAATTCAATACAATTAAATTGTATTATGTTATTGACGAAAGTCTTTAGGATCTTCAGTATTAAATCACTGAACATTACTAACTATTTATATAAGGAACTTTTATATTTTGTTTTCCGTTTATAATCCTCTTTTGTTATGTTGTTTTTATAAATAAATAAAAATAATTTAATTGAAGTGTACAATTTTTTCAGCTCATATGTATTTTAGGAGCTATCGCCGTTGAGTTTTTAAAATTCATTATTTTTGGTATTTTAAAATCACCGAGTTCTGTTCATAACTCTTTAAACTCTTCGTACATTTCAGTATAAATTGGATTGGAATTTATTTTTAAATGGGTACGAAAATATGACAAGATTGACATCAATATCCCAATAAATCTTTGCTAGAAACAGAACTGGAAATAAATTCATCTAACTTCGATCCAGCGAATTTTGGCTTAGAAATACAATAATATCTCATAGCATATCATCTTATCTCAGCCAAGTAGTAATTAGATTTTTTAAAAATAATCAGGCATTCATCCTTAAGTATTTTTTCCATTAAACAATAAATATTATTGTAGTAGTTATATACATATATCAGTTCAATAAAGACCTACATACGTATGTTTTTGAACAACATATTAGTAGAACTACACACTAACTATATGTACTTAAACGCGATAACTAAATGATTCACATCCATCGAAAGTAAACTCAAACTAAACATGACCTACTCTACAATAATATTCAACAAAAGTGTTGATTCTAAGAGCCGCAATTACCACAACATTTTTATTAATATTTAATCGCAACACAATATTTTTAAATAAACTGTACTTATTTTTATATTGAAGTTTTTATATTGAATCAAAAATGTTCTTGTGGCTTTCTATTCATAACTCTGACAGAGCACATCGTAACAAGATATTGGGTATACTCAATCGCTTAAAGTGGTACAGACGACTGTCAGACGAGTAATGGCGACTGGAATGCCACAAGAATCCAGCTTATTTGCCCTTGAAATTGCAGAAACTCGAAGGAACACAAAATTGTTTTAGTTCTATTTTTTATCCATACAAATTTACTGAAAGCAGACTAAAAATAAATGAATTTTAGGATATATTAAAGTTATAAATTCGTATAATTTCCTTATCTGTCATATTTTTTTTCCCTCTAAAATCATAACAAAATGTTTGAATCAATGAAACTGTGAACATCACTGTGAACAAATTATTGTTAAAATATTAACCGATAAAACAACGTAGTAGTATAAAAATGGAAATGTCAAATCTGTTTATCCTAATGTAAGATATATCCAGTTATTAAGAAAGAATGAAACTTCTTCTTTAATATAATAATTTTTTTTTAAAACAAAAATTTGATTCAAGATTTAACTATCAGCAGATATAAAAATGTATGCCATCCAATCTGTTTTGAAGATGACTAGTTACTCATTTGACTTTTTGGATAATACACTAGGCTTTTTGGATTTCAAATATAATGATGTCTATGTTTATTAATAAATATGACAATTTTTACTAAATTTTGATTTCGAATAATCTACACTTTATATTGTGCGGTCTACAATTTTTTTATTAATAAAAAAATATATATCGAAATAAACTTCTATTCAAAAAACTGCCGAAGGTTAAACCGTTCATAGTTTGTCGATCGCGGTAGAACCATATCAGTATATAGCATTTCTAAGGAAGTAAGGAAATTATAATATATTGTAGTGCGAATAAATGTAAAAGAAATTGTGTTTTGTACTAATTAAAAATGATACCTAAAATAATATTTGTCCTGAATGTTTCTTACTTTGACAGTACGGAAAATAAGTTTTAAAGTTTCAATATATGTAGGTATATTTAGGTAGCGAATTAATATACATATATATGAAATATGTTAAATTTATATAAAACCTTGAAAAATATATTAAAAGAAAAGGCAACTTTATTGGCCTTTACATTTTACATTAACAAGATACTTAAACGTTTCTTGTCAGATGCTGCTTAATATGTATAAAATACAAAAAGGAAATAATTACAAGAAGTTATTAATATATGTAATACGCAATAATTATGGTAGTCGTTTTAAAAAAAAATACTAACGTTAACGTTTTTTGTTTTTGTTTAAAGAAATTAATCCTTTGTAGAAAATCCTATTTAAATGCATTGTAAACACGAAGGTACAAGATTTTTTTTGCTTATTGTTACGTATTTCTTTATCTCGAAAATAGAAATTTTTAATACTAAATACAAAAGGACAAAGAGATTAATAATACTATTGACACATAGATTTATTATAAATAATAAATTGTCACCTTAAATAACCATATAACTATCTATAAATATTTCATAAAAAAACATCCTCTCCTTTTATAAATATTTTTTGACAAATAATGTGACTTTTTGAACATTGCACGTTAATGAACTCAACTCTGCTGGTACGAAAGAATTGATCGGTTAGTCATTATTTGAAAACTCTAAATTAAACATCATTGTAAAATAATGAAATCAAAATTTTAATTACATAAGCACGAAGGTCTAATTTCGTTACTATAATTTATCCTCCTGCTGTTAGTTTCCCTTTATAAATTGGTATAGGGAAATTAATTTTTAATTCCCCGAACAATGCCATATAGCTACTTATCTTGGTTGGTGGACATTGTTCATGTTCCAAATTCTAAGTGTACGTAATAAATTTATAAACCAACATATGGTAGGTAAAATATTTTTATAATAAATACTTATTATATAAAGTTGCGCGCGCGCATTCCATGGTACAGATTCCATTTACGCTGCCAGAAAAGTCTCGGTCGTTTCATTTGCGCTCTCTGTTTAGTGCAGATAGATCTTTCGCGAGTGGTAGTTGTGTGAGGATATATTACGGTAAAAAAAAACAACGTTTAATTTAAAGTAATATAGATTGTGGTTTCATTAGTCTTAGTTCAAAAGGTTATAACTCAAATCTAATATAGGAAGGTAAGTTGTCATTATATTCATTTGTAATATTTGTAATATTTATAAGTGAACCAACGTTTCCGCAAAGTCTTTTTGTATTTTTTATACGATGCAGAATAAACAGGACCATTCAACGTAGACTAGTTTTAACTGACTTTGTTTCAAATTGTTTTTTCTTGTTGCAGTTACATTTATTTATTGTAATATAATGAAAACGATATTTATACTCAGTGATAACTCATAATTTGAATTAAATTGTTAGCTAAAATAAATATAATTTTGAAATTCTCAACACTCCGAAATTTCATATTAATAGTTGATTTAAATTTCGTCAATCTATCAATTAAATGCAGTTATTAAGACAAAATATCTGGCAGTATTAAATTTTAATATATTCAATCGGAGGTGTCTAGCAAAAAAACTTTGTTATGTTCAAATGAAATTTTCCATACCAACAGTGACTAATTATAGAACAATTTGTTAGGTTTAATAATTAATTAAAATCCTATTAATTGGTTTTATTTTTCATAAAGTTTTGTTTTCGTTTCAGATGAAGCATCAATTAATTATTTTAGTAATAGTGTACTATATGTGTACTATAGTCGATGGACGATCTGCTCATCAAAATGAAAAAAAATAGAGAAGTAAATAATAATATTGAAAGAAAACATTCCAGTCATAGACCTGAACGACATTCAAGAAATCGCAGACAATCCTATTTTTCAAATTATCCAGACAACAGGAGATATTATAGAAATAATGGGTTAGACGAATATTTAACAGACATGACATTTTCAATAAGAGAGATAGCGGCTAGTCTGAATTATTTAACAAGAAATAATCAATATAACCCTTTTAATTATGATAGAAGGGATTATAGTTGTAATTGTGAAGAAACGATACGTAAATTATTGTCTATAGTCGAAGAGCTGGCAACACGAACAAAGAATCCACCGGCACCACCACCACCATCTATTCAAGTTGTATACATTCCGTATAAAGTTCCTGAAAATTTCAAAGGAAAACCAAACCAAAATATAACCATTAAGCCAAGATTAATCGTTGATGATCCTAACATGATCTGGATGAATTCTCCAAATAAAGATGTAGATGAGACTGAAGAAGAAGACGATGGTGCAAGACCGGGCTCATTCAAATCATTCGCTTCTAAGAAATATGATTTTACTTCCCCATTGGAAAAAAGAAATTACGAAGATGAGGTTAGTGTTTAAACCTTTTACTAAACTTTTTTACCGTATATTACAGAATATAGTTACGTAGTTATTATATGTATATATAATTTAATTTTTTATATATACAGGCAACAACTTCAAAACCACTGGAAGTTTCTTGTGAGGGAGCTATATTATATTGTTGCGGGAAGCAACACGACGAATTGGAGAAATGCTTTGCTAATTATAATTGTACGAAGACTTTCAACACTCGAAAAGCTTGTGATCCTCAGAATATAAATAAGATTGTGGAAAAATTATCAAGCATGTATGGGCCCATCAAAGAATTTTAGGAACTGAAATATTATTGCTTACATCAGTTTTTAGAACTGACATTGATACTTTTTTTATTGTACAAAATGTTCGATAAATTTAAGCATCGTGGGTACAAACAAATAAACATAATTAGTTTAACTAAAATTATGTAAATCTATGGCTGACTTTAAAAATATATGAATGTTAATTTCAATTCTACCAAATCAATTTTCACTTATGTATGTAAGTTGTAATATTTTTAAAAGTGATATTTTTAGAATGTTCAGAAAATTTTTATTTGTGATGATTACGTCTGCATCTTCGATGCCAAAATTTCTTTTATTACTATTATAACTGCTGCTAAATCCAGACTAGAGCATCTGCATTGTAATGTTGTTGTATTTAATTACTAGTAGGTGTTTTGTTTGTAGTTATATAATTTTTGTTTGTAGTTATACAATTTCTACAATTTTGTGAAACAAAAAACATAGGAATATCCGTCCCATAATGTTTTACAGTTAATTCCCATAATTGAAGGCATTTAAAAATGGTATTCAATACTTCAGTAGCAATAAATTTTTTAAAGGTATTATTATGATGTTAAGTATTTATTTATAAAATTAAATGTGTGTTTCGTTCATGATTTTATTTTTTTATTTTTAGTTGTTTACATTAGAATGCAAATAAAAACTTAAATTTAATGTTAGTCAAGTTCCATTTTTGGAGTCGAAACAAAATTAGATTTAGATATCAAAAAATTTAAAAATAAGATGTTTGTGTATTTCATTATAAATATGAAATAGTGGGATTAATAAACAAGATTTCAAAAAGGGTTAACTTGTGTCTTAAAATTTTCTGTGTTTCTGGCAAAATATGACAGTTTTTGCATTTTGATATTTAATAAAGTCTGTAAGTGACATAATATAATGCTTAAAGAAAGATACGTCAATATACAATCCCTACTGATATTATAAATGCGAAAGTAATTCTGTCTGTCTGTTAGTTACTATCACGCCTAAACTACTGAACTGAATTTAATAAAATTTGGTACAGAGATAGAGTTGACCTTGAAAAAGAACATAGAATAATTTTTATCCCAGACTTTTGAAAGGTTCTCTTGGAATCGCGATATAACCGAACTCCACGCGGGCGAAGTTGCGGGCGGAAAGCTAGTTATGTATAAGTTTACCTAAAGTTTACCTAAAGTTTTTAAGTTAAATACATATGGGTGGTGTCACAGAAATTATAAAAATTATAGAAAGTTGATTAAATAATAACACAATAATAGTGAATTTCCATGTTTCTTTAGAACATTGTCTTGTAGTACAACTTATTAAGAGAGCAATAATCACATAATTATGCGTTAAAGCGCATTCCTTCGATCAGAAATTTGGTATGAACTTGAGTAGTGTTAGTCTCTGTAGGTGCTTCTTATTCTGTTACTTCTATAATTGATTACCTTCTATCGTTGAAGTAACCATAAACCAGTTTATATTATTTAATCGTTTTCTTGAATAATCAGATTTTTTTAACAACTTCGTGATGTATAAAATATTTTCTAACACCACAAGTGCACACACGTACTTCGTACACGTGTTGTTACTAATAACTAATAGTCAAATGATGCAAGATGGGTTTTCGCTCAAATGGAAATATGTATTGTCATTTTCCGCTCGTAATAGGTTATAGAATTGATTATAAAATAATGCGTATTCACAAGAATATCATAATAATATTTTTTGTTAAATTTGTTAAAATAACTATTTGAGTTGATCAAAGAATAAATTTAACTCATAATTTATTAAAAATCAGTTGAGATAAAGAAAGAAATTCGTTGTTTAAATGAACTTAGTGTATAAAATATTGTTTAATCATAATGGATATTGCAGATATTTTTAGAATTGACTTATTTAGAGTTTAAATCAATAGTTTACCATGTTCACATCTGTTATTATTAAACTGAACATTATGAGTCAGTGGTATGGTTATTAATTATGTATTAGTAATACACTAATTATTCAAATAAATGACTCCACGTGGTGTTCCAAAGTTAAGGTCAAACTTCGACAAGTGTCACATTAAGTCATCAATGGTATATCCCGTAGTCTCATCAACGTCTCTGATACTCCAAATACGTAATAGAGGCAACAAATATTTTTAAGCAGTCATATAACAAGAACTATCCCATATTTTACTAAAACAATTTTTGATGAGTACAGTATTAGAATGTCACTAAATTTGGAAGTGTAGTTGTAATAGAAAAAATAAAAATATTTTTTAATCCTTGTAATAAAAAGAGGCGTGATATAAGTTTGAGGTCGATATCAGTGTGTGTGTGTGTGTGTGTGTGTTTGTAGGTGTGGCCGCGTATGTGTGTGAGGCCCTTGATTGCGGAGGATTTAAGTTATGTTTGGATAATATTGGTGCTGGACCAGTAATAGCTCTTTTTTGGCTAGCTTTATTATTTGCTTTTTATTAAGTGCCCTACGTATGCCAGTGTTATCATTAAATGGGAAGGGAGGTTTTAAAGATAATTTTACAAATATACTTGTACACAGAAATTATTTTTAAATTAAATATATGTATGTTTAAAATCTATGAGAATAATAGCCTTCTCAAAATATTGTTTGGTAAGTTTATCTTATCTAGATAAGATTTATTGAGTAGGTTACTACACGTCTGCTCCACATGAAAATCTTTGTGAATTGTATCTAAAATAATTTTATTAACATCAGCTTTATAACACATACACAATTGATATACCGTACTCGTATATACATTTTATACTTTTTGAACAGAATATATTTAAATAAGATTATCCAAACAATTTGAGTCACAATCTCATTGGACGTTAATTTTGTATATTATATAAATGAGTAATTAATATATTTCTGGTGGGATTTTACAATTATTGTACTCGATATCATAAATATAGTTACTTAAAACTGTGAGTTCGATGTAGATAACAATGTTCGACCCCGATGAATCACAAAACATGACAGTGCAGGCCATGTGTATGGAAATGATTTGACACATCGTAGTTGTCTAAATACTTGCTGGAATTCGCATTTCAAATGTACATCGATCATTCTAGGTCACCACACCAGGTCATCTATATCTCTATATCTATATCTATTATCTAAACAAGTCGAAAATCTAAAGCGATATCTTAACCGTGTACCCAAAGGATTCAGATTTTTTGGAGGCTATCTATGAATATATTAAATAATTTCAGAAATGCCTTACAATTTAAGATGTTATCATGAAGACATTACATATCATTTTTCTGATTTAAACTGATGATATGGTTTGTATCATGGTACCATTCTACCATCCTACCACTACCTACAATGAGTCATATTGCTTCCAGTATAACATTAACAAAAGAAGTGAAATCATGCATGAACTAACAATTTCGGAGTGGTCAAAGGAAGTAGCTAGAACGTAGACGTCTCTCATTCATGGAACGAATTGCAAATATTTAGTTGTTTATGTGGATTTCGTCTGAAATAGCTGCCATTTCGGTTCAGTTAACATAAATGTGCTGTTAAAAAGAATATATTATATTCGTCTTTTATTCGTTTTAACTAAAGAAAATAAATATTTGTTTCCTATAAACACTTAATTTCGAAATATTTTGTTTTGGTTAAAATTTTTGTTCGTTTCACATATTGCTATTATTTTTTATAACTTGTAATGGTTCATTTCATTGGTAATTGATATACATAATTATAGTATTTTTGAATTCAATGAAACAGTATTAGTTTGAACCTTTAATTTCTAAATAAATATTGTACAATAAAGTTACATTATATATAATTTTCTATGGATAAAAAAGCATTACTAATAGGAACGGATATATGTTATGAAATCATTGTTATATTCAAAATAATAAACACCATTTTTTTGAAAGTCTCTGAAGCGCTCGAAGCATCGATCACGTAATCAACTTGAAGGACAATCTGGGATGAACTTAACAAAAGAAAACGTGAATACAGTCACGAACCATGACTACAAAATAATATAAAACCAAAATAATATCAGAGGAATAGAAGCTGTGTTTTACAAGGATTATTACGGAAATTTTAGATCCTGTCACAAAAATAGTCAATAATATTGAATATTTCATGTCTAATGGCAGCAGTTCTTGGTTATAATTATAATAATAACAATAATAAAACGTAAGGCGCAATATGATTAAAGTTTCAACCTGTATTTTAAAAATGATTACATATTAAGGCAACATAAAAAGGATGATTGTTAGTTCAAATAAATAAAGTAATTAAATATATGAACAATGTCGCTTTGAACCATCCAGCTATCATTTCCACCATGTGTTCCATCATGCAGGAGACGCATGCGTGTGTATTGAAGCATGCTATAATATTCCAGACACCAAAGAAATTTTCATGCTTCAGGAAGTTTGCCAAAAGGAAAGGAATGACATTAATCTTTGGCGTTGCCTATAATTGCCAACTGTGCGAACATATCACGACAGAAGTATGTAGTCAAATACAAGGACATACTAAAAATATTTATAATAAAACCAATGTTGAAAATTCTGATGTATACAAAGTACGACTTCAAACCAGAGAATCATAGAAACTATGTGTTGTTTATCCATAATTTATCTATATTGTATAATAAATATGACGACTTGGATTCAATTTAATAACTTCTCAATCGATACTAAAGATTATTCATTAAACTTTTGTGGTTGTGCATTTTTTATGCAAAATTTCGCAAGGGGAAATTTGAATGTTAAAATCGACCTTTAATAATATAGTAAGAATTTAAAATAACTTTGTTCAATAAATGAAGACAAAGGTTTGAATTTTTAAAAAAACTTAATCGATACATAAACGATTAAAAAGAGTTCATTTTTGGATCACGAGAATATTAAATTCTACGTTCTTTAAGAGTTAACGTCTTTGAAAAGAGATGCCAATTAGACGTCTATTCTTTCTCTTCTTCTTATTCTTGTTTCCATAATTATTCAATTATAGTTTTCCTTTTGTAGATATAAAAACAAAACAAAATATATAGAATAAAATGGAAGTGACACACCTCCAAGATGATCTTTACTATGTTAAAATAGTATGCGGTTTTCCGTGTATAGTAAGTACTTGCAGCTTATATAACAAACGTTCATAGTAATTATATACATATACTCATAAGTTAGAATTTATTATAGTAACACATGTATTTTTGTTTAATTGATTTCACTAGTATTTCAAACATTCGCTTTTATTTTAGAAACAAATAAAATAAAAATTTATAGTTATTACGAAATGAATGTGTAATTTATCTTTAGATCACATTCGTTTTAACATTGAAAATAGAACAAAATAACTGACAAGTTAGCAAGAGTATGAAAATGTATAACTTTCAATATGATAATTTTTAATTGTTTCGGTTTCTTCTTCATAATAAAATTTGAAAAATAATTAAAATTGTATAAATGACACAACGTGTTAAAAAAAAATACTTTTGAAAATTATATTACAAGATACCTTTTTTCTTTTCAATACAATTAATAGTCAGCTCAATAGTAAAGAATTCGAATCTACAACATAATTTTTAGTTCCTATATTTTCGTTCCACAAACGTTCTGCATTTCTCCTTTCTTGTCAATATGTAAAATTTCTTTAAAAATATACAACTTATTTAACTCTCAGATAATTTTAAATATTAGCTATCTGTCCTTGTTACTGTATACAGAATGATGAATGTGACTTTAAAATGGCCTTTCATGAACAGATCAAATTAAATAGCAATCAGTTGTTATTGCAAAAACATACTTTCAACTAAGCTTAATTTAATTATTTATTTTGGTATTAAGTTGAAAAGGTGAGATTTACTCGATAATATTCTTGAAAAAGCCGAATGTTTCTTAAAATACTTCAATTTATATAAAGTTTTATATTAGGTCAGTATTTGCTGCATGTAATCATGTCCACAGAGGTGGATTTTCTTTACCACTTTTCCACTATAATTTTAATTTATGTATTCAGTTCAAGATTGCTGCAATGTTGAAAACAATGGTAGATATACAATGTTTATGTAGAATTGTCCTAAATGGTTTAAAATATTATTTACACATGTGGTCCATATGTGATTCACACTTGTTAAATTTTAGCAAGAACTATTTGGAATATGTGATAAATTTTACCTTTATATAAGATAAATGATAATATAAGCTTGGTAGTTAATATACATATTTAAACGACATTAATACAAAAAATCATAATAATCATTGGGAATTTTTGAGTAAGAAAAACACTGCGTAATAGATATATTCGCCAAACCCCATGCTAAGGAAAACTACAGATTATGGGTACCCGTGACCGGAATCACGTAATAAAACATTCCTAACACATATTAGAACTCAACGGAAGTTCCTTAAAGACGATATATAAAATTGAAAAAGCAATAAAAATTGTTAACACCAATATATATTACAGTATCGAAGTATAGTATCAATATAAAAAATTCCACAAATTCACAACTCCGTATCGCATTCCAATCCATATTAATACATACATGTATATATTAATATATATTATTATATTTAATATTTTCTGTCTTCCAATAACCATACATAGAATATCCATTTTACGTCCAGGAGACTATTCTTTAACTGGATAAACAAGATTATAAGAATAAATAAAGAAGCAGATCGCATGCTTAAACTGTTTGCGTGACACATACCTCTGTGTCAGAGACACCGAAATATAAACATTTGTATAGACAAATGAAATATTCAAAGTTTTAAATTTTCCATTCATATATGTACATACATATTCATTCATGTATTTACGTATCAATATTATGTATGGAAAATTATGAATGAGAGCTAGATATGGTCTGGTTTTGTATGACGATGCAGCTTTGTGTATAAAATTTTTGTGTACATATGTATAGGTATATGTTTCTGACACAGAGTGTTTAATTATACCTGCTGTGTATAAGAGTATTAATAGGAAAAACCGTTTTTAAGACAGGTGGGTGTCTTATCGATACAGGTGTACACGACTTTGCAGTTATGACTCATGAGCCGTTTTGTAAATTGTTTAACCCTTATCGTGGTTTACGGAAGTTGAGATCATCTTTATCGTGGATCTATAATATTTATTTATGGTAATCAATGATTCCTTTGTAAATTATTAGTAATAACAACTGTAGAATCGACGAGATCCTTTTATTTTTTGTGCATAATTTTTGTACGTTGTATTATTTTTATTGAAAACGTGAAGAGTAACAATTGAGAAATTTTGTATTATTTATTTTAATTTCCCCCAGGTACATGTCGGTTATTCGAAATACGACTCTTATATTTAACTGTAAACTAGAAACGTTAAAGCGTTAACTCATTCAATGTCTCTATACAAACAAATATTTTTTGAGAAATATTTCATTACTTATAATATTAGGAAATAAATTAAAGATACTTAATTTCAATTAAAAGTCCTACGAAAGTGAGTTATTTTATATCAAACATATAATAAGGCGAAAAATGTATCTTTAAAAATTAACATATCATAAAGGATTTAAAGTTTCAGGAGTCTTATTTCTTACTACATATTTTTCAGCGTTTAATTTAAATAACATATTTTATACGTTGTTGTACTAGAATCAGTTATACTACATATAAATCATAAAATACACCTCAATATTATTATTTTATTATAAATTAAATACTTCTTATAAATATTCGTTATAACATAAATATTTATATAAATTAATAATAATTTTTATCATGAAACAACCTCCGAGTAGGTGCAACTTTAATTAACACAGCGTTTAATATCAGCAATAAAATTAATAATATCATTAAACATTACAACGTACATACCAATCTTAAGATATCATAAATATTTGAAGGTTTACAAAATATTGAGTAAAAAATTAACAACACTAGAAATAACTTTAAAAATAACTTTCGCAACATTTTGTTACTAATATAACATGTATGTTCAAATATCTATCATTGAAAATTTACTACTATAAGCTCATAACTTACTTAATTTTGAAAGAGATCGAGAGGTCAATGATTATTTATAGTATGAACACAAATCAATAACGTTTTGTAGTCCGAATTTCTAAAGATTTTGTTTAGAAAAGTTTTTCGAAGAACCTCCAAGCTACTGACTTCTTCAGGGCAACTTTAATATTGTCTCTTACATAACATTTCAGATTTGAAAGGCAAAGTTAACAATTAAATTACAATTATTGAAAATGGAAGAAAGTAAATATTTTAATAATATATTTTCTATAGTGCATATGTATTCATTTTTGAAATATAATAAATATCTTATTACAATTAATTTGAATGTATATAATACCTTATCAAATTAAGATAATTATTTAATAAATATACGTACGTAACACTAAAAAGAAACCTCAAATAAAATAACAGTGGTATTAAGAAATTCTATTTCAACATTCACGTTAATTCTGACGCGTGAGACGTCTTCTGCAACATTAGTAAGGCTAGTTGCGATATTTTCGTCTATTGTGTGAACCGTTTATAGAATAGATTTCATTTATATGATAAGCTAGTGTTACATAAACTACTACTTAATACGTTTGTTTAATAAATGTATGTTAAGTGATAAACAAGAACTGTTAGATAGTACTTCAATGAAATTAAATTGTTCAAATTATAATTGTTTCTCAGAATAAAAAAGATTTAGTAATTAATTACTAATTTAACAAAATTAACGATTGTATTTGAATTCTTCTTTTAAAGATAACGATGTATATTGAAGTATTTTTTTCACTACGTATTTTATTAACGAGTCAGCGTTTATCGTTGATCATATATATTTATTTAAATGAAAAAATTGATTCATTAATGTCTCTGTATTAAGATGAATATCATATTCCTACTAGTCATTCTTATAATGGTATAAAAAGACGTCATTCTTGTTTCATTTCAGGGTGAAAGTTTCATGAGAATTAGTTTAACGACGGGATTCCCGAACTGTTTCCTTTAAGCCACCTTTTCCTTGTAAACAAATCCCTGTTCTGATTTTTATTGAGTGATGTTTGAAATATCACTTTTATTATAGATATTATAAAGAATTTATTCTTTTAAATTAATTCTATGAATTATGATTGTTAATGATATACAATGATTAGAAAAATGTTTTTAGAAAACCTATTGACCCTGTAATCATAAGTAAAATAATTCATTATTTATCTGGAATAAAAATTACGTTGGTTTTTTTCTATAGTACCTATATATTATTAATATATGTTTTGTAACATATAATATATACATTTCAGGAGAGAAAGTGCGTTAACTGAGTAATAAATGAGATTTATGAAAGTAATGTAGCAATCTTCATTGTCTCTCTTTTTAAAAATAACACACTTATTCCATAATCCAAAATAAACATTCACTTAAAAGCCTTCGTTTAAAAAACATTTTCTTATTGATGCCCTCAAATTTGTCATGCTCAATGGAAGTCATAAAATAATAAATCTCCCAAACATTATCATTACTTATTATGTTGCTAATAATTATCATTAAATTAATTACACAATTAAATAATAATTAATTATATCGTTTTATTCCGAGACTTATAAAGTCCAGGTAAGAATTGACAATTAGATGGCTACAATTATAAGAATAATCTATATACATATATTAAAATGAATCCCTTTTTCCCTTGGTCACGACATCACGAGTGAATGGCTGGACCTATCACTAATTCTTTTTTTATTGTATTTGTTATTATTTGGAGAAGGTTCTTATGAAAGAAAAAATTACGAAAATTACTAGAAAAAAATTACTACATTATTTCACTTTTTTAATAAAATAATGTGTCGCTGCCAGTAATATTCACGTAGTTGCCATGAAAAAGAACAAACAAATTTACATGCTCTTTGCAAATATATCGGTCGGAGTTGGTCTATGGCAAGAGATATAATAACCAAATACCTACATAATTCATTTACCATTTCTTAGTGTACTTTTCACATTGGTTTCTACAGGATAATTTATGGTGTGTAATATCTTCTTGATTATATGGCAGTACGAAATTGGCCGGATCAGCTAGAGACTATTTAATAAATATAAGTTATATGAAAAAGTTATGATAAAACATAAAAGCAAATAATTTTATTTTTATTAAATTAAATTTAAATCAATGTCCAAACTATAAAGACTATACACCATACATTACATAAATCAAAATAATAGTCCAAACATTTCTAAAACTTCCATTTCATTTTTTCTCTTTCAACTAATGCGTGAGCAACATATATATATCATATATTCCCATCACGTCGTATCGTATAATTTAAGGTATCATGTGTCATCCCATGAATCATCCTGTCGTACATTACATGTATACAGTTTGATTGACTAAACGGTAATGAGTTTTCACGACATATGTTATAATCGTTGCACATATTTCATCTACATACATATGTGGATAATTTACACACATATGATTTATGCATATTTTGGATACAAAAATAGAATTCGTTAAAACATAAAAGAATAGCAAATTTTATAATATAATTGTGTTTTATTCATATCTACTAGTTTTTACGCTTTTACTACAGAGCCCATGAATCCGAAATAGAAAATTTGTCAGCAACTTGTACATTTATTACTTTGATTTGATTTATGTATAGTTGGATACAAAAAAACTGGTTAAAACATACAAGAGTATCAAACAAATTTCACAATATAATTGTGTTTTATTCATATCTACTAGTTTTTACGCTTTCACAATGGAGCCCATGCCGCAGAAATAGGAAATTTGTCAGCAACTTATAGATTGCCTATAAATGAAATAACTGTAATAATTTCATTCATATGTCTTTAAAATAGTTTTAATTATTTAGAAGTTGGACTATTTTAACTTCTTATCGTAATGAATTATCTCAAGGTTCAACTCTATTATAACAATGTCATGAAATTGGATCTTAAAACTAGTATAGGGTCATATTCTATGCCATACTGTAATATTATGTTACCGACCACCCTTTTCGCACACCGTTGCTCAGGGAGATAGCTTGTTGTTATGTCATGGAGTTGGTTGTTATGTTCGTAATCGTCCATTGGAACGATATTTAAGTAACATTTTATTGCTCTAATTATATTTAAAGTATTTTATTTTTGACCAATATTTAACATAGATCACTAAGGTGAATAAAATCTAAGGAAACATTTTATTTATACAAGTCTAAGAGCGAAAATATAGTGATTTTAACGGGTAGTTTCATTACAGATTATTTACGAAGAAATAACTTAATGAATTTTCATGATAATGTGGCTTACAACATTACAAAAACATACAAACTTTGTTCTAACCCAAAATGCTGTGTAGTTCGCTTATAAACACATAACGACTATGTTAAGTATAGTTTTATTCCTCACAACTATAGATGGCGCTGTTGCTAGGTAACCATGTCTATGTTTTAAACAAACATTTTACGTTTCTCTTTGAAGCCGATTTTAAAGACAAAACGGCCAAGATCTAGATTATAAAATAGTATATAATTTACTACTTATTATCACAGTGCAGTTGTTAAGTCATTGGACTCAAATTGTTTTACTATAGCTAGTATACTAAAGTATATTTAGAATTACTCCTAAACGGTCGAACGTATATATGGTTGTATGGCGTTGGCGCAGTCAGTTGTGTATCTAATCTCGCTGTGAACCAATGTCCGCGCATTATACGTTCATATTATAACTGTAAACTACAATAATATTCGATTTTATAGTGTTTTTGATCTCAATTTCTGTGTCATACAATATTTTTAACTACAAACGAAATTTTATAAAACTTTTCAAGCAACGGAACAACAAAATTCACGGTAATTAAAGTTTTATTTAAATTATAGGTGTTGTGTATTCGCAATAAATATAGTGAATGTTGATGTTTTTTCTATAAGGATGTGTTATGCCATATGGAATATATAGTATTCAAATTTTTAGATATCGAATGGAAATTTTATTAACTCATGTAGCCATAGAAAGAAACGGTAATTAATATTTAATTAACACTATTACCTTCTGATGTAATGTCATTAGTGATAGTCAAAGAAACTTGTGGATATGTCTACGAGTATATTAATGTGGCAGTCATATTATTTGATTGAAAAGACATCTATATACAGCTGGTTTAATTTTTATTCAACAAGGAAACTTAAGTATTAAAAATCAGTGAAAGTTAGAATGCATTCATTTGATAACACGCATTGTAACGTATGGAAAAATTACTTATAATTGACGTATAGATACAACCATTTTAAATTATTCTTTTATTTTAAATGCAGATTACAAATATAACCTTAATTGACATTGGTAATATAAATCTTCATCGGAATGACAATTGATAAAGTCGTATAGGAAACTTAAAATGATAACGAAGCCTCGCGGAAGGACTTATTGTTATTGATAATATAATTGTTATGTTGACTTTAATTCAATTATATTTTGTATAAATATTATTGAGAAACTGGAATCACAGGAAGTCAACATGAAATATAGCTAAATCAGAAAATATGAATTAATTATACATACTGGTATTCCGTATATACATATGTATTCATATACATATACATATCCTTCAACACCAGTTTATTAAGTTGTTGGAATAGTCTTTAAAATATTTTTATGATCACTTCAAAACTAATAGACTAACTAATAAATAAAAATAAAAAATCAGTAAAGAAAGCAGTCTTGATCAATGCCTTTTTCAACTACCTACGAGGGCTAAAAAAGTAGTTGAAAATTGAAAATTTTCAGATATTATTTATTTTAACTTAAATTGCAGCATGGATTAAATAAAATGAACTATTATCTAACTAGAAATCATATTAGAAATATATATACATATTTTATTAATTATATACTACAGTAAAAAATACATACATATATTGAAAATCTCTTACAGCAAAAAAACAACTTTTATATACATGGCACCTTGAAGTACTAACTAAAAAATAGACAGAAAATATTTCTTTCAAAATAATTCAAGGCTGTTTTCAAAATTGTTGATTTTAATCTAAATTATATATACGTTCACAATTCGTTTCACAACGATCTGCTAACTCACCGGAGGACTATAGGCGTTAGATTTCAAAGTTAGACAATGTTATTACTCGTTTTTATTTATTGACCTTGGTTAAACCATAAAATTGCTTATTGTTTACTTTTGCGTCTCTTCAAATGATACATCAATAATAGACTACAGTTTAAGTTTTGTTCCCATGCTAACAGATATCGCTCGATCAAATCTTTGAATTAAGACATATTTTGTCAATCAACCGGACAATAACGTGATTACTTTAGATAAAGGACTATATTATATGTATTTCTTTAGTTTTTCAAACATTTACATATACATACGAGACTCAAAAATAGATTTTGAAATCAAATACTCCTTATTATTTTGGTTAATGTATCATAAAGAATATATAAGTACCAATATAACATACATGGGTATAGTTTTTTTGAGACGACTTTTTTTTTAGATGTCTTGGCAATAAATAAATAATGTGATGATGAAAAATCAAAGTTAAAGTCTCGTGTATCCGATAAACCGGTTCATTGGCATCTCAGCGTACAACTTCATAACGGACCTTGTCACCTTACTTATAAGACCTCACTGTGAAGATTAAAGCTAAAGCTAAGCTTTGGGAATGTTTATAACTTCCCGATTTTCACAGCTCCATATAAATTAGGAAATTTAAATTTGAAAGGAATATTGAAATAGTAATCTAGCTACGGTTCACAAAAAAAATATCAATTATAACTTAAAAATTAATGATCTATGTTAATAAGATTTTTATATATATGTATTCAAATTCCGTATTAAGTGACACAAAACCGACCTCAAATTTATATTAATCAAAATATTCTGATCAATTCTATTATATGTATTTATGTATGATTTTTATTTCTATAACTAAAAAACCTTCAAGCGTTTAGTGCTAATAATCTTCGAAAGCAATAAACAAATTTAAGCAGTCGTGATTAAATAATCCATTTATAGATGCTCGTTACATAGATAAATGAAATACTTAAGAGTTAAAAAGAATGAAATCTCATGTTAAATGAAAATATAACTAACTTATTCTTTGTATAAAGTAAGAATTACTTAAAAATATAATATTATGTTAATTATGCAGAACTAATTCTACAACAAAGTATTTTACAAAACTTGACAATGATTTTACAACGTCTTTGTTTTCATATTTAAACATTTGTCACCTTGTCACGGCTAGGAGACTGGCAATTAATTGCCAATTAAAACGACAAAGTATTCAAAGGTTTCTAAAAATGTATTGATTTTCAAACTTTACCTTAAACTTTATTACGTAAAATGTAAATGACCACGAAGTAATTATATACATTATGGCTATTAATATTAATTATATAATAAAATTATTAATAACATGATGATTATAGCTAATGTTTATTATATTATTTGAAACACGATTTCATCTTATAGATCACTTCAATTCACGTAGAACGTGCATTAAAATGAATTCAAATAAGAACAGAAATGTCATTTCTGTACAGCTGCCAAAATGTTAAGCTTTATAATCCTTTAAATAGTATTCATATAATGTCAAGAGTATACGTAAAATAATCTCAAGGTAATAAAAAAACCTAACAATATACAAGAAATAACTTGAAATTAAGATCAAATTTATAATTAAAAATTAACGTGAACTTTGGCAAATGGAAAGATTGAAGAGCAAATGTACTCTTGATCGATCTAGCGATCTTTTAAAATGCTTGTGCCATCAATAACAGATTATATTCAAATTACAGAATTACTAAAATTTATAAAAAATATAAATTAGTTTTTAATATAGTGATAATAATATATTAGTTAAATGATCTATCTAATATAAGGCTTCATTTAACTGTATAACCTTTACTCGTAATGGTTAGTAATAAAAATATACGTCCTCTGTAAGTCTATGGGTAGACAAGCTAAAATATAATGAATTTTTAATCTTCAAATTATACAATTCCGTCTGGTACGGTCAATAATTCAGACGATAATAGTCTGGCGAAGGTCTTTGTTTACATTCTTTATGTTTGTGTAAAAAAATATTCAACACTAGTTTTTGCCCGCGACTTCGTCCGCGTTAGTTTGGTCAAGAGTAATATATGTAGACCGTATAGCTGACCAGTCGAACTCTATTCCATCTTACAGGCCATAAATAATCAGGTTTTTCCTGTTTCAATCAAACAGAATTGACATATTAGTTAGTTGTCAGATCTAATGTCAAAAAAACTTTTGTATGGGAAATAGAAAAGGGCTGTTTTTATGGTTTTCCCAGTAATGAATCAATTTTTTCTCACCTTTTAAACCTTCCCTGGACTTCCAGGAGTATTTCAAGACTAAAATTAGCCAAATCGGTTCAGCCGTTCTCGAGTTTTAGCGAGACTAAGGAACAGCAATCCATTTTTATATATATATAGAAGATAATGAAATAAACAACAACCAATAACCATTATAAAAATAACCATTTAACTTTCCAACTTCAAGTGAGTCACTTAAAATACGATAATGTGTCATACTTTTCCCACGTGTCTAGACCGTTATTTGAGACATGAAGTCTCTTAGACTACTCGGGTAAATCCAAACTATGATTATTTACACTACGAACTACGCTAGTCCAGTTGACCGACAAACCTTGACCACTAATAACATTTCCTTTTCAACTACAAGATACACATTTATCTATAGATACCACCAACTAGTATTTGTTCCTGAAATTGTTATGACACATAGTTTTACTTTCTTAGTGAGAATAAAAATACCTAAGTCCTTCTTCTTACATAAACTCACTGCATTTCTTATCTTTAATAAACCTCAAAGGTTACGTTATAAAAGTTTAGTTTTTATTATAAATAACAGGTAAATAACTGAATAAATAATAGTTATAAAGTCATTATCCTGTCCATTTTTCCATGGTACAAAATCCATATTGCGTTATGTGTTGAGCGAATATTTAGTGCAAAATATATGAGACAATTTATTTGAGATGTGGCAATAAAGAGGAAACCATAAAATATGTGCTACAAAACCGATTATAAACTTAAGTTACGACATCCGTAAATATACTGATTATATGCCATTTTTAACAGTACATTATATACCAATTTTAACAGTAAATTATATTCTCTTTTATAAAAGGGATAAGTAAATGTCAAAGTTTTTAAATCGCTCAAAGGATAAAAAATCTAATCACGACGTTGCCCTTTTAAATCCGAATAGGATTAAATGTTATCTTTGTGAACTTCAAAAAGTAAATGTAAAGTAGGTTTAATCACTGAGTGTTTTATGAAATTTTGTTAATAGGGTTTTATATTCAACTAGTTTATTAAATTAATGAGATCGAAAACTTTCGCGAGTATTCATTTAAATAAAATTAATATAAATATCAATATTAATAAAATACACTGTATTTTGTTATTTTGAACTAAATACTCTTGACTTTCGGCTAGTTTTCAGTAACCGGGATCATTGGCAGACGAGATGAGAAAAATATTAGTTTTATTTAGCTTGTTAACTTTTAACTAAATGTGTGAAGGTGTTCATATACACATAAATAAACATTTCATTGTGAATGTCAGTATCTCTGAACTTGGATCAGATATAAGATTTTCATGATTTCTGCGGATTATAATTAACAAACATAAATTCACTTTACCTATGTCCTTCTGTCCGCAATTAACTCGATACCGTTCGATGAGAACAATCATAGAATATTTATAGTACATAAAGTAATCCGCCCAATAAAATATATATGAAAAAATTTAAGGATGGATGTTAATGATTACATATGTTTATTTTTATTAACAGCTATAGTACTAATAAATAAAATAAGAAATTATTTTAGCATTACCTTATCGTTAAAAAATAGACATATTTATAGTATTTATGTCAAGTTGATACTGTATCATCAATGAGATTTTTATTAAACATTACTGTATATCTTCCTTGACATAATTATTTTATAGACCCATATAAATATATTTATGAATTATAAAACAAAGAAGTTAATTAAGAACATCGTGTATGTCTATAGAATTAAACTCAGAATTATTGTCTTTCCGTGACACTTAATATTTGTGTCAAATAAAAATAATTACATACATATTTGTGACTGAATTAAAGTGTGTCGTATATATTAATAATAGATATAATTAGTTTCTATAAAAAAATATAAGGTTCTAAACAATTTTGAATCAAAATAACTTATAATAATAGTCAATATAACTATACTAATAAATTAATTATAATTATTTAAAATGTGTATATTAAAGCGAAGAAAAATGATCATTTTAAAAGTCTCCTGAACTTGTTTATGAGAAGACGATGATACCGGTTTTAAGACCGGTATGTAACCAAGTATGAGGTTATCACAAAATTCGCGATACCTTGACGGAATGTCGTCTCCAATAATTGTTATTGTATCAGAAATATATTAAAGTATACGTGTTTAAGTGATCTAAAAGGTATTATAAATATATTATTGTATAATCATTATCAAAGCTCATACGCTACAGAAATGCTTTTCAATTGTGTTGATAAATCCTCATAAGGTAATATATATATATATGAATTATTTATTAAATATTTAAAAAAAATATGTGGATGTAGGATTTATCTTCGAATTCGTTCATTGGTTTAAGTACAACAATACATTTTTTTTATATGATTTATAAGTTTAATACATGCCAGTCAGTATTTTTCTATAAATAAATAACGTATATACCTTGCTCCATCTATCATACGAATATACTATATGAAGATGTCATCCATACTTTGAAACACTAATTTTAATTCTAAGCACGTACAAACGAAAACTTATCCGCATTGAATTAATGTGTCATGTGTCAAAGGTGGTGTCATTTTGACTTAATGAGTGACGAACACTCGCATATTTATACGTATATGACGCAGAAAAAACTCAGATTGATATTATATAACGACTGACTGTACTTTATATTTATTATGTAGTTATAGTTGTCTTTATTTATCTGGTTCGTTGACCTGCGGGTGAGTCGATCAGGTGAAACGAAATAAGCTGTAAAAACGTCATATAAAAAAAGGTTTTCTTTGTACACTTTGTCTTTGTATTTAATGATAGTAGATTTGACATAATAAACCCAATGCTAGCTAGAAGATACATTTATGCATCAATATATTTAGTGTTATTTGTCACAACAAAGGTTCACATGTAAAAATTTTTAATTTTTAGATTATGATTGATATTTTTACCTAATATTTTTTCGAGTATTCTTTTAAACGAAATTGTAATTTTTCGAATTAACTTTATTTACTTTTTATAAGACATACTACCGACGTTTTGGTTACTTCACAACAAATATTACGCACAGGCGAGAATTCATCACATCTATTGTGAAAAAATATTCATAAAACGCGTACAAAATTTAAAAATAATAGTTATTGATTGTTTTTCAGGTCTAAGAAGATCTGTTATCTGTACTTTTTTCGAGTAAATAGACCAAAGTCTCGTTTTTCTCCTTTCTCTTTAATTAAAAATAAAAACCTGTCCATAATTTTATATCACTTTTAAAGTCAAAATGAGGCTTTATAATTTTTGATGTCAAAATAAATTAAACACACGCGATGTATTTGAAATCGTCATAAAATATTTTTATGAGTGAAAAGATTAGGCATAAAAGTTAATTATTGCAGAATATTTCTTTCTTTATATTTTTATGGGTTTATTGGAGAAATTAAATGTATAATTGTGTGAGGTTGTTGTGCTCCTTTGTTTCTTATACAGCATCTGGTGGAAATTTCACTTTACCTACTAAAAAATAACTTTGATTATACATATTCTCCATGTCCTTTTTTAAACGCATCATACTCTTAAAGTAATAATAAAAAAGGCATCGTAAATAACATTGTAAGCAATTTTTACAGAGCTTATTAATCATACCATAGAAAGCATTTCTCGTTTACCTCGAATTTTAAAAGGTAAAAAGAAAGAATGAGAAAGTTACGATCCCTCAAATAAGGAAATTTTTGACAATTTGCTTTTACTTGCGATTGTATCACAAATATTCCTTTACTCCTGTCATATTTTTCTTTACAATTATAGAAAGTATTTTTTTTAAATTGCCACCACATGTAAATAATATTTCCATTTTTATCCGAAAAATAACCAACGCTTAATAACCTAAAAGTTCTTTTGAATCGTAATGTTCCAAATATGAGACCGTTGCTATGATTGTCTCAAGACAATAGAAATAGGAACGTCAAGAAACTTCTACCTACAACCATTTTTGTCTCATGCTCCATATAGAGCTAGTGTGAGATTATTATGTAGTTCTTATTATGTACTCATACCGACAACCACTATAGAAAACATCTTTTAAAATTTTATGTTATTTTTTTCGTTATTGTTAAATTTCCATTTCTAACTTGGATCTAAACTAAATGTACGCATCTTTTACATGCATTTATTTATAACTATCAAAATATTTACAAAGCACTAATTGAATTGTATTTAATTTCAGATGCCGAATCTTCTGTCTATACTGATAAGTCTGGTAGCTTTTCACACATCGACCATCGCTGCACCTAATCAGAATAAACACTCGGTCATAAATGAAAACCTTGAAGATGTCTCTGCATTCGATAATCCATTTGAACTATCGGATAGCAGTAACAATGATCCTTCTTCAATAATCGAACGTGAAAAACGATTTTTTGATAATATTTTCCCAACAATTGATTTAGTTAATCGAAGACAACACCAATATCAAAGTTATGATGGATATACGAATTCAGAATACAATAGAAATACTGGCGTAAGCGGTGGAGGCTTGGAATCATTCTTGAGAAACCCTTACGATCTCTGGCTAGACTTGTTATCTAATCGACGATCTCCGCCTATTGTTCTTCCAATTTTCATTCAACCAGTTACATGTGTATGTCCTGGAGTAAACTCTAATTCGCCGCCGGCTAAAGAGAAAGAACCAGTACCGCCTTCCACTAATGGACCGCCAAGTGACGGTGATAATCAACCAGATTTAACGAACAGGTTCAATCCTGTATCAGATGAAGATGATGATGGAAGAAGGCCTCTTTCCTTCAAGCCAATTCAACCTAAACAGCCACCGAGTCAAACACCACCACCCTTTGAACATGGCAGTGTCCAAGAAGGTATTGAACCGCCATCCGCAAACAGCCCTTTTTCAGAATCTGAACTAGCCACACCTCAATCGGATTTATCAGCTTCATCACAACCAGAATCACCAGTCGCAATGCCGAGTATCTGCGACGGGGCTATAATATCTTGCTGCTTTCAAAGGAATATAGAAAACTGTTTTGAACGTCAGGGTTGTGGAGAATCTGATTACAGTGACCCATGCCATCCGCCTGTCGTTTTAAAAGTCATAGAAAAGTTTCAAAGTTATTATAAACAAAAAGGAATTGTAAAGACATTCTATTAGTTACTTTATTAGCTAATAACGGATGTGTTCTCTTAGTTCTTTTTGATTTTAGATCAATTAATATTTTGATACAATAAAACAGAACAAAATTAGTTATATGTATGACAAATCGTTAACATATGATTCATGACAATAACTTTGATCACATATAATAACATATTTGTATATAACTCTTACGTGATACTTTGTTCCTAATTATATGTTTAATTATAAACAACAAAACTTGGTAGCTACAATAGAATGTTACTGGTGTAAATAAAATGATACACGTGTTATGTTTGATGCATGATGTAATAATTAATTAATTAAATATATCCTGTGGTTAATTTAATATATGATGTCTGGAGCATAGAAAATTATGCGTATGGGAATATTTATAAGGAAAAAGATCCGTAGCCGTTCATGATAGGACAGTATTTTGTGTTTATTTTATTTTCAGAAGGTATTTAAAATATATATATCTTAAAAGGATAATTAGAAAGAGTTTATTGCAAATATAATGTTATAAAATATATCATTCATAATATTTGAGGTATCTCTGAAATCCACCAATGCAACGGTCAGACAAGCTCAAAGGTAGAACAACAACTGTAAAATTAAACAAGCAGATTAATTCTACGTATAACTATAAATATCAAAAATATCCATCTTATTATATTTTAAGGTGTTAAGTCATAGTAATCGATTATGTAACTCAATAAAATGTTCTTGAATGTTTGTTATTTTATATTTATAAAAATATAATACTCGTTGTTATAAGATAAATAAGTTGCATTTAATACTATTAAAAATTAAGGCAACTTTCATCTTAGTCGTTCGACTAAATGCGAGGTAAACAGTACAGTTAAATGTATATAGTTTTTAGTACAAATATACGCCTAGATAATAAAAAAAATACTTTTCATTTAATTCATCCTATTTTTGATACTTCATTTTGCAGCATTTTCAATCTACGAGACCTGAATACTAACAAAAATTAATATTATATCTTTTTATGCTAAAATAAAGTAATAAATATTCGTTTTGCTGGGTTAAGGAAATATTAAAGTAAAGTAAAATGGGTGTGTCCTTGCGTCATGTACCTATTCTAATTTTCAGAAAAATTTCCTGTTTACATTTTGAAAATCTTTTAATTAATTATTTATTATCTAAATATACAGAATTAATTTATATACAACAATTTTAATAAAAAAATAATACTTGAAATTCTCTATAATAATTATTATATAAAATAAATAAACAGTTTGGTCAGTAAATAAATTTATATTTGAAACACAAATTTATGTTATAATTCAAATGGAACTGTTAGTTTGTTTGTTTAATATTTTGGTTATTTGTTATAGAATTATTAATGTTCCCAATACGTATTTATTTTCAATATTATTCATGTTATTTAGGTATGAAGTACAAATAACTGTTTTTAAATACAAAAAACACAAAAAAATAACATTAGCTACATCCCGTTGAGTAATTTCGTTGTTTATTAATTATATTGTTAAAAAAACATTTTCCTTAAATAATTAACGGAATGTTACGAAATTAACGAATTAAAAGTTTTGATTAAAAAAAAATACCCGTTTATACGGAATTGCTATAATATTTTTAACATTAGCAACGCCTGGTTTCGATTGGCAGACGAATAACGTTCTCACAGACGAGTGCACGCTTGTACGCGGTCTAGTGTCGTTTTAAAATGAAAATAGACTTAATAAACAGTTTTTAATTTAGTTTCAAGTGTTCTATTACTAGGAATATGTAAGTATGCACTGGATGTTTCTGTGATTATTTGCGTATCGCCTTTCAAATATTGTTTATATTTGTAAAACAAATTATAATGTATTTAAATGTTTCAGTCTGTCATATATGCTCTATTCATAACTTTTCAATGTTTAATACTAACTTTTTACGAATATAACATTTATTTACAATAACAATTTCAGTTCAAACCAGTTCCATACATTCGTAGTTATGACGTATGTATATAAAAAAAACATAGTTTTATGAATTGTCTTAATGGTCAAGATTGTTAAGACACTTTAATCCGCTCCGGAAAAACCCAATTCTCTTTAAGCCTGACGCAGTCACAGACTTGTTTTTGTTTGCATCAAGTAGAATGAATGTACTGCCTACAAATGTAAACTATTCACCACTTAAAGTAAATTTTAGACCATTCCGTGTTGTGGATGTTTATCTACAAATAAATTATTCATTTCATTATTATTATAAATAGCGCAAATGTATTAATAAAGTTATGTTTTTGCTTAATATTAAATCCGTCTACAGTTTAAAATGTCGTTAAAGCAATTAAATAAAGTATGATAACGATATTTAAAATAATTGTATAAAATTCCCGAACATAAGAACAAATAATTAATTCTTCAATATCAGTTCGATAAAGTTATATGAATTGGGTTTTTACACTTTGTTTTTTTATGCTTCCAAAAACTGATCTACTTACATGTATACATAAGCCACATATTAAATGGCAGTATATTTTTATACAATACATAACTATATATATAGAAAACTAAGGTTTTTAATGATTAAAATCCGTTGTGTAATAATAAGGACGATTTTATTAGTTATATATGCTTGACTATTCTGTGCTTGCTTTTTGATTCCGCCTTTCACTTACATTGGATAATAATTTATACTGAAAGCTTAGAAAGTTGTAAAACCACTATTTAAAATCTTTCCAACGACCCTTGAGAGTTAAAACAAATTTAACAGAATATATAATTATATGTACTAACGTCTTATATTTTTTCTTCAAAAATAACAGCCAACTTAAATAATATTATAGCCTTTATAATAGACCAAATAAACTATTTATGCTAGCATTGAACTTATTTCTTAAATAATTGTTCAAAATAAAACGAGTTAATACATTTTCTTGTCATGGTTATCCAGTTAATAATTATACGGGTCTTATTTTTCGTTACAAAGCCAAAGTTTTTTTTAACATTTTGTTGTTTTTTTAGAAATGGCGAAGTTCACAGTTTTCGTGGCCGTTGCGCTTCTCGTCATGCAAGTGTACACACGTGATATCAGATCAAACACACCCAGTGCTGGCAACTCTAAAAAGAATATTACCTCTTATATAAAATACAATGAATTAGTATATATACTTGAAACTAGGCATGGCAATCCTGCTAAAAAGCCAACCCGATTGACACCATGTGCCAGAGCGATATTAAGCTGTTGTGAAGAAAAGGTGATTAATGAAGGTTGCTCTGAATCTCTCAAATGTGGAGCCTACTTCTTTGATGACAATCCTTGTGAAGACAAATTCATAATAGACGCTTTGGAAGCAGCGAAACTTTTCTATCAACAATTAGTGGACTAAAATCTTGAAGAGTGTACCTATAGCAGTATTTTGTAGTTACCAAAGAACTGCCGGCAGTACTTTTAATATAGTATATTGTGATACAATCATATTGCTGTTGTGTATGAATAAAAAAAAAACTTAATAGTAAATGGAAATAAATGTATATAAATATATCGACATAACAACTATCATTTATTTTTTATTTCTTTACATTACAAGTATATTTTTATATACTGCTTACATAGCCATTAAATTGTCAGATAAATTTTATTCGACGATTATTCTGTAAAAATAAAAACTAAGTATATATTTTTGAAGCTCTTAGCCAAAGAACGTTTTAAAAGTGTCTTGCAGTTAGCAATATTACTCACGCTCATATTTCCTTTTTTATGTAACTCGTATATTTAAAAATATATATATGAATTAGTCTCATAAATAATCTAATAGTGATTGAGTTTAAATACGTATTGTATTAACATTGTTGCTCACTATTAATAATCCTTCATACTTTGCCATCTTGGTTTTATCTGAGCAGCCGAGTTGGTAAAGTATCTGGCTTGGAGCCAGATAAAAGCAACAAGTGAATTAATGCGCTATAAAATGGATTATATTCTGTATAGTTTGTGTAACATAAATAAATATTTATGAAAATATAATCCAAAGCATATTATTCTTACTTACGTATACACTTTCATGCCAGTTTTTAAATTTCCATTTATTTACTGTAAAATTCATTCGCAACACATTAAAGAATTTCTTAATACGATAACAAAAATAAAATTTAATTTAAATAAACTATATAAAGATATGTGTTTGGGTGATGAAATACATTCATCATACTCTTAAACATTGACAGAATAAGCAGGGTAATATAAATTTGCTTAACCCTCGACACAAAACTTTATAAGTCTGACGTCGATTTTTATATGTGTGTATATCTGTCTGTGGCATTATAACTTTTAGACGAATCAACTGATTTCGATGTAGCTACTTCATTTGAAAACCAGTTTCCTTGGAAGGATCAAATCTACGTCTGGATAATTGTATTGTAGAGTAATAAATCTTTTCCAAATTGATGTAAAGAATGTTTGACCTATGATTACTCGATTAAGTGCTACACATGTGCCAGTGTCATTGGTCGTGAAATGACATTGATACGTAAGGGATTATACAATTTAATAAAATTAAGTAACAAAAGAAGAGGTCAAATCACTAATATTACTACAAATATATTGATTAATAAAAACCTAATTTAAATTAATAAAGGAACGATATAAAATAAATAACATAATAAAGTTAAAAAAGTATCAAATAAAAAACTTTAAAGTCGATAAAAAGTACATATAAGGTGATATGAGTCAAAACAATTCTTTTATAATATAAGGTTACATCAATTTGTTGAAGGCCCTGAAAACCGCTGCAAATAGGATAGTCAATTTACCTTAAAATTATTATTACTAAAGACTTGACTAACGGATATTTAAACACACGAAAACGATAAATGAAAACAAAGTTTGACTAGATAGATTTCGTATGTCAGCAATAAAAAAAATCTTAAATAAATTACTTACTTAAGTTGGCAATGTCGTTGGCTGTAAAAGTACCGTAATAGGTACATTTTCAAACTAACTCGTTAAGCTCTTCAAAAACGAATCAACGTGTATAGGCTGATAAGCCGAAGTAGGGTCCGTAAATTCAATTTCTCTTTTCTATAAAGAGCTGCGTAACTCTTCCTTAAATAGAGTTAATCCCTAGTTTTTATTTTCCTATTTTTCTTGCTTAATGTCCATAATATTAGGGTCTACAATATACATTAAATCTTTTGGCAGAATAAGTAGATCACATATTATAATTATTTTCATGTTATCTTAAATATATTTTAAATTATTCCATAAAACTAATCTGTTCTAATGCTTATTAACCAAATGTATGTATTTCAGATATAACTTCATCACTCGCGTAAACTGAAAGTGCGGCTAAAGCTTTCAAATTATTCTATGAACTAGTTTTTAGTACTTCGCTCCATGTTTTGATTGTAAACTGGGAAAGGTACGTGCTAAATCTCGTTTCATTTTACCGGTTTTATTTCTTCCATGACGTATATTGGCATGAACTATTGACATAGAACAAAAGAATATATAACTATAACTAGTTACTGAAATAATTATGCCATAGTCGAGTGAGTATAGTAATATGAGAGTACTAAAAAAATTTCAAACTAGGAAACGATTATTGAAGAAATTGAGAGACTATCCATTACATATTCCATACAAATGAAGTATGCTGAAACATTCTTTTTACTTTTGATATCGTCGGTAACGACGAGGAGTAATTGAATAACATTGTTCAAATACTTTGAGTACAATAAAGTATCATATGTACGTATCTAAGCGATTAAATATTTTATTTACTTTTCTTAAGTATAGATTATAAGTCTGAACTTATTCTACATATTACGGAACTACATAAAGTAAGGAGCGTTATTTCTTACATTTTGTATAAAGGCAATGTTTATTTTTCATATTGTTTTAGATTCTACTTTATATCTTAAGTACAGTGGGACATAAAAAATAATGTTACTGGGCATGTCGGGGCAACAGCATTATTGTAAAATAACATTAGGAATACTTCAACTTGTTCCTTGTATGTATACATATAAATATATTATTTCGTACTATATGCTAGTGTATATATTTGCATACGTTAGTACATATGTATTAGAAAATACAAAATATATATGTGTCAATTAGTGTAATTACTTATTTAAATAAAAGCTTCTAAAATATATCGTTTATTATTTGTCATTTCAGTTATACTATCTTTGCTTAAAATTACTATACATATATATATTTACGAGTATTCTATTAAGCATTCAAACCTATACTACAATGTAGTTTATAGAAAAATATTATATTTAAACATAAATCAAATTTTCGAATATAAATATTTTTATTCCAACGTTGCATTATGAGTAAAATAAACAAAGTAATTTACTGGGACCCGTTGGAAAAAAGAATTAATTTATTGTATATTGTATGTATTTATGTTTTAACAAAGTAATAAAAGAATTGAATAGAAAAATCCGCTTCTATTATCATGGCGTATCACATTAAAACCTTCTAAACTTTTCTGAATGTTGGAAAAAGACTATATTTCCATTAAAATTAATGATTTGCCTCAAGTGTCCTAACTTTGTTTTAATTAATTGTTATAGTGCGTTTGAGGAAGGAAAAAAATAATATGAACGTTTCCCTTACATATTCTTCCTTAAAACAGTACAATTTTGATTAAAAATCGTGTAATGTCAAATTAAAAATAATAACATTTTAAAAGACATGTATCATTTAAATTTATATAGCTTACTTCATTGTAGTCACAAGGGATTACTTTTGTAACCATGAATCAAAAAAGTATGTTTACTTTTTGCATGATCAAGTAATTTAGCCTTAATTATATACAAATGCGAAGATTTTTTAAGTACTAGTTCAGTCACAATATTCATCTCAATATCATGATTTAAAATGAAATATAGTTTCGATATTATTTAAGTATTTTAAACCAAATATCAAACTTTATTTAAAATGTTAAATGCCTAATTTAGTGTTTTTTGTTAATAATAAGCTGTATTGTGTTTGACCTGTGTGTTAATAAATGTTATTTTTTGTATATTTATGTGAATGCCTTTTAAAGTCTAAAGTCCTGTACAATTCATATCCTCTTTAGATTTCCCAAAAGACCAAATTCTGTGGGAGTTTTAAAATTCTTGGAAAGCAAAAATAGACTTAGGCAGTTTATTTTTCAATGACGATTTTCAGCGGTAAAACGTATTAACACTCATATTTTGTTTTGGTATTTTGAAATAATCTTTATAGACTATGTATATTTTACATAAACAATAAATGATCTTAAACTCTAATTCCATCTATTATTATCTTCCGAACGACTTTCATCACGTTCCTTAATCAAAGAAATAAGCTTGACTCTCCTTAGCTTTATTGTGAAATCACATTTCCTTGGCATCTAAATTGAGGCTTTCTTTAACTCATCCACGTAAAACTTTTACTGCAGGTTTTGCAATCCCTTTGATACTCTTTATTGTATTTAGGATTATTTTCTTAAATCTCATAACTTTATTCCATTATAAGAATCAAAAGGCACAAAATTCTGCTGAAATATGAAACCCGAATGATTAAATCTGTTAAACGTTATACTGGGGTCATTTTATTACGGTTCATATTGCTTTTTATTACACGGGAAAATCTGATGAAACCTAAAAAGCGTTAAAAATTTGTTACTCATGTAGTACCCACGGATGACAGTGCATTAATGAGGTAACTCCGTTTTGCATAGATGTGAGTTTAAGTACAGGTTGAACTATAAATTAAAACAAACTCAAATTAATTACTCTTTGATATATAATGAATGAAAAAAATGTCATAAATATTATTTTTGGATAAGGTTAATTTAAATTTAGTTTTATATATAAACTAAAATTACATAAATATTAACTATCGATGAATAGTTTTTTTTTTTTTTTTGACAACGTTGAATGTATTATCGGAAATAACTTCATAACGATTAAGCATGTAATGAAAGTTCAAATATATTTTAAAATGTTATTTTCTTCTAAGTATGAAACTAAGCTTATTCAAAGAATTTACATTTAAATTTTGAGTCAAGCACTTAAAAATGTCTTTATAGAATGCAGGCATCCGATGAGATTTTCCTATGAGACATTTTTATTATAAGATAAAATTTTAAAATGTGATCAATAAAATGATAAAATGTATCTGAACAACTCGACATTACAGTACAGCATGCAAATAATATGCCAAAAATGTCTTTCTTGTTTAATACATAATCGAACTTTGTTGTTTATCTATACGAGAATATTAAATTGCAGTTCAAGATATGTAATAAAAAAATATTGTAGAATATACACATATATGTACAACATTATAAAATTGTCGAATTGCTAAATGTAGTTTCGACTTTCGACTCATGGACGCATATTAAATCGATAGTACAAAATTTTGTACGTAACAGGAAAATGTAGTAACATAGTATGGTATGTTATCTTCAGTATAATAAGTTTACATAGTTCAAGATAACTGCTTTTGCTAAACGTGATAAGGGACAACCGCAAATTGAATTTACAACGCCATATAGTTATTTTATCATACCGTATAGTAGTGTAACTTATAATGAACAGAGTTCATTCTTAAACAGATGATTACCACATATTAACATTGCCACAAGTTACTACAGTTTTCCATTTAATTACATTGCTTACAAAATTGAGATAAAAAAATATAAGTTTACAACTTAACCCGCAATAATAATTAAATTTTCTTAAATAATTTTCGCAATAATAATTAAATTAAACGTGTATGTAGTCAATATATGTATTTTCATAGAATTACAGAAAGCCTTTTAAATTTTTATATAGTAACTTAAATAAATATAGGGAAATAATATAGGGAAATAATATAGGGAAATAATATAGGGAAAATAGAGAGTATATTACCAGCATATGGATATAATTCACCAAAAAAACTCTACATTTGCTGATGATTCATTGTTAATATTTAATTAAACTAACTAAATAGTCCGTTGCAACATATAGGAAGTTAAGCTATTGATTTTTTGAATCAAGTTATCTAATATATAATAAAAACTATTTTTATTCCAAGCATAAGTAAGAGATAAAGGTCGGGATATATTTTCTTTGCAAACACGCAAGAAATAAACAGTATTTCGACTATTCAGGGAATATGTATTATATAATGTGTCAAGAGTGCGACATCTTGCCGTAACAGAGTGTATGAACAATGAATTTCTTATTTTTGTCCCGATCCGACTTTATCTATAACCTGCATACCTAAGAATACATTTTGTATGCATGACCCCCATAAGAGCCGCGTTCTGAATGTATTATGGGACAGCTGACTTTGCTTTGTTTTGGCTTTGACTTTATTATATCTCCTTATAATAAAACCATTTTTATATTTCTGATATAACAGAGATCTTCACTCTAAAGGTACTTACCAAAAATTTAGATTACGACTGAAATCATTTAAAGTACCTTCGTTTTTTATTCCCTTCTATTGAATATGATGAACAAATAATTTCGTCTCCGTTAAAATTATTTCGTCAAAAGAAAATATGATCTGATTTCTTATTAGCTTCTGAAATTTCCGATGGCACCTTTTCATAGCTTCACAATACTCCAGGATGACCCTTTCAGTTTACATGACACGTTAAAAGAAATCAAATTATGGAGGATCTGTTATTAGGAGACCTGCTTTACGACTACATATGACGTTTTGAGTACGCTTTTATACAATTCAATGTGTTAAAAAAATAAAATATCTAGATGTTATATTGCTTGATAATTTCCTACAATCACAATTTTATACTTAATCATTTTTTCTTTTTATTAATACTGTTGCAACGATATATAATATATTCATTTTGACTTTTGGAAATCCTATTTTTGAAATGATTGTCCTTTTTATTTATTTTACATCAAAATATTGTAAAATATCCTATGATATCAATATAGCGGGGAGTGAAATAGAGAAAACAATCGGTGTAACTATATTACATAAGGCAGTAATGGAGCTAAATACAATTTAAGGAATTGCTCTAGGCTTGGTAATAGTCATATGTTTATTTATAAGGTTTTTGATTATTGCAATTGGTGGGGAGGTAGACATTATATTCTATAGCACTCGTGTTCTCTGGAGGTAGTTCCTTTAATTCTGCACTATGTGCGTCCATTAGGGGGCAAAAAGGCCAGGATCGTCTACTTGCCGAAGGAAAGCGGTACGATGACCTATATCTCTGTTTTGTAAGACTACAGATAGTTGATATCAACAGAATAGTATTTTGTGTTACAAGCTTATAATATAATAAAATAATTTATTATAACTTATTTGAAAATTTTCCTTATACAAAACGCGTCTGGGTTATAAAAAATGGACAAAGCTTATATTATGTAAAAAACATTTTCTTGGTCTTGACGTAAAGGGTCAAACCCATATTTGATTTATCCATTACAGTATATTCATACGAACACTGAATAAACAAAACCGCAGAATTTATAATAAAGCCAATCAGACTATTAAAACACTCAATAATAGTTGAATTAATATTTTCCTAATAACGTAATCGTGACTACACACGTCCGGTTGTTACAAAACTTGAGTTAAAAAAAATATTTTCTTTCGTTATAATTATACTTTATTGACAAGACGGAAATATTATTAAGCTTAGACAACATACCTTCAAATAAATAAAAACCTAAATAGTATCTATTAAGAGTTTATTTTTGATTGGCTTCAAACTAAAAAATATAACAAGCATTAATTTAGTTTTGTATTATTTTTCTTGCAATAAATGTTCCAAACAACAACAGATATTAATAATAAAACCATAAAACAAAAACGTGTTATTATCAAGCATTTTTTGCGAGTTCAATGTATGGCCAATATATCCGTATATATAAAGGTTACTTACTGATTTATCTCTTATTCTAAAAAACTTTGACCTGCTATTGCTAATTATTTTTAGTATGCAAACTACAGCACATTTATGAAGTTTTAACAAACCAGCTCTAGAGATGGGTCAGCTGTGATCCAATAGATTTGGAAAAAAGCCCAAAGTAGACCCTGTGATATTCAACCTATTTTCAATCTTCGAAGTGAGTGATAACAATCTTGGGAAATATAACGTCACTAAAGCATAAAGGTGTTTTTAAGGTTGCAAAGAAACTAGGAGGCATTGCAACAATACTTCACACTAGCAAGGTTTCTCTGTCTAAACAAAGCGTGTATGAAATATTGTTATCACATTTGGACAGGATCTGACACAGTTGCGTCAAGGAAGATTGGTTGAAACTACTCCAGTCACCCTTACAGTAACTAACTTCTCGATATTTTCAGGGATAAATTTTGAAGAGTGTTCCTAGGAATTGTCCGATTTGATTCCTCCATTCCTATTGGACATCAAACGGTCTGACACACAGCAGGTCTTCATTCTTTATGTATCCAGTGGAAGCAATACGCTAACTCCCTTCTCATTTCCACAACAAAGGATTGAACGTTTGAATGCATTAATGTCTCCACTTACAATTTGACAAGGCAAGAGTGAATAGGCTATTACAGGGAAACTACGTTTAACACTTTCCGCTTCGTTTCAACCTATCATGAACGTTAAGCACGTTCCCGTGTGTGAAAAAAAAATGAACCTCGAAAATATGAAACAAAATGACCATTTGAAATCCAAGTAATGTCATGACAATTGTATTATTTCTTAATACTTTTTGCGTTGTGGCTAAAACGTAATGAAAGTAACAAAATTTTAATCTTTCTGAGCACTAACGTTTTAAAAGCCGTGACAAATTATAAGAAAACTGGGACTTACATACAAAACTTACTTACAAGGGCATAAAGTGGTTGTGAAATGTAATTTTTTATACATAAGTTTACCATTTATTACAAATAAATCAATCTAAGTGACCAAAAGCTTTAATTACGTTAATTAAATTTTCTGTATATATCATGTTCAACCTTGATAAAGACTTCATATTATATCAAAACTATATTAACGTCATTAATTACATTTGAAATTACGTATTTTGTTAATTTCAGCCCTTTTTCCTCTACTTTTCACCGTGCGTAATTTAATTTTACGCGCGTTACTCAAATTAACTTCATTATTTTAAAGGCATTTATATAAACGTATCAAAAAGTTACACTTTGTCTTATTTTATAACAGTTTTTCATAACATTTCTAAATAATAATAACTTAATTAGTCGTCGGTTTTAACTATCTTTTTTTCATAAGAGAAAAATTAAAAAATATCATAAAATTGACGTTGCATTTATCAAAATAATTTATTATTTTTATTTAATATTTTTTTTACAATGATAGGTAAATGAGAATGTTTCAAAAACCTTTTAAAACTTTGCTAAAATACTACCGAAGAATTATGTACGCCTATTACGAATTTTCATCGTCAACCTGAGCACAAAGGTTTAAAGTTTTTTCATTCATAAATCTCTTTAGTAAACTAAGAATGATAAATTTCAATACAAACTCATATAAAATCCAGAATTTTAAAGTTTTAGCAAAGTTTAAAGTATTGTTTGTCGTCATTTAACAGAAATATTATTATAAGCGTCCCCTTATAATTTATCTCACCGTGCAGTAAATTCTGTTGAAGCTAACTTACTTCGAAGTTATGAGATTTCGAATTCCTACTAAGAGTCACTGTTAATTTGACTTGGTAAGTTTGTAGCGCAAACAATGACGACAGCAATGAATCTTTCAAAATAATTAAAAACAGGGCAGACGGTCGTTTCCTTAGCAGAGAAGTTTTATAATATTTTTTTCTCCAATACATCATGATTTTACTGCAAACGATTTTCTCAAAGGGCTTCTACAATTATAGTGTTGTATAAAAAAATCTAAGACATTAAACTAAAAGTACCTTGTTATAATATCCGTTCAGAAAGTAAAGGTAAATCCATTATATCCACAAAACTTTTCATAAACCTTAGTAAGTTTAAATCATACAATCGACTGTTTTTTTTTTTGGCAAAATATTTTAGAGGGAGAATCATATAGGAGTTACGTAACAAAGAATTTTCAATTCCTATTTAGCGAGCACGAGTGAATTTATATTGGGATATATTGAAGCATATTACTTGCAACGCCTGGGGACCCAAGCCCCCACATAATTCCCTCCACGCTTCCAGTCAAATTGCGTCAATTGTATTGACTTACGCCTCAATAGTAAAGCTAACGGAGTCAAAGTTGAAATTATTATTTCAAAACTATAACGAGGATGGTTGTTTCTTTACTTGTTAATAATACTTCAATTGAGGTATCAATTGCTAAGAACCGGCATATCACCTCTTATAATACTTTACAACAGTGGAATATTATATATACTAAACATGTCCACAACGAATGTATTAGTTTTTATAAAAGGTTATCATGATCATAAAACACTTTCTTGCCCGTTACTTTCGCTTGGATAATTTCAGACATTTATATCCACATTAATGTTCAACTGATCTTTATATCCTTTATTTACTCGATTCTTTAAAATATATTTCAAAGTTAATAACGATTTATTACAACGAGCTAATAAAACAGTTCGCAACAAATAATTCATCCCTAGATGATAAAAAAGCTCGATTTTTTGTAGTGATGTAAAATATAGCATTTATTTCTGAATAAACCTTTTTACACGATATTCATCTTCCTTTTCCAATTTCTTTGGTAACTTTTTTCAAACGGAATATTCTCCTATTCTCGCAATGATTGTAGTTTCACTAAACAACTTCAATTTTTCTCATGCCAATCCAATCGGTTTCAGAAATGTGAACGACGATAGCCTCATTTGGCGACACAACTACTATAAAATGCGAGAATAACATCGAACATATATGAATAATGAACGATATTCACAAACAACTAAAATTTCTCCAATTTACTATGATTATCATTTGACAAAATTAGTCTCTATTGTATTGTAATATAATTTAAATTATTTGTTAGTTACATTAATCATAATTAAACGTTGCCTCAAACATTTATGTATACGTATATAAACATATTTACAATAATGTAACCCTTTATGAAATTATACATACACTATTATTGTAAGCTAATAGTTATTTCAATAACATATATATTTGATTTTAAAATTAATGCTCCGACGTTCTTTGATATGTATATGAAATTAATGCTGTTAAAAGAATTGTAATTCAGTTAAGAATACAAAGTTTTTGGGAGATTTATCGCTGTTGGAATTATGGTGTGGAAAAGAGTTATTTCAGAAGTGTAATATAATCTATTTGAGGAATGGGATTCAAGAGACAGGTGGTTTTATATGTACTTACATTTCTGTGAGTCAGTCTTGTGCGGTGATTTCTTGTCGCGCACCATGTTGTGAGGATGTGGGCGCGTTGGTTGTGGGGACGGGGGCCAGCGTGGGCGCGCGCTATACTATCGCCCGCGGCGCGACCCGCCGCTCATCGCCACTGTGTTTTCGTGGTTGTGCCAAATACCTGAACATATAAAAAACTTGTTACAGTTATATTTGATATTCCTTACGACGAACAATGATGCTCACTATCTTCGTATTACATTCCATTAAAACAGGCAAACTGATAGAATTACTTTCGTATTCGTAATATTGGTAGTTATGCTTGTAATGATAACTCAATTCTTATAGTAATATAAGTTTTAATTGAATCCCACCCAACTAGTTACCTGTTGATTCTTAATGATAGTCCCATAAAAATCAGAAACTAAATAATTTTAATTTCTAAAGGATAAACATAAAAAATATTTCATGTATTTGAGGAAAACTCAATTGGGTCTAATGAATTATTGTCGATAAATGACTTTCTTCTCTAGAAAATATTGTATCCGTCGGAATAAAGTTGTCAAAAGGACAGACATGTCTCATTTCAGACGATACTAACTTTTAGAAACTTTCGATGCTCAATAAAAGGAAATCCATTAAAGCTTGTATTTGAAGAGTATTACTTGAAATGTTATTATTTTTTATAAGAAAGAAAACAATCTCCTGAGAAGAAAATGCATGACTTTGAACTAAATATGTAGCAAAAGTTGATTACTTTTCTGTTTAATAATACAGGTTTTAGATAATTTCAATAGAAATAAAAAGATTTGTAAAGTGATACCTGCAAACAGATAAAACCACAACCGTTTTCCAATTAGTAGAAATATAGTTTTAGTCAACAAATTCATCGATAGGATTAAATGATTTAAGCCTATTCTTTTGTTACAATAAAACAATTGTATATATAATAGTAATATTTTACTTCACGCTTTATAAAAGATACCAATATATATTTTTTATTTTCCACCATATCATTTAACAACTGGAACAAATCTCAAAATGAGGTGAACGTGATGCTTGTCCCTTATAAATCACGTTCTACGATTTAGAGACCATAATGTTTTATAGCTCACGCATAAAGTATTACATTTAACAGCATGTAACAATGTAATAAGAAAACCACAATGTTTGTTGGACTAGAAACAGAACATTTCTCTGACACAAACTTAGATCATCAATTACCAAGTTGTCATGACAACGTTATAAACGAGCTAAAATATAATTTATTCATAACTGACTACTAATAAAGATGGATATTGTGAAATTTTATGATTTCCACAGTAACAGATTGTCATCATTGAACTGAAAAGTTTATTGAAGCGTGAGAATTCATTAACCTTCCGGAAAAACGATCAAAGCAATTTAGAATCTATTACGTAGATGTCGCTGTAGTGCTCGGGGAAGTGACTAATCGTAGTTGATGGCTGCCACAAAATGAAGATGCCCATGCTATATGCAAGCTTAAAGCAGATTAGTTTAGAAAATTGGAAACTAGCAGCGCAGCTCAATGTTTCCTAGATACGAAACTATAAGGCAGTTGGCTATGTAACTATAAAATTTGAATAAAATAACTCCAAGTATCAAGTTTTATTTAACAAACTATCAGATAATCTAATCCTTATAAATGTGTTATCGTTGTACAAAAGGCGTCTCAGGATGCCAGTTTGGCTTCGCTCCAAAATACCAGGATCAAAGTATTACCTTTTAATCGATAAAAGTCGAAAAGAAAATAAATGTACACTATGATAAATATTATTTACTGAGAATACACAGCGGTATCACGTCTGTTATAATAATAATCATAAAAACTATTATTATTAATTTAGAAAAGTATCGATTAAATGAAGTATTTACTAATGTTTCTTAATCCTATATCTAAATCTCGGTTTATCTAAGACCTTTCTCCATCATCAATTTTGTCACGGATTCATTCAATAAAACTGCTTATCCTAAAAAGAAAACAACTGAAAGTTTAGATTTATTTAGTTCGATATTTATATAAACACTACCTAGAACAAAGTCATCATCCCTTTTAAATATTTCTTTTAACAACTATATACTAAAAACATAACGTTATATACTATGTCTACACACACATTTTCAATTAAAATAATTACTATTCCTTCCTCGTAGTTGAGCAAAAAAGATAAAGTAAAAGGAGTTTATTAGTCCACGGGTCTGAAAACATTCCCGTGAACCGCTTACTGAAAAGGTATGTAAGTTAATAAATTTTATCTATTCTATTTCATATATCCTTCTTGTGAATTCTATAATTTACGAAGGAATAAAAATAGAGTTATATTTATTTTTAAAAACATCTTTATTCTAATATACATTGTATCTTGGTATAGGTATTACACGAGAAAACCATTACAGCCTGATAATATCTTTGGTATAAATAATAATGCGCGAAATGAGAGCTCTCTCCATGAATCAGTATTTCTAAGTGGCTTTCACTAGCTTCAGCGTAGAACATCTATCAGTGTTATCTTATCGAGACAGCAGGGCATCCTGTTTATATCTTGTACGTAATAACAGCATCGCATACTTATAATACACTCTTAGCGTTATGAGAAACCTTTTATATGTATTTGATTAATGTTATAAGGCTAAGACATGAATATCTAATTATTTTCTAATAAAATAAAAGGTTATTCTATGAGTAAGGGTAATCTTTTTATTACTGTTTGATAAAGTTTTCTTTTTAAGCCGTCTTCTAAAGATAATGGTGTTTAACAACTTTTTTATTGAGAGATATTTTAAAAGAATTATATTAAAATTTTGGATATACATATACATTATTAATATTATCATTTTTCTGTAAGATGTAAATGTCTTTCAGGTACTATTAATATAGACTCGTAGCTTATAAAGTAGTAGCGTTGTTGCGTAGTGAAAACACAATTTTCTCCTTTTTTTTTATACATTATCTAAAATGAGTATTACCACGAAAAACATTTGACATATGAAAAAAACATTCTAACAATCACTTTTTTTATTACTAACATCATATAGAAATATTGTAAAAAATCTAAGTTATTTTGTAATAAAATATTATAAAGCCAAAATATAACGATATTTTAAAACGAAAATTTTCCGAATTTTGCTCAAAAGCTTTGCATCAAAATTCACTAAAATTGGTTTTGGTCCTCGTTGTCACTGAAAAAAGAACATTGAGATTCTCTATTGAAAATATATCACCTCACAGTTTCTGTACAAGATATTTTGGAGATAGCATTTATGGACCTATCATATTTTTGGGCATAAATTTTGCCATGGACTATATAGGGTCTTTGTAGTCTAAGTATATAATATATGTTAATATATCTGGTTAGAAGTATTCACAATAACTTATTAATAATATCTCGTAACATGTAAAAAAAATGTGTTACATAAAAAGTCATAATTGTAAGTTATACTTCGTGACAATGAGTGTTTGAATAAGAACTACCATATGACACTACAATTATAGGCTTATAATATTAATGTAAAGCACTATTTTATATGTCCACTTGTTATTTTAAACTACGCTAGATATTTAAAATGAATGATTTATATAATATGAAACTTTTTATTGTGGATTCTATTAAAAAATCAGAAACTCTTAATGCGGTACAAACAATTTAAATCCATTACAAATACGTTATGTACTGTAACTTTCTTGTTTTGAATAATTTTATAATACACTAATGTTTAACCGATATATGTATGCCTATATATATGTGTATGTGTATGTATGTGTGTGTATTATATAACACTACACCAATTAATAATTATTATTAGTGTTATAAAATAATTGATATTTTAATTTTATTGTTGAATTTTTATTCAAAAAAATAACAAATTCCCACTGTATATTTTATAACAAATGTATTGATACGTTAAGTGACATCAAATACAACATTTAAATAATAATTTATAATTTATTAACATGTATTTAGAGTTACGATTAATATTATTTGTCCTAGTTTAACACAAATTTACAACACAATGCCAAATACCACTACATATAATGTCACCTATTACCGATAATTAAATAATGAGGTTATAAAATTTAATGCACCTCGTTAACTATTACCAAATATTAATAACATTATTTTAAATATAATTTATATTTTATTCATTATAGAAAATACTATTTTCGTTATCTTAGAAAAAGCTGATAAGTGTTACTTTAATAATATTTTTAATGAAAATTTCCTCAAAAAATGTTTAAGTTTTAAGAAAGGACTTTCAAAAATAGTTGTGTCTGAGGCATATCAAAATTTCTATAAGTACTTATGTGTAAATGCTGAAAACTGCTCTATAGTAAGCAAGTATCATCATTACGATGATCATTCATTAACTAGTTAGTATTAATGAACAGAATAAAACATTATCGAACATGTATTCCAGATAGGGAAAATTATAGACAGACACCGGTTCGAACAAGCTTTAAATAAAACCGATAATGAACAATAGCTGGTGTATTTTAAAGGGTGAAACAAGCCCGTAATAAATGGCAACAAACTTCAGCGTGGAACTGCCAGTAGGCTTATCTGTATTCAACGGGAGACATTTATTGTGCTCTTCATTTTATCACTTTCCATATATCAAAGAAAAATACTCTGATATATAAATATCTAGTTCGAATATATGATACCACAATACAAATGTATATTCACATATTACTGAATTCCTATAAAGCTTCTATATTCACACCACGTCCAGTAATTTCAACTAAATTTCACGTCTGCAACGAAATCCTCGCGAAATAGTTCTATTTAAACGGAAGAAAGTTATGTTTAAATAAATTGAAGAATATTATTTATATTGCAAATTTTGTATGTAAAATATATGGCAAAATAAAGATAATGAAAAATAAACTAAACGTTTAAAATAGCAGTGTTAAACCGGGCCAGGTAACGTAGATTCAGAAAGTGGCTTTATTGTGCAAAGAGGTCAGTTTTGGTATGAAAAGGTAAGAAAAATGTCTTCCGACCATGTAAGAGACTTCGATATGAGATAGTTTGGCTTTGACCGTAGCTACAAAAAATATATCAAGGTCCATTTAAAATGTATTTCAAGAATTATGTTGATGTTAAAATTTATATTATATTTCTATAAATCTATATTCGTGACCAGAAATATAATAATTTTTTATTTAAAACAATACAATTCAATCTCTTATTCCGAATTATCCTTAACAAGTTACGATTGTCATGTTTTTTGGGTATTGTTTGAGCAATTTCGATAATCCGATACAGGAAACGAGTGCAGAAATTTGGGTTAACAAAGAATTGTCTGTTCCGTCGAAAGTATTAGCGATTCAGTTTTTTAATTTTACGTTTTCGTTCCCTGTTTTCGTAGTTTTATTACAAAATTTTCTTTAAAATAACCTCGTTTCTTAAAATGCTAATGCTACTTTATATACATGTAATTCCCACAAAATACTGTTGAACATAAAACAACCGAAAGAATTGTATTGCACTAATTAATTTCGTCGGTAAATAATTAGGTGTACACGACACGACCCCCGTCTAGTCCCTAGAATGACAAATAGCCGAAGCTTACTCCTGCTACGGACGATAAGTTACAGCTTTTATTCATTTACATACATTTGTACACCAAGTGTTTTTAATTAATGTTTGTCAACATCTCGAAATGATGGTACGAATATCATAGGCTTTAAATATACTCGTGTATATAATATGAAGTCTAGAACTTGCTCGTAGCTGGATTATGTCTAGCGAAATAACAAATTAAATTCTCTTAGGAGGTCGTAAATAAATAATTTATTGAGGCCTCTCGGGTGTTGAGCGAGCAGAGGCCTCGGAGAGAAATTCAATTTTGCAAAATTTTTGTAAAATCATTCCGAAACTAGACGACGAGATTTTAAAACGGAGTTAGTTTCGTTAAATATTGCATCTGTTTTATTTATATCTTCCTTCGGAAAATCTTCATGTTTTATTCGAAAATTTCTTCATTAAATATGTTTTAAACCATATTTGAAGCTGATAGTATACTAAATCAAACAATTAATAGACTTTTAAATCATACTAGATTTATAATTACAATATAAGTATTTGATGAAAACATGAAGTAGTCGCTTTTATAGACGTGTATAGTGTATCACGTAAAAACATAATATCCGAAAAATAGACTAAAAGTATTAACATTTAAGGATTATGTTATAAATTATAATGCTTGGGTCCAACACTGAAATAAGGGAGCAGTTAAAATTTATTTAGGGATTTAACCTTTGATTTAGACTTCAATTTGAACTGAGTCACTTCATATAACATTAATTAAATTCATTTAATAGAATTAAAATTAATATTTACCTAACAATGTTGTTTATTAACATCGAAAATTACCAAATTATGAGTAACCAGGAAAGTAACTTGTCCCGTTTGAAATACGTATATACATAGATACGAGCAAGTGTTACAAATATGAAGTGTTTCAAATGACAATTGACACTATTTGTAAACAAGGAAACGATTTCATCTAAATTAATTAATATATCTTATTTTTTCAGTACTAACGCAATTACAATCAAGTATGTTGTACGACATACAGCAATAAAACGTTAATAGCACACAAGAGAAATCACGTGACTGTTTTTTATATCCTTTTCCTTTATTTTGGGAACATCTGCGCTAAGCGTTTAAAATGAATGCGAACACTAGGCCAGGCTTACTCGGTCCAAATAAAAGAGCAGCGAGATAATGACTTGCAAATTGCATTTACAGTTATTAAAATGCAAACCGTTCCCACTCTGATTCTGAGTAGATGCATTTATCTGAGTATATGCATCTGGAACAATTTGCAATTTACTCCTTCCTTGATTTGATAACCTCACGTACATACTGAATTAACTCTCTCATTTATAAATGTCTGTTATCTTTAAATCTTAAATTACCTAACATAAAACTTCACTCTAAATAACTTTTGTGCTTCGATGTAAAAAACTAGGTAAAAACAAGCGCTCGATAAGCAATTTTCTTTACCATGAAATTTTATTAGGAGCATTAAGATACTTTTTTACAGGTATATTTAAACTTTGTAAACAGAAAATTCATTGATGGTTACAAAAAAGAAAAAGTTGTACGATTTTTAATCAAATGGAAGCCGAAACGTATACAAACATTTGTATTAAAATTTATACGTTTTTCTTACTGTAAATTTAAGAGAAAGAAGTAAATCCTGTCCATTAAAATCCACCAAGGATTCACGTACTTAGAATTAATTGCTGTCTTATATAAAACGTTTTATATTCAATAAGTCTTCAAGAATCTTTAGTCTGTACATTGTACCAGATTGTATAAGCTACACTTTCCTCAATTCCCATCAAAACTGCCTATAAGTTGAGGTAATTAATAATTATAATAACATTTTATTTAACGCGTCATTGCGTTAATACGTTATAGGATATTGACCTTATATTGTTAACGGCTAATGTTGTTTATTATGCATGAAAATCATTATAGTTCAGTGTATGCTCGCACATGCACAAATCTAGGGCAGGCTGTGAACAAAGCGTGATGCGATAAACTGCTGTGGCAGGCCGATGTGCAATTACCGAGACGATCTTATATCACACTTAGCACCTGATTGTTGCAAATAGTAATTTGGCTGAATAATATATGTATACATATGTATAGATGTAGATTTAATTAACTTTGATTGTTCTCATTATCATTACCTGGTTCATTAAATAAATTCCTAATTAACGAGATCGAAGATTTTCCCGAGTTTTATACATTTAAACAAAACTAATTTCACGGGCAGACGTGATCACGGTTGCTGAAAAGTGGCCTAAACGTCGAGAATATGTAGTTTTATCAAAAAATGTAGTCGCCTAGTATATCCGAAAAATATTAGTTTCATTTAAATTTATAATTGTTATGAAACAGGAATACAAATGTCTCGAAAATTTATGACATGAAATTTCTTTTATTCAATATTTCAGGAAAATAATTCGTAATCCAACAATTCTTCTGAATTTTATTTTAAACGGTATTATTTTATTTTTATTTCAATTTATTTCAATGTATAACGTGACCAACAAACAATACATCGTATCTAATGCCGTCCGGAACACGGGCCTTGTTTCTGCCAAGTGTCGCTACACAATTACATAAATACGAGTAAATTATGTAGCAATAATTTAAAGCTTTAGAGTAAAGTTCTTTTGAAATATTCGCATTCATTTCAAATAGCTTATAAAGAATAATTATTTGATTCTTAAGTTTAGTTCTTCAAAGTTTGAATCGAATACTGTTGTTATGAGAAAAAGTAATGAATTAAAACAAGTCTATAATACAATCAAATACTTTACTAACTCCTTTACTCCTCAATATAAAATAAAATACATAACATTTTCTTGTCGGATTATAACATTCCTTTTTATCCGCCTTTGATATCGGAATTCCAACAATAAATATTTCAACAGATAATTAATCATACAAAAAACCCTAACCCCATTATCTAATCCATACATTTTGTTAAGCATTATTGCAAAGCAAATATCTAACAAACATAGCGTACATCTATATATATATTAGGGGCGTTACGTTGAAAAGCAATTAAGTCAATCACTACAAATTGCCCGTCCGTTCTCCACTTACTTGACAGACAGACACGCATAGATAATCGATTAAACGCACGGAAAGCCTATATAAACATTTAATATATTTAATAAGAATCATAATACATAAGAATCATATCGGAGAAACACAATACTATCTTCAATTACAAATTACTATTGCAACGTGGTTACAAATTTAATACGTAGTTTTAAAATTTATTTAAAAATGTTCAGTCTTTCAGACAAAGGAAACCGTGTAGCCCACGTCTTCTATATTGAGAGAAGTTTGTCGGTTATATTCGTATTTTTACATTTTAAGATAAAATTTTCTTTACTCGACTCGTATTTAATATATAAGTTTCGGCTTCGATACAAAGAAACTATGCAGTGATAATAAAACCAATAAACATAAACGATTTATTGACTCTAATATTCTTGTTAATTCGAAAATATATGTATAAGGTTTATATCCATACAATTCTAACGTTTGTTAATTTTCTGTTGTATATGTGGAAAATAAGAAACATATTAAAAATAATTAACACAACATGTAAAAGCCCATTTCATTTAATTATCACAAAAACATCCCATCTAATTTTCTTTGAGAGTATTTGTTCATCCTGCATACGTTGATTATGTTAATGTTTGCAGAAAAATCCCAAAGTTGAGGTTTTTTTAAAGGAGTAAAAACATATGACCCACATAATATTAAGTAATTTAATAAAAGACGCTCCACAGAATATCAGATAAAAATCTCTTTTATTAAAAGGACATCATATTGTAATTTATTAAATTGCTTCTCTCATATTTTTGCTGGCGAAAGAATTTTTCAGTATCGAATGTACCTAATATTACTTTTTTATTTTAAATTCCATTGAAATATGAAAATATTTATGTCTGTATATATATTACATTTACACAAAAGTTTTTCTATGGGAATTTTACATTTTTATTTCCGATAAGAATCCCTACTAATATTATAAATGCGAAAGTAACTCTGTCTGTCTGTCTGTCTGTCTGTCTGTCTGCTACGCTTTCACGCCTAAACCACTGAATTGATTTTAATGAAATTCGGTACAGAGATAGAGTTGACCTTGAGAAAGAACATAGGATAGTTTTTATCTCAGACTTTTGAAAGGTTCTCTTGGAAACGCGATATAACCGAACTCCACGCGGCGAAGCTGCGGGCGGAAAGCTAGTATTTACATAAAAATGTTTCTTTATTATGGAAGTCTTGGTAATCAACGAGGAAAGGTTTGTTCTCTTAATTGGGAATGTCAAATTCCTTATTGGTAAGTAAAACACAGAGGGAGCTGTTAAAACGGAGCTCTATTTGTGGATATGGTAATATTTTTGTCAAATTATAAAACAAAATTCAAATTAATTGTTTGATGTTATATAAAATATATGTCCCGTGACGTTAACTGGAGTCTAAGTGAATTTTAAATTTGTCTTCGCTAGCTAAAACTTAAAAATATTCCTGTAGATCTTTTCTATTAGCTTTAGCCTTGTTACTTATTACTTTTTATTATCATTATCATAAACTTTTCTTTCTACGTACTCATATTCTTGGTCTATAAATATTTTTCCTCGCCTTCCCTGGTCTCTTTATATAAAATAGGCTAGTGTTTGCCAACATATCTTGTAAATAATTTAAAATAATATCTACCTCTATAGAAATTTTTCGTGATTTATTTCTTCGGATGTTGACTGCTGTCATTATGTTTAAAGGTTCTGAACGAAAGTTCAATCATTAAACTCGTATGTCATTTAAAGTTTTAAGTTCGGGTAGCCTTAATGGCCAGGCCGTGGACGTACATTTAACTAACAGTTAAATTTATGTGAAGCTAGTTTCTGTCATTTATATTCTGAATATAATTAATATACGCAATCATCGTGATGTAGATTTATTTCGCTTTTATCCTTAATATCTTTATAACGCCTGTAAAAAAATTCGAGCAATTACGTTTAATTGAAAATATATTCTTCTTGTAATGTAGGCGTTTGGTTATAAATTAAATGTGGCATAGAATACTTATACAGTGAAGATAATAGCCATAGTACGTTGCGTTTAATTGTATCCATTAGGTCTGACAGGATACAATATCCTCTTGAAACTCTGGATCTAATTTCATACCAAACTAAGCTACTCTAAAAATCAATACAGGAAACACAAGTACTCTATCATACTTGTCGAAATGCGTGTCATAAGCTAGATACATTATTAGCAAATGGACATTCACAGGGTGAAAAAGAAACGAAACTTACTCATTATATATTTTTATAAGTTAAATATTACTTTTAAATACCTTGTCAAATAAGCTTAAGAATTGGGTAGAATATGTAAAATATCCTTTTTTAGGAGGTCTCAAATTCGCGTTTCGGCCTGACAGATGACTGATTTCTATTACGATCAAAGAATCTGTATAAATATGAAATGAAATGAAAATGAAATGGTAATACGAATAATAAAATAACTTTGAATAAAAAACGTCCAACGTTTTCTTATTAATTAATATAAAAAACAACCTGATTATATATAATGAAAAATGTTACTGAATTTATGTATTACTCTTAAACGAATTATATGTTTGTACGTAAGAAATCTTTAATTAAGTGATGCCATCACTCTTTTTACTCTACATATTCTAAGATAAATACTTGTTGCATTTGGAGAATTAAATTTATGCGTTACTATCTCTTAAATTAGATATTGTTTACGCTATGGAAAGAAAAAATATAAGTAGGTATTATGAAATAAATTCAAATAATCAATATCGAAGATTTAAAAACAAGTCTATACATTCAACTGAACGCATGGACTCCAAAAAATCCCTGTGGGATTAATTAAAGCGAAGGATTTGGACAATATTCCAGCAAAGATATATGTAGTGATATTTTGAAATTTTTAACGAAGGATACGCTTTAATTATTTTTTTAATTGAACGTATATTTATTTATTTTTGTCTTTTTAAGTAGCTTTTTAGATGTAAGCTTAAATAAGATATTTCAATGTAATTGCCTCTGATTTCGATGTAGTTTTGTTTTATTCCGTCGAGATTATTACATTATGAGACAAATATTATTCTTAATATTATATATAATCTTATACATTAATAAAATGTTCATGGGTATTGCTGATGAAGTATCATTTATCCGATTTTCATTGTATTGTAACAAGTTACTTCGACAAGAAGTTTTGAGATTTAGAGCCATTTTGATATTAAAAAGTTTGTACTCACCGATCATTCTTCGCCGGCCGACTTCGAAGATCACCGTTATATAATAGTTTTAAAGTTTCTATAAATTTTTATGAAGTGAAAACTAGAAGATAAGATCGAAAAGATTTGGAGAAGCGTTTAAAAAAATCAACAAATATTATTTCCTTAAAAAGCGCTGAACAAAGGGAAGAATGGCATAAAAGTTTCAGGGGAGTGTACGGAGTGGATGTCCCGAAACGACTGAACCTTAACCGGGGTGGCTTTTCCAGTTTTCAATTGAGCATTCTCGAGCCCCGCGGCGCGCCTGAATTTATTGACAGCGCCATCTATACGAATATTATAGGAACTTGCTAGATCAATGACAAGCAAAGGCATTATTTAGAACAATTCCGACATGTGACGCCTTTGATGCGCTAAGTAAAATGTAGGCTTACGTACAGAGGGAGACACTGGTGGCTTTGAACAGAACGTTATAAAAAATTTCAAATATAAGGTAATTTTGAAATAGATGGCGCTTAATAAAATAATAAAAGCAAAATTCTTTATTATTCTCGAAATTCAACGCTATTCCCAACTGAATAAATACTTTAAGCAAAATATTTTATTGTAAAGAACTGTAATATAACAGTAGAAGAAGGCAATAAAATTTTGAGTTAATAATTAAAATCATTAATACATTTAATGCTGGAAAAAAGTTATAGTTTTCTCCATAATTTTATTTTAATTTACGTATTATTAAAAATCTAATATAAGCAGTTATTTAACGAACTACAAAAAAAGAATATACAAATTTCTATGCGTGGTACATCATAACTTATCTAAGTTATAGCACCTACTTTAAAATTACTTTTTATTTTAATTGAAAAAGTAAAATGTAATATTCCTAACAAATATTGAAGAATCAGGCAAGAGATTTTGCAGAAGCTTTGAATATAATTTAGTATCTATTCACTCATCTGTTCAATTAAAAACTAAATCACTTTTGTTAATTATAAGGAGTAAACAAGCTAATTAAGTAATGCTTACACATATTGTTTTTCATATAAAACTGTTAATTTGACATGATGAGATATTCTAAACCACCTATAGATATAGTAAGGAACAAAAGAGTTTTGTTTCAGTATAAATTCGCTCGGCATAATAAAAAAATCGCATTTTTAGAAGCTCAGTGTGCATTATACAGTTAATAAGGAGCTTCCAAGATTTCATTTGTTAGTCTTCATACATTTTACTATTAAAAGGTATGTACTTTATTAGGCATTAAATAAGCCACGGGAAACTACATATGTATTTGTAAATAACGTAACTATGGAAATGGAACTAAGAGCACAGAAAGGATACGTTTGCTAAGAAGTTGGGAAAAATATTAAATTTATACATAAATATATATTGTAATGACAATATATAAGTAAAACATATGTAAGTAGTACTTGTCTGAATAATGAGATTATTGTGATTATTTAATTTTTTTTTATAAGGAAATGTATGTTACAAGTCACATGCTTGTTATAGATTTCTTTTTAAGTGGTAAAAGCTGTTTTTGGCAAGGTTCCCTAATAAGTTGTCCTAATACGAGATAAGCATTAATATAAGCGGGTAACAAAAGAATACAGGTATGTATACTTTTAAAAAGGCTAACAAATAACAATCCAGCTATAACGAGTATTATTTTGCTATGTGTGTTTATTTTAAGTGTGATTTCGTGTGTCGTGACTCGAGATAGTGAAAAATTCTTTCTTTGAAATTATTGACGATGTGGTTAAAAGACGTATTCAATATACTTAATGGGAAACCCCACCTGTTCTGTTCCTTATAACGCTATCATCAAAGAGGGATTTTTACGGGTTTCTAATATATACATACATATACATATGTACAATACTAAGTTTATTCCTATTCTATCTGAAACGTTTAGCTTTTGTAGTTAACGTTAACCTCATAATTTGGTTTATCTGCTCGATACTAAACTTTTATTAATAAATTAAAATTTTATTTTTTTGACTACAAATTTCTATGGCCTACCTACATACTTTGCTAATGAAAATCCTTATCAAACAGTAACCGAGATTTAATGTTGAGTGTCAAATCTTACAAACACTGAATGCGTCCTTGGTATAACAAATTATTTTATTTATACGGTATAGTGAAGTGACTCCATAAACCACCCCCATACAATAAATTTCCCTCACTAGAATGAGAGAATTATCGCACTCTTCCCTATTGCAAGAAGTTTAAACTACATATTATAATCAATATAACAGTAGAATTACTAAGAAGAAGGTCGATAGAAAGTCCTACTTTATAGCTCTTTTACAAAGTACTACAGGACAGCATCCACATACTTCAAGCTTAACATAAGGTATCTTATTTTGTTTAAGTTGTGTCAACATAATAATATTAATCTTTATTCAAATAAACAAATAAATATGTTGTTGGTTAAGAGTACTTCATTGTGAATTTAAAAAAACATAGGTTTTATCCTGAAAATTCTACGGGAACTCGACCATTCCGAAAACCCAGCAAGAACGGGAACTATGTGGGAAGAACCAAAAATCTTCCGGAAGTCACTATCCCACGCGGACGAAGTCGCGGCAAAAGCTAGTTTCCAATAAGAAAGACTGAGATGGGAATTCAAAACTTAAATGATATTTATTGCCAAATCGGTATATAAAGAATTTAAGTGCCCAAATGTACGGCAGTTAGAAATTAGGAATCAAGATTTCATTGCGTAAAGAATTTGTTATAGTCCTCTTCTGAATCAAACTATCCTTTATTAGAAGATGATTGCAAACAAATTTGTCTGGTAGCTATCAGAATTCCTTAACCCTATATCACATGTAGCCCAGACAAAAAACACTCATAATGACTACACGACCCAATGGCAGCATATGCATAACAAAAAAAGTTCTTTTCTTAAAATCACGAAATTTTATACGTAGATATTTGTTTTATATACAATTAGTACGTTGTAATTATGATGCTATTTTAAGGTGAAGGATTATGTTTGATGAAGATTAAGCTTAGGATGCTAGACAGAAAGTTGAAAATATTCTTAGCCCGTTTTATAATATCATGAAAAAAAAACATTTATCATGCACTTGCTTTTTATATTTCCGAACAAAATAAATTGTTGTATTAACTCAAAAAATTCTTATTCAAGAAGTTTGGCTTTAATTTTCAGGAAAATTAATTTATTTAAAGAATTACCAATTTAGTAATATAATATTTTTATAATAGATGCATTTTAACGTGTTTTAACAATGGAATTTTGATTTTTATTTAGACTTTAGACGAAGTAATTGATTACAAATGAGCGTATTCCAAACAAGAGAACTTAAACGCCTTATCAATACCGATACGGATTTCCGAACCCAAAGTTCATTTCCTTGAAAGGTTCAAGATAAATCAGATTTCTATGTCTAATTAATTAAATACTTTATAAGGTATAGTTTTATTTAAATGCTAGAGTTGCCTTAGTCTACAGGGAAAGTTATTACATAAGTGACGCCGTCTCGTTTAAAGTTGAAAAATATTAATATTTAATATTGAAGAAGATTTTTATAATTCTGATAGATATCTTATAGGTTTACCAACAGTAAAAAATATTATAGATACACATAGTTACTATCAACTAAGCCTAATAGTAACAGACTTCTCAGGTTCCAAATATTCATTCGATTAATTTTATTTGTGTCATCTTATACATTAAGGTAAAAAATTTAAAGGAATAAAATCGCTAGAGGTGTATTTAAAATAAGATGATTTTCTATATTTCTAGTAAGATCTATCAATCTTATTAGATATTTCCATGATGTAATTTCCATGGTTTCATATGTGGCTGGACATATATTCCCGAGACCTGAGGTAGAGCGTAGTTCTTCGTTTGGCAGATAACCACTTTAGCTGGACCGTCAGTTGAAGGTTTTGGCGATCGAACTAACAATAATTCAGTCCAGTATTCTTCTGGGAAACAACGAATTCTATATCTATCAGAATCTCGACTAATGACGACTAATCAACTGATATTGTCTCAACATTACCTTTTGCCTTGTTTTCTGTTAAATTATTTCATTGTTGAATCGAAAGAAGTGTGAAATAAAGTAAATGACGATTCGAATTATGAGCTGTACTTAATTCTCAAAAGCAATAGTGACGAGATGAAGATGCTTTGTTTGTATTCAGCGCTCTATAAGGCCTAAGATATTTGGAGAGATTGCATAGGGAATTTAGGTTGATGTTGCACCAAATATTCCTCGTGTGCAAGTATTTGTTTGAGCTAGAAGATCCGATGATAAGTTTTCACAGCTTACGTCAAGTCTTAACTTAAGAAAGTCAATGTTCCCAATAATTTGGTTACCAGTTCTTGCAGTCACACCAGAATCCTGCTACTTCCTCAATTGCACCACTCTAGTCTCTCGTATACATAGCCGATACATGAAAGAATACTAAACCATTTCCGACAAAATGAGGATAACAAGGTTGGCTAATTGATTTTATTGAATATACAAATAGTTCTCCACATTAACAGGAAGATCGGTCATAATGATGATTTGCTATATTACAGTAAGAATTATCAAAGTCTGTAAATTTCTGTGCGTAATACATAATGTTTCATGGAGACTTGACGTTTTTATTATATATGTATATAAATTATCATATAGTTTCAATGTCTAACGTCATTCAGTACTTTACATTGTGAACTTTACATTACGTGTGTAGACATAATAGATAATTATTTTCCTCAAATCAAAGGATATATTACGTATTCCCTTTATTTCTAATTCTTCAATACTTGTATTATATTTTAACTTTATTATGTTTTAACTTTAAGCTTACTGAAGTCAAGGCAAGTTATTGTAAATCGTAATTAGTAAAGAAACTGTAACTTACTAATTCAGTAGTTGCAGAATACAGTCAAATCCGTCAGTCAGTTCAAGTCCCTTTCATGCCATATTTTTTTCATTACGTATTTACTTTACTTTTAGTTTAACTTTAATTATAATTAATTATCTACCCAAGCTTGATACATTTTGAAGATGTCGTATTTGTTTACGATTTAATAATTCTATAACTTTTATCTTTTTTTAGATAATATAATTAATTGTATTTTACGTATGACATTCGCTTTGGAAGTATGTAAATAAATAAAATAAACATTGCTTAATTTTATTTTTAAAGATTTTAAAGTCAACCCCATATGTACCATCTTGTCCGTGACGTATTAATCATTCATTCATTTTCAATCTATCGTAAAATTTTTAAATTTCACTTTCATTCATTTATTGTCACATATTAAAAATGTTGTGTTTAAATTAATTACGAATCTGAAAAGTTTAACTTTGAAAGTGTTTGGAGTTGTTGAATTAAACGAACTCTCTAAAGTAACTTTAATTTGTACCTATACCTTTTTTTGAGCAATGACGATTTTAAAAATTATTGTTTTCTAAACATGTTCTTGGATTTCTAAGAAAACATTTTTCTCCATATACTACAAATATTTTATCAAATATTACTAAATATTATGCAACAACAACAATATGAGTATAAAGCTACAGCGACAAATAAATTTTATCAATGATTATTGATAAATACGATTTTCATTATGATTGTTTTATTTCAGTTTTACTCAAAACTATCATTACATTCATAAAGGACAGAAATAGAAATAGAAAATTCTTAAATTACATAGAAACTGAAAAATAGATGATGCAATATATTCTACTTGCAGTTGTTATTTAATCGGTTGATTAAACACAGGAACAGTAAGTAATTAGTCAAGACAAAAATTATTTTAAAAATCGACTGAATTCAAAATTTACTTACAAGAATTTTACTGTAAATTATATTATGAACAATTATCGACAAAGAGGTACGCTTAAGTATTAATTAGAAGGAATACTACTTAACCAGTTAATCACTTTGTTTAGCTTATCTACTAATCACTTACTGAGAAGGTAAATAAAATATTTGTCAATACTTCAAGTTTCGAAAAAAATTGACTTACTTTTTGATCCCCTCATGGTACTAGTATCTATAAAGGTAGGAGCAATTTCGACGTTGGGCATTTTTTCAGTGTTGAAGGTCAAAGTATAAAAAGTCATCCAAACAAAGTATCTATTTTTTGAGCTTTAGTTACTAAAAATGTTCAGAGGAATTATTTGACACAGTGCCATCTTTAATAATAGATGTAGATATTATATTCAACCACAATCAAACATCTCATTCATCTGGATGCACTCGAGTATTTAACAGTATGTGTGTAGCTATTCCTCTTTCCACGCACTTGGCAGATTGTGTAATGGTCACCCATCTAATGCCGGCCACACACGTTACAGTATACTTGTGTTAGTCAGGAATTGCGCATGTATAGTGTAACGTGTGTGATCGGCATAAAGTTTTTCCTCAGAACTACAAAGTTGAGTATAAACGCTTCTACAGCATAGACAAGGCTGACAAAACATGACAAATCCTCTTTACAAATCTTGACGGAAAACGTTGACCACTTATCCTGTTTAAGTAACAAAAAACTATATGGCTATTTAATTATACGTTGTGATAGTAAACACATTCCTGAACATTAAGTAAAAAATAATGACGTCTAACAAATAAAATTTGAAACGGTGGAGTCCCTACAGCAAGTTAATTAATCGTGAATCAAACTGCGTATAATAGTTGAGGATAGTTGATAGCGAGGCAAGTGCGTCCGAATGGCGAGATGGCGACCCGAGCGGTCATACGACGCGACGCCACTTCTCTATCAGCGCCCTCCCCCGTCCCCTGCCCCCTGCGGCCAGCGAGGCGCCCGCGAACGGAATTCGCACGGCCGCCGCGCCTCGCGACGCCGTCATTCAGTGTACTAGCGACCGTTCCCGCTCGAGGACGAATTGTTACACGCGTAACGCACTTAATACGCAGTTACGAGATACGCCGACCGCGTGCGCTTTTAATAACGGACAAGAAAAATAGTTTATTTGTATACCGTCGCGTTTGTTATACCAACAATACCAAAGTGCAATACCCAGTGATAATCGTTATCAGTGCAGAAAAGTTTCCACAAAGTGCGAAACGAACTTGAGGACGCTTGAAATTTTTTTTGTGAGTTGTTGATGCTTGTGATAATAAAAGACGGGTACAGTTTTTAGCCACGTTACAAGGTTGTCGTGCCTTTAAACCGCCAGAGATGAATTGGAAAATCGGCGCGTAGTCGCTCACGTGGTGTTCGCCCCGCCCCCTCCTCGCACCGCTCAACACTTATATTTAGCGAAAATCGCCTCTAGGGAGCGGCCCGAGGCGCGTTGGCAGATACATCCACGATCATCTCTGTTTATGAACGTTAGCACGACGCCACATGTTATTGGCTTCGTGTAACAACTGCGATAAGAAGTTAGATAACCTTTACGGATAACGGGTTGCGGGCCGGTCTTGAGCACTTCTGGAAAAAGAAAGAAAATAGTTACGAGACTCTAAGGTTGTGATGATAATAAACAGAATACGGTCGCGCTGGTGAGCGCGCCTCTCGGTCGACACACCCACGTAACTATTTATCAGTGATACGCAATAAGATGTCTTTACAGAGAGGTATTTACCAGAGTCCCTGGTCCTCACAGACGGCCCTATCAGAATTGGAGGGAATGGGTGAACTAGAACCTCTGGGGGAACTGGGAGAAGTCGGCTTTGAGCCACAGACGCGCGCTCGATCCAACACGTGGCCGTTACCGAGGCCAGAAAACTATATCGAACCTGACGACGGTGGCTCAAAGAAAAATTCAAACCAGAACTTAACTGGTAAATATATGGTTATAATAAAACTATCGACTTTGTTAATACTGAACAAATTGTAAGGAATAAGGTTGACGCGTTGCTGTTTGTTAGTAAACAACGTTACGAATTCTTCCATACAATAACTTAATACAACGATTATTTATTTCAAAAACGATGTTTATATGTAAAATGAACATATTTATTCTTTAGGAAACACATCAAAAATACTATTCATGCAATATTTTCGCTAAGTTTATTTAGTGAATTTTTCGAAAGTTAGCGTAATACAATATTCCTTTTATATCAAGTGTAATTTAATAGCTGAAGCAAAACATAACTCACCTACGTATTTTATTAAAGATTAATCATTTACGGTAAAGACAATATGAGATAGGATGTTATTAAATATGGTTCAATACCAAAAGATTCAGTGAAACTATAGGTAGGTACCTAGAATAAATTATGATAAAAAATGCATAATTCACCAAGTCAAGTTAGGTCACGATAATTTAATTGGTAAAGCAAATGTAAGGAGATATTCCGGAACTTGCAAGATCATATTCAGCTCGTATAAATAATTAATTCATATTCTAATTGAATTTTTAGTTTCGGTTACTTAAATTTGACATCCTAAATAACAATAGATCTTCAAATAAATACCAAACAGTGATAACAGTTAGTGAGCTCCGATGGCACGTTCCACTAAGACATCAAACATTTAATTATTGAAACACATTATCTTAACAAAATAAAGTAATCTCCTTGGACATTGATACACACGCGTAAGAAATTGTGTATAAATTATGTTTAATTAAAGTAAAATAAATACTGTTGTATTAACAATAGAGAATAATAAGTCTTTAGGAATTTCGATTTAATTGAATACATATATTTAAATATATTAGTACATATTATTTTTATTTCTAGGTGCACCACCATTGCCGTCAACGTCAGGCACAACTAAGAAAAATTCGTCCCGGCGTAATGCTTGGGGTAATCTTTCCTATGCCGATCTCATTACTCAAGCAATTACCTCCTCTCAGGACAACAGATTAACATTGTCCCAAATATACGAGTGGATGGTCCAAAATGTGCCATATTTTAAGGATAAGGGAGATAGTAATTCATCAGCCGGATGGAAGGTAAGGATACTATTATAAACTAACTTAATATCCAGGTGTAAATATTACAAACGTCTTCGGCATTTTTCCGCGAAAGTTGCAAAGGAACGTTCGAAAAGTTTTTAAAGACATTTTAATGAATCACTTGGCTATGAGCCACTGGATCCACCTAAATTCTGCAATAATGTAGGTATGCCGTTTCTTTTTGTGTATTAAATAATATATTGCGTATGAAAATAAGAGAAAAATATTTGAATATAATATTTTTCATAATAAAAATCAAATTAAATAGCATTCGTTATTATAGTTAATAGTATATAATGACAAAGTTTTTAATTAAACATACGGTTAATTTCTTAGAAACTTAAGAGAGAAAAGTTAAGAAATAAAGCAATGTCCACACTTAAGCGTCGATAAGTACAAGTGCCACAGAATATGTAATTTACAGAATACGAAACAGTATTTCTACTTACATATTATAACATTTTTGTTTGCTTTTGTTCCGGAATTATTTTCTTTATTAACAACATACTGATATTCATATTGTTTCATTTTAAATTTCAATCACATATCATCCAGCCCGCCGCTAGTAGGTTCCTATAATAGTGTTGCCAATAATAATTAACTCATAGAATCACTGGCTTCTTTTCAACGTCTGTGCGCAAGTTAACAACGATTTCCGCGTTCCATTCTACCAAAGTATCAATTCTGTCGATATTCGATAAAAAATTATCACAACACTACGTTCAGTATCATTTAATGAAGTAAAAAAGTTGATTGTATAAAAATATTTACATTGTCAAATCATTACGTCAAATGTCATCACGATATTAGACATAAGTTTGTAATAAGAGTAGTTCTATAACCGTGATGTAGTTATAGATTCCTGGTAGTGTTATTTTTTGTCAACTGCGCAGTAGCAGCCGTTATCTCTATCCGAGCTGCGACACGACCGATATAAATGATAATAAAAACACTATTATACACTCAATCCATGTCATTACTATCGAATATATAGCCGGAGACGTATCCATTACCATTGCCACACAGATAAATTTAAACTCTATTGATACAAACACAGCAATGGAATGCGAAAGAGAAATAATATCGTACTATGTTTACAAATGTTACGATCACATGACGTATAAGAAACACCGAAATGGAGAAGGATGAATATGTAAATTTAAATTATATTCCGATGTAATTTTTTTTTTTGCTTTTTCCGTCGATAAGATGTATTAGACAAATCAAAGATCATCTTTGACTTACAAAGGCGACCTTAAGATGAAATCCGTGGCATTGATTTATGTTTACGCACATAATACCTATTGGGGCGCCATCGATCAGTTAAACGATTCTGATGATTACAGCATACGTAATAATGTTTAAAATTCGTGGCTCTCGAACCATGTCATTGTATGCTTAAATAATTAGCGTGTTGATATCGCTCGTCACTTTCACACGCGCGGTTGTTGTCTAGTGTGCGAGCAGGACGGGAACATGTTCCTCCTGAGGTGAATGAATGTAACAGAAGTCGACACGTGCTCCTCAATTTAGAATAATATAGGAAATGTGTATTTTGTTTTGACGAATATATTTTCTAATTGATATAATCTTATCAGTAATGTCGATAACTTAATAGTATTAAATTAATTTATAAAAATTAATAATGTTCGTTACAAATACATATATTGAGATGTTCTAAAATTCTTAAGTATATATTGTCCATCGTAATAAAGTTATTTTCTTATAAGAAATTAATTCTAAGATGCATATCATTACGATTGAATTTGGCTTACTACGTTTTTGTTTTGTCTCGCCATGAGTTAATGCATTTAAATAGAAATTTGATTTCTATTGAAAACTAGACTAAACATTTCAAAGAGAACATATTTCGTTACACACGACTATTGGAAATAGATTCCTAATATACACATACTACGATAGTTAAAAAAAACAATAGCATTTTAAAACAATTTGTTTTTTGCGTATATATGTTGATACGACGTTAAATTCGAGAAATAATTATTCACACTGGCAACATCCATATAAAGCTTGTACGGGGAATCACTAGAAAGTAGCGAAAAATTAAACGAAATTGAGGATACGACTAACTCTAAAATATGTTTCATGAGCCAAAATATTATTGTAGGTACATATAACAAAAACGTGATCAGTAAATAATTTTGTATTCCTGGTGTTAGCGCTTTGGATCCCATTGAATATCAAATGTATTCTACCGTTAAAGGAAACCGTTAGCACTCAACATATCCTTGAAAAGACATTGGTAAGAAAAAAACAAATACTATTCAATAATTCCGTTAAATTCCCTAGATGTAATTATTTATTATTACACGATGAGATCCGATGAGTTATGTCCACAATATGATTTCCATGAATGTTATCTTCAACGTATAATCGTTGGAAATTTCCAACGGAGACCTTTCTTAATAGTAATTGAGGTTACATTGATTTACCGTCTCCCCATCTAGTGTTGATATGATAAGTTCGTATTTATACAGTCATGTGATAATTAGGTACTACTGAAACTAACGTCATATTTTTAACTTATATAATTACGTAATTTTCGGCCTAGGATACTTTTTTTTTTTAAACCTGCCAGCATTTTATTTATAATAAATATTTTTTAACCAAAAAGTTTTTATATATTTTTTTAATGAGACCTTCTTATTTATATATTACATATGTACCTACAATTCTTTGCCTGTGATCGTGAACTTGCAGCCGATGTTAATAATATCTGATAAGGCAGACATTGACACGTTTAGCGAAATATGTAAAGATAACATACAAATATGTTAATATATTTATAGTTATTCGTTTGAAACATATATAGTGAAAATAGTTCATCAGTATATATATTGGCGAGCTTAATTTACTGAATAATTACATAAAAAAAATTAACAAGAAAATAATATAGTTGAATATAACTTTTAGTCTATTTTTCATATACTAATTATACCGGATTTCTTTTATTTTAAGAAGTTTCCCCTTAGTTCTGAGTTTTTATACAAACGGATGCAATACTACATAAACTTGCTAACTCCATAGATACCCTTCCCATTTTATGGTATAAGGAATCAGCAGTGGAAGTCGTATATTGTTTAACTGTACTTACGGTTCCATTTTAAGTATTTTTATAAAGTAAATATATAGCAAAACTCCTCTGTCTGTTACTTATACATGTCTAAAACTAAAATATTGATAATTAAATAAAATAAAAGGGATTATTTTATCCATAATACTCTACTTTCATTAATTACTAGCTGACACTTGTGTTTTAATTTGCATAAACTGGAATATCTATAAAAAAAGTATGAGCAAAATTCTCACTTGTCTAGACACGTAGCGCTTATAAAAATATTTATTTCTAAAAGTTCCAATAGCAGTTAACTAAATGAAGCTATCGCAATTATTTTTAGGAGAAAAATGTGTAAGAAACAATAGAAAAAAGAAATAAAATCTATCTAAACTTATAGATTAATCAATTAATGTACAATTTTAACTTTTCTGAAACTCAACATTGGGTGTCAAACATCGGAAAAGTTACCTTAACTAGGCATTTTCATAAAGCTTTGCATTGACTAATTCTATAAAGTCAAAAAAGACTTATTAATTATTACTGGATAAGAATTTTTGTTTCATATTTATTTTAATTAATTAAAATAAAAGAAAAATAAGATAAAAAATCGCATTATACTTTCATTTTAATATATTTTTATTTTATAATTATATAGGGTCATCTCTTACTCTCACCTATTAATTGACATTTATAAGACATTAATTCTTCATTTGATATTCAGTCTTATTTTAGCGTCAGTAAAGTTGCTAATTGCCTGTCAATTTTAATATCTTATCGTATTGGAAGAAGTTACGTTTTCCTGTTAGTGACAACAGTCGAACAGATTGCTTTGATTAAACTATTATATTACAAATTCATATATTTTTATGTATTCAATTCGCTTAATACAAGTTTATATCATGCATTACGTTACTTCAATAGTTTAAATTCAAATTTCGAATGTTACTATTATTGCCCTAATAACAAGAAATGAAAAACGAGAAAAATTTCGTTTGTACTGACTATGGTGACTCGTAGTAAGTATACAGGGTGACTGGTGAATTACTATCGATACTTGAGGACGTGATATTTGACGATCATATATGACAAAATAAAAATTAATATAACATAAATATTAATAAACTTCTAAGTAAAGTTAACCTAAAGTTATGTAATTAATTACGCATCGTGTGAACACCCTACAGATTAGGTATACACACACACACACACGTCCACACTTGGAACACTCGGAACGTGTCCACACTTTATTTATTTATACGGAAATTTTGTCAAAAATTAAGTACCTATTTTTTTTACATAATTCGAATGAGAATCATGTACCGAGTATTCTCCTTAAATATTGATAGTAATTCACCAGTCACCCTGTATAGGTGTCCTGTTAAATGCATAATAATTGCCTCGTCATAGTAAAAGTTCATCGCTTCAACCGGCCTTGGACGTTTGTTTTAACTGTATCGACCGAATTTAGTCGGGGGATTCGGAAAGTTTTGGTTATTACGTTTATTTTGGCAATATCAAACTGGGATATTGAAACTTAAACATAACGGGGGCTATCAACTTAATACAAATTACGATACTTATGTATAGTTTCTTTACAAATTACAATTAATATCCTGCTTCTAATAGATTATTATAAGCGGTTAAAATATTTTATTGAAAGACAATTTAAAAGAATTCAGAAGTATGCAAACTATGCAAATAATACTCTATATTTCTGCCTCGTATTTTATCTATTTTTTACTATTTACAAATATTTAAGAAACTGCTTCTAACACATGCATTATGATAAAATATTTTTATTTAATACATTATCTAATTATATAATTATCTGATAAGATACGTTCATACAAGGATTAGAGGGCCGGAAATTAACACAATTGGTAGAAAAGATACCATTTAGACTAATTAACTTATATGTGAGTAAATTATCAAAATTTTTAACGTAATTTTTGTAGGAATATATCTTTATTAATCATTAGTAGCAACATTTTATATTCTATTATATATAAGAGTATCAATAACAAATCAATTTTAATGAGTAATAAATCGTGATTGAAAACAGTGGAACTTCTTTTAACATGTAATTTCTAATACTATCACAATACATAATTAATTATGAAAGAATTAAAAATGTTGAAATATCAACAAATTATTTCAAAAGTATGTTTACGTGTCCTTTCTCAATTCATAACATTTTTAATGTTTTAAATCATATAATATTTTTGTATATTTTAAAAATGACCAATGATAAATTGATTAGTAGATTCTATTGTCTGGAAGGTTCTTAAAAATCTTTATTTTTCATTTTGTATTCTATAAACATGAGACTATTTTTATTTTATTATCTATGCCTGAGTCACTTTCACTTATAATTTTAGTTTTTGACCTCATTTTAAATTAATATAAAACATACTTTAATATCTTTTTTATTCAATATAAATTTTACTCCGTAATTCAATTTTATTTACATTTTTTTAATCCTACGTATTTTGCTTAATTTTGAAATTAAAGTTGTTTTATTAAAAAAAAGGTTAAATTGAATTCGGTTCCGCTATCAGATTCAAAAATCTCAATTAAATCTGAATCAATTATGAACATTAAAAATTAAAATTAACATATGCATACAATTTTGAAAAATAAATTATTAAATGTCACATACATTACAGACTGGCTGACACTTAAAGGCTTAAAAACTTAAAAAATAATATCACATTTTAAATCGAAATTGAATATATAAATGTATTTTCAGCTGTTTGTCATTAGGTAAGAACAAATGTTAATGAAAAGTAACTTAAATAAAATATCGTTCCACCTGGAAACCAGTAATGAGTTTAAGTTCAACCTTCGCAATAAATTTACGATACAAATTTCGTTCCACTTTTGATATATAGTAGAAATATTTGAAGGGTAAAATGCAATGTAACTGAAGCTGTAGGAACACCTTGCCTTGATTGATTTATACGTCTTGTTTGTCACGAGGCCCGATTTATTTGAATTCCAACGAGGCTCCTGCAGCCACTAGATTAATATTAGGCCTCCGTTTTATCCGTCCCTACTTTGAGCAATATTTCATCTATCGGGCCGGGACCTCACAGAATTAACATACAAACGTCAATCGTTTCATGAATAAAAAATGTATTGGATTTAGTGGAATGACTAGCGCTGTTCCCGCGGTTTAGCTCTCTTCATATTCGGGAGCGAATATCGGTAAAATATGAAAATGTTACGCATAAACTGATCTTGAGTACTGTCGCACTTAGACGTCGTTTAGACGGCTCGTAGAGATACCACTTGCATATAAATATATCTTCAAAATTTTTATATAATATCTTTTAACTTTTATTTACATATATATTTAATAGTACCTAAGTATTAATCCGTATTATCTTTACGTTCAAAAATATTTGTATTACGTTTTATGTAAAGTGACCATTGAACAATTATTCATTTAATATATAATTAATGCATATTAGTCAAATACTGTTGATTTTGAAAAACAAACCTTATGACTCATTACATAAATACGTTTTTAAAAGTCTTACTAAAATAATAAAGACGTAATACATTATATAAATTAAAAATTCGTTGAACAATCTATAATCAGACAATCAGCAGACTGTGTGGGTGATCTAAGACTAACGAGTACATAATTTATTTTAAATTCACTATCATTTTGTCGATAAGTCTCTCGTCTTCAAGATTTTTTTAATTGAGATCTCTTAAAACAGGCTTATAAAATATAGAATGAAGATTATTCTACATACAAATATATAAAATAATGATACATAGATATATGTTATAAAATTAGTTTATGTTTATCTTAACATTATTTTTATTTTGACCACGTAACTCGAAATATTTCTGTTTTTTTTAAATTAACCTCATTAAATTAAACACCTATTTAACTCTGGTAGATTTTCCCAAAATAACACGAGAAACACAGAATCTTTAGCATCTAATAACAAGAATTACTTGAAAACACAAAACTATTTTGAAAACGTCGATAGACATCTAAATCTGAAATTACGTATACAAATAACATTAAATTCTAAACGTCCAAGTAAAGTTTAAACACTTATTTTGTATATAATTTAAAAATTATTTCATTGTCTAGCAGAAAAGTTTTTAACTTAAGACTCTTTGATATTCGCTTATTCGAAGGAAAGTTCGAGATTTGTATGGAAGAAACGTGTGTAGCGTCTTTGGTTGAGAATTTTACTTGATTCAAGAATCAACAATAACTTTATCAATGGTTAATAAATGAAATGAAACATTTCCAATTTTGCTAATAAATCCATAAAAATAATGTTTAGCACTTGGTAAATTCACTTAAACTACGAAAATAGTATTGAGGCATATTACTATAATACTATTTACTACTATTATGACTCCCAAAAAGTTTTTAATACACACGGATAAACTTTTTTCACGTATGAAATAATCTCAAAAGATAAATTAATACGTCATTATGAATATATGAACACATCAAAGGTCCAAGTCTACCCGGTAATAGACACTTATAATTATAGGGACGCGACCCCAATTACCAGTGAAGCACGGTAATTACGGTAATCATAAAATTACAATTATGATTAACAACCATTTCCGAGATGAAGTTTGGTGGAACGAGAACGAACGGGTGACAACGCTATAGCTCACTATTACTATACTACTTGGACAATTACATATTTATTATAAATATTACCTGTAGTCCAGTCACTAGTTTGTTTACTTAATATAATATAAACTATATCTGAAACTCAATAATAAAACAAGGATTCTATAAATTATTATATATAAAAAAATGTTTACATTTTAGGATAACAAAGGTAAAAAAAACTATACTAGATTCATAGTTTTAATATAAATATATTAAAAGTTATAAATTAAGTAGTGTTAATTATAATTGCGAATTTATTTCGTTACTCGATACTAATTAAATGGACATGTATCTTTCAGTAAATGATAATTTCTTTTTTGATTTTTTTTTATCGGCCATGAGCACAACTCGAAATAAATTTGACATCGATTTAAATTAATTATGTACGAAAAAAATGTCATCGAACTTAGAGAATTTCTTTAAGTCTTTTACAAACCAGATATAGATAATAGGTATCAAGAGGGAAATAAGAAATATATATTTTATAAAAAATAATAAAGAAAATTTTCCATAAATATATATCTTTTTCTATATTTTTTCTTGTCAGTAAAAAAACCAATTCTTTTAAGTGTTTTATAACCTTTCATGAATGTCACGAAGAGTGTCGGAAGAACAAATATTCGATGTACACATAAACATCTTCATACTGTAAAATAATTGTTTATAAGTAAATTCTAAAAAAAATATTGTATCTATTTGCGATCAATAATAATTCTCAAGAGACCTCAGACTACTATAAAAAGGCCTTACAATAATAAACAAAAACAACAAAGTAGCGTTACCGATTTTCATCAAATTTTACCAAAATAATATGAACACTAATAATTATTATTTGAATGTAACAATTTCATTTAATAATCCATTTGGTATACGATCTAAGTTCTAGTTTAAACTTTTATATTGAGCTACGTCAATGCACTACGTATTATGTTTTGCACAAATCTATCAGCTGGTTTATTATGAATGATTGACAATACACACACACACACACACACAAACATATTTTTGCATTTATTTGTATCCTTGACAAAGTGGGTTTGGTTAGATTAGATGAGTTTGATTGGTTGAGGCTATAGATAATGTGTATAATCTTCATGGACTCATTTTTATAATGTATTTATTTAAATTACTAACTTTATCTCTCGAGGGTCACTATCTGTGAAAAAAACACGATATCAGCATCGGCGTTCCCTCTCGAGGTTAAATCATATCGGTAACTTCTTAATATATCCATATATATACGACGGACCAAGATATCATTATATCTTTTTTGTAATTCACCAGCTTTTTTTTCAAACAAAAAACCAGTTATTACAAAGAATTTGCTTTATTGAATAGATTAAAAAACCAGACAAAGAAACTTCTAGTGATAGTGGAAAATTAAAATATTAATATTCATCAAACATGAATATCATTATAAGAACTCCTTGGAAAATCTTATATGTCAGCCAACCTCGAAATCGCTACAATCGAAACAGCTTTACCAAAAACCATTAAGTACAACTTTTAAAACCAGTATAAATGACGTATGAAATATGTTATCACACTACGAGAACTCAACAACATATCGTAGCTAACTGATAAATATACCTTTAATATGAAAGTGTGATGTAAAAAATCAAGGACAATGTAATTCGCATTGCCATTGATATCTAAGCAACGTGGCAATGTTTACGTTGCGTGCACCGCCGTGTTTACAAACAGTAAAGTGTAAACACTGTTTACTGGACAGACATCCAACGTCACTAGGCGTAACGAAACGTCACTGGCATCTTAGCCAAGACGCGCCCAAGCCTGTTATACTGCGTCTTAAAACAAATGTAATTGTACTACATAACAAAACAATATATCACACATTATTATGTACGTTCGCGACATATTTCTGTCTATGTAACAACTAACCTTGTTTAATATTTACCGATTGACGAATAGATTTTATATTTATTGAATTATTTCAGTTTTACAAGGGATGTTATTTATTAAATAGATTTTTTTTTATTAAATTCGCTATTAATATTTAGATTTTTTTATGGTTATTACGTAGTTATAAATGATAATTATGTTACGTAGTTTCAAATCATAATCACGAAGGTGACTTGGTAGTGATTTTGAATATAAATCTATGAATCATCTTCAATATTAAATGTATTGTCGTCATACAAATATTAAAACTTGAATCATTTAATGTGGTCGCGTCTAGTATTATATGGACACGTGTATTGTTAATAGTAAGTAATATATATACATATATTGTTTTAACAATTACTTGAGAAGTCTTTAAAAAAATGTTTTATTGTCAGTGAGACACTTATGAGAAAATGTAAGAGTTTTAACTTTATATACACGTAAGGAATTGTCAACGATTGTCATGTATGTTGGAAAATTACAGATGTTATGTAAAATAGAATATAATTTGTTATATGTTAATATCCCGAGTCGAAAGGCTGCCGGCCTTGGAAGGCGCCGCTTGCCCCGGCGATTTCCTTAAGCGCTATATGTATACATATAGCTCTATAATAAAAAATCTATTTAATATTTAAATGCATATAGCTGTATATATAATATATAAGCTGTATATTTATATATATAATATTCCTTAGTGTTGTCTACGTCAAAATTATTAGTTCTATGTAGTAAGCGTTAATCTTTATGATGTTTTTTATACAAGCTCTTTGACGTCATAACTTTATATTAATAAAATGTAAATTACTAAATTTCAACTATTCAAAGGAGAAAAGGAAATGATGTAAGTGTGGGATTTTGCTTTGTAATTTGTTAATTTTGATAATTCTTATTATCTTAAAACATTTTATCGTACACCGCTTTATAGCAATTATTATATCTTTATATAAAACATTTTACCTTTTTAAATAAATAAAAATACGTATCTAATTTAAGGAACAGAACCTTTGTGGTTATTTTAAAGTTCCCTGTTGTTCTGTTTTATATACATATATATCTATATATATAAAATCATATCGCGGTGTTCGACAGAAAACTCCGAAACGGCTTGACCGATTTTTATAAAATTTTGTGAGCATATTGAGTAGGTCTGAGAATTGCCAACATTTATTTTTCATATCCCTAAGTAATAAGGGTTGTTCACTTTTAATTTTTTAAATTTCTTTTTACAATGTAGCATTAAAAACACATACAACCTAATTTTTTAATCACCAATCCCTATTTTTTATACGTCAAAACATTATCGGGTCAACTAGTATATATATATATATATGTAAACTTTTCAATATGTAGTCTTAGTCGATGTAATTCAAAGCCACAAGCGTCGTGTTATCAACCCACGGCGTAATGACGTCACTATAACCACACAACTCATAGTATTTTATTATTTCGGCCCGTCAGAGGAAAACGATATCTTACTTACATGAAGTAACAATAATTACAATAATTTTAAGGAGGATAATTTTAATAAGATTCTATAGCTAAGTTTAAATTATTTTATTCGAAATCCCTACTAACTCTATCTGTCTGTCTGTCTGTCTGTTACGCTTTCACGCTTAAACCACTGAACTGATTTTAATGAAATTTGGTACAGAGATAAAGTTGACCTTGAGAAAGAACATAGGATAGTTTTTATCCCAGACTTTTGAAAGGTTCTCTTGGAAACGCGATATAACCGAACCCCACGCGGGCGAAGCTGCGGGCGGAAAGCTAGTTATATATTACTTGGTTTTTTTTTATTATCAATTTATTGCGATCATTAATATTATTGAGGTATTAGTATTAATCTATATCTCGCCACTTAAAGTAATATACTGTAATAGTTAGTTCCACGCTGGGCTATTAAGGGAAGTAATTGTATCAAATAGTTAATCGCCTTTGACGGATAATTTAATATATTTATAGGACATTATTAATTAATGAAAATAATTTATCAGTTATTGATATCCATTAAAATTCAAAGTTATAAACATAATTAAGTACCCATAGCTCATTTTAACGATGTAACTTCGTATGTAATTTTATTATTTATCAATTGCAATAATATAGAGAAAATATTAAACTGATATTTTAATATATATGAGAGTATGTTATACAAAAGTCTTGGATACAATTACACTTGTAGGAATAGGAAATAATTACATATATACATATATGAAGAGGGAAACGAAGTACTTACATGTGAAACACGGCAAAAGATTTAAGTTATTAAAATATATTATATAAAACAATATTAAACAGTACAATATTAATTTTAATAAAATTAGCAGAATTTTAAACTGGTACATTCCTGTGGATCCTGGTGGATTCCTGCAATATATTTATTTAAACGAAAATTTATATATACATATTTATACATAGTAAAAAATCTGCCATTTTTATATTAAGTAATAATAAAAAGCAAGTAAATGGGTTTGTGGGTAATGTTAGGAAGCTGTGTAATGTAAATTTTAGGAATTATGTAAAAATAAAGATTACGACATTAGGAAATGTAATGAGGAAGGGTTTGACAAATTTAGAAAAAACTAGCTTGGAAAGGAATCCACAAGAACAACAAACATATTTTTATTAGAGGTTTATTTAAGAAAGAATTTTAAAAAATTATAATTAACGACAAATATCTAGCAGATAATATTTAGCACTAAATTTTACTGTAACCTACCATATAAGGTACACTATATTAATCGTGAAATAATACCAAAACCCTTATAAATGTATAGTAATAATAATGTGTATCTATTACACTAGCTCGGTCCCACTTGAGCTCGTGATGACCCTGAACCTTGCGCAAGAGCATTCCATCGTAAACTATGACATTTTACTGACATTGCGCTTCTATTGCTCGTCTGACATTTGAGGCGTGCAACAACCTTGTAGGGAACTTGCTTAGCGGGGAAATTGATATAAATTGATATAAAATAATAACACTCATTTATAAAGAAAAACTTTTATCGAATTAGTTGATGGGTGGGCGTGTAGTTTAGTCTCTTCACCCGATGTACATAGTTTATACCCTTGAAATATAATACTCATGACCGGTTTATGATCTATTTAACTTGGTTCGTTCACCGTTACATACTTGTAGTGCTGGGATGCGGTTATCGCGTTATTTTCTCGCTTTGCTCTTTATAAAAAGCTAGCTGACGCACTCGCAAGGAGAGGTCGACGAACCGAACAGCTGCACTCAACAACTATTTAGTGCGTTTACGGATTCCATTGCGAATTTAATTAGACATATGTATTTATTTCAACCGACTTGGAAGTAAAAAAAATAAAGTATAAGCTATTATTAATAAATATATTTTATTATAATGATTGATATATATTAAAACATCGTATATATTAATCTTGTGTCAACATGACCGCAGTCTCCAAAGTCCGTTGTGATACGAAAGCTAGCACGTGAAAGCAACAAGTGTACGCTACGCATGCGCCTCCCCTCTCTGGGAAACCCAACCGCTGCGTACTTTTCCACTACGAAATTGCCATACCAAATTCCAGGTCGAATATTTTTAATCCGTGTAGGATGACTTACAATTATAGTTACATTTTCCATATGATTCATGTTTCATAGAAGTCTATATTCTCTAAACTCCTTTGTTTTTCTGAGTTCTGTTTACGTTTGTATAGTAAACATTGATTGGATTACATTGAAATGTATTTGAAGTTGTAATCACGTATTCTTACGTGTATTAGCGTAATAATATTTTATAACAACAAAAGAGGTCATAAACAACTCAAGAACAGTACTGGTTTATATTTGATAATTATCTGTTGTATTAAACTAGTTTAAAAATACTGAATAGAGTATGCAGTTATCTTTTAAAGTTTTAAAAAGTTGTAATGTCTTCAGTCTAAGTGACGCTTTTAAACAAAATCCTATAGTTGTGGGATGCCAAAACGATGATTGTTATTGCTCAGAAAAATATTGCTCTTTTCTTTTGAAATATTATTTAAATGTTTTCAATTTATATCCTTTCTGATTTAAATTCTCTTTCAAATGTACTTTCTACTGATTTTCCAATACCTATACGAAATTATAAACTTCTCTCAATTAGAAAAAAAAGTAACAAGAAGTCAAATTACAGTTAACGAATACTAGCTTGGACTTTTTGTAGATAAAAAGGTAATATTGGTTGGTATAAAATTTAATGTATAGAACATTAAGTCAGGAAATAAATGTAACACGATTACCAAATATTGTTGACATAATTAAAATTATGTGCAATGATGTCATTGAAAAAAAAACTGTAGATTTGTAAAACAGACTCGCCTTCGACAGACATGACCTTACATTGAATTACATAAAAACGCATAAGATTGCATCAGACCACAAAAACCTCTAAATATATCACATAAAATTTATTTTGGCGACCTTACCGTTTTCACTCACCAGTGAAAGTAAACTAGAATTAATTTTTTCTTACTGCCTCCTTTAAAACGTCTCTTTTAAAGTTCTCGTCTGAAAAATATATGTTATAAGGTTTTTTGTTTCGCTTCATATTAGTCAAAATAATTTGTTTCTTACGTCTGTCCATTATTAGCGTGCCTTCAGTTTTTGCAATGATTATAATTTGTTGAAAAAACTGCATAACTATACTTCTGACGCATTTGATTATATCGTCAGGTAAGGTAACTAATACACGGACGACATCATGTAGACAAGATTATGTATCCGGTCGTTCGTCTGTAGTTGCCTAATTTCTTTTGAGCGATCTACATTCTACGGTTTAAAATATGCATATTGAAGAATTAATAATAAAACCAAAAATCATCGTGACGTAGAGATATGATAAAGTACAAGGTCCATAACTAATTTGTTGTACGTAGATAATTAAATAGAAGATTTAAATATAAATGGACGTTTGTTAAATATTAACTTAAGTTATTATGGAAAATTATTAATTGTTATCTCTACTGTATTTCACAGACGTATTGAGAGCATACTGATAATAAATTGATAATTAGTATGAAGGATTCACAAGAATGTTGTATTAATGAAATGTCAGTTAGATATTCTATTATTAGTTTATCAATGACCTTGATCGACTTAAATCGTATTAAATCCCTACTAATATTATAAATGCGAAAGTAACTCTGTCTGTTTGTCTGTTACTCTTTGTCGCTTAAATCACTGAACTGATTTTAATGAAATTTGGTACAGAGATAAAGTTGACCTTGCGGAAGAACATAGGATAGTTTTTATCCCAGACTTTTTAAAGGTTCTGTTGGAAACGCGATATAACCGAACTCCACGCGGGCGAAGCTGCGAACGGAAAGCTAGTTTAATTAAAAAAAAACTCCTACATTTTAAGCGTTTAAATCAAATAAGTATAAAATATGTTAAAATTCGACTGAGTATTTGACGTTAATAGACCTTCATTAATGGAATTTTCCTTGCTTTATTCGATGTTACTATTAAGTTATTAACACTCAATCAGGGCCACTACATAGCGCTCTAAATACTGATATTACTTAGATAAATGTCACGCGATACATACATTATATTGTCAGTTTTAGTTTATTATTCTCATATTAATATATTGAAAAATTTTTGAATTGTACTTTCTGTTGATTTGAAACTACTTTTTCGTGTTTTTTTGTTATGTTTTAGATATAATGTTTAAAGGTAGATAAATCGTACCTACCTCTTGATTCGATGGTATTTTGCTATGCTTGTTAAAAGTATTCTAAATATTTAGCTTTTAAGGTAACTTGTTCCATATTTATAATAGTCTTAATTATTATAATAGCGTGCTATTTAATTTGTCACATATACATATTAAATAAGCTTAAGGAACTAATGAAGTTTTTTGTATCTGACATAACCAATTATTCATAAAGTTATAATGAAAATAATTCCAATACATTTATTATATACTAGCTTTCCGCTCGCAGCTTCGTCCGCGTGGAGTTCGGTTATATCGCTTTACCAAGAGAACCTTTCAAAAGTCTGGGATAAAAACTATCCTATATTCTTTCTCAAGGTCAACTCTATCTCTGTTCTAAATTAAATTAAAATCAGTTCAGTGGTTTAGGCGTGAAAGCGTAACAGACAGACAGAGTTACTTTCGCATTTATAATATTAGTAGGGATTGAATCACTAACCACGTATGGTTTCCAAACTTGATAACACTATGGTAATTCAAAGCTTATTATTATAACTAAAATAAACATTACGTCAAACATATGACATTTTGCACTTTCCTAAGCTGACAGGGAATGAATCAATGGACATGTACTTAACTTAATATGGCCCTTACTTTCTCTACAAAGTAATATGAAGATGTTATAATCGACTATACTAGCTGAGATAGACCAATTTAACATGAGCTCTTAATAAGAACTATTTAGTTATATGAAGGTTCTAACTAAATTCTTAATTTATGTATATATTCAGATTTAATCATAGTGTTATGACCTAAATATTAACCTTGTTGCTACAGTCAAATAGGTTTAAAAGGATTCTAGATGTATTAGAATGAAAAGAGTTTGTTTTACCTGTATGTGAGAATATTTTTATGCTGTCGTAAAATAATTACAGTACCTAATAGGAAAAGAGAATAAAGATTTTTACACGCATGTCCTTTAAAAGGATGCATTTATTTTAGATCAAAAATCTGATATTAAGACATATTTTTCTTCATAAACCACTAATAATATGTAGTTATGTTTTAAACGAAATTTTGATTGATGATACTTTTAAAAGGTAAAGAAATAACATGAAAAAAATGAAATACATTAGTAGGTATATATATTTTGTTATTTATTGGCTTCATTATAAAGCACTAAAAATTAATGTCTGATTGAATATATTGAAAAGGAAGCCTTTTCAATTTCTTTTAATTTAATTATTGATATTATGGAAAAATTCACTAAAAGAAAATACGATTTTCTTACTCATCATAATTGAAATCAACTATAGAAATCATTAATTAGTAAAACAAATACAAACCTTAGGTAAAATTAAATTTGAAATTAAATGAAATATTAAAACCTTTTTCGATACATCCTCTTTACAGAAATGGTCTTTTGAATTATTAATCATATAGAATAAGTTACAAAGTGATGCTTAGAACTAATACATCCTTGGCCGGTGTTATCAGCTCGGTAATAAATAAATAGATAGCGGTTATCACATGAGTACTTCTGTAAATGCTAGTTGTTTAATGTCAAAGTGTAAAACGGGTTGATGTAATGTCAACGTATAAAACAAATATGTTATGTAATAGATTTTAAATATATATATCGTCTATGTGCTCTTTTTTAGTTATAATTTCACTTTTAAATAAAATCCTATGGAATGCAATATGAATTTAATAAAAATTTTAAGGTTCACAAATATTAGACTTCCGCCTTTTAAGTCGTTTAATAATAAAAAAATTGATTAATAACATAACAATTATCTGATTTTAAAAAACAATGCAAGTAAAAAAATAAAAAACATTCAAAAATTTCCAAAAGTATTTATGTAAAGATAAAATCTTAAAGAATCTATAGAATAATTTTGAATTTCACCAAAACGTACACACACTATATCATCACCACTTAAATAAAAAAACATATACTTATTTTTTATACGATAGTGTTAGAAAAAAAATCTTCAACTTGAGCGTACTAAACGCGTTTTTGAACTGAACATACGCGTCTACGTAGGAGCGGCAACGTCGCACTTACGACGCAATACTCAATAGCGCAAGGCTTGCTAGCGGGGGGACGGCTAGCAACAGGCGCCGCCACGTGCTTCACGGCCTTGCCACTGTTCGCGCCTTTTTAGATAGCAAACTAATCACTCACACCATACTTATGTAATATTTTATTTGTGGATTAATGAGATCTACCGGCGCGACTGTGGGAGAAAATCATCGCGCGTCTTCCACTATCAGTTGATACAAAGTTCTAGAACATTCGATGCGTTATTATTTCATATTACATACTTTATGTACCTGTTTATATTATTTTTATCCCAAGGTGATAATGATATTGTCATCTGCAAATCATATTGTTGCATATCTGATTTATAATAGTTAAAATAAGAAATCGTAACTTCAGCCTTCCTATACCTATATAAAGTTTTAAAATTATATATCTATATATACAACCTCATTTCTGACAAAGATTTAAAATGTTATTCCCATACCAAATTGAAATATGATATTCCAATGAATCAAAGCTCTGTATGTTATATTTATTAAGATTTTTTTTTTTATTCTTTTTAAATATATAATAAAAGTATATTCAGCTTTGAATCATAATCAGAATGCATTAGATATGTAGATGGGATTCAATAGGGAAGTCGTTAATGTTTTGTGGCCTTCATTCGACACGGGACGGAGAATCGAAGAATTAACGCCCTATTTACCACCTCGTAAATACCTTGTGTATACCGTTTGAAATTATAATTTGGGATACTTCATATAAAACCTCTTTGTTATATACAGTAATGATTCTTTTTGAATATAACAAAAAGGTTTTATATATTATATTAATAGTATTTTCTTATATCTTAACAATATGTGTTATTGATTGTTTTCATTATAAAACGTCAAACTAACTTAACTAATTGCTGTATTAATGCTGATATAATTAAAAACTTATTTCACTGTTTGTCATTTTTCTCTATTAAATGAAAGAGCGTTCTATTTATAAACAACCTTTTACTAGCTAAATGTAATGCTTAAGAATTTATTAAATAATTACCAAACTGATATATATATCAAAATTATATATATGTATGTAAGTAAAAATTATATAAATTGTATGTTTTTGTTTCAGGTAATTATATTGAGTTAAATCTTTGGTGAGATAGAAGCGGTATGATTATTACATCTCGTAACAAAACAATTAGTAGTATCGATCTCTTGTACTTATGTTACTGTAGTTTGTTTAAAAAATGGCCAGCAAACGCCGGGTGATTTAATTATATTAAATTTGTATATACTTCTATTTCGATACTTGGGGTACATCGTGGGACAGAACAGCTGTTTTATCAAAGATATGAGAGTTATTACAAGGCGGTATTGGGTGATTATGTTTATCACCTTGATAACCCGATTGTACTCTGTTTGAGTCCGAGCAAACTTTTCACATACGATAGATTACACAAAATTATTCATATTATATATATGTAAATTAAAATATTTAAACTATAGTTAATTTGATTGATGATTAATATTTAACAGTAAGATATTTAAAGTCAGTGGTGGCTCAGTGGTTAAAGGGCCCGCCTCTCGTCGCCGAGGGCGCGGGTTCGATCCTGACCCGGGCAAGTACCAATGTGATTTTTCCGAGTCATATGTACTTTCTAATAATATTTAGACATCACTGATTAATGTTGATTCCCAAAAGAGGGTTGATGTCAGGCAGGCGGCCGGTCGTAAAAACAATTAGCCAAAAACTATTCACAACATGTAAGGCAGACCCTGGCTGTAGCTGGGAAATTGCCAGGTAGAAGAAGAAGTAAGTTGAGGTTTTTTTGTAATTTTTAACTTAGCAAACTATTCGTCCAATCTATTATGTTACGAAGCATGTACCCACTAACGATATTATCCGAATTAGCTAGGGAGGGTGGTGGAAAAATTCAATTTGCCTTGAACGTCGGGTAAAAAAACCTTAGTGGATGGGGAAAAAAATTATAACCTTTTTCCCCGGATCTGGTACGAGGATTAAGCTGGCGATTCTAAAAAATCGGATTAACTCCACCGGCTTATATCCAACGATATCGATGTACTAAAATTATAAAGGATTTTTGTTTTAACAGATTATTATAAGTCAATAAATAGAATGAATAAAATATGTTTATAGACTATATATTTTTTTTAAATCGTAATATATTATTCATTTTAGATAAGAATACTGTATAAATAAATTTTAAATTATTTTTTTTTTCGCTTACAAGCGAGTCGTTAAAATAAATTTATTTATTACAAATATTAAATAGACGTCATTTTACGTTTTTCAATATAAATTCGGAATTTTCTCTAAATCGAATTTTACTTAAATTAATTACATAAAATACTATACAAAACTTTGTTTACCTTCGCTTATTAAGGAATGGCATAAGCGGAAAAGTTTTCGATGCGGACAAAAAAGACGAAGGTTATCTGCTGGTTCCTAAAGGCCCTACGGACCGGTTCTGATTTACAACAGTTATCTAACAAATGCAAAACTCATGGCTATTTAGAGTATGAGGAAATCTTGTTACTTAATCATCGCATTTAATTAACGGAGAATTATATTTAAACATATATCCCAGTTCTATAGTTATACTATTGTCTCAATTGGTTATCTAAAAATAAGGTAAAGCGTAATGTAATGCGTCATTATATGTATATTTCTCGAGCACATTATAAGAATGAAACCATAAAAATGATCCTTTGATGTTTAAAGGATTTTGACAATGATATCTGAGCACGATTTTCGTATATGTACATATAACATGTGCAGTTCTTTTATATCGTTCGATTTTCAAATTTTATGATAATATCCAACCTCCTTCTGTAATTCCCAAACTCGATGGCCAGTCGTAAATTAATATTGAGATGAAATAAAAAAAGTTTTTATTTCCTCTTTTTGTTGTCGTAAAAGTTATGACGCCTCATTTTTATTAGTTTTGAATATATGTATATATTTCTTTTTTTTTCACAACGTTGATATAAAAAAAATAATATTAGAAAAATTTTGAATAGATATAAATAATGAAGGTAAAATGATATAAACTCCTTGTCGCCTGCGCAGCTTAGTAATGTCACCTTGAAATCGTCCACTCCGAACGACTATTGGGGTTATCGACCAAATTACTTAGGTCCTTAACGTAAGAATATTTAATATATTACCGTTGCTTTTAAAGTTCTATAAATAAAACAAAGCTAAAACGTCATTATAATATGGTTGAGATTGCTTATATAAAATTATATCTACGCATATGTAGATACAAATTAACCCCAATTAGTGGTAATTTGTAGGCGATATTATAGATCCTCTTTAACCGGACGCTCAGCTTTAAACAGTTTGGTATAAATTGTTCAATTAGACTACGGCTCGTCAAGCAAGTTTCTGAGAAGCAACTCATCGCCTTAATATAATTATTGTCTAGGTTGTAAATTTTACACTTACGTTATAATCTAATAATTATTATCAAGTAATTTTATATGTTTTAAGCTTCTGAATAGAGTTTTATTTCTAAATTAAGTATAAAAGTATATATATATATATGGTAAAGTATGGAAATTTTATTTTATCTTATCTGTCAATATCCGAATGAAAGTCCTTCATCTGTCAATATGAGATTTTCTTTTAGTAAATTTTTCAACGTACAAATTCCCAGGAGGTAATTGATAATAGTTACTACATTAATTGTTCAACTTGTGTTATTACTTTGTATTTTAATTGTTATTTTTTTATAAAATTACAATCTCACAAGTTTTTTAATTAGTATAGATAGTTTGTGGCCCCAAAATGAATATGCTTGTTATAAAATTGATATAGAAATGTAAGTGATACAAATATACAGAGAAAATCTTAAAAATGTAATTCCTTACTAATATTATCAATGGGAACATTTGAGAGGATGGATCTGTTTTTATTATTCTTTAGTTTTACTGGAAGGATTTTGCTGAAACTTATCTATAATGTAGTAACTTTACTAAATATTATAATAAAATATAGGTTATTCATCAATCAGATATTCTAGGTATTCAATTGAAATTATACATAAAGGTTGTATTTCGTATTAATTTACAAGATAGCCTATAGATGGCGCTCAAACTTCGTAGCCATGTCTATAATCTAAGCGAATAATTATTAATGTTTGAATCCTTAAATCAATGCGGAAAAAGTAGAAGCAGAAGTTAATTAAAGATAGTAATATATACACTAGAAACCTTATATTAAATTTCTTTTATATTTCAATTAATAATTACATGAATTTTAACCAGGTAGTGTAAGTTAAATGTAATTGTAACTATTTATCTGTAATTTACAAAATCCAACAAGTCAAGGTTGATTATTACGAATGAAACCGGCTTTAGTTAGTTAAAATACAGCTACTGTTTTATATTTCGAGCAAATAGGTAGTTATTAATGGACGAAGCTTTATTATCTCGTATAAAAGATTATAATAAATTAACAATATATCATTTATTAATGACTTAAATATGATTTGTTAAATGTCATATATGTATATATATTGTTATATTTAGATTTAACGAACCAGAATTAGATTCTAGGATTTCGAGATACAGATATATTTTTATATCAAACTTATATTTAATTTTAAATATTCCTTATGTATGTAAAATTTTAAATATTTTTGAAACTGACTTCTATTTGTTTATTACAAGCCTTAAAGCGCGAAAATCTTTCCATAGAAGAAATGTTAAAATTTCCCTAAATTCTATACCAATCTATTTTGTTATTTTTTTACTCTTAAGACTAATTACTTACATAAAATTATTTTCTTATTAGTCTTCTTTAAATATATTTTTTATAATCTCTAATTAGTTAAACAATAAAACAAACAATACTGTAACTTAATGATATCTAAGATTTTCGTTAGAGTTCGCTTAAATAAAAGTAATATTTTTAGATATACTACGAGTTTTTTATTATTTTAAAACTACGTGCTACAAAGTAACCGAAACATCAGTAGTATGTAGTTTCAAAATAATAATTCAAAATTCACATACGTACATTTGAAAATCTCAGTTGTCCTTAATATAGTAACATAATACCAAGTATTTAAACTTCTGTATGTAAATAAAAAAGTCTTAAGATCGGAGGGCGCTTAAAGATCATAAAAAGCAAAAAAAAAAGTCACCCAATTCTTGTTTATAAACATTGCGTCCAACGTCTTGTAAACTTAGTATATGTTAGCAGTGTCATAATACTAAGCTTCTTGAGTATCTCAATAATAACCTATGATACTAATGTATGAAAATTAATGAAAAACTGTTAACGCTACGTATGTTGTATGACGTTTCGAACTTGTATTAAGCTACATAAGTACATTTGTATGCATCACACACAACGGAAATCTTTGAAAATGAACGACGTGTACTGATAATTTTCTAAATTAACATAAAATACGTTTCATTCGATGCGCTCATGCATCATGCAGGCCATAGTACGGTTTAATTTGCAACCCGCGTTTACTATATAGTATTCATTTAATTTGACGTACTCTCATCAGGAATATAGCTAATCATTATATTATAACTTAATCGTAAGTATTATCAATATATTAAGTGTTCTCTAAACTTTATTCTGTTTCTTTTGTAGTTAGTAATTTGTTCGAAGTTTCTCGAGGTAGCTGGCTGTAACATTTTACCGAGTAGCAATCACATCAAGTTAATAAGTTCCCGTTTAGATGGCTCCTGCGTTTTAAACTTTTAGGATATGAGATAACAAGCTAAGAAAGGAGACGTCGATTTGGCTAAGTCCACTTTAGGATCTAACTGGATTATTCTTTGGAGACGGAAAATTTCGTTCCTTCGAAAGTATCGTTCGGATAGAAGTTTCGGTAAATTCTTTTTGATTCGTGTATTACAAGAATATAATTTACATATTTATAATGAAACTATGGTTTTTGAATATACTACGCGCATTCGTTATTTTATTTTACATTTTAATCATCATTTCGGCTAGCTTACAGCAACTCATGAGCAAATAAGAGGATAGTGTAAAGTAATATTTAAATAATCTGCATTAAGACTCAAAATCAAATACATTTGGAGATACATATTGTATTTTGTAGTTCTAGTTTAATTGTATTAAAACTAAGATACTGTGACTTTTTAATATACTGTGTGCTTTCATTTCAAATCATTACTTAAGAATTAAATTACTAAATTATTAAATTTGAACTTATATTTTCTATTCAATAACCTTGGTTAATTAATTTTCTAAATAAATAATCTCGGTTCTTCCAATCCAATCTATTGCTGTTCTTATTATTTTTCATTATATTAAATTATTCCAAACAAACTTAACGTCATATTAAAACTATCAATATATTCATCATAAAATTGAGTGAGCTACACAAATTAGTAAACCCAATACATAGTACTAACTAAAAACTAATATCAGAATAAATGAAATAGCCCAACAGCACTCGTAGCTGACCAATTACTCAGCGAGCTCCGTTAACACCTTGCTTTTCCTCGGCCTTCATATTTTTTCTGCACAGCACCTAAATTACCCTCGGACCTAACAGTTTCCACCTATTACCGTGAACGGTCCGAATTTATAGCATTCCACTGTTGATTTATATTCTAACCCAGCGGATTAACTACCACTAACTTGGCAATAGTTAAGACTATCTCTGATGTTACAGAGAAAGCTCTTTCCTTTTATCTAAATTGGTGCGCTACCAATAAAGATCCGCCAGCGACTGTCGTAAACCATTCGCCCCATACGCTTCATTATGGCACAAAGTTTTAGATATGATGGTACCGTTTTATTGTCCACCGATGTCGCGAGATCTCTATCGATAATGGCTTTCTGACTTTCAATGTCGGACGAGACGCTCTGCAAGATCTTCTTACCTGGATACGTCATACCTTACACGGACTAATAATGTGATATATCAATTATATTATTTGGTACATATATACCTACATAATTGAAGACTACTAAGTTAACATAATTGCAGCCCCTAATAAAATATACAATTTCCATCAAGAGCATCCATTACAAATTATACTGAGCTGATGTGACTTTAGTGACTATTCAAATGCATTTATAAATTATACTCGAAACTTTGCCATCAAAGGCTTAACTTTATGAATTTGTGTCCCTTTCTAATACATGGGATACAGTTAAAGAGAGACAAAGACGTATAAATCTCTTCCTAATTGACTCTGTCATAAAAATTGAAAGTTTCTAGCTCCCAGGGCCGCACTTTACAAACTACTTTTAATCCATTCTCCTTTGAAAGGAACTTTTAATTTATTGTGAGTGCTAAGTTTTATAAAGTTATCCTAGATATATGTTCGGACAAGTTTACCCTCGTTAGATCTTAAGTGATGTAATTGTTTAGTTGTAAAGCGATTCTTGAAATTGTTTTAATTGGTTTCTTATATTGATAAATGGCATGTAAATAATTTAAGTGAAAAAAAAGAAACATTTAATTTGGGCTATTCCGTGTATTAATTAAAAGGTGAACTACTAGTCACCATTAATTTTTTATAAATGTTACTTTTGACGCAGGTAAAATTATTAATAAATCATTGACGTCAGATATTTAACAAAATTATTATTTGACCAAAAAATCTTAATCCCCGAAATTATATAGCAAAAAAACTTGAAATAAAAAGGATAAAAAATGAATATACGTCCTGTTTCTTATAAAGATAACAAACATTAATATTTCCCTGACACTGACATATTATTTAAGTTCAAATCACGCCTACAAGTATTCCATATTATGAAATGAGTGTGTTATAAGCCAGAACTATGTCAATCTAACTTTTAAGATTATCACTTCCGCGTCTGCCTACCATAGCTTACCTGCTTAGAGTTAGGACTGGGCACACTAAAGTATAGCTTAGCATTAACATTGATACATGAGATACTGCTATCTTCTTCTACCTGGCAATTTCCCAGCTATAGCCAGAGTCTGCCTTACATGTTGTGAATAATTTTGGCTATTTGTTTTTACGACCGGCCGCCTGCCTGACATCAACCCTCTTTGGGAATGCATTAATCAGTGATGTCTAAATACTATTAGAAGGTACATATGACTCAGAAAAATCACATTGGTACTTGCCCGGGCCAGGATCAGAGATACATGAGATACTGCTATATTTTCATAAAAATCATTATTAAAATAGTCATGGATTCCTTTTTTAGTCTTATAAAATGATTCTATTATTATTGTGAGCTTAAAATTAATAACAATTATTGTATTTCAGTAAAAATTTTCCATCCAAATCTAAAATTGTGCTGCGCTTTTATGACAATTCAAATGATTGTCAATAGAATTCTAATATTAATGCTACATAAATTTATAAAAAAATATTTCTAATATATAAACAAAAGAGGATTTTGAATGAAAGTGCTGCCACAAAATAAAATATGAAAAATGTATTATATATGTAGTAGGTAGGCAGTAATTCGCTTCAAGTGTAGAACAAGCTCGTCGTGAGTGGCGTCTGTGTGGCGCGCTTTCCCCCGCTACCTAAAAAAGTTGCAAGTTGCTGGGCGGCGCCGGAGAACATTCAAATTTATCGATTGTCCTTCGTTCATTACAGCATCCCTCAAAATTTATCCGCTCACTAACCTAGCCCTTACTAACACTATTGCTACATTACTTTTTATCCCCCAAATACTGGGTCGTATCTTTTTTTCATCGTCAGTTATTATTGTCCGTTAAAGTTTAAGTACTCGTCGGCTAAGTTTCGATGTCACAGTGATTTACGAGATGCCGTTTCGAAGTGTTTTATCGAGCATAAATGTAAGTTCGCTACTTGTTGAGATTGAAGGTCGTCTTATACGATCCTTATCGCAGTGGGTCAACGTTTTATAATCAATCGAATGTGAATTTGGATTCTGATTTAGCAGTGCTAAGTGGCGGGGCATATATGTTATGGGGGAAGGGGGTATGTCGTCGAACAGTAGTTTCACATCTGAGGTGGGGTGTGTGTGGGGAGGAGGGGGGGCAATGATCCATTAATCTGGCAGAAGCCCATGCGGCGCCACGAACATACCTGAAGACGCGACGCGCGGACGCCTACCTAACGACAGAGATCATACAATTCACATGTGCAAATATATATGAAATTATCGACTCGTAAATACATAATTCAATGTTGTATCATACGTATATTTGATACGTTCATTGTATAAAATGTGATGAAATTAATACTAAATACAACATCTTATTAAAATATTACAAAATTCGAGAATAATTTTGTATTTAATAGAGCTGACGGAATAAACGAAATAATTTCCTACTGGCCGGAACATCCATGGCGCAAGCATCAAGCGAAGATCCGGTGGCCGGAAATAATTGTTACTAAGGGATTCCATCAGAATTATGTTGGTTGTGTCGAGTGAAATTTTGAGAAATTCCCAACAGCTTCAATACAGCAAACTTATAATTTGTAAATGTAATCAAAAAGCCACAGCGGGCACTTGTACATAATTTAATAAATGAACAATTTGAATTGTCCAACATTGTGTTATCATGGAGATTGTAGCCACTTCTCTGGAGCAAGTGCTGGTGTAGCGGTATGATAATTATGGCCATTCGCAAGCCGCAATTCACTAAGTGGAATATTTTACTTATCCTCCTGGCGTTCCTCGGGGCACGGCCACCTTCCGTCTATACATATTGAGATACATCGCTAACATTCATTATCACAAATACCTTTTACCTTATTCTGCCGATACTAGATCAAGAGGGATATAGGGTGAATACGACCTACTTTCGTGATATACTTTTGTTCCGTGCTTGTTGATGAGTTTTACTGAACGTTACACAACACAGAACTGACATTCGTGTAACGAACATCACTGAATTTAAATGCAAGCTCACACGATGCATCACGTCAGCGAATGCGGAAACAGTGGCGTCGCCCGCCACCCATCCCACCGAAATCTGTCGCCATATTTCAATCGCTGAATTGACACATCGCTTTTCGAAACCATAAACTTTCACGCGACAAACTTTAACCGAACATATTTACCTAAGAAATTCCACGGTACAGATATCGACTTATTTGACGAGTAAAAACTTATAGATAGGTCATGCTCCAACCGGTGTGGAACTTTTCACATAAATTGGCGGTCATTCGACGCGAATATGCTGACTGAGGGAGTAACAAATATGCCAAGTTAGGTTGTTATAACAGCGATATGTAAGTTTTGTGATACTTCGCCATTAAGTTTATGGAAACGACAGCCGAGATTACATCGCACTTTCCGAAAGCTTTGCGTAATTCTTTTCTATAGCCTGTTGAGACCGATTGATATCTCTGAAACAATATGATTTACTTTATATTCATTTATGTTTAATGTAAATTTAATTTGCCGAAACGTTCTTGTAAACTGTTAACGTAATCTGTCAGAGATGATTGTAATATAATTAGGGATCAGTTTTCACATAGCAGTAGTCATGACAATATCACATTAAAATGATTAATTTTCGTGAAACCGCCTTGGGTGTTGCCGGTAATACTTCTTAACGAACGATTAATCTTGTTCCATGCAAACACACTCATTGTACCAGGTTCCCGATATTTTTTCTGTCTTACACAATACCATTAGGAAACTGCTGGGTGTAGTTGGTCGTGCTCGCTTCCCACCGACTCGTTGAGCCCATTGAAGGATTCAAAAGGTGTTTGCGTACAGCTCCAAGAAAAACAGATCTCCCCTCGGTTTGAAAAATTTCGTCATCACTTAGCCTTCGATAGTTATTACGTCGCGAATGAAATGTTTTAATTCTCCATCGTCATTCGCCCACAATGAATCTTTATCTTCGGAGAATTTCATACAGTCATTCTTTGTTCATAAACTAGGAGAGAGATTTTTGAAGACCTTTTATGCACTTTCATTTATCTTGTATGCAATTCAAAAACGAAAAATATTACCGAGGAGACTGAATGAATAATTTCGATATGAATTCATAATAAAGTTAGTGTGTAAAAAATGGTTTTATTTTAAACTAGCGGAAGACATAAAATCCGTATCTTATTTCAATTATAAAACGCATATTGGCACACTGTAAGGCATCTTGGGTGGGGTCAAGAGCGGCTACTGTCAAATTTAGATCTGGGCAGTCGCCAAGTACGCGACCGTCTCTATTCCACGATCATATTATAAGTTTAATTCTCATATTGTCCCACCAATTAGTGATACACTCCAAATTAAAATTACTCAAACATTGGTCCACGGTAATCAATAATCAATATATTTTTTTGATTTTTCATTTAATATGATTAGTACATTAAAATCTGTTTAATAAACATACATTACCTTTTCAATAACTTCCTACGTGATCGAAATAGTTTAAGTCCACTACCTAGTAGGACTTATAAAAGTAAATTAAAGAGAAGCACTGAAAAAATTAGGTGCCCATAAATAATATATACGCATTGTTACATACTAAACAATAATTTGAGTAAATTGTATCCGGTTGTCCCAACTCAAGGAGATTAAGTATGGATAAATAAATATTTAATGCTGTTTCAAGGGACAAACTGTTTATTTGTATTATTTTTTACGTAATATTGTGAACTAAAATATTATGCTAATATATTTTTTATAACTTTTCCGTCAAACCATCACATACAGAGGTGATGATCGTCCCGTTGACAATCCTTAGACGTCTCAAATTGAGATATCCATAAAATGTATCTGAATGACGTATTTAAATCAGGTCGCCACAGATTCCGACCTCGATTCAATCAAATTACGCAAAATTTCAATGTTCTATTAACTTAAACTTTGCTGCGGTGGCTTAAGTGAATTTATTTATATTTAGTTATCGCCTTTTCGAAAACTCATCTTGCTAACGTTTCGGTAAGTTGAATAATTAAATTTGTCAGTGTCGGTTGACACGGCGTGGATTTTCTTCCGAATTTTCAATGGTGTCACGTCTATGACTCCCGCCTCCCTTCTGACTTGTATTGTGTTATCGTGATTCTACAATTTGAATTATTTATTGTTTAACTTCACACTTCGGATTCTCTGAATAGACTCGGTTTCGATACAATTTCAACTAAATCACGAAATAAATATTCAAAGTGAAAAGTTTCTTTAATACAATATACGTAATTAGATCGGCCTGATTTAATATAACAAATAGATTTTAAACACAAACAAATATATAACACCAAGTTTCAAGTACTTAGTCTGTTTACTAATAAGTTATACGAAAACTTCATTATCTCCAGAAATTAAGCGAAAATTCTTAATATGATATCTTACCAATACTAACTGTTTAGTTGTTAAACAAATAATATTATACAAATGCTCTTGACATTATAAAAATCATATGAAAACTCTTCATAATAATCGGATAATGCATTTGAAGTAATGCTCTTAAGAAAGTCTTGTTCAATAAAACACTTTAACATTGAAATAAGTTATATTTTCGCTTTATTGTAATGCATTTTGAAGGCCCCTGCACTCCAAGTGTTGCGTTGTTTCACTGAATTATTCAATACTCCATCGTTTAGATCATTTCGTTTCCACGTTTTATAAAATATTCTTTCGCGAAGGTCACAATAAATCTCTGCGTACATTGAAAATACGATAATGGGTCCTTATTATTAAATGTATTAGTTTTTTTATTTTTCATCATAGCGTTTTTATTCTCGAATCAAAACGAGATAATATAATCGGATATCCGTCGTTATCCACTAACCTAACAACGACGTGATAAAATTTTCTGGAGTCATAAACTAAGGAAATCATAAGCCATTGATTTTGAAGATTGTGTAACACGGTATTATAGCATGGAAGTTTGACAAAATTTAAGTCGGTGGAGCATTAAAGGGGACGGCGACGGAGACGGTTAATTCACCCCATAAGGGTCGCTGTGGCGCCAAAGATCCTGCCGTACACAAAATTCTAAGTACGATCTCGTACGAACCTCGTCCCCATCCTTCTTGAAACTAACTCCGCTATAACATGTAAAGGAAGCATCGTTTCATTTTCTATGCATTCTCCTGACGTACTATTAAGAAATTTCTTTATATGAAACAACAAGTTCATCCTATTTATTTCGTAATAAATCTGTCATACAGATTTTTATACTGATTATAATTTGAAGAAATAACAAACAATGTAGCTTATCATTATAACTTTATGGTTTCCATGTAATTGTATCCTGTAACAATATTTAGTGTAGCGTGAGAAAAATACGACCACATAAAATATAGTAAATTAAAGAAAAAGTAAATAAATCCGGAACCTACGTGTAGAGAACGTGATGCTACAGTAGCAGAAAATTAGATTAAGTTTAGAGCTACAGTAGTCACTGACATCGGGAACAAAGAATTATATATTGGAACATAAAAGTAACACAGAGGCATCGCTTTTGCATATTTCATACATTAAATCTGTACAATCAACGTTTAGTATATACAGCACGCCGCCGCACACGTCCACACTTGAAAACTTGGAACGTGTCCACACTTTATTTATTTATACGGAAATTTGGTCAAAAATTAAGTACCTATTTTTTTTACATAATTCGAATGAGAATCATGTACCGAGTATGCTCCTTAAATATTGATAGTAATTCACCAGTCACCCTGTATAATATAACGTCCAAATTATGTAGTGTAAATTCTTGGTAAGGGCTTTTGGCGACAAATCCATCAGTGTGTCGACAGGTCATTTGTTGCGTGTGTTTTCACGCTTGATGAACGACGCAACTTGTCTACGTTTGGTAGATTTATACATCCAACTGTTCTGAGTTTAAGTTAACAAAGAAAATATTCTTAATATACATATAATTAAAATATTAAACTAGCCTAACAGTGCTTACGTATGTAAATTTATATTTTATGAAGATTAAAATAAAAAGTTCTATTCTTTTTGTTTGAAAAATTAACAAATGTACATCTGTAAATATTTTGACATAAATTTATATTACATATAGAGTATATGTAATATAAAAATATTCATTTAATAATTATGTATACTACTTAAAGAACAGTTTTGACAAAAATATTAGTTCCTTAAATCAAACCTCTCTGATTTTATTAATAAAATAATGTAACCGAAAAATGTAATAAATTATTCAATAAAAATTATAATACATGCAGATCAAAATTTCTCCATGAGCTTCCGATAGATAGCATCCTGTTAAATTGCGCGTGAAGACGATAAAATATTCTCGTTTTACGGGCAATGTTTTTAACAATTTTTTAGATTTAACTAAAAGATCTAAATATAGAGAAATGACTGATACGAAAATGTGGTAGCTCTTAGGGCACGCAAAAATTATTTATGGGTTCTTTTATTGCTAAACTTCATTCGTTGCTGTGGTTGCTTTTATTCCTTCAGCGGAAAAAGTTGTGAGATTTTATTACCGGTGTGAGATAGGACACGTTATTGCACTAACTTTGAGACGGAATTAAAATAGATTTTTTGCGTTCAACCGTAACAATATACGATTATATTGAAGTTTTATGGTACACTTCTAAAAAGTTTATATGATAATTCTACAAAAACAGCATATAAAAAAGGTTATTTCATGTCCTATGATATAAAAAACGGATTTTATTGAAGTGGTATTCTTTGCAGAATTCAATTCGCCACAATCTGTCGCTGCACAATCGTTTCATGCGGGTACAGAACGAGGGTACAGGAAAATCATCATGGTGGATGATCAACCCCGACGCAAAACCAGGGAAATCTGTCAGAAGGCGAGCACTCTCCATGGAGACATCGAAGTCAGAAAAAAGGAGGGGCAGAGTTAAGAAAAAGGTCCTTAAAAAATTCATGTAAAATTCATATATTTATTGTCCTAGCTAAATATTTTTCTCATTTAAACAGCCTGAAGCCTTGAGAAATGGAGTCGCAGCCGATGCTACACCCAGTCCTAGTAGTTCAATATCAGAAAGTGTGGACCTATTCCCAGATTCTCCAATACACAGGTTTGTAGATCAAATAGTAATTTAGAACGATAATTAGCTTCTAGAATTCATATTAGTATTAGATCTAGCTGCTTTTAAATAGTCCAAAGAGGAAGGAATTATTATGCAATTATGCCAACTGTTTCGTTGGTTTTAAATTCACAATAATTTTGAGGAAAGTTTAAATCAAAGATTTATTAAATAAAGTACTCACAGCCATTCAAATATCTCGGATAAATGTCCACAAAAACCGTCGATTGACAAGAATGACTGCGCTAATAAAATTGAGTTATGCGTATACTGTAACTTTATGATAAAAGGTTTTAAATCATTCAGACCATTAGATGATGAGTTATGCGAATGCTGAATCTCGTCATGCCTACAATATTTAACATTTTTATTGGCGAATATCTGTCACAATTACCAACATAATTGACATTTTCCTCGGACATTCTGTATCCTCAATGGCGACTAGGCAGCCCTTAGCAACTCTAAGTAATATTTTTACCATAGTTTTCCCACATAAAATATTTCCTATCTGACCATTTTACTCGTTAAGATGATCGCTTCACTTGGCATACATGTTAACGGTCCTTTATATAGACATTAGATTTGCATGATGTTCCTTTGAGTTTATCATATTATAGTGGATACATTTAGACATAGACGGCGAAGCTGAGTTTTGTTTCCGCTAATAAATTCTGATTATTTGCAACTGCAAATATCGATGACAGACGATCGTGTCTAACCGTGAAATCAGGTCGATATTTGATAGATTATATTTTTTTATGCTTTTTTTGCTTTGCGTAGCGGCAGCTTTCAGCTGTCACCGGATTTCCGTCAGAGGGCGCCGTCGAACGCTTCATCATGCGGTCGCCTATCACCGATACCGTCATTAATACCATCAGAGCCAGACTGGGCGACGGATTACACGCCCGCTGGAGATTTTACATCGACCAGTGATTTCACTCAAGCGGACTACGCTCAAGACGAATTAGCTGGAACCCTCGCTGATTCGATGAAGCTTCACGGAGCCGACCCATACCTTAATACGTAAGATAACGTTACGCTGCTATTGAGTAGTTCCCATTCACTTTATCAATGTAGAACGTGCCCGTAGAAGCTTCTAGATTTATGTCTCATAACATTCTCTTTCAGACAGTACTTTATACAAGCTGCACGTCATGTAAAATGACAGTGAAGTTCAAAATATATCCTTTTATAACAATGATTTTAAATAAACATAAATCAATCTAACCAAGGCAATAATTATATCCTCTAATCAGGTATGTACCAACAACATCATCGTCTGGTAACTATCGCTTCCCGTACACATGTTTGCGGCACCCACACGGTGGCTGTGCGTGTACATCTCTGTACCCCGCTCACCCCGCACACACTCACGACCACTTTGTACGACCACCGCCGCCTGCTGACTCCGCGGATATCATGCAAACAGGTAATATATGACTTATAACAGCTATAATATAGAATAGGCTGTAGAAACAACTAGTCCTATATATCACATAAGTTACAATACCAACTTGAAAAACATCTAACGATTCCAATCTGGAATTCGTACTTGCAACTTCTAGAATTTCCAAACTTAAAATCGCTTTCCAATTAATATATTTAGTAACATCGAGGACGAAGAACGAATATTAATCGAGGCTCCATATTCGCAAATTACAACCAAATTTTGCAAGCTTACATTAATTAACAAACATGTTATAGTTAATTTGTGGTCAGTAAATTTTCTATCTGACACAGAAAACAGCCAACCTCAAATGGTGACGACGGATGCGGCGCTCATGAATGGGGGTATTATGGTGCAACCGGGGGCCATGGGGCCTACGACGGTCATGGGACAGATCATGGGGGCCCTCAACACTGGACTCGCTGAAGACTTAAATATTGAAACCTTGGAACATAGCTTTGATTGTAATGTCGAAGAAGTGAGTATTAATACGGTTGTAAAAATAACTAAGTATTATTAGTTGGAGAAACTAAACAAAAGTATCGATAATCTTCTTATTAAATTTCGATAATCTTATGAAGATTGCAATTGATAATAATTATATGAATATTTTTACTCATCGTATTTTTCTTTAATACAAATTAGATCAAGCAAAGTCGCGATCAAAATCTTTATCTTACAGAAGCGATAAAAACCGGAATCTAAAGACTTATACTATAACGTCTTTGAAATTGTGGAAAATTCCTTAATTAAATATGTTATAAACCATCTGCTGCTGTCATTTTATCATATATCATGTATAATATAAAAGATGCATACAAATGTATTTGAATAATATTTACATATTCATAAATTATCACATAAGAGAATTATAGAAAATTTTATAGCTATAATATATTTAATTATGTGAATTTATTTTTTTTATGTATTTTAATACAAAGATGTATATCAGGTAATCAACCACGAGTTAAGGATGGATGGGACCTTGGACTTCAATTTCCAACAGGGAATGGCCGCTGAGGCCGAGAGTCAGTTCGTGGCCCCCGCTCCGCCAGTCCCCACGACACTCTCCGGCGGGGGGCCTCCGTATTCCGTGGCCCCCTCTTGGGTCCATTGAACATTTAGCTAATATCGTTATAGTATAGACCTAATTCGTTAGGCTAGAATCCTTTCGATGTAAATACGACGCAAACAGTTCTCTGTTCGAGTTTGTTAATTTTGCATTGTAGTCGAGATTTTTTTTTTGTTTATTATATTGTTAACTAATGTTAGATTTTTATTTAGCGGTTAATATTAAGCGGTTACCGATCGTTGTTAAAGTGTCAATTGTGTATGTAGGTTAGATGTAAGTTAGGTGGAAGCTTGTGATATGAGTAGTTTATTATAAGTTTACCGAGAGGGGGCCCCGAGTGAAGCGAAGTCTGCGGATGGAAAAAGGTAAAAAATATTTTATACATATATAATATATAGCTTAAATATTAAATACAATACATAACAGAGGAAGGACAAATTCGCGAAAAGTTTTTAACAGTTACGATGAGTAATAAAGAACTAAATTTTATTCCAAAAAACCCTACGTATATACTGTCTTACACTTAAACTTACGTACTTAAACGAGTAGTCATATGCCAAAAATGCCTTTCAACATTAGAACTCTTAAAATACTGAAACGATGTTAAACAAGCTACTAAGAAACTGCGAGGAAACTGAAAAAGTGAAAAAAAATATTGAAAGGGGTCAGTCGTTTAAGAGCTATGGTACCATTGATAGATGAACACTAACACACGCAAATCGAAATGAAACTTTTAACACCCATCTTATTGCGTTATGGATTAAAAATATCAAATATTTTCATCGACTTGTCTCTGCTCCTGTATTAATAAATGTAAGATAAAAGACAAGTTAAAAACAGTATATTAAACAACAATACAGCCAGTAATAAATCCTTCTAATATCAGCGTTAATCCGACTAAGTTTCGTACGTTAGCGTCCAATAACTCAGTCTCGTTGGTATCTCTTACAAACTATAACTTTATTGTTTCGTCCAAACAGGACTGCGATCTGACCCCATTTTCGAGTATTTAAGACTACGATAGAACCGAAAGTTTTCTACGCTTTGCACTTTATTTTCTATTTCATTTTTGAAATATTGTTCGAGATAAGCGTTATTTATAACGCACAAAGATGTTGATATAACCCGAAACTTACGGTGTTAGAAATAGTGTCCATTATACTGATTAGTTCTAAAACTATGTATTTACAATTTTACGTAAAACATTATGAATGACGTCAAATGGAAATGAAAATCTTATGTACAATTATATATGAAATGTATACACAGGAACTAAATAACCCTTTATATATACACATAAGTTTTTATGGCAGCTATACAATGGAGAAAATGCGATAGCTAGGAGTCTTTGTGCGTGGATTATGACACGTGATCTCTCTTTATTTATGGATAGCGGGCGAGATTGACGTGACTGTACCGAGTGTGTAAGATGAACCTAATATTAGACAATAGAACTAATATACAAACATACTAGTAACATAACACCACGCATATATATAAATATTTAATTGAAACTAATATTTTTCGGATATACTTTCCCACTTTATTTTTGTAAAAAACTACATCATCTCATCTGCCCGTGATCACGGTTGCTGAAAAGTAGCCGAAACGTCGAGAGTGTGCAGTTTTTTACAAAAGTAAAAACGCGTAGTATAATCCGAAAAAGATTAGTTTCATTTAAATGAATAAAATTCGTGAAGATCACATGATGTTTCAGTCGCTCATATAATTAAAGCACGCAATTAAATAATTTTATATGCGTTCAAAACACGGCAAAAATTTGATATAATATACACAAACATATTTTAATAACCACTTAATTTTTCCCTAATAATAAGATCAGTACCATCGAAGGACTTACGAAAGTGGCTTGTTTTTCATACAAAGCCTAAAAAATAACTATATACACTATTGAAACCATATAAGATGTATATAAAGTTTATAAATCAAATATGCCGGATAAATAAATAGTTGGCTGTTAAATAAATGATGTCGCATGATAGATTATAATAGTTGTATAATAATCGGTATTAAATATATATAATTGATTATAATGAGTGAGAACGTTTTTGCTACCGACGAATACCAGTCAACATTGACCTTTAGCTCTGCTTGGCCTTTGTTTGCAAATTATATTAGATTATGGATAAATGCTAGTTAGGTGAACAACCCGCTGCGGAGTACCGACTTTTAATTAACGTCGCTTTATATAATATTTGAGATTATAACACACACACACCCACGCACACACACAAACACACACACGCATATGTTTGTGTGATGGTCTTATACATACAGGTAATATATAAAACTACATATTTTTACATCACAAAAGCACTATCAGAGAAAAATATTTTTAATTGCCGGTAAGAGCACGTAATTTTTTTTAAACCTCTTATACGAGTCTTATATGTCGAATTTACATTGTTATTGAATACTTAAGTTATGTAATGATAGTGAATACTTATTTCAATGATAAAATTAATGAGAACGGAATTTTTTCATAGCCACTTCAAAAAATTATAAAACTTGTTTTTCTAACAACATCCACCTACTATTCATTTTATTTATATATTTATCCAATTCTAAATTACATAATAAATAGGCATCTAAACAATAAACGAGACCAAACACAAGTAAACCAAACACTTTCTTATATAAAAATATCACAGTTTTTGCTATAACCACTTATTCTGATAATATTTCTTAAATGAAAACTCTTTACATCTTCTATATATATATAAATGGATTGCTGTTCCTTAGTCTCGCTAAAACTCGAGAACAGCCGAACGGATTTATCTTACTTTAGTCTTGAAATGTTCGTGGAGGTTCAGGGAAGGTATAAAAGCTGAAAAAAATTGATTCATTACTGGGAAAACCATAAAAACAGCCCTTTTCTATTTCCCATACAAACGTTTTTTTTTTGACATTAGATTTGACAACTAACTAATATGTCAATCATTCTGTTACACTTCAAAACACGGAGATTTATGGCTTACAGATAAACTTCAAAAATATAAATAAAAAAACGTAAGAGATACTTTTTGATTATAGGGCGATACGAAGTTCGCCAGGTCTTCTAGTACATAATAATTTTCGATGTTTGATAGTGCACATAGCAATGACTTATGTCGCGTCCGTCAGATAAAAGATACATAATGCTGTAGGAAATATTAATTTGATCGTATGATAATTTTTGTTAAAGAGATTATAATTAGTCTAGCTAGTATATTAAATTCAAGCTTCAAACGAATATAGGAAAATAATTGAAACAAATAATGTATTTATTGTATTGTATCCAATATATTAAAACGCTACAATTATTTAATACTCAACATATGACTGCGAGAAAATCATAAATTGCTCTAATTTTATATCAGGCGTTCTGTATTTATAAATAACAAAATAAATCCATTTGTTTTTGACATTTAATTCTATCAAATTGAAATCCTCGTATTATATTTATATAATTTCATAATAATAATAAATTAAAAATATCCGTCGATAACGAATTGTTTTGAACATAAAACAATGCGTCCGCGGCCGGATCATTTGTCATTAGCGGAGTCATATGAATATTAATAATAATTAGATCTGTATTGAACGTGCTATACGAGCATCGTAATTCAATTTCACCACTGAATAGTCCTATTTGTGCGCTAATGAGGGGGACCGGAGCTAGTAATTAATCATATCATTTTTAGAGCGGTGCCCGTCTCGCTGGGACGAACGATCGCCTCCAAATAATGGAATATTAAGAAAAAATCCTCTGAATACGACGCTAGATTAAACCCCGCTTCGGTAATGACTTGTTTTTAGCGTAAAGAATACGTCTTAACCAGGCGGTGGGGATTTTTTTTTGTTAATTTTTTAATACTTCCACGATAGAAGGTAATGGGTGGTGAAAACGGTGTTTTTTATGACTTGAGACTTTACAATTAATTTTATATATAGTTTGGATTGTTGGTTACTTTAAGTATCAATTAGGATCTAACGAAACTTAAATTAAGTAAGGCTTAACTTTCATGTATTATAAATAAATAAGATCTTATTAATAGAAATCTTTTAAATTTAATCGAATCTTACTTCAATGAAGCGAATTGAACCGTAAACAATGATGACTTCCAACACTCGACTTATAACATTTTATATTAAACTCCGGTTGTTCATCAAGGGTCGTTTAAATTTCGTAACTCATTCCGTATTCAAGTCGGCTGATATAATTAGGTACTGGACCACCTTTACACACGATTTCACGGCACTTGTTAAAAGTTTTCAATTGCGTTACGAGGGGGGGTTCGCACGGAATTTATTCATTATATTCCAGGTCCCCCCTCCCCCCACCTCGACCCCCTACTTAATAAAACTCTCCTCTGCTATCTTTTTATTTCCTCTTGTCCCCTTCCAGTCAAGTATTTTAAATATTTGCCGCATGCTCTCCCAAATGAGTGATGAATTATACATTTATCTCATAAAATTTCGTTCATTTTTATTAGATTTTTTTCTTCGTTCTAATAATTCGTAATTCGATAACGTTTCCATGTAATTTGGTACAGCCGCGATTTAGTTGAATTGCATCACACAAAAAGTCCATAAGCTTATTAAAGTCGGTATTTGAATATTGTTTCAGAGTCTTCATAGTCTATTTACATGGTGATGTTCTAACGTCAATTTTAAAAGTTGTTTCGCATTCAGGCCGTGTCCGCGCGATGGGTACAGCATATCCAACAAGTTGCTACTTTATTGTTCGACGTACCAAAGTAGATCAGCTATTTAAATGACGTAGATGGAATCACTGTCAATTTTATAGCACGATAGACGTTATTTCAAAGATAATAAACTTTTATAACCATTTTAAATGTTTTAAATATTATAAAAATAATTTAAATATCTGCTGTTTATTTATATGGCATTTGTTACTTTGTATAATTTGTTTTAGCGGTTGTATCAGGGGAGGCTGTAAATAATTTAGTAAGGACTTTATAATACTTGGTTGACGTCTGTTAGCAAATTGGATTAGGAGAGTGGCTTTTATTATAGCGAAGACAGCAAGTGTAGAGATTATTATGGAGAGAGAGAGAGATTGTAACGACGTAGAAAGAATTGTAACGGCGTAGAGATATTGTAACGTCGTAGAACTAGCTACGATAATCTTTATCTATCACGTTTCATAATATTTAAATGAAACTACATACTTCCGATGTACTATTACATACTATTTAAAAATAACTTAATATATATTCCATTAAAAATATAATTAAAAAACACTATTACTGACATAACGGAATACTCGTAGCACATGTCTACAACTTATCTATACGTGTAATAAAGTCATCTATATGTGTAATAAACTTATCTATATCTATAATATAGTTTGTATTGTATAGTATAGTTAGTATCTCGTAAGTTGCATGATGCAGGCCACGTGTTGGGCGGAGGGCGGAACCGCCCCGCCTTCATGCAACAGGTAGCACGCCTACAACCGACATGTCTTGATATAAGCCTTACGATAATTACAATGGAAATAATATAAGACATAGTTACATTGGAAATAATATGAGACATAGTTACATTGGAAATAATATGAGACATAGTTATACTGGAAATAAAAATTAATTTCATAGTTTCATAGATAATTTCATAGCGAATTTAACAATACATTTAAAAGTATCATTTCATATGTTACGTAAATTTGAAGAGTACGGAATTTTCGTTTTAAATTTTCCGTATCGACCTTACGTCAAAGTCATCGGATATACAATATGTGACATTTAAAACTAACTTCACCCGCTTAGTTTATTTGAAAGGGAAAATAATATATGGAAATCAGATATTACGTCATTGTATAGATTGTAAATTTGTTATCAAAATAAAACCATATAAATTTATCTGTTAACTTGAATCGAAGTTTTTTCAAGTTAATTTATATTTCAACTATATATTCCTTCTAAATTATTTTTGAAAGTGATAAGCTTAGGTAAATGAAATTGTACTATGTACTTAATATATATATGTATGTATGTGTGCACGTATGTATCAACCTCGGAAACCGTTAAAGCCTTATTTCATGTTGAAGCAAAGAGTTATGGGCACATTAAAGAACAGTTTTTTTCTGCTCCATTAAATCAAAGCCAGTAGATTCTCCTTCGCCTTATAAATTCTCATGTTTACTAGATGAGAACATAGATATTGTAATTGGTGTTAAACTAAAAGAAGAAAGTAAAAAAAATAGTCATTTTGTAATTAAAATTTATTCAAAATATTCATAAGACAAATTTTACACCTTAATTTTCAATAAAGATATACTTCAACTTAATACTTTAAGTTACTGATACTTACGTTTGGTATGAAAACAAGTAACAATATTTTCATACATATACAGGGTGACTGGTGAATTACTATCAATATTTAAGGAGAATACTCGGTACATGATTCTCATTCGAATTATGTAAAAAAAATAGGTACTTAATTTTTAACCAAATTTCCGTATAAATAAATAAAGTGTGGACACGTTCCAAGTGTTCACGCACGCGTGTGTGTGTGTGTATACCTAATCTGTAGGGTGTTCACACGATGCGTAATTAATTACATAACTTTTGGTTAACTTTACTTAGAAGTTTATTAATATTTATGTTATATTAATTTTTATTTTGTCATATATGATCGTCAAATATCACGTCCTCAAGTATCGATAGTAATTCAACAGTCACCCTGTATATGTATAAATATATTTTATGCATAAATGTATAAGTATTAAAGAAAGTCTTAAATAACACGTTGTAAGAGGCTGGTTGTGAATAAATTTACGCGTCCCCCGGAATCACTCGATAACCGCTCGCCTTGCTTTATAACCCGTGACATCCGAGAACGATATATACTTACTTACTTGTATAAAAAAATAAAGAATATCTAATGTAAAGGATATATAGGATTTTTTATATATAAGACGCGGTTTCGTTCTCTATACAATGCCAGTTTATTTTGGACTTCTTTTACCTGGCAATTTCCCAGCTATGGCCAGGGTCTGCCTTACATGATATGAATAGTTTTGGCTATTTGTTTTTACGACCGGCCGCCTGCCTGACGTCAACCCTCTTTTTGGGAATCAACATTAATCAGTGATATCTAAATACTCTTAGAAAGTACATATGATTCGGAAAAATCACATTGGTACTTGCCCGGGCCAGGATCGAACCCGCGCCCTCGGCAACGAGAGGCGGGCCTTTAACCACTGGGCCACCACTGACTAATTATAATATTTTGGACTATTCAAAGGATATAGGATTTTGTTATATAGCAATTAGGATTACCAAATAAATAAAATAAAATAGCTCGATTTGGTTCTCTATACATAATCAGTATATTTTGGACTATTCAAAACTTTTTCACTCGTACGGATATATGGGATTCTATAATAACTACATATCTTGAAATGATAGATACTCGACCATTATTATGTGTCTATTTCAATTACAGTACAACTAGAATAGAAATGTCTTTTTTTTTCATTTATTGGCAATAAATAAATTGAGGAATCTTCACGAATTTAATATGTGTGTGAGTTAAAATCGTTTTAATGTGTGTGATTTTTTATAATTCAATGCGTACATTATTACTTTTCGTATTAATTTTGATTGTGTTAAATTTCATGTCTATTCTTTTATAAATAGACTAGTAAACCTGGCGAACTTCGTTTCGCCACCAGAAGGCTTTTATATAACATTTCATTTGGTGATTAAAAGATGAAGAATTTTTTGTTTTATATTTGAAAAGGAAAATTTTTATTTCATTTCACAACAGTAATGAATTCATTTCGATTACAAAAATGAAGTGTTATTTAGTTGAACTTCTCTAAGTAAATGATAGTTAATCCAAAGTAGATACCGAATCGAGCTTTATACGTGTACGCAAATTATCCGTTTCATTGAAGTGCTCCTTGGTAAACCACATTTTTTGTTTTTTGGTCTAGCGTTAACACAAATATAGCGGATGGTTTCCAAACTCGTAAACACGCAAAATATAACTGCCCATGTGAAAAACAATGATTTTCTAAATTTATCCCGCAAATACTAAATGGTTTTAAGAGTTCAAACTACAAACACATTACCTAAATATTTTTATTTTTATATAGTAGATTTCTTACAAATATCTAATTGTCATCCATACGTCATTACATATCTGTCATTATACGTCAATTTCATAGCTGTGAATTGTGTTATTCCACGTTTTATAGTGACTGACGTTTCATGTCAAGTCCCACGGGAATGCTGTCGAACGGGACAAAAAGTATCCTATTGCAATTTCCTGGTTCTAAACTACCTCCCTGCCAATTTTCAGCTAAATCGGTTCAGCCGTTCTTGGGTTATAAGTGGAGTCACTAACACGACTTTCTTTTATATATATAAGATACGATATTTTGCTTCACATATTCGTATATTACGTTGACTTAAAAGTTAAAATGAATACTCGCGAAAGTCTTAGATCTCATTAAATATATTTTTTCATAACACTTATTACTGAATAACCATAAATGTTCCACCTTTATATCTTGGTGGCATTGCTTTAAGACGAGTTGAACAGTTCAAGTATCTGGGTCACTGGGTTTCAGACAACCTCAGCGATGACGATGATTTGGAGCGAGAGCGCAGGGCGCTGGCCGTGCGCTGTAACATGCTGGCCCGAAGGTTTGCACGGTGTACTGAGAGTGTAAAATTAACTTTGTTCAAGGCATATTGCCAATCCTTTTACACCTGCAGCCTTTGGGTTAAGTATACAGCGCGCGTACAGCGCTCTGCGAGTTCAGTACATGCATTCAGAGTGCTGTTCGGATTGCCGCGCTACTGTAGCGCCTCCGAAATGTTTGCTGAGAGGCGTGTTGATAGCTTTTATGCTATTATTCGCAAGAGGAGTGCATCTGCGCTTCAGAGGTTGCGATCCAGTTCGAACAGCATTCTGTGTGCACTGGCTGGCCGCTGGGACTCTGAAATACTGCGCCACTGGGTACGGCTACACGCTGCCTAAAAATAGCGATTTTTATCTTTTGTGTTTGTCTCTGTTTTGTTTTGTTTGTTTTTATTATTATTATTATTATTATCATTTGCTTTTACTAACATTAGTTATAAGGTTGACATGTATTACTAATATTTAAATATGGACTATGTCTGAGATAAAAATAAATTATTATTATTATTATTATTATAAATGTTGGAAAAGTTGTATATTATGCACGATAACGTGAACAAATAATTAGTAATATCAAGGTATTGTAACAAACATGAGTATACATATTAGCTAATGATAAAATTGTCGAAAAAATAAAAACAGACTTTGACCTACTGAACAAAAAAATTCTTTATTTTTTTATTCAAGTAAAAACATTTTTACACTTTTAAATATAGTTATATTACCCCAACGTTCATATATTTTTAAGTTATATTTCCTTCCTACTAGTATATTATAAGCCTTATTTCTACCGTCGTGGTTTATGACTGTTTTATTTCGCCGAAAGCCAATTATCTACATCCCATATTAAGATGTTCACTTTATTCTTAGCAATGAACGGAGAAAGTCCGTTACATTGCTGAATACGCGACACATTTATAGTGCTTCCATGATTTATATTTATCGATAATAATAATTTTGAATTATCGTCACTCACAATATTTTAGATTTATTCCTCAATTGCGTATTAAGTTTACACTAAATATACAATTAATATTCTAATAATTACATACATAAGTAGCTACTAAAGTCTATAATACAATATTGGAATTGGATATATTTTTATGAATAAAATTAATTAAAACCTCCACTTAGTAATTACGTCGTATTTATACTGTAGTGCGTCACAAAAAAAAATCGGTTTAAAAAATCATCGATAAATATCTGTATGTAGTCCAATCACTATTCTTCACCTGCGGGAGGGGTGGTTGGCGTCAGTGCGGCGGGCAGGTTACGATTTACACTCGACCGACTCAGCAGAACTAAGAAAAGCTGATCCAAATAGAATGCGTGAGAATTAAATTGAGATTACGATGACGCAACACACTGTTATATTAATTACGTCTAGATTACCAACTGGAAACAAATATTACTGGAATATTATAACTGAAAATAGATTACGAATGTATTCTGATTACTGTATTACCGAATTATTACAGTATACTTGGGTTTTTGAAAAAAGTTATAACTACACTTCGGTATATACACGGTAGAAATTTAAACAGTAGAGGTGGTGCATATAAAATACTTTATCCCTTTAAAATGAATTAAGTAATAAGCATATTACACTAGTACTTAGAAAATCTTGTCAGTATCTGAGAAACAATATTTTTACGAACATGACTGAAAAACAAAATCCCTAGTTACCGATATAATATATTTATTGATCGTACCTATTAATAAATATTAACATCTTTTGTTTCAGGATTTACGTAAGGAGGTATCCTTGAGTCGTCAAAAAACGCCTACGAGTCGAACACATCAAACAAATGACCATAATTAGTGATGACTGCTTCAATTATGTGATTCTTTTATAATGCCTCGCGTGTATGTTCTGTAAAATAGTATAAATGAATTAATGTTAGTCGCGCATTCGGTTAGGGCTTCATTCAGTTCAAAGTTCACGTTTGGTGTTTCATGAGAAAAGTTTTTATTACTTCATTCAAACCCCCATCGGTCATCCATGTTTTTCCAAGTTGTTTTACTAAAAATAAACATATTTGACTTTTACGTTACAAGGTAAAGAAAGAAAAGATAACGTATGGTTACATAGGAAAAGATTTGTTAAGTTGATTGTGAAATTTATATGTTTTGTAATAAATTGCTCAACATTGAAGCTGCGTTGATCGTTTAATATAGTAAAAATTTCAACTCTTAGATGTCCAAGTTAATGAAAACTTAAACATTAGTAATGAATCGTGCCTGGTAGTTTAAACGTAAATGTTTATACATTCACGTTATTTTTATCGTTCAGTTAGTGTCATATGACATTTCTAGCACAAACAAAAGCCGTCATAGTCAGAACTCTAGTCCCAGATAATAAATACTTCGAATAAGCTTATACACGCAGTACAGAGCCTCACGAGTCACGAGTCACGTCACTTGAGCAACGCTAGTTCACATATGAATTACCTCAGTGAACTGTTTGTGATAGCTATCCGATAAGTGTTCAATTAGTGTACGTATAAGTCAATTCGTGTAATATTTGACGTCCATATACATATATTTAGGAGCGCCGCGCTATTCGGTCCCGCGTTACACCGTGTTGTTTAATATATTCTATAGTAACGCTATATATTACAATAATTGGCTTTATTTGTGTATTTATTATACAATACACACAGCTGACATTGGTGCTATAGATAATATTTTAAACGAAATATTCACAAAAGGCTTCGCTTTTAACTTTATTATAAAAAAAAATGGTACGTAATACATTTTATAACTCGCGCACCAATACATACGGAATGAGATTGCAACCATTCATTGTATGATAAGTAGAAAAAATATATGTTATTATACTTATTATTTGACTGAGTCGGTTAGAACGGTTGAAAGCGGTTGTATTTTTTATATATTGCCAAATGATTGACCGTAGTTAAAACAAATTGATCAACAAATCTCTAAATCAACTTGAGTGACCATTTTTGTGAAGGCATCATTGTTGATGTTTGTTAATTTAATAAATTCGTTTGGTATATTAAATGTATTATTGGTAAGTGTTGTCAATATATTGTGGTCAATTACATATGTATCGCTGTACCCAGAAAGAACGCTTGTAGTTCTGAGATTGGAAAATGTTAATAATATTCATTTGCATCGATGTTTGAACAGAACTTTTTAAACAACTTTTTATTTTTCATTACATTTATATGAAGTTTAATTGAACACCAAATTGTTTTATTTTTATACATATTTTTTATTGTTAGGTTTATATTTTGATATGACTATCATGTTGTTTGGCTTCATAAAGAAGATAAGTGTTCAAAATGTTATTTATTATAAGGTTTTTTGATATATTCAATGTAAATGGACCGTATATTTCATAGTATAGGTTGTAGTGAATTTACATAATGTATAAAATATAGTATCATACATTGCTTGTAGAGACTTCTACGAACTATTATATATATATATATATATATATATATATATATATATATATATATATATATATATATATATATTATATTATATTAGACTAAACGCATCGTTTATAAATATATTTAAAACGAAAAACCCCAGACATTCAGTAATTTATTATGTAAAATGTTAAAAAAATTATGTTTGGTATTTTTTTTTATTATTATTTAGTTGCATTATTAATTGATAGATGTAACAATATTAAGACAAAATGTCAAAGAATTAGATAAGTTCGCTATAAGATAGAAAAATTGTGTTAAAATGTAAATATATAGACGAAAACATGTATGTAGAAGTACATAAATATTATTTATGTATTAAATTTGATATTGTTTTCAAAATTTCATTGGTTGTCTTATTTGACTACATCTCCTCTTAAACTTACAAGGATACGTTGAAAAACCTCTTCTTAATTCATGTACTCCTGCTTAAATATGTTTGGTCTTTGCGATGGCTTTCTTGTATTAAATAATTGTTTTTAATTGGGTAAGTAGAGCCAACGAAACAAGATAAATATTGTAAACAAACTGGCTTGTTCTGCTAAGATGAAGAATTGACTAGATCTTTTATATCTCACATAATTGCCAACAGCTGCATTTGTAAAAGTATGGAAGATAAAATCACCTGTCTTATTTGTTATTAAAACGTATGTTTGCTCGAGTTTTTCTGTTTTATACTTGAAACTCAATGATCAACATCTATAACTTTACGTAGAGTATAAAACGGCTGAATAAATTATACTAAAGTTAAATAATTTTGCAAATGTCATTATATAGATGAAAGTTAAATGAAACTCGTGATGAAAAACAATGCTTTTATCGGTTTTGTACAACTAATTATGCAAATAATTAGAAAATAATATCTTTAGCTTAAAACGTGCGACATATAATATCGCCACTCGTTACTCGGAATGCTAAATAATTAGTATCTTTATAATGGTATATAAATTAAAATAAACCCTTCTATCAAAGTCTGGCATATCACGTATCAGAATCATCGCACTCTTCCACAAAATCGCTAGGAGGAGATGGAAATGCTGGCGGGGAAAAGTTGAGATATAAACTATCAGTGTATATGGCCAAACCAAAAGAGAACAGCCACCTGTAAAATATTAAGACATGAGGACAAAAAATACTACAATTCGGTTGAGTCTTACCGTAGTCACGGTTACTGTGAAGTATTTGGAATTGTAGAAACACGTAAATAAAATAGGTACTTGTATATTCAACGATATAAGGTTTAGTAATTCAAAGTCATATTCAATAGTACATACCAAGCGAGTCCCAACAAAAAATGCCTCATATAGAACCTTTGTTTTTGTCTGTACCATGGGTCCCATGGCCCACAGGGCACGGGCAGTTCGTTCATGTGGGGCTGACATCGAGCTGGTAAATATAACAATATGAAGAAACTGCTATATACAAAAAAAAAATTGTATATAAAATCATAAGCGCATCCACATCCCACAAGATGGCGCTGTATGTATTAGTATAAGCTTAATAAAATTGTCTTAACTTTGGCTATATTTGCGAAATTTCTTAAGATCGTAATATTTAAAAACACATAGTTTTGTTTTTAACAAGAGCAAAAAGCATCTAGATTAACGCGATTTGTGATACTTGAAACGACTATAATCGAATCTACTTGAATATATAAAAACTTACAAGGTTTTGTAGACAATTTTCTGCTCTGTGATATACTTGCAAATCCTTTGTGAATTGCTAATAATCTGGAACGCATTTTCCTGTTTTCATGACACTTGTCAGCCCCTAAGAGATATTTATAAAATTATGAAGTTTATTTTTTTCTTTTCTAATGTGCCAGATATTGATTTTTTTACTTTATATAGTGGTGAAGTCTTCTGTCAAATAAAAGCTAAATTTAAAATTTTGATTTGCCTATCTATTTTAAGCGTCGTAACAGAATATTTTTTACTAACAGTAATAAATAAAGATTTTTAAAATATTATTGAAAATTACTATCGCGGGAGCTTGTTACTTTCATTGTTGCCCTATTCAATTGCTATATTGACTTATAAAACTGTGACTAGAATAAAAAACTACAACTAAAAGACCAGTAAGTACAATTATCACGTATTATGCAACGGTAAAATGAATATAGTTTTCCTACATGCCTTAATAATTTAATACTACCGTGTAAAAAGAATAGGAATGAAAAATCGGAGTATGTTATTTAATGCAAATTCTCGTTAAGAATAAGACTTATAAAAGGCCCAACAGTTGACCATGTCTCTTCAGTTTAGTCTTCAAAGTGGTTGTAATAAAAATGACTATATTATGTTCATAGCCTTAATTATTGATAATTCTTATTAAGCGTCGTCTTCTAAGACACATGTTAGTGATTTGTATAATCTAAAATCGTATTGCATTGAAGTCCCAAATTTTTTGCTTTTGAAACACTAACCTATTTGTCCTATTATTTTTGTCACAATGTCATATTATTCAGAATGGTGGATAATGCGTAAAAGTAATATTCAAGTTATTTATAAAAAGTATATTTACGTTCAGAAATATCACAAGATAAATAAAACAGTTATAGTTTCTAATTCTTTATTGTCTAATGCGAATTCATGAACAAGTCAATGAAAATTACCGAGTAGATATAATATTACGAGGGCTGCTATATATATTTCTGGCCTAGGCAACACTAAGTGTTGCCAGGTGCAATCTGGCATTTCCATTGGAAAGTTTGACATTTTTTAGCATAAATGTACTCAGAACTTTTTGACTTACGACAATTTTTTTTTTCTTTTACAAGTACTTGAAGAAATCAATTTGGCAAAAAAATGGAATTAACTCGTGAACATTTTCGTGCGATCATTTTTCACAACTTTCGACGTGGATTATCACGACAAGAGTGCATCGATGAACTTAAATCTTGTATGGCGACGAACCATATATAGCACTGTGAAAAACTGGTACAACGAATTCAATCGTGGCCGACGCTCGCTCAAAGACGAATTCCGTGAAGGTCGTCCAAAAACAGCCGTTGTGCCAGAAAACATCGATGCCGTACGTGAACTGATAATGCAAGACCGTCATGTGACTTACCGTGAGATAGAGGCATGCCTAGGCATTTCTCCCACCAGCATACATTCGATATTGCATGAACACCTGGCCGTAAAAAAGGTTTGTTCTCGTTGGATCCCGCACAATTTGACAATCGCTCAAAAGAAAGCTCGTGTGGATTGGTGTAAAGAAATGCTGAAAAAATATGATCGCGAGTGCTTCAAAAGACGTTTATAAGATCGTCACAGGTGACGAATCATGGATCTATGCGTATGAGCCCGAAACAAAACAGCAATCGACCGTGTGGGTCTTCCAAGACGAGCCAAATCCAACGAAAGTTGTTCGTGGAAGAAGCACTTCGAAGCAAATGGTCGCCTGTTTCTTCGGCAAAACTGGTCATGTGGCGACTGTTCCGCTTGAGCAACGTAGGACGGTCAATTCTGAGTGGTATACCACCATTTGTTTGCCTGAAGTCTTCGGAGAAATTCGAAAAATGAACAAGAGAAGACGAATCATTGTGCACCATGACAATGCGAGCTCTCACACATCGGCTCAAACCAGCGCCTTTTGACCGGCCAAAACGTCGAAGTGATGGGTCATCCGCCGTACAGCCCTGACTTGGCACCCAATGACTTCTTTTTATTCCCACACATCAAGAAAAAAATGCGTGGACAACGATTTTCGTCGCCAGAAGATGCTGTTGAAGCATTCAAAAACCATGTTTTGGAGGTGTCTCAATCGGAGTGGAAAAAGTGCTTCGAAAATTGGTTCGAGCGCATGCAAAAGTGTATAAATCTTGATGGAGAATATTTTGAAAAACAATAAAACCATTTTCGTTGATAAATATTCGTATTTTCATTATTAGGCCAGAAATATATATAGCAGCCCTCGTAATAAAACCCGCATGAAGACAGATTCTTCACCTCATAATGAGTTTTTTTACAAATACTTTTGAACTGTTGAAGATTATCACAGAAAATATACAAGTAGCTATAACGGACATGTGGAACATTAATGAATTTTAACAAATATTCATATTATAATAATAATAAGCTTGAGAAAACTATTCCTTGTGATATACTTTATATTTCGAGGGTGCATAATTTATCCTTTGTAATAGGAATTAAATAAAGCAAAACCTTAAGAATGATGACTGTATAAACAGTTCTATCATTTTACATATAAACTTTATTCTAATTATGGATGGATCATATTGAAGTCCTAAATAAGTTAAACAGTTGAGACTTAGCTATGAAAACTACAAATACACTTGATATTCGCGTCATGAGTTAATCATGAAGACTTGAGACATTCTGATATACAGAAAAAAACAAATATTAACATAATTCAGTAATATCTTTAGTTTAAATTTCTTATTAAGTCACCAATATTAATCGTTCAAATATATTTTTAATCTCATATATCTTGTAGTGTTTATAGTTTTCTTAGTTCACATTAATATTATTAAACTGTTAAACTACATCTAGTTATCTACTCTCCGGTTTGGGTTTCGGTGGTTTAAAGCCCATTATTTTCTTCTTTTTCTTTTCTTTCCCGCTACCAGATTGGAAGTTCTTCCAACTATCTACTCGATTCTGTCTTGATTCCTGTAATAAAATTATATTTTATATATATTATTACTATTTACTATAATAGGTCCTTAAACTTTGTCATTATTTAATTTTAGTTACAGATAAATCATGAATCTTGTTCTCGTGTTAAAGTATAACATACAATAATATTTATATTTATATATATCTGCTACATCAAATTTTAACAGATATTAAAATAATTATATCAGAATATTTATTGCATTTTTCTAACAAAAAATTAACTTAATGAGATCTGAGATTTTCGCGAGTCCTATTCATTTAAATGAAACTAATATTTTGAGGATATACTGTGCGACTTTGTTTTTGATAAAAACTACATACTTACAACGTTTCCATTCCTTTACAGCAACCGTGATCACATCTCGTCTGCTCATGATCACGGTTGCTATAAACTATCCGAAACGTCTGGTGTAAGTAGTTTTTATCAAAAATAAAGTCGCGTAGTAGGTATATCAGCAAAATATTAGTTTCATTTCAAGAAAAATTAACTTGTTCTCTATAATAGTAGTTAGTATTGAGTGTCATACTTCAAAGTTTTTGGCCCATTCCTTTTCAAGTGACATCTGTTCCTCTTGTTCTATCTCAGCCTCCCTCTTACGTTTCCTTTCTTCCATATCTCTTGTTTCAAGATGTTGGCGTTTACGTTCCATGTCTGCAAACAGCTGTAACAAATAATTTAGATATTTATTAGGTCATATATTATTAGTAAAAACATATTCTGGATTTATTAATTAGGGAACTTTATAGCGAACAATATTTTTGTTGGATATAGTGGAAGGGTTAAAAAGATTAATTCTCTCTGCTAAAGTCCTTGCGATGTGGTTAAAACTTAAAATATATATACAACTTCTTATTACACATTTGTTTAGCAATTAAGAATCTTAACAAATTAAAATTATTCCTATTATATTTAACACTTTTAGTGGCCTAAGTTTGACTTTAAGTTTATTTTATGTGGTAATTGGGCAAAAAAAAATGGTCATCATTAGAGAGTGGAATAGTAAAAAGCTATAACCAAAGATTATGTAGGACTTTCATTAATGAACAGGCAAAACTATCAGGTTAGAGCAAAATAATATTATTGTTAGGAGTGAATTTACAAAGCAATATCACAGCAGTGATACTCATTTAAATTCTCAATAATTCTGAAGTAAAGCTCTATTTTTGGCAAGTAATACAGTTTCTTGTAATGGTAGCATCATTAAGGATCAAGTTATGATGGTTGATCCTAAGTTGTATTAAGTTAATACCATTAACTTATACCAAGTGACCAGCTAACAGATATGTCCAACAAAGATATGTTGTATGTAACCAAAATATCAATAATAATTCTGATAATTTCTGTAACTATAAACTTAAACTTTATGCCACTACAAAAATACATGTGGTGTTCTTTACTTATGTGGTAGGTTATTATTAAGGTCACAATTTAGACCATCTAAATGCCTTGTGAAGTTCGAGAACAAGTAGATAAGTATGGCCACAGAATTTAGAGATTTATTTTTTTGGAAGCTCTAGATGTGTTTATAACAAAAAACCTTCCTGATTTTCAAGTCTCACCTTATGCTAGTCACTCTAAAAACAACTAACCTTTTGGGGTATATCTATGAATATATTTTTATGAGAACTTTAGATTTACCTTTTGTAACTGCTATGATTTATATATGAAATTATTAGTCACACTTTTTATACATATTTACTCTTTTTTTTAAGCTAATATAATTTGTGACACTTTCAGTTGTATGGTTGTAATTTGTGTATTTATTTTATTTTTATAGGACTCTATAGTTTTTTATCAATATTACGTACATTTTAACAATTTTAATACAGGTGATGATGGTAATATTATATAAATAAATAGATAAATAGAATGTGTGCCTAAATTTATATTTAGATAGATATCAACCTTCATGGTCATGACATAAACTGAATGTTTGAATTTGTCGGGATCGTCTTCTGGTATTCCTTCTGCTAATCGGCCATCCTTTTTTAGCTTCTTACGTTTTTGTTCTATCTGAAAAATAAATATATATTATATAGTTAACATTTATGTTTATTAACAATTCATAATGTATTTATATTGCTATTTGCTTGCTTTATATAAGCTTTACCATATGGTCAGTGCGTTCTTTAGCCTCCTGGTATATATCGAGACACTTTTTCCTTGTATCCTCATTTTCCAGCGTTTTCCAAGCCCGGTTTATTATCTCAAACGCCTGTTGAGCCCTTTCCGAATCATCCTGTAAGGATAATTTATTATATAGTAGTTAAAATAACTTAATAAAATTTACTTGCAGAAACGAAATAATGTACAGTAGAAACTCGATTATCCGGCCCTCAGTTATACGGAATTGCGATTGTCCAGACTAATGACCAATTATATGAAATACCTAAAACTTACAAGTCCAATTCGCTAAAACGATTGCTACCCCGCGAGTTTCGTTATTGGTATTAGTTCTACTTAGTTAGCAAATTGTTACTTGCCTTGATGTGTTTCACATCTACTTATAAATACATATTAAAAAAGAGAGTGTTTTATTGAGAGTAGCATACATTAAAAGACAATTAAAAATATTCCAAACCATATAAAACTTATTATTTTAATTCATGACTTAATCTGCAGTTATCCAGATTATCGATTATCCAAATTCCTATCGACAACAATTAGTCCAGTTAATCAGGTTTCTACTGTAATTACTAACAGATTAATTTTCAATATTTTTTTTTTGTATACATTATTATAAATTGTAATCAAATTGTTGATGGGTGCTGTTTATGTAGAAGGTTGTGCTAACCTTCCATCAATCCACTATTCCTTACCTATTATGGAGTAGCTCTGGTTGACCCATTGGTGAGGTTCGATCTGTGGATAAAAACGAAATGTTGACGGATATACCGTCTCAACGGAAATGGCTACGGGCTCCTTTAATATGGCTTACAACTAATTGTGTGGTTCATAGATACGATTTACGAATTCGCTATTCTAAACAATGTCATACAAAAGTCAATACCCTACAAAATGCTTATTTCGTAATATAAAGACCATGGCATCCTAATTTTATTTAAACTTCAGTAGTTTTTAAAATGCAGTGATATTACTATGATTATTTTGTCTATAATATTTTGTAAACTTGATATATTAGTTAAAACTTACGATGTTTTTATCTGGATGTACTAGAATGGACAGTCTTCTGTATTTCTTCTTAATTTCATCTAGATTAGCTTCTGGATCCACTTGTAGAACTTCAAATGGATTCAAATTAAAATAAGTAGACCCAGGCCTAAGCAACCTTTCTATTTGTTGTTTAGGAGTTAAAACAGAATCTCTTTTCTCAATTTCTTTAACCTAAAATATTAATGTTAAAATTTATACATAATAGTTACATAAAGTAGATTTGACATAGACAATGTTAAAAATTATGTTCGTCTTTAAAAGAAACTGAGTGCAGCTCATTAAGAGACAAAAAAGTGAGAAAAATCTTACCTCTGAATAGAAATCTTCAAAGGATTCTTTATTGTTGGATGCCGTCGACGACATGACAAAATATATATGAAAAGTTAATAACAGCTAAAAGTTATACACACTAAACTGTTTACACTACCGCCTTTCCATTTCCAAACGTCTCAGACCTTATTATTACCACTAAAATGTCACAAAGCCTATTTATTTATAACTGGAACAACTGTGGCTTCATATAAAATATGAATTATGATGAAAGAAAAGTCTGCAACAGACAACACTACAACAGTCGCAGTTGGCACCAAAATACCACAGAATAAAAACCTGTAAGAATTGTAATACTCAAAACAAACTTTAAAAAACACCAATTCAAAAAAATCTTTCTACAGTTTCTTGTAAATATGTTAAAAAAAATCTAGAATAGAGATTAAATAATTTAACACACAATTATTTTTTAAATAAGAGGGGTTACACTTTATTGCAAACTGTCATCTGTACTACTATTTACAGTTACATACTATATGTAAGTAAGAAATGAAAAAAGAGCGCGGGAATTGAAACGTTGACGCGTTCTTTTTGAAAATTTTAATTATTTTAAATAGTTTTATACTACAACTAGCTTTTGCCGCGACTTCGTCCGCGTGGAATAGTGACTTCCGACAGATTTTTGGTTCTTCCCACATAGTTCCCGTTCTTGCGGGGTTTTCGGAATGGTGGAGTTCCCGTAAAATTTTCAGGATAAAACCTATTTTTTTTTTATTCACAATGAAGTACTCTTAACCAACAACATATTTTATTTGTTTATTTGAATAAAGATTAATATTATTATGTTGATACAACTTACACAAATTATTTCGACCAAATTAGGTACCATAAAAACGGTTTTTGTGAGTTAATCTTAAAAGATAGACATATACTGTCCCGGACTGGTTTTTAGATCATTAAAAGAGCTATTATTCTTTAGTACATATTTTTTGTGTATCTTGAACCGTTTAACGGCGCACGCAACGGAAGGCTTCAAAGATGAAATAATTTCTCCCGTTTTTTACATTTACCACTATATCTTTGCTCCTATTGGTCGTAGCGTGATGTTATATAACTGGACTATCCAACACAAAAATAATTATTCAATTCGAACCAGTAGTTTCGGAGATTAGTGCGTTCAAACAAACAAACAAACTCTTCAGCTTTATAATATTAGTACAGATTTGCAAATTTTCGTTTAGTTTATTGTAAAGAAGTAAAATTTAGTCTATATATAAGTGTTATGTGGAGAGAAGGTGAAAAAACTTAGAAAGAAGGATTCGGGTGAGTCCCTGAATTTCAGCACAAGCAGCGATTCCGATTGCGTGTCCACTCATCTATTCAATCACAAAATATATAAAGCAATATCAACAACAAAAAAAAGTCATTTCTGTCCGACGCATAATGCGTAAAGTAAAAGGAGAAAATAACACCTTCACACTGCAACCTACTCAGAGCGTAGTAATAACTTTTGCGTCTGCTACGTCACTGCCGGGCTATGTTCACATTAAGATGTGGCGCCTGCCTGTCTCCACATATGTCCCACCTATAAAACAGTGTTTTAAATGTCTACGCTATGCTCATCTGGCTAAGTTTTGTATAAATTCACCGCGATGCTCCATATGCACAGAGGGGCATTCTTTCAAAGAATGCAAGGTTAACATTGAAAAAGCTAAGTGCATTAATTGTAATGGCAATCACATGGCCATCTCTAGCCAGTGCCCTATAATGTAAAAGAAAATCGCAAACAGTAAACCCGTTATATGCTGACACGTTAAAAGATTCATTAAATTTTCCCTCCCTTAATAAAAATTAAATACCCAAGAAGTAATCCAAGCAATACTATCTAATTCTGAAGCAATAGCTCTATTAACAGAATATATAGTAAAAGTTATAACTTTAAATAAAACTCAAAATATAAGTATTAGTTCACAATTTATTAGCTCAGCTATTAAAGAAACCATCCAGGACAAAAATAGCAAATCGTCACATTCAACCACCAAATCTTAAATATTGTACAGTGGAACGCTCAAAGTCTGTTAAGTAACAGACTTGAGTTTCAAAATTTTCTATACCAAAATAATATACATGTAGCTCTTATTTCAGAAACTTGGCTCAAGCCTAGCATTCAATTTAATTTACGTGGTTATACCATTATTAGGAATGACTGCGGTAATGATCATGATGGCGTAGCAATATTAATTAAAAATGGTATACATTTCTCTAAACAAGATATTTTTTATGATGATTCGTTACAAAATGTAGTAATTGTTATTAAACTGAAACATAAATGCATTTCTTTGGTTAGTTTTTTACAGTCCTGGTAATAGTTTTCCTGCTTTTGAAAGGGCGAAGTTCGATCGTTTATTGCACAGTATTCCAAAACCGTTGATAATAATTGCAGGCGATTTTAGCGCCCATCATACTTTTTGGGGCTGTAGGCTGTAGTCGCATAGATTCTCGGGGCAGAGCTATTATGGATTCCATGGATGACCATGACTTAATACTTTTAATACAGCATTTCTTGGAAGAAGGCAACGGAGCGCTACAGCTGCCGTGTCGGCCGGCTGCCCGTGCGACCGTTATTTCTATTGTCTCTTTCCTACCTGCTCGTGTCCCTTCCAACGTAAGCCCGGTTCGTCTTTCAGTTCGGTTTCGACATTCAAAATGGATAGATCTACGAAAAAGAAATGTGCGTGGCAGGATAGAAAAGGCTCGAGAAGCGGACATCCGCGAAATGAACGGAAAAGATCCACGGGTTTCAAGGGAACAAATCGACACGATATGGAAACGGATCCAACGTTTGCGAGCACTTCGGCACCAAAAATCTCGAAAAAAAGTCCAGAGTTTGAAGTTCGAATCGATCAAACGTTTAGTTATGTGATTTTGGAGTTCTTTTTGGTTTTCGGCGCTCTTCAGGAACTGTTGAAGTGCAAAAAGTGCAATAGCGACGTGAAGTTTTTTAAAAAATCGATTCGCGGATTGGGCTTTATAATTTGTGTTCAGTGTTCGTGTCCAGATCCGGTCGAGATAGATTCTTGCCCTTTGATAAAAAATGCTTATAAAATCAATCGTCGTTTCTGCTTTGTCATGCGAATGATCGGCATCGGCATAAATGGCATTAGAAATTTTATCGCCTTGATGGATTTAACTGCAAACTTCAATAATAATACCTATTATGGAATCGTGAAAGTCCTGCAGATTGCAGTGAAATCAATATACGAGGCCGTCGTGAAAAAAGCAGGTACCGAAGAGAAGGAAAAAACTTTGGAAGCAGAAAATCGGGGCGATATTCTGACGGTGTCCGGTGATGGATCGTGGTCGAAACGCGGTTTCACGTCGCGCATGGGTATCGTCTCCGTGATTGGAAAATATACCAACAAAGTTTTGGATGTTGCTGTGAAATCAAGCTTCTGCAAGGCTTGTGCATCCTGGAAAGGAGAAGAGGGAACACGCGAGTACGAGGCGTGGTTTGAGACGCATGAATCCGAATGCAACGTCAATCACGAAGGCAGCGCGGGAAAAATGGAAGTCGACGGTTTAATCGAAATATTCAAGAGATCAGAAGAATTGCACAACGCGAAATACGGTTTCTATATAGGAGACGGCGATACAAAAACATTCAAGATGTTACTAGAAGCCAAGCCGTACGGTGACGATTTGACGGTAAACAAAAAGGAATGCGTTTTGCACGTGAAAAAGCGAGTGTATAAAAGGGGAAACGAAGCAAGAAAAAGGTTAGTTCAACTAAAAAAGGCCAAAAAGCAAATCGAAGACAAGGCAATGGAGAGTGAACCGAAAAAAAAAGGATCTCGTTCGAGTACTCCGAAAAATAAAAAAAATCAAACAAAAAAAACTGCTGTTGAACCGAAAAGAGCGCAATTGGCGTTAAAATTATTGACAAATCTCTCCGAATATTATGGCTTGGCAGTTCGTCGAAATTCCAATTCCGTGGAAAATATGAGGAAAGCCATATGGGCTACATTTTATCACAAAAGCTCAACTGATGAAAATCCTCAGCATGAGTATTGCCCTCCGGGAGAAGATTCGTGGTGCGAATGGCGCAAGGCCGAGGCCACAGGAGAGGAGTACACCCATCCACCAGCACTCGACGAAGACGTACAACAAGTTTTGAAGCCGATTTACGAAGATCTAACAACGGACGATCTCTTAGAACGATGTACGGGCGCAAACACTCAAAACAATAACGAGAGCTTCAATCACTGTGTGTGGCAACTAGCCCCGAAGCACGTATTCTGCGGCAAGCAGATAGTGGAAATCGCTACGCAGTGTGCTGTGTGCACCTTCAATGAAGGTTACGACCCGATTTTAAAAATTTTGGAGACGATGGCATGCACGATAGGGCCGAGCGCCGCACATTTCGCCGCAAAATACAAAAATGCGCACATCACCCAAGCAAACCGCCGGGCGTCCCTGGATAGCAAAGAGGCGAGGACAGCTCGTCGGACTGAACAATCCATCGAGCACGATCTTTTCGAAGAAGCAGAAGGGATATTGTATGGACCTGGCATCGCTGATTGGCCGTGAGTAAACGATTTACCTAAAATTTCCTCACTTGAAACTTTGAACGCGTTTTTCTCGAAACAACATTTTTCAAAACGGTGTCCAACTTGGAGGGCAGAGTTTTAAAGCTATAGAGTTGAATTTTTTACACAATATTCTTAACCTCATTGTTTATTGTGCTATGGAAGCTTTTTTTTTGTGACATCTTCCTATTTTTTTGTAAAAAAAAACTGCCAAAAAAAAAATGCTAAAATCGATACTTTTTGTTCAAACCGGCGCCATTTTTTTGCAAAAAAAAAATAAAAAATAAAAAGCCTCCATAGCACGAAAGCCAATTATATACCGATCAATAATCTTTTTGTTTTTTTTGTTTCAGATCAAAATTGTGACCCCCAACGTGGACACCACATCCAAGTGCATTTTCTGCAACCATTGTTTCGTTATTTTTATAGATATTAATTAATAAATAAATCGATCTATAAAAATTGTTTTGAAATAATGGTCAACCAACAACTATAGGCTCTTATATATGGAAACCAAACAGTCTAGATTTAACTAAGGTGTCTTCTTCTTTATTTCTTTCTTGTGACTAGCAAGTTCATCAGGACCCTTTAGTCAGTTATCATCTGCCAACTATCACAAAATTTACTCTCGTAAGAGATCAACATGAGCCCTCTATTTCCTTGAACAACATTTCTTTTCACAGCAATCTGAAATTAGTAAATTGGGATAGTTATGAATAAATTGTTAATAAAATGTTAATGAACTTTAAAGTTGACAACAGTGGTCTCCTTGACTCATACAGAAAGTTTTGTGCAATTATTCTATTGGCAATCAAATTCTCCAGCCCCAGCTTAAACCATAACACAACTGATAGTAATAATAACCGTCCTAGAAAAAGGTGTCAAGTGCCTTGGTGGAATGATAAATGTTCAAAAGAAGTAGAAGACTGCAAGAACGCCTACATTAATTTCAAAACTAGTCTTAATAGTAAAAATTACATGAATTTCAAACGCGCACGAGCCTTTAAAATACGCACTTTAAAAGAAGAATCTATAATCATAAATCGCATCTTGGACTAAAATAAGAAAATTAAAAAAAGCTTTCCGAGTTCTAACTTATTTTCTGACCCCAATTGGGTTCAAACATTTTTATATAAATACACACCGGATACTGTTTCACAACAGATAAGTATAGATAATGTTCTTGGAGAAAATAGTGATAATTCATACATAATCGGTTGTTTTACTATGCAAGAGTTAAAATCTGCTTTAGCCTCAAGAAAAGATTCTTCATGTGGCCTGGATTGGCTTTCCTACAGAATGTTTAAACTTTTAAATGTTCAAACTCTATCTATTTTTTTTAAGTCTATTAAATAGTTTATGGTCGTCTTCTATTATCCCAGAGGATTGGAAAACAGACTGTATGGTACCAATATTAAAACCTGGCAAAGATTTTAATTTGGCTGATTCTTATCATCCTATTACACTGAGTTCATGTGTTGGAAAAATTTTCGAACAATTAATAAAACAGAGATTAATTTTTCACATAGAAAGTAATAATTTTTTACCTTTCTGCTTGTGAGAGTCTACGTCATTTCTGTCTGGATATCCACGATGCTCGTTCCGAGAATAAAGTACTAGTTGGTGTTTTTCTTGACATTGTAGGGGCTTTCAATAACGTAGATCTGAACAAATTATCCTCAATATAATGATTACTACAGGTACCTGGAAAAGTTGTAAATTGGATTTTTAATTTTTTGAACTACAGAAAGGTGTTTGTTAAGGTCAACAATCAGTTATTTGGTCCAAGATATTCTTGTAGGGGTGTATCACAGGGTGGTGTATTGAGCCCATTGCTTTTTATCCTATTCATACATCAGGGGGTAAAGTTTCTAATCTGCAGTTTGCAGATGATTTAGTTGTTTATTGCTCTGATACTAATTTTTTACGTGTACAATCAGTCGTCAATGTTGCTCTCCAAAGACTAAAGAACTATTTTGACAGCCTTGGGCTGGAGGTCAGCAATGAAAAAAGAAAAGTTGTTGTCTTTTCAAAAAATGGAATTAGAAATGGGAATGTAAATATTTTGTTCAATAATAATGTAATGTCTGTAGAGAGCTCTGTAAAGTTTTTAGGTGTTATTTTTACAAACAATTTAGATGGAATAAGTGTGCTGAAACTCTAGAATCTCGAGCTTTAAATGCTTGTAATGTTTTAAAATCTTTAACAGGCACATATTGGGATGCTGATCCAAGGATTCTATTAACATTGTATAAATCATAAGTAAGGAGTAATTTTGAATATGCTTTTTTTTGTTTTGCAGGGGTAACAACTATAGTGGATGAATTAGAAAAGATACAAAACAAATGTTTGCGTATTATAATGGGTGCCACGCGAACTACTCCCATAGTGTCAATGCAGGTGGAATGTAATACACCTATATTAGCACTTAGGTTTAAATACTTACAATCAAAATTTTTTGCAAGGTTGCTTTCCGTTAGTAATCATCCACTTCTTGTTAAACTGCGGGACACTATTAACAGGGCTGCCAATATTAATTCATATTTGTTTCAAGGTTTTTCTGAAATAGAACAAATTTTTAATAAACATAATATATTTTCTAGCATGGTATGGACTTGTTACTCTGGGTTATATGAATCAAAATTTATTCAGATTAAAATTGTAGTCAAAAGTCTTCTAAAGTATGAGGAAGACATTTATAGGGAACTTGATAGGTGGCAGGGATATCATCAGATATATACAGATAAGTCTAGGAACAATGAAGCAGTCTCTATAGCTGTCTATGATAGTCAGGTCAAAACTGGATTTGGTCATAGGCTGAATCCACTCACAAGCATATACTCCGCTGAATCCATAGCTGTGTATACAGCTATGGAGCACATTCAAACACAGGCTCATCAAAAGTGGATTATAATAATGGATAGTTTAAGTTTATTAACAGCACTACAAAATCCACAATTAAATTCAAAAACTAACTATATTATACAGGGTGACTGGTGAATTACTATCGATATTTGAGGACGTGATATTTGACGATCATATATGACAAAATAAAAATTAATATAACATAAATATTAATAAACTTCTAAGTAAAGTTAACCAAAAGTTATGTAATTAATTACACATCGTATGAACACCCTACACACACGCACACACACTCGCGCGCGGCGGCGTGTTGTTGTATCAGCACGCCGGCGCACGCGTCCACACTTGGAAGACTTGGAACGTGTACACACTTTATTTATTTATACGGAAATTTGGTCAAAAATTAAGTACCTATTTTTTTAACATAATTCGAATGAGAATCATGTACCGAGTATGCTCCTTAAATATTGATAGTAATTCACCAGTCACCCTGTATATAAAATAAGAGAGTTGTATCACCTACTGTCTCAAAACAAGCAAATAGTCCTATTCTGGACACCAGCCCACATTGGTATGCATGGTAATGAGCAAGCAGACTTTTTAGCTAAATTTATTACAAATCCAGCCCACAATCAATTAAGTCATAGCTTTTTAAATTTCCCAATTCCTTATTCAGACGCTCTATCTCAATTCAAACTCACGTTACAGAAAGAATTTTACAACTTGTGGCATCAGGTGGTAAAGGTAAAAGGAAAATGGTTTGCTACAATAGAGAAAAAGGTCTCTTCCCCCTGGTTTACCCGGGGTAGTGACTATAGCCATAGAAAATATTATACCATAATCTGTAGTTTGCGTCTGGGACATTGTCGTTTTGGTGCTCACCTTTTTAGGATTGGTGTTTTTGACTCTTCAACTTGTAGATATTGCAATAATGCTGATGAAACCCTCGAACATATATTTTTTGATTGTCCACAGTTTAGTATTCAAAGGATGGTCCTTGTAGACCAACTTTTATGTATTTTTAAAACTGCTGAAAATATCCCGCGCTCCCTTCAGCAAATACTAAGCATTCAAGAATGCTTCTTGCAAGTTTATTATGGCTTTATTGTTTCTACTATAAATGAAATCTAATTGTTATTTGTACATATGTATATAGTACTAATTTGTTCGTTTTGTTTAAGATATTTGCTTTCAGCTATTTTCAGAATTTGACTGTTATATCGATTTTGACAAATTAATTATTGTACTAAAAATGACATTACAAGGACTTGACATTGAAAAAAGAAATAATGTAAAAAAAAAACAAGAATTTGACAAAAAAAATATTTTAAATAAAGACAGTGCTTCGGCCTTATAATTACAAAAATATTCAAGAAGACTAAATGAAAAGAAGACATGGCTGCTTCCTTAAAATTAAAAAAATGTTTTAAGAAGAAAATTAAAAGAAGACATGGCTTAGGCCTGATATAAAAACTCGAGTCAAGAATAAAAAAGGAGATTAAGACATTTGAAAATAATTAAAGATACAAAATACAAAAGACATGGCTGTATGGGCTTTGTTCTCTTTGCCTGTTCGGAACGGAACGAACATCAGCAAAAATAAAAATTTGTAAGAAATTAAAAATAAATGCTCTGTAGTATGAAGTCATAAAAGTTATCACAAATGTAAATAAGATAAGACAGGTTATTATAATTACCATTCTTGAGTCTTTACTGCTAAGTGTTAGGTAGCAGATTACTGCATTAGCTAGTCAAGTTAGTTGACGGCAACAGATTTGTGATAAATCTTCAAGAGATCTACCTAAAAGGTAAATTAATATCTCATTCCTATCAACACTCATTTAGAGTGGATATGTGAAATGTTATTTATTAGTCGATTAAGTGAATAAGTACTAAATATTTAATTCTACTTGTCGCCACTATTATTTATATAAGTGAAACTGATAAGGACTGTTATTTCTAGAATAAATGCTTAACAAAAAATCTTGCCGGCTTGATCATAACTAAAGGTTATTAAAATATACTCCAATTATAAGTCATATTGATGTAATATGTTTTATTGTTTAAAGAAAGCTTATCTACTTGTCCACTTTAAGAACTTATTAAAATGTTTCAATCAAGGGTTTGTTATATGAATGTATATAATATATTACTTATAAACCTGTTTTGAAAAAATAAAAGTATAACTGCCATAGAAATGAGTCAGGATTTTCATTAATTGTCATTTCAAAAACAACATTTCTTAATTTCGTTTCTATATTTAAGTCTAGAAAAATTAAGAAATTGCATGTAGATTGCTTGGTCATTGGGTGTTTGACTTGCAATAGAAATATGCTTGGAAACAAAGTTTTATATTAATCTTAAGGGTATGGATGCAATATAATATGATCCTGCTTAATATAATCACTATGATGTACATATTCCTATGACGCATGCAATTTTGTATAGAATATTTTACAAAACACAATAAAGAGAGTAATTAACTCACACAGGTATCATGTTTGCAAATAAAGTTGTTATTGTCACTGGGGCTAGTTCTGGAATTGGAGAGGAAACGGCAGTTGAGTTTTCAAAACAAGCTGCCAGTGTTGTTATCACAGGGAGAAACAAGGAAAAACTAGAAAAAGTAGGTTTAAGGTGTCAAGATGTTTCTCCATATAAGAAGATGCCTTTAGTAATAATGGCCGATTTAAATAATGAACTTGATGTGGAGATGATAATTAATAAAACAATAAATTATTATAACCAGATTGATGTTCTGGTCAACAATGCTGGTGTTTTGGAAGCTGGTACTATTGAAAATACTTCACTAGAGCAATATGACAGAGTTATGAATACAAATGTTCGTAGTCAATATCATTTGACAATGCTGGCTGTTCCACATCTTATAAAAACTAAAGGGAACATTGTGAATGTTTCGAGCGTAACTGGAATGAGATCGTTTCCTAATTGTCTTGCCTACTGCATATCTAAAGCTGCATTGGATCAATTTACTAGATGCATTGCTTTGGAGCTAGCACCAAAAGGTGTAAGGATCAATGCTGTAAATCCAGGTGTAATAAGAACAGGCCTACATAAAAAAGGCGGTATGAGTGAAGAGGAATATGAGGCATTTTTGAATAAGTGTGCACAAACACATGCATTGGGTAGACCTGGTGAAGCAAATGAAGTTTCAGCAGTGATTGCTTTTCTGGCTGGTGAAGGAGCAGGCAACATTACCGGAGCCTCACTGCCTGTTGATGGTGGTCGTCATGCAATGTGTCCAAGATAATTTTAGCATTTGATTCATTCATTTGTTCATTAAATTAATACTCATTTAATAATTTTATACTCTAAAATACTTATTTTTGCAATATAATGTATTTTAACATGTGTGTTTCATTTCATTAACATTTAGTTTGTGGTCAGATGATTAAAAAGATTTGTATTTTTTATTCAGAGATTATTTGAGTTTACATCCACATATGGAGACTTTTTTGTGAGATAAATTAAGAGTAATTTTTTAAACCAGCTACAGATATACCATAGGTTTTCTAAAACTGTGAAAACCCATTTGAAAGCTTCAAAAAGGATATTGATATTTGTTGCAGATTAGTACTATTATTATTAGTACTGTACAATTAGTACTACTATTTAATTAAACATATAAATATAACAAATCATTATTCTCAAACAAACAAAATTTTAGAACATTGAAGTTTCATATAACCAATAGAGCAAATGATTCGTAATAAACTATTGGTCAGCAAGAGGTGGAGTGTAGTAGCTAATGTCCTGTTTTATTTATTCACAGGCGAAATACTTTATTTCTATTTTATGTTCTTTTAAACCCCGGATGCAAAAAGAGAGGTTTTACAAGTTTGAAGTCCGTGTCTGTGTGAGTGTGTATGTTGTGTATCTGTAGCTTTCAGTAGGATTTCTACTGAATTTTTTTGTAGGTTCGCTATTTTTCATATGAATGCCGGTCTTGTTGTAGTTTTAAACTATGCGGTGACTGGTGGCTATAAAGTGACAAAATTTTCTTAAATAGTACAACTAAAATTTTCAATGACATTGATAATGTCAATTGTCAATCATACATAACTGTTCTGAAACTTGATAAAATTATTTGTCATAGTTGCCATATTCTAAACCTTAAGAAAACTAAAGATTGTTTCTTTTTAAAACAGGATAATGTTTACCGGGAAAGTCGTTGTTATAACTGGAGCAAGTTCCGGAATCGGGGCCGAAACAGCCTTGGAATTTTCAAAACTAAATGCAAACCTGGTTCTAACAGGGAGAAATGAAGAAAATTTATCCAAAGTCAGTCTGAAATGTGAGGAAATATCCCCTAGTAAATTAAAACCTCTGAAAATTGTTGCTGATTTAACCAACGAAAAAGATGTAGAAGATATTATTAACAGCACACTAAAAAATTTCAAGAGGATAGACGTTCTAGTAAACAACGCTGGAGTATTAGCCACTGGTTCTATAGAAACAACATCATTAGATCAATATGATTTCATTATGAATACAAACGTACGCGCCCCATACCAACTAACTATGCTTGCTGTACCGTATTTGATTAAGAGTAAAGGGAATATTGTTAATGTATCGAGTGTTGCAGGATTGAGGTCTTTTCCAAATATAGTTGCATATTGCACTTCTAAAGCAGCACTAGATCAGTTCACAAGGTGCATTTGTCTTGAATTAGCGCCCAAAGGTGTGAGAGTCAATGCTGTTAATCCTGGTGTGATCGAAACAGGAATTCATTTAAAAGGAGCGATGACTGAAGAAGAGTATAAGGCCTATTTGGCAAAATGCAAAGACACTCACGCTTTAGGCAAGAGTGGTAATGTTAAAGAGGTATCCTCTGTTATAGCTTTTTTGGCTAGCGACGCTGCCAGTAATATCACTGGTGCTACATTACCTGTTGATGGAGGCCGACATGCTATGTGTCCTCGTTGATTTTTGATACAAAAATATTAATATCTTGTTATTGCAATCATATTTAATAATAAAAAAGTGATGTTTTATTGCTGGTTTTTATTTATGGCATATTTTCAATAAGTGATTTTAAATTATAAAACCTAAGTTTAACACTAACACCTGCTTGCTTATTCTAAACCTTACTTTCTTTCATTTAATTGTATAAATGATAATATTCTACTACGAAGTATTTCTCTTCAAATTATTATTATTTTTAATGTGTTTTTAAAAATTTGCATGCATACAGGTCTTATAAAATATCGTGCAAAAAGGTAATAAAAAAAAAACAAAATGTCATGGCTTTCATTTTTCATTTGATATTTGATGTAAAAGGTTTTGTTCGCAATTTTTTTTTTTGGGATTGCTTTGTTTTTTTTTTGTTGCTATCAGCTATATTAATTTTTCTTATAAAACAAGCACGAATAAAAATGATAGAAGGCAGTATTAATGTCATGTTGTTTAAATAATTCAATATCTAACGTAAGATGCATGTTCTGTCTTTCATTCAGGATATACGCTTTGGGGAAGAGTCCCATAAACAAAGCATAACGGTTGCATAGAACACAATCTCTTATAAAATGCGCTTCTTAATAGGCAATTTATATAAAAGGTTCCACGTTTATTCCGAGGCTAGATACTTTTTAAGCGTCTTTAAAGAGAAACATCCCGCCTTGCATTATTAAAAAAAAAATACCTGAAATCCAAGAGACTACCATGGTCATCTTCCCATAGGTAAATTCAAAAATCCCTTATTAAATAGTTAATGTATAGGCTCTTATCTCAGTTAAAGAAACAATATTCGGGCTCTCCCATTCCGAAACTTATCTAAAGTATATAATAATCTTAGCTATAAAACGAAGTACGCAACTTTAGTATGAAACATATGGAATAGTATGTACCCAAATAAAAATTATCTTAAAGTTTCACTATAAAACTTAAGGTGATAATTTTGAATGAATGGTATAAAGAAATATAAAAATGATGACCACAAAACTGTTATTTAAACTTGGATCTATTTCTTTGATATACATTAAGACGTAACCTTTTCCTATTCGACATCGTGCTAATACTGCTTGCTTTCTGTTTTACATATATTATAAACGTTATATATTTTGTCTATTTACATATGATTCAAGTTTCAACTATACTTTTTGACACATATGTCTTTGAAATGGTGGAATTACATTTTTAACTTATAACAGATGAGTAAAGCATATAAGCCTAACACTTTAAGAATTAAAATTCATATGAATACACTTTGGATTTCTTAAATAGTTTGTGAATTTTAATTATTTTTTGTCAAACAGGACGATGTTCACCGGAAAAGTTGTACTCATCACTGGAGCAAGTTCAGGAATCGGGGCTGAAACAGCATTGGAATTTTCCAAATTAAATGCTAGCTTGGTTCTGACTGGAAGGAATGAAAAAAATTTATCCAAAGTCTGTCTTGATTGCGAGAAAATCTCTCCAAATAAATTAAAACCTTTAGTAATCGTAGCTGATCTTACTAAGGAAAAAGATGTCGAAAATATAATAAACACCACAATAAAACATTTTAATAAAATTGACGTTTTAGTAAATAATGCTGGGGTACTGTCTTATGGTACTATAGAAACAACATCTTTAGATCAATATGATCTTATAATGAACACAAACGTTCGGGCTCCATATCATTTGACTATGCTTGCTGTACCATATTTGATTAAAAGCAAAGGCAATATTATAAATGTTTCAAGTTTGGCTGGATTGCGAGCTTTTCCAAGTACCCTGGCCTATTGTACTTCGAAGGCAGCATTAGATCAGTTTACACGATGCGTATGTCTTGAACTGGCGCCGAAAGGTGTGAGAGTCAATGCTGTTAATCCTGGTGTGATCGAAACAGGAATTCATTTAAAAGGAGCTATGACTGAAGAAGAGTATAAAGCTTATCTCATCAGATGTAAAGAAACTCATGCATTGGGAAGAACTGGCAATGTTAAAGAGGTATCGTCTGCTATAGTATTTTTGGCTAGCGACGCTGCCAGTAATATCACTGGTGCTACATTGCCTGTTGATGGAGGCCGACATGCTATGTGTCCGCGTTAATTTCATATATAAGCAGAAAATCTTTTAGCCAAGCTATTTTTGATATGTTTACATTTATAGTAATCAAGTTATGGCTAAAGTTTGTAACGCTGTTATTGTAATCATTTAATTTGAGTAATAAAAAAGAATTTCAATAACATCTGATTGTTTTAATGACAATTATTTTATCGAAATAAACTTAAATGCAACAGGTCTAGTTTGAGATATGTTTGTTTTTTTATAAAATAAATGTTATCATGTCTTATCAATCTTAATTGTTTTAGCTTTTCAATTGTAATTAATAATTGCATAATGCTTAAATATTACATTTTTAATTAAATACTAATTTTATTCATACAGTCTTGAAGGATAGACTGGAAGGATTATTATGATTAAGGTCGGTTTAATTATTTCAAATCGAACTTTTTGGTAGCAAAATAACAGTAGGTACTTACTGTGTTTTTATTGCATTTTCTCTTTATCAATTTAAATTTGAAAATTTAAAGAAAAAACTGAAGTATTTAACATATATGTAATCTTTATAATATCATTTTAAACAATTTACTGTAAGCAATTCATTTCATATCAAGGATTGGTGACTTTGTTTCCTATAATGGAAGAGTAAGCAGAAGAAGCAGAACAGCTTCCAATCTCAAAGACAATTTTAGCTGAACCCATTCCTGCTTCGACGATACGTGTCCCAGCACACACTTCAAGAGCAGCTGGTAATGTTGATAGGGATAAATTGATTCTGGCAATCTGAAAATGTGCATGCGATGTTATTAGAAATGTATAAGTAATAAAATAGTTTGAAATATTAATATAACATTTCAGCTAATATTGAAGGTAATGAGATCTAAGATTTTTGTCAAATATTAATTTAAATGAAACTAATATTTTCGAATTACAACGAAACGTGATCTCGTCTGCCCGTGATAACGGTTGCTGCAAAGTAACCGAAACGTCGAGAGTATGTAGCTTTTAAAACAAATAAAATAACGCGTAGGTACTAATCCGAAAAAAATGTTTCATTTAATATTGACGTTTAATCTAGTAACTTACTAAGAGTCCACTTTGAACAACAAATACTGCTCCTTTGAGCTCAGTTCTGACAGCCACACCGCCCAAACAAGCTCCTGCTGTCAAAATACCAGCGGAATTTTGAGTGCAACCTTGCATTTCTGCCAAAGCAGAAATTGTGTAGTCTGTCGCATTAGCAGACAGTTCTTTTAGTTGGTTAATCATATCTCTTATCTCCTTAATGCGTTCATCAGCACAAGCCTTTGATTTGGTTATGATGCCACTAAATAAGTCTTCGGCCTCTTGGCGATGGTTCTATAAAAAAAAGTCTCTGTTCTACAAATTGACCTACCTAAATAGTAAGAATTGCTGGTTGAAAATCAAAGGAGATGTCTGTAAAAACCATTACAGATTTTGGTTTCATTGTGGTTCATTTGTTTCTCCAGGATTTGCTAGTTGAAGACCTTTTACAATGATAATCTATAAGTCCCCATTCACATACACACACACACACACACACACACACACACACACACACACACACGCGCTACAAGTACTTGTAGACATATAGGAGAATTTCTAATGTATTGTTGGCAAAAACATTATTATTATTATTACTCACATCGATACATTCTCGTACTCCAGCTCCAGCCCCTGTGAATCTGTCTGTAACACTTTTAATAGAGGCTCTAATACGGCTCCTATATGTTTCAACGTTGTTAGATAATTGTTCACCGAACTGTGTTCCCATATCTTGAAGTCCGGTTGAAAATTTAGAAACTGCCTCAGAGGCCTGTTGGATTGAAGCCCTTAGATTCGTGACAAGCTCTTGAATAAGAGACCTGTAAAGAGGTACACGAAATACATATTTAATTCAGGTTTTCCTACTTTTCCTAATTAAATAACCAATTCTCAAGTTTTACTTCGTGTTAGCATAAAAGTCGACGTCACGGCGTTGTCGAATCAGTAAAGCTGTATCCGTTGGGCTTCCAAGACATAAGGAAACCTAAAACATGATTATCATTATTCATAAACAAAATTTTCAGCCAGAAAATGACAGTAATGAATTATAATTAAAAAGGGAAATCAACTCAAATTTTGATAAAAAAAAAAATTAATAATGCTGGGAGTATTAAATAAAACAACTTATAAACACCTCACTTTGGGGTTAACAATAGACTTACCGAAACAACGAAAGTTACGATCAAAATTAACTTCATTTTGGACAAGTAGGTACACGTTAACGATAGCCGTGTTCACTATGAGAACCTCGATAGAAAACTATGATTTTATAGAATAGTATTGCAAAACTCATTCTTTACTTTGTATCTTCAAAACAACTGGCATTATCTTATCTAATTTATGGGATTTTAGGTGTAAATAGTTAGTAAATACTACAGCGTGAAAGATTAACAATAAGTATTCTCATTTGAAAACAAACTAATTTAGGGTTTGCCATATCGTTGGTACAATATTTCATCTTTAGCTGTAAACTGTACATTGCAGTAGTATGAGTTTTGAAAATGGGCCTTTGTAAAAATGTAAATAACTTAATGATGAACCAAAATCCTTTAGCGATTGAAAGAATACATCAACCCTAGATTCAATGGCGCGAAATCGAACGGGCTCTTCTTGCTGAGGTGTTTTCATTAGTGAAAAAAACTTTATGATATTTAAAGAATATCATTACTTATGGTCAAGATAAAAAGACAAAATGGAAATGTAATTTAAATATCGCTTTCACATGTTTTTTTAACCTATTCAGTAAAGAGACAAAAGATTATAAATATTTTAAATTGTTATTGAATTTGCTTATTTATAAATAATAATTTCAATCAAAAAATCTTTTGTAAAATGTCCTAGTTTTCTAACGAGTAAATCCCTGATATTATATAAGTAGAAGTAATAACATCACTAGTCTTAATAATAATATATCTACATTGGCACTTAAAAGTAAAGTTTTATGAACAGAAAAATCAGGTTAACTGTCTATTAAGTACAATGAAGGACAAACATCTTAAAAATTTTATTTGTTTTCAGGTAAATGCTCTCAAAACCTACATATTAATAAATGTTGTAATTGTTTGTCAAAATTAGATAAAGAGTTAGACGTTATTATAATATCGTAATTAATTTCATCTTCAAACTTTCAAAATGGTTAATTATTTACCTATTTTATTTTATTTGTATTAAATATTATTAATTTTTATGATTAAACTCCTGTTTTTCATTTAAAGTTTGAAGTAATTTGTAGTCAGTTGACTGGAAGACAAAATACAAGTGTTCGTTAAAAGACTTAAATAAATAATAAGAGTAAAATAAAACAACATTAATTATGTGGTTCATTTAATAGTAGGGTAGACTGAGTACGGTTAAAACAAAAGACTGTTAAAACGAAGCGAAGTCGGGGACGAGAACGGGGGCTACCTAGTGATTTAATTAGAACTAACCAATAACCATCAAGTACGTTTTAGCATGACCTCGGACTTGGGGTGGAACGAAATGCCTGGCGAAGAATGGTTTCATATGTTTATAAAGTTATTAGATGATTTATTAAGGTATTTTTTATTATAGTTTGTTTTATTTGCATGAATTTCAACTGACCCTAGGCACTGTTTCAACGGATTCTGGTGTGCAGACGTTTAAACAAAATATCTTTTTTTAATTTGATTTTATGTACACATGAAATACAATGCAGTAATCTCAAATGACAGTGACCATTAAAAGATATACGGGTTTTTACGTAATATATAAATATGTATATGTATTTTCGGATACGGATTACAATAAAGAATAAAAGTTCCAACCGTACTCGGTCTCCCTTAAATACTCTTTTACGTATACAACAGGTGGTAGAGAATATCTGTAGTCTGGAGTCTGTAGAAGTACCGCCTCTCACAGGAGATCGGCGTGAAGCCTTTAATGGCTGCGTTTTGTCCGATGAGTGAGAGCTTTCTTCAAACACCGAGGTCGGCAACGCATCCGTAACAATATGTTCAAGGGCGTCGGTGATTACTGATTACTGACAATCAAGTAGACCATCTACTCGTTTGCCACCTTACTCATAAAAAAACATACTTGGTAGCTTATCGTATCTTTATTTATTTATATTTTCTATTACTCAGACAAATCACATGAAAATAGGCGACAGTTTTATTACGTTACTTCGTTTTAACAGCTACAAATGAATAATTGCAGATAGCGTGATAATTTACATTTAAAACAAAAAGAACTCACATTTAAATAACAAATAATAATTAATAATAGGTGTCGTCTATTATCTTCAGTTAAAGTCGTGATCTGTCAGTTATAGTAAGGTCGTATCCAAATAATATACAAGAGTTATGTAATCTTGTTAATTCGCGCCTGCACTATTTATAAAGCAATAACATAGATACTACACGAACTATTATATTAACATCAGGCTCCTATTATTTTTAGAGAATATTGTTTTAAGAAAAATTAGGCATATTGTATAAGGTATTATAAATTGTATATTTCAATATGGTTATTTCAATATTTACAGTTGATTTAGAGTTTTTTAGAGTCTTGGTAATTTTTTTAATCATTGCAAAGTATGGAAGGAAAGTTTTTATATACACATCTACAATAGTCTCTTAATTTATACCACAACAATACATGTACACTCAGAAGTAAAAAAAAAGAACGCAAACGCTGTTTAAATAATAAGAACGTGTCTGATTTTTTGTTACGTAATAAAAAGAAGAAGTATAGTATAATAGTACAGTAATTTACGAATGGAAATGAAAGAACTATTAAGATATTTCAAGACACGAATTGTACCTAAAAACAAAGTATATTGAAAGTATACCTACATAAGATTTACGACAAATCATTTCTCTCTGTTTTAAAACACCGTACTCGCTTTCAAGTCACGCATAAAACTGTAATTTTAAAATAACAATTGAGTAACATACGTCATAAAAATTAATTTTATTGTTTGTTTTTGCAATATGCCTTTTATTTTACTGTCCACATTTATACTTCACAATGTTATGACTTATGTAAGTGTGTTACAAAGTGGTTTTCTTTTACACTATGATCTATTTAAAGATACGTATGACAAAACAAATCTCAAAAAAGTTTTTAATATTAGGATAATCCTGCTAATATTATAATTGCGAAAGTTTGTGAATGTGTGTGTATGTTTGTTACTTCTTCACGCTCAAACGGCTGAACCGATTTTGATAAAATTTTGTATACAGGAAGCTGACGTCCAGGAATAGCACATAGGTTACTTTACTTCCCGAAAATCCGCGGGTAATGACGAGGGGCGCAGCTAGTATATCATAAAGTAATTGTATTTTTTACGTTTTGACATGATCTAAGTAAAGTCAGGGTTTATACACACGTTCTAAGGACACACAGTCCGTTCCGCTAAGCCGTCCCTTTATTGGAGCATGACAACTATTGGCTCGAAACAGTTATAGTTTTCAGAATAATTATAATTAAATCAATAATCATGTTTCTCCATAACATGGTGTTATAACTTTTAAACTTTGATGTACCACAATGAGCGTTGGATAAATGTTTGGCCCTTGAATTATATTATAACGTTACATTGTATGTGAATTTAAAAGCATTTTCTTTCTAAACAGCTACTCTTACCTTTATCTGATTTAAACATATTTGTTTATATCCATTATCCAGAACCTAGTTCCTAGTAACATTTTTATGATTATCATAAAGTTTTTGTGTTACGTATAACCGAAAAGTTTTTTTTTTACATAGTAATTGAGTAGTTACTTATTCGCATTCACAAAATTACAGATAAAAAATATAGTATCAGTATTTTATGATTTGAATCTTTTGTGGTTCGACCTTGATTTCGTGATCGGATAAGAATCATGTTTTCGATTTTAAAATCAAAAATAAATCAGTGCCTATGTATTGAAATAAGGTGATGTTTTGTTTTTAGTGCGTCTTATATTTTTGTATATCTTATATTATAAAATGTTCCTTTAATAAAATTCGTTCGAAAACAATAACTCAATTGTGTAATAGCAATAGAATAGAAAATTAATTATCTACAATAATTTTATCGCCGTTATGTAATCTTTGCTACTAAGACAATAGCAGTTGTTTGTTCTTAATTGAAATTTAAATTAAAGTAACATATTTTTTAAAGGTTCCAAAACAAATATATTTTAAATCATATACCTACAATCAATTAACGTTTGCTACCTTTTCTTAGGTATTTTTTTATTTTACGGTAATTTTGATCTGACCCATATAAAGAAATTGATTTGTTCACCTAATAATCTTATAAACTAAAACTATGTGTGCATTAATTAAATTGTACTCATTTGTTTGTGTGTGTGCATATGTGTTATCTTAAATAGACAAATGAATAAATCGGTGCCCTTATTCCTTAGTGTCTAAAATTATAATGTACTTATTATTTTAAACCTATTTAATAGAAAGCTTATACAAGTAAGTTTAATTTTATAAATGGACATGTTCGGAAACATAGATTATTAATCTCTTTTCGTATTAAGAATTAGGATTAGATTTTATAACAAGTTTCTAAACGTAGAACAACAACGCCATAATAAAAAACACTTAAACAATATCAATTCCGTTTAGCAATTTAGCAATAAGTCGGCTATTCTGTACATCCTTTGTCAACGATAAAAAGGGGTTGGGAGGTCATTTGGCATCATTATCATGTCACATGACTTCCAAGACTGAAGGATGATTGTTGTTTGACTCTTACGTAATGTTCCAGCCTTGCATCGAAGTTCATACATGTTAGCTCTTATTAACATTTGACGTTAAAAAATATAATTTAACCTGAATGAAATATTATATGTAGTAATATTTTTGTATTGATGACTTTATATTCACTTCCTTATGTTCTAAGGGAAAGTGTTCAATTAACAATATAATGCGGAATTACGATAAATTATGTATTTTATTACAGCCAATGATTATCCTTAAAAGTTATCTCACATTGTTTTTGTTTATTACAAAATCTTATACGGAATTGATATGTAAAGTAAATTACTCAATTTGTCTTTTTAAATTTGCTTCATATGAGAGTTCCTTTTATTATTAAATTTCCGGATGTATTCAGAATCTTTGATGCGATTTACACAAATATCCAACAAAAATCAATAGATAAAATGATTTATGTATATTAATACTTATTTAAAAAAACGATACCAAGGAATTACGTAATCACATTACGCAGTCGACATTTATAGGCAGAGTTCAATTGTTTTCGATTAAAATTCTCAAAGGCAACCGAAATTATTATGAACATAATAAAATTCTGACAACAAAAGAGCAATGTAAACGAGAATCGTAATTAGACAATCGAGGCAATCCACTATCGACCTAGGCTCCATTGAACACATTGTTTGATAATGTTCAATTAAAAAATAAAACATTTAAATCACGTGGGCCTATTTAGGGTTCGGTACGCTCATTATAAGTGTTGCCTGTTCCTTGATAATCTGCGCCATAAAAACGGTGTTTCTCCTTCAATACACTACTTTACATTTGTGTGAAAAATTGTTAATTCTTCGTATGTAGTGTGACGATAGAAACTTAGAATAAGCATAGCGTATTTCTATTATATGGAAGTAATAATTTAGTATAATTAAATAATAATCGTTAAATATTAACAACATTGATAATAATGTCAATAATTAATTGACTTTAATTAAAGAGAGAAAATTGATTTGGGTTTGTTAAAGTAGATTCCAATTTGATCTCCATTTAAAGAGACTTAGAGGTGCTTCTTTTTAGAAACGTGAAAAAAGACGGAATTAATTATATAAAAAAAAATAATAGGAATTAAATGAGTTAAGTTATAATATATGTATAAAATAATCTTTCTAAATTCTAAGTCTGTTTTGCTCTAAACTTAGGTTGTTTAAAATAAATACCATTTGATTTATTTATAGTCTTTGCCAATATCCTTTTTCACTTATATTAAGCATACATTTTACTGTTGGTATCACGTGTTAAGTAAACAGCTTGTCAAATTATTTATTATTCTAATTCTCGAACATTCTTTGACGAGCGGAATAAAAAACATAGTTCATTAACCACTATTGAAGATTTTCTGTACACATTCATGACGTTTTATGTAAACCGGAATATTAATCTGTGGTTCATTACATTTTAAGATAGCGTCTATTTGAACTGTAAATGTCAAAAGGTCATTGAGCTAATCTTGAGTTGTTATATAGTCTATTTACGTTGGCTCATTATCAATTGTGAATACGGGGGTTAGAACAGGATAGATCTATTTATACTTATACATAATGTCGTCGTCATCAGTCTATCAGAGCCCACTGCTGAACAAAGGCCTCTATCTCACATGGAGAAGGTATGAACATTAATCACTACGCTTGTTCAAGACGGGTTGGTGATTTAAAACTTATAATCGTAAAATTATAAGTCCAGGTTTCCTCAAGATGTTTTTCTTTACCGTATGTCAGTGGTGTCTAAATACTTTTAGAAAGTACATATGATTCGGAAAAATCACATTGGTACTTGCCAGGATCGAATTCACTTGCGAGAAAATTGACAGTACTATTACTGTACTTTAAATTTTAAATATTATGAATATCAAATGTTTTTATTATCATGAAATAGCTTTAAATATTTGCATGTTGTACGCCATGAATTGACAATGAAACGAAATCGCGTGCAGAAACTAGTTCTTTATAAAGAAATGAAAAGAATTTTTCTCAAACATATTACTCTAAGGGGATTCTATTGATTAATGGTTTAAAGAAAATAGAAATCAGGTTGTGATGTTAGACTAGTGAAATTAATTGCAATGATAAACTATTTTATATTTATAATGATGATGAATAGAAAAGCAATTATTTATATATACAATATACTTTCGAATTAACATGAATTGTGATATAAAAAATAAATATAACATCAATTAATATAAAGAGTAAAATCTTAATCTCGTTAAAACTTTACTTTTTGAGATAAAATAAGAAGGCTTCCACAATATTTTTATGTCTTCTGTAATTATTATTGAGATAAAAATAATATAAATAAAAATAGGTATATGAATTAGCACAAAGAGTAAGACTTGCAATGTTCTTTCTAGGAAGTTGTTACTTATTTTTGCAACCTATCGCTATATCTTAAACTTACGAGTGTATCGACATAAATAGTTTATTGTTTTTTATTGCTCGAAATGAGCGTGATCTTGGTGATTTTTCTGTCTCTTTCCAACACGCAACCTATAATAATTTTAACAAAGTATAATTGCTATTTAAAATGTAAGTTTTTGTGTTTATTTATAAACAATGACTACGATAAGTAATTTTGGATATCATAGATTTCAAACAAATATAAAGGTCCTGGCAAAATTTTTGTTAAAACATCTCAAGAAACTGTTAAAGAAACATATTTTTGAAGTGTATTGATATATAATGTATGCAAGTTATATGTATGAACCGGTTGTTTGCAGACAGATAAGATTCATTAATTCTGAGTATTGAGACTATTGACATTCACGCAACGATTGCGTACAAGTTACTCGTTAAGGTATAACCAGCTAGCAATTATAATGAAAATTTCACGATATTTTTGCATATTTTTCTCTAGGCCTTAGAAGAAAATGTATGCAATATTTCGTAATCTGTTCTCAAAATGTCATTGCGAAGATATAACTTGATATGCGTTTAACGAGTTGGTTTCCAAATACCGGTCATAAGGCCCGCAAAAAGCGGCAAAATTTCGTAAGAAAGATGCATTTGCAATACGACGCGAATACACAAATATTTCATTCTTTTATAACCAAACAAGATGAATGAAATTAACTGGGAATTATGTTATGAATGAAGAATTTTGTCTGAATTTCTGTATTCATTCAATGATATACCTATTGAATTTTACCATACGCCTTGGAACTGACAGTAAATCCATGACTTTCTCTAGAAAGTAAATGCTTGCACAGCTGTGTTCTAAAACACCAACGTGAATCAATTAGTTACCTTACTGCAATTTATATTGTACATTCAAATTGCAATCTGGTGCATTATGGCTATAGTCAAAAAGCCATAAACGATTCAAATGGCTTCGCCAGCATTTACTGCTAACGTAGTGAGTTCAAAGAGTTAAATACATCAACTGTGTTTATAGTCTTAGAGCCTATTCCTGGATCTTAAAATAAAAGCATAATATGTATGGTTTTAACTAATTTTTTAATCTATTTAACATTAATTAATTCTCCTTAGAACGTGTACGAGTTCAATGCTACTCAGTGGTATTTAACATATGATACAGATGCATATATAATCATATATTCCTTACCGTTTCTATGTCAAGGTCGGTAGAAGCTTACTTGGTGAGCTTAGATATATTTCTTGACATATCATCATAATATTACAACAAATATTAAACTGGAACAAGGTTGCGCTATATGTATAGAAAACACTTCTATATAAATGTAGATCTGCTAATTAATATTAAATTTTAACATTTTTATATGAGATTTTGGATTATAACTATAATATTAGTTTCTTATCCTACAAAAAATCAAATAATAAATATTTATTAATTCGTTAAATATTATTCAAAGCTAAAATATGTATATGGCGAATATAATATTTTAATAAAATAAATAATTCAATAAGTCACGTCAAAGGATGCATGTTTATTTAAATTATATGAAGAAAAGGTTACATATGTACACATTGTAAGATTTACTGTTACATTATTAAATTTCACAACACTTATAGGACCAGCCATCACGAGAGCATTTTTCGAATAAGAATTCTTGAGGTCAAACTTTTCGTAACATTTTACGGTTTACAAATTGTAAGACAAGTTAACAATCATTTAAATTATACTTCGGATATTGCGTTTGCTTTCTTCATTGATGGTTTAAAAACTTCAGTGACAATTTAAATATGTGTATAGATTTTAATTTTCGTCTTTTTACCTCGTGTTACCGTGTATAATATAAATCAATATTATTTTAACGAATCTATTGATTTTGTTTACAGTTCTAGGTTTCTTTAGTATGTTTAATTGTTTTTAATATTACCTCACAGTATTTACACTTCATATTCAAATTGTGAAAGTGAGTGTTTGTTTGTCAGTAATTCTTTTTCATTCCAGAACTTACGGCGAAATTGTGTTTTATGTTTTAGTATTTGGTGAACTTATATTGACATATATCCTTAGTGTTTAAAATTTTAATTTAAATTCAAGTTGTAAAATACTATGCTCATGACCGTCTCCGACACGGCCATCCTGCGCTCACGCGTTCCACGTGTGATGATTATTCTGTGACATAGAAAACAACAAAGTACATACCGTTCGGTCACTCCTGACCCAAAGCTTTCCCTCATACTAGGGCTTGAAGATAAATGAAAATAAACCTTCTATGACAATTTAATTTTACATCATGTAAACAAACTAAATATAACAATTACTAAAAATGCTAGAGCCACCAAGTGCCAATTTCATAACCAATCATCTTTACACAATTCAACCAATTATCTTTACGCAATCATCTTTACACATTTCAAATCATATCATAGTGCACATTGTAAACAAAGCATGAATCATATTCGTGGCCTGTGGCTTTCACAAAAGCCCTCCCGACAAAAACCACATGTTTGTCACATTACGTTCTCACAAACGCCGAGCCCTCCTGGCTCTATGGTCTCTACAAGACCCGACCTCCGCCAGAGCTACCCGCGCACCGCGTATCCACGGACTGCCAAGGCAGATACCGACTTCTAACGGACTACGGCTACGAAATAACTACTGGTACGGTCCGACCAGCCGAACTATGATTCATTACCATCACTCAGCTCAACCTCTTCTAATTCAATGGTACTTGGCTCTCAGGCATTCGTCTTAATCTGTCATGGGCATACTTATAGGTACGTTTAGAATTTATCGCTTTCAATGTATAGCGATCTCCGTCTAATACCTCAACCACTTTAAATGGTCCCTTATACTTAGGATCAAGTTTCACTTGATTACGCTCTTCATTTTGTAACAACACAAAATCTCCAATAGAAAATTTATCCAGCGTTGCCTTAGTTTTATCAAACCGTTTCTTATCATATTCAGCTGATTTTTCTATTAATACAGCTGCGTTTTCCCTAACTTGTTCAATATCTATGGTTTCATCATTATCATTAGCCATTAAACCAAGAGGACGCGCGACTTTACCGATAAGTAATTCTAGAGGACTCGCCTTTGTTACGCGATTAACAGTACAGTTCAGAGCGAGCTGTACATCTCCTAGCGCATCCTGCCATGACCTATTTTCGCTTGTCTCGACAGCGGTGAGCATAGATTTTAACGTGCTCATTGTACGCTCAACCTGTCCATTAGCTCGTGATGTCCCGGTAGCTATTAAATGGAGCTTAATGTTTTTACTATTACAAAATTCCCTAAACTCATGACTCGCAAAACAACGACCTTGATCAGCGATAATACGTACTGGCGCTCCAAACAACGATACACTTTTATCACGGCTCGAATACTACTGGCGGTATCAATATGCATTGTATGATGTAAAATAACAAACTTAGTGAACGCATCAATTAGAACAAACACATACTCCTTATTATCGCGTTTCCCGCTGAGCTTACCAGTCGCATCAATGTGAACCGTATGCCAGGGCACCGTGACTTTAGGAATCGGGTGTAACTCTGTTGGGTAGCGAGGATCAAAAAATAACTAATACCGGTTCCGTTGTTAAAATCGTAATCACCTGTTGTCGTATCTCCTCATGATTCGTTTTCCAAATAAATGGGCATTTACCTGAAGTTAATCTGTGTAAGGGTGCCATTAATCGAGAAAAGTTACGTATGAACTGCCTGAAATATGAAGCAAGTCCAATAAATTGTCTAAGTTGTGTTACCGACTCGGGTGGAGGTAAAGCGCTAAGTGCCTCAATTTTCCTTTTGTTTGGTCGAATTTTACCCGCCTCTACTTCGAAACCTAGGAACTGTACGCACTTTTTTTCAAAAATGAACACTTTTTGAGGTTAAGTGAGAAGCCAGCTTTAGTTAAAATCTCCAAAACAATATTAAGCCTCTCTAAATCCTCTTCGTCCGTCTCGGCTAATATTAAAATATCATCAACGTAAATCACAACGTAGGTATATGCCAGCTCACCTAAGGCAATCATCAAAGAACGTTGAAATACCGAAATGGCGTTTCGAAGGCCAAATGGCATAGCCAAAAACTCGTATTCTCCGTCAGGGGTTACAAATGCTGTTCGCTCGATTGACCCCTCACTAACAGATATTAAATGGAAGCCGCTCGCGCAGTCCAATTTAGTAAAATAATTAACCCCATTAAGACGCGAAATTTGTTCCGAAATTATCGGTAAGGGGTACCTATCTGGAACTGTATTTTTATTTAGTTCGCGATAATCAATACACATACGTTTCGAACCGTCAGACTTCTCAACTAACAATGCAGGACTCGCGAAAGGTGAATTACTCGGTCGTATAATTTTGGCATCTAATAATTCTTTGACTCGCTCACGCATTATTTTTCGTTCCTCTGGTGAGCAGCGATAAGGCCTCCTTTGTACAGTTTTACTTGGATCAATCAAACGAATTTCAAGCTCATACGTGTTAACGCGAGTAGTCGGAAAACCGTAGTAGTAAAATATTTCGAAAAATTTTCTAATATATTGACTAGTGATTTTCTATGTTCAGCTGATACGTCAGTATCTACTATCTCAAAATTGTTTATTTTATCGGGACTAATTGTAGTACACACGTTAATTAAATTACATTTTGTCATTGTGAATTCGTTCGCGCTTATGTTAAGGACAAACCCTGAAGATAAAATCTCGCGTCCTATCATAATATCACTACGTAAATAAACGTCCGGCAACACATGGAATAAGATTTCGATTGGATACTCATTAATTTCTACATAACACAAAATTTGTTCAGTACTAGTAACATTTTTGTTACCTATTCCTACTAGTGAGACTACATTACTAAAATGTCTACCATACAATTTTTTCGCAATACTCTCTTTAACTAAGGAGCACTCGGCTCCTGAATCAAAATGAAATTTAAACGTCTCACCGTTATGTCTCAGCGCACCTGATGGGGGCTCAACCGTACATAGGTCGACTCGACGCTCAGCTCTAGGTACGGCCGTTGATGAGGGTGGTGGCAACAGGGGCGACGCTACCACAGCGCGAAGCGATGTGGCCAGGCTGTCCACACTTGAAACAGATGATATACTATGAATATTCTCCTGATAAGTTATTCAAATTAAAAAAGGCCTAATACTTAGTACTTTTATTTAATATAATCTGTCTCTGCATTCCAACGTTAGTAATTTCTTTTGCCATTCAATATTTCATTTAAAAATTTCTGTTTTATTATATTTCTGTAAAATTATTTTCATCTCGTATACTTTCTATTTGTGTTAGCATTCAGCAAACGTGTGCCAGTTAGCACGAATTTTAGAGAAACTCGGTAAATTGTGTGTCTTTTAAAGCGTGAATGTTACTAAGCAATTATATAATAATATCCTTATTGTAGAAAATAAAAATTACAAATACATATCTATTTTTATACCAGGATTTCATATTAAAAATAATTGAATTTATATTGTACTCGTGACCTAACGAATGTACAATTAACATTTCAACTAACATACTTTGATCAACCCTTTATAAAGTAAGTAAAGGGTAGTTCATTTACTGAAAAGATCTTATTAGTTTGTGGTAATAATTTAAAAATTTTCGAGGCCTAGTTTTAATAATTTTAAACCCATTTCAGAGCGACAATAGTGAAAAAAATGAAGTACAGTATAAATTTTTTCTCAGACAAATCAGAGTAATAAGGAATTTATTTAATTATTTTTAGAATCTTGTATCTTTAATTTATAAATAAATTACTTCCAGGATAAATATGAATCATATAATGTTACATATTTCAAAAATATGACAATGGCAAATGTATGGTATTACTATGGAAACACATAGTTGTATTGAAAATTGAATCAGTTAATCAATAATTTAATTTAATTTAGACGAAAAAGACAAAGCAGGACGAATCGTCGTCTGCAATAAAGTATCATTCCAATGACGCTTTTTGTTGAAGATTGGTAGACTGATGTGTTGTGGTCATTGTACCTCCGAACATGGAATTCAAGAGGTCTTAACAATTTGATGGTATTTCGCGTCGGCTCCCACAAAGGGTAGTAAAAAGTTGTAGAGTCAGTTGTACGCAGACATAAAGCATGACAAAGAGTATAATATTTCAATCAGAGGAGGCAAACCGTCTCCAACTTAATATTATATTGAAATTTTATATAAAACCTTTTTATTTAAAACATTTTTTAACAATATCATACAGATAACTCGACTAACTCGTTTTGGCGCGGCTCTGAAAATTTGCTTATCGATAAATTACTGTGTTGCCAGCTAAAAATATATTTTATAGGATTTTTAATATAAAATTTATACATGGTAATAAATTACTTTTTATAAAGGAATTGTATTCGCATATTTTAATATAAATTTTAGTATGGTAAATATTAGAATTTAAGTTCAGTGTTGTTCAACTTCATTACGTAGGAATTAATAGTTGCATTTGTTTTAAAATATTAATAAACGTGGTAATGCATTGCTTTACATTTTGCTACGGTTATTAACTTTTCAGTTTGATAATATATTATGCTCTTGGTACATTTTCAGTATTTTTTATGAAGGTCGAGCGATACATTTTCATAAAGAAATCCATGCAATATGTTACAAAACAGTCGTTTTAATGTCAATCAATTATTGATAAAAAAAACGTAATAATTAATGCTTCATAATTTTCACTTATTATTAGTATTATTCAGTGTAAAAGGAACTATTAATCTTAATATTAAATCAATAACTTATCAATAAACGCGTCTAGTGAGAATTAAATCTGTGAAGAGTGTAATGACCCCCTTCGGTCAGAAGAGATTTAATCGTAACACCATAAACGGTGTCTGGCGCACCTGCGTGATGAGCGGTTTTCCACGAGATATATAATGAGAACGGTCTTGCGATTCCTGAAGATGTTTTATAGACCACACAGGCCAGTTTGGGTCGTGGTTTGTTTGCTATCAGATATTAACAACGGGTTATAATTAAAAATTTATATGCGATGTTATTAAAGAGTAGCTATTTTCGTAAATTAAAAACCAAAGATATTGTAGTATTAAAATAAAACTACGCGAGTTTATTTTTGTTAAAAACTATACCATCGCGTCTGCCCATTATCACGGTTGCTGTAAAGTAGCCGACACATCGGGAGTATGTACTTTTTTAACAAAAATAAAATAGCTTAGTACATCCGAAAAATATTAGTTTCATTTAAATGAGTAGTCGCCAAAATCTTACATCTCATTGTTGTAGTATTACTTGGAATCAAAGTTTTTCTCATAATAATACAGATTGGTTATGTATTGATTTTGGTTATGGATAACATATATATTTAACATAGGATATTAGTATGCGTCGTATTTAACTAGACATTTTTATGATTAATTAGTAATTTACTTAATAAGGAAGAACTTAACTTTGCCATTGGAAAACAGCCGTCCCCTATAGACATAGGTCGCAGTTAGCCTATTTACAGTAAAATCTTAGCATAAACAGATTATATTCATTTTGAGACGTCAATATACCTGTTTTTATTTAGTGAACGTGATATTGATTTCCAATATTTTATTATAATTCTGGAATAGCACAAATTCGCGATAATTTCTATCAAATCATGGGGAAAAAACAGAGTATCAGGTGATTCGTCTTCAAATAATATGGGATTTATCAAAGACTTGGAATTTTAATATTTTCTTAGAAAAAACTTATAATAGAATTAAATTTTATATATTAATTTCATCTGACTGCTTACTAACAATTCAGGGAGCAACGACTTGTTAGATAGATTATATTATGAAGAGAAACCGATTTGAATAAATGATCTTATACTCAGATTGGTAAGGGTGACCACAAACACATCAAGTTAAGGAATCCTAAAATGAAAAAAATATAATACACACTGACCTAAAGAACAAAATTATTTATAAAATAATTCAACATTCGATGTAATATCATAATGAAAAAATTGCCAACAATTACATAAACCTGTATTTCTAGGTAAGTATAGATAAATGTTTGTTCACATGCCTTGTAAGCAAGGTCAAAAAAGAAATAAAGATTTGCATCTATTGATTTCAGTAAATACAAATATTTTTATGTTATTTTTATATAAAAGTATGTACTGTTAATAATAGTTTTAACTCTACGCTGTAGCCCAAGCGGGGTTTACGTGTGAAGATTAAAACAAAGGTGAATTTACTTAATCCTATTGGGCAACAAGAGATTTGTTGGGAGTTAGTCTAATTCTAATAGTAATAATTTTGCATTTCTCTCTTTTTTTTGTTAATTCGAAATAATAATTGCCTTGCATCTTAAAGTACATATTAGATAACACAGACAATCACTTTGTATACTTCTAAATGCATAAATTTGTGTTAAAATTACTATATAAATTACAATTCGCATTTATTCTACGGAAATATTACTATTTCTTCTATTTTATCAATATGGTTATTTGATAGACCCGTTTTTGTTTCTCAATTCTGACTTTGTTTTGAATTTAAAATTTTCTTTCCGTCACATTTTACAAAAAAGAAAACTTTTTGGCTTCACTAAAAATTTAAAGTTTTAGTTAGTATTTCATGAGTAATACCTATTTAAGGTGTGACATCTCACAGTGTTATATAGGTAAAAGTCATTGTTATAGTTGAAAAAGTAATAATCTTTATGTTTGCACTTACAAATAATAGTATAGAGTTTTGTAAAAGATAAAGAAAAATAAACATATTATCGTATAACATATTGAGTGATCCGCAAATAAAGGTAAAACATACATAAGTATGTGTAAAATATTTTTGTAACTACACGTGTACAAAACATGATACGTTTTTTTAAGTAAAATATTTTGTATGGAAAACTGAAGTTAGTATATTTTTATTATCTTCATTTTTATATTATATATACTTATATTCTAAATATCCAAAATACAGTCCACAATAATTGATACGTTCATAATTAATTCACTATTAATTGACGTTAAAACTCTTCGTAAAAAGAGAAAGCAAAATTTAATGTTATCGTTAGTAGATCATTCTTGTTTTTGTCATTCAGGCATTTGTTTTAATAACACGGATATCATCGAGGTCTGCGAAGCAATACATTTGCACGTTTTAATTATATGTGTCTTCAGACAATCGGCTTAAGGCGTATGACGTCAAGTAACTATCAGAAGTCTTTTCTGTGTATGGTGCTGACCGAAGTGGAATTCTCATTCCACTACGGAACACTTTATGGTCATAAATCTTTTAGTCTATTCGGGAAATTGCATGATGAATCCCAAGGTCTGTTCGTTATAATACTCCTGTCAGTGATAAAGAGACAAATAATAAATTTAATATGACATCTTGAAATAATAAGCTTCCTTGTAGGACACATAATTAACCAACAGTATCTTCCTCGCCTTTGTTTAAATGCTCTTTAGTTACCGAAGTCATTAAGCACACAAATATTAAATAAAGATTTATTATCTTCGTTTCGTTTTAAAATGTTAACCCAATATTCAAAATATCTTTTATCCGCAAATCGTTATCAGATATATATCGAGTGTGAACAGTCGAAAGATCCGATCATCTAACAATTTTATCTTTGTACATACGAGTTTATTTAGAATCTATTTTTCACAAACTGATTTAGAACTCTATTTCTGTCTAAGAAAAGATAATTCACTTATAAAAATTCAGTCATTGGCAAGTTATTATTTCTCCATTGTACGTCATAAATACTCGTACACGACCAGGGTTTAAAGTCAGTAAATGAAAGAATTAGGTTATGACATTATTCCACGTACGTCTAATGGACTAGCTTGAATACTTTAATCGTATCCTTGTCGAGTGTGCACAAAGACTTTGCAGTTTGCACTTCTTGTATAAATTGTTTAAAATCATTGAATTCTATTAACAATACGTCGTTTGTTACGTTTCCGTAAACACTAATAACGAGAGTATAAAGCAACGGTTATAGGTAAGGTTAAGGATATATAAATAAAAATAACGGAATCGTGTGAAGTTTTTAAGGCCATAATCTAAAGTTTGCGTCGGCAACCTTTAAGCAAAATAATTTTACCACAGTTTCCTTGTTTTAATAATATATTTATCAATCGCTAAGGATTTCATCTACAAATAGTTCAAAATATCTTAGCTGTTAGATGTACATTTATAACATATTCAAAGTTAGTATACCGGAGTGGTTCTTCACGTTAACATGCTGTGTATTCTTAGGAGGAATACGTAACGAATTAAAAAGCAGGCGCATGCGTCTTCTCAATAAATGAATATGTAAGTGTTGACACAAGCTCGCTCGAAAGTTCGTCTACATGCTGCAGCGTCAGGGCGAGCAGGTCCCTTGACCTTGGAACCTGCGGAGTGGATTGCGGATTTGTTATTTTTTCCATTTTTCCGCAACTCTTTGATATCACATATAATACACACTTACATGTCTACTTCTTGGACTATTTACTGTTACATATAATTAAGGGCCGCTGATAATATTACATAAACAATGCTTATCTATTCTAAGTGCTGTTTACGTTCACAATATATATTATTTGATGCAACCAAAATAAATGTAATAATATTCTAGGTCAGACTGATTAGAAGGTTTACGTTTGCCAATATCGATTTCAATGTTAAGATGATAATGGATCTCGGGCATTGAACGCTGTATTATCCTTCGTAGGGCAATGGGTGGCGTGATATGGAAGCCAGGTCTCCGTCAAGTGCGTGCGAGGTCGGGAGTCCGGGAGTGGTGGTAGCTATTCGCATGCCGCATTCAGTGTACAATCGCGCGTCACAAGTGTTGCGCGCACGCATCGCCTCTGTACCGTAGAGCTTGCGCATAGCTCGTTCAACGCCTTATCGATACATCTTCCGCGTCTACTGTTTATCACACCATATAGAGATGACACTCTGCAACGGGATTCTACATTTATGTTGTTTAAAAGTGTGTACTAATTAATATAATGCGTGAATAGCGCAATCGGCGACAACAGTCGCACTGATAGACAGATCGGCACCGTCTTTAATAGACACGACCCATGTCCGTCAGTCCGGTATTGGTGTCCAAGGAGATAACGTGATGTGACAAAGATACGTATTAAAGTGGCAGTGGAATAGTTTTGTGAAAGTGTGCAGCGAGCGTGAGTGAGCAGACGGTTGCCGGCGCGGCTGCCGCGGGCGCCCCGTCACAATGTTGAATTGCACAGATCTTGAATGCATTCTGCATCACCATCATTACTATGCACATCTACACCACATCCATCACCTGCAAAATGCGCAGGACTCAGGTATGATATATATAAAGGACGCTTGAAATTGTGAAAAACAGATTTTGCTACAGTCATTCGTGAAGTACAATGGTGATGACTTATAACAAACAATGACAATGTTTGTTTAAAGACGAACAGTAAAGCTATTGATAACAATAAGAGTAGATATTTTCTTACATATGATGCTTTTAGGATGGAATCTGGATTTCATTGTAATCAAGTGTATCTTGTTTTATACCTATATATGCTACAATTTATATATATGTCGTACTGATGCTTGTATGTATCTTAGAACCCCGACAATTTAATGTGTTTTGGTATTGCATGTCGTAAATATTAGCGGCAGGTGTTGGAGTCGAGAACACGTTAGATGCGAGCGTATTAAATCATTGGTTATCTCTATCCAACTCCAATGTTATTTTTATTATAGACCGGGTTTATAACGAAGGTTGTAACAGTACAACTAATGACCATTCTAAAATATAAGTAAAATATTAAAGAAAAGTCTTACAAAAGACATTTATATTGATTCAAATGAAATACATACAATAATTTCTTTTAGACATTCCAATTATATTTCGCAATCGACGATTTTGTTGGTAATTGCAACTTTTTATTTGGTTACGATGCCGCCAAATTGAATCCTGCCGTTCGTTTAAACAAAATTTGAAACACTTGAATAAACAATGTTTACATATTGGTAAATAACCTTGAGTTTGTACACATTTTTACCTTTTATTATGCTAATATGTTACGAATAAATGCAAGAATCAATATAATTTAATCACTTATTATACGTCGTAAAGATAGCTGTGTTTTGTTAATTCCATAATTCCTTTTATTAATATAATTAGTTATTTAAATCTTTATAATGAGTTAACTAATTACCTGTTACATTATCTAATTAACGTTACTAATTTCTCATCAATACAATGTTTGTGTAATTTTCTCTTACTAAGCAGGATGTTTTTTAATTAACATTAAATAATTCTTGTAGAATTTCTACTACAATTGTCAGGTCACCTTTTCTTTAATTATCTTTAGAGATTAAACATATATCTTAAATAATTCTGCATAATTGTGTCAATTATATTATAACAAAAGCTGTTTGCAGTGCGATTTAATAGATGTATATAGAGTGAGGCGACACAGTTCAAAGTGCATTGTTTTTAACTACATATCGCTAATGTAAGTTAATTATGGCTGAAATAAATTAATAGTATTACATTAAAACAAAAGATATTAAAGAAAAATATATTTATTGTTTTAAAACAAGAACTAATATTTATTAACGAGTTTAAAACGAGTTTTTTATTCGCTATTATTTTATTAGTCTCCAACTTATTGGCGGAAAACAAAAATTAGAATTACAAAGTTCTTGAATTTTCTATAGAACATGATTCTTAAATGTATGCAAGTACGCGCGATGCAAAGTTTCACCTATGCTTGGTAATACATATAATACGTAGTGTCATAAAAAGAGGCCTTTCAGTCTTGACATATACAAAATTATGTGTAAGAGGTTAAAAGGAAATCATAATATTCCATTATTACAAGTATCTTATTGTTTATAGGTGATTAAACCTTCGTCACTGTTTCACAGATCATAAATTTTCTTTATATCCCATTTTATTTACATATTTCGTATATTTAAATTGTATTTATGACCCCAAAGTATCAGGTATCAGTTACATATTGCATACAAATATATGGACCTTGACATATTGCTATTATTTAATCCATTAATATGGTTAATATTTAAAATATTAGAATTGAAATTACAAGATATTGTCATAAAAAATATTCAGTTTCTTCTGGAATTAATTCTACAATATTACATACTATAATGAATTGTATAAAATCATCGTTTATATATAAGAGAAGAAATTAAAGACGCTATTATTATTTTTTACTATTAGCATATCATTATATTAAAAATGAAAGCGCTCTTGTCTGTAAATTTATTTCATACAATAGATAAGAATGCGTCCTCAGAAACGAATGACCTCAATGAAACTGATAAGACGTGGACAATGTTGAATTATATATATTTGTTTATGTATATATAATTCCGAACCAATGTTTTTATAAGACCGCCCAATGTTTTATGACAGAGAAAAAACGAGTCTCGATGCAATCCAGTTCCGACCTACGTACAACATTTACTTCGCAGATATTAATTTAAAAATAATGCATTCGTTTTGCATATAATTTGGTTATAAGTTGCAGGAATAAGTGAAATTTTATAAATACCTTATGATAATAGAGACATACATACATAGTCAAAAATAAATTAATATTAAATGTTAGCTCTACCCGTGGCTTTGTCGCTTCAACGTTGTTTTCGTAAAGTCTGAGTGAAAGGACAAAAAATTCGATTCCAAACCCTCACTTTATCCAGTGAAAATCTCATTTGAATTTTTCCAGAATTGAGAATAACTTCTCAAGATAAATTGCATGACATATAAACAAAGCTATAAATAATAAAAACATTGTTCGTCTCGATAACACTCATAGCTTTATCAAGGCGTCATGACAATAGTTTAAAAATCACAATCGGATATCTTAATTTTATTTATTCGTATCTACATTTGAGATACAAGAGATATAAGGCGATAATAATTTCAGTTACCGAGATGTCTTTGCATTGCGTAACAATGAGACGGCTGCAATGTTTAAAATTAAAAAGAATCACTAGACCGTACACAAATATATTTTTGGTGACGTTGTTACTAAAATAACTAATAGAATATACACATATATATACATAAACGTCATTATTCTTACGTCTCAAAGATTTATTTGTTTTCTTTTTAAAATCTAGTTATTGTTTTTCTAGAAACTTCTTATCTGTTAATGTTAAATGTTTCCATTATAAGTACAATTAATTTTAATCATTCATAATTTATTCACTTAACTATTAATGCATTTTTATTTTATATAACTTTTATATAAAGTCCATTTACATTAAATATATCAGTATATTTGTTATTTAAAAATACATAATGTTTTATGTCCGCGAATTTGACTTTTATTATTACGTTTTACGAGTGAACACTCGTGTTGCTATATACCGGTCCAAATGCGAAAAATCATGCCGACGCGTAAAAGAATGCTAAAGAAGGACAAACTAACACACTTTCACATTTATCACGTATTAGTTAGGCTTTAGTATCACTTGACTAGATGCCTTTACCTTTGTAAGCCGGTTTAACATAAATAGTATGAACTAGTTAATCCATAATAATGTACCAGACAGCAGTTTAAACTCTAAATTTGTCTTTAAATTATACAATTTTTTTTAATTATCTTAGTGCATTTTACAAAATTATCATAATTATACTTTAGCTGTGTAATTAGTATTACGTTACTTTCACCTAGCATTTTAGATAGAGGAATATTATACCATTCTTTACAGAAATGTGATTTATATTTCGCGTAATTAAAATTTTAATCATTCGCTAAATACTGTTTTAAATTAGTATCAAGTAGTTGTTCTAGAATTAAACTTTTTTACGTATAAATGACAATATTTTTTGTATTTATGTCTTTATTTTATATATTTGCAATGTACTTTATTTAGAAGATACCTTTTCACATACCTACGATAAAACCTTAACTTTTTTTCGTATATTACAAAGCGAATGTCAAATATTATTTGTATTAGTAGACGTTCTACATTGAAATGAAGACTAATTTAACAAAAAAATTGTAATGTTAATGTAAATGGCAAGATAATAGAAAATCCTAATTGGTGCTAACGTATTTTTAAATGGTCTTCCGTATTGGAATAGTTTAAATGATAATTCTCGTTTAACATTTATTGTCCTATTACAGAACGTAAGTACATATTGAGTAACAATCTGCGACGGTTATTATATATTCTTGAACATATATATACATTGTCATTGATATATTATTATTTTTAGTTTTAAAAGAACTCCATCTTTCTTGTTTATTGGCATATGAAATTGTCTAAACGCATGAACAGCCTAACAAATTATTAAATTAAAATTTTTATTTGTGCTATCTGGGACTATGTATGATTTTGATAAAAAATACCTCTTACTTTATAGTTTTTTCACAAATTCTTCTCATTATCTTTAGATATTAACTTTCAGGCTGGTAAAAACAATTAATGAATAAAATACAAATGAAAATGATTCTTTTGTATGTACATTAATGTCAGCGTATAAGTATAAAACATGTATGCGAAAGATGTTTAATTTCAGATAATGGCTGTATGGTAACAGTTTTGTTATTCAAATTATAGTTGTCACATGAATCGTATGATACGTATGTACTGACGTTAAAACATCAATCATAATATATCACGCTTGTGAGATAAAATATTTTTAGAAGTATTAGCTATTATTGTATACAGCAACACATTATATAATTTCATGAAAATAATTTATACACAAAAGTCAGTGGTGGCCTAGTGGTTAAAGGCCCGTCTCTCGTGTACGAGGGCGCGGGTTCGATCCTGGCAAGTACCAATGTGATTTTTCCGAGTCATATGTACTTTCTAAGAGTATTAAGACACCACTGACAGCCAGTGAAGAAAAATATCGTTAGGAAACCTGGACTTATAATTTCACAATTATAAGTTTGAAATCACCAACCCGTCTTGGTGATTAATGCTCAAACCTTCTCCAAGTGAGAAAGAGGCCTTTGCTCAGCAGTGTACTCTGATAGGCCGATAACGATTTAGACACTATATTTATATCAATCAGAAAAGCTAAAACAGCTATTCCTTCTTTATTATTTTGAATGCTAATATACATATTTTGTATTGTTTATTATAGTAGAAGTAATCGTTCCTTAAAATGGGGTTTATTTAATTGTTGTTCTTACTCGTTTAGTAATTGTTATCGCCTTATTGTATGTCACTCGCTTCCTTGACAGAAAATATATATGAGTTTATTACTTATGCTTTAAATTGTGTCGTGTCTTACGTCAAAAGTATGTTAATTAATATTCTTCTTAATGAAGATAAATATTAACTATTCATTTACTGCAAATTTTGATAAAATTCAAAAAGTATATGCAAAATCTATTAAAATCTATTACATTATTAATCTACAAGTTTAAATAAACAACCTGAACAAATTACAACTTCATATGTTTTTATTGAAGTATGATTAAAAGGAAAATTGAGACTCTTTTTATATTAGGCGATTTCAAACTGAACTGTCATATGCTAAAGGGTAAAAGTATGGAGTACTGTTTGCAGTATAAGGAAAATTTTACCTTTAATACATGTTTGCATCGCTTACTAAATAATGCAAGTTCAGACATTTGGACGTTTATAAATAGTGAGCAATACAAATAGAAAAGTTACGGACAAGTAGTTAGATGACATCAAACTACTTACTAGTAAAAAGAGTTTAATAACAAAATCTCTCCTGTTCTACAGTCATTAAAAAAATACTTTTGTTGAATGTAGAATAAACAGATTTTTTAATAGTTGTCATATATTATATATATATTAGTACAAATAAAAATATGTATTACATGTATTGAGTAATAAGTTTGTGTGTCTTATCTACGTGCCATAAAGTATTTGACATTGAAAATCGTTTAAATTATAACGACACGGTTCATTAAATCTTCATAGAATTGTAAAGATTTATGTACCTTTTGTTGCACTGTAGTAAATAAGTTATGTTATTGGAAAAATGTTATATGCCATAAAGATGTTAATTATAAGCAAAAATTATATTTGGCCTTGAATTGTTCTATATGTTCTTTGTATACTAAATGTATTGGTGAAACATTTTGAATATGAATTCCTATATAATTAAAAATATGAATAGAAAAAATTTACATATATCTTTATATGAAAAATATGATCTAGTTTGATCTGTTTTATATGTTGATTATATCAAATAACATTTAATGTTTTCGAGTGACTTCATTAAAGTTTTTCTTTCAACTTTATGTCAAACACATTAATTTAGATTTTGTTCATTTATATGGCAAGTATTACTTTTAAATAAAAAAAGTTACTTGAATCTGAACATAGTTAACATTTGCTTGGTACCTACCTGAAAAATGGTCAAAACAAACACAATTTTTTTAACATTTATGTAAATAGAGTAACTATATTATAAGAAAATAACTAAATATAATTTTGAGTGAACAAACAAAAATGGAGTCGGCAATCTGGTTATCAAATATTTTATTTAATATAAAGAGGTCTATTATTTGAAAATAGGAAAAAAAAACAAAGAGTTGTTTTATATATAGGTATTCTTTGTTAATTTATGATGTTCTTTTATATTGAAGACCTGTCATAATATTTAAAAAAGTTACTGAGTTATCAGCTAATAAATATTCACTACAAGAGCATATAAAATTATCTATACAGTTAATACGTAACGGTTGAATGGACATAATTATAGACTAAATAAGCCACAATCACCTGCTAAAATAATTTAGTATTCCTTTGTATAATAACATATACTTGTCAAAGTGAGCTGTGATAGATGGCCTTTTTTGCTAGCACCAAAAGCAATCTCAATGATGAATCGTTTTTTATTACGTATTTTTATACTTTCGTTGTTAGTGAGTAGTGGCTAGTAGGTATCGTGGATGGGGAATAAAAAATGCTACACGAGGAAGTCCTCTGAATTGGATGTAACTAGTGATTCAATTGTAACAGCGTCAAATTTCATTATGGTTCACGTTCTTGACCCTGTACGGAGATCAAATGATTGTGGGCGGAGTCTTGGCAGATTCGCTTTTAATTGATAATTATCTTTATTTTTACTATCTCATACAGTTTAGTGTATAAAATTTAACTTCGCAGAAATATCGGTGCTCGATTTTCTTTTTGTGAAATCGATTTTGTATGGAATACATATTGAAGATTTTAGAAGAAGGATGTTAATTTTAAAGATAAACTTGTTTGCTAATTTTGAAACATAATATACCGTAAGCTATTTGTACCTGTTTTGTACAAAGTCGTGTCACCAGACAAGTGTTAGTTTTACGGTATTCTAACAACTATAACTTAATATAGTCGTTTAGGCCAGTAAGAAGCTTTGAGGCGTTAGATCATACCGAACTTTTATGTGTGAAAATAATATACAAAATAAATCCTTATTTCTCAATTAAAAGAAAACAAGGGAGGAAATCTGGAATTAAAATATGGGTGCATAATAAAATTTTGTATATTTAAATTTGTACCTTATATACATAATTTATAAGACACTTTATAAACTACTCAATTGTGAACAGCGTCATAGGTTGTCTAGAATAATAAGAAAATTAAAGAAATTGTTTGGCATGTTGATTATGTATATTATTTCTTATATTATCATTAACTAAAATTATATTCTCCACTATAAAATCAACCTTAGACATTTAAAAATTCAATTAAAAGAAAAAGATATGTAATAAGCTTTTAATTTTGAATATTGTTACTTTATTTTAAGGGACGTAAATCATAAACATTAAATAAAATTATTGCTTTACAATATAAAAAAAAATGTAAATAAATAATTAAATTAAATTACTTTTCGTATGACCGTATCAAATGCGTGATAAGAAAACAATTAGGATACGTAGAGATTTTATAAATTAAACTTGAACAACTTACACTTGTTTGTTCTGAGGCCGGTCTAATGTGATACCATACATTTTTATGTGGGTCATGGGAACACGTGATCTTATTGACTTTAAAATAAGACATTAATTGCCTGTTAATTTTGACAGCCTTGACGGTTCACTGTACCCGGCGTTATTTATGGTTACAGTTTCAATTGTTTTCTAGTGAACGTGCTCTACACCAGGGTCTCATGTAATGCTTATTTGTGATTGAAAAAAATAATGAGATATTTATTATTATCTAATATTTATTACACAGCATAGATTACAAATATGTATGTTAATATTGGGATGCAATTTATCATACTTGTCACGTATCGAAATAGTTTATATAGATTTTCTTTATAGCTTTGAATTAATAAATCTTTCTTCTTGATTTTTTTTAAATATACCTTTAGACTTCCAGTCTCTGATGACCGCTTCGGCAAAAGCGGCCACCGCCTCCCATGCCTCCTCGCTGCCGACCATAGCCGAGATTATAGCCGGCAACGAGAGGTCCCTCCCTATGACCGTAGTCAAAGCAGCGCGAAGGCTGTCCCACGCTGGGCATGACTCGCGAGTATGCTGCGCCGAGTCCTCCACGCCACCCCCGCAGTGATGGCAGGCGGGGCTTTCTTCCCTGCCCACCACCCGCCACAGATACCTGCCGAAACATCCGTGTCCCGACAGCAACTGTGACAGGCGGTAGGTCAGTGGGCCAAACGTGCGACCCACCCACTCGCAAAGAACAGGCCTGACAGCGGTGGCCAGTTCATAACTGGCCGTCGGAGAAGCCAGTCGCTCACCCCATCTACGTAGAACGTTGGCCGCCGCATCCCTTCTCCATTCGGCGACCGACCCGGACGCAACTCCTCCGTCATGGCTGCGAGCCTCCGCGCGCCGGTGATAGACAGCCGACAACGCATCGGCCTCCAGGTACCACGGTGGCGTGCTGGCCAGCACGCAGGCCCCCTCAAAAGACACTGTACGGTACGCCCGCGCCACCCGTCGCGCCAAGATACGCTGCGGACGGCGGAGGTAGGCTGTCGTTCGCGGGCCGAGAGACCGGGCCCATACAGGCGCACCGTACAGTGCCATCGATCTAACGACCCCAGTGTAGAGTCTACGACATGCCACACTGGGACCACCGACGTTCGGAAGCAGGCGCCCCAACGCGCCAGCCGCCGCGACCAACTTGGGCTCCAGTCGCCGGAAATGCTCGCCGAACGTCCATCGACTGTCGAGGACCAGCCCTAGGTACTTCAGCCAGGGCTGAACTGAAACAGAGATAAAAGTTCCTCCGACCACAATACACGCTCCCCTCGGCGGTCCCCTCCGAGGACCGTGGAAGGAAATGGCCTCGCACTTGTCAAGAGCCACCTCCAATCCCAGGGTACGAATCCGTCGCACGACTTGAGCCACACCCGCTGTTGCGACGATTGACGCCTCTCGATAAGATGAACCGTAAGCCGTGACCAGGGTGTCGTCTGCGTAACAAGTCACGCAGACACCGGGAACATTAGCTCCCCGTAACACCCAGTCGTAGCCGATGTTCCACAAGAGGGGGCCTAGGACAGACCCCTGTGGAACACCGCATGACATCGCCTTATAGACCCAACGGCCCCCCTGCGTGGGGTATACTATTTTGCGGCCCACAAAATAGTCCGCCACTACGACCTGCAGGTACTCGGGCACCCCGTGCCACCTCAGGCCTGCAAGTATTGTCTCCCAGGGAAGTGTGTTGAAGGCGTTGGAGATGTCTAGCGATACCGCTAGCAACACCCCACCCTGAGACACAGCCTCCTCAGCGAGCGACCTGACACGCAGGATTGCGTCGACCGTCGACCGGCCCTCTCTGAAGCCGAACTGGGTCTCGTGCAGACTTCTGCTCATCGACTGGACGAGACGAGCCGCGAGCACTCGCTCAAAAGACTTCCAGTCTGAGAGTTTGTCTAATAGGACAAGCTTGAATTTGTCTACTAGTAATTAAATTTTATTCGACATTCATTATTCTGAATGTAATTTATATTCAATATCTAATATAAATATTATATGCAACGCGTGTACAGATAATTTTGTATTTACTTTAATATAAACGCCGACTATTCAAATGCCTTTATATTAGTAAACTTGTTCAAGTATAAGAAAAATATCCGAACAGAAAAGTATGTTTTTTCATATATATGATTAATTTTTCATATAAGCTATATAAGATTGATTTCCAACAGTGTTACACACGTGACAAATATTATATAACGAAAAAGAATTCACATAATCATTTCTAATATCGTCCCTCGTAATTCATAATAGTTTTTTTCGGCATGTCGTAATTCTAAGCTCTGGTTTTCAAATGCATGTTGTATAAGGTTAAAGTGATGAAACTAGTTTGATTACCCATTTTAATATGCCGTCGATAAATATGTGTGAAACTCTCGCAAAATTATATGCGTGATAGAAACCGGTAGAATATATATTTGATATAAGTATCATGAATAATGTATGGCTTTTGACTTACCGTCTTCGTTAAGGAATAAATTGAATGCCATTTATTTTTTAAGTCTATAAAAGGTAAAGAGCTAATTAGGTGTACTGAATTATTTGGTAGTGGCAATACTGTCTGTAATGAAAATATTAGACAATTATATTATTGCACCTTTATTCTTTAAGTTGTTGAGTATAAACTATGCCTTGATTGAAACAATGCTATTGTATTTACCTTATTTATATTTTGTTTTTTAGTCTGACCGTTTGATTAGTTTGTGGTTACCGTCTTCACGGGAAGATGAGATGAAAGTGTCACACTTAAAGTGCATAGCGCAATGAAACGGCAAACGGAATAAAAAGTCGGCAATATTTTTCTATATAAATAAGTGTTTCTCGTTAAAATCTTAAGACAAGATTTTTAATTATTTAATTATTTTTTCAATTTAATACTTCCATAGTGTACCCAATCAAAAAATCTGTAGAAAAACCTTTACATTTTTTAAATATTACACAGTTTAAAGTGCGCAAAAATAAAAAAAAGTCAAAATGAATAAAGGTTTTGTCATATCAAATATAAAAATATTTTGTTTTGAGTGAAATCATTGCTTTTTTAATATTCTGGTTGGCATTAATATATAGTGAGACAACCTCGTTTTTAAACAGAATTCACAAACCACTTTAGTATAATTTTCTTAAACAAAATACATTATGATACAAAGTTTTATTTATAACAACATTACTTTAAGTTTATGTACATTTTCTATATGATGAAAAATATTTTCTGTGTACATATATTTTTTAAATTTAAAGAAAGTCTAACTTGATCTAGTCTTCATGATATCAATTTTCTTCAGAAAATATAAAATTTAACTTAAAGTAATAAATAATTTATAATTTAAATCTTACTTTTAGTGTACAAACGAAGTAACAAATGTACGAGTGTTTGAGTATAATCTGACCTTATTATGAAAGCTTAACCACAATCTCTCTTGAGTTTTTATATGTGACAAAAGCTTTCTGTTAAATAATATAGAGTATTACATTGCTGTTATTACTGTATATTTTTTTATTACATCCATTCACCAAGTTGACCTCCAGAAGCCGGTTCGATGCGATTCTATTTTAATACCAAGAAACTCTGAAAATCTAATGCATATTGAATTGGTCTATTTAGATCGATATAGGTTTTTTATAGTTTGACGTTTTAAGATAATAAAAATATCTGAATGACGACCTTTTTATGGCAATATCACGGGACTGTGAAGTATAAATACAAGTGTTTGGGTTACAAAATCTATACAATGTCAAATACATAAAAAATAAATATATATGTGTATAAGTATGTATATGTTTCAATGACAACGTCTTATTTTTTGCCATAGTTTAATTAATAATTTATAATATATGAATTAAGTATATACCTAGCATGTACATCTGTTGTACTTTTGGAGATTTTAAACAGGATTCTTAGTGGCCGATTTTAATTCTTGTACAATTTGGTTAATTGACATGGGCACTTTATACATGCACATTTTCTGATTGATTCACAGCTATGAAACGAAATTGATTTTAAAACAAGTTTGTATTTTTAATTTTTTTTTTATAAACTATTGTAAGCCAGACAATATGGTTGGTTTATTTCAGTAAAAGCTAATTATTTTATTATGAAATTCATAATGAAATTATTAATTTTTTGTCCACTTTAATCATAATTACAGTAAGTTTATTTTGTATCGTTCTAATTGTTTATTTACGTAATTAATCGAGAGTTGAGTTACGTGAGTCATGGAATAAAGATACACGCGAAGAGTTTTTACTTATTTAAATAAAATTATTATCATTCTATTCAAGTTCCTTTGATCAATTGAATTATAGTGTATTCACCAATATTAAGAAATATATATTTTTTGTCATAACTAAATGTATAGATTAAATATTTCGTATACAATTAGATTCTTTATGCTGTTTCTAAAATCACGTGCTTGTTAAACGCCAAGGAAGTCTCAATAAGGTTGGTTTTTGGCATGATTGCTCTGAAATATTCTAATAGCCATGGAATTATTGAAATACTAGCTTTCCGTCCGCAGCTTCGTCCGCGTGGAGTTCGCTTAGATCGCGTTTCCAAGAGAACCTTTCAAAAGTCTGGGATAAACCTATCCTGTTTTTTCTCAAGGTCAACTTTATGACTGTACTAAATATCATTGAAATCAGTTCAGTGGCTTAGGCGTGAAAGCGTAACAGACAGACAGACAGACAGAGCGAAAGAAGAAGAAGATGCGAAAGTTGCATTTATATGTAACTAGCTTTCCGCCCGCAGCTTCGCCGCGTGGAGTTCGGTTATATCGCGTTTCCAAGAGAACCTTTCAAAAGTCTGGGATAAAAACTATCCTATGTTCTTTCTCAAGGTCAACTCTATCTCTGTACCGAATTTCATTAAAATCAGTTCAGTGGTTTAGGCGTGAAAGCGTAGCAGACAGACAGACAGACAGACAGACAGACAGAGTTACTTTCGCATTTATAATATTAATATAGTAGGGATATCAGTAGGGATTGGGTCTAGTTTCTAAACATACTCAAAAATTATGAAGTGAAAATAGAAACCAAAGAAAAAGAAAAATAAAACAAAATGTATTTTTTAAATATGCATTATATAGAATACTTTTATTCACTGATTATTTTATTTTTAGGCAAATGCAGGTAGGGTTTAAAACAAGTTATTTGCAGGATGACACCTCTACACACAATTTCTGTCAATGCACATATAATAATTTCGAGTTTGCTTGCTATAAAAATTGGTTTTGTTTCAGTAAAGGCAACTATTATATGTAGCTGTATTGGGTACTCTGTTTAAACTAAAAATCGCATTATTAAAAGAATCAAAAAGTTTTATACCAGCATACAACTCCAAATTACCTTCGCAGATTTGAAAAATCTGTTTTGTATACACTTTTAGAAAATTGTATAATGTATCAAATGAAAATGTTCATAATAATGAAACATATTATTTCGATATATTCGTTCCCAATATTTTTAAAATTATATTTTTATAAAATAATTTAAGAATTTTATGACATCATCAAGTACTTTTATTGATTTAAGATTTCTTCTTCTTCTACCTGGCAATTTCCCAGCTTTAGCCAGGGTTTGCCTTACATCATACATGGTTTTTTTTAATAGTTTTGGCTCATTGTTTTTACGACCGGCTGCCTGCCTGACATCAACCCTCTTTGGGAATGTATTAATCAGTGATGTTTAAATACTCTTTAGAAAGTATATATGACTCGAAAAACAAATTGGTACTTGCCTGGGCTAGGATCGAACCCGCGCCCTCGTGCATGAGAGGCGGACCTCTTAACCACTGGGCCACCACTGACTTCTTTATTTTATTTATTTAAGATTTAAGCACGCATATTTTTGTGACATATGAATTCGAGTGAGCTTTGAACCATTTTCTAAGGATACTGTTACACATGCTTTAAATAAGCATGCTCAATACAAGCACGCCTGGGAGCCGTTTACATTTGCGGGCAATAAGCATGCTTGTTTAAAGTATAATCCTCAAATCTTAAAGCAAATGTTCCAAATATACATGGTTTTTTATAGCGTGCTTTTCTCGCTCTCTGTCAATTCAAACAGCTATCCGTATGGAGATGAATAAGATCATCATTTTGCTAGCAATGCAATGCATCCAGAAGTTTATATCAGGTCGCTAAAACTCGAAAAGACAGGGAATGATTAAGGGCCGTAATTGAATATTTAGAAGACAGGACTAGGGAACTAGTGCTAGAATGTTTACAGAAATACGAGGAGAAGATGTTTTAAGTTTTGCAGCCGTATCTGTTGCAAATGACTGATCGGAACTAGCAAGTTTAATAAGGAAACGTGTTTAGATGTGCTTAAAGTATGCCCCCTTGCACACGCGCCGCAAGTAGCATGCTTAAAAATGCAAATCAGCATGCTTTTTTTAAGCAACATTTGGACATACATACTAGTAAAATGCAAGTGCTCAATTAAAGCATGCTTTCGTGCTTGAAATAAGCATGTGTAACAGTGGCCTTAACATGTATTTTTAATAAAGATTTTTAATAAAGTTTCCCTCGTTTAGAGATTTTATTGATACCGCGAAACTTAATATCTACATTCATGTATAAAATTATAATCATAATTATTCACAACTATTTAAGTATTCACTTCATAATTCTTAATTTACTCAAAATTGTTTTATATGGTCGACTTTTTACTGTAATAATAATAATGAAAAATTCCCAATAAAACAGTACCTAATTAATCACACTGATGACGAGTATTTAGTATTTGTTATATATATTAAGGTAAAGTATGTAATAGATCATTTGTTTTATAATAATGTTAGTTGTTAATAAACCAATGGTCTAAGAACCTTGACTCGGTACAACAGAGAGCGATAAAAGTAAGCGGTGTTCTAAATAAATAGAATTAATGTGTGCTTGGTATTGAGACCTGTTTTTTTTTAATATGTACAATGAATACAATAAAAAATAAGCATCTATTACTTTAAGATTAATATGATGTAGAGTGATTTATGAGAGTTTGGAGCTATCTTTGATAGACGTAGCTAAATTATATGAAACAAATTGATCTAAAATTATTAAAGAGGCTAAGTGCTCATTTATCTTAGCAATAATAATGGGTTTAAATTTAACCTATACTATAAATTAATTTTATATTATAAATATGTATGATACTATAGTATCTTTTTACAAATCTTAAATATATGTATAACGTTTGCCATAAAAGTTTTCATGCTAATTTTATTAATATGTAAATTATATTAAAAAAAGAATATAATAAATTTTTGTCATTTATCATTCTTATAACACGTGATTTTATACACGTGAATAAAAATAAATAAGATGATATATACATAAGTTATTTTACAAGAAAGATATTTTACATTCATAATAATAAAGCTTGAAAATACTGCCTTAAAATTTATGGATCCAGTTATAAAGGTATTCCAATTAAAACTTGCATATAATTGAAATCTAATACAAGTATTTGGCTCACAATTGCTTTAATATTTGTTTGAAGGTATATGGAGCCATAAATTTATATTAAATAATGGAAATGTTGCTCTTTCTATTTTATTAAAAAGTATATTATATTTTTATTTATTTTATTTATTATTAAAAGACCTAATCAACAAAAGAAACTATCAATAAGAAGAATTAATCAAGAATAATCTATGGTAATTTTTATATTTTGAAAGAAAAAACTCTTTTATGCTTTAATTCCCTTTAATCAACTAGCTTAGTTAAATTTTAACTTCATTTTATAAATCGAAATTTAATGGAAGTAGCTTTCAATTTGTCCTACAAAATAACAAATTTATATGTCATATATACACAAAGAAATATAATACTATGAATTGAAATTGCATTTTGATGGCAATACCAAATTTGTATGAAAGTTTCTCTAAACAACTATTGAAAAACAAATGTGTTCAGAAACCTTCAACAATAAGGTTCGTAATGTAGTCTTTTATCATATGTACGATGTAATAAATATTTGTTACATGTATAAAGTCTGAATACTTCAAATATCTGACGCCATAATTTTGTTATTTGAAGTACTCATATAGGATTTTTAATCAGTATAGAGACTATACCCAGTAAACTCTCTGGTCGACCGTCTGCCAATGCAATAGAGACAAATTGAAGCTCTGGAGTCTTTTGGCTAAAGCTGTGGAGTCATAAGCCATACGATACAGAACAAAAGCAATCTTACTTGCTTTTATTTTTGCAATGTATTCAACCTTTATAGCAAAAATCGCACACCATATATCTAACTTGACTTCGGAATCTGTATGGGAGAGGTTTGTTTTAGTAAGAAAGAGGTAATGAGAACTTTGAGAATCTTGACGTGAGCCAAACTAGTGGTCCAGGTGTTGTTGCTGCCATAGAGAACTAAAGTATATCCACTTGAGTTGTCTCCTGTTCTGACGTTTGTATCGCCTATCTTAAATCTCTAGAACATCTTGGTAGTTTGCCAATGCGTTAGCCTTAACAAAGGAAGTCATCGAGACTACGCTAATTATCATCTGATTTCATTTCACTAATTAATTTGTTAAGTTATGGAAAGTATATGCGACCGACATCTCATAGCAAACGAAGACAAGAAGTCGGTCATCTAAGACCTGGGACTTCGAACCTTATTTTTGGGTGGTTTATTAAATTCTAGCTGACGACTCATAATATGCCAATACCACGTTACTCATTAATTTATCTTTCAGACTTTCAGACTTCCTGCCACACAACTCTACATCTCAACATTTGTATCTTTGCAATTTTTGGACGTGTTTTGGCTTATAACTGAATGATTAAATAAATATTCCTTTACTTGGGCACTTTGTCAAATGAATTACGTTAATACAAAACTCTTACCAATTAGTTTCTATAATACAATTGAATATCAACACGCACGATGGCGTTATTAATTGCTGTTTTTATATTGTTACTATTATAAAAGTATCACAATGTATGAATCACAATAACAATTTTGTAAAACATCTGATGTTCGTAAAATCATTGGCTTGACAATTTTAACACGCTTTTATAGGAAGATCTTATAATAGTTAATATCTAGGATTAAAAATGTTTTAGTTTCCACAATAACGAATGCATACACGTTATGTAAGCTGTTCATTTGTAAAAAGTTTTAATAGCATGGAGTTTTATTTCCCAGTAATGTTGCCGCCAGTTGTTTCCTTTGATATAATGTTTATAGAGTACTCGTGGGAAGTAAGTAGCAGACAAAGACGGTCACAAACACCCATAATATTATAATCATTAGCGCATACGTTCTCCACATAGCGTAGGTTTTATTCATAATAAATAACTCGCGAACCGCAGATCGTTAGTTTTCGAACTATTATATAATGAAATTCCACTACCGTTTGGAAAGGTTTGAATCATTTTTATAATGCCAAAATAAGTCGTGCCAGCGAATAGCGAAGTTTTTTTTAACAAAAAACATAAACATTAAACAGACGATGACGTCATCGGCTAAAGAAGACGAAGTGACTTCCGATCAGCCGCAGACGAGTTTTGTAATACCTTAACATACATACATCTAACAATCACAACTCGTTTGAATATTATTCTCTCAGTTATCATCCTTCTTAATATTAATGTTATCAATTGTAATTAAAATAATTGATTTTTTTAATGGCTTAGACAATAAATGAGATTGCAAAAAAAAGACTAAATGTCAGATATGTTTCGTAATTTAAATATAATTTAAATATTAGCTGCGAAATAAATGCAAATTTAAGAAATTCGAACAACTGTATTTTATATAAAATATCATAATTTAAACATTTTTACATAAATGTTCGGAACCATCACCTTTGTGTATCTTGAATAAAAACAAGACGAGCATTAAATAAAGTGATGTCTGGTTTTGTTTTTTTGTTTTAATTATGTAAAACAAAGCAGATGCTATTTCGGATAATGCCGAAGTCCAGTGGTTACGTCAGGGCGATCACAATACCTGTGAAAGTATATTAGAAAGTGCAAGTCCAAGTCGTGGGTCAGCACGTACACGTTATGTCAGGGTTTACGTAACAATAATTTTTGTGGGTAATCAGAGCGTTATGGCTATCATAGACAAGGTCATCGTAAAAAATCCACAAAAAAAGCATTGTGACAACCCTACAAATCTGACACAAATACATTCTTATATGTTTTAATTTTTAATACACATAACAGTTACTCATTATATATATTAGGTTTTTTAATAATTCCAGGAACTTTCTTACTTTAAGACCGAATTTAATTATAAAAAGCAATTTCATGTCTAGAAGTTTATATGTATTGAGTATTCACGTATATATTATTAAATGTCAACTTGTTGATTATTAAACTGCTATACATCAATTGGACGGACTATTTCTATAGAATAAAACGTCGATAACAATATATTAAGAATCACGAATAATGAAGTATTATCATTTAAATACATCATTAATCAGCATTATGAGCGTTCCTTTATAAAAAGCAATCTTTTAAATGTTTTTTTCATTACCTGTCAAAGAAACTTCAAATTTTTTATTTTCATGTAAATATTTTTTTGTTTGGTAAATGTTTTTTTTTATTATTTTTATGGTTTTACAGGATTTTCTTTAGAATCTTAAAGTACAAATTTACATAATAAACGTTTAAACTGTCGGTATCTTTTTTTAATATGAAGTCATGTTGATGACATATGTATACCTATTTTGTTGTTCTCTTCAATGCGACACGTCAAATTTGACACAAGTATACAGATGATAATTAATGAATATACAACAAAATCATATTGTTTGGGTTGAATTGTTAAACATCTATTAAAATAAGCATATAATATATTATAAGTTAAGGAAAACAAATGCATTCATTTATTTAATAGCTCATTATTTTGTCAACTTTGTTTGCGACGTTTTAAGATATGAATGACGATATAAATAAGTAGAATTAATTGTTTACGTTGTTGCGGATCCATTTATTTATTATTTAATCTTTGGTTCAAGGCGGTCATATCAGGCCGATGGTTAACGTGTCAAGGTCTACGAAGAGAGCCAGTAAACAATTTGGTTTAGACAATGTAATGAGCTTTAATGAGAGGACGATTACTGAAAATGTGTTGGTGTAACGAGGACGTGTTAAGTATTTACGGATGTTTAAATTGATTATTATAGGAAAGGACGTATAGCTGTGAAGCAAGAGCCTTAGTTATATTATCAATAATAATTTCACATGAAACCTATTTTTTATACTGATGAAATTATGAATCCTATTGAAATAGTCTTTTTTTACATCGCTATTATTTATAAGGTCTTCTAATATATATAATATTATTTTGTCTGTATGTCCTCCTCAGTAAACCAGTAATTATTTCATCATGAATTATTGCTGAAAAAAATATTTATATGGACATAAAACAATCTATTAAAAACATAAAATAAATATATACTTTAAAGTTCATAAGATTTTCGTTTTTTCAATTAATTATTATTTCCATAATAATGCACACAATTGGTATAAAGGATATAAGGATCTTGTATCGATTATAAAACTACTCCTTTTTCAAAATATAAAATGCTGCTCAATAAACTTGTGATGTTGCAATGAAATATTTAAAATTAATATATGTTATGTATATAAATTCTAGTAATAAAATCTTGTTTATTACTACAAAGTCTTGTTCGATGGAATGATTGAAATTCCTTTGCATTATGCTCATTTTGATAACAATGAGTCGCGACGAAACGTTCATCGTTCCAATTCATAATATAAATTTACTTTGTTGTGTAGTTTGACGTATGCATGGATGCCTTAACGCTTTTTAAAGTATTTAAAGAAAATAATTTAAACTGACATATTATATTTATCGAGGTCTTGACGTCATTACTTGTATATTACATCCATTTATTTTACTTATTTATTTGTTACACACATATATTTTGGATTAAAAGTGATTAATTCATCAATCATACTGGCCCAAATTTATATATACCTTTGTATTTTTTATCTCCATCGTCCTGTCACACAAGTTTTTAAATTTTTATCACGAATAAACCGATGATTACTTCTTAATTTTGATTTAAAATATAAAATGAATTTAAAAATCTCTTTACAAATGGTAAGATTGTAACACGCTATACAGTCACGGTCATAATGATTAGCGTTATAAGTGTTAAAATTTTAATCTTTTTCTTCATTACAATACATAGTTGATAAAGATATCTTAAAATTAATAATATATCCTCTTTTGACCAATCTCAAAAAATTTTCGTTAAAAAAATTTAAAGAAATAAATTCTAATGTATGTTATTAGTTATTAGTGTATTAGAATTTATTTAAAATGTTACAGTGACAAAAGACCTCTTTTCTAAACAATAGTTGTTTTCTTAACAAGGAGGTTTTCATAAAATACGTGAGATGATTAAGGGGGGAAGGGGGTCGAGTCAAATCTCATGTAATCTTATGTTGGCAAACATCAAATAATTGTTTTTGTGAATGACACCAAAAAATATATACTATTTTGGTCCATTTAATCCAGATTGTACATGATTAAGATTTAATCTTCAGCGTAATCGACAAATATTTAATTACGTTATATATGTATGTATTATGTATATATATGTATTTATTGATATATGTATGTATATTATTGAATATTTATTACTGTTATTTTAAGAATATTTAATATTGCACCACCCTACAATGTCTTACAAACGCAATCCTCTAACCCTAGGTATTCTGGAAGAAATGGCTAATAAGCCATAAGGCCGCCTTTTGTTTTACCATTAGTTTTTAGTATATATTTTTCTGTAATTGTGGTGTACAGAAAAAAGAGTTAAATAAATAATCGTAGTACGATTAAGATCATTCCCTAATTCAACGACGCAAATTTTCTTTTCTTTTTACAGTAATAATCTAACGCATTTGCGTAAGAAACCCACATTTTGAAAAATCTCACGTGATATTGAGGGAAGGGGAAGGGGGTTAAAAAAAATCTCACTAAGGGGGGAGAAAGGGTCAGAAATTTAAAAAAAAACATTTCATGAAAGCCCCCAATACTTTACATGATAATTTATACTGATAGAAGTTTATTTCGTCCGCGTGGACTTTGAAATTAGCTACAAAAGATATGAATTATGGATACTTTAATGAAATAAATATGCTAATCAACTGGTAGTGCCATCTTTAGTCCGTAATACGTGACTACAAAGACATTATCATAAATGGTTGGCTTATAAAATTTAGAATGCAAAGTTTTCTAACAAAGGCTTAAAGATTCTATTTTTCTAGAAATAAGGCAAATTAATTAATTATTTTAAAACCAAAAAATTGCTTATTTTTTTACCATAGATATATTCAAGTCTATGTATATTGTTTATCAAAAAAGTACAATTTCTTTTAAAGGATATTACTGATGTTCCGTTTCGCACATAAAAGTTATTAAAAAGAAAGTAATGGGTGTTTTAAACTGTTATTTCGTTTCAGGTAAACTTGTTCGTACTAAATTGGATTTTGAGGTCAACTGGAAGGTGGCTTTTTTGAAAGAAAAAGCACAGTACTAAGTATTACAATTTCATCAACCGTTTTACTCTTTGAAGTGTTCTTCTTATAAAGAGATTGGTTTAAGTTTTTAATTATAAAAAACATATAACTTATACATTTATACTTAATCTAATTCCATAAATTGAAAAGTTACTATTGATTATTTTACATAATACAATAGACTGCAATTTCAAATTAAATATTTGGCTTTCTTCCTATTTTTACGACATGTTTTTTTATTCACAATGTTACTAAAAGTATGAAACACTATAGTAATTTATTGGGACTGGTTTAATTAAAATATATTCCGGTCTTCTTTGTGTCGATGTTCATAAATTACCGGTAACTTGAAAATTACGTTTTTTATGCAAAAATAACGGCTTTTTCGGGTTGATGTTGATATAAATACAAGTAACGTGAGTTCATGAGTGTGTTGATGTATGAAAATAATAATAGTTGTTAGGGTTCCGTATATAATCTTTGGAAACCAAGTATTACAATCGTTGTATGTACAAAGTTTTGTAGTTATATAATCTTATTATACTTATATAAAGACTCATATTAAATCTATTACATGAACCTTTTAAGTACATATTACAATTCTTTATAAAATATATTGAATTATAAACTATCATTAAAATGTTAAATATTACAACGGTCTACTTATGTTAACATAAGTATGTCCAAGACTACGTGTTAGGAATAAGTTCTTCATATATTTTTAAATAAAAAAAGGCCCATTTTATATCATAGCATAAATTCCTTATTGGCTGCTGCCATTTTATTGCCATGTTTTAATCATTACTATTTGTGTATCCAGTTATAGAATTAAATGAATAATATATATATTTTTAATTGGAACGAACGAAATTCAGCTGTTATATTAAACAGCAACAACTTCATTTCATCGATTTCTCAAAATTACGTCACTTAACACGTAATATATAATGAAATACGCAAGTTTCCGTGTAATTAACACCAACCTAAGATTGTCATGAGAAATGAGAACAATAGTTTTTAATTGCAGATAAATACTTCGTTCGATCTGTAATGTGTGACAGCTGTGAAAAGTATTTGCAAATTTGCAAATGTAATAATCTATACAGTTACTTGAAATAGTCAATTTCCCAATCTGTGTATGTCATACCATAGTAATAACTATAGGTTTTTATTTTTTTTATTCATAAACTTACGAATGCGTTTACAGAAAGTAATGAGTTTATTAAAAACTTTGCACTGCCTATCTGTTACTTTCATTGCAACAAGTTTGAAATACGTAGGAAGAAACCTTTTTTTTTATCAACCAATCAGCTGAGCTGTATTATTTTCAAGTATTAAGGTACACAGTTTAAACTTGTTAAATGATTCTATGAGATAAGATTATCAAGTGCTTATAATGCAAGTAATAGGCCTCGCAATATTCAACTCGTCTCGAAACACTTAGCAGCTAGTACCTACTTGGGAACGTTCAACGTGCATCCATTGCAAAGGTCGCATCAAGGTAAATGGAGTGGTTGGAAGATATTTACAACGCTTTATATAGAATATAATTTTTATAGCATTCACCAAATATGAAGAAATGTGTAACGCATTTTGAAATCAGCCAAGGCATTGTTAATTAATTCATCGCCAGAAACGCGAGAGAACACGAAAATCTATGTGATAATTATTAGTGAAAGGAATTAATATTTGATAAAATAGCTATATTCATTTTGGATAAAAAAAATCTGCTTATATTTAATGCTTCAAATCTATACAGTAAGTTATTTTCCCGTATCTCGCTGTGTTATGCAAGAACGCTTTTCTGCTTACTGAATCAAGTCTCACCATACCAACTTTGTACATAGCAATGTAGGTTAAGCAGACTAAAGTAAATGCATTCTTCTCTTCATAGCTAAGTTAGACATTGATAAACGACAACCTTTATAATTTATTATAAGTGTAAATTTCTCAAAATGTCATCAATATATTGAACATTAACTGTCTATTTACTTTTTTTAATAAACAAATACAGCACATAATTAAAACAAATTTATAACGCCTGATCTAATTTACTAGCAATAATGCGAATATTTACCTGTTGTTAGAATTTTAGCAAAAATCCTTTTGGAAAATATGAAAGGTGAATTGTACAGACAATAATAGAAAGAAAAGGAAAAAATATCTCTTTTTTTGTTTATAAGAAAAAATGAAAAACCAAATTAAAATGTACCTGTAACTTTTATATATTGTATAGCATAGCAAAAAATTGAAGAAATGCATATATAAAATAAAATAATTACTGTAAGTAAATGTAAAATCTATGTATATAATTTAAGCTAAAACTTATAAGAATATTACGTAATTATTGCGGAAATTTATTGCCATATAGGCATGACATGGAAATTAATTTTGTATGAATAATGACCGCTGGAATTTTTTTATTTTAATCTATAGTATGTGTCAAAATGTATGTCATCGTATGAATTGGGATTCTTAGTTACGAAATCAAAGAATACATTCTTAGATATAGTTTTTTTGTCTTTTATATTATTATACAGGTAATTATGAAAATGTAAACAGTATATATATTAACATTTTATTTGATAAAATATGTATTTATCATTTGACTGTTTGTCGTTATTTTAGTTTCAACGTTAAGTATCTATTAACAGGCACATCTAATCAAAAATACATATGTCCATACTGCTTAACTACTATTCAGCTTAATATATTTTTAATGCTTCTTACAATAGATTTTATTAAGAACTTTTATTTTGATTATTGCTTAGAATGAGGGTTTTTTCGTCTAAATATAGCAATTCTATGAAGTGATTGATAGTTGCCTTTTCATTAATTTTCTTTTTAAAAGATTTAAATACATGTCATTTAGAATTGAACAACAATTTTAGATGCTTTCTTAAGGTACATATACGTATATGTTGAAGTAAATTTAATTTTTTGCAATTACTAACATAATACCTCTTTTTCGTAAAAAGTAGAGTTGTTGAGCCAGAATTAAAGTTTTGTTTTGCATCTGATTGAATGATGTATAAACAAAATGCTTCTTAGAATTCACATTAAGGGTATTTGGCAATTTCGCAAGTGGCTTAAATAATATTTGTGCCTGTAGGCACAATTGTCGTTGCTAGGTCATCAGATTATAATCATAATAATCTTTATTGTCCTTTAAAATACAACAATGAACCGATGTCTAATGAATATGTATTTACATATACAAGTAAATAAAATCTATACAGACTATTAAAATTGGAGGGTTTCTTTGTAAAAATAACCGTTATTTATCAAATGCATCCAAATGTGATAAAAGAAAAATAACGAACATACAAAGAAATATATATTTTAAATTTTGTTATCAGTCCTCCATGAGGTCATAGGTAGTGAGGAGTAACTTTGATGATTTCCCCTTGGATACAGAAATTTCATTTTTAACAATAATATCCATTAAAATAATAGAATATTCGCGCTTGGATATCAATTTTTTTTATTTATATTTTTGGAGTTTACCTGTTACAATTTGTTTTTTATTTTTCATATTTGTAACAATAAAAAAGAATTATGTGCCTAAGTTTTTATATTACCATTAAATCAGCAGACATTTGACCTAACTGAAAAACTACGCCATCCTTTTCTTTTTCAATACTGAATTAAAATTTATATATTATTTTTACTGTTTTTACTATATAAACTACGTAATATACTATTTTATGATTTACTTGACACTTTGAGACACCATCCGTAATTCTAAGTCAACAGTATCAATAACCTAGTCTTTATGACTGATGGAATTGTGTTAAGAAATTGGTTGATCAGTGTTTTTTTTGTTTTAGAATGTATCTTATTTGTATTCGAGTTGCATGAGAGTTAGTGCAATCGTACGGGTCTATTTTCATGTCAAGATTGTTGAACTGTTTTGTGCAGGCGTTTAAGGAATGACAATCGAATTAACGGTGTTTTCTTATCATACATACTATATATTAATTTCTATATTATCACTTACAATATATTAGGGCAAGAATGTATAGTTATTATAATTTGTTTTTCACCTGTGTATTCTTTAATAATTTTTCCTTTTGACTTGTTATACTTCATTTTTTTTGATATTTACTCGTCTGCGTATTCAAGCTCATATTTGAAGAGACGGACGGGTTTTGGAAATGACATAAACCCGAAGCTAAAATTATAGGAAACCACCAAATATAATGTAATATTACCAAAAAAAAAAATGCATAGTAAAATTTTGACAACGTAACATTCAGTATTGCGACCACAAAATTATTAGATTGCTTTTGTTTTTCTATATCAAATCTTACATAAACATCTGTAAGCGATCAAAGGGTATTACAATATCCAGATCGTTTAACCTTGCATCGTATAACAAAGTTATATAAAAAGATAAAATTCTTCTTCATATATCATTAGCCTAATGGCCGTTACATTATAACACAACCAGTTTGCTGTCTAGATATAAATTGTTTACATTATAACCATGTTTAAGATGCTATTTTAATGAAGCTTAGAACTGTATAAACAAATAAAAATATTTATTTAGGTACCTACCTAATATTTAATAGAACTATAGGTACATTAAAATACAGTCCTTTTAAATGAGCAATATCGACAGTCCTTAAAATGCTTAAAAGCGACCTTGAAATAAAGATCTCTTTTTGAGACTATACTTATTAGAGATAATGAAGATACTATAATTTTCAAGAGAGACTTTTATAACAGCATAAGCCTGTGTTAAAGGGACATACATCGTAAAAAATGTCTTTCTCAACACTAACCATCCGTGCATCAAGAATCAGATTTGTTGCATGTTAAAAGGTATACATGTGGTGGAGTGCTTTAATAGCAAATGTGTTACTGACCTTCGAACATTTGATTGCATGCATTTTCCCTAATTTCGATTTCCTCGTCTTTTTATGTACAAATAAACAGCAACCGGGATCAGAGAAATCTGCGAACGATAACCCGGACGGCTCCTTCATCCGCTTTTATTAGGGACTTCCTTTTTTGCGAAGTCTAATAATAATTATCTTTGGCGGCATTTATAAAGAGCTGTAATGTTTGATACTTAAAAGTCGATGATGTGTATATGTAAGTTAAGGTCAACGCTGGGTCAATGAGAGAAGTTAATATTTCTTTATTAATTTATATAACACTTCAGTGACTATACATAAATAAAACATATAACAGCAATCAGATCTAAGATTTTCGCGGGTATACATTTAAATTAAACTAATATTGTTCGGATATACTACGCGACTTTATTTTTGATAAAAACTACATACTCCCGACGTTTCGGTTACTTTTCATCAACATCACATCTCGTCTGCCTGTGACGGTTGCCAAAAGCAAGTTTACGTTATAGAGAAAAGTATTTAGAGCCGAATAAAAGCTGAACACTAAAATATACACATATTTAAATTACCGTTATATAATGTATATTTAAATGTACAGTTATTAGTAAGACGTAAACGATTAGATGTAGAAGTATATAAACGATTCTAAACCATTTAGTATTCGTTAGCTTAATTTGCCTTGGGTGCGGCCGTCGACGCACTGTCTCGAACATTCGAAAGGTTCAAGGCTTATTAGAATTGTCTTACAAATGTAAAAGCAAACAAAAGTTACATATTTAAAAAGTTTTATATGACATCACTTACTATTTATATTTGTTTTGCTGTTATAATTCAATTGAATATAATTAAACAAATTGAGTTTGAACCGTAAAGTGGAAAGTGTCCAATCAGTTAAAAATACGTTTCCCTTACAATTAGCACTAATTGTCTGTCAAATTAATGGAAATTCTCAACTAGTTTTGCATCCAATTAAATTGCAAATGAAATTAGAAATAAATGTACTTATAAATAAACCAGTTATGTAAATAACAAAGAAAGACACAGTTCCGGAAATATCGCAAGGTTGTTCCGATTAATGGTGCTTAAGTGACTTCTCGTCATCTTATTGTGTTAATATATGAATATAGTTATTATAAATTTTTAGTCAACTTTAATAATAAAAATAATTATAGGAATTTTAAGCTAATGTATATGAATTCATATTTAAATTACACTTTAATTTCACATTTGGGTACAAAATTTTAATTTTTATTTTTAATCAAATCAAATTGAGAAAAATTTGACATAGTTTGACAATATGGCCCTTGGGAATCCGAAAACAGTTTTATATTAACAAAATAATGATTAGTTTTCTCTATATTATGCTTATAAAATATATGAAGATCCTTGGTATATATTTATATATATACAAACCGATATACAGTGCCTTGTACATGTCAAGAGGAAAATGACACTCAAACGGTCACTTCCGAACTGTTATCCTAGGTCAATCTCGTTAAAGGTACACACGAATCGTTGTGTGTGTGCGTGTGTGCGTATGTCATGCAAAATATCTAGAATATTTCCTACGATCATAGATTTAAAATTTTCATATAATATATCTTTCACATAAACTGGTTTAAGATGGTTTTGATAGATAGGTACAATCGTGAGTTATTTACATGCGTTGTGTATTAGGGATTACAGAGACTTTTAACCTATTTAGGCAATAGGCAATTAGGTAATTGAAGTACATTTGGGTGAGAAAATCCAAGAATAATGTGATGTGTTTATTATTAGTTCAAAGTCACCTTCTAACTCCTTTTTTTTTCATTTATATTCACTTGCTTTGGTAATGTGATCCTGTATCAATATTACCTGAAATAAAACAAAAACTTAACTTAGATGAGATCTTATTATAATATTATACTGAGATGATGATAAGATATTTATTTTGTATGTTAAAATTTGTATAATTATAATTATCATTATCATAAAAAAAAACCATTTCTTTATTGAGAATGTATACACCTCTGGGAAGAGTCCAATTGAATGATTTAAATCCTAATGTATCCACCTACTACACACATTTTGTGATTTTAAACAACCATAAAGTTATAAAAAGTCATTTTGTGCCATTTAATATAATTATGATAGTGTTCGTGTAATATTTGACTTAGGACGCGGTTTCACGACTTTTTTATTCATTACTAATAATGGCTTGCACAACCAACCAGCTTATTATAAGTTTCAATTGTCACAGTACTTACGAAACGATGCCAGTTTACATTCAACAACCTGTTTTAAAACTACAATGTGTGAGGGCTTAATAATAAAAACGGTTAACGCTCTGTTTGTAGTAACGACGCAAACCCAGAGTAAGCTTACACTTAACTAACTCACTCGGAGCTTCAACGACGACAATAATACAATGGAAATGTTATAAAAAAATGTTCTTTCGCACAATATCTATGACGCAAGTATGTTTTTTCAAACGTATCGCCTATATTAAAATTAAATATAATTATATCGATTCAATATTAATTAAAGCATATCATTTGTTCTTATAATATTCTGGTATACTTTTTATTAGAAATAGGAATGCCTTAATACGTATTAAATTATAAATCGTAAAAACCTCTAGATGGAATACAGCACCTTCATTATAGACTGAATTGATGATTACGTCTTAGGAATTTCTACCGGAAACATTGAAAGGCCTAGCGATATCGGCTTAAAGATCAGAGGCAAGGCACTTTACTGTGGCCACGAACACAGCGTCCGTAAGAGAAAAGATGTTTTAATTATTTGTTACATAAAAATACATTCATAAATAATATTCTTTATAAGTTCTTTTCTGTAAATAATAGAGACAGTTCAGTTTTTATCATACACACAAAAATCTCCAATGGTTTCTTTAAACACTGTTTTATTATCAAAATTAAATTAATCCCAACAAATGAATGTTAAAAAGATCTCCATTATATTTCATTTTTTAACATAGAATAGAAAGTTTTATCTGCCCTTTAACGTACCTAAAACAATAATATTTTACTATATAATAAATATCAATAATATTTTTCGCAGCTTGCGTGACCGTATCAATAGATCATGTTAATATTGTACGTGTATATTTTTAAACTACACAAATCAATCACTGATAAACAACCTCATATGTCGATTACAATATACGACTATGCATTGTTTGCTTTATATTCAAATACAAATTAAACGTATATCAATACGAAAATTGATACAGAATGATTTATTTTATTTGTGGTTCATATTTATTAGCTTCATAATATGTATTTGAAGGTTGGCTAAAACAATACGCATATAAATTTAAGTTTTTATTTTCAAATGTAAGTGATATTTCTGTAAGTTTTTAGCAAAAACCGGTATAGTTTTTGTTTACAAGAGCTTACTTAGTATCGATTAATTTTTTTCTGACCTTTTATATTTGATATATTGAGACGCTTTTAAGTTACAATTCCGTTTCTCAAAGGTTTTAAAAACCCATTTAAATAACTATATTTATAACATAAATATAAATAAAAAATACACTTCTTAAAATAACATATATTACTCTGACACTCATTCATTCATTATATGATAACATAATATAATACGCATTTATAATGGATCTTAAATTTTATGTGATTTTAAAATCTCGCTCATAACAACGATCAACGTTCAAGGTTGTTTTGTAAAAGATTTGAAAAAGTCTGTGAATAAAACCACATTATAACATATTATATATTACTCTTTAATTTTATGTTGTATAATATTTAATCCGGTATTCAAGATTCTTACAAATTGGCTTCATCTATTTTAATTGGTTTAGTTTTTCAAATACATGTACATATATTTTTATTTGTGTGTGTGGGTATGTATTTGTGTGTGTGTGCGTGTGTCTGAATTCATATAAAATGAACTAAAAAACTTTAACAAATTAGTATACTATCATAATGTATGAATAAATAAAGTGAATGTAAACAAGTGACGAAATATATAATGCGATTGAGGATTTGTCAACATCATAAATACTTAAACTACTTTATTTTTATTTTTAAATATTATTAAAGTATAAGTCCAAGTACCTATAATAAGTTATTAAGATTTATAATATATAAATTTGATATTTATATTAAAAATAACTCAATAAATTTAGCTCAGCTGAGCTATTACTACGGTCGTTTAGTATTCAAGTAATGATATGATGTTTACAATATTATGTATCATATAGATCATTGTTTTTCCTTTCAGTATATTTTTTGTTATTTTGTAGAAGCTTGCCATAGCCTTTTTTAATGCAAGTTTAGTAGTAACACACTCTTCAATATTGTAATGCATACATACTAAGAGAACTCCTATTTATACCAAAATTAAATCTTTGCCACTGTTTTTCAAACCTCTAAAATGATATATGTACATTTTGAAAAATAACTGCATTTTCATATTATTACTAAAAGAATTTTATGATATGAATATAAGGAATGCTTTATCCTTATCAATATTTGAAATTAATTTTCCTTCTATTAAAATCCATTTTTATTAGAAACATATAAAATTATACAAACAGGAGATATGTCACATTCTATTTAAATCTCCCTGAATGATTGTTTACAATGATATTACATCATTATACGTATACTTAAAGGAAAAATTATTATATAAGAATATATAATTTTGTTACATATTACTAGTATTTTTTTTAGATTTATTGTTTTGTGTTATATGTAATTTATTCAAAAGTATGAAGTACAACATTAATGTCTTCTAGTGCAGTTATGGTGTTGTTTTTATAAATCTATTGATTTTTCACTACAATGTTAATAGTTTCTTGTACTGGGTGGCGCAAAAGTAAAGACCCTATTTGGTTCAGCTATAACATTTTTTCTAAATGAGAAAACTAGATTTAGGTTTTTTTTAAATGTATATTTGTGCCATTAAATTTTCGTACCATTAGGATTTAAAGATGATGTCTTTTTTTAATGGTGACCTCCAGAGTTGATACACATTTGAGCCCTATTTATGACATTTTGCATAACTTGCCGTAACACTTCTTGCGATATGTTCGTTATTTCTTGACGAATGTTTTCTTTTAGAGCTGCGAGAGTCTGTGGCTTGTTCACATACACCCGAGATTTCAAAAACCCCAAAGAAAGAAGTCTGGACTGGTCAAATCGGGTGATCTTGCAGGCCAAGGCAAATCGCCAAAACGAGAGATAACTCGGCCTGGAAAAGCGTCTCTCACTAAGTCCATAGTGTCGCGCGCTGTGTGTGCCGTAGCGCCGTCTTGTTGAAACCAGATGTAACTTTTAGTGGGTGTAGAGGTGTGTTCTTGAATAATTCGCGGATTATCAGTGCCCCAGAACCGAGTATTCTGCTTATTGACATGCCCTGAGAGATGGAAATGCGCTTCGTCACTCATAACCAATTTTGTGTATCAACTCTGGAGGTCACCATTTAAAAGACATCATCTTTAAATCCTAATGGTACGAAATTTAATGGCACAAATATACATTTAAAAAAACCTAAATCTAGTTTTCTCATTTAGAAAAAATGTTATAGCTGAACCAAATAGGGTCTTTACTTTTGCGCCACCCTATATTTTATACATATTCATAGATTTTCATGAATTGCGATGGACCCACCACCCGCACAGTGAATCCTTTGAATGCTAAGAGCTTTCGTTTCGTCTCTTGATGGACTAATTCTTAACTTTAGAATAATCGGACATGTATAAATACCTCATCTAGTTTGTGATCGTGTATTCAGCTACTGTATATAATTATATAATAATTGTTACTAAGTAAAAATTGACAAGTATATAAAAAAAATAAAAGTTAACACGCTTTTAATAGCTTCACTTGTATGTTTGTCTACATGTTATCAAAGTTTTTGACCTCAACTTTGTACTACTTGTAGCGACCCGACTTTTTTTTTAACTTTGCACACCATACAGTGACTTGTGACAATACAATAATTCGATTGAATTATCTCGTTAATTCTTTGCAAATTCAATACTCTTGATACTGTTAATGACGAGGCTCGGCCTACCAATTTTGTTTCTTTTGTTATCTAAGATATATCTAGCTATAGGTATAGGTATAGAATATATCTAGCTGTTCCCGCTACCTTTATGATTTTTTTTAATGAAAATTAATACATTTTCTAAAGTAAAAGTTGCCATATCACTTCTTATTGCATAACCTATCCGCCACTGAGCTTTCCGTCAAAATCCAGTCATTTCAGAGATAAGACGGAATAAACAGACAGATGGACAGACAAAAATTTTTAATAGTTGTTATTTTGTTATGCTTGTTTAGTTCTTACCGTGTATACAACAATATCCACCCAACATAATGTTAAAATTGGATCCATTTTGTAAAAAAAAAAACAGGTATTAATTTAATTTTATAATATTCATAAATTTATCATAGAACACTAATTTTTAATAGATGATGAAATGGATTAACCGATTCGTGCAAAAAGAAAAATATATCCTTTTAACATGCGTGCACTGCTGTTGATAAGGAAACGACTTTAATTAATGTTCAAATATTACTAAACAATACACAAAAATTATATATTTTTGATTAGCGCAGTGATAATATTTTTTAAATATGTTACCTTTCCTTTATTCCTTTTATCTAAATGAATACCTATATGTATTTGTTTTTTTTAATATAACCCTATTATGCATAAAATACAGTCGTAATTTTCTTTTCCAAGTTGTTTTACATAATTCGACAAGAAGTGACAAACGTACAAATATACCCAATGAAGTCTAACTTGAAAAACATATATTCCAAAAAAAATATATTGTAAAGGCAGAGTTCACTAAAATGTTTGATTTATTCATAACTAAAATATTTTGTAACATTGTTTTTATTAAAACAAAAAATATTTTAACCCAATGACACCCGAAATACTAGCTGGTATAATTTATCATGATAATATATTTGCTTTTTAAGAACACTTCATAGTTCAATGGTTCCATATTAAAATAAATCCATCTGTATTTGCACGAAGATGCCAAGTTATCATTATTATAACAATGAAATGCGTGACTTGTGTCGCCTGTAAATAACCTAGCTATATACGTCTTGTTATGTTAAGGAAAATTCGTGATTTACCACTTAGAATTTAATATCAGCGAAATAAAGTAGCTTCAAATCATTGGCCATTTGCTTTACGATTAGCGTACAGAATAAACAGGTTATACTAAGAATAGGTTAGCAATTAATTTGTATTTTTATAATTGTATTTTTGTCATATGTATTTAATTATAATTCCTAGTATTAGAAACAACGTAAGTATTTAATCTATAGTATTTTATATTTGTCTTAGTAATACGATAATAATACTGCGAAAATCCTTTCGATTTGTCGTTATTGCTTCTGCGTTGGAGGAAAATCACTGTATTGCTACTTATTGTTCAATAACTGACACATCGAACATTTAGATATTGTAAAATTTTCCACGTGTTCGTACTAAAATAATACGCTTTGTTTATCGTCTCGTCTTAGTATAATTACTATAATTATTAAAGACGTGCCAGTCATGCAATGCGCTTTAATAAAATGAATTTCAATATAAATGACATGAAGTATGTACGTAGGATATAAGCTTCATTGAGTATATCTGTACAACCAATTTCGATTCGAGAAACTATTAAGAGATTAACTAATTTCTATGTAGTATGCTATGAAGCTACTAATATGATCTACCCGTATTTATTAAATGTATACTTAGAAAGATTTTCTCCTTTGATTCAAAATTGACGTTGACAGGCTTACATTGTTATGTTCTACATCAATATAAGGTAGAAAATCTTACTTATAACATTATAAAACACATAATTTAATAACAATTTTATTAAATACACAAACATAAATATTTTTACCAACTAATTTGAACTTTTGCATTTGAACTGTTGTATACTATGCTAAAATTACCAAATTATTTTCACAATAAATTACAACATGTATGTATATTCGAGCATTTAGAAACGTCATTTTCCCTCTAAGACTTTTAATATTTTTAAAACCATTTCGTCTGATTATTTAAATTTTGTTTTAACAGAAATTAAGAACTATTAAGGCTTTAGTACGTGTTTTGAATTCTAATTATAATATTGACCGGCAAAGTCTACATATCTAATATGTTTTAACTTGTTATTTGACGTGGTTGCTCGTGATTTATCGGCGCCGTTTTGTTTTAAATTGTATTGTTATAAATATTTATTAACCGGCTTCAAAAAGGTTTTCAATATATCAGCCTTTTTGCGTGCGCTGTCTTATAAGTCTGGGATGAGTGAGCTGATTATAATTTGTTTTTGTCGGTTCTTACATATCTCATAAAAGATTGCTAAGGATTTGTGAGTTACTGTCAAAATATATGAAATTCATGCTGAAAAAAAAAATCCATTCAACTTTAGAAAACTCTTAATTGTAAATTAAATAAATTTTTTATGACTTTTAATACAGCGAACAAAATGAAAACTTTGTGATTTTATATTATCGAATCACTTATTGTAAAGTGTAGAAAAAATACTTTTTTACATATAAATTAAATTACATAATAACCGAAGATTAGTTATTCTATTTTAATATAGTTGCTCATTTTACGAACGCTTCCTTTGTTAGATGAGATTTGGTTCATTCTAACTAATTTGTTCCGTTGAATCACTTGTTTTATAAATAGTAGCGACAAGTGATGTTCGCTTTGCATTTCGACAGAGCTTAGTGTATTCTAAAGTGTATTTAAACCACCAGTGACTCAGTATTTTTATTATATTTTATTTGCTGACGAATACGGATTAGTGTATCTTAATAATTTCATAGCATTCTGACTCTACACTCTAGTTTTAGACTGTGAAGTAATTTTCATCAAGTATCTTATTGAATTTGTTTGCTGTTCAAAGCAACGAACTTGTCATATGTAAATAAGCAGTTATCAGTTAAAGATGCACGGAGGTGTGAACAAATTTGTTTAGTTCCAATTTATATGACAAATAACTATAAACTTACTTATTCATAAATCACGATTGATTATAACTAGAGATATAATTATAAAAAATATTTATCATGTTTACGTTTTAAAGGATGGCAAGGTGACAGTTTATGGTTTATAGAAGGTTGTGTTGATAGTTTTAATACGACATTGGTCTATTTAATAAATAAGATTATTGCTAAAAACTCTTAAGGATCGTAACTGCGTCTTAAAGACGCTCTAAGCGATTGAAGATATTTCATTTCATCTCCTAAATGGGATTAATTTTATTTGATTCTTTTTTACTATTTCTGAATGAAATATTTACCTATTAAATTGTTATATGGAAGGTTTTATCTTAATGAATATATAATTTAAATGTATTTAAAAGTGTATGTTTATTTTGGATAATTCAAGGCGAATTAACTATAAATTTTTACGTGTTCTTTAATAAGTAATGAAAAATTATGATATTTTAAATCTAAGCTGTCGTTAAAGTAACTTTATATTATAATTTTGCAATATAAAATAAAAATCAGGTATAGAAAAAAACATTATGCAATTCAATGTTAAGTCACCATATTCTAGATAAACAAACTAGATAAACAAACAATTAGGCAGACCCTGGCTATAGCTGGGAAATCGACAGGTAGAAGAGAAGATTCTAGATAAACAAAGGATTTACATTTATGAGGATTTCTTATATTTTATGCTAAATAAATGAGATTGACAGAAACATACTTTGACTTATGATAACCCTTAAATACGTTCATTATAAATGGACTTGATGTAACACATAGCAAGGAAATGTCTAGCCTGTAAGTCATGCGACTCATTCTGGACGTCAGCCAGATTTTCCACAAGAGCCTTAAACCGTCAAACCCGATCGAAATGAAAATGTAATTAGCGTTGTAAACAATGCTCGAGACTCAGTCGGCATTCGTGTGACGAACGTTGGAGCAGACGGACGCGTACCTGAACTAACTCGAGTTTTTCTGTATCTTATCGTTCCAAATTCTTTTTTTCATTAAATGAGATGTAGATACATTGTTATAACTGGGTGTCAAACGCACCTTTATCGCAACAACGACTCATTGATATTGTGAGTACGCGGGATATACGAGTATAATAATCTTGTGTTATGAATTGTCACTGAGATTTTAGTGTTGCTAGAACGTTAACACGCATTAATATTCAAAGTTTAAAATGTATACGGAAACCGAGTTATTTTGCAGTTGTCTAAAGGGCATTGTTATGCAGATGCGAGTGAAGTGGTGACAAAGTTACAAATTTTTTAATATATATGTAAATAAATATGCCAAATTAGCTATTCAATTCTTTTAAGTGTAAAATGTTATGCGGGTAAAGTATGCATTGAATTTGGAATAAATAATTACACTGGAAAAAACCCAGTAAATTTTCAGTATTTTTACATATATTGAATATATTAAGTTGTAAATGATTGTAATATTGTTAAATAAAAACAGTCAGTTAGGTTTTTCAGTAAAAAATTCCGTGCAATAGTACTTTTTATATCAACCAAAGAGGCTGGCAATGATTTTCTACCGGTCACGTGCTTTTGGTACGTCCGCGGCTGGCTGCATTACTTATTGATGATATGAACTTGAACGTAATAAGCCGTTAAGTAACTTTTTCTGATCAGGAAAAAATATTTTGTTCTTTAATCGAAACAATATTTTATTGTTACCTGTCTTTTTATACGATAATTAAAAGTAGTCTTACAATTTACCTTGCTGTAAGCAAAGCGGAAAAACGGTACTGTAAAATTTTTAAATGTTTGCGTAGTACTTGAGTGGCGTATTATTAGAAGTATAATTTAATAGAATAAATAAATGCATAGGTTATAATATTTAATTAATTTTAATAATCTATTTAAATTAACACACAAAAAATCTTTAAAAAAACGCATTCATTTTACACATGAGATATATGTATATACCTACATATATATTTTAGTGCATCGTTTTGATAAACAGAGTTATCTCCAATCCTAACAAAGCCGCTGGAAAACTACGACAAAGGTTTTATTTGTTTACTGAAAGTATTCAGCCAATTGATGAACAGTGATTATGTATCTGTGATATCTGTGATTCCCTCAAAACACTTTAAGGAAAACTGGAGGTCGACGCGTATGAGGTGTCAGTTGTACTCCAGCTGGCGACAAATGTTACTCCGAGCGAAGGCGGTGAGTTTAATTTATATGTTCGTCAACTAGACATCGAAGTTTTAAACCATAAACAAGGAATTATTTATCATTTTATTTCGAGGATTTAATGATAGTTTAATTGTATATTACCAAGCGAAAATTTTGTTACTACTTCTATTTATAAAGTAATAATATTTTTTGTTTATATACGTTTATAATAAGAAAGGTGGTGACTTTATAATTGAATTGTAATTGTTCATGTCTTTTTTAAGCACAAATAATTTCTAGAAGAAACGGAATTTAGTTTTAATATATGCTTATAGTTATAATATTTTATATGTGACCATGTACATAATTATTACAGCTTTAGAGAGAGTGGTAATGAACAGAAATATTATAACTTTAAATTCCATTAGAGTATTGAAGAAATATCAGTTATTGATATATAATTGGATTATTACCTGACTTCAAAATGTTGACGGATATTCCATATAATTATGTAATGATAAAATTTCCCGTACTTCAAACAGATCTAGATTTATTCTAAAATAATTATAACGCGGAAAACTATAGGTAATTATTTATAAAAATTATAACAATCATACATGTGTCGGTAATTGAAACATTTTCTACTAATGTACATTCTATTAGATCTCAAGATATTATTTAAGAGCCACTCCATAAGAAGTATTAATTGTACATCAACTCCTTACTGCTTATGATTACTTAATTACCATCGCACTTTGTGTTTTACCGTGAAATAAAATTGATTTAATTGCGATAACGTTTATCGTTTAAATTTTCTATAATGCAAGCTATGGAAATGTCAATGAATTTTCTGTCCGTCTTGAGAGTACTAATTATGTAAAAATATTACATAATTAATACTTCTCAATGCAGTTTTTTATGTATTTATGTATAATAATATTATAATAACATACCTCGCATATTCATTTAACTAGTATACCATCTAAAGAATATTATTTAACACAAGATCATAATTGTTTAATTGCTAGAAATTTAAGCGTCTATGCAATCACATTTCTGTCTCAATAAGGTGCTGTGGTTTTTCCTTATTCGATTAAAGAAAGAGGTTTTAACTTTAAAAGTAATAGACTTTATCAGCCTTGTACGAATTATATCGAGAGCACTTCAGTGACCTCAACTATAGTGTTAAGATTATACAGTCTGAAATAACGCTTGGAGCGTTATCAGTTTTATTTTATTTATCATATTGTTATGCAGGGTCGAATAACATGATAAATATTTGCTTGCCTAAATCACTGGCCTTTTCGGGAAGGCTGTTGATGTGTAGGAAACAATCAGTTAAAAACATTTAATACAATAAGAACATATAGAAAAGAACTTCAACCAACCAAATTTATATTGTGTTTTACTTTTATATGGTATGTATATATAAAGTATTTTACCATGCCCTATTTCCACACCCTAAAATTGTCCCTGTAAGTGATAGCACCCCCGGTCATGTCGGCCGTTTAGCCTTGATTCTTTGCGTCATAGCCTCTCCCAATAGCGAACTGACCTCATAAAATTTATGATGATTTTATAGATAGAAATTGGCGAAGTATAATATTACGACATCTTTAGTGTTAGATCAGCTGTTCATTGTTATCATGTCTTATATGTAATATTTTTTTTTTACTATAAAATTTTGGTACCTTACGTTCATATTTTTGTCAGAGTACTAATTGTTTAAGTAGCTTACTCGTGAGAAGCGATTTTATTTGTAAACATAACACAAAATTAATTAATAAAATTCTTTTATTATAAAAGTTGGGTCAATAGGTAGGATAAGTAACAAAAACTCATATAAAATGTGAAACATCTTCTCCAAAAATATTAATTACAAATAGAACAAACTTCTGAGAAATTATCTTAGGACAATTACATGGTAAGTATCGTTGCATTACGAAAACTTTAGTTTTGGACCTTGACTTAGGAAAATTATATAATAAATTTAACGAGTGTCACTGTTGTGGGTAGGGCATACTGGTATGATGAAACCAAATGGTAAAAGGTCATATTCTTGCTATGATGGATAGACAAAATCTCAAAAAATGGCTGTGTGTCGGTTAAAATCAATAGTAAAAGTTCTTTCAGTTGATTTTTAATGAATAGCAGGACAAACTCCAGGCTGTTACAGAAGATTTTGTTGAATGTTGAAGTACTCATTTATGTTAACACAAGATAATAGATTTATTCCGTGATAGTTGTATAATATTTTATTTACACGTGACGTAAATCCAGTACTTCAGAATGTTAAGTTTTAAGATATAGAATTATTACTTACTATACCTTTCCACGTGCTTCTCCTGCATTCCATACGAACGCTAAAGAATTATTACGATCTTATATGTTTTTACCCTTAAAATAGCGATGAAGTGCCAGAAAATAGAATGGTGTCAACTTGACGAAGTGATTTGAGGGACAATTTAAATGGGGTTAGAACCCTTTTTAACACCTCGTTACTCATAAGACCCCTGAAACACGTCCAATAATTCAGTTCATGTTAGGTCACAATCTAAAATGCTTATTTAAGAACAGATTTTATTACCTATCTCTGAACTTATAAAAAGTATACCTGACGTTTAGTTTAACTTCGTTAAAAAAATCTCAGTACTATACCTTCTCTTCCATCGAATAACCTTTATATATACTCCATTGATTAAATTATTTAACAAAAAACAAGTTATTAAATAATTACAGTATCTAGAAATAGAATTATATATTGCAAATAACTGCGTGCGGTTTAGTGTCATTATCATTGTATTGTTATTTTATTATATATCTTTTTATCGATCATAATTAAACCAGTATTAAACAAATTGACATTATTAATACGTTTAGAGGCATATATTTTTTATTATTTCATCTGACCTTCGTAGTCATTAAGGACGGAGGAGTAATTTAGGTTATTTTAACTAAGTATTTACCGCGACGTTCCCTGCCCTTGTTTATAATATACCTAAAAATTTTGATACACATATTAGTTTTTGGTAATGGTTGATATTTTTTTCTATATAGTTTATCGAAACAATTAGTTTAATATTCCAATAAAAGAGAAAACTAAACATTAAAAAGATAGTAGGTAATTGACATAATAAAGCCATCGAATTAATTTTCATTAAAACATTAGGAAATAAAATAACATTTATAAAAAGAAGTCCAATAATTATACTTATACCGAATATTTAATTGTAAATCATGTTAATATATTCCTAATTACTTCGTTCGGGGAAAAACATTTTTTGGGATTGTGAAGGATTATTAAAATACATGTAATTTTCGAAATAATATGAATTAATAACTTTTCTATTAAAACACATAACAGAAATCTGTTACTTGAAAGTTAAATTAGATACAGGTACATAAATTATAAATATAAACTGACCTGCCTGTTGATTTAAATGGAACTGTTAGCTGAGAAAAAAAATTACTTCAAAGATAGTTTACAAATGAATTATTTTTTTTTATTAAAGACAAAATAAAATTATGAAAAGGAAATGCGTTATTGTCTTATTTCACATGAAGATAAAAAAAGTCTAATTACCGTTAAGCTTTAATTACATCTCCAAAAATTTTAATCACGTTCAAGAGAAGCATTTCAAAATTAAGAAAAATTAATGCAGAAGTTTGCTGAAATAATTATAAAGCTAAAGAATTTAATATGTTTCAGTCCCACTAGTACTAAACAATATTTATTAAATATAATAAATACTAGGCTGCAAATACTTAAAGCAAGAACCTTGTCTAAGTAATTTAACTCTAAATTCTTCTCTTGAGGAAGCTTAATAGTTTTTTTCTATTAATATAGTTATAATTAATGTTATCATATCTATGACATACTATATATATGTATTTTTCTATTTTTCTTGAATTAAAGCTGAGCTTTTGAAGGTGGCGAAAGCAATCTCGATCAAGGTAGATACAGAAAAAAGGAAATATTTCGTTGGATGGACTGTAATTTCTTAAAACCTGTTTACAAGCCGGACGTTTTAGAGCACACTAAGTTCCAATTTCGTGTACATACACGGAGTTAATTATAATCATTTGTCTCACCAGCGGCTTGTTTTTCTTAAAACTTCAAAATTGAGGTTGAGCCAAAATATTTGACGAGTTGGTTAGAAATTAAATTAGTCAAACGTACGAAGTACCTGTTTAAAAAACATAAGTTAAATATTTAATATTAAGGATTATATTGAAAAATAAAACTCTCTTAAAATGTTATATATTCAAACATAACATTTTTTTCACAATGTATGCAACAATAACATTTTATATAAAAATAAACAACGAACAGATTCATTAATACTTATAATTTTATGGCGTAGATTAAATCAGCTATGGTCACACAGCCGTGACAGTGAATTACAAAGTAGCGACAGTGATGTCGCTCTAAAGGTTAAACTTGCCTGGAAGAGGAAGTATGAATCCGACAAAAACATTTTAACTACCAAAACTATTTAAATATTTTGAAAAAAAACAACAGTTCCAAACAATACCTATTCAAAAAATATGTAACCACTTGCTTACTTGAGCTGATTTACACTTTGGTTTTTGTTCCAAGCCGTAATGTATGCATATCTGTATTCTGTAATCGCTAACATTATTGCCAGTGAATTTACTTAAGTCAGTCATTCGTGATGAATTACAAGATGTTTGTGTACAAATGATAGGGAAAATTCCGAGCGTTATCATTCACAATACACTCTTCCGTATCACCTGAGCCTTGTTAGTTTATTTTAACTTTCCTTCCTTGAATTCGTGTCTCGTGCTAGATTAGGCACTTCCGTCGTCCTGATTATTGACTTGACAGAAACATATATTATTTAAAATTAACATTAGAACATTTCTTTTTAAGATATTTATATAGTTTCATTACCGAGAGAACTGAGAGTTATTTGTTCATGCGTGTATGAAAGATTAATTTTGTTCAATCGCCGTTTGATATAATTCGATACGTGGCAAGCATCGGAAACATTTGACGAGGGTCTAATGTATGAAGAGCGTATAACTATCATCTCTATTGCGTATGTAATAAAGTAGTTTTTCCAGTGTGCACATTTTTACTCTAACTCCGACTGATTCCTTCCCGTCTTCGTCCCTGTAAGGATAAACAGGAAGGTATCTATTGAAAGAGTCATTTATTTGTTGAACTTGAACGAACAGTTATGATTCACGCAGGTGTAAAGGTCGTCGGGTCTCGCGAACGTGACTCTGTGTCATGGTGCAGTTTCAATAATAAGTAATCGTTACTTTAATCATATAAAATTACTAAACGTTTTATATATTGGAGTATAAAAATGCATATATTAACTTCCATTAGCTCAGTTACATGTATAAATTAAACTTTAGTTGCTTAAGATAAATGAATATTATATGTACCAATGTATAGTCCTTAAAAGCTTTTGTTAGTTTTCCACTCAATAGTTAGCTGAGTAAAATATAACAATACTAATACCCGCATGACAATAAAGGAAAATAGCTTATGATTGACTTAGTACGTAACATAATAATATATTTTTTTATGGTTCCTATTTTTCTATCGATATCTATTAACGTCACCAAAAAGATCATTTATACTGGAATATATTATTTCATTATTGTATTCTTTTTGAATTGAATACGACATTTTATAAAAATTGTACGTTATAATAATTTTCATATGCATACACAATCGTAAAAACCTTTTAAGTCTTAGGTTTTTTGCACCAAATTATCATAATTAAAATTATGAGCACAGATAAAGCTATACTTTATGTAAACAAAGTCATTGTGTAATTTAATTTTATAGTTTAAAACTTATCTACGGACTAAATGTAAACAACACTTTTGTATATATTCCATTTTATATACACATAAATCTAAAATAAATCTTTTTGACTTTTTAACTACAAGAATAAGAATACACATATCATTTTATATTTAATTTTTAGTATTTTATTATTCCCGTTATTTCACACTATCTATTTAGTATCAGTTCGTTGATAAAAAATCAGTTTTTAAATTATTTTAATGAACATGTGAGAGAAAACCATTGGAATGAAACGAATTAAGAGGCCAATGGCCAAGGATGTGTGGTGAGATTTATAAGTGACTAACGTAATATATTTACCATTTCTGTTTGTATAGTAAATTGCAGAGAAGTGTATATGATTTACTAAATTGTATTTTAAATATCTGTTACACACAATCGAGAAATCAAGTCATTTTGTAATAAGTACATTTTATACCCAAACTATAAAAATACTAAATTTAAAACTGTTTTTACTGCATTTTTTGATGTGATTAAAAATATACATATAAAAAGTAACTATCTATCGTAACCTTGCAATCATGTAATTCATCAAGAAACACTTCCAAAATCATTTTTAACTGTTGACTTTGATAACGATGTTTGTTGAAGCGTAGTTATTTTTTTCAGTGATTCACTAATGATAAGGTATAATTGTAAGCGATTTAAGAAAATGTAAAGTATTTTTTAAACGAAACTAAAATATAACTGAACGACAATGAAATATAAATTACAAAGGAAATGAAATGACCACTTAAATCTTTGAAGAGAATCGATGCAAAAAAGTAGCAAATGTTTTAAAATCTTCCACGTAAGTATAATAGCTTACACTTAGTCATGATTCTATGTAGTACGCGTTATTTATTGACGTTAAAAAACACTTATATGGTATGTTAAAAATGGATGATAAAATTGCAATATTTGCAATAGTATATATAAAAATTAGGTTTAGTCCAATCTAAAAAATACTGTCATAATTAGTTCGTTTAAAAAATTGTCATCATAACGAATTACAATAAAAGAGTTTTTTTTTAATAAGAAAATAACATTTTATTCGGGCTAATAACTTTATAAGATCGCATTAATCTCAAGTCAACTTGTGGGCAAACATCTTATATCATAACTCTACGCGAAATTCATGGATGTTGATTTTATTTGATAACCATGAATTATAAATCGTGCTATGAATGAAAGAATATGTGACGCCAGTTTTTTTTTCTATACCAAAAATTAAAAATGATTTTTTTATGAACTTATAAATATACGTGTATTTATTTATATTAAATTTTCACATACATAGACCCACAACATTTAAGAGTTCAGGAGAAACTGGTAGAAAATTTTTCTTTTAATGTTATTCGTAAATGAATTTTTAAGTTTTTTGGAACAAAAAATTTATTTATAATATATTGCTTCAAACAAATAACTTTTAACGGTTGAATAAATCTATAAAAAAAGGATGAAATGACTATTCTCATGCTAACTAAAAGCTTCAAAGTAAAGTAATCCCAGTAATGTATCATAAAAATTTTTCGACCGAAGGAATTTACACAAACGCTCAAACACTTTATTTAAATATTATCAGCAACAATCACACATTGTTAACTTTGACGTCATTAGCGAACAATAAAAAGTTCCAAGGAAAACGTTTTTGAAATGTTAATTTTTTGATACGTTATTGTTTTTTTTTTGACAGAGTTCCTACATTGCTTTAAAAGATTATGTTGGTACATATTATATAATATATTGGAAATAGATTTAAATTGACCGTTCATCTGATCATTCATATAAATTTTATAGTTTTGTTTCTAAAATTTATAATCCACTGACAAGTGGAAGAGAAAGAGTTGTAAAGAGAAAAGATATAATATTATTCATTAGCATTTTAATGGACGGGATATTTTTTTATGTTTATTTTAGTCTATCTTTCGACTTTTGATATGTGACAAACTGGAGTCACCAAAATGTATAATAATCACAAAGAATTTTTTGACTGAAAGAACACATAGTATCAATGGTATAAATAATTTATAAATTAATAAAAAAACGAGTCATAAAAATAAATAAGAATAACTACGTTATTAATAGATCTTTATCCAACATAGAAATACATGCATTATTTATCGGTTTCTTTGTAAATATACACAACAACTAAATTGTTCTCGATTTTGTATATTTAACAGCTTCTGTCAAATGTAACTAAGATGAAAAAAATAATCATTTAATTCAGATCGATTTTCTTTGATTTTTGCTATTATTTATGCAATATATTATCTGGAACACGAAAAACATACACTATGAATCAATATTACAGAATTAATTGTATCCAAAATAAAAACTATGTTTTTTTTAAGAAGCTTTAATAACTATAGTGTAGGCATAATATGCAAAATGTATGTCGCCAGATTTGAACCTTTGACTGCATTATTTATACACACATTGTATAATTGTAAGAATCGTAAACATATTTAGTATATATGTATATGTAGTCTAATGTAGGTATCGTTCATCATTATATCATCAATATGTCTACCCACATACACGGTCGATATGTTCCTCATATATGTAACTTCTATACACATCAATATTACATATATTCTTCTCCCAATTCCTGCCACAACGCCCGATCCTGGGCTTTCTGAGTCCACCGAGATTCCGCTGGAATATCAGGTCTAGGCTTCATCTGTTTTGATTAGAGAAGATACTGCGATCAATTTGTTTACAGAATTTGGTCCTTGGATCATATATCTAGTCTATAACTTTAAATTCAATATAATTATGATGTACTACTTGATAAAAAAAGAACGAAAGAAAATCTAACCTCACAAAAAATAATATAAATATAATTTTGCATGGTACGAGCATGCTCATTATCTAAGTAAGCATATATGTATACTATATTTTCTGTAGAATATAACTCTAATCAATTAATGTTTCAAAACTATCAAATATTTGAAACTAAAATTAAGATGATAAGAAAAACCTAAACAGTTATAGGAACTTAAATAACTACGTAATGTATCTAATATATAAAACTGTATAATTTCCTATCTATAATGTAATTGTGCTACCAAAATATATGAGAATATATTAAACAAATATAATATTTAAAAATCATACAATTTTGCACTATAATTTCTCTTTTGAGTTTAATAAGTATGTTTAAGAAAAATATTCTTAAAATTGAAATTCCGTTACGGAATGGAAGTCATAATAGATAAAGAAAAAATACCTGTTTATATATGGTTCTGAGTTTTAATATTAAAATAAGTTTTCCTATAATATTTAGATATATAAAAAAAACACATTATATTATTTCATATTGTTTGATTTAATATTTTTGTAACTGGTATTATTTTTTTTGCATGTTACTTTAAATTGTTCGTAAAAAAAGTTTTTATATAAAAAATAACCTAGCCTCATTGATAGGACGGACAAGTAACCGGTAAGTGGTACATTAGGTTTCTACTTCGCAGTGAATAAATAAAAACTTTCACAATAAGAAATATTGCGGATTTATTAAGAATATACGTCTATGTGGACACTGGCTTACATTAAAGGACGTCGCCGAAAGTCGTTCCCAAAACCGGTGTTATGTGTTGGCACTTCCAATTTTTTATTTAAAATGGCCGATGCGTTTTGAGTTCTCTCATTACGAACTGCGTTTAATTATTTCTCTCTTAGATTCTAATAACTATAGAGCATTATTTTATGTCTAGTATCAATTAGTTAGTTTCACTTCGGATTTGTATAAATTTAAGACTTTTATAAGAATTTTATAAAAGAAAATCTTTTATCGGTGAAATGTTTTATAAGAATGGTGAAAACATATAAAAAAATCCAAATAATTTCTTCAAATTTTAAAAATCATAACCTAAATATAAAATCCTCATAACACGGTCAAAGCCTAACTAAAATGTCAATGTTAATTAAATATTTCATATATCACTGTTCAAATAATTAAAGATATTACACGAGGATCATATTAATAGAATCATGAGCTAAGAAAAAAAAAGCGGTTATCATTGACCTTTGCGTCCTAGTAGCTATGGAATCATACGGCATACGGTTAAGAATTTCGTAAAACTTCATAATTAACGAGAATTTTTTCGTTAAATAAACCGTGTTTAGTTATTTTAATGAAGGCTTAGTGAAGGTCGTCGAGGTGTAAGCTAGAGTTTTCACCTTATGCCTAACTTCTATGTGTTAATACATATTAAAAATATAATTACTGGTTGTAACAGTAATAGAAAAACCGAAAAATTTTCTATAAAGTTATTAATATAACATTGCGAGATTTTTTATATTTCAAAAAATGAATGCACATATAATTTGTTTTGATTTTTATCCACAAAAAATTAAGTACAGTTAGCCGTTTACTTAATTTTAATGTGAGAATCAATTCTATTATCATTATATACTTAAAATATTCTTATTTAATGCATCGCTTTAATAAAGAATTTCAAATATTATCATAATAGGGTTAACCTTGAGAATCGCATTAATTGACAGGGTATGGTTTGATAATATTCAATATTTTTGTAAATAATTGTAATGTTTATTTTTTACTCTGCAAGAAATAATACACTCGTGAGTGATTTAAACCTATTTAGGGATAAAATCCATACGATACTCAAGCTATACATATCAACTTAATTAAAAGAACAAAAGTTTTACTCGTGTTACGTACATTTCTATAAAAGCATTTGTAATATTAAAAAAATAATTGAAATATCTATTGATATATTAAATTATGATGTTTTCGCACATTATAATATATAAAGTTACATTTTAAAACACCATTTTCGTATATCATCAAAAGTACAGACTAAATGTACAATTTAATTATTATTCAATGAATAAATTGTACTTGAAGATAATATTTATTGTTTCAGTTGTTCATATTGACACAGTTAAAATATCAGATGTTATTAGACTTTAATTTTATATTAATTAAATTTACATTGAACTAATGGCTTCTAAATTAACAATTTTATTTTATGATGATAACAATTCACTATTATTAATATATCTATAGTTTTTGTTGGAAATATCCATAAATATTTTAATTGTATTAAAACGATGTACACAAAATATATTTATTTATGTATCAAGCTATTTATATTGGTAAAATGAATAAAATAATGAAGCTGTAACTATACTTGTAATTGATAAAGTAATATTGATAAATGATAAAGTAAATGTTATGTTACATAAACGAAGTGAGGGTAATGACCTGAATAATATAAGCGAAATTCATATTATATAAAAAACTCACAAGACCGTCTTTAATGTTACAGTATACTTTTAAGTATAACACGGAAAATAAATATTTTACTTACTTATTTCAAGATTTAAAACCCCTGATATAAAGAAAGTTGTTGTCGGGGGCTGGTATAGCTTTCTCTGTTCCCAATTTCATTTTATTTAAAATAACAAATACATATGTGAAACTTACATTAATAACATAATTGAACTTTTTATGATTAATAAAAATTTATTGATTAATTTTTTTTGACAGATAAGACTGTATTTTTTTCCAATAATTACGATGACAATTTAAGAACGAATGTTCTCATTAGAATATCAATATATTCTGTACTGTATCAATATACATTTAGCAGATTTTGAGGCAACATTTTATGCATTCAAGACATAAAAATACACAAAACTTAGGTATAAACTCAAACAAGGGTCTCATTTTGGGTAAAATTTATTGGGACCTTTATTTTGTATATGACAAAAGAAATGGATGATATAAAAATAATGTCAAAATAATATATATTTTTTATTTTTATTTCACCGATCATGATAGGCCACGTTGAAGCGTTAAATGTTAGCAGGTGACCTTGCTGAAAGACAAGTTTACATACACTTACTTAAAAATACTTATATAACAAAACATAGCATTTTAGGCGGATCCGCTAGCATTTGACTAACTAATAGCCAATTTGTTAAAGCATACTAAGTTGAAAGGTCATGCCATTAAATTCGACCCCTTAAGGAAACGGTTTGATATAATACGAGTAGATGAAAGCGTTCTTTGATCTACATGAAAATGGATAGTCGGGGTTAAATTACATATAAACAAAAATTGTAAGCTTTTACATATAATAACTACGAGTGCACCTAAAACTGTAGCAATTGAATGACGTTTTTACAGCTTACAAAGGAATTCCCAAAGAAAACAAATAATATGAAGAAAAATAATAAGTAAACATTTCGTGTAAAGTTGAGATAGTGTATCATTGTTTACCGAAGTTTCGTCAAAATGAAAGTATATCTTCATAACCTGTAGTGTATATCTCATAGGAATAAGACGTCGAACACGTTATTTCTCATAAACATCCGCAAACTGTAATATTTATTATATTAATACTTTTCTAGAAAACCAATTTTAGTGGAGACCCTTTCGGTAGAGTACATTGTTGTAACTATAATTTTCATGCCATAATATTCATTTATACCTAGAAGTAATGTAACACGCACGAAAAACATGCCAAGCATATTGCCAAATAAACAAAAAGGGTATAAAAATAACAAGAAAATAAATTAATAATTACAAACAGGCATTATAATGCATTTCGTATAAAAGTTTTATTACGTCAAGCATCAATGTATTGGTATATTTTTTTATACTATCAGAAATGAAAAGTCATGTTAAAGGATTTGAACAACTTGCTTCTTAATTTTATTATTTTGAATTTTTATTTATATTATATCCAGGCAGAGATTATTACTGACAACTATTAGGAATTTATTGCCTTTACCAGTCAACGGCAGTGAGATAACAGGTCGGTTTAATGAGTTTATTTTTATAAAAGTGTCTGCTTACAAGTGTACCCAATACATATTTTTTTGGTAGTATATAAAATGTACATCAAGCCTAAATACAAGAACAATCTTTTGAAATGAAAATGCTGTAACAAAAGTAAGTACTAATTGACTAAGTATCGTACCACAAACATGACAATATTAGCAGTCATACTAGGGACCATAGATTTTGAATACTTTTGGTGAGACTGTTTGTTTTTTTGGATATTTGAATTAAGTAGGAACGGTGTTTGTTTGTAATATTTTGATAGTAATATACATATATACTAACAAATTTAACTATCAACACAATAAATGTATAGAGTATAATTTACTTACTTAAGTGCTATCGACTCGGAGAAGGTCAAAATGAGAGAAGAGATAAATTAGATTTTGAATAGATTTTCCTGTTTTATATTTAAATTTATATATTTATCTCAGAATAATTCAGATATAGTTTGTTGTGTATGTATGTTTTATTTAAAAATAAAAACAGCGTTTGTTGTATATGTATGTTTTATTTAAAAATAAAACATACATATACAACAAACGCTGTTCACATTCCCCCTGTCTGGTCCAACCCTTCAATTATTAAAACCCCGTTGTGTAGGAAAACTATTTTCCTACGGCTGTTGTGGTTTTCCCGGTATTCTAGGGGGTAATATTTTCTTTGAAAGTTATCCTTAAAGTCTTTTTAGTTTTGTTTCAAAAAGTAAACATCATCATCAGTATCATTTAACAAAAAAAAAAACTGAAGTATTCTTTTATTTCCAACATTGAATGATTAAAATTTAATAATTTATGTTATATTTCATCTGAAATTTTATAATGAGTAGAAATAAAATATGTTTTATAAATATGTATTGATATAGCTCTATATTCTAGACCCTTGCCCTGACCCGGGCAAGTACCAATGTGATTTTTCCGAATCATATGTACTTTCTAAGAGTATTTAGACATCACTGATTAATGTTGATTCCCAAAAGAGGGTTGCTGTCAGGCAGGCGGCCGGTCGTAAAAACAAATAGCCAAAAAACTATTCACAACATGTAAGGCAGACCCTGGCAATAGCTGGGAAATTGCCAGGTAGAAGAATAAGATAGCTCTATATTCTATGAAATAGTCTTTTATTCAAAGCGAAAAACACATATCTTCTGTGACGGTTTTTTACTGTCAATTCATCGTCGTGACAACATCTTTCTAAGTGTTCAGTATGAGTAAAACACACTTACATTTAATAACCAATCACGAGTGTTTTATCAAAGAAAAGTGTGAAAGAAATAGGTGATACTGCGTTTGTTCTTAGGCACTTGTAAATGACGTAGTCAGGTACCAGACGCGGATCTATTGTTTTCTTATCAACGGTATCTTACTTTCTTATCAAGGCCATGACAATTTAAATTACAGCAAATTCATTGTCGGCTATTTGTTTTTTCATGAACTATACGAAATATTTGATGGGATTATTTACAATCAAATAATTATTGAGATGTAACTACGACTATAATATAATTAAAATCGTGATAAATTTGAATTGGATTCATAAAATCATTGATCTAATAATAAATTGCAATTATCGTTGACGTATTTAATAGCGTTAATGGTTTCGGATAATTTTAATGCATACTTCTGATATTGACGTCATATTTAAGTTAATGTGTTTTATGTATAAATGGCTATAATTTATTAGAGTGCAACAAAACTAAAATGTTATTTTATATAAAGTTTGTATACAATGCATACATAGTGAATTACATAAGGCTTTTAAACCACACACTTGTTATGTCATAGCAGGGAACTGAGGCCTTTGGCTTGAGCTTATTATTAGGGAAGTACGAACTTTCTCCCAATTACAACGATTAATTATATCATTAAAAAATAGGGACTTTACTGACTTTAAACGAGAAATTCTAGTTTATATGAAAGTAGGAATATCTAAATTTTTGCTGCAACAAGATTGTTCCTGTTTACCGGTCTTGCTTTATTTTATTTTGGTAAAATTCTGTATCGAATGTTTTCGGAGTCAGTTGTTTTAATGATCAAGAACATTACACATAAGAAATTACGTAAAAAGGTAATTGGTATAAGAAAGAAATTAACAATAACATTTTTGTGTCGGCTAGCAACGAAACAGCCCTATTAGACCTATTAGCCCTACATATTTAGAAAACGATCTTTAAAAAGATCTTTGAAACGACGTCTTGTAATTTCCTAGATATTCAGACATAAACTAGACATGAAAAAGATTTATTATATTACTTTCTTTTGGTACAAGGTCAGCTTTTTCTGAAGCTAGAATCTAGCAGATCAATTTTTTTTCTGATATCCTCTCTAACAGACTTCAAACTTCTTTTCTCTGGCCTTGTTCTTTCTGCCAACCTTTAATATTTTGTATTTTTGTTATTTTGTCAACACTACGACCTTCGCTTAAATAGCCAAAAACGTATTTATATTCTTAATATGTGGACACATTTGTATGTTTGTCACAAGTCTAGACCTACTTACAATGAGACCACTTCTATGAAAAACCACTTGAAATTTCTTGGAACATAACCTTTTCCTATTTGTCACAGACGAGGTCATGCAATTGATTCTTATCGGTTGATAAGGAAAGTTTTTTTTCTTGAAGATTAATTATGCAAATACCTAATATTTTTCTTTTAGTTTCCTGCGATTAATGTTAATTTCTCAAAGAATACGAATATTAAATGTTTTACATAAATCTTACTCAATAATGAATATTTTCTTTCGACCAGAAAGTTATACTTAAAACGATCTAATTGATTCTGATATCAATCAAAAAACTTCAAAGATTACATTGTTTGAGTGTCGTGTTATGCCTAACTGTGTTGTTTAGATTCGAAATAAGTGTATTCGCTTGTGGTATATTTCGAAATAGGTGGTCAGTAGAACAGGCAAGCCTTGATCCATATTCCAAAGTTATCGTAAAAACCGCATATTTTTTTCCTATCCAGATTTCCTTGTTAGACACAGATTGAAATGATAGCAGCCATAAGATTTTTATTTCTGATTAATGCTAATTTTCCTCGCAATAGCCTTAGTACACATACCTATAAGAGGTTCTATAACTGAAGGCTATTTTAAAGTATTTTTTCCTTTGTTACATATAAATTATTTTGTTGGAGCGACATTATAAATTAATTTAATGAAGAAATAAATAAATAAATTATTTTTAACAATAAACTCTCCTAATTATAGTTTTGAGATCTAAGACTTTCGCATGTATTCATTTAAATGAAACTAATATTATTCGGATTACTTCGCGTATTTTATTATTTTAAAACTACATACTCCCTACGTTTCGGTTACTTTTTAACAACCGTGATCACGGGCGGACGAGATGTGAATCACTCAGACATTAGTTTCATTGAAATATTTATAGTTTTGGTTATTTCAGCTATAAGGAATGAAAGACTGACTAATCTCCCTTTACTAGAGTACATTGAGTAACAAAATAATACATGATATAATATAAAAAATCAAGCCTAACCTCCTTATCGTTAATCACCTTGGCTTAAATAAAACATATATTTTTATTTATTATATGGAATACAATAGACCCCAGGCCTTACAGGATATCGTTACTGTTGACAGTTCTTAATTTGGTAACACTGTCAACGTTTTGAATACAAATAGTCATAATTGACCTCTACATTTTTATTTCATTCACTTCCGATTTATATTTCCCGAGATTTTTCCTGATATCTCTCAGTCTGTCTTTATATCTTGTGAAGATTGCTCGTTGTTTCGTTTTATCCGAATTACTATGAAGGTAGGTTAAAAAATTTGAAACATTTCCGAAGCTATATGTATGTGGTATAAGTATATTTTTATTTTAAAACGTGAAATAATATGCTTCAGAAAAACGGAACGATGATTTGTAGGTAGCTGGGGACATCATTAACTCAACATTTCCTAGTCATTTGATTCAACAATGCGTAACAATATAATGGTGTCAAAAAACGCATGTATGAATGGCCATAGAAATGTGGGCGGTGGAAGTTCAAGGTTAGCTATGGAGTTACAATAACAATCGACTGAGCCTTTGAAAAAAATATGCTTCAGAACACGTTTTAGTTTTAAATATTTGTTTAATTTTATATATTTTTCTATCATTAATGTTACATGAAGAAGAAATAATTGTGTGTAAGATGTTCATGAGTAATTATTGTTTCGTAACAGAGAATACTACTGCCTTGTATTGTATGTAAATGTGGATTTTTCAATTTAAACGTATTTGCAGTACTTTTCATACATTAGCCTAATATTCACTGCGCTTTGCAGATTATGTTTCAAATTATACTAGTAAACATCTTGAAACGCTATTTTGTGTTTAACGAAGAGCAGTTTAAATGTATTGAAGAATTAGTTTGCCTTTTATTCACAATATTTGTACGAAATATATACAAATTAAATCCTTTATATATTAATATATATTTATATATACATAGTTGTAAAAATAGAACTATGAATATTGTTTTCAACTACGCATACAAGTAGTTAAAAATGAGACGAACCTACTATTTAATGTATCTATTTCCCAATATGATTATTAGTTCAAAAATGTTTGCAAAATTTATGTTTTTATACAACAAATTTTTGATATATTACACTATTAAACTAACACAATTTTATTTGAAATATCACAGAACTGCGGTTAACCAAAGCATTGTCTCTAAAGCAATTAATGCAATGATAACACAATAATTTTATGATTTATAATTCATATGATAAGATTGTCTTCACACTTCACAGAGGGCTTATAAACGAACTGGTTGTTTTTTTATAATACCCTATAGTCTATACAATGTATACACCTACTATTGTTTAATCAGCAATGTTTTTATCACATAAGAATTTAAATAAGAATAGTTCTTATAATTTTAAATATAAGTCTTATTCACATTATAGGTTTTCTTGGTAGAATTTTTAATAATATATCTTATCTATCTCATATACCAAACGTATCTTATCAAATACAAGTAGGAATAAATCTCAATTTGTGGCTAAGAATTCGCAATTGCAATATACACAAAAGCAATACAAGTGCTATTTAAAATCCACTAAGATTAGTATTACATTCAGGTCGAGTAGAGTATTTATTTGAATATAAATCCAACTAGTGCGATTTGCATATAAGAATCATTTATTAAAGATCTTTGATAAAACGCTTTAGGATCATTTAAGTCTATTCCAGAATACTATTTATGATTTCAAATCGATTTTTTTCGACGAATAAGACGCTGAAACGGGGAATTTATGTTAGCACTTCATATTTTGAAAACTTGATATCCATTTTTACCAAATGTGATAGATGTCACCAGTGTCTTTCATTATATTTAATATATATTTTAAATTGAAAAAGTTGGTTTTATTTTTAATAAGATTAAAGAAAATTCAATAAATAGGAAGATGCTCTAAACTTATTTTATGTTTAATAGATATAATAGGAGACATAAAAGGCTGATAAAAATTTATAATAATATAAAAAGACAAGATAAAATAATCATTAACAATATAATATTAACAATAGAGAAAAATATATTGCTCTCTTTGTTTACTTACTATGTAGTTAGATAACTCATTTTATTTTTATGAATGACTAAAATACATTCAAATGTAATTAGTTATAGGCTATCTTTATATTTTAATTTTGATACACTCTAATTTTATTTTTAAGAGGTATTTTCTCAGAAGTATCTGCTATGCCTGTTGATAACAACAGTCTCTAAAAAATAATCTATTGTTCTTAGAATCAATAGAACAAGACAAATAAACATTTGTATACTTAATCATGTATTGTAGACGTAGTTCGAAAATAATTACAAAGTTTATCCGCACCAGTGTTGCGACACAGTAGGCTTTATAAAACCAGTTACAGCTATTACGAAAAGAATACCAACCACTGACAAGCCAACGTAATCTAGATAGACTTAACTAAAAACATGTCACGACTGTACTGTCAAATGTTCATGCATTATGAATTGGGAATAGAGTTTTTGATTGCAGAAAAAAAACTTTTTGGTGACATACCTATTGAATAACAAATCGATGGAACATTTTGCGTGAATCTCAAGCTTCAATAAAGTTTAGTTTATAGAGTAACTTAAGAAAAATCTTTAATAGAAATTCTCGTGTTACGTAATCTTTAACTATGACTTAATAATGCATGCTTTAGATTCATCTTTAAATTACGTATCTACTAACAATATATGATAAATTACATTATTTATAAAGATGATTTACATTCGAGTAATACTCAAACGTCATCCAAGTGCCTCTATTATAATTACGTTGAAAAACTCATAAACAATCATAATATGTCACATCTATAAGAAAAAAAAAACAAGATGAATAAGCGAAGCCAAGATTCAAAAGTAGTATTAATATTGCAAGATATAAAAAAAAACAATAAAATGATTTTCGTCACTTCTTAAACACCTGCCCACAGTCAATCAACTCGATGTCTCAAGTATCTTTCGTTATATGATCAATGTTTATTATAACCGTTTTTCTGTGAACAAAAAATACTCAAAATTATTACAGAAGTATATCTAATAAAAAAAAATACATATTTATTGTATCCAAATAAGCAAAACAATACGTACAAGAGCAAAAAAATAAATAAGTAACTGACTGTCACAAGTTTAAGCTGATATTAAGCCTAAAAATATTGTTCCAAAGAGTCCGGCAATATTAGTAATAATTTTGATATATAAAAAAACTATAATATATGTATAAACGTAATATACCATTAGAAAAGTATACAGACAACCTCAAATCCATTCATCTAGAGATACGTTTCTATCATCAATAGTATTTACATAATAAAATTTATTTAATCAAGAATAAGACTAAGAATAGGTCTTTTTTGTTATAATAGAAACCGACGGGTTCAAGCTTACGAGCTGACTTTGATTGATGTTTTTGTTTTGTCTAAATCATTATACACAATGTCAGAATATTCAGTAGTACTAATAATCAATCCTTATTGTGTTTTGTTTGAGCAAATGGACTAGAATAAGTTTATGAAGACTGCACATCGTGTCACCGATGGTCACGCTCAGTTTACGATGACCTTCGCTGTCCAACCGCAGTTATGACGGATTGACTATTATATAAGGGACGTACGAGCTAGTAATTGTAACTCAACACCATTTAACATAAGATTATCTAAGATGTGGTGTTTTAGATCTCACGCCATTAATATGACTGTCAGTTAGCCTAGAGCCTAGACCATTAACTACCGACGGGAAGCTACAGAATTATTAATTATTAAAACTCGAATGTGTAGAGAATAGTGAGAAATATTATAAGATGAGAGAAAATTTATTATCCTCGTATTTTCTAGAAATTTGATATAAGTGTATAAATATACGTGTTATACGTGACCCGAATATTTAAAGTCCAATTTTATAAGTTAAGTTATATAATAGTAATAAATATATGTATGTTTAAAAAAATTTTTTTCGTTACAGCCATGTCGGCCGATGGGTCGACGACAGATATTCATGGCCTACTCAACGATACTGGTGAGTAAATATTGTTGTTCTTAAAGTAAATAATACAGAGTAACATTCTAGACTTCTGAATGAATGATAACGTAGCCCAGTAACATTTGTTTTTTTATAGGATAATTTTTGCTAAAGCGCCCTCTATTGAAATATGGCTTTACTAAGTATAAGTGATACTAACGCAATTGTGTTGTTTAACGCCATCTGTACAAATAATTCTGAAAGCAAGTGCCGTCTTTTGTGAGTTTCTCAATAACGCCAGTAGATGGCAATAGTAGGTAGTTATTATGTAACAACATTATTTAATTTAATATCTTACTCAATAGATGTCATGTGCTGTGATTAATAAATAAAAAATGTTGTATTAACAAATGAAATAACGTTATTATTATTATTTTTGAATTTTTATTTTTATTTTGTAAATTATAAACAAGATTTCACAAATAACAGGAAAGTCAAAACATATTGATTAATTAATTATGTTATATATGCCACTTCTGGGAAATCCCAAGCGTTTACATTCTTCCTATAATAACGTAAAGTGGGTTGTTATGGTCATAGTGGTAGTACAATAAACATAATGTAGCAATTTTATATAATATAAAAAATTCTGATAATTTAAAATATCATACTCGAAATTTAATAGATCTTGAATCTTGATTCATCTTACAGCTTACTCAACGGATTGGGTTTTGATATCAAAATATTATACCGGTTTTTTGGAATAATTTTTGGTTATTCAAAGCGGAAGTAGGTACATACCTAAGTGATTTCGAGAACTCAAATATTAACTACTTATTAAAAAATTTCCATACACCTGTTTCGCTCATATTTTTTATTCCTTCATGATTGTATTCTAAGGATATTTGGAATATCGACAAGTCATTCTTCTGGTAATGTTTTTAAAACCAATTAACCAAATTTATACCTACTCGAAGAATTAAAACACATTTTTAAATTTTGCAAATAGGAGATATCTACAAATTACCTATATTTTAAAATAGAGATACTACCTAACACTTTTAATGTTTCCTCATAGTAAACACGTATTTTGAAAATTTGATATTATCTGTTGAACGGCTTCGGGTTTACCGCGCCGGGTCTATTGACGGAGAATACGTGGTCGGAGTAAATTTAATAAAACCCTAGTAATGTCACACTACGTCACTCTTATACCGCTCAGATCTAGTTCTTTCAAACTTACATTACACAACTCAAGATAAGACAATTATACGCCGTCATCGAGAATGCAATTAAGTAGTCATTTCCCAGCAATCCAACGATTTATATGGAAAGTTTCACAAGTGTGTTTTCAATGGAATTAATAGTTCTGATATATTGGTTATAGAGTTTTTAACATCTAGACTGGACACGTGTAGGCTATGTTATGGAAACAGAGATCAGTTTTCCACCGGCGATGTTATTGTAAATCTACACGTCTGTTGAAGCCGCGTCGGATGTTATGGAGAAAATGAATAATTTAATGAACCCTTCTCATATATTAGATATGAATTATTAACGAAAATGTATAGGAGAGGTTTATTTGGTAAAACCAAATATATATTAAGTAACTTTGTATAATATCGTTCGAGTAGGTTTTTGTTGAAAACACTTTCTTCCCTTTATTTTTTACCAAATTGTAAAACTGTAACTGAACAATAAAAACTGTAACAACAATACGAATAATATCAGTCTAATTATATTTATTTTGTCTATAACAAGTAAATCATATTTCATTATGTTAATAATAAACATATATATATATTTTCCTTATTATTAAATATTTTCTATAGAATTTATGTATTATTGGATAATATTTATCAATACTAATTCCCAATTCAATATTAACTTGTATATATTGTACATATATTGTTATAATTTCTCCTTATGTTAAACATTACGTTACATGATTTGATACAGAAATAATTCATAATTAATTATTATTAATAAATGACCTATATCTTATTTAATACATTGTAAGTAATGCTTCTATTATAAAATTTATTTACGTATTTATTGCTCAATAGAGATGTTTTGTTATGAATGTAATGTTATTTAATGTTGATACTTTATGGTTCCATTCGCCTAACCAGTCTTCAATCGTATTAATTATATCTGTGCAATGAACTTTAACGTCGTAACACTTGGTTCCAGTATTAACTCGAATGTATGAAGAGAAAGTAGCCACTAATGTATTGTTATATAAAAGAGAATTTAAATGAAACTAATATTTTTCAGATATAGTACGCGTGCTTTATTTTTTTACAAAACTACATAGATTACGAGCAGACGAAATGTGAACATAATGATCACGGTTGCTGAAAAGTAGCCGAAAAATAGCCCGTAGTAGTCCAAAGATATTGGTTTTATTTAAATGAACCATACTCGCGAAAGTCTTAGATTATTATGTAAAAAAGAATTGTTGAAATATAATATAAGTACATACTTGATTGAATTTAATTTATCTCAAATCACACATCAATTGATAATAAACTGTTGTTATACGACTGAATCAAAATCAATTGAATATCAAATCGTTTCAAATCTGTCCTTAGATGATTGTGTCCTATTTTCTATATATCTTAAGACTACAAACACTTCCGTATCAAGCTAAGAAACTCAAACAAAACAATCATTGACTTTGACGTTATGTTTTCAAACGAAGGTTCACGCATACTTGTTTACTTCATATGATTGTAACATGTTTACATCTCAGAATATATATAGATGTAAACATCTCAAATAATCCGCAGGAGGCCAGATAACAATGATTTATTTCACCTCTGACATATAATATAATTAATACGATAAGTAATGGAAACCTCTTCTATCATTGAACACGTTATCTTGTATCTGAATGTAGAACGTGTGAAATTCCACATGACATTGCATCACACGTTTTAGTGTAAATTACGTATAATTTTATATCATATAGAATTGAATAGTTGTAGAAAATTTATATAAAATATTTTTACGTATTCGTTGATATTATGGCTTTAAAAAAATCGATGTAAATAATCTATTAATTGTTTTTAACAAAAATCTTTGATAACTTCTATAAGTAATTCTATTTATATCCTGTTATAATAACAAATGTTTATGTTTTAAATTAATAAAAGGGAAATTAAATTTACTTTATTTACACATTGGACGGCAGTTTTTTTAAAGATTTTATCGATACAAATCATTTATATGTAATGACATATTTCATCTTCAAAATGATTTTAATTGAAAAAAAAAACGATTATCCTATTTTATAAAATGAGAATAAGTTTTTAAAGATGCTCAAATGAAAATAAATAATAATAATAACCCTTAAAACATTATTTATTTTTAGTTTGCTCCGTTGCTATAATATAAAAATAGCATAAAATACAGAAGGAATACATAAAAGTTTTAACTGCAAACAGATCTCTACGTGAGAAACCATCCGCTGTCTTGTCAATTATAATATTGGATTTGTATAAATAAATTGACTGCTTCATTCAATGAAAACAATATCCGTATTGAAAAACATATTATTGTATTAAAGTATAAACGTCACTGGTTCGTTTTAGGGAGCAATTATAATTTGATAACAGTATGGGGTGATGTGCGTGCGTCTTAACGCAAGGTTGATACTCCACGTCATTGCTGGCCTTTTGTTGTGTGCCAATTGAGTTTGTTTCAAAACATTAATACCGATGTTTGTTTTTAACCAGTCTGGATAGACTCGTCAATTATGTGAGACATTCATCAATCTGAAGATCAACTTAATTTTGTTATGACACATCCTTAATTGGAATCGTTTCTATTAATATAACGAGTTGAAAAGGAAAGTTAACGTAATCAGTATGAAAGAAGTTTTATATTAAATAACGGTTTTAAAATAACGGTTTAAAACAATAATTAATAGATATATCGTATATGCCGTATATATCTTGATTTCCTACAGCGTTACTTCCAATGGTTTTCTTTACCTTTTAAGTTCCATCCTGCTATACAAACATATAAACAGTCATTTGCTATGGCATACAGGTCAATTGATTAATCTACCACAACATGCCAGTTGAGATAGTTGGAAATTATTCTGATTTGTTTATTTGAACATTTATTACGAAGTTTTTTGTTAATGTATATCAATAAGATAAAATACTTTACAGCCATAAGTAGATGTAATGATGAAAATTCTGAAATTTATTATAACTCTCATACTAATCTTCTCATTTAATACTTCATATTAATTCATATTGTGTTATTTGTTCGTTATGCTTTACACATTAAGGCTTATTTTAACAGAAATATTAAACGACAATTAAAAATTTAACAACGTGTTTGTTCGTGATTTTTCGTTTTATACAATTTATTTTAAACTAGAGATTAATTTTATTGTAACACCAACGTACAAATTTTGGTTAAATATGAAAAAATAACGTACTAGAATTCAATATTTTAAAATTCAAACCTTTCAAAATTTCAAGTTAAATTGGTTTCTGTAACTTAATATATTACATTTACAATTAATTGTACTTATTGTCAATGTCATTGTAATATAATGTACATATTATATGTCATAATAATAATTTAATACATATAACATATCTGTTGTAACCCATGCGTATTATTTTTGGGCACGCGTTCATTGTTTTCATGCATTTCTTTTTTATTTCAGAATCCGATCTCACCGGCCTTTCGCATGTTGGTAAGTACTCATTTTATTTTATTTGTTTTTTTTTTCATCCATTTCCATATGTCAATGTACTCATGGTGACTGGCTTTTTATTACACAAGGTATTTATAATTATTATTTTTTATTTGACAATTCTTTCTAAAGATGTATAATAGAATACCTGAAATGAGACTAATATTTTGGAAGCAAATTATACACATACATACATTTTGTAGTATTATAGCAACTGTTTATAAAACGGATTATGCAGATCCAAAACAAATCTGTATTTATAGTATACTATGAGATTGTAAATAATTTTATCTTAATCTTATCTTTATAATTGTTTTGAATCATTCTACAGAGGCAAGTCATGTGATAAAAACAGTCCTTCTCTTAGATTACTGCATTATGATGACTCAATGGAAATCTAAAAATAAATCGTTTATTATATTTGAAAATGATTATAAACACACTTATACGTCGCAGTGTCATAAAAATGTTTTGTTTTTAATGATGTATATTTTTTATTAAACCTCTTATTAGTTTCAAGTCACTCTAGTTTACACTTAAAAGTAAAACGAGACTTAAAAATATATCTATCATAATAAAATTTAACTGGACTTTATTAAATTTATTATTATAAGATATAATAATTAATTTCTACCTATATTTCTTATACAATAAATTAAAACACCCTCTATTTACTTTTAGTGTTTATAAAATAAATACGAAAGACTAAATTTCGTGATCTGAATGTTGAATATTATTTCAGTTTGCGGAAATAATGAAATCAGGCACATAAAGTTATTTGAAACATTAGGTTTAAGAGATAATAAACATTACTTGTTCCTTAAATTGAAAATAACGAACTTTTTTTAGATCACTCATGTTTTATTCATAACAAGTTTTGACAAATTCGCAACACTTGGAATACAAATAACGTTTATTGACCTCTGTATATTAAGAACGTGCTGTTGGAAATGGTTTACACTTTTATATGCACATGAATTACGGTCAAATCAATGTTTTCTATACAGTTATTTAGATTTTGAACCGTTATGAGTTGCGTAATATAAAAACATCTCACTTTTGATTCAGTTGCCGTTATACGTACTGTTACTATTTTATTAGTTGTGTAAGCTTTTTAATATTGTGGAGCAAAACGTAAAAAACCTCGCCAGAGAATAATATGTATCTCTTATAGTAGGGTTGCTTATATTTGCTTAAACTTACTACCTTAAAATATATTGACGTGGTCGCGGGTGTAAGCGAAATGATGTACCGCGGCCAGGCTCGGAGCAGGAGTAGGTACGGGGGGTTTTTAGTCAGTTGGAGTTTGACACTCCCTCTTACCCCACCCAGGACAAGAGGGATCATTTCATGATTTTCCCCTTTAAAAAAATATATATTAACGTGGCTAAATGTAACGGTTCTTTATAATTAAAAATAAATAACTTAATGAAATTTAAATAGAATTTTTTTTTAGGCAAATTTGAAAAATAGAAAACTTAATAGTTAGGTCATTAAAGCCTTTTAAAAGTTAGAGAGATTTCATTCTAGAGTTTAGACAAACATTTGGCCTCAGTATACAACCATTCCATTCTCAGAAGGATTTGTACTTTCAGATCATTATGGTACAAAAGTTGATAGCGTTTAATATTGATAAAAAGAAGAAAGATGTGAGTTTATATATTATTTTCAAAATACATGTTATGCGTCTAATGATTATGGACGCTTTCATACTTTTATGCTACTGAATAGTTTTGGAGGGAAGAGACAAAAACTGAAAATTTTCACTTGCATAAGGTCAACTGATTTCGATAAATAAATTTTGGAGGACATTAATTGATGTAATAAACACTGACTTGCGCTTTCAATATATACATTGATATTTTATTTGGTTTCCCAAAATACTTAATAATAATACTTAATTTTACGTATATATATATTTTTCTAATTGAAAGTTTTCTTCGTTATAACGTTGAGACGTTCCGTGTTTATATCAAATGTAAGCTGTAATATAAACATTTTAAGACATTGAACAGAATCAGTAACAATAACATCTTCCGCGTACGTATTCTTTAGCTTGAGATTCATTTAACCCTTTCAGAACTGAATTATTTTTTTTGTGTCCAATGAATCTAAAAAAAAAAATAAGCTAGAGTAGAGTAAAAAGACTAAGGAAAAAATTATGAAAAAAATCCTGGTTGTCAGGTTTTTAAGAAAATAACGTTTTTCTTTTTGTGTACAAATGTGCACATCCGTCTTACGTAGTGATAAGACTGCTGTTCGGGGCTTTTCATTGGAATTATAAAATGTTTAATTTCTCAATGTTTTTATTAGGAAATAAAAAACTAACAAAACTTAAGTACAATTCTTATAATTATTAGCAAAAAAAAGATTTTTTCTTTGGGATAGGCAGCTAATTGGAACATAGGTAAATTAGTCATATGAACAATCAAAAAGCATGTTTCATAAATTTACGTATGAAATACTAAGAAACAGTTTTTATCTTTGGTAAGGCAAAGTTGAACTTTGCATTTTATACATTTAATCGAGGTTCTTCCCTTGCATCCAACCATTTTGCACAATGTCCCAAGTCCCTCATCATGTGCAGGAAAATGCCCAACACCGTCTTTTGCTAGATCCGCTACAGGGCGAATCTCTTCTGGTCTTCTTGGAATGATTTGCGGTATTGGGCTACTGCCACTGGGCCGTCCTCTTTTACCGATGATAATTTTATTCCTCAACACCAGACTTTCAGCCAGCTGACGACGAAATTGAAGCAACGTGAGTTGTTTATTCTTTGGTGTGTCTAGCAGCGCATTGTCAATTTGGTACTCTCGGTACGCCTACACTACAGCTAAATCAGAAGCATGAAATATCATGCGAAGAGTCCATTTTTTAGATTTTATGAAGGTTCTGTAGTAGCTCATGCGTTGATCTAATTCAACGTTCAACGTCAATAAATTTCTTATCTGTCTTACACCACCTGCTGACTAAATCTTTTTCACCAATACAAACAAAATTAGAAGTAAGATGGGTAATCTTATTATCGAGCTACTTGACCACAGTTACATCTTCGTCAAAACTACTTCTTGAGAAAATTCTCGAGGTCTTTTATTGTTTAGGAGTTCCTTGTGTCTCCACCTAATGTTCTGTTTAGGCTTAATATTCTGAAGTATATTTTCATGAGAGGATTCTGTTTCTGTTGTCGGTGGTACTTCGAGAACCACTTCATCGCAGGTGTCAGTAACTCCTGGATCATTCGTTCTAATCCACAATGAGCTAGGCCCTTCATCTTCTTCAGTGTCGGGTGTGAATACCTCTCGTTGGTTTTGATTGATGACATCTGCACCTACTCTGATAGACTGCAACTCTCTTTCAGATGTAAATCCAAACGGCTCTTCGTCATCAGACGATAGCTCCAAATCGGAAAGAGTTCCAGCGCATAGGGTTTTCAAGGCGTCCGGTGAAAACATATCGGTGTTTTTTTATCTCAAAATGTAAAAAAAATATTTTATTTCAACATATAACATATTTTATATAGCATAAACAACAAAAACATTATTATTATAGTTACAAACATATTCAAAATAGATTTTGCAAAATACGGCTTAAATACTTCAGCATTCGTAAAAACATTGTTTACGCCTGATGTGTACATTTGTGTACAAATATAAAAATTGTGATAATTGATACAAAAATAGAAAAATAAACTCAAATTATATGTTACTTATGACCTTAGGAATATAACACATCAATTCATATTTTTGCAGTGCGCATATTTAGCAATTTCCTACTTTTTAGAAATAAAAATGACGAGCTTACCCACATCGGTCCAACTTCGGTCAGCCACTGATCGAATCATGTCGAAAAAGTCACAAAAAATGCTAAGAGATAGCGTTAATAGTATACATTTATATAGTTTATTATGTGGACATATGAATACAAGCGTTCTCAATTGCACTTGTAACGAAATAAATAGCATTTTTTTTTATTTTATTTTATGTGTACATTTGTGTACGCCAGGTCTGAAAGGGTTAATATATTAATTTCCTGCTGTCGTGTTTATCAAAAAGTCAAGGCATTATTAGAATGTACTGATTTATTTAAATGTAAATATTAATAATATTAAATATTAGATTGAAAAATTATATAGAAATATTAATAAAATTTACGTGAACTTAAAACAGCTGTGAATTGGCTGTAAGCGTGAAGTCGGTTGAAACAAACTGTCCGGATACCATATGGTTAGTTGAAACTAATAATATTCCACATGTCATTCAAATGAGGTCATTCACATGGATGGTTATGAAAGGAATTTACCTATATACAATCTACTTATATTTCTACTTACAATCTTTTAAACAACATAAAAAATAAATAGTAATAGCACTCTAGTATCGTCACTTCGGGAACAACAATTTTCTTTTAATAGAAATATAATACTAATAAAATTATCTGTGTTGAACTTTCTAAGTAACTTTTCATGAAAAGTGTCTTAATATAATACTATAAGATCGTGCAATCCAGTCTTAAATTGCTACAATCCTTGAGATCTGCACGACAGAGTCTAATAAAAATAGATCACCTTGAGTGATAACCGAAATAAACGGTATAACTGAGATGTAATACTGTAATATACTAAATGCTTTACTAGTTCGTTGTTATAGGACTAATGTGCCATGACATTAACAACATTCTTTAAAATATTCTAAAATTTAAATAATAAAAATTAAAATAACCTATCCAGAATTAATTGTGTGTGTGTGTGTGTGTGTATGTGTGAATTTTATTTAGTTATACAAAAAGTATCGATAAAATTTTGTTGTCAAATTATTATTTGAGGGATATATGTATATATATGTTTTTTTCCATAAATCCTTGAAATTTTACTTTATTTTATACCTGTACTAGTTGTATAGTCACAGGATGAAACTAGAGAGTTATAAAGTAATTTCAGGAGCATAGTGTTTTTGTAATTACCATTATTACTTGTAACGAGATATTATTAGTAACAAGCGTTTCAATTAAAGTCCATGAGGGTAATTGGTGTCGGTAGCCTCGACAAACATTTTTCTAAATATTATATACCATTTTGCTGTTATATTTCACACTCGCTTTTTATGAACTTCCATTTGATTTTAACTAGAAATACATCCTATTACTTTATAAGAAATAAATCCTAATATTTTTTTAAATTATAAGCTTAAAAAGAAGCATTTCTACTATTACTCACAATCACAAAACAAGATATAAAGGTTTTATTGATCCCATTTGGTAGATTTCTTTTCTTACTGTGTATTAAGAAACGAGGATATTATACTAGATAACATTATATTTATATACTCTTGACCGCAATAATTTAAGATTAAAGTTATAGCTATATACCTGACTAAGCGGTCATAAATATTTAAAAAAATATATGAAAAAGAAAATGAAATGTAAAATTGTTCTGGAATTAAAATCCGTTTCTTAGAATTCTAAAATAAATATAGTTTAAAAGTTACTTCACTTATATTAATTAACAGTTTAAAGAATCGTATAGAATATTATTTTTGGCATTGCATCATGGCTTTGGTTTCATTTGTTGTGTACGCAAATAACCGCTAATGTGCAATAAAGGCGCTATTATTTGTTTTGGCTTTCCGCGACTCTGTCATTGATAAATATTTAACATATTCTTATATAAATTATTCGATAGATATCTGTCATTCAACGTATCTAAAAGAATACAATATATTGTAAATATAAATATATAATTTTGGTCATATTAGCAAGCCTACAATAACTCACATTTTAAATGCTCGTGATCACGGTTGCTGTAAAGTAACCGAAACGTCGGGAGTGTGTAGTTTATAATCAAAAATAAAAATCGCGTAGTACGTCCGAAAAATATTAGTTTCATTTAAATGAATACTCGCGAAAATCTTACATCTCATTTAGCCTACAATAAGTACCGTGTTTTTCTTTTGTTATATTGAAAATGAAAATTTGAGCGCTTCCAGCCAAACTTTGAACTTTCAAATAAGACTTAAACGAATGTCATGTGACAGACTGATGATTTGATTTGAATATATTATAATATAATATCAATCATATTAAAACCTGTTAAACTAGACTGTGTTACATAAAAGAGCTAAAGTTAACTTACAATCTATGAAAGGAGTAAGTTTTGACTTACTTCGTATAGAACTATAGCACTGTGTTTAACATATAAAATATGCCTTTAATTTTATATTTCTAAATAGAAAAAATGAGAGAATACTTTCGTTAATGCCCTCAGTAAACATAGAAAACTGTTATTTTTTTAAAATTAGCACGATTACCACGTGACGATGTGATGACACCTATTACTTTTTTGTACCAAAAGTTGCTAAGAATGCTATTTAAAAAGGTTTTAATGAAGTCATTATTTATATGACATTGTACCTTTGACCAGATGTTCTTTATGAGCTTTAATACATTCATCTTACGCAACAATTAAACATACTGTCTATAAAGTTGATAAAGCGGTTATTAACAGTGTAATTATATAGATAAGCAAACAGTTTACTAATTAATATACATAATTTTATTGTTGAAATATAATTCTATTGCTCAAATATTAGGTCGTATTCTATTCAATGTAACAATACCCGAAAATCGTCCGCAGTTAATTTACAAAGGAGATTTGATAATTGCGAATGATGTATGAAATAAATTAATATTAATTCCGTCTTTATGTCTATTGTTTTAAGACTCATTAGTAACCAGTCCTCGTCTGTAGCACAATTGGTTTGTTAGCTGGTTATTTTTATTTCCAGCGACGCAATTTGTTTTTCAGTCTGGTCGTCGTAAACAAAAACATGTCACTTAGTTTGTGTGTATGCTTTATTTTTGTTTTAATGTCATATAAATTAATATTTCCATTGATAATGATAGTAAATTTCCGTTGTAAAATCTCAATTTGTTACGTTTAATCAGTTATAATAACAGATATGCTATGAATAATACAAGAATAATATGTGTTGATTGTTTATTGGAAGTGTTGCTTGTGGATAAATATTATGACGTTATATTTGACGGGGTTGCCATGTTTATGTCATTATTTTGATTAGCTGACGTTGTGGGAAACGTTTCAAAGAAATGTCTAATAATGTAAATAAGATTTTCGCTTTGCAAAACAAACCGTTAGATACGGTTTGATTATTTTTCTAACGAAAAAAGATCTTGTGGTTTCTGCGCAGTACAAGACACTAAACATTATATGTTTGTAGTATTTATCGAACGTTTTATTACAACCGTTACAAACGAGTTTTTGTGGTTATTCTCAGGACTTCAATGAAGCTAGATAGAGTAATTGCTATAGAAAACTATGCTATAAAATTAAAACATGATAAAAGGAAAAAATATTGATATTATGCAGAAAGTAACTCAGGATTAAAATAGTAGCAAATAGTGAAATAAAACACAAAAATATTTACACTTGTTTCTGCGTCCTTATCGCACAACAAAAATTATAATTTCAAAGAAAATCTTATCATGGAGTAATAATTGCGGACTGAAAACGTTTGTTACACGATTTCATGGTTAAAACGACGTCACCGATAACGCTCGTGTAGAAATGTTTTGTATTAAATAAAATATACATACAAGTAAGAATGAATTTATACCAAGACTAGACTTAAATAAAAATATTATTGACATTTTTTTTTGATATTTGACAGAATTCTAACATATACATAGAAAAGGTATTATATACTTTGAAAGAATAGTTTAGTATCACATGATACATATTCATTTCAACTAAGGCTGGTTTTCAAGGTCTTCGTATCGTTCCACCAGGAAGAAAACCCGCATTGAATACCGTATTAATAATAGCGCTGTATACGCAAGCTTTTGCGCAATTATTTTGAATATCGTGACGACGTATTGCTTTATGATACAGCCGTTTTAAAAGTGATTTCAAATCATTGTGACGTGCATAGACATTGCATATGCATGTTATGGGGAGTTATTCATAGCCATTTAGAGATTTAATATTATTATGGAAAGTTGTCCATGACGTTAGCTAGGTTTTTCAAACTGTGAGTTTTATTTGCGCAAGAATTATAAAAATATGGCAAAAAATTTGAATATAGATTAATAATACTGTTTTAGCATATATTTTAATATAAATTAAGTATGAAAAATTGCCGCTTCGTAAACAGTTCACGCGGAAATATCTCATTGTTCGTAAACCACGTCAACTCTTTGAAAAATTCTAATATGTTAACAGCCGTATACCAAGTACCATTGATATGGTAATGACCAACTCAAATTAAAAAGCTATTCTCATATTATCTCATTCGTCTCATGATAACCGTGACTGATGGTCACAAAGGCGTTCATGACTTTTGTTTCAATAACAGTTTACCTAAACGTGAGCAAATGAGATCATTTCCAATGCATGTTTTAATTAATTCAGGTCACGAATAACATATCAGAGCTTTCCCATGGCCGTTCTAAAATTATATCAAAGTAATTTTAGTGAAATGTTTTATTATCTCATGCTCTGGTTTTGTCTTAACAGATGTTGTCACGAGGTTAGCGAGTTACATTGTTGCTATTGACACGACGTGTCACTGTCTAGACCAAATGAAAAGTTTGGGACGTTTCCAAAATTACACGAGTATATTTGTGATGCAACGGAATATGAAAGAAAATTTTGTTTTGACGGTACTTAGTTATATTATTATTTAATAGCAACGCCTAGGTTTTTCATTTTCGATCGTGTTTCCTATTGATTATGTCAAGGAATATTCTAGAAAAACAAAATATTAGTAACGTTCGATACTTTCAATGAATTTTGTGATTTAAAATGTGTAAATACCAAATTTTAATCCAGAAGTTTCTATTCCAATTAACTGGGATTGAATTAGAAAAGTCTTTTGTCGAACAACTTGTAGGGGAAATTTTTCATAATCTTATCTTAATGAAATTTATATGGAACCAATTTCAAAACAAATTCTGAGTAATGCAAAAAAAATATCAAACTCAGCTTTCAATGTTTGGTTAGACGTATAATATAAACGCAAAGGAAAAAGAAACTAACGTTATATAGAAGTTAAGTATTATTTCGCTTGTATTTTCTTATGAATTTATATTTCTATATCAATATGTATATAAATTTTTACACATGTATCTATTGATTTGGCCACATGATAGAAATAATCAATCAGTTCAACCTAAGGTTTTAATTTAAAAAGAGCTAATAACTCAAATGCCCTTGAACCTTGAAATAAAAAGACAACCTCGCTTCTAGAACAGCGACAGATATTTTTAACCGTCCATTAGATTGATGCGCACGAAACCAGATTACAATTAATTGTATAATTATTGTGACGAAATCTCGTAATCGTTAGGGCGTTGCTTTATCAACATTACAGAGATATTAGGTCATAACAATTTTGACACTGATCACAAAATATACAAAAGTACTTATCTGTTTACAATCACAAGATACATTTCGACGGCGTAATGATAACGAACAATAACATATTGTTTATATTCTAATCAGTTGTCATGCATTTTAATGATAATTCATCGAAATCGATAGTACGCAATAAAAGTAAAAAAATATATCGAAAAATCAGTGTCTTTAAAATATTCTTATCATGTTGAACTGAATTGAATCTAAGGAAGTGACATTTTTGATAAAATCTGTACATATCGATGATTTGTCTGTTTCTATGAAGCTTTTTGAAAAAAAAAATGTTTTAACCTAAGGTATTCATTAAATTACGCATTATATTACATTTATGCCACAGACATTTTACAGACACCGATTTCTTTGAACCGTCAAGTATGATTTGCGAAGACAGATACGCGCATTATTCTCTAAAACCATAAAACAAGCCAATCCATCCAGAAAACAACTCTACAAGGGAACTTCAATCTTCCTGCTTTGGATTAAGAACTACATTGAATGCTTTAATTAAATTTGTATTACATTGCAATCCAAACCGAATGGATAGTGGACGTACATACATACGTATAAAATTTGTGGCGGGCTTCCAAAAATTAAAATATATGTTAAGGAGATGACTTTATCTTTAATGTTAATTACAAAGATAAATATAACTTTAATTAAATAAGCATTTTTTTATATTTGACAAAACTAACGGTATACATCGAAACAATATTCTTTGTTTAATAATTAATTATTTACAAAATGAGACTACGATAAAAGGAAACTTCAAATTAAGACTAGTTTATGTCTTCTTTCAAAATTAATATAAATCGAGACCACGATATTCTGGGACAGTCAAAAAAATATCAAACAGTTTCAGTAGCCTACATACATTTTATAGCAAAATTTTGACAAAACAACTTCAAAGACCTCTTAAATTCTACTATAAAAATGATTTTTAGTTTCGAGGACGTAACCATGTTATATTATTTTTAAGACGTTATGTTTTGTAAACGCTAAGTGTTAATGCCACTATTAAAGATTTATAATGCTCTATATCACGAAAAAACTTTAAAATAGTACTGTTTATACAATTAAACGTCCAAATTTAAACCACGAATGTTAAAAAAATTGTTAAAACTGGCATCGATTCGTCTGCGTGGTTAGTTTGATGAAATCGAATGAGGTTGCACGTGCGTTGAAGGGCTCTGCAGTTGGGAATAGGTTGGCTATGACGTTAGTATACCGAAATGCCAACGGTTATTTCTATTCATACTTTGTACAGAACTCTTGCATTATTTAGTTAGACTTTGGGAATATTAAGTATATGTTATTAAAAACGTCTATAATTATGAGGTTTTTATACCACAGTGGTAGGTAAGTACCCATAATTATGTGTGTACTAATAAAAACTTTAATACATAGGTACATTACGTATAAAAGTTTTTATTCGTATATAATCATGTTTTAAATTAAATTCTATATATAATATTATTGCAATAATATAATTTCATTTGGAAGTACACAGATGTATTTTATTAAATAAATTACATATAAAACTGAAGTAAATATAGCACAAATAGCTAAAAGCCTCACGGACTCATTGAAGCACTCAACAGTAACAGCCCTTGTGTTGGATCGACTTATATTTAGAGCCGTCCCTATGACGTCAATGCTGACATTTGGGTTCCGTACGTAATGGGTGAAATGTTACGAGATATACGGGTCACGCGACTTCAAAAAATATAAATGGGTATATTGCAGTTAAAAAACGTCTATGTTTTATGGCAGCACGACTTTTCATACTAATTGGTGGACGTTGATTGTTGTTGCAGATAGGCATAAAAGAGTTTAGTTATGAATGCCAACCTACTTAGAAATGCTGGCCCCAATCCCACTTAGAACAAATGGATTGCGGTGAAAAAACATACTATGATTTTTTTCCTATCACTTTTTTGCACAATAAGACACTGGTTTATATCTTATTATTTATTTACCCTTTAAGATTCTAAATCAATTACTTCATTTTCTCACTGTACATACATTTTGTAAAACAACTTTCCTCTAGACAGACACCCGTGAACTATTTCAAATTGAATGTAACGTTATATTTCAGTCCGAAAACCGAAACAAGGAAGCGTTTAAAATTAGAATGTTAATAATGTTTAAATATGAAATATTGTTATTATGACATATGCAGTTTACAATAAAGGAATAACGATACAGGAAGCAAAATTAGACATGTCCCAGACGGCCCAAATGCGTCAGCCCAAGATGAAATAAACGCTACGACCGTTTTATTATAAGTCATTGAACCCGACGTGAAATACACGGACAGGTGAAAAAACCCAATCAAATTAATTCCAAAAAAATATATATATTTTGGCATGGGTTAATACGGTGTTTTGCTTGGGCACGTTCAAAGACACGTTACTTTAAGGAAAAGTTTATTTAATATTATTTTTAAACTGACAATTAATACGTACTTTTCAGGTTGTATAAGTTTTAACCGAACAGATATTTGTTTTGATTACGCCAAAATCAATTAAAATAAAAAGTAAATGATTAGGATTTTTTTAAGAAATCAGACAAAAATATTTGTTATAAAGAATCCTACTAATACATGTTTCGTTCTGATATAATATTATATGAATATTAAATTAAATTTAAATTGTAAATTGAAACCACTTCAAATGTTCAGATTGTTCTAGAACATAGAATAAAGTTCTTTGCCAATATTTCACTCGAACCACTAATATCAAGTTTATTAATATCACAAAGCTAAATATAAAGACATATCGAAATCTCTATTTATTTATTTATTTTTAATGTTCTTTTGCGATTGTACTTTGGCGATTAAGTTTTTAATGACGCAGTTCTGGTATGAAATCTTGAAAATGAGAAGATTCCATAAATAAAAAAATATACCAATATTTAAAGAAAATATGCAAGTATTTTAGGTAATAGATTTCGGAAATCGTAATATAATAGCATGTATATGTTTCACCAAAACTTATTTTTTATGAAATAAAAGGTTTAAAGATCAAATCTCATTCACTATACATATAATACTTGTAATAGCCAGTCAATAGTGCCAGACTGTCTGATGCGCTGCACTAAAATAAAATCCTGGTCACATCGATAAGTTTATTTTAATATGATTTGGCAAAATAACATAGTAATAAAAAATCTATCCCTTTCATTGTCAATATAAAAGAAAAAGATGGAATGAAAGACTATGGTAGAGACATTGACGTCATATTATTTATTGAAATGATACATACTTTAAAAGTATTTTGTATATTTAGTTTATACGATCAGAAAGATTTGTATTTGTTTTCACTAATTGTGATTTGTTAGTAGTTCTAAATTTAAAAAGACTTTTTGATATCAGATGTTTTTCGTACGTTTTATTGATTAAAACTTTCTATGATAGAATCTAATCTTTTTGCTGCCCTACAAACTTTATCTGTCATTGTGGGCTTAAAATTTGCTCAGACTTTTCAATGATTAGCCTGAATAAACAAAGTGACTGGAGCATGAGGCAAAAATAAACTGATTAAATTAAGAGAAAGCCAAATTTCTGGGAAAATTCGGTGCCTCAAAATCGACTTTAGACGATCAAGGATCTGCACCGATTTTATGGGAGACAATGTCATTTTTACAAAAACATTTTTGTCTTGGTTTACAATTCTAATCAATGCTCTCAGATTTACTATTTACTACCACTGGCGTTACCCCTAAGTCATAGTTTCTACATATCTCAAGTTGCCTTTAGTACATCCAATCCTTAAAAGGAGTCCCACTGAAGTCCATCAATGACTATGTATCGGCTTAATGCCAAAACCGCTTTGATTTCCAATATTATGGAGTTCTTTAATGGTCTATTTCAGCAGCTCCGTTTTTCAATAAATAATTCAAAAAACGGCTTACACCCAGATAGTAGGTACATTATTAAAATACTTCTGTCTCAATTCAAAAGTGTTAAATTTGGTTTGACTGTATGTACTCACAAAGACATAAATTTAGGAGTTCATTGTAAAAAAAAATTGTCGTTTTTCTTTGCTTTCCACGACAAGTTGGATTTCTTATCATCAAATTTTACAGCGTATTTCAGTTCAGTATTGAGTTTAAGTCCAAACTAATGTCGAAAAAGCTTGGTGTGATCAAAATATCTGACGCAGTACTTCAACAAATCACGTGTTGAAAGTGATTTAAACGGTCCATTGTCGACACTTAAAGCGTAAGGACGCTGTGACACTTTTTGCGTTGCGTAGAAATATCGATTCATTTGCATTCTGCATCGTACGTCATACAGAGAAACTGAGTGCTGAGAAATTTTTGGTTTAAATCCTAGCAGCTGCAAATGACAATTTACCGCAGTTCATTCTCCTGGAACTTCCTGCCAGCCACAAGCAAACCTTGTAATCTGTTGTTTGCGGTATTTCCAAACAGAAATAATTTGGCAACCTTTATAAATAGTGTCTACGAAATGAAAATTAAATAGTGATTTCTTATGTTTTCTTGTAAATATATACAGTTTTGTTCTTGGGAAAACAGATATCTCAAAAACAATTATTATAGATACATATTGCACTGTACTATATCAATCAATGCTGCAGTTCTATTATTTAAAACTATATTAAAACCCACAAACTGTACGGTATACACGTGAAAAAATATTATTATTCTATGATTATTATTATAGTGTGCCGTTAAAAATTGATTTTTTAATACACACATACAAAGATTGGTGACACGTGATCCTATGATGCAAAATTCTCGTAAGTGAAAGATGATACACTTTTTTTAACTTGAAAGGTACATACTTCTAAGAAATTGTCTGTTGCCATGGTGCCAGCAAGAAACAGCAGATAATTTAACGTCTTCATTTGCATCTGGATGAAACGGAAAAATATATACTAAGGCGGAAAAAATAACAAAAAAAATAATAATAGATCAACTGCTGTCATTTTTATATGACTTATAATTATACACATTATCATTATATAATCGTGTTGAAGGGCAGTTATAAAAAATTACTGTAGTTTTAATTGCGACCACGTGTAAATTGAAACGAATCATTTATTTCCTTTCAAACAGCTATTTCCATTTCGTGACGTGAGCACATACGAACTACATAAACATTATGAATGTATAAAACATAATATTGTAAAGTAGAAGGAACGGTAATGAAATTAGTGAGTTTAGAATATCGAAACGGTTTTTCTCTCATTTCAACTTTGAGGCTTTAATATATAATAATCTTTCCTATTTTCAATATAAATGTGTTTACGAGCTAATTACAGACTTTTAAATAAATATAGGAGAGTTACTTGGAATTAAGAAGAAATGAAAATGTATTTATCGTAACGGTAAGGAGATCTTATTGGAATAAATTTCAGAAAACTCATTTTTATTTATCGGCTTACCTGTTTGAACGAATAAAGAATTTTGATAGAGCTATCAAAAAGTAAAGATATTTCTAGACTTCCAATGAAATTCGGAATCTTTCATCTCTTGGAAAGTTTAGGTAGTATGCTTCACTAACTTAGACTTTTAACGTAATTAACTCTATTGTATAATGCTCTCACAAAGAAAGTTCTTATAAAGTATTGAATTTAATAATTGAAATAATTGTAATTATAATTTAATGAATTCAGCTGTTTTACTTTCATATTGTGACGCAGTGATGTTAAGGTGAAGTCGCAATTTCTATCCGCACTTTGTGTTTCCTTTATCTCGATTAGTTGATACAGTTGTGCACATAAATGTTTAAGAGCATCATCCGGCATATTGCGGCAATCCATCACGAGTTAGGCTCATAAAATGTCAGTGATTTGAGTGATATAAAAGCTATATCTGATGTTTATGACGTGTCATATATAATTTTTATATTTTGTCTAATAGCTTTTTTTTTATTAAAGTGTTTAAAACAGCGTCTAACTGAGGATGATTGTTTAAGTGACGTCTGACCTTCACGGTATTTTAAACCATCTGTTTAAACGAGACAATGACGTTTCGTTTCTTTGGTTAAATTTATCCTTCCAACAAAAAAAAATATATATTGATTTTGTTTATACGTATTATAGTATATTCATACAAATGACACTCGAATATCATCTTTCATTATTTGCATGGTTAAACACATATTATGCAATAACCGCAATACATTGCTCTCAAGTAAAACAAATATGGTATATAAATAACCAATAAGTAGTTAAAAAAATCACGACTCGAAGTAATTCGTGATAACGAAGACGTGATCAGTTTTACGTCAATGGTCATTGTTTTGGGTAACTTGAGTTACGTAGTAACAAGATAATTAAAATATATACAAGAATTTTATAATGTTAGTTTGTTCGTAATCTGAATAATGTATTTATTCATATTATTTTGTTGAAATTTTTTACAAAATTTAATAATTAATGAATTTTTAAAAGCATTTGTTTAATATTCTAAAATAATTGCTCGAAAATCGACGAAACAAGCCGGGTGAATTAATTAGTTTTAATATATTAATATTCAAGATATTCCGAGGTCAAGGTGTCTTTGAACGTTATGTCTTTCTGTCTCCGTGGTAACGTTAACACAAGTAATAAGTAGTGTTATCGCAATTTCAATACTATTGGTTAAATAACCTCACTTTAAAGGGATACAAGATTATAATGTGAACCATATTTGGTTGTATTTCGGTTCAAGAAACGAAATTATTTTACTTATAAGCTAAATGTTTTAATTAGATTAAATAATATTGTGGATGTGTATGATACATATCTTTTGATATTTCAATGATATGAAAATTAGATTGGTATGATAACCATTTTTAGTACATATTTTATCAAGATGTGTCCAATAAGGCGATATGTTCCATACATATGTCCTTCCCGATGTATGTATGTATTCCTCTTTATGTCACTTTTAATAGACTACATGAGAGGACCACACGGGTTTTGTGAATGAAAATAAAATTAAATGGAACAATTTCATTTGTTCCGAGAACTTCAGAATCAGGGCGCGTATTCAGTTACCATTAATAATAACCTTTTAAAAGAGGTCACCTACAAAGATTTCTGTTTATATAACACATTTGATCTTAGAGGGAAATTCATAAAAGGATTACATTTCTTTATTAGAATGAAAAACAAAAGAAGATCTCAATTATTTCAGACGATATATTATGTCAACTTATGTCGTTATTTTTATGTAAACAATTTGATTCAACATTTGTGTCATGAAATTTAAATTTGTCAATTAAAAATACAACTGTATAAGTATTATATGTAGTTGTAATTAATGTATGCGAGCGATATGTTTCTTGTATCACAAAATTTTGTTTGTTTGTTCTAAAATATTATAAATGTTATAATGGATAAATTGTACTAAAAAAGGACGAAGTTAAAAATCCCGGTGATAATTACTATTACACATACTTTGAAGGCGTTACATGTCATACAAGTTAACTTCATTTTGTATGCCAATACTATTAATGCTTTAGATCTTAGAGACTAAATCACTCACTCAATAGATGACTCTAAGCTCAGTTCAAGCATCTTTTTCCTTGTTTTTCCATATATTTCTGAAGTTCTTCCAGTCAGTATTGATTTTTATTGCAATGTTATTTGGAGTCGTAATGATTAGGAGCATTTATATAATAATATTATCTACGCAATATATTAAGGGAGTAGCGAAAGTAACATCGCAGTGGCCCATTTCTTTTGAGGTTGATGGTGTGTATTGACGTCAATACAAATTTAGACTCAGATATTACGACGTCCATAATGATGGTAATATTACGTAATAAAATAATATGTAGTAGTTTTTTATGTATTTTATTATTACATATAAACGATAGAATTATAGTTTTGATATTAAGCTGGTAATATCTTTGATTGGTGAAACTTACTTTTAAAATATTGACATGTTTCAGTATTTGCATGATGTGATAATGAATTTATATATATTTAATAGTTTACGCTTTTGTGCGTAAAGAATATATTTGGAGGATTTTCCAATAGAAGCTTTTAGAATATTTTTGTTTGTCATAAATATGTCTTGATTACATTTCTTTATTTAAAATAATATAAGTGTCTAACTACTAATTTAATTGAAAATTGTTTATGAATATTCTATTGGTAACTTATGTATTCAGTTCTTTTGATGAACACATCACAGCGTATGTCATTCCTAGACTGAGACCCAAACATACATACATATCAATTATTATATATAGCAACGTCTGGGTTATAATTACACGCTTTTGCAAAATATGCATTTGGCATAGGTTCAAACGCTCGTATAGTTTGGTAGCCAAAACGAACGCTTCCGAAACAGAAAACGTCTAACAATTCGAGAAATTACAGTAATCATTATAAGGAAGAGATTATTGATTTTATATAACCGATTTCTGAAATTCCGTTTGTCAGTGTTGCTTTACGTAAGTGGTAAATCTTAGTAATATTTGCAACATTTGTTTATTACTCCGAATGTCGGTTATTTCAATCAAAAGAGAAAACACTAAAATAGTTTTATATTAAATAACAAATTTTGCTTATATATAATTGGTTTGTATATACAGAAAAAAACCTAGACTTTAGTCTTTCGTGTGTAGGATAAAATTTTGAGTATTATTAATCAAAGCTTATCGTTTCGCGACCATAATTCCAAGAACGTGTTAGATCGAGTTGGGGTCAAGACTCGGATCCCAGTATGTTGCCCTTGGAGTTTTTGTGCTCAACACGGACTCAGCCGCCTCTATTACACCATAGAATAAACCGCGACATATTATATTACTATTTACTTTATAACGAGATATGTAAGTAATTGTATCCGCATATAAAATTGACACGACCACAATAAATGTCGTTATTACTGCCGTGAAAAATCTGGTAAAAATTCATTGAATAATTTAGCAATATTTTTATTAATTTTTTAATTTTGCATATTTCAGTCCTTTAAACTTAATGAAGTGATGCTATACACATTTTTTTAACCTACCAAATGACTATAATTGTGTTGAAAAAATTAAATTTTAAAAAACGTACTCAGTTAAAAGTCAATGTAACACAAATAAAATTAAAAGTTTAGTAACATTGCTTCATTTTATTAAAGAAATCATTTTAAGTTTGCATTATACTAAAAACATTTTGATAATTAACACCTTATTTACTCAAACTTTTTTTACAAAATTGCTGTTAAATTAATTGATATTTTTAATTAATGGATGAAGTACAATGAACTCTATATAAATTGAAACAGAAGATCGAAAACAATTGCAATAAGTAAATGTGTCTTGTTATGTTTGATTATGGATAAGTTAATGGATAAGTTACTGAAATAATGATGGGATCAAAATAAAAGAATTTACGAAATACTTGAAGCTAAACAGACAAAAATCTAAATATAACAATAATTTGCGGTCTCACATACGGCAAAAGAAAATCCTACAAAGATAATATAATAAAACGACCTAGAAATATTGAGGACACATTCAAAATGTATTATAATAGCGAATATTAACACGTATTAGCTTCGTGCCACAGGATACGTTATGCAATGAAACTGTTTACGAAGAATGTTGAAGGCTTTACAGTCTACTAACACTTGTACTGTTATGAAAAGTCTTGACTATACGACTACAAATAGATTCAATCCTATTATTCTTTATTCCCTTGATATCTTTCTTGTAGGTATTTTTTCCTTTCAGTCTTATATCAGTTTTTATTCGACAATCGTTGTGTAATCTGATATGATAATATTTGACAGGTATTATTGGGGCCATAATCTTGACCAACTTACATTTGAATTGGATAGATTGTTTAACTACTAAATATATTTAAAAAATAAATATAAAAATCATAGAAAATAGCTAATGCGGAAAACTTCAGCTGTTATCCATCTGTTGTACGTAAAGAATTTTCTTTGTAATTCGTTTGTTTTGTAATCCAGTGATAAATCTTTTATAGTTGTATCTTTTTTATTCTTTACAATAACATATAGATATTTTGAATTTAATATATATAATTGCCATTCAAACTCAAAAGCCTTATATTTCATCCGCATACTATTCCTTCATATAATATATTTGTATATACATACATATTTAAATATATGAATTGATCGCAAAAGTTTATACCTATTTATTCAATTTAGATAATAACTAGATATATAGTAAATAAACTGCTATGCACATAAGGCAAATAATTGTCTAGATTATGTAAATGAAACATTATGATTAATTATGATTAAAAAAGAACAACAAGCAAAAGGTGTTGTAAAAAATGTGGATATGACCAAGTTTACATTTTTATTTTTTATTTAAAGTAAGAACAATTTGTATTAAACCATCGTAGTTATTTAGTTTTACAGTATATAATAAATTAAATGTTTACATATTATTTGTCAAAATATGTTTTCCTGTAGCTTTAAGTGGTTGAGCCCCTTAAATCCAGCCGTGGGTCAGAAGTCCCGGGCACTGTTGAAGCTCCTCTCCTTGCATCGCGATGGACCCAACATCCGCACGGTGAATCCATTGAATGCTGAGAGGTTTCGTCTCATATATTTGTCAAAATATGTTTTCCTATTATTAAATTGATTAACTCATAAAAAAGCGACGTAATATCTTATCTTCAAAAAGTGTGAAAATGTTTTCTACTATCAAGTTTTTCCATCCATCAAACGACTCATGATCGATCGATATTTTTATTTGCTGTTTTGTTTTTGGATTAAGATTAAAATTACGTAAAAGTTTTAATATATTAATTCTTCCTTATCTGAGCAAAACAAGGAAAAAACAATTTGGTAAATAAATCACATGCGTATTTCGCGTAAGTTAAAGAAGTAAATAACCATATAAAATACAACTTCGAGTAAACGAGAATACAAACTATATACATGAATGACGGAACCCAACTATGGTTGTATACAACAATGTTCAGCCTTGTACATATTTATTCATGTAAGCCTTTAATCTTCTTAGAAACGAGATAATATCATCACATGCCGGTTGCAGTCAATGAATCATGATAAAAGTTACGCTTTTATATACAATGTAGCGTTCTACTGTTTATTATTTATATTTATTAGCGATGTGTATTATTAACGGGGATTTATGCAACGAAAGAATATGTATGTATGATGTATCGGTAGTTATAAAAGCCTATATGTAACATTTAAGACAATTCCAAAATTAAGCAAAGCAAAATCAATATCGAACCAAAATCCCTGTTACATTCCAAGACATGGATTTTTTAACTTCTAATAATATTATTTATTACTTTTATTCATCATTTTAATTTTAATACTATATTAATAAATAAAATGTTTGAATAGTATAGTTTTTTATTACCACCAATATTATCTTAAGTTTCTTTCCACTGTCAAATTTATAATTCGAAAGATTAGTCACGCTTTAATAATTAACTTAATTAATTGCATAATACTTAATTACGTCTTTTAAACAGATTGAAATAAGCAGAATTTTAGTATCATTACATAAGTTGTTGCTGGTGAGGCTTTATAGCATTGAAACATATTATAATTCCATTCATATGAATAACAAAAAATACATATTAAATAGTGTTTCCTAAACACAATAATACTGTATAAAATGACGTAATAGGTGAGCACACAAACACAATTCTATTTCACCATAATGTACTGATGTAGAAAATCCAATGAGTCACAATGAATTTTCGCTCCCCATAACTGAAATGAAAGTTTGACGTCATATCTATTATGTTATATTTTTATGTCCCTTATTCGTTGGAGTCTGACGTTTGTATGGTCATAACAATTACTACAGAAGTAATTATTGTCTTGAGTAATATATTTGTATTTTCCATGAATAGACAGATTACGAGCTTCATAAAGTTGGTGCATTCATGAAAATTGACTTCGATGAGTAATTTTAGATGAAAATCATTTCCAACAACACGATAATGTGAAGTGTCATCTCATAACTATTTTCCATATATTTAATAACTCTCGTGTTACTTTATAATAATTTATTGCAGAAATAACCGGATATTTTGCTATTCAGTATTGTAAATACAAGAAAGTAAACAGGGAAATCAATTTTTACATCTTGCGATCTGAAAAAAACCCAAACAAATATATTTATAGAAAATGTGTTTTTCCTTTAGTAACTAACAATTTTTTCCAACTGGTCGGTTTATTTGCTTTGATAATATAATGATCAAAATATTTATTTTAACGGAATAATTAAATACATTTTGTTACTTAAATACACATTGGTAGAAATATTTTATCATTAAATACATGAAAATGCTGATAATGTATTAACAATTTAACCACAGTACACAATTTTGAATGACGTGTCTGAAACATTTTAGATATAACCAGTCATGCAAATTAGGTTACCTACATATAATATGAAACACTTCTCTATCTAAAACGTAAACTTAATAATGCATTAGACAGAACACTCTAAAAAGATCTAAAACTCTCGCGAGTTTAATTTAAATGGAACTAATACAGTTAAATATAAAGTTATATACATAGTATAAATTTGTTTCATTTACAATATATTTTTTTAAAGTTTGTAATAAATTATGTTATGCCACAAAATTTTTAACACATTGCGTAAGATTTAACTTATTGCGTACAGAAGTAAATTTTCCATACATGTTATTTTTTTGTTGACATGTCTATGAGAGCATTACATCTGTGGCAAACGTCACGTGTTGAGTCGAATCACTCAGAAGAGGCATGCTAATGCTAGTTAATTTTTATTCTGTTAAAGATTTTTGTCCGCTTCTTCTACTAATAAATTGATTGGTCATGTGGCACCTATTTGATGGGAGCGTAAAATTAGTTCACCTATTTGTACTTCGTTTTCAAACAAACGCTATCAATATTATCGGTTGATAAGCTAGTTATATAATAATTTAGGTTAAGGATGATTATCAGGGGAATTTTATTAATTGCGAACTATAAAATTTTATGGCTTCCTTATTTTAATCATAGCGTATAAGTGATATATAACTCGGTTGTATGTTTATTTTTCCTTTCGACAATTATTCTTTTTTTTATTTCTGCATAACAAATACGAGGTTGTCCTGACATTTCTATTTTAATAATAATTTTAAGATTAGGAAATACCTAATACATAAAATAATTTATGGTCTTAAGGCTATAAATATTAGATAATAATTACCTAGAAATAGAAAGACTTGCTTTATTTAATATTTTTTTATTTAAAATAATAAATCAAGATGGAAAGTCCCGTCAATTAAGTTTATTTAAATAAAGTGAATCTGCTTAGTCGTAGTTTATTTTAAATTACCATTGTTGGATAACTTACCGTGACGTACTTTATGAATTTCTTATTAATTTTCTGACATGTACATATATTTATCGTTATTGCATTTATAGCCAGTAATATTAATTAATATCTATAAGTGGATATTATTAGGAATATAAATAGGTTACAGCAAATGGAAATAATATTCTATTTATGTGAAGAATGTGTTACGTATATGTTTTTTGATTAATTTTATAATGAAGCGGTTTAAATTATGATTATATAACTTTTATATATGATTAAATCATAATAAACATGAATGTACTGTTTAGAATAAATTAAAAGTTTTATTAACGTTTTCTGTGACTAACAAGCCGTTAATTATTTCTTCTTTTATCGTTGTATTGATTTGTGTTTCCCGAAACACGTAGGTAGGAACACAAACATGATCACCACGATTCTATGTATCATTCTTACTTCACATGCGATCGAGACACTTGAAGATATCAATATTGATTTCAATCATCGAATATCGTTTTAGTTCGATTAGATCTTAATATTATAAATATAGAGTTTAAAATTTATCAATAACCGTTCTATGTGGGCCACAGTATTGGATGACGTAGCTCCACCTTGGCACACTTGATTTTGTTAGTGCAGCATAAAACGGCGCTTTTATTTGTTTCTTGCTGAAAAGTAATTAATTTTTAAAGAGCGCTACAACGCTTGTTTTACAATAAACCAAATGGCCCATTTGCAGCCGGATATCTTACAGCTGTTTCATATTCCTACTGTTAAATAAGAAAGGGCGAGATAATATAAATATCAGAAATGTTGTGCAATAATACAATACATAATGAAATTTCTGTAGATACACTGCATTGAATATTATCGCAGAGAGGACGAACAAGATAGTAATCTCAAATGTTTTCCATTTATACTGCGTTATTTGTACTTGATACATAATTTTCTAGAAAATCTAACCCAACAATTATGAAACCGCACAGTGCCTTGAAATGCAATACGCTCGCGCTCGTCTTTGTCAGGATAAGTCATGCACTGATTCTCTTAATGTGTACTTCGTGACAAAATACCATTCGTAACTAATATATGAATGCTAGTGCATTTTCTCGTGTATATTTCATTTCTATGGTAAGTAAAATGAATTAGAAGAATAATAGAGTAGGTAATACCAATGAGAATAAGAAAACAGAAGTAATAAGAAAAATATTGTATAATGCACTTGTCATTTATACTAATAACACATTTTAATACTATTGTGTACATAATTACGCTTTATTGTCGTGGGTTGCTAGCTTTAGGCATTCCGGTTGCTGGGAGTATTTTGAAAAGTTGTCTTAATACGTAGAACTGGCGCGTACAACAGTTTTCTTCGCCATGACATTATTGCATGAATTGCTATCGCATTTAAAATACGCTGCTAATAAACTTAAATCGAGGCGTTTCTCAAGGGAAGTATTCAAAATCTCGAGGTCGGTTTGTTGTGGAAAGTGTAAAGATTCAATGTAACTGCACATTATATTGCTTTAGATAGTTCAAGGCAAATGTGATGCATGTCATACATTGTTCTGTTTTATGTACTTGCCTTGTAAGCTTATATTTCCTATTAACCATTGGTTTTGTTAAGAGTATTTTACTAAACGCAATTCAGCTGATTACGTAATACTTTTTCCTTGAGGAACTAAAAGTACTTATTTAATTTTTTGATTAAATTTTGAATGGCTTTCGTGTTTACGTACTAACTCAATAGACTGTTTACTGGGAATCAAACTAGATTGTGACTCAGACATAGCTAATACAATCAGGAGTCACCAACCGTTACCTCCAACAGTTTATAATATTCAAAACTTTACGCATGGTTTACTTTTAACATCCGCTGTACGTATTGACCTCATAATCGTTCCCGTCTGCTCGGCGCCGGGCCCTTGCTGTAACGGAAATCAAAACGAGTATGGGCGAAACACCTTATAGAGATGCATGTCCGTAGGACAGAAATAACACGAGTTCTTCTATTGAAAACAGTTTATATAAAACAGTTCGTCTATTTCTATAACTGTTGAATGATCAGCAGTATTGTCTGGGCTTAGATCATGTCTTGAACACTGATGAAACCTTGGCCTTGTACTAATGGTTGAGAACTTCTTGACAATATAAAATACTGACATTTCCGCATCTATTAAGGTTGTTTTACTTTACTTGTTTAATAAACTAAATTCTCGGTGGCTGGTTTCATATTGCCATCTAGGAGCTTACAGGGTTAAAAAAATCTATGGATCTTAGAAGATGTATTGATAATGGAAAGGATTATCAATCTTGAGTCTTCTGAAGCATCTTTCTATGGTGAAGACTTGCAATTATATCAAAAGTTATGTTTAGAACACAAAAATATGAAAAAAAAAATCTTGATCTCAGATCTGCTTGAAGTTCATAAAGATTTTCTTTATGATTCCCTCAGCATTTCAATAATATCTTCCTCAGTTTTTTGTTGAAATATAGTAAAGGTCAGTCCGCAGTGTTTCTAGACTACCATTAACAGATTTTTCTCAATTCGTTTTGCCTGAGAATATATTTGGAGGTTGTATCTTATCATTAAGACTTTATTCAGAAGGTTGTCTAGAAATATTCTAAAATGTTGTTCATATATTTGTTCTTGTTTTAAATGAGCCACTTTGAATGTTTCCGTGTTCAAAATACATTATATATGCTCAAACTATTTAGGGTCATCTCCAAAGTATAGGTTAAATTCAACAAGCAAAGTCTATCTAAAATATATTACAGATTTTATCAGACATAGCGAGTCCAACACATATAATTTTCTACTTTGGATATTTAAAAGCCGGTCTATAATGGAGAGTAATCGATACCCAGACTTGCAATGTATTCATTTTATATACTTGTTTTAAAACGTAGTGTATTTTTTCTACTCCAACTCTTAAAACCACAAAAAATTCTTTCCAGATAGCTATAGAGTATAAATTTTTTACTAATATGCATCATTAATAAAGGTTAACGACCTCTAAATCTAAATCAAGTAAATCCTATAAACAATAAAATAAAAACATCGATCTTTACTAATTTGTAAAATATCAAATAAACCCCCAAAATTTCCAGATTAAATGGTATTTGATCCACTTATCAGTTGGAATTCGAGATAACAAGAGATTGAAATTATTTTTTTATAATTTTCGGATGTCGTATAGTATTTTATATATTTATCATTTAATGCGTATAATACTTATGTATTAAAAACATACATTGTATAATTATCTATCGTCTGAAAAAATAGAAACAGGCATCGATTCCTGAGTCACTCGACCAAAATACAATGCTTTTATAACCATTTAGGTGCGTACACTTAGCAAGTTAATACCAATCTATTTTAAAGATGCGTGCCTCGCAGATCGTTCCTCTCGTTCACTTGCTCTTTATTTAGAGATATTTGAGTTAAAACAAATAGTAAGAAACCAGAATTAAATTTATATTGAAACTAGTTTCTTCTCTTTGCTTGGTTTACTTGTAATCCGTGTTTCATGTTCGTCGAAGTTGCTACATATCGGACATGTATTACCATGTACCTATTCTGTCTTCTTAATGCCCTTGGAAATGATTCATGTTTAAAATTTAACTACAAATTATCTGACGAGTTAGTACAAGGAAAAATAAATCACAAGTCACTTAAGTATATCTACAGGTGTTAATGATAAAGGTCTTCGTCTTTAAATCTGTATTCCAAGAAGCTAGGACTCTACTGGGTTATTGTCTCATGTAAGCAAAGTCGACTTAAACTTTACGATAGGTCTGTTAATATATGCAAGTGTATGCACATGACATTTATAATGTTAATTAAATTTAAATAAATTTGCATTCTGCTCTTTAATGAATTTTGTCTTACCTTATTCTATTTAAATTAGTTTTTTATAAACATTTCTCGTCTGTAAATCGCTATACGTATTGTTTTATGAAGATTCGATTAGCTGTATTTGGAGTAAAAGTGTAACAAACACGAATAAATCCTTGAGTTCTTCATATGACTTATACCAACACTGCCCTAGTTGCTTAGTTGACAGGTACATATACATTATGTTTTCTTGATAACCGCTTTATTTGTTCAGCAAACCAGGTTCCTGAAATAAGGTTGATAATATACTAGTTTGGAGTCAATGCCCTCACACTCTATGTAATCGCTCATGAGATTAGAAATACTTATTAAAAATATCTAATACCTGTTTAATTATATGTGGCATAAATTTCTTATAATGTCTCTATAATGGGTAAACTTTAGAAAATAGCGAAAGTTATAATACGGTTGTTCATTAATTCTAATATATAACCACGTAGTTATACTTACATATATTATAAACAGTGTATGTACATACACTATATACCAAACTTTTTCCTGTAATATTTCGTGTAATATTTCAGTATAGAGGACATTACTTGTGTAATCTACATTTGTAATTGAATTTATTTCATCTTTTTGATCTAACGACTCCCAAAACAAATTGGGTCTCTCGATATTCAATGTTTTGTAAATATATGTGACCTGATATCCTCCACCCTCCGTTATAACCATAGAATCCCATTAGTAATGATAACAAAATAAGATATCAGGTTACAAAAACACATTAAATCTAATAGATATAAGTGGTTTTCCATAACATAGAGTACGTACTTTAAGGTTAAAATATATTGGTATTTAATTCAGGATACGAATACGTATCATAATTTAAATAAATTAATTTTATTGTTAGTGATAGTAATGAAATCTTGAATGAATTATGTGGGAGAGAAGTCTGAGTAACTTTCTTCTTTATCAATCATAAAACAATTATTTATAGATAGTATATAATAAATATCATATGTTATAGCTTCGGTTTTTCCCAAACTCATAGTGAGTACGTATAAAGATGTCTCGTAATTAACCTCTACGAACGATTTTAAGGTATTAAATGTAAATAATGATATAGAAACTTAAAATGTAACTACGATTTCATCATTTCAGCAGATAAAATCTCGTCTGACCGTGATTACGGCTGCTGTAAACTGTAAAGGATCATGTAGAGATATAATAATTTCAAATACGTAGTATCGAAAAACTTACTTTCATTTAAAAATTTTAGAAAAAAAGAATATTGTACTTGTACTGTATTTAATTTTTTTTGTATTTAAAACAAGAATGGTGATTTCAACACGTTCTTACATATAGGTCATATATGTATTTTAATTGTATAAATATATGTAGTAAAATTATTAAAGTAGATAAAATAAATATACGTAGGTATAATTTGTTGTGAAATTCGTCAAGTTTGAGTTTGAAAGGAAGCCACTTTCACTTAATACTTGGCCAACTTAGCGATAAAGTGTTACTTGATTAAGTCCGTCAGTGAATTTGAATGACTTAAACATGTTAAAGTATAAATTTTATTTGCTTTTATTGCGTCATATCACATATGTTTCAGTAATAAGAATAAGTCGAGTGAAACTACAATTTTCTTGAATTATTGGTGCTATGATGAGTTAAAATCTTATGGTGTTTGTATTACTATTAACCGTGACTTCACTCGTGTCTTGCAATGTTTTAAATGTCATGTACTTGGAATGATATAAGATCAAAAAGACTTACAGACAGATATAAATTTAGATATTCGTTTATACATACGTATGTATGTTTCAAGTATCGTATTTTTAGAATATGAAATGTATACAGAAATTTAATATTCATATAACATTCGAATGGGTATTTTGTTATGTTTTATAATTTTTGTTGAGTATTTTCCATATATAGAAGTATATGTTATATTTAACGCAACTGTGACTATGAAAAACATGTTAGGTACGTGCTCAGAACTAGATCTATACGTTTCATTTTATGAAAATATTGTGTAAAGTCACGCCTTACAGCTTACACTGATAGCCGTGTGCCTGATATTACTAGAATATTCATGTACTATTATTTTTTAAACATATTAAAAACAAAACGTTGTCTATACGTAAAATAGGACAAAGTCATAGGACTACAAAAACAAGCGTTGATCAAGAATAAGAATTCTTGAAGTACGTTATATTAAAATAGAAGTAATATGACTGGTTATTGAAGCAATTTACGAATTGTTCCAAAAAAAATCTAAATAGAATTTGATTGATTGATTCAATGAAAAAAATAAAAATTATGATTAGACGAACTGAACCTTCCTTACCGCTTTTCGTTAAATTTTCTATCGATTTTCGATACAATTGTTTCTGGTCTTTTTACGAAAGCGTGTCGTATTTAAAAGCCTAGACGGCGAGTGACACAAAACTAGAGTAGAGCGGAAACTAAACGAAAGTTCACTTTCAATTCTAAATATAGACATATGGCGTTGGTCACGATTCCGTCTTACCATTTTAAGAGTCCCAAAGAATAAGTAATAAGCCATTCGCTTATATTAATAATAATTTAGAAAGTTATAAATCATTTACCAGCACTAAGCTTGATACCCACATGATTACCTGGAATACCCCATCAGTTATTGATTTATGTAAAGTAAGAGAAAGCTGAAATGTAAAGCGCTTTAATCTGTATTCGTATAAACTTATGTATTAAGCGCTGTAGCGCTTTATTCTCGTCATGTTCAGTCGATTCCACTGTACACTGTACTGCCTTTTGTGGAAAAAGGTTACACGTGGATTGATAAATCGTCAATCAAGCATATTTGAAGGCTAGACGGCGCCAATATTTATATGACACATGTATAATAGATCGCTGCGTTTTGTATATATTTATTAATGAGAATGTGATAAGACACATTTGATTGAAAAGACCTCCTTATATGACGTTCTGTATTACAGCACGAATATTCATTATTCATCGAATCAATATCGCGGGTAAAGCGTTTTTCAAGCTAAGAATCTAAAGAATTTGTATAGTATGAGAAAAACAGCCGCGTTTTTAAATTACGTCTTGTAATTATAACATTGCAGGAAATATTACACAAGTTACATAATACGAGTCTCGTATAATGAGATTTATTTGTAACAGTTTACGATTACGGAAGTATTAATGTAGGGTCTGCTCGAAAAGGATTTTTTTAATAGGAAAACAACATATATTCGGGTTTTCCACTCGCAAAAAATAAAACATATCGATTACTCAAAACACAACACAATAGATATACCAACATATTTTAAAACTTTTTATATTTGTTACGACAAATGTACGAGTATGTATGTGTGTGTATAATTATTAGTTCTTCAACGAACTAATTACATTGTCATAGCTATGCGTCATACAAAAAAATAAAGAGGTCTAATTGCATGAATTTTGGTAAAAACATTGTGTTTAATGACTTTAATTGCAGTATTCTCGTAATTATTTCAATCGTGATTCATGTTATTACGTATAATTCCCAAGTTAATAACGAAAAAAATGTCTCTTATTCCCCGTATACTATTAGGAGCAATAACCTCACTCCCGATCCACTCATGCCGGCCGATGCACTTGCTTAATACACCTGATACTAGGAATCCTATTACAGTTGAAGCACTAAGTAGTTTTACGTGTATTTTAATACAATCAATTAAAAAAACAATGATATTTTTATAAAATATTTCTGTTGAATAAACAATTAATTGGAAGTTATCTGTTTCAATTAAATTTGAAATATTTTGTTATGAATTTTCCGTGTTTATGTCATGTTTCATAATCAATAATATGCATATTACTTTGAAATATTATCCTGACATATTCACATTCTTGTTTTCCTGTTCTTAGAATTGGGAATCTAGTTCTTTAAGCACCGCTTACTGAATTATTTTTTTATATATTGTAACAGTAATGCTAGAAAATGCTTCTTCGAATTCTAACTATTTCCATTTAGTTGTTCATTGTTTCAATATGTATAATAATCTCCATTATAGCTTATTACTTTAGTGAACATTGTCTGTTATCTTGGTTGCCTTATTGTAATCAGGATTAGAGAAATAATTAAATAAAAGCGAGAAAGTAAATGCTAGTGTTTTATAATATCTTATTCAATACACTTTCTTTGTTTTAAGAAAGCTAAGCCAGTTATTAGTGGTGCCAATTACAATACCGACACCTAGTAAAACTATTGAAAGTATATATTTAGTATGGTATATTTGAAAGATTTAACTTTTGCCTTCTTTATGATTTTGGACATTTCCTTGAATAAAATCGTAAATATTTGAATAGTTTTTAAACTCCCAATAATATAGTAGATATAAAATGTCTATAATATCCAAAATATTATTTCTTCTTATCCATTATTAGGTACATCAGCTTTCATTAGTTAAATAACCTCGAAATGATAATAAAATGGTGCAATACATTAAATATTTACTTTATAAAAATAACAAAAAACCTAATACATGTTTCATTTAAAATATTCTTTCCTTATAGGTCACTACTTTAAAGGTTTAATATACTTTTGTGAACATATTTCGATCTAGCTGTTAGCTTTGTTTCCGTGATCGATTAGTGAGGACATTCTACAATTGGTTCAAAGTGGTACTCATATATCAACCAGAGTGAAGCGGTTATGTATTCAGATATGACATACTGGTTATATGGAATGATTGTACATTTATTTTAAATGAATATAACCACTTCTATTAGTTTTAAATAGAAAAAATTAAAGATAAACTACCATCAAAACTACTTCATCTTCATTCACATGACGCAAAAATAATATTTTATTAAAGTATATAATATGTATGTATAGCGTACCAAAATTATAATTTATTTTTATTTTGAAGAATTATTCATAAAAATGTATATAATTTAATAAAATATTGTATGGAACATAAATCATTGTTGCCAAATACCTATATTCAAAAAATGTTTTCGTACTAAATTTATCCAATTATTTGAGTTAATAAATATATTTTTCGTTTCTTTTCAGATGCCCCGAATGATGCGAATTACATGATCGGTGGTGTTGTTATAGCCATGGCCCTCGTTGGCCTAATTATAGTGCTGCTGGCTTTAACTATCAAGTAAGTATCACAACGGTAGCTTCAGAATCATTTTATTAAACACATGGGTTGATTTGCAGGTATATATATTTTTATTTTATGACCACTTAGAACGATAATCTGACTGTAATGTTGGCTATAAGACTTTGACTGTTATAAAAGAAGCAGTAAATGTTGATCTCAGAGCACCACTTCGGTTTTACGAGTATCCAATTCGGTTCCCAGTTAGTAGTTCAGTGTATATTGTACTTTATATAATATATTAGGCAACCGGCCATAAAGCAAAAAGCTTTTGAATCTGCATCGATTCACGTAAAAGCAATGATGTTCTTGAATCATCGTTCGCTAGTAAATAATGTTTTGTAATATTTATCACACACTGTTTGCATCGCGGTTGAGTAGATGTGAGTGTATTTTTTAATAGTTAGCTATCAATTCAATCACATTTTTTTCACAAATTATGCGTTTTTATCATAAATATCGTAACAGAAAATGAATTTAAAGAATAAAAATCAAAGACAGAATTGATTCCTTTATAAATATATATCATGGTTAAATCAAAGTTCAACCGTAAAATAATTATTCCTGATATTTTAAATGCGTCTTGAAATTATTGTTTTGGCTCATTGACAAGAAACGCTGCATTCCCAGTCGATCCGTAATCTTTGTCTGTTTGAAAATCATGCATCAGCACTAATTGCTTCTGGATGTCATTAGATGATTTATCTATAGATCTGTGCACTTTATTTTTAACAACTGGCTATAATGTTATAAAATTTTATAAGCTTTGTATACAATTATTATTACATTAGTTGATTTCAGTCTTATTCAAACAATTACCCAACATCGGGTGATGTAATTGCCAAAGTAGAACCCGTCTAACGCATTAAACAATTCCACTAATCTTACTCGTAAGTCCAAGGCAATAGAACGGCCAATAGATGCTTGTATGTTCAAGGATTTAAACATTGTATTTTCTTAATTCCTTTCTACTATACAAATGATTACTCATATTTAAAATCTAAAGTAATATTGATACCTACTACTCGCAACAAAAACCTTTGATGTTTTTACTAAAATATGTCAAGACCTTACCTATCTTAATTTTTACTAACAAAAGAAATTTGATGAAAATTTCTATAATGTGATTTGAAATCATTAATATACCTTTTACGTGAGCAAAGAAGTTAATCCAATAATTAATGATACAGAAGTCATAATATGAAACTGTTTCAGTTTCCGTTGAAACAGTTATATTTGAGGGTAGGTGTCAATTATTTGATCACTTCATACCGATGTTTTTATATGTAATGCATTTGTGGTTGGGATAGACGTTTCTTAATTTATTAATTTATAATTTAAGTGTACATAGTAATTGTTAATATCCTATGATGAAGTTTATAAGTGCGATAAAACTTTCTTTCATGAGAGTTTTAAAAAAGCTGTAAGTAACCTCTTTAATATCATTTTTCTTAAACGTGTCAATTATTTTATTTCAAGCGATAATTTTCTTATGTTCATATATGTAAATGTGAATAAAAATTCTTAAAGTATAACCATATTTTAGAATTACTTACTAAAAGCGATCAATACTACTGTTTATTGTTTCAACAAAGTAATGTTTAGTGTTACGTATATGGGGAGCGTAAATAACACCAAATAAGTAGTTTCTCGTGTAACAGGATACTACTATATTGTTATTTTGTATTAACAATAGTCTGAGTAGTTTTGTATACAAAAAATCTCTTTGTATAATATATTGTTCAGTATTAACCAAAAAATCATTCTGAATCAAGAAACCTTGCTTGTACATTATCTTCGTAGTCCGCATAAATCCAGTTCACATGAGTCTATTTTCGATCAATGCTCCTTCACCAACTTTGAATTCCAACAAGGAATTAAACACCATATTAAAAAAAATCTACGGTTATTTTCATTAACTTCGCCGCGGTCAACGACCGTGTAGAATATTCTTTGGAATATTCCAACAGATTGTGTCTTTCTATCAGAATCAATTATGAGTACGACCGTTTGTTATATTATACGCTTTATTGTTCCCGATCGTCATCAAGGGCAAATATTACCCACGGCTGTAATAGCCATTAAATATTAAGCTCAATTCACACGGATGTCAGTAGATTACCAGTAATTAAAGCGTGTTATACAATAATTTACCAAGGTCTACCGGGTCAAACTTGGATGGCTGCCAATTCTCTTGTCTGAACATCGTAGTTCAACTGTAATAGATGTATATTTTGTTACGAACAGGTTTTTTCGTTGTTTTAATCTGATATCACAGCCCAATGGATTCCGTCAGTGTGGCTAATGTAAAATCGGTTTATTTTCATATCATTTCTAATTCTTGGATGGTAACAGGTAACCTGTTACTGAAGTTTTCTTTATTTTAAGCTTGTTAACTGTTACAGAAATTGAGATAAGAGTGATTTATGGTTAGCGTTTAATTTGCAATAAATTATTCTACAAGTAATTGGTTTGTAATAGTCGATATACATATGATATGAACTTGACATTTATTACAGTTAAAAATTGTGATATTATTTTAGGATAGCAACAACATACGTCACGTAATAATATGGTGATATAAATATAATTGACTTTGACATTCAATAATTACTTATTATTAATAGAAGGTTGCGTATATATGAATACATGAATTTGTTTTTCAATTTAAAATATTCTTCTGTTTAAGTACGTAATATTAAAGAAAAATAAACATTTTTGTCTTTTCACTCTAGATTATGCTAGATTGATACTAGATTTTTGCGTGTCACAAAAACATTTGTGATACAGTTTTCCTTGGGTGAATACAAGCGGTTCACGTGCATATGGCTATAATTATATTTTTAGTTACACGCAATGCAAATAATAATTAATGCGGAGGGCTTTCTGTACGAGGTCGAGCCCCCATAACATAGCAATGAGGTAACGGGAGAGGTGCGTTCAGTCGCCACCCACCGTGTGAGCGAGGTGCCGATACCACGCCGACACCAAAGTATCGGCAGAGCCGTCAGCTAGCCTGACCGGCAGTCTGCGCCAAAACGCGTCGGACGCCCCACGTTGGCGTTCCCGCCCAGGCGAGCTTCGTTCTCCGCCAACCTTTCGATGCTCTTCGCTCCGATCGCCGTTGAGGCGATGAAGTGCAAGGAAGAAAACTGCGAAGTTGGTGTGGTCCTGGAGCACAACTCCCTGATCGTGTTATCCGTTAACAAAACAATAGTCTGTCTCTGCGGAAGGAACAAAAACAATCCATTCGAACGCGGGTACATAAATTTTCAGTTAATTTTACCCTAAAATACTTTGTGTATTTAGTTTGCTTGCGTTACTTTCTATTTTTGATTCCTTTCATTATAATTCGCTATATTATATATAATATTCATGAAATATAGTTGTTCGTGGTGAAACTAGTTTTCTGTCATACCAACAGCCATCAAGGTTGACATCTACCTGTCAAGGTAAATTCTTTGCGGTACGCATATTACTATTGAATGTTCCTAATCGACTTGTCGCGTCTAAATGTGAACAAATAGTTTATATTTAAACATTCATTGTTAATAGTTTTCAACAATACAAAATATATTTAGGTGGTAAAGTGAATCAACCAATACGGACAAAAAAATTTAATCAACATAAGGAACTATCGTTTCTCGCAAGGTCATGAACGTTGGTACAATGCCTTCTGTACGGAAAAAGGTCGTTTAATATCAAAAACCTACTTAATACGCCGCTATAAAAAACGTTTTAAGTACATGATTTCCCAAAGGTTGTTACAGCGAGCAAGTTGTATTCGAAATCGATCACCATCGCCTTAAAAGACTGTCTAGAACAATAAAGACCTTGGGGGCGTACCTATGTTTAACTAATGAGTTTCATGATATTAAATATAGTTGGTCACACAAACAATACTTTAACTTTATATAATATTCATAGATTTAGGAGCAATGTTGAATGTTAATTACTGCTGTAAAAGTTAAATATTAAAAGGTAATAAGGTCTATATTTGAAGTACTCAAATGTCAATGTCACTGTCAAAATGTCTCAAAAATTTCTTTAGTGAATCGATAAGGGTTAAGAACCTTCGGTCTTGATAATAATTCAAATGTATTATAACGAATGCAGCACTAGCAATATAATTTTCTGACGTTTATTCATTTCGATCAATATTAAGAACTTTCTCAGTAAGCTTTAAGAAACAAGTTATATTATTTTAACGGGTGAAAAAACAAACGGTACGTCTTAATGACGCTGATGACTTTCTTTCCATGTTTATATAACCGGCTGGTATCATCGGTTCATAAACACAGTCTTGAATATAAACAGTACCTTACAGAGAATCGATTCACCTGACCAAGGCTGAGAGATAAAAACTTATGTATTAACATCTCGTGTGTCTCATGTTACAAGAAAAGATATTTATATTGTATGATCTGTTTGTATATTTATTAAAATCTCATAAAAATTATCGGTAAATTGAACATTTATTAAGTTTTGTAAATATGAAACAGAATATCAATTTTCTAATAATTGTTCGAATGTTTTCTATAATTGCTTTGCTTAATTGTCTGAATTCACGAAAAAATAAAATGTTTTTTGAATATTATTTTACGAAATATATTAGTGAAAGGAAAAAGTCACTTTCTAAATTATAAAGGTTTTAATCTTACATGTCAAAGTCAAATTTGCCTGTCACTGTTCATTGCTGTCATACTGCGGCAAAATGATCCTACCACCTTAACCTAAAAGTTGGGTTAAATATGAATACTAGTATAACTTCTATTCCAATTAAGACATTTTTAAACTACTCACGTTTCAATGTAATTCAAAAATTATAAAAGATGTTCTAAATAAAACCATATCTGTTTAGGAATAAGTTATGTTTTTGCATGTATTATTTTCCATCTGTCAGATGTATCGTCTAGTAAATGCTCGTTGATTGCAATCAACTCGAGCATTGCGTTATCAATTCTTTATTCTATGTGGATCATATTAAAAATATGGCCCCATTGACTTCCATCAATGTTTGACGTCAATGGTCACAGGCTGCCGCTTGCAGTGTAAATATTACCATGCATTTCCGATAACAGCACATAATATATAAAACATTGATTTTTAACGTGATAATAATTGATATACCCAGAAGGCTCTTAATGCGAAATTCTGTTATACCTGTATTTTATACTGAAATCTTTAAAGTATTATACGAACAGCTTGGACTATTTTATTGGTTTTAGAATAGTTTAACTGACAGAAAGTAGATAAACAAATGTTATCGTCTTGTTATCCTTTTTAAACAATGTGACGGTTCGACATAAATGATTGTTAAAATTAAAAAAATAAAACCTATTTTACAGTTCAAAGAATTGTATGTGACTATTTGATGTTGGGAGAATTTGTTACGTCTTTGTGATGAATTAGACATGAAACATCCATACATTTTTATTTTGTATTATAATAGAATATTCTTTTGGGTGACTAGAATCTGTTGCTATGCAACTAACATTGGCAGTATCCTCTAGACGATTCTCAAGGGTAACACAATATAAAGGCTCACTACCTGTGTTTTTTATCCCATATTTGAGTTAAAGCCCGAAGGTTTATTTGTGTAAGGAACGGACTAAGGGCAATGCACCTTCCCTTTCTCCCTTGCCCTGTAGCCCTACTTTGTCTTTTTAAGTTGCAAGAATAAAATCTGCACCTCCTCCTCTATACATGTAATGCCGTGGTCGATAGAAAGAGATGCAATATTAATGGTTGTTGCGTTTACTTTATCCACAGCCGTTATTGTAAATGTATGTACACGACTGTGCATTCGTATTTTGTGGACTTTGAACTCGGTAGATGGTGAAATCTCTCCCCCAGACATACTATCAGTGGAATCAATACGGGCATGTTTTATCTACTTCAATAACTTAGTCCACGCTATCCTGTGTTGGAGGCGTGCTCAATGTTTACTTACGTTGTCATTATTATAATCATAGTTTTATCTCCTGACCTGACTATCCGACTGACATTAATATGGTGATGGATATATTGTACCTACGAATAGCGATTAAGATGATGGATTAAATGTCAAAATGTAAAACGGTCGCGGTAAATCTTTTATAGCTAGACTCAAATATTATATTATGCAACTGTATTCCGTATTCGACAATTTCAACTCACAGCCAATATCTCACAGATCATTGTATATCGTATAGTATTTCCTAATTCAAACCGCCGGGACAAACCAACGGTCGCTATGGGTGCGTCATTATTGTGACGATAATGTGACAACCAATACTCGCCAAGATACGTAGTTTTTCATGGAAAATGGCCACATCGTTTGATTCCGCTCCCCCCCCCCCTTCCTCCGACTCGCGGCCCCCCTTCAACCGCACTGGCGCCGCCATCAGATGCGAGTATATAAAAGCCCTGAGCGCCCCTCCACTTCAACTCAGACGCATGGAGTACTCCGTAGAGGTCGTTTGGCACGAGCGAGCGCTTTGCTAGGCACCTGCCGGCCACACTTAACGATAACATTCTAGTCACCGCGCAGCTGAAGCTCGCGTAACGCGGTCTACCGCGCGTTCCTACGAGCAGTGATATGTGCAATAGTTCTACTTACAAATAATTGTGATAATTTATTTAAATTAGTTAATAGATATACGCGTTTAGACACTTATTCGGCTGTGAGTGAAATTGTGAATTGAATATGTTGTGACTGCCCGATTGGAACTTGTTACCTGTGATTCAACCCAGTGTGTTCTCATCATCTTGCGTCGATAATCCATTCGTTACCATGGTTGGGAATAACGGAACTATGATGGCGATCCGTATCGTCCACAGCAAGCTGCGCAAGCGCGAGGAGCACTCGGCTTCGGTACACCCCAGCCGAAGCTGTGCTGCAGGCCGCCCCGCAGCCACCATCCGAGCCTCTTGCCTTCCGTCAGCAGCCACTGTGGCAGTTCCCACCACCGCTGCCTCCGCCTTACGTCTATCCTCATGATCAGGTTTGTAAATAAAGTCATTCAGTCTCATTTATAATACTTGACCCAAATGTTAAGTGATATTAATAACTTTCTATTAGTTTTTTGAATTGATTCGTGACTAGCCTAACCCGTGTCCCCACCGCGCGAGAGAGAGAGTTGGTTATGTAGCATGACGATGTCTAAGTGTTAAATAAATTTAAATGTCGGGACACGCTCGCCGAGTAGAAAGCTGTGCAAGGCGAACATGTTGTAACCATTCGACCTTCTTTCTTAAAAGAACAAAGGAGGCTGAAACTAACAGCTGTTCTGCTCTTAAAATTGTAGTGTTGCAAATGCTTTAACCGTAATATAACGGTCTAATAACCGTGGCCCGTAACATTTAAAATGGCTTGTGCATCAATCGTTACCAACTGTTCATGATTTGTTTAAACTTACAAAGATGCCACCAGGAAGTTTGAATACTAATGTGTCTTTGAATTCAAGGTCGGCCTTATATTCATCGTCTTAACGTTCAATTTACCATATAAGCCTCTTCGATGTATAAAAGAAATAATCGCAACATCCATTCCTGTATGTCATAGATGTAGTCAAAGCTTGTTATAAGACATTGTATTTTCAAAATGTATGGGCATGTTGATGCAAACAAAGGAGTCGTTTGAAATGCCAAGCGGGCGCGTTGAGTGAAACGACAGTTACAAAAGTTCCCGCGTTCTTGGGAATAATAATATTTAATGTTTGACGGGTCGACCTTCTTTTTACGTTTTGGTTAGCAACTGCGGCTTTTAATAGCACGAATGATTTGTAAAGGAAGTTGTTTGAACGGTGTACTGAGTGCAGTTAATGCAACTGTTACGCTAACGGCAAACTGTTTTAGGTTACGGGTCAATGTAATGAAATACACGAATGTAATCTACTATTTTATTTCATCACACACTTATTTTGTATCTGTTTTTAATTCGCCTTTATTTTGTATTACAGGACAACCTTATGCAGCCAATTGGTAACGAGCGAGCTAGTTTTCGCAGTTTACGCAAGAATATTGGTGGGCGATGGAAACGACTCGTCAAAAAGAAGCCTGAACAGGAAGTTTACACGATTCCACCCGAGCTCAAGCCCCAACTGAAGCAAATATACGTGTATTGAAAATATCCTAACAGAGATCGTAACGGCATAGAAGCAGGAACCTTCAATGCTATAACAGAGTTCTCTCACGAACTCAATCTATGTAATTTATGAATTCATATCGGTGAGACATATAATCATATCTGAAAATATTATATTTAAACAAGGGTTTACATTTTGGACCCACTTTTATCTTTGAAACATATCCTTAAAGATCGCTACTATTACTTCTATGACCAATATTTAATTTCTTTCATTCAATACTTCAATGTGATTTTATGCCTAGATGTATTAATAAGTATTAGAACACTGAAGTTTTGAGTGTTCTTCCGAAATATTTGAATGTTGAATCAAGTGTGATAGTCAAATGAATTAGTTTATTTTAATTTAAAGTTACGAATGAAATTAGGAAAATGCGGTCGCGCATAATAGTGACGAAAATCCAATAATAATGTTAGGGGAAGCTGATGCCTTGCATGTAATTGTAACTAATTAGGGCATTTCGTAGTTCATTAACTTATTGTAGACGCGATCGAATAAGTTGTATATCGATCAAATAGTATCACGAAGCTATACATACACGTAAGCTAACCTGTGAATGTGAATGTGAATTGAGTGCAGTATTTTATATCAAGCATTTGTTTGTGAGTGAGACTGAAATATTGTTCAAATTTATATGTAACGTAACACATATGTTTATGTATCCGATCATTTTAAATTACATTATGTTCATTGAGAATTATGAATGACCTAGTTGTAATGTTACGTTATTAGCATGCTTTGAATAGTGTAATTTTTTTTCTGGTTTTCGCCCGGTCTCCTACTGTGATATAAAGTATCGATGAATAAATAAAAAAATTGTATTTTTGAATGTTGAGTTTTAAATTCGCCTTGACCTTGTCAATTATCAGTAGGACGACCGCCGGTCGAGAATTGTGATAGCTCATATTGAGCCTGATATTCTGATGAATTAAGTTTGTAGCTAATAGGTACAACAAACTCAGCCATATATATATTTTTTTCGTTAAATTCTATCTGTTGCAAAGGATACAATGTTATAATTATAAAGACGTATTTTAACTGTGTGCGGTTACTTTTGTCTAGAAACTGTAATGTATCATTGACATAGAGAAAAATAAATTCCATCATGATAATGGTTAATAAAAACTTGTATTCTTTTACCTTTAATTATCCCTATACAATGTTTAGATGTCAAACATCGATTTTCATGGATTAGATTAAATAAAAATAAACATGCCCTTATGATTTTGATCATAATATTACAATGGATAAATTATTAACTAATATTTAATACGTATATTTTGCATTCAATGTCATGTTTTTTTAATACAACCGACTGAATAAAGGACACAAGTCTAGCCAGTGCAACCGTTTTTTTTTTTTCAATAAAAACAACATGATTTATACAGTAGAAATGATTTTATAATTTATTATATAACTTAAACCTGACAGTGATTTAAGCTAAATGGTTTTAAAAACAAATGCCATCAAAATCGCTTATGACATCTAGTGAAAATTTTAGGTTGTTAGTTTATACTAACAATATAGGTTTTTAATGTTGTATTCCATTCTATAGATGGCAGTGAAACTTATACATTCTGCCATCTAGCGGCTCCAATTTGAATTTTTTCAACGATATACTTACTTTCATAGAGCTTAGTTCATGTAACCGGTAATAGATGGCGCTATTTATATTTTTCAAATATGGTAAACTGATCAAATGTTTCATTCCTAACATGAGTTTGTAAGCCAAATTGAACATAAGGTCAGCACAATATTTATTTATTTCTATTTCAAAATAATAGTTTAAGTCAATTTTGATTGGATTTTTTTACTTCAATATATATTTAATTTTTATTTTAATTGGTCTCTTTTTCTATTACTTATTGCTTATTACGAGTGCAATAACATATAATATAGGTATATATATTTTACTACTAGTTTTATACTAAAGCTGTAACCGCAAGTCTCCCTTTACAGGATTTACCCTTCATTCGAGTTTTAAAATACTTGTAAGCCTTTGTTCAGAATTTTGTTTGTTTTGAGTGGATGTGGTTACATAAGTAGTCGACTTTTTGTTTGTTTTTTTTTTTTATTATTCTATAGGAGACTAGTATAAATTTATTATCAACGAAAATTACAATCTAAATTTGAGAAATGCGAAATAATTAATTCGTTCATATATTAGGGAAGGTAAAAGTTTTACACATATGAATGATTGAATGGTAGATTATTTAAAACCTAACATTGGGATTGAATAAGTATTTAATATTGAGATTTAAGTTACTTTCGTATAGCACTATTAATTTTTGTCCCGTGACCTTCAAATGACTTAAAATGCAAGTACTTTCTATTTCAATTCTCTATCTGCTACTACTACGAATATTTTCGTACAAAAGAGGCTTTAAGATACTGCAAACTCAATAAATAAAGGGTTAGCTAGTATAATTATGGTTACGATCAAGCTCATAAAGTTTCTTCCTGTGATTGACACATTTGCAGTAATGACGAGCGGTAATGAGGGGATCCTTTGGATACAATGAGGCTTATTCGTATCAACAAAGCGGACCACGTTCGCCCTCAGGGCTCCGCTATCATTTGTAGTCTTAAAGATAAATAGAAATCACAGTTGTTAAAGTGCTTTGATCCATTTTAACCATTGAAATGTTGTTGATTCTAAAAATATATACAGCATTTTTTAATACAAATATTTCTAGTTTTTATTACGGAAGCGTTCTAGCCTGAAATAGGTTTTTATATAAGAATAAAATTACTCTCATGTTTTTAGTCACAGCTATAAATGTTTATAACAATAACTTGTTTTTTGTGAAATGTAATTGCATTATAATGGAAGTGGTAAATGTGTTTGAATTGTTGTAGATATCGACATAACCATTCGTGTGCCATAGAAACTACGTGAAACATTTCGTTATTAACTGAAATTGCCTTGAAATTGGATTATTTGTAATATCTATAGTTTGAATTCGCCAAAAATCATAAAAATGAGTTCAGCTTCAGTATGTCAACGAGGTATTTAATTTACAGCAGTAATAAAATACTATAGAAGCAAGTTAGGTTGTTTCAGGAGTCTTTGCAACAATATACGATTATTATCGTTTTAAGTTCACAATGTAAACTCCTTTTAGGTATAACATCCCTCAAAGAGTATGAGCAAAATTTATTTCGAGAACAACTTTGTCTTAAATAATATGTTAAGATACTTTGTTATATGTGACAAGTAGTATTAAACAAAAAGTTTTTAAGTAGGTATGTATTGATATATGTGTTTGGATTTAAGTCTAGGACACTCATGTCTATTTTTATTTGGATAATATTTTTATTTGAGTAGTTAAACTTTGATATTATCAATGAAATTAAAATTTAAAAAAAATGTATAATAAATATGATTCGACCACTATAGAAAGAACTCTTAGAAATAGAAGAAAAAAATATATTTTTAATATAAAATAATTTCGTTTCATAAATCATCTAGGTTATTTTTACTAAATTTTACATTGTACAAGATGACACAAATATATATATTATTGTAGGAGTAATGCTTCTCAAGTAATAGACTTTTAAAAGCTAACATCAATTATTTTAATATGTTTAATTAAGTAATGAAATTTGATGGGTGTCTTTAGTCAGATAGCTTAAACTGAATGAAATAACCGGGACGCCATTACGTGACAAAATTGAATTGACCCATTTATTTCCCACAGTAATATAAAATATACCATCGTTATGAATGTCTTTATTTAGTTTTATCAACTCTTATAATAACCCAAACGATACGCATTTCGTTAATAAAATCGTATTTATAATCTAATTATTTATATAAAACGTAAACACCTAAAAATATTAATAGGTTTTTCTCCACTTTGACATTCAAAAATGATCAATATTTATATCTGTTTAAAAGTAAACAAAGCTTGTTGATTGAATCTTGGTTAACGAACTCATTTCTCTTGTTTATTTTTAAATTTAAATTAATATTATTTTTCTGTAAACACGATTCTTAGGTGCTTAAAGTCATCTACATATTCAATAGCCAAATAAGATTTATATATATTTATGAATTACTATTTTAATAACCACTTCTAGAAAGCTATGATATAACATCTTCGTTGAAGGGAATAAGGAAATTGGTGGGGTTCTTTTGTAGTATAGGGGAGGACATGTTAAAACTACAGAGTCTCGAGAGGCTTTCCCTTAAAGATACATAGATAAGAAGTACTGTATAAAAAGCGTTGCAAATTATATGCCAAAAAAAGCTTAAATAAAGACGTTGTAATAAGAAAGTAATTAAAAAAAATTCGCATTATACTAATATTATGATATTTAATAAATAATGATTCTATTGTGGCTAAAAATTAAAAAGATGTACTAGACTATCAAAAGGAGACATTCAAAAGCAATTACAAAAGATAGTAGTACTATACCATACAACTGATACTTTTATATAATGTAGAAAACTTTATAAGTAGCCAGCACTAGCTACTAACATTTTATTTAGAAGTCCCATTGCACAGTTAGTTCTTCCCGCATTCTGTACAAACTCCCAAAAGACTGTAAGACGTGGCTTACAAAACTTTATCGCTCTCCTCGCGACTATTGTTCCTGTGTTCCTTATACCTTGCAAAATGAACTCACGAAATGAAACATACGAATATTATCTTTTTAATGACACGGATGTTTCTGTTATTGAACTCCTGCGTATTCGATTCTGAAACAAAAACTTTTGGTACATCGGGAATACATATTTTGATACCCTAATATTTTCACAAAACCCGGAATGATAAGATTCGCAGAGATAATTTACAAACAAAACGCATTTTAACTTTTCGAACCCTTTAACACGTTTCACTAGGACATCGTACGTTACAGATTTTTTTCTTTATTTTAGGAATAAGTTAGCAAATTCAATAATACATATAACGGGTTATTTTTAAGTTGAGACTATCGCTTCTAACAGCTTCATCTTAATCAAAATGTAGCATTGATACTATAGATATCGAAGTCTTCACTCGTATGCTATTCAATTATGTAAAAGCTCCCATACTAAAATAGACGAAATATTTTATAAACTTAGTGCACAACTAACGAAGAATACTTTTTGTTCTAACGTCCCTTGGGATCGAAGGCAAAGCTCTGACTAAAAACTTGTATGCCTATAAATTTAATCCAATTTTGCTGTCCTGAAAACCACAGTGAACTGTCGTAAATTTCCTAAAAAATTGTATAGTAGTTGTTGAATAAAAAATTATAAAAATCCATCCTTCTTTATACATTTTAAAATGGAACGTTCCGTAATAATTCACTGCAGCAAATGCAAAGTTGACAAAAGATAGTTCTTTCAATGTCGCGGTATATGTAGTTAATTTGTTTAGAGAATCAAAAAGACTTGTTCGTGAAGCAGATGTACCACCAATCTTCTTGCCAAGTGAAGCGCAAAAATAATATTCTTATCTCGATGTTAACAAAAGATATTATTCCAACTGACTTGCCAATATTCAACCATGCTAGGGGCGTTTGAAATGCGCTTCTTGGTATTATTTCTTCATTCTCGTCTGCATACGAACGAGTATTTTGTTTCAATTATTTCTATCGTAATTGGTAGCATGTTTTGTTTAAAATACAAGATATCTAAAATTTTAAGCAAATATCAAAACTATTATCCAGAGCGGGCTAGGAAATATAATATGTTTAAAAATATTTCACTGAAAATTCAATTAATCATAAAAATAGACACGACTTAATTAATAAAAAGACTTTTTATTTTTATTTCAAGACATCCCTTGGAATAATTAAAGCCATTTAATTTGCAAATCCAATATTGAATCCCAAAGAAAATAAAACAAAAACAAACGGAAACAATCTATTAATTTATACGACTTTGAATAAGAACGTAATAAATGTAATAACAACGATAAAATTCAGCTTTGTTCGATTTTGGCGAATCTCAAAAACACTTCAGTTTCTTCAATTACTTAAAACATTCCCCAATTGAGACTTTTCATTTGCGATGTTTAACCAAGGGATCGAGTCGATCGACTTTTCGATTGACTTGAGCAGTTCAAAGGGCGGAGGGATAGGAATTAACGCTATACGGGACTTGCACTGCAGGAGAGACTTCAAAGGACGAAATCATTTTTCTATTTTACCAAAATCGCATTCAGCACTTGAAATAACAATTTGCCCGATTTAAGGGAAAGGACATTTCAATTGTAGGGTAGGTACTGAATTGAAATCCGATGCGTTTTGTTATAAGGCGAATTTAATTGTACTTAAGTCTTAAATTTTTTTTATGATTTTCAACGGTTATAAGGACTTATTTATAATTCCTTAATATTTATCACTCTGGTCGTTACATCTTCTCGTCGTTAAACTTCAATAATGATTAATGGTATGCCAGATATCTCACACTAAAAATAATTTACTCATAATTTTTTTAATACGCTTTCTTAGGATACAATATGTATGAATATTTCGCAGACAGCTTCATTAAAAACGAATGTAATTGGAATACAGTTTATAAAACAACAAGCGCCAATTACTTAACTCTTAACATTTGCTAATTGAAGACATCACAATGCAGTCAATGCTCCAACTCCGACGGATGGAATCACTGAATAAATAAATAGCCTGCCACCTCTCAGACACGTCGAGTTATTGACGATGAACACTGTCAATTATCAGACAGACGCCTTTTAATTTGTACTTAATAAATATCATTACGAGATTTGTTAATAAGGAATGACAACTATACAAAGATTAATTATATATACGATTGATTTTAAATAGTGTTTTATGATTATGCTATTGTCAGAAAAACCAGAAAATGTTGTTCCTGATGGTAAATAAGTACGGTGTAATGGTCAGAGTAACGAGTAGGAATTTAGGGATTTAGAAAAAGAAAGATACTATAATAGGATTAGGAAATAAGGATAAAGCGAGGTACTTGGAGATTTAGGCACTCACTCGTCGAAATAAAATCATCTTTTAAAGCTACATTATTCGTATTGTGTCATGTCAATATATGCTGTCTATTACCCTTACGCGATAACCATTTAACAATTATATCTGAATTATAGCCAGTAAAACAATAAAAGGGTTCTTGTAACTGTTTTCTATAATTATATAATGGTTGACTGACTCCTAAGCGTGGGAGCAGTTAGTTCAAACTTCAAAAGTAAAGAGTAATTAACAAAGAATAGAATAAAAATGTTATTCCAAACATCATTATTAACTGATAACTTCAATAGCAGAGAAATTTCTTTTTGCAAACAGAAGAAATAGTCTAGACAGAATTAATAGGATATAAATATTGCATAAGATTTTAATATATTTTTAAACGACCAGTTAATGTAGTCTTTAGTCCTTTATAAACAAAACGTATCCTATGTAAAAAAAACACATTTAATACTAAAATTTCGTTGTGTTCTTGCAATATTCATAATGACTTTGAAGTATTTTTTGTATTATCAGTCATAGTTTTATCTAATAATATTTGGTGAGCATTTACTAGCCTGTATTTCCAGTGAAGATCCATTTGTGATATATTAACATTTGACAGTCAAATCATAACATTATTGAACTATTAATGTTATGCATCCATTCACTGAAGTACACTTCCTATAAACATTTAGAGACTATTCTCTTTGTCACAATGTGTTACTATTGAGAACGCTCGCTGTTATCTCTATATGCTATTGTATAATATGTCACTGATGTTATTGGGATATAACTGAACAGTATTTCATAATAGATAAATAATAATGTATACACTATACATGCTATCTCATAATCATAAGTGTCAAATCGACTATAAAGACATAATATTCATATACATAGAAAGACATTATAACCCGAGTTCTTATAGTAAGTGAGAGATATATTAAAAAAAAATCATTTGCACAACGTTTTGAAAGAAATTCCAAGGACAAAAACTACAAATCCAGCCATTATATAATTTCTACCGATTTGCCTCGTTTTTGGCGTATAAATTTTACAACCTCTTTAATATTTCTTATCTCTGCAGTATTTTTAGAACTTCTATAACGAAACAGTAATAACCAACAATGTATAAGCACTGAAAGAAAAGAAAACGAAGAATAATAAAAATAGAAGCAATATAGCGCGGGTAGAAGGCTTATTAAATATTTAAATCGTATTCAATAAAAAGCAATCGGTAAGGAACTATGTATATTTTGATTGGAAACTAACTTTAACATTTGTTTCTAATATTTATTTTGGTAACAAACAAACATAGACTGAATGTAAGTATATTAATATTAAATTAATATTATATAATAATTAAAGATTCCATCGGATTTAATCCCTTGAGTTTTCATTTTAATTGGCCTACTTAAAACTACTCAAATCATTTAAATATCGTGTACTTTTAAATATTCCAGATTTGCTGTGAATAAAAATTATATCATGTACATTATCACTTGGTTGAAAATAATATTTCATAGATCTATAGCAAACGACGAAATTATCTCCAATTGGTAAAATACAAAAAAAAACTCTTCAAAAAAGCATTTCACGACTGATTAATTCAATCGTTTTTAGATTTCTCCCCGAAACGATCCAACCGTTCAAATTTTAACTTCTATCTGAAATATGCAATTATTATGTAAATCTAATTGGAAATGTGAGTTTAATTTGATTATTCATATATTAAAACGATGTGGTTAACTTATGAATTAATACGTACTCGTATACCCAACCAATCAAAATTAAAGGATGTTTGATACAATATTATTTTATTGAACTTATATAACGTTTTTATAAATAATTTTCTTAAAGGAAAGCTTCTTTAATATCAATAGAAATAAGGGTTAATAAATATACATGGCATCGATGCGTAACAGTACTAAAGCTGCTTTATGACTGTAGCAATAAAAATGTTATGACATGCTTCGTTATACAAACAGGATAAACGGTGAGTTTGTCAAGCCGCGTTTTATACCAATATCGCTATATGGAACGCGAAATTTATGCAAATACAACGCTTTAGTATCGAAGTATTGATTTAGTTAGATGATACCGTGCAGCGGTTACATTTTTACGGTTTCCTGACGCACTTGGACTTATGCGAACTTACAAGGAAACTTTTATTTGGATAGCCAGGTGATCTGAATAATATATTACGTCCTACTTCCAACTATAATTGTACAGTGAGTTGTTTGCCGTCTCGACTTAACGGCCTATTTTAGCTTCTGCTTTTATTCCTTCCATTGTATAAAACCGTGTATTTATATTTTTAATGTTTATTGTACTTTATTCTTTTGGTAAATCTGAAACGTGGGTTTGGTTTTTGTTTTAGTTTCTTTTTAGTTAGTTTAGTTTCTAACTCTAATATAAAAATTCAATTATGCTATAGTTAGTTATATATCCACATTTGTACAAAGCTTGCAAAGACCGCCACGAACATTATTGTCACGTACTTAGTTGGAAGCAAAGGATTTAGCACTAACTATATTACAATAAAATAATATTATTTGAGTCAATCTTTGTATTATTATATTGTATATTCAAAGATGGAAGTAAGGGAAATTAATATGAAATCCACGACTATTATTATGTAACTAAAAGTATAGAGTGTAAGAATCATGTATGAATATTTATAATTCTTACAAGCAACAACTACTAAGTGCATTTTAATGAAAACCTTACGTGAATTTTTCAGCTGTATTATTAGTTAAAAGAAAAATATTCAATCTGTTCAAAGCAGCAATTACATGTAGTAAATAGAAGAAATTTTTATTTCACATACAAACTCATATTTACTTATACACCAATCGATTTCGAATTTTCATTTTGTTTGGGAAAATTAATTAAAGGAAGCTCCCTATTCCTTTGTGAACATATCGCTTAGACATCTTTAGTCATGAAAGTCTTAGTAATGTAATGTATATCAACTCTCGTGATTGAAGACTTAGACAAAGTTTAAGGAATCCACGGGAACCAGATCGAGAAGGACCGGTTAATCAGGAAATCTTATGTCCAACATCAGACATGGTTGAGGCGTTCCAACAAAGAATGTGTTTTGATTGATGGGTGTTCATTACAAATTAATGCTCAAAATATAATATCAGTATAAAAATATACTCTTAATATTATGGATTGTCAATAAAAGTCAAATAGACTGTGATAAATAAAAGAACTCGGTTAGACAATTAAGTATAGTATGTTATTAAGCAACGGCTTTAATATACCGTTGAAGCTATAACAATTGGTGTTCAATGCTTGCCAAAGCTATTTCCATAACTCGAGTGCTAGTCTTAACGTCGTAGATTTCAGTATAATCGCCATGTTTTAATATCAGCGTCACGATAACTAACAGATTTATCTGATCAGATATCGGATAAAAATTTAATCCTCTTTATAACATTTAGTGCATAAATTTTTTTTTAGCACGTTACGTATAATATGTATTTTGTTGTCATATGATTTTTTATGAATATTTTATATGACTCCAATTATAAAGGTAAGTTTTTGAATCCTTTTAACTAGTATTGTAATATTGTTAGTGACTCAAGTATTTAGTAGATACATATTTTATATAGTATAAATTTAATTTTGAAACAATCGTTTGGTATAAATAACAGTAGGTAGTTGTGCTAGAGCATGATATAAATATTTCAGACTAGAGAATTATGTTTCTACCGATACTGCCATTCTGTACAGCGGAAAAGCGATCTTCGGATTGAGGCTGGATAGACCACAGAGGTTAGAAATTGTTATTGGCTTTGTCTATTATGCTTTTTAAATACTTAACATCTTTCTGTCGATTCATTCGTTTATCCGCTTTATATGTTTGTTTAGTTTCATGGACATATACGAAGGGTCTATAAATATTTACTGTTTTGTCTACTCTTCCTATTTTTGTTACCAATGAATAAGAGATATATAAGTATATATATTTTATGTATAACTTCGTAAGGTCGTTTTAAGTCCTATAAAAATATATTATCTTATTAAATTTTATTTTAAAAATTCAATATTAATTTAAAGGAAACACATTTGGTTCACCTTATATATATATTTGAATTAGACAAAATTATCGCTTGTAATGCAAATTGTGTATGTATTTAAAAATAGATTACAATTAGTGTATGGTACAGAATACGTGCATTAAGTATTTATGAAATGTTGATACGGAAATTGTAGTTTTGTAATATTCACGAAGTACAAAGGATTAATATTGTTTACAATTCACAAACTGATAGCGATTTTTAGGTTAAATGTAAGAAAATTAAGCAATTAATAGAAATTTATTCAATTAATTCAATAAATATTTCTTTTATGATTTTTAAGTAACGAAAATTCAGTTTAAAACATTATCGTAGTAACCTTTTACCGAGCAATACCCATCTTTAAAATTGTACATTATAAAAATTTAATTATTTCTTTAAAGCATTTGCTGTAAACCTTAGAAAAGGATATATTTTTTTACAATTATTATCAAATCTATTTAATTTCATGATCTAAATTATTTATTGATTTGATAACTGAATGCCACTCTCAATGAGTTTACAGGATTGTTAGGAAGAATAACAAAAATAAGAGATTTAGGTACATATTGTAATATAATTGTACATCTTGAGTTAGACCTTTCAAAAAAGTTTGTTTAGCTTTAAATGAAACATTTGACTGTTTTTCAAAATAACGTGTACATAGAAATTTGGTTTTGAAGTAAAATAATAAGCAAATATATAATTTAAAACTATTTTGGTACAGTAGTCTTATCCGTGTATGAAAGGTTTCAGAATTCTTGAAGTGATCCAAATACATTTTTATTTGGTGACTATAAAAATTTATTAGTTTTTCACTTATCGTCTTTTGTCACCTGTAACAGGATTTTGAATGAAACAGTTCACATTGAAGAAAAAGTAAATAACTTGCGCCCGTATATTTAACAAGTGCATAAAACTCTAGGGAGAGTGTTAGTACGTTCGTTTGATTCGACACCTCCCTTGAGGTTTGAACCCTTTCCACCCCTCGGAAGGGTTCGATACGGAATAATTTGTAGCTGTCTATGTTAGTATTTTAAAATATTCATAATAAAAATTTAAGACACTAAATATATCTCAGTATACTGCTATTTGTTCAGAACTTTATCGAGTTTTATTACTAAAGTTGGAATCCATAAATAGCCATACATCTTATTTATAAATTTTCTTCTTGTTATTGTTATTTTTAAAGTTGTGCAAAGAAAAAGTAAATATTAAATAAGTTTTTCATAACCATGCCTAAATTTTAATATCAATGTTTTGTTATTAAAAACAATGCGTAAAAGTATGAGGAAAGAATCTCAGTGTTGTTTTTAAAAATCTAATATGATGTTAAGTTTCGCTACATTCGGATTATTATTAAAGAAGCACTGCTATCAAAAGTTGGTTGTATAAAAAACATAATGAAGTGTTACTAAAGTAAATGTAATATATATGAAGTGTTACTAAAGTAAATGTAATTTCCTTAGTACATTTTTGTTAAATGTTTCAACGTATATCCAATTGGACATGTTCCACCGCACTTTCCTTACTTAATGTACTCGATGTAGACAACTGGTTAAATGGATTTTCCTTTTGTAACTGATAGAATTTCTACTAAAAATATAAATTAAACGTTAACTCTTCCTCTGTGAAATTAAGATTAAACTTTTAAATCTATTCGATTTAGTTATTATAGAAAATACTTATCATTCGTTGGTTGCTATGTAAAGAGAACTTGTATGATTGTACGTTTCATATTATAAATAAATAATGCTGATGATTTATTGAGAATTAAAAATTTTATTCATTTTCGATTGATGTCTTTATTATATGCAGATCAAAATACTTTCTATGATGAGATTTTTATCTATTACTATGTGAGATATGTTTTATTGTAAGTGTTTGTAAAAACTTTATTTCTAAGACTGTAAACACATATATGTAATACGTTACAAGCTCGTCTCGAGCCTTTGCCAAAGTGCAGGTCAATCATAGCGAGCTTTAAGTATTAATGGCTCGTTACTATAATGAATCGTATCTGATTTTAGCGTCTCATATACTTAGAATGCTTTCATAACTTTTCACTGTATAGAAGCCTTTTAGACTGAAGGTTTTTAGCTCACGGCTAAGGTGTTCTTAAGAAGATTTTCTTTACGTTAAAAACACTGTTATGATTTAAATTCTTTTTTTTAAAGTTATATATTCAAATAGCAATTTCAAAAGAAATAAATGTAAATTTGTATGATAAAAAATTGGAGTAATGATCATTCAATGTATTATTACTTGACAAAACATTTTGTGGGTGAAATCATTCCAGAGGCTTATTATATATTCTTCCGAATATGAATCCGGAGCTATTCATCACTCGTGAGTTATCCTTAATAAGGTACGACTTTGTGATTTCTGGCCTTTCCTTTTGTCCGCCATATTCCAACATCACACAAGCCATATTCGCACATTACAGATTCACAGATCTCTGACCTCTATATTAGACGGATATTGTGATTTCATATTGCTTTGTCAGCAGAATGTAGGGTTTATTACTATGAATATATACAGTACATATGTATATATATTAATATTTTGATGATTTAAAACGGTTTCTTTTAATACGAGGTATGTAACGAAAGAATTTATATTTTTTTTTGGCATTTTGGTTTTAAATTTTGTAATCATATTTAGCGTTCACGATGTTATACCATAACTATTAAATTTAAAATTTATTATGTAGCCTGTATTTTAACAAGTTAGAAATACATATTATATACTAAATAAATTCTCATCAACTTTACTTGAAATATATAAAAAAATATCACCATTAATAAATAATACTTGGATTATTTTCCTTTTAAATATAGATATATCTTAAAGGATTCGTGTGATAGATTTATGATTTCCGGACCTTCTCGATTCTTCCGTAGTATTGACAGATATTTTAAAATTGTAGGTTTAACTTATATAAAATTGTGTTAGCTTCTATTACGTTTTAAATATGTATTCATTTTGATTTTAAAATAAAAAGGTTTGTTTGAGAAAACGAATTTTAAAAACAGAATAATAAGGTCGCTTTGTAATTAAAAAGTATACGCATATAAGGTATGTGTAGTAAAAAACATTATTATTTAATTGAGTATGTCATTGTATCGTCTGGAATAATAAAAGCTGATTCTTCATTGTTCATGTTTCAAATGTCTTAAAATGTTTTCAGCACTTATAAGTTTTGTGAAGTTTAGCTTCATGAAACTATCAAAAGATTATAACTTATTGGACGTCTTATCTTGCTTGCTTAGAGTTACCTTTGCTCTATTGTTTTATAAATCAAACCTCTTTCAAATTGAGTACACATATTTATAATATAATAATGTTTTATTAAAAGTTTAATTCTATATAAGAAATAATGTTTATTGTTTAAAAATTAATATTATGACGAAATAAATATTTGTTGCGTCACTCTATATTTTTTTTTCACGGATTTATAATTCCTAAAAATATACTGTGATTAAATAAAAGATAAAATCTTTACAAGTGTTTATTTCATGTCTATTAAGGAATCTAATTATTTGAAGGCTATTGATAACCTTAAAACAAAATTATTTTAAACTATTTAACGATATATACATAAGTATATTAACCGCTTGGTACATAATCAAATGAGATTATAACCATATTGTGTTCAAACGAAATCACACGGGGCCTATATCAATACAAATAAACCTTAATATATATTTGCATTTAATTAATTAAAATATTACTCACAAATACATACATGAAGAAATCAAATATTGGTTTCATTTATTTCATCAATAATAACACTATAAATAACCAATGAATTAAAATTAATGTTCCATTATTTAATAAAATAAGTAATTTGAAAGGTATTCTGTTTCTTTTTTATGATTTTTTCTGCTTTAAAACAACACTATATCGACTGTATAACAGGTTAAAATTACTGAAACAATTTAATTTACTGTTAAGAATACATTTTTGTTTATATGAAGTAATTAATATTTCTGTACGATAGTAAATATAAATTTAATTAATGTTACTTTCTTGACAATATTTATTGTATACAGCAAGATACTTGAGTTTCGAGCCGATTGATTCAAAATACGAAGCTTCATCGGGCTGATGAGATGAAGCGTAAAATGAGTTATTCGCATCACCGCCCCGGCCCTCTGCCAACAGCATGGAACAACTCCTGTCTTCCTGAAATGTACAGAGACTTAGCAAAGGCAAACTTCTTAGGTAGCTCCACTGTAAACTTGTTTTCATTACCCAAACTTATTGGAAGGATTCCAATATTTTTCGTCTCGTTGCATTTCGGGTGCAGCCAAGCCAAGTGTTTTTATTGTTATCGACAGGAATATTTTCCGCTTAAAATTCTCTAATACACTGAAGTTGTAGTGAAGATTTAAAAAATGTTTTAACTTTTCTGAACGAGAATGTTCAATCCATTTTTTTAGGTTTGTTTTTTGTCTGGAATAAATATATTTTAAAAAATGTTTTAGATGTACATATCTTTTAAATTAAGTTGTGCGTTTATAATTTAAGTGAAGACAATTTTAAAATATTAAAATGTTTAGTACGAGTATTAATTAATAGCTTTCGTGTAGCAGATTTTTTCATATTATTATAAGGCTCCATAGTAATAATAAAATAAAACTAACAAATCAAGCGGATAATGGGCGCAGGACATATTATATAAAGACAGACGATTTCCGTATCCATTTCTAAATTTCCTTAACGGTAGTTTTTGTTGGGGATAAAGGGAAAATTTATTACCACATTGTCATGGTCGGGGGAAACAATAGTTGACGACGATTCAATAACATAAAAATACACTGACATTTTACTGGACCTTCCACGTCACCGAACTTTGTGGTCGAAACTATTACATAACCACTTTACCACCCTTTTAGTTTAATTGTTTATTTTCTAACAGAATATTTACATAAAATCTAATATAATTATAAAAAATAACATGTTGTTTGAATAGAGCTGTATTGAACACGTTGCAGTTCAAAATAGCTTAATAAAACCAAAAGTGAATCATGAATATTAGCGCATAGGCTTGAACAAGCATTGATATAATGTTCAGTGTTTTCAATGACAGAACTAACAAACTCACTTTGAGAGCACTTCATTGAATAGTAAATCCCAAAAGGGGAAAATGTATTAAAACGGACACTTGTTGGTCCTAATGTAAAGCCTCTTGGCTAATAATTTGCATTTCATTCAAAGGATGGGCGTTGTAACATCGTTTGGTGATTTGTTGTACCTTCCTTATAAATTAATCCTAAAGGTTTAAGTACAAACTTACTTGTTTGACGATCCATTTAATAGGCAAATAAAATTATTTTCTTTCTATATAAATAATGTAACATCTTATTGCTACATTTTAAAGACCTATGCTAGTTTAGATGTTTCTTTTTCGAGCAACTGGAAAATTAACAACGAACATAATGTTGGTAGTATTTTATACTTTTGCTGCCGTGCTAACAATAACTAATGTTAGAGTTTCAGCGAAACCAGTATTAAATTGAACTTTCCAAAGAAAACAGTTAAACTGTAATATATTTGAAACAAAGTTACTTTTACTAAATATAATCTGCACTTTTAAGTACAATGCCTTTGAAAGTTTGTATTTTCAACTGTGTGATATTTTAAAAGTGAACAATAAAATGTATTTAGAAAATAAAATGAACTTCCTTGAAAAATATACCTTCGCAGTGACGAAAGTAAATTATTTAAAAGTCAAGAGTGTTACCTTAAGCGAAATAAAATTGCCACCATTACGGTAAGAAATAGTACATTTTCCTGGCTTTTTAACGGTGACTTGAGGATACAGTAGCGTCGTTTAGACGAATTTTACTATTTTAAAGTAAATAAAGTAGTCAGAATTTAGATACATGTACTTTATTACGTATCTAGTAATTAAGCAAACCAACACTTCAAAGTCAAAAAAATATTAACAAAGCTTTTAAAAACATTGGTAGCATGAATCATTCTTGATGTTTATTGACTATGGGAGGCTTTCACAACGATCTTTTAACAATAGGTGTTGTCTGTCGCTTTGGGTTTTGTATCTATGTACAATAGACTGAACGAATAGTCTTGTTGTACTAATTAATTTGCTTATTCATTCAGTGAGAGAACGGTGAATATAGCTGAATGCCTTTAGCCATAGGAAACGGTAATTGCATTGGATGTATTTTTGAAAGGACATCCTTGGTTTAGAAAAATCCTTTCGTTATAAAACGCTTTTTCTTTAAACGTTTTATTGACTGATAGGTGCTCCAACAGATAAAAGTGTAGAACTTTTCACGTTTTTATCGCAAAAACTATTGAATATGAACACTTAGTCTTTCTCAAGCTAAGTTATTTTTTCTTGATAAGTTTCTTTGTTGCTAATGGTGAATACGAGTTAGGGGAATATTCTGAAAGTTTTAGCATTAAGTTTAAATGATTATGTTAAATTACGAAATAGTTATATCAGTCTACTAAATTGCACGAGTTGGGTTATAGTTCAACAGAAGAAAATAATATATATTTTATAGAACTCTTAAGAGTATTTAATTTAATGAAAGCCATTAGTATTTGTCCATAATGCAGCAAAATGAAAATGAAATAATGCAATGTTAAAGCATTGGGCTGTAACTATCTTTCTGTAATAAAGGAAATGTATTTTTAAGTCGACGCCGTCTCGTCTTCGCCCGAGTTCGCTCAATTAAGTTCGAATCTGATGACGCACTACAAAAAGTAATTAATAAGTTAAGTGCTTATAAGTGCACAGTGTGTTTAAATTCAGCTGTGAATAAGTAGTAGCAATTTATGAGAACAAATTACATAAGAGGCACATTGTGAGAGCTTACTTTGCTGCTTTTACAAGTTCTTTTGCTAATTAAAACGAGACATCGAAAGTAATTAATATGTATACTTATATATATTTAGCTTCTGCATAAAATTGGTGTCTGAGGCATTATGGCCATGTGTATGTAGTATATATATAATGTGTCATATATTGCATGAAAGTATTTCCAATTACAATGGAATTAAATTAAATTGGTAATGAAATGTAATATTTTGTTACCATAAGCTGTATTCGCAAATGATCTGTAAAATAAATGTTCTTCGGTTTTAAAACTGGTAGAATTTCAAACAATTCTACATCATTCTTCACAGGTGACAGATAACGGCGAACTTCTTCAATATTGCTTCTATAATTTCTAAAGGGGTCTTACTTACGAACAATGGCATATACATATGTATGTTTTGAAAGGATTACATCATCTTAGTAACTTGTATTTGTATAACGCGATGAATACGTACAAATCTTGTCAAATTTCATATCATATGTTTAGATATACAGAATGTTAATTAAGTTGGAAGCAAATACAGACTGTCAAAGAGTAAATACGTTTAATTAATAGCGCGGCCGTGTGTTAGAATTAACGCGATCTTGTCATTTGCAAAATAGAAATGCTCCGGGCCTTTTTAAAGACAGCTATAATAGATTTACTATTATACAGAAACTTTGATTTGTACTGTACTATTTAATTTAGCATTTAAAGGAATTATCTGATCTATAAGCTTCATTTTAAAGATATCGTAATAGTGCTTTTAGACTTAATTGCTTAGAGTGCTGTATGGGTTAGGTGGTGATACAAATTTTGTTTTTCTTTCTTTTTATATAATGTTAATTAGTTTTTAAATTAATTAAATATTATAACAACGATCTTGTATTCATATTATTATCTGTATTTATATTGGTATGTAAAGAAAAATGTACAGATTAACTTTGATAACTAACTCAATTTCTCAATTTGGAACATTCTAACCTTAGCCAACTAAGAAAGGTCATTTAATGTTAATATAGAAAATGTGTTTTATGTAAGAAAGTTAATAAGAAAAGTAAGAATTGAAATAATATTCGGAACAGTCACACTAAAAATAATGCCGTAACATAAATAATGCCTCTCTTTGAAATTATAGTTATCCCTTTAAAAAACCAACAAATTTTTATCCAAACATTTACAAATCGTAAATATCATTCAAGTTTTTAAAAATATTACCTTTAAAGATAAGGGAAGATAGGTTGTCTATTTTGTTTTGTGATAATTACAATCATATATACTAATGCTTAAATTACTTTAAAAGGTTTAGCGATTTTACTCGTAGAAAAGACTAACATAGACTAAGTTTTAATTTAAATTAATATATATTAACATACATAAAAATTATATTACTTTTTTTTTTACTTACTTTATTTAATTTGTTTTAGTTTATGTGTAAAGTGTTACTACAGTTTTACAAAACATGAATACAAGTTATGTGTGAACATTAAGTATTGTTCAAATCCGATTAGCATATATTATTTCGTATTCCTTAGACAGCGTTAATAAGGCGTTACAAGAAGCCAGACAGGTAGACGGTAGTTCCGGCTGGGAGCCAATAAATCACGTAACTACTCGGTATTGCGAAACGGTCCATACTCTGATTAATGTACCAGATTTGACCGCATCTAAAGGATTTATTGTAACTAAATAACATAAACAATATCAGCACTTATTCTTATAACGGTTTCCAATGGATTTTTTTGCTAAAATTTAACATCATGGTCATCAAAACGTTGGTGCTTAAATTCAATCATTAAATATAAGGATATAATTTGGTTCAAATATACATATGTTTTTATATCAAACATGTTTGTTTTTATACAATTATTACGATTAAATTAAGTAATGTTTTTAAAAACTTCATACTTTTTTTTTGATAATTTCAAATGTGTTCATGGACGAATGCCACCCTTTACAATCATGATAAAAGGAAACTTTTCAACTCCGTCTGAAAAATATTACCCATTTTAAGTTTAATCTTGTGTAAATGCTATACGTACAACATTTGTAAATAGAATTCTTCGTTTAACAACATTGTTTGCATGGTGTATTGGAATATTTCGAAGTACGAGAGAAAACTTTGAGTTCTTATTTGTTGTATGTTTAATATTAATGAAATTTGTAAGACCATATTTTATCTACAAAAGCAATATCGTTTTAATGAATATCGTTTTAATAAACACTTATTTAGTTATATTAATTCGTTTGATAGAAAAAACACAAAGAAATATACTAAAATATGTACCGTTACAGAAATAAGAATTAAAAAATGTTGTTAATTTCGTGTTAATAAAGCTGAAATGTAGCTTTTGTATCTAAGATATTTAATAATAAGAATATTTTCTGTTATATAATTTCTTCTTTGTTCTCTATTTATTATATTCCATGTTATGAAATATATTTGCATTATATTATTCTTTATAATGAAAACTATTGTAAATTTGCATTATTGATTATAGAAAGAAGAAATTTAATTCAACTGAAAGGACTGTTTTCAAGCAATTTTCGTTGTATAAGATTTTATCACATAAAGTATCTTTTACTTTTTGCCAAAAAATAATTTGATAAGAAAATTTTACGAAAAAGTAGAAGGGAGTTGAAGATGAGAATATCTGAGTAGCTTTTATTCAATTCATAAATTTATGTTCAACTCAAAAAATCTTACTTTATTTTTATTTATCCCTTAGTAATGATCATCGCTTGTTTTGAGGTGTAAATACTGATTGTAAAATTGTAAGAATTATATTACGTTCTGTCATACATCATTTTTATAGCACAAGAATCACATTTAGGATTTTAAATGTTTCATCTAGTTACTGTTTACAAAGAAATAATGTGTTTAATTTTTCGATCTAATATATTTGGAATATTTTTTTGCATACAAATATAATTTAACGGGCAATATTCTCATATATTAATGATTGTAATGTAAACAGTACAATAAAATTAACCAGGGGTCGAAGTGTTTCGTGATACTGTAGTTAATTCACAGCTACAATTAAGACTCGTTAGAAGCATCGCACTTGTTCGTCATCTGTTGAATTGGACATAAACAACTATTAGGGTCATTAAAACGTCACTTATTAATTGAAATAAATTCATCATTGATACACTATATCACTAGGTATTGTTTTTGCCTAGAATATCACCAATTGACCCAATTATATAGATATCGAAGTCCTCGAAAGTCTTGTTGCGGTATCAATAACTATAAAAGGCTCTTTCTGTTCTTTATAGCCTTTTGATTATTACAACTATGATGTCGAATACTTTAATATCAGTTTACAAGAGTCATTATTTAATTCAAGATATAATCATGTTTTATAACAATATACAAATTATAAAATTTATTATCGTTTTTTTTTATCGAATAACGTAAGTGATTAAATGTGAATGTTTTAAATCAGACGCTCGAAGGAACTTGCTGGGATTAAAGTTGTGCAATTTCTTGAGGACGGCTTTCGAAAGTTTCGTCTTTGTCATGCAAGAAAAAGATGAAGATCTTTCGCCTCCTTAAGAAAAAATAACGCTTTGATCTCGGTACGAAACCGTACTCCTTATTTCTTTTGCTTTATGTTATTTTTTGGGTGAATTGAAACGCCATTGTCTTAATTAAAAACAATGGTAAGTTTTTTAAATGATTTGTTTTTATGCTCCCTGAAACTGGGAGTGATAATGTCACTGTACTAGTATTATTATAAGTATCAATGAGAATTCAAGTTACCTACATTATAGATCTTAGTTTAGTAATATATCAGTAAGATGTCTTGTTTCTAACAAAATTCTCGAAGTTCATAAAGACATTTACGTGAAATGTTAAAAGATATCAATGTTATAAACATTGCGTATGGACGAAAAAGTAAGTAAAGACATTCATAGAAAATCCATGATGTATAAAATTCTTATTTGCTCTTTGTTCCCTGGAAGCAGTATCTTTCATTTAGAAATGTATGTATGCATAAACCAATTGTTACAACTTTATGACAGTCAAAGCAAAATAATACACGTCGCTGACATTCTTAAAAAATTTAGACATTTATATCACTCAAAGCACCCTCACATTGGAATGCTTTTGAAACTGCGGTTTCGCATTATGTACAAGTCCGACTTGACTTGCTTTCTATTTCACAAATATTAATGAACATTTTTTTTTAATTAAGACATGCCATAACAATATATATGAATATCATGTTAGCGATAAAAAAGTTAATTTTAGAAGATAATTTACGAAATCTTTTAAGTCAACGTGACTTGTCGTTTTCCTAACAAATTAATTATTAATAAATTGACTGAAAAATATAAAACATTTAAAAAGAGCTTCAGTTAGTTCCAATTCCGTTAGAAATCTATTCTACAATTGCTGAATTTTTTCAATGCAATGTTAACTAGAAGTTTATCGTGCTTTCCTCAAATGAACATTTTTTGAATAAAAAATATATTCTCTAACTAAAAAGTACAAAACTTTACATTCTATTTATTTTGATTATGCTTCAATTGTCTTGTTTTTCTGTTCATTAATTATAAAAAAAAAACGAACGTGATAAAAGATTCTATGTAACAAAGGGTCATCAAAAGTTATCTATATATACAGTGGTTTAAAAATATTTATGTAGCTAATTCTAGATGTTTTAAGTTTGAATCTCTTTATTCTTTATATATGTATGAATAATTATTTTCATACAGTGTAGCAAGAAGCAGAGTACCGTTTATCCCAACATAATTCCCGAGCGAAAAATACCAGGTTCACGGGTATGTACTGGAAGCATATAAATATGATTACTCATATAAATTATAAAAGAATACATAACATATGAAACAAAAGCAGTGAGAATATGCTCATACAATTAATTTTAGGCCAGTGGGTAATTAGATCGCAACTGGTGAAGTCTTTTGTATAAATATTATTAATAAATTCTTTGTTCACATTCATGACTAACTGATGTAATATTTTTTTATTAATAACCGGATTATATTTTCTGTAATATCTTTTATTTGTTTTTGTGACATAATGTTATATGTGACCCTAATTAGTCACTGAAAACTTACACTTATAAAAACTGATCATTATGCGAACACTTTAATCGGAGTTGTGTTCAGTTTATAGGCGAAACGTCTTTAAAGACATAACTTGATTTTGATCATACTGTATATAAATTATCATTAGTATAGATAAAGTTATTAAAAAGAAAACCCAGTTATAAGTTTATAAGCGATTGTTTCGGATGTTCTATTGTTGAATTTGTTGCGTTTAAAGTGTTAAAAATGAAGGCAATATATTTAGTTTTAGCGTTGTTTGTTTTGGAAGTGCATTCAATGTCCCTCGTGGGGCCGGTTGCGACATGGTACCGGCCATGCGGACTTGGTGCTGTTTTTTTCAAAAACCTTACTTCAAACTTTTGGCTCGCAAATATAAAAGTCAGTTTATATAATTTAGATAAAGCTAATATATCTATTCAATTCGAACAAGAAATGCAGATTGTGGCGGTAAATATTTTATGTTTGTGTTCATAAATGTTATTGAAAAAAAAACAGGCTCTTATATTTTTTTTTTTATTTAAAAGTATATTTTTGATTTATAATCATATTAATTCTTATAAAGTCAACAGACTAAGTAAAGTTCTATAATTATGCTTTTTTGTACAGGTTCCAATAAAGTCTTTAATCAAGTTTTATAAAAAGTCGAATACTTACACATTTACTTCGCTGGAAACGATTCCTAATGAATATAGTATTTATATGAAAATTGTCAACGGATCCAGTACGGACATACCGAAAGTTTCAAGTATTACATTGAATAATATGGTGCTGTGTAACGAAACTGTGAAGGTAATGTAATTTTTAATTTCATTTAATAGTATTTAAACATTTGAAATAATTTAAGTCTGTTTAAATTGGTTTGCACGTGTAAATTTTTCGGAGCCTTTTTGATGTTTTGAATTAATTAAATGTTGTTTCTATAAGCATTAACCTTGCAATATTTTATTTCTAATATAAAAAGAGATGTAAGTATTATACAAATACAAATGATGTGTCGATTTTCCAGAAAACGATAAATGTTGCGTCCTATAATGTGACAAAAGAAAATGACAACACATTTAATTATATATGCGGCCACCGGTCTTTAAAAAGCTCAGAAGTTAATCAAGTCATGGGAGATGCCAAGGCTGGTGACTGGCCATGGCATGTAGCTATACTGATAAGGAGTGAAAAAAAAAATCTCGCCAACTACCAATGTGGAGGAAGTATTATTTCTAGTACCGCCATTCTCACTGGTATATAAGCTTCCTTATTTACAAAATTTTTTTCTGTCTTGTTACATGCATTTTATTAAAAAGTTATATCTCCACTTATATGAATATTACAATACGCGTTTTACGTCGTTTTCTTCTTTCAGCTGGGCATTGTGTTTTCATAAATGGGACACGTATTGAAACTGAAAAACTTGTAATCGAAGCTGGTGTGGTCGATCTCAGAGCAAAAGACCAAAAAGGAAAACAAATACTAAACGTAATTGGATTGCATTTTTCGTTTCATTCCTTAACTAATAATCAAATTTAGAAAGTGATTCTTATATTCATATACTTATAAAATGATTTTTTTTGTCCTTATGAGATTAGCAAAATTATTGCTATTCATATATAAACTAAAGACTGATGAGTGATGTTCTAATACACTTCTATTATTTATAGGTTGACAAAGTGATCTTGCACCCCGACTACAGTATAGAACACGCTACTTCAGATCTCGCTATTCTTGTGGTCAATAAACTACGGTACACTGAATATGTCCAACCAATTTGTATTTGGGGGCCAGTGTATGACAAAATAACGCTCTTTGGGCGGACAGCTATGGTAATATATGTATATAGTATTACTTTATGGTTTTCCTCTTCATATTTGTATTGGAAATTGTACCTGAAGTTACATAGATTTTTCAAACAGACCTCTGCATTATAGTTTTAAGTAATCATGTGTTTAAAACATTCAAATTAACTGATGTAGTTTTTTTGTAAATAGATGACTGGGTTTGGAACAACAGAAAAAGACGTACTCTCAAACACTCTTAGATCTGCGTACACCACTATACAAAATGACACCACTTGCATTGCGTTCAACCAAAATTTATATTCCACATTGCTAAATGAATTCACATTTTGTGCTGGTTTGGGACCCGAAGTTGGTGAGTTTTTACTTCATCTAAATATAATATTCTTAAAGAGAGCCTACATCAGTATATATGAAAAATAACGCAAGCTTTTTATAATATGTGATTTTCATAACGACTGATATGAACTACTTTTTGTATGTGCTGATATTTTTCTTTGTCAAGAGGTCAATGTTATTATTTTCACAAAAGTTAAATATTCGAAATGCTACAAAACGTTTTCATTTTAGGAGTGAATCCTCGTAATGGCGACAGTGGCGGTGGCTTAGCGCTACCAATAGTTCGAGATGACAACAAAGTGACCTGGTTTCTGCGAGGTGTTCTGTCCAAATGTGGCTTACCTACCGGTCACAAATTATGCTCTCCTAATTTCTACGTAGTTTACACAGATGTTGCTCCTCATTACGGCTGGATATACCATAATGCGGGATTACATTTTTCAAGTAATATCGTTTATTGATGTGATATACTATGATACCTTATTTAAAAATAAGATTATTCCTTTAAACTAAATTTAATATAATTTACTAATCAATTATTTTCTTACTAAGAATTTTGTCACAATAGACTAGGGTTATTAATATTTGGTAGTATTTTTGTAATATATTAAAAAAATAAATAAAGTCTAAAGTTAAATAATAACTTTTCTTTTAAAAATAATATATATTTTTCTCTAAACATTTTCAAGTCCCATTCCAACGCTTTTTAATTCCTATCAATACTTAAGTATATATTTGATATTTATTTATCAGAAAGTTATATTTTGCTGGCAGTTTAAAAATTTGATTCTTTATTTTATTTTATTTTTTAGTTACATTGAATACGTAAAGAGTTTTATAAAAGAGCAAAAATATTTAGCCAAACTTAAACAGAAATTGTGGATCTTCTACAATTTCCGTACTTAATTTTGGTATAAGACTCAGCTCTCACATTAAAAGCATAATGCAGAATGTACGCGAACACCTTGTATGATAAATGTAAAGTCAAGATTAAATATTTGTAAAATGAAAGCTGAAAGCTGAAAGTGAGACATATATTTGATGTTAAAATATTGCAATGAATTCTGAGATTTACATTTATATAGAAATGGAAAAGACTTAAAATATATTTTAGTACAAAAATTATACAAGGACATTAAGCGAAAGCTTCAGAAGTTTAAGTAATATTTTAGTAAGTAATACTTAAGTAAAATATAAACAAAAAAAATGTTTTATTGCTCTACTCGACTTCAGTATTGACATAACATGTACAAACATCTTCATATTTCGTAAGGAACAATAATAATATTATTTCTATGTCTATTATATTATTATTAAAAATAAATTTATAAATTTCGACAACCGAAAAATTTCAATTTCTTTTTTATTAAAATAGACTGCTGGTTATTACAAAAAATAATGTGTCTTCTTTATTTATTCTTTTGATTAAATTTTCATGTGGGAGTAGGGCATAACGCGAAAGGTAAAGGGAACATTTTTTATTTCAAAGAGTACACAGTGTAATATCTTCACACAGAAAAGTCCCTTATGCCTCCGGCGACCGATTATTATGAAAATCATTTCCATTTTCTGAACTTATCCAAAGGTTTATGACAAAGTAATTTATGTTACCCTCTTGTTAATCGCGATTCTTTTAAAGTGCACATATAATGTAAAGTCTATTTCCTTTAATACACTGAAAAGATTATTCAGTGAACTAAATTTTAATTATATAAATCAGGGATTTAAAGTTTTGTTTAGTCTGGGAGATCTTTCCTATTAGAATCATTAGGATAATTATTGAACCTGTACCGGTAGGACTACCCATTGACGATAATATCTTATTTTTTTTCCCTCATATCTATCAAAATAATGCAAAACTAATCATAACAATAACAATACATAACTTATTAAATCAATTATGTCTGGTAGTACCTAAAGCAGAATTACGCAAAAATTAAAACGTATATTTTATTTTTCAACATATTGTTAAAATATGTAAATAACTTTTGCATTTTTCCATGCCAATTAAATATTTGCGAGAAGAGAAATCATAGTTCAACGGATTAGAAAATAAAATTATACGATGTTGATATTGTTCGAGGGAAGTTTTATTAAAAAATTCTCGTAATTATGCAGTCTCGGGTTGACACGACGCGATCTTGTAATAACGTCACCAGTCTCTCGGGTTTTTATAATATAGAAATATTCAATAACTTCAGTTTTATTATTAAAATATTGTTTTAGGACTCCACCAATATAAATTTGATCAAATATTCAACACCGTACTTCAGCTATTAAATAAAGGATAAAAGAATTTATGAATTATTTTACAATACAATGTCAGACATCGGTATTGGGAACGTTTTAATTAATTATATATTCAATTTTATTATTTAAAAGTTTTATATTTAAAATGCAATTAGACATTCTAACTAACAGATAAGTTACAAAACGTGTGTTATCATAACCAGCCATTTGTAAGTTAACGAACCAAACTGTTCCCATAGTGCATGACTGTGCATTAAATTTCTGTCACAAACGCTTTACCATTCCAACTGCCACCTATTATAAAGTTGGATTCTCTTATTGTAATTTTTTCCTGAATTTCGTTTCAAAACACAACCGTAGGGTCAATCTTTTTTAGTGAAAATAATATTTAAATTCCGATTGTTCACTATAGTTTAAATTTACTTTTTTCAAAGTACTGCAATGTAATACCATTTGTCAATATGTATTAACGTAAAATCTGAAACTAAAAGTCAGGTGAAGCCGGAATATTTGACAGGTTCAGTGTAAAAAGGGGATTAGTGATTTCTTAAAAGTTTCAAATATATGGTGTAAATAACATGAATCATTTCTATATGTGAATTTTGATTCATTGTTTAAACTCGATTTCCAATAACATTACTTTGTTGTTAGTTCCCCATAAAATAAGGTTTAAGTATACGAACTGAATAGAAAAGATTGTTTTCTAGAATTTCTTTTAGAAAGTAATAGAAAAGAAGCACCGTTACATTAATAAAAATCTTTATAGTAAATGTTAATAATAAACTTGTCCCTATTGTGTATTTAGCGATCAATAGTAACTGTACCGAGATGTGTTTTCATGAATCAACAGTTTCTTTGTAAATTTACTATGTGATCACGTTTATCGCCTCTCACTTTTATTGTCTCTTCTGTAAGTTTCAAACAATTTTAGAGCTTATTTTTTTATACGTAAAGCCTTAAATTAATAAAAGTATACAAGCAATTCCATTAAAGGGCGTAACGTGAAAATAGGATATTCCGTAATAGAAAAGCGATTGATTCTAGAATAATGACTATCAGCTAATATTGAACGGTGTAATTTGCAAAGGGCGTCCAAGTATATCACAATTCTTTCGAGCAACAATACGGCTTCCTAAAAGATATTTAGTGACGTCTGGATCGTTAAGGTGTGTTCAACATTTATTTATGTTCATTATATTCATATTATATATACAAGCATATATATACATATATATGTTTGTATTTCTACAAAATTATTTTACTATTTTGTTAAAAACTAAATCTATTTTTATACATCTTTAATATATTCTGGTGAATATATCAAGCAGAAACAGGAGGTCATGACATTTAAAAATGTTATCATGATGTCACGGCTCAACGATTAACACCTGGCACTATACACATAATGTCACAGCTGAAATAGATGATGTATGCCTTGTTTATAGATAAATGTATTAATACATTATAAATTTATCATCTATGATTATTCGTTCTAAAATATTTTCCCCTAATATTAGATGAAACGAAATTATAGAGAAAGAAAGAATGAGTAATATTATTTGTTTGTATACTTGTGTCATATTCAATACAAATTAAACTTGATTATTTAGACTGCATTTTTATACATTAGACTCCATTTTGTCATTGATATTAGATATTTGGCAGAAAGAGTTTTATGATAACCTGATCAGCCTTATGGGAGAAAAGTCGGATAAAACAGATAAACAAGTAATACCATAATTGCAAGACTGCTTAATTAAGTAATATGTAATATTCACATTGCTTTTTTAAAATATTGAAATTAAATTCGCGTTTTAACATTGATTAAAAGGAATTACGCGTAATAATATTATAAAGATTAATCACAACTTTGATTCATTCATATCGTGACCATCAGTAATAAAGGCTTTCATTTAATGATATCCTTTTTTAAGTAAGAAGTGTTACTTCTTTTATATTAGTATCCTACATTCTTATTTTCAAATAGGGTTAGTAGGACAAGAAATTGTCAAAGACGCACACATATTTCATAACACGCAATCGCTTGGGTTTCTTTTTGTAATCAAATGGAATTATTACGTGTGCTTATTTTGATTACATATGAGATATGCTATTCAATAAAACTTACTAATTAACTGTATGAAACTGAATTAATAAAGTGAAGTGTTAATAAACTAATATCTATTGGTTTTTGTTTCTATTTTCTTTGAGAAATATATTCATCAAATTTCATTTTGAGAAATAGGAAAACATCTTGAGACACTACCCATTATATATGTAATATGTTTCTCTAATACTTTTTCTAATTAACCCCTACACGACCAGTATTTCAAATGAATTATACGTTCAATTATGATTTCTAAGAAATTCCCGAATATACATATTAACATTTTCCAAACGAAGAGCCTTTGTCACGGACCACATATTTAACATTAAAAATAGATGTGCGTAATTCAGCAATATGTAAACCTAGACTAAACAAGCCAAATCTTTATTCGTTTGATAAATCAAAAATCGTCTTTCGTGAAAATATAAAAAGATGAACTAGCGAGACTAATAAAATAATAAAAAACATACTAAGATAAGATAAGATTGCTGTCAATTTTGTGACCATGCTGCCAGAAGAAAACGAATCTTAAAATAAGAAATACGACTCCTCAAAATATGCTGTTTCGATTTTATAGGTTTAGTTGGCGAGGATTGTTTAAATTTATTAACTGTTCATATTAAAGATAAGACTTTGTTTTAATTAAGGGTTATTATTTGCATCCTAACTTATAAAGACAATTCAAAGAAGACCAACATTGTTTTTACAAAACTATAAAAACGCATCGAAGTATACATTCAAAAAGATGTTATTAAATAATTTAAAGTGTAAATAAGTACGATTAAAAATATAAGCAATTTTTTTCAACGAAACATTTTTTTTATTAGTAAATATTATAAACGAAAATAAAGTCAAAGTCTCTTGAGACTTGAAAGACATGAAGCATGTTTATATGACGACCAAACTATATAGTAGATGTAGAAGATAGTTTGTCCTCGTTTTTCTTTTGTCATATTTTCAAATTAAACCAATAAATCAAAACGAAACCTCAATTTCTGTTAAAATAAAAATACACTTTGTTGTATTTGTTTGTGAAGACCAAAAGATATAAACTAAGCACGTGAAATATATAGCGATAATATTAAGAGTACTTTTGTTATTGTCAAAGAATTTGTACCCGTTTGTTTGATGTGCCAGCATTCTCTGAAGGCATTCGGGGCACGTACACTTATAATCATGTTCGAGTCTCCCAATGTTTGATAAAGCATCGTGTCTTGCGCGAAAAATAACGTCTGCTATCGCACTAACTAATACGGAATTCGTGGTTTTCATGAAATATTTGCTTAGCGTTAAACGTGTTGTGTCACTTAGCTGAATTATACATATAATGTAAACGAAATTTTGAGATTTTCTAATTTAATTATCCTAATAATTTAGAACGTCGACACGGTCACGTCTTCATAATGTATTATTTTCTAGTTCGTTGGTTAAGGAAGTCTACCGTACGAAATCTGACTAATTGTTCTATACAACATTTTTTGCGCGAAAAGTATTTACGGAATGCAACATTCAATATTTGATTTGGTTTTATTTTTAGCGAAAACAAATCCGTTATCAATCAATTCTTTTAGATGATTGAATTATATTTATGGCCGTTTTAAGCAACGATGCAACTCTGGTATTGAAGAGATTTCTAGTGACAATATTTTCATGAAGTTACTTGACCTTAAATATGTCTCGTGTAGGCAAATATTTGTTCTAGAACGGACTAGTTACACGACGAAGCGTGCGATCTGCCAGGATTTAGTCGAAAATTGCCCAAATGAAAGCTCAATGAACGTGTCACGGCGAGTCGCTGGGCACATTTCTCTACATCCCAGATTGTCCGCATTGCCGTACGTACTAGTGATGTGTTGTTAAAATATCGAGATTCGTCACAGTCACGTTATTTTTGAAATACACCATAATTCCTAACTATATTCTAATTTTACAAACTGTCAATAATAAATATTGAATCTACTACTACTATTTCTACATAATTTAGTTCAGCCAAAATGAATAAATTTAAAACGATTGACATTTGTAATATCGAGGTTGTTATAAATATATAATAACTACCTGTAAAGTAATAAGTATTATAGATATTGTGACATCACTAATGTGACTCTAGAGTTTACTTGTCACATCATTGAGGGCGCGATCCAATTCCTTATTATGAAGCAGCAAACTGACACTCGTTGCATAAAAGCCTGACTTAGCTCTCTAGAATCTTACATTATATGTTTACATCCTACGCCAACATGTGTTTTAAATAAAATTTGATAGGCAAAATAAACCTGGCCACAATAATTGTTCCAATTTGAAGGAAAAATTTACTAATATTTTTAAATTTATTTGATAGACATTCTCTTTTTATTTTTTATATTAAAAATTAAATTAATTGAATCAAAATATTATTATAGCTCAATCTAATGTAGCTAATCTGATACATTAACTAATAAAAAAAAGACTGTGTATAAAAACATATTTTAATCAAACGATTTTCAAACACATTTTTATAAAAAACACGATCACATTAATATTAATGAGTTTAAAATTTTTAAAAACATATAGATAAAAAATCCTTTGAAACAGAAAGGATTGATTCCTTTTCTTTATTTTTTTACTTAAGCGTTAAAATATAATTAAAGAAACAAATTATGACTATGATTACATTCAATGACGTCATTCATATCTTACACAGTTGGCTTATTTAACATATGGTTTACACTAGTCTTATACTTTAATTCGATTTGAAAATTATTATCATTCATGGCGTGATAAAGTCTGAAGAAATAAGATTAGAAAAAAAATGTATTTAAGTACTTTGACTTAGTCAAGTACTTTACCCACATGTTTTTTGAACTAGTTCTGTAAACCTCAAGTAAAAATTTTCTACCTAATTATTATTCTATCTATGTATATAGTCTGCCCCCAAAAAGTTTTATCTTATAAAAGTTCACACTTAAAATTATTCATACTTAAAGTCAGCATATTTATACAAAAAAAACTGTCTATTGATCCTACTTGCTAATATGACTGGTACTAATATATATAAAGTTAACAGGAATAGTTTCAGAAGATTGACATGAGTCGAATAAAATCCGAAAATGCCGAATAAGAAATACAATTCATTTCTTACGTAGAAGTTAATTAAAATAAGGAATTTCTTGATAAAATTTGAAATATATTTAGTTTATTTATTAATTAGAATTCTATATTTAATAATGCTAGTCTATTTTGATAATATTAACTCTGGCGAAATAAGTAATAAAATGATGAAACATTTTTACAAGATAGTTAAAAGATAAAAGTACTCTATTATAACTACCGCCATCTACCTGACAATTGAGATGCCAAAAGTTTGAAGAAAAGAGCTTTTAACTGTTAAGTGGTAACATGCATAAATCCTACAAGGTCCAATCGACCCAAATAGACACAAAAATAGTGAAAAGGCTCAGTAGGTCATTATTCGCTTTGTAACCCAGGAAAAGTGTCAGCACCGAAGACGGCGGACATTTGTCCACATCCTTAGGGTACCACTGATTTCGGGAGGAATATATTATCTTCATTCTCGAGAAATCAACTAGATAAATTGTTTCATTCTGATTCAGTGAGTGTAACTGTTTTAGGGTCCTAATGTATACCATAGACCTAGTTAAATTATATATATAATATTAGTGGTTACTGTATATTAATTTCATCTTGATGAATTCTCAACAACATCGATAAACGGCTATGACGATATAAATAAATAGTAATTAATAATAACCAATATCAGTTAAATTTTATAAACTTATCGGAAAAATATGTCATTTTTTGTACAATAAGATTTTCAAAGATTTTATCAGGGAATCAAAAAAATTAAAATAGTTGACTTGAGGCCTATGAGGAAGTAGATTATGAGACTTTAAAAATCTTTCCTGCGGCCGAGTCGACGCAATCTTTTGGCCCATTTAATCCTTCACGCTCACCGCGTATGGAAATTGGACGTAAAACGAAATATCGTAGTCTGGAATAGTTCCTTTATAAGATTTGTTGTGTCATTTGAGAAGCTCTGGAACGGTTACGACACGTCGTGCAAAACTCACTGACCGTACTTTACGAACTTATTTTGCATTTATGTTCGGCGTCTTATGTTTTCCAGTATGCTGTACCTTCAATATCCGAACGTTGTATTACTGCTGTTTTATATAGTTATCGGAAAAGGCGATATATCATCCTCAAACTTCGATATCGGTAAGCATATAAAACCGGAATTTTTATAATGTTACGTAGTTTGTCTTCTGAATGTATGTATTTTTATCTATCATCTAAAAATAATTTGATTGACAGACTTATTTTGCATGATACATTTAAAGGATGCGAACTAAGAAAACACTCTGAGTACACTAAAAGCGGTATCTAATTTTATATGAAAAAAATGACATTACCACAACTTCGAGCATCTATTGTCATTGCAGCTGAATTAATTATTAATTGCTTAAATGGTAGTCCTGATGTTCAGTTTTTTCTTCTAGATACTTATTTCCAAAATTATAACGATTCTTTTTAAGTTACCTGTTATATGTATATAATTGAGGTTATATTTGAAAAGTTGAAATAGCTTAATTTTTTCTAATTTAGTTGAAACATTATTTCATTAAGTATTTTATCTTAACATTTGTATATACATTTTTATCCTTTTTTGTAATATTTTCTGTTTGGTCTAAGCTCGATAAATATATAGAAAAATAAAGAAAGCCAAAACCAGAAAGACATGAAGTGTAATGTTAATATTTCTGACGGTAGGGAGCCAAGCTTGTTTGGACGTAGACTGATTCTTTAGACACTTACTGTTTTAATCTAACTAAAGAACTCAAATACTTATAAGGACAAAACAGGCCGACAAGACCAACTAATGGCATCATGAACTTGCCTATATCGTATCAGACTCAAGTGTATTATTCGCTTCTGCAATCTTATAAAAAGTTTATGGACACTAAATATTTTTAGTCTAAAAAATGTATATAAAGCAAATTATACATTTTTAACAAAGTGGTAGGAGTGACAAAAAATACATTTAACATCACTTTCCATTTATCAACTTCATTTCGATATTTCCACAACTCTTTTAGTACTTATAAAATTTTTAATAAATTAATATCTTCCAAGAGCTTATTTTATAAGTGGCGATAGACAGCTTTTTCTAGTTATTTCGGAGGAAAATTTACATTTATTCTGTAAACACTACAGAGGCTTTACTTATTCAAGACCTCTATAATTATTAGATTTGGCAGGACAACTAACCTATTGTTGCTTCAAACTTGACGTGACTGGATTTCTAGAACATCTTATGTACTAGGTCAATAATTCATTCCCCTAATTATCATAACTTGTGACCTAGATACTGTAGTAGCTCAATTTATATAATCATTTTAATCACAAATAAAGATAACATCTTTTTATGAAAATTGGAATCATATTAAATCGCGTAAAACAAATTCATTATTAATTTATTAGTAAAGACATTCCTCTAACTATGTGTTTTGTTATTTGCAAAATAAATTTAGAGTAAAATTAAATTCTGAGTTTGTTTAAAAGGAATTTTTTTTACATATTAGCCTAGATATTCAAAATGAATATTGTCACACGCTTTCCTTCATGGAAAACTGTTGGATACAAATATCACTTTATATAATTCTTATTGTTTTCATTTCTATGAATTGTTTACTTTGACATGGACAGAAAGTTTTATAAACAAAATTATTGTAGAAAATTGCTATTAGTATTATTCAAAATTAACATTGTTCATTACTATAACACTTAGAAACACACATACATTAATATAAAGTAAACATTACATACAATTTAATCATATAATATTAAGTATTTTCAACGAGTACGAACACATTTTATGTGCCATAAAGAAGTATATTATAAATGTAAGGTGGGAAAACGTAAATTTTCCCATGAGGTCCCGTCTTTGGTATCCCAAATTGGATTTGTTACTTAGTACAAGGTGTTATCGTCTACGATTTATTGTATTAATAAATAAGGAGATGTACTTATATTAACTAGATTTATTAATGGAAAAAAATATTATTTGGGGTCAAATGGCGATGGATAGTCGTGTTTATACCACTTAGTAGTAACCATTCAAATTGATTACTTAAATACACCAGATTTTTCAGTAATGCTAAACATCGATATGAAGCTACAACAGAATAAAATTTCCTTCACATTTATTTGTCACCTGTTACATTTTGTACTGATTTTAACGAATGAATCATTTAGTAAACCGTCAATTTAGGAATTGTTGCAACATTAAGCTCTTAATGAACAAAATTCAATGCGGTAAATTTCAGCAGTACATAATTAACGGAACAATATTTTGCGGATACATAATGCAATATATGAATGCAGATTCTAACATAATTTCACGGATCGCCAAACGTTAACAGAAATGTATGAGAATATATAATTCGAATGTAACGGTATGGAAGGAGAAATATGTTTTTTCATTTATTTTATTGCTATAAGAATTGAAATTGCTATTCTTTTATTTTATACAAAATAAACATTGAAATGGCTCTTTTATTTCATACAACATGTATTATAACATCTATTTAAATCAATTAAATAGTAATAATAAGTAAGAGAAAATATATATGAGGTACATATTTCACGTAAAGGGGCTTTTGAGTATAAATGGAACCCATATTGAATTGATTGAAATCACGACACCGTAATATTATCAGCCAAGCAAGAACCATAAACATACTTATACAAGCCCATAACGCAATTTATATGATATAATTAATATACCAAACTCATTTTTTATGTTTATTGTTTTTCAATAAAAATTCAGTTTGGTATTAAAATAAATTATCTATATAGAATTAAATAATTAGTTTTTTATAATCTTAGATGTTCGGTCATCTATAAAATAAATATTAACGTTTAATAGAAATTGACTTGAGTGTAATATTTTTTTATAAGAAAAAATTATTAACATATGAAACAATGCAGATGATGTTTATAATTAAAGTTGTAAATACAATAGAATATCATGTAATTTTACGCAATTTAAACATTTACATAAATTCCAATAACATGCTTAACAAAATAACTCTTATAAGGTATTCGGTTTGTTCATAAATGTTAAGCCAGGATTTTCACGGAAATGGAGTCCTAAGAATTTCCTTTTCTATTATGATTTATCTCTTCTTTGAGGGGAAGTAGATTGCCTTACGAGTTCTGTTAGTTAACCAGTACTTTTACAAGAATTATTTAATATAATTTCAGTAGAAGTGTATATGAATTCAAAGTAGGAGAGAACATTTTTATTTATTTATTACACTGACACTTTATAAATACATATAACCAAGTAGCTCTTTTACATGATATGAGTCAGTTTTAAATATTCATCCTGACTTTTTCAAAGGAATATGTAAAGACTGGTATGACATAATTTGTAATAGTTTTGCAGTTTAGACCAGATTTTCAGAATCTCACACGATAGCTTGAAGTGTCAGTGTTAGTTTGCGATGCTGAGGATTCTTTCCAAGAGGACTTGAAACGTGACCAGCCATATCTCTTCGCCGCAGCTACTTTAGCGAGGACACTATTTATGCATTTTCTTTCCTCATTCTATTCTACATTATGTTAGAGATAAAGAAGATTCAACAACAAATTAATTGATATGATGTGATATTTTAAATTAAAACAGTAACTTTATATAATGGTCAATTAATATCTTTCTATATTTTTTTTTATGAGGATTGTGTTAATAAGTATTCGTTGAGCACTACAGTCCATAGAAATACGTAAATACTTTCAACGCTTGTATTCTATAAATATAAAAGACTGACTTATTAATGGTGTTGTTTTATTCAAGGTCTGAACTCATATTTATAATTCCAATGATATTTTGAGGATTACTTTACATCTTTACTACTTAGTAGATTACTATTAATAAATATTGTCAATTGTAGATATACAACGCTGAGAAAAATCAAAACCTTTATAACTATACATATTTTATAAAAATATGAAACTTAAGGTCTTCGCGATTATATTTTTAAGCACAATTATTTTTCACGGTTTTACCGTAATCACGGTTAATTAAGAGAAGTCAAAACATCTGACAAAATGAAGTTTAATTAACAGAGAAGTAAAAATGAAAACTATATTTTATTTAATGTTTAATGAGTATTCATGAAAATATAAATTATGTGCACCAGTAAGGATTGTAGATCGCTTGCGATTATAGTTACTATTATTTCGGTAATCCAATTACCTAGTTTGTTTAATATTACAGAGATGCATTATAGAAATATCATATGAAACGCTTTATTGAAATTTTAGGCAAAGAACGAGTAAAACCTAGTTGCTTTATCTGTCTAAAAAAATATATATGAATTCTTTACAATTAGACACGAGATTATCTGTTGTCTTGTTTGTAAAAAAGAGGCGTGTGAATAGCTCTAATAATGAAAAAAATATTATAATTTCTAATAATCTCTTAATTAAGTCATGTTTTGAGATATGTAAGTTCATACTTAAATAGAACCAGTTGCTCCAGTTCTACTGTCCCGAATAAGTTGAATGTCTTTCAAGTAGTCTGTATGGGAAACTGTTTTCATAAAAGTATAATAAATTCTACACGTTTGCTTCCTTTAGTAAATATTAGAGATAGGGTTCTGGATGGCATTTTTTTAAATGTTTTTATTTTGTTGGATATATCTCGCATTCTCTCGTATTGCCATGATATCTTGTGAGCGAATTATAATAATAATTAATACTTAGATTTGAAATAATAAATATATTTAAAGTACAATAACCTCCTAAATAATATAAAACGAGCATAAAAATAACAAAATATACTTCTAATTAATTCAAATCTAATTATTAAACTACATGTAACTCCTACAAATGAGAAACAATTTTATTTGTTCTCAATAAATTTATGGACTTAAATTTGAATATAACAGTAATAACGTAAATATATTTGTTTTTATAACAATTTAGAATGAATTGTTTTAAAGAAAAGTTTATTTATTTCAGTTTTATTAAAACGCAAACTTTGTTAACGAAATATTATTTTAAGAACATTGAAGTAAATAATCATCTGCGTGATAATAACCATTATTTATATTAAGATAATATTTTGTTGATAATAAAACGATTGTGCTACAAAATGTCAAAAAGCAAAGGCACGTAGTTAGGGACGGGGTCCGCGCTTCAAGGAAGGAGGGAGAGAGGGGTAAAAGGGGAGCGAAGCCGCCAGTTTCTCGCCGACAGCCGCGCCGTGAGCACGCCTTGTGATGAACCTCGCGTTTTGACGCGACATGGCCTCGTCGACGACCGGCAACATCGTAGTCGAGTGGTTGCGTTCGCTCCACCTGGGCCAGTACGCGGAGAGTTTCTTAGATAATGGATATGACGATTTGGAAATATGCAAACAGGTCGGAGAGCCGGATCTGGATGCTATTGGAGTCCTCAATCCAACACATCGTCAAAGACTGCTGCACTCTGTAAGAATTCTTAGAGAGGAAGGTGCAGCGGCTGTTTACTTTACTTTGGAGGAAGCTGCCGCTGCCCGAGATCCTTGCAGGTGTGAGGAGGAACCACGAAAGGAAACAGCAACAGTTGCAATAGAACCTGCAAAGTATGTTGACGAATATGAGGAAGGGAAGGCAGAACTGGTAAAGATACCGCGAATTCAACTAAAACGTCTGCTCCGTGAACGACTAGCTCAGGATGGAATACGTCTGAGTCTGCAGCCGTATTCAACCACGGTCAGTGTTAATATTTAAGTGGCAAAGGCATTGCTTCTCCGCGGTTACATCTCGTGACCTGTGATAGTGAATCGAAAATTTAAAAAAAAATGTGGAATTTGTGAGTTTAATGAACATTGTATTTGAGAGGCAACCGCGTAGAGGCATTGCCCGCACCTTATTTCTTTTGATCGGCTCGTGTGTGGCATGGCATCGTTGCTGCTCCGGGCGGATCATTTCTCGGACGTGTTGCTATAAAGTTTCTTGCGTGCGTGATTTCCCTGGAGATGAGAAGTTTGCGCGCCTTCCCTGTCGTGAGAAGATTGTAATCGCATGCCTCCCGGCCCTAAATTGGGTTTCGCGATAAAATGTATAGCCTGTTTCAGTTTCTTCCACCGGTAATTAGCTATGTTATCAGTAAAAAAATAAATTTAAAAATCCTTTATCGTGTTACTTAAATGGGCAAAATTTCAACAAATAACTAGCTCATGATTTAAGATATTAATTGTATATAATATAAGTCTTTTCAAATCGAATTTGAATTAATTAACAAAATATGGTCATCTGACTTCTAAAAGAATAAGATGTATCATTGTAATTTTTACCATAAGTTATATCATAAAGATGCTTATGTTATATCATAAAGATGCTTAAGATGCAGAGGTCTTAATCTTAGAAACGTGTAGGTACGATTCGTTGTTTTTTTTAAAGTTTCAATATATTTATTTTACACTTTTTTCAGTTAAATTAGTATTTATTCATTTTCTAGTTTTCTGGTAAAATTGTCTCGTTTTATTATAAATAATTATGCTTTTAAATTTGTACTTTAATGAGTTGTTTTAAGAAAAAGAGAACAATACGCTTAGCAAAATTAAACTTTCCTGGCCCATAAAGAAACCAACCACAGTTGTTTTTTTTTCTTAAAATAAAACTGTTTAGATATGTATTTTATGTCTGAGAAAAATCTTAAACTTCTAGAATTATCTATCATAAAATAAAAACTTGACATCTTTATAATTCTGGTGTGACTTTTGTTACTCATTACACGCTTGAAGGATATTATAACATTTTAATTAAGACATTAAGAAATTAAAAGCTGAAGAAACTTGTAAAGAAAACTATTTACATCTAAAGTTTTCAGAGACAATGTTGTTACGTTCCACAGTTGTAGCTTATATAAACAAGTCAAGACTTATCTTTTAATATAAATAGTATGCTATCGGTAATCAAACAAATTCTACGTACTCGAGCCACGCGTGTTTGATTTCATAAGAATGCGACATTGAAGTGTCAAATGATAATAAATATTCGAATATTTTAAAGTTATATTGGATAGGAATAAACACATACCTATTCCAGGTTTTGGACCTAAAAAGTTTCGTTGTTGATATTATAAAATGAATACGAACGATACCAATTATTTTCATTGAACTTGTTAATACATGATAATCTATTAAATTTTTCATCATATATATGTTATCTATGTTAATATTTTCTATAATATAATAATAGTTTGAAAATGCCTTTTCAAAAAAGTACCGTTTTGTTTAGTTCGCATATCCAGAAAACTAATTAGAAGCCAAGACCATGAAAAAAAGCCTGTTATTATCCTATAGCAAGGTCCCATTACTTGTTGGATAACATGCAAAGCACTCAAGCAATCACCCGCGTACTTCTTACTTTTTACTAGCAAACTTCTTTGTTTTGACTCACACAATGGCTCTGTTTCTAATAATTTTGCTTACTGGAACCCTGTAATGGCGAAGCTAAGGTGCCTTGCTCCCAACATATTGTGTTCAAGCTAGGTTCTAAAATTAAAGACATGATGTTTATAACATTGAATTAGAAATGGATAAAATAAAAATAATTACACGGGAATTAATTTAGAATTAGGGTCTAAGAAAAACATACTCTCATTTTTGACGACGTTCAATCAACAAAATTATTTAGGTTATTTTGTTAATTATAGTAAAGAAGCATCTGCATCATTATGAGAAATTTTGTTTAAAAATCTGAAGATTACATTTTAATCGTATGCTATATACTAATTTAAATGGAATTTCCTTTTTCAATTATATGTTTTTATCATATACTATATCAAATCGTAAAGCGATGGGTCTACCGTAATTACTTTGATGATTTTTTACCGGTTCCGAGCTTCGTGTTTCAAAACCTGTTCAGAGCGAAGCTAAAGGTTGAACACACAAGGTGTGTGGTGCATGAGGACGAAGTTCATTTTATATTTATTTATAATTTCACAGTTAAAAAATTCATCACGTTACATACTTGTTGTTGGTCATGTATGTTAAAATTTAAAATACAAAAATAAATTTATGTTTTAAAAAAACCGTTACTTATTTTTCCAAACAGTTAATGAGTTACTTTATAATGTTTTAATAATCATTACATTAAACTGTATAGAAGCAGTTGTGATAACGCGTTTTTCGGTATAATTTACCACTTCAAAGGATCTACCTGGCTATGGATTTCCTTTAAAGGTTGCATCGAACATGTACCTAAACAAAGGTTATTTTTTCAATTCATTCCTAGCTTACCGGAACTGTTAACAAAAGGACTGACAAATTCCATCGACGTATCAATATCAGTTCCGACTATTACTTCAATATTTATGTTCCGTTGAAGCCAATTGTATCCCGCATCTGTTCCTTTATTGAAAAATAATTTTTACAATGGCAGTTTTGCAATTAAATTTCGTGCAGTAACTTGTTGCGTATTGTTATGTGTCGTTAATATGTTATGGGGCAATTTACATACGTTATACATTCGTAATTAGGTATTTGTCTTTGATTATACACTTTCTGATTACATTCAGTAATATTAAAATTTTATTTACACTATCAATATTATAAGTGGTGTATGATTTAAATAAAGAAAAGCATTGATTTGTTTTTTTAATATACCTACACATATGAATCTCTGTCGTGAACGTTACATTTTTTATCTGACATCCAACACGGCTATATAATAAAAGTATTTCCGCTTGTAATTTGTCTTCTAATCTGTCATGTTTGATCCATTGTTCATTACACACGTACCAAGACGAATCGATTGTTCATTTGTCAGAATCAATTATGGTTAGTCATTTTAGGATATACGTATGTATGTAACATAATTTAATATTCTCATGATTACAAGTTACTAAGGAGAATAATTAAATTGTAAATTATTTATAAGTACAACATCTTTGTCTAATCTAAGATATGTTATCTCAAATAATGCATTATGATCTATCACTTCCTCCATTGCTAATTCTGTAAGGGGATTGTGCGGATGTCTCGGATTATAGCAACGTTAACACCTCCTAATGGATCGAGTTTCTATTTGACTGCACAAAATGACTGATGCTTGTCTCCAAAACTTCAATAGAAAAAAAAACATTACTTAATATGGACGAAGTAAAAACTATTCGAAGTTTGCATTGAAGTAGGTTAGATGAAAGTTTTAATTTTATAATGTTTGTACACACTTGTAAGATTTTATTTTCATCTATAAGAAAGTACATATATGATTTTTGGGATAATATATTTTCTTTGGTCACAGAACCCTAAGTATATTGGATAGATGGTTGAATGGATTCGATAACTCGTTACGATAATTGTATGCAAATAGGATGAACTAACTGAAGGTCGTTCAATGAAATATAAAAGAACAAGTTGTTTATATTATTACTTATGGTTTTTATTCGTTCGTACTTTCTTTACCGTAATAGCTACACGCAAAATTAATTTCTCAATTTCGAAAACGAAAATATCTTGTATTTTCTGAAATTATTTTAAATTCCATTAATGATGCTTTTTTTATTCTTGATAAAGCATATTTTTCCTTCTACTAACAAAAAATAAATGAAAATAAAGCTTAAATTGATATGAAGAAGTCACTTATGTCGAATGGCACATATTTTTATTATTTTTGTTTCCACTGATATAATTTTTCTACCTGAGTTTAGAATATATCTATTTTTATATCTTTAATTTAAATAAATGTTTTTCGTTGAATTGAAATCGATATGTCTATCCATCAATATTTTTATAATTAATATATTCAATAATCGAAACGGAATATGTTTGATAGCATTTAGGTCTTTCCGAAGTAATTTATTTATTTTGTCGTCTAAAATAAATAGAGTGATGCTAATTTCAATTGACTTATGAAAATAATAATAATAATTTAAATAATTTCATTTATTTATTTTGTTAAGTGTTCTGTGAATATTTCAGTATAATTTAAACTTTGACATATGAAATACAGCAAAGCTTGACCAAAGAGGAGGATATTTATTCTTAAAATGTACTCCACAACTAAAGTCGACGAACTGCAAAATTACTGTGTTTCCGCCCAAAAGGTTAACATCAGTGGCAAGGTTGAAAAGATTACCTATTCTGAGATATAATACATTTTATTACTGTAAGGTAATTATTTGATGCTTTATAAAGTAAATGTATAAGTAAAAGAAGAATTAAAGCTATCAAAATAATATTAAACATTGTAAGAATAATAATAATTGGTGTCACTTTTTGGCATCATGTGTAGTTTTTCCTCAGCAACGATACTATTAATGTTTTATTTGTACTCAATTTACCAGTTCAGACGCGCAACAGAAAGATTTATTTATAACAGTTCTCAATCACACATAACAAGGGTCTTCCGAGAAAGCTTCAAATAAACCTTTAGACTTTGTTTTGGCTTCTTAGGTGGCTACCTTGTGTTTGAGTTTCTATGTTTTTTATATATACGGCACTGTTTTCTAACCTCTCTTGGTTTATTATGTGTAATCAATACATTTCAACTTGTTATGGACCAATATTGCGACCAAAAATTTTATATCATTCACATTAGATTAAAATAACAGACAAAATATCCGAAAGTTCATGGAAGACCTGAATACAAAACAGAATGGTAGGGTTTTAACGCAAAGTCGTAAAACGTGGCTTCAAGAAAAAAGAAAAAAGCCAAATAGCACAGGGACCGTAACAAATTGGTAACAAAAGCGAAATTAATAAACGTTCCGGAAATTTTTCATTTATACAACGTTTCACACTTTGTGTTAGCTTTAACATTTGGGTGTCGAGCGATTCGCCAGTTCAAACATTGAACTGTGGCTAACATCATATAGATTATATAAAGTGGACCGTTTAGCAAATTTGTAGTTTATCGATATTCATTTAGCGGCTCGATTGACCAATTTTGAAAATGTTTATTATAAAGTACAACATATTTAGGACATACTCAATATTGAAACATCAATTTTAACATTTTAAAGGTGTTTATTTTTTCATTTTTTTTTTGGTAATACCTATAAATAAAATTATTTTGAATAAAATTGAATGTAAAAATACATTACTCTTTTTAATAAAAATTAAAGAGCAGCTATTGAATATCTTGCTAGTTTTTTTTTTCAATTGTACTTTATTTCAAATCTGTCATATCTTTATAGATTGCCTTTATTTAAATGTAGTTGTAATTTGAATATCCAAAATGATTCGTCTATATTTCTACCATATAAATATAATTCTATACGTTTTTCAAATCATAATCGATATGAATAAGACAATTTTCGTCGCGAACCAAGGATAACGTATTTGTCAGTTTATTAGTTACATCTAAATCGCTGGTTTCAATTAATTTCACAACAAAATTATTTCAGTTTTAGCACAAAATCGCTGTAATCCCCTACCTATTTTGTATATGGAATTTCAAATTGCTCCTCATTTGGTACTCCATTAATTTCCGTTCAGTGATTGCAGTGACCTACTCCAATTTAGCATTTAAGCGCATCCAAATTACATTTCCGTCTGTAATAAGCGACAAACGAACTCGATTATTTTCGTATTAAGTCTCTATCGGTCCAGACCACTAAAATAAGTGGAACGATAAATAATGACAGGGTTCTGATTACGGGCAGCCTACCTGTTTAAATTACTTCGGAAACCGTATGCAATTTGAATCACACATTAATGAGCGGTATTTTGTACATAGTAAGCATCTGTCAAATTTAAATTTGTCTGTCAAAAGATGCGTAATGAAGGTAAAAAAAGCCAAAATCCGTCTACGTTATCCATTCCTGAAAATGTAAGAAGCTGACTTTCTGTTTCCGTATTCACAGGTTGTCCTTTTCTAGAATGTTTAATTGACTAAAAAATTAAACTTAAATAGGTTTTTGACATCTGCCTAAGAAGAGATTAACGTTTCAGTATGTAGGTGTTTACTTTATAAAACATTATTAAAATCCTAAAGTGTATCGCGTTATATTTTGGGATTCCTAAAGGTTACAGCCGAGTATGGTATTCTAATATGAATGGGACGATAAAGTTTCAAAGTTAATGGTAGGCGTGGGCTGGCTACGCACGTATGGACAGCTTTTTTATGTTTATATCCGTCAAGCAAGGCGCCTAAGGCACGATGCCTTTCCCAGCGGGTGACAAGGCTGTATAAGGTTCATGATTCACTTAATTTATTACTTACTTGTAAATTGTGTGCCTTTTATGCCCCGTCCACTTTCCAAATTGTTTGTCTTGTTTATTTTGATAAGAAACTTTATCTCATCTCATCGGATGTTAAAGATATTTTCGAGATTTTATTACTGGTCTTTGATAAGATTTTACTATGGAATAATTATAACATTGAGTTATTGTTGTCAATACAGTGTCGGTTTATTAGATAAAGTGTTGTAATAAGATGTTATATGTGTCATTATTAACAAATCGAAACGTTCCAGTAACATCATGACAGAAATTGTGTCGGCTATATTTAAAACACAAATTTATTAACTTATTAATTTTTAAAATTATATAACTAAACTTATTAATTTTACGTCGAAAAACTTTAAAGAAGAAAACAAAAATCTGTAAGTGAAAAATCAATCCCGGTTTAAAGAAGATTTTATATTAAAAATCTGTAAGTGAAAATCAGGTGTTTCTTTAAAATTTTTAAAAATTTTGTCAGCGCTAAGCAAATTCATAACCAAATTGAAAGTTACTCCACGACTTGACCGTCGCGTTGCTTCGAAATTGATTAAAATCAAATTGGAAAAAACTTTGTCCTAAAACTGTTGAGTCTTGTTTACTAGTTTGAAACGAAAAGAAAACCGGAAAATAAAATAAGTCAATGAGTTTTGTAATTGAATTAACTTCTTGTTTTATATAAACTTCAATTTAATTTGCAATTAATTATGTATTTTTGGACAAATTTAAAGGAGAATCTATGTTTAATCACTTAAGGTAAAATAGTGTGAAAACTTTATGCTTCGAATGTCATTGCATTATTATCGGCAAGTTGTATCCATCTAAATGTAATATGGTGGACTGTAATTGTTTTATTACTAGTAGGACATGGGTTTAAACTTAAATATTTAGCTGAAAAGAATACGAATCTTAAATGTATTATAATTTATAACGAGTACTTAACTAAGTGTTGCTTAATACAACAATATAATAGATAGTTGGTATTATCTTATCTGAATCTACTATACTAGCTATTGCCATAAAGTAAATGGGTCGTCTTATGACTTCGCAACCTTTGCTATTAAAACTGGTGACAAACTTTACAATTTCATCTTCATGTGATAATGCATATAACAAAAACATTTCCGTTAAACCGTTTATTGCTTACAACATACAATGGCCCCTTTTTAATAATAATTTTCAAGAAAATTAATTGTTACAAAAGGTTCTTATAGTGGACGTTTAAAATTGACTTCATAGAAAACCTAAACATTTATATACGACGGTTTAAGTACTAGTAACGTAAAGTAAATTATAGAACATGTTAAACTATTTTATATCCGTAATAAAATTTGCAAGGAATTGTCCTTTTATCAGCGCAATTAAATAACTCTGTAATATCAATGAAAAATTTTATCAGGACGTTGTTATCAAAACATTAAGTTCGTTGTTCTTCTGAGTCATAGTAAAAATCTTTATTTTAAGTGACAGCAATAAAGTCGGTGAGTCAGGAGTTGGGATGGACTAAAATACGGACTTTTTTACAGTAAGGGACAAAATAACGGGAACAATGCATTCCTGTGTTGTTATGTTCGGTCAACAAAAAGCCTCAACACAACTAAGTTTTTTTTTTACAACCCCCGCTAAATTAAACAGGGATGCTGATTTTGTTTTAGTTTCTTTTTATTTCACACACCACAAATGCCAAGCTCCAGTGGAATGAAAATAGGTGCAGATGCTTTTAGAAAAGTGGCTAAATGTGCAGTTTTAAACAAGACGCTACGTTTTTCACGATTTAAACGACTGCGACGTACACGTGAGTGGAATTTCAACTTTTAGCATTAACATTTTATGTTAATGTTTTAAATGTTTTTTGTTCTTACATTGTTTAGGAATCTGTTTCATTTGAAATACATAAACACTTAGCAGAATTACCTTTAAACTGGAACTTTAAATCAAAAGAAAAAAATTAATTTTTATTCATGTATGAACGATTTAGGTACTAACATGCTTTAATAATGCGGCCTCCGTTTCTATTAATTATTATTAAACATACAGACGCATAAAGCGGTGTATATTACTCTTTCACTTTCATTCTGGAGAGTAGCACAAATTGGCATTACAAGCGAGCTGATGTGGGCAGATGAAGCTCTAAGTAATTGCACAGTAACTGAGCAAAAGCAAACGTTTACTAATGATACACACAACACCGTAATCGTTTAACCACTCGTCCAAATGACCATCAGTGGTACCAACATCTTAAGTCTGATGTTGACCCTGCCGAAGGGTTCAATTAACATTCCATGCCGGATACTATCGTCTTGGAACCGAACCAATTTGTCTGAGTCTCGGTTAATTGTTTGCGAACATGATTTTACCGGAAAATTGAGAGCCAAAATTTCAGATTCTTGATCATCAAGTTTACGATTAGATGAGATTGAAACAATTGAACAACGAATTACTTACATACTTCTAAACAAAAAATTTTGTTTAGATGGCGGATTTCAAAAATTTTATTCTTATGTACCTACTACGTTTTATATAAATAATTTACAATAAAAGTTCTTTTATTCTTAATAAATTTGCGTTATATTAATAAAACAGTATATAATATAATATTCAATCAACTCCCGTCCAATAACACTTAATCTGATGTGTGGTTTAAAGTGCTTGTTAATCCTATGTCCATTAGACAACAAAACTCATTACACATAGCTAGAGAGCTGGTGTAAAACCTAACTACGTAGTTTCCGACCAAGTATTGCTGTATGGTCCAATTCATGAATATAACATTACACCTGAACGTTTTGTATTTTATTCCCTGAATAAAACAAAGGTCAGCCTGAACTTGTTTCAATTTTATTTCATAAAATTTTACTGTATGAATATTTGTATTTCATTTCATTTAGTTAAAATTATAATATTTTTCATATTATATAACTCCTTATTTCTAACGGTTGTTTTTAATTTCATTTCCATCATAATCTTAATAAAAATGTTATTAATACACATTTAATTTATTAATAAAATTTTAATAAATAGTCGAATGAATTGTAAAACAAAAAAATATACTTCTTTATAACTTCTTTATACCATAGCATGAAGCTTACGAGTTCATCTAATGGGTTCAATATTTAACCTAGTATATGTTGGAGTCCGGCTACTAAATCCAACAAACTTCCTTAGCCGGGGGATTTTTAATTATGTCATTAAACTAGACCGCGTGCAACCAACTGATTAACTAGTTTTATCGCTGTAAGGGCTCGCTTTGTTGTTATTTATAAGGTAAGGCTTATACCGCATGAAACTTGTGTAATATGCGCGAGGTAAGTCTTTGAACCAACTGCTTTTGGGGAAACCTTTTAGTTAATAACCTCTTATTCATTATTGTAGTTTTAGGGAGATATTTCATTTTCATATCATATAATATATTTGAGAATAATTACATAATATATAAAGAAAAGAATTCGAATATTAAAATTTATATTGGATATCTCCAGTAAATGCTATATTAATTATGATTCGTTTAATAGAGTTTTAATTACTTACGGCTCGCCAAATATTCATAAACAACGGATTGAAATTGCTTTTACAACGAATAAATTACCTTCCGATCGCTTTTCATGAGGAGCGCTTATAATCGGCTTTATTCTAATCTAATCTTTCTTACAAACTGACGATAAATCATAATAGATAATAATTCTCTATTAAAATCATAAATTTTTAGGGTTCCGTACTTCGATTCTCAAAAAGAGCTTTCTATAGAATAAATTGTTTTCCGTTTTTGTATACATAAAAATAATTTGTCTCAGAAAAGCGAAGAAGTACGTACCCAGAATAAAAATAACATATTTATTTGTTCAATGTATACGAAATGTAAGGAACCTTGTTTAAATATGCTGTTATTTTTGCTGAGTTTATGGAAACTATAAATTGCTCATAGCTTTTTGTTTCTTTTATAGGTTTCGAAAGTGTGTATCAATAATAACTTTGAAGAAACTATAAAAATACATTTCAAATCATCTCTTCCTTAATTATTTGTCATTTACTAATAGATCAATAAATACATAACAGAAACTACTTGTAAAGATGTCGCTCTGCATGTACAATAGTAAATTTTGTACAGAACTTCTTTATGCGAAAATTTTTACATAAATCCGAGTTTTGATTTTAACGTAGTCATATTTCAAAAACGTGTTCATTGTTGCAAAATGTGTATGTCATCCAATATTTATCACTCTGCTGTAAATTTTCTAAATAAATTAAGTCGTGTTGTAAATAACCTGCGTTAGTTAGTTGTATGCGCATTTGTGTATGAAGTGAACGTACTATTATCTTTTTTTGAATAATTAACTTAACTTATTTATGACATATGCTTGCCAGGTGAAGTAGCACCTGCTTCGAATGAAACATAATATGGAGAGCTAATTCTGATTCCTTTATTAAAAAAAAATTGCAACCTGAGAACTCTTGCGACCGCTGAAGACAGATGAGCCACTTACTTCACAGTCTATTGAGCTTTCCGATTAAGTTTGTAGAACAAAGGATATAAAAGAAAGTGCCTTGTCCCAATCGTACCAACTACACAAATATAGGAATAATAATTTCCTTAATTTGTATTTCCATTATTTTAATTAAAATGTTTTGCTTTGTTGATATCCAGCTTTAGAAACTTTTTGTTTATATTTTCTTAGTAAAATTCAGAGATTAATATGAATATAATAGGATGAATGATAAAATATGAATGGTAGTGTAAAAATGAACATTTTCTCCGTAAGCTTATTAATGGCTTTCACATCAAAGTTTATGTGAAGCTAATATTAAATAACTTCCGAGATTAAGCATCGGCGTAAAGGGGATTTACATAAAGAATTCATGCAAGCTGTAGTATAAAATAAAAAATAGGACATGTTGTTCAAGCTGTAGTTTTGTAAAAATACACTAAGAGGCGGTGTGTCGTGAAAACGAAAAGAAAACTTTCTATTTTTACTTCGTCTAACGGATTCAATATCGAGGCGGCCTGAATGAGTTCGAGGGTGGAAAATCGTTAATCATCCCTTTGTTGGATTTTTGTTACAGCCTAACTGGTTGCTTGCTTGTTTGCCATTTTTCCTTTTGGATGAAAGTGGGGCCGTTTTAGTCTTGACGAATTGTTTTCATAGGAAACTTCTATCCTATTAGAGGGTAAAATAACGATTCGGTATATCAGTCTTTTCTGTGTATTCTCCATATTATTTTTGAATGTAGATATAGCGTAGTCTATTACAATGCAATATCAAACTGTAGAGGGTATCTATTGAATTATTTATTGTGTGATTTTGCATTTGTATGTTCTGCATTAAAATTATAATGAGAAGCAATACTCAAATGGTAATTGAAGATAGTAAAAGATATTTTATTACTGGAACCTTATATCGCTTTTTATAATCTAATATCGTTTATATTTCCTGCTATCGTTGTTAATTAAATGTTTGTTTAATAATTATTTTTACGATTTTGTTCATTATGCGTATTTTCCGAACTTGCTTTCATATTAAAGAGAAAAAATCTTAAGCGATTATAGCTTGAATAACTCAAACCATTTCCGAGTCTCTTTTATGTGTTTTAGTATGGCAATGTAAAGGGAACAGTTGTAAATATATAAGAAAATCACTTGTCTGTAATTTTGTAAAGGAGTAATGGAAAGTGCGGAATAAGTAAGATCAAAGCTGAAATGATGTAACATGCGTTCTGTTGTAATGGTGTCATAGAAGTAATTTACTTAAATTGCGTTTCCATAGTATAAAAAATATTGATATAGCTTCTAATAATTTTTTCTTGTCTTCCAAATATATAGGTTTTCCTTCTTTTGTTTAATATTTAATATGTAGCTTAACCTTAATTTACTGTTATAAAATGAATATAATTTAATTTCAAATTAATATCTTTTATGTGACAAAAACTATTCCGAATATATAGCATTTTTTTCTAATTTAAATTATATGAAGTCTTTTCATTCCCTGTTATATTCTAAGTTATATATATTATAAAATATTTAACTTCCTTATAAGCTTTAATCTTACAAAGATAACTGGTGTTTGAGGAGATAATTGGAACACTACGAATGTTTCTTATCTGTCGCGGTTAGCTTCTTTGATCAACTTCTAATGAACAACGTTCGATCGTGACATACGGCTGATAAGTTTAATCAAGCCGCTTAATGTTGAGAAATTGTTAATTACAATTATTGTACAATGTATATATATCGTAACATTATCATGAATAGTTATATCATTGTATTAAAATATTATGTTTGTAAGTGATTCATATCAGATTTATGTCTCCCTGATATGACAATTAATTTTGTTTTTATTGTGATTGTGGCGTAATAAATGTGAATGTGTAATTACATATATAAATTTATTTAATGCGAATATGTAAACATATTTAAAGATTTATTTAAATAAATTATTAAAGAATTCATATGTTCTACGCTATGAAATTTAATCACAATATAAAATTCATCACATCACATATAATGCATCATCACGTGTAGTTGGAACCAGTGATCTATGAAAGGTCAACAACCTCTTGAGGCCAAGTTCAAAGCGTACCCGCGTGCACAGTACAGCCTCCTATCGAAGAACGGAGGGCAAGGTCTTGAATTTTTGTTACATTTTATTTGCACATGCGCATTTGAAAGTAATCGTACTTATTCAGTAAAAACGAATAAAACGAATGTATTATATAAATTAAATTTTTTAAATTAAATTTCTTCATATAATGACGAAAACCAAAACGTATCAATTTGAGTGTCAATCGAACGACATTAGCATTTTATAGAACCAAAAGATAAGTATTGAAGTCCTAGCTATAGCTGGATATACATATATACAGCTGTATTCTGGAATGGACGGATGTAATACCAACATTTTTTTGTCAGACTAATACCTAGTTTTAGTTTTAAACCGCCCAGTCGCATATTTTTCTTTATTTTTTCACACATAACCGCAGGCTATCGTCCCGCGTATATCGTGCTATCCTGAAATAGGATTCTGTGCTTGTATTGTGTGCAGTAACTGGTTTAGATACGTTTGATTGGCGTTTTCGTTTATTCTTTTTAAACTCGTCCGCAATAACAGATAATAAGATACTAAAGCTGCTCTGTAATTAAAACGAAACAGTACATTTTTAAATGCAACACCATTTGTTTAGATCTTTTATTAGGTATTTGAACTAGGATTTTAATATATTTTTTTAACTAGCACAATTTATGAATAATTAATTATGTTGTTTAAGTTATTTGTGAGAAAATATTGTTATGTGATCTATATTATTTTGAATAAGGAATCTGCTCATTTATTCTAAGTTCCAATTGTTTTGGGTATTGCTTTTACAAAAAAAGGTATTGTGACCGTAAAAACATAATTCAAATCTACGTTAGGCAAAACGGTTAGTTGAAGCATTGTTATAAACATTTGGTTCTAGAGTAAATTCATCCGTATTTTTATAGCATTTAAGATTATTTCTGCTGAAAAGGTATAAAGGGTGCAGGGGCAGGTAAGAAGCATCCCACTCACGCGATAGGAATATAAACATGCCACTGTAGCCAAGCCTCGAAGCTCTATAATATTTCTTAATAGATGAAGGCGTATATTCTGTTAACGGTCAAAGTTTTCCGCCAAGAATAGTTGTGAACTTGTCCAAACTCTAAACAATTTATGATCCATAGTTTTATTGTGAAGCTATTCTAGAAATCAATTTTTAACAAGCTTTGTATCACGAACTATATTTTCCTATAAATTCGCAGCCATAAGTACTTTTTTAATTAAGATTTATAATATCTAGTCAGCAAAATAAATGAGCAAAAGAGAATGTAGTTAATTAGAAAGTGTCACTTAATTATTTTTTTTACTTTAAGTATTTTAGATTCTGAAAGTCTTCTACAGACCTCAAAAGTTAAATGTCCTGTTCGAGTTGACGTTAAGATGTTTTTGTAGTAATAATAAGGATAAAATATAAATTCATGGCATTCACTCGGACTTGAAAAATAGGTCTAAATTTAAAAATATATTTAACACTTCAGTCACGTTTCGTGCAAATAAATTCTATTATACCCTGTCGTGTTCCAAAACAACTCCTTTTCATATAAATAAATGACAATTCTAATTTGCAAAGAGAAAAGAATGGAACAAAAACTGCATGTGTTTTAATTTATTAAGACCATTATTGTAATATTACAAAAGTAGGCTTAAGTAGTATTACATTGCAGCAGTCTATATTGTCAAGCCTTAATGAGATACCATAAGTTACTATCATGATAATTATGTGTTGAGTAATGTTCAACATTTTCTCTCATGGTGTAGTGAATTCGAGCAGTCACCATTGTTTTGTAGATGTACCATTTTTGCTAATATAATACGTAATTTTAATAATAGAGGGCGCTAAAACTAATTCGTATACGATCAACAAAAGGTATGTGTGGATTCTCCTTTGAGTCTGGTGAGGGGTTCGTTAAAAGGGTAGAGCGGTCGTCACATTGTTTATTCAGACGGCTCGGCGGACACAAGCCTAATCCAAATCGATCGTCCTGCGGAATGTTTCGTGCTGAGTTCTCGCGGCAACACTACACATGTTTGATAGACAATAGCCTTTGAAATAAACACTATCACTGGCATTATTAAAAACTGATAAGGCAACGATATTCATAACTCTTCATCTCAAATCATAAGGTTTTATTAAAACAATTTTTTTAGGGCTGTTTTCTTCATCACTTTATTTATTAAGCACTGACTTAAGAGAATTGCCTTCGACCAAACTAAACGAATATAAACGACGTTTACTTCCCGTCAGTTTAATGAAAAGCATAGTAAAAGATTTAGTGCATAAAGATACCATATAAAGTATAAAAAACTACATGTATTACAATGGAAATAGTTTTAATATAAATTTACCAAAATTCCTCTTATAAGAATGCTATCTATATAGATTGCTGTATTATATATTTAGATTTAGATAAAAAAAAATATTAATTAATTATTTTTATTGAAAACATTTAATCTTTATGATGTTTAAATTTTAAGGCACTCACAAAATTTATTAATTTCACATACTAAAACCCCTTATGTAATATTTAGAGTGATAGGAAAACTCAAAATTAACTTAAATTCATTGAAAGTGGAGAAGATGATAGAAAGGTCTCCATTTAATATTGCTCAGTTGGTTCATAATTCACTGTGAGTTACAAAATAGCTATTGAACTGATATGTTTCCCTTTTCCTTACCTTATATAGTTAATGTATCAGTTTTCTTAAGTGGGATTTCAATATAATTATTAACTACCATCAGAGATATAAAAATTAATGTTGTTACTTAATAATACTAAGATAAGCAAGGGAAATTATTATATCATGCACAATTTTCCCCTAGCAAGTCGAGAAAACGTCCCTTTCATCTTGCTGTTCCCTTGACCGCAGTGGCAAAAATTTTCTGAATTATTTTACCCTCGGGTGAAATATTAAAACATTTTAAATAATGAACCAGGGTATTTTGAATAGATTAAGATTTTTTGTACATAAATTTAATAAAATTTATTTATACATATAAAAAAGAACAATATCAGAATATTAAGATTTTTTTGAATTTAGCTTCGTTAAATAGGATGATGCAATTCAACGAGAAAGGATGTAAACTTAAGACTTTGGTCACCTCTGTCAGCAGTTCTTTAAAGATTAAGACTTCTAATCGTATTCTCGTCCCACGATAAAAGGGGAGCTTGCGGCAAGATAAAGTACCTTAGAAGGACTTCTTCAAAACTCGCTCCCCTTACTATTGTGAGGTGCATATTAAAGCGAAGCGGCTTTCTTACAAATACTTTTCCTTGATTGAAGCTTTCTTTGAAAGCCAATTCGTTGGTAGCGTAATTTGAACAAATTTTTGAGTGCGCCCATTTATCTTTCAAACTGTTTCTAAATCTATCCGTATAGTTTTAGTAAATCCTTTACATAATTTATGCATAATATAAAATCAATGTAATTTCAAAGTAACAATTTAATTAATTAATTACAATCTAATTGTATATAATGTTTAAAAAAATTTTTACTAATACATATATTTCATACAGAATTTGTTGGTTAGAAAGCATTTTAAATTCTTGGAATTATTTGTGAAATAAAATGCAAGAGTAAATTTTGTTCTTACGAAAGTTTCCCAAGATAGAATCTGATACATGAGAATCACCTATTTCAAGCGTTTCTTTTTTATTTCATTCGTCCAGCGCAGACAAAAAACCAATCTATGAATTGGAAACCACCAACTCTTCTATATTGTAAATAAAAGATGTAGCTTCTATTACATAGGCAAAGGGTTTAAAATATAAAAGTAATTTATTTACCACGTCTCATACGGGATTGTAATGTGATATTTGCGACCATGAAAGGTAGTGTCGATAAGCTTCGTGTATAAGATTACCAACTCTTTGCGGTTAGTAAAGACGCCACGAGCTCTGTGGTTACAATGCTTCTCACGCTGTGACTGGGTATATTTACTATTAGCTGTAATTCTTATCTTCTCTTACATTACACATTTGATGAATATTGGAGTGTAGAATTATAAAGATGAGTTGTTGGGAAATTAAAGTAAATACATATATTACATATTATGTATGAAATAATATAAAACAATTTAAACAATAAACTCATTTAACAATATTGACTGTAACTAAAACAATCCATATTTAGTTTAATCATAATTGGATGAGTAAAAATATTGTCTTTTGAATAACTTGTTGTCTTTAAATCCATTACAGTTATTAAAATCTCAGATAATTCCGCTACAGTGGGAATTTGGCAAGTACTTGGAAAGATGAAACAGTAAATTACGTGTTTAATATTTTCCCCATTGTTGACTGTGATTAAATTGTGATTGTTTAAGTTTGAACTTATATTAGTTCGACTAAAATTTTATAAGCAAAAATTATGCAGTATTCGAGGTATTCACGTCGTCTGGGCGTTCATTATTCCGCAGGGTATTTTAAATCAACCGTCTATACAGATACAAAAAGATTGTGAGCACTTCTTCTAAAGTCTTGGTCGTCTTTAAATTTATTCGTACCCCAAAGCAGTGCATCACCAAAGAGTTTTCACTGTAGTCCGCGAAGTGGGCGGAACCTACTATTGTGACAAAATAATGTCTCCAGACTATAGCCCTTTTTTTAAATCACAGGCGAAAAACAACTTTATTTTTTAAGTGGAAAGACCATAAATTGCATTACGACCCTAACCAGATGGTACGTAGTGATACCGCTGAATAATCAACGCTTAAAATGTCTGGAAAAGAAAGATACGGTAATGTTATATGAATAACAAACGACAGAGATATATTCCCATTTAATTCTTATTTCTCGCGACCCACAATGCTTATGCATAATTATTAATGTCATTGTGGCCGCGTTTTATTTCAAGCTTTATGGCATCTTGGTAGAAAGATTGAGGCTATTTATGGTCCAAGTTTGAATGTATATTCTGTTTCTTTGCACGTTTTAAAAAACATAAAATACTACTCAACATATTTATTCAAACACGCTACAAACACTTTTAACGTAGGGAACTTTTTCTAAGAACAATATTAGTTGAATTTATTGCTAATGAAGTCGTATAGGTTTTAATTACGTCAAAGACTCTGAGATAAGAAAATACATTGTTCGTAATCGAATGACTTAAAGTTGTTTCGTTAACATTGCAATTTTCCGCTAGAACGATCGCCAGTCCGATAGAATCAGACGCGGTGACAGACACCCGACTCTCGATTAATTACTTTCACTAACTCACTCTTGTAGGGCTTCTTTCTGTCGCGGTTTGTGTTACAGGTTTTTGCATGCGAAACTTTTGACGGAACGGAACGTGACAAATTAAAGGTTCAAGCGTAGTGCTCGCTCGCCGTTGTCTGTGTAATTGTCACAGTTTTGAAGTTGGACAGAGGGCTCGATATAACTGGGATATTATTTCTGAAAGCAATAATGAAACTTCGTTCAAAGTTTTTGATAAATTTAACTTACTTTAACAATATAAAAGTCTTAGGATCGTTAGCTCCGACCTTATTTATTAAAATTTTCACTTTTGTTTTTATTTTGTTCGACGGCTACTCTTAATTTTATAGATAGTGGACTTTATTACATCTTCCCACCTCTTTTTTCTTGTTGTTAAATACATTAATAATAGTTAATTATTATGATATCGACCTTGTTATCGAATGAAAAAATGAAAAAGAAAAAATAAATTGAAAAATTTTATTTCGAAAAACAGTGAACCTTGGCAATTTAATTCAATATAAATAGTTTTTGAATATCATATGCTACTAAAAAAATGCATGAAAAATAAGTAAAATTTATATTATTTGGAATCGTTATTGAAGTATAAAACTCAATTGATTAAATCCAACGGTAGATAAAACGTTTGCTTCGGGTTCGCCGTCAAACTTTTAATTAAACAGCAGCTAGCCCTAAAAATGTGAAAATTGCTTTTGTTTATTCAACCATTAATTTTTTTGCGACAGGGTGTAAATATCAAACCTTTGGAACAACTTTTTTGTATATTAATATTAATAATGAATAATAACATTTTAATCTACATCTTAATATACTTGTTACTTCAAATTGATAGCGTTCATTGATCGCCTATTTATCAGGAACCAAAAATATACTGAATACAGAGTATAATATAGCTAGATAATTTACATAGTGTGTGGCGTTCTGCCAACATTGTGGTTTTCACCTCGTTGCCTCCGCCGGCCTCTGCTTACATACATTCTGATTTAAAGCAATAGTAATCAAAGAAATGTTTTTATTACATTTAGTTTTGAATTTAAAATTTATACTTGCCTTCAGATTAATTTGTGATTTTAGTTAAATAGTTTATTAACAATATATGCAACCGTTTTCTTTATTATTAATATACATTACACCTACGAATAATTGTGGGTTTTTATTCAAACTAATTACAAACGACGGAGAATTATTACAAATTTATTCAACTCTCGTTTAATTTATCTAGTGTCGGTAAAGTGTTTAAACAGTACACCTCATAATTATGTGTTAGACTTTGCTTTGAGATGCAAATGTATATTGTAGGTAACACATCGGCTGGACTGCATCCCACAAAACCATATTATACTCAGTTACACACTATCATCTATGCAAATACTTCAGAGATATTTAAAAATATATTCACGTTAACAAGTAAGTGAAAAAGTATTCTAATTATATGAAATAAATCAAGTTTTGAACTTTTTATAATAAATGTAAACACAATACTTTTATTTTATTGGGTCAAAATAAATAAGTCGTTACGATTTGGCCTTACACGCAATCGTCATAATTAAAATGGTGATCAATCAAATAATAAAATCACTGCAAGTTTATTAAGAAAGTAAATTCTATTCTACTTGGTAGAGTAATTTGATTCGTATCAAAATATTTTAGAGTGCTTTTCTGCAAAACCGACAATTTACATATGCCAAGCCACCCTTCAATCATTTGTACAATTTGACAGCTGGTATTCGTTTAGATATTGTTTACAGGATACCTCGGCGTAAGTCGCTCAAACTCAAGTATCTTTCAAATAGTGAATGAAAAACACGCTTGCATAATAGATTATAAGTATATAATAGCTTTTAGAGAAGGGTGTGTCAAGCAATTTTTTGGTGCTTCTGGCACTAATAATGATAATTATGCTGTTTCCAATTGAAATGAAATTGGATGTTTCCATGTGCCCTGTTTTAGAAGCAATTCTTAGAAAACTATCTCAACTATTTTTATTAACTATTTTTTCTGTTGTATTTGTAAATGAACTGACAACAAAGCAAAGCAGCGATATAAAAACAAGCTTGAGTTTACATAAGTAACGACATGTGATTGTTTGCGTAGTTTTAAGTGACTGTGCGTCAAGGACAAAGTACTCACGCATTTCCGATTAAACCTTCTATATTACCCCCATCCTTACCGTTCGTACTGTCGCCCCCTCCTCGATTTTTCATACGCGACGCTCTTTCCATCCGCACTTCAACGCACTTGATTTGCCGAGCACGTACGGCCAACCAAGTTAAAATTTCATCAAGCAAAGTAATATCAACTTTATTTCTACAGCAGTATAGGTCACGAAAAGTGAAATAAAAATTGCTAGCTTCACGTACTACATACTAGGGGTGATGTTATGCTTTGTGGCGACAACATTCCTTTTGCCTTATTGGGAGAATAAATCGAATAGTTAGCTGTGAAGCCCCGAGCCTTCATCGTTATTTGTAAGAACGGTTGGTTTGTCTGGCTAGTCTGATTGCATTCAAGTGGTTTCAATGTTCAATATTCACTTAGCAACCTGCTGTCTATCTATAGACGAGAAGCACTCTAGTTACTATTTTTGTAATACAAGTGTATTGCCTTGTTTCCATCATACCAGGAAAATGAAAATTGATTATTACTTGTATAGTTTTTATCGTTTTATACAAAAGTTTAACATTCTGTCTCAATATTTACATTTTTTTTCATGACTACGTGCAGACTTTTGCAAGAATTATATTTTAAATAAAAATTATATTTTGGACATTTCTACCCTAAAGTTAATTAAAGATATTTTAACTTTATTTCTTTGAATGTCGAGACATAAAAATACTATCATTTCTTTAATAGTGTAATTATCTTATAAAAACATATAATGAGAATATATTTTTTGAGAGTAATTTGTTAATTAATTGCATCAAAAACGAACAATTTAATACGCAATCAACTTATTAATCCGGCCATTACCTTTTTTGGACCGGAATAGTATGAAGGTAATTAAACAATCAATGCAATAAACTTTATACCTCCCATATAACATCAACCACATTCCCAAATACAACATTACGAGTGGTCTTGGCTATACATTTAAGCTTTACTGCTGGGTAATTTAATAAAACTGAAAATATATGAAAAAAATTGGCAATAAACTTAACAAACTTTTTAGAATTACGTTTCATAAAAATTCAAATTATGTTTACTAATTTAAAACTTACCTCCTGGAATAACTGTCAGGTCTGAGTTTTTCTGGTGTAAGTCATAAACTTTTAATTAATTTTGTTACCGAATTCCATCACTATCATAACCCTGTACTAAAGTTACTAATGTAAGTACGCGGTACATATATTTTTACCATATGATAGTGTTATTGCGACATGCACATCTCATACCGCCCGCACACTGCCGCCTAAGGGCCCTTTCAAAGCTCGTCTTTTGTACCACGCAGACACGCTTCAACTTCATGTTTCCATTAATTGTAGTCAGGACACAAAACAAAACATGTTATTTTTCACAGATAAAAATCGCGAAGTCACCGAATGTAACAAAATAGTAGTAGCGACAGGTATGAAAAGTTTTGTACCATCTCAAGTTTAGAATAAGTTGAGATTAGATACTTCAAGCTGTATCGTGCTTATATAAAACATCTTCAGGAACTTGGTGAAATAAAAAACCTATTACTTTCAGCAACTTCATCGCGATGTCGAATATATCTCGATGAAGGAATGTCTTCAACAAGCTACATGGCTATAAATTATTATATCTATAAGTAAATCTGCTAGATATTATTTAATAAAAATAACAGTAGTATGTATCTCTACATACAGTCTTATAACATTTATGAGCATTTTGTATAATGTAATTTATAATGTAAGTCGTACTAAGAGACGAAGGAGGATTCTCTATACAAAATAAGTGTTATATTCACACTTTCATTAACAATTTGCAAAAGCTTTCTAATACTTCAAATATATAAAGTTGCCTGTAACATAAAATATTTAATAACAGTGAATGTATTTCCGTATTTAAAAACTGATTATGTTGTAAATATATTAAAATTAGCAATGTACGTCGTATTATCTATAATACTCGTGTGTTTTAATTTATTTTATATTGTATGTTTATAATATAAGTGTGTGCGAGTGTAGTCCATCGCATAGCAGCCTACTACCACAACAAACGTTGCAAACTAAAGCGTATAAATCATAACTCGCTAACCGTCAGAGCTAAACTTCCGAGATAAGCGTAGAGGTGTTCATTATGTGGATAAAATAACTTTGTTTTGACTAATGACCCCACTGGTGTAATTATGAAACAGACGATTATAATATGTTATATATTCCCTGTCTCATGTCGTGCATTTCGTTAGTTTGAAATTGGTAGATTCAAGCGTTGTTTTGTTACATGTGTCCTTTGTACATCTCAATTGTACATTCAATGGTGTGTCATGTAAGGGTTTTTATCAAAGTGCTAGTATGTACTACATACGAGAACTTTACTAGACCGACAAAGCCGGTATGAAGCCTGTCAACTATTTCAAAAAGAAGCGTCCGAGGTGAATTACGAGATGAAGCATACGTGCTTATAAAGACCGCATGAATAATGTATAATGATAGCCACTGGTCTTGTTGCCTGTTGTTAAAAATGTTAGTCTGATATTTATTTATTAAATCGACGAACATGATTGAAAAAAAGAGAAACTAGTTCAAGTGTATTGCATAATTTAAAATACCAAGTGGCAGAACTAAAAAAGTTATATAATTTTGATTATACATATGCAAATCTAATTATGAAATTCTATGACAAGATAAACCTAATATAAAAGTTTCACCTCTGTTTTAATAAATTTAACTAAGGGTCGTTGAAATTTCAAATATATTTTTCAAAAGACTATTTATTTAATATTAAATTACATATAAAATCTGTGATGATAGATATCTCAAACCGTATGATAAAAATAAATTTAACAGATAATGATTTTAGCATCAGATAATTTAAAAAAACAAATCAATATATATAATATTTAATAAGTTTAAAATAACTGTAGTACGTAATTTTATTTTTACCACACCTGCTTATTATCTCAAAAGTTGGTCAGTCGATTCTTAATTTTTATTTCCACTAAAATGTAAGCATGACCGGGTACGCTCGTTACTGACAGTTCATACATCATCGCAAATAATTTGAGCTGCATCCAGTCCACCATTACTTATTTGGTAACAATCATCATTCCGTATACATAAAAACATGTACATTCTCAGGTATGGGACAAGTTATAAAATTTAAGCGAATGAAATAAAAATGTACAATATAAAAATAAATAATTCTAAATTTCAAATGGTTTATGATTCTTTGTTTTTATTAGTCAACATATGTTATATCTGTTTAATATTATTGATTGTGAATTTGTATCGGATTTGTTACTGATTGATATCCTAATGTAATGGTGAAAGTAGTTACTTTAGTTAGAGTTATTATTAGGTTGGATTTAAAGGTACGAAAATAGTTCGAAGCTTCGTAAACATAGTAGATGCGAGCATTGACATTCATGCGATTGAAGCCACGGACAATAATTAGTGTTAGTAATAAATAAACTCATACTTATGACTTGCACTGGTATCCTAAGTGACGTGTCCAATTACATTGAAACTCGCTGTTCGTTACCATAATTTGGCTGAGATCCCAGTTATATTTTATTTATTATATTCTTACTCATATTTCCCGCTGCTCTGATAGATTACATTCTATTATTTTGTTCCGATCATAATCCGTCAGATAGAATAATTACAGCAATATATATTTTAAAAAATCCTATTTATCATAATATTTTTTTAAATTCTTTCCTATAATATACAAGTAAAGTTAACAATGAAATTTCTTACATCTGCGAAAATTGTAACAATACTCGGCGGACTAGTTTTCACATTGCTTTTTAAAATGCTTAGGTAATAAAGTGTGAAATTTCATATCAACACTGATGATCTCGTTATTGTTTGTATTAAAATATTTTAATAATTATAGAAATCGAATCATACACATGCTGTTGTGTTTATAAAATTTGGATGGAATTATGTTAATGGACCCAATGGCTGTTGATTAACTTGTGAATTAATTATACCGCAAACAGGATTAATATTATACCCGAAAATTTTTCCTTGTCTGCCTTATATATTATTTATGCATTGAATAATGTCGACGGTATAAAATAAAACTTTTATAAATCTCATTACTTGTAAAATTAAGACAATGCTCTAAATGAAGTCCTGTTATCTTTTAACAGACTATGTATGTGCTTAAGTGAATCAATGTATTTTAGATTGAACGAAAATATTAATCTTCAAAGCCTGGATATTTGAAATGAAATGACAATATTGTCTTGAAGATATCACAGAGATAAAATGATTATGTTGGAGAATTGTCTTGTTAAAATAAATTAAAGATTAATTTACAAAATACTGTGATCTTGACTAATAACCGAAAACTCACAATATAAATATGTATTATACATGTTGATGAAACAAGATTGTCATTTGAAGAACATTCGTATATTCGTATTTGGAAATAAAAAACTGAAGTAATTCTTTATATTTTATAGGACTACAATATAACAGTTTTATTAGCAAAAAGAGAAACGTCGATTATGTTGTAGGCACTAAAATTATATATTTCTTATTCATTAATCAATTTGCTAATCATTCTCATATTACAAAGAATATTTGAATTGCTTTCTTTTAATAGTGTACTGCACCGTTAGGGTATGCAGCCAATTAGGCTTCAATATAGGACCAACCCTCTATAATTGACACGCCCTAAGCCCATTTAATAGTCATATATAAATTTATAATAAATAGTACATCTTATTCCTTTGTATTTGAGCTCTAAAAATTCCTTCCCAATATATGTATATTTATTATTGAACAGTTGCCTTATTATTACAACACGAGTTTCTTAAGTCTGATTTTGATAGAAATCAAAGTATGTTATAAACATAACGGCAAGTTTTCTTCGGACGTGAGTAATATCTTCCAAATACGACTCTAGCAGACCAAACTGAAAACTACCCTTCATTTCCTTCGGAGTGCAAACTGAATTGAATCGAAATGACATTTTCAGACAGTTCGTTTACTACATCCGAGCTATCACCTTAACTGATTGGATTCATCCTTCCTTTGCCGGCGTGTGAAATAACACGTCACTCAAAAACAACCGATAATAAATTCAATTTTCTCTTTCCAACCGTCGTAACGAGACGACCGGACAGATTAAACACGTCCCATTCACCTTTTGTTTGGCACAATTCCGCATTCTCTGGCTGCCTTTTTTCATCTGCCTTCTGTTTTATGTCACGAGATTTAGTTAAGCCGTGATATAAGGCCTCTTTAAATTTAAGTTACATTTTGTACAGCGCTTTTTTTATACACCTTTAAATTTTTGTAAAGCACTTTTTTATACAAAAAACATTCAGGTTAAACACTAAGTTTCACTTGAAATGTTTCACAAAAAGTAATTCGAGTAAGTGTACTGGAATGAATTCAAAAATGTATAAGATATGCATCAGATAGCTGTATCAACACATAAAACGAACACCCATGAATGTTAATATAAGCACTGGTAGCGTTGTACAACTGAGAAAACGATGTTATGGCGGACTCCACCAACCAAGCCGCCTCTTTAATTCATTGACCTCGGTTATTTATTGAAAATAAATCCTAAATCTTAGAAAACTATTATAAATAATTTATGTTTCTATACTATGAAGTTTTACTTCACCCCGACTTGACTTGATTAGATATTTAAAGTGTATTAAATATAAAAATGTACTCATACTATAAATTGTATTAAACCTAACATTATTAAACCTAAAGCCTATATTGAATAGACTTTGAGAAAATGAAGAAATTGAATACAAAGATAATATCAGGCCGGGACACGATATAGAGACTTAATGTGCTACTTAAATCTCAGCAAAGTATTCCATACTAACATGTATCTCGATTCAAGTTATAAAGTTGAAGAGTATTCCAAACGTAATCAATTTCAGGATATTACCAAATTCCCTCAAAATCCGGCAGCGAACGCTCGTGAGTCTCAGCTAGAATATAATTCTAAAATCGAATCATCGCATCGACTTAGATCGTACGATATGACATGCACCAGGTTTAACGCGGAGTTTCGTCGTTTAAATTCTATATTACTTATATATAACAAATTCAATAGTGTGAATATAACAAAAGAATATGAACTAATTTAATTCTTACTGCTTCTTTTTATAACTAAAGTTATGAATTTACGCAGCATTAAACTTTGAAGAAACAAGTCTTATTTGTAATCTTGTTTGATACTCAACCATTTTGACAGTAAGGCAATTTCATGTTTCATTTCAATACCACGCGCTTGTCTGCTCAATAATACCATCATCTCATGTGATAATTATCGCTTATTCGCTTGACTGTACACTCTCATTGAATAACTCGTTTTCATATATGTTTTTTTTACTAAACAATCAATCTGTTTATAGAAGCTTCGAACCCGTTATATAGAAAATGAGTCTTATTTTGAACAAATTTTTTGTAACATTTTGATTTGGTGGTTATTTTTTATTTTGTTGTCGTGATCGTTTTTTCCCCTTCTAATGTTTCTCTTTTTTATTTTCTGATTGGTTTAGAATTATAATTTAACCTCATCTGATAAAGGTTCATAACATGTTTTTAAACTTTAATAAATGTATTTTAATTTATATTCGATATATCTGGTATCTAGAAAACATGTACCATTGTTATAAGAATATCTGAAGAACTTTGTACTAATTAATCCTTAGAAATATGTCTGCGCATAAGATGTAAGAAGCAGGCTCTTTGTTCAGTTCCATAGACTTGTTTTTGAATCAATGATTCCTTTATAACATTACATTTTATACAATAGCATAAGCGTATGGTAACATATCTTGGAATGTATTTAATTGAATTCTCGAAGCTTAAATTGTTCATACCTAAATAATTTCGGATAATAAACTCTAAAAATTTGATTTATTTACTTCAAGTCACGCACACTTTAATACTTCCGTTCGAACTCACGATAACGTGTTTCTGTTTTCGTTTAATTCTGGATTAAATTTAATTCTGAATTTATTTTATTATAGATAATAATATATAATCAGCTTTAGCTTTGCCACACTTAAGATACCTTTATGTAAATTTTCAACCTAAGGTATTTATGTAAAACAAGGATAAAGTTTAATGTTTTCGCAGGTATAAATTCCTCCATCCTCATAAAGATACTTTACGATTTAGTAACTTTAGTCTTAATTGGCTATAAAATTGTTACGTATAACATTTCTATCTTACTGTATTTGGTTGACTAAATTAAGTTGGCATGAGAAAAAACGTTCCGGAGACAGCATTAAATATGACTGCCTTAAATGGAACACCGGCGACTCGTTTGATATCTAGTCGAGTCCAGACCATTCCTGGGCCACATCTTGATACCAGTGACAATTCAATACAAACTTTAAAGATAAGGTCTATTACAAATATCACCTGACAGTATGAACGACATGGCACATAAAAATCTTTGTGGGGAGTCCAGCACCGGAATGTAATCGAATTCAAAGCGGAGCTGGATTATAAAGTTCTATATTGAGTATTGGCCGCGTTTAGTAGCTACCTACGTGGGTTTATGGCCTATAGTTGTGATAGTATGGCGTTATGAACGTTTGTCACCCGCTTACTTATACATAAAATGTGACTCGTTTGTGGTATTGTCGTAAATTTTTAAATGTTATTTATTATCTCGATAGCTCTAAGTTTTGTTTTACTTAGATTATATTTCGAATTTTATGTTTTAAAATAATATATTGAAATGTATTCTTTGTCCGCAGGTAAGAATTGTTTTTAGAGGGTCGGTTTGTATGGTAAAATGAATGAGACTTTAAAATAGAAGTTCCTTTGATTCGAGTCGTCATAGTGCGTAAGTACTGTCAAGATATTAATGAGATGCTTGGAGCGTAATGCATTAGATGCAACAATTGCGAAATAATTATAGATGGTTTGAAGTCCGTAGACCTCGACTAAAAGCTGAGTGAAGACGTCATAATAATAAAACTCACTAGACATGACTCGCCATTTATTCAACCAAAATATATATATTTAATTTTCATGATACTCTTGAATTTTTAAAGCATTTTTACATAAATGAATATTTCGTTTTAATGTAAATTATCTTTCCATTAACACTAAAAGCAAGGAATGAAATTGGGTTTCAAATATTAATTTTTAATAATATAAATTCTTAAGTAATGTTACGAACCAATCATTCCATCCCATATATAAGACTTTTATATGGAATTCCATTCTAATCTTAATATACACTTTTAATACTTACCGTAAAAGTAGTAAGTTTGATATGACTTTGACTAATAATGTATTTGTAAATGCAATCCATTCTTGCATTAACATTCGGTGTTGGTCACGATGATTATAGAGCATGAGGTGTATTTGAGAAATTTAGCTTTGAAGTCGCCGACTTAGTCGGTGGTCCACTGATGTTCCTTTTATGTTGCACGACACTTCACATATGGTTTCCAACCTACTAAATGTTTACCGTCATACCTAATGTACGTTATTGCAAGGCATTGAAGTCAAAATCCAATTTCAATACGCGCAACCTTTGTTAGTAGTACAATGACATTAATATTTGAAGTCAAGGGCTAGCTTAAAAATTTACATTAATCCTTTATTTTACCTGTTTCGTATAAAACAGTTTTCGAAATCCCTGCTAACTGCCCTATTAGCGTATTTGGAGCTTTGCCAGTCTAAAGTTTGTGCCAAGATTCTTTTTAATTCGGTAAAAATTGAGATCGACCTTCTAAGTCTGGTAACTGTAAGTATCAAGCTTCTGACTTAAGTAAAGCTATCTGTAATCTATAATATATTTGTTGGTTTATGTAAATTTGTATCTTAATAAACCAATATAAGTCAAAACACCGAGACGTACTATTGGAATTTGATTCTAATTCAATTGTTTTACATTTAGGTCAGAAGTCAATCGGGTCATGTCAATTTGGAATATTACAATATCTCCCAAGACTATAATCAAATAATAAATACATTAAAAATATTTATAACAAAATAAAACCTTAACAAAGTCCTGAAACAAATATAAAATACTTGTTATTTTGTTTGAATTGAAATGGGCATATCCTGTACAGAAGTGCTGAACTTACTTAAGAATGTTTTAACAGAAATTTCATCTCAGGATGTATAATGACAAGAAATAGTGGAAGTATTTCCTAACATCAGAGCAACATTTGTTTGCACATGCTGTTAAAAGGATTCCGAAGCAACTAGACGCTTATACCTTGTTACAATGTTATTCTGCACATTGATAAGCCCGCGGGGAAGCTGTGATCAATCAATGAAAAGATTGTCGTAAATATAAGTTGACTTCTAAATAAAATTGAAATAATCTAGGCCTTACATATTAAAATTATAATTATGTACCAATTACTATTCAAAGTATTAGCAAAATATTTGTACCGTAAACGCTAGTATAGTTCATCATTTTAATTTCAAATACCTTGCTAATAATAAGACATTTTGTAATATTAAAGCTTGAGTGAAATATAAATTATATCTCACGAGGGTCGTCGTGGACATCACTATATTTAAGCTTCTCTTTCTGAGGGGATTTAATCGGGATAATACATATGTCGCATCTTATTACCGATCCTAGATTGTCGCAAGAATAAACAGATTGGGGGATCTCGATGTGAGTCAACATGATATCACTTACTAGACCTTTGTTCACAAAGTGTATTTATATTGACAAATGATTGTGTATTCGATACATTTTCCAATATTTTTATTACACATGCCATACTTTTATAGACCTTCAGACGAATGATGTGTGGAAATATTTTATTTATTCCATTTAAATTCTAATATTGATGTCTTTAAATACATTTGTTTTTCTTTTATTTTTTGTATACCTGATCCGCTCCGTTGACTTTATTTTTATTTACAATTTTTCGCTATATAGCAATACATAGGTAAATCTTGTTCATGAATATGTAATTTTGATCTCTTATTGCTTTTTGTAATATAATATTTAATTTTATACATTTTCGTACATTTTTGGCTTGTATTTCGCAAATATGAGTTTAATATTAAGAGTATTTTTTGCTGTTACCAACGTTCAGTCACTGAAGTGACTCAGTGTACCAATTTAATTACATAACGGCGTCGAGAGATCCATCAAGAACAATTTAAATTCTCTTATTGTCACATCCAATAAACACGTCCACTTTACAACCTTATACGACAACGAAATAAATCTCACACGGTGATCACATAAAAACTGAATTGTGAATTTGTCACTTTAAAATAAATAAACGAAGGAAATCATCGTTACTTTTTATTGGCCGTTTGACAAATGACCTACCGCCCTTTGAAGATAATTCATTTTGTTTTGGTTTTAGATCAAGTATTATAACTATTATTTAGTAGGAACGTTTCCTGTATCTTGCGTAATTTTATAACTCATATATATTTTATAAATCTATTTTATAGTGTAACACGTCGTTTTTTGTTTGAGAATTCTGCTTTTACTAAAAGAAGCTATACATTTAAAAATACAACCGTCTATAATCAATAATCACAAAATGTGTGAAGAATTCTTTAATTGATGTTGTAAAATCAGAGCTTCAAATTTCGCTTCTGAGATTTATTGGAAATTATATTACATTAATTAAATTCTAATAGCATTAAATTTTTAAATAAAAACATGATGAATGATGGTTTTTGTTGGCTTTTTTAAGTTCTATTTATGAATTTGATACAAAAATACCACTTATCCCTTTTGAGTATATTTTTTACTTAAAAAAAATATTTCAACTTCAATTTTGATGTCAACTGAACACACTCCGCTTCGAAGCGTTTCTTCAAAGTCAATATATAGTCTATTTTTATATTATAGAATCCTACAAACAATCTTAATGTTGAATTACCTTAAAAGACTAGATCGATTTCATTAAATAAAGAAACTAATTAGTCTCCAATAATTCAAGCGTCAATTATATAAAATTGTTCTCACAATATATTCCCAAGTACGCTCAGAGATAAAATCCGAATAAGACAAAGATAAAAGAAATAAATCACTTGTCAGAGGATTGTCTTACGTCGCACGAATCGAGAATCCGTTCAAGAAAATAAGCTTTCCGTAATATGTGTATTATGTGTTACCAGGCATTTTGTTACAATATTTTTATCCTATCGAATGGTTTTTATATGACTTTTGTCTTTACTCAACTTTTAAGATTTTATTTTATTTTTATTATACAGCATAAAAAGTAAACAATAAGTATTGTATAAAAGCATTGCAATCACGAGTTGAACAAAAACAAATGAATATCAATGTAACCATCATTTTGTTTAACAGTTATGGTGTTGACAAAAACTGACCTTAGTTTGGAACAACGTCCCAAAATTTTATAAAAAAAATTCAAACACATTAATATTTAAAGATTTATGTTTGTTATATTTGGAATTCTTTATATCCCTTCAGACCATTTCGAGATTACTTTTATGAGATTATTTATTTATTATAATTAAAGCAGATAGCATCTCAGCGTTGATGCGCCGCTTAAATCTTTAAGGTTTTCTTAAGATTACCTCGTGTCGGCGTTGTGGTGCAAGTTTTAGGGATTTTTTTTTTAGTTCTTTAGGGATTTATTTTTTTTATATTTAAGCAAGGAGGTACATTTTTCAAGCTTTTGAATATGACTGTTAATATAATTATTAACGTGTCTACTTGTAAAGCATGAATAGTTTCAAAAAAGCTTGACGATTCATTGAATCAATTTAAATTAGTAAATTTCATTAGTGTTACTCAATATAAATTATAACTTTAACAGCCGAAGATGAAAATTTGCATTCGTATCATAAGCATCTGATTCTCAAATGAAGTTTACTCGTGATTTTTATATATAATAGGTAAATATATTAAATAAACACGTGCATGTTAAAGAAATCTTTTGTTTGAAATTAAACAATAGAGTTTCATTATACCCATATTCCGGCAAAACCTAAACAGCTTTTCTTTTTGTTCTTAGAATATCATTGTTGCGCTTTTGAACGCCAAGACTTATAACTTGGGCTATTATCCACTACCTCAAGACAGCCCATTTATAGCCAAGCTAATCCCAGACGTCAGAGGTAACCTGGTTGATCTTTGAATAGATGTACGTTTTTAGATTAACCATCCCTGTCTTAATTAGGGTTGCTCGTAAAGTTCCTTTGCCCGCAACACAACTATATTTGTAAAACTAAACAATTCATTTTAAATTAATCCTATTGTTCTCTACCTTGATTTTCTGAATTATAATCAGAAATAACTTTTGCTAATAAATCTTTTAGAATGATTACAGAGAAAAAATAATCCCTATCTTATATCTTAACATTCTTTTCTCATTGAGACTTATATTATCTTGACAAGTATTGACAAAATTCAATAGTCCAATAATGAAGTCGCCGACGCTTGGGAAGTAGTCTTAGGTCATTAGTGGCATAACACTTTGTAACGATAAGATAAGCTAAAATTTCGGTCCCTTTGTCCTTATCGCTACGTCAAAATATTTTATGTCCCGCAATTACCGGGGTATACAAAAACGGATGAGTTGTTAGGGCTAATTGTTTTCTGTGGAAAATGAGTTGAAGGTCGTTATAATTATTATTAAAAAACTTTTCGTTTAACACGTGGTGTAAATATTTACAGAAATATGTGTCATATTCACATTTCAAAAAAGTCAATTTATTTTCACAGACCTTTAAAAATCATGTGCGGATTTAAATACAGTAATGTTGGATGTCATGTTTAACACTTAAATTTAAAAACGCCGAAGTAAAAAACACAAGTCAATGTTGAGCAACAAACGAGAAGGCACGACGTATCATGTCACCTGTCAGTTTATTGTGCAAAATACACCTCTGCTTATTCTTTTCTTGTAAATTTTGACCGCAAAATCCTGGTTAACAAGTTTTCCGGTAAACGCAGGAATTACACATCATGGTTAAGTTTCAATGTTGATTGACACGTTGGAATTGTTTGACATTAATTCTCAAACCATTACGTTTGTTAAAAAGAGTATATGGTACATGCCTGTTGTAAGAAAATTGTCGAAATTTCAAAGATAATAATCAGTAGAGTAAAAACTTTTAAATCATTTCCTCGTACGAATCGCTTCAGTCGTGTCATCTACAATTTATTATTCGTTTCTGAATGGATAGATGCAATTAATAAACTTGTATAATACAATTTGTCTAAGGATCAAAATCACTCACATTACAGTGACAGCAAATTGAGTATCGACGTAACCATATCGTGATTATACGCCCATTTTGCATTAAATCATGCTCGAATATATCAAGAATGAAATTTGAATAATTCAGAAATGCTTGATATTTTGACATAAGTTACACGTTTAGTAAATGTAATTAAATATTTAATAGTAATAATTAACTCCTACGATTAATACTTTAAATAAATGGAGTGTTTTTATTAATTTCATCAAGTATGACTTTAATTACTAGTAAGTTTATTTTATTATATTTTTTTACCGTTTGCTTTTTTATTAATTTGCTTTTCAAACTAAAATAAGAAAGCAAATAATGTTTTATGATTTTTTTTGTTTATTTCGGTTTATTCTTTTTTAAGTATTCCTCTTTGAAATGAATTAAATATTGGATTACTGTTGACTTTGTTAATGGAATTAGTTATGATATGCTACGATAATGTATTTTGAATATACTGACCTATAATATATTTACAATTAAATTAAATATTTAAAACTTTAACTTTTGAGATTTATGTCAAGTAATTTATAGCTCACGGTAGATGGGCCAGCAATTTCTGTAGCACATAACGATAATCCCCTTTACCATAATATGAAGAAATAAATGAGTTTTATTTTGAAAATCATATAAGTACTTGTTACCTACATTCTAAAGTCATTTTTATAGGAACCTTCTCACTATTCATTAACAAACCTTTGTCTCTAACGAAAGAAATTCTTTTGGATGACACAAGCTAAGATGAAAGTCTAAATATGACAATTGACAGAGTGTCAATATAAAAATTAGGCTATCGAAGTTAGTCAGGATAGTTGGGCGTGTTCAATAGCTGACGGGCCATTTATTGTCATTACTTTGATGTCGTATTGATCCCTAAGTCACGTAGGTGATTGTTATTCATGTGCTGCCGGTTATAGCGATGGTGATAGTACATAAAACGTTGAAGGACTTATCCTAAATTGACCTATATATCGTGAAAGCTGTTAAAATACATATGTAAGGGGCTTCTAATGGATTTACATATGTTAAAATTGCTGACAAGTCATTCTTTTTCATTAACATATATTTTATAGCCTCATAAAGTTTTATAAAGTTATTTCGTCCGATGCATGCGATATAGTTTATAATTATTTTAATTATGTTTAGTACGTTTAATTGCAAAAAGGGTATGTTGTTAGTTTATGAAATTATTAACTAGATTGCGTGATTTGTATCACGGACACATACGATCGTATTTTCATTTAATATATTTAGTTAAAGTGTCTTACACGTTTCCGTAGTATTTGGCCATTAAGAGTGGATAAAGTGCATGCTTATCAAAATCCAACTATCAGCTCGTAACAACTGTTCGCAATTTGCTAACTCATGTCGGACCCTCCTCAGAGATCGACACTTGTTACTGTCACGAAGTTCCGGTGCATCTTTTGTTGATAGTGCGGTTCCCCTTCTTAATGAGCTAATCACCACATTGTTTGATTTCTTGGAAATGTTCCTTGAGTTTCATGTACGACATAAGACTTTTATTTTTCATTATCTTTCTCTTTAGTCCATGTTTAATTTTAAATTTGATTATTAAAAGCGTAAAAATATTTACTTATTGCAATTGACAATTGCATTAATTAAATTGCACATTTTTAATTTTTATGCTAATACACATTTTTTACGAACGCTAATAAAATACATAAATTTCGCAAAAACTGGAACATATATTGAAAATTCAAGCAAAAAACATGAAATATATTCAAATATTTATATCAAAAATATCGTTTTTTACTAACAGTCAGTCGTAGAATGCTAAATTACTGAGGAAAGCAATTTTTAGTCTAGTATACTCTTAGGTCTGTGAATTGAATTTTAATTTTCAACAATTTTTTTTTGCAACCTAAGATGTTTCAAGTGAAATGTAAATTATCATCGCATAAGAAAATGCTGATAATATTTTTTACACATATTTAAAACCATACATATAAAAAATTGTCTCGTTGTAAATTTAAATATCAGTTGGATACGAAACTAAAATCTATTAATAATATAGAATAAATAACCTAAAACATACTATGTGACATTTGAATTCTCAAAAGTACTTTAATAATTACTAAAGCTAGAGTAATAATTCAAGTGCCAATATGATAATATAAACGAGAAAAGTAAATACAGCAGAACATAAAACACTTGGGCATTTGATTACGTTCGTAAATTAAATTAAAAATTGATGTTCTTATTTTATCAATTCGCTTCATTATGCGTTAAACCTTCAAAATTTAATTAACCACCTGGCAACAAACAGACTTATAAGGGAAGTACCGTCCCTTGTAAGTGAAAGATTATTGAAGGAGTTGGAATTGTTAGCGGAAACGACAGTCGTCCGTACGTCCGTTGTAATTAAGTCCTAAACAGTCACCATTTACGTGACGGTGATTACAAGTGGATGTTTTATAACCGGTTTGCTCTAAGCAAAATTATAATTGATACAATGCTTCTTTATAATAATTGAGCGCACTTTTTATTGCTTTCATTGGATTCTCCTGTGTGTTTACCGTACGTCGTAAATGATGCGGAGAAGGGAACGAAGCAATTTGGCAACGTGCGATATTCAGAAAATATTTTAGGTACGGATAAGCTAGATTAAACAAATCGTTTGTGGTTTTGATTTGATATATATTTGCTTAATGGAAGTACGAATAGAATTGCGAAGATGAAAAATAACTGAAATAACATTTTTATATTTTTTTAAAAAGACGATGAAAACGAAAGTAACTTGAGAAAAATTAAGTTTTATTTTATCGACTTAAATAAACATGAAGACAAATGTCTTAAACATTAAATTTCAAATATTACATTGAATTGTGTCGGTATGATTCTAAATTACCACTTAGAACTTCGATTCCGCAAGAAAATTGGCTGAATAAAACTATTACCACAAAGTTTATCCATTGCCATATATCCAGGCTTAAGTTGGTGACTGGATTCTGTACTTGCAAAACAACTCAAGGAGATTTGGCATGGCTTACGCTGACTTCGGTTTGGCGGTATATCTAAGGACGTAAGAACATTGAAGCCTGCCAAGTTATTCTTGCGAAAATTTGGTAAGAACCGAATTAGGTCACATACTGCCCATACATGACATGTTAATAACTTCCTTATTATCTAAGTTTTAGGTATTGATTTTGAATTATAAAACTCTACAGATACATCATAATTTAAACATAAATATTATGAATTATATACACGGTTATTAATAATAATTATTATAATCTACTATAACATCTTAGGAATAACAACAAAAAACTATTACGTATACATCTGCGCTGTAGAAGTCTATAGTATGAATAAGTAATGTTAAAACTCAAGTTCGCTGGGTAACACGTTCACCTTGAATATTGTTAGCTTGTTCTGGATCACGTATTAATAAAATAAACCTACAAGTATACCGACGTTTATAAGGTAAAATTGATTTTACATAATACGTTTATCTTAAGAGATTCGTTTATAATATAATCCCAATTTATTTTTAGATATCCATTAGGATTGTTTGAAACAATATTATCAAAATATAAACTTTTTCTCTCGATAACAAACTGTTACCTGATATTAAATTTTACTTAAGAAATAATTATGATTTATAAATTAATATTTTGTTACAGCTAGTATAAATATTTGATACCAATCAAACGGCTTGATCCATTCTTTGGTTATTGTACCAAGTAACAATTTAGCCGGAACATTAATTTAGTTAATGTTAAATCTATTCAATATTTTCTCTTACAATTTCTCACTGATTGTTATCTCAGCCGTTATGGTAAGTGAAGTTTGCACACAGATACGTAATCTTATCGTGTTTCGCAATACAACTGTCATAGTAAATAATGTTAGTTCATGTGTTATTTGAATATTTTACTGTAGATATCTTGGATATAATTTATTTACAGTTTTCTATTATATATCATTTATGAAATATGGTTTCTATGAAATATAGTTCCTATTATACGATCTATTCTTCAATAGTTAATTTTAAAAAGGCTTTTTTACTAATTTTATGAATCTTAATGGGTTCGTATAAATAATGAATTATGGAAGTTTCTTTCGATTTTTATTCTTTATTATAGTTAGGAACAAATATGTTTCAGTTATTTTTTTATGATTTTGTTTTATTTTTTGATCATATATTAATTACTTATGGTGAGTAAACAATACGTTTATAAATTAACGATTTGTTTTCAATTGTTACAGCAGATTATTCATATTAATTTCAATTAGCAGTGCCATTATGCCGTATTATTTAAACAGTATAAATTGTAATAGCCAGTGTCCTGTCGTAAATTTCAGTTAAATATGAATTGTGTCATTTAAATTGAATAATTTAAATTGTAATTCATATAATAACAAGTAGAATTGCATTATACTGCTGTGGAATTGGATTCTTAACTGTTGCAACTTAATGTTTTCCATATTACGAAACTAAATTAAATTAAAGTTTACGTTTTGTTTAATTTTAGTTATATTTTTAGAATATTTACATATTTGATAAATTCATAAATTTTTGCAGTATTTCAATGAGATACAAATGGTTTCTATAAACTTTACTTACTCATAATATAATATGCTTTTCATTTTTTAAATGCGTTCCTTTTAAAGGTTATTTTATTAAGTAAAAAATATCTATACTTACAATAATAGAGATCTATGCGACACACTGTGCAGGCACCAATAATTTCTCATAAAACAATTTTAGCTGACCGCTAGTCATTACCTCCTATACCGTATTTAATAATTAATAGTTTCACACCTAACTATTGTCTATGGACCCAACACATCTTTGTTCAATTGTAGTTCTATAATTACTACATTTAAATACTATTGTTTGATATTTCCCACAAATAAAATTAAGGTTATTGCAAGAAGAGAAAAAGATTTCATTTTTTAATAGTAAATTCAAAATAGGTTTATCACGAATTGCCTTAATGTATTTGAAGATAAAAAGCATTAAGTATTTAAACTACCTACTGCCACTTGAAATATAATGCACAAGTTCAAGTAGGTACCCAAATCTCATAACTCATAAAGAGACTTCAAAGAGGAAAGTCATGAATATTTTAATCGTGTATCTTTTAAGAACTCTTCAAACTACATCCGCAATTTGAGAGACTACGAAGTTAAATTATTATGTACATTAAAATACAATGTAATTGAATTTCAAATGACACATCACCGGTCGTTACGTCTCATCATAAAGCTAACTCACGCATCATTAAATCACTTAATAGGCGCAGCTTATCTATATTGTTTTGTACTATTAGTATAAGCTAGTAATACCACACCTTGGTTTGGATTGTTAAAAACCCAGACTGATTAAAAATTTATAGGCTTGAGTTCAATGATTTCTTGGATACGAAGGTTCATGGTCGTCGTAATAAGGCGTAATATGCGTGAGGCTAATCGTAAATATTGCAAGCGGTACGCGTAAATAGTACAAGCGACGGACGTAAATCTTCTCAGTGGTCGTAAAGTGTAACCGCATTGTGTACGTCAAAGTATTGATTGCATTATGTCGCCTGAAATGTTACCGCAGTGTGTTCCCAAGCAAAATTCAATCAATATTTTCATACCAAAAGGAATGTTATTTTAATGAATTGATTCTCGAAATCAGTTTGCTTGAAAAAGAAGCCATGAAAATTTGAAATTTCGACCCGAAAATAACGTTTGACGTTTCTGTCTCAGCAGTTAAAACAGTAATTACTCGTCTAACGTTTCCCTTGGGTATTCTACTAAACATTATTTACGCCAGTCGAAATTCGAGGGGTGTCTACAGAAAAAACGATCCGTATCTACATGTCGCTTGCATTCGACGACGCGACTCATTTCTGGGAAGACAAATTACGGAATCCGTGGCAGTCGGGCACGGAAAAAATTCAGCAATTAACTGCCATAGTCGGTGATACTAAAATACCGTAGGCTATTTTAGTTAGTGATCATTTACTTCGTGATTTTTATTTCTATTTCCAGACACTGTTACAAATCTTACCGAAGTAGTTCAGAAAAAAAGATTAATGGAATGAATAAATATGCTTCAAGAATTTTTCTCATTAAGTATTAAGAATGTGCATTCAATTCTCAACAGCAACAAATGATCGCTACTAATATAAATGAAGTAGCTTCCTCAAGCTCGATCGTTTAAAGTCCACGGAATTTATTACCATGAAACCGGTCGAAAAGTAAACTATAAAAAAGAAAGGCACTTGGCGCAGTTCAAATAATAAAAAAGCAAAAAATATTAAAGAAGTAAAATAAAATAAATGCCTGCGGGGTGCAAGTGGAAAGCTATGGATTACGTTTCATTTGTTTGTGCAATTATTGCAACTATAAATAATTTATGGAGAATGAAAAGACGTTATTTATTTTATGAGTAGCAATTAAAATCTGTCCGGGATCTAATTGCATATAGATAACCGTTTTCAATTAATAATGAAAGCAAAATGGCGTGTAACATAATCAGTTATTTATCACTGCTGTGACAGAAGAAGTCGTTTGTCAGAGACTGCGCCCACGACATCTTTCTTGAATATTCGTGACATTCGGAACGTCCCCTTTATTTATTTTAAACCTAACTTTCGTACCTTTAAGATTTAAATTCGCTTTGAAGGCTGCTATTACTTAATGCGATGACAGTTGCAATCGGCGCTTATCTGATTTCATCTTCTTGGAGTGATTATTTAAGGCAGTCTCAAACAAACATTATCGCATTTTTAATCTGTCCCTGCTTTTGTCTTTTAAAAATAAAATTTGAGTAGGTTCCAAATCAGAAATCTTCATAAAAACTTCTTATAAATATTATGTTTATATTTTTCGGTTTACTTAATACTGTGTACAGTGATTAATAACTGAGGAACAAAAAGTTCCGACATTTTTTTGATATTTCGCCGTCAATGCGCCAGTCTTATGCGTCGAATAAATGCAATTCATGAAACATCTCGTTCACAATCGAGCGGTAACCACCAAAATAAAGTAAAGGAATCGAACAACAGCTTTTTGATTCTATGCAGCATTCAAATTAGCTTAATGGTGGAGGACAAAGCGCGACGATAAGGGAGGATCAGGGGAAGCAGTATTCTTTTTTTTTGTGGCAATTGAATTCAGAAAATCGTGCTCGTATTATTACGTTTTCTCGATGAGAAGAACTTATACGACATTTCTGAGTAACATCTGACATTTTAACATTTTCTTTAAAACGTTAATTGTAGCATTGTTTTTGGGCTTTGTGAAAAGATTGTATTGTTTCTTAGCTTCCTTTGATTGCTTTCTCTTTTCAGAGCATTTGTTACTTTCTGTAACTGGAAATTTCACTGTCACACAATGTAATTCTATTTCATAATGACTTTTCGCTTTACATCAAGATTTCAAATAGGGTGTAGCTGGTAGAAATGATTTAATGAAGTGCCTTGATTAACTAATTAACTATGCCGTTGAAGTTCGTGTTAGGCAAACATAATGTTGTTAGTTACACCTTCCAAATGAATGCTTGGTTAATCTATTATTTAAACGTATAAAAATATCTGTAACCTTTGTTTTTATATGACATTGAGGATGAGTACGTTACCTCAAATCAAACATATTTATGAAAATTGTGAAAAGGACTTCTATTTTGAGGTTTTTTACCAAGAAATAGATAAAACGTAGCAAATTTTTAAAATATTTGGGATAAGAATCATTAAGTAAACAATTATAAATGCAGATTTTTCTTTTAACAATAATTTACCTTTTTTAATATATTTTAAGCGTGCTCTATGTTTCGATTAATCTGCTATCCTTTTTTATATAGAAGTGTGGTCTTTTACTTCCTTTAGGGGTTGAAGATTTGAGCATACGATAACAGTTTCAGATTAACGTATTCTTGAGTTAAAGTAAATTGTTATTTCTTAACAAATCGGTAAACAAATTTGGTGATTGTATAAGGGTTTCGTTTTTTGAATCCTGATTCAAATTCAAAAAAGAATAAAAGTAGCGAGAGATGATACATGAAACGTCTACTTATTTGCAATTTTCATTAATAAATCGTTTAAATGACACGCGGCTTTGGAAAAAGAATTGGTGTACCATTACTGTATTAAATTCCATGTGTATAAAATATTCAAAAATATTTATAAAAAAGGGTTCCCTGCAATTTCCTGTGTAGACAATCGTCTTAACAGTGACAAATCTCGAAATAGACAACAGATGTCGGTAACGTTTGCGACCATTCGTCGTCACAACACGCGCTATACCGTTGACAGATTGGAGATTTTAAATTTAGAAAGACGAAGTTTTATTTGGATTTTAAAATGAATTATTGCGTTCCGTACACAGAGCTACAATTCATTCGTCCTGTACAAATTAGGCGGTCTTGACACTTATATAAGTGTTAAGAAATTTATAGTTTCTAATTTGTAAGTTTTATTAGTTTCTCAGGACTAATTTTTATTACTAATATATTAAGCGTATAACCGTTTGTATAAATAATTTTGTCGACTATTATATAAAAAATATTTCTTCTACTTAGTTCGTAATAGTAGAAATCGTAGTTTACTACACTTTGCTATTCAAATTCAATATGTTTTCTAGTAAATCGAGAAACTTCTAGGGAACAATTCGTCATTGTCAATCCATTCGTTTGCTCAATTATACTCGACAGGTGCTCGATTTAAAAAAATACGCAGAAATAGAACTTTTACCTATAAAGCATTATTATTTTGACGTGAAAAAAACAGAAAACATTTTATTTCTTTCAAATTGCCTCCCGTATTTTATATTTAGTAAGAATACAATCATAAACAATTTATTTCTAATAATAATTAATTTCTTATATACAAATAAATTACATTAAATCCTTTATCTTACGTTTTACTTTGCAATTAAAGACATTTCAAATATTTTCTTTTCTTTCAAGTTTTAAGAATGATTTTCTGAATTGCTTTCGGAACTTTAAATTACTTTAAGATCCCTTACTTCACCTAGACGAAAGCATTTTATACTTTAAGTGTTAGTTTTAGTCTGGGTATAAAAAATATGGATAGAAACCACCAAGTACTTGAGTTGGGAATTATGGTTCTTACGTGTTTATAAATTTAATGCGCGACCCTTGATGGGTTGTGGACCGTAGCAGTCGACCGGCCATGGCTAGAATAAAAACTCATAGTTTGTTTACCCTTCAGAGTGATTTGACCTTTTATGTTTCAATCACAAATTAAACAGCTTTATATTATTTATAGCTTTGTAGTTTTGTAGTGAAGAGTATCGTTTATATTAATGTTAATTTATATTCGTGCATAAGTTATATAAGCATATAAGTTCAGAAACAAATTACAACAACAATTTATAAGTCCATATAAATATTCAAAAAATTATAATTAAGCAAGTACGTATGTTGAATGGCTTCAAAGTTAAGTTTATCACAATATTTGTACATATCGACTAACACTCGTATCTTATCCTATTATCATCAAACGTGGAAGGTATGCGATGTATAATTTTATTAACATGAGAATAGGTAGTCCGTGAATCATCTAGAATTTCAGAACTCAATTTCCTCCGATACATTTCCTATAGATTTTCCTTGCCAAGAGAACTTTACAATGCGATTTTGCTGAATATTATTTGAAATAGATCTCAGGCGACAATATTTACAGTGGTACTTTAGTTTATGGTTGATATTAATATTGCATTTTATTACGTTAACTTCACACAATACTTGTCAAATATTTTGTTATTGCTTACCATTTGGCTAAGAGTATAAAATAGAAAAATTCATAAACATTCCCACACGTTCTTAGGAATATTTGTTCTTTGGAAGAATAAAATGGATAAGTGAGAATGTTATATTCAAGTCATAAAGCATATACTCGTTTTTATATATCTTATTATAACCTCTCAGTTACTTGTTTTGAAATACACTCTCATTCCTTTATTTGAGAAAATAAAATTATAAAAGAATAATAAAAATGAATTCATTCTATTGATATGAAAAATGGTTCACTATTAAATACAAGATATTACATTAGACAACTAAGTTTATGGCAAAGGATGACAATAAATTGACCATCACAAGATCGAAAGGCGCGGTGTAGCAATTGAATTTAAATGGTACGTTTATAACAAAAACACACGCTTATAGCATAGAAACGAGACCATTTAGAAAGACCAAGACAAAAAGTTACGAAAAATAGAACCACAAAAGTTACGCCATCCACATAAAATTTGAATTTCAACGGGTAAGGATAGATAAGCTCTTAAATATATGGGTTTAACATTGCTATTAAGTTTAGTAAACCTCATTGGCGTAACTTATTATTGATTAGAATTGGTATTTGTAGATGTTTATAAGTAAACATAACATATTTTCAAGTGTAATAAAATATTAAAAGTAAAAAATGTAAATAATAATGTAAGTGACACATGTTACATAAGTCGTTATTTAAACAAAACTGTCTTTTAATCAAGTATTTACTCCGTTTTCTAGTTTGCAACAAGTTAAATTGAAGACCGCGTCCGGTACATAAATTTAAACTTTTAGCATGCATTTTAATCCCTTTATAGTTGCCTGTACTACGTTACTGTTGCTAAATGAGTTTACTAGTTAACTAAATGTTCTAACAATTTACATATATACAGTTTCTCCTATTCAAAAGAAATCTATTAATTACAATTAAATTATAATATTCACTTCCCTTTTTGGAAAAACATGTTAATGACAAATAATAGACATCGGATTAACTGAGTAGTACTAAAAAGAACAACGTTTTCTTTTATAGCATGAATTTTTAAGATATAATTTTCTAAGCTCATTGAGAAAAATGTATATATTTTTTTTGTTTATATTTGGAATTTTCTTTAGCCTGATCTTTTTAATATTTTGACAGCGTGAATATAAACGTTCCCAAAATCGTTATAATACTAATAATTATAATATGAAAGTAAGGCAATTTTGTCGAGTTATCAAATTATATTCGTTTTATTTATTTTTCCCTATAATTAATGTAATAAAATTTGTAAAACTCATTAAAAAAATTCAATAAAATTACCGTTAACTTCGAAAGGTGATAACGACGTTGCATTCTTATACGTATGAGTCATAATGAAACTTCATTTTTGAAAGTTGTTTAAACTATATATGAACAATAAATAACAAAAGTTGCAAAGAAGGTTTATTTGCTTGTATAAAAATATACACTTTTTTATTAAAAGAAAAAAACTCGTGATCTTGAAAAAGATTTCCATTCTCTATACAAACCAAGGCTATTACAAACCAAAAGCTTAGGATAATATTGTTTATCTTTTCAAAAAACTGATTACTTCTTGGTATTGCTCCAAAACATCAGGTAACTATGTACTTCACGTGTAATTTGTGGGTTCCGACTTTATTTACCAAAATCATAAAACATTATTTTGTTTTGTTTTGTTGCACATACATTTTGAATATGAATAGCGTCATGAATTGAATATTTTTTGTTTACGTTCGGTAAGTAATGAGCATTGACAGTGGGCATCGGCAAGTAATGATCACTGTTAAGCCAAGTAAGATAAATTTACATATATCACATACTAATCAGCCGCTCTGCTAAAAGTCTATCTAACAAAGCGGGTTTATTTAGCCGTTGAATCGAAATTGCGAACACTATTAAAAGATCACAACGCTAAAATAGATCTGCACGCCGTCAGGAATGAACAAAACATGAAAGCCAAGAATACAATAGAGAATATGGAAGTACTTGATTGAGAAAACGAACAGTTGCTACTGACCAAAAATATCGAGGCGTTATGTTAAAACAACAGTAAGAGCTTTTACATGTCGTCAGAGTTCAAAGAATTTTGAAGTACCTATACATTAGTTATATTATGTATTTAATAGAATATCACTTCCCACAATCATAATAGCTATAGTTACTAACCATAATTATCGTGTGAATAAGTATTTGAATTTTTAATTAAAATTTATTGTAAAAGGAAATATGCCGATGGTTAAAAAAATCAATAAAAATGTGGTATGGTTAAGGAACTCTCAGTATTACCGACTGAATGCAATAAGATAGAATGATTAAATCGAAGAAGCGGTTGAATTGCTACTATAAAGAGATCGCAAATCCGAAATAACGCAGTCGACGAACAAAACAAGCAACGGTAGCACAATAAGACAATGTTCCGCGTGCCGGGCAGAGGCGACGTCCTAAGAGGATTTATGTGCGGTATCACCTGCATCCTTATTTCGCTAAATCTATCTTTGTTTCATTCATGTGTACTAGCCACAAATACATTTCTACCATTAAATACATTACGTTTTTCATACATAATATATTTTTGGTCAGTTTCAGATTTTTTGAAGATATATTTATATAGATACAAGTGCTTATAATATCTAAAAATATGCATAGAAAATACGCATATCCTTAAATATATTACGAAAACTGTATGTCACATTTTTAAGAGTAAATATTGTCCTCATGGGATTATTTCTGCACAGAGAAATGAAGTAAAATAGAATTGTTACAAGTACAATTAAACGAAAATAATATAATCTTCTTTAAGTTCAGACAGGCCGTTAATCCTAAAAGAGCTTCATTGGGGAGATAGCTTTAATGAATTTCTTTCATTGAGTATTCACAAAGCAACGGTAGTCCGCTTAGATGTGAATCGGCCACGGTTTTCACAGAAAAAAATAAACAAATCAAATTGCACAGAGTAAGTGCGAAGCGAGGCCCCGCGAGCACTTTCTCATGCAAAAGTCCAACGGTTACTTAAATTCTTAGCTGAACCACTTGTCGGTTTTACGAGCGTAGAGCGATTTAATCCACTTAAAACGCGAAGCACAAACTCGGAGCCGACAAAGCTCTCAGGCGCTCTCATTTAAAAATGGAAATAAACTCCCGGCCATCTTTGACTCGACGCGAGACTGGTTGAATTCTAAGTACGCTTCTCCAGTGGCTAGCTAATGATTCTTTTTGGCTTGATGGATAGCATCCTGTTTGGACAGTAGTTCTAACATAAAGGCAAATTCATTGTAGTGGTTTATTAATTATCGATTATTCTGCGATAGTTTTGTATCTAAATCCATTTGTAGGGTCTGAAAACTTGATAAGCTTAACTATGTGTTCTTTTATAAGTGGTAAAATATTCTATAATAAATCTATTTGGTTTCTCCGACTCTTAATATTTTCTTAAAAATCTATTCAGATGTCATTCTTGTGCTGTTTTTTCTTTAAATAAGGCATCTTCACAGTTTGATTAATAGCTCAACTTTTGTTAAGTATATAAAAAATGCCTTTATTACGCTTTGCTGCTTATATCCTTATTTATTGGCAATTATTTTTCTGGAAACACAAAATTAATTACCCCATTAAAGAAACCCTGTTAGCATGGGTAATTTCAAATTCCATCTAAATTTTAGATCCGCAGTATTTAATTGTCCAGTATCACTCTCCTGTTTTTTCTTTTTCGGGATTCGGCGGAAATTGCGTGGAAGGAAGCGACCTCCAAGCAAATAGGTCTCCAGGCGCCAGATAATTACGGTTTTTTTGTACTTTGTTGGAGTTGAGGCTTTAATAGGCAATGTAATTAGCAAAATGCAACTTTTTCAAACACAACACTTAGTTTATAAATTTGTTTTGTTTAACATGACATTCCCATTATTATGTTAATATTTGTGGCAGCAAAATAAATCTTTTTAAAGCCAAAAATATATTCGTATGTTTAAATATATAATATACTCAACAGTGTTCTAATATACAACTTTGTTATAGGATGGAGACCGAGGCTATTTAGAAGGCCTGGCTTCGCGGTATGCCGATTTATTCTCAACACATTACGGAGATGTACTAGATCATCTGGAAGAACTTAGAAGACATGAATGGGATGAAATGTCTCCGCGGATGAGAGTTCTAGGCGGCACCGGGACACCTCAAACACCACCGTCAGCTAGTCCCGGTTCACTGGCCTTGAATAATTTGACCACATCCCACTCTCAACCTATTTACGTACCAGGAAAATATTCGGTAAGTATATTTCTTAACAATGTATGAAATTATTGTTCCATATTATCGTTAAACTATTTATAGATTTATTGTTCAATTAATGATAACCTATACGTAATTTATTGTTGACAGTCAATTATAAATGTCAACATCTATGATTAGTTCTATTGCTATTAACATTGTTATTAAACTGCCACGAAACTCCAATAAAAACACAATTAAAAAATTGTCAGTGTATCAAAAACCTCAAAAGTCTAAACTCATCCTGACGTATAAATTTCTTGTACGTCAAATGTATGAAATCATTTGCTTGCACAGCCGTCAAGCTGTCTCACGGACAAGGAAGAAGACGATATTTACGGATTCGGGTATGGCGTGTTTGGCAAGCAAATGTTGCAAAGACAGCAACAACAAAAACAACTTCTCCTTGCTCAACCCACGCAACCTTTGGTGCACAATCAACAGCATAATTACCAGAGGTATGTATTATTTTCATATTTATCACATTTCGTAAACAGAAATAAATCAGTGTAAATAAACTCATAAGATATTATAATTATTATAATTTTAACAAAAAAAACGTACACAAGATATTGAATAACTTGCCACAGATTTCGTTTTATACATATTATAATTTTATAATAGAAAAGAAAGTAGAACTACGTATTTATATCCCTTTTACATGGGCTTCAATTCACCAAAAGGATATATTATAAATTATTTGACTGAACAGGTGTACTTGTTAGATAAGCTTTTACTGTGCATGTTAAAAGTCTAATCTAAATTGAAATCAGACGTTCGATTGGCGACAGGAGGTAAGACCGAGAATTGTAGTGTGCTCAGCCGTGAGATTGTGAAATGCTTTTATTGGAATTCCACTTAAATTAACCTATTTTCTTCAATAAACCTCACTATTATTTAACTGTTATAGAATCTTATAGAAAAAGGTTGTATAGTATGTTCAAAAGGATCTAACTAACAACGCTGTACCTAACAGCTTTATGAAATATATAAACTATAATGTATTAGATGTATTCACTAGAGAATAGTAGTTTCAATGTTGTATATTCATGAATTATGTCAGACTTTTCGCAGTACTCTGTAAGATTCATATTTATGGTCACTTTTTCTTTAGTAACATGAGAGAAGCAAAAATAATCGAACGAAAGGATATCTTAAACATTAAAACATTTTTCAATTTGAGATTTTGCATGAAGGACAACTAAAAATTCATTTTACAGTAGTACTTAAAGGTTTGAATTGTTTCACTGGAAACCAAATAAAACACTATAATCTTTATAAAAGTTTTTATATCCTTCTTTGCAAAACAAACACAGTGCCTTGGAATAAAACTTGTCTTTTAATTATCTTATTGTAAGCTGTAAAATAAATTAAAATTAACGAATCAAGAAACGCGTTGCCTTTTAAATTTCGAGGAAGCGTATTCGCAGTAATTATTTTAACAGATACTTAGGTTCTGAGTCACTTTTCCTTATCAATGTGATATTATTAATTATAATTATGTTCGAAACAAGTCTTCAACTATTTTCTATCCTTCAATCAACGTTTCCAAAATCCTTCTGATTAAAAATATACCGTCAAATAATTGTAGTAAAACATTTTAACATTTTGTAGTAAAACATTTTATGTGATGGATTAAAAAAGTTTAACAGAATTATAATATTTTCATCTCCTGTTGTATTTTAACTATAAATTTACCTTTATATTTTTTATGTCGAATGCTAAAGATAAGCTTGAATATTTTAATATAGACAATATTTAATTGATTCTTTTTTATAAAGAGGAGTTAAAAAAAACTTAAAACTTTGACAAGGTTTTTGATATGTCGAAAAATGTTTCCATAAAGATAAGCTTCCACAATAACAACGAATTGCTATTTTACTATATATGACGTACAATATTTGTTTGTTTAAATCATATTGCTTAAGACTTTTTTTTTTGATAAAAAAAAATTTTGAGGAAAGATCATATATAAGTTAAAAAAAACTTAAAACTTTGACAAGACAAGCCGACAGCTTTAAAACCCGAGAACAAGTAGTTTTTGCTCATTGTAGCATACAGAGATGTACAAGTTTTTATCTAGTAAAATCGTTTTGTACCATTACTACTCTCCTGATGACATAATCATGGTTTCAAGCAGTGCAAAATTTTCAAAAACAAAATCAAAGATCATTTCTCATTTGATTGTTATTAATTATTATTTATCTTCGAATACAATAACAAATCGAATGTAGCATTCAAAGCGATTTAGTAAATCATTATATGTTTGTCTATTTTCAATTAATAGTTTTCACTAGGGTAGTGCCAATATGTTATTTTGATAATGTACATTTTATTACTAATTATGTTACTAATTTTCATTTAGAATTATTTTTTTTGACAGACTTTGATAACCTCGATTCAGCAAAATTAAACCGCACTTTTTAAAAAATTAGTTATCGTTTAATTGCTTTTATAAATCCTTTATCACACATAGTCAAATTTTTCAAATTTCAATAATAAATTGAGATTTTTTATCATTGCCATAAACACTCCAGTTGCTTTAACAATGACGTCACAAGTATGCTGACCAAAACAGTCACGTGATATATTTTTGAATTTTATCATTTTTTTGTTTATAATTAATTAAAAAAAAATATTTCAAGTTTTTTGCATTAAAAATCCAATATAATTAATAATAAAGTTTTAAAATACATAAAAAAAATCAATACTTTTTTTTTTTCAAATACTCAATTGGCAATTAAATTTCAATAATATTGTTTATTCATTGTCCAGTAACAATTATGACCAAAAATGTAACATGTTTTAGAAACATTAATTTTAAGCACATTATTATTGTTAAGATTAACTTGTCACCTTTTATTTTCTTTTAACCTATATTTATTACATCACCATAAATTACATCGGTACTTAATATTTTTTTTATTATTATCATTATAATTTTTATTATTTTTCTTGACTTTAACAAGGTCTTGTGAGTTTAAACCTCTTAAAAATTTATCTTTTATTAGACTATTTTACAAAAAAAAATCTAACTTTAACCGTTTTGATCTCTTATTCACAATTCTTATAGTCGATGGAAGAATTATGTTTCAATACATTGAATAAAATCTCAGAAGTACTAGGAAATCAGAGAACACACCCTTTCTTACATCACCCACGCGCCCTATGGCGTTGTTTGATGCTAATTAGGTCTGCTACAAGTTGCTAATGAATTACTTTGTGAAACTTACATCGTCTGATTGTATTTCTCAACATAAATAAGAGCTTTATATGCTATTGGCATAAGTGTACGATTTATTTGTATTAAGTTATTTTTTATATTAAAATTAAGTTACTTACATGAAGTCAAATAAAAACGACTGCTTCGAGATTATTTTTTCCAGTTACATGTTACTTACATTTTATTGGCTGGTATTGCATACTATTATTCAAATTCCATCTTGATACAACATTGCTCTACCCTTAGCATTTATACTTGCGAAAGTTACGATATATGTTGTAGGTGTTAATGGTATATGCAACAGAATAAAATAAATACAGAGACATGAGTACTTCATATCAACAAAACTCTCAGTAAGTTGTGGGTGTCACACGCCTTATGAACAACAAATAAATACTCTTATTCATACCGTGGGTAGAACATATAAAATAAAAGCGGCAATATACTATTGATGGAGATGTTAACTAGTATATAAAGTATCGTAGATTGTACATGTACATATAATAATAAAATGTAATCAAACTATGATAACTAAATCTGTGTACTCTATACTACTAAATTTACGTTGAGAATGAATATGCTTTTGTGTGAAAACGTGAACGTTGGGTCGAATTAATTTAATATGAAATTGTAATCTTTCCTTATATCTCCGCCTTTGACAGTTAACACTACGTCACTGACGAGAATCCGACTAACAAGTAAGAGTAGATAGCAATTGAATGGCGAGAAACGTCTTGATATGAGATTTAGAACGTCATGCTATGTACTGAGGCCAAATCAGGAATTTGTTCCTCTTGATAAATAAAAATATTTTATTTTTAACAACTGCTATATTTTTTAACAGAATTTATTAACAAAAAAAATATTATAGCATTTAAATTCTAGTTGAAAACTGAATAGTAAAATAGTAAATATAATAATGGGGTAAGAAAAATACGTTTAAGACACATTTAATACTCATTTATGATAAAGCTTTTGAAAATTGACAGCACATCAACATAAAACTCATTGATAACGCATCAACATTTAAAAAAAAGATAATTATAGAAAAGGTACAAACGTAGAAAGTCTGTGTATAAAAGCTTTAAATCCTGAATTTATCTAAGTGGGCGCACAAAAGCGCAATACTTCGTTACATTCGTGTTGCTATCTGCCTTTCCTTATGTTTAGTTCGTAGTTGGTTTAAATTGGGACCGGTTATCGTTACTTGCTTGTTTTAAAAGCAATTACCCAACCGCAGCCATGTTAAAGAGGTTAACACGATTCTTATATGGGTGGGATAAAAATGTTACAGCGGCTTTTATAGTAAAATTATATTGTTTACACCAAGAGGCGTGTTAATAGCTATCTGTTGTGTTCATCGTCTTATTCCGTAATAAGACATGACCCTAGTTGGCAGGTTTAAATGAATATTGCTAAGAATTTTTAAATCATTAATGTCTAGGCTGTACTATAAATTGAATTTTTTATCGGGTTCATGAAACCGTTTAAATATTTTCAGTTTTATGTAGTTAAAATATTTAATGTTAGAAAATTTTGAAGGTTCAATTGTTTGCATCGTAGCAATGGAATTCAAACTATCTTTATGACCTATTTGAAAATAGCTTGTAATTTCTTTCAGTATTTATAAGTTACCAAAAAATTCATAAATTCTCTCAGTGTTAATTACTCGGCAGCTGTAACTTGCTCAATGTGATAGATTTATATTTTCATAATTTCTGTTTTTATCGCCCTCAACTGATGCGATAACTGGAAATCGTATGTACTGATTCCGTAAATGTGATTGCTCACATAAATTTATATTCGGCGAACTCAATTGGACCGAAAATCAATATTCATTGCATCGTTTAATACTACCGCTGTGATACCGCTTCTACTGATTTATTATCCTTTGTGGGGTATATTTGGTGGAAATTAAATAAGACTCAATTAACTACCTTACTTTAATTACCGAGAAAATAAAATTATATACATGTACATGGGTTATTATCTTATTATATCGGTCCTCATGTAACAATGAAATGTGCTATAAAAGGAAAGGATCAAGTACTACTGATTAATATTATAAGGACTCCGTGAATTATTAACTTGAGAAGATATTTCTTTATTTCTCAAGAGAATAAAGTTTCGCAGATATTATTCTTTTTTAGGTTACAACACAATGGTAACACTTTTCTGTTTTAAGTAAAGAAAATAATAAAAAATAGTTATATGCATCAAATAAACTGAAACGAAGTAAAATGTGGTTCATTTAAATTAGTCTTTACAAGCTCTTCGACGCTTTAAATGACACCTACATTTCTCTACACCAAAGTCTGTTAGGAAGCAACCATTGGCTTGGAATGCAGCTCTTTGAGCTGTCAAGATACTGAGTAGTTACTTTTTAAATATATTTTAAATATAAACGTAATAATATTCATAATGCACACGTAAATCAATCTACTAATACCCATATTTTTAAATCCTTATTCAGAATTGTATAATGTGATGTTTTTTGTATACATAGTACCTACTTTTATTTTAATTATATCTAGATGTATGTACGTCTCTATGAAAGTATATTTTGTAATATTTATGTACATATGCTGAGCCGTGTGGAATTTACTGATAATGTTTGGTAGAAGCCAAAAAAAACAGTAATAGTGTTAACACAGTTACCTTAAAATTTATGGAAAATATATGTACATAGCAGTATAATCACATTGTATAAAATATTTATTCCCTTGTCAACGGTCTCACAAGACTCATGTGTACAAAGAACGCCATGAGTATTTCCAAGTCCTCTTGTAAACAATCATACTCTTACAGGACTAGGAAACAATTCAGGATGTACTTTTATGTTGTTCACCATTCTGCAATGCTGAGATTATAAAAGGATAAAATAATCAATTGAAATAAAAAAAGCAATTGTAATAATTAATTGAAATTGATAACATAAGATAAAAAACCAATAAACATTTCTTTATTTGTTTATATAATTATATGACACACACACACCCATACAAACAAACACACACACGTATGTCATATTACTCAGATGTAATACAATCATGACCTATTTTTATAAAATTTTACCTTACTCACCCCCAAACTCCACGTTGTTAAAAAATGTGGATTCACAAGCAAACCCGGCGAAAAAACTAGATAAAACACAATTATGTTATAATTGTAATATTGTTATTTTGTTTCAGTTGTCTAAGTCCACGATCAGCATACTTTTATGAGTTTCCACCGAGTGGTAAGTGTTTTTTATTCTATAATTAATAAATTATAGATGAATGCATCTTTAAGTTTAAATATTATAAGAAACAATTCATAAATTTTATATTTAAATTCAAATTCCAATATAAGTGAATAGCCTATTAAAATGAAGTCGTTTTAACAGCCCGAAACTAAATGTCAAAAAGTTTTCACTGCTATCATAATTTACGTTTAGATAACTGTCTGGGTACTGCTAAGAAGAAGGTTACGACATTTTCGAGATTGCTTCGCGGCTTGAAGTCACATAGAAAAGAGAAACACGGCTCCTGTTCGCCGAAACATTCCCACAGTCCACGACAAGGGTTGCCTCCTCAGAGGGTAATTAAAAAATATTGTTCCTATAACAGTTCCGCTATTTGTTTTGTTTTCTTCGGACAAAATCTTACAATAACTTCAATGATCATAACATTATGCAAATTGTGTTAAAATACAAGTAAGTAAAATGTTACTTGTATCATTGTTTTGTGATTTGATTTATTTATATTATAAGATAGCTGCAGACACTAAGACGTCTAACGAGAAATACATGTGTAAATATTCTGAAACGTATTTGTAAGTTTTACGTTCCGAAAAATAAAATTTTGAATAATTTTCAAGGTCTTATCGGATCGAACTTTAAATCAGGTAAAATGTGTACGAAATATAATTAAGAGTGACATAGAAAAGCACCTAACTAAGCATGGTCCACGTGTGAATTAGCATGAGGTCTTAGACCAAGGATCCAGAGACGGGTCCTCAAGCGTGTGCTAATTAAATTTAGTTGTGTGTGCTCCTATATAGTTGAAATATTATAGTTTCTTCTTTTGAATAATGGTGAAGTGGTTGTTATTATATGTAGGTACAAACAGTAATATAAGATTTATTAACTTGTTATTAAGTTTGTTACATTAAGTTAGCTTTTCTGTCAACCATGACTAAGAGTCAATAAACAGTGTTAATATTTTAATTGACCTATCTCTGTCAAGTAACTATTTTTCACACGACTTGATTTTGATAAATTATTTTGTACATACTGTACATTTATAATTACTGGTGTGTACTGTAATTTAAGAACTGAAACAACTTAACTAACAAGATTTCAGATGGGATCGGAACAAGAGACATCCTAACATAGCAGTGTGAAACCAAATCTTAGCTAAAGTATGTCTGCCTTCCTTTTTTTTTCATACATTCCTTTTCTGCCTCCATCCGCCATTATGTCGATCCGGCGCGACGCCGGTCCGTCTTTGACATGCACTCGCAGCAATTAGTATGACGCGCCGTGCATTTGTATGAATGCTACCATGACCAGTTTTTTTAGGGAACATGTTCTCTAACTACGCTGCTCCATTCATAGCTAACGCTGTACTGCTTAGTGTATGCGAGGCTTAGTTTGTTTGGCATAACATAGATTTATTCAGGCGTAAGATAATTATATATGGTTTACATAAAACATTTAAGGATTTTTAAATATTTTTAGTAGAGTTTAATATCATAAATTCTCACATAAACTTCAATTACTAAAACTTTTTTTGTAAACAATGAATTAAAAATGAACTATTCAGCGACTTAAAAATATCTCATGGCATTATGGTTGATGTCTGCCCTACCTGGTTACAAATAATTAACTATTACATTAAAAGCAATTTTATGAACTTGCCTTGAATACGCAACTCATCCTTACCGAATTAAGAGCTACATTTTTCCACGTCCACGTATATTTATTAATCTCTAGACGTTAGGGTACGTCACCGTACGCCGTTGAGAAATGACGGCTGCCAAAGTTAAGTCGGTTGAGCCAAGACGGCGCCTGAATTATGGGCGTTTGTTGAGAGAAGGGATGAAGGCCATTAGGGCGCAAGTATAATCCTTATCGGGCAAGTTGCACTTAGGATTAGCCCTGTCAGAAGTTGCTTTTTTCGAGTTCGAGGGGCTTTGTCCAGCTGTGATTAGAGGATTAGACTAATACTTTATAGCTATCTGGTAGAATTTTCTCTGAGCTTACAAGGATGCGTCTAATGATATATGTTATGTCATTTCCTATAGTGTGAGAAAGAAAAGATAAAACATTAGTCTTTTTTGATTAATATTAAAACTAACTAAAATATAACGACTTAGAACTAGCTGCGTATTGAACAATATTTCAATTGAAATTCTATGTTCATCTTTATTCTATGCTATTATTTTGCTCTATAATTCTACTATTACAGTAATATGACTTTATACATACTTGATATAAGTAATAAAACTTTGTTTTGCCACAATGTTGCGGCTTTCACAAATAGTCTATGCATTGCAAATACTCAACGGCTATCTTTCATAATGTGCTTTAGAAAGACTAACTACCTACATCTCAGAGGTTAATGATAAGCACCGAGTTTATTTTTTTATACTTTCATAAAAATTGTGAACTCTAAATAGCTGTTCCAAATTTAATCGAAGTTAATCTTTTCAAAATACAATAGAAAAATTCGACAAAGGATATCTGGACAAAGTAAAGCCTTTTAAAGTTGCGAACCTACAAAAGTTGTAACACAGAACGAATTTATCACGTTCACTGTGGTAATATTTTCAAAGCCATGCTTCTGACAAAGATTATTTTCTTTGTACATAGAGTTACTTTAGATTTTATTCAGGTTTCTTACAATTCATATTGTTCATCGAATATTTGCAATAATGCTGTTTAATTACTTTCTATCTTAGTAAAATATTTAAAACATTGAAAATTTCAAACTTATAAACACGTATAAATAATTTTTGTTTTTTTTGTTTATTGAAATATAAGGAGGAATAAAAATACCTGCAACTTCATTAATCATTCGCACTTAACATAAGCGCAAAAGGATATCTGCATCACAATGAGGTTTTATAGGCGCGAATCAATTAATCATAGGCAGTACAAAGCATACCCATTAACTTCGTACTTGATAAGGGAATAATGTGAATCGACGACAATGGACATTTCTAACGCCAAAACCCGTATACTGGACAGTTTAAATTTATACTCCTAACAATTTCATAATCTTAACCCTTTTTTGCTAATATTATTCGAACCATTAATATGATATCATAATTTCGAGATTTCTATTCAAACTATATTGAACTAGAGGAAGCTTTTCCTCTCAAGTCTGATATAGAATACTTTAATTGCTATAATATCATTTACCTCTTTACAGAATACAGTTCAATTAAATTATCATCTTTATTTTATTTTATTTTACTTCATATAAAAATAATTGTAAACATAAAATTGTGGTGAATTACTATATAAGTTAATTACATAAAAAAACATTTAAAAGTTTCTGTTAGCCCATGATTAGCGAAAAAGTTCCGTGGAAAAGTTAACTCAGCTAACTATATTTGCGAATAACCTTAGAAGAAAAAATGTCTAGCTGCTTTTGATAAATGACCTGCTTCAATATAATGTTGAATAATTTAGTAAGTACCTTTATATTAGGATAAGAGCCACCAGTGAATTTTATAAATTGTAGATCCATAATTTTGCTATAAAGTCTTAGTGTAGTTACAATGGGGTATTTAATAGTATAGAGAAGTATACGACTCGGTTAGTATTAATGTGTGGTTTTATAATAGGATGAGCGATATTATAGGGATTAAAGGATTTCTTCGGGTTTTCCCGTGGGGATTTAAGGTTGTAATATGTAAACTTTCCTCAGGTTGATACACCGGACAGCGTGCTTCAAAGTGGCTTGGGCTTAGGCCCTGGCCCTGATACAGCTTTGAGGTCTATGGTAGATCCAAGAGACTATGACCGCCTCCGCTTCTTTCAAATGAGTGCCGCCCAACCAAACACCTTCGAAGAAACGATACATAGGGTGAGCTGGCAATTTCCTGCTGGTCGTATTTAAGAGACTCTATTTTGGTATTTAAATGAAGAGTTTTGATTACCACATACTAGGACATATCGGTAGGCCTGTTGTTATAAGAGGTACAACTAGCACGAGAAAATAATTAAAGTTCAAGTGGTGTTAATATAAATTTACTAACAATTATCTTAAAAACAAATTCAAGGGTCTCTTAAATCGTCATCGCAGGAAAATTTTCTGTTATGCTCTGGACGGCAAAGCGGATAAATTGTTGAATTTTATATATTTTTTATTACAAAGGAAAATATACTAGAAATTAAACTATTGCTTTGTTTTTGAAATGTAAGTTTCAACATTTCTTTCGCGTTTTTATGTTGCCAACAGCGGTATAACAGAATTCAAAATTCAAAATTATTCATTGCATACCTTGTTTTGGTTTACATTTGGTATGGTCAAAGAGCAGGAGGTGGATCTTTCATAACTGAATAAATAATTTAGTTATTATAAAATGGATTAAAAATGTAAATTATTTTATCACAGCACGTATCATGGCACTGTATTGAATTTTAATGCACGAAACTGCACGATTTTCAGACGCATGTCGGCATGATCTTTTTTTGTGATATTTCCCCTATTTTTGTTTTTGTTGTAGCTAATTTTTTAAATGTATTCTAATATTTTTGCATTTTGTTTTGTAAATTTCAGCTTTTTTCGTTTTTATTCTGTTTTTGTTTTTTTTTCTTTATTGCGTTTATTCACAATTGCACCTTAATTTTTACTAAATGTAACCATAATTATGTGACTAAAAGTAGAGTTAAATTTTATATTTTTGTCATTATACTTACTAACAAAACGATTGTGCATCCTATCGTTATAATATTCAACCTTCAAAAACACAAAGGCATTGATTAATAGGTTTATGTTTGTTGCAGTTAAAAGTTCAGGAAGCAATGAAGAAAAAAGATAAATTGGCGAGAGAACAAGAAGAGGTAAATCCTTATTATTTGTTTCGCCAACTTTGTTAAACTTTAAGATTTATTGTTGTTTTCAATAAAAATATAGGAAAAGTATATGTAAATTTATATACTACATTATAGTAAAGAAAAAGCGCTACTTCCATTTTTTGTTATAAATATGTTTGTCTGTTAAAAAATTGTTTTAACAATTAACAAATATTATATTTATCAGTTAAATAATTTAGAATCTGAATGCCTGATAAAATTGCTCAAACAATAATTGTAAATGAACCTTTAATCTTAGTCGGGCGTACGATCTGAGCTTTGGCTAATCATGTCCTAATCTCCAGCTAAGCCTATTAAAGGCGGTTGTATTGCTTCTCTACGAAACTTTGGAAGCCCTTCACCAAGTATTACATTCGCCCGTAAATCTACAGGATATGAATACCAAATAGACCTAAAACTGAATATATATTCTTGTGAAAATAAACTTTATCTCAAAGCATTTGTGCCGATAATCAAGTGAACGGTTCTGGAATAAGAATGTTACATCTTTCGAATCGATCATTGAAATTTTACGGCAGCAATAAACAATTTTCCAAAGTTACTGTGACCCCAATAATGAGAAAGTTTAACCCTAAATTAATATCGGTTTCAGAAGCATTTACATTTTCCGCATTCGAGTAACTGATTTTATTGAAACAAAAATTCAAAAGTTTTATAAAAGGGAAACATAAAAAGTATTTTGCAAAAATATTTAACTATATTATTATTTATATGCCTTTTTAATAATTAAAAGTTAACCATGGTGCATAATTATGGCAAAACTAAATAAATTTCACGGTTTATGCTTGATAATTAGTGGAATCCTATTCTGCGCCACGACACGAAATCTCATTTGCTCGCAGACTCCCAAATCCCAGCCATTTACTTCTCGTGTCGCCTCAGTAACAAAACGAGCATAAATTAACTTAACGTTCAATACTTTCTTGCTTACAGAAAACGTTCTTTTATAACCTAAGTTAAATGGTTTTTATCAATAGCCTATAGAAAATACATATATCCTAAAATACATATGTTTATATTTAGTTTAAGTAATGAAATAATCTAGTAGTACTAAATATAATATACAAGTATAAATATATGTCTGTATTACGTTCCTTAATTAATATATAATCTTACGGCGATAAGTAAAAATAATTTATAAACCGGTAAAGGTACTGCAATTTTTATTTTTATTTTCCTCGATAAAACCAGTGTTTTTTGAGCTTTCGACTTCCAATGGTTATGCAAATTAGATACCTTTCGTTGGCCCTAAATTATAAGATCATTACCAAAGAATTTTATTGACGTTAGCACCGAAAAGTATAAATGGAACATTCATTTTTAAGTCCCGCTTTAATGGAGCTTAAAATTCGAGATTAAGAAATTATGAGATATTTTATTCTTAATTACTTTTTACTAAACATAACTACAACTCTCAATAGCTTTGGCACTTAACGAATAAAGAAAAATGCACGTAATTTACATTAACGAACTTCGAAGCAAGAAAGGCACAGTTATAGAATGTAATTAATAAACAACATTAAACAAAAATCGATAAAAAACAGAAAAAGGTATCAATGATACACGTTACTGAACCAGTCATGGTCGTAAGACGACGTATATTTTATTTGTATAAGCACTTTTCCAGGGAATGATAATGATGCATTAATTTACAAGTAGCTCTTTAATTTAAAAATATTTTAAATGAAGAAAAAATTCTGCAAAAATAATTAATTTTCAGATTTAACCAATGAATCCGTGTATGTGTTAAATTCAATGGAGAGTTGGCATACCATAGAGGTCCAGTTAATTAGTAACATTTGCTACCAAAGCATATCTTTATAGAAATAACATGAATATTATGTTTTCTGTAGCACACAAATAAGAAAGGAATGTCATATTGTTTTAACTAAGAGTTTTTCTTAATTTAGATTTTAATATACTTTGTTACAGATTTTAAGAGACATAAGACATGGTCTGATGAACATGGGGAGAGATGGTGTCCGCGGGCCATTTGGAGGTATGTTGCCATATGTTAATGTATATGTTACTATACTCATATTAAAAAAGAATATATGTATCTTGTAAAAGAGAATAAAAGTACAAAGTTCTTAAATGACTCTAATGATGAAATATTTCATTTAAAATCAGTTTAAAAGCTATTTATAATAAAATCTGTACTTTCTACGTGAAAAATGTATTATAATGGAAAGGGAATCCGAACAACAATATAATACATTATAAATTTGATTTTTATTGTTAATGTGATAAGTACTTTATTATAGTATTTAATAACCCTTACCATTGTATTATAAAAAAATATGTAAATATATATTTGTGTTTGGTGGCTTTATGATATTATGACTACTTTATTTTTCTAAAATGAATTTTATTTTCATTTAATTTATTCGTTGCTTTGCTTCGAAAATTTAGTTTTCTTAAGATGATCCAAGAAATTCAAAATATTCAAGCTGCCAATCCTTTTTAAAGAGAAATTATGATTTATTGTGAAGCATGTTGCCTGCACGATGTTGTGACACTTAATTTATTGGTCAATGTTGCGGAATGCTTATTCTTCAGGATGTTTATTGATTTATCGTCCGGTATCACATGTCATACGATATGCTTTCGATGTGCATTTTTCATCAATTATGTTCCTTTTTATTTTAACAAAGAAAACAAAAGAATTATTACAGATAATTTAAAAATATATTCTTTTGCTGTTAAATCATAACGGAATATATTAGTGATCTCATCTTCATTCAAAAAAGAGTATAATATTATTTGCGGCAAGTGCTGTTTGCATGTTGTTTTTATGAATATTTTGCATCAACCACGCACGGCTTTCCGATGTTCGTAAACAGCTTAATGCAGTGTTGTCAGTGAAAGCGCCACTTGTTGTAGGAGGGACTTTAACGGTAAATTTTTTGCAATTATGTTAGCACGTACCTTTTTATTTGCACTTTTGAAACTTTCGCCATGCAAGCCTAATTGAAGAACCATTTACAGACGACACATACATGTATGACGATGAAGCAAGAGGGCTTTCCGGAAGGGGGCATTGGTACGATGAGCCACCCTATGAAAGCGACCCTGAAGACTTTTTAATGGGTGGTGGCGCTCCTGCAGCTTCATTTCAAAATGGACGAGTTTGTTTTACATTAAATTTACGAAATGAGTCAAGAGGCGAAGGTGTGATTTCCCTACGAACGGCCGGCGATATAAGTTTAGCAAGAACCCCTAGAAGAGGATTAATAATTCCGCAAAGCGGCCCCTACCCAACCACTGTGATACCCTTACGAACAGCGAGAGATAGGGAAAGCGGGGATTATGCGGCATCCGACATCCAATCTATAGGCTCGAGGTTGTCCGGCATATCTCTAGAATCAAGTCGATCCGAACGGGACTGTAGAAGGGGCTATAGGCAAATGTCAGGCTATCGGATAGGAATCGACCCCTTATCGCCAGCGTCCTCGGACTACGAAGATCAAGAAAGCGAAACAGATTCACAGCATATAGCAACTGTACATAAGGTAATTACAAATTTAATACTTTGTAAGCATGCGTCATCGTAAATAAAATAAAATGATTACTAGATTTGTATTTAATTTATATTTCCCAACTATTATTACTTAAATGTTATTCCAGTCAGCCGAAGAATGTGACGGAGTATCAAATCTTGCTGGTAAAGTCAGAGGTCTTAGACAAGATGTTCAAAGAAAAATTTCAAGGTTACGTCAAGAAGGAGGGCCTGTCATCTCTTCCGATAGGCGAACTAGTGGCGATCAAGCATTTCCATGTTCTAATAGTTCTTTTGAAAGTCTTCCCAGCGGCTCAGGCAGTAGTGAGTGGATTTATTAAGTTTTGTCTGTGTTAATATAAAATATTTGTAAATAAGTTTGTCTTTCTTTTCTTTGTACCATAACGCCCATTAGATGACATAAAACCTTGTATATTTTGTTCCTTAATTCTAATTTTATAATTTCTTACTAATAAAATGTGAAATAAAATTGACTTTTGAAAGTGTATGTGTGTGAACAGGTACTTTATCACTTCATCACTTTGGTTAAAAGCATACATACGTATAAACTACTTCGAGCTTTAAGCAGAATTAAATTTATATGCAGGCACCCAGGCATTGGTTCGTGCCGGTAGTAATCATTCGTCTCTCTCGGCAGAAGAAAACATAGAATTAAGTCCAGCTGGGCGGAGTCTACTTGTACCGCAAATGCTGTGCCGCGCTCGAGCACTCGTCGATTATGTCCCCAACATTTATGAAAAGGACGCCTTAAGATATAAGGTACTTCCTTCATTTCCTTTTCTTTTTATTATTAAATTGTATGATAAAGTAGCATTTTATTTTAATTTAAACTACAGAAAGGAGATATCATTGAAGTTATTAACATGAATGCGTCCGGCATTTGGCGAGGTGTTCTAAACAATAAAGTTGGAAACTTTAAGTTTGGAAATGTTGAAGTTCTATCCGAACGGGATACAATGAGGTCAAGAACTTCTAAATGGTGCAAAAGTCGAGAAAGACTTTGGGAGACAAGACCGCGAACAGTTGAAGAATTATTGAGGCGAATAGATTTACCTGAATATATGGTTGCGTTTTCAAGAAATGGTTATGAAGACATAGAACTTTTTAAAGAGATTGAACCTTCCGACTTGGATTATTTAGGAATAATGACCCCTGACCATCGAACACGCATCCTCGCCGCCGTACAACTGCTACACCAGCTAGAAAGTGAGTTGTAATACATTCTACATATTCAATAAAAACTTCAGTTTAATATAATTTAATAAAGTTTATATTCTACGAGTGACTTATTATTAAATAAAGTAGTGTAATTAAATAATAGGTGGCGAAGGTGAAGGTGAGGGTGACGGAGGCGGTTCCAGCTCGGAAGGAGGAGACTCTCCGTTTGGTCGGCGTCAATTTCCAAGAGATTCTGGCTGTTACGAAGCTGGAGTAGGTGTAGGCGGTGTTAGAGTACGCACATCTCCTCTCGTTCATAGAACAGATGAACCATCTCACAGACCTCCTGAACCAGCTCCTCAAGCAAAACGTTCCATTCGTCGTCGACAACCAGATGACGCTGAATGTGACAGAATCGAAAAATACCCCGGCACTATTGGAGAAAAAACTAACGTACGTACTGGGGGATTACCGGGAGGTGCTAGAGATGGCACATGTGAGTCCGATCATAAATTGAATGTTGTCAAGTTTGTAGCCGGAGGAGAGCCTTGTGCTTCGGAAAAGAGTAGCGACTCGGGTGTGAGCAGCTCTTCTTTGAGCTCGGCGCATCCACATCGTCCCTGAGCTAGGCCTACCGCGCCCGCGCTGGCTTAAACGTTGGCGCGGACGCGAGCGCACGGCGCATTGTTGCTCGCATCACCCCCTGACTTGGAACCGGTTCTACAACAAGACTAAAAAATATTTTACAGTCTCTCACCCTTTACCATTTTTATTTCGTTCAAATTATTTGCCGTTGTAGCTAAAACGTTTATATGACATTCTTATCAAATTACACACAACGTATTTTTAACTGTAATAGAATTTTTACAACAGGACTGCCAATTATATTCTCAGATTATAATTAGTAATCAAAAATATTATACCTATATTTGAATTTAGATTTAAGACAATACATACACATTATTTGTTAGTATAAATATATAAAAAATCAAATAAATATTTAAATTTCTAAGAATTCTTACTTTTAAACATTTTAAGACTGATATAGACGTCTCATTCAGCTTTATATTTATTTACAAATATTTAATTGATTCTTAATCATTTTGGGTGGTGATGATAAAAAGGATAATACAAATTTAAAGCACCTTTATATGTATAACTGACAAGAGAATTCTTTCTCACTGGATTATTTTACAATTATTAACTTGTAAAATATTATACTCTTAATGCATTTAAACATTCATGGTAGCGTTTTTGCTAAATAGAAGATGTCCTATGTTTGTTTAAGGATAGATAATTAAGTCTTAATAGTTTAAATGTTTCCGAACGACTGCCAGCGATAGTATACTAAAAGTATCAAAGCTTGTTAAATCATGTCGGTTCCCTTTTGGTAAATTTTATTTATATATATTGAGGCCTAAATTTTTGTTAATATGCAAAAGTATCGGTCTAAATAAATATAGTATATCTACTTTGATTTGTTGAAATTGGCGATGCTTTATAAATCCATTCCCTCAATTTAAAAAGCATATCATGATACAAGCCTATTTTTGTAGTTTTAGTTGCTATTTTAAGCGATTTATACTTTGTTCTACAGTTCGCAGTTCTATTGAGTTCCGCTGTATGCTGGTTTTTAATGTTTTTGTACAATATTATTTTTAAACTAATTTAAAAAGAAACAGAGTATAAATCGTCAGGTTGCATTTAATTTATATTAAGTAATTGACGGCAATAAGTCAGTTTATGATGAAATTTGAAGCGTTTTAAGCGCATTTTTCATAGCAATATTTGTATATAAATTAGATAGGTTAATTATTATTATACGTTGAAATTTTTGTATCTTTTTAAGAGAGCTTTATGCGGTGTGACGCATGTACATAAATGTTAGAGAGTAGATGACAATTATTACTTCGTGAAATTTAAAATTTCACCTATCTTGCAATTTATTGGATATAAAAGTGAACCCCTCATATTCGCGATCCAATTATTAAAATTTATCATTATTATGAAATCCAACAATTATTTTCTTTATTGAAACAACATATAAAATATATTATTTATTAATATAAAATAAACGATTTATTAATTTGTTCTTCATTTCTTTTCTATTACCTTCTACACCCTATATTTACTAATTTATTTTACTACTTTATGTTTTAATGTGTGTTTGTTAAACTGATTTGATGCTGAATAATACTTGACAACCGCCAAATTAGTACGGCCATAGATTTCTAAATTTACATTACATTGCCATTAGTGTTGCTGATTGTACTTTTAAATGTTTTAATTCTAATATTTAATATTGTATGCGATGATCGGTGTTCACTTTTTAAGATTTGTATATGAAATTTTTCGATTACGACCGTGAGCTAGTCCGAAATATAAAATGTACATAGATAGATGTTTGTTACCTGTATATTGTAGATAGAATATTATTCTTTTGACAATTATTGTATATTAGTATTTCATTCATTCTAAAATAATGTTAATGCTATAATTTATAGTGAAATTATGTTAAAAACGCTCAGTAGAATAAAAAAATAAATATCAGACGGATTTGTAAGTTTTTTGAATGTGATTGCGATACTTAATTTTTATTATATGATCTGTTTTGTTTTTCTTAGCAGTACATTGCAGAACAGTACTTTTTGTAGCCATATTTATATTTTTTTAAAACGGACATTATGTGTAAGTTCCCAATTCTTCAGACATGGGTTCTAAATAAATAAATCCGACATTAATGTGAAATACTTGTTTTATTTCCTGGAAATTATCTTCGCCAACCCAATACTAACTGGTTTAAAAAAAATATGCGCTTTACTCTTAAGTTGTAAAGTATATGCGAAGGTTTAATTTATTTTTATCTCAAATAACATAATAACATTCATGTTTTTAACGATACATTCTGCACTACACTTTTAAATGTGTCATTTATAAATAGTTTTTAATTTTACAAAATAGAGCTTAAAATATGTAGTCTTACAAAAATAACTCGTCTCAAAACTGTTATTAAGTCTGTCAAGTAAACATTTAAAAGGCATAAAATAAAAGGCATGAAATATATTTTATTAAATTTGTGTAGACCAGATTTAAAGAGTAGGTAGTCTGTGGGAAACACAAGCTTGAAATAATATTTGATATAATTTAACAAATATAAATAAGTGAAATGAATATTCTAATAAATATATATATTTAATTCCTCATAAAGTCCGCATTTCATTATCATTGAAATAAAATATATTTTATATATGTAGTAAATTTATTATGATTAACGAAAATAAAAAAATTTGCATTTTACATTCGGATTTTTCCTGACAAATTTTATAACTACTATTTGAGATTCACATTAAAAAGAAGAGAGAGAAATACTACGTTTGTGTTCAAAACAAAGTTTATTTGTAACCTGTTTTTATGTTCGTTATTAATTGGCTGATGGAAAACTTGTTGTTGAGTTCATAATTGACGAAAAGTGAATATAGTTATTTGCAGTAATTAATTGTTTTATTGGACATTTTTTTACACTACAACTACGTAATAAATTTATTCAATTTATCAATATTTTTATTATTAAGTATTTAGTTTGGACGCTTTATAATCACAATTTTTACTTTACTTCACATTGATTAATTAGGTACTGAATGGTTGATATAAAAGATAATGAGTTCCAGTTGGGCAATGACGGCCGAGTTCAGTTACGAAATAGGTTATGGTAAGCAGATGTTAAATGAACCTTTATATAGAGCAGATATGATTTATTGAGATAATGTTACATTATTTATTCTATTACATACTATCACTTTCTAAATTTTGTGAATATTAAAAAAATATTCTATAGAATTATTGAACTAATTCTTTAGACTACTTATCAATATTCTTTATTAGGAAAATTAAAACTTCTTTGATGACATCTTTGTTAGTTGTACAGCATTATTAACAAAATCTGCTTGTACAAAAACAGTACAGTTTACCAAATTAACACTAAACACAAAATACAATAACAGAAATTCCCAAAAATTTCTTTTCGATTATGATTTTCTCTGCCATTTACATACCGAATACGTCAAATTAGTAATGGATGTCTCTTATAGCCAAATATCAGATTGTAAAAGATATATAATCATACTAATATTACTATTACTATATATAATAAGTCTCATAATACTTTAATATTTCTAACAATGCTAACAATAAATATCTATTTTCAATATCTCTTAACAAATATACGGAAACACTAAGAAATCAGAAGTAAATAAAGTAGAAACAGCCTCTGCAGCACACTTGTTTACTGCGGTGTAATTAACTTTTTATTTTCATACGACTCGGCCGTCGGCATTTTCCCACAGATTTGATGTTTTAGTTTGTGTAAATAAATTCGTTATTTATAAAGGCATCGTCAACGGAGTCGTGGCTTCATTTTATCAACAAAATATATTAAAGTAAACATAATTTACTTGGAATAAAATATTTTAAAGATGATGAAGTTATTAGATAAATAAAACCATGTACATATTAACTACATAAATAAATATTGAACCGTAGCAAATTTTTCGAACACTATAAAAGAAAAGTAACTTTAAATATAACATGCACTAAAAATAAGCGATCTTAAAAAGAATATCCGCAAGCATATCCTTATGGATAAATACAAATTTATCAAGGTTAACGAGTATCGTTTATGTAATTATATTATTTATTATTTTCGTAAGTGAGCCACATACTTTCTCTAACAGATATTTTACTTTACTTCAGTTTAATGTGCCATTGAACTAAACTTTAATGCAAATTGTTTTCTGTAAAGTCGTTCAAATTACGACGTACTTTTCTCTATATTGTTTTGAGACAAAGGAATAGAATATTTTGTAGCCACTTCCTTTATGTAAACAGCAATAGTCTTTAACGGTAGACGTAGTTAAGACGATATTATCGTTTACTAGGTATTTTGTTCTGAAACGGTGAAAGGCGTTAAATTTAAGATAACAGTCTTCGAGATTTACGGTTCGAAGAATCTTATAAACTTTAACGGGGTAAATTTATTAATTGTCAAGTTTGTAATTCATAAAAGGGTCAATAATTGACAAAAAATGTAAAGTTCAATCGACCTTCAACTTGCTTTTATATTCACCGTAAAAAATTAAAGAGGTTTTTTTTTGCATTTCCATAAATAATCCTTTCCCTAGTCACATATTAAGCTTAGAAAGTAAAGAATATATTTAAAATAATCTTTCTTAAGGTTTCAAATCTATGTATTACTTCTCATAAGACAATAAGTAAATTAAAAATGTTAACAGTCGCAAATACAGAGACGAATGCGAGAAAAAACGCATATACATACAGAAACAAATGGACACTCATTTTATGGATAATTTTTATTATAAAATGTCACATTTTTGTGAGAGATATCGAAATGTGAAATAAGGTTTGGGAGGGAACGCCTGGGTATTATTTATAATTGTATTGAATAAAATCCTTGATACCACATACGTGGACAAACTTTTATAGTTAATGATAAAATCCATAGCGAATACACTAAGGAACAAATACAAACCGTATTTTTGTATCAGACACCAACAAACTTTTGCGACCTGCAGTTTATTACAAATTATATCAGTTGGGATATTTTCTTTGCTTTTTTATATCATTTGTTATAAATGACAAAATGAAATTTAGTTTTTGGTTTAAAGAGTATAATTAAATATTGGTTTCTATATACACGCGAGGGAGCGTACAAGTTTGTTCTTATTGCTAAATGCTCAATCACTCATTCTGAACAAAAATTTAATTAGTTCCCTTGCACTTTTATAAAACAGAGTCTAGTTTTTGTTTCATAACTTTTTAACTTAGAGAAACTATATTATAGATATAAAAGAAATGAGCCAAAAAAAGTTAATGTTAATAGAATACAAGAATTGAATGAAATTTATATATGTCAAGTTGAAATTGACGCGTTTTTTAATATGCTTTCGTTCTTTATCTTACCTTTGTTGTTAATGAAATACCTTTCTCGATAACATTTCTTTGAATTACTTTTATTGTTAAAATTACAAACAAACCTTATTGTGAGATATAGACTGGAGTAATAATATTGTTTATTTGTTAGTTATTAGTGAAATAGAAGAAAACAATTAAGCTACAATTAAATTATTTGAAATCGCGCAGGTGGGTTTAATGTTAGGACAGTGAGTCACAAATTAAAGTCCTCGCTGGGAAGGTAATTGCGTATTCCCGGCCGCGTTTCTCGCAGGCGGTCTAAAGGAATTTTACTCTAGCGAGTGCCATAATTTTAGTTCAAGATCTTAATAACCAATGTTTTAGAGAGCTGAAATTGTTTGCAGATACAACAGAGCGACAAAATGTTCCATTTAAACAATGGGTACTTCAACGATATTTTCTGTTCTTATTTTGAAAGTTTTTAATTATCTACAATTATTATCGCATTATTATTTGAATTATAATGTTATGAAAAATATATTTTAATTTATATTAAAAACTTATTAACATTTTTTAAACGAAACAAGTAAGCAAACTCGTAATTCCGTTAACAAAGAATAGTATTAGATCCTGCATCGGATAAAATCTAAAACGCTGTGAACATCTGCGCCCGGGAAACTAAAGGATTACGAGACTTCACGTACGAGACGATAACAATGGTGCTCCTCTTTTTATCCTGAATACTGAGAAGTTGTGAAAAAATACAAACAATAAAAGACCGGCGAAAGATAGGGAGACGGACGTTTCGCGCCGCCCTGGTCATAAAATTAAATGAAAAAGGCCTCCCAAAGAGAGCCGCGAGGGTCACGTTGATCTATCGATATGAAAAATCGCGTAAACGTCTGTTCAGGTTTACATTTGGGTTTTGGGTTCAATAACTTTGAATAGGATATGTAAAATTATTTTATTATATAAATCAAGAGATACTATAAGGATGGAATTAAAGAAAACGAAATAGAAGCATTTAATGAGGTTTGAAACAGAAAGTACCTATACGTAAATGTATATATACGTATTTGTACATTTGAACAATATGTGAAAGTAAATGATTTGTTTTGGCATATTTAATTTGGAGCAACATGTATATCTTTTATCTCAAGAGAATCGATTTTCACTCAACATCGAGTGCCCGGAAACCTATCGAATAGTGACAGTGCCACGGATATTAACCACTCGATGGCTAATTGTTCCCAGTTCAATTATCGAACAACTGTCAACGGGGCATTGAAGAGTTGACGCCTGAATCGGGTCTAGCCGACGTTCAATTAACAATTTAATTTGATGATTGTAGCACTGGACCCCAGTGAGTATTTCACGACCGAACGGAATCAATCACAGTTTTAGTGCACATGAAAACAATTATTTAAACTATCCAGTATATATTACCCAAAAAATACACTAGAGAGTCAAATTAAGGTTAACATAGTATATTTTTAGAGCTGTGCTGGGTGTTTGTTATAATTTTATGTAGAAATACAAAATGTGGCAACATTTAGTTGCCAAATGGAAAAGTTGCCAAACCAGTGTAAAAACAGCTTGATTACTAAATACTTATCCATAGTGTCATAATAAGTTTGCAGGATAATCATAATATGTACACTATGAATCCCTACTAATATTATAAATGCGAAAGTAACTCTGTCTGTCTGTCTGTCTGCTACGCTTTCACGCCTAAACCACTGAACTGATTTTAATGAAATTCGGTACAGAGATAGAGTTGACCTTGAGAAAGAACATAGGATAGTTTTTATCCCAGACTTTTGAAAGGTTCTCTTGGAAACGCGATATAACCGAACTCCACGCGGCGAAGCTGCGGGCGGAAAGCTAGTCTTCTATATATATAAAAATGGATTGCTGTTCCTTAGTCTCGCTAAAACTCGAGAACAGCTGAACGGATTTGCCTTATCTTAGTCTTGAAATGTTCGTGGAGGTTCAGGGAAGGTATAAAAGGTGAGAAAAATTGGAATAATTGCCGGGAAAACCCTAAAAACAGCCCTTTTCTATTTCCCATACAAACGCTTTTTTTGACATTAGATTTGACAACTAACTAATATGTCAATCATTCTGTTTGATTGAAACAGGAAAAACCTGATTATTTATGGCCTCTAAGACGGAATAGAGTTCGCCTGGTCAGCTATACATATATTACTAATGACGAAACTAACGCGGACGAAGTCGCGGGCAAAAACTAGTATACTTATAAAATCACAAATATAGGTGTTCTTTGTTGCAGTTCGTAGTTCTACATAAATATACAAATGAATCCTTCATTATTGTGGTAGTAAAATATTGTGTTATAGGAGTCAATGCAGAAGCGTTTCTGTCTACAACACCTCATGTAAATATACAATACCCAATCAAATATTGACACAGTCTCCTGAATGTATGAATATATGCATATTCACGCTTCAACTTTTCTTTTGATACTTCTAAGTAACTAATATATTAATCTTTTGTATCTTAATTTTTACTGATTTCCAACATTGATTGTGTAAAGAGTGGGCAATATGAATTTTTATGTGAAGATTGGATTTTGTTATTTAGTCCTGTTGGTGTTTTGAAAGCGCAGGTTTTATTCTAACATATTATATAGTTAAGACCAATTGGAAAACGAAAGTTTTGTTTCTAATCTAGAAATGGTCAACAATCATAACTTGACCCTTTTTGACCTCAAAATCCTGATGATAATATTTTTATTTAAAGTCACTGATATGTATAAGACATAACGTCTACACAACTATCCATCTAAGAACTTACTTAAGTCAGGAAGTTTACATGTTATAATTTAATAATATTTGAAATGAAGGTCCAATTAACAAAACGGCAATATTTTTAAAGCAATAAATCATTGGTAATAAAATATCACTTAAATTTCATATTTTATAACTCATATTGAGTTTCGGAAACGCATCTTCCATTGAGCTCTGTATATACATATGTATCCTGAATATCATATTGATGTCTTGTTTAATGTACCTAAAATGTATAAGTATATCAAACCAGCCTTTTATACTATATGGTCGCTAGCACCGACTTTTTAATGTGGCATACTATAACTCATATTACATAAGTTAATAATGAGAAATTCTTTCAGGAACACGTGGGTTTTACCCAGGTCGTTGTGAGTATTAGATTCAATAGTAAGCTACCACTCTTATGAATTCTGTACAATGTTCAATTCTTCTACCTTTAAATAAGTTTTTTACTATAGAAACAAATAAAAATTTACTTATTTTGTGATTTGAAGATCGAAACATTAATCTGAAATGGATATTTGGGTTTTACACCCATTTACCTTTAATTACTCTCTTTAAGACATAATCTTTTTTATCCGTCAATTTTAGGTCTCAAAAGTTTTATCACTAGATTTTATTTTATAACAGTTTTATTTAATATAAAACTACATCTATAAACGAAATATTGTAACAAATATAAAAACAAACAAATACTCTTCCACATGTCATTTACATGAAATCATATAAAATATTTCATACTTCAACCTCATTATCATCAAAACTGAATTTAAATTCTAATTATGGTAAATTATAATAAATATATTCACAGCACTTTATTTGCTGATAATACATTTTATTAATGGATCATTTCACTTTGAAAACACTACAGTAACATTTGTAAAAGTGGAATAAAAAGTTTTCCTACTAGACACTTGTATTGATTAACATAAATGCAGAACGCCGATAAAAAGCAATTTATATGCAGCTATCCGCTTTTAGTGCAACAAACGCTATATCTGTAAGTTGTAGCTCAACCTGAAAATTAATTCATATCAAACGCTCGTTGGATCCATGCTAATTTATCACAATTCATTTCAAATTATCGTTAATTTTTAAAGATTTATTGTTGTCATATACACTTGTGTTTGTTGGAAATGGCCTCTTTGTGAGTCGTCTTTGAATTCGCTAATTGGATCAAGACCCCTTGTTTAAGAAAAACCTTCTGTTATCTACAACGTAAACTTTACTTAGCTAAGCTGTAATTTCATTAATTTCATTTGGAGCCCTGTCTGTAGATCACTTTGTTAAATCAAAATCAACTGTTCGAAATGTTATTTCCATTTAAACAGTGGCTTTGTAACTTATTTTAGATTCCAATCGGTAATTAGTGGATGGAACGGAATATTTTGTATTTGCCACTTTGTATTATAATTTGATTGATTTATTATTGAAGATAGTTTTCATCTTATTTTGTAAATAAATTGAACGACTAATTTTACTGTTAATAAAAACACTATATATCATTATCCCTATGTTAGTAATATTCCATTTGTTTTCTAATATACATACATATATACATAGATTGGAAAATTTTACGTAGTCGAAGGCTACCTTTAAATCATTTGTGTTTCCCGTGTAATTCCAGTTTACTATATAATGAATTAAAATGCATGAAATAGAAAACAAATATGTATATACGTGTAATGACATAGTTACTTGTTTTATTATGTTGTAAATTACGGTAATGTATGCATTTCATTTATTAGAATTTCTGTCAGTATGTTGCTTGGTTATTTTACAGGCTATAATTTCGTCAGCGAGTATCGAATGAGTGCCCTTATTAATGTCATCGTCAAGTGAGGGACGATTTATTTCTCTGCAACACGATATTGATTTCTTTATTTTTATACGAATGCGCAACTTTATACTTATTTTTTTGTATTTGTTATTTTAAAAATTACCGATTGTATATGGTAATGAATAATGATATTTATGAGATGTGGTGATGAATTTCAGTTTTATTTTGAAACATTTTGTTTAAAAAATATATTCACCGACGATATTCCGAGACATACAGAAATATTTTTAAGGTTACAAATAACGTTTCTAAGAGCAGTTAGTTATTTGTGTAGGAAATCTTTAATGAAGGCATTTTTATTGACGATATACAAACTTATACAAATATACAAGTTTTTCCGTTAATTCAGCATTTTTTATTTTATCAATTGATTATGTACATAGGGCATAGTACTTTAAATCAAAAGTTGTACCATCGGGACATTTAAAGGGTTTTATCGAAGAGGCACTCAACAAAATGTCTGTCACGCAACGCCACTATTACGTCACAAGCACACACCGTTTAATTTTTTTTATTCTTATAACAACTATTTTACTTCAGGCAAAGAATAAAAGAATGTATATTTTGTACAATTAAAATATTCGTCTACTTACCAAGAAACCGTTGAAATTCACATCATAACTATCTACTATATAAAATATACATGTGTATTAATTACATCATACTATTGAGTCACTTCTCTCTTCTTAATATCCTAACTATTTGCTTTAGCTTGTGTAGGAATACTTTCACTATGAATATTCTGTCTTATAGCATATCTTTTGAACTCTAAAACACATCAACATCTGAATGAGATATATGGATTTAATCAATAATTTCCTATTACACGGTTACGTATTACCATTTACCAATCTTTTCGGCCGTGTGTCACGAGGTTTGAAAAATTGTAACGCATCACGAACAACACGAACGCTGCACATCACACACGAAATGAATATTATTTATTCCACTCATTATAAGATAATTACCATTTAATGCGTCTGTTGCATTATTCATAAGTCTCAAGTATGCTTATTAAAGAATACATGTACCGTTAAGTTTATTGAAATGACATAAGTTTATTTTAGGGCGTTAAATAATTAATCTTGTCATTCTAAATATTTGGTTACATCTTCAATGTTGGTTTGCTTTCAAGGGTGACAAATTACTATGATGTTATAGAGTGTAGGTAAATTTAGTGTTGGTAAATAAATATCTCTCAAAATACTTTTATTATTCAAAGAAAATATCTGATAAAGTTACTGAATCATAACAATATATTAAGACATTTGGATTCATCTTCTTTTAAATAGTTTGTATCAAAGTAAACAATAATTTCGATAAATATTGAAAAGAAATGTAGAAAATAAATTAGTTATATAAAGCATTTCTTGGCAACAAAATATTAATAGTCACTCTTAAACTTCTGTAACTTTGTAAACTATGGCCTTTTAGAAAAGTTTCTGTTGAAGGAGTTCAAGAAATTTTAATGCGCTATTCCTTTGCTCGCAAGAACTTTTGGGTCAAACTTAAAACTAAGAAAACAGTCTGACCGCGGGCTAGAAGCAATTGAGTTTTTATCGTGAATGCACCTTAGTTTTCTCCTACAGTTTATATGCATAAAGAATGGCCATCCATTCTTTATCTTTTTTCGTATTTTAGATTCATTTATGTACGTTGTTAATTATTATATTCAATACTTATTAAAATTGTATATAAAACTGTTAGTATTATTGTAATTGTAACTTTTAATTTTAATACGTCGAAATTCAAAAAATAACATTTATTACATTTTTTCCGCTCAATTCCAAATTTCTATTATAGATATTGTAAAACAGAATACTCAATCAAAACTATAAAAACAAGTGAATTCCATTATAATAATCAATTTATATTTACATACGTAAATAATGTTTCACATACGTGAACCGATCACAATCTTAATATAAAAAATATAAGCAAACAAGACTTAAAACTGTAATGAATCCAAGAGTGCAATTTCTTGTTTCTGCCCCGGAGTAGTTAAGTATGACAACAGAGGTCATTCAACTTGTATTAATATAATTTAGCGCTATAAATAAAATCAATTATTGTAATGCTTTAGTGTGGAAAGTTTATTTAATTATAACAAAAGCACTATAAATAGCACACGTCACCCTCTATTTTGAGGTAGATAAGAGATAGCGCTATCATTTGATATGACGGTTGTTCAAACATTTGTTAATACTGCTTTGATACTAGTCCTATTAACAGAAAAAACTAATAATGTTGGGAGAATGTTATTTAATATGATAAAAAAAGTATATTGGATAGTTATGTTCATATCAGCATATATTAAAGTGTAATCAATCTAAATTCTAATCTTTTCTATATATTAAGGTTTCTTATTTATTGGCAAAAATTTGAGTACTCAATCAATGAAATAATATTTTTAAGTGCATCAAGTTACCAGGCCAATCCTTGAAGTATCGTGGTACGACAGCGGTTGGCCGTAACGTATTGGTTGGCTTAACACCATCCCTGACTGATTTATGACGAGAGGAAAGCTCCAATTTATACGCCAACATGCTATCTTATCTGTGATAAGATGATACTTGCAATTAGTGCTCTTACTATATTGTCAATCAACTTACTAAAAACTTTAAGCAAAACATACAGAATTAAAAGAGCATGTAAAATAAGAAAGGACCTCACTACAAATCTCTCAGTATGTTATTAAAAAAACATTATGAGTTACTAAAAATCAATTCATAAGCAATCATGAAAAATATCGTACAATTTGTTACTAATAACACTTAAACGAATGATGAAACTCGGCAACAAACGATCTATTATTCAGGGATCTTCAAATAATCGCTTTTATATAAACACATTATTACAACTCAACTTATACGAGTATTGTCCTGAACTGACACATTTTATTCGACGTGGGAAATCAGTCTAATCCGTATCGATTCGTCTGCCGGTTCCGATAGGATTATTTTTACTCTCTGTAACTCGGAATACGAATTGATTCCATGATTGCTGTTATGTAAATTATTGTATTCCATTTTATTTGTTTGTCTGATTGCTTGGATGAAAAAATATATGGTTTTAAAATTCGAATATAAATCAATAGTTGTGTTTCCTTAATTCAATTCTGTATATAATAAAACTAAAGTCAGCTTATTCAAGTGGAAAAAGGTTTAAAAGCAGATTTAAAAATGAAAACATTTTTGAAACAAAGCACTGCTTGAATTTTAGAATAGATTTTTTAAATTACCATTATTAAGTATGATCATTTTCTTCCACAGTACAACAATTTTAATAACTGCAAAGAGACAGTTAAGTATTTTCTGAGTATTACCGACAACAACAATGAAATAACCATCCTCGTTATTTATTTAACTGCCCATGTGTAGTTATTATAATTGCGAAGTTGTATTCTTATAGTAACATTTTTATTTTCAAAAATTGTGACTATGAGAAATATTATATGAAATATTGAAGCAATAAAAAAGTAAATTTGATTTTGTAATTTTTATAGCATATATTTTTTTAAATACTAATATACAAAAACTAGCAATTGATATACAATATGTTAAAGGGATCTTTTTCTGTAAGTATTTAGTACAGATAAGAAACATATCATCTTCATAATACGTATTAGATATTTAACCAGCTAAGAAGTTTCTCTACCCTTCGCGGCTACAGATTACGAAGGATAAAGGGGTGATTGCAGGAATAATCACAGAACCACTTTACTTGGATAAGTTTACCTGGATCTCTTGTAAAATATATTTTGAATTTGGCTCTAGTGTTACTGGAAACGTTAAATAAAAATGATATATGCTTATCGGTGTTAAATAAATAAACAAACTGCCTTAGTTTAATCATTATAAACATAACTTTTATAATCGGCAATTTAAATAACCCATTTGACAGAATCGTAGTATGGACACAACATTTAAAACTATTTATGTAGTTATATTTCACTGCGTACTTATTAATTGAAAGTTGTCAATATTCGAGCTCAAATATACATATCAAATATTTAAAACAGCAAAACTAATTTGATTCAACTTGTTTCCCATCATATAAAACATGGAGCAACATCAAGCACAGTTGTGGACAACGTGACTAGTTTATTGCTTTATGAAGAGCATTTTACAAATGCGGGCTTTAAATAATTTTTGGATGTTGTTTTTAATGAAATGTCGTATCTGTAACGCTGACATGTTTGTTTTATTTGCATTCGAGGTGCGGGAGCTGTCATCAGCGGCAGTTTATGCAGGACTGACCCGTGTTTATAATAACTATGCAAATTATTCCGATATCGTCCCCAATCGGCCTCTGTCTAGCTAAATTGAATTTGTAACTCTGATTAAAGACACCCTTTCATGTGCCGATTTCATTGAAACGGTTGAATAGCGTTTTTTTAACCGTTGATTAGGAACCTTCATAGAATATTTAGTTTTTTTTTTCATTTAATTTATTTAAATAGAAACTATTTTCTATGTATGGAAAGGTTTAGAGTTAAATTAACCATGATATCTCATAATACAATTTCTTTATAAGTATGAGATATTTGATTAATATATTTTGCTCATTGCACTTAAAGTTTATAATTGATACCTACACAATCGTAATTAAGATATTAATACCTACACAATCGTAATAATTAACCATACTATTAATTTGACATGAATATATGTCTTTCGTGACAACTTTCAAACACTATGTTTTTTTTCACCATAACTTGAAATCTACACTGTAAATGTAATAAATTACCAAGTAAAAATGTGATTTTATAACAATTTTAAATTTGTATTGATTTATAAATAAATTAAATGTTTAATGAAATGAAATAGCATGTCAGTGTTGATGGTGTTAAAAATAAACCTCTTATAGCATTACTTGTATGGGATTTTATGCTTAGGGTGCATAGACGCAGGAATCTGTTACGCTTCGCCATAAACGATACACACAGATGAGTTCTTTAACCAACTTTACACAATAAAAAGGACATTGTTATACCGTTAAAAATGTATGTACTGATATGAAAAAAAATTGCAGTTAGCCTATTATATCATAGTTTTATTAAAGTTAGTATAATTTGGAGTAATCAATTAAAATGTATAAAAAATCCTTGAAGGCAATGCTCGTGTGTATGAACGACGTCACGCGCATTCCTTGGCGATTATAGTAATACCGCTTTGATTAAAATGCACAGCACTGCCCCTTTTCTAATATTGAATTTTACTCTTAACTCATTTAAAGATTTTCATACCAGGATACAAATAGATGCCATAGTTTGAAATGAAAATTTTATTTAGTTAAATTGCTTGATAGATCTGAAACGATAACATATTTAACTTAAAATATAAGTATATGTTGGACGTGAGTATGTGTGTCTGTAAGCATATCAATTTAAGAATCGAGACATTGTCCTTTCTGTTCATAGACTCGATTGTGCATAGTTAGTTTGAATGCACTGTGGACTGAGCGGTTTTTGTATGGTTTTGAATCAAAGATAACATCGAACTAGCTTTGTAGCTTGTAGTTTGAGTGACGCACACTGATAGTGTCAAGCTTCGGTCTACCGGAACAGTATAATGAGGGTGACTACAAACGCCTTGACTTACCGACCATTAATAGTTAAATGCGAAAGATACTTCCTACAAAAGTGTTGTAACAGTTATCAAAGGAATTTACTGACTTTGAATTCATTGTTAGCTACAATTCGGGTAAAAGAAATTCTGTTTTGAAAGTTTTTATCATACAAAAGGTGAAAAATTAAATGAGTCTTTTTGTTGTATAGTATTTCGTCAACTAAAACCTGTAAGGTACGCAAACATTCATATTTTGGATATAATTACTGCATGAAAACGAGAGTTATTAAAGGAGTACCTTTCATTTGTTGCTTAAAGCTTAAATCGCTGTAGCGAAAAATGAATAACAAAACATGTAAAGACATCTGCTCTCGTAAGAGCGTGGAAAGCAAAATTTAATATTAAATTAAGGTGTTACGTGAAAATCGAGAAAGGAGCAAAGGTGGAAATAAATCCCCATGATATATGAGACTCGGAACGGGGAACGTTGACATTTTTGAGGCAACATTTTTAGGTTTTCGCCTCACTAACTTGTGTATAAATACGTTTACTGCAATGTATTGTATTTTGTTGCAGCTTTACCCAGAGCCGGAATTACAAAAATAAGTTGCACTTTATGACTATTGATACAGTTTTCCAGACATTTTAAAATTAAATACTAAAAATACGGTCTATATTACAACGTTTATATGAATTTAATAACTGACTGTTTTCGAATATAAAACAAAATGGTCTCCATATTCGTAATGGTTCTTTTAAGCAACAAAGCAATGTTATAATTAATAGTGGTTTAAAGTGATAGTTAACCAAGACAACGACCGTGGGCAAAATTAAATACTTAAATCCACTGAAAATTCTTTATAGACCACCACAATTTGTTTTATTTTGATATCAACTTTATATCATAAAAATTCAGTTTCATACCTTCGATCGATAATGAGGAGGTAAAAATTTACAAGTATATGGAAACATCTTGTCATATCGTAATGTTGGTAACAATGCATATACACCTACCAGTGTCATGAATAAAGCATACTGCGCCAGTTCAATTTTCCGCTGGTCCACGCCGGGCTCTTAATGTCTTCCGACTATGTGATATCCAATTTTGAAACTATACAGTATTCATTTTAGACCGGTTTACGATAACCCGATATTATATTACATATAGTGAATATTTTACAAAAATAGTTTTATCGACCTTATATAAAATATCTTTACATGAAATTTCTATTCAACTTTTTAAGTAGAATTATGTTATTTTTAAATAAAGTAATTGTAAACTATGAAAATAATTCATTATTATTTTTAACAAGTCCATTTAGATTTAAAATAACGTCGTCCTCCTTTAGAACAGCGACTTGTTTATTTTCACCTCAGTAAAGATCATTTTAGCGTTTGAGAAAACACTGTTATTCCTTTTGACTGTAGATAAAAATATATTAAAGCTTCGTGTGCGGCTGCCTCGGGATAGGAAAAATAAATTCGATAGTTTACTAAACAATGTTGATGCATAATAAAGTTATTTTTTACGTTCATCTTATTATTCAGAGTTTGAGCTCCGTAATTTCTACCGAAATTATGATACGCTGAAGTTATGCGCTTGTGAAAACTGTTCATATGAACGTAAAATTTTTATATTTAATAAAAATACTACGACAGCAAAAAAAAGAGCGACGTTCGAAAAAAGTACAAAGTGACATTGACAGGTTGTGTTTGCGAAGCCAGCTAAGCGAATTGTAATAAATTTATTTTCGAGTTTACGAGACGCGGACGGCTTGCTCGCGTTTCTACACAATTAAATTTAATTAATTCGAATAGTTCGCGCGTCGTACCGGCTAATGGTTTGAATACGTCTGCCTTTACAAAGGGTTATAAATATACCGGCGTTGTGTTTAAGTATTTTAAGGCAGACTTATTACAAGTAGAACCACTTTAATATGCAAATATTGTACATATGGTCAATAAACATTTTATTTGATTTTTGTATATTTTTTTTTGTCAACAAAACGAACGTGTTGAAGAAAGGTTTTTTTATATATTTTAATATAATATAAAAAACGTGCACTTCATATACAGAAAAAAACGAACAACAGTAGAATTAGTGGATGTTACAGCCAACATCAAAATCCCTTTTTTCCGCATGTAACAATATACCGCTATAGTGCATTTACCCCTGTTGTGGTTTTAACATCGAGAGTAAAGCTGCCATTCCCGACAATATTTAATAAATATATATTTTATATAAAGACGTCGACAGACTCAGTGTGGTCCACGGATGTATGAAATAAACTGAATCTAGAATTCTAAAGTGTGAGTTTGCCTAAAGAACCTCATTAAGATTTGTTACTTCCAAAATATATCCAATTGTTCGTCTTCCTTTCTCATTAAAGTCTGCGTTTAAGTCATTAAAATTAAAAATATATTTCGCGTATCCTGTCGTATAATGAGTAGAAGGCAACATTGTATTTATTCAACGAGGGTGGCACAACGAAAATGTACGCACTTCTAAAATACACTGAGTGTTAAAACACTGCATCCTATTATAAAATTTATTGCACCATATTAAGAGTTATAATTCTGTGAATATATTTAAAAAATATCGGTTACTTAGCGTTAGTAATGCATGTTGCACTGATTGCCTCCCAAGAACGTTGTGCTGTTAATATTTTACACATAACAAGGCTTTAGGTGATTTACCTTTCTGCATCATTAGTTTACACTTAGTATACACCTACATATTCCTTGCATAATCTATTTACATCATATAGGACAACAATATCTTTTTTGAGATAAGATAAAGATCCCTGAATTTGAAAGATAATATCAATATTATTGAAAAATTATTTCTATATTAAATTAGTAGTTGCTTTTATAGAGAAACTCCAAAAATATCCTGCCATAAAATATAATATGGGACAAGACTATCACACCGCACTCTATAATCAGTAGTGTATTCCAGCAGCGAGTATAATTTTAGTATAAGTGTTACTTTTATATGCATAAATTATAATTTATTTTAAGCTAATCTATAACTATTACATCATATCAAATGAAGAATATATAACAAGTATTGTATTATAAAATACTATTACATTCAGTAAGCACGGAATTGGTGTTAATTAAAACGTAATTTGGACTCAACTTGTTTGCTGTTAAGTAATTTTTATTTCAAGCAGTCTATGATCGGTATATTTCCGTGTGTGCGCTGGCCACGGAACAGCGCGTGCCGTGTCATCGCAGACTTATCGGATACCGGCGCGCCTGTCACTGCCCGTCACACCGCCCCTCACGAGGGCGGATACGATATGAATTTAAAAAGAATAATTGTTTTTAAACTATTGCCGGCCAGTTTGAAATGTTTTATATATTTTTTTATACGTTTCGAATAGGTTTTAATAGGTTTGTTATCAGATTATTGCGTTTTAATTGTTTTTCAACGTCCCTTTTGTATACTTTTAACATTTGTTTATTACACGTTTTGTTCTAAGGTTTAGCTTTACTATCACGGAAATCAAATCGCCTTTTGCAATTTTAAAACGAATTGTAGATCATTTTGTCATTATGCCTTGGTATGAAATTTATTGCAATTAAGTGACTACAATTACTTTGAACAAGTGATGGGAAAGTTACTTCGGATTTACGAGTATAGTGTGTGCGTATTTACTATGTCTGTGTGCCTGCATGTACGTTTCTGAGTGTGTATGTTTCTTCGCCTATGGCTCACATATTTCAATATCTGTTAATTACTAAGCTGAACATTTTTAAATCGTTATTTTTTTTTAATCGCTTATCATTTTAAGTATCATATGTATGAAGATATTGTGAGCAAAATAAATATATACCCAACTTAATTAAAACGTATATATACAACTTTCATCATACTACATTTTTGAAAAAAATATAATATTTTAAATTTTGGCAACTTAAGTAGGATTCGATCTTGGAACTTCGGGAATGTCGCGTTCCAATTGCTTTACCAAATACACTGTCGTGCCTTGACTTAAGGCGGTGATGTAGCATTATATGTATATGTTAAACTAACATATCAAGATCTGTCAAGTAGTGCCATCTATCAAGTTTCGTTAAGAAAATCCATATCCATATTATCTAACTTGCCAGTATTCGTACCTACTTGTATACTTACATAAAAATAGTTCACGATTATTAAATTTCTATTACTATATTTATAACATAAAAATTGAGGTAACATAAATTATAATATTTCAAATATTATTTACATCCAATAAACGATTTAAATTTTAAATTTCTAAAGAACGCAACTCGAATAGGGAAAAGTTGAAGTTCTTACTTCGTGCTTGCAGTTTATTTATTTAACTTATTTCAAAGAATTAAACTTTATAACAAGACTTGTTCATATTGCGTAAGACTGTGTTTATTTTCTTAGCAATTTAAACTTTTCTAGGTACGTGTATGTGATTAGAATGTCATTTTTCTTCAAAGGACTTAACAGAGTTGAGGAACAAATTATATATTGTTTGCTTTTACATAAGTACATACGAGTATATTGAATAATTTAACGAAGCCGGTAGGAAAAAACTTGCCGCTTGTCAATATATGATACCAAAAGAGAATTGATATAAATATGCTGATATGCAATAATAGTTTAAACTAGATTGGCAATTTCAAATGAATTTTTAATCAGTTTCATGATCTGAATTTAATTAAATTACGTTGTTTTATAATTAAACTTTAATTTTATGTAACACAAAAGTTGATGAATAACGAGAAAATATACAGAAAAATCACACAAAACAAACACAATTTATTGGTAATAAAAGAAATAAAGATTAAAAAAAAATAAAACATTATATTTTTGGGTTTTCCCATAAAAAACTGTTAACATATTGTTCATTGTGTTATATAAAATAACATTAATTCAATACATGGCATTAAGCTAAATTTATTCTTACGTAGAATATTTCAACGATTTGGGAAAGCATGATAACCGCTCCACAAATTTTATTTTATTACACAATATATTTTTAGGTTTCCACTGTACGGTATAAATTTTTAAAACCTTTCATAAATGTTAAGCTAATCGTACAACACACATTTTTCTCCACATGTACGGGGTTAAAGAAAACAATCCTTTTGGAAGACAAACAAAACGAAACACAGAACAGTCCGAATACAAAGCAGAACGAAAAATAAAGCTCTTAGAATTAAATGAAAAACTTTATTCTTTCAGATTCATTCGTAATTCACAGTTCAAAGAGTCGGGTCAAATGTCAGGTTGAAATTTTTAAAACGGATTTTAAAGGATCAGTGGAAAGCCACTCCATAAATAACGGTTAGTGGAGTCATCAAAAGGGTGGCAGCGTTCAGGGCGAGTGTCATGTGAGCCCACCATCAATCTTGGAGGCGGTCGGCGCCATTATAGTCATGGGGATATTTAAATTAAGATGGCTGAAACCAATGACAAACCTAACGACATTTAGAATAAATGTTATGAAAGCTAGTACTAGTTCTATTCAATGTATAATGCAATTGCATTACAGCTTGCTTAAATAATATCTATTGAAAATAATTCACACTAAATACAAAAAAATAATCATTAAACATTTAATATGAAGTAAAAAGATAACTATAAAAACAATCAATATTGTGTATGAATTGATACTGAAAACGTTGAATAAGGAAATGCTATTGACTAAACTAGAAGTGACTCTATATTTAAACTGTGGCAGCACGTATGTTATTCGCTTTATTTGTCCCAGTGTCGTCTCAAAGTGAAGGCTTGAACGGCTTTGTCTCGCCTTGACTTGCAATCCATTACAGCTCGACTTCAACTCAGGAAGTGGGGACGTACACTCAATACTTAGCATATTTACGCAACTGATAAATGTCTCCCTTTTTTCTTTCTATCGCTGTGTGACGTGAATGAAACTGTTGCATTTTTCTTTAAAGATTACAGCGATAAAGAGGAAAGGTCCTTTATAAAACTCCGCTCTGAAATATTCAAGCGCTTTTTACTAAACGCGTAACTGTTAGATTAATTGATGCTTTAATGTTCATTTCTTATCTCATTTATTGAATATTATAGCAGTGGTGATGTTTTCTCCTTAGTACCATTTTATTGTTATTTTGTCGTAGTTCGATAAATACAATACGACGCAATAACTTATTACTTTAGAAACTTTCATTTAATTAACTGTTCCTGCAGCGTAAAATAACTAGCAATATATAAAATGTTCCCGTCATAATACATATTAATACATTTTATATATTAATAAAATGCTAATATTAATCCAATTTCAAATATTACGCTTCAATGAAAATTGAAATGGAAATTTAAAATAATCGAGAGGGTGTTTTATATGGGGTGCTATTTCAATAGACTTTTTATATGACAATAATAGAGGGACTTGCTTCTCATAAGCCACCATTAGTTTGTCTAATAACGGTTTTGATCACTAAAAAGAGGGAAAATCTTCTGGTTTTTCACAACTAAATAAACTTTGATAGTATTAAATATTTCACATTTTGTTGTTAGAATTAAACAGAATATTTAATAATCTGTTAATGTAGCCTATTACCGAAAACCATATACTTGTTTATTTGATTGTATGCTATAACAAGGCTTGTATAATCTGAATATATTTGACTAATTCGTTTTTTCTTTCGAATAACAAAGTAAACACAATCGTCTCTTTCAGAACAATATCCATTAGGCCAATTTCTGTTAACGTACAATCAATTAGGGCTCCCCACTTTAAAAAGTTTCGCCGCCTCTCGAAAGCTATATTCAAACAAATAGCATTACAACATAAATACAACTTCGGGCGGTAATAACTAAAGATAAGGAGGATAATTTGATCTGATGACCACCTCGAGGGTTCGGTTATTGTCGTTATGTTATATCACATATTTCTATTACTTTCTAAAGCATTTCGTTGTTTTGTTACTCAGTAATATTTCAGGGTTTCTGCTATAATTTTATAAGATATTTTTATTACTTACGAAGCATTATACCTTTAATATCACATACAAGAGTGACGTATTCGTATCCCGACAGAGATAATAGACAAAGCATTACTTTTCTTTTCCAACCTGCGATGTGAAGAAACAATTTATTTCCACCAAGCATGACACGTAAGACCTCTTAATAATAACAGTGTGAATGGTACTCACGTTCTTAGCTAATATAACACTATGTCAGTGTTTCTTACCAGTAGCTCTGAGTAATAGAGAACAATTTTATAGCATATTTATTATTCTGAAAGGGGAGTGCCAGACATTTGCTTACCCAAATAATTTATGGTAAGTTTATAGAAAATAGGAATATTTAATGTAAAGTTCATCAAATGTTTTACAAAAGTTTATATAATTATTCTAAATCTTGTTTGTAACTTAAATAATAATGTACAAAGTAATAAATTTGACACGTAATTTAAGTTTAGAATCTTTTTATTATAGTTCAACCAACTGTGTAATTTTTTATTAAGAACTAGTTTTTTCAAGTCAAATTTAGGGTTGAAGCTTCATGGAATAGTTAATCAAAAACTTGAAATTAACTTGTTCTAATTACAAAATTTTAAATTTTATAATGTTAAAAAAATTCTAAAGAAAACATTATTCATTTCTATTTAAAACTCAGTATTTTAATGTTAATACAATTATTGCTTAAAAGAGACTAAGTAAAATATGAGATCGGTCATGTACAACCAATAAAACCAAAGTTCATTAATAATATTTTTCTTAGTTAAAATTTCAAAATAAGAATATTTGAAACAAAAATGTAATTTTGAAAATAGAGAAATTAACCATAGGTTTGGTTTTACACGACTTTAGTACAACGAGTTATTATATTTTAACCTCAAATTACTCTTTGGTTCTCTCTTAAAAGCGGTGATTGCTAATAAATGTGCGTGCAATGTGCTCAGTCATGCCCGCTTTAATGAACTCACATCACCTCCGAAAGAAAATCGTAAGTCCGAACACGTAGAAGAGGGAAGAATCTCCCTTTGGCACCAGTGCATTAAAATGATACATCACTGATCGATACTAACACGTTTTGTTGATAAAACTGTTGTTTTTATCTCACAAAAATACAATCAACCTAAATAATACTGAGATATCCACACAAATATTTAAAATATTAATATACTAAATGTTAAGAATACATATTTTTAGAATACATTATAAGTATCAATAATATATAATTAAGTAAATATAATATATAACATTCTCATTTTTTAATACAAAGTCTTTCAATGATAGGAAATATATAGTTGTTCGACATATATTTGACTATATTAATAATGAAATAGACATTTTGAGTAGCATTTTAGACCTTCCGAATCTCGTCACAATTAACTATAAGTATTAATACTGTTTCCCTCGACGTTTCCGCGCTATTTCGCCTTTGCTTATTGCTTAGGGTGCTGGCCGCGCAATTTTATTGCCACCAATTGTATCTTGTATACACTGCGACACTTTCCCTCTATGAATGTCATACTTTATTATGCCTTCCCCCAATTTAAGACTTTCTAGTACAAACACTTGCTCACTGGCTGACTTAATTTGAATGTATTGAAATTTAACCCTTAAGTACTTGATATAGAAAGCAAAATAAATAAGCATTATATGTATGTATGTGGTACTACAATAACACTCTTATATCGGCCAAACTAAATAACGTTTGTAAACAATGGTGCGTACTTTCCGAGGATATTAAAGATTTTTGATATTTGAGTGATTTGAGGTTTACTTTTGTTAGTAATATGAGAAATAGCTTCAATTCTTAATAGGTATGGCATAAAATAACATAACAATTTATAAATTTGTCATGTCAAGTAAACAAAACTTCATTAAGTACTAAAGACAACAATTGTATGCAACCAAGGCCTAATTTTCAACCCATTATAAGTCCGTACACGTCAATTAAATAATATTAGGTACTGAAAAATATACATAGTAAATGAAATTTGGTCGCTATAAAAACGAGGAGATAAATACATATATCATGCATAACAATTTTACATTTTTATAACAATGATTTTCTAAAATATTCTTTAATACTTAAAAGACTTTGTTAAGTTTATTAAACCGTATTTCTCAATACCATTTAGCAACCTATCAAAGCAAGGTTTCTTTGCCTTATCAAGAGATATGTTCGTTATTTGTCACTGAATAACAAGAAGCGAATTTTAAATAAAATCAGAAATGTCTTTCGACGTTGTTAAGAAACATAGCCGCTGGCAGTCTAGCTGTTTTTGCAATACAACTAATCATAATTATTTTCTACTTGGAAAATGTTTATTATTATTTAAACCAAGATCAAAAACTATTTAAGAAAAAATCCTCCTTAAACTATGTACTTTCCACTATTTTAATACATTTTCTACCACATAGTCTAGCATATAACGATGCATAGAATAAATAATATCGTAGATCAAATGGTCCTTTATCTAAACAAATGCCTTGCCAAAATATATTACTATTTGAAACTAATATGAGCAATTAACTTATTTCCGATAACGTAACGGACGCGATGGGTCACTCTGATAGTTGGTTGAAGGAAATGTAAACTTTATCTAAAACCTTTAATTAAACAATGTTTATCTTCTTTACTATATATTCGATTAATTACTATAAAATTCTACATACAATTTTCTCGTTTCAAACTTACCCTATAACTTTTTTATGGTAAATATTAAGGTAAATAAATTGAAAGAAACAATTGCAATGAATCGTGGTTAATTGTTTGAATTATAAACTTTTGAAATAAAACAAGAGGTAATATTAATATTACAATATTACTCAGCCTTAAAATAATTTTATTTATTGAAAAAGCACGAGTATAAAGCAAACACGGCTTACAGCTTCTGAAATATTATTTACGTAGCAAACAATCGTGTTGCGGGGATTTCGTATTTTGTGCAAACAAACCGATAAGCGAGAGTGGCATGACCCAGTGATAAATTATTTTTGTGAGAATCCTACCTGCGTATAATGATAACCATTACTATATTTCTTCTCAATTTGTTGCTTTCATTTTATGAGTTGATATAAAAAAATATTTTTGAATTCTAGGAACCTGAATTGAACTGACTTGAGACAGAATACTTTTTTTTATTAATTGATACATGAATAGATTTAAATTTAGAATTTATAAATCATATTTTTTTAATATATAATATCCCTGAATGTAGCCCCCACTTTAACACGTTTCTGCTCCATCGATTGTCTTCAGATTTGACCAGCCAACTTCAGTGTGCTAATTCTAAGCTCGATATTATGACTTGACTTAAGCAATGTGTCGTATTTTAGGAACTCGTTTTTGTCAGAGAAATTACGAGAATCGCATGCCCTCATATCTCACTGTGACCTTGAATATATAAAAACCAGCCCGTTTAACGTCGTAGGCTAAAATTGATAGGAGCACTGTTTAAAGTTCTGTTCTTGAGAGATTATAGTATCTACTACGCAAACACATAAAGAGATTTAGTGAATAGGGCCCATCCTGAGCATAGTCTTCTGATGCCTTCATTTTAGAAATTGTGACAGTATAACTGGCACGACCATTAGGTCCAAGCCATTTACTTATCTTTAGAATTTTTACAATATCAAGTGGTATTTATTTACTATATAATTTTTGCAATATCAAGTGGTAGTCGGGGATAAACATCAAAAGACTCGCATGACTACACAGTCCTGAAGAATGTTCACAAAAATTATAATGTAATCACTAGTTAAATTTGTGCTAAGAATAGGGCGACGATCTTAATGCTACGTTTACACCAGTTGAATGTCTTTCAGACGTCCACCGATGTATTGACATTTAAGGGATATACAGTATAGGGTGCGCTTATTGAATGATGTAAGATATCGTTCAAATCTCTTTGCAAAACATTTTCGTATGGAGCAAATAAGTCTTCCAATATTAAACAGTATGAGTATATCAAAGAAGCTTTAAAACATCTGGTTAAATAAAAATATGTCGAATGGTAAAAATTTATTTTAAAAGTAAAGTAAAACATATTTCCGTATTTTATAGTTTCCATTTATTATTATTCTGTATATCCTGTCACCGCTTACATATATTTTGAAATTATTTACTTAAAGAGATTATTATTTACTAAGAATTAGTTGTTAAAGAATATTTGATTATGGTAAAGGAATCATTAATGTACGAGCTTACAAATTAGCATTACGTTAATTATTTAAACACTATTTTGAAATATTTAATCTTAATTTTTTAGTGTTTGCTTATATAAACTAGAAAAATATCGGAAGACAAAAAAACTTTACAAAATATGTATTTCTTCTCATACATATATCTTGCAATAATGTTAATTAATATCAGAAAATGATTACACACTTTTGAATTCCATTTTAAAGATAATATTATATTAATTAAATTACTTATATTGAGAACAGTATATTACACTATTCTTTTAGCTAAAAAATCAGAATCCTACATATTATATTATGTCAAACAATATATATTGATGTCTCTAAATATATTCATATATTCGGTTCAAAGATATGTATATGTATAGTTTAGGTTTCTATCATCTAACCGACTGTGGTTACCAATAACACGGTCTTCCATCGTATTTCAAGCTTACTTAGATCGAATTTGACAGTCTACATAAGTTATTAACTAATGCGGTCAAAATCAATAACTATTAAATTAGCCTTAATGATATCTAAGATTTTCATTTCTATACATTTAAATTAAACTAAGTTTTTCGCTTACAACTCATTTTTATATTTTATTTCTTCATGGTTTGCTGACTTTCATCTCTTCAGTCCATAATTGAGGTCACTTAAAAGATATCGCGAAACCTTGGGAATATGTAGAAATTAAATAATAAAAAAGCGTAGTACCCGAAAAAGTTACTTTCATTCCTTAGCCTTGCGGAAACTAAGAAAAAAAAGTTGCTTACATGGATATTTGAAAAGAAATAAGTCCAAAAAAATCTTCTAAGGTTTAAATCTGGTAAATAATATCTTATCGAACTAAATAAAAGAAAAGTATCTTGAAATCTACAGTATCCGTAACTTGTTACAATCCAGAAGGATTCAGAAGCCGCGAGCGAAGCCTTACACGGAGTCTTGCGGAGTTATTCATCTCAATGTTACCTGAAGATAATAAACATACTTTTATATTCTAGATAAACTGTAGCTTCCGACTAGTAAAGTTCTGAAACTATTATAACTTTACATATACCCGATTCTCTTATGAAATGTAAACATTATTAAATAATTTTAAAATTACCATAATTTACAAATCATAATAATGTATCTACCTAAAAATACTCTTTACATTAACAGTAATGTGTTGCTAGAATGAATTACGTTATTTCACAATAGAATTATATACACAAAGAAAAATTTTTATTAAGTAATAACAAATCATAATAGGGACATTTATATTTCTAATTTGATATTATAAACAGATTCTATACGTAATAATGGTGTGTGGCAAATCAAGATAGTAGTGTGAACAATTATATCATCATTTTGTTGCTATGCGATATTGTCTTCAGCGCCGGTCCGATCGAGATCATTAGGTTAATTGAATAGCTGATATTATCTTCTAGATAGATAGCACATCGATTATCTGACGGATCATTCGAGCTCATTACTGAGTTTATACACTGTATCAGAGTAGGGGATCTGTCATTCTTCAGATGTGGTTTGAGATATCACTGTGTTTAAGCAAAATTACTTATAAATTAGAGTAATCAATGTTAGTGAGGGACGTAAAGTATTTAAGCAATTAAGCATTATTTTCGTAAAAAAATCACATATGTTTATTTTAAAATAAGAGAAAAACATTGTAGGATATTTTGTAATTTAATCTTCAAGTTTAGATTTTTGAAAAGAACAGTTAATAGAAATATTACAGGTCTGAAGATTTACCTTTACTTTTTATTTTATATATATAAAGACTTAAATTTGCATTAAATTAATAATATTAATTGCAACATTCAATTCCATGACTCAATTTCAGAAGAGAAAGAGACCAGTTACCTAATTCTAATAATCCTTCCCTTCATTTATTGTACTATGCTTAAAGCATTTTTGAATGAATCTGATATTTCAAAGGTCGTATCAAATCCTTTAGTAGGGTTCTCAAAAGCAATACCTTCGTCAAGTAGAACCTCACTTGACGTACAGAACCTTTTCAATTTCGTTGATATAGATGATCAGCCGATATTAAGTCTAGAGCTTTCTGATTTGCATGAAACTTATTAAAAAATACGGGCTTACGCGGATAACTCGCAAGCGTGCCCGATATGAAAATGGAATAAATTATTCAGCTGTAGTTAAATTAAAATATTTAATCAATGAAAGCGTAACCTTTGAGTATATAGATTATAGTACACTAAGATAAATTCTATTTCAATTTTCTTATTAAATTAAAAAATAATATACGTTACAATATAATATGTTGCTACAATAGTGTTTATACTAAATGTGTTTAACATATTCCCGCTATTTCCTAATTATGAATTCCCAGAAGGAGGGTATAGTGGAAATTATCCTGTCCCATATTGTATTCTAGGAAATGAAATTAAACACCATCTTGGGAAAGCTAGCTCGGCTTGCTCTCTATATGAATGATGCTTAAAATTCGTAATGTTGATGCACCTATCCTTCTATTACGGACTTTAAAACTTGTCCTTGTAACAGCAGTGTACACAGAGACATATTACATTAGCCGTACTGTTTAAACGCATACCATAAACCTCACTCATCATGCCTAAACCGTAAATTTAAAAGCCTTCGCTACTCATAAGTCTGGAGGGATCCCCTCCATTATCATAAAATAACATGGTTTCAGTTTCTTTTGATGTATCGTTAAATATGAAAATATGTTGAGTGATGAACAAAATATTTCCACGCAATTTTTTATTTAAACGTACGTTGCATAAAATTATATGAGGATGCATGCGCGTTTTATGCAGTTATAAATACGAAGTAAGGAAAATGTTAGAACATTAAATATTCATACAATAATCCTGTTACCACGAAGAAAATTATTATACGACGTCCTGTAAACCCTTTCATCTATCCAATCTATAATAACAATGCTTCCTATAACGTGTTTTCATATTAAATTGATAATTTGTAGTTTAAGACTGTGTAATTTAATTTACCTTTGGCTTTATGTTTGTTTTATTTACTAAATAAAAAATGTATATCAATAAAATTTACAACGAATTATGTTTTTTCCTCTTTTTATAGCTCCATTCTGGAGATCCTTTAAAATAACCCCATTTTAGGATTATAGTTTAGATTTTTATTGCTATAATAAATTCTACTATACATTTACGCCTCCAGTAAATATTAACAAAATAGCTTTTGCTGTACACTAAGATTGAACTTCAACTGAGTTTAATATAAAGGAAGTAACATATGACCCTATAGCCCAGTATATACATATAAGCGTGTTATGGTTGGTTTAGATCACAGGTGCAAGCTTGTAGTCATTGATCGATATTATACATATATTTTAGCGTAGCAAAACGGTTTACACGATGACGTTAGAATTTATTGTCGTACGTTATAGTTATGCAAAATAAAGTAAATTTTAATCCCGCTCTGCTCTCGCAACCTAATTACATTTTGCTGGCTATCTTACACGTTAGCGTGGCCTACTTCTGTTTAATTTGAAAGTAATTTACATCTCAGCACACTAGTAAAATATTTGCAGCGTGAAACTAAAATATCTAAAACATTAATATTTACTGAAATTTAATATCTACTCGCTCTTTTTGATAGTTATAATTAAAACTGCATTAAATTTTTGATCTTGCATCAATGGTTTAAATTATATTTTTTTGTTATCTATAACACTAATACGAGTGTACTCCTACAAATAATTAAGACGAGCATTTAAATGATCGAACAAACGATAGAAATATAATGTTTGAATAATATAAATTAAAAAAAAAAAACAACCAGAAAGAAGGGGAAATTTTAATATGGTATAGCTTTAGCCGATAGTGAAAGTCAAATAAGCTAAATTTAATATGATATAGTAAAAGCCCAAAAAAATTCTACCCCATACAAAAAATAATAAATAAAATAAAACAACGACTATGGTGGATATATAGATGTGTTACATTATCCTCAGTGGATGTGGCGATAAGATATAAAATATAACCACTGCTATTTGTAGGTCATATTTCACCCACGTTACTGTAAGTTAAGTAAAATAAATGACCAACTATAACATAGTATGTAAGAGTGGTAAATAGAAAAATTGCTGTAACCTAGCATCATTAGTTGAACCTGTCGCCCTCCGACTGGCAACCCCTCGGGACCACGGCCGTGATAACGTCCTTCGCAGAATACGCGGTGAGACGTGGATTTGACTGCGTGCCTCCTAAAATTGCTTTTTTACTTTTCTCTCCTCTCGATATTTATTCTAATTCCATCTATTTTAAATAGTTTAAGTTATATACAATGTTGTCGACATGTGTCTCGTAATTGTTACTATCCAAAAACAAACAAGGGCCTTATTGTAAAAATTCTATAAACTTTAACAGTAGTATAGATATCGTCAAATATTTCGCAACTATTTAGGTGAATAATTTTTTTAAACATACTATGTATATATACCATTAATTTTAAAACATTACATTACTTTTAGAGGCCCAACCAAATATCTTTATAGCAAAGGTACATTAACCATCCGGATTGACACGACCCGGGTAGTAGTATAACACATTATAATATTTAACATTGATAAAGTAACCATTTTATGTATTGAATTGTAGCTTTTCAGTTTTCTTTTACTTTTATACCTTACAAAATACTGCTTTTTGTATTTAAAATTTGATAATAAATTCGTTCAAACATTTAGTATTGGAGTTGTGTATAGTTTTTCGTTGCTTTGCAATATACTTTTCTAAAATATTGAAATAATGCATTACACCGCTCGCTTGGTTTAACGCTGCCAAAAAAGATGTCTCTCTACTGTCACCAGGTTGCTGGTTTCAACTAAGACCCCTTCACACATATCAATCCTGGTGAATGGTTCTAAAATTTATTTCTACATTAAAAATTATAACTAAGAAAGAGGTCTGTTACGAGTATAAGCATTTGTAAGGTTTTCTTAAGGCCGGACAGTAAGCCGCCTTTTATATTACATTAGATAGGACGGCAGCTAAGCTATTAAATTAGAAAATAGTGAATAAAATAATTAATTTTACATTTTATATATGTGGAAATGGGCTTACGCATGTGTTTCTTAAATAATTTAGAAAAATCACCAAACCGATTAGAATATTTTTAAGGAACCGAAAGGAAAATTTAATGTTTAAAAATATGAGAGAGTTAAGGTTTTAAACAATGAGAAGAATTATCAGTTAATAATAATCACATAATGGTACTGACCCTTTCACACCTACTGCTCGTAGGCGAAAGTCTGTAGGTGCATTTCCTGTTCAAAGATGACAGATTTACAGATAATATAAGCATTTAGTTATATGTTTTCATATTTAATTAAATCAGCTCTATATTTTGCGATTTATTATCATAATATAGGAGTAAAACCTCTAATATTTGTGAAAAGTATTCAATCTTAATATCGTTAAAATTATTATATTCAAAATTGCATTTAATTTTACAGTTATTTGAACAGTACATGTAACAAATACATATATACGATTAAATGGAACAAATATTTGTAGATTTCTACGCTTTTTTTATTATTTTTAAAAACTACGTACTCCCGACGTTTCGATTGCTTTAAAGCAACAGTGATCGCGGTAAATACGCGTAGTAATACTCAAATATTAGTTTCATTTAAGTGAATACTCGTGGAAGTCTTAGATCTCATAATATACACGATCAATGAAAACGGAGGTTTCTAAGAAATAAGATTAGAGACTAAAGCTACAATGAGTTACGTAGTATGCGGGTAGTCATGACATTTTCCGACGAAGAGTTTGAGATTAATTACAACTAATTATGAACTTAACAAACAGAAATGATAACGGAACTCCGCTGTGGCTTCTTGAAAATTGTATGCCACATTTCCTATAATTAACTGACTTTGACATACTAAGATAAACTGGAATAAAATACATCACGTAATTTCAACATACAAATTACTTTATAAAAATATTATTATGTAATAATCATATACTACTCAAAGTTTTTAATTATTTGAATTCATTGAAATAAATTTTAATATTTTTTTTATTAAGTAATACATTCCTCATATATTACTAAACTATATTTAAACGTGTGATAATAGTGAAGTGATATTTGATATATCTACATATTAGCGTTTTCAAAAGCTTATAGGTGAAATTATTTATCTTTATTTGATTTTAAAATGTGACAGCATTAGAATATTAAGCATTTTCGTAAATATAATTGAAGTTGAAGTAACTATTTTATAGCAATAAATTATACTTTGGTTTCAATTTCTTCATAAAAATAATTTCCTCATGAAATACCTTTAATGTACAAAAGCAGTTTAAAAAATCTCTTATAAGAAAACAATATCATAGTTCATAAGCCAACTTATATTTTTATCAGAATTGTAGAACAAAAATTAAATGCTTTAAAATTTTAATTTTATGTGCCTATATAATTTTAATCAATTACAATTCAGTATTCTGAATGGGCCTTTGTCGTTCAAAGATCATCACAAAGTATAAAACGGGATTCATTTGGGTTATGTAGATTCCCGATTATATCTGCTGGTCACACCTCCATTCCCTAGGGATGAGGGAAGGACGCTCCCCTCGCAACAAAAACTCTATTTATGACCTGACAATATTGTTAATTTTCGCCCTCTACGACCCTCCGGTACAGACGATGTCTTAAATATTACTTTATATAAAACAGTGAAAAATTAAGATATTACATTTTATTATGTACTAAGTTTAAGACTTTTTACTACGTTAAAAATGCGGGTGAATATTTTAATTCCGGAGCATTTTAAGTTAATTTTCTTGAATCTGTAAATTCGTGATGTGCATTGCGCTGTATAAATTAATATGGGAACATTGAGAAACTATTGATGTGCAAGGATCTATATAGTAACACAGATAATATGTAATTGAAAATAAACTACTACATATCTGTTTATAAATATTTTAGATTAAAAACAAAACCTTCTATACTTAGACGCTGGAAGATTTAATATCCATAATTTATGTACTCTTTTAATCACCAATTGCGCATAATTTATGATGTTGTAAGAACAAAGACATTAGGAAGAATAATTAATTAAAACATTAAGAATACATTAGGTTGCGTTTAACTATGAAGTAAATGGAAGATGTTAAATTTTATAATACAATTATATTTTTATTTGATTGTCTACAATTGTTTTATAAGGGAATTAACATTATTTACAGTATTTACATTTTTTTTTCTTTCTTATAATTTTAAATAAATAAAGTGTAAATTGTAAATAACATAGGTAATAAATTATATTATTAAGAATATTGTAAAGAAAAAAGTACGTAACTAAAATATACACATCCTAATCATCCATTTAAAATTTAAAATGACATTTCTTTTCCTTTCAAACAAAATTAAAACGTAAAACGAATATTTTTAAAACGTCAAGTCAAAATGTTGTCATATTCAGATAAGAAACCACGAATGTTTGCTTCCTGGGTGGCAAATAAATATTCCAAGTGACTCCAAAGTTCTGTTTAAGCCGTTTCTTATAAACCTCATGTCGAGAATTTCAATTTAATTCACCTCAAGTGACCTCTTTTTATGAAAGAGGTTGTGCATCACAAATTATACTTAGTTTATTTTTTATATTTCTTTATGGAAATAATAACCCACACTCACTGAAAACTAAAATTAAAATTCGAGAAAACGAAGGTTCAAGTAAATATCATTCAAGAAGTAAAATATCATTTTAAAACGCAATAAAATTCTAGAATATTGGAAGTGTCTGCAGTTCTATATCATTCTATATCATCGGCAATTCTATAACAACTTTAATTAATATACCATTATAATCTAGTCAGAAAATTTTGTTCACTTTGTCAGTACAAATTTCTCTCAGCTTCCGAGTTAACACAAACTACGAGGATCGTATACGATAGTTCGACTCAGGTTTCCCTTTATACTTTTAACCGCTAAAATATTGTTTCTGGCAAACACGATACAAGCAAGTCAGCATAGCGCTTGAGAATATAATGATGTACATCATCTAGATGTGATATCCGAGATTCAATAACTTTTTATTCTCTACTATTCATAACACCGGATATGTGAAAGTCTATTCATATTAGATTCAGACACTTATTCTAGATGTATAACCATTATGACAATTTCCTAACCTTAAATGTTCATCCAAATATAAGTTTTAACACTTGTACGATAACAAATTGTGATGTACAATACGATGATTGTTGAATTAACAAATATAAATATTGAAATCTTTGCCTGGGCCTATCACAGTACAGAAATTCTTATCGTCGTAATAATGTAAAGGTGTTGATTATTGTATTTAATGTAAATTCAGGTCGTTTTCATAATCACTATATCCATGTTTCCTAACAGAGAATAGGTATAATCCAAAGCCTTGTATATTGGACTAGCCAATATCAAGTTAGAGCTACAAAACCAACGTTCGTTTGTACCTTCTACATTGTAGCAGTTCTATTGCTCTTTAATGCCAGCTTAGATATATATTTTAACATTAAAATTCATATTTTATTACTGTTTGTCTGTTGATCTTCACATTTGGCAACAAAGTATAACGTTATTAATTATTTTTGACGCGACTGCACCTATATTCAATCACCAGTGTATTAAACTAAATGTAATAAAATGAAACAGAGTTTATGGAAGCAATTATCTTTTTAATTTAGTACAATAATTATATTGGATTTCCTTCGCAATTCCATCAGTAGAAAGCATAATAACTTTAGTACCATCAATTTAAATTTGTCTTTTGATTCTTTTTAACATCGGGTACATTCCTTTATTAGATTTAAAAGAAAATTTATGGTGTTACTAAGCTGAAACAGGTCGTATTTTAGACGCCGTCTGCTGGAAACATTATTCTTGTTTTTCGTTATCAATAAACCAATTAGGTTTTTATTATTGATAAAGTGGTACTTTTATACAATAATTGGTATTGATATATTATCGAATTATAAACAGTTTTGTGGTATGTAATAAATAGCTATCAAATATATGGATTTAAATTACCAACCGCTAAAAGCAAATTTACCAAAAATTAAACATTTGTTTCAAACAAATTAATATTATTAGGTTTTAGTGATTGCACATATTACGGTGTGGTTTAATCTATCTAAATATGTATATATTTGAATATATTTATATTGGAATAACTTTGGTCAAAATAATTAATTAATTTTCGAAAAATGATTGTTGAAGATCAATACGAGCTAATATTTTCACCCGACTATCATTGATCTAGTGGGGTGTAAATTTTGTGTGTACGTATTGCCATAACATTATCTCCATACAATTCTTAATTAAGAATTTGAAATGTTTTAACTGCGACAATCTTGCATTCATCTTAACTATGACTGAGCTAAGAAAAACTTAAGGTTCAATTATTATTTATTAAAGTTAGTTATGACATAACTAGCGAAGTAATTGAATTTAATTGCTAAAATAAAAAATACTTAAATGCAGAGTTGAATTGAATCATGATTTGCAATCCATCAAAATGTTTTATGTCCAAGCATTAAAATGTACATATTTTTTTATATTTCCAATTTATTTTTAATTAACAGGACACTTAATGTTTTTGCATCAATAAAATATTTTATGGCCTTAACAGATGAATGCTACCTTAGCGAAATTTACGGGTTGAAAATTTATAGACGACGGACGGTCAACGAAATTTACTGTCCAAAATAAACATTTTACAGTCAAAATTTACATGCAAGTATTTAAATATCCTTTTTAATACACATGGGTATGTTATCACACTGTGTGTTCTGATTTCATGATTTAAGCTTTTATTATAATAATGTTAATTTTAACATAAACCTATTTGATTTACATGTTTTTTTATTATTAGTAGTGAATTTTAGTACCATGATAAAGAAATATATATTTCTGAGTTTCGATTCAGGGAGAAAATCCAGATAAAAGAGAAACGATTATAATTTTAATACCAAGTTGTATCGCATATATTCAATTGTTTGCAGTGCATAAAAAACATTTTGATATTGTTGTAATAGGGACATATAAACAAAAATCTTTGAAGTTAATATTTTTTAGATTTAAATTCAGTCTATATTTTTGAAAAAAAAACAAGTCTTTTGTATCTCTGTATCTTGGCGTATCTTTAAACCTGAAATTATTTAATATAATACTAGATGACCCGGCGAACTTCGTATAATCAAGAAATATCTGTTTCTTTTTTTAATTTATATTTTTGGAGTTTACCTAGTAAAGCCATAAATCTCCGTATTTTGAAGTGCGATAGAATGATTGCCATATCAGTTAGTTGTCAAATCTAATGTCAAAAAAAAAGTTTGTATCAACGTCTACTAATAAATTAAAAATTTATTTAAAAAAATATTGTCCAGCGGACAAAAGTGTGAATCTAAATCATTCCCAGATCCCCTTGAGTACACACAAAAAAAATCATCAAAATCGGTGCAGTCGTTGGAGAGAAGTTCAGTGACATACTCACAGAAGAATTATATATATAAAGATATGTTTATGATCAATATTAAACCCTTTCTATTAATAAAGATGAAGCGTGAGGTATATCTTTAAAGTCACAGAATAACGAATTCATTGAATAAAACGAAATTAAATTATACTTAATTTTACCTACATGCATACGTCTGCATTAACTTCTTAATATATGAACATAAGATTATCATCCCAAATAAATCTTTGCATATATTCCACTTAGATAGTTGATGCTATTACGGAAACAGTAAATGTATCTCAAGTTCTTGCACAGCCTTGTCTTGTATACATTGTTTGTAAATCCCTGTGTCCACAGCTTAGCCGGTAGCCATTGAATTAAACGACCACAGTGAGGCGGACGTGAATAGAATAAACGCCGTCATGAATGTCTTGACCAAATAGTCAATATTCTTGAATTAATATTACAAACATACTTTAAGTGAGTGTATTTTTATTTAAGTTGCATACATGTGATTAAAAGCCAATGATACGAGTAAAAGTGTTAACTGATAGTTGAAAACATTCAAAAGTCTAATGAAGTAGAAAGGAACTGATATATTCGTATATTAAAATTTTCAGCAAACCTTTCCCTTCAACGCCTTAAATTATTGTCATAAAATAATATTATTCCGAAAACAAACTATATTACATCCATAGAATTCAAAACGAAAAGCCGTCACGTCCACAGAATTTAAGTAGTTCCTAAAAACTCCATATCTTCGAGTTTTAAATACGTGTATAAAATTTCAAACAACACGACAATATTCATAATTTACATCCTAAAGACAAATTAATATTCAGTAACAAGAATTTAATTTGTATCAAGTCCGCGTTGTAAGCAATAACTTCAAAGCTTGACAATATTTGCTTTTGAATTCAAGTGAAATGAGACTTGGGTCAGGTTTAATTAAGTTGTAGTTAATTAGTGAATTTCTGTATGCGTCTAAACTATTGCAGTGAAAGAGAATTTAAAAATATACTAAAATATATGTATTTGATGAATAAAAAAAATCGGAATCCTAAATACCTACCCATTATAAATTTGCTATTTGTATTATTTCTACAAACTAAAATGATTATAAAAACGAAAATTAATAACAAGAGGTAATCAGGATTCATATAATAAATAATAAATATTTTCATGTAAATGAAGTTAAAAGACAACCAATTAAATTCACTACAAACATCGAAGCTGTTTTTTATCTGCGATATCAAAGGTGTTGTTAAACATAGAGTTTTTATTATTTTAATATCGTTATTAAACAGAGTATTCAATTAGTAAACAACTGATATACTGTAAAATTAATTACATTTCCAATTACGGCTCTCAGGTTGCTTATTAAATATATATAAAACTAATAACTTATTATTTATCCATATCCATTATGAGCTCAAAGACAAACATAATGATGTATCTAATCCACTGCATCGTAAGTAGCTGCATGACTCAATAAATAGTTTACACAAAAACGCATCTAAAATTCATTAATTTAGTGACCTAACTCCTATAAACTCTGCGACGCAATGAACAACGGGTTACGGTTAATCAATCAAGTGGCTGTCTAAACTCCGAATACAATTATGAACTTAGTCTATTTCGCTGTATGTACGAACCATCATGTTCCGGCTGTATCTAAAGTGATTAATTAATATCAACAATACATAGGCAGATTCGTCATTGCATTCATCTTTGTAAAAATATTTCGAAGCCCATAAGGGATAAATGTTCTTTAGGGAAATATGTAATGAAGAAGGCATGATTTTTAACGATAATATATTCAGGGGGTATACATTTCAAGATTTTGTTTTCATTTATAATGTCAAGACATTCTACATTAATTAATTAGTTGTTTCCCTTAGCTTTATAATATAATACAACTTGTAAAGCTTTAAAACAAATGTATAAATCGCGTGCCATAATTTGACAGCATTGTTTATAGTTGTTGCCAATCGTAACATCAAAGCTAAATTTCGATTTACAACCATTGGTATTTATTAATAAAGCGAACTATTTACGATTGTTACAGTCAACTAACTCACGCACAAGAAATGCTATCCTATACGATTTCATTACAATAAATCTCTCGACTTGAGTTATAAAGTTTGCAGCGATCGAAACTAAAATAAGGAGATAATGTCTGTGGTCAGCCGGTTCTTTATAGACTGTGGTTGAACAGATAATAATGAACTTACATTCTGTTATAATAAAATTGATTTTCCTATAGATGTTTTATTTATTTAACAGTTGTCGAAGTATTTGATAAATACAGAACGATAATTGCAATGATAATTGACCCATTACTTTAAAGGCGGAATAACTTTGAATTCAGGTTAATTTTAGCTTTGAGATTGCAAGTGTTCGTTATCACAGAGATTGAATGAAACGGGAAATGCTTTTATTTTTATTTCATTTTGTTTAATGTAATGCAAATTCCTAGAAGATACTGAAATACTGAGTTTATTTTTAAATCACTTTAATTTGATATTTTATTATTGCTTGAGTGTGATTTTATTTACAAATTGTTTTAATATTGTAGCATAGTTTTATTTATATACTTCTTTCTTAATATTGTCACAGTATTAAGTACGAAAATTTATTAATCTGATTGTGAAATAGTTATGACAATTGAAATAATTGTTCGAAATCTCTGCCACCAAAACTATAGTGGTAAGCACGTTTTGTCCAAAATACTATTGTAATACTTATTTGGTTCTGTTCCAAACGCAATCCTAAACACAAGGCTAACTTGATTATCTACGTATTTATACTTGTCTCAAAACTTTAGGATTCGTTTCAGAGAACCTTAGTGGTATAAGCCTCTTTCACAAAAACGATAAATTAGTCAGACTTAACTTTTGTTTCCTAAATGTGTTCGTTAATTACAAAACAAATTTTCTTTCTCCATACTTGAACTGGTTATTTCATAGCAATTTTTTTAAAGAATATAAAAATATGTGTGGTTTAAATAATAGCTAAGTATTAAATAATAGCTAAGTTATAATCCAATAAAGTATACACCAAAATATACCGTTAATAAAACTGTTTTATCAAGTTTATTTTAACTTGAAAAAGAGTCAAAATTTACATTACCATTATGTTAGTTGATTGCCAACCTCAACTAAGTCATAAAAAAAAGAAAATTCTCGGGTAAAGAAAATTAAATCTTGGATATGGAATCTTGGCGGAATCCTTTAGCACTTGTTGGACTTTTTTCCTAGGGGAAATAATAATTTATAAGTAAATGTGGTATAATATTCCCAGTGCCTATATCTCGAATGTTTTTATTACAAAAAAAAAAACAAACATTGAACTGAGATGAGGAAGCAAATACATAAAGAATACAACTTGAACCGTTTTTCCGAAATAAAAGTTTTACATTCGCCCCAATTTTATTGTCTTAATTATAAGTTATAGTTTTGTAATATATTTTTGTTTTATTCCGAAGTTATAGCCACGAAAACAGCGGATTCCTCTGCTCAAACAACGTATTTATAGAATCGTTAAACTTTTTTACGACTCACCGTAATCCAAGCGTAAAAGAACATTTACGCATAGAATAGACAGAAGTTTATACATTTTTAATTTTTGCGTCTATAGTCATAAATCCAGTTTTATAGGAAGAAACAAACCGTGATAACTATTAATAATACGAATGTCTTTTGTCCTTTATAGTATATTGTGTATATAACCGCATCATGTTTTATGTTACGCTAGATTTTTTCAGTTTTCTTCACCACCATTTATTGGAAATATGGGCAATAATTTTTTTTATCAGGCTGTCTTAACACTTTTCTCATTTAGAACAGAGTTGTTTGGTAAGTTGAAGGACAATTAATTATTATTACAAATTTTGTAACGTCACTTTATGTTTATTATAAGCAAATCTATGACAAAAAATACTACTAAAGAGATCAGTGGGCAAATTGATGCAGAGTCATACTAGGCGAACTGATTACGTTCGCACTACGATATAATGAAACGTGCTTTTTATTTATGTCGGGTATTAAAGTATTAGCACTTATTAGACACGCGTGGATAACAATGGTTGGTTTGAGCATTGTTACTGTCACGAAACCATACATTAATACTGACAGGAGCATTGCCGAGATACATCTGCCCTTGTTTACAATTACTTTACGCCGTTTTTATTGTTAAATTTTAAATTCCCAGTTAAAATTAAAACTATTTGAAAGCTCGTGACATTCTGTAAAATTATTGTATGAATGTCGTTCACAATCCCCAATATAATACATCTCATTACGTAATGTTAACATCAATAAGACAGAAATAATTTATTGAAACATTGTTAATACGAGCCCATATCATATTAGTATTAATTTACTGTAATCGGTCGAATACAGCGTAATCTGCTGCGTGGGTAATGCTTATAATACATAATATTTAAACGGTTATGCAATTTGTAATGAGATTAAAATTCATACAAATAAATATAATTGTACTGTCAATTTAATATTAAAGAAACGTTTTTTACTACATGATTAAGTATCGATGTATATACGATACATATATTTAAAAAAAAAATTGTCTGTCTGTTTGTTCCATTAACGTCTAATTCTTCTTCTTCGTTTTTGGTTAGTAACGTTTCCTTATAGATTTTGTCAATGACTTGTGCCCATATTACACTGAACTATGTACATATGTAAAGAGGGATTTGTGAATGAACAAGGTCGCGACGAGAGACTAAGAATTTTGATACTGCTGAGATCGTTCACCGATTGGAAAAATGGTGATGAATCTAAAACAAACAAAAAAAGACGCACACTATGGTCATCAGTGGTCATTAATGCCTATAACCGTTGGACCCATTTTGATGAGTCTTTGACTGATGTTATGAAGATTAATGTTAGTACCTTACATAATTTGGAGTTTTTAAAATATTTTTTATTTTAGTTTATTTTTTTATATATTTTTATTAATCTAAATAACAAAAAAAATCTAAGTAAGTAAGTAACTAAGTCGTAGAAGCAGTAACTAATGTAATATAACACTAAGTATGTTATATAACGATTAATTTGTTGTCAACACATTGATTAATTATTATTATTCGTATTCAAAGATGACTAAAAATTATATTAATATCTATTCTTACATATACATAAGAATCAAATCCATTACTATAATATTCTCACAAAACTTTCAACTAACGTATTATCACTTTGGTCGAGAAGCAATTTGTCTTACTCAAAACATTTATGATGGAAAAAGAAAAAGGAAGGACCAAAAATATATTTATCAACAAATTCTATATATAAGTATTAAACAATTTTTAAATTTAAATGATAAATATATAATAAATTACGTTTATTATTTTTCCAACAGTCAACTTTGTGCTATTAACAAAACGATTATAATGGAATCAAAATTCAGCAGTAACATAAACGGCCAAAAGAGTTTTATGCCATTATTTCATACAAAATTTCACTCTTTGACATTGATATTCTTCTGAAAATATCCCGTCAAAGACGCCATAAATTACCCGAACGCTAGGGATGGCGCAAATGAATTCGCCATTCAATCTCACGGTACATTCTCTTTTAATCTCTTAAACGACGACAAATTTACTGTTACAGATTTTCATTTTATCCACCGAATACTTTTTTTTTATATATATTTACCTTGTTGACATATTTGTGTTTTCTTCTTATATAAATGTTTTCAATATATCTGTCAATTTGTACTCTTTGATTTGTTTTCGTCACCCTTTTAAGGTTCTGCGTATTTATTGAAACTCATTTTCAAAGAAACTACTCTAATATAAAAATCTTATTTTTATTTTCTTTTCAAAGAATATATATTTTATTTACAAAAAATTTAGTAAAAAATTAATCCATTACATATTCGTTTTCCGATTATTTATAAATATTTATATGAAAACTTATGTCATAACCTCAATGTTGTTGCAAGTTCTTTGTTAGTTATTAAAGTTAGCAATAAACGCGAAACTTCATATATACAGATGTTCTCCACGTAAACAGAATGGAAAGAACTTTTAAGAAGATTAACAATAACATATTTAAATAATGTATAGATATAAATTTAAGTAGTAATGCTAGTAGCATCGGATATATGTATGTATGTACATATGTATATGATTGAATGCCGTCGTAAAGGGCCAATTAATCTAAATCAAGCTTGTTTGTTAAAATTTTGCTATATTTATATTTAAATGTTATTAAGGTAATCTAATCCACAAACTATATTTACCTTCCCACGGTAAGCTTGTACCGACAACGTAAGTAAAGTGACGCCTAATTCACATCAACAGTGTAATGAACTTCTCATTACCACCTTCCACTATTTCAATTAAGGTCAAAGCGACCACACACGGTAATTATCATAACGCTTGCTAAGCATAACAGGCTTCTAGCAAGTAAATGGAATAACTATCGGATTTCATGAGGATTAAATTCCATAGGATTTAAGAGTTGATACATTAAGGCGTACTCGTTTGTTTTCTGTCATGGTCATCTGTTTTATTTATATATAAACAAAACAATAAAATGATGAATTTTTATTCCCATGTCCAGTTGATTGAAGAGTTAAATACAATAATACATCTTGACACGCTCTGACGGTCACCCGTATAATCGCCTGTTAGGTCAATATTTACTCGGCTACGTTAAGCGTTTAAATAGTTTATATTATTGTACATATAAGTGACAGGCCCGCATCTTATTTAATGTTAATTGGACGGATCAAAAAATTATAATAAGTTGTAATGCCACAAATCCGTTATGGTCGTGTTCGTCTGAAATTCAAGAATATATTTAAAAAAAATAAACAATGAAACTATAAAAGAATTGAGACTTGGGGTTTGAAAAATATAATTAATTAGCATTTTATTTCTGATTCAGAAAATCTAATAATTATAAAAATATTGAAGCAGGTACTTCAAGGAGTTCTTTGACAGAGTTATGTGATACAGCTGATGATGAAGATAATGATGATACGCCGAGCTACACTAACTAATTATAAAAAAATACAATACGTAACGTGTTTGGCATGCATTGGTTCGCATTGATTGCAATATGAAAATGAACTACGCGGCCAGCAATCAATCATTTCCAAACAAAATTAAACGTCACACGCGCTCTGCTCTCTGGACGTGGTACAGACTAATGCATGAAAGAGATAAAAATAAAATATTAAATATAGTTATACCTCTACTGAATAATATTACTCTTTTTTCCTATTTTACCATATTGCTTTATATTTTTCGGTACTAGACCTCTAGTAGAAATACTTTTTCACTAAGAAGGCTAAAAAAAATTATTCAAGACATAATTGATTCTCGGCTTAATATTTTATATGGATAAAAAATCTAATGAGAAATTTTTAAAACCACAAACTATTACATGTATATGTACCCTTAAATACCAATATGTTCAAAACTTGTAATATAATCTTTCCAATTTATATAATTATAAAGGTACGTTAAAAGCATCTTTTTTGCAGCATCTGTCCATATTATTCTTTACACGTTTCAACGAGCGACGTAATCATTAATACAACATTTGTCGACAAGAGACGGCATTCCTTGCTGTACGTTATTAATAATGTATCAATTTAATTATCATTGCATCCCCTTGAATAAACCCGTCTCGAGTTATAACACGATGTGCTTAAGACGTAAAAGGTTAAAGGCAGCATATTTTACATGGAGATGTAGAATTAAAGCTTGTTTAATTTTATTCGTTAAAACAACAGTACTTATTGCTCTTTTCGTTTGTCTGGTTTAAAATTACAAATTAAACAGAACAGAGTACATAATTTGGTATTAGAATAAAATATTATGTACGAAAATAAATAATTAAATACTATATTTTTCCTTTCAATCGGAATAAATCTAAAATATACACTTGTCTTTCTTGAAAATGATCTAAAATTTAATAGTTTTAGTATTTAATAATTTAATAGTAAGAAATTAAACAGTTACAAAAAGTTTTATGTCACCAAAATAAGCAATATAAATTTATAATTTTAGTATGGACGGCTGCGCGAGCACATAACAAATATCCGTGACACAAATCAGGGGGCGATATTAGGCGCAAATGGGGTGGAATTAACTTTCTATACTTAACAGCTGGTTTTGTGAATACCATAATTGATTTCATGGATTAGGTCGACATTTTAATAGTTTCTTACTTGACTACTTTTATGACCAATTAACAAAATTTTATTTGTTCATTGACGTCAAAGTTAAATTTATAGGTTCCGAAGGTAAATTAAAAATTGGTTTGTACGTTTATTGCTCTATTCAAAATTGGTATTGTCATTAAATTTTTAATTAAAAGCATGGGATTTACATGATCCAATATTTTATATGCTTATTATTTCATATATTAAGTTATTCTAAGAGAACCCTGTCTTTAACATGATAGGAGTTAGTTGGAAACACTATCGGCGTTTCCATTTCGTTTTAGTTTCAGACATCAATTTGATAAGTCAAACAGTCTTCAATCTATCAGAAGTTTTGGGGTAAAAAGGCTTAGAAAAGTTCGGTTCGAAATATATTGGGATCAACATAGTTCAGACTAAAAATATTTGAAAATGTGATCTGGAGGAGAAAAGCCGATTTTTACTAGAGTTTGTTATTCCTAGACAAAATATATTTAAATCAAGGAGCCATTTTCATCAATATCTCAGTTAAATTTATTGTAATTCATGAGTCAATAATGTAATAATAATCTTTCATTTATATAGAAATACTTAACATTCTAAGTTACACAATTTTTTTAACATTCGATTTTTTTTTGCTATACATTCTATAATATGTATTTAGTAATTAACATACAAATTACCGTGGGCTGAATATTTTGGATACTCGAATATACAACTTTCGTGTGATTGACACTATATACGTTTTTAATATATCATTTTTTGACTGCATTGATTTGGAAGTTTCACTCGTATTATTGATATTACAATTTTAATTTGTACAGTTTTTCTTGTGATGAGTTATTTTTTAAGATAAAATATACAAGTAAGTGCGATTATTTACAGATATTTACAAATTTATTTATAAATCTGACCCTTAGAAGTAGAGAAAAAGATAATGTCTCTAATTTGGGAAGATAACTATATTCTCAAATTCGATATATATTTTGCAACAAAAAAGGAAAGAAAAAGGCCTATATTTTTATATTAATCTATATTCATAAATGTTATACTTCTTAAAACAACCCGAGTCGGGTTTCATATCAAATCTAAGCGCCTACCAAATATTTTATAGCAAACCTATTCCGACGCGAGAGTGCAGTGCCTTGAAGACATCTGGTGGAACATGGAATTCAATTATACTACAGAATATAATATCACTAGACTATTTCTAAAGCAATTTCAACTGAATGTGTATGCGGTGGTTGTACTTTCAATAGATTTTATTCACAGAATGTCATATCTTAACTGAGATATAGTATATCAAAAGTTTTTTCGGAATTTTCATTCACATAAATGAAATCGAATTTTTTGATAGTAAGTATTATTTTTATTTAGAAACAATAGTAGTATTATTATTTTTCTTTTTAGATATAATGAACTTTGTAACCGATCAAGACATATTATTTTGTGTTTTTTATTAAATTATTTTAATTTAGATTGATTACAATTATATAATTGAGTCTAACTATTCTAAAAATGTTGTCAGCACCAAAAAAGATTTTATAATAGACCACAGAGTCGGTAACATTTTTTAAAGCAGTCTGATTACCTAATCCTCTTAAGTTTTAGTTCTTACTTCAACATGAAATGTACATAACTGTATATGTTACTACATAATACATATGTAATACGCTAATATGGCTTTAAATATGTATATATTTATTGTTTATGTAAAAACTGTATTAGTGTCAGTAATATTTTTCGTAACCAAACAGAAAAGCTATAAAAACTAGACAAAAGTGCGCTACAGCGCTTAAAAATCATTGTAAAAACGCTGCGAAATCGTCGCATCCATTTTAACAAAACCTAGATATCGCTTACATTGGAATTAAAACAAACAGACAGCAATAACGCTTTATGCTAGCATTTTACATCGGGATGCTCACGGATATAATCTCTTACCTACTGTGTTCAGCGATTATGACCTGTATTGCTGGTTCAAAATCATTCTCAGTATTACCTCCTATTGGGAGATGGAGTTGTTTGGAATTTTTTAACGTTATAATAGGTAAACTTTACCCGTATTTGGCACTGTAATTCGAAAACCTGGTGTTGCTTTGGCAATTTTCTATAAGATATATTGATTCCTAAAAAAATACAATATCCAGCAAAGATTGGTAAAATACTTGGATGTTGATTACATATTATCAATAAAATAAAATAAAAGTTATATTAGCTAGATGACTGACATATACATCATAGACTCTTAAAAAAACATGTTTCCTAAATAATCTTAAAAATTAATGATACCATTTATTTTCTATATATACTGCAATTGATGCAACGTTATGAAATCTAAAATTTTAACCTGCACACAGGTAGTCTAGTTATTTGTTATCTAAACAATTCTAAATGACAGACACTTTCATCACATCCATCTGCGATCACGGTTCCTGAAAACTGAAAAGTAATCGGAATTTTGACATGTAACAATAAAATAATAGTATTCGTAGTATTCGAAAAACTAAGTTTCATTTAAAAGTAATATTTATCTTGTAATTATGAATCAAAACACCATTAACTCTATAAGTGACTCTCACAGAGTTATCAAAATGACAAATGTTCGATCATGTTTAGTAGTTTGAGGCACTGAGGTGTTGAACATTGTCATAACAATAAATGTCAGAAACACTTATCAACAAAAAACAATTAATTAGGTTGAAAAAATAAATGTATATATATATATGTTTATTCTTATATCAATATGAGTAAGTTTACAAGTAACGTTACTTGTATATTAATATGTTTCGAAAATAGAGTGTGTTAGATTTGCTTCATAAGAATCCAAGGTCACAGATTTTTAACTTTAATCAATAAAATATAATTTAGAACCGAAGCATTACATATTTTCAGCTTAAAAAAATCGAATAGATGTTGTCCATAATATGATATCTATTAAGAGAACAAGAGGATTTAAATTAGCCCCACGTTGGTAAACACATCAATGTAGTTTTTATGTACACAGAAAAAGATAAATATACTAAAAGTCTTTAATACGGTATGTATATAAAATTATTTAAATGAATATAAATCTGAGTAAAATCATTAAATAAAATTAAAGAAGCAAAATTTTCTAAAAGGCAAGATATTTTCAAATCCAATAATAAAATCTCATAACAAACAACTATAAGAGCAGAGAATAAAAAGCTTTATTACTTCTAAACAAATATAAACTTGTTTCTTAATAAATAAAAGAAAAAGCAAAACGAACTGTAATATATTTATCTCTCAAACTATTAAAGTGAGGTCACTTTGAAAACTATAAAAGTTTTTATCGGAACAATTAATTGTGTCTTCTGAGCATCTTCTCTCGTTTTAAAGTTGTTTCTTAAAATAGCTGTAAACTTATACTGTGTAAAATAAAACTATATAAAGAAGTGTACCGCTCTTACAATTTACACTCAAAAATATTCTGAACAAGAAAGTTGAATACATTGAGAGTGAAAAAGTTTTGTCTTTATGTATATTAATGGTAATATTAAATTTCATGACTTATCATTCATAAAGATATAAAATGGATTTATTTATGCAAGATAGGCTAGCCTAAATTCCCTTTTGAGATATATTTAAAGTTTTACGCTGAATTTATCTTTTTAAGATAATGCTGCACCCAAATCCTCCAAGTATATTAATTAATAGAATACAGAAACAATGTAGTACATTTATCGTGTTTAGGTTTATAAGAAAATACTTTTGAGGAATAACAATGATTATCCAATTTTAAAAGTTTATAATACCAAACGAATTACTTATTATTTTTAAGACAAATTAAGGTCTTTTGTCACATTTCACAGCACCAAGTAAGAGCCCCTATAGCTTTAGACTATTGCAAAAGTTAACAAGAACAAGTGAAACATAAGATTTGCCTTAAATTATTACTTGAAAAGTTTAAATTTTTCAGCACTCCAAGGGAAAATAAATCTGAATAATTAATATCTCGCCTTTTTTTAGAGAGTCTGTCAAATTTATAGTTTTAGCGAATGTATAAAATAAATTAAAACTAATAAATCATATTTTATAAAATAAAAAAAGAATTTATTGAATACAATAAATTATTAATCTTATCTTCTAAATAGTGTGAAAAAATTGTTATAAAAAAAAATTAATAGCTTAAATTATCACTTAAGCTTTTTAAATTTTTAATCTCTCACTCTCTCTCTCTCTCTCACTATAAAATAAATCCACTTCACTTACTTTGGAGAAGTGTAGTGAATATATTCTCAACACATTATATGTACCTACCTATACAACAACTACCTGTTTAAGTCCATAAGTAATTTCCGAACAAAAACCTATATAGTGACTAGATTCAAATGTCAGATACTCATTTCCTAAGTAATAATGTAGTAATAGATATTTTAATAGTTCTGTTGTAAAAAGGAGAATTGCTAAACTATTCCCCTAATAAACGACGTAATAAAAAGCCAATACAAGGTTAATCGTTCGTGAAGCATCGATAAACGAATCGATTTAAGTTTGCTTCGCAGGTGACTCAGCGATGGAGACTCCAACTTTAAATTGCCAGGGATATCGAGTTATATTCATTTAAATGACGAAGGAATGAACTTTATAATACTCAGGATCGTTGTAGGAATTCGCCACCAGCTAAACTTCATAGACTTTATAGGAGTTATATTTTAAATATATGTACCTCATATCATTGAAGTTATTTGATGTGAAATTTAAAATATTATATGTATCTTATAATTTCAGTGATACTACATACAATATTTAAACCAGGTAGAAATATACTAAATGGAAGTCAATAAACCATATATCTGTTGAAATACAAAATCACTCGTTGGTATCGTCACTAATATATGAGCGTTTTAGCTATGACAGTGTCTATTTTAGTTCCTGTCGGCCATTGATACAGCTTTCAGTATAAGTAACAAAATATATGTATAAATAGTATAGTACATATCCATTGGTTCCGCGTTACGCTTTCATTCCGCGAGCGAATTTATGGTTAGCTTCCTCGTTTGAAACACATTGACGAAAAAAAGCACACCAGTTATGGGTTTTTAAAAAATATTTATAAAGCAAAATTTAGAATAAATTTCGCGCATTCTTTCATATTAATGATTTTGGATTTAATTTCAGTACAATTTTTTTTCTGATGTAAAGAACGAAGTATAATTGTTTTGTCATTGAATATTTTTAGTCGTGTTTTTTCTTTGTATTAGTTAACTTTGAGTTAAATTATTAGAGTGTTGACTTTGCTTTTCAATTCATACCAGTGCATTTGTCGTTTCATATCACCGTATGTATCATAAGCAAGTCTACAAGTCTGGCATCAAGCCACAAGGCTCTTTTATATATCACAGTGTTTTGACGCCACAGAAACCGACGACGTTGAAATGCCAGCAAAAAATAGGAAGACCCCACCAATTTATGATGACTCAAACTCTGATACTGATTTTACCTTCACAATGTATACTTGCAAAATTTTGCCTTGCAAAAGCATTTTTAAAATAAACGATTTTTGCCTTCAAAGCGATAAAGACTGAAAAATACTCTAACATATTGTATTTACAATTTTTATGACACTAAGTTACTACTCTTGAATATGTAGATATATGAAATTGATTATAATTTGCTAACATTGCAATGTAAAAATATAGGCATATCGAAAAATAATTTAAGCCATTACTTATATAAAGTGTATGTGAATGGAAAACAGGTTTTCAAATTAGTTAAAAGCACATGAAATGAAGCCGATATTTTAATGTTAGCAACTTTAACAGGACACGGTATCCGTTTGAAGAGCCACTACTAAATTTACTGGTGTCCTAATGATAGGCGTATACCTAGCATTTTGCGCTAAGAGCTATGTTGCAATTAACACGCCAACTTTACCGGTCATAGGTTAAACGGTAAATAAATTTTGTCGAGCAATTTAATTAGTAATTTAAAATACTGTTTGACTAAAAATTTAAATTTATTTCACAATACAGACTGAGAACATAATATAATCGAAAATTAATCTAAGAGAGGGTTTTATAGGAATTGTAATGAGATAAATCTATGAAAATCCATCTCAGCAACATATTTCAGACATATTAGATTTAAATCTACGTCGCAATGGAATCCCCGATGGAATGCCCAATAACATTGCTGGAAACTTATTCAATTTGACTGAACAGACAACCGCTCGGTTGAAAAGCATTGTGTTCTCTCACTCACCTCTTTCAGTTACTTTTTATTTTATCTATACCTAAACAATACTTTAATTCAATCTTCTGTCTTCGAAATGCATGTCACGTTCTGTTGCGGCGTAGCGGGGCGTCGGGCTTTATATATAACTAGACGTCTCTTCAGATCTTATATATCACTTATAAAAACTATATCATAAATTTGACGTACAAAGTACGTTTGAATGAATTACGGAAAATTAAATATTATAGCATACTCTTCTCATAACCGCTATTTCGCTTAACAATTTGAGGTAGATTCATGCTATTTAAAGAATCTTTAATGTTTAATATTTTTATGATATGCATTACTAATATAAAATTATTCACTCATAATGTAATTATATAATGTATGAATTAATTATTTCAGGACGTAAATCATATTCATAGACCAAATTTTCTGTTGAACATTGGTATCTTTCAAATGAACGTTCGAGTATTTGTTCATACTTCGAAACTCATACATTATTGATGACCAAACTCATACTCTCGCTTGTCACCGTCTACACGATCTTCTGATTACATCAAAAGAAAGAGACAATTCTGCGGGATTACGATCCTTCCTATGAGTGAAATATTGCTGATAAAGCAGCTGACTTATTGCACATCAATGAAGATTTATGACACATTCATTCATGTCTGCTTCATACACGGTTAACTCATACAGTGGTAATAAATGCAATTTCTAGAATAATGTATATGATTTCAATAAGTAAGTAGTTTCTTTTCTTTTATAAGCAAGTGTAGCCTTTTTAAAAGTGTTGAAAATCTTATTCTGATTTTAAATATTTGTTTTGTGTTTTTGATGTTCCCGAAAAGATTGTTAATTTTATTGTATTAAGTTCCCTTTGTTACAATAGTTACCTAGTTAACTCTAAAAGCAGTCAGAATTGAAACAACAATATGTAAAAAATAAAAAAAATGTGCATCTCAGAAAGCTCGAAACAAGTAATAACTTAAACGAATTAATATAAAAAATGTATAACATTAAAAAGTTTAGGTTATTACTTAAATTTTATTTATAAACTAGCTGTGCCCGCGACTTCGTTCGCGTGGAATAGTGACTATGACATAACTTGAAATAACTTTTTTATTTATGAACCGATTGACATGAAACAAACACTAAAACATAACTGAAGCATACCACAATATATTCGTGAAAACCGCATCCAACTCGGATCAGTCGTTTCTGAGATTAGCGTGAACAGACAAACAGACAAAAAAAAAGGTTAATTACATTTTTGGGTTCGACATCGACATAACAATAACCCCTGCTATTTTTTTAATTTTTATTTTCAATATACAGACAGCATTTTTCTACAATTTTATTATATGTATAGATTGAATATTACTTGAAGGAATTTTGTAACATGTGTTTAATACTAATGCCGTATATGTAATGTATATACATGAGAGAAAGGGAAACCAAACTCAGTGGCTCCATTACGTTCCGTTTCGAAGCGGTTTACCCTCCCATAAGAAGTTATCACTTCAAAAAATTTGTCATAAATGATAATTTTCTATCATGTTCACACACCATAATATTGTTAAGCCACAAATTTTATTACAGGTAGAAAATAATTCGAATTAAATAATTAGGTACATATATAAAAAAACTCAATCTTCATATCAAATGGGTCATATTCATCAGAGCACACTTCATGCTAAAAACGATGAAAAGCAAATGAATATGTCAAATAAACGTCGTATATCCAAATCAATTAATCATGACTGTTAATTCCATAAAGAACAGGGATCTGGTTATTTATCAGCGGCACGGCTATTTGTAAACCGCGCCCTTCGTACGTCAAACGCGCTCCACGTCCGACATCTAGTAGGTTTGGCACTGATTTAGAGGACATACTCAGAAGCAAAATTTTTATTTTAATACCACAAAAAATATAAATTAAAAAAATACTCATAGCAGATATACAATGCTACCAATTAAAAAAAAAATAAAGCAACAAAAAATATTATATAAGTATAAATTGGTACATACAAAATGGTCATGTTTGTATACGAATATGGTTTTAATTTTTTAAATAACATTTCTACATCACAGCGAGCTTGTCCTGAAGCGACAGCAGCTGTCAGTACAACAGAGAATTCGAATTATGAAGCTAAAAGTTATGTTTGAGTCCCGCTGCGTCGTTATTAATATAATGAAAACGTCTATTTTTCATTTTTATTTGTAAATGTTATTTCAACTTCAATCGCTCTTTCAAATGTTTCATTTAAAATGATATTGTATTAAAACAAATCGCTATACGAAATTGTTTTTTGTGAACGGAATAAAATTGGGAGTTTTGTTGTTTAAATTGAGGATTGCGGATATTAATTTGGGATGGTTTCGAAAAATATACATTTTGGTGAATACCTCTTACAATATTGTTAGTTAAATTAAATTATATAAATGATTGTTTTACGAATAAAATATTACATTTTGATATTTTTTACAATCTAATATAGTGAGAACATCATTAACGCTATTTTCACATTACACGATTTCGCTCGTGCGGGAAAAAATCGCCCGATTTTTAATCGTGGTTTTGCTACTTTCACATTGAACGATAAAAATCGTACATTTTTGTCAGTTCATTGGATCATTTGGTCGGGTCTGGATGAGAACTATGGATCGCGAACAAGTTATTGCGTTATGGATACTGTATCGGCGTCGGAAAAGACAAAGGCGCAATCGCCTTCACTGGATTCACCCAATTAATCAGAGACGAGAGGAAGTTGGGATGTTCCACACATTATTTGAAGATCTTAGAAACGATGGCCAAAAGGTTTTCAACTACTTTCGTATGTCAGTTCGCTCCTTTGATGAGTTACATGGGAAACTGAAGACTGGGGACGATTCCCGTACGACTAAAGACCGTCTAGTGTGAAAGCGTGCATTTGGTCACGTAGGCCACTAGGCTAGAGGACGATACGGTAGCCGTGCGGTTCTAGTGGCACTGGACGGCTGCAACACGATTACAAAACGTGCCCGGGTTCAAATCGTGCAATGTGAAAGGTCTCGTACTCTTCAATAGTCGATCAAGAAAAATTGCCCGGGCGATTTTTTCCCGCACGAGCGAAATCGTGTAATGTGAAAATAGCGTTACGTTGTCATTAGTGATTTCCTCAAACAAAAGTTTTATTTTTTATTTATGATAGTTTATATTTCAAGAGGCAATCTCGACTCATTGCAACAAAGTCATTTATTATTAACAAAGAGTATCGCCTGTAATCTACTTTGGAAGGAAAAACACACGTTAACAAAATCGAATACTGAAAACCTAAGCGTATGTTTTATTCATAGCCGCAAATGGCAATTGCAGCAACAAAGTCCTCGGGTCGGAAGGAAACATTGTATAAAAAAGCATTGGCGCCCGTTAACCAAGGGACGTTATGTTGTTAGGCCGCGAAATTATGCGGATAATGTTACTCCATGCCATTTCCCTTTGACCTTAATATGTTACCGAAAAGTTTTCTCTTTAATTGTTATGCGAGTATTACATGTTTGATCATGACATGTTTGTATGTATGTTAGAAATCAGTCTTCGTAGGCCATATTTTTGGTAACAATGTCATTAAGAATCTAGCATCACCAGTTAGGTTATACTTACTTAAAGCTAGGTTCAAAGCAGTTAAGATTACTATTATTTTACTCAAGAATGAATTGAGTTACCAGTTTGACTTTTATAACAATTTTATAATACAATTCTTCTGCTTCACTAGATACGAATGAGACTTAGTCTGTATTGAAGAATATTCTCTTTACAATGTAGCCAGTTATAAAAGCAATATAATTTATAAGATCTACGATGTTATTTCTATTGTATTGCAAATCGTTATTATATAAAATTACACTGATTTTAATATGATAAAGAAATCACGGTGCATACAAAATACCTAAACCACAAGTCAACATAATTCAGTCGGAGCTCAATGTAAGTGGCCATAAAAGTGATAAAATATCTATTTAACTTTTTCTTCGAAGCGGTTTTTCCGCTTTTACCCTAAGAAATGTTCGTTTCCTTCCTCGGAACATTCGGTGGCGGGTAATTGCTGTTTATGCTAACTCTAATAAACGTGATAACTTTCTGGTATTCTTAAACAACAAAAACTTAATTCGCTAACTTCTGAATGGTTTAAGAATATCTATTGTAACCAACAATACATCTTAAATGTTTGTGAGCTATTTTCTAACCATTAATCTAGGGTTGTGAGTAAATAAAATATTATTTTACGTACGATCGGACGCTAGGCTGTCTATCAAAAAGCACTTTTGCGGTAGTGACGCCATGTGGCAGGGATTCACCGCTCGCGGCATTTCCATATTGACCGCATTGAAAATGTGGATAGATATAACTCCTAGATGGAGTAGTTTGCCAGAAATATCAGAAACTAAATTTCATTATAGTTTACACATTAATAGAAAGAGTTTGTAGATTTGTTTGTTAAAATTGTATTAGAAATCGAGTACATTAGAAAAGCGACGGTTTCGACTCCTGTTTTTTTCGATAAATAATTTGTTCTATATATTTTGATAGTAATATTAATTTAAATACATACTTTTAATTATCATATCTCTTCAATTTCTTTTTATCTTTACTCAATACAGACACGAAATACTTTTCTTCGTTATACCTCTTTCCGCTGCCATATCTAAAATCACGCTCTTCAAATAAAAGACTTTACTTTTATAAAACTCATTAGTATTTTAAGAATTTTTTATTATATTCTCACAAAATCAAAATATATAATAAAGACGTATTATTAATAAAGTAAAAATAACATATACATATATAAATTAAAATTAAAGGACTACAGAGTAACACTAACACCTCAATTTAATTCACAGTCCAAGAGAGCCACATTTTGATGTTATATATCTTGGGGTAGCCCTAGTTAAATATTATCGCTGAACTGACAAATGGAGACTGCAATTAAATCCTGACATTCTGTTATACTATTTTTAAACGTACCTTTGCTGTAAATATATTTTTAAAATTACTTAAAAGAGGTTTAACACATAGTCAAATTTGTATTTAATTAAGTTAAAGTTAATTATTAGTAAAAAAGTATGTAAAATGTACGAATGGTATCTTGATCAACATAAGTACTAAGGATGTAACCATAGATTTAAAGAGTTAAAATAATAAATATCGGCGCGATCACCGCCAATGGTTGTTACAACATGACAATGACTTGTGGCTATCTTCAATTACCATAAAAACTTATTGGTATTCATGATTATTGTTATAAGTAAGTACAAAAACTGTGCAAATGGAGAATAGAACTCTGTTTGAATTTGGTATAAATGCGACGGTTGGGCTCACTACAGTTCAGTGAGCGCGGACCGTTGAAGAATATGGAACCTCGAAGAAATACAAGGACATTTAAGAAAATAGACGGAAACGTTATTAATATAAAATGAAAAACTGTACTGACACAATTAGATATACATATAAAAATTATATCATACTTTGGGGCAAACGTAAAGGTAATTCAATAAACTTGTTACTCAACGTAGAAGTGCCGTTATCAAATTTAAGTTGCCTTTTAACTACTTAGGCCCATAACACTATTACAGCGTTGGAAGAGAGTGAAACTATGACAAATTAATAAATTTGCACAATAATTTCTGCACAAGAGCACGCGGACAAAGTTTCGCAATGAAATAATTTTGCTTTGAATATGTACTCGTAAGGTGGCGGTACATAATTTAATTCAATTCCCAAACTGTCCTCTATTACGTAAGTGCTCAATATTTAGGAATATTAAACACAAAATTCTGCTCTGGTAACGTAAAAGGTTTTGTTTGATGTTACTCGGTAACCTATTTGCAACAAGCTTTTGTCCTTCTCAATATTCCAAAATACTTGTATCTATGTATAATATATTTCGTGACGGTCGGTAAATATTAATTTAACTAAATATCTTTTTCATTTTCTCTGAATAATGGAGTTTGTAATGGAGATAGAAAAAAATGTAACTAACCCAGTAATTAGATGCAAAATTTAGTTTATAAGTTTCTATTATTTTCTTTTTGATTGCCCCAAAAATAAACGAATTTAAATACAAACAGATAAATATAACTTCTTCCCAGTATTACTCTAATAAAATGAAGTTTGTTTATTTTATTATAATTGTACATCGACAAAATACGAGTAATGGAATTTTATTATTTATTATAAAATATTGTCTCAGAGGCTAAAAATACATCATCAATCAATTTCAATTAATGTTATAGGTCAGGCTACCAGCCCGTTAGTGAAAGGTTAGATACACGAAACGACGTAATATAATAAACAGTGAGCTTGTAAACATAATTTTTTCAAATAAATAATAATAATCGTAATTGTAATGATGGATTTATATGTATCCATCATTACAATATATTTATGAGTTTACTATTAAAATATTAATAAAAAAATGTGAACGATGTTTACAATAAAACCACAAAATTTATGTATTTATCAATAAATTTTGATACAGCTGAATAAGCCTAAGTAATAATGACAAAGTTTTCAAGTTCGTAATGTGTTTATGCTTGAACAAATTTTTTATAATTATGTATATAACATAAAACGGATATCATCACATATTAAAATGGTCAATAACAAGTAATTTTAATATAGTACACCACTTACCAAGTCATTAAGCTGGCCAAAAGTTCCAATTATGTACCCTGCATCCGTTTATCCAATTAAAACTGTATTGACGGGAACTACGTGCTATTTGCTATCAATTAAAATACAATTTCCAACTCTTTCATAACAGTGCTTATTCGTGACAATTTCTCTAAATAATGAAAGTACGAAATTGTTATTTGATAACACAATACTAAAGGCGGAATCGGAAGAGAGAAAATCGTGTTATTTTGGTTTAAGCAATATTCCATTAAAATTTTGAAATAGATTGGTCGCCTTTGCTTTTCTTTTATACATACATTCTTTTTAATTTCTATTGCATTATGTTCCCAGCCATGCTGACGTGTTTGTAATTTACTATTGAACTACCTTTTTAAGCTTTTTTATGATAAAAACCTTACGTATTACGCTCGCTCTATCTAAAAAAATGACTTTACCAAAAATCGATTGTGGAGCTTAACAAGTTAAGTTCTTGAAAAAAAAAAGAAACCGAATTATGTTGTTATTTTATTTTCAAACTATTTTTAAATGTTACTGTAATATTATCATAATCTTTTCGATATTAAAATACAATTAACCACAAATAGCTTTGTAAGTAATTAGCTGTTATAGATAGGTATTATCGCATTTTAAATAATTCCTAAAAAATGTTAAATTAAATGCGCACTATATTTTTTCTTTAATAGACAAAAAAACTACTTTAAAATATCTTTTTATTATCTATAAGTAACATTGGTAAGATCATAATCTTATTACACTTACTCCATTAAAAACATTTAGCTTTAGTATAACAATAAATCATCTTGCACTTTTCGTCATTCCAAAACAAAGTCAAAAATGACATTAAAATATTTTTAAAGATATGAGTTAATTTAAATTGAATCGTTTAGATAAAACGTCTCTTCCATTAAAATGTACGTTCTTTAAGATTGAAGTAATATCATATAAATTTATTCTTCGCTGGAGGCAAAACATTCTCCCTCGGTGTCGCACAAGGTAATTTAGATGGTATCCAAGTTGCCCCTAGATCAACACGATGCAGTGCAAAGATTAATAATACTACACAAACAAACCGACCAGCATAACCTAAGGCTTGAAATAAAAATAAAAAAACAATTATTTTATGAAAGAAACAATTTGTATCTCGTAACCCTAGTTTCTCAGACAAGACATGTTTCGTGTTAGAATACAAAGGTGAATAGATTGCTTGTAACCAAGTAGTGTCACCTCATTCAATATTATAAGTTTATTATTAAAAATGTTAAGAGAAAATTCTTTATTCTTTAGAGAATCAATTCTACTCTAAGAATACGATTTCATTGAACATCCGTAATCATAGATTATTTTATGCTTTATAAAACCATTATCAATAGTTTTTTCGTCTTTATTAAAGGTAATAGTTATTGCTACACCGCTACGCAGCAAAACGTTTATACAAACTTGTATAGAAATACCATGCCATGAGATTGAATATATACTCCTACCAGTCTCTACTACTAACACTGAAATTAAATTTATTCTAGTTTTTGTTCAGTAAATAATACTAATTCTGCTTATTGCTTAATGCCACTTGATTGTACCTGCAACTCCTCCCGAGAGATTCAATTCAGGCAAACGTCGTCCATTACATATTTACCTTAGGGAAAGGGAAAGAATTAAATGAAGACAAATAAAAGTATCTTGTCATAAAAAAAACTCGCTTGACTTAGTTTTCTGTAAGAAACAAATATTCTTTAAACCAGCAAACAGAGTTGGCGTATCAGATTTTGTTGTCTGTAATCAGACGTAAACCCTTCTTGACTGTTCGAATAAGAGCCTAATTTGGATTTTACTCGTGTCAGACGTATGTAAATTTCATTTTTATACGCAAGACGTTGATTGCAGTACAATGCTGTACAACTCAATCCCCAACTCTCAATGCGAGGCAATACAGAGAAATGCCTCATAAAACACACATCGTAACCGGCGCCTGCAAAACATTGGAATTGAATTTTTAGCACCCTCAGGGGTATCGCATGAATGGTAATTTTGGGATACTTTGTTCATAAAAATTTAGAGTCGCTTTATGAAACTCAATCGGATGTTATTAAAAGACTAGACAATCTTAATTCCAATGACAAAACTATTAATTCCAACAAAAATATAATTAAAAGAGAAGAAGTTATGTATTAATATCAAACAGTGACATAAAAAAGGTTAGCCAATTCAACTATTTATTTTTTATACGTATTCGAAGATCAATCAATTCTTTATAAAAGGATGTTGGTGGTTATTTTTTTTTTTGTAGAAGGGAAAGCTCCCAAGGGTGGTCCAAGGATAGGATAACTGAAGTCTGGTGATGGCATGCTAGTTAAATAGAGAGGACTACTTGAAAGTTGTAGCTAATATATGTAGAATTCAGTATTTCAATAAAAAATGTACACAAGATATGAAATATTAAAATAAAATAGAAGAAAATAAATAAATTAAATTAAAATTTTATTTTATTATTTTAATGGTATGATTTTAGTCTATGGGTAAAAAATAATATTTGATAACTTAATAGATATTACAGTTACTTACTAATATCAGCCTCAATTGTTGGTAAAATTTTAATAATTTTATTCACTCAGATTGAGTAAATCAAACTAAATCGTGTTTTGTGGTGGGTTTCTTAAATTTTCACTTTAAGTTTTGTGGTAGAAACTCTTTTTATTTTTATTTTATAAGTAATTTCTAAAAAAATTTTAACCAAAATACTTAAAAAAAACGTTCACAAAAATAAACTTACCAGCTAAATAAGAAATGTATTTAATCGGAATAAATCAGTGCTAAGTGGAAAGTGCCAAATGTTTTTTTCATTTCGCACTTACCAGCTCTATCAAAAAAAAGAGGAAACACCATTCATAAGAGATGTTATTAGAGGACTCCAGTTGATAAACGGTCTTTCACACGGTGTTAACACTATGATTTATATTGCACAATTTTCTTTACTGGCACAACGGATTTATGGCGTTGCAAGGCTTTCCGAGCACATAATGTTTTAACGCGATTCATGACATTGGCTCACGGGTGACAAGCAAATGCATACGCGCTAAAGCTTGTCTATCCTACGTGTGGTGATGTATGCGGAACTAATCGAATAGAGATTGATAAAAGCTACAGTTATAAAGCTGTAAACAGGTACCACGTTTGTATGGAGGTAAAACATTTTTCAGACAATATACAAATTTGTTATTTCACAGAATGTAGTTGATTAGAAATTTATATATTTGGTTTGAAAAGAATATTATGTCACTTTTGATAACGGACAATGACATCGATGACGTCAAAAATATCAAACATATTTCACTGCATCACGTTCCTCCCTAATATCACCGACAATCATAAAATGAAACATCAAGGGGAATAAAAACTGAAAAGAGATCGTAACGACCAGGCTGGGGTCTTTACAAATCGTTGGTCATCACTCAAGGTGGGAACCTCTGGGCTTCGGTAGATAAGTCGTGACATTGTGTGAGTATTGGATATTGTATTACGGTTTTTTTATCTAACGCACTATTCCTTAGTTAAGAGACTATAGCTATTTGTAACTTTATTTTACATCTAGAAATTGTATTCGATGATCATAAAGGTATTTAAAATAATCATAAACTGTTTGGCTATTTTCAACGTTTGAAAAAAAATACGCTGAAAAGATATTCTTTATTAAAGCTCTCCTGGGATTAAATCTATGCATTAAAAGCCTGGTCTGATCAATTTGGTTATATAACAAATATTTATGCAGATCGTGAATCGAACTCGTAAACATACATCAGGCTTTAAGAGCGATGTTTATAAATACGAATTGTAAATCCAGTGAACCACGTTTACCGATTTTATTACAAGATTCGTTCATGCGATTATGATCGCTGTAAGCGAAGTTGAGTGACCAGGATATTTGCATTTTTATTATTATTCCAAGTGGTTAGACATTTTTTTTATATTATATGAAATGATCTCATGCTGGTTTATAACTTATGTTAATTTCTTGATGGAGATGAATCTCCCAGATTTCTTAGTTATTTACAAGGGGTTTTCTGCAAACGCAATGATGAAGTTATTTAAAACATATGATTATATATAAATATAATCATTTGTCATCTACTTCACAAATTTGGAAGTCGATTGTATATAGTCTTCAGTCTTTTTTGTTTCTAGCAACCCAAGTTGGTTTTCCAATAATATTTAATATGTAAAGATGTGTATAAATTGTATGGTAACAAAAAATATATATATTATCCCCAGAGTGTTTAAAACAAACATTTCTTTATTTTAACTATTCAATTATCTTGCGGGTCAAAGCACAACGTAGTAAAAGGTTTTTAAAAGGTAAATAATGCAATGCAGTAAAAGGTATTATTTATATTATATTTAAATTTTGAATTGATGTTGATGGAGCCATTTAATATAAAATATATTTAGGTATTTATCTAAGGCATATGTAATTAACTAAATTTATATTTATTACATTTTTAGTCTCAATGAAACTTTTCAAAACTATAAGAGCATTTAGATTTCAACTTAAAAATTGAGAACTTAAAAAGTATGTAAAACTTTTAATTTTCAGTATGTTTCTCAGTGTTTTGCATTGAGTTTTTCCTCTATTATTCAGTGGCTTGATCACAAAACTTTGTATGTTGTTATTAGAATTTCATATAGAACATTATTATCTAACATAGAGATTAGCTTTTCACTATACGAATTGTGCAACTAAGCGAACTGTTTTAGTTCCAAGTTGTAAGAGTGAGAAATGGTTGATTTATTCTAACAAATAGTTAGCCGGTGAAGTTGGTGCGAGTCTCACGTTCTATGAATCTCACCCGGGTTTCTGCACGCCACAGCCGGATAAGTGAATTGTAGAGAGCACTTCATACGTGACGTGCTAACCTTATAGGCCCTGTTCATATTATGTGGAAAAAAACACGCAGTGACTTGTAACTTTGCTGAAATGAAAATTAGTAATTAAATGTTAAACAGTCGATATAAACCCCGACATGGTTGAATAAAATACACAATACGAAGCAAAGACAGGATTACTTAACCAATATATTATATTTTGGTCACACATTACTATATTGGAAAACTATGTTCTTTTACCCAGTTCAAAAGAATAGGCTCTGTATTTCATGAAAATTACTGCTCGGAATCAGTTGGTATTTTTATGTTTTTAGTTTATGAGTGAATTTTTTGTATATTATATTATTTTATTTAGAAAAAAATGTTTTTATACTATATATATAATGTTTCTTTAAACTACCCAGTAATATAATTCAAGTGTTAATTGTAAAATTTTGATAACTTAAACAAAAACGCATTTCTCTTATCACGCCATGAACGGTTATAGACTGGCTTTTAAAACTATAAATTCAGCTAATATTTCCATGCTATTGTGATATATTTCTTATCATCCGTTTATTTATGGAAGATGTTGAACTAATTGTAATATATTTTTATGCATATTTAATGAATCATATCATATTTAAATCATAAAACAACTTGGTAACAACGTTTTATTAGTTCTATAACATTCTATAAACCTCGTATGAACTGTGGAGGGAAGAGTAGTAAACCGTGTATTTTGAAGGAAATTTAAATCACGGCCAAACTTTGACGTCATGTTGAAAATCAGAATTCAAATTTTGGTTGGTACTCAAACTTTTCAGTGCCGCTCACTTCTAACGACGAATCGGCAGTTTCGGAAAATCGAAATCCGTTTACCGGCAATCCAAAACCGATTTAATCACAGGAAACATTGCAAGTTCCTAACAAAGTTTGTTTTAACTTTCATATTCGAACATATTGTAGTAACGTGGCCCGCGGCTAGATATTAATGGTGGAATCATAAAACTGAATCAGGCTTATTATTTTTTATTTCGTTTATAACGGTACTGAATGTTTGGAAACTAAGAATTTGTTATGCATATAAAATAAAGAAGAAATCCAAAAATACATTTAGGATTTTGTTTGTTATTTTATGAATTTTACTAATTTATTAATTTCGCTCAATTTGTGCTTCAAAGTTTCGTACTAGGTTGACGATTACTTTATTTCCGAATGTTTTAAAATTTTAAAGTAACTAACAAAAAAAGTTTTAAATTAATTTTAAAGTATTAAAAAATAAGGTTTCCCTTACGAATGCAGAACACACTGTCTGGCAATTGTGAGATAATTTGCATAAAAACTTTCAAAGTAAATGACTTTACCTGTCTCTAACCTTAAATTAAAGCATTACATTTTATTTAACTAGCATTACTTAATGTATAATTGAAACAGAGAAGATTTTATTTAAGCTATCTTCTAACGCATTTTCCCCTTAAAAGTATGTTCAAAATGCCTGTTAATAAAAAATACTATTTAATCTTAATTGACTATAAAAAAATGTATGCTTTGAATCAACTATATTAAATGAATATTCTTGTAATTAACTTTCCCGCTTAATTAGTATTCTTATAGTAACTCCATCTAATAATTTTGCACAATGTCACGCCCATTATAAAGTTATCAACGCAATGTCAGTGTGCATGACAGTAAACAGCTTAATCAAATGTTGCTCAAACTAAGCGGACAAGAATTTAAGCGACAGGTGGATTTGAGAAGATTTATTGTGTTTAGTGCCGGATATGCCTAGTTGTTTATTCTAGACCGAATTTAGGACGTTAATTTTGAAACGGTATGGGATTAAGGGTGACTGATTGCTCACTGCAAATGTAATCGGGGATTGAATCGAATTAGATCTAGTAAAATATATAAGTTTTATGTAGCAATACATTTTATGTTGCTTTAATCATGGGCTATTTCAATATTCTTACTCGTCCATACAAGTCCAATTAAGAATTGTTTAAAAATATCTGATACAGTCCAAATATAAATAGATTACATAAATTTTAATTCACTTTTGTCAAACGTTAAGCTACCAACTAAAAAGTAATAAATAAATTTGCTCGCAAAACAGTAATAGGTTTTAGTTTAATCAGATTTTATTGTTATTTAATTTTAACTTGGGTCTAAGTAAAACAATATTCAGATGAAGGTACTATCATTATTTCTAACAACTGAGATTTTATAATTATATTAATTGTTATATTTTGTTAGTTTTCATTTGCTATATTAAAGTAGTATTATTACCAGGCTTGCAATTTTTTTAATACTTTATTATTATAATATTTAACTATCTTTTTAATTACAATGCACATAAATCTTAATTTAAAAAAAAATCCTTTGTAGATTAAATTTTGTGTGTACTTAATCATTTAATATTGCAGTACCAATTATTTTGCTGTGAGTTTTAAATTGTGATTAAAATGCTTATTTTGAAAAGGATTAATTTATTTATCATTTACTTATCTCTTTGAAGTCCATTTTTTTTATTTTACTTTTTTTTACTGGATAGACGTAACAAATAGTCTTTTCGAATCAAAAAGACAGTTACTTAAGAGGGAATACACTCAAAACTAGAGAGCCGATTTAGATGAAAAGAGAAATGCAGTCAGTTTAAAATACAAAGAACACCATCGTCAGATTCTGAACCATCCTTAGATCATTAACTTTCCGAGAAAAAAAAGTCATTAAAATCTTTTCAACAAATAAAGTAAATTAATGGATTTAAAAAGTATGTTATCATAATTATCATTATAATACTTATCTATTCTAAATATAAAATAACTTCAATGAGATAAAACGTTAAGAAACGATTTAAATTATGACCAGAAATAAATTTCAAACGTAGAAATAGTTGGACAGTAGAATAGATTAAAAGTTCCGTGTAACCCAAGTTTTCCTAACTTAAATCTTGAGTCCTTTAACCACATTCATCCTTATAAAGCTCCCGTTCACGTACGGTCTAACTAAGAGGGACAGAATTCGTTAAATGTACCTAACCAGATTCAAACTTAAATTCGGTTACTATGGCCCGGCAATTAGTCGGGCCAGGTGAGGACACGGCAAATAAGCCGGGCCGAGCATTATACACTGTTGTTACAGTTAATTAGGTTCCTTGGTTTCTAAGGAAATGACTTTCGTAAACAGACATGTACATCCAACTATGACTTGAATTAGTTGACAGTCGTTTCACGCTCCTGTGCTAATTTATATAATAAGATTCATTCAGAATTACCACCAATCTATAAACTTCGTTACAACTACATACGAAATCCACAGTTTTGGTAAGCAATTTATTCCAAGATAATATTTAAATAGACACAAACTAATAGTAATCGCTATTTAAGTTATATCAATATGTATTTTACTAAGTATTGCTACTGATAGCAATATTAAAAACACATGTAATACAATAACCTTTTTCTATATTATTATAAACCCACGAAAACAAAAAGTAATGAGCAGATTTAGGAAACCTTTTTATCCTGTCGGTAACACGATTACACAGAAATCGCGGCTAAGAGTAGCTTAGCTGTTAACTCATATTATAGGATCAAACGAGTGTTATACCATCTATCAGTTGGAGTCACGCTTCATGAGACTGACGTCATTATTGACATTATTCTGACAATGACGATCAAATGATTCGGGACATTGCCTTTGTAATCCACTTAAGCTCTCCGGTAATTGATATAGTATCCCATTGTATATATATAGTTTAAGTTGGTATATAAGAAACACTTAATAACTTTTTAACATCAAAATCTGTGACGATGAATAAGATAATTTTGTAATATAGAAAAATTATTTCATAAAATAATATTTTCTTCACAAAATGCTTTTTCATGTTTATTGAACTAACATCATTCTTTTTTTGATTCCTTTTTTATAAAATGGATTTTATACATTTTGTAGTATCTTGCAAATTAATATCGACATTCTTATTCTATAACATTGTTTTTTTCTTAGAAATTTCTAGTTAATCTGGACCTGTAAGTAAAAAAAATATTATAATATGCAATCCCAAAGAACTGATTCTTGAACCCAAAGAACTGACCTGAGTCAATTTAGAAAGACTTCTTGAAATAAACTTATGACATCTTGGAATATTATACATCTTTAAACATGTTGGTTATTGTTAAGAACTAAAGAGATGAGAACGATATTGTACAAAGAATATTGGTAAAGTAAAAATTTATATCAAAAGTAAGATTTTTATAGAAACTTCCACTCATGCAGAATATAAGCTCTTAGTATGTATTGAATACATAATTAAATACAATGAATGTTTTCTAAGTAGCAATGAATCAAAACGTAGACATAGCTATTACACTTACAGTGAAATTAAATTGAAATTCAAATATAATAATGTGAACCTCCACAACAAATCTCAGATATAATGAAGCAATTCATGTGAAATGTAATAAAAATGCAACAAGAAAAAATATTGTCTTTGGAAAAGTATTTTAAATGAATGAAGAGTTTCGTTTTGTTAATCCCTACTATATATAATATTATAAATGCGAAAGTAACTCTGTCTGTCTGTCTGTCTGTCTGTCTGTCTGTCTGCTACGCTTTCACGCCTAAACCACTGAACTGATTTTAATGAAATTCGGTACAGAGATAGAGTTGACCTTGAGAAAGAACATAGGATAGTTTTTATCCCAGACTTTTGAAAGGTTCTCTTGGAAACGCGATATAACCGAACTCCACGCGGCGAAGCTGCGGGCGGAAAGCTAGTGAAATATATAGATTACTTTATAAATAATAATGATCATCATAATCAAGTCAGTCCAACGCTGGTCAAAGTCGTCTCTTAAAACATAATCGTCCTATCTAGCTAGAAGCCGTTTTAAAATACTTTTCTAGTTCGAGTTCTCCACTCTAAAGCCTTTATCTCCTTATCTAATATAAAATAGACTACAATACTATACAAGTATAATAGTTATTTTCAGTTGGTATATTTCTTGACAGAGTGGTCGTGGTCATCAGTTTGGGTAGTGGTGGCTCGCTTGACAATTCGACGCCATTCCTCTCGTATCGATGGCCTTCTGGTGCATAAGTTTACAGGAGCCTTTGTTGAGTTCTTCACTTGATCGATCCAACGCAATGGCGCTCTATTATTATAGTTAATCATGTTTTTATCATAACAAGAATTGATATAAAAGATTTAATAATGTTTTTTTATAAAAAAAATATTACATTCTTAGATCTAGATAATTTAATGACTACGTATTTTTATTAAATCATCAGTTCCAAAAAATAAGTGCCAATGTTAAACCACTGAAACGATATCAATATATATGTAATATGAAATATGTAGGTTGAAATCCACATCTTACTGTCGGATATACCCATATTAATAACAACTGTGAATCCTCTCTGTTTTCATCTATAAATCCTTTCAATAAATAGCTCGTATCACAGTACCCATCCAACATCAAACCATATCGGTTTCACCATAATTACTATCTCCACAAATTGTCAAACATAGTCATGAATACCAATATTTTCTAAACTACTGACAGCCTAATATTGAACGAGGTATTCCAGCATAACAATACAATTTAGTCAAACAAATTTAAAGGCTGTCTAGTGCTCTCAATGGAATAAAAACTTTATATTTTTTAACTGAAATACTTATTACACATATTATTAGAGTACTATAAACTATTCATTAACAAACACTTTTGGTTTGACGAAATAATTTTACTGCTAATATTAACAATAGATGTTTTAATTGAAAAATCAAATTTTTGTCACATCTACTAATTCATCTACTAATTTGATTAAAACTGGTTCTATAACTAGACATATAAGATGCCTTGAAAGATGTACTGTAAAGAAACTGTCAGAATATACTTATTTGTGTATCTACGAGCAATAACTTTACGTATAAATAAAGAAAAAATTTGCAAGCAAAACATTATACCTTCCCTAGCAAAATTTGACTTAATCCTGTTTTTATCTCTTTAGGTTGCTTAGACTGCTCCAGATTTATTATGATAAAACTATATTATTTTAAAATAATACATTAGCAATGAGTAATCCACAATTATATTAAAAGATATTAAATCTTCTATATATATAAAAATGGATTGCTGTTCCTTAGTCTCGCTAAAACTCGAGAACAGCTGAACGGATTTATCTTATCTTAGTCTTAAAATGTTCGTGGAGGTTCAGGGAAGGTATAAAAGCTGAAAAAAATTGATTCATTTCCGGAAGAACCCTATAAACAGCTCTTTTCTATTTCCCATACAAACGTTTTCTTTGACATTAGATTTGACAACTAACTAATATGTCAATCATTCTGTTCGATTGAAACAGGAAAAACCTGATTATTTATGGCCTTCAAGACGGAATAGAGTTCGCCCGGCCAGCTATACATATATTACTAATGGCGAAACTAACGCGGACGAAGTCGCGGGCAAAACTCTAGTAGTTAATATATATGTACATTAAGCGTCAATGAATAGTAAGAAAATAGAGAAAATTAATGAATCTAGATGTCTAATAATTAGTTTTGCTTTTCTAACAGAAATTATTAATGAGCTTTTTAAGCCACAAAATACTAAATATGGAAAGATGCTATTACACTCTTTAGTTAGATACCAAAAAAAATAATAATGCTATTTGCGTAAAGTACTTTGATATACTGAAGAACATTTTTATAAAATCACATATGGAGTACGACGATGTCTTTTAATTGATGTTGGAAAAGCCTTTACGATAGAATGCCAACTTGACAATTCAATATTTTATGTATTTTAATATAAATTCCAAATACATATATTAAACTTCATCTTAGCAATTCAATTTAATCGATAAATTCATTATTTAACCTTAATTAGTTGTTGGAAAACGAGGGTGGCGTTTTATCAGGCGTGCTATCGATATTAAATTTCATAAAATCTACCTTGAAATGAACTGTACTTGAATGCCTCATCACGTGAACGATTAAAAATTCATTATTCAGAATCATTTCCTAATTCGATTTAAACTAAAGTACAATTGAAGAGCGTTTGATATGTTTTTAGTAATTATGAGCTTATAATGTTCCTTCTACTATTATTATATTACAATATGTGAAATACCCATTTAGTTGACAATTCAAAAAAATGCAATACAAATTCATATTAAAAAATATATACTCCTAAAACGAGAGGGATTCCAACCAACAAAATGGGAATTTTAAATGGGGAATATAAGAAATTCGCCAACGAGGCGCTTTTGCCAAATAGAGTGAGTCTACCAGAACTAAAATTAGTGAATTAATGGTAATGAATAATTTCATATACATTATCTGTCATATTTGTAGTTACTTACAATTTTCCAGTATTAAAGAACACTAAAACTTATCAGATGGAGCTAGAAATATGTATAAATTAATGGATTATATATGGAAGAAGAAGAAGGTTAGAAGAAGATATGGAAAGACTTCTCTGTAAATACTGTTTTTTACTTTTCATTATTTCTAGGGTATCCCGTAATGCCACATAATTTACTAATTATGATATTGTCTGATACCTAATAAAAAAGATCTAAATATCCCTTATCGCATAGTTATTTTTTTAGTTATTAGGTTTATAACATTTACTATATAAAAAAAATTACAACTATTAGACAGATTGAATTGTTGTAATTTATGAAAGAAAGAACTCTCGGGCAAATTATATATTTTTTTCAATAACTATTATGAATATAAACAAAAAATATATTGTTATAAAACAGTGACTACTTATACAACTACATAGTATCATTGAGATATTATATTGAATTCAATATATATTTTCTAACAAACGAAGCGGCATGCGATCTTCCATATTACAGAACCATGTAATGCTATCCCATTTTATTTATTTTATAATATTAAAGTCGTGAGGTTTCTTATCTTTTCAATAATATGCAAAACAGATATTACAACAAAGTTTCCATGCCGATATAATACTAGCAAGATAAAGTCTGGTAAGCCGAAGTTAAATGTTTGAGAAAGTTTAAGTAACTGTAGCAAAATACAAAGCAAACTGCTTTTGATTCCATTCTATATATTTTTTATGATTGTAGTATTTTAATATTGATATAAGTGGGGTTTAAGCAGTAGAGATAAATATTCTAATTCGATTAAAAATATACTAGAAACCTAGTTATTTAGATGATGTAAATGGGTGCAGAGAAACGTTGAACCTTTTTCATACTACCAGAAGCAAATTTGACCACCTCAGTATAATTGAAAAGTTGATAATTGCCTTTCGACAACACCAGTAAGACAAATAAATAGTTGACATGTATTAAAAATTGTGATACCAAAGAAATTTTGAACAATTTGAGATTCTAATGACTATGTCTTTATTGCGTTTTTAAGTTAAAGAATGTTATTAAAGACCCTCGTTCACTTTGCATATTTATTTTATGATTTAATGTCTTTTTTTAAAGAACGAGAAAAGGGGAAACATTTTACATCTTGATAAACTTGAAAACTTAATTATAAAAAGTGTCCATTTGATAATATTAATAAATATAAAATATAAATAAGCAATGTTATAAAATAAGTGACCGAGACCCTGTAGGAATACGTACATATGTAAATCTTTAACAATCTTATCAAATAAATACTTTTACTAAATTCATGTAGTTCATAGTCTCTTTTACCCCATTTCGTATTTTGCTCTTATTACTTGTAATGGAATTAATAAAAGAATGTAATACACACAAATAAATTTTTGAAATGCTCAGAGGTCAGGTCAATTTGAAAATTCTTAGTCGTTTCATGATGCTAGTTACGTCCATAAAAACTCTAAAAGTGCGGTACGTGACTTCATCAAACTAAAGCATATTACGCTATGAGCTCACCGTCGTGAATTTTTCTCCTGGCGAGGTTTTACGTTCAAACTTAAATTACACATTCAGGAGGTGACATTTTAAATAAAAAACCTGTTTTATCCCTAGTTCGTTTCCTGCTTATCAAATATTTAAGTGTTACCGTCTGACTAAGAATAGTAGTTATAAATATTTATCTGTCAATTAACACATTTTATGCATCAAAAGGAATTTTACATTACAAAGGTAAAAGCTATAACATTTTATATAAGCCGAAAAAAACGTATAACGCCTATAATAGCATATATAACGCCTATAATAGCATATTATCGGCTCATCTAAGATTCTCTAACTTAATCTAAATTAAAATGTGCCAAAATACATTTATTTTCCATCAACCATGTCACTTAAAAGTTTATCTGAATAACTATTTAATGAGTTTTATCCCAAAACTAACCTTCATTGACTCGATATAAATACACATTTATTATATTTCCAAATCTTACAATACACAGAACGATTTAATTATTTAAGATGAGTAGATGTGAAAATGGATATATATAATCAATTGAAATGTATTATTTAAAAAATAATTGTGGGATATAACAATATGGAGTTAATTAAATTTAATGATACGTACTACAGATATCTAGTTAATAAACCTCTACGAAGCGGATAAGCTAGCTTAGATTTAATATTGTATAAGATTAATTAAGTTTAAATTGTGAAGGTAAGATATATGTTTGCTCTGTTATAACAAATAGCTATTCGGAACATGAAATATTTTAGCAAGACTTGAATTAGTACTGCTTTGAGACTCGTAAATAATAACAAAATAAAAACTTTTAAGACTAGCATCAAGTTGGAATTTAAGGCACGGTCTGTTGAGGGTCATTAACTTGTTTTACTTGTTTTAATTGATTTATTAGCAGTGAGTAACATTTATTTATATTTTAAATTTTGCTTATAAATAATTTGTTCTTGTCAAAGCAATGGCTTCATGAAATATCTAAGAAAAAAAGACTTTTTATCATACTTTTTTATTTGAAAACAGCACCCAATGTTACTATAATATTAATATTAGGGACAGAATATTACCATGCTATACAAAGAGGTTATATAAATAGAGGGAAAAAAGGGAATTCCTCTTCTTTTACTTCTATAATTGAAACCAGTGCCTTAAAAATATGTAGCAGGAAGTAGAAAGAATGCACTATTATAAATTGTGATTACTTTCTAAGTATGTAATTTCTTAATAACCTATTATAATTTATATATTATCTGTCAATATAATTCAATACATTGTATTATCATGCTAATTCAAATGATATTGTCAATCATAACAATATCAATTATAACATATCCTGGCACGTACGTCTTTGAGGGTCTCAACCAATTTCAGTGACAATTAAACGTAAGCATTAATTAAATTGACCCCACCCCTACCCCGAGAGTTCCTTCTGCCTTATTTCCCTTTTGCTTATTCAGCGGGGTATACCCACAGATATAACAAAAATCACTAGATATGCCATTTACAATAAGAAACAATATAATTTAAAATATTTTCCGAAGTAATACTTTTTTATTCAAACTCAGTATAATGACTGAAAGTGTAACATACACTTATAAATCATCAGTAATAGTATCTCAGAGTGAAGTATGATTTTAAAATAATGATTGACCAAAGAATAACCCCAAACAGAGGTTTCAGCAAAAACTGAAGATCTCTAAAATCGCAGATCTTGGTTAACTTCGAATCTAGTTTTCTTACATAGACTGTAACAAAGTTATCTGTAGCTAGCTTTTACCTCCTACTACCTCAATACGGTTTGAATTAAAAATCGATAGGTGGAAGTCTTGACCAAGCCAAAAAGTTTGCATTTTGTTCTTAGTCTAAATTTTAAACATTTTATTGGCTGTTTAGTTCCAATCAAAAATAAACTACCTAAGCTGTATGTGTAGATGTAAGTCGAAAATTGTATTTTAGACAAAGCTCTTTGTTACATCAGATCTAGTAAACATAATTCTTTGTAGTGTTACGATTTTATTGTAGGCAATTTACGCTGCGATATACGGTCCTTTTAACACCGACCCTCGTATAATTTGGATTGTGGGACCACGAAAGAAACAATGCTAATTAAATAGCGGTTACCTCATAATATTCCATCTCAATAATTTTCGATCTCATTCTTAAAGATCTCGATTATTGATATTCTCAAAATATTGTTAAAAAGTTTATAATTTTTATGTATCATTATTTTTATAATATGTGATAATTAAAATGTTAATTTGTTCACCTTGATAAATTTTGAATTAATACAAAACTTTAGGTGTTGTAATGAGGGGTAGTAACATAATACAAGGATCAATCTTCAATGAGCATTCTGCTAAAAAACATAAATAATGTTAAAACAATAAATACCTTTTATTTTGCGCAAATATACCCCTGTGTGTTTAAAAAACACTTAGGTACGCTTGATCCTATTCTATTGTAAGATGCTAACATTATCAGAGAGAAGCCAATAGAGCAGTTGCATATTTTTATTGAAAGAAAGAATGTAAATAAAGTATATTTGTGTCTTTTTATTGTAAAAACTTTAACTTATTTATGGTAAAGAATAAAAAAGTATTTTGCATGAAATCACAACTACTCGTGACTTGTGGTCAATTTATTGTATACTGATGTTATTTCTGCATTCAAAGAACTTTATGTGTATATAAGTAAGTCTAAAACAACATAATTTTTTCCTCCATAATTAAGTAAAAAGTATTTCAATCTTGGCGGCATAAGCATGATTATCTTAACGTACTGCCATGACTTGTCGTTATTACCAATATGAATTCCTCACTTGTCGACAAAAATCATTTTTAAGTATAAAAACAAAAAGAAATGTCTAACTAATTTCTTGAGGTTTTAAAAACTTCTTAGTAATCTTAAAAATCTATTAAAAGATATGCAATTATTTTATTGAAAAAAATTCCCAGTCAATATTTTTGAAACATTTATTCTTTAAATTTTTATAAAAATATACTTTAAATTAAGCAACCCAAAACAGTATTTCAGACGTCTGCGGCTGCCTAACGAATATAAAAAGCTATTTGCATAGAATGAATATTTTATGAGCGTGATTACTCTTTACAACTTTATTTCAAAGCCGCGAAAAAGATTTCTTAATACTCCACAGTATAAATATTAATCGTGGCTTTGTTAGTTTATCGCTTTAACAGATTTAACAGCTTTAATTAATACATTTTTTCTTTGATACGACGCTGCCTCACCGCTCACCTGATATTAAGCCGTTCTTATAGTCTATGAGTGTCTACAATACCGGAGACATCATACACGCGTTGATGAAGCATCAGAAACCTTTTCACTTAACACTTCAAGTAATGCAAATTAAAGTGCTCTAAGAGTTCACGGCACTTTTAAAGCTCTTTAACTGGCAAGTAGTTTTTATTATATTTTAAGCACCTACCAAATAATGTTTTTAGTAGGCAGAACTAGGGTTCATCATAGGGTCTCTTTTGTAAATGAGCAGTGATTGGGATAAAAAATAACAATGAAAATCATATCTACATATACTTTCATCTTCTACTTCGAAGTAAAACAGAAGAATCTAGATAAGATTTATTTTGCAAAGTTAAATACTAAAGGTTATCGATGAGTATAGTATCAATTCTCATGTCTTGACAATGTTTACGACATGTTTTTTGAACTGTAGTTTTCAAGTTTTGTAATATTAACTAGGTTACTTATCAAAATAAATATTTCGTATCTTTGAATAATCTTTACAACAAAAGATTACTGCTATTAGCTAAAGATTAGACTTAAATACAACCCCTTTACTCGTATGGCGTACCCAAAAATATAACCAAAGAAATCAAATAGAAACTACGAATATTTCTTTACCACCATGAGCTAAACTACCATTAAGATTTGATGTAAGTATAAAAACTTGCAGAAATTTTTATGAAATGCTTTGGTAAGCAACCATAAAACGTAACTAGCACATATCTAGTTTTTGAATCAAATCTCGTTTGAAAGCCACGTAATATTTCAATTTATATATATTTTTAAATTCTTTGTTTTTTTCTGATCCCAGTATGATCCGCTGTTTATGATATATCAGACCCTTAACCTTGTAAACCCGAGAAGGCAATTGTCAGATGAACCAAGTAATTAAGACGACGTTAACTTGACTTCCTTAATTTGATTTGATACTTGTTAACCCATGATATTTATATGAAGAACAATTTAAAAATTGTAGTTCACAAAAGTGTAATGAAAATTTGCTGGAATAATACCCAGGCTACTTTTGTTATAAATCCCTTAAACAAACGAAACCTCAAGTAAAAGATCCTAATAATAACTTACTTTATCTTAGCAATATGAATATAGATGCTAATGCCGCCTGATCCATAATTTCAATAGCAAGTCCGCCTTTGAGAAATTATTATAATTAAGTCGGAATCCTTTCATTCAAAGTTATAAACCGTAACTTCGTTAAAGAAATATAAATGCATAATCAAAGCTTAGCTTCTCAAGGAATTGTTCAAGCTTAGATGAAAGTTTTATGTCCATTAAACAGTTACATTTTGTTATTTTCTATAATAATGAGCGTACCAATTTTAAAACTTTGTTTTATCTCACTAGCAAATTACAACACAAATCTATATGTTTTGATAAGAAATGACTCGTTTTAGTGAATTATATTCGAATCCCTTTTGTACCTTATTTCAAATCCTCCGTCTTCTTGACAAATAGTTCTTTTCCGAGCAGACAAGTCAGCGATAACGGCTTAAATAGAATCAGACACGCGACGAGTCATTTAAAAGTTATAACTTTAATTTATCAATATAACCATATGATATACTCGTTATTCTAGAAACAAGAAAAAAACTTCATTAATCATCTAATTACTATGATTTCATGTGGTAAACAAAACAAATCAGTTGTTTGTAATAATTAATTTATGTAAAATATTTATTTGTAATTTTTCCAATACTTTTAAAATTAAACAAAACATATTCGAGAAGTTTCAAATCTTTCGGTCACAATATAATGAAAGTCACACCTAATAATCGCCCGTCTGCAAACTTCCTTAAAGAAGTGACGTGTGAGTAATACCCTACGTGTGATCGAGCTGAAATGGATAAGAAAAAATATAAATGAACCAAGTGTCACCAAAAAGAGATTCGAAAAAGCTCGTTATTCTGATAAATTGCGCATCTTACTTTATTTGGTTTGAAACATTTCGTGATTAATCTCGCTTGAGACAAATTTTCTTAATAAAATTTAAATTTCTAAAAGATGATTGACGACACCAATTCTTTCTTCAATATTATTTTTCCGAATATTAACATTTTGAATATTTTTACTACAGCGGTCTTATAATTCAGTTTCGGTTAATGTATCAAAGTCAAATACCATTTGCCTTCTGTTGAAACCATATGTTCAATACTCGCTTTAAAACATGAGATAATAAAACCGCTGAACAATGAAACTTCAGAACAAGACTTATGGACGCCTTCACGATATTGTGATTTTAATATTAAACTCCAGCTTACATAAATTTGATATTCATTGATATATATTATACAAAATCACTGAAATATTATAAAATTGTTTTTTCTCTATGTAGGTATAAGAATTGAAGTTATTGTTGAAATAAAATTTAAATATTTATATCCAATCCTTTTAAAAATATACGGGATTGTGTTTACAGAATAATGAAGTCATCTGTTTAAGCAAATAGAAAGCAATGTATACATCTGGGATTCAACCATCCATCTGTGGGGTTTTTACAAATTTAAGCGTTGTAACAAATTGTAAAACGCGCTGACATGAATTCTGTACACGTATCTACTTTGTTTGGTACCTTCTTTCATCCTTTTGGAACACTCATCTGACAAGATACCCTTCAAGCTAAAATTGGTATGGTACAAAATTACGTTTCCACCGGGTACTCTTTGTTTTATTGCCTTTGTTTACAAGAATACATTAAGTGAATTGGGAAATATTAGAATAATGCTTATGACATTAGAATTTTTCAGCAAAATCGTAACCAATGATATTATATTACAGAATTTAAATAGAATAAAATGTTGCAACAGGCTACTCATTGAACTATTAGACCTAACCAAAGTAAATTCGCCGTATGAAAATGGCATTTACGAACATGCCTATGTTCATTCAGTTATTATTACTTACATAAAATACCTATAATACATAAGTAAATATAATATTAAACAATGATTTTGGTATTTTCTTCAAGTAATTTTAAAATATAGCCGACTACATGCTATTTTTAATAACATGATATTACTGTAAAACTGTTCAAAGTAAGTTTTAAAGTCAAAGGTTAACATTTCAGAATATCCAATATTCTTCCTTCCTTCCCATAGAAAGGAATATTATTGGATTGAGCACGTGTTTTCGACCACAATCATTTTCGAGGATAATACTAACCTAGACAGTAAATAGCTTCCAAAGCCCTTTAGAAACATTATTTTAATTACCTTTTTGAAACATACAAAGATATTTAAATTTAAAACCTTCAAAATTAGATGCTAAAACAGTTACCTATTCAGAAGGGTTTAGCTAACAAAAGCCCTAACTAAATTTTGATTACACGGCGGTTCAATTAAACCCAGCGCCCTCTTTAAGGATGAAAGAAAACCTCGTTATTCTCGGGATCGTAATAAACGTTTAATATTCCATCACAAAACTCACTCAACCGTTGTGAGGCATCCAAGATGCAAAGTCCTTTGGGAAAAGTATTAGAAAAATATAAGAGACTGATAAAGCTCATCGTTAGAAAATCCTGAGCGAGTCTCTTGGGTGTCCGACGTTGCGAAATATTTTCACGGTATTTTAGCAATTTTAACGAGCTACCATATTTACTTCAATGCACGGCTTTAAGGATACGTGTTCATATATTTTCATAATGTTGTCATGAAAGCTTGTTTCATTTCCATTGTACCAACATTTCGTTTATCTGATCAAAACAACTAAAAATATTGGTATTTGAAATGTGAATAATATTTTCATTACGCTAAAATCTATTATATCAGAGTTTAAAATATCAATTTTTAATTAAACAGTTTAATAAAACAAAAGCAAAAAAGACCTAACTTTATATACATTTTTAAAATATTGAAATCACATTAATTTGTAAAAGCATAAAAAAACACATGCTGACAACAGTCACACTTTGCCAAATTACTCTGGATCTTACATCCTTATACATTTGGTGATTAAAACGTTGTCGTGGAAAACTAAAAAAAGCTTTAGAAAACACAGCGCCGAAATTTCGTAAAATGTCTCACAGTTTTAAAACTTACTGTTAGATTTCCCTCGTGAAATGATTTTCATCATACCTTTATATTTAATACCACATTTTTTAAGAAATGTTTATTGTGATTTGAGAAGTCTTATTTTACTTCAATATTTTTCAGCTTATTTTAAAATATTTTACATGTACTCGTCTTCTTTAACATCTTTTTTAATAACAAAAGTTATAATAATGTTAAGTTGATGCCGATAATCGTAATTTTGTCTAAGCAATTTATTCTTATATCACCTGGGGCCATTTTTGATCATCAATCTTAAGCCCTTGAGGCTAGTTTCGTTACTATATTGACTTAGTCAATAAGTTCCACTATCATTATTGCACAACTGAGTACAATTCGTTAACTGAATAGCTTTCTAGCATGTCGGGTTGGGTCTTTCTACATACATGGAAAGCGTTATTACTTGTCATAACGATTTTTGCAAATAACTGTCTTTGATGAAAAGTACCAAGTTATTGAAACTATTCATTTTTGTATAAATTTATGCCAATGATCAATTATTTTACGAAATGTTGATAAATGGGGTCTGAGAGAACTAATAGAACGTTAGTGGCCTTTAAAATGAGTATTTCTGAAATAGTCTTAAAACTATACAAAATATATTCAGGCGATATAAGTAAAATAAATAAAAAAATATGTACTGTATATATTATTTCCACTGTTATTGTCATTTTGTAGACTATTTTTAATGTATATAATAAAGTAATATTAGTATAAAACTAACTTTTTAAGTTGGACTAAAAAGTGTAAGATCGTAATTCAGCAAAAGTAATAGACCCTATTGAGAACAGTTATTTGAAAACTGCTGAACCGTCGCCATATCCATCAAAATAAATCCACCCAAGGGTTTTCCTTATTCTGTTGTTTCTTCAAGCAAATCTTCTTTATCCGTTACGTTATTTCATCTCATATAACAAAAATTATGAAGATATTATAATGCGAATATTTTTTTGAATGATGCAAAAAATCTATCCATATATCCCATTAAATATAACGAGCCTACAACATTTTATATAAAACTGCGTTTAAAACTGTTAAATCACTCAAATATGTCAGAAGCAGTAAAAAATGAAATGCATTTTGTTGCAGGCAACAAAACGTTTTCATTCAAATGTTTTAAATCTTACTTTAATGCAGTGCGAATGACGGTCATATGTTAAAATGGCGTTATAGTAAATGTCCGATATCATTCCGCCGACAGCTCTTTTAAACGGCAGTTGGTACGTTCAGTAAAATAATGACTGCAGCTTGTTGCTGAATTCTATTGTGGATTTAATTTTATTAGAAAGTAAAAAAAAATATTTACACTATTCTTGGCAGCGTTTTCAGCTTCGAGTTCATTATTTGGTCTTAAATAAGTCTAAAAGAGATATATTTTCAAAGGAGTATCATAGTTGCAAACAATAAATTGATAATATTTTTGTAGTTAGAACTTTATTATTATGAAAAATTAAAAGAATTTATAACATTTATATAAAATCCAATGAATTATGTAAACAATAAGTTAACAATTTATACATTTTTGGTTTCAAAATAATATATAAAACCGCGTAATGGTAGGCCTAATATATCTTTAACGGGTCAAAAATATTATATACATTATAATAAAAACAAAAATTCTAACCCGACTTACAGACCTAAAACAATAAATGTTATCCCATAAAACACCGTTTACTGTCCAATGGATGTCCTGTAAAGTCTCTTCATACAATATTTATGCGGTACGACGGGATCTCACAATATTCACTGCGTCTTTTTTCTTTTACTGCTTTTAAATTATTAACGCTTCTACAAAAGAAGAGTTCAAATATTAAATAGGTATCCGAAACAAAAAATATTTTGATTTATGTTCATTGTGTCGTATATACAATGAGCTCTGACCTATTTTGTTTACAATGCCTAGTTCAAAGAAAGAGGGGTAACTGTTCAGGTGGTTTTCAAGCTTTCTTATACTTTTTATTAACCGGTTCACTTCTAATTAATGCTACGATAATAGTTCACCGACTAAAACTGATTCGTTCTCTTTTCAGCAGTTTATTAGTTTATGAAAACCAACTTTAATTAAAGCTAAAAGAAAATTGATTTTTAATAATTAACAACTTTGGTTCATTAGGTTTCTAAAATGTTCTCTAGATAAAAACGGTCCAATAATTTTCGTCTACTCTTCTTCCTTGACTAAAGACTGTCCAATTTATTTGTTTTATCTCCATCCCTTTGTTGTGTTCTAACTGTTCAAATAACAAATAAAGCAGTTACACTTTAACCAAATGGACCATAACTGCCTTTTAAGAGATCTTTTCAACATTAAATCTTCCAAAGAAACGTTGGTAGCTCGATTTCTAGCAAGCTCATTTGAATTAAATTACTCTTCCATATCATCAAAGAAAATTTTAACTAATAAACAAGTAACGGTTCTGCAGAACCATGATAATAAGAACATTAACAAAAGATTTTTAACTTCTACTACAACTTTAGTTACAACATAAATGTATTAAGGTTTATAGTTTGTCTGAATTTTTAATTTCTTCAAATAAGAATATACGCTCTAAAGTTTCTTTATACTTTTATGCTAAAATTCTCATAACATTTATAATTTTTTCACAAATAAAAAATAAAGTTGTGAAACATAATGTGATTTTTCGGAGTCATATGTACTTTCTGAGAGTATTTAAATACCACTGACATACGGTGAAGGAAAACATCGTGATAAAACCTGGACTTATAGTTTCACAATTATAAGTTTGAAATCACCAACCCGTTTGAGCAAGCGTGGTGATTAATGCTCAAACCTTCTCCATGTGAGAAAGAGGCCTTTGCTCAGCAGTGGGTTCTGATAGGCTGATGATGATGATATGATGTTGAAATTATAAGGAATCCTTTTATAATAAATTTGAAACAATAGTATTTCAATAAATCACTGGAGAAAATATTGAAACCTATATTATTACAAAGTTTCTTTTTGTACTGACAATAAACACAGAAACAAACTGTACCCAATAATTATTGCAGCTGCAGACGCCTTCACCGAAACTGGATTATCTCGGAAAGCTTGTCTTAAACAAAGCAGGATTAATAGCCCGCCGACTCTATTTTTACCTTTTCTCAAACAAATTCGATGTAATTGCACAGAAAGCATGAAGTTTCCAATCATTGTTCTTCAATTTCAATGGTTTAAAAATGCAAGGCAATTAAGAAATATTCTGTTTTGCAGGATTGTCAAAAGCATGTCGGCAATTTGTGACCACATGGTGATTATACGACGCCGTGCTGACGTAAAAAGAAATAACTCTGCCAACTGCCTACTGAAAGGCTGCTTTGTTTGTGATTTAATTCACCAAAGGAGCTTTTTATTAAAAGTGCCTTTAGGCACAAAAGTATATCAAGACAGTTTTAAATTCGAAGTAGGTACTGCTTGTCAATATCGATCAGGTATAATTAGACTTGCATATACGTATATCGCATGATAAAAATAACATTAATTTAAGAATGGCTCAGAAATATAAATAGAAATCTCACAGTAATCTAAATAAATAGTCTAAGCTTCAACGTAGGAATGGCAGCATGCCTGGTTTAGCACGTGCCTGCATAATTCTTATTTCCTTTGTGCTAATAACTGTTGGAATGTAAAATATTTATGAGACTCCATCTCCTCATTTTTTTGTATTACGTAATGTGTTATTTAAAGCGTGTTCTATTCTACATACTCCTATCACTGCAGTCATAGACTACTAAAAACTTGAGGAGGACCACATATAACGTATAATACGGTACTTGTTTTTGCCTTCTACATTATATTTATCAAAAAGAGATAATAACTTTTTCTTAAATAGTAAAGATAAAAAATAAAAAAACAAATCATATTTTATGACGATATTTAAAATTACAATTAACATTATTTTAGTCATGCCTAACCGTAATAAGATTGTGGTAGGTAAATATTTAAATGAAATGGTTTAGAAGATCGTTTTTTAATCAATAGCAGTATAACTAATATACCAAATTAGAGTTGTCTTTATTAGGCATTAGAATTTTTGAAACCTCCTATATTAAGGGATTTTAAAGAAAAAAAATAGTAGTGTGAGTAATGTCAGAGTGAGTCGATTATCAGTGTGGGATATATAAACTTCATTATTCCAAATTTAAATGATTTGTTCAAATTCAAATCTTTCAGCGATATAAAAAATTGCTCATAATTTTTTAATCGATACAACTTATTGTTTCGCAATTCATTAATGACTAAAAGTCCATTTTAACTATTAATTGATAACGTTTTAAAAAATTAAACTGACAAAAAGTAGACTATTTCCGTGTCCGAAATTTGAAATGCAATACTTTGACAGGTGTGATGGTAATATTAAATTTAAATTTACAAAACATATCACACGCCTAAAAACGTTTCACGGTACCAATGTATAGAGAGTCAGACACAAATAGAAAGTAATGATATTTTCAATTTTAAGACCAACTTGTATTTATGGAAACCTCGACGTCAAAACCACGAGCTTCAAAAATCAAAGTAGCTGATGTTGAAGAGCTGAAATTGATCACAAATAAAACTACGCCAATCATGATATGTTACTACGATACATAAACTCCTAATCACATTTAAAATCGAAAGGAAAAGTAAATATGAAGATTCATAATATTAATTTACTAAACAAAAATCCTTATTATAAATGTTATTTTTATATCAAATAGAACTTTATGTCTTATACTATAAACATATTCTATTTTGATTGAAATGAAACATCGTCTGCTAGGTAAGTAAAAAATTTGTGACCTCATATTCAATAGAGACTATAATGATGATGATCACTGGTTGATTATTTGAATTGTTTCTTCAGTATACATCTCAAGATTCAAATGTCATAAGAGTTGTTATGACATTATATAATTAAATTTCATTTCATTCCATTAACATTAAATAAATAAGGACTTGTAACAATATTCCAAATTTTAAATTGTTCATGACATTATATTTTTGAATCGTATATCAGTGTTCAAGTGAATTGACAGTTTAAAATTAATACAGCACATGCATAGATCAAGTATTCAGATAAACCATGCAAACATTTTCCGTTACGTAAGTCGCAAGACGAATAAGTCTGGGAGGGAGTTTGTACAATCAATCGTAAGTTGCACGATGGATTGTATGCTTCGCTTCAAGTTTGTAGGACTTAAGTTTGTTACGGTTCGGATCAGCAATTTTAGAAGCCAATTGAACTTAAAATTACCTAAATGTATTCCGACATGCGACTTTACTTTTACAAATCTTTTTTATATTTTATATGTATGTATTTTGGATTGTTTCAAATTATTTTTATATTTATTATTAATCCTAACAAAATAAAAGTAGAAATTAATGTAATGTAGAATGTAAACATAAATTGTACCTGAATCTATATAATTTGCATAAAATAAAACTATTTTCGTTTTGTTCATTAGAAAGTCTAAAACCAAACAGAATTTTTATCACGCACTGATTCTTTTAATGTAAATCTATTATAGCACATATGAATGTAAATCTTAAAATAACTTTTTATGAAATGTGAAGCAGAAAATAAAAATGTAATCCGGTTAATGGATTCGTATGGCGCAATACACGTCCACAGCTTTTATTTATTAAATCAAAAAAATATATTGGAAACAAAGAGGTTTTCTCTTACAAATAATATGATAAAAAATATGCGCATATTACTTTGACGATGGCTATAAAATATGTACATATATTATTTTATAATATATTTCTTAATATTCCATCATTGAATTTCTTCCACCTTAAATGTAATATAAAAGAAAAATACTAAAGTAAAAAGTATTAGAAAAGCAAGAAGGTGTACCTTGTTTTTCAATATCACGAAAGTGTTTTTTTAGCTATAAATTTACGTCTTAAGAATACACTAACTGAAAGTCATGTAGAATTTAAAGTATAACAACAAAATAACTTTCAACAACAACTTACTTCGACTACCATAAAATTTACATTTAACTAACTCTTCTACTTTAAAATTTACATCTAAGTTCAAAAGTTATAATAAGAATAAGGGAAAAAAGTCACTGTTGGAAACTATTTTAAAAAGCTCTTATCATAAGTATCTTTGTTAAATATCTACTCTGTATTAAACCTGAAAAGTGTGTTGTAAGATACTAAGTAATTCACAAATCAGGACTATATATACACGTAGAAATACATAAATGAATAGAAATTTGATCTAATTTTCTCCGCGTATTAATATACTAATTTTAACTAAGAAGTTTCATATATAATCTCTTACATAGGGTCAACTGACTAAGAGACCATAAAATTCTTCCTTTACACAGAAGCAGCGCTAGAATCATAAATATGTATAGAGAAAATCAAGCATGAGTCGTGTATAAAATGACGCCGAAAATGCGATCTCTTGGGAAAAGTCTGCTTACGACCTACATATACTGGAAATGACTTGTAATAAATACATATGTCATCTTAATATTGTATATAAATGAATTTAGTTTATAAAATGCGGTCAAAATATCTGAAGTAACTTTAAACTTTATTAATAACATATATATATTTTTTAATATTTTTCTGCTAAGAAAAATATTATTTCCTAATAAGTTAAAACATTGATAAAGAAGAAACTTTGATCCTTCAATATTAATATTTCAAAGAGATTTTAATAAATAATCATCTAGTGATTTTGTTTCCCCGCTGCCCCGTCTCCAACCAAGTTTATTTGGCCATATTTGCATACAAACGTTTTTTGTGGGCGTGCCTGTTTGTTTTGTGGATAGGTGAGGAGAGCTTTCCTCAATCTCTCCAGAATACGTAACCTTACCTCCGAGGTATTTGTTTCAATTGAACCTACGTGCATATCGTCAATCTTGTTTATTACCCACTCGTATTGCTTCAGGAATATGCATGCGTAGTTTGCATAGCCAATTGTTTTATGTAGCTCTTACTCGATTAATGTATTCGTTAACATTGAAATAAGAAAAATCCTAAAGAAAATTAAGTTAATATTTTATGTTATATTAAATAATTTATCTTAAATCAACAATATTTAAGAATATCTAAGTACATGATGATCGTTTGATCGTTTAATTTCAACTATTTAATTCTCGTCATCAAAATCTCAATGTCCCTTTATCCCGGTATTTGTTTGGTAATCCCTTGAAAATTAATTACAGCTTCAGGTGGTACACGGCTCCTGTCTAAAAACAAGTATTATGTCCTTGTGCTTTGTAAAGAGACTTTTAAGTTATAAATACAACAAAGTGTATTTTGTTTATAAAATTCTAATGTTTCTGAAATAATATAAATTATATATTCATTATGATTTTATTAAAAAATATATTAAAGTACCGTATTTTCTGTTTGAATTTCTCAATAATTTTAGTGATTAAATATATAAAATTTTGTGTAAAAGCCACCGCTGTGGAATCGTAAACCAATAACGATATTTTTGTAACTGACGACGCATTACCGGCCGCTGTTATTTTATTTTAACTTAAATGTATTTTTTTTAATTTACTACGGCAATATTTTTTGAATAGGAAACTCGTTTATAAATTAAAATTATAACGTATTGTATTATTCATAATTAATCTAGTTAAAACATTTTTGCAGACTTAAAATAAAAGACATTTCCCTTAAGTTAAATAATCCAATGTCTCCATTTAAAACTCTAATTTATTTTAAGATACAGGTTTAAGGTATTTTCCTTCACGGGAATATTTAATCATACCCTAATAAAGTTAAGTAACATATACGTAAGATTTCCGAAACATCTGCTGCTGAAAGGGTATGTGGTCAGATGTAAAAGCGGTAAACTCACCTTGGGAATCAATTTGATAAATATTTACCACTCCCAAGAGTACCAGAACTTGAGTGGGTACTGGTTTCAACTCTAAGATGCTTTTAATGTTCGTAACGATGAGGACCGTACGGTAGTCTCTCGACCATTAATATTTAATCACAAATCTTGAGTCACTACTATGGATTCGTAGACGATAGTGGCAAAGGAACAATGGACCTACAAATTAGGTTTAATACAAGTTGAAGTGAGGCAAAGTGGACCCCAGTGCTAATTTTGCATGAAAATTATTATTATCTATTGTAAAATTGCACTCATTTCACACAAAAGTAAAGCTCTATAAATTAAGTTGGGATGACAACAGTAAATTGCATTTTTTGTAAATAAAAAACTAAACCACATATTGTTGTTCAAACAAGCCACGCTAAAGAGAAGAGCTAACTAACGAGGCCCTGAATGACATAAGAGTCTAAATTTTCCCTTTCCACCTGCTGCCACGAAAGAAAAGCGTTCTCCAAAAAAGTTAATTAATTACGTATGCAAATTGACGAAAAAGTCGTACTGAAACGAGTACTGCGAAACGAGATAATAAGATTGTGCGCAGCACGTAGAACGTTCGTGATTAAATCATTGCTATGGAAAAATATTTAAATTAGGTCATTTTGATGATGAAATTCGATTTATAAATATATCATTGTATATTACAAATCGGTCTTTTAATCATTTTTGTTTTCAGCTATTTCCTTTACAAGAATTCTTTTTTATAATTGAACCCTGAATAAAAATTGGTTGCTGAATATTAAAATTTAATATTACTAAAAATCTAAAAGCAATTACTGATGACCATTAAAAATGCCATGACCTAAAACAGTAAAAAAACTATATGTCAGTTAGTTTCCAACAAACTTTAAGCTTTGCTAAACATGACACAAAAACCGCAAATATTAGGCCCGGTTCACACTAACAGCCATGTGAAGGACGCAGCGATCGCTTTCAAGCTTTTCGGAATCATACACATTTGTTCTTTTTATAAAATCGGTATGCGTCTCGTTTTTCATGTATGCAACTATGATGCGGAGACCGCGCTCGTTACACGTCATTAAGCGATACTTTACAGCAGACGGTCCTTGAGACCGCCTACTCCCCTCCCGCCTCCAGTATCGGATCAATAGCTCCTCTAGATTTGGCATCGACACTAGGTCTTATGATTATTATCATGATTATTGGACCGAGAAATAGGTACAGATTTTATAAACCTAGTCGTGTTCCGTTATTTTCTAGTATTCTCAAATAATTATCTTCGTAATTTTTATCATGATAAAAAAACATTGATATAAAAGACTTTTAAATAGAGAGCAAAAGTAATAAAACTTGACAATTAATTGAAGAAAAGCAGTGTTCATTTTCTTTTCGTTCTTCTTCCTTCTTTGCTTCTAGAAAGAAAATGTTAATCATAGAAAACAGAAATTTATGATTTTGATATTAAAATTAAATTAGATTGTTATTAAATACTATTTAAGGAATATAATTGTACTACCGCAAAAAAAAATGATAGTTTAAGTATATCTTATAACAAAACCTCAAACCTATGCTAATACATTGGATGGAAATATTCAGATATTATATTAGTAAAGAAAATTCGTTGTTGTAAACCCTTATTCTGGCATCCCATCTAGAATATTTTGGTGCTTGACGTAGAGCATACGTAACGCGATTTTTGTGAGACTACCGTACATATGCCACATTAAATAAAATTTCGCTCCAAGCTCAATTTCAGCAAACGAAGTGTCCCCAGTAATTAATTAAGCACTGCTTTGAAATGTGAAAAGTAAATGCGGAAATAATTAACGAATATAAAACATTCGGAATCATATTTATTGGAAAGATGAGTTCTTCAATTAGATTACCCTCGAACGAAGATTTAATATTTCTTTTGCAAAGCTATAAAAACATGGATTGTTATAAAATAAATTGTGTGTATGGAAAAATATTTATAATGTACATTATTATAGTAATGTATTTTTCTAGATATACAAAATAAAATACTAAAATTCTCATATTTCTTATAAGAATAAACTAAGAGCTTTCAAGTGTTTTGCAAAACTTCAAGTTTTTCGCATGACTAGCATTTCAAATAAGACTATTACAGACTTCAATTGAGACAATTGCAAAAACAAGCTCCGTTTAATAATTTATTTTTAAGAAATAAGCCAATTTCAACGTTTGTTTTGACATCATTTCTGAAATACTATTAAATATACAGAATTCAATTGTCGGTGACTGAAAGATTTAAAAAGCAATACATAAAGTTTTCGTTGGAGTTAATTGTATCTTAAATATGTAACTTATACTTCATTTCATTGTCTTTACACATACAAATATAAATTGTATCCATTTTGCTCATGAAGCAACCTTAGTGTTTAACTAGTTAAATCCGGTTTAAATATATATCTACAAAGTAATTAAAATCGATATATGAACATTCATGGTAATTTTCCTTATAATCTGAACAGTATTATCGGCCAAATTTTGATGTTTTTCCAATTAACGTAACAAAAAATTGCTTCACATTAAAAACTAAGGTGTAAATTTCTCGCGAGAAATCCAGCAATCCAAAACGATGACAGAATAACATAGAAGAAAACAAGTTTCACAATTTCACATTTATATGTACGAAGAGCTGCAAATATATACATATAAAATTTTATAAAATTGTTACTGACTTCATTATATAAACTACGTTTTTAATATTATTCATAGTTTTAAACATTCATCTTTAGTATCACTAGGAAAACAAAAAACGTTCCAAATTATTTTTAAGTAAACATTATAATTTCTACAAATTTATTAATCAAAGAAGGTTTAACTGAAATGTTTTTATGCTGATAATGTTACACAAAATGGAAAGTTGAATGAATATAATCAATAATAATGAATAAATTTACAATATTGCAGTATACAATATTGCAGTTTATTAAAATTATTCGCCATGAGTGAAATAAAATAGAAACATTAAAATTTAATCCACAATTCACACCTAATTGATTTTCTTTGTTAAAAGTGTAAAGAAAAAATATATGTATATCGATAAATTTTTCACAAATAATATAATTGATTAAGTAATAAAGGTTTTAATTATAATTCCATTATTAATTTAGGCTTCATATGATATTCAATACAGTTTATGAAGCCAATTCATAAATATACATTATAGTTGCTTGTAACCCCCGTAAATACGACAACCTTTTTGCCATCTGTTATGAAATTCACGAAGTTTTGGTAACAGTTCTTACTGGTATCAGGAACGTTCAAGTTGTCATCTTCGCAGCCACCGCAAAACCTTGTCACTGCCTTAAATTAATATGAATTCCTAATTTAAGCATCCCACGTGTTGCGAACTCGCAACTTTCCAGACGCCAAATTGGATAAACATGTGCGAAGCTTGCTTTTTGCATACACTGCCGAATATTATGAAACCAATCCCAACGTTTCAAACGATTTTAAAAACCAAAAAAAGATTTTTACAGTTACATGCAAAAATTCTAACGGGCTTTTTATTTATGCTTCAGTTCACCCTGATACATCTATAGCTATCAGAATTTTAATCTGTTAGCATCAAATGCTATCACAGGAGTGTTTTTTTAACGCTCAAAAACGTAGCAGAACCGCATGTAATTTATGCCTGTATGTTTTACAGCAGCGCGCTGTTCATTTCCAAGAACACGACATTATGATAATGATAAAGATTGCATATATTGCCGTAGTCTGAAACAAAAGTTTAATTAAATAACAACAATTGCTAGACTACAGTCTGGAATTAAATAAAATTAAATTGTAGTAATAAACATTAAGTTTTACATTTAGCGTTATTTTACTATCCTTTTTAATAATAGGTTCATTTCATTTTTAATTCTATTTAATGTTGAAATTACATTTTAAAGTAGTGTTTATTTTATATCTTATATATTTCACAACGAAATGTCTTGTAATAATTACTTTGTTAATTAAAAGTATGTTCTGAACCATTGGCTTAACGTTATGACCATTTACTTAATATTTATTCGATATTTGAACGAACTTAGCTTTAAAATCGTAGATATTCCTTTTACATGTGCTATAACTTTATATTACTTCATAATTTATTATATTAAAACTAATGTCTGAACTTTTCAACTTAAATCAATTTGAAAATGCAATAAAACTGTTTAAAGAGAAGATAAATAGCTTAAGGAGAGGAGTGAAAAATCCGCTAATTCCAATGTAATGCTGGTCTAGAACAAAACTAGACGAAGAGCAATTTATTTTCATTAGCCAAGCTTTCTCATAACCCAATGATATAGCGCGAGTGTGAAAACAGAAGCTATGAACGCTATTTACCAACTATATTAGGCAAAAAAATATTGACATTAAATTCTATTGATATATAAATAACGTCAATTATTATACAGGTAGAATACGAATTTTTAAGTACAATTCTACTTTTGCAGACTGCATGCTGAGATTCTTTTATCTATTTCTCCTATTTTTTATGTGTAACCTTCAAGTTTCGACCCTTTTCCAGTGATATAAATTGTATGTCTTTATCATAACAGAAAATCACAATTATATAATCAATTTAATAGTCGTATATACTAAAGTATAAAAGATCCTAAAAAACTAAAATAAAAATGTATGGAACGTTATATGTTAATTTATTTAGAGAATAGAGAACAATAAACAAACCAACTCTTTTTCCATTTCTATTCTTAGTTTTATGGCATTAGCTACACGTGACGTTAGTTTTACAAAAACTTTTACAAAAATACTTTACGAATACAGCTAAATATAGAAGTAGGAATGATTTGAAAATTCTAGAAAGATAGTAAAATGTTAGATATACGGTCTTAAAACGTTCTTGTTAAACATGTATTAGACTAAAGCCTTTTTTAACTTAGAAATGCTGTCTAAAACATTAAATAATATATGAATACAAACCTTTTGACTTCCAAAGCGTGACCCAGAATTTTGAATCGCATGAAAGCGTGTATTTCACTTTTCAACTTATCCGAAGTAAAAAAAAATAACTCGAACACTGCAATACTCTCTGAAAGTGAAAAATTCTCGACTTTACGTTTTAAAACAGGCGTTTATCCAGGAGACATTTCCCACTGGACAGTTCATACAATATTCATGCGAGGAAGGCAGTAAAGGTATTAGCAGACAATTCGGAATATACTCACGAGTAAATGAAATTAAGCATTATTAACATATGGCTGTAGAATGGCTGATATATATAATTAATTATTTATTAATATGATATATTAATTCTAATAATGAATTGATACTGTAATGTAAAGTAAAATGAGAACTATTTCGTATACTCACAAATGCCACCATTGCAAGTGTGGAATGGTCAAAGTTATTTAAAAACCTCAAGCGTGTGAACAGTCTCATCAGAGTTTCATTGCGCTTGAATGAATTATGTGTGCTTACGGAACAAAGGAATAGGTATTGTTTTGTACACATACATGAAATTGAAACTATGACTATTCAAATCATTTTAGCAACGTTACTTGTATAAATCTATAATCAAGCGTTCATGCGAACAAGTGATTGAGAGTGTAAAAATGATTACTACCTATCTATCGATTATTATTTTTTTCTATATTTTTGCTTTGCAAATTAATATTTAGATAGCCGATATGTTAGAAAATTTATTCGCCGTTCTATATGTTCATTGGGTTAGAGATGTTACTCATGCATCAAAGTGGATGCGTTTGAGCATTTGTGAATAGTCAGCTGTCCTATCATATGACATCAAAGATATGAATATTTATATCCAACCAGTTTTGGTTGTTTAAATCGTTTTCTCTGCGCTTTCTGCCTTCATTCTATAGTTGTATGCCATCGACAAATAAACGTTTGTATTTTCCTTCAGTTTGAAAAATAATATTTGTGTAAATCGATTTTTCCGAACAAAAACTAAGACAATAGGCAAAACAGTATCGGAGGGCTATTGTTGGAGCTTTTTTGAAAAAATAAAATTATCAAGTGAAAAATATTACATTTAGGCATAACATTTTTTTTATTTTATCTCGATCAACTTATTCTATAATGGCTACATGTTGTGTGAACCAAATCATATTTCTTAAGTGTTAATTTTATTTTACTATTTTCATCATCCATAAAGGACATTAAAATTCAAGATCATCCTCATCTATGATAAGAAGTAAATTTCTATATAATTAAATGTGTTTACAACAATATAATGTCATATATTTACATATACATGTACATATACAGGGTGACTGGTGAATTACTATCAATATTTATAGAGAATACTCGGTACATGATTCTCATTCGAATTATGTAAAAAAAAATAGGTACTTAGTTTTTGACCAAATTTCCGTATAAATAAATAAAGTGTGGACACGTTCCAAGTGTTCCAAGTGTGGACGCGTGAAGCGGCGTGCTGATACAACACCACGCCGCCGTATATGTAGATAATAGCTAAAAAAATTTACAATTTTTTTTATAATAAAATTACTACCAATAGGAGTCATTAAAATAAAACCAATATTTCCGGACTTATCGTTTTCACACATGTGTTTTGTCATTCGTAAACCTAATTACTGTAAAAGATCGAAACATTAATCGAAACTTCAAAAAATGCAACTAATACACGAAATGTAAGTAACAAAATAGCTATATTTAATTCTGCAAAACATGTAACATTTTGAACTAAAATATTTTAGGATAGAACTAAAATGCGGAACATTGTAGATAGAAGTATTTAATAGAAAGTTATTCTTTGTGAACGCGCCGGCACAAATTCTCAACAAACTATTTCCGACAAATTAAAGTCGGTGAATGTCATTGCGATAATACTATCTCCGTCGTACAGACCGACTCTATGGACTTTCAGTTATGTGTTTGCTAGTAATAAGTTGAGTTGCCGGTTGGTCTTACGAGTTAGAAACTTCATGCATCTTGAACTCTTAACTGCGATCTCGAGGCAAGAAGCTCTCAAAGCAATTACTGCAACACAGCTTACAGACGTCTTTTAAATATACCACTCAGAATAAAACTTGAGATCTGTCAATGATATACGAATTGCTATTATGAGATAAATAACACTAGTAAGTACATTTTGCATATAAAAACAAATTAATTACTTAAGAATTAATGTCTTTTTTTAAACAAAATAAACTAGACGGATTCACTAAAAATTTCATGTGGTGTGTCTTTCATACCGTCTGCGACATTGTTCGGGTACCCCAACACGTGCTTAGGGCTCCAGACACCCTTTTAATCTCAAAAGTATATTGTTGCGTAGTAATTTAGATCCCATCTGAGGGCCACATTAAGATCACAGCTAGGTGAGAGGGCGAGAGAAACGTGAGAAATTTATGTTCACATCATACTTATATAGATAAACCATTTTTTTCAAATTTGATATAAATTTCTGTAAAAAATTACATTGGCAATCTAGAAAATATACAACTGAACTACACTGATGGTTACATATTTGAGAACAATTGAAGAATCGTCCATAGAAAACTATCACGCATCAAATCCTAGCTGAAAACATGATACAAAAGAAACTATTTTCTATTTTTCGAGAACATTCCGTCACAGAAAATAAAAAAGGCACTCATCAATGCGGAGACAAACGAGCGAGCGACGTTGTAACGGATCAAATTCAATTTGCGAGGTGAGGATTGAAAAGGTCCGAAATGACGGATGAAAACGAAACGGGACATAAGGGTACACTCGGATGACTGCGCGCCGTAAACTCGGATTGCATCGTCGCACTGCCTGCAACTGACATCAAACTGACTGGGGACAGATTTTATATTGACCTATTATATGTACTAGTTCATGATATAAAATTTTCAAAGTACTTGTGATATTTCCTTTCTCGTTTTCTTTAGATTGGAACGAACGGATCATTTTTAAACATAACCAACCATACGCATCATCGACTTTAATATTTTTTCACAATAGATACTAAAATAAAATTATAACGTTACAAATTCTACTAAGAAGAAGTTTAAACTACTAGTAGTAGTTTTAGTAGTTATTTCTGGACCTATTGAGACTAGGTCTAAAGTATTCTTTCCGTCGTGAATAATAAAAAAATTATAATAAAAAACTTCTTGTATCTCCGCATTTAATAATACTCACGTGGGGTATCCTGGTACATTATAAATTCCTTAAACGTCATTAGAAGGTAAAGAATTTTTAATTTACGATGTTTCCCACTAAGTAATAGCATTCTGTACAGTAAGAGGTACGTAATAAGAAGCTTTAGTATTCTTATCAACAATCTTTTAAACAATAGACAATATACTAATCCGATTATAAATTTTCATGAAATAATTGCATAATCAGCTAACTTTAAACCAGACAAACAATTAAAATTTAAAACAATTAAATAAAATAAAGAGTTCAAATTGAAGTAGAGATATGTGTTTACATATTTTACTTAAGTGTTCCAACGAATAATGAGAAATCTTAATTCTTTATTTAAATCTTTTATAAAGATAATTTACATTCTTTCATATTTTGAGATTAAAACAAGATTTTGTAAGCATTTGAGTTTAGTCATTACTAAAAATGTGATGGTTATCGTAATGGAAAACGAAACAACGTAATAAAGGAGGTAATTTTGAACTAAATGCACAGACGCGTAAGAGGAAATTCCAATTTTCTACTCTCCTAGTTCTCAGTAAATAGCTTTGTTACGAATACGAGTTTTTTTTATTTATTTTATCCTAAATTTATAATAACACGCTACAAATACGTCGTGTTAATCTTACATAGAAAGTATTATGGAATACTTAATGAAACTTTTCCTAAATATTATAGAAGGAACAGTTGAGATAGAGTTATTCTAAATTATGTTACATGTCATTTTTCTGAACTATAAAATATATGTATTCTTATATGCTACTTATTATTCAATTCCTACAATCAAAACAAATACGAAAAACGTTTCAATCCCCAAACCCCTAATATAAAATAAGGAAGTGTGTACATGTGTGTGTTCGTTTCGCAAATCGAATTTTGAATATAACTGGAATAACCACCTACAAAGGCTAGATCTTGTCTTACCCGACATCGAAATATATAGCACATTTTGAGACCGCAAGTAAAGCAGAGGGTAAAATCTAGAGAGCTATAATCCAATACATATCCTATACGTCAATAATTTATAGTGATGCACTATATCCATTAATACTTCCGCTAAGAACATTTGCAGAATGGAGTAGTGCCTGAGAGCAAATTCTAATTAAGTTAACTAAGGAGAACTGGCCTTAGCAGTCGAGTTAGACAATAATCTAAGAGAATTTCATAGCTTCATTTGCTTTTATTGCTCTAACACTCTGCTTACATTTTGTACATAATAATAAACCAAATCTCTAATTAAATTCTTATGATCATATACGAATCCAGAAAAAATGTCTTATCAATATGGAAAATTTAATATGGTATCTTTGAATAAAACAATATTCATTATTCATGTTCCCTTCTTATGAAAATTAATTTAATGTACCATATTTATGCTCGTAAATATCCTTAATCTGCGCTACAGTGAAAGTTAAAGACTTAATAATATCATTTAAAAATTCAATAGACACATTTCGAATTCGTTAAAATATAATAATAAAATTTCAAAATAAAACATATTCTGTGTCCAGTGGTCAGGTAGAATATTCGAGATCAATTGACGGCTATCGAGTCGAGAAATGAGTGATTGAGATTTACGAAATATTGGTGAAGGTAAAATTTCATTGAATATATGCACTTATGCAGTCTAAATCGTTCTAAAGTTTATGCAATCAAAATGATTTCGAATGGTAAATGTGAAAAGAGAAAAATTAAAATCGATAACATGGTCATACAAGTGATTAGGTATATTCGATATTCGAGAATTTGTTATTTATAAAAATCGATTTTTGTCAGTTACGGGGGTTATATGAGTGTTCAAATATCATGCCATTTACTATCGAAATTGAAACTGCTAATAAATAAATCAGCAAAAGTAATACAAATCTGTTAAGATAACAAGCAGTACAAAGATATCTTTTTAAGTTGTATATGAGCTGTTTAACCCAATAAAATATTATTAAAAAATATAATAACCCTATTAAAAATGTTAAATAAAATTACGGAACTAAGCAATAAGTGTACATACGAAGATACATACGGTTTCAAAACCTGGCCACTAAGTACCCATGTGACTTTTTCCAAGTCTAAAAAAATAATAATATTTCTATTTCAATATAATATTATTGGAAGAAATAAAAAAAATTACTCCGACTCATCGTAACATAATTTGCACTCTTGTGTCACACAAGTTTTTAGAAAATCTTAGTGTGTACTATCTTAATAACTTATTTCTTTAACCATTTTCTCTGAATAGGAGCCAAGCGAATGAATGAAATCCTGCAGCTATACAGAAGCCTTCCTCTTTTCATATATGGTTTTGAAATAAATCCTGACTTGACGAATTAAAACGCAAAAAAACGGTTGAGTAATATAAATGCTTTTAATAATGCAACGAACCTTAAATCAGAGAAAACTATATATAAAATAACAAACACCGTGTTGAATAATAAAACAGGAGCGATGTTTTATAATGATTAACAATACAATCAACTCTCAGCCTCATGCTAACGAGTGGCAATAAAACATGTCTTTATACGGACGTATTATTTCTTTATCTCGGCTTGCCAGCTCCGTTTCCATTTGTGCCTCTCGTCATAAACTAGGGGAGACGATATAAATTATTATTGCGAAGCGTGAGCCGCTGAAAAGTTTCCAAGGACTGAAAAGGCAAATATATGTATGTCTTTGTATAAACATGTTTTCAAATTGTAGTTAAAATATTTCACAAACTTTGGTTTGGATAAAATCACCAAAATTATTGTAACCGTTTGTCTGAACAGAAACTAAAAATTATGTTCTAGATGTCGCATGGCAATGGAAAAATTCTAACTCTTATTGCCACGTGGCTGATGCTTCTTTTACTGAATTTATACTGAAGCAACATAGCTTAGAAAATGAACAATAGTTTATATTTTTAATGACAATCGTGTAATTTTATGTTTCATACGAATGTAAATATATAAAAAAGTACAAATACATAGACAAACTAGCTAACTAGTTTTTAAAAATATTTTGAAAAAAAAAAAAAATTATCTCCTGGTTAAGATTTCGAAAGATAATTTTATTTCAAACAGCAAAACTGCTGAATAAACTATAAGAGCCTGACACTTATAAAATTGAAAGGGTTAAAAGAAAACATGAATGATGATAAGAAAATAAATTTATTGCGGCAAAAAAAATTAAGAACTGCAGACAAAAAAAGGGAATCTTAGAAGATACGAGCTTCACATCTTTCCAAGTATAAAAGCTAAAGAAAAAGGCTGCATTTAGTGAATGCCCTTTCACAGTTGGCGAATTCAAATCGTTACCGCGAGTTCCGAGCACTTCACGAATGCAACTCTTTGAAGAAAATCCTACTTTTTTTTGACAATCAGACTTTTTAAAATTCCCCATAAGATAGACTGTCTACATAGGAGTATACTTTAATCGTTGAAGAGGCTAAGAGTTTTATATTATTTTGTATATTCTTTAAGAACATTTTCAGTCAAAAGAGTCCATTGGAATGACAATTTTTGATTTCTTACTATTATTAAACGTAATTAGATTTAAATCTTTATCTTAAGATATAACTTAAAGCATATACGACATATATAGTTTAAATTAAGATATACACCAACCCTATTCTATATTGTCAAAAATAATATTAGATACAAAATGATAATCAAAAAGATATTATGTGTTTTTTTATGCAATAGTATAGTAATCATGATACCATATTTTTAAAAATGCTTTATATTTTCCAATCATAAGGTCAAATAATTCATCTCAGAGCCATAGTGGATTCATTTGGATTAACAGCGACCACACCTCAAAGAGACTGCGCAGTAATTACTAGAGATTACGCACGTACTACAAATCTCGGCAAAGCGCTGCACACGTGCTAAGATTAACATAATTGGATCAGGTGTTAATTTACCAAAATCCTACGACAGTTTATCTTTGTTGGAGTCTTGCCACGGTCTGGGTGGCTTCTTTAGTTCTACGTTCAACTATCTACAAGAATTTAAAATACAATGATACAATGAATGGAAAGATAAAATAATACAATACAGTTAAAAATGTTAATTTATAAAATATAATATATTTACCTATGAATAAATTTATTGAAATAAAAATAATAGTAATTTCATAAGGTTGTACTTTATACATGAATAAAAACATTTCATCCTAGAAGGGTTAACTGACAGTCTAAAAAGCTTCATCTTTCTATCCCTAAGTTAAGCTCATCTGTATTTCTTAAGCTCTCAGCAAGGAAAGCACGTTTCAGTTTCACAAATCTAATTTTTGTGTCCGGAGAATTCCTTTTGGAAAACTATCGGAATCCCGTTCAGCCAGTATTGCCAATTCCGCTGAATGTTCCTATCAGTTACAAAGTTTTTGTTCTCTGCAATGTATCGGACACACCGTCGACTTCACGATATTCTTCATTATTTTTCAACACTTTTGTTCGTACACATAATACAAGATAATTTAAAAATACCAAAGTCAAGACTTCCATCTATTATGAAGGATTTTCAGAATCAAGAGCCTTTTAACGGACTTCAAGATAACAATTACTTGAATAATCTTCTCATTTTACAGCCTCTTAAAACGGATATTATTAGCAAAGTGTTTATGAGGACTTGGATTTAATACAGATAATGGTCTTTGTCTTTAATGAAAAGAAGGTGGTGGTCCACGTAGACTTTCTAACAATCATCTCTAAAATGAAGAATAAAGAAATTAATTTCAAAATTTATAACAAAGTTTATTATAAGCATCCCAATAAAATAACGACGCCTATCTATGTAGACTTTTAACAATCTTGGGACAGAATTCAAAGGCAAATTCTAGTATTGTCATTTTATTAAAGGGATAAAATAAATTAATCCAGGTGAGAATATTAACGCTAAATTCGCTAACACCATACGGCTACGAAAAATATGGACCCATAATTTAATCTGAAAGAGGGTAGATGTCTATTTTCCGGGCAGACGCCTACCAAAGACGACCCTTATTGAATGGGAGGTGTCCATTATTCACACATTATATTTTCAGCGATAATATAACAACATAATAGTATTGTCTGTGTTATCATTTCAAAGCCTTTCTAAATGCGAACAATGGTAGTGACATATTTTATTAAAAAATAAGAAAGGTTAGATCAAAAAATCTTTTTATTGTGCCCTAAAAGAGCACTAAGGCTGAATACAACACTTTGCTTTAATTATTATTTCAACAATATTATAAGAGGAACCGGGATACGTTCTATAAGCAGACGTTAACTTTAAGATATTATTTTTTATGCAATTGAATTACTATGAGTTATGAAAATATAATTACATTCTAATATTTATAAGGCTTTTTAACACTGGCCGTAAATAATACTTCGCTTATAGATTAATATATATAGATGTTTTTTATTTGTATTAAACTCTGATTGCGTTATCTGGAAGGTTTGAAAATGGGTTCCCTCCATCACACTCGCCAGTACCTACTGCCTACCTTTAACTGTCTAAATCCTTTGCAGTACAGCAACGGCAAAATGTCAATAATCAGTCACCAGCAGTTAGACCTCTTGCTTACTTCTCATTGTAATGTATTTGCTTTGATCTTTATAATAATTAAATTATATACAATCACAGGACACAAAAACATCAAAGAAATATGAACTAAAAACTAAACAAAGGGTGCTGGATACTATAAAAGAATTTCCCTTGTTAGGTAGAACCACTTTTTGTGTATGAAACACTTAACCTCTTGTGGGAACCTAGTTAGAACAATGAATTCATAGTTAGTCCCGTCTGAAAAATTATGTGTAATAATTACGAGTCGTACTACATTTTAACATGATTTTAAATTATTTTATTATGCAAATTGTAGTGTTCCAGTCACATAAATGGATTATTTTCATAACTGTACGATCATTTTATTTTATCCAAGTTATGTGTCCTGGTTTTTCACAGATAGCGAACTTAAGGTGCGATTTTTAAAGAGACAAAAATTGAGGTATTGAGTGTATGATCTATCTACTTCAACAAAATTAATTCTAATGGTTTTGACTTGAGTTGCAAGTGTATCATTATATAGGAAATTTCCCACTATCCATAAACACGTTTAGAATATTCAGAGGAAAAATGTTTTCTAATCCATTACTTCAGAGTTTAGTTCCACTTTTATTAAGAGAAAGTAATTATATTGATTATTGATACAAGTAAGTTAACTTCGTTAATAATATTACAAATGAAAAAGTTTTAGTTCGAAATCCCGTACTAACGTTAATTTCTATAAAAGAAGTTAAACTTTGTTTTGTCCCTGTGTCCGAACCCTTATAAACTTTTGTGATAGTATTAACCGGCCACAATTACCACGGTGGAGATAATTACAAAAGCTGGCAACTACTGAAATTTCTACCCGTATACATATAAATAAAATGAAACGCTGTTAACGGGGATAGGTATCAAATTTTTGCGATTCTTTTTAATGTGCATTCGAGGTCGAGTGTTAGCCACAAAGCGTACAGATGTATGGAGTAATTAATCCACTGCAGTACTTGAATATACATATAATGCGCATATAAATAAGCATTCGCTGCATTAATGGGTTTTTATATTCGTATTATGATAAATATGTTAACTAGTTGCTCATAATTAAAATATATAAAAAAAGTATCGTGGACTTGCGCATGCAATTATGATTACGCGAAACGATCTCTAGGCAAAGTAACGGATTTCCATTATATTATAACTAGCTCACAAAATAGAATTTGATGTTTTCAGCTTAAATGAAAGAAATATTAAATGTCAAAGTATTAATAAAGTTAATTAATACGTGTTGAAATTACCAGAAAATGGTTAAAATAGGTTTAGGAATAATTTGAATATGACAAGATTTAAGGAATATCATACAAGTTTTAAGGATATCTGACATTTTAACACACTTTATTTTCATGACACTTGATCACTATCTGAAAACCCAAAATTATAAGACCTAAAATTGTCCAAAGTTATTAAATATATGGCATAAAATATCCGTCAACGAGCTTTAACATCCAAACTAAAACATTTTTCCATCTGGGTCACTGTATTTGTATGCTACCGTGCTGTGAAATATCAATCAAAAACAATTTTAGTCAACCTTTCAGGGTTCGTTCGATAGATGGATTCGTCCATTACAACCACTAGTTTCTGCAGGTGTCGTCCAATCGATGTCAAAGGACAAATATTTTGAAAGGATTTCTTTTTTAAAGCCTTTCTTTTTTCGACCTGCTATGTTTATAACAGATCTTGCAAATGAATTGGACGTAGCCGCGACAAATTGAGACATAATTTTACATGAATGTGGGTTATGCATTAATTGCAAATGAAATAATTCAAAAAACATATGATATGCCTACTCTTTTTCACTCTTTTATAATATAATCAAAATTCGAAGAAGGCTATAAACAATACTATGATAGGCTTCTTCGTAAAAATGTTTTATTAAAATAATTTACATTACAGTTAGAAGAGTATTTAATTGTACGTACGTATTAAAAATGACGGAAATTCTATTCAAAAATATATTAACATGACAAAAACAATTTGAAGAACATTATTTATGAAAATATGTCACGGCAAGTAATATTTTCATATAAGACAAAAACACTTTACATTTTAAAAGTCTATTAAGATAAAACGTTTCTTATTTTCAAGGCGAAGTTTTATGGTTTGTAAAATATTGAGGACATAAATAAAGCAGCTGTCGTGTATAGCACGTCCCCACGCCTCTACCTAAAGTCGTATTTTATCTTGGATTGTCTTATTCGTTGAAAATAAAAAATGGACCAGAAATTGCGAACATGTACAGTTTTGAACAAAACGTCATTCATGTTATGCAGCGATGTAATTGGAACATTGCGCACCGTTTCATCAAACAGCCATGTCAGTTTGATATTGCTAATATGCTTCACATATGCAAGACCGATATTTGTATTCGTATGTTTTGCGAAATTGTCTAAAAATTTACATCAAATTTGAATACAACATGTTCCGCTGAATACACAATCAAAACAGATTAAGTGTGATAATTGAATCGTTTATTCATAGAAAAATACTTTTCATATTTTTATAAAGCTTTAAAGTGCGAAATAATTTTTGTTTTGCTGATGATGATTATTTTTAAAATTAAATTCTTATTTTTAGTTTTTTATAGTAACATCACAGAAAAAGCTATTGTATAAATCTATATATCAACACACCTTCCAAGTAATCACGTAGAGTTCCAAAATAACGAGCAGTTTCGTTTAATATCCCTTAAATTTCGGGTTCTTTAATTAAATATTATGATTACAATATTAATTGTATAAGTAGTTATCTTTTTGATAGATGTATGCAACCTATTTTTGTTATGTCATTTGGATATTGAAATTTCATACGTACCTTTTTAATTTAAAACACATTTTTTGGCGTGGAAGGGTGTATATGAAAAATGTATACCAACAAAAAACTTAAATTAAAATTGTCCAAAATTTATAGGAAAACAAAACTTTACTTATTTTTAATATTTGCGTAAATCCAACCGCATTTAAGTTTAATAGTGAAGAAATAGTACTACAAAATAAATTTACAAATTAACATATCATTTAATATTGTAATTTTGAAGTCTACAAATATTTTATTTTTAATAAATACACTGAAAGATACATGAATCGAATACTTAATATTAATATACATTCATCATTTGAATAGATGTTACAATTATCGTTTTTGTAAGGTTCAATTTCGTTTTCATGGCATCATTCACGAAAACGAGCTCATAAAGTTAATTGACTACAAACAAAAACATACCAAATGAAATGGGATGAGTAGTTAGCACCGGAGTTATCGCGTTTTCATTATCCCATAAAAGTTTTCTATAAGCTGATTATCTTCCCGGGTTTTGGCTTTCCTTCTTGCATCGGATACTGGTTTATATCTTTATTCACCACTCGAAATCTGTGATCATTAAAACTTTGATTTATATATAAAAAGTAAAATAAAATAGAATCTGAAAAAAAATAACTCAACGGAAAAACTCACGTAATAAATTCGGGCAAATGACATTGTCTTAAAAAGTATTTTAATTCGATGAAAGAGCAAGTCCCGCAAAGTTGAGACGTCGACCGACAGCAATACGTCGTGGGGCGATTTGCATTTTTATGAAAACGTTTTACGGCACTGGGTCGCTCTAGGTGCCTTTATGTCAGACGGATGAGTTCACGCTGCGATCGGATCCGACGAAGGACATACGATTTTCAGAATAAATATTACTAAAATCCCTTGTCTGCAATGATGTATGTATAAATCTTACCAAATTTAAACTGCCATATATTCACTGTAAACTTAACGAGAATTATTTTTTATGACCAATAAAATAAGTAAGTTTAAAAAAATACTCTAAATTAAATCCAAACAAATCGAAACTGGAATCGAATCAAGACGTAACACAAATCCACATGGAGATCGTATATAAAGCAAACATGAAATAAGGAAACCGGGCTGCACATAAAATGTTAAACATCTGGACCGTTACGCTTCTAGGACACACGGCTTTCATTCGTCTACCCTTTCTACTCGTATTTTTTCACGCTTTACATCTCAACTTGGCTACCGGATGCGTAGATTTGCTCAAAAGCAAATGAAAAATGTAACTATTTTTTCATCCCATTGCGATGAGTTTAATTTTTCGTATATTTTTCAATCATTTTTTTGTACACGTAACATGTATTGTTATACTGTATCTTAAGTGAATGAAACAAAACAAAATAATAAACAAATAAACTCGTAGGTACTTCAGTGCTTATTATATCTGTTAATTTTAGACTTGCAAACCTCAAAATCATTATCTCAATCTAAAGACTATACATTTTTGTTTCATTTAATGTGGGTTCTAATCAAAGTTTCGCCTATAACTCAATCAAAATTATTACTAACAAATATCACCAAAACTTATTTCATCAAAATTACATAGCGAAAATAAACTGAGTTTCTAAAACTGAAGTGGTAAAAGTTTAAAACAGTCTCAGGCAATTTTTACTTTTAAAGATACTTGGACACTTAGCCATGAGGCCAAAAGATCCTAGAACTTAAGCAATTAGTGGGCTATAGTCAGACGGTAATTAAGGAGAAAATATTATTTGAACGCAGAAGTAGGAAATATATTTTGAGTTATAAGAGTGTAATTTCGTTATTAAAAAAGTATGTGCTTTTAAAATGGTTTTGAATTTAATTTTTTGAATTACGGAATATGTATTTCAAGTAGAATATAGCTTGTTACTTGAATGAAATCTACAAATAAATTCAATTGAAAGAATTAATTTGACAAGGAACTAACTAAAACTAGTGTTTTTTGGTTTGTATTTCCTTTTTACTTAAGATACACGGACACAAGTCGTTATGAGGGTCAAATATAATAAATTACTATTTAAAATATATTATCCCAATATGAGATAAGATCTTAATAACGCAACTGAGCCCATTCCAGTATTAATCTTTAAGGCACCAGTAAACCGTTTATTTAACTGCTAGCGGAATCATCCCTTCGAGGCTTAGCGCTATCTCTTGGAAAATATGTACAAAAGCGGTACAGAAGCGATACTTAAAGCTCATCGTGATTTATTTAGGGCTCCTTCGAGTTTCGCGGCCCATGTCACGCCTGATTCTAAGAGTTTTGGTCATTAATATTCATTAGAACGCCCGCCTGTTCCGTTATATTTAATTTAAACGAAACAAAACACTACTTAAGTACCCGAGTACCTATTTCATAGTAGTAAAGGTTTTGACAAAACCCTAAATGCCTAGTTGAATTTAATTAAATATCCAATTTATGTGATAAATAAACTGTATTAATGCAGTATGTTTTGAGAAATTCATTTATAGAAGCATGTTTTCCTCGTGTATTAGAAAAACTACTTCCCAGTAATATTTTATACAGACAATTTCTTTCACAGTACCGAAGTAAGACGTCTCGCTTTGCGATTATCCAATATTAAATAAGATTTCAATTTTAAGATGAATCGGCATTCGTTTTCTGAAGTCCGCATTGAAAATGGTTTTCTTTGATTGAAAGCTTTCAGTTGCATTTGTTGCAATAATTTTTAAAAGACAGTTATGATTAAGTCTGAAATGAACTTAAATTTCACTAATGACTACGAAAGATTTTTTATGTAACAAATATAAATATCATTACAGCAAATTTTAATTAACTACTAGTTGCTAAAACAACTTCTATTCTTAAAATTTAGTAATATAAAAGCAATTTAAAATACATATTTGTAATAAGTTAACAAAAATATTAAAAATAAAACGAAATATGTATGTAATAAATTTGAAATTAAATATACCCTGTAACTTTTCTATTAACATAAAAATATAACTTTTTCATAAACTATTATTAATATGTTAAAACATGATGTATTTATTAAACAACAACAACGAAACTGTTAGTTTGTTAAAATTACTTTCACAAATAAAATAGTTTGGCGAGTCAATTCGCGGACAGCAAGCCCATTTACATTTTTATTGAAAGCGTTTAAAGAAACAGTGGATATAGCTGGTAGGGATGCCATTGGGGAATTTTACGGTTTCCTTACATTTCACCATTCGCATTCTGCCGACTACTTTGTTTTAAATTTGTAGGCAATACAAATGTGAGATCTTATTTAATGTTTATTTATACAATTTACAGTAAATCTTTTTAAAAAAATCGTTTGGATAAATTAAGGTTGACACAAAATAAAATTTAAATAATATGCTGAAATTTAAATGTGTATGCTGTTTTTAAGGTACAATTTTCATCTTTGAATCCAGACAGCTTGTGAAAGTACTTAAACGAAATATGAATGTTGTAAGCAACAATATAAAACGGGCAACAGTGGAGTGCCATCGTCTACTCGTTTCGGCTGCTGCACAATCCTTTGAACCCTCTCATCTTAATATTCATGTTTTAGTCTTATTCCACGCGACATTAGAAGATTGTCGAATACTTAAAGACGTGGGATTATTCTGGAAATATTTTTTTATATGAAACTCTATATAAATACTAAGAATTCTTTATAAACATTTTATAAATTCATGATTCATAAATAGTAATAGTGAGAGATTTTTTTATTTATAACAATGAAAGAGTCTTAATTTTTTTAAATAAAGACACGTATAAGTGCGTTAAAAGCTGATATTAGTTAAGCGAAACAAAACACGATACCAATATTTTTATTCAGATGGAGTTAAAATATCTTCTATGACACACTAAAAAAATTCTGTCACAAGCCAAACGTTGAAGCTATTGGAACAACCAGCAATAAAATAAAAAACTTCAAAAAGTCGGTGTACCGTACACATTGAGTATTCTTGAATATTTTAATTGGTGTGTACCTTGTTATCTATATAGGAAATGCAATTTTTATAGATTTTTTATCCGCTCTATTTTTATTTGATTCTTCAGAAATGTAACAGGATGTTTTTTTTCCTTAAAGCGCTTAAAGTACTTTTCATCGTAGTAAATGGTTGGTACATTGAGAACTTTTCAATTCCTTGAAAAAGTAATGAATGGTTCATTCATGTGGTTGAAAGAGTATTTCCTTTAAAACATAATAGATACTGCAGTTGCTAAAACAGAGAAATATTTTAAATTTTATAGGATTTTTTTTCGGAAGCATACGGTCCGTAAGATTGGCAACGGCAATTGGTATCCATCGCTTATTGACATATGCAATATAAGGGTTATTGAGAATGCATCCCAGTATAAAAATGTTATTTATAAAGTATAATTTGAGCATTCTTGTATTTGAAAAAAAATATATAATAAGAAATATTTTTCTATGCTTCGGAATGGATCTGCATTGTATTGATTTTTTATAATTTTCCATACACATTCACGTGTATCAAGAATAATTTTATGGTAAATCAATCATCAAATAAATTATAAATAAATAAACTAAGAACTTAATCAAAAAACAAAAGATGAATATTAAATATAACATAAAAAAAAGAAAAAGTTGCTTAAGCATACCTAAGTATTAGAAACCTATTTAAAGCCTAAACCTAAAGAGTATAAAATTAAATCATTCCTATTAAATTCATTTGAATATACTCTAATTAATATTAACAAAAACATTTTTTTTCGATGCTCATTAAGCAAGCACAGCTCGCAGAATAAAACTCCTAAATCTAGGGTAGCGCATCTGGAGGCAGGATTCTAGACAGTTGTGTAACGCGATACGTTGGATATCAAAGGACACAATGGGTTTACTCTTATGCAGAGCATTTATGTCAGTCTCATATGCTGTAAGTGAAATTGTTTTTTTGGACCGTAGACGATTTCAGTCTCCCCGCTTCTTTGTTCACAAGTGAATTGCTCAAGAAAGTCCACTGCTTTTAAAAGTTTAGAATTTGAATAGCCAGTCAGCTCATTCTGTTGGAACGATTATAATAGTGACTTTAAAGTCTGGTGCTATGAATATTATACGAACTTTGTAAAGAGCTGAATGCCAGAATGAAATGTACGTTTTAATTACTTTCCAGAATTATGTATTTAATGGCTAAAAAAGGTCCATTAGATTTCATGTTCATTTAGAATAAATGAAATCATTATTAATAGCTAAGAAAGTAAGGTCGAAAAACATTAATAAAATGGAAGTTTGTATCGACAACGGTCCTATATATAAGTCTGATCACCAAGTCATTGGCTACACGGTAATTAATAAACATTGGGACATCTAAAGACCCGCCAATTTGTGGTATCTTGTAAACATCAATTAGTGGTTTCTGGAAAGTTACTACGACAACTGGAACTTACTCGAACGTTCTCAATTTAGGTACACGTAATCTGTAAACTGCATAATTAATAATGTAAACTTACTAATCGGGTTACCAAGGGTTCTTAAATAAACAAAGAAACCTCTAACTCTCGAAAGATTTAATATTCAGGGCCTATTTAAATAATCTTGTATGAATTGAGGGCATATTTGCTGGATGTGACTGATGGCGCATTCAAACAACAAAGAAATTAATGTAAGAATAGTGAAATATTTTTGTTACATTTTTTATAACATAATTTATATTTTTAATATACATATATAAGAAAATTCAAAAACAAATGATGCCGATAATTATTAAAGCTCTTAACACGTTTTAGAATGTTCTTAATTACAAATATACATCGCTTTATATATGTACATACGTAATTATATTTCCTACTTATGTTAATCTTATTCCTGATATTTAATGGAAATAATGGATAAGACACTAATGAGGTCAAGCTCGAAAATATAGTACAATATAATTATAACAAATAACGGTCTATCTGCATCTTAAAATAGTATATTTTCTCAAATTTAATATTAAGTTTTGAAAGTAACATTTAAAGAAGGAGCTTGGCTTAAGCCCAGGAGAGATTTTAACTTACCTCATTTTCATATCAGATTATAGCCCTAACATATTATGTTCATTATTTTCATATATTTTTTACGTTTTATATGTTGGCAAGTCTTTTTAATGTTTTCGTACTATCTATATTGTTCTTTGGATAAATGAAAATCAAAACAAAATATTACGTTTAAAACTATCGCGACCTACTTAAAAATAGACAAAAAAAGTGTTGAAGTTAAATTTCTATTACTTTTAACGTGCTAAGAAAACCATCTGCGAATTACTCACCATAAAAAATACTAATGCAATTTATATTATAAATTAATTTTAGACAAAAACACAGACTTACTTTACCACTGTTTATCTAATAAATCTTTACCATCCTAATTCTAACTCTAAGCAAAACAGTTACAAAATAAATCTCGTTCTTTATATATATGCAATAATAACTTAAAGTAAAAGATATAAATATTATAAATATATTCCTAAATTTTATTATAAATTCGAAATGAATACTGAAATTTTCTATACATGTTCATTAATAAGAAAAATGTAGTACAACTTAATATCTTTTCTTTGTAAAATATAGAATTATAAATTAATTATTGTTTACAAGACAACTATAAACATACATATACCTATGTAAGTTATTAGTGATATGTACCAGGAAACTTAATTTAAATTTCATCAATCCGCCAGACCGAAAACTGATGGTATAATACATACATATGAACATCAATCGCTATAAAATCATATCGTACACTTTACTTTTCCTTATATAGAACCTTGCAGCCTTGAGCGTTTTCATATTCCAGTTAATTTCGCTGTTAACCCTGTAATTAATTTCACGTGGCTTTACAGATAAACATAAACACAGATTATAATGAAACGAGGAACCTTGTTCTGTTTGTCTTAGCTTTCCGTATTAAATTGGATGAAACAGATTGCTTCTGATGTTTGTCTTTCACATTTAAAACAGATTTAGAGTCCATGTACTTACATATGTATGCATATATATACTCTTTCATTACACTACGGTATAAGTAAAGTTCATAAAATAAATGTTCTTATTTTATTGACTTTTATCTTTTTTTATCACCGAAGACCTTTGGAGACTAATTGTTTCAAATATATTAGTACAATTAATTTATTATATTAAAAAACTTCACAGTAATAACATTCACATATATTGCAAAAGCCGCAAAACAAAAACTCTTGACAAAATAACATTAATTAATTATAGAATGATGTTTAGATAAATGGCGACACATTTTTATTTTATACAATGTAGGAAGCAACATAACATATAAATTAATCGACATTCATTCATGAAGAATAGAACTAAACACGTATCAGACATTTCCAAGCCTTTGTAATCACAATGTTAAACATCCACACGAGGGCATATAGAAATGTCAAAAATCTGAAGCACATTGTATTATGTGAAAAAACGTCGTCTGTCTGGTTCATTATCTGTGCAACGCCGATTCTTTTTCTAAAAAAAAAGCTTTTAGTAGTTCTCGGCACACGTCGTCAAGGCCTCTCAAAAATTCATCGCCCGTCTGCAGGCCTTGAATGGGTTTGGGCGTACACCTCTCCCTGACTTTCTTCCTCATAATCTACTTAATAAGTAATCTTATAGGTGCTTAGAGCATATTGCAATTCTTTTGTGTTAGACGTATAAAAGAAAATCTCATAATATATACGGAGAATTTGCTTCGTTACTTCGAATGACCTTAATTTTGGTTCTCATAAAAATGGTATGTTTTTTCTTTAAATTATCGAATTAAACAAAACAAACATCAGTAACCAAATTGTCAGTAATAAATTTCATATTTTCACACTATTGTAGTATAAGACCGTCAAAACACAGGAATCGTTAGCATCAATCCTTGAGTGGTAAAATGACTTTCTTTTTTGCTTACGAAGCCGCATATTTTCATCCGAAATACATCCAGACTTACATGAGGCACTCAAAAATTCAACGACACGGGAACGCTATGACCGTTTTCTTAGTTTTTCTTTGAGTTAAAATCTTTTTTATGTGAAAATTATTTTCTTCAATGATTATTAGCAATAAAAACACTTCCTTGTTATATGTTTTTAATAAGAAATTGTCAAATTTTACAACGAATTTTGTTTACGTAAATAATATATAAAAATTAAGAAAGTACATATAAAAATATATCTTTGTTTTTATTTTTACTTTTCCATAAAAATTTAAAAGTCATTTAGGGCTTCTACCCTAAAATTATTATTTATTTAAGACACAACAAAAACTTTAATAGCCTAATTTAAATTATTTTTCTTTATAATTATGACATTCAAAACGAAACTAAAAGTAAACGATAATTTCTATAAATTTAAACCAACCCAAAAAGTCTTTTCTAAAGTCATTTTAAATAAATGTACACATGAAATATAAATAAGTTGCCACTTATCAAAATTAAAGGTTTTTGATAAACCGAAATATCAAAACGGTCGTTACCTTTAGACGTCATCTGATGAATATTTTATTCCTATAAAGTCTGCTCCGCGTTCATTATACATATAATATTAAACAACGCAACCAACACTACAAAACATACATTGCGGTGTGTGAACAAGAAATTTAAATATCTTTCTGTTGTCGGCTGAAACTGCCTGATACGAATATTCCGTGTTACAATTAGAAGTTAATATTACTTTTATAGAAGTGCACGATATAAAAATATCATATAAATGTTTTCTATCAAGCAAGATATATTTATAGAAGTCAAATCATTCGTTTGGATTAGATTTCAAAGCGGCTATGATTAAAGGACTGCATACTATGAACCCGAGGAAACGAATTATTTTTGGCGAACTAAAGATTATTAATTGAACAGAGTCAGCGTCTCGGCTACCCTTTTTTCTTACGTTTGAGACTAAAAGCCTTTAATTCTGTGCAAGTTAAAAACTAATACAGAAAGATCAACTGCGTACCAAAAATTTCGTAATGATATTATAGTATTTAAAAGCTTATTTCATATATTTTATAATGTCAATCAAGTTAATAAATTTCGTAATTAATAACAAAGAAAATATACAATAAAAATAATCAATCAAAATATGAATGAGAAAACTTATACTTATTATGAGAAAACGCTTCCGCTTTTAACTTGCAACTTAAACGTACACTCTAAAGGTAGAGAGAGATGTACGTAAATTTCATTTACCACAAGAAAGTGCCGAGCGAGAACCTCGAACGTAAACTCCACTTAATTACGCACACAAATTGAAGAGCTTCTTCCCTATAAGTAAAAAATATCGGCTTTTACACATAAATTTATTTTGCTGTTACCAAAAATGTTAAAAAAGGAATATACTTTTAAATGTAGTCATATAAGATAAAATTTAATAATCTCAATGGCCACGAATTTGTACCAAAATCTTTATAAAATGTGTAATTAAATGTAATAATAATGGGTTGGTGGATAAATAAGTTTACACGGCCTTCTAACTCTTGCAGTTGTGGTGTAAGATTATATCAATAATATTAATAATACTTTATTTCTTTAAAAAATATATAATAAGTGCATTAATATCTGCAATTTCAATGTTTTGATGCATCTCATCCATTTATATTTAGACTGGTGTGTTAAAAAAGCATTTAATCTTCTACAAACTTATTATTTTTATGTTATTATAAAATATTTGACATTTCTCTTTTATTCCAGGCTCAGTGTTATCATATGGAAGATGATGAAAACGATATAATTTATCAATCTTCCAATATAATATTTACCTTCAGTAAGTGTAAAGTAACGCTTTTATAAATAGACATTCTTTTTAAGATAGACACATTTTTTTAATACTGATATAAATTTATAATTACGTCACTCGATATGTAATTTGTATGTTTACTTATTAATATTTTTTCTAACAATGAATTTACAATATGAATAGTTATAGAAATTAATCTTATCATTACCAGACCATATAATATACGACGCAGATGACATCTACAGTCTCACTTGTTGCGGCGTCAACATATTCAACGTTGATATGACGGCTGAAGATGAATCGTTTTTAAAAAACATCACAGATGTTATTACTGAATCCGAAAATCTCCCAAGAATGTTTCCATATACATACTACAAACCAACAGGTTTATCTGTTTCTATGGATATCAACAAAGCTGTAGATATTAATGAAAGAGTGAGTTATTCAAACTCTATCTTAACAAAGTACTAATTCTATAATTTAAATAACTTTTATTTTTTGAGAAGGAAAAATCATCAAATTATTCCTCTTGCTCTGGGTGGGGTCTCAATCATTTGATGATTTTGTCAGTGTCAGATACCTATTGACTAAAATCCCCTGTACCTTCTCCTGCTCCGAGCCAGGCCGCGGTACATCATTGCGCTTGCACCCGCAACCCTATTGGTTTCGGTTCTAGGGCACCATCCATATATGCCTGCCTGCGCGCAGTACGCCATGCGCCTTACGCAGGGGGTCTGGTTCTGACCAAAGACCTGCGCTTACGGTGGGTGGAGATCGTCTTGCGATCCCCAACGCCTGAACTCTGAAGCGTCAACCATTGTAAACTGTAACTGTATGTATCATTTAAGGTGGATATTATATTATTGAAAGAAGTTAGAACAGTTGATGAATTGCTAAGTTTTAAAAAACAAAATCCAAACTTCAGCAACAAAACAATCATGGTCTGGCTGACGAGGTGGACGTTTGAAGAAATAAGTATTGTTAAGGTATCAGAAATGTATTTTTGAAATTCATTAAGCAATTATTTACATAATTATTAAATCTGAAAGTTTATTTTACTAGTAGGTATATTCACTCTGTGTGACTATTTAAGCTAATGTTTTTAAATCATATTGATCAGACACAATACGAAATACTTTGAGTATTCGTTTTTTAGGTGTATAATGAGAATGCACGTGAATTCAGATATACTCGTATTAACAGTAATAAATACTTATTATTAATCATTATATTACAAAAGTCTATCATCTATTTTTGAAATATTTTTTTTCTTTTCCAGTTTTCAGATGGAGTTGTGTTAGATCTTCTCGACGATAATCAAAATTGGGATGAATTTTGTAACTGTCCTCTAGACTTTTGTAAAGAGGTATTAAATAATAACAATTAAGGAAAACTATTAAGGTCAATAGCATATATGAGTTCAAGGTATTGCGTTAGTAACAAAATTCTGTGTCTCCTTTTACAGAACCGAAAACCGGTTTTTTATGTAAAAAATAATATAATACAAGAATATTACCAACTTTCATATAGAGAACGATTAATAAATATAATGGCTGATGGAATCGTTAAGAATCGTCTCGATGGAATTATTGTAGTGGACGATAATTCAGATAAAAAATTACCAAAAGAAATGATTCGCTCTTTAGTAAGAGCACTTGATAACTCTGAAAAAAATATTGACGTATCCAAAGAATATTTTGAGAAAAGCTTTAAGGTTAAAATGATAATTGACATACTCATATTTGTATTTTAACATGGAATTTAAAACAAAATTATTATTTTTAGGAGAAAATACCTGTGCTTGCTCCTTTGTCTACAGCTTTTGCAGCATCCCTGGCTGCTCTTACAAGTGACGCCAAAGTAATACTAGTACTATCAGTTACCGGTGTTTCAGCTCAATTAATATCTTTTACTTCACCACCTTGTCATATCATTTGTATTATATCAAGAAAATCAACGGCTCGTCGACTACATATGTATCGTAAAGTCATCCCATTATTTTTTCAGCGTAAGTAACCTATAAATTATCTATTTTATATATAAAATTAATTTAAAAATCAACTTAAAATTATTGTAAATTAAATATAAAAATGTTTTAAAATCAACTGTTATATTATTATAGCAAACTCAAACACCGTACTTAGCAATTACTTCATTTATAAGCAACACAATAAATAGAGACACATTAGCATAATGTCGGGTAATTACAGCGAATCGCTCCACAAACTGGCATCAGAAATGTTGGAGTCGCATACATTTTGGCACGACTTTCGCTTTGAAGATCGGTTTGCTGGAGCTTGGAGCCAAATTAGTGGTGGTGCAGCCCTCGGAAGAAGCAAATGGATATTGTGATTCTTTGCGAATTTTGTCCATTCCATTGCAATGTGATAACTGATAAGATATTCAAATTTTACTTATATAATATGGATAAAATAAGATAAAACATATTTTGTCATTTATAATATATCGAGAATATTAAAACGCTATTAAAAATAATGGAATATAAAATTTATTTTAATTTTAGTAACAGATTTCTATCATTTTCCACGTGACCAGATCAATTGTAATGCTATATGAATGCTTCTTTTCAATTATTCGCCTGCTCGCACTTATTTGCACTAGCGAGTGTCGACCCGTATCAAATTTACGCGTGGCTACACTTCCAATAAAAAATTTCCAAGTTAACTGTGGTATACTGAAAAGACATATTTATTTCCGCAGATCTTATTTGCTTAAGGTTGCAAAAGTATTTGGCTTACCTAGGAATCACTGAAATAACAAAGTCAAAACATGTTTTATATCTTTTTGTTTTGTTAGACATACATGCCTTTGAATTTTAGTATGGCATTTTTCTCGTTAAATTTTATTTTCAAGCAGATGCAGACAGCACTTCAAAGGCATATAATATTAAAAAACGAGTACACAAAAACACGTAAGCAGACGTAACGTCAGCCGAAATTCATAATTTATTTCGTCACATGCACCACTGCATAATTATAAACCTTTGTTCTGAGGCCTGTTGTTTGTCAAAGCAGACGCGTCCGGCCCTCATCTCAAGTTTGGCAAGAGGTCTTCGTCAGCAGATGTCACGACACGTACATAGATGACCTACCGATTTTCAACACCTCTGTTTAATAAGCAATATTAAAAACGACTTAGTTTAGAAGTTTATTACATTTTTAGATATAATATTCTTCAAATATTTAATATAAATATTTATCTTCATATCTCGCAAAAATTAAAAGCTCATTATTTAAATATCTTTATTTTTTTAGTTCAGTGGGTTTTATTTTAATACAAAGAGTACGTGAATAATGCAATAATTTCGAAGAACAAAGAATAAATTTTTAAAACGTACCTAATTTTCTGTTAAGCCACACTAAAAGTAGAGTAACCATCTGTGAACGTGGTGTTCCTTCGTCTACACGAGTGCCGTACATTGTAGGGTCCTCGACCTTTCCCAATATAAAGGAAAGTCTGTTTTAACTTCATCTTTACTATACTTACACCTTCACTGATCAACAACTCGAAGAATTACCAATACAGCTATTTAAAATTGTTTTTTTTTTAAGTATTTTATTGAAGTGATAAATGCTCCATGAAACAATCTTATTCTTATGCTAATGCTAATGGTAATGGTAAAGTCTTATTAATTTGATAGCCAAAAATAGTAGTAAACATTTTAGAATAATTTGATGAAGATTTTAAGCGTATAAAATGAAAAAAAAAAACACTTTAAAATAAAACATTTTGCTTAAAAGAAAACAATATTTCAATAAAACACACGTTTTTATTTATTTATATAATAGAAAAAACCATTACGAGGATTTTTTATACGTTGATGAAACATAGTTCTCAAAAGTTGAAGATCTATCCTGTTATTTATTGTATTTTTATTATTATCATGATCATGATACTAAAAATCACTAGGAATAGGTCCCTGATCCGCCTTTTCCTAATACTATACTTAACTCTCCATATACTTCCTCCAAAGTGTCTACTTAGAATCGTACGAGATATTGCTAAGGTTCGTCCCATTGGGAATAGATGCCAGTGTTTTCTTTTCTTCAAAGGAGTACAGCTCCACTCGTTCATGACCATTTTGAATTTCAAGTACATTCTGACTATTAAAATAACAATTCCTTTTGCAAGTATGAAAGTATTCAGGTGCGAAATTGTGTTATGGTGCACAACAATAGACTGTAAAGTGGATCTTCGTATAAAATCAATTTTATTTTTAAAAGACACGAACCACATTAGTTTTATTAATCGAAACTAAAACTAACAGCTAACACATTCTAATTTATGTGTAAGGATGTTAACATAACAATATTTTAGTTAGACATAACAATATTTTAGTTATTTCTATAGAAAAAAAGATGTAAGTTTATACATCATACAAATCGCTCAGACTTTTGTTGAATAGACTTGTTGATCAAAAACTAGAAACACAATCCTTTAGTTCGTCTCGCGTTAAGGAATTTTCTTCATTACTTGCACTCGGATAAGGAAAATTCAAAATGTCTCGAGCAGAACACTGCATTTTACTTAAACAAAATTTACAGTTGAATTTCTCTCAAGCTATGCATTGCACGCCTGAATCGTCAGATATTTAAATTTGTAGAAATACATAAAATGTACATCGGTTACTTTATCAATGGATTTCGAAATAAAAATTAAATCTCGTAGTAAAACGGATAAAGGGAATTAAAGGCCTACAATGGTTGAAAATGTAATAAAATATACATCTATCTACAATTATTGATGGACAACTATTTAAGGCAATGAGTTTACTACTTAAAACGTAAAGAAAATTTAGAATTCTATGAAATAACTTGAGAAGTCTTCTTTGACAATAATTTCTTAAACATTTTGTTATTATCTCTTTATTATTTCAGTTTCATTATGATTTGTTGTGTGCTCACCAAATTAAGACATTCTATTAAATTGAAATCATTAATATAAGAAACTTATCTTTACAGAGTCTGTGGAAGTGACTTACGACGACTAATTAAATTAATTCACAAGTCGCTACGCAGACAGCGTTCTCGGAACAATCACACTCCATAATAATTTTCACTGCGTAACTACTTTATAAAGTGGTTCGGTTAAAACAAACATGATTACGATGCCGGTTGAAATAAAATCAAAAGTTTTATTTAAAAAATATATTATATGGTATAATTAATTTTATCTGCTGAATCAATCGAAATTTTAACTAGCTTATGAGATTTATCAAAAATATTTTGCTGTTCCACGATAACTGTTCAAATATACTTAAGACTTATTGATAAGAAACTGAACAAAAAAAAACATATCATATTTGAAATATTAGTTAGGAAAATAAAGACGATATTAGTCGATTGTCTACAGTTCAATTTGTGTTAGTGTTTTCGGAACATCGGCTTTGTCACGTCTCCACCCATCCTTAGAGGCGGAGTGAGCCAGGTCACGATTTCGACTTGTAACTCATAGCCTCACAGGGTTCCCCATAATTACTACGTGTTCAAATCCGCCTAAGCTATTTTCTTGCTGAGAATTCAGCTACTTCAATAAACTGCGAATTGAAATAAATTAATATCAAAAACTGAAAGAACTCAGATCAATCTTGTTCATCTTGATGAATTTTTCTATTTGAATAAAATTATAACGATAAGAAATGTTACTGATATTTAACACACTACACTACTATATACATATATAACTACTAAGTATGGACCAAATTTTAATTAAAATATATATAAGTAGGTACTTTTTATATTCTCGAGATAGATTTGGTGAAGATGGCCTTGGGGTGCGGCCTCGATGGGTGACATCTCCAAATATTACCATTTAAACAAGTTTTATGTAAATCTCTGCAAGCTTTGGGGAAACTTATTTTCAGACCAAATTTTAAATCACGTTTTTCTTAAAGACCTTCTTCGTATATAGTTATATTAGTATTTATTTAATATAATTATCTTAGCATTTCTTAAAAATTCATATATAATTAATCATACCTACTCCAAATGAAACATTCTAAAAGTAACAAATTAACTTCTTATATTTTCATCGTCTGATTAAGAATTCAAAGCGTATAAAGTGAAAATTTGAATAAGATAAACCGAAAGGTGAAAATTTAAATGAAGTTACGAGATATTTTAACGTCGAAATAAACTTTTATAATACTTCTTAGTAAGTTGTAAAGAATTATATAGTAGATAGCGCTTTGTAACTTAGTATGATTATTTTTGTATTTAATGTTCTTGGATCAAGTATAAATATTAGTAAAGAATAATATTTATACTTGATCCAAGAACATTAATATTTTTTGGAATTGGAAGGGAGAATTCTTAGAGAATTTTAAAAAATTAATATAAAAAAAATTATGCATCGAAAAGTTTTTTAGTCTGTTATTTTTATATTATTATATGTCGCTTCAATTCCTATTATTTAAATAATCAAAAATTTGCACTGCACCTGTTCGCTCTTGCACCTGTATCTGCGCAAGTGCAGTCATAATAATGAGTGTCAGTTGACATAAATAAAGGCGAGGGTGCAGATTAACTGGCGATTAAACAACAATGGACAACTCAGACACGAACACCCTCATGACAAACCATAACAACAAGAACACACCGCCTTCGCTGGCGAAGGCTAGGTCATAGTTGAGACACACGTCGCTCCGGCTTTCTACTGTTAAAGGAAATCATACATTCTCATCTGCCCTTCAGGTACGTATTTTAAAGGGTGTACTTATCGGGCCACCCACCTCTCTCTGTGACGCTGTCAAAGCTGTATTTAGGGCTAACAGCTAAAGTCAAGTCAAAACTAAAATAAAAATTAAAAACAGTTTCACTCGAGCCGTTGCAGACATCAGACATCTTACCTCTTCGAAGTTAGGGATTCGTGAAAAGTTATACGAGGTGTCCTTCAATGTCCTTCAAAAGCCGGAAAGGTTGACGATACTTAAGAACAAAGGCATTGATGACGTCATAATCTTCAAAACACCACGAGGGTTATAATAAATACGACATATTTATATCGTACGCAATTTTCAGATAATTTTCATTTTACTAACTAATGTAAGAGACTAATAGACAATAGGTACATAAAGATAAAACCATTTTAGTAAAATAGTTCTTATGACAATATAAATATTTAGATTCTTTATTTCATGGAATAAACAGTTTAAGGCCATTTAATGAAATGTAAGTTCTACTTGGTTTTTATAATAATTTCCCTCAATAAAAATTTTAAAATTGAAATCAATAACTACAAATATTACTTATTCTAAACTAGTGACGTTGAGCATTTAATTTCCAATTATTTATTGGTACCTCTATATTTTAAACATATTCTTACATATGATTCTTCACAATCTAAATTAAAAGATCAAATATATAGCAAAGGTCCGCGTAAACCACTAAAGCTATCAAAGTTTCCTGAAATGATTATAGGCTTGACATTACTATTCTCATCGCATTACGTTACGTAAACTCGTCGAAGCAATAAAAACTTGAGACGTAAAACAGGAAAGTTTAACGCGAAACGCAAAAAGTTTAAGTGATGAAATAAATCCAAAATTCTCATTGTTAATTTTGTTTTAACACATAAACTGGTAACGATTATTTTTGAAAACGGTTCCATGACGCATATTAACTTTAATTACTTTGTAACATTTAAAAAATGGTCAATATTAAAGTTGCAAAATAAACTAAATAAGTTGATTGGTATAATGTTATATTATGTATATAATTTGATATATGGTGTGTGGGTGGTGTATGTGTTGGTTTTATCAAAAAGTATATCCTAGTGACGTCAATGGTGATAGACAAACAGACAGTCTACTGAACATAAATTATTGTAAGTCAGTTAACTTATGATAAGTCAAGGCATTATTGCTCTTAAGTTATTTATTTATTTATTTATTTATACTTTATTGTACAACAAACTAAAACTAAAAAAATACATTATCGTTATACATATATTACTAATGCATGTTGTGCAACAGGCGGCCTTATCGCTAAACAGCGATTTCTTCCAGGCAACCTTTGGGTAGAGGATAATAATGTGGAAGGGTAAATACAAATTAAATACAAATAACAATAAATACATATATATACAACACAAATATACATATATACTATATTAAATACATACATACATAAATATATACATAAAATACATATAATAAAATAGGAGATATTAAGTAGACAAGATATTAACAATAACAACTGACTGCTCAGAACTGTTGAGAAAAGTAAAAGTCCTTAACCATTTTTTTAAAAATGGCTAAAGTCTGTGCCCGCCTTACAGCTAAGGGTAAAGTATTCCAAAGTCGAGAAGCTTCAACAGTGAAGGACTTAGAATAGTAAGAAGAAGAATGGGAAGGAATGGAGAGAATTAAATTTTCACTCGAGCGAAGAGCACGCTCATGGGACTCCCTAAGGAGAGTGAAACGCTCTTTAAGATATAGGGGTGTCGCTGGATTAAAAAGAATAGAATAAAGAAGAGATAAAATGTGAGTATTCCTGCGAAGGCGAATAGGGAGCCACTTGAGTTTTTGGCGAAATTCAGAGACATGATCATATTTGCGTAAACCAAATATGAATCGAATACAGAGGTTTTGTAATCGCTCAAGCTTATTTAATTGCTCCTCACTTAAGTTTGTATAACAGGTGTCGGCGTAGTCCAGAATCGGTAGAAGGAGAGATTGTGCAAGCGTAACTTTAGTTGGTAAAGGTAAAAAGTTTTTCAATCTTCTCAGTGAGCCAATGGATGAAAACAATTTTTTACTAACCTCATTTATTTGAGGTGCCCAAGAAAGTTGCCTATCAAAGATAACGCCGAGATTTTTTGCTGTTTCACAGATTGGTATGCAGACGCCATCAAAAAGGACAGGTGGTAATTGTTTCCAGTCAATCCGTGAAATAAGTCTCGGGCTACCAATGATAATCACCTTTGTTTTTGTGGGATTAACTCTCAGACCATAAGATTTACTCCATTGGCTTATGTGCAACAAATCTTTGTTTATTAAACCAATGGTGTCCGAGAGCCCGCTCAATTGAGTCTGTGAATATATTTGGAGATCATCTGCGTACAAGTGGTAGAGAGAAGAAATGTGATTAGTGATAGAGGAAATGAATATAGAAAATAGCAGAGGAGACAACACGCCACCTTGCGGGACACCAGCACTTAGCATACACCAGTCAGAGCTACGACCATTAGTATATATGCGCTGCCGACGCCCTCGCAAGTAACACTGAAACCAGTCAGTCACCTTAGGAGATATGTTAAGAGAACGTAGTATAGCTAGTAAAATATCAAAATCTACAGTACAAAATGCATTACTGAAATCCAGCAGTGCTAGCACTGTAATCAGTTGTTTGTCCATACCAAGTCTGATGTCGTCCGTTATTTGAACGAGAGCAGTAGCCGTACTATGACCACGGCGAAAACCGGATTGGAAAGGATTCATAAGGTTATGTTTGGATAGAAAGGGAGTCATTTGTTGATATATGAGACGCTCAAATACTTTAGATAAGAAAGGAAGAATCGATATAGGACGAAATTCGGAGTAACTATTCGGGTTGGACTTTTTAGGCACAGGGATTATTTGAGCATCTTTCCAGATCGTAGGAAATGTACAGGATTCTATCGACAAGTTGTAGATAGATGTAAGGATAGGAGCTACAAGATCAATAATAGGAAGAATCATTTTACGGCTAATGCAATCTGAACCCACGGCATCAGACTTGATGTCTAAAATGTTCTTCTTAACATCACATACAGTAAACTGACTAAAAGAAAAAGAAGGAATATTGGGAGTAGAAGGCGCTGAAATATTTCTAATAGTGCTAGTTTTTAATGTACCATCTATGGTATCAGAAGACGAGAAATGCTGGTTTAGTTGGTTTATATCCAGATTATTTAAATTTAGTTCTTGACGTGCCTTCCCAATTCCAAGTGTTTCAAGAAATTTCCACACTTTAGAAGGATCATTGTCGGTTAAGGACTGATGAATATGGCGTCGTTGTTGATCTCTACATTGCATGTTGCAGCGATTCCGAATATTTCTATATTTCTCGCGGTTTTTGTCTGTAGGGTTCAACTTATATTTTGCTTTGGCTATGGTCTTACGATGTTGTAGTATTTTGATTTCATCAGTAAGCCAGGGAGCAGGCCGATGTTTTAGGCGCACAGGACGAATGGGAGCATGTGTGTCGTATAGTTGTGTCAGGAAGGAATTAAAAATTGCAACCCGTTCGTCAACTGTATCCGCATCCAGTACTACTGACCAATCTATTTTAGATGCATCTTCTTGCAAGCGACTGACATCTACACCACCAAAGTTACGCAGCAGAAGGATTCTTGACTTGGCTTTAGGGGGTTTAATTTTATAGGACAGGTAAAGTAAATCATGATAAGAGAATGCTGTAGCATTGCACTGACCATGTTTTTCAACATGGTCCGTGGAAGATACAATAATTAAGTCAAGGAGTGAAGGATTGGAATTCGGAAAGAAATGTGTGGCAGAGAGAGGAAGAATGTGCAAGTTAGATGAAGATATTAAGGAATTGAGTCTCACGGATCTATAGTCATTCTTGATCAGACAAGTGTTAAAGTCACCCATCAATATAGTGTGGTTATATTGAGGAGTAAATTTTTCAAGAAGGAATTCTAGTGAGGAGAAGTAGTCAATTGATAGGCAAGGATTATAAAAAACACATAGTAGAAGTTTACAATGGGAAAAAGTTAACTCAATAAAGAGATGTTCTGCGGAAGGTCCAGTCTGAGGTGCTGACATGCTGATGATTTTAAAAGGAATGTAAGATCGTAGGTACATCGCAACACCTCCACCAGCTCTATTGACACGGTCATTTCGAATTAAATGGAAACCCGGTAAAGAATATGACTCAGAAGACAAACATGGCTTAAGCCATGATTCAGAAACAAGAATGGCATGAAGGTTTTTGTTATCAAACGATGTGAGAAGGTCCGGATAGTGAGCAGGAATACTCTGAGCGTTAATATGAACAATGTTAAAGTTTTTAGGTACGTCTGTAAAAAGATTTAATAGGGATTCATTGAGAGAAGGAATACTTTGAAAGCTGTCGTCGCTACTGGCTAAATCAGAAGAGAGAGAAAGATATATATCATTGTCGTCTTGAACATGGCTAATATCAATCATTATACGTATATATTAAATATAATAATAAATAAATAAGAATATAGTGAATTAAAATAAAATAAGTATATAAATATAATTAATTAATACAATATAAAAATATACAAATTGCAAATATATAATAGTTCCGTCTTACCCGCCAGCTGTTGAAAGATTATGAAATTGATAAAACTAATAAGTAATAACTAATAAAGCTTAAGACTAAAGAATAAAAATTTTAAATCATAATATTATTCATAACATACATAATCTGCTTACCACCGAGATAACATAATATAAGCATGGAAACTGTATTTACATTTAAGTACTAATTGCTACACAAAAGAAAAAAAAAATTAATTAAAGCCTTAAAAACTAAAAATAGCATAAAAAAATTACTAATAGAATAAGTCACCAAACAAACTGGTAGTAAAAGGTAACACAAAAAAATTCACAATGGTGATATGTAAATAGAATACAACATATTAACAAAACAGAAATTATTACAGACATTTCACAATAAAAAAGAAAAGTTAGTTTTAGCTGTAGGTGAGGAAGCCGTTCTTTTTATTATTTTATAAATTGAAAATTAGAAATCATGAGTAACATATCAAAAGATTCTAAGAGAAACAAAAAAATGCTCTTGAAACATACACTATAAATTTTATTCTAACATGCCAGTTACACAATCAGATTAATTCCGACCGTCATACATAAAAAAATACATATTTTTTTTACATAGCCTCACCTTCTAGTCGTATAAAATTTCTATGGTGTATTGATAAATGAAATGCAAATTATATTCTTTACTTAAAATATAACAGCAGTGCAATGAAAATACTTCTTATAAAAAGCATACTGATGTAGCAAATCCTTTTTAATGAAAAACATTTAGGAAAACTAGATTTTAAACGACAACCACGTCGTAACGAACGATTGATTTATCGAGTTGTGTTTTATCTCTGATCTGTAAATCCATTAAAATGTAAAAGCTTTTTTGGTGATACACATCTCACTTAAAGATCTACTTCTCTTTAGAAAACCTTGATTTTACATAGTAATTGATATCGAAGTTTTAACCTAATATTATTTATCTTATTTTATTGCAAATATATTAATCTATTCTATATAAATATACTATTTATTAAAAGTTCTACATCACTATAACACAATAGTGTTATGTGTTAAATAAACAGAACATAGAAACGCACTCAAAAGGCACCTGTGAGTGGAATATCTTGTAAACTTTAAGCATACTGGTGTATACGTGTTGATTTATTCTAGGAAAACAGTTCCTCATCTAGATATAAACAATAAATACAGAAGATGAAAACATCACATGAGTCTTGATTGTGAATGTGTAACACATTCACAGAACATATTTAAAACAGGTTTTTATGTCATGATTTTAACATTTGGATTAAAAAAAAAAATATGTTACGATAAAAAAACTTTCATCCGACTACATTTCGTAACTGAAACCGCCACAATTTTTTTATTATAAATATTAACATTACTAAAAATTCAAAATGATTTTTTTAAATTCCATTTTAAGAACACTTCCCACAACTTCTTAGATACGCGAAAAGTGCACTCATAAATTTCAAGATGCGAACTGAAACCAGCTGTTCCCTTGTTTTGGGTATAAATACGGCTTAGACGCAACAGCGGGGGTATAAACGTAATAAAGGTTGAGTATTTAAATTGCTACATTCTTGCTCGGCTTTACTTCATATTTCTTTTAAATGGTGTAGAAATTGTGCATAAAGGTATATTGAAATATTCATGTTATTGTAATACAAGCGACCCCAAGATGAGACTATCTTTGAAGATTTATTACACGAAGCAATAAAGTTAGTGCAGAAGAAAATAAATATCTACTTGGAAAACGCTAGAACGCTACAACTAGATTTATTAGCTCGCCGCTCCGCTTAGTTGAGCATCTAATTGATAAAATTAACTCACATTTCTGCCATTACTTTTTGTAACTAAATTATTTAATTCCCTTACCTAAAATACCAGCTTTTTTATAAATCCTAATAGTAATATAATAATCCTAAAATCTTTTAATAAGCAATGACGCCGTGACATTCAGTTCGAGTTTAATACATATATCTTGTAATTTATTAATGTTTTTGTACAATTTTCTCAATCAATCAAAGGATCTAAAAGATTTGAATAAAATCTTTGCTATTACAAAACTATAGTAATAGGACAACGTATAAGAAATCGTAATCTATCTTTATCCCAAGAACCGCAAGGGGACAGATGCGACCCTTAAGGAAACCAGTATTTATTTACTATTAAGAAAATTCAATATAATTCTACACATCTAAATTCATATGAATATAAGACAAATATAAGCCAACAAAGTTTCAACCTTTACTTTTCAGACAGAGTGATATTGACAGTTAATACAGATTTGTTCATAAATTCAGTCAAGTTGATATACTTTCATATCGAAAATATGAATATACATATTATGGAATATTTTAAAAATTATTATTACTATCACAAACTCTTATTAGGAATAAATTATTGTCACAATTTTTTCAACAAAGTGTGGCTGGGCACCAATGCGAATATTATACAGCCATTGTATGTAATACTAAGTAATTACTATATAATATGTGTAATGAATTTAAATTTAATCAACAAAATAAGTTTTATGTATTATAATCAAATATTTTAAACATATAATATAACTAATAAATAATTTATTCAAACTAACTACCCAAGCAAGGATTAGAGAAAGTTAGCAAGATTTCGCTAAATTAGTATTCAGAATCGTCAACTAATTTGAAATGTCCTACCCGTTTACACCTTGGATGCATATTAAATACCGACCCTCGTCAGAATATACATAAAGGTGATGTTTTTGCTCATATTATATAGAAAGTTACACATATCAAAACTTACTTGTTTGAATATAATATTCTATCAACAAATCTTTATTACTTGAACTTGGTACTTAAAGATTATGGTAGAGAGAGAACACTTTGGTTTCTTTCACTAGAATTTTTAATACGTTTTTGTTTTGAATACTCCGAACATTATTCTGAGTTAGTTATCTTCGTCTGAAATATCTTGATTCAGGAATTAAGCCAGAAATTGCTGGCTCAAAAGGGATAGCGAACTAAGACCTGAAACCGAATTACATTATAGGTAATTTGTTTGTTAGTCTCGTCAAATCCCCTCAACTTTGTATTATAACTACCTATTTGTATAATAATATTGATAAAACTTTGTATTATACTAAATATTAAACAATATATTACATTCACATACAACCTTCAATATTTGCTATATTTAAACTGTTCGAGAAAAAATCGTATTAAGTTTAATTGTTTGCATTGCATACTTTTCAAAGATACAAAAACCTTTTAATATACCCATATCCACTTCTTAGCTGTCTCGACATTTTGTAATAGATAGAATAACAATTAAAATTTTAAATGAAACTAATATTTGTCGGATGTACTAAGCGATCTTATTTTTGATAAAAGTCTAGAATAAGTAGTCTTTCTTTTAATTATGTACTTAAAATTAAAATCATCCAAATATCTTAATTATACTCTATTCGAATTACGAAGAACGATCCCTTCTATATGAAAAGGACCTCATTTCTCTTTTTTTCTAATGTCAACCCATTTAAATAAAGATATTCCAAAAAAAATATTCGTAAATAATAAATAAGCATAAAATACAATTGTATTCCGTAATACATATTAAGTTGAAACACGTCTGAAGTACCTTACAATGACTGTGCCCGTCACATACAATAAATGTGTTTGTACTTAATTAATTAACACATTTACCCGCATGGTCTGCTCTCCGAACTTCATATTTACTTCTCTTTGATAAGAGATCCAACTTAAATATTTACTCTTTAACACAATGCTTTCATACATTCTGATTGTGATCCCTTCATTTTAAGATGGACAAAAATGCTGACGTATTATATATATATACATTATGAATCAGACTGGAGTGAAAATAATATAATATTACTATAAGTCACAGTTTTTTGATCTTCAAATATGTATCATTTCTTTAATAATAAAATATAAGGAAAACCTATACATATATATGTAACCATGTAATAAAAATAACTGTAAAGACTTATTAAATGTTACACATTTCATCTCAGCTAGACAAAGGGATGATAAAGATGAAGGGATTAAAGATTGTTGAACTTTGTTTGATGTTTGTAAATTTGATTATCTAAGTAAACTATGTGAACATTCGCCCTTTTTAAGTTTAATCAAAGGTCTAACTGCAAACTTGTTAATTGAAGTGCAAAGTTTTATACAGGCAATTAAGAGATAAAGTAAAGTTTTAATTAGATTTAAAAATACCACCAGCGCGGGATCAATCATGGTCACTCAACATAGTAAAGAAACGAACACAATTCTAATTAAAGTATTAAGTAGATACATACATAGTAATGGATATGTGTTTAATTTATTTCTTATCTAATAAACTAAGCACTGTTAATTACAGGTGCCATAGTACCTGAGCAACACAAGTTAACGTCATTCACAAGGCTAAGTTGCTAGCAATTTGTGGCTTCTAACTCGATGGACGTCTGCCTTGACAAAGTGCACTTCGGTATACGTTCATAGTATTAACTAACAGCAACATAAATATGACAAAACTTGTTTATTACACCACAGCCGACGTATTTGTCTTCGTATATGGCGATTTTATATTATAAAAGGTAATTTCGATGCTATATTTTTAAACCAATATTTTCTATTATGACAAGAATTACGTATAAGCGTACATAAGAGTTAGAATATCTAGTAATAAATTGAGAGCACGTTTTATATTGGCTGCAAGCAAGCCGAGGTAGCACGAAAATTCTATTCGTGTCACTTAGGATACTGCTCTCTAGAAATTGCTAGAAATTATAGTTCATATTATACAAATATTATTATTTGACGTACGAGAGACATAAATTTGATTTTAAAAGATATTCTTTCTGGTAGTATAATATTTTAATGCTATATCTCCTTATAATATCTTATGACTATATTTGTACGAGTGAAATAAATGTCAAATCATTTATCAAATATATCCAAACTGATTTAAAACCATATATTGTTAACGACTTTCGACTTTATTTGAAACACGTCCCAATGACAAACATAAATGCATGTATGTATATCACGATAATATATAAGAAAATTAAAATGTATTCATTTTTCAATCATAATGGTTATAATACATTTATTTCTACAACACTCACATTAAATGGATGGTCAAAGAAGCAAAGCAGAATTTGTATAAACTTGTCAGAATGTCCGCTAAAAGTTCACAAATAGTGATTCCAAGAACTTTCTATCACGCCCTAGAGAAATAAGTTGACTTGTACTTTCTTAACGAAATGATTGTCTAACTATACATCGTTAGATGTTAGTCCATTTGTTTGGGGGTTTATTCACTCTCTCCCAAAGGATAATTCACTTTATAAGCATCGTATCGACCTATTGGGACTCATAAAGTATTTTTCCCTTTCAGCTAGAAATAAGAGATGTTATGGTGAACCAAATTTAGGTCAATATATTAAATTTATCCTTTTAACATGCTTAATTATCCTTTATAAATTAACTTAAGGAATACGGCAAAAAATATAGGACTGTATTTTAGACTTATCTCAAGAAAATGTATTGAATGCATTTCTAGATTAAACGTTTTGCTTTTAAATTTAAATGAATAAATTAATTTCATAATTTTTATTTCTATCGTTAAAAGACAGCATTTACTATTTTTTTCCTTCTTAGAAATATAAAAGTAAGAAAGTAAGATTTGTGACTGAACAAAAATGCCTACTTGAGAAAAACCACTTTAACTAATTTGCTTTCATAGAAAGTTTGTAAGAAATTTCGTTCTGGTATTTAATTCGCGCCGTTTTTTGCTAAATATAAAGTACACTTAGGTTATTATTTGCTAACACAAAAAAACGTAGGTTGAGTTTCAGAAAAATTTTCCCTTTAACTCCTTCAAAATAATTTCAAGAAGCTATTCTTTTAATTTCATATTCATTTTAAGACGAGAACTGCAGCAACCGCTACGATCTTTTCGGTTTTTTGCATTATACAATTTCCGTTTTCTTACTGAACTTATATTTTAAAACGATTAAAAGGAGGTAAATTTCTTTCAAGCGCAAATAAAGAAAGCAAAGTAGAAATACAAAGATTTATATTTATAGAAAAACATAAACTTCGATATTATTGATACTCATTACCTTTGAAATTGATGTCTTTAAACTATATATTTTAAGTTACATTATATTCTGCTTTAAATAATGCTTATCTTACTTTAGGTTATACATATATCTATAACTTTTTTATACTAATGATTCTCCTGATTTCGATTTTACCTCTTAATTTGTTTTAGCAATCTAAAAGTTTTTAAAAGACGTAATCTCCAAAATATATATGAATATAGTTTTATAAACCAAAAAAATGTTGATTTAGTTCTTAGAAGAAAATAATATATTTTCATATTCATATCAAAACTTAAATTGACACTTGCTTTAGTATTTTTCCGCCATAATTTTAATAACAGAATAGGTTCACTTGTTCCAAAGTCGTGTTTCGTATCAATTAAGAGCTTTTATTTTCTTGTTATATCATATTTTCTTTTAGATTTATATAACATTAGAAATTTCATGAAAACAAATAAAAAATAATATAACAAAAGTTACGTAGTTTTTTAATTAACTCTACTGCTTAATATGAAGTAATATTAAGATTTTGTACAATGTTGCACCCCGCTATCCAAAATGCTTTCAACAACACGTGTTCTGAATATACATAAGACGTTATTACCTGCATGATAACTGTTATCGCCAACAGATGCCGCTTAAGCCTAATAACCAACGATTTTTATTACTCTCTAGGAATTGTATGGAAATATTATTGAATTACTACGTATATACGATTTCAAATATTTCGAAATGTAAATTCATAACTAATTCTTTTGACTTTGAGTGGCATATACAAGTTAATGACGTCACTGAAATTACTGAAGTGGGTATGTATACACTTTTGTGTATGTTACACTAATGTTGCTTTTATTTAAGTTTATATAAAATTGTAGTGAAAATTAAATAATTTAAAATTGGTATTTTATTAAAATTTATCGTTTTTATATTATATTATTGTATTTAGTATCAGTTTCTGTACGTCATATTGTACACATGAATCTTAGTAATAACTTTAAAATTAATTGAAATATTGTTCAAAACCTGTCTGCAGTTTAAGAATAATTTGAGAAGGACTACGACCTCTTTGTTTAAACCCATCAATTATTATACGATGAACTCGAGATTTAATTGTCCATTTCACTTGTATATTATTTTAATAGTTCGTCATAAAGTGTCAACTACACCGCCTGCTATCATATTCGCTCGTTTATTACCAATACTGAAACTTAATGTGAAATAGCCCTCATATTTATAAAACTGATAAGTAAATTTTAATCGTAGACGTATTTTTTATTAATACTAACACTTATACTTTTTGAGTTCTGAGTTTTAATCTCCCTATGAAAAATGAAAAATTAAATATGAGTAATAAATATTAGTTTTTAATGTAAAATAATATAAATTAATTTATATCTAGCAAACCGTATGTTATTGAGAAAAACTTTGAGTTATTTTGATATATATTGAGGGACAGTTATTTATAGGCTACATATATCCATAGAAAGCAAATAAACCAAGCGTTAGATCAGCGTTTGTGGACAAAGCACTCGACTTCTTCCATCGGATATCCACAGATCGTGCCTCTGGATGCTGAAGTATCAGGTAATATTGACTAGTCAAGTATTGGTCGCTGATTTCACTGTAATTCAGACGCGCAATACAAATATCTTACTTTAAGAATAATGTGTCACCGTAATATAAATCTTAACTATACTAACTTTTTTATCTATTTACAATATTATCTGTGACAACATTTTAAAAATAATTTGATTGTATTGGAGATATTTATTTTAAGTTAAAAAAAATGGTTAAACAAGAAACATAAACCAAATTATTATTTTACTTAAAAAATGTTTTTTATGGTCTATTTACGTGAAATGGAAATGGTTTTTCGTAATACGGAAAAAAAAATTTCGTATTATGAACATACTTGAACATCTTAATGTTTTTAGTTTTTCTCCTGTCTTCTTCGAGTGTGTAATAAGTAAATAAAACTTTTAACTATCTGAGCAATACTTTTAAAACGAATTTACGTAGCTCCGTTTAATTGTCCATTAGTCAACGAAACGACCAATTACGCGTCCATTAGCGTGAAAACACTCGGGATGATAATAAAAAGTTTGTCGGCGCTGTTAAAAAACCGTTCAAAGGCATTTTGAACGCTGTAAATTAAGTTTACCTAATGATACATCGGTCACTTAACAGAGAAACTATAAAGTTACCTTCTTAAAATCCATATGCTTTGCAAAATAAGTGTCATTCTGTTTAGTTGTTTCTTGTATATTTATTTATAAAACAAACTAACGCCCGTATGTAAAGTAGTGACGTCAAACATTGTGATATATGAACGTATGTATACGAACGGGCGTGAAACTCTCTAATAGCAATTTCGACGGTAAATAGGACGTCGCGCTAGGAACCTACTTTACAAGAATTCCAATAATGAAATGAGCCACAGCCTCCTGCCTTCTTAACATATTTCTCAAAGCTGGCACTTTAATGCACTTACTAACATCATTTTTCTAAATTGACGTATACATTATTATTTTATAAAAACAAAACAACAACATAAAAAATCATCTCTAATATTTCTCGTCTTGTACAAATGTGTAGCAACAAAATTATCTGCTCAAATATTAAACATATACCGTCATTTAATTCTCAAACCGCAACATGAGAAATAACAGTAATACAAAGAAAATATTATTATAATTTTGAAGTCTGGCATCAGAACGATGCAACTTACGAAAACATTTTGTCGCTGGCGCCATGTTGTTTCTAACTCCCCTAGACCATTTGTTTTCTCCTGCATGCAGTTAGACATTGTTTTCGTCGTGATTTTCACGGCTCACACAACAGTTATATCTGAATAAAAAACATTGACATGCATTTTACTGAACAATAACTTTCAACACCGGTTTGAAAACTCAAACAAGATTTTGTAAAGATTCTTTAAACACATAGCTATATTTTTTGTCGCTATATATATAAAAAGAAGACAATCGTTATGTACCCAACAATTTTTAGTAAATGAATTGCTTAATGTCTAACATTGTTTGAAACTCATACACCACTGAAATATTTTGATAAGTAGCAATTGCTTTATTTCTGAAAATAAATATACTTTTACATTCGTAGGAAAATGAGGCTCGTGTATTAGCTAAAGCGTAAACACTGAAGGCTTCTTTACGTGTCAGGAATCCCTTCAGAACGTCAGACACATTAACACACCGTACTTGAATTCACATAAGAAAAACATACATTAATCTAACATATCTATATAATTATATAACTGGTTTCTTTAATAACTTACTAATTAGTGGTATTTAATATATTTTGTAAAAAAACAAACAAACTAATCGTAAATTGTTCTAAAATGTTTAATCGATTAACGCTTTTAAAATAAATGATATTAAAAATTTTCAATACGATTTATATACACAAAATGATCAAAGATTATAATTAAGCATTATATTTTTGTAATTTTTAAGATATATTTAATAAATATCTAAAATATATTATACAAAAACTGTAACTTCAACCTTCAATTACTAAATTCATATGAAACTGAATAAGGTTATATTAGAGACATTTCGCGTACACTCTATGATATTACGTTGAAGAGATTTTCAAACTTCTCACTTTGGGCAACATGTCAGCATTACTGTTAAACTTCTAAAGTTATATAATATATACGCTCATTTGCGGCTTTACCACCTAAGTTTTATCCGTCGTAATATATTTAGGTCACCAAAGGGATTTTGCTCTGTTTATTTATTTTGACTTTAATCAACCGAATTCATGACTTCCAAATAACATTATGTACGTTGCTGTCTCAACAACATGAAAGATTCGCTCCTTTTTTGAAGGTATAAAAATATGATAATAATACATATTGTGAAATAAATTAATTTACATAGAATTGTGAAAATATATATCTTAAGGATTTTTTACAGCAGAGGGCCGTAAGGCGCATAATATACGTAATTAGACATTAATTAAACTGCCATTGCAATTAGTGAAGCTTAACGACTCCCCGTTTAGGACAGCCTCAGAGAAATTAACTGGGAAACACCCCTACTACAAGACGTAATAAATTCTTTCTAAATTATTTATACCTATTTTTAATTACAAACTTCTATAGGCTACTACTTCTACATGCAACTCAAACAGTTGTGTGAGCGGCATTCTGCAATGTGAATGCACTGGCAGTCATCAAATTATTGACTTTCTTATTCATTGTCAATTAATTGGCTTTTAAATAACTTAATAATAAATAAACAATTTTTGAAATCAACTTCTTTTTTTATCCATGATTACCATTAGTAATGGACATTTATTTATCTTATGGTTTCTCCTTACTTTAATTAGTTTATACATTTTAATTACAACTATATTAATATAATATTTCGACAACTAAAAATAAAAATATCTGTTAATAATAACCAGGTAAAGCAGACAAACCGTAGTATAGAAGTCATTAAAGAATTTTTTTATTTGACTCTTATGACCACTAGAATTGATGTCTCCACGAAAAAAATACATTCTTTTCTTGTATCGGTCAAGTTAATTTTGATCTACAGTTTCATATAAGATTATGCTTAAATGTTTACGTGATACTTTAATACCAATAATAAAGGTATATAAGGTATCAGGATATGTTAAGCTTATCGCTTTAGGGCTTAGTTGTGGTTTTTTTGTTTCAATGGACGTAGGGTCATTTAATCTATTCTTTCATTTATCGACTGAGAGCAACTGAATGACCTAGAGGAAGATAAGAGATCTAGGTTAAAGGAAGGTTAGTTTACATTACTATATCTATCTCCATGAGTACCTTAACTATTTACCTACCTGACTTTTAAGTCTATATTAACGTTAAAATAATTTTCGAACACAAAAAATAAAAAAAATATTAATTTAATTTAAAGTGTATAATACAAAAACGGTTTGATATATCCGAAATATACTTTACGTTATTTATTTTATCCAAAACTCTAACGACTTCTCATACTTCATAGTACGGGTAATTGTAACTAATTATGTGGCACACAATGACTGTGTCTTCCTTGTTCAATACCTTCTAAGGAGACGTATTTTAAATGAAGATGTATTTAAATAATTAATTACTAAGAGGGTCCGATGCTAACATCGACCAAGTCTGCTAACATTGTAAATAAGTAAGCATAGTTGGTATGTTAGCTTCAAATTCTCCTACTAAAGTCCAACAAGCCAATAACTAACTAAGTTATAAATATTTTGTTAGCTCTCGTTGATTTTCAACTCTATAGAAGTTGCCTAGAAGTTGTTCCACTCCACAAGTACCGACCGAGATGGTGCTGACGATATAAACCAAGATTAGACATCAAACCTATAACATTCTATTATATTAAACTTTCAATTTCCTTCGGCTTTGATATATTTTCTATTTATTATATCTGGCCATATTCAATAATATTACGTTCATATTTCTTTCATACAAAATACCTGTACGTGTATCTGTAACAGTTTTATCTTAATATTTGATGACCAATTATGACACAATTACATATATTAGGAAATGAACAAAATATATTAACGTTATTCCTTTCTCTAGATTAATTATTTATTTAGAATATTTTTTATAGAACGTTTTAAATGATTGTAAAATCAATGTTGTCCAAGTCAAAGAGTTGAGGCACAGAATATTTTAACTATTGTTATCCCTGAGCTACTTTTCGTCACAAATCATATATTTAAGGTATACACCTGGGTAATCAAAAACATACAGCCGGAGAGCGGAGATAAGGGTTTTTTGGATCTCGACTTTATCCATAATTCAAGGAATCCTCCTTTAGGAATAGTCGTCTGATGACGTTGAGATAGCCAGAAATAGTTTCTGCAACTGGGAATAATTCGATGAGACAAAAGTAAGACGTTTTTTGTAACTAAAACTTTCATATTAAAGACTTGTGAAATAAAATCTAGGGTACTACATGTATATTTAGTACGAATGGAATATTTGTCAATATTGCATTATTAATATCCTATGATTATCCTATCCAAATAATAATTAATTGACGGAACCAAACTGACCGGAATTGTAAAAATAAATCTTGGAAGACAAGGAAGCGTGCACGTTGACTGAAAATCAACATTGCCACAGCGACCCTTGTTTGTCCATTAGCTAGCGACAGAACAAACACAAAGCGATTCGTTGCCAGGGATTCTATTGTTACGCTTTGTCACTTTTTTCCCAGCTTCTTGATTATAGGAAAAATCTATCGGGAGGGATTGTGTACAATAAACATTATTGTGAAACAGCAGGAAAACATTTTAATCTCTCGTTCGTATTTATTTTAAAAAATCTCCAAAGTAAAATGTGTCATGTTAATATAACAGTTTCTAGTTTAATGGAATTTACAAAGTCGTGATATAGCTTGAAATGAAATACTCGTATATTGGCAAAACTGTCAAATAGTGTGAGTAATACGAAGTATCCACTTGGCTGGTAGCCATATCAATTGGCTAACTGTATAATATTACCCTAAATCCCGATATAAGGATGTATATAGACTTGCACATAGTTATTATGTTGATCAGTTGATTGCATTGGCAAGTTCGTTATAAATACTTTCATTAATCTGGAAGAAATTAATCTTTATAAATCTTTTAAGTGAAATGATATCTTAAACCATCTATATAATATAGTTAAAATGACATGAATGGTAAGAAATACAAAAAGAAAAGAGTTTCAATATTAATAAAAATGTCAACTGATTGACTTTATTTATCTGTCTTATGTGAAGTTTTATAAAAGTGTTTAAGATATTTTGAAAATATACACAACATATTTATAATAATCTTTATAGTTGTATAAAATGTCTGAAAAGCTTCCTGAAATTATAACGTTCACAGATGTGGACATAACAAATCCTATGGTTCTAAAACAACCACCTTATAGGTTTCGGAGATGTTCCATCATCGGCTCACTAGGTATTATATCTTTGGTCATCTATAAGAAATTAATTTTAAAAGAAAAATCGTAACAAAAAATAATATTTGAATGAAAACATAAATTTACAGCGGATCCTCACATCACGGTTGTTGAGATACAAAATCTATTGGAAGCTGGAATGAGTATAGTGAAGATTAAATTAGCCCAAAATAGCAAGGGACAAAGTCTACGATTACTCGGGAAAATCGACAAAGCTACACTTGCCTGTTGTACAAAATATGGAGTCACAAACTGGCCAGTTGCCACATGTATTGAATTAAAGACTTGTATTGTAAATACTGGTACTTCGGAAGATGTATGCATATCATTTCATCGAAAAATTTTGACTTTGTGCTCAATTATACTAAATAATTTACAAACATCATTTTAAAACTTATATTTCAGCCCACACAAAACATTAGTCTTAAAGAAAATACCGAAGTTTTACTTACATATGATATGGCGAATCTAAATAAATGTAATAATAACAAAATATTTATCGATAACCAATACATTTTAGCAGATATAAAAGTAGGTGGTGAGATTTTTATTGATGGTAACAATGTTATTTTGAAATGTAAATCTAGAATTGATAATAATTCAATAAAATGCGTCGTTACAAGAGACGGTATCTTAACTAACAATAGTGCAGTGTGCGCTAGACAAATAAAACATTCAACGCCCTTGTTAACTAAAGAAGATTTTCATTCGATCATATTTGCTTTAGAATATCAGGTATAAGTCAAGATATTTATAAATATTATTGTATTGTATGTAAAAAATTTATTAATGTTTATATTGTAGATAGATACTATTATAGTTAACTATGTTCGCCATGCGGATAGTATTAAAGAAATCAAGAAATTTATTAAGTCCAAAAAAGTTAAAAGGCCCATTATACTCAGTGGAATCTGTACCGAGGAATGTTTAGAAAACATTGATGATATAATAAAGGTTCAAACTTGTAGAAATTTAATTAAATTGAAATACGTACAATTTCATTAATAATAAACAATTTATTGAGAACAAATTAAACCTTTCCAGGAAAGCGATGGAATAATTATGTCAAGAGAATACCTACCGTACGAAACAAAAGCTTCATACATGTATCGTCTCGCAAATATTCAGAAATGGTTATCAGGAAAATGTCTACAGGTATTAACAAATCACCAGAATTAGAATTTCACCTTGAATAGGGTTTATTGGAACTAATTCAGAAGGACTTTTTATATTTGTGAATTATAATTACAGTATATTACATATGATATTACTGTAAATAGTTAAATATCTATTGGAAATCAGACTTATTTATTCCTAATAATCTGCTATAGTATTCAGATTCTTACATTATTTGTTGCAGGCCGGGAAGCCTTTCTATGTATCTGGTGGTATTTTTGAAATGACTTTGAAAACAGGAGAATTCGTTGACTGTGAAATATCAGATGTAACAAACGCTCTCATGGACGACGTCAGTGGATTCCTACTCAAGGAAAGTTCAGACTCTTCTTTAACATTTGATGTGTTGAAAGGAATTAATGAGTTGTGTTACACTATTGATCCTTTACTTACGAGTAAATCGAAGTTCTATAGGATTATTGATGAGGTATTAAATTTATGTTTCACTATACACCAAACAATTAACTAAATGTTCATCTCGTATTTACATAATCCAAATTGATTTGCCGACGTAATATAATACAAAACATATTCAATTATCTTAGGTGAAAATGCCTGTGAATGCAGCAGAAGCTGCTGTTATCGCTTGTGCAACAGTCACCAATCAAACACAGGCAAATATTATAGTAGTACCGACAGTTAGCGGAACGACAATGAAGTACCTACACTGGATGCGGCCGTCCTGCCTCATTATAACAGTGAGCCCGGAAATCCGTACCACGAGACTTTTACGAACGTACAGGAGTGTTATGCCGCTTTTGTTCACTCGTAGGTTTTTTTATTGTGTCCTATTACAGAGCAGATCTGAAAAGTGTATTTAATTTTCATTCAAAATCATTTACTACAAAAATGTACCAACGAAATTTTTATGTAATCCGGTAGTGGAAGCACCTTGGTTGAGGATTGTACATCTAAATTGGAAATTATTATTTTGTTAGAGGAACAACAAAACGAATGGCCCAAAGCAGTGGAAGCACGTATTTACTTCGCCATAGACTACGCTGTGAACAGAAATTGGCTGATGTATGGCGACACTTACATAACTCTTGAAAGGAGTTCCGAGTCTACCTCCTTCTGTGATACCGTCAGGGTTTGTAAAGTCAGCATTAGCAAGAAAACTTTGGTGGAGTAAGTTGTGAACTATCTTAAATTTAATTAAATTTTTATATTAATTAAGCAATATAAAACTTAGAGAAATCATTATTAAGTAATAAAAGTGTTCTTAATTATATAATAAAATTAAATAATTATTAATATTTTACAGATGTGAAGATGATGAAGATCAAAAATTATCCGAGACTTTTTTATATTAAATATCTGTAATTATCTTATCTTAACAAATAAAAAAGATATGTAGAAATAGTATTTTTTAAATTTATTATATAGTATTGTTAAGTCATTGAGCGCATTAATGACTAAAGATTACACTAGTACCTTTCAATTATTAAACTTTTGGTTTTAATGTAGGTATTAAATCTTTATTCAGTCGAAATTTTTTAGTCCTTTTATCGCATGTTGCATTACAGTATGCCGCAGATTCAGTATAACTTCAAAAGTGCTTGACAGGACAGCCAAAGTCGCTCAATTACATACATCAATATCATTACCTAACATCAACTGTAACTGTTACATTTTCCTGACTCGTGCATATGCTTTAAAGTAGCCGTGATTTTCAATCAGTTATTCAGGTTGAAAATTAACTCAAATATTAACGTACCGCTTTCAACACAATTATTACATTTATTATGAATTTCGTATTCTTATAATTACTTTTATTTCAAATTTAAAACTTCTATAACTTACGTACTTATATTTTCCCGGTTTCGATCTATGAGTCATTGTTCAAAAATGCCAGTTGACTATTCTAAAAATATGGTAAACGTTCCACATAACTTTCTTTTATTGTTTTAATCTGCTTAAACAAAAAAAATAATTTTATAATAATGGAATAGACGGACATAAAGAGGTTAATTTTCTTAATAATGCATACTCATTACTCTTATTTACTTTCACACCTCTATATGACTTTTCGTTGTCTATTAAGACTTTTCTTGTCATTGTATATTTCTAAACATTTATTATACTATAAAGAAAATAATGGTCTGGCCCACGGAATTTGATGTTAAACTGGATGAAGTAAGTTTGAAGTATGCGTTAAATAATCATACTTGTTCATATAATTCGAAACTAAACATTAATTTATTAAATTTAGTATGACGCTATGGATTTGCCTGGTCAACAACTTCAATCTGCCCAAGCTAATACAACTTTAGATCATATTCTAAACCTTAATATAAGCGCTCCAGCTGGCTGTCAGCGTCTCACTGGCATTGTTTCATTCATGGGTAAAACTTTAAAATTTAATAAAGATAATAAAATAAATTCTTTCTTACAGAAGCCCAGCATTGAAGTCTTCAACAAATATACTTATAAGCAGTAATAATCTAAATTGATATGTATAAATTACATAGTCTATAAGCCTTTGAATTGAAACCATATGATTAATTCATACCTTTCTTTTACTTTTTTCTTTACCTATCATGTGATACTTGGGTAAGAAATTATCTTGTTCAGTTTGTTTTAACAAAGTTTCTTAAATTTGATTTTTATTTTAGGTAAATCAACATACGACGTAGAAGTCATGGAGAAAATGATAGCCGCTGGAATGAACATCGCACTTCTTAATCTTTCATTCGGTAACAAGGACGAACACATGGAAACTATAAAGAATCTTCGTGAAGCAGTTAAAAGTTATAGCATCAAATGTGGTAAAAAATATCCATTGGCAATCGGTGCCCGACTCCCTGGTCGAAAAATAAGAACTGGTTCTATTGCTGATGTAATTAATACCCTTAAACTATCTGAGCTAACTATATTTACATTAACTCTGTATATAATAGTAATGGCACCAATGGCAGAAAAATATACAATAACTATCAAGATCCCTTATAAATGAAACCCATTCTTTTTTCTAGACTTACGGTGATTCTGTCGAACTTAAGACTGGTGAAGTGGTACGTCTAACGACAGATGAAACTTATAGAGACAGATGTTCCAACTACACCGTGTACATAGACTTCATGCATTTCGCCGAACAGATGGATAAAGGGAACTTGGTGTTATTGGACAATGAAACTATCAAACTTAAAGTTGAAATGATATCTGCCACGACATTAACTTGCAAAGTTGAAAGAGGTGGTTTCCTAGGATCCTATAAAGATGTCTTTGTTCCTAACGTCACATTTGATATGCCAAATTATTCTGAACATGATAAAGAATACATTGATATGGCCATTCATATGCAAGTAAGTATTACTAATGTAATAATCGATACCGCTGCTTCAACTGCTTTGGTTGAAATATTAACAAAGCTTTATTATATACAACAAAACAACAACAATTACATCAACACTTAACCTTTATAAAAATCATTTGTCTTAAAATTTTCACAACTTTTTATGAAATGGACCAATTTTCTTTAAAACTTAAACTGTATACCTCTAGGCTTTTATCTTTATAGATAATTCAAATTAAAAATATTACAAACAACACAAATGATTGTTTTTACATAAAATAAAAAAAATACTTCTTTCATTTTGTTTTAAAAATCATAAATTAAACGTAAAGCAATGTACATATGTACCTAACATAAATACATAATTAAACTAAACATCAGAAAACTGGTTGTAATGTGATCTTTATTTTCAAAACACATCATATTTTTCACAAAATATTTTTTTTAATGGTAATTAGTATATATTTTTTAACTTCTATTACGTTTTTTTTTATCATTTAATTAATAGCTTAAACAACCTTTATATTAATTAAACGATCAAAGCCCCATTCCTGTGTTATAATTGAAAACCAGAAAATTTTATAAGAAAAATTGTGATAATGAAATAAAGTGTCAATTCCTTTTAGTTGGACATTCTTGTCGCGTCTTTCGTAAACTCGTCTAATACTATTACTGAGCTCAGGCTCTTAATGGGGGAGAAAGGAAAGAAAATAGCTATTGTTGCCAACATCCAAACTATTCAAGGTTTTCACAACTTCGATGACATTCTATCGGTAAGTGCCATGAGTGAGTACTAATAAGTGTTATGGATTGCGAAGTTTTATGTTAGTTATAAGGGTTCATCCTTTTATGAGATTTACCTTTACCACGAAAATGTCGTAAAATATTCACACATATGGCAAATGTAAAAGAATCTTCCACTTTAGTTTTTTGGTAAAAAAAAGTAATGAAATATTTTTTACATTATATTTCATTTTCAGGCTGCCAATGGCATAATGATAACACGACAAGAATTAGGTTCTGATATAACTCCCAAGAAGTTAGTAATAGCACAGAAAAATATGATAGCTCGTGCAAACATGGTAATTTTTATTTTCCTTCTATTTTTCAATTTCATTCAATATAACAATAAATTTAATTGAATATTTCTTTCTGGATAAATATTATTGTGAAAATTGTGATTTAAATGAATCTAATAGGTTTCGAATTACTACGCGTATTTTATTACTTATTAAAAACCTCATGCCCCCAACGTTTCGGTTACTTTGCAGCAACCGTGATCACGGGCAAACAAATCGTAGACGAAAGGCAGAGTATGTAGATTTCCAAAAATAATAAAATACGAATAGTAATTCGAACAATATTAGTTTCATATAAATGAATACAGAAGAAAGTCTTAGATCTCATGATAATAATCGTGATTTCCAGGCAAACATTCCAATATGTGTGAGTGCGCATTTATTAAGTAGCATGCGTCACAACAGTATACCTCTTAGAGCAGAGTTATTGGATATTGCGAACTGTATCCTCGATGGCGCTGATGCCCTGGTACTTTCGGCAGAAACTGCTGTCGGAGATTATCCTGTTGACACTGTAGAATGCATGGCTACCACATGCAAAGAAGCTGAAGCCTGTGTTTGGACTAAACAAGTTTTTCATGATATGTTTGATAAGGTATTGAATAAATTATATTACTTAAAACCTACAAAAGAAATGTGGTATATGTTAAAGTGTATTTCGAGTAAATGTATTTAATATGAAAACGTGATATACAAATGTATGTTCGGTAAGCTATTTGTGAAACATTGAATTTCTATCAGACAACGCAACCTTGTGATCAAGCAACGGGCACTGCACTAGCTGCAGTGATTGCAGCGCAGCGTTGTCTTGCAGCTGTCATAGTTGTTATTACAACTTCTGGTAAATCTGCACAAATAGTTGCCAAATATCGACCACGATGCCCAATTATTGCACTTACAAGGTATGCTGCTATTGCCAGAAGTCTACATATGTGGAGAGGAATAATACCATTGATATATGAAGGTGAGAGAATAATTTAGAAAAATTTTAGAACAAATGTCAGTATACAATTTCACTGACGTAACATTATTAACTTCACTTACAAAAGAATAATAATTGCAAAACAAATAAACTTTGATTTCTATTTTTTTGTAAATTATTTAATTTAACAGTGAAGACAATAATGAATTAATATGTAAAAAAATTAAAATAAAATTTCCTGAACGCTCAGGACAATTCAGCTTTTACTTCACGGAATGGTTCAACAACTGGTTCTAGGAATGATTCCGTACTTTTATTTTATTTTTTGTCTGCAGCTGGGCCGGCTGTGGATTGGCAAATGGATTTGGAAAATCGCGTACACTTTTGCACTAAATGGGCAATGGAGCAGGGCTTTTTGAGAATTGGGGATCCTGTTATTGTGGTTTCGGGCTGGAGACAGGGCTCTGGGTTTACTAACACCACAAGAATTATTTATGCCACTGCTGACACCGCTAACTAATTATCATCTAAGGAAATAATTTAGTCTGCTTTGTTATACATGTTACTTTTAGAATTTTATTTAGATGTGTGATATAAGTTTTATATAGATATTATTTAATTTAGTGGCCATTAAATATAATATTATTTGTGCTATATACAAGATTTATTATCTATATTTAGATTTTTTACAGTTCTCAATTAAGTATTTTAATCAGTTAAAATACTGAGAAACAAATTTTCTTAATTCTTTTTGTGTAAGTCGTATTCACTACTGGATTTACGCCATAACTCGCAGGTGCAATCATTAATCACAGCGAAACTTGAGCTTAAATTATCTCTGACTTTATTATATTAGGTAACTTATTGCATTCAGCAAAAAATTCGTATTCTCAGTGTAATTTTATCTGAAGATTTTTTTATGGTTCGTTATCGCACTTTTTTTTCATTACTGCTAATTAACGCTACATCCAAGGCTTGCTTTTGTGTTACTTAATTTAAGTAGTGGGATTTTTTTAACATTTTCTGAAACACATTTTAAACTTAGACTTTGAATCACCGATACTTACTGAATCTAAATTGTGTGATTTGAAATGACCTAACGGAATCGTCGGGTGACGGAATGCCGGTTATCGGCATCAAAGGGTTAACTGTGCTTGCTGGTAGAGGCAATTTGCAGAGCTCTCTGAGGTGCTCAAATTGAATTTATGTAACCTCGGCTTCACACCAACCACATACAGACCAATCGATTTAATATCTATGTCTAATTCTTTAAAAGTGGTAGAAATATAATTGTACTATATTATGTGTATAACCTTTAATACTACGGAGTTAGTATATCAGAATTTCAATAAATAAATAACGCTTACGTACTATAGTATGTAAGAACTGTTTTAAAAAATATTCATGAAATATTATTGTGGTAAAAATTTCAAGCTTTGCAAAATAAGTATATTAAATTCACAAAATATATTAAAAAGAAATAAAACTAATGGAAACGATATTATCCGCAATCATTAGATGTCTGATGTTAAACACTAAATCTATCATTATATGGTTTTGCATGTACATTATACATAACATTTTTTTATTTGAGATTTGATGTTAATATACAGAAAATGTGTTTTTAGTTTTGTAGACTAAATTAGAAATATCTTTTGTCTGTATGTCACAGACTAATATAACCGGGTACACGTCCCGCACCGCGCTTAGCCAAAAGGTATCGTCATAGCCATTGCGGCTGTACGATAGATGACTTAAAGCTTTGCTTGAAAATTCTCTTTGCTCATTTTCCATAAACCAAGTCAAACATTTGAGAATTTATGACTTTCGCATACATTCTGAACGAAGAACTTATATTATTTTATAACGATAAGACATTTTATTCTACTTGTATTTGATTAAAATTACTAATAATAGATTACAGACTGAATGACTACAATTATTCCAAAGATATATTTAAAAAAATACTAGCAGCTTTCTTTCAAAATCTTTTATAGATATAATCTTCTATCTTAACCTTTATAGATATAATCAAATGTCGTCAATCTTATATTTTAAATTTCTGAACAAAGTTTAGCTAGCGGCAACTATTCGCGATATGCATTTACATTGGTGCTACAAAGGTGACTTTGGCTAACATATCGTCTGGAACGGATGCAATTACATCAGTTAGAGAGCTGGACAAATGTAGACAGCTATTGTCGAAGGTCCGAAAAAGGTGCAATTTACACAGGGTTCATAGAATTGAATTTTGTTATCTGTAATGTATTTACTGTATACTAAAATCTTCCGTGTTTTACTATGTTATGTTGTAAATCTTTTATCGAACGAATGTTAATGCTTTGGCATTTTAATTGTAAAACATATTAGGATGTTTGGAGAAAGAAAATTATTCATGTTTATTGCATTTTTTATGACAGTTATACTCTTTAAAGTATAGGAAGATCGAATGAAACATCTACATAGCATCATAAATGTAAAATTTGATCGATCTAGGTTGTCCCCGTCCCGGCGTCCACACTGACGCTTCGCTTTCAAAGGGCTAATCAATTTACTTCGTGATTCGGTCCAATTTTAAACTTCGCTTTGGCTGTGACCTATTTACGTAATTTCTTAGGAAGTTAAATTCCGATTTTATTGAAACTTTTCCCTTTCTCTACTTTTGTTCGCATTCTTTCAATCGTAATCTATTTTTCTATGTATATAAATTACTATACTGTGTAATACGTATCGTATTCCTTCATTACTTCTAGTAAAATTAAACAAAACTCAAATAAATATTTAAATAAAAAGTAATGAACATTATATTCATTTTTAAAATTCGGTATCTATGAATTTGGAGTGCATATTTAAAATAAACTATATTTTTTAGAAATACTATTTAGTTTTTCTGTAGTATATCCGAAAACTTCGTTTGATTTAAATATTTACTATATTTTAATGATGATTTAATTATCACCTTGCATATTTAAAATCGATACTTAAAATAAAATAAATAAACTATGGCTGAACTTCTTTAAACTTTGTAAAGATAAAACGATTTTGTGGAGAGAACAACTGCTTAAGTACTTTAATGAGTTTTTCTTTGTTCTTAAGGTTTCAAGGTTTTGCTTTACGAACTTAAGCTTGTGGTTACTTTGTGAAAATATAAATGTGATTTAAAAAACTTTATATATACATATATCTTTGTATATTCCTTCGATACCTTATATACACTCATATGTGTGTGTGTGTGTTTGTGTGTTATTTGGTTAGGTTTTATTTACTACTATTTTTTAGTATTTCATAAAAAAGATTTTTATTTTTAAAATACTACTACTTTAGCTTTATTATTTACCTGACCATATTATTATGTTTTACTGGAGTAGTCTAAAATCTTAATTTCGAAAGAGCATTTTCTTATAAAAATATTCAAACGGTTGCATTATTTCATGACTGGAGCTCTCGAATATTTTCAATTTACTGATACGATCTTTCCGATATCGCGATACTGCCAGATTATTTTCTTACAGATACCCTACATAGATTAGCTGTCGTCTCAAGATTTAAGTAATGGTAAAAAAATCAGAGGGCAAAGTCACATTTTGTTAAAACTGTATAATGAACTTTTACAGGCGTGGAGAGGAGATCTTAAAGATGACTGGTAGAAAATATCGCTCTTGTTTAAAGAGTTTATGTTCCTAATTGGTTTCATAAAACAAAGTATGACTTTCTATTCATCATTTTCTAATGCTCATTTACTGTTTCGCTAGGTGTATAATTTGTTTAAGTTCCCTCTCAATTGAAGAAAACAATTATTAAAATGAAATTTCATTTAAATAATTATTGAATCTAAATTGACAATATTCGGATATAAAACAAAATTATAACTATATCAACTAAAAGAAGTAAAAAATTCAACTGAGAAAAAAAATTATTTAAGAAAATAAAACGAAAGTCTGAAAGATATAAAGTGTTTCAGAAACAGTGAGTGAAGGCGCTCTTTAGGCAATAGGATGACCTGTGATCTACTACACTATACAACGGATCGCTTTCGGCCATATGGATACACAGAAGAGATGAAAATAGTAAAACGGGCAACGAACATATGAAAAGAATACACAGGAATGAACAAAAAATATATTTAGGAATTATTCTATTTGCATTACAGTCAGGAATATTATATACGGTATAAGGAGTAATAATGGTAATCTTCTATATATATAAAAATGGATTGCTGTTCCTTAGTCTCGCTAAAACTCGAGAACAGCTGAACGGATTTATCTTATCTTAGTCTTGAAATTTTTGTGGAGGTTCAGGGAAGGTATAAAAGCTGAAAAAAATTGATCCATTACTGGGAAAACCATAAAAACAGCCCTTTTCTATTTCCCATACAAACGTTTTTTTTTTGACATTAGATTTGACAACTAACTAATAAGTCAATCATTCTGTTCGATTGAAACAGGAGAAACCTGATTATTAATGGCCTCTAAAACGGAATAGAGTTTGCCCGGTCAGCTATACATATATTACTAATGACAAAATTAACGCGGACGAAGTCGCGGGCAAAAACTAGTAACTAATAAGTAACATCGACTGAAAGTACAAGATTGCATGGGTATTAAATATACATTGAACCAAACTCACCAACTAAATTTAAATAAAAAGAGATAATAGTACAAATTTATTAGATAAAGAAAAATAAACACAAACTACCAGTATTAATTTAACTAACCGAAGCTTGTATATTTTAATTAAAACAAAAACTTTTAACACTAGCAATGTTTACCAAATATATAAGTATGGTGAGTACGATTGAACAAGAGAAATTTTGTTTAGAGCATACCTGTTTATTAAACATTAGCACAAACAGAAGTTTGAGACCAAAATTAACTTTATATGAATTACGCTTCACTTAATTTAAAACAGTAATTTTCACAAAGTAGACACATCATTTCTGTGTTCCATGAAGTTGTATTATCAAAATCACTGGAAAGGAAATAATGAACTTAAAAGAGAAAATGAAAAGTAAAAAAATTATACCAAATAAAGGTAGCGAACGAAATCGTTGGATATAAATTGTAGTGCTTACGAGTTAAATTAGATGAAATAACGGGATGTTTATATTTTTTACAAACTCGTTGTTTTCCAGTATCTTAAAGAATTCAATCTATGTTATTTTATTAAATTATTTGATTCACTCTTAATTTAAAATGTCATGAATTGTATCTCAATTTAACTTGTGCTTTTAATGACAAATTGAATGAACACATAGGTAAAACACATAACACATCACACAATGAAATGATATTATAATCATACCTGCTTTGCAATGTTAATTGCGTTCCGTATGCAATCATTAGAGATTCCTTTGAAGCGGCGGTAGGCGTCGCGTACGCTTAACAAGGTTAAGTCGGCCATATTGCTTGCTATGGCTCCAACAAGCTTCCAGAATGCACATTAGATAGGTGAGCCGCTCTTAATAGGGTTACGTACGGGATAAGTTTCAATCCCAGCACCCAGTGCGTTAGTCTAGAATTCTAAACACCATTACAATGATTAAAATAATTTGAATCCATTTTTAAGTAAAATACCCAACAAATATTCGTTTTGATACATACCTAGCATCAAAATTAAAAACAAGAATTTTTACTTTAATTACGAAAGTAAATTAAGATTACTGTTAATGCTTTGGCAGTTGGCCTGATTTATCAAAACTTAAAACGAATATGCTACATCATTAAAATCGTTTGCAGTGATAGAAAATTGTTAAGAGTGAAAACATTTGTAAATAGGTCGACTCATATAATTTTTACGTATATAGTATTTGTATATTTATATCTATAAATAAAATTAATTAGCTTTTTTATGTCTAATTGGAAGTTTTTTTAATAAACAATACTTAGAAAACCTCCGTTACCTACAGACGAATGGAAATTTTGTAAAACAAGTCAAGATTTGAAACGTTCATACACTTTAGGAGCACAATTTCGCTTCGCCTTTCATTTCAAGTGGTGTTCGAGTCCTTCAAGCGAGCTCTCACAATGATACGGCACAATACGTCCATGATAGCAAACGCCAGCTATTTTCCAACTTTGAAGAGGCGCAAAGAATTTTCCAACAAATAATTTAATTAATTGAACAACACCTTAAAATTCTTATGCACCATAGCTACATAGTCGCAGAAATATATCCACGCCATCGCTTTTCGGTACATAAAATAACAAAGCTAATGAGGCGAGCTACAATACAGTTATATAAAGTTTTAGAAAAGCAGGAATAGTTCTGTGAGTCAGCACTATCACTTGAGTTTAATGATACGTAAGAAAGATCCGTTGCAGACAGAAATCGCGTAAAATAGTATTCGCGTAAAATATTTATACGTTCGTTTGAAGTAATTTGACACACGAAGAGTTCATAACTACATACATTTTGAAATTTGATATTATAACATTTTGTATTGAAAAATATGTAGTGAATTTTTACATTAATAAAAAATTAAAAAGCCTAGATTTATAGCAAGACTTTCACCTTGTCATATATATACAGTATATAAATATGTATTTAAATCGTATATTTATAGAAAAAATATAGTTACAACAATTTTATCATCGATAAAATAAAATCAAATATACTTTGTGCAGAATACACATAACTTTTAACTTTTAAATCTGTAAAAGAGCTCACATACGAAAAAAACGAGCAATTAGTTGCCAATGAACTGCCTCACTAATTAACTTGATCACTTTTTATTGCAGACGCTATTTGCATTGGACCATTTTTTTCCATTATCAAATAAAACCCATTCTTTGAATTTTCATTTCTATTTTATTTTTAATACAACACATTTTAAATTATACAGTAATTGTGAGCAATTTATTTACTTGTAGCGTTTTATTCATACGTTTTGTTTGTATAAATACACACTGACATATTAGTTACGTAATTAATAAATAAAATATATTCCTAATTTATATATAGTAATGACATAGCTGTATTTACTTTTCAAATATTTTAATAATAATTGGTAATTACAAATACACGACATGCTTTATCTTACGTCAATGTCTTATAAAACATAGTTTAACGAAGTAACAATAAGAATAAGTTAATGCTAGCAATATCAAAACTATTTCGTAATGTAAAACTGCACGATGATAATTGGCGGATTGTAGTTTACACCTTGCATCGTTGCTATCGTGCCCGCAACAATGGCAGACTAAATCTGGATTGGAAAATTGAATGTTTGTTTTGGTTTGGATCCTCCAGCCGCATTGCAATCCCGTGGATTGTGGACAAATTCAATTTTCCCGCGCCAATAACAGAAACAATAACTGGACGACTGGCGTCGGATTAGGGGGCGAAGAAATCGAAAATAAACTAACTCTGCTTGTTAAACATTGGCCAATCGAAACATAAAGTCTAATTGACTCTAGGACGCAAACACAGCGAGCATCGACAGGTTTCGGCCCGAATTTTAGATTAAAATTTAGGAATTAATATTATACGCATTGTAGTTTTTTTTTATTAAATGAAAACTATTGTTAGAATTTAACTATTTTATTATCTTTTTTTATTTAGATCGCAAAACAAACACGACGCCACAATTTTTTATTCTACGTTCTTCATATGTTCAGTTACATATAAAGTTTTTATCACAATATTTTGAATCGCTCAGCCTTTCATGGCAAGAAAATGGCTTACGCTATATATGTACTATCTACAAAACCACTAACACCAAGTCAAAAGTTATTTGAAAACTTCTAAGATATAAAGCTCTGTTGAGATTTCTTCAAGGAGTCAGGCGATAGTATTTGTGTAATAGCTTCCAAGATAACCGGTGCACAGTTGATGTACTTCGACGGCACGTTTCAGGCTCTCTAGGGACATAAACACTATTAAAAGTTTGCCTAACTCTGTGAGAGCACCGACGCTACAAGTTTGTGTTGAGTTTCAATGCGAACACCAAATATCCTAAATAAGTACTGAACAGTAAATGGATATAATGAAGCATAAAAGATAATGCTATTGATGACAACAATTAGAACTTTAAGTTAGGTTTCAACTGTGTCCTGTAAGATTATATTCCTAAATGTTTCTATGAAATATAGAAGGTATAAACGTAAATGTATCACTTGCATATGCAAATTAGTTATGTAGTAACTATAAAATGCCACATTTATGCGAAAAAAAAAATGGTTTTGTTTGTTACTTTAATAGTTAGGTTTAAGTTATAATACAATAACAACAAATTTTAATAAGAAGATCTATACGGTTTCTAATTTATTTATTTTTATGAACGCTTACGTTTATTTGAACAGTAATATTTTTAAAAGAATCGAATTTTATTTCCTCAGATAGAAACATTGCAAATATAGTGAAAATATTTACATATTTTCAAATTAATCGATAGCCGGATAGATAGTATTGAAAAGAATGTAGAAACCTTCCCGTATATTGTTTATCCGTCTAGTCTTTTCACGTAGCTCTGGGATTTGAACAGACGTGGTTTCTTCAAATAACATATATTGAAATATCGCATATTATTACTTTGCCAGTTCCTTTTCAGTTTTGGCCGCATATATCGCGTTCCCTAGCGATTTTCTATCCTTAAATTTCCGATGAAAACAAAGAATCCCTGAATATAGGTTCACGGAAGCGGCGAAGTGAAATTTGCATCCTAATTTCCCAGGTGTATATTGTCGAGTCTATTCGTCAGCGATATCAAAAATCGAAATTTATCAAACCGTGTTTGGCTATACGGTTAATGCAATTGAATATTTCATAAAATGAATTCTACTTTTTGTATAAACTATGTATATCTGAAAAATAAGATCGCTTTAAATAAAACATTATAAGCAACAAATTGACGTTTGTTTCGTATCGGGCTGCTGAATTACCTATATATTTAAGCTTTGAAGTAATCAAATTATTATTTTTGTTTACTACAGGCAAATTAAAATAACTTATTATTTTTCAAAAATAAAGCTTCTTATCCTTTTGGTTTTAAATAACATTTCAATAATATTAACAACTATGACTAATCACTTCTACCCTTTATGTTACTAACGAAATATTTAATGACATAAAATTAGAATAAAAAGACTTAAACAAAATTTATAATGACTCATTATTCTTTATAATCACTCCTACAATATTCAGTAACAAGCTATTGCGTACTGTAAAGAGTTCAATATATCGGTAATTTAGATCTTAATAAACCAAAACCCGAAATCTATGAGTGCCGTCATAGAACCGTTCATAAAACCCACTAATTGCAAACGATAACTAAAACTTTATTTTTGATTGCCGCTACGTCTCGTTGTAGTGGTACTCGAGACGGGAATTCGTCACCTGTTGAAAAATAATTAGGCAAAAAAATCTCTACTAAAACAAAAAATCAGGTGCTGTAGTTAACAGCAGGCCCTGTGTTAACCACTTAGCGGCAACTCGTAAAAAACCAGACGGATTTTCAACGGAAATTTCGCATTAAAACCATAATATAGTCGTACATAGGTAGTAGCCATATTAAGTATGTTCATTCAACTGAGTCACCGTTGAGAGCCCGATTTCTTTTCATTGCAAAACTATATCAGTAAATTTATAGCTATGAATGGATTTTATGTTGTTATAAATAGGTTTTTTAATTTATATGTATATTTAGATTTAATAGACAGACTTCTTTTCATGATGTTGTTAAAATAATGAGATGTCTAAACAGTGTCAGAATAATTGAAAAATTTTAAACAAACCTCGTAAGTCTCTTCTAGGAGGTACAAATTAATAGTAAATTTATATAAAGACCAGGACTGGGTTACGAGGTTTTCTTAAAGTCTTTCGTCTGTTTCCGTTAGCTATTATTCGCACACGTGCTGATGAGATATCGGTTCTTTCTAATTCTTTCAAGTAGAATTTTATGAAAATAAATATCAAATATTTATTAACCACATACAAAGCTACTTAATCCACTGGTAAGTGTTATTTGTAAGTATTTTTAATAGGTACCGTATGTTCTGTAGTAATTAAGGAAATAGTTAAGCATCTTTTTGAAATAAAAGACGATCTAAACTTTTATTAAAAGTTTAAATATGATCCTCTGTGTTCAAACGTCCGACTTCCTGTTCTTAACGACACAAGGAAGTTTGCAACATCAATTAGAACTATTTTTTAGTATATTCTCACTTCAAAATAAAGAAAATAATAAATATTATGAAAGGGGGACAAACTGTGACGTTATAGCATCCAAATCACTTGTCTTTCTAAAAAAATCTTATATTACTATGATCCTAGAAGAATAAAGCTGCAGTTCCCGTATACAAAACATAAATTTTAGTATACTACATAAAGTTTTAGCGCAATGGATGCATATCCTTTCTTTTAGATTTGAGAATTGCCTTAAAATTATTATTACACTAATAATATCCAAAAAGAACCTATCTTATCTAATGCCAAACAGAATTTCCCATTTCAAAAATCTTATGAGAGATTAGTAAGAAATAAAAGTTATCAATAAATATTTGCTCCAAAAATTTGTCAAAGCAAAATTGTTGACAAATATGTTTTTTTTAATAAAATCTCTTATTAGAAAAATATATTTGAGCTAATTTCTTGAAAGTATATTCCAAGTAAGAAAAAAAAAATTGAATGAAAATTAATTATAGACACGAAATATGAAGTTTTCGTTCAAGTCAGATTCTAAAAGATAAAGAAGAACTCTATAAATTATCTTTATAAGAAACTTTTACTTAAATATACATATATTCAATAGTAGTGGTAAATCAATCAACAAATTTAACTTTTTCCCTAGTTTTTATCTAAAATCGATGAATGTAGAATTATACAGTTGCAAAATATATAATAGGTGTTAAATTTTATTGTTATGAGCATAGCAATACTTGTTTTTGACCAAATGTCAAAGTATAATGCAAAACGTCAAACTAAAGCGAAGCATTGCAAGATGTAAACACATTTTCGATTCTTTGTATTTGTTATTAATATCTGTATACTACGGTTTGAAATTAAAACCAAAATGGATCAAGAAACTGCTAAAAAGCTGTTAGTGGAAGGAGGAACTTTTATATTTCTCGGAGTGCCCCAAGAGACTCAATTTGGAATTGATATGCAATGTTGGAACACCGATGAGGATTTTCGTGGAATAAAAATGATTCCACCGGGTCTTCACTATGTTCATTATGCTGCAGTGAATAAAGACACAGGCGATGTCTCTCCTAGGTAATTTTGGTTCTTCTTGTACCCAATAAATACTCTCTGTACCTTGTAATTCCTATGCTTAGCAAATGTCCACACTGAAAACTTTGTGTTAAGATATTTAAATCCGAACTATTTATCTGTAAATTTGAAATATAATTTTTTTAGGTCAGGGTTTATGCACTATTTTGATAAAAGAGAATTATTGGTAAAAATGTGGGATAAGCATTTGGAAGATATTAGTAGAGAAGAAATTAGTGAAGAAAGTGTTCAGCGTTTAAGGGAGAATTTACTGAATATAGATAAACATTTGGCTCCATATCCATATGAAATATGGCAGAAATGGAAACTTTTATCTTCACAAATTAATGGTAAGATTAATAAAGCACCTGACTTTTTAAAAAAGTTTTATGCAAGTAACAAAGTTATTTACTAGATGATTTTAGCTAATCTATCTCTTACTTCTAGCTAATCTATCTTTTACGTCTAGCTAATCCATCTTTTAAATCTCTTACTTCCAGCTGATCTAGCAAAAAAATTATCCCCTGAAAATGGCTTGATAAGATCATCAGTGGAACTGCTCTCAACAAGTGATGCTGACAGGCCTCGAGGTGTTAAAGTAACTGAAAGTTCAGAGGTATCAAATATCACTGAAAATAAAGATGGAAATTCAACTCCAAGTCAATCAGGTCTCAAGAGGCCGAGAAGATCCACACAACAAGAAAAAGAAGAAGCTATGTTGCCAAACTTAAAACCTGCTCCTGGTATATAACATCGATATTTCTCAATTGTTCATATAGCTTCTACTAGTTCTCATATTCTTGTATGAATTTTCCACCTAGAAGTAAACTAAATTATAAAAATACCATTCATTAAACACAGAAAAAGCCATATGCTTTCGACTATAATATTCATAATAATACTGCTATCACATTAGAATCCTTTAAAACTTTTATTCAATATGTCAGTAATAACTAAAATGATTATCTATGGAAGATATTACATACTATTTCATAGTGAGCTATAATAGTTGCAAATTTTGAATTTTTTCATTTACTCTCTATTTAATACACAAAATATTTTATATTTTTCAGGAATGTCAATGAGATTTACAGAAATACCAAAAGACAAATACCCACCTGGTTCATCACCGACAGAAATAACTAAACATTATTTGGACCAGTCTTATACATTGGAACTTATGATTAAAGCACATGATGAGTAAGTTTCTAACCTGCTGTATTTATATATTGTTATATGGAGACTCTTTAAAAGTTACTACATATCACATTGTGGCGCTGGCAGGCGACAAAAAAGAAATTAAATAAATTCAAATAAAAACAAATTAGAAAGAATGATGTTCAGTTTAGAGAGAATAGGCTTGCCATCACATTAGATAGTATGGATTTGATATAATATAAAAGAATGTTAATCAATTAAAATAAAGTAATAAATTGTAAAGAAGTTTGAATTATACATATAAAACAATCCCAAATGTAACACGAGGCATCACAATATTTAAATAAAGTCGATTGTAATATTTTTATAATTTTCAGGCCTCTCCATATAATAGGTGAAATGCAATTTGCATTTTTGTGTTTTCTCATCGGCCATTCCCTTGAAGCATTTGAACATTGGAAAAGTATGGTCATCTTGTTCTGCTCTTGTGAAGATGCAATTCACAAATATAGAAGTGTATATTTCCACTTCATTAAGACTATTGAAATTCAAATTGACGAGATGCCTGAAGAGTTTTTGGCTGATATTGTCATGAACAAAAACTTGGTGTATAAAAAATTAAGAGAACTATTCCGAACTGCACACATGAGTAAAGTTGATGGTCGACTACTCTCATTGATGGAAAGTCTCAAAGAAAATTTGTCACAAAAGTTACAATGGGACTTTACAGGATTAGATTCTGATGAAGATGATGAAAGACCAGTAGTTGTAAGATTAAATGACACAGAATAAATCTATTTAATATAGAAAAGAAATCTGGCTACATCAGACTTAAATAACTTTTCAAGAAATAAATCACATTTCTTACTTAATCTGTAACATTTTTTAATAAAAAAAAAAAGTATGAACTTAAGTAGGTATATGTGTCTATGATCATAGTATATTTATTTTAAATTCTGCAATGTTTAATTTTTTCTTCACCCTGAAACTACTCCTAGCCAAATCAAAGTTTTTATTACTAATTCTTGAGCATAACTAATGTTTGCTACACATTACTATCTTAGAGTTAGCCTACTCAATGGATACTTAATTAGAAGCAATATACTGTCAAAATGTTGCTTTATTTCTTCTTTTTCATTACTTTGTTCAAAGACTTATTTTTATTTTGCTTCTCAAACTTTGCATTCTTGACTTTTACAGCTGATTCTGAAACTAAAAAAATTAATGTTGTAAAAATTCTGAAACTAATAAATGATGATGATAACTAATTATTGACCCTTAAGGCCCCATTTAACACTCAACCATATAGAGCTACTAATTATACCTAGTCTTTATAATAATATTTTCTAAAACGATTCTAACTCACCTGTAGCTGCTTTTCGCTTTTGTGGTTGTTTTATCTTTTTATTATTAACATTTTTATTATTCACTTTAGTACGTTGGTTTTGCACAACATTCACCTGTTTAGGGACTACAGCTTTTTTTGTTCTGAAATTAATAACATATTAATTAATTGATTGCCAAGCCAGATATTTCAATTTAAATATGCTCCAACATCTATACTAACTTGTTAATTTTCTTTTTATCATTCTGTGGCTTTTCATTTTCCTCTACATCACTGTCGTCATCAAACAATGAATCGTCATCATTTTCTATCATTTTTTCATATTCATCTGAATCAAAGTCTATACTACTGTCACTATCGCCATCAGAATCTTTGATTTGTATGAAATCTTCCAACGCTTTGACGCCAGCCTTATCTAACTTAGCTTGCTTATCTTTCTGTTGGTTTGCCTCTTCAATATTAACTCTCTTAGATTTTTTTACACTAGGTTTACCTTCAGGTTTTGCTTTTATATTTTGTTTTGGTATCTCTTGTGTGACTTTTAATTTATTATCACTTTTTAGTTCTTTCTTTGTCTTTTTGGGCTTGACTTCTGGTTCTTCTTTAATTTCTTCTTTAGGCTTAACATCAATCACGGATTCATTTTGAATCTTGTCGATCAACTCTGCTGGTACATCAACAGGTTTGAAGAAATCATAATTAATTTCTATTTCACTTAGTTTTTTCTTAGTGTTATTGAGACTGAAATTTTATTATATGTTTAGTCATACAATACAAATCTTTTATATATATAGATAGTATGAAATAAAAGCAATGTACTCAACATGAAATAACTGATTATAATGAAATATTTACTTAGCCAACATTCTCTGAGCATATTTAAGCTCGTCCTCCTCACTTTTCTTAGCATTATGTCTCTGAAAAACCAGATATTGTTATTAGAAAAAACCTGCGACTATAAATATATTAAAGAACTATTAAGTAAATTTGTCTTTAAAATACCCTTTTCAGTCTCATTCTAAGTCGAGCTGTTGGATTATTTTGAGAGTTCCATTTTTTTCTAAGAGCCCTCCTTTTTTGCTTTGAAGGAGGTATGTAAACAGCTGCAAAATTGAATACAAAAAACTAGTAACACATTGAGATACATTGTTATAGTCTTATTAATTGATGAAATAGTTTATAAAAGTGAGCAACATTGAAAGTTATGGCATAATAAATAATAGTAATCATAAAAAACGCACCTTTTATTAACCTTTTGCCCATAAGGTAATTATTCATAGTTTCCGCAACAATTTGAGCCACTGTGGGCTCCTTAAACTCAACAAATGCATATCCCTTTGAACTACCGGTACGTTTAGATCTTATAACGCGAGCGTTCGTCACAACTCCAAATTGTTTGAAATATTCTGTCATTTCATGCTGGAAATAGTTGGAAATAATATATGTAGTGAAATATTTTATTTAAAAATATTGTACTAAATATTAAAAAAACTATTAATTACAATAATAATTTTATTGATGTTTACTAACCTCATAAAAACCATGTGGTATATGTGCCAAATAGACTAAACCCCTTCGTCTCCGCTTAATAATCTTACCACCTTTAATCTTATCACTTTTGTTACTCTCAACAACTTCTGGTTCAGCTTCTTTAACCACAGGTGGTTTAGAAACTTTTCCCTTTTTCTATAACAGAAATATAAATAAGACATTGTCACGAATAGGTTAGTATTGTGTGTTATTCAAAAAATGTGACATACCTTAAGGAGTTTTTTTATCCCTCTCACAGATTTGACAAATTGTTTCTGTTTCGAAGTATCTAAAGCTACACTCTCTTCCATTTTTACAAATAATAAATTCAATAATCAATATTTGAAAATCAAAAGTATCAGCCGACTGAACGCAATGACACTGTCAAAACTCAAGTGCCATTTGACAGTCGAAGACAGACGGTAAATATATAGGTGTAGACTGTAGAAGCTCCAAAAGAGAATAGTGTGTAAACTGTAAAGTCGAATTAAACTTGTGTTTAAAAAACTTTTTAAAGCTTTTTGTTAAATTATAGCACTGTTACATATTCGAAGGCACAAAACTTTGGCACCACAACCATAAATCATTTATAGTTTCATTACTTCATTATATTACAATAGGAAACAAAATGCTGAAATGAAAGTCAAGTGCAGATGAACTGTTATTTTTATTTATGCAAAAATAAGAAAAAACATTAATAAAAATGTCTTTTTCTCATAAAAATAGGTATATTTTTTGATTCAGTCCATTGTTTCAATTTAACGAAAATCATAAAACCAGGACTCACAATTACAGTTATTATTTACTACCAATACTGCACATTATTAATGCTTTAATACTTCTTTTAGTATTACAGTTTTCAAGTCCTTTTGTAAATATATCACTGAAAAGGCCAGATTACATCGTCAATCCCTTATGCTAGTATGTAGCTATTACAAAAAAATATGAGAGATACTTAATATTTTTGTTTTACAACATTCGATGCAAATTCTTATATTACATATTTCGAAAATTAGAAAACTTACCGGATTAGAAAACTTTGAACAATTTGAGTCAGAGTCTCTATAATTATTATTATTAAGTATAAGACTTATACCTTAAGTTATAAATTAGTTTATAAGCTTATTTACTAAGTTATTACCAACAAGATACTTCTTGGTTTCAATATTTTTTTATAAGTTATAAACATTTATTAAATGTAATTAGTATCCTCTTTGCATTCCCTATATTCTTCTTTAGCTCTCAATAGCACGTCCACAGCCGCCATTGTGCTATTCCAAACATCGCTCAAGTCATCTTTCACATCACTCACAAGTTTGTCAACACTCATTTTGAATTTACCATATATATAATTAAGTCCTTCAAGAACTGGGCCACTTATTACCTAAAACAAAATACTCCAAATGAATTATCTTTAAGTACATATATAGTATACATCACGTACTTTCAAATCAATTACCAATGGAACTGTTACACACAAAACAAACAATATTATAATTATTTTCATTGTATTAAACATTCAATAAAACAATGTCAACAATGTCACGGTTGCTCACACATAAAGTTTCACACAAAAGCCACTTGAAATATATTATATAACTTTAGAGTATTTCTTTTTGTGTTATCAATTACTTCACTTACTACTGTTTCAGGTGATATTGTTTACTTTAAATTAAATGTATTAGGGGCAGATTGTGGATTTACATTATTAATTATCTTTTGATGACTTTCAGCTTAGTTTAAAATTCTGCCATTGCGTTTGATATTTGTATTTCTTTATGTTATGTAAAAGTATGCATGGCGTGAAAAATGGAAATTGTCACTCATTAGACGAGACTCCTGAACGCAGCTTAATCCTTAACCTTCATGTTTTATTCTTACCCAAAAATATCAAACTTTCAAACTTTGTCTTCCTTACTAAGCTTTAGGACAGCCGAATTTTTGGGTTCTCCAAAAGTAATTTGGTAATAGGTAGTTAATTTGGGTAGTTCCAATGTTAGACCACCTTCTAAATCTGGTAACCAAACAACCATAGGTTGAATGTCAATTCATAAGTCGAAAAAATAAAATCCCTACTAATATTATAAATGCGAAAGTAACTTTGTCCGTCTGTCTGTTACTCTTTCACGGCTAAATCAATGAACTGATTTTAATTAAATTTGGTACAGAGATAGAGTTGACCCCGAGAAAGAACATAGGATAGTTTTTATCGCAGACTTTTGAAAGGTTCTCTTGGAAACGCGATATAACCGAACTCCACGCGGACGAAGCTGCGGGCGGAAAGCTAGTATTCTATACTCTTTATTCGGGTTTACTATTGATTAGTCTTAAACCAATATTAAACAGTAGAAGCCTAGCAGAAGTGTGAGACCAATTTTTTAAGTAACAAAATTTTTGAGATACAAATAGTATTAATAGCCTTATTTTGATCCCTGGTTTAAGAACTATACTATTTCAAGAAGCTATTTCATAGGTCGTTTTAATAAACTACAAATGCTATGGACACATCAATAATTAGGAAATTGAACAGGAAAAATAACAACCAGGTGATGATGTTATTAGCACAAGTGTAGAATGGAACAAAGAATTTCTAAAACGATAGAAACAACCTTGAGTAGAATTAGTAGTTAAAATATTGCTTTTTAATTTAATTCTTTATTAAATTCTGTTTACCTAATAAATTCTTCAAAATGTTCCAACTTTCCATCGAGGACTTAGAATGTAATTGAAATAACTTTTTAACCTTTTAAAATTTACAGATAATTGTATTTGGAAAATATTATCATTACTCAATTTTACATTTAAATAAAAAAAAATTAGCCAGTATTAAGACGAAACATGCAATGTACATTTTATTTTTATTATGTTTACAACAATATTTATTTAAGAATCCTTTTCGAATTTATGTATAAAGAATGTATGTGTCAGTAGAAATAATCATCGACGTAACTAAAGGATATGCCTTAGGACACAGTCATATCCATAGGCCATTTCTCTCACTTTTTTCAAATCAAAAAATTACTGCAGTCTATTAGGATAAGTCGATGGAAATAATAGTATGTAATTATAGACATAAATATTTTTTCACAAAAAATGTTGTCAAGTATAATGATTAGTTTGAAGTAGAAGCATTTTAAATAATTTCAAATATTTGTACTTAGTGATTTACTTTAAAAGATGTTTTAGGTATATCTTAAAAAGATAAAATATCTTTTTTCTATAATCTGTAGTCGATTTATTCTTAAAATTTATATGTCAAAAACTGAAGTTTGGCAGTAGGCTGTAGGTACCTTAACCTACCTATGTCAAAATTTATAAATTATAATTGCAGTGCTTTAGTAATTATAAGCGAACTTTAATATAAATTGTGACAAAACCGAATTATGTAAAACTCTTATTATGTTCATGTTTTAATTCGGAAATACTTCTATAACATAATTATTATAAACGACTTTAAAAGCAACAAAATGACATCAACCGGCACTCTTAACCAATACATCCAAACAGTGGAGCGAATGTACAGACTTTCAGAAGGAGATGAGCTCGCTAGACTTATATCGCTCAGAGATTCTCATGTCACTAACAGAAACCTTCGATCAAGCGATATTGCTAGTTTGGTTGAAGGAAACTGTGTGGCCCCCATTGATGAAATAATTATATGCCATTTATTATGTGTAAAGGTAATATAACCGTTATTAATATTTTCTTCATAGTATAATCTACGCTTTACAAAAATTTATATATTCCACAAAAACAATGGTATATCACAATGAGAGTACAGCTTAAATTATTCTGTTTTTACAGGCTGTTATTGAAAAAGACTACTTGGCAGCATATAGTCATCAAAGTCAATGTGTGGTGTCCGTTGTAAAAGTACTAATGTCCCAAAAGGATCAAAATTGGTGTTTGCCGCTCATGTACACAACATGTTTGGATTTACGACTTGTTGCCCAGAAAGCTGAAGCTACCCAACGTAAGATTATTGTTAATAATAATATAATTTGATATGGGTTAAAGTTTGAATAGTAATTATTTTTTGTTTTTCAGCACAAAGTAATGGCAAGATCTTAGAAAAGGCAGCGGAAAGCTTGTTATCCTGTTTCAGAGTTTGTTGTGCAGATAACAGAACATCGGATGAAGATACAAAAAGACATGGAATGCTGTATCTCGCAAATCAGCTTCTTAAAGTATATTTTCGTATTAACAAACTGCATTTATGCAAACCATTGATAAGAGCTATAGATTCTTCATCCCTTTGGTATCAATTTCCACTCGCACAGCAGATTACCTACAGATATTTTGTTGGTAGAAAAGCTATGTTCGATTCAGAGTATCAAGCAGCAAATGAATATCTATCTTTTGCTTTTGAAAACTGCCATAAGAAGAGCCATAAGAATAAAAGATTAATTTTAACATATCTGGTTCCAGTCAAAATGTTACTAGGTTATATGCCCACAAAGCAGTTGCTTGAAAAATATAATCTTCTTCAGTTCTGGGATTTGGTATCAGTTGTCAAAAATGGAGATTTGAGAGGAATCGATAGTGTTATGGAGAAGCATGAAAAGTTTTTCATCAGCGCTGGGATATACTTGATTGTTGAGAAATTAAAAATAACAGCATATAGAAATCTGTTCAGGAAAGTTTTCCTAGTTGAGAACACTCACCAAATAGACATAGCTAGCTTTCAAGCTGCTTTGCAGGTGATGGGTGAAAAAGATGTAGATTCTGATGAGACGCAGTGTATTGTAGCTAATTTAATATACCAGGGTAAAATAAAGGGGTACATTTCATATCAACACAAGAAAGTTGTTGTGAGCAAGCAGACAGCATTCCCGCCTTTATCGTCTATGTAAGATATAAGCACAGACCAACATGACACCGACACAGAAGCTTAAATAAAACTAAATTTTGAAGCTGGCTTGGCTACACAACTATTATATAAAACAATCAAGTATCATCCAAACACATGAAATCTACACTTTGTATAGCTATAGTGATTAGAAAACTCCTAAATAACTACTCATTTAATAATAAACAGATATATTTGGAAGTATGTTGATATAAAACATATGGATATATGGAAATTCAGAAGTTAAAAGAAAATCTCATACTGAAGATAGTATGTGTAATAAGTAAATTGTGAAAGCCTTAACAGCTTCATTATGAAGTTAAAAATGTGTAGTGTTTGTTGGGCTGTGGAATGTTTGAATAAATTGAACTGTTGAATTGAATTAAGGACTAATTTTTCTAATTGTAGATAAGAACCTTAAACTTATATGAATAATATTGTTCTTACTACTCTACATTTTGACATAATATATTGGTATATATATTTGTAAAGATCATGTCTGATATGTATTCAACTTTAATAGAAAAAACATTGCCTATAGATAGTTAAGTGTCAATTAAAAACCAGTCAAATAGGGTTGGTACTTAATTATAATACATATAATGTTGTTGTAATAAAACAGCAATGACATTAAATATTTTTTATTAAATGTCAAAGAATAATATAAATATAATAAATTTTACGCCGATTCCTTAGCATCGATCCTAACAATGCTGAATTTTTAGTCTTGCAGATATTTTAATTTCTAATAAGTTTTCACCGAGTCTTATCCCTTTAAGGAAGATGTAAATAGAAAGATATGTAGTGCTGTGCTTTCCGGCATACTTTTAATTTAATTTCAAAATATTACATTTTGATATGTTGCTATCATTGATATGAGGCTTTGTTGACGATCAAATTGTTATTAAAGATTAGAAATTTCATAATTCTGATGCTATTATTATATCCAAAAAGCACACCACATTTTTAGAAGATTAAGTAGAAAAATATGTAATAAGAATATCTGATTAGATATTTTACTATGTATGGAATATTAATAATACTTTTATATAAATTACTTATGACTAAGCTACTAAAAAGGTGCTTGCAGACGACAGATTTTTATAAATTTTACATGTCTTTGGTATTTCAAGTATTTATTTCAAAAAAATTATACCAGAGAACAGTTTTACGAATTTAACTGTAAGCACCTTTATTATACATATAATAAAATCTGATAAAACTCGCTATAATTCTCTAAAAGCCATTAGTATTTTTAAATTAAAATATTAAATAGTTTTTGTAAATATAGATTCAAGATTTTTGGAATAAATAACTTGATATTTTACATCTATTTTGGACACATATTTTTTATTGTACATTATAATTTCTAACAAAAAACTGTCAGGTACCTATTAATTAATTATAAACGGTTCAAATTATAATGAATGAATATGAAAGCTAACATGTAAACATTGATTTATATATGGTAACACTTGTACCTTAAAATGTTTAAACAATTTGGCTACAATTTGGCATAACATTACTGCCAACATATATAAAGCAAATTTTAATAAATAAAATAAATTACAATAATGAAGTTTTTTTATTTAGTTTCGGTCTGTGAAGCCCAGTTTGTGCAATGGCGGTCCTTTGAGTAGTTCGTCCTTGTAAGCGGCGAGAATGGCGCGGGACATACTCGGCTCTGATGCACTCGTTTCCAGAAATTGGTTCATTATTCTGAAAATATATATTATTTTCTTTTATATATATTCTCTATACTAGTGTAATTATTTCAATACGCGAATTCTTAATATTTCTCTAATCTTAATATTTCTTTTGTTAAGAACAAGAGAAGTGTAAAAGTATGGTTTAGTAAAATTTTATACACTACTAGTTTTTGGCCGCGAATTCGTCCGCGTTAATTAATTAATTTAATTTCATCATTAGTAATATATGTATAGCTGACCGGGCGAACTCTATTCCGTCCTAGAGGCCATAAATAATCAGGTTTTTCCTGTTTAAAATCTAATGTCAAAGAAAACATTTGTATGGGAAATAGAAAAGGGCTGTTTTTAGGGTTTTCCCGGAAATGGATCAATTTTTCTCACCTTTTAAACCTTCCCTGAACCTCCACGAACATTTCAAGACTAAGATAAGATAAATCCGTTCAGCCGTTCTCGAGTTTTAGCGAGACTAAGGAACAGCAATCCATTTTTATATATATAGAAGATAGAAGATTATTTGTGTGATTCGCACCTGCGACTTCATGGAAACCGTGTTCAGGAAGTCAAAATTATCGGAAAACTATTCATTTTACTTTTTCATTTAAATTTTGCACACAGAAATTATAGTAATATTCGTATTAACGATTTTTTTTAATAAATTATTAAAAAAGAAACAAAATTTTTTTTGGGTACGAGTATTCCTTGCATATTCCTTCCATGAATAGTTTTAGTTATTAATATAAAATGGAAGTGCACAAAACATCTTTAAACTTAATATCATTTTATCATATGAATGTCAATCAATATTTCGTATAATCATTAATTTTTAAACAAGAACTAATAACACGTACCTATTAGCGGGGGTGATACCAAGACCGTCTCGAGCTTGAAGTAACTCGGGATGATCACCGATCGTGTCCGTTAGAGCTGCCATCATTACATCTGTAAAACAAACAAATATGCTTATATAAATTCAATAATTATTATTATCATCGTCATATACTAATGGACATGCAGTATTCGTATAATCTGCAGTAATTTTTTGGTTTGAAAAGAGTGAGAGAGATGGCTTATGCTTTGGATGGTCTAGCACTATCTCTTTCCTCATAGATGATTCTTGTATATTCGAGTAATGAGTTAAATTTAAGAGAGATATAAAGATAGACCGAAACTTCGTTTCCTCTCTTTCTTTCGGAATGCCACAATTCTCATCTCTAAGGCATTAATATATGTTAATAATTATTATAATGCGTATTGTGATAAAGTCTACATTAAAATATACTTTTTTTGCTATGGTAACACCGATCACATATGTTATATACGGCAACAAAAACTATCAGAGGATTTTAAAAGAAACATTATAATTTTTTGGAATGGCGCTAGTGTTGCAATGAATAATTTTGAATTACATATTTTTATATTCAAATTCGAGTACATACTATCTTTTATTATGTTTTTTTACATCATCAAGTCAAAGACAGCAGTTCGGTATAAATTACTTATGATTTTTAATTTCTATAAAGGTAAAAGATTAAGCAACTATAATATCGATATATCTAGAAACAAATTAAAAGATTTGTAAAGAAAAATAACTTGTATGCTACATATGTATAGTGTGCTACATGTATCGATTAGGTTTATGTATAGAACAAGAAAAGCTCCATATGCTGTGGCGATAGAAACATATGATAAAGGTCAATGACCTTTGCGACGTCACTCACCCAAAACCTTCTTCTCAATGGTCCTCGACAGCTGTCCCCGTTCAGCCTCTAGTTCTAAGAAGGTCATGAACCTCTGTGTGGCGGCGCGCGCTGATGATGGAGATCGGTACAAAGACTGGGAGAACATCATCTGTAATGTTTAAATTAGTTGATTATAATTTACGTTCTATTTTCAAAAAACAACGCTGAGAACTTTTTTATGCTTCTATTAAATTTTGATGACAAATGTTTTCGGAAATGTTTGAATTTGTTGATTATAATTTACGTTCTATTTTCAAAAAAAAAACGCTGATAACTTTTTTATGCTTCTATTAAATTTTGATGACAAATATTTTTGGAAATGTTTGAATTTGTTGCTTATAATTTACATTCCATTTTCAAACGACCTAGTATATTTCTTTTTAATGTTATGTTGATTTAATTTCTTTGACAGATATGTTCGGAAATGTTATAATTGGTTGCTTGTAATATACGTTCTATTTTAAAACGACAATATTGACATTGATATTGCTTAATACTGTTGTTCTAATTTAATATTACTTTTGAAACGGCTAATCGAAAATTATTACCTTTTTTAGTTTTTAATCATTTATTTTGGCATAAGTCGCGACTAATAACGAAAAATATACTCATACAATTTACTTATTTTGTAAATACTGTTAGTTTATTGCATAAATGTAAATTGTAATTATAAACAATAATGAATTATAGTTTATTATTGTGAGTTTGCAGTAAACTAAACACAGATTTTTTTTATTACATGACCTATTCCGATAATTTAATAACTAAGATACTACACAGAGACAAATTGTACAAAAATAATAATATTTTATACGGTTATGTACTTTGAATATCCTCAATACAAGTTATATTCGACATACCTTCGCTAGTTGGTATATAATTTCTTCGAGTGTGTACTCCGTGTACAGTGAATCAGCTGCGCGGAGTTTGTCCATCATTTCTTCGTATTCCTCCTCACTTATGATCTGACCGTCACGATCATAATCTGATGTGCCTGAATATTTATATTATATATAGAGAATATATACATACTTATAACCTATATAAGTATATAATTTATTCAGCAAAACGGTAAGTTTTATCACAAAAATTGTAGATCATAAAATTATCTACACAGAATTAATTAGTACTTTTTTTTTCTACGAGCCACCGTTTTTGAGATATAACGATTCAAAAAGTTGTAATCGTCATAATATGCACATGCTGAAAATCGGGAAAAACTCGTTTTTTTACTATTGACCTTGAATAAATTTTTTTTCTTACAGGAGAAAGATGGGGAACTTTCAAATTATGCTTTTAATGATAGGTATTTCAAAAAATCTTACCGATTTTCAGCTTGGTGGGAATTTAGGTAACTTCGAATTTCTAATTCGACCGGACTAATATCGATGTAAAATTAATAATAATTATTATTATAAATCTTACTGATAACATTAGTTTGGAGCATCGGGTCGTAGGTCCGTTTGACGGGTTCATTTCGAAGTTCATTGGAGACTTGCATCGATGGAATGACTCCCAAACTGTTGACATCCCAGGTCTTAGCGGGGAGAGTTCTGAACACCTCGGGATTACTTCCGAAGGGGAATTGGAGGGGCGTTGGACGATATTGGTACTCCTGGAAATATACTTTCACTTACCATAGGCCTAGTCTTAATATTTGTAAAGAACCCTAACTATATAATAGAATGTAATTTCGTTATGACATCATTATTATTATGACAGAGCCTACTCATGAACAAAGTTAATGTACTGGATATTCCTATTCTATATGTAATCAATTTTCTGGTATAAATAACTGTAAATATTTTCATTAAAGCTTTCCTTGAACAAGTGAAAAGTGTATTATTCTCTCCATACGTCTCAACGCTTAAAAAGTCTTCTCACATGGAGAAGGTTACAGCGTTAATAACCACGTTTGATTAAGGACTGGCGATTTAAAACTTATAATTTGAAATTATAAGTCCAGGTTTCCTCACGATGTTTTCCTTCATAATCTGTTGTGGTGTCTAAATACTCTGAGAAAGTACATATGACTCGGAAAAATCACATTGGTGCTTGCCAAGTTTCGAACCCGCGCCCGTATGCATGACAGGCGGTCCTTTAACCACGAGGCCACCACGACCTCATTATGTGAGGTATTTAAAATTTTTGGTACCATATTTATTAAAGATTTTAATGGATAGAATATGATAAAGAGTTTTTTTTCATATTCTCGTATGAGAAAATATTTGTAACGAATAATCCCTACTAATATTATAAATGCGAAAGTAACTCTGTCTGTCTGTCTGTCTGCTACGCTTTCACGCCTAAACCACTGAACTGATTTTAATGAAATTCGGTACAGAGATAGAGTTGACCTTGAGAAAGAACATAGGATAGTTTTTATCCCAGACTTTTGAATATAACCGAACTCCACGCGGCGAAGCTGCGGGCGGAAAGCTAGTACGTTATAATTTATAAACATTAAAAACCAGCCGAGTGTTAGTTAATTCTGTTTATCACTGTAATGCCTTCATTATTAACAGTTCGTCAAACTATAAAGCGGCAACAAATTTCCATCCAAAATTTCGATACCAACATAAAATTAAAATTATCAGAGTATTACAAAGCTTTGAAAATAAATAAAGAATAATGTGGTGAATTCGACTTAGTTCATTATAAATAAAGAAGAGTAATGGCTTTGGCCGCACGTGCCATTAAAGGGTGAAGTTTTAAGCGCAAAGTTATTATGAAATACGATGAAATTCTGTCATGAAATATGACAACTGAAAATTATGAATGTGTCATGTAATTTCTGTAAAAGCTTTATCTTTATTAACATATGAAGCGAACTTTCTATCCCTTTTTAAGAGAATTTTGCAAACTGGTTGTGGAATTTAACATAATCGATGTTATGAAGGAACGCATAAATCTGTTTGTTTATATTATATATTAATTTATTTAAAACTAGTTTTTGACCCCGATTTTCTCTGCTTTAATTTCGAAATTAGTAATATGTATATTTTGAGCTGACCGGGTGAACTGTATTCTGCCTCAGAGGCCGAAAATTTGTAGATGTATTGGAATTTATTATGTATTTCTTTCTTTTTACAGAATTAAATATCCTATAGCCATCTCCTGGTTTTAAGCTATATCCCCACCAATTTTCAACCATATCCCTACAGCGTTGTCGAGTTATAAATAGTGTATATAAAACGACTTTATTACATATATAATACTAGCTGACCCGGCAAACGTTGTTTTGCCATATAAAAAAATAGGGGGTGGTGATAAAAAATAAAATATAAAAATTTCGTCCGAAAATAAAAATAAAAAAAATTAAGGATGAACAACACTTAAACTTAGGAGTATGAAAAATAGATGTTGGCCGATTCTCAGACCTACTCAATATGCTCACAAAAATTCATCAAAATCGGTCCAGCCGTTTCGGAGGAGTTCTCTGTCTAACACAGCGACACGAGAATTTTATATGTAAGAAAGAAGATAATGTAATCTTCACACACACACCATGAATTTGACACACACACATATATCTGTCATATTGTGTAGATTTCCAAGGTGTTTTACCACTAAATGTCAAACCTAATGACATTTCTATTTTAGTATTGAAATTGAAAATAGACAATTAATTAGTATCGACAATCAAACGTTTCACGATATCTATTTATAATTATTCACGATACAAATATATTATGTAATATAAGAATAATTTGATTCTAAAAAAATCACCTCGACTCATATTATAAAAAAACGATATTATAAATGAATTCTTAATATACATATTTACATATTTTTTTTGTTAACAAACCAAGTCTATCGTAACTTTATTTTGTTATCGTATCATCCAATTTCCTCTGATAAATCAATGTAATATGTTTTATTAACTTGATGTGTGTACGAACAAACAACATTGTTACACAATCAAACCAGAATGATGAATTAGACCATAATATTGAACACAATACTTGACGCATGACTTGTTATTAAAAATAACATATATGTTTATTATATTATTTTTTATTGATAAAGTAATTCTTTATCTAGAAAATAATATACTTTTCTTTATTCATAAACTAGACGGTATGATAAAATATGGTTGATTCTCGTATAATATAATTTTTTTATGTAAAATTATTACGTATATCTCATATGGGAGAGAAAAAAAAATCCAAGACTTCTTAATTTTGTATTCTGAACTCACTTTAAATTATATTTAAACACACATCTTTAAAATATTTAATAAATAAATGAGCTGTTTTAATTCCAATAACTACCATTCGATTATTACTAAGACCGTGTACTTAATAACGAAGATTTGACAGCGGCGAATCTATTAATAGGATTACTTGATAATGAAAATTATTATAAATATCTCTGAAGGAAAATGAACAAACGATAGCTACCTTTCTTAGAACCGAAATAAGGTTGAATACAAAATAAAAACATTTCTAACCTGTTGAAATTGACAGATATATTAAGTGACAGTGTCAACGAAAGTTGTTTTGAAGACATTTTCTGTTCCCTTCCACGAAGTTAAGAAAATAAATGTGAAAACCAATTTATTTTTGACAAACTCAATAAATAGCACAAAGCAGTTTGTGATTGCTTGCGATTTTCGACTTTTAAAGATCGATTATAAATCTTTACCAGCAGAAAATGGCCGTTTATTCAAATTAAGGGTCAATTTACTATCGATATTTGAGGACATAAGGCATGACAAACAAAATATTAATTTCCATAAGATAAGATAATAATCTTATACATAAAATTCTCGTATCGCGCGTGTAAGATGTATCAGCAGAAACTCACGCGAAACGGTTGGACCGATTTTGATGAAATTTTGTGAGCATATTGAGTAGGTTTAAGTATCGGCCAACATCTATTTTTCATATCCCTAAGTCATAAAGGTTGTTCACCCTTTATTTTTATTTTTTTTTTATATTTTCGAACGAAATTTTTTGTTTTTATATTTTTATAATGAAAAATTAAGAAATACATACAAGGCAAAATTTTTCATTTTTTATGACGAACCCCTACTTTTTATATGGCAAAACAATGTTTGCCGGGTCAGCTAGTGTATAATATAATTTGGTTGTTAGAAATTCTATTATAATTCAACGTGTGCTGAAAAACTTATATCAAAATACACCACTATTTTTATGTTATAGCAATTGAAAAAATATATCAAATAAAATCAAGATAATAAATATGATCTTGTTCGACCTTCTCGTAATTCTATTTGCATTTCAGATAACATCCATTATAAATTGAAACTTCGACAAAAGGAAACCTAAATATAAGCTTACCTTAGCGTTTTGTTCCATAATAAAGTTTCTCAGCTTCTCTTGTTGGGCGTTTTCTTCAGCTGCTTTGAGATTCTGAGTATAATGAGCTCTCAGGTAGTCGATATTAAACTTGATCTCTTGAAGAAAGGCTATCGCGTCTTCTTTAGTCATCTTAAATTCGTAATAAAAGGGTGAAGTTTATATAATACATTTATACAACATAATGTACCAAAAATATTGGATTAATGGGTGTATTATGAAGAAATTATAAAAAGTTAGAGCGAAATAATGTATGAGCAAAATAAGTGCATAACCCACCATTCCTTCTTGGAGAAAGTCTTCTATAGCCGTGGTGACACCACGTTCGTCGCCTGTCCAGAATACATATTCAGCCATGTCTAAAGGTGAATACTGGATGCCAGCGTATGGGTAGCGTTCCTATCATGAAATAGCAACTGGCTTCAACTACTTACTTATGAGATATAGCTTTAAATAAAACTAATATTTTCTATAAAAAATCATTGACGGTAGAGCACAAATAACTAGTCATTTTCGTCTCGTCTGCCCAAGATCACGGTTGCTGTAAAGTAACCGAAACGCCGGGAGTATGTAGTAATAAAAAACACGAAGTAAATCAGAAAATATTAGTTTTATTTAATTGAATACTCGCGAAACTCTTAGATTTTATTAGACGTCGCTTTATTAGTGAACCATACATATATAATTACATATGTTAATGTCATATACACATGATTTAGCATATGATAATCATTGATGAGATTAATTGGACGCTATGACGCTAGTGAGTGACACTAAAAATATTAATGTATCTTGTATATTTGAAATTATACAGGTTTTAGCCAAGAATTTCTATCGGAATGTATTTATATCATATTGTTTTTGTTAACATTAGAAAGAATTTGACTGCTTTTAGTGACAATAAGTCATAACTCATAATTATTAGTAAGTATATATTCACTTTAAGTATTATGGCTACAACTGTAATACAGGTACAATTTTATTTATGAAAATATTTCATAATAATAAAGTAGTTTCTATGTAGAAAGGCTAAAGTAATCTGTAATTAATAAATATATTAACTGCATTCTGATAATTGATATTTATCAACTTAACTACTTTGAGCGAGGTTATAAAGTGTGGACGCGTGTGTGTATATACCTATCTGTATATATTACATAACTTTTGGTTAAGAAGTATATATTTAAATTAATTTTTATTTTGTCATTATCAAAATCTCAATTTATATATATATTTGGTATATAAAACTTATTTATATACAGGAAAAGGGGGGACAAACAGCAGGTATGCGTATAAACCTCCCTTTATGACCTAACGCAGTCTGTGAGACTCATAAAACAACTTAACGATACCCATTCACTTTGGTAGTACGCTATTCTATTTTAAGCTAAATGTTTCTACTTCTTCGTTGTAAAACTTTAATGAATCTGGCGTGTAATAACATTACAATGAATGTGTACTTACGTTCTTCTTAATTTCCTTTGTTACGTCGTTGAAAGCTCTTCTTACAGCGGTGTGTCCATTGGTTGGAGTATTAGCGGCAGCTCCAGTCTGAACCAAACGCGCAGCTCCGTGGAATATCTACAGTATTCGTTATTTGAGAGCCATTTGTTCTATTACATATATCTTTTTAGTTTAATTTGATTATTGTCTTACGATGTAGTAATGTATTTTCAGAGAAAATTGAATTACGAAACCAAAGGCGTACCACAATGTGACTGAATGTGTTTTTTTATTGACAATTGAAAATTTTGGTTTGAAATAAAACTAAGCCTAAGAATCCTTTGTATGATTTGTACATTATTCAATACAATTTCAATTATTACCAAACGTCTTACGTTACAAACGTTACTACCAAAACAACTACTATTACTAGCACTACTTCCCTACCTTGGTAGTTTGTTCCTCAGTCGCTGGAGTGGTATGCACGGTACCCTCCAACACACTGACATGAGTTCCATCCTGTATAATCATCTTATGGACACCCTCAGCAGGTACATCCAACTGTGTCTGAGCGTGTACTTTAGGCTTTTCATCACCAATACTATCAGCTGACGTGTGCTGTTCTACACGTGATACCAATTCACCGTTTTGTTGTACCGCGCCTATTTTAAAATTGAAATATTATAACCGCAAATAAATACATTAAATTTAATAAAAATAAAATTACTTTATGGTAGTTTTGTAGCTTTTTGAAGAGTATATGAAATAATACGGGTATTTATACGTCATTAAACGAGTAAATTGTTAGTTGTGAGATCGTTACAGTTTACTAAGCTAACGTTAGGATTAATATATAGATGAATGTATACAGAAAATACTACTATTTAAATCTTCCAAAAGAAAGTAGATTTACAGTAGAAATAAATTATTTTACTCTCATTATGCCCTCATGTTAGTATAAATAGAAAAAAATATATCAAATAAACAAATTCAAATATAGGACATAATATACTATGAAAATTAAAAATGTTACGTACCAAGTCTGTGGATTTCCACATGTTCCCTGTTCTGGATACCGGGATCAACTTCCTTGCTGGACTCTTCTATAATAAAAATAAATATTTAATGAATGAATCATTTACAAAATACTCGCAATATAATCGTACTTATTCACAGCCAAAGCAAAGGAATAATTGTTTTATAGACATCATCTATCTATCTATAGATCTATAATATTATAATTTATATATAGATATACAGGGTGACTGATGAATTACTATCAATATTTAAGGAGAATACTCGGTACATGATTCTCATTCGAATTATGTAAAAAAAATGGGTACATAATTTTTGACCAAATTTTCGTATAAATAAATAAAGTGTGGACACGTTCCAAGTGTTCCAAGTGTGGACGCGTGCGGCGGCGTGCTGATACAACACCACGCCGCCGCACGCGTGTGTGTGTGTGTGTGTGTGTATACCTAATCTGTAGGGTGTTCACACGATGCGTAATTAATTACATAACTTTTGGTTAACTTTACTTAGAAGTTTATTAATATTTATGTTATATTCATTTTTATTTCGTCATATATGATCGTCAAATATCACGTCCTCAAGTATCGATAGTAATTCACCAGTCACCCTGTATATATTCATTGTCAGAACATAATATTACCGTACCATACATATTTGGACTCTAAATCACAGAAATACATTGGAACATTGAGTTACAATGTGTATATTTTACTTATATAACAAATCTTATCACTGTTTCCTTAATGATATGATCTAATTTTAACCCTGGCGTATATTCTTGGTACCTTTGACCTTTACCAATATGTCACAACAAGTTTGATTGCTTTAACTTAGCTAACACTAACTGGTTTAATTACTTCATGAGATTAAAATACATTATACACTATTTCTTATGATCAATGTTAATTAAAGTTATTACAAATTACATTACTCAACGATTCATTTAAGATCACAAATATCAAAATTTTAAGGCTGTACTGAACGTACTATTTCATTAAAATATATACTTTTAATAATTTAATATTTATATCCAACGTATTTTAAAATGAAACTTTTATTATACAAGGTATCGATTGTACATAATTGTTTCGTACATCTAACGTATGTCGTATTACAATAGAGACGCGGTATAAATTCAAATCTAACACCCAACTTGACTTAAAATTTTATAACTGTATAGTATTTTAAAATATACAATGTATTTAAATAACAGAATTAAATACATAAAGTGGAAAAGTATTTATAAAGAGATTTTTTGATTTATAATAAATGAAATTAAACAAATTTAATCAAATTAAATTGATAACAGAATGATAATTAACAATTGCCAAGTGAGGTTAGTACATTGAGCTATATGTTTGTCGTACCTAATTACGAAACAAGTAAATAACGAAGTTTAGAGTTTCAGAGTTGTTGACTGACCCCGGACCTTTAACGTCGAGGCCGCATTAATATTTATAGGATCTAGTCTCAAATGTATCACAATAAATAAGAAGAGATTAGACATAAATATACAACATTTTCTCAGTGGATTATCCAACAAATACATAACTTGTATATAAAATTGTATATAAATAAATAACTCATAAGAAAACTTGCTTGCTATACTCAGTATAGATTTTCTTCTTCGAGTAAGCTAATACTCCATTTAGACGCTTTAAAGAAGTAAAGACCTAAAAATGTATCAATTTTCTCAACATATTTTATCATTCAAAACGCAGCAACAGCACAAGTTTTTTCATTATACTTTTTGAAACAATAACATTCTTTTAGGAGAAACCTAACTATTTCTACAAAGTTATGAATTTCAATTATAAAAAAATGTAAAAAAAATATAGAGTCGTGATTTTCTTTGAAGAATTTATTGAAAAAACTATTGGAAGAACGTCGCTGTGAACTTTATTAAAATAAAAATTTAAATTTCCGCTTATAAATTATACATTAAGAACTATAAATTTGTTAACAAAGTTTATACATACTTTTTCATTATCTTTAGAGCAAGCGAAGTTTTTTATCAAAGGTCTTTCTCGTGTTTTGGAACCAGCTTGATCGAGAAGACGTCATATTAGATTGATGTTGATAGATTTACCGCATACCAATATGTTTGAGAATCGATTACGAGTTGCGACATGCTTCAAACACAGCCGTTGTTAACTTACACTTACATATGTGTAATAAGAAAACACATCTTACAATATATTAACTTATATACATTTATATATTGTCATTTAGTACTATAACAATTTATTAATTTTGAACAAACTCAATAATTTATAAGCCGATAGAATATTCAAATAGCAGTAACGACTCTCAAACAAAAAGACGTAAATTTTAATGATATTATTATGATTGACACATACTCCTGTTATATTTATCTCACCAAAAACATGCCTGTTAAAAAGGGGGCCAAGTTCCATTCGGCTAATTGTTTGCCTAAAAAAGGGTTGAAATCCAATCTAATGCCAAGTTTAGATGCACTTTGAAATCGATCATAATCATCTTCATCAACAGCATGATCCACTGGTAAACATTTGCCATACCCAAGACTCGCCACCACACCCAGTCCTCTGCCTTCCACATCCAACCACTACCCGCCACCTTATTCACGTCAACGGTCCATCTGGCCGAAATTCACTTTACCATACAACCAACTTAAAATATGGTATAGTTGTGAAAATACGTAGGTGCTTGGTTAAAAATATCTAAAATAATAATACTTCTAAATTTGAACTTGGCAGGTTTTCGTGCTGAACGTAACACTTAATTAATTGTATCATTAATTTATTATTTATATAATTAAATTTAATTAAGCGCTCCACACTTTTTTCACAATAATATTAATTTAAAAATAAATTAACAAACAATAACTGGTATTTTTGTGAAAAAAAGCGTGGGGAGCTTCATATATCACTTCTTGAGAAGCGCCCCACGCTTTTTTTTCAATAATACCATTTATTGTTTATTTTAAACAATTTAAATTAAATTGATTTCCAAGGTTGTAAAGGTTAAATTAGTTTCCACGCGGTTTCTTTCATCATTAGAGCGTGTTTTTTAGTTTTTTTTTTAACTATATTTATTTTTTATTTTTAAGTTTCATTTATCACCGATTGATAGAAGTACTCATATTATTAATATTTCATTATTATGTATTTTATTGTGCTGAGCTGAGCGCCTATATATATATATATATATATATATATATAGATATTATTCTATAGTTTTGAGTTTTAGAAAAACTTTTTGTCGTCCGGATATTTTTTCGTCTGGTCTGGATATTTTGCCGTCCCAATATTTTATCGTCCCGATATTCTTGTATTATTTTTATCTTCATATTCTTCTCCTCAAACTCTTTCATTTGATACCCATATCACAGCAGTGCATAAGAAGCGTGTTAAAAAAAGGAGAGTTACATACATACAAACAAAAAAAAATACAAGTGATGCTAATATACAATGGGTAATAAAAATTCGATATTCGATTAAGCCAACTCACGGTTGACCGATTTCTTAAATTTTTTATTACATATTTTATACCCCCCCCCCCCTTTCCACCGCTTCGTATTCTCATTGTATTCACTGGTTCATAAATATTTTTATTAATAATTCGATATTAGAATTGAGGCAACTCACGCTTGACCGATTTCTTAAATTTCTTATTTTTTTGTTAATCTACATATAACACACAACCTGTGTACCAAATTTCATAATGCTAAAATAATGGGAAGTGGCCTAAGGGTTTTGATTACCTGTCAGTGAGTCAGTGCCAAAATTAGCTATTTTCACAGGGTCATATTTCAGGATCTACTGAAGCTTTATCTGTGAAATTTGGCATACTGCTTTAGTACTAGTATATGATTACGTAAGTACAATTTTATCTCTGTACTTGCAATAGGCACTGAGCTACAGGGGGGTCAAAAGTGGGTCGAAACGGTTCGTGTAAATAGTGCACGGCGTGCGCGCTGCCTGTTGCTGGAACTTGGCCGGCGCGCTACCGTGCGCTTAGATTGTTATCATAATATTTTAGGTATATATAAACATTGGTTAAAATTATCTACAAATGCATTTAAAATCGATAAAGCTGTTATCGAGAACGTTATCTAAAAAGCTTGAAGTTATCGTTACAGGATACTTTCCCATCCAATACATAACAAATGTTAACGGTCTCGTGTATAAAAATATTAACATTATACATATATTCTTAGTCTATGTAGTTAATATTGTAGAAATTATTATAGCACACATTTAAAATATTATAGCCATATGTAATCGAATAATATCCAAAACCAATATTACGTATTTGTTTCAGCGAAAAATAAATATTTTCATAGTTTTAACAACCGGCACGAGTTTTTAAACAAATAGGATTAAGACGAAATCAATGATATGTGCGTATATGAATACATCATGAAAATTTTTAATTCTGTGTTGTAATTTAAAGTATATTTAACACTAAAATAAGGATTTTACATAATACATAGAGATAAAATACAAAAACAAAGTTAGCATAAAATAATAATGTATCGTACGAAACTACTCTGAATGCTAAGCAAAACTTATTTATTTTTATAACAGATAAAACAGTGATATTATCTTTCATACTTTTTGTATACAATTTAATGTATGATAGACATTCTATATTTGCAAATTGAGAACCAAATCTGTTAAAATTTATACAAATATTTGTTACTTTGTCACTAAAGCGACGATCAAAGCGGGTCATGTTTACATCGTTAGTCAAATCAGAAAAAACAAATAAAAGCTAAATAATATTAAAAGAACCTAAATATTACTCACCCATTTTAAGATTTTCCAATTCCTTAACGGGAACGTCCTGAAAAAAACGAGGTTTATACCAATTTGAAAAGGCTTTTATACTCTTATTAAATATTTGAACATTACTTTGATACCATGTCTGCTTCGCACATTAACAAAGCCAAAATAAATTATTACTACTAATAGAAGCTATTTTCATATTTAATATATTACATTAGTCAAGTCAAACATAATTTAATGTTCTAATAAATCTCTCTATAAATAACTTTCATCCTCTTTGGCGATATTAAAAAAAATCGCTTTGCTGTAAGACCATAATAAATCCTTTTAGAATACTTAGCAAGGTGTTTTGAATATTAATATACTTCACGAAAAAATAAGAAATCTCCGTACAAATTTATCTTCTATTTCTGTATTAATACAGACGTTTTTCAATTTTAATAATATATAATTTTCTTGTATTATGACGAGTAACTCAATTTCGGACGTATATACACACACATAAGACTCAAATTTATAACACACCTTGTCGTTCATTGCGTCAATATGACTTTTATAACAAAGAATTCACTATTTCAAAGTTTCTATTGAATTTCATTATTATTCAATATAGCCATTATAAAAACTGCTCAGTTGTTTTGACACGTGTATTGCCTCGTGCTTAATAAATCAATAATCTGAGAAACAATTTAAAAAAAACGTGGAAAATGTTTACTCTTAAGCCGGTTATATAAGGAATATTATCGGTTTTTCTGATACTTTAAGTTTAGCGACGATGACTAAGTAGTACAATTAAAAATTTAATATGAAGTTAGAAATTCTATTATACAAAACGTAAAATTTGAGTTACTTTTCATATAAAATAATTTACTGAGTTAATATTAGATTAAATTATATTAAGATCTGTATTTTAGGACAAAGGCAGGTTTGAGGTTAGCTATAATAAGCCTCCTAATGAAAACTTATCATGATGTGTATTATAAATGTCAATGAATACACATTCTTTAATTAAATCTGAGTTATTTATACCATATAATCTAGAACCCCAAAAATATTAAATCTACAGAAGAAATCCTTAATAGAACGATATCGAAAATCACTTTAATAATTGATTTATTCATATTAAAATGGTGAAGTACTTACAGCTCGAGGATCGCCATTCTCGTGACCTGGAACAAATATACGTATTTTATAATTGAATCTATTCATATAAAATTACAGTAATTCTAATTAATTTTGGGTTAAATCTGAAATATTACAAATATAGTATACTATGTAGCTTTCCGCCCGCAGCTTCGCCCGCGTGGAGTTCGATTATATCGCGTTTCCAAGAGAACATTTCAAAAGTCTGGGATAAAAACCATCTTATGTTCTTTCTCAAGGTCAACTCTATCTCTGTACCAAATTTCATTAAAATCAGTTCAGTTGTTTAGACGTGAAAGCGTAACAGACAGACAGACAGTTACTTTAACATTTACAATATTAGTAGGGATGTATAATGTACATATATAGGAAACCTTTTTTTCAGCATTAAAACTGAAATCCTCTAAAATATATGCTTCATAGGTATACAATATGTATACCTATTACCTAACTTTTTACCCTTACCCCCCCCCCCCCCCCCCTAATAACGTATCTATTATTTCGATCGATATTATAATTTATAACAACATGATAGTCATGATAATATATGCCGTCGGATTACATCAAAGTGAATTTGACTTCACACGTGATGTTGTTATGTGACTATATAACAGGATAAAGTTCAAGACTTATCCCTTTTCTTTTCCAAGAATATAAAGTTTGAAAGCACCTTAAAGTTTATACCCCGTACAAACTAAGGAAGTTACTCTATACGGAAATTGTTTTTTTAATACTGAGAAGATGACGCAGACACACACACATATATATGTATATGTGTGTGTGTCTGTCTATACATGTATAAAGGTACGAGTATATACTAATAATAAGTTACATTAGACTTCAATTTAGACGTAATGAAATGTAAATTTGAACGGTCCATAGCAATTAATTTCCAATTTCCAGCTCCTTACGACGGCTTTCCTTATGCTATGGCGATGACCTTAATGATTTTCTATTTCCACGAGCTATTTGCGTCATTAGAGTGTCCTATGCTATTTGAATAATGATTCTCCCAAACTTTTCTTTGTTAGACGACAGAATTATCAAGTAAATATTGCAACAAAAAATTTATATTTTTGTTTGCTCCTGAAAATATTAATACCGGATTGATCTTCCATTGAAGTACATAGAATCAATAAGATATATAATGTATTTTGATGCTAAAAGAAACATATTTCTTGAAAAAAAATCAGCTATACTACTTTTCTTTTACCTTTTTTCACGGACACAAAATTAAGTCATTCGTCAGCATGAATATTTACGCATTTAGATTAAAGACGATATGTTATGTAGATGTTACTTTTACGATTTGTAAGCACCTTAATATAACACAATTATGGGACAAGACTAATAAGTTTGATATGTGTAATTTGTTTAAAAATATTAAGGAGATTATTTTATTTTATGAAAAGGCAACACACAAGAAATTATATTTAAGACTTTTCTAAGTGTTCATTTAAATAAAACTAATATTTCCGCATGTAGTAGATACTTGTTTTTTTTATTATTAGTATGTAGTTTGAAATAATAAAAAAGCGTAGTACATCAGATAATATTAGGTTTATTTAAATGAAAAGTTCAATAAGTGGGTAACGTCACTATAAAGCAAGTTGTTCTAATAATATGTGTTTCGGTCGTACTTGGAATTTCTGAAACAATTTGAGGAATGCCTGACCCTCTCAGTCACTGATGAAAACGCATTTGTAACAACTATGTAGTGTACATGTACTATGTACTGTAGCAGACTCCTATGAATGTTGTATAATGAAGAGGTATGTACGTTGTACATAGTATATTATGTACATACATACATACATACCGTAACCACTAGACCGTATGGAAACAGCAAAGTGTTATTTATATTATACCAAAGTGAAATTCGGGTCTGATCTAATTAGCCGCTTTCCCTTTTACTGTTTTACTTGAGTAACGGAATTCAATTTTTCGTCAAACCCGACATAATTTAACATAAATTTTGATTTTACTGATCACAGTCAATTTATTTTACAAAGATATTCTTTTATCTTTATTAAAAGATAACAACTATGTTAAATATGTAGTAATCTGGCAATCTTTAAACTATTCCTAGTAAAATACTACCTCGATAACTCACGTACGTATATAAAGGAAATTTAAAGTCAACAATTTTATATGTACTGTTTTGTACTGTTATTACAATGATATTGCTACTTCTTTGAACTTCAATATTATAGCAACTAATATACGAATATTTATTGCATATTCTTGCAACCCTTGATCATTTATTACACCACGTACGACATATATTTCTAACGAGAATTATTTTTAACTTATATTGAAACATTTATACAGATATGCAGTAATACTTGCAATCTTAATAAAAATCGGGTTTTGTTACATATTGTTATTACTTTGTATGTAACTCAAAGAGGTTTGCTTACTTTTATCTCCTCTCCTCTCTCCTGTTTTGAAAGAAAATATATTTTGTCATGCACATGGGAATAGATAATTAGGTTAATATATTTTGTAACGCACTTAGTATCCGAACGGAGAGAAAGAAATATACGTTTTCCTATTATAAAAATCAGAACCTAATATTTTTAAGTAATTTCAATTTTAATATTTAAATTATATAGTAAATAACTAATAAGTGTTTTATTTAAAACGATCGACTTAATAAGATTTTTCATTCTAAGATAAGTCTTGTCAGTGAATAAATATATAATAATCTTCGAGACAATAAACTATTACAATAAATAACGATTTTAGTGTCATATTGTCATTGAAAGGGATTTTAAAGTTCACGAAGAAGATCATTTGTTTAAATTATTTATGATACTTTAATAATTATGGCTGTAAAATATTTTTATATGAAAATTGAACTGGCTTTTACATAAACATTCATTATGTATTTATTCAAATATATAAGCAAAAGTAACAAAAACTATAAATAGGCTTACTTGAAGATCCCTCTTATATGAGTTATACAATACTTTAAACACTAGAAAATACAAGAATATTATAAAATTGAACATGTTTGAAATTTTACAGGACAAGTAAATATACGCTCATACAAAATCATTAAATTGGTATTTGTCGAGTTTTAGGTACCTAATTATATTATCAAATATATGGAAAACCTAATTGAGTGTTTTCTCGAAAACAAATAAATTAAAATCAAGTTGTTAATTATATTTTTATAAGCAGTATTATTTCTTTATTACCATAATCCAAGTAAATAAAATACATTTATATATATACATATTTTCTTCCCTTTTTTTCATTTCATTGATATACTTTAAAATATTTTCTATTTGATTTCAAGATTTATCTGGGAACAAATTGGTCAAACCGGTTTTTCATTTCACTAATACTCACTGAAGGAAATCGAGTCAATGTTATTATTTTTAATGATTTTGATATTATTTTTACCATAAATCCAGTCGCTATTTTTTTAAACAACCAAATTTTTAATACCCAGTACATTAACCTGTAATGTTTTGACAAAAATTCTGAAAAATAATCAAAATGAATAGTTTTTTAATAATAAACCTAAAAAACGGATCGTAGATGTTGAAATGAAATAAAATAATTCTAATATCGGTGAACGTACAAAACTTTATTTTAATCTCACTACGTACCGAATGTGCGCAGATATAAGTTATAATAAAACAAATAGGCCAACATATTTTTCTACTGACAGAGCGGCAACATTCACAAAATAAACCACCAACCATGTAATTACATTGCTTACTAGAAGACCCGGTGAACTTCGTATCGCTCTATAATCAAGAAATATCTGTTACGTTTTTTTATTTATATTTTTGGAGTTTACCTTTAAGCCATAAATCTCCGTGTTTTGAAGTGCGACAGAATGATTGACATATTAGTTAGTTAGCAAATCTAATGTCAAAAAAACACAGTTTGTATGAGAAATAGAAAAAGGCTGTTTTTAAGGTTTTCCCGGAAATGAATAAATTTTTTCAGCTTTTAAACCTTCCCCGAACCTCCACGAACATTTCAAGACTAAGATAAGATAAATCTGTTCAGCCGTTCTCGAGTTTTAGTGAGACTATAGATTTTTATATACAGGGTGACAGCAATTCATTTTTCGATATGTATAGGTACTTAATTTTTGATACATATAACAAAAGTAGAAAAAGTTAACCAAGAGTCCAAAAACAAAATTCGCCATCCTTTTAATACTGATTGATTAACTCCTAGAGAGTTAAATTAACACAACTTTTTATCACATAAAGCAAACTAGTTTTAACAGATCCATTGGTTTTAGTATATACAAAGTATGACAGTAAAATCTTATTCAAGTGGAAGTCACAAGAAAAAAATAAGCTGATAGTAACAAAAAGGAACAGTCAAAATATTTTATTTTCATAATCCAGAATAATCATACAAAAACAAACGTAATCTTATCTCCTTAAGATTCGTCTTATACTTAAAATAATATTCTTCGTATTTATCATAATATATTTTGGACTAGATACCTGATACAACGCCCACATGGTTTGATATATTAATAAATTTTGTTAATACATATCGTTGAACGAAAATATTTTTTAGAAATAAGACTCAGTAGATTAAATGAAAATCCATACTAATTTATTCTGATATTTTATTTAGCATAGAATATGTATATTTAGCATAGAATATGTATTAATAAAAAAAATACTTAGTCATTAGTAGCGTCTTTATGTGAGAAACACTTAATTTAAATATGAATTCTTTGAAACCCAAAAGATTCCTAAGAACAATACCGATTCAGTCTTCCTAATAAAAGTTATCGTTAATGATATCATTAGGATGACCGCTATTCCAAAGTCTTGGGTAATATTTGATTCTATATTAATTTTAATTAAAAATACTCTATAACAATTAAACTTTATATTATTCGTATATTACTAAATCATGAATTTTTCATACACAATTGCATTATAAAAGATAAAAATTATAAGTGTACATTGGTTACTTTCCATTAAAAATAAGAAAAAGTTTTTGAGAAACGAGATAGTACAAAAGAAATAAGTATGACTTTATTATGTGACTATACAAATCGATCTAGATTCTAGAACATTCTATAGTTATGTATATAAGTGAAGCACACTTATATAGAGAGACTAAAGGATTTCCGTTCTAAGTGCCACTAGTCAAGCGGTCGATATAGAAGTTTTATCACTCATTGTCAGATACGCAAGGGTTTCCATTTAAGCCAAATGTAACAAGAAATAAGACGAGTATATTCTTCTATACTATAGTCTGCAACTGTATTTCACTTTAGTGGATCACTCTTAAGGTTTAAATAACGTTAAGCTTTATAGCAAAACTAAGCAGATTACGCAATACACAAGATTACTTTTTATTTAGACTGAAATACTAAGATGTTTTGGATTATAAATAAATTCTCTCAAAGAGCATTAACGAGTCTTTTTTCAGCTCAAATGAGCTTTCTTAGTGTGCGTTACATTTTATTCTCATTATGTTTGTATAACAAAACTAAAAATATATAAAAATTAATATTATATGTACGCAAAAATGAAGTTAATTCTTGAAAATTATTTTTAAAAACCTAATACTCATTTTCAGTGAGAACGTTTGTATTTTCTTTTCTGAAAATAAACACGATTAAATAGGTTTAACAATGAAAACTTTTGCGAAAAATCCACGTCGTAAAAATATATTTTTAGCCGATGTATCAACAAAGACTTTAAGCGACAATATTTTCTTTGGCTTAAAAAAATTCTTTTGATCCCATATTTAATAACCGTCAAAAGTATGTTATACATATTATACTGCCTATATTTTTGCCTACGACCTCGTCCCCTTGGAATACGGAATCAGCTCAGAAAAATCTGAGTTTTAAGATAAATTTTGGCCTATGTCTAAAATTAAGGTCTAAGCTAAATTACTTTCAAAGTTTCATCAAAATATGTTAAGTAGTTCTTGAGTTAAACTGTAACAAACATGCATACATTCACCTACCTCAGAGAATTTCCAATTTATAATATTATACAATATTAATAAATAACGTTGTATGAAGATAATGACAGTTTTAAAATAAATTAATATTGCATTTTAGCAAATCCAAATAAAAACTTGTTTTACAATTTCATATTAAATTTAAAAAACATATTTATTTAAATTTTATATGAAATTGTAATATATTACTTCACTGTCGTTTTTGTTTGTTTTTGATTTTCGTTTATGTATATTTATTTTTGAAAATTTCTTTGAATACCCTTTCTTGCTATTTCCTTATTCCCGACCCTCCCTGTTCCTCAATAATCAAGGTTGACAACACATACGCAACATCTATGTTGTGGATGCCTATGGGCGCTAGTTACTACTACCCATCAAGTAAAGTGTCTACTCGTATGCCACCTTTTCCATTAAAAAAATTATCATAAACAAGTGTGAAAATAGCATTTTTGGGATTTAAATTTTATCAATCCTCCTCCATACATATTTTTTCATACATAATTCATAACATACATTTCGTATCATCACTGCTTTATTTAATAATTAAGGTCGTTTAAATTTTATCCTACCACCATTTTCAGTTGTTATAATATTTCCACCGCGGTATTTCATCTGTGCTGTTTAACATATTCAAATAGGTTTTTCATGTATACAGTTATAATTGCGTCATGAATATTCATTATTGTGTCACAATTTTCATAGCGACATTGCATTCGGGTCACGTAGACTTTAAGGTTGTACAGCAAAAGTCATTTATAAATGGTAGAAGAAATTATAGAAAAATTATTAGAGAAAAAAAATATCCTTTAATACAATTATTATTATTCTGGTTTAAAGTAACACTATTTTAATTCATTTTAGTTTATACAACATGTGTTTTGATATTACATATATTATCATTTCTTTTTTTATAAAAAATAACTATTGAAACGCATATTTCAAATTAAAAAAAATCAGTGGTAATACAAAAATATAACATATAGTAATTTTGGAGTTAAATATGTCAAATTAAAACGCTATTTAAGTACCATAAATATAAATTTAATATGTAAACTTTCTTTGAAAATTTAGAAGACAGACTTGAAGATATATGCGTCGAAACAAAACTATTTCTCATTTAAATTAAGAAAAAATCACGAACGAACAATGGAAACATACCAGAATAAATATAATAAGATAGAAAACATAACTATAGTGTAAAGGTAAAAAAAGATAACAGAAATAGAATGCAACGAAATCTTTTTCATAAAACAATACAATTTTCATTTCTGTTGCCAGTAAACAGACCATTAAGTAAATGACAAAATGTTTACGTTCTTAATTACAGTTGAAATGTTTATATTTAAAAAAATATTTTAGTGTAATTGTTATACGCTGAAAACAATTAAAGTACTTCGAAGTATTCTCTTTACGACCGCTTAAATGTAACTGGGTCAGATGAAAATTTTAATTAAACAATATAATAATCACGAAAATAAGTCACTATAAAAAAATTGAAAAATTAATAAAAACCAAATTAATTATAATTCTAGAAGATTCTGTTGAAATTAATTATACTTTCGAGATATTGTCTCACTTTAATATTCATGAAACACTAATTAATATGAAACGCTTCTATAATGTATTGTGTCTACGAACCTCTACGAAGTTCTACGAAGTCTAAGATAACTCGTAGAACAATAACACTCGCTGCTACGTAAGTGCTACGGCATAATAAAATGTATATTAAAACTATGAAAGATATTAATTAGATTTTCTTATAAAAAATATGACATAAATGTCTTATAGTTTTCTATAAGGGTTAGTGCTATAGCAACCTTTATGAGTTGATGAGGCGTAAAGAATTAATGGAATGTAAACGCCTAGACACCGTGTGCGTCTGTTACTAAACTTAGAATATAATCTACTAGAAAATTAATATATATATATATTGTAATATAGGATTCGAAAAATCTCGATAAAAGTACTACAGAACAGGCAATATTCGCCAAGCGACAAAACCATTGAGTGTTATTGAAAGACGATATTTTCGGTGTCAAATCTACATAATAGAAATTCCTTACAAAACCATACATAAACCTGTCCTTTTTGAACATAAAAATGTGAACACTGTGGTATTTTATCAATACATCATGTTTTGTAAATTGAGATAAAATTTTAATCTTACGTACATAAGTACTATGATAAGCAATTCTGTGTAATTATATAGACTTAAACCAATTATAGTATTTATATGAATAAAAATATGCAAAAAAATATAAAGGACTCTCATATTATTAAAAAAAGCGGCATTTTAATGGCTTTAAAGTAACGGACATACGAATATATGTATATTATGGACTCAGGCCTTAGTAATCATTTTCATATCTCGTTCTATTTCCTCAGACGATAGCCAAGAGCTATTCAGAGCCAACAAAAGCCAGCCCGAGTCCTTTGTCCTCACTATGAATGGAGCTCTTATTACTTTTTGAGCAAAAAAAATGCTTTAACGATAACTGACCAGCCTGGCAGCATTCATTAAAACGCTTTATACTGAACCAATCTTTTTGAATCATCTAACACAGATAGGTTAAGGATAAGATAAAAAAAAGATAAATGGCATTAAGTATTGTTAACGATAATTGTTTTGGTCTCCATATAAAAATTGGTAAATATAAATCGAGCTGATTCTGTGATAGAAAAAAATTGTGAACATTTTAAGTCAGATCCAATTCAGTACAACATAAAAATAAAGAACGAAACCTTTGTATTATAGCTTTGTATTTAAAATTATAGGTTTACTAAATTATGAACTTTTGAACCACAGTTTTTTAATTTTATCATATAACGGTTTGTTTAAAATATGTATATATTAATTAGATAATATAATTTTGGAATAATTTTACATAAAAAAAAACGAACACGAACGTGTTTTACTAACAAATTTCCATGATTTTGTGTTAGTGGCCCCTAATGATCATATATGTATTAGGTTGGTGCGTATGAAATGTCGGATTCTCTTTACATGCGGACGTTTGTCTCCCTGTTTTCGTTATACTTTTGTCTTTGGCATAACTTCATGCACAGTCGTATTGTCCATTGCCAGAGACTCATTTCAGCAAAATAGGTTTTCTCGAAGGTCTTTCCTTTTGTTATTTCTTTTGAGTTTATTGCCGATATGAATTCTGCCAACATTCGCGTCATTTTCTTATATGAGTACAAACTTGGTAATAGTGCTGCCAAAGTTGCACGCAACATAAACCAAGCGTTTGGGGAGAATACAGTTAACGATCGGAAATTGCAGCGTTGGTTCAAAAAATTTCGGACTGGCGATTTTTCACTGCAAAATGAGCCACGCGGAAGACCCAAAACGTCTGTGAAGAATGATGACCTGAAGGCTCTAGTGGAAGCAGATCCAGCCGTATGCACGAGGGAACTTGCTATCTGGATGAAAGTTGACCATACAACGATATTGAGATACCTTTCTGAGATTGGCAAGGTTAAGAAGATGGACAAGTGGGTACAACGCTCGGCCGCATACATCGCACAAAACAATTGCGAAACTGAACGAACTGGAATATGAAGTTTTGCAGCATCCACCATATTCATCGGATCTCTCGCCGACCAATTTTTATTTTTTCAAGAATTTAGAGCTGTTTTTAAGGGGCAAACACTATGAAAATGAAGACAGTCTAAAAAACTCGATATCAGAGTTTATTAATTCTAAAGACCAAAATTTTTTTAAGACAGGCATCTACGCTTTAAAATCTCGTTGGGAGAAGTGTATTGAAGCGAATGGAGCATACTTTGATTGAATAAACAGCTTTTGAAGAAAGATATGCAGTTTTATACAATCACTTAAGAATCCGACATTTCATACGCACCAACCTAATATAAGTAATTTTTTTATACATTTCCATTGAACGGGATGTAAAGAATCCTATGTCCGTCTTCTGGTTCAAAACTAGCTTCTTACCAACTTTCATCCAAATAGCGGCAGCAGAGTTATAAATAGTTTAAATTACTCGACTTTCTTTCATATATACATATATACAACTAGCTGACCCGGCAGACTTCGTACTGCCTCAATCAGGAAATAAATTATGTCTTATTTATTTTTTTGGTGTTTACCTTTAAGCCATAAATCTCTGTGTTCTGAAGTGCGACAAAATGATTGACATAATATTAGTTAGTTGTCAAATCTAATGTCAAAAACCGTTTGTATGGGAAATAAAAAAGCGCTGTTTTCAGGGTTTTCCCGGAAATTAATAAAATTTTTTCAGCTTTTAAATCTTCCCTGAACCTCCACGAACATTTCAAGACTAAATAAAGATAAGATAAATCCGTTCAGTCGTTCTCGAGTCTTAGTGAGACCAAGGAACAGCAATTCATTTTTATATACATTATAAAGATTTATATAGATTATAAAGATTTTCGTTCATAAATCTTCGTACATTATAATAACGTAAGATATTTATAAAGAAACTGGCAAACCCTCCCACGTACAGTGACGATTAAAACTTAAACTATACCTACTGATACTAACTTTGTTTACTCATTTAACTTAGCAAAGTTAAATGAGGAGGTAAACAAACATTAATTAATTATGAGTTCACAACTTACTAACTAAGAAACAACAACATCAGATGCAAAAACTTGTACTTCATACAGAATTAACACCATAATCTAAAAGCTTGAAATTTAGACAAAAATCAACGCATTAATGTTCGACATGGGAAGAAAAAAGACATACTATAATCGTAACAGCTTTAGGTATATGTAAAACTAATATTATAGGAATTGTGTTCCATTAAATAAGTAATCATTATTTTCTGTATATATCAGCTTTATGCTGGTGAATGTGAATCAAATGGTATATAAATTTCAATACATATGTACAAAATAAATAATAATAATAGTTTGTTGATAAAATAAATATCTAGATTCCGTTGTAAAGATATTTGATCATCATCATCAGTCTATCAGAGTCCATTGCTAAGAAAAGTTCTCTTCTCACATGGAGAAGGTTAGAGCATTAATTACAATGCTTTATTAATTGAATTGGTGATTTCATACTCATAATTTGAAATTACAAAACAGGTTTCATAACGAATTTTCATTCATAGTCTCTCTCTTAGCTTAGCTATTTATTTAAATATTTAAAATATACACGGAATAATATTTTTCATATGTAAAAATCAAAATAATGCTTAAGAAAAAAATTCTTCAGGTATCACAAACATATACTAGAGATTTTTTTCGTTAAAAATAACATCGCATTTGTATCCATATATTGTCATACCTAATTATGATTAGAGCCATGAATTTCGACCATATTATATTATATGTCTCCGTGAAGAGCCTTAGTGCTTCACAAACTACGCAATATCACGCGAGTCGTGTTCAAAACAACGCAATTTCATTGTCAAGAACAGGGTGGATGTAAAAAAATCTTTAAAATATATATAATCGGTTACGCAACAAAATGTTTTAACCCAGATATGAAGCAAATAAAATAGGTCTCAACCTAAAAGCGGATTACGTAACTACCAGGTCATGGTACTTGAAAACTATTTTCAAACGATTATGGCTGTTTCCAGACATTATATCCTATTAAATAATACGTTAAAAATATTAACTTAAAACTATTTATATTCGCTCTTCTAAACTAAAACCTAATACTCATAAGTGTATATAATTTTGTTACAAATATTCCTTGTTTAAAAGTACAAAGATATTACGTTCCTTAATTTATTAAGATGTTGTTTCTTAAATTCAGATACGAGCGAACCATTAGATAGAATTAATAAAAAATTATTCAAAGTAATATTAAAAATGTATTTCTAAGTTATGTAATTTTAAACATGAAATGCAGGACGCAGGTGGAATTTATGAATCTTCAATATAAAATGAAGATCTAAGAAATAGCTCCGATACAAATTCTTATACTAGAAAATGTATTGTAAATTCAACAACTGTATAACTAAATATATTATTAGATTATTTTGCATCATAAATTTATTTAAAACTAGCTTTCCGCCCGCAGCTTCGCCCGCGTGGAGTTCGGTTATATCGCGTTTTCAAAAGTCTGAGAAAAAAACTATCCTATATTATTTCTCAAGGTCAATTCTATCTCTGTACCAAATTTCATTAAAATCAGTTCAGTGGATTAGGCGTGAAAGCGTAGCAGACAGACAGAGTTACTTTCACATTTATAATATTAGTAGGGATTCAACCGTCGTCTATTGTAAGTAAGTTAATGTTATATAAAATTTATATAGAAGGGTCTTATAGTATGGGTATATGTCTTAATAAACCTCGGCTTAATTAATGTTTAAGTGTAATTGACTTACCGTTATCAGCAACCGGAGCCGCTATGACGGTCATGAAGCAGATCGTTAAAACAGCCAACCTCAGGCACAGCTTCATCATATAAGAATCTGGAGAACATGATACAAATAAATTAATATATAATATATATACTACATACTTTATATTATACCTATAGGTTTCTTTACTCTTTTTTTAAATGAAACTGAAAAATGAAATTTTTTTATGTAGTTTTTTATCAAAAATAAAGTCGTGTTAAATCCGAAAAATAGTACTTTCATTAAAGGAATAAGACTCGCGAAAATCTTAGATCTCATTACGTTTTTTTTATATTTAAATTTCTATCACTGGAATTCAATTTCCTAATTGATTATTCAAATCACTTAAGAGGGATTGCTGTTTATTGATGACAGTTACTTAAAATATTGTTTTTCTTAAAACTACTAATGATCTTTTTATATTGATCTGAGTAAGAAATTATGGCTGTTTAATCCGTTGGCATAAATTGGCAAATGTTTTAAGTATTGTAATTATATATATTAAAAATAATTAAGATCTTAAAGGAAAGAAGATTAATGCTGAAACTTATCGTTTCTTAAAACAATTAATCTTAAAACAATTAATCACAATAACAATTTGTCAGATAATTGATTAATAATAAAAGAAATTATATAATAAATGACTCGAATTGAAATACCATAGCAACATTTTCAGACTAGTACGCTAACTAAGTAATACAAATTGAATTTGTACAACTTCAAGGAAAATCCATACAGGTTCGCGGATTTGAAAGACCTATAAATGCAATGCCTTGTCATTAACACTCAATACATTTAATACATAAACCTTACTATGATGTGAAAGACTCAAAATATATATAGACTAGTTTTGGTCTGTGACTTCTTACGTGGTATTTGGATTTAGGTTTAGAGAGAAATGTATATAGTGTTTTCAAACATAGATAAAGTGATCAGACGGACGCAAAACCTATATATAATATACGTCACATAGCTCCAAACACAATTCCATGATCCTACAGTAACTATATTGCATGTTGTCATATATCATATCCTATGTCTTATTTCAATATCTCAGCTACATAACAGCAACGCTTTATGAAAATCTATAAATTATTTCTTACGTGAACTATGAACAAACATCCTTACATCATCACAAGGATTCATATTGAAAATAATCTTTTATAAACCTTTAAGATATTTATGTATTCTTCTAATATCTTATTAATATTTTGGTACTATAGCCAAATACTGTTAATATAAATGGAATCAACAAGTTGCATTACGTCCAAAACGTGTTCCACATTCAGAATCACTCGATTCTGTGTTCCAGTGACCCAGTTCTCCCCCTCGTCCCTTTCAACAATAGCTACACGTTTTATTGATACCTCAAAACATATCTACTATACAAATGAATCTATACATTGTATTTAAATTTAAATATCAACATTATTCAGATGAATTTTATTTGAACAAATTGAATCGTCTGCTAGATTTTTTTTAATGTTTTATTTCGGGATGAAGTGAATTAATAAAGTATGTAGGAGTTTTGAGCCTAAATAAAACTGTAGTTCTAATAACGTAAAGATGGGAAATACCTAATATTATCAAAAGAATAACTAAACTTTGAACTCCAATCACGTGTTGAGATTAATTACAGGCCTTAATTTTTCTAATACATTGACATTTCTAGATTATTCCGACGACAAATTATTCTTGTTTATGATTCATAATGAAAGTAAAATAATTATAGAACCAATAGATTTGCTAAGTCTAGAAATGTATGTGGTCTATCAATTAGAATCTAGATTGCAGCGACGACTAGTACCAAATTGCGGCGTCAATCTAAAAGTAATTTGCTCCGCAGATATTCATTCACTCATTCATTCATTCATTCATTCATTCATTCATTACTAGATTGAAACAAGTATTGAGCATTTAGCATTCCCGCACTTAAAAGTCTTATAATCAAATTACATTATAATATCTTCAGTCAAGATTAAATTATGCAGATAACAATAATTCGCAGAGTCAAGTTGGACGAGGAAAAAATAAATTACCTCTTAAGACATGACCTTTTCTTGGACAGCTTATAATAAGATAAAATAAAACGGCTTTCTCAAAGGGATATCACTGAACAAACTCCATTCCATTATCATTATATTCCAAGAGAAGATATGCATTTTATTGCTTAATATAAAAAAAAAATCATAATATTATTTTTGTAATATAAAATGTATAGCATCATTCTGTAGGAATTTGCTTTACGGCATGTTGAAGTAAAGTGAAGTCAGGTCACCGTGAAATAGAGAACATCCTACATAAAAATAGAATTTCCTTTGTGAATAACGAAATTCCTTGAGCGAAAAACGAGCTACCTCCTTCTAACTGATATAAAAAAAAACTTGTTGTTGACTTTTTTAATTTAGAATATCTTAACGTTCAATAACTATACATAATCTTTTTAATAAGAATAGCCGCATAAATGTAAATAAACTGATAAGTTTGATAAATATATTAGTAATAATGTTATATAAACCAGTCATTAAGTAATTTAATCAAGAATATCACGTCCATAGATTGATTCTCACACAAAACCGGCCTACGCACATCCCACATGTAATGTCCTGCATAAAATATGAGATCCACTATAAAAGAAGATTAATGTACCCCCGTCAATGTATATTACGTATCGTTCCTACATAGCTATAGACAGACTTGCTCCACTGACGACGAATTGATTTCCTTTATCCTCAAATCGTAAAATTCCCATCCAATATCACTAGAAAATTGCCTTTTTCGTCTTACAAATTGTTATATTCATTGTTATATACTTATATCAGATTTGCTGTATCAAATTATAATTTTATTATAGACAGTAAAAGGTTTTTTTAATTAAATCACATTGAATTTATGTAATATTTTGTCAGCGTCAACGTTTTTCGTTGTCGTAACAAAATGTAATATATTTTTTTAATACTGCGTTGAGAAATCACGAAGGAATTTGTCTAATGGAATAATCACGTTATTTTATTTAAGACTCCCGTTAAATTTTTACTCACACCCGAAACAACCAAAAATACAGAGTTTTTGTTAGTAACTTAGAATATTAATATATTTAATTTCAATACTTTTAACAGGCGTTATAAATTTAATCTGTCAAATTAATTTGTAGAACTTAAAAGTGTATAGAAATGTAGACATTGGCAAAATATTCCACGATTCCAGTAATAATTAAGCTATAGCTTAAAATAAAAGGACAGTATATATGTAATCTGTTATTACTTCACTTAAATATTTTAAAAATTTGTTTCAATTTCTCAATGACAAAGATATGAAAAAAATATTTTGGATTTTATATAACAAAAAAAAATTACATAATTATAATATTTATATTTTACCAGAATATACATATAAATAGCAAGTTAAAATCATAGTTTCAGCTTGCTTTAAATAAATATTTATCATGAGATTTGTCTATTATCTCGAAATATTATAACAAATATATATAAAAACTCGAGCATTCATTGATTGTTGATATTATTTATATGAAAAATTATTTTGTTTTTATTATACTGTATGAAAAACTAAAGTGACATATCACAGGAGATCCTTAAACTTTTAAAAATTTCTCAGAACGTTATATTAGTAGGAAGCAAAAGATATGTGTATTTTAACAATCGTTTCGACCAAACTTGACAGATACGCGACCGGTTTACTTTTTTTTTTTTTTTTGAAATCATCCACCGACATCGGCGTTTGCATTTCAATAATTGTTTGTTACATTTGTAATTATTACTTTTCATAGAAAAATTATATGACAATTATCAAGTTTACCAGAAGAAAGTAGCTTACAATCGATGTTCCAATGTTTCCAAAATACAAAAATGTTTTATGAACATTTATCACTAGTTAATCCGCGGTTTCAACCTCTTAAAATGAATTCCATACTAATATTGGAAAAACGTATTAGTTTTTGGTATAAATACAATTTTTATTCACAATCTTTTAAGTTTCAAACACCGATAATACCAAACAAACTGTCAAACACTTATATTTGATATATAGATACATAAGAAAATGAAATAAGTAAGTGAATATCGTTTATTAGTTTGCTCTGAATAGAATGAACATTTTTTATACTACAAGACGATTTTAAAACACCAAAGATGGTTTGTATTTCGTGTATGATAAATTGATATATTCCTTCGAGGATTTGTCAAGATATAAATTATTATTACAACCTTCATGATTAGTCCGAGTTGGCATCCTCATTCGTCACGCTATATACGTAACTTTAAGAGTTTTTCATAAAATACTTCACAATATAGTATTACAGTAGATCATTAAATGAGAAATGGGCAAAGCTTCGTATGTAGTCACGAAACGAAATCTGAATAAACATATAGTAACTTTGTCATCAGCCTATCAGTGCACACTGCTGAGAAAAGGCCTCTTTCTCATATATAGTTACTTATTATTACTCTATTATTATCAGTAGAATTCTTTTTCAAAGAGCGTTTGTAAAGATTTTCTTTTATAAGTATGTTATAATGTTATATGAAAATTGTTTTAGACCTCTTGTTATAACATTTTTTATGAATAAATTATCACTGCAAGCAACAATTTAATTTGGAATTTATAGCAAAAATTGTATGTATGTATTTGACTTTGATTTTTTTGTTTCAATATTAAAAATGTAATATTATACATATATTGTTTACATATATAATACAATAATAACTAAACCACTGACTAATAATACAAGCTAAATTTAGTCACTAGTTGATATGTCAAATAATATTAACAAATCGAAAATTGATATTAGTATAGATAGGATGTGACTGGCTAATTACTATGGCATTTTGAAATATTGTGCCAATATCAACGTGTATTTAAATTTATTAATTACTATAAGTAAAATAATTAATATTGTCAATTTTTTTTTCGTTTATGTACATTGATATATAAAAATATAAGGTTTGAGGTCAATATGAATATATAAAAAACTTTAATCCTAAATAAACAAATAATTTTAAAACCATTCCGCAATAAACGTTCTAAGAGGATGGAAATGGGACAAGCAGTTTTGAATTTAAGTCGAAGGAAATTTATTTAATGTACGTTTTACTGGGAATAAAACTGATTTTAGGATTTACTACGCAATAATATTGGATACGACACCAAATATAAACATATTCCTTAGGTCTCATAATGTACATATGAAATGAAATCTTTTTATTTAAATACATATGTATATATGAGTATTCAGGAAAGTCTTAATCATCATTATATTTTACTATGATTTTTATCACTACAAATGAAACTTACCTCTTAAGGCTGAATATAAAGAAAATAAAACAAACAAGAAGGTTTATATATAAAACTCATTCCTATTTTTAAACCTGCTTTGTAATGAAATGGCAATATGAGTCGGGCGTTGTTGTCTTAACTCCAAGGATGAGCATTATGTAACACCACGAGTGCCACTACATTGAGATTGTATTCTATTGTATTCGTATATATAAAACACTTCACCTTTATCTTAAGCCACAAAGATTTCACTCGAATTATTTTGAAAACAACTTCGTGCAATAAATTATTATGAAGTAAACACATACATGTAGCTTCTTGAATAACGTAAGTTTTAAAGAAAAAATTATATGTTGATGGCTATTGAAATTTACTTAGCATATATTTTTATTCGAAATCACATAATAATATCGTCAATAGTCAAAAGTATTAATTATACACTTGACTTAAGTTTTCTCTTGTTATTCTTACAAATATCTCCCTTAGGCCCAAAAAGCTATTTTATTTAAATCTGTAGATATTGAAATACAAATGGGAATATACATTTTGTTCTAGGTTAATAGAAATTCCATTGGTATTGTTTGAAGAGGCGAATACACCAGAGAATTTCATGTCAAAGGATGTGTGATTCGATTACATTGAATCCTTACTGATGATGTCTTGTCTGAAGGACTGTTTCAACATTGGTATCAAATTTTAATAATTATCATCAAAGAAATATTCTTTTTCTAAGTAATAACATCTATTTTAATCGAAAAATTTAAAGTATCATATACATATGTTATTATAGTTTTAAATAATTTTAATTCTGTCACTAAGGATTATTTGTTAAAAAATAAAGCTATTTGTACCTGACAATAAAAAAGTCAAAAGTATTAAATTCCTTATCCCTCAGACTTTCATTCACAAGCCCATATTGGATTTTAGATTTTTTATAATATTATCTCTTTATATATGAAATTGATCTTGATATTTTGAGTAAATACATCATGAAATATTTTAAACATTACAATATTTTTCATCTAATAGTTACTAAATAAAACTATATTTTAACGTAATTGTTAATGTGTTCCTTAAATTAAACCACAGCTGGCAGATCACGAAGTTAATATTTCCAAAAATATTAAACTAAAAAAAAACATTCTTTTGTCTAATTTAATAAATCTTATAAAACAAACTAAGCTTTGGCATTAAAATTGTAAACAAAAATACATGCAAAATGACATAGAAACTGCCTGAAAATTCAACGAAAACGATGTTATCATTCCATTAAAAAAATTATCTAAAGGTCAACAATTTCGAATATTCTTTACATACTATACAGGGTGACTGGTGAATTACTATCGATATTTGAGGACGTGATATTTGACGATCATATATGACAAAATAAAAATTAATATAACATAAATATTAATAAACTTCTAAGTAAAGTTAACCAAAAGTTGTGTAATTAATTACGCATCGTATGAACACCCTACAGATTAGGTATTAGGTACACACACACATACGCGCGCGGCGGCGTGTTGTTGTATCAGCACGCCGCCGCACGCGTTCACACTTGGAACACTTGGAACGTGTACACACTTTATTTATTTATACGGAAATTTTGTAAAAAATTAAGTACCTATTTTTTTTACATAATTCGAATGAGAATCATGTACCGAGTATGCTCCTTAAATATTGATAGTAATTCACCAGTCACCCTGTATAAAAAATATCATTATTGAATGCCAAAAACTTCCTGCCAAGCTGTTATTGTATATAATAATTATATAACAAGATTGTTTATCCCGCTAGCTAACATTTCAAACAGCTATTTAGACTTGACGTAACTTGTTGAAAACAGTGCAGTAACAATATAATATTTTACATACTACCTTTTGAACACGGCTTTACCTGTTTGAATATTTGATTATTATATCAGTGGAAAACAAAAGTAAGGCCCATCTGTATTATATAGACGAACGAAATACGCTATACTTGTTCATAGCCCATACAATATTCTTCGATTTTTACGCTTAAGAAATCCTATATTGTCCTATGAAAAAAAATCTTAATGGAACTCCTCAAAAAAGACTGTAATTTAAAATAACTGTAACATTTTTCCTTTCTATTTAGAAATATAAAGAAAATTATTTCAAACACACAGACATACGCTCAAAGCCTAGTATTATTACTAGCATGTTTCTGTCGAATAGCGATAAAGCTTAAGTACGTCATTTTCGACAATCTACGCTCAACTAGTGTGTAGTCACCGAGCTACTAAATTAACCCCAAGTTTTATATTTATAGGTTGTAAAATGTTTTATGCAACGTTATCTGAAACGAATGGATGTACCCAAACTCTGTTATATCAACATTTTCCTTATAAAAAACTCATAGGAACATCCTATTCCTAATAGCCTTTCAAAGACAAAATACTGAATCGAGGACTAAACGTTTTTCAATTAACAAATTAATACCAATCCCTAATTCCCTTTAAAATACCCCGCGGTTCAATCCCTTTCTTAACCCTAATTAATATTCATAAATTACTTTTTTATTTCCATTGTCACTTTATATTCAAATAAAACTGGATTCGGAACTAGAATTAAAATAAATTTTCACACAAGTAGAATAAAATAAATAAGATAAAATTCTTATTGTATTATGTTAATTCATTCCTCTATCTTCATATAGGAGATTTGTTCTGTTCGACAAACGGATTAAATTTTGCGATGTATTTTTCAAACAGAAAGCTTGATTTGATCACTGCTAGTTTTATTTGCCGGAGAGAGCTTCGATTGAACAGTGAACAAATATTTTCTGCGAACAGCACTTCAGTTTTTATACGAAGCTAATCAAACGGCATGCACTTGATATTTTATAGGTTTGAATAAAATCTTATACAATATTTATTTTCTTATCGATATAAAGTGAAAATAACAAAAACTTGTTTAGACAATAACTATACTACAGGGGCAAATTCGTTTTGAAAGCACTACGGTCATAACCAGGTTTTAATAATAACAAAAAAGGAAGAGTTGTAAAGAACAAAAAAATACTCAGAATTATTGTATTGTTAAAAATCTTTAAGAAGAAAAAAGATGTGAAGGCAGAAAGCTGGGAGATTAATTCTTAGAGCTATTTGCATAGCTGTGGCTTGTATGTTTCCAAGAAGTAATAGAACAGAATTAAATATCAGTTCTTAATCTACAGAAGTAAGAAGTTATTATAAAAAATGGAAGTCGAAATTAAATCTAGAAAATTTTAAAATAGCTAATAATAGGCTAAGAACTATTTAAAATATATAGTAGAATCAATCACTAAACATTTTTATTTATGATTACATTCTAATATAAAAAAACTGGTTTTAACTGGTTTTTGATGATTATAACATTAATACTCGTAGATTTTTTTATATGGTCTGGACATTTCAATTTCCAAGCTTCAGAGGATTAAAAGAAATCTCTATTTTTGACAGAGTATGGAAAAGTCAGAATTGAGGGTATACCAACATGTCACAAAAAATTGATAAATTTTCAGAGCTTTGTATAAAGAACGTGACCAAAATGTTCGCCACATTTTCATTATATATAATTTTGTTTTGACGTGTTATGTCTTTGTCAGTAAAAAAATTATTAAAACATGACGTTTCTAACATAAAGATAATTTACTCTGATAATATTTAAATTAAGTCTTCATCACTCTTATCGAAGTACAAATTCAATCAACAAATTTGTAATTTTTAAAACGAAGGAAAAAGTGATAATAAAAAGGACTAACGACAGTCTGAGCTGTAATTGAAGAATTCCGAAGAAAAAAGAATCTTTTAATGGGTGACTCATTAATTGGAGCAGATAATTTCGATCATAAATGATTAAATAATATATAAAAGCATCGAATATTAATATTAGAATATAAGCCTAACTATTTTGTCACTAGGTTGCTGTTCTGATAGATATGTATACAAAAATATTTAGGGTAAATGAAACTAATATTTTCGGATTTTACTTCGCGTTTTATTTTTGATTAGAAACTACATACTCCCGACGTTTCGGCTACTTTTCAGCAACCGTGATCACGGGCAGACGAGATGGTCATCGTTTCTAATCAAAAATAAAACGCGAAGTAAAATCCGAAAATATTAGTTTCATTTAAATGTTTACTCGCGAAAATCTTAGATCTCATTATTTAGGGTAAATCCCAACATGAAATATTATGCAATAATTTTCCTTTTTGCGAATCTTTTCTTGAAAAATTCTCATGATTTTATGCCGATGCGATGCTCTCAATGGGCTTTGATCCCTATATGAACGACGTAATATTAGAGATTAAACGTTTGTATTTACAGATGTTGACTAAGATTGCGCAGCGGATTTGAGGTTTTTGTTATTTATTTCCTCTCAGTACGAAACTTATTCCTGGGATAAAGAATATTTACATACGAACATAAAGTGTTCCTGTTTTTGCTTGTTGAGGTACCCGAATCCTAAATTTGCTTAAAAATTCCGCAAATTTTTAAGCACTGTAACAATTCTATGACTTTTTTCATTAGAAAAAGGACCCCAAAAAGTTCCCTGTAGAGTAAAATATCTTTTTTTCAGTAAAAGTAGTCAAAAAGTTACCTATTTTTTTGTTTTAAACTTGCTTATCGTCCATTGCCGTCGGAAAAATGAAGAACAAAAAATACTTATAATTTATAAAATAATACCTAATTCATTACTTTTAGTATATTTCCTAAATTCAAATATTAAAAGTTTTTGAAATAAAATGTGCCCCAAAAATGTTGGTTTTTAATTTTTTTACTAATTCAAAATTCTGAGTGTTTTCAATTGATTAAATCTAGATATATTATTTAAATGTATTGTTGTATGTCTTCTTTATTCTTCTTTTACCAATTTGGTTTCAAGATATTTTTTTACGAATTTCTATTTATGATCTTATCCCGATAATTTCAACTACCAAAAATATACCTATGTACTTGACAAATCTTCAAACAATTTTAAATTATTTAAAGTAATAATAATCAATAAATTTTAAATACTGTTAAAAACGTCCATATACATATTTTTTACCGAATAAAACTTTTACAAAACCCAAAACTAAAGTTTAATATACATATATAAATTACTCTTCTATAAAGTTATCACGAAATTCAAACATAAAATTGGAATTTCATTTAAGAAACCCTTGAGGGTGGTGAAATAAAATTTCATAGTAATATAAGAACGAATAACGTTCTTAAAGAACAAAAATTCATTGTACAATATAATTTCATATGAACTTACCAGTTTCCCGCGTTCTAGAAGTCTGATGAACAAATGTTGTATACGTCCGCCACATAAAATTGCAAACTACGATCTTATCCCTCCTCCCTCAACGTGACGCGACTTTTGAAGTCTGAAGCGCATGCGCCAACCCTATGACGTCAATGGCTTCGTTCAGTAATACAGGTGTTTGTATTCATAAAAATACCGCAACGCTCGACGCGCGGACTCTATTTTGAAACAGACAATAAATACTGCCTACAAATCACTTTCTTGTGTTGTCTTGTTAACCGGTACTGCCTTATTTTATACAGTAGTTCAATTTTGTTTCATTGTATATCGTTTCAATAAGTATATTGGGGTCTTGACCTACTTTTAACATAACATAGTTTACTGTATAGATGCTTCCTGGTTGTTTTATTTTAATGTTGCAGTCGTAATAGTACAGTAACATCAATAATAATTAATGACACGTGAACTAGTAATTTATTTACTGCTATTTACAGCATATATATTAAATTAAAATGTGTAAGTTGTATCAGATTCGTTTTATGTATAAAAAAATATAGACATGTGCACTTATTATTTTAAGTTATCTCCTTTTGTTTAATATAAGGGAACTGTTACTTTTTGCTTCATAAATGTGGGACGAGAGCGCAAAACTTTGTTGGCAAGTTGTCAAAGACCCATTTGACATAAATCAAATATCTTGCAATAATTGACAAGAGACTCTTCACTAATTTTCATTTAATTGTATCATTTGAAAATATTCTATCTAGAAGTTGAAGTTCCATTGGAAAATGTTCGTCCATGATCATATGAATTATCATTATGTCAGTAACTTCAAAGTAATTAGAAACAAAGAAACATATTCTACCTATAATAACTACTCGAATCTAAGATACAATATCTTTGAAAAGTTTATTAGCATGCTTAGTGCTTAATACATTTTGTATTGTCTTCATGCCGTTTTTACTTACGAGTCGATACATTTTTTTATTCATAAAACTAGGTTGGTACCATCACGAGCCATGATATACGGATCAAAAATTTTGAACATTTCGTATGTAATGTAAAAATAGATTTTTTTTCTACGAATGCAGATAAGAACATAACAATATTACAAAGGGCTTGTATTTTTTTCTAATAGGCTTTTATTCCCCTTCCCCACAACTTATAAAATTAATGTAATAATATAATTGTATCTATATTTCGTTGTACCAAACTCACTTTACTTCAATTTACAAGTATATCATTTAATTTATGGCTTACATTACGTTTAGAAACTTGCGTTCGATATATATTGTAAATAAACTGCTAATACAGTATCTACGAATAGGCAATATGAATCAAAAAGATATAATTTACTTGAAATGAACTGTTATTTGTGTCTCTATCTCAATTCAATTGTTTGTTAAAACTATTTAGTTTGAAGCAATTACGTTTCCTATAGAAGAGCATTCGTAGAACAATACTATTTTATTTGGTTGTGGCTGAAATACTCAAATGAAATTAACAGTTCTTGGAGCCTTGTCTGAAACACGTGATAATTGAAATAAATCCAATTCTGCCTATTAACAAACTACTTTTGACCCAAATCGAGTCATTAAGAGTATGATTTACGTACGAAAAACGATGACACTGTTGGTGTTTAAGTAAAATGAGATTTGTACTAAGCCTGCTGGTCCAATTATCGTAATTCGCAATCTCGTTCCGTGGAAAGGTTAAAGGTTTAAGAGGAAATTATGAGTAGGTATGAATTTAAAAAATAAGGCAGTAGGTATATAGTAAAATAATATTATTTTAAATAAATGATTCGTTTTACTTTCTTTGTTATTGAAACCATATTTCTGAACAGTTACATTTAAATTACAAATATATTGAACGTGGTATTATTCTTAAAATTTAACATTAAATATTTTTTAGCTCGCACTTTGAAATTGTGTCACAAAAAAATCATTCATTTTCTTTTAACAATTGTAGAAATAGCTGCCGCATTTAGTATTGTTCTGCATCCTGAAAAGTAAACGGAAAATCTAGTCATTGTGATAAAATGTGGAGAACGTTCTTGGTAATTTCCTTTGACAATTTTCTGATTCTGTCATTTTGACATTTTATTTATTGATTTTGAGAGTATAATCTACATTGTCGTCTGATAATGTCTGTCAATTCAGCGCTATTTTACGTAAACAGCCAATAATAAAGTATTAAAATGGCAACAAATTTCTATTTTTTAAAAAGAGTTTCTGCAAATTCTTTAACTTAATATTTTTGTATACGAAATTTAACACAGACGCGTGCCACAACTTACCTAAATGAAATTTTCATCTCTTAGTGAAGCGATGATAATCAAATTCCACACAGCGCTTTAATCGAGATAACTCTGTTACAACGCTCGTGTAAGCAGTGACAACGAATAATAAGTGTAAATTGTAATCGAATGTTTTTTTTTTTCGTTACTAATCATGCAATCGATAGATGTAAAATAAAACCTACTTTAAAACTTTTTGAATTTTAAGTTTCGTAACAAAAACGAGGCAACTAAATAATATTTAATGTGAAATTATTGTTATAGTCGTTTACAATTAGCAAACCTCTCTGAGTTTACTTAGTTGTATGTAAAAACGAATAAGTAAAATTTACTTTAAATTATTGGTATTAATACTTTAGTACGATTGGTTACAAAATAATTAGTGGAATAATATTTTATATACTAAATAATACTAAATTTAGAAATTACTGTTGAAGGTGTAATGTTTACTTTCTTGACAGACTGAAATAAAAAGAGCTCGTTAGTTGCAGTAACCGTTTACGAGCTTTTGCACTTAAGTACACCTACTCAAACATACATTAGTAGATACTATTTTTGTGTGATAAACTTTCACAGATCTTTTTCCGTAAGATTTATTTCTATTATGATCAATATAAAGTGAAATTGTTCTACAAATTTCCAGACTATTTTCTGCAAGTTTTATTTTTGAAACTATTATAAGAATTTATTTTATTTGAGCGACACATAGATGAAGTAGGTATAAAACTTATTTTGTGATGCCAACTGCATTCGTTTTTGATGGTAAGAAGTTTTATTCAAAAGTACTTTTTTTCAACATATATTATTTTACTTCTATTTTAAAACAATAACTAAGACTTTAAATGATAAAATAAATTAATTAAACTTATTTCTTGTGGCATTGTTGGCATAGGACGTTCTTCTTTCGTTTTATTTTGTCATTTGAACAGTTTTTAATATCTATTCTAATAACACAAACCACCTTAATATTTTTTCAAACGTCAATGTTGTATATTGTACTACTTAAATCATTTCAGAATAATTAAATACATTCTATAATATTGTCCTGAACATAAAACAAGATGTGGAACAAAAATTTGCAGATGTAGAAGCTGAGTTCAAAATGTGCTAATGCCTAATTTAAAGTAACGATTATGTGATTCTTATTAAAATTTATGATGTAGGTACAAAATACATACTTTTTTATAACAGACTGATCGTAGCAATATTTGTTTTAGGTTTCATTAAAAAAGACTGCATTTGACACTTTCCAAATCTTCTAAAACCTATTCTCCGGAGCTAACTTTTTTTTCGTTATGCCTTCCTTCGAACTGTATTTCTATATGTTATGGCTTCTCCCTGAAATTGTTAAATGTTCCGCCAATGTCACTTTAGCTAATATAAGAAGGTAGACACTACGTCAAATTTTGACATTGACACTGTATTGTGTAAATATTTATTACCAATCTTAAGTTTGCAGATTTAGACTTTAGTATATTCAATATAAAATGTAAAGGAATAGCCCTTTTTTGGAAAAGGCTTTAAGTTTTTGATTATGTACAGTATATTATCCAGAGCAATTCATCGTATACATGTTAAAAATTGGCAAATAAAAATGACTTTACGCCAGTCCAGTGACATGACAAAGTTCAAAGAATGTCTAAACAAGGCAAAAGAGGTCGTCGTTCTATCGGGAGCCGGTATTAGTGCGGAATCGGGAATACCTACCTTCAGAGGTGCAGGCGGTTATTGGAGGAAATATCAAGCAGCCTCACTGGCTTCACCAGAAGCATTTCGAAATAATCCTAGTTTGGTCTGGGAATTCTATCACTACAGACGGGAAGTTGCTGCGAAAGCGGAACCGAATGCCGTAAATTCTTCAAAATAACATTCAGGCACTTTTACAAAATAAAAAAATATTAACAATTTCTTAATTACAGGGGCATAAGGCTGTAGCAGACTTCGAAGCCAAAAATTCTTCATCAAAGAAAGTAACTTTGATAACGCAAAACGTAGACGGCCTGCATGCTAGAGCTGGGACGAAAAACTTGATTGAACTCCATGGAAACTTGTTTAAAACTCGTTGCACTAAGTGTAAAGAAGTTTTAGTCAATACTGACACACCTATATGTGAGGTTACTATATCTTTAATATAACACATGTAATTTAATCATACATATTTATAGTATTATTCAATTGTTAATGAATAATCATAAGTTATAATCTTTACAGGCTTTAGCTAATAGAGGTGCCCCTGATTCTACTGTTGTTGGTTCTGATATTCCGATTAAGTCATTACCACATTGCAAAAAGGGTTCATGCGGTGGGTTACTACGACCACATATTGTCTGGTTTGGTGAAAGTCTTGACCCGAATGTTTTAAATGCAGCAGGTGATTTTTTAAGTGCTGTTAATATGTTTGCTAAATCCAAAATTAAGTGAATATGAAGAATTTTTTTTAGTTAAAATATAGTCAAACTATTTTATAGTCTAACTTATAATGTAACAAAATAATAATTGTGAATATTATATTTGTTTTTAGAAGTAGCAATGTCAACCTGTGATATTTGCTTGGTGGTTGGCACATCTTCTGTTGTTTATCCCGCTGCAATGTTTGCACCTCAAGCAGCACAAAGAGGTGCAATAGTAGCTGAATTTAACTTAGAACCGACCCCTACAACATCCGAGTTTCACTACTATTTTGAAGGTCCATGTGGAAAAACTCTGCCTATAGCACTTAATATATAAGCAAAAATTTGTATAAATATAGGGATAAAAGTAGATGGATATAAGGAATTTATTTATTATCACATTACAATAAACCATGTTTTTATATAATAGAAATATATCATTTGTTAGCATTATTTTTCGTTTTGTGTCTAGCAAAGAACTTTGCTATACTGCCCATTGCCTGTCCAAATGTGCAATCCGAAATTAAAGATTTCTGAAAAGATATTTTGAATTAGGCTAACTGTTTAGCTGATATCTGTTAAGATTAAAAGTGATGTATGTCTTTAATAATTGTAAATTTTTTGTTAAAATAAAAACTGCAAAAAAATATGGTTATGTATCTATTATGAAAATAATATTTTTACCTGTACAAAGGATGGCAATGCTGCTATTGTTTGAGATCTAGAATACCGTTCATCCACTAAAATGACGCAGGCGTAATCATTTGCATGTCTGACGGCTCTACCTTAAATTTATATACATATATTTTTAACGAAATCAATACGAAAAATCAATCTAAAAATACATATCTATCATTACCAATACACTGATTCACTGCTTTCATACAAAGGTTTTCGTAATATACGCTTCCCGAACCAGGAGTTGATTTATTCAAATATTTCATCTTTTCTTGAAGCTCCAAGGACTTTATATTTGGATATGGCATTCCAACCACTAATACGCATCGACCTAATTCATCGCTGAAAACAAAAAAACACCATATAGATACAAAAGAATAAAAATAAGTATTTTATTCAATACAAAAATTACCTGAAATTTAAACCTTCACTTAATTTCCCTCCAACTACACTCAACATGAGCGCGCCGTTGATATCATCTACTTTATTTTTAACAGCTGCAGAATATTTTTGTAACACCTACATATAAATTTAATATGTATGATAATGAATATTTAATAAAAAAAACAATATATGTATACAGGGTGACTGATGAATTACTCATTCATCAATATTTAAGGAGAATTCTCGGTACATAATTCTCATTCGAATTATGTAAAAAAAATAGGTACTTAATTTTTGACCAAATTTCCGTATAAATAAATAAAGTGTGGACACGTTCCAAGTGTTCCAAGTGTGGACGCGTTCGGCGGCGTGCTGATACAACACCACGCCGCCGCACGCCTATGTGTGTGTGTGTGTGTGTATACCTAATCTGTAGGGTGTCACACGATGCGTAATTAATTACATAACTTTTGGTTAACTTTACTTAGAAGTTTATTAATATTTATGTTATATTAATTTTTATTTTGTCATATATGATCGTCAAATATCACGTCCTCAAGTATCGTTAGTAATTCACCAGTCACCCAGTATATAAAATATTAATTAACCTGTTCAACTTCCGAGGCTGATTTAGGCTCTCTAAATATTATCTTCTTTTTGCTCACAGATTCCAATACACCCGTACTATTTAAATGTTCATACAAAGTTTGTTGAAATGAATACGATGGCAAAAAACATACAACGCCGTCTGGTACGACGTTACAAACATTTCTCAAAATGCGACCGATTTCATTTAACTGAAAAATAAAAGATTATTCATATTTCATTTAATCATAACAAATTTGTATATAGAAGATAATATTTTAAATGTAATAAAGATAAAATCGTGTTTTTTACTTACTAACTCAAATGAGGATCTGTTTTCATATGAGAAATTTAAATTAAGCTTAGATGGACCTTTTGATAGACATATTCCTAAAACATTATCAGCTGGCACAACATGTCCACACTTAACAACATTTACTCTATCCAATTGTGTTTTATCACAAGCTAGGAGAGCTTGGAATTCACTTATAGGCTCCATTGTACCTCCTGCTAAAATTACCTAAAAATATATGTATATTGATTTAAATCTTTTGCTTACATATTATAGAGAAAATATTAATATATCTTACTGATCGACACTGGCTAACTACATCAGCGAAATGTTCAGCGGGATTTAACAGTAGATATTTCAGAAGGCCAGAATCACTCTGAGTTAAGACTCGACCATTTTCGCTGCGATCACAAAGTCTTTCTAAGAAATCTAATATTGCATATAAACTACTGCCTGCAGATATCTCAGATGGTGAGGCCTGAAATTTATTAAGTAATTGTAATATTTATTGACATTGAAATAAAATATCAATCTCTATATCAAAAGATATAAAAATTACCTCTAAATTTGTATTTCCATTACTTTTAGGAACATCTAAAGGAACACATTTCAAACTATCATTTTGTGTCTTCTTTTTAGATATGCTGCTTAAAAAATCCTTAAAGGAACCTTTTTTATTGGTATCCTTTTTATTTTCATCCTCTAGAGTTTGTTGACTGTACCTCATAGAAAATCCATGCAATTTTGGTGCCAATCTAACATTTCTACAAAACTCAACTAGAGGGTGTAAATGAAGGTGATCTATTTCAGCCTCTATGACAAAATCTTCTAATGTATATATTTTTGAACCATCTTTATCATTTAATTTTGGACGTACCATACCTAAAACAGTTAAAAAATAATAATTAATTATACATTATTAAATTAAGCCATACAGATAAAAATAATATAAATACCTATCAGTTTCCCCACAACAAAATTAATTTGATTCAACTGTAACAAATTCTTACTGCTCAATAATGATCTGTATTTATTGATGTAAAACTCCAAGAAGGTTTTAACACATGATAATTGTTTATGTGAAACTGGTGCAGAATGTGCATTTTCCAAAGCCGCTGATAGTCCATGAGCTTCATCCATTATTAATATATTATTTTGTAACTTTATTGATACACCTGTTCTCGCTCCATGACTTACAATACCAGCATGACTGATCAAAGCAACCTGAAATATATATATAAATATTAAATTATCTTTCCATATTGTTATAAATGTTTTCATGCTATGTTGTTGTCTAGAACTTTGTCCAAATTACTGTATACATCAACATCAAGAAATCTTATACTGAATATGTAGTGCTTATAAATAATATAATAACTAATTGTGGCATGAAGATTTTCCAATTATATTGTGTTAAGAAATAAAATTTCTCATTTAATTAAAATCTAAGCAGTATTTCAATTTCATTTTTGTGGTTCAGTAGTTTTAAAGAAAGATGCATAAAAATAAATATTTTTTTACATAGTAAAATAACCTACCTCTGCATCTTCTAAAGCCATTCTTGAAGCATAATAAGGGCATGCTTTCATTTGTTTTCCACTTTTGACAATTTCTTCCATATCCATAACTTCAACGAGCACTTTCTCCTTTAATCTTTTTATATTATTCTGATTGTAGTATGGGCAGGCTGAACAGGCCTTGGTTTTACTTTTCTTCACAACTTTTCCTTCATCATCTTTTGCTGTGGATTTAGTTTTAGATTTCTGCATTTCTAAACACCTAAAGTTTTGTTTTATTAATTGTAAAATAATTAAGTGTTCCGTCAATCAGATATGCATTAATTAAAGTATATTTAAAACTATAATTATTTAATTTTTAGTAAGGCTTACCTTTCATTAATGAGACTAACATTTTTCAATCTATTCACTTCAGAGTTTATACAGTAATGTTGTCGAGAGGCGAGTGTTACTACTTTTGTACCCCTATTAAAAATAGTCCTTTTAATTTCACCAATGAATTGGGATAGCTGACTATGTGTTCTACTGCTGATGTAAATCTTAAAAGGAAATATTACACATTAGTATTGAAAACATATACTGAGCTTTATATGTATGAAATAACTTTGTATAAACCTTTGTAAAACTGTCTTCAACATCTTCCAAAGGCGGCTCATCATCGGAATCATCTTCATTATTTTCAATTTCCACAATCAGATCATCATCAACCAAATTCTCTTCATTTATATCAGATTTTTCAACTTTATTCTGCTTTATGAAGAAGCTATCAATTTTATTACTTTGTGCATTTTGTTTTGCTACCTTGTTTTTCAATTCCTGGAATTCCTCCTGCATTTTTTTTATTCTGGAAAGTTTGTTTTGTAATTGTAACAACAGCTGATTTTTCTGTATTTTATTATATTCGTCTTGAAGCCAATCATCAGAACCTAAAATGAGAAAACAATTTATTAATAAGGAAAAATGATATGAAAATAATATTAATAAATACAAATACAAACCTGTAGTATTTGCTATCTGATACTTAAGATCTTCTATATTTTTAATTAAATCTTCTTCAATCTTTTTATTTGTATCTCTAAGCCACTGTAGCGATCCACAACAAATACTGAGTGATTTACCCTGGTTGAAAACAAATTTTTTCGCAATATAATATAATTATTAATTTTTATATGTATTTCAAGTTAAACTTTTATTGTACTAACCGTTCCTGTTGGACTTTCGAATATTCCAAGTTTTTTGCTTTCAATTGTCGAATACAACTCAGTCATAAATTTTACTTGAATATCGTAGGGTTCAAAAGGGAAGGAAAAATTTGAATTCATTTTAATTTTTGAAATTTTATAATTGGCATTTATAGAACTAGCTTCGATTCACTTAAATGATTATGTGTACATAAGAAATTCTCATCATCAACACCTTTATTTTGAAACTTTATTTGAGATTTTATTAAGATAATATTATTTGATTGATTTATATTCAAGGTAATTCTTAAATTGTAGTATTTATTCGATTTAGGTGATTTACACTTTCAAGTTTCATCAGCAGATATCCCTATTCACTTTTGCCGCCTATTAACAACTTCAAAATTCAAATGTCATAGACATGATCAGACACTATGCTCATAAAAATGATCATTGAACAATATGAAAAAGAAGTATTTTGAAAAGCATTTAAAGGGCACTTTTTCTCTGATTAAACGTTTTCTTTTGTTATTGAATTTATATTAATATTTACAAAAAAATGTACGTATTTTCAAAACAGATTTAACTTTATTAAAATAAATAATATTGTAATTTGTTGGTTTTCTCTTTTAATTTATCAAATAATTTAGTAGATCAAATTATTAACCAGTAATTTAAATTAAATGCTAGAATTAAAATGAACTACTTTGGGTAAATCGGAACGTTTCTTGTAGAATTTTCTCGAATGTGCACGTTTTTGATCGACATAAAACGAGCGGAGAACGTTCTTTGCCTACATTGCATAGAAATTTAAACGCCTGTGTATACTCGTGAATAGAGCTTGTGTCTTTGCTAGGTGTACTGAATCGCAATATCGGTGTTTCTGGAATTTGCTTACTCATAGTTAGCAATTTGTAAATTATCGTTTTTAAATAAGGTAAGTAACTAATCTATCATTATAAATATAAAACTACAGTTTTTATTCTATTAAGTTCAAAATTCCAAAATGTCTTAAATCATGGTATCTGTTATTTTTTGGCATCTTCGCAATAGTGGGACATTATAATTTTTGTGCAGTTTTTGATATGAATGGTTTGTTTATTAAGTTTTCTTCAGATTAACTTAAAGTATTGGCTTAATTTAATTATTTTGCTGTATGAATTACGATAGTCAACAACTAACCATTATCGATTACGTTACCATAGATTCTAACCACACTTGCGCATGTTTTATAATTTTTTTTTTACCTAATTCATATCAGTAGGCTCTTTTTCCCTAGGTTCAATAAGTACTTCTTGTTACTTTAATTATAAAATGAAATATTTTTAAGATAATAAACAAATCATTTTATATCGTATTCGCCAAAAGTTAATCTATTTACAATAGTTTTCTTTTGTTACACTATATTATAAGGAGTTTTATATAATGCAAAGTTTGTATATTAAATTTCAAAGAAAATTTGTATTATTTTCATCGCCAATAAATTTTATATTATTAGTGAAACATTCATTAAAGTTTTTATAACTTCCTCAAGCCATGTATACCTATATTTAGATAAGATTAATATAGTTTACATTTTTATATCCATGTAAAATTATTTGATATAATTTCTTAATATAAGTATTTATTTAGGTTAAAAATGGTGAAAGAAACGACCTACTATGACATATTGGGTGTCAAACCCACTTGTACAACCGATGAATTGAAGAAGGCATACAGAAAACTTGCACTTAAGTATCATCCAGACAAGAATCCCAATGAAGGAGAGCGCTTTAAACAAATCTCACAAGCTTATGAAGTACTTTCTAATCCAGACAAAAGAAGAATATATGACCAAGGTATATAATTTAATCTTTTAATCATCCAATCCTAACACATGCTGTAAATAGTTTGTATTTAAATGAAGCCAAGTTGTGTATCAAATTGTGTATGTATTTTGTGAAAATATTTACTTCTGCATGAATATCGTTTTTTGGTATAATCAATCATGCAGGCTCAGCAATATTAATTAGGACAGAAAATATCTTACTTTCAACTTATGACCATATGACCTTATAAATGATTTCATTATATTTATTTCTTAAGAGTTTTCTTCTGTATTAAATACTGTTTTATACTCAGGTGGTGAACAGGCTTTGAAGGAAGGTGGTGGTGGGGGCAGTGGCTTCTCGTCACCAATGGACTTGTTTGATATGTTCTTTGGCAGCGGATACAGTGGAGGAAGACGTCGCGGTCGTGAAAGGAAAGGCAAGGATGTCATTCATCAACTATCAGTCACACTTGAAGAGCTTTATAAGGGTGCTGTTCGTAAGCTAGCCTTACAGAAAAACGTCATCTGTGAGAAATGTGAAGGTCGCGGAGGAAAGAAGGTTGGAATTAAATATATCTTCGTTTTTTATTAATACAGTGTAAACTCCATGTAACGTCACTCGATTTAACGACAAACTCTCTCAAGCGTCGAAATCAGTTGACTTTGGTTGGTTTAGCTTGTCTACCATACAATGATACACTCTACATAGCGTCACACCCACTCTCAATAACGACAACAATTAAGTAATAAAAAGTACCTTTTAAGTTGCTAAAATTAGTAAAAACTGCGCAGCTGTGTTCGTTTTATTGTCGCTTTGTTATCCCAGCCCGCAATAAACTCAACTGTCGGAATCATGCATACCAAACTTTCTAAGAAGCCTCAATATCGCAACAAAATAAGTAAATAAATACAACAACATTACTGGTGCAGCAAAAGACGTCAAACAAAAATAACAGACTATACGCAATAGCGTTCAAATAACATTCTTTTTTATGTACATAAGTACTAACACTAGTCTGAAATAAACTTTGTATTTTTCTAATTCTGATTTTTCTTCTCTCTATTTAACGACAACTCTCTATAACGTCATAAAATGCACAGTCCCTTCAGTGTCGTTATATAGAGTTTACACTGTATAGGATGTTTGTTTCATAGAAACTGTCTTAGAATAATATGATGAAGTTCATAATATGAGATAGAAGCTTTAAACTATCTAAATAGAGTTATAAATCACCTCTAGACTCAAAAAACATTCTCAATTGGCTATTAAGCAATACATTTTTTGTATTATTCAAGTCGCTTATAGTATGTATAAGGAATTTATTGTGACAGGGTGCCGTGTTAGTATGCCCGACATGCCGAGGTACAGGAATGCAGGTTCAAATCCAACAACTGGGACCTGGAATGATTCAACAAATACAAACAGTCTGCTCTGAGTGCAGAGGTCAACGTGAAATCATAGATCCTAAAGATCGGTGCAAAGTTTGTCAGGTAAATATATATAGATATATAGAATTGTCATTGTCTAAACTATTAAGTATAAAATATAGGTAATTTTTTTATGTTATTCAACACAATGTCTTCTGAATTTAGGGCCGTAAGACAGTACGAGATCGTAAGATCATTGAAGTGCATATAGATAAAGGTATGACAGATGGACAGAAGATTATGTTTAGCGGTGAGGGTGACCAGGAACCAGAATTGGAGCCGGGTGATCTTATTATAGTATTAGATGAGAAAGAACATGAGGTAATGCCCATTATATATATAATTAAATGTAGTTATTAAACCTATTGTATATATTACTTACTATAATTTATTTTCAGGTTTTCAAACGTACTGGTAATGACCTCATAATAAGAATTAATATAGAATTGGTAGAGGCTCTGTGTGGTTTCCAGAAGGTAATAAGAACTTTAGATGACAGAGATATTGTGATAACTGTGTTACCTGGAGAAGTGACTAAGCATGGTGAAGTGAAATGTGTTTTGAATGAAGGTACACTCATTAGAATTAATAACAGATAACATATGTAGAAATTTAAAGTTTTTATGATATTTATTATGAATTAATTTTAATTTTAGGTATGCCTATGTACAAAAATCCATTTGAAAAAGGCCAGCTGATTATGCAGTTCTTGGTTAATTTCCCCAATCGCATTCCTCCTGAAGTCATTCCAGCCTTGGAGAACTGCCTGCCACCTAGACCTATGGTAAGATTCTTGGCATTTAAAAATTTCTATCATTATCAAATTATGAGACAAAAAATAAATTATATTACTTACTGCATTTACTTGTATATGACAAAGAAACCATTAATTGAATGGTTAGACCTTATTGGCCGACATAAAAATATGTCATTGAGTATTATGGAAATTTATATCTTAAGAGCAGTGGCGGCTGGTGGGTTATAAAAGTGGTGGTGCACTTTACTAAAATATTAAAATTAGAAAATGCAACAAAACATAACGAGATGTCAATCATGGCTCAATTCGTCATACATCGGGTGCTTTAAGTAATCTTCGGCTGCTCGTGCGGCGCTCGAGAACCGACTCATTACTCGGTACATTTCTATGAACTATCTTTTGTTTCACGCGTCAGGCGTATTAATGCGTATCTCATACAACATGTATTAGCCGTCCTCGTGCACTCGCCGAAGCGCACGAGATATTAGTTTAATAAAGCGCACAAACTTTTTGAATATAATTAGAAAACTTAATGTTTTTATACGTTTTTATGTTTAAAAAATAAATATTAAAACGGTAATTTAAAAATAAAGATGAAGTAATTTTTTAAAACTTTTGAATTGGTGGTTCAGTGCACGAGTGCACTTAAGGTACAGCCGCCACTGCTTAAGAGTAGGAGTAGTTTAGTTTTAAAGACCCTAACTCCTTTTACAATATCTGATATGTTAAACTCAAGCTTTGATTTCAAATTATACAGGGTAAATAAGGTCTCTTATAGAATAACAAAGTTAATTGAATATTTTTATCCATAAAGGTGGAGATTCCAGAGTTAGCTGAAGAATGTCAACTCATGGATCTAGATCCCGAACAGGAGTCTCGCCGTAGAAGAGCCCACCAGGGTAATGCATACGAAGAGGATGATGATCATTCAGGAGTCAATAGAGTTCAATGTGCTACTGGCTGAATCTCATACAATACTTAATCACCTCACTTGTATGCTATAAATATTGGGCATAGCACTATGGTCACACATTTCAATCTTATACTAAGTAAATAGAAACCTGATTTGTAGCTATCTCATAGCTATTTCATACTTGCTTTGTTAGGATCATCACTGGTTTTGATGTTTTATTTTTCTGCATTTGTAAGATTTTTTATTTATACCATTTTTCAAATAATCGACTATTAACTGGCTCATTTTAACATAGTGTATAAATATATATTGTCAGTAGCGCCATCTATGATATATTGTGAAATAATTAAAAATTGTTAGTGTTCAATAATACTACTGAATATAATGTTCTGGTAGGTCTCAATTGTTAATAAGTTGTAGCGAAAATGGAATTTAATATTTCTGTGATTTGGTATCTTCTAAAAAAACATTTAGTATTAATAGCCTCGTATATTATATAAAACTATTTTTTACAAAGTAACTTGTTTGTATGACATTTTTATTTTAATACCCTGTCTGGTATATTTGATAAATTATCTTTTGAACATAAAAATGTGAAATATAAATGAGTTATTTGTTTAAAATAGTTTAAGTATGAACTAGACATTGAAATGTAACTGGCTGTTTCTAAATAATTTAGTAAAAAACTGAATATACATACTTATTTAAAGTTATTAAGGAAAATGCTTATGGCGAATTTCATTGTTTTAATTGGAGGAACATGTTTGGGTGTGTATGAAATCCTAAAAATAGTTAAAAGCTTAAAATTGTGGTAATTACGTAAATAAAAAATCTTCTCGAACTTGTGTTTATTGTTTTTCCCTTGTTACACCACCTTATGCTTAAAGTTGTACTACATATTTGATTTAATATAATATGCTGACGTACCATGGATGTATGTCGATACTAAATATAGCTATGATAAAAATAATGTTATATAATGAATAGTCATCATGAAACGTATTAATTTTCGTTGCCTAAGTAAAAGTAGTTTGAGACACATTTAAAATTTTACTAAAACTAATTATAATAAAAAATATTTTGTTGGCAAGCTAGTTAATATCACCTTTGTAGAAGAAAAGTCACCAATTGCAGTCGATAAATCGCTATAAAACAATTTCACTATTACCTCTGTAATTAATCAGAATTTAAGTATCAACTTAATGTTTCAATATGATTTATATTTTGTTTTACTACTTACTATTTACCTAAATACAAAATAATGTGTTTTTTTATTAAAATACAATGAAAAGATTAAAATTTATTTTCTTATAATTTGTATAGGTAAAATTTTGTGTATTGATAGAAGTGATTAGAGAATTACTATAACTTATATTATAATCATTTTCAAATTATATATCAAGTAAAATATATTACTTCTAACACCAGAAGAATAGTGCCAATACCCAGGTTGTCGATGATTCAAAACTCAAATGCTGCAAAAGCTTACTTAAATTAAAGTCAATGTCAGAAATATGTCATAACAATCAGAATTCTATTTAATTTGAGCACGTGTTACTTTCACGAAGTTTGTGATGTGATCGAAGAAAATATGAAAAGGAACTAATATATTATTTATATTTGTTGAATTAAAGCTATGTAATTTAAAAAAAGAACTTATTAAAACAATTTACAATGCATGGTCCCAAAGAACTGGGGAGTGAACTCCCCGGTTTTGAAATCCCTGATGTTGAAGATAAGTCAAAGGATAAATCAGCACCACAGAAAAAGCAGAAGAAAGGGTCGGGAGGTTTTCAGTCAATGGGTTTTAATTTTCCGATCCTCAAAGGAATTACTAAAAGAGGTTATAAACAACCTACACCGATTCAGAGAAAAGTATAAAATTAGATTTGTTTTCTTTAAAATTCTTTTTAAAATCATATTCCTTAGATGTTATAAAAATATATTTGTTTACAGACTATACCTATAGCACTAGAGAACAAAGATGTTGTTGCTATGGCCCGTACAGGATCTGGTAAAACAGCTTGTTTTGTTTTACCCATCTTAGAGAAACTTATGTCACCTGGTAACAAACCATTACATGGGAAAAATTTGCGGGCCCTGATATTATCACCTACAAGAGAGTTAGCTTTACAGGTGAGTTAAATAATTTTTACACCATTTCTCTGCTCAATGTTTTAACAGGCATTTCATGCAACATTAGTTATGCTTCGTATTTTACTGTTTAATTTTTACATTATACATTAGTTTTATTTGTTGTTATACAGATAATTATTAATTATTTCAGACATTGAGGTTCGTCCGTGAGTTAGGAAAGTTTACAGGACTAACTTCGGCTGCAATTCTTGGTGGAGAATCTATCGAACAACAGTTTGGTGTTATGTCTGGTTCCTCTCCCGACATTGTTGTGGCGACGCCCGGACGATTCTTACATATATGTATAGAAATGAGTCTTAAATTAGATAATATCAGTAGGTTTTTTGTCTTTTATAAATTTTTTGGTATAATTGAGATAAACAAATCATGATATAAATATTAACTATGTTTGAAACACTTCCAGAGATTGTGGTATTTGATGAAGCTGATAGACTTTTCGAACTTGGTTTCGGTGAGCAGTTACAAGAAATTGTCGCTCGTTTGCCATCCAGCCGTCAAACTTTATTATTCTCGGCTACATTGCCTAAAATGTTGGTGGAATTTGCGCGCGCCGGTTTAAGTGATCCAGTTTTAATTAGATTGGATGTTGATTGGAAGCTGCCATCAACATTATGGCTAGGATGGATATATGTGAGATCAGAATTAAAGACTGCAGCATTACTATTATTACTTGATAGAGTTTTGACACCTACTACACCTCAAGCAGTAGTGTTTGCTGCAACTAAACATCATGTGGAATATTTACACTTGGTAAGAATCAAATCAAAATAAACTTTATTCAATAAAGTAATTTTTAAGCATACATTGAAATAGTCATAAGATTGGAAACATCCAGAAATGATATGTTTTCATTTGCAGCAACACATAAATTTTATGATGTACCATATTTAGAGTATCTTCTACATATTTAGATTAGGCAATTAATGCTTTAGCCATCATGCTACATGTTGTGATAGTTTTGTTTTTACAACCGGCCGTCTGCCTGACATCACCCTGTTTTGGGAATAAGAATCTTCCACATATTTTAAATATATCATGACAAAAACAACATGATTTTCTTTGAAAATACAATTAATTGGTAATTTTTGTTTCAGATACTCAATAAAGCTGGTATAACATCAACTTACGCATACTCCGGGCTCGATCCATCCGCACGTAAGATAGCCCTTGGGAAGTTTACCAACAAAAAGTGTTCAGTGCTTCTAGTTACCGATGTGGCCGCCAGAGGTCTCGATCTACCGTCCTTGGATACTGTCATTAACTATAACTTTCCCGCCAAACCAAAACTCTTTGTACATAGAGTTGGTAAGTTAAATATTTTTTTTATACATATATGGAATAGTATAAAAAATGTTCATCAAATGTTGCAAATGTTTGTTTGTGTATGATATTATATAATACAAATTGACCTGCATGTTAATATTATTAATCGTATTTGTTACTCGATCACACAATAATTAGCAAACTGTGATGCAATAGTTTTTAAACGTGAACATATTATATGTCGCAGCCGGCCGTCTATCACACAGTCTGTTATAATTAGGGCCCGGATTAATATGTAAATACATATTTTTAATTTACGCGATTTTCGGTCTAGAATGTGTTTTTTACATAGACTGTCATATTTAGACTGTGAAAAACCAACTTTTATTTTCCATATTTTACCATATTTCAAAGTTAAGTCCATATTTTACAAGAAAATGTCACAATCATCCATATATTCACAAAAATACATAAAATTTACGTTCCCGAGTAATGCTTTGGATAAAAATAAAGGATTAAATACGCTAAAAAAATTAACAAAATTCTGTGCGAAAGTTTCGAGGGCTGTAGACATGGCTTACAAAATTACTGCATTAAGCATGTTTAAGTATGCACCCATCACGTCATGTGACTTGAGATGAGACCAATCAGCAGATATAAGGCAACATTTCGACCAAATCGTCAGAGTTTTAATTTTGATAATTTAAAGAAGCATGTCATTGTGTATTGCATTGCAACCAATTCGATAGTGTATTGGAAGTTGAATAAAACTGTTATTTTTGTTGAAATAAATATTTCACTACTTTTTTTCATCGGTTTTTAAATGCAACTTAACGATGTACGTCACGAGTGACCCTTTTCTTATAGTAAAACAATGTTTAATTATGAAAGTATTTAATTTTATACTCCATATTTTTTCCATATTTTAGATTTTTTAATACATATTTATCCGGGCCCTAGTTATAATATATTCAATCGTTTTATTTCCAAGGTCGTAGTGCTCGAGCCGGTCGCTCAGGCCGTGCGTTGTCGCTGGTGTGTGCGGATGACGTCGCTCATTTACTCGACCTTCATTTATTCCTCAACGCCACGTTAATAGAACCCTCGCAGGTAGTTTTATATTATTATATTAATAGAATTTACTTTGAAATGATAAATAAATATTAACAATTGAAGTTTAATGAATGTTTCTTTATTATATTATTTCCAGGTGAATGAATGCGGTACATCTTGTCCCAGTGGTGTTTGGGGCGTAGTTCCACCAGCGGCGCTTGAGATGCGACATCAAGACGTAATCGCTTGGGAGAGAGACTATTCAGAGATTGTATGAATATATCTATCTTATAGTTCCTAGTATACAATAGACATATACATAATTAAATTCATATTAATTAACGTTGCGACCTTTACGAAATATTATTTGAATGAATCTTTACCTACCCAGTATATGTATGTTTGGAAACGAAACCTGATTCCTGAAATTATTATTGTCGCGCCGGCTTTAAGGGAAGTTTAGAAAATGTAGTTGAATATTCTCGACGTTACGGCGTCAGCGCCATCTTGTGACGCGTGGACCAAAGTTTTAGCTAATAATATAATAATTTAGCTAATAATAATATTCCTACTGTTAATGTTTGTTAAAAAAAGTAGAAATGTAAATGAGAATATTTTGGAATATTCTAATAATCGGATTGTTGTATATAATAGGGCTAAGAGGTTAGTTTAGATTCAACGTTTTGTAAAACGAGATACAAGTGATATCACGATCTTAAAATAAATATTTATAATTTCTGTTTGATACTGTGGTTAAATTGCTGGTGAAACCCTAGCTTAAAACATTATATATTATCTCTATTTAAATTTAAAATATTTAATCTCGTATATTTTGAACTAGCTTTTGCCGCGATTCCGTCCGCGTGGAATAGTGACTTCCGGCAGATTTTTGGTTCTTAACACATAGTTCCCGTTCTTGCGGGGTTTTCGGAATGGTCGAGTTCCCGTAGAATTTTCAGGATAAAACCTATATTTTTTTTATTCACAATGAAGTACTCTTAATCAACAACATATTTATTTGTTTATTTGAATAAAGATTAATATTATTATGTTGATACAACTTAAACAAATTATTTGAACCAAATTAGGTACCATAAAAACAGGTTTTTGTGAGTTAATCTTAAAAGATAGACATAAACTGTCCCGGACTGTATTTTAGATCATTAAAAGAGCTATTATTCTTTAATACATATTTTTTGTGTATCTTGAACCGTTTTCACGGCGCACGCAAAGGAAGGCTTCAAAGGTGAAATAATTTCTCCCGTTTTTTACACATTTACCACTATATCTTTGCTCCTATTGGTCGTAGCGTGATGTTATATAGCCCACAGCCTTCCTCGATAATTGGACTATCCAACACAAAAAGAATTATTCAATTCGAACTAGTAGTTTCGGAGATTAGCGCTTTCAAACAAACAAACAAACTCTTCAGCTTCATAATATTAGTATAGATAAAAAAATATGGTACCTATTTTGACTGATATCAAACCGTAAATAGACAAGTAAATATATTAACTTGATGGACTTTTTTATATATTTTTTTAATTTATCAAAGTATTTATTTAAAAATGGTTGAAAATATCTCACGACATTTACTTATATCATATAAATTATGCTTGACTTTATAATTAGAAATAATCATTAATTTCTTAACTCACTTAAACCGAAGCTGATATTTTTTAATATTAGAGTTTTTATTTGTAATAATTAGTTTTAATTTTATGAACTTGAATATATTTTCGATTTTTACTGATTTCTTATACATATATTACTATTAATGTTGATGATATTTCAGGAAGAGGCGAGTCGTATATGCGGCCGTGGTTGGCAGCAGTACATAAAGTGGAGGGAGGCGGCCTCGGCTGAAGCTAACAAGAGGTCAAAGGTCACACCAAGACCAACACTACCACATCCCTTCCTTGTAGATGAAAACGATCAAACAACGATAGCCTTGGTCGAACAAATTAAGAACTACACACCAAAAGGAGTAAGAATATTATATAAACAGAGAATTAGTACTTAGATTGAAGAAATACGTTATTACATGTAGAATTTTTATTAATACATAATAAATTAACAAAACATTTAAAATATATTGGTATTAATAAAATAATATCTTTTTGATGTTTCAATATTATTTATAATAGTAGATAATACCTACTTTATATATATTTTTATTAATTTTAAATTTCCACTTTAATATAACTGACAGTATACCTACTATAATAATTTGATATAATTTTAATACATGTTTTGATATGAACGTTGTATTATTTAAAGACAATACTTGAATTGGCTGGCAAAAACGACTCCCCAATGTACCTCGCTATGAAAGCCAAGAGACGGGTCCACGGTAAAATGGTGCAGAAAACAAGGGAAAATAAAAATAATGCTGTAAGTATGCTAGAATAGACATTTTTTTAATAATTAAAGTGCTATGATTTAAGCTATATATTATTAAATATGTTTTTAGGACGACGGTTTACTACAAGATGTGACAAATAACGAAGCAAAGGACAAAGGAAAGAAAAATAAAAAAACTGTCCAACGAGATGAAAATTATATACCACACTTTGCTAGCGATCAACACACAGAGGCAGGGTGGGTATAAAACATTAGGAAATAAGTCCATTACAAACTGAAATATAGTATTTTATGGATTTTAGAATAGTACAACAAATAGTTCTTGACAAATTTCTGTATTTTCTATGAAAATAAAAATCAAAGTTCATATCATAAATGAACCCACTAAACCTTAGGTTACTTCACTAAGTCACTTGCTTGGAACTAATCATTTGTATTTGTATGTCTTAACCATCTGTATGTGTTAGTAAATATAGTTTAGAAAAATATGTATTTCTGGTGTTGCAACGATGTGTTCTTAATTTTAATCATAGTTAAGACTTATTATTAGTTTTTGTTTAATAATATTTATAGTAATTAATATGTATGTAATATTAACATTCCAGTATGGCGGTTAACTTTGCGGCTAGCGCGTCGAGTGCAGAGCTGGAAATGAGAGGCGACTGTGATACGTCGGTGCGGCAACATCGCGTTCAGATGAAGTGGGACAGAAAGAGAAAGAAGATGGTGCACGTCGACCCTGTGAGTATGACGAACTGGCAACGTCGCGTAGACATTACCTAATATATATAATTCTTCTGTGAGTGTGTATGTCACTGAACTTCTCTCAAACGACTGGACCGATTTTGATGAAATTTTTTGTGTGTGTTCAAGGGGATCTGGGAATTGTTTAGATTCACAATTTTGTCCGCTGGACAATGTTTTTTTAATTAATTTTTAATTTATTAGTAGTTGTTGATACAAACGTTTTTTTGGTGACATTAGATTTGACAACTAACTAATATGTCAATCATTCTGTCGCACTTCAAAACACGGAGATTTATGGCTTTAATAGGTAAACTCCAAAAATATAAATAAAAAAACGTAATAGATATTTCTTGATTATAGGGCGATACGAAGTTCGCCAGGTCTTCTAGTTACCTTATATTTGTATTGATTCAATAGATGGCAGTATAAAGTTTAACTTGGCAGAATACACTAGAAGTCTAAATGGTGTGCATTGACGATCTAAGTACAGACAGTGTCGAATAAGTCTATCATATAACTTAGTTGAAAATATGCTACGATTTATGAATGATAACGAATAAATTCCGGCTTACAAAGATATTGTCTATAAAACAGTGAAATTGTATAGGAGTTTATTTTATTATATAATTTTTAATTAATTTCAATCGAAATAACAAAATAACAATGCAGGTCTTTGTGTAAAACAAAATTGTGGTTATTGCGATAGTTTTATTAAAAAGAAATACTAATGTTTTTTGTGTAGTGTTTAGAGTTAATTGTGTATAATTATTTCTCATTCGTATATTTTTTAGGACGGCGGTCGTAAGATGATTCGTACTGAGAGCGGAGGTCGAGTTCCTGCCTCATATAGAAGCGGGCGATACGACGCGTGGAGGAAACGGAACGAACCCGACACGATAGATAACGAACAACCAACTAGCAATGGACCTAAACCTGGTATAATATATAGAAATATAATTAATTACAATATATAGAAAATATATAGAAATAAAATATTCCTGATTCCCAAAAGAGGGTTGATGTCAGGCAGGCGGCCGGTCGTAAAAACAATTAGCCAGAACTATTCACAACATATAAGGCAGACCCTGGCTAAAGCTGGGAAATTGCCAGGTAGAATAAGATTATTATAATATATTAACGTATTTTGCTACTTATAATTCTATATATGTATAAGATTTCACTTCTTTTTTATAATAAGTAATTTAAATTGATATATGAGTTTCGTAAGTGGTTGAACTAAATGAGAATGTAGTTTTACAAAATACTTAAATTGTGAAAAGACAGTAAAGAATAATGAATAATACTATAGTTAAGAATAAGGGGAAGACATTTAAGTGAATGTAATATTTTACGGATATACTACGCGAGTTTATTTTTGATAAAAACTACATATTCTCGACGGTTTGGCTCTGGCCAGATCTCGTCTGCCCGTGATGACGGTTGCTGAAAAGTTGCCGAAACGTCGGTAGTATCAAAAATAAAGTCGCGTAGTATATCTGAAATATATTAGTTTCATATAAATGGATAAAACTCGCGATAATCTTAGATCTCATTAAAAGGAAGACAGTTTTGTGTAAATAATATTTATATTTCAGTGTCCGAGTTCAGACCGCGCTGGGTGAAACACAATGAGAGAGTCGCCAAGAAAAAGGCAGAGGCTTCGTCTAAAGAGTTCCGAGACAAACAACAGATCGTCAAGGAGCGGTTGAGGAAAGAAAAAATAAAGCAGAAACTGAAACACAAAATGAAGCTTAAAAAGAAAAAGAAATAAAATGCGCATTACTGTTTAATAAAAACTTCATTTATACATTAAAAGAGTTTGAATTTTATTAGCTTTAGAGATAAAAAAAGTAAAGCTATATGTCAAATCAATTTGAAAACCAATTCTAATTCGTTTAGGTTAAAACAGCAATATCGTTTTTGTTGTCATAGCAAGGATTTAATTATGTGGTTTGAAATTATTCCCGGATTCGTCATAGTTTTGGCGGGTGTTGCGGCGCCCGCGTATGGTTTGTGGTGGTTGCACTATTTTACTTTAGGCAACGTGAGTACTAAATAAATATGTACGATAATCTTACAAATAATGGAAAATCCAATTTCATTTAGATTTATTATAAATTTATTTCAACTGATTATCTGTTGTCTATTTATTGTATAAATTTCTTTGTGCTGTATTAGCATTTCAAACGAACCTTCGTCGAAAGATGGCAACGTAGAGCGTATCAAAGAGATTTGAGGTTAACAGGAAATCCATATGATTTTCCCGTAAGTTTAGAAATATTGTGGTGTTCGTATAAAGGAATAGAATTTAACTGATACATAAAATTTCCAGGGCTTAGATCCAATCCCCGACGAATGAAGATTATTAAATAATTAATACGTTATTGAATGAAGATAATTAAATAATTTTGACACTAACCACTCAAGCTTTGAAGATAAGGTATATTAGGAATAATGAAAGACAAATAAAAATTTTAATATATGTATATTATTAAAAAAAAATAAAAGTAAACATTAATGTAATCTACTTATATTTATCTGTACACATTGACAAATAACATGGATATTTATAATTTGAGAAACTTTATTTGGACTTTAAATGTCATTCATTTTTTAAACAGACAATAACCATACAATTTAAAGATTAAATTTTACAGACAAAATGAAATAGCTTATTGTTTTAAATCGATATAACGTTACTTCATATAATTTTAATAAAATATTGCACTATACTTATACACATGGCATGTTATAAGGATAGCGCGTTTATTATATCTACTTCACAAATGCCAATTACGCCATTTAATAATAAAAAGTAGTAAGATAAATGATACAATGTTTTAAAATTCAAAATGTATACTTTATTATATTGAATAATTTAGAAATATTCTTGCCATTAAAATTTTCATATTATTTCGTCTTGGTGTAAGTTATGATTTTATAGTAATATTTATTTCTACGAATTGTTTTAAGTTATTTAAAACCAAAAATATATTTTATTTGTTGAATATGAGAGACATGTTTATATTAATAACACACTATTCAGTATATTTTGTAATGACTATTAATAAAACAAATAATTTGTCTTAAATAATAATGTCATCTAAATATGAAATTAGGGTCCCGTCGCTCGCTCGGCTCTCCAACATAATGTCTTAGTATAATTAGATTTCTAATATTAAGAACCTAAGTACAATATAAACATCGCCGCACCCGAAGTCAGTCGAGTCAATCAATCAATCAATCAATCAATCAATCTTGTAAGTTTGGTGTTACGCTATACCTTATCTAGTCAACAATAAATTCATTTTCATTAATATAACATTACACTTCACTATCTATATGATCATTTTATCGACAATTTGGCGATTTTGTCTAACAACAACTTTGGGGAATCACACTCTTAATTTCATATTTAAAAACAATTTATATATATGTATGTACAAAAAAAACTTAAATTTATATCAATAAGAACCTAAATCTAACCTCTTTTCATCCGTGAAACAATCAGTCTTCTCATTGCGAAATTATCATTTTTCTTTATAATATTTACATTTTCTTCCAAAGTTTCAACTACTTGATGTGGAAATTTACAAAGGAATCTAGAATCGATCTCATGGCTCATAGTATTGTAGTGTTCACGATTTCAAACACATTTTCAAGATTTTTATGAATCAAAGCCATTCGATCTCTAAGTTAATTTATGACAATTAATAAATGTGCTACAGAGCTTCAAGTTACAATAATGGACGGGTCAGAATGTGATTCATTTTGTCAACATTGAGATAGGAATTAACGTCAATTAATACATTGGAGCCATTTGAGTAACATCATGGCGATAAATAAGAAATAAATTGCATACAATATTAGTTTATGATTACACAAATATAATGAAGATAACTCTACTATAACAATCTGATTGTACGGAGGAGGTATGGCACTTTACAAAACCTATGATGTTTAAATATATATATAAATTAAATGAAAAACAATTTACACGTGGGATGAGAACTAATAACGTTTGAAGCATTGTGATATAAATATACATACAGACGACTCAACTACATTTACATGTTGCTTATATAATACATGGATTACAATCTAAATGTATTGATTCCAGCGACAGACAAACATACACGACACAGAAAACAACGGGGTCAGTTACAAGTATATATAATTCATAAAATTGTACAAATATATATTAAATTATAAAGAAAATATTGTAATCAAAGCTTTTTTTTTATTTTATCAATGTTAGGAGTGCCGTTCAGGTAAGTAAGGTATACATATATGATACAACTCAACAATCTTCACAGTAAATTTCCAAGCCTTAGTTGTCGTATGAGGTGGTTTCTTATGGTTTTCTTGTTTTTAATACAACAACAGATGGAACTAACACGCACTTAATATGTATCACTCGAGATCTGGTGTAATAACAGTACACAAGCATATGTATGGATCGTCACACTACAAACGTAACGATTCCAGTTTTTCTTTCATATATGTATATATGTTACTACTATTCTTTACAAGGGATGGCTACGATCAACCTGAGTATGCAATCTTGTATTAACAATACAGTTTAGTTGTAAGTCGGTTGAACAATCTGTATAGTATTGTAGTGTGTTTGTTTTATTGATTGTTACTTTCCTGTACGAGGGATGACTACGCTCTGTCTGATGCAATCTTGTACTAAGAATACGGTTTAGTCAGTAGTGTAGTACGGTAGTGTGTTTGTTTTAGGCCGGTTATATATCAGCTAGAGTATGCCGTTAGTGTAGTACTGATAGTTGTCGTATAGTCGTGTTGAGAGTGAGTTTAGCGCGTCCCTCACTAGTCGGTCAACTAAAGTCCTTAGTTGCTGCTCCGTACGTCCCGGGTGGAAACGCGCGCGGAACGAAGACACCGCCGTGCTGCTGCGGAGACACGGCAGCTGACCCGCTGGAACATAGATATATATAGATATATAGATAGTCTAGATAGATAGTCATATTTTCCAACCCAACACCAAAAAATGAAAGATAGATATAGATAAAGTCGTGGCTAAAGGGCCCGCCTTACATGTATGAGAGCAGATTCGAAACCTGGCAAATACCAATGTGATATTTCCGAGTCATACGTACTTTCTGAGAGTATTTAGACACCACTGACAGACGGTGAAGGAAAACATCGTGAACCCCGGACTTGTAATTTCATATTATAAGTTTGAAATCGCTAACCCGTTTTGAGTAGATTTTTGTTTTTAATGCTCAAATCTTCTCCATGTGAGAAGAGGCCTTTGCTCAGTTGTGGGCTCTGATAGGCTGATGATGATGAGGATTCAATAGATATATGGATTATTGAAATTTGAAATATACAACATTGTGTAATTTAACATAACAGTATTTGAAGGTCTTGTGTGTGTGTAGTTTAAAGATTTCAGTAATAGATTTTATTTTTATGGTAAAATACATATAAATTTTTATAGAAAAGCATATAAGTTAAGAGATATACATTGATACATACTTTTATTAAAAAACCACTCGTTATTTCGATGAATCATCAAAGATTATATAAAAATAAAATATTGGGCTTTTATGTAAATAATAAAGATATTTTAATTAATTTTAAAAAAGCACATAGGGTAGTTTTTATCCTAGAATTTTGAAAGGTTCTCTTGGATAGGCGATATAACCGAACTCCACGCGGGCGAAGCTGTAGAAAACTAATATATACTATAATAGTGATTTCTTCAAACTCACCCATCCTCATAATATCTACTAGGTGTATGATCTGGTCGCAGTGTTTCCTCGCCGCTATAAGTCCTCTCAGTATGAGTATCTTGAAGTACGCGAACATGTCCGAGCTCTCACCGTCCATCACTTCAACGAATTCCGGCGTCAACTGGCATTATATAATAATTATTATTACTATAATTCTACTAATATTATAATTGCGAAAGTTTGTGAGTGTGTATGTATGTTTGTTACTTCTTCACGCTCAAACGGCTAAAACGTTTTTGATAAAATTTTGTATACTGGAGGCTGACGTCTAGGAATAGCATATAGGCTATTTTACATTACAATCCCGAAAATTCAGGAAATCCGCGGGGCGCAGCTAATAGTATATATTGTTCAATATACAATTTCAGATTTGTTTTTAATGTTTGGTGTTACTTCCAGTAATGTCTTACAAAATGGATAAGCGAGTGTTCATATTTTTCAAATACAGATAGGTTGACAATTAAAGGTTGCGTTTACGAAACTACAATAGTTCAATATTATAATTAATTATTATCAGTTAGAAAAATAACTCAAAGGATTATATTATAATTAGTACAACACAGAGGGCATCACTTGTAACAATATGGTCATTAATTAAATGTTATTATAGATATATTCCTCATACCTTAAACGGCGAACTCTCAAAACCAAGATTCTTTGGCGAAATCGAAAATATGAACCCGAAGTCAATGTGTATGATGTGACCTGCGCTATCCAACAAAATGTTTCCATTGTGTCTGAAAAGATAAATAATTTGTATAATTAAATTAAATCATCTGTTTGTAAATATTAATGATTTTTAAAATGTTTATAAGTAAAGTTATCTCCTTTTAATACAAGTTCATGTTTTAATTAATTATTTATTACAATTCGTAAATTTTCTATTTCCCTCTTCTTTCTGACTGGCCAGGCCATTACACAAACATGTAATGTGTAAATAAAATTAAAAAACTCTCTGAAAGGAGTTTAATTGATCATATTAAAACTTTTTGGTGTACTTTATTAATAAATACTATTCAGGCTATATAATACCTGTCTTTAAGCTGTAACAAGTAGCTTGTAAGTGCATATGCTGCTGCTGATTCAACGAAGTTGTTCTGTGCTCTTAAGAACCCTTCGGTGGTTGGAGGGCCATGTTCAAGCTCAAGCCAAGCTCGTAATGATCGTCCAGACTGCTTCTTTATTTGATGCAGAGACACTGAGTTCAATACCTGGAAATATAAAATAATGATTATATATTATCTTACATTATTATGAGATTACAATGTTGTTATAAAGTCATGATTATATTATAAAAATATTTTGAGAGATAGATCAAAACAGTAGTATTTATAATAAGTATTTTATATTTATAATTATAACTCAAAATAAACATGACATATAGTCGGCTCACAATAAATATTAATACTCAAAGAATTTAAAGCCTTTATACAGGGTAACTAGTGAATTACTATCGATACTTGAGGACGTGATATTTGACGATCATATATGACAAAATAAAAATTAATATAACGTAAATATCAATAAACTTCTAAGTAAAGTTAACCAAAAGTTATGTAATTAATTACGCATCGTGTGAACATCCTACAGATTATGTACACACACACACACACACACGCACGAGTGCGGCGGCGTGGTTTTGTATCAGCACGCCGCCGCACGCGTCCACACTTTGATCACTTGGAACGTGTCCACACTTTATTTATTTATACGGAAATTTGGTCAAAAATTAAGTACCTATTTTTTTTACATAATTCGAATGAGAATCATGTACCGAGTAATCTCCTTAAATATTGATAGTAATTCACCAGTCACCCTGTATATACTTTATTCTACAAGAGTTCTACTGTATTCTATATTATTTATTACGTTGCTTTGTTATATATATTTTTTTTGTGAATGCATGCTGAGTTAGCCTTTAATTGTAGTGTACTTTGTAAGATCATTGTACATTATGTTGGATTCCTAATAAAAATAAATAAATAAACAATACATACAGGCTGTATAAGTCCGGACTCCTTATCAAGACACAGTATCTCATATGGCCTCAGTCTGAGCGGGACTCGTTCCATGTCCCACACTGCCTGCAACCTCCTCAAAAGCTGCGCAGCCAGTATCTCCTGCCTTAGATCATCTCCGACCTTCACGATACAACCCAGCAACCTCCAACCGGAGAGCCCACCGTACGGAGAAGATGAACGCATTCTGGATAACTTGCTTTCCCACGATTCCTGAACATTCAATTAAATTAATATGAAAGTAACTATCATTTTTATTATACAGGGTGACTGGTGAATTACTATCGATATTTGAGGACGTGATATTTGACGATCATATATGACAAAATAAAAATTAATATAACATAAATATTAATAAACTTCTAAGTAAAGTTCACCAAAAGTTATGTAATTAATTACGCATCGTATGAACACCCTACAGATTAGGTATACACACACACTCGTAGTAGGCGTAGTGTTGTAGGCGTAGTGTTGTATCAGCACGCCGCCGTACGCGGCCACACTTGGAACACTTTGGAACGTGTACACACTTTATTTATTTACAGGCGGTCCTCGACTTACGTCGTTTCGATTTACGTCGTTTCAAGTTACGTCGAACAATGTTTTGACACTATTCCTCAAGCATACGTCATTTGTTTCGATTTCCGGCATATCGGAGAATTCACTTGTCGCAAGGTCAATGTCCGTGAGGGGCGCTAACCGTTTGCCTGACATTGCAGTTACTACTGATGATATTGATGATCTGTTAAGCTCACATTCGCAAGAACTGACTGATGAAGATCTTATTGAATTGGAGGCACAAGTACAAAAGGAAGCACTCGAGTCACAAGAAATAGCTTCTTCTATTAGTGACTCTGAAAAAGAACTTACACTAAAAAAACTTTCCGTAGCCTTTGCAAATTTGAAGAATGCCATGAAAATTTTTGAAGAAAATGATCCTAATTTTGAGAGAAGTTTTAACGTTAATAACAAAATTTGTGCAGCCTATCACTGTTACCAAGATCTGTATGATAGCAAGAAGAAAGAAGCCAAGCAATCTAGAATTGATAGTTTCTTTAAGCCAAAAGTTTAATTCATTATTTATCATTACATATGTATAAGTTTTATAATTATTATTAAAATTAATAACACACAAATACCAAAAATAACTAGCAATTTCATAAGTGCATAGTATATAATTATTTTAAGAACTTACTTTTAATAATAAAGTAGTCCTTTGTTATAAATGTAGTTTTTTTATTATTTCGATTCGGTGTGGAACCTAACCCTTGAGTTTTACATGTAAACATATGAAAAAATATGTCTCGACTTACGTCGTTTCGATTTACGTCGCGTATTTCAAGAACCTAACATGCCGTAAGTACGAGGACTGCCTGTATACGGAAATTTGGTCAAAAATTAAGTACCTATTTTTTTTACATAATTCGAATGAGAATCATGTACCGAGTATGCTCCTTAAATATTGATAGTAATTCACCAGTCACCCTGTATATCTATATCTATCTGTATATATGTGTACCAGTCATCCTTACTAATCTAATATATAAAATTCTCGTGTCACAGTTTTCGTGCCCATACTCCTCCGAAACAACCTGACCGATTTTGATGAAATTTTTTGTGCTTATTCGGTAGCTATGAGAATCGGCCAACATCTATTTTTCATCCCCCTAAATGTTAGGGGTAGTCCACCCCTAAATTTTTATTTTTTATTTTTTAGACAAAATTTTTAATTACTATTTTTTTATGATACAACGTACAAAAATACATACAATCCTAAATTTTCACCCTTCTACGATCAACCCTTACTTTTTAATAGCTATTTTAGTAATTTAATCATTTTTCATCTCCGGTCGATAACTGATCAATCGTCATTTAATAAGTTATCCCCGCCAGATATCTACAGGTGTCACTTCTGACCCAGTAAACAGCACGGAGTAGGGATGAGAACGAAGCCGGTCTTCTGTTTCTCTCACACAATTAGACTTCTCTCACTCCCTACACAGTTGTCGGCCATCGTTATTGTTTGTGCATCAAGTGTAGTAGTAACGTTGACAATTATTATTTTGCTAGCTCAGTGTAACTCTCATATTAACTATTAATCATTCCTAATCACTTCAAAACACGGAGATTTATGGCTTTAATAGGTAAACTCCAAAAATATAAATAAAAAAACGTAACAGATATTTCTTGATTATAGGGCGAAACGAAGTTCGCCGGGTCTTCTAGTATTATATAAAAACGACAAATCTATACTAATATTATAAAGCTGAAGAGTTTGTTTGTTTGTTTGTTTGAAAGCGCTAATCTCCGAAACTACTGGTTCGAACTGAATAATTCTTTTTGTGTTGGATAGTCCAGTTATCGAGGAAGGCTGTGGGCTATATAACATCACGCTACGACCAATAGGAGCAAAGATATAGTGGTAAATGTGTAAAAAACGGGAGAAATTATTTCATCTTTGAAGCCTTCCGTTGCGTGCGCCGTGAAAACGGTTCAAGATACACAAAAAATATGTATTAAAGAATAATAGCTCCTTTAATGATCTAAAAAACCAGCCCGCGACAGTATATGCCTATCTTTTAAGATTAACTCACAAAAACCGTTTTTATGGTAATTAATTTGGTCGAAATAATTTGTTTAAGTTGTATCAACATAATAATATTAATCTTTATTTAAATAAACAAATAAATATGTTGTTGGTTAAGAGTACTTCATTGTGAATTAAAAAAAACATAGGTTTTATCCTGAAAATTCTACGGGAACTCGGCCATTCCGAAAACCACGCAAGAACGGGAACTATGTGGGAAGAACCAAAAATCTGCCGGAAGTCACTATTCCACGCGGACGCAGTCGCGGCAAAAGCTAGTATGAGAATATTTTTGAGAGACAAAACCTCTCAGCATTTCGTGGATTCATGTGTCGGGTGCCGGGTCCATCTTTGTAGTGAGAGGAGCTTCAACAGTGCCTGGGACTTGCGACCCAGTGTAGGTTTAGGTTTAATCCCTATTAATATTATAAATGCGAAAGTAGCTCTGTCTGTCTGTTACGCTTTCACGCCTAAACCACTGAACTGATTTTAATGAAATTTGGTACAGATATAGAGTTGACCTTGAGAAAGAACATAGGATAGTTTTTATCTAAAACTTTTGAAAGGTTCTCTTGGAAACGCGATATAACCGAACTCCACGCGGGCGAAGCTGCGGGCGGAAAGCTAGTATCTAATGAAAAACTAAATCGATGACTAACGGTGATTGGGTCTATGACCCATAAAATAGTTTCGATATATTATCTTAGGGTGACTGGATGAAATTAATTTCGATAATGTCATCCGAAGAACTTCTTTCGATAATATTATTATTAGATAAATATGTCAAGACTATAATACTATCGAATTCAAATATCTCCCCTACTGTAAATCGATACAGTGTTGCCATAGCATAAATAGAAACTGCATTAAATGTAAGGCTGATGACTCACGAGGCATTCCCTATAACTTCCCTCAGTCCAGACAAAATAAACATTTCAGACGAAGTTAATTGCATGAACCTCGCCCCTTCGTCATATAATTGATGCGTGACTAACACACCGTTTGTAATTCCCCTGTTATGTTATCGATTACGGGCAGGGCAACCAAGGGTTCAAATATAAAACGATGCCCAGCCGCGTATTACCATTATATGATAAATTAAACATTTATTGTTATAAAGGTGAGCCCTCAGCTTTAGTAGTAAAGTAGCTAAAGGATTAGCATGTATATAAGCACGGAACAATTCTTATATATTTACATAGTTAATTTGTAATATCTTGATCAAATTCGATTGTGAATATAATTTTGGTTATTTGATTTCAGAGCAACAAAATATGATATCACTTAAAACATAAATTCGTAAAAATACTAAATAGAATATAGATTTGCTTCTAGAATTATTATCAACGTACGTAGTCATTGCTTATGAGTTAAAATATCAATCGATTATATTTATTAATGTATTAAAGTTCAATGTACGTTGTGATAATATAGTTATTATTTGAACTCGATGACCTCAAATATTTTGGCATACAAGTCCATATTTCTGGGTCGCTCTCAGTATTGTGTATTATTCTTATGTTACTCCGTGGCCCGAATAAAGGACGTTGATTGATGTCGCCGCTGGGATTATTGCCCTCGCAAATAATCATTTCTGTTTCAATATATTTTATTGAACGTTATATTTCTTAGCTTATGAGATATAATCTCAGTTGATTTGTTCGAGATATTTTTTATTATAAACATATATGATAATAATGTATGTAATTTGCTGCCTATAGCTATGTATCATATTTTTTCCTTTATTTCCATATTGATTTTGAATCTAGCAGTTGTATGGTCTTTATTATAACCATTGTATTTGATATATTATAACGTGTTTATAAAGTCGTTTGCCTTTAACACTGTTTTCATTGAAGGTCCTCTTAATGTGAGGGTGTTGTAGAATGAGTGAAGCATGACTTAAAGTATGTATGTGTGTGTCAAAATAAATGTAACTTGCATTAGTGCACTTATTTCTGTGTGAAAAAATTACTACGAGCGTGAGTGTTTGATACTTTAATGAGTTTTATGCGTGTCCGCTATAGTTGACTGTATTCTCATGTACCTATAGGGTGAATGTACCTATTTGGGGTCTCGACCTTACTTCATTCAACACGAGAGTCTGAATCAGCGTAGACTGATTCGTTTTGAAAGTAAATGACCGTGTGAAAGACCTTACGTTTATACATATGTATATATATGATAGTACCTTGAGAGCGACAGCCGAGGGGTCCGCTGGGTCGTGTTTGAACGCGTTCGGTGGCGGCGCTGCTGTCGCGTCGGCCAGCCGCCGGCGGACCTCGCCCGCGCCCACCGCCAGCGACTCACGCGACCCGCACGATGACGTAGACTGCACTGACGCTACAGATACAGCCGACACCGCTGACATCTAGCACAAATTGTACATTAATTAATCCCTATTTTGATTTTAGAATCCGTATTTTTAATTTAGAATCCATGCAGTCGAAAGAGAATGTTTAGTTTGAAAAATTGTTCATTAATGACAATCCCTATTTTGAATTTCGAATCCATGAAGTCGAAAGAGAATGTTTAGTCTGAAAAATTGTTTATTAATGATAATCCCTATTTTGAATTTGGAATCCGTTTTTCGAATTTCGAATCCATGCAGTCGAAAGAGAATGTTTATTTTGACGAATTGCTTATTAATGATAATCCCTATTTTGAATTTCGAATCCATGAAGTCGAGAGTCCATGAATGTTTGTTTTTTTTATGTTATACCTGTGAAAGGCTGTCAGGGGCGGGTTGTTTGGCGGCATACTGTGCCCGGAGCTCGTCATCATCATGACTCCAACAGTCTCCAGCGTCCGAGTCGTCCAATGGCGAGTACAGTGACAGTGTCGGCCACTCCGGTACTAGATTCTCTTCGCTCTTGGTATGTCTGATCGGAGGCGAATGAGGCGCGGGGGGAGCGGGGGGCAATAGACGAGGAGGCAGCGGCTCGTGGCCATCTGTTTCTAATACTTCCACGTACATTATATACGGCGCCTGGAAAAAATAATAACATATTTTTACAAAAAAAAAACAACATAGGTTAATTCGAATTTTAAACTTTCGAATTTCACATTTAACAATATAATTGTTTTACGAGTGCGTGTCTTTGAAGTAAAGTTTAAACAGCCGTCGAACCAGTTATTTGTTTTGAATGTCGTATCTATGCAATTACATTTTAAATTCTCTTACGTCATTAAAAAATACGTCATTAAAAAAAGGCAATAACAAAAGACCCTGAAAAGTCATTTATCATTTTATACGTATTTATAAAATTACCTAAAGTTATTAATACTAACTTATATACATATTATATATGGGATATTCAGTACAGTTTTTACGAGTATGATTTGTCAAACTAAACAGATAGTTTCTAATTTCCCATTCATACGTTTGCTTTCATAACATCGTGTGCGAAGATTTATTTATGAAAAACTACAAACTGACCGTATTTAGTTTGAACACGTACTCTTGCTAAGGCTGCAGCCTCCTTTATAAATGTAGGTTATTGCGTATATACTTTACTTATTACTCTGAGCTGCATACTAATGAGATTGTTAACTCCACATTTGAATCATATAATGTTAATACAAATAAACAGAATTATTCGTCTTATTCTTGGTATATTGAAAACCGAGCTTGATGACGATTACGTGACTCACGTTCCATAGATAGTGTTAAAACGAAATCGTTTATAAATATACGATTCGAATATTCATAATATAACATTTTAAATGTCTTTATATAATGTAGATATCACCCACGCGGTCATTAATGATTTTGTGTGACGTCATCAGTTTAATGTTTTTACCTTGTCCTTGCTGTTAAGTACAGCGGCAGCGTGGGGCGGTATTCGTAGTATGTAGTGCGGTTTCTGATGCAGAGGTAGCCAGACCCTGGCTGGTAGGTTGAGGTCTAAAGTGGCTAATTCTGCCCTCAAACGACCATTCCTCCTTTCTTTATCAGCGACTCCAGCCAGACGACGACCGATGTTTGTGAGAGCTGTGAGAAACTGTAACAATCGTATTTTTTTCTAATGTGAAAAGCCATAATAATTTTCACGTGTGAAACATACCTTATTATAAGTAGACACTCACATTAATACATACATTCACACACACAAACACGCACACACACACATATACACTCTAACACACTGAAACAATCTCTCCAACATATTTATATTGAACAGATTAATGTTAAGAGCTCACTTTGTCAATACAGGTCCTATACCCATCACGGGCTCCAGTCTCTTAAACGTATATTTATATAACACGAAGATGATATTATAATATTGTGAATATTGTGTATTGTGTGTAATATTATTTAAATAAAATGATAATAGATAATAGATACTTGTATAGATTACTTTAAGACAAATGATAATGGTGTACAGAAATATCGTGTTCAGTCACTGTGAACACTTCATGTTTGTGGACGTAAAAACAAATGACCTCTATTTAAAGGTTAAAATGAAGATGGATACTTGAACTTTTTTTGTTTGAATCACCATATTATATTAGCATCTGTCGCGATAACGCTGTGGTTGCATGAATCATTTGCTCATCTTAATCAACATAATTAGTTACTTGACGAACATATACAGGGTGACTGGTGAATTACTATCAATATTTAAGGAGCATACTCGGTACATGATTCTCATTCGAATTATGTAAAAAAATATGTACTTAATTTTTGACCAAATTTCCGTATAAATAAATAAAGTGTGGATATGTTCCAAGTGTGGACGCGTGCGGCGGCGTGCTGATACAAAACCACGCCGCCGACGTGTGTGTGTGTGTGTATACCTAATCTGTAGGGTGTTCACACGATGCGTAATTAATTACACAACTTTTGGTTAACTTTACTTAGAAGTCTATTAATATTTATGTTATATTAATTTTTATTTTGTCATATATGATCGTCAAATATCACGTCCTCAAGTATCGATAGTAATTCACCAGTCACCCTGTATAGAGAACGCTATTACTCTCATTAATACTTCACTTATTTTAATACAAAATACATATAAAAAGCTTGCTTTTATTTAAATGTTCGTATAACTGTGGTTAGTACATAATGCTACGTTTTTTCATTTTTTTTCTAATGATGGTAGCATTGATTGAAAGCAAAACGATAAAAGCGGAAACACATGCTAGTGATCCGTCGGAAAACATATACATATGATAATTATATTACGAGAGTGTGTTGATAGATTGTAATTTATTCCCTTCACAAAGTTATCGAGCAAGTTAAATAAGACTAACTTCTTTTCGTTTCTTTGAATATATAAATAGTGTAACATTATTGTTTTAATTTTTATAATTTAGTAGTTACAAATAAATGACTTACAAACGTTTACAAAAGCTTCCCTTTACAAAATATTGAAAAAAAATTGTTTAAAATTATTCGCTGCCTAAAGAAAAGGTTTGAAATTTGAGTTTTCTTATTTAATTCACTATTCGATGTATTTTAATATGTGAATTTCATTAATAAGATATTTTGATTCGTAGTCACTTAAATGAAAATCTCACTGATTTCTCTACATTAAAATTATAATACTTTCGAATTAAAAGCACATATCAGTGCGATCATTAAAAATAAATTAAATGATCTTTAAGAAATATTACTGTCAGGTTTCTATATAAAAATATACATACGTAATAAAAAAATTATAGCAAATATTATATATATAATGTATAGAGATACATTTTTTTCTATTCATTAATATATAAATATAAAAACGAAAAAAAATAAATGTCATGTTGAAATTTCTGTTTTAGTTACCAATTAAAGTAAAAATAAAATGTAGATGTCCTTGGCTTATTCTATTCATGACTACATTAGGGAAAACATTAAAAAATTAAAATAAGTACATACGAGCGAGCAGTAAAAAGTCGTATAGACTGAATACCGATGACCAATTAAAGCAATGGGGCTAACGGCGTAGGTCAAAATCGTCTAAAGTGAACTAACTTTATGACAAAATTTTTCATGTTAGTAATGAGATCTAAGATTTTCGCGAGTACTCATTTAAATGAAACTAATATTTTTTGGATTTTACTTCGCGTTTTATTTTAGAAAACTACATACTCCCGGCGTTTCGGCTACTTTTCAGCAACCGTGATCACGGGCAGACGAGATGTGAGTGTCTGTCAGTTGGTCTGGTCATTTTATCTCCTACCGCCATCGATTTCTTAATTGTCTTGCGTACCGCTCTGGATGCCGGCAAAATTTACAAATTAAATTTATTATTTTCATATTAGTGTTTGTAAAGTGGGTTAAAATGTTCGGTCGAAGACATACAAAACGAGGTCCATCGAGCTTGCAAAAATGACTTTAGTGTTGTAGAGAGTTATATGTATATTATGGACCTACATTATCTTTTGTATTTCACAGTTATAACAACACGTGTATACATATACAAACAGACACACATTTTATTATAGATATATACTATGTATATAGTAATTCAATGTTTTGTTGATATTTATATTTAAATAACTGAAAGGTCTATCGTCATTCCTACATAAATCGAATTTTATCTATTATGTTTTATTTGATCTATATTTAAAAAATCGTTTATAATATTTTTATTCAGTTTTAAAACTATAATTAATAAATTAAAAATATTTCTACTAGGCAAACGAATTCGGAGGAATGAGCTAGTTGAAAATATTGCTCCATGTTTATACACGAATAAACGTGCTTTGATTAATAATTATAATCTATGTATTAGAAGAACTGTTATTCTACTTTAGTCGTGATAACGAATGTTTTAAAGAAACATCTTATAAATTGCAGTTATATTATAATGGCATTAAGTTATAACGTGTAGTGTAAATATGACTGCAATACAACTTAATAAATTCACTAATAGAAATACAAAGTACTACTATATTAAAACAATTTTATAGTAGGAACACTAAGAAACGTTAGCATTGTTACTTTTTACTAGAAATGTAACAATGTAAGTTGAAACAGATAAAAATGGAAATAAACAAACACTACATACACACGAATGAAAATATGAAGCCGCCGATGAAGTCATCAGTTTGAAACGACTTAATAATAATATTTGGATTTTTTATTCCACTTCTCAGTACTAATATAATATTGGAAATATTTATATTAAATAATTTTCATAACACTTAGGTTTTTTAATTAGCAAATTGTCGACCTTTCTGAGACTGGGATATAAAATAGTATGTATTCAATGTTGTCATTGTATATGTATGAAAAAGGTGTGATGAGCGTATTGTATTTACATTTTTACTATCCATATATGTATAATATTATAAGTTACCTGTTTCTGCGGTTCAAGTCTGGGGGCGCCACATGAGCACTGTTCCCCACACGCACTACTACACACACAGCCGCTGTCGAAGGCGCGCCCCGACGTCAGATCGCCCAAGTGTCTTCCGGACGGCGTCGCCAGCCTTAAAGCCGACGCGTCCGACTGCGATCGATGGTGACCTCTCCTAGCCGCTGGCCTTATTTCGTCGGCTAGTATGGAATCTCTCAACTTCGTCGCCCTGGACCTCTTAGCATCCCCACAGAACGCTGTCAGCAACCACGCAAGCCTTAATGAAAACTCAGCACTTTGTTTACATCGGTAAACCAAATACGGCTTCAGAACGTCCGCTACGTCCCCCATTTCTATGTACATCGTTGCTAATTGTGGAAGGTAAAAGTCTACATCTTCGTTTGAAAATGAAAATAATTTGTTTGCTAGGTAGGTTTGAACACCGGGTTCCTTAGAATTAAACAGATATGAGATAGCCATGCTCATATCGAACAGTTTACTTTCGAATAGACGCAGTAGAAAGTCTTTTGATTTCGCTGAATCTGATATACAGATTGCGTTTGTATCTACATCGGGTGGGTCGGGTGGTTTTTCTGTTTCATCTGGATTGCCAGAGTCTAGGCTTTCCCTGGATCTTGCGGCAGCGGGGGCTGGTGGTCTGTCTTCGTCGTTTGCATCAGGTGGAGTGTGAATCCCGGAATCATCTGATCCTGTTGGCACTTCGGGTGGAAGTGCCAGCCTGGGCGCCGGTACATCTCCAGAAATCCTTAACTGTGCTCCATCGGGAGAAGTCGGAGTCATATCCTCCGGGATCCTTTGGAGAACAGAATCCAGAGATCTGTTCCTCTGATGGCCGCATCCTGCTGGCGGCCCACTCTTGTTAGTCACATGTCTACGAAAGAGAAAACTATATATGAGTACGTGTTATTAAGGTCACATACGAGGTTGTTGTTACACATAAGACATATTAAATGTGATATTTAATACCACGACGTACATATCAAATGGATCTTCATAGTGACGTATGCCGACTACTATTATCTTCCTAACCATTTGTTAAAATATATTATATATATTTTAGAAGCCTTATCAGTATTGTTGTTTATTATAAAAATAAACACATCCGATCACTCAGCGCACAATACATTGAATACAAGGTTTCACAGTTATAGCACGAGAACATTTTATTCCGTAGCACGTTATATATATTGTCTTCTAAACAATGTTAAGAACAAAAGTCGACAAACTAGTCATAAGTTATAATGTATGAGAGTCGACATCACTCGCGCACGTCCGTCACTGACGACGCTTTACAGCGAACTGCTTTACGCAACAGTATATACAATTATACAAACCGAACCGCATACCAGTCTAATAAGGATCACCTCGATTACGACGCCGGAACGCGACTGTACACACTTAACGAAATTCTAAATCTTTGCAATTTTGTAGCCTAAAAACCTCCACGGCCGACTTTTTAGTCTTCAAAACACAAAATAAATGCATTCTGGAACTTTGGTTCAAATGTATTATGGTTTAAAAGAAATAATAATTTAATTTTACAATGACTGACGCTTGATTGATTGAAGTGCCAGCGATGTAGGGCACACACCTTGTTTAATAACATGTGCGAATGTTTAAATTAATATTCAATGTGCGAATATACAACAGTTCCTTATTTGTTCAGCCCTGTATAACATGATTCAGAAAGAATTTTAATAACACGAGTGTTACACTACTATCATACAATAATACTATTGAGAAAAATTCACCGATTATTTAAATTCATATAAATTAAGTTAAATTACTTTATTCGTATGATAATAGGCTGTATAAATTATTATTCAGGATATATAATTTATAATAACAGTACAATGCACGCGAGTACTTAGATCATGCGTCAACGATCCCTCTATAGCGTCAAAAGGAAACGAATTAACATCGTTATTTTAGGAATGTTATCGGGAATTGTGTATATAGTGTGTACTGTAGAGCGTGCTCCGTCAACTCTCAACAGATGTGTCAGTGAAATAACGGTCTTTGGATATTTTAAGTAGTACCTATATAATGGAATAAGTATTGGGATTAAGTTACGTATTTACAATATGATAAAAACCATATTACATTGACCTCTTAACATAGTCATTTGTATAATTATAAACTTATTTTTATTATATTTAGTTTATATTTTATCTACAAATCTAATAAAAAAAACGTGTTCCAGAACAATTTTGTTTCGATTACATTTATTATATAAAGGTTATGTGAAGTCCAGACTTTAACTGTGTTTTGTAATTTAATTAAAATTGTAAAAATTACTTTAGTTCACTATAACAATAAGTAAATAGTAAATACCTATAAGTCTTGTGAAGCTAAGTTTAATATTTTAAAAATAATACCAGAAAATAATGATATAAACATACGTAAATAATGATTTAACAACAGCTCATGATTTAATAAGTCTATAAAAAATATTTCAGTCTAATAAAATTTACTTTTACTTAGACAAAAAAAGTGTATTGAATAATGTCATCCGAGTTTACCATAAATATATTTTTTCCTCAATCCTTACACCTCACCTTGCCTTGAAAGGGTTGAAACGAAGACCTTCTCATTTAATAGAACTATTCGTTTATTCTAATAGATTCTAATTTAGAGTTTAAATATAAAACTCAATGAGTCATCTTGCAATTTTCGGTGGTCAGAAGAATTACAAAGAATTATATATTAAAAGAAAAAAACTAAGTAGAGAATAGATAACAAACTTAAAGAGAAAGTATTAGTTCATATACATTATACACCAAGAATTCATGAGGCTGAGTTTTCTGTATATATACATTTTTATACATAAATATATGTATATGTGTGTGTGTGTGTATATGTATATAAATTTGTTTTAGTGTATGTTATTTTAGATACATGAAAGTTGTCTTGCGACCTTGCAATATCTCATTACAATCTACAGTCGCTTACTTTAATTCGATCTTATTCACACCATTTATTTTAAAGTTATTCGACTCTGCGAACTATTTTACTATACGGATTAATTTTGTCTGTTTAATAAAATAATATTCTTAATGTTCGCATTTGAATAATGACAATGGCTGAGATTATTACGCGATAACTTAAAGTTATTGAAAAAACCAAAGTAAAATGCAATAGTAATAAAATGTCCCAATAAATTTATATGCAGAGCTCATAGTATTTGCAATGTAAATTATTAGCTAAGAGAATTCTCGAAGACTTCTGGGCCGTAACATGAAATTATGTAAGTTTTCATGTACATAACACACAGGATGTTTTTATGTATGTAATATATTTTAAATAATAAATAGTTTCTTATTTCCATTCCGATAAAAATATATACTAATTCCAATTCCAATTAAATTTTAAAACCAGTTGTGTAATACGCACCAACGACAATATATAAAACAATTTCCTTCGTATTAATTAAAGACATTAAGAATAAATAGAAATATATATACTTAATAAAAGTATATCGCTTAATTGACTCTCAATTTGTACAAATGTACAATATTCTGTCCAAAGTGAGCATGCGGGTATGTAATCTAATAAAGAAATAAGCCCATTCCACTTATTAACGGTACCTCGCATTTATCATACGGCTTCTACGACACTCTCACTTCATAATATAACGCAACAATTGTTTTTATAAAAAAATACGCAACACATCTAACTCAGTTAATATTTATATTACAAAAAAAACTCGGTCAAATTCTCTCTTTGGTCATAGACATCACGTAAAATTTTATCATTCGAGTATTATTTGAACATCAGTAAGCCCTTGTAAATAAATTAAGTATAAAGTATATGTGGCAAGTGATACGTATAACGTAACATCTTCACAGGTAGTGCACATATAACAAAACTATATTTACTGATTTAATATAATGATTTTCAAATGACATTTGAATAACTTTGCTGTGACCGACCGTATTCAGTATGGAACAAAAAATATTTGAATACTTCAATGTAATACAAAACATAACATACAAATTTATATATCAAAACTCTTTATATGACTTGTGTGAATTTTTGTATCTAATGTTTCCTTTTCCGTCCTTACCAAACAAATATATAAATATTTCTTAGTACATACCGATATTATATAAATTGTGACGGTATTTTATTTTTTATCGAATAATAGTTTTATTAGTGTGTATGTAAATTAACTTATAACCACAGGGCACAGGTACACATTTTCTTGGTATGAACTGTTTGTTATGTTATAATGTATGTTCTATACATTTTCTTTGAAAGTATTACATGTTAATGTTCAATCTTTTTCTCGTTAGATGAATGCGATAAACCACAAAAACATTTAGTTTACATTTTTGAACATCAATTAGAATAGATAAAATTTATCATTAATTATAATCATGTAGACCGTCTGCTCGTTTGTCCCTTTCATAATAACATAGATCTATAAATACTATATAATCACAAGATAACTCCGCTATCAAAGATTTTTTTTAACGAACATTACGTGATTTAAACAAAAAATATTTGATAACACATGATCTAAATTACAAAGTATATAATTTTTGTCTTACGCAATTGTATCACAGCGTAACTTCATCTGTGAGATTGGAAGAAATAGTGCTTTTAATTCATTATATGAAGACTTCCTTATAAAGATGACATCACACATAATTTAATGTGTTGCTTCGAGAAATCCATATTAAATTGATACAAGATGTAAAATTTTGTTGTACATATTATATATGAATTTCCTAGTATAGGCATGCGGGCCTAACGACAAATCTGTTGAAGATAAGAAAATGATAGAAATTTAACGCTATATACAGCAAGAGATATAGCAGTAAGCACTAGGGGACACCGAGCTATTTATAACCATATGATTGATTTAACGTCTTCGTGAACTATGATACATACGAAATTATAAATATTCTTATAGTGTGTTAGAAATTTATTATAAATTTATATCTCTCCTACGTTACCACATAAAACTATACGTACTGAGTGAACCGTTATACTTTTGTGATACAGACATTATTTTGTATGTGCGTAAAGATGTGGGAAAATGGTTAGATTTAAAAAAATAATTAAAGTAATTATTTTATATACAATGTATCATTAAATATTTGAATTTAAATTTCGTTTCTATCTGCACTGTTATTTCTAAAACAGATTGAAATTACAGATTATTCTTATATTAATTATAATCACAAATATAGAGGCGAGTGAAATAAAATAATTTAATTATTTGTTGTTTACATACTGATAATTGGAAACAGTTTATCAAATCAGTCCTCACAGTCTCTGTTGAAATAGAAAATGAAATACATTATTTACTTTATGAATCATCGTATATTCAAAATATTTGATAATTCATATGTTATATGTTAGTGTAAACATCAAGAATCGATGAACCGGAGGTCTTAAGTGTGTTCAGTGCAAAGCAATTAACTCTGTATACATAATCACATTCCAAATACATATTAAGTAATTTATTTGTTAACTGTTAACTTGGTTACATTATAACTGGATTGTTAAACTATGCTAGCAGACGTTCATTTTGTAAACATTTTTTTTTATCAACTTTATTATTATTCATAACCTGCTATGAAATATTTTTTATATATTGATATTGCGTAAGTCTATTACTAACTGTCCTTAGAATCTCGTTTAGTTATTACGTGTTATATAATTATAGGTTTTCTAAATTTTCAATAGGTACTAAATTGACCTCAGAAGATAAAATGACCTATCATTTAAAAACTTACAATAACAAAACAAGTCTACTTTAATATTAATTTAAACAAACCAATTTAATACTAATAACGAAAACATTTTGAATAAATTTGAAAACGAGTTGAAATAAACTAAATACGTTATAATAATGAGAAATGAAAATATATTTCGTGTAATTTACTTAAATTATATTTTTATCTTTCCATGGTCGCTACTAAAGCGTTTTTTGTTCGTGCTTTTTTGCTTGCAATCTTATTGTTTCTATTCTACGGAGCATAACGCAAATGTATTGTGAATTTATCGAGCTCTCCTATCAAAATCCATTGACAGTTTGTTAATAAAAAATATTATTCTGAGTATCAAATTCCATTGATTACATATTAAAAACATATATATAATATTTTTGTATTTATTCAGGGTTATATCTCATTTTATTTTATTTATTTAGGATATATCAATGACGAATAAAACGGGACCATTGTGTTGTATGAACAGCTGGTTCTGTAATTGGCTTTGAGAGCATTTTATATTGACGATGTTATCTTAAGTCCCATACGAGCAGCAGATGGGATCCGTATTGAACCAGCCGGCGCTTCAGGTAGACAGATGTGTCATATTATAAAAAAATGTATGTACAAAAAATAATAAATTTACGTAAACATTTATTTGAAATAATGCGAAACTTTACTTCATTTAGTTACAGACATTGTTATCGTCTTTGAGGCATTTATATGCTAAGGGAAAAAAAACTTCAGTTTCCTGTTATTGGATGGTTACTGTCAAATACAATTACATAGTTGACGATGGTATAAAAAAAGTAGCTTGAATTATCTTTACACGAATCATTGTCTCACAATTAAATATTTCGTAGACTGATAATAAATGTTATCAGTAAATAATTGTGTTTTTGAAAAATTTATAACCTGAAGTAGGTATTTTTATTGATCGTCTTGGAATGCGGCGAGTCTGCAATAAAAATCAGAAGATTTGTTTGAATCGCAGCAATAAAAAGGAAGTTAATACATGTGTATGTTATTGCAAAAACATTTATAATTATAGAATGCCAACATACTTTTTTAGCAGTATCAGCGTTTAAAGCAAGTTTGAACTTTGATTTTTCAAGTATGGGTTCAGAGTTCAGTCATATTTGTCATATACATATATGTCTGTGTTATAAATTCTTCCAAACCAATTCATACTTTGTCTTTACTCGTATTCATTCGAACGAATAATGCAGTGCATCGCGAGTATAAAATATTACATTTAATATCTTCTAAATTATTTACATAACCAGTAAAGTTGTGATAGATATCTGTTATAATAAATAAACATAGCATCTTCATGTTTAAAGGAAACTTAAGAAAAAAAGTACCCATACGATATAGTCATAGGTTTTCCCTATGTTATTGATCAATAATATAAACAAAATGACATCTGACTACTTATTACTTGATTATTTCGTCTAGGCTTGATTCTTAACCCTAAGTTGTACTGAACAACCAATCAAAACTCTACAGTACGTACTATATATAGGGATAGAATAATATACATTTAACAGTTTAACAAGCGTGGAGTCCCAACCACGGGTAAGAACTGAGGTTACTGATTGAACGTTTCCGTCCATTGTATCCTTTATCAAACGCCCGCAGAATTTGATTACCCTAACTCATGTTGCTCTAATTCACTTACGTGTATTATTGGGCATGTGAACGCTTAGTTATAATTGTTATGTCCGGAGGTTTAAAAATTAACAAATACTTGAAACAGCTTACGACGTGAATTAGAGCAAATAAAACTATATTTTTTTCCATCATATCTTTATCTTTTGTAAGTCATGCGCACGTATATTCGATATCAGATAGCTCAAGATAATTTGAGATAATTGTTACGTTGAATTTCAGAACTAGTATTGTTGAATATTTGTTAAGGATTAAAAATGTATTAAGATAAGATATATGACTAATTGTCACAGAGCTAAGCATTAAGTAATAGGATACCAAGTACCAACCATCATATGGCATTATTATACGAATTTGAAAAGAAATAAATATTTATTATTTAATTGGTTTAAAAAGGTCATTTAAAATGCTATATAATATCTGTTTACGTTTATAAACGGCTTTGTCGTTTTTATAAAATTATTATCGTGTTTATAAAGACTATAAAAATAATGAAGAAATTCAAGAATTTCTATAATGCTAGAGGATTTGTGTCAAGGGCTATGATAATAATCTACGTCATAAGTAATGATAATCCTTAATTAAATGTACAAAAGACTTACAATTCAGTTTTGATGGAAAACTAAATACGACTAAGGCTTTATGAAAGTTATAAAAAATCAAATCGCTTATATATAGAAATAATATATAGAAATAATTTGGACCAATGTTAATTGGGAAGGTTAAATTATATTTCTGGTAGTGTTCTAATGGTTGAGCATATGATATCACAATGAAAAAGGCCTTGGTTTGTCCACGGCGCATTCGTTTAATGGAGGCCGTTTACATTCTATTTTAAAAGTCAATTGTTTTTGATTGATCAGTAACACGACATACACTTACTGAAGAACTGTAAAAACATAAACTAATTAATAGAAATATTCAAAATGGAGTGCTTTAAACACCGTTCCTATAAATATACGAGAGATCTAAAGATTCTTAATATAACGGATGACTTGAAGCCGATCGAATTGAAAATTTTATAGAGAAGCCAAATAACTTTCGATTTTCGCATTTTTTTTTTTTGTTGTGATCGTGTGAATTTTATGAAACTGTACAAAATGAGAGACCATAACTTCATACATCTGCTCCAATATTTCGGAGTATGAGGAATCTTTTTACTTTAAAAGTTTAAACTGTTATTATTCTATCCCTTCATTTAAATATATTTATAACTAGCTGACCCGGCAGACTTCGTACTGCCTCAATCAAAAAATAAATTATTTCTTAATTATTTTTTTGGAGTTTACCTTTAAGCCATAAATCTCCGTGTTCTAAAGTGCGACAGAATGATTGAAATATTAGTTAGTTGTCAAATCTAATGTCAAAAAACCCGTTTGTATGGCAAATAGAAAAGCGCTGTTTTTAGGGTTTTCCCAGAAATTAATTTTTTTTTACAGCTTTTATACCTTCCCTGAACCTCCACGAACATTTCAAGACTAAGATAAGATAAATCCGTTCAGCTGTTCTCGAGTTTTAGCGAGACTAAGGAACAGCAATCCATTTTTATATAGAAGAAGAAGATAGAAGATTATTATTGTATCATTGGTTACAATAATAAAAATTTCATGTGGCTGGATGATAAAGAAACGTAGGTATGTAAATTAAATAATGTAATTTTTAAAACTAAGTGTTAATATCTTAATTGTATTGATAGATAAGTAAGTATATATAAATTTATGTGTCACGTACTTATTTTAAAATATCCAACAATAACAGTCTTTTAACTTGTAATTTGAAACTCTGCATTTATCATATGGCAGTTGTTTTAATGTTAATCTACAATTGTTAGCTAATTGTATTTCTCTATAATAATTAATAATTTGAATGAATACGAAACAAATATTATTTACTTAAATTATTAAATTCCGCCAATCCGATTATTTTAGAGAGGAAAATATAATGAATATGTAGTGATATAAAATTAAAATCATTAGTCAGGAAATTGGTAAATGCAGCTTTCCGTCGTGGGCTCACTACGGCGACCACTTTTACTTTCGCACTCGTCCATTCACCTGTTCGAATTACGCCCTACATATTATAGTTTACTTAAAACATCTCCGAAATATAATTGAGAAATTCTTTAATAGCGAGATCATAAGCGGAACTTTATATGAAATTTAAATTAAATGTTCAATTGCTAGTAATTTCGGATGATTAGTTTATGAGTATTAAATGACTATTACCTCATTAATGTTTAGTAAAATAATAGGATTTTGTATTTAAATAGTTTAATGAGTTATAAATTAACAAGAAAACTATTGAAAAGAATAACAATATTTGTTAAAATACATACATTTAATGACTTTGTTGTTTGTTCTGTTTCAATTAGTGTGAAATGTAAGTGGGACATATGTTAATATTTTTAAGATATCTTGCTAACTTTCTATGTAAAACAAAAATGTCACAAAGTGAAAAGATATTTTGTACATATTAGACAGTTATTTTGTGACAACAGTTTTAAAACCAAAACAAGGATTTCAAGTAATTTAAATATAATTTTATGTTAAAATTACTATCTAGTAATTAATTAATTAGTTAAAAGTTTAATGATCTTCAATTATTTTGTGTATATCAGTTTCATTAAAATTTGGAATATATTCAAGAACATGTATGTAAAAGTATTAAATTATATCAAAATTTATGACCACTTTTATTTTGTTTTATAGCTTATTGATATTGTTATGAATAAATAAAGTTAAGGATTATTTTGTATTAAATTAAATATATTCTTTTGTTATGAGTATATATACCTACTGATACAAGTTATTGTAGAGTTTAAAACTTATAAATATAGATACTAAACTTTTTTTTTAACCAAAGGAACCATAATAACAATGACTCAAATATGTATTTTATGTTATATACTTATATAAAGGTTTAACGATAATCTTCCCTTAGTATCCATCTTATTATCTTTACTTCATCAGCCAACTTATAATTAAATCTCCATAGAAATAATAATTTTGAATTATAGTTGAGTTTTTAATACACTTATTATTGTTGGCTGTTAATCGACTTAATTAGATTTATTATACAAAAGGCAGGTTATTTTATGTTTTTATTTAAATAAATATAAATATACACAAAAAATTTGTAAGATAATTTAGTCAAATTTATTAAGGAAATAGAATAATTACCTAATTAGCAGAATTAATTATTATACCAGTGTTTGGCAATTTTTCTTAAATTCTATACAGTGAGAGAAATAAAATTACATATAACGATAGCAAGTTATGAAAATGTCTTCATTGATATTAAATAACATATTGAAAAAATATTAAATATACCCTTATCTTTATGATTGACTGATTAATATTTTAGGTATCTGTATAGCAAAATTTGCATACATATAATTAAAGATAACAAAATTAGATACATATGTGTAAGACTACTTTGCAGAATCAATAACGGTCTCAAAAAGTGCATTTAATTTTATATGTAAAAACCAATTAATTATGATGTGTTAATTTACAAATATAATAAAATAATACAAGTATTCTTAGAAGTATTTTTTTATGTTAGGTTTTACACGACTAATGATAAGTTATAAAGGCATTTTTAAATATTTATGTTTTATATACTTCTTACAACCAACTTTGTTATTGGTGGTTTGATTTGAATAAAAATTAATGGGAACATTCTCCATCAGCTTTTTAGGAACATTTATTGTATTTACAAAATAATCTAAGCAATTTCAGTTTGTTTGACCTAATAAATATAGTTAATTGTGATTTATTATACGGCAGACTTTGGACCAGTTTATTATGTGGTGACATTAGTAAAGCAAGAAATGTTAACATAATCGATCTCACCGTATATCCAAGCTGAGGTTTCTCTGATGCGTTGGTGGCTTACTTTTAAATTCGCTTCGACTTCCATGTATGGGAACATCTTCCAACATACTCACGCACTTACTTATTCACAACACACAAAATCATAACAAGCAGAATATTTTAGTGAGTAAATAACAACATGGCGTCTTCACACTTCAACAACAGATTTTAATGAGTTATTTAAAACGTTACTAATGTAATTGCAGCTGATACGGTGTAATTTCACAATTAATTTGCAACTAATATGGATTTATTTTATTTAGCTTGAGCACTCTTCGATACAATTATAACTTGAATATTATCCGTCAAAACTTTCATTATAAAGATCTACAAAATAACACTTGGTTTAATTTATTACTTGAAAATGATCTATATTTTTAAAGTAAGCTGATTGTATAGTGATTGAACGTTAAAGATTTTTTATTGTTGTTGATCTCCCGTCACGCACAATTACTACTATACAGTAAAAACTAAAAGGACTCAGAAGTTTAACGACGACATCGACGATTCACAAATCGAGCAATCTATGGTACGTTTGTGTATGTCGATAAGTCTCTAACCATCGACAAGAAACGAAAAAAGTTTCAATTTTATATTTAACGGTATAATACTAATTATTCAATTGACTATAAATAACTAAAATTCGTTTTAAGATCAAAGTAGAAAATAAACAAAAAGAAAATTTATAAATACGAAAGCCAAAATTGTTTCCGATTGACATTATGTCAAAACTCACCAGATTGAGGACAGATTATACATATTTATGAAATTTTCAATATTGAAGAATCATATTTTACATGTAACTAGGTTTTTTGATCCATGGCGTATATAAAAAAATATATTTCTTCAACATGAGGTGAACAAATGATATACCTTTATTAAAGACAACTATTTAAATATTTACTAACTATAGGAGACAGGTTTTAAAATTGACATTCAACAGACAATCATTATCAAAATTTATTTTGTTTAATAAGAAAATTAATAGTTTAATAAATAATACCTTTTTATCAGTCAAACCTTTTTGGAATGTAATTGTGGTGGAAACTATTACATTCATAACTCATTCGCAATACATACCATGAAGTTCACAACATATGAGTATTAGAAAAATACATACATTCAATAATTTATATGTTTATTTTTGTAGATTGTTTTTTTAGAAATTCAATACACAAATGAAGGTTTTATTAAACAAAAAATATAATAATTTTTCATAAATGCACTTTTAGTGTTTCATGATTATTAAAGCTGAATTGTCAAGCAAAAGTTTTAATAATAAATAGTGAAGAGGTATGTAATAATTTCTTCTACATACAAAGTGAAAGTAATAAAAAATGAGTCAATTGAGTTACTTTTAAATAAGAAATGTTTCTATATGAACTGTTAATATTAAAATACAACACATACGGACTTATTTCTGTTATAATACTAAGTTAGTTATATAATATATGTATTCAGAAATTGAATAGAGCTTATTCTATATTATTTTGCAGTATCTTGAGATGGCCGGGATGGTAATCTTTTGTGAATATTAGGTTTCCTTAAACGATGATAATTAGGCATGACTTTGCTGAGAAAGTCAAGTTGTAATAGTTGTGTGGGTTGTTTTTCTAAAGCTTCTCTGTTATGGTGCTCTGAACCCCATATAACAGTATTATCCGCCAGTGTCTGAGGGACTGTGAGTTGACAAGCCGCACCTGTAATGTCATAAAAAATTATATATAATATTATAAATATACTAGCTTTCCGCCTGCAGCTTCGCCCGCATGGAGTTCGGTTATATCGCGTTTCCAAGAGAACCTTTCAAAAGTCTGGGATAAAAACTATCCTATGTTCTTTCTCAAGGTCAACTCTATCTCTGTATCAAATTTCATTAAAATCAGTTCAGTGGTTTAGGCATGAAAGTGTAACAGACAAACAGTTACTTTCGCATTTATAATATTAGTAGGGATCATACTTATGTGAAATTTTCCAATATTTTTATTGTTGCTCGTCAGTATTGACTGAATTGATTAATGTTTGGTTCAGCAGCGTTTAAATAAACATATATGAGAAGATAACAACTGTTTTACCAATAACGCAGCCACTGCCAATTTTCACATCAGAACCAACAAATGATCGACATTCAAACACATTGCTTTCTCCTATGTGGCCAAAAAAAGATTCTAGTTTGCATGCAACTTCAAAGACATTATGTGCTCCAATAAACAGGGGTTTTGGAGGAGTTTCTTGTGTTTCAGCTTTCCTGCAATCAAAAGAAGTGACATCATTTCTTTTATACAAATTTATATGTATAACTCACTAACTTACTTGTGTATAATAGTTGCATATTCCTCGATAATGCAATATTCAGATATAATAATGGGACCTCCTTCTGCAATTATGGTAACCCTTGGGTGAATAACAGTTCCACCGCCGATAGTTATATCTCCTTCCAATGTGCAATCCTCGCATACAGTCGCCCCGGGAAGAATTTTAATACTACAATTTTTTTTATTATTAATGTGTTACGATAAGTCATGCTATATAAGAAATGTAAGGACGTACTTTTGAGACATGGTTTCCAAATTACAAATCTATTCCTATAATACTTCAATTTACTCTCTGGAAGCTATAATTGTCTGGGAAATTAAATGAAATAGCTAAGTTATTTTACTTATAATACTTTACATGATAGGAATCGAAACTGAATCGAGTTCACTTAAAATATTTGTGACAGGTGACAAATAAGAATCCTAGAGTAACATTATAACTACTAAGAGTTGATTTGCTGACGATTTTTATTTAAATATAATTATTAAATACACCAATAAGTTAAATACCAAATAGTTACCAAAAAATATTTAAAGGTAACTTTTAAATTAAATTACTAATAACTTGGGTATAGACATAAAAACTACATTCCCGTTTAACAAAATCCGAAGGATTGTTTTTGTCTACATATTAAGCTTCATTAAATAGCATGTCATAACATGGTCATGGCTTACGAGTTTTGTTTTTAATATATGGAAGTTATTATAAATAAGTTTATGGTTACAAGGAATATGATTGCCATTTCATAGACGTATTAATGCGGTCTTTTCTGCTATGACAGATGACATTTATAAACCGTCAGTGATAAGGTTAATTGTGTGATAACATTCTCACTGTAATTATTTTGATCATATCCAACAGTAACCCAGTCAGTAGGCTTACAGCCGCGGGTGATTGGTCGCGACTGTATTATAAAATACTGAATTTAATTTCGGGAGTGCATGTTTATATTTTTACGAGAGTTAATACGGAGTTCATATAAAAATTAAATAATTTTACACCATGGCTGAAAAACAAATTAAAAACCGTGTCTGTATTGTTGGCTCTGGAAATTGGTAAGATTCTAACCATTTATGTAATGTTGTACAAGCACTTGTTTACTTTGACCTTTTTAATACCTAAACGAAATAATGTATAAAGAAAATAAGTGGTAACAATAACTTTGGAATGAGATTAATCTTATGCAGAGTAAACTGTTAATTTTTGCATTTTAAAATTAGAGTCAAATGAAAGTGGATATATGTTGCAAAGACTACAACAATATGGAAAGAATGTTAAACTTAAATTAATATTTTGCGTAGGGGCTCTGCTATTGCTAAGATTGTTGGTAAGAATGCAGCTCGCCTTCCTAACTTTGAAGATAGAGTTACTATGTGGGTGTATGAGGAGATGATCGATGGGAAAAAATTGACTGAAATCATTAACGAAACTCATGAAAACGTCAAATACCTGCCTGGACATAAATTACCTCCAAATGTTGTAAGTAAAATGGTTATAATTCTTACTTTATATACATGTATTATCATAGAAAGTTCAATATTCATAAAAAAAAATTAATATATATAATATACTTTTATATATAGTTTTAAAAAGATTGGCACCATGAACATGTGTTTGGCACATGCTGTCTATTTTTGTTATATTCATACTACAGCCATTTCAATGCCAGTGTTACACACTTTTATGTAATGTCTGTACTCACCTAATAGGTAGGTATTATATTTATGAATGTAATCTCATAAGTTATGCATTCATAACTTAATATAAAAAAGTAAAATTTTATGAATTCCTTTGTTAATTTTCATCTATAATTCTTAGAGACAGTGTAAATTGTTTATATTTGTCAGTATTCCAACTATATATGTATATGTGACTTATTAGATATTTTTGTTTGCTAGGTAGCTGTCCCTGATATAGTAGAGGCAGCAAAAGATGCTGATCTATTGATCTTTGTAGTACCACATCAGTTTGTTCGTACAATTTGTTCCACACTCCTCGGTAAAATAAAACCAACGGCTGCTGCGCTGTCATTGATAAAGGTTTGTGTATATTATATTTATTTAATAATTTTAGCAATAAAATATATTATAATTATTTTATAATCTTATCATATATAACCTTCATGTATGAAATGTTACAGAGAATTAATTGATGTTATCATTGGCAGGGCTTTGACATTGCGGAGGGTGGTGGCATTGATTTGATCTCTCACATCATAACGAGATGTCTGAAAATTCCTTGTGCCGTATTAATGGGTGCCAATATTGCATCAGAGGTAAGAATTAAAATAGTGTTCTTTATCAATGAATAATATAATAATCATATTAAAATTTGTTGATAGTTATTACATATATTTATTTCAGTGCAATTATTCTTCATTCATAATTATAAAATTAATAAAAAAAAAAATTTTAGTACTTTTTAAATATAAAACAATGTAATGCAATCAATTCAATAGGTATATTAGTGTGGTATATAAATAAACAATTTGCTGACATTGCATTGAACTTGATATGAAACATGATACATTAATGCATTTAAATAGTTTTGTTGAACACATACTTTTAAAATATCAAAGTATCTTAGAAAATGTCATTTTATATTTGTACTAAAAACCTCTGAACTTTGAATGGCATGCATTTTGGACTTTGTCTTAGTTATGATTAACTGATGACAAATTGACCTTCAAGTTATTACACGGGCATAAAAGAACTACATTTTTTTTTATGGTATGTTTATATTACTTGAGAACAAACAAAATTATTCAATATTCATTTTTATTAATGTATTCAATAAACGACTATCTCTTTTTAATACATTAATGTTTACTTACTCACAAGGTTACTTGACATTCCACCTTTAATATTTTCGATTTCCCGCTTTTTTAATATTTTTTATCTGCAATATGATATAATGCTGTATTAATGTGATATTTGTAAAATAATACGCTGCGGTTAGTATAGTATTATACCGTTTTATTTCTTATAAAATGGAGCTTGTCTAGGAAAATATCGGATGCCTTGTGTTAAGGTAATTGAGATTTTAATTTAACTATACCCGCGTGTGGTGACAAGACAAGATTGTGTATTACGTAATCTATACAAGATTTATAAGCTCTATTTTTATATCAATATTTTAGACCAAGACTTGTTGCTTTACGTTTAATAATTCGTTATATTCTTAATACAAGTTACTACCAATTATATTATAAGTAAAATTCATAGTCGCTTGAAAAAAAAACTATTTGAATTAAATGTATTAGTATGATTATACCTACCTACTATTAAATGTATCGCGTTTTAAGTTAAAAATTGTAATATACAGGGTGACTGGTGAATTACTATCGATATTTGAGGACGTGATATTTGACGATCATATATGACAAAATAAAAATTAATATAACATAAATATTAATAAACTTCTAAGTAAAGTTAACCAAAAGTTATGTAAATAATTACGCATCGTGTGAACACCCTACAGATTAGGTATACACACACACACACAGACGCGGCGGCGGCGTGTTGTTGTATCAGCACGCCGCCGCACGCGTCCACACTTGGAACACTTGGAACGTGTACACACTTTATTTATTTATACGGAAATTTGGTCAAAAATTAAGTACCAATTTTTTTTACATAATTCGAATGAGAATCATGTACCGAGTATGCTCCTTAAATATTGATAGTAATTCACCAGTCACCCTGTATATGAATATATGTATAATAAGGAAAGCCGTCGTAAGGAGCTGGAAATTGGAAATTAATTGCTGGGGACCGTTCAAATTTACATTTCATTACATCTAAATTGAAATTTAATGAACGGACTCATCATATGTTACGTATGGGATTAATATTTTAATATTACGGGCATCTTGTCTGCCCGTAATCACGGTTTATGCAAAGTAAACGAGCGTCGGGAGTATGTAGTTTTTTTAATAATAAAATGATACTTAGTAAATCGAAAATATTAGATCTTAGGTCTCATTATATATGGATATAATATAATGGGATTTAAGACTTTCGCGCGTATTCATTTAACCTCACTTACTTTTGTGTTTAATTTTGTCATGACCTATCGTACGTAAAGGTTGCCGAGGAGAAGTTCTGCGAGACCACTATAGGATGCCGTGATGTTATGTTAGCACCAATGATGAGGGACATTATACAGACGGAGTACTTCAGGGTCGTGGTGGTGGATGATGAAGACGCCGTGGAAATATGCGGAGCTCTGAAGGTAAATTAGAAAATTATACCTACCATTATAATAGAAAAAATATATAAGAAGGATTCATTGAGTTCTGCTAAAGTATATTTGATTTTAGTTTTATATATATGTGATTTTTATTTTAGTTAGTTACGATATACTTGACCTAATTGAAGGGTTGACCTCATTGAGAAAACGTACAGCTCTAATTCATGAGTAAACGTCTATTAAAGTTTCAAGGGGTTGTATTTAGAATTAATTCATACATGAATATATGTATCTTATGGTAACTTTACTTGAACGATAAAGAAATAAAAGTGATATTAAATTTATGTTTCATAAAATTTTATATATTAATCTGATTCTCATGTGATTTGGATTTTCTTGTTATCATTAGATAAGATTTATTTATTATCACTGAATGCCTCGTGTGAGACGATTAGATAAAACTATTTCGTTCATTTTCTTACAAGCGGTATGTAGCTTGGCCGGTGTAGTATTTGGTTGTGCCAAAATTACGTTATCAATAGGTAAATAATTTATAGGACTTCATAGCTTTAAAATAATGTTTGGTATATTTTATATACATTAATAGAAAAGAATCTTATATGAACGTCAACTAGAAGTATTTTAATTGCTATGTGAGAAAAGAAAATTTTCTTCTTGCATAGTAGCGTTCAAAAGCCGACCCTTTACACATGTATATAAGGTTTATAATTCTTTTTTATGAACCCCGAGCTATACCGTGTAAATAGTCGGAATATTTTTGTATAAGCCACAGTTTAGATTAATTTGCAGAAGAAAAATTTCGTTTAGTTGAATTCGATTTCTATATGTTTTGAACATTTAAAAATGTTGATAATACATACTTATAATTAAATTCATTTATGACACGAACGGTACTCGAATCTAAGACTTATTGAGTTATAGAATATTGCGTCTCAAGCGCTTATTAAATTATTATATCTCGCCCTTACAAGAATCAGTGAGATACATATTAAGAGAGGGGAACTCAGCTAGTAAATTCGCTTAGTCATTTGCAAGCAATTCTAAAACATATATGTTTTTGCATGTTTCTTTGGAGGAAAACTAAAAGCGTTCATGCGTGCATTTTAGAAAATAGGATTTCCAGAGTTGTAAACTAAACACACTTAATGCTTTTGTACGAGAGATATATGGAATGCTTTTGAACGAAAGAAATATAGCGGCATTTTCTTGCGCGAAATAAATTTTATAGTGATCTAAAACAATTAAATTAACTATAATTATTTTTAAATGACACTTAAAGTAATTAAAATAAATGATTATAAATATATATATTATAATTTTTTTGGTTTGTTGTTTCATTATAATCTTGTCGTCTTAAGTGTTGCGTGTGCAATGAAATGTCTTAACGAGAGATTCGTTAGTATAATACATTTTTTAATTAAATTTTTATATTATGTCTGGTATTTTAATAACTATAATTATATCCAGGTTGAAGGAAATAATATATTATTGTTATTGAACTATTTGAATTAATAATTGTGATAATAAACGACCTCTATTTATGTTTTTCTTACTATTTACATATTTATTATAATTTACGTAACTATGAAAAATTACTTTTTTTTTAATAATTAGCTCTGTATGGAAGCGATTTTTATTAAAACGAGTTTGGGATCCTCCTATGGTTTTTTTGGTTATTAAAAGGCACATTTTATTTTAATTATCAAAACTTAATGTCTTTCAAAAAAGTGATTTTTGTTTAGAGTTGTTTAAAGATAACACTTTCATCTCGTTTGCTCATAATCATTGTTGCTGTAAAGGAAACGAAACGTCAGTAAAAAATCATAAAAATACGTATAGTAGTATGGGAAAATCTTTGTTTCATTTAAAGCTATTGTGATATATTTTAATGTTGTCGCAACTCCTTATATATTTAAAGATTAATTGCTTTATATATGTATATAACAAAGGAGTCATTAAAATGAATAGTATTACGTACCTTTATCTAGAACATAGTGGCTGTTGGCGCGGGATTCGTCGATGGTCTCGGCTTCGGCGACAATACCAAAGCCGCTGTTATCAGACTGGGTTTGATGGAGATGATCAAGTTTGTGGACGTGTTCTACCCGGGAAGCAAACTGAGCACATTCTTTGAATCCTGTGGTGTAGCTGATCTTATTACTACGTGCTACGGTGAGAGAAAACATATATATCCCTACTAATATTATAAATGCGAAAGCAGCTCTGTCTGTCTGTTTGTTACGCTTTCACGCCTAAACCACTGAACGGATTTTAATTAAATTTGATACAGAGATAGAGTTGACCTTGAGAAAGAATATAGGATAGTTTTTCTACCAGACTTTTGAAAGTTTCTCTTGGAAACGCGATATAACCGAACTCCACGCAGGCGAAGATGCGGGCGGAATGCTAGTTACTTAATAAATGAGAAAATTTGTGAGAATTTATGTACGTTTGTTAATCTTTGACACAGAAACTATTGATTATTGAATGGATTTTGATGAAATTTCACAATAATATAGATTACAGTACAGAATGCCATAGGTTTTAATTCATCTCAGAATTTCGTGTTATTCCAATATGAAACTTAACTATAATGTAAATTACTTTGCAGTTTGCAGAATATCATATGCTTTAAATCCGGAATTTCGTGTTGTCCCAATGGGATTAATAGTAATTGTATTGTGTATGATGTTTCTTGACATATTATGTTAGTGTCGTTGACAGTTGGTCATCAAATGAACTGCTTTAACACACTTGTACATATCTCTCTGAACGTATCTCCGATGATCATTAGCAAAGTCTCGAGTAAAACCTAGTTTTTTATACATGTATAGGAAAAGATTTATCCGTATATTAAAAGGTACTTTATATAACATTTCAATTATTTTATACATGTGTTTAATACACTATGTAAGAGACTCATAACATCATTTACAATATTTGGTTAGTATAATATACTATGATTATATCTAAGATAACAGTTTAAGTAAAGTCGTGTAATGTGTAATATGTATAATCGCGTAGTACTTCCGAAAACCATATTTTTATACTAAAACTGTATATTATAGTAGATATATTTTTAAGTTTGACAGTAATAGAATATAAAAATAGTTTTCAGTTTGTATGTTGAATTTTGTAATTTTTTTTTCTTCATTAATATTACATTCTTATGCAACATATTTGGCTCTTACCAAAACAGTCATAACTTCATTTTTATTTATTACACAAAGAAAAACTACTATTACAAACCTTACGTATTCATGATTTTGTTTGCTTTTACAAAATTTTATTATATTAAAAACAAAATGCGTACAAAGTCGCGAGTATCAGCTAGTATATATTATATCTGTGTATTTTAATTCATACAACTCACTAAGTAAGTTCTTATTAAGATTGTTACGTGAAATTGGCTTAGTAGATGGTGGCACGCCCGCGTTACGTGCTACTCTAATACCTATATGTATACAGGGTGACTGGTGAATTACTATCGATATTTGAGGACGTGATATTTGACGATCATATATGACAAAATAAAAATTAATATAACATAAATATTAATAAACTTATAAGTAAAGTTAACCAAAAGTTATGTAATTTATTATGCATCGTGTGAACACCCTACAGATTAGGTATACACACACACTCACACATACGCATGTCGTGACGTGGTGTTGTATCAACACGTCGCCGCATGCGTCCACACTTGAACACTTGGAACGTGTCAACACTTTACTTATTTATACGGAAATTTTGTCAAAAATTAAGTGCCTATTTTTTTTACATAATTCGAATGAGAATCATGTACCGAGTATGCTCCTTAAATATTGATAGTAATTCACCAGTCACCCTGTATATTACGTCGAGATATTTACCTTGAATTAAGATCATAGATTCTACCTGCTACATATATTATATAAGTATTATTTTGATCTTCTTACCTTGTTTACTTTATGTAATGAGAAATACTTACGTTTTCTTTGGAATATTTTATTCAAGAATTTAAAGAGATATACATTATATGTACAATTACATGTTATGAAATGAGAGGATTTAATGAGATCTAAGATTTTCGCGAATCTTGTTCATTTAAATAAAATTAATATATTTCGAATGTACTACATACGTGTTTTTATTTTTGTTGAAAAAAGATGAAAGAATTTGTTTTTTTTTTTGGTACGAATTAGTTATAATTTCAGTGCTATTAAATATGTTTGAATTATCTACGATATTTGAAAAAGATATTCAAATTATTAAATTACAATATTTATATAAATATAACTATTATTATATTTTGATCTCAACAAACAACACTTTTTGTTTTTTAATGCTTCGTAAGGTCATCTACGATGCTTTTAATTGTCACTTGTCAAAATTTATTTATAGAAGAAAAATTTTAATTAATCCGATTACGTCATTTAATGTACAGTTATCAAGCATAAAATATAAGTACTTAATTCGCTAATCGCTAGACGTCCTCAATATTGAGAGCGGACTTCGTTGAGGCCTGAGGCTTACAACTTTTTGATGCAATACCTAACAAAAGCGGACAAAAATATACTTTATATTGTATATACATAATGACGTTATTCGCGAATTTAGTCCCATAATTATTTTAAACATATCTTTTTGAGTCAAATTGTTCTTATAAACATTTTTATTACTAATCATAGAAAGTCTGAGCAATATTTTGTGTACATTCTTTTGGTTTTGACTAACGTACTTTGTGGGGAATTTATAATGTACCATATATGTTAGTGTGTGTTATTAGATTATGCTTGTCGTCTAGAAGTAATTTATTCAAGTATAATCAGCATTCATTTGTTGGACCTATTGTCTAACTACGTAATACAACTATTAATAGATGTAAACGGATGCAGATCATAAATTATCGAATACAAAACTTCATATTAAGACAGCCATGATAACATTATAAATGGTATTTATTAAAAAAATATCAATGATAAAGATTTAAAAATAAAAGCGAGTGACATTAGATATTGAGGAAAAAATATTGTAAATTAATCAAGGATAAAGCTCTACAAAAAAAATATTTTTTTCCGTACATTCTTTTCCTCCATTCTTAATATAGAAAGGTAGTTGAATTAAAACAAATGTTATGCCTCAATACATAATTTATCATGAGATATATTTTGTAATGTATTTCGTCATGTAATTCATGTTTATAAAAACAGGAATGATAGATCGATGTGGGGGTTATTACGTTATCGTGGTACTTAGTGCTTATTGGGAATCTTATCGTGGCCTATGGGGTATTATGATAGGGTTTTATTAATTGTTTACCGCACATGTTATTTACCGCACATACTTTGTTTTCACTAACTTTTTATTAAATATTTACCTAGTAGTATTATCTGGAAGTATTCCCGTTGAAGTTATTAATACGACGGTACGTTGACACTTGACATGAATTGGAGAAACATTTCGATAAAATATACAGAACTAGTTTGTGCCCGCGACTTCGTCCGCGTTAATTTCATCATCTTCTTCTTCTATATATATAAAAATGGGTTGCTGTTCCTTAGTCGCGCTAAAACTCGAGAACAGCTGAACAGATTTATCTTAGTATTGAAATGTTCGTGGAGGTTCAGGGAAGGTATAAAATCTGAAAAAAAATTATTCACTGCTGGGAAAACCATAAAAACAGCCCTTTTCTATTTCCCATACAAACGTTTTTTTTGACATTAGATTTGACAACTAATATGTCAATCATTCTGTCGCACTTCAAAACACGCAGATTTATGGCTTACAGGTAAACTCCAAAAATATAAATAAAAAACGTAATAGATATTTCTTGATTATAGGGCGATACGAAGTTCGCCAGGTCTTCTAGTTAGTAATATATGTATAGCTGACCGGGCGAACTCTATTTCGTCCTAGAGGCCATAAATAATCAGGTTTTTCCTGTTTCAATCGAACAGAATGATTGACATATTAGTAAGTTGTCAAATCTTATGTCAAAGAAAACATTTGTATGGGAAATAGAAAAGGGCAGTTTTTAGGGTTTTCCCGAAAATGAATCAATTTTTCTCACCTTTTAAACCTTCCCTGAACTTCCACGAACATTTCAAGACTAAGATAAAATATATCCGTTCAGCTGTTCTCGAATTTTAGCGAGACTAAGGAACAGCAATCCATTTTTATATATATAGAAGATAATTTGAATGTACTATAGATTTTAAATAGCTCGTTCTCAAAAAAAAAAAAAAATATTTTAATTACATACGTAAAAAATCCAGCGCTTTCGAATTTGTTAACAAATTTGAAATCGCTTTAATAAAACAGTTTTGCAACAATGTTACATAAATACTAACTAACCCGAATGTGAATGTGTTTGTCAATATCACAATATTACATTCGCAATGTTAAATTTTGTTTATGTCTGAGGTAATATTGAATATATTAAAACTTGAATCAAATAAAAATGACGTAAAACAAAAATTATTTTACCTCAATAACTTGATTGAGGATATGAGATCTAAGATTTTCGCGAGTTCTCATTTAAATGAAATTAATATTTTCGGATCTTACTTCGCGTTTTTATTTTTAATTACAAACTACATACTCTCGACGTTTCGGCTACTTTTCAGCAACCGTAATCACTTGCAGACGAGATGAGAATGATTCATTAAAAAACGCGAAGTAAAATCCGAAAATATTAGTTTCTTTTGATTGAGGAACCCTCAAATAGTTGAACATTATTTTGTCACGAGATTTTCTTACGTAATATAAGTATCTTTAAATTATGACCAGGTGGTAGGAACAGACGTGTAGCTGAAGCCTTCGTGAAGACAGGGCGATCTATAAAGGAATTGGAAGATGAAATGCTTAATGGACAAAAGCTGCAAGGTCCTATCACGGCTGAGGAAGTCAACCATATGCTGGCTAACAAAAATATGGAAAACAAGTTAGTATGGAATAAAATCTCAATAAAAGACGTTAATTGTATTACGCTTTTAATTTTATCACGAGTTTTCATAGTCGAACTAAAAACGGATATTTTATAACCTTTGAACCAAATATGAACATATAGGTAAGTGACAAATTAAGATATCTTTCGAGTATACTTGGATGCGAACATAAGTAAGTAGTTCCAACCCCTTGCCAGACAAGTATGTAGGGTCGCTGTAGAAAAACGAGCGCGAGGTAGTATATATATGTGAGTGCGAGTGAGATGCGCTTGTATTGTTTACTACTTTGTACATGCGTATGTCAGTAAAATTAATATATGCTATTTTTAAAGATAAATTTAATATTCATTATATAGCGCCAAGACCTTGTGGCGGCTCTCGGCGGAGTGGACCTGTCGCTTTCGAGTGTCGTGGAGAAGATGCTCGAGAGTGATGGGTCCTGGTTGGCGGTGTCCTCCTTCTGTGAGACGGTCATGTCCACGAAGGAGGCATCTCAGCGGGAAAGGGAGAGGGCGGCTGATGCTCCCTCCCCCGCAGGCGACGTACGGGGGTGCGACGGAGGCAATTCCTACGCCTCCAATAGCACCCCTGTGTTCCGGGCTGGGGTCGGCGTGGTAACCCGGCCCTTTTGAAAGCCCGGCGTCGTCGGGGTGGTCCTAATTGCCGGGATCGCCCCCATGCTCTGAGGGAGTAAGTCCGGTCTTTGCCAGGACCGGCCAGTCGCTGGTGTGCCCTGTCGCTGACAGATCCGGGGTACACCGACATAGCGGCCGATGGCTTTCGCAGTGGTTTTAGTGAGTAGGGGCCTGCCCAGGCCGAGCCTCACACATCCCTTCCGGCCCCACCAAGGTCGGTTGGACGGCTCGTAAAAAGAGTTTCCACTACGTCATCAAAAAAGAAAAAAAAAAAAAAAAAAAAAAAAAAAAAAAGTACATCAAAACTATTAAGTGAATTCAATATTATTAGTGGATGATACGTAGTGTATGATAAGTAGATTATTGTTTACGATTTGTTCATGTGACTTTTAAAATAAAAGTGAATTTGTATTGAAAAAAAATCATGGGTGATACATTAATTTGTGTTATTTGCAACCAAAGTAGTGGAAAAAACAATATTATTTTCTGAAGAGACATTGAAAAAATGTGAATTAATTTTAAAATTGCGAAAAAAACATAATAAGGGTATTCTATATTCCAGAGAATAATATAATCAACAAAGCGAGTGATAACAGTATTATATGTATAACAAATTTAATTTTAATAATCAATTAGATTGTTTTTATTTTATATATTAATTTGACTAGCAACAGTTTATTACTGATAGTGACCCTTGCAATGAAACCTCTCGTAATATCACATTGCTATAGTTCGTTATATATAACAGTTATGTTGGCGTCATTCCATCAGACGAAAGGTCATTAAGAAGGTTAATTTTCATTGTCACACGCTTTATCAATGCTTCTAAATGAAACAATCACCAATATAGAAGTGTTATCGAAAGTAGAATATATTTGCACTAACATTATTATCTGTAGGTATTATTTAATTTATGTAATTGTTATCTAAATATACTATTACATATATAGGAAAATTTAACGAATCGTTATGCGTTGGGTTGGCGAAAGTGCTATACGCATACATAGTATAATAGTTGTAACAATTTAACCGATTTTAATTCATAAAAGTATGTGATGTTCTCGTTAAGTTTTAAATTACTTCTCAAATAAAAATAAATTGTTAAGACTACATACTAAAGGTAGTTTTAACATGGGATTTTCAGAATTTTCTTTCCTTTCATCTTCTTCTAGATTAGTTTCCCTTTGTTTCGTGGACTTGTAAAATTCATATAATGTATACATATATAGTCACGCGTACCGAATCTGCATTAAGACGCCCTATGATGTACAGATATTACAAATATATATTGAATTTGTATAATTTCAGATTCCCCTTATTCACTGCTGTGTTCCGTATCTGTCGTGGTGAATTGAAACCCGGAGACTTCATCGACTGCATCCGCAGCCATCCGGAGCACATGTAAGATATAACAAAAATGTATACAATACACCTTTGACAGTGTCTATTATACACCCTTAATAGAGTTTCAAACTCCCTTAACAGTGTGTATAACACCCTTAATATTGTTTAAAAAACTCCTTATATTGTGTAGTACACATTTCATGGAGTGTTTAAAATTCCCTTAACAGTGTGTAAAGCACCCTTAATAGAGTTAAAACTCCCTTAATAGTGTGTAAAACACTCTTAATAGAGTTAAAACTCCCTTAACAGTGTGTTTAACACCCTTAATATTGTTTAAAACTCCCTTAACAGTGTGCAATACACCCTTAATAGAGTTAAAATTCCCTTAACAGTGTGTAAAACACTCTTAATAGAGTTAAAACTTCCTTAACAGTGTGCAATACATCCTTAATAGAGTGTATAAAACTCCCTTAATAGTGTGTAAAACACACTTAATAGTGTATAAAACACCTTTAAAAGAGTGTATAAGACACCTCATATAACATAATCATGTTTATTATATATGTTTTTATATATTATACTTATAGCATACTAGTTTGAACATTTTACAACCGCAATATTTCCTTTTCATTGTTATCTACAGGGTGCTAGTGTTTAGATAATCCTGTGTTTGAGAGCATAATTCATAGAGTGCATTAGATATTAAGTGTTTGTTATTAATTTCTAGATGGTGTACTTAGTTTAGATAATAATTTTCATATATATTCTATTCTAAGCTATTGTATCGCTTCTAGCATGTAGTGTATCCTGTAACTAATATATTTCTCCTATCATTCAATATTTTATTATAAGGTATGACATTGTCTTGTTTTCAAGATACATTTTATAGAGTTGTTATGACAAATATTTTTTAGTATGAAACTTGCATACAATGTAATGTGGTATGCTACATATAATTGGATATATTACTTTATGTATTTCATATATTCCTTATATGTATGTATTTAATATATGTTATGAATGATTTGAAATTATAATATCTTTTAAAACTTACATATAGCTAATCTTATTATTCATAGTTCATGAATGCTTCCATTATAAATATTTTTTAATTAATTTTTTTATCATATCATGTTATCACTGTAGTTCTTGATTATTATAATTGCATATAAAATATAACACTTGTTTATAGTATTAAGATATATTTTATAATTAAATAATGTTGAATTATACATATGATTTTATTACCTTTTGTCGTTTTATATACTAACAGCTAGTCAATGCATGTATGGGTATTTAATATATATAACATTTTATTCTCCTTCCTTAATCTATTTAATAACAACTGCTAATACATTGATACTAACAAAAACTTTTACAGATTTGCGCCCAAGAACATAAGCATCTATTAATATTTTTTATTTGCTTGTTGTTTACACTTTGTTACTGTTTTGTTAAAATTTTTATGCATTAATTAACCAATCATGACGGTTTATGGTTTGTATTTTTTTTACTGCATTTGATAAATAAAACGCTTAACGTGATTTTGCATTATTATTGTATAGGTTTGTGGTACAGAATAAAATTGAATATGGTAGGTATGTTCTTAAAACTATGTAGAGAGTGAATTAAAAGAGACTTTGAAATATTATTATATAATAAAAAAATAGTTTCTGTTAGGCAGTATGCCTTTGTATTTTGTAATGTGACAGAAGATTGTCAATTCAGTATTGCCTATGAAAATATAGTCAATTAAATTTTCATGTCATGTTCATATTTTAATGTTGTATTAATATTGATATAATGAATTCAGAATCATATATTTTACTAATTCTAGGAGTATGCCGTCACCTAAATGTTCTCTGTGACCTGATTGTGACGTCATCGCATCGTGCCTGCACTTACCATAGACAACTTTTTACAACTTTATCATGTTAAAACGATTTAATTTAATGTTTCAAATAAAGTCAAACTTTAAACGAATAAAGTTGAAGAAAGTTTCACATAACCATTTAGCACCTTCATTGAATTGTTGAAAAAAAACCTGACATTTTTGAGTTTTGTAGTTGTTATTGTTTTTTCCTAATTCTATTCATTTTGTGTAAGCATTATTTGTTTGTGTCATTATTCCTAAGGCTATTTTCTTTATTTTTTTTATCCTGTTATAGTTAACGATGTCGCAGATTACTTAAAGTTTACAGATATACCTATATAAAAGTTATTCAAATCAAAGATTTTTTTTGTAAATAATTTGTCATTATGTACATTTACATAATACCCACATCTAGAATGTTAGACCCACATCTAAAATGTAGCTTATTCCATGAAAACTTGTCTTAAAAGATAACTTGAAAATAGTACTGGCAGCTAAAAACTTTGTTTTTGAAAATTTTACTTGCTTTTTAAAGAACAATCTTTCAGTGGACTTTTTATTCCTTCATTTGCTATACTTTAAATCCATTTATATTTTCTTTTTTATCCAATTCCAATTTGTTTAAAAAAGAAATTTAAACTTATGCAGAGATATTGTATTAATTATTTCATTCCTTATTCACACGGTAATGTTTATTTAAGTATTATCTTCGAGAATATTTATATAATGACAAATTATTAACTATTGATAACATATTTCTTCGGTACATGACGGAAATGTCGCTCTAAAACTTTCACTGGTTTATATCACATACATTAGTATGAAACTTATTTGTATTTTCTTAAAGTGTGAAGGTAACTTCTAAAATATATATATTTAAGAGCAATAAACTAAATCTAGTCTAAAAGTTTTTTATTCATTTCTTACTAGCTTTTTTTAATTAATTTTTTATGATTGTAGCCGTATTCACTTATAATGCATATAAAACTACTTATTATAATGTACTTACCACCGCTATCTATTAATTATTTCCAGCATGTTCTGTTTCCTTTTTGAAGTTTAATTTTTTACTAATCCTAATTTTGAAATACATAAGAATTGCTTGAGAACACATTTCATACGATATAATTATAAACATGCACATTTTTAATCAAGCCAGATTCCAATGAAACCATTATTAACCTTACATATTTCAGGATTCGCATAGTTAGAAAATCCCATTGCTGTATTTGCTAAAATTAGTACCAGATAAAGTAAGTATATACTTAAATCAGTCACAGAACGGCATATTGCCAAAGAGTCAGTTGGCAATTAAAATTATACAATTAAAACACTTATATAATGTAACACTCCGATCGTTGGCATTATGCCGCCAGTGTGAATGTGCCCTTAGGCCCAAATGTAAGCGGAACTATTCATATATGGCTTTTCCATCAATATCACTTGACCTTGAGCATACATTTTGTCCTAGTTTTGGATTATTAGAAAAATATTTTTCTTGTAGTATATACTATATATATTTTTAAATAGACTAGAAATAATTAGTAATTCATAATATTGGTTATTTATGTAAGACTGCATGTTAGTTAAGTATCTATAAATATATCCAAGTACAGTAAAATCTAAAATATGGACGAAAAAATCAAAAATATGTAGTATTAAAAAAATACTTTCATAATTAAACATTGTTTTACTATTAGAAAGGGTCACTCGTGACGTACATCGTTAAGAAACATTTAAAAAACGATGAAAAAAAGGAGTGAAATATTTATTTCAACAAAAAATAACAGTTTTATTCAACTTCCATTACACTAGCTTTATCAAATCGGTTGCAATACATAATGACGTCCTTCTTTAAATTATCAAAATGAAAACTGACCATTTGGTTGAAATATAGCATTACATCTGCTGAATGATGTCTCCACATACTTGGATGGATGCATACTTAAGCATACTTAATTCAGTAATTGTGTAAGCCATGTCTACTTTCCCTCGAAACTTTCGCACAGAATCTTGTTAATTTTTTAGCGTATCAAATCCTTTATTTTTATATAAAACATTAGTGGCGGGAACGTAAATTTTATGTTTTTTTTTTGTGAATATATGGATGATTGTGACATTTTCTTGTAAAATATGGACTTAACTTTGAAATATGGTAAAATATGGAAAATAAAAGTTGGTTTTTCACAGTCTAAATATGACAATCCATGTAAAAAAACACATTCTAGACCGAAAATCGCGTAAATTAAATTAATTACATCTTAATCCGGGCCCTACTTATAACACTTTTACGTACATTATGTACAATTTCTTAATAAACGTTGATTTTCGCTCATATGTATTTGTTGTTTTAAATAAACACCTAACATTACATATGTATGGTACAGACTATATATGTACATATGCAAAAAGCCTGTTTTTCTTCATATATTGGATTATCCGGACTTTCAATTATCCGGATGCCTACCGACAACAATTAGTCCGGATAATCGAGGTCCTACTGTATATAATTTATTTATATATTTATGCTTTTTATTTCAGAAATAAAGTGCAGTAGAGGCTGTTGGAATAATATATAAATAATATGACGTCTACTATTTTATGTATTATTATATAGTATGTATATTTATTTAAATTAGATAAATAGTATATTTATTTTATTAATAAAACTTCCCGATTACCTCAAATATTAAAAACGCCTACATAAAATTAATAAACACCTAAATTAATGCATAAAAGGGATTGCTCAGTTTATTCTCTTTTGGCTAAAATTACATACACAGACCTTTTTTTCGTCACCCACATTAATGGGATTAATAAATCATTTGGGTTTTCATGTAATTCTATAAAACGGCATCAATACTAACTTATCAATATTAGAATTTATGTATATTATTTTATTTCTATTTATATGTTTTATAATTATCCTTAAGATATTGTTACAGTAGTCAATAGTTCCTAGTAATTGAATTGTAAATAAAAAAATGTTCTTCACAATTTCAATGAATCTCCAAATTAGATTACTGATTTAAAATAATAAAGATCGTTAATGTTTCATATGTTTTATTTATCTAACAGGCAACACATAATCTTACATCTACAGATATATTTTTAATATAACCATTATAAAAATCTACGGCTGATATTTCTTTTCTACCGACTATTCTAAGTGATTTGAAATTTATGAATTTCTTATCTTTACACAATATCCTAATAGATTTTGTTGATTCGCAATATTCAAGGGTTCCGATGGGTTTATCATTACAAATGTCATTATCTACTAAAAATGCATTAAACAACTTCACTTGTTTATCTTTTAACATTGTTGTTAATGGGTATAAGCCATATATTGCACGGTATAAATTGTAAACTTCTTTGGCACTCATCTCCATCCATCTTACTTGGCTAATTGATTTATTTATCTTCTTGGCTGAAAAAACAGGTATAAATTTGTATTAATAAGGTTTCAGTTTGCTGTCCATTGTTGGATAAAAGGTAAAAAATATTGAAGTTATTTTGGAACAAAAACTTAAAACTATCCTTATCTCATATATTGACATTAAAATATGTATAATTACAGAACTAAAGTTTCTCTAAGAGATTAAGTGAATCGAAAAGAGTGGAAAAATTTGATATTATAGTTGGGCATGACCTGTATTACATGAGGTTAATTTAAAAGCTCATTACCATAGGTGACACCTTCATTGCTTTGAGGCTGAGCATTCTCAAGACTTCCGGGTAAGTTCTTCAAGCAGTCCACCAACATTTCAGCACCAATGTCAGAAAATTGTCTTGTCAGTTCTGGCAACTTTATAGTATCAGATATTGGAACTCTTTGTTGACTTATTATTTCACCTTAAAACAAAATTACAGATAAAAACATTCCTTATTTAAAAATCAGTAGATCCATTTTTTTTTTCCAGTAGAAAAAGTATTGTGTGATATTTAAAATGAAGATAGTCTTACCAACATCAAATATGTCTGGCTTAATTTTCATAAGTGATACACCTCCTACTGTGTCACCATGCATTAGAGTGTAAATAATTGGTGCAGCACCACGCCAGCGAGGTAACAGACTAGGATGTACATTCACCATACCCCTGAACAAAAAGAAACAAGTTCTCTTAATTATACAAATTCTAATAAGTATAATACACCTAACTGTTACTTACAGAGGGAACTTTTTGAGTATATCGGCCTTAATTAAATGACCGAATGCCACTATCAAACCAATGTCGTATTCACCTTCGTTGATGTTCAAGTTCGGCCAATGTAAGATTCGCATATTATTTGTTTCTGCATACTTCTCGATAGCAGTTTTATTTTTACTACTATTTGCTGTGACCAAATCCAATCGATGTATAACGTTTTCATTCTTCCTTTAAGTAAAATTATATACTAATTAAAATGAAGAACATACATTTTTAAATAATTTTTAGTATCATGTTATTAAAATACCTGATTTTGTTGATTTCTTGTAAACAGTTTAGGCCAATGACGTCTGATCCAAAGAAAAGTACGTTGTAATATGATCTTAAATGTATTTTACGTAAATAATTATATTTTTCTTTTAAAAGAATTCTATTTATTGAGATTGAGAGGTTACAAAATATATTTGACATTATTTTAGGTTTAAACTGTCAATTATCATATGTCAGCTTGACATATCAACATCACTAGATTCCAGTTATAGTAAGGCATAGATAAACCAAACTATGAAGTTGAGAAATACAGAATAATTTTCCGTCACCGTTCAGTTTAGCTGAAAATTATAAAATGTATTTCGAGTTTATACTCAACTACTTATTAGAATACCACGTAATCAAGCAATGCAAAATCTGGATCTCCGTGTGAGCTAAATTCTCAAGTTACCTACTTTACAAATTTGTGTTTGTTGTGTTACAAAAAACTATGTTTCATATAATACCAAACTATAGCGAAATCTAACATAAGAATCGAACTTGCTTTTCTTATATTCAAAAAGGTGCTTACCAACTAAAAACTGAAGAGGTTTAGGTTTTTAAGGACTTTACAAAGGTTTTTAATTACTATTCAAGGGAAATACTGTTATATACTTTTTTGATAAGTCCGTTCTATCTTATTTACTCAATAAGTAGTAGTTATAATTTCATTTAAGGACTGGTGAACTATACTATAGTATAGTATAGTATCTATAGATAGATTTTATTTCTACACAAGATGTTATAAAGTCAATTTAAAGGTCTTGAAAAATATATTTCTTTTCACTTTTTCTCTTGCTTAGAAATATATAAAATATCAAAAGATAGCTATAAAAAGAATTCATTAAAAATAACAAGTCAAAAAATTGCTGTAATACATGCAAGGATTGATACATCGTCGTTTTAGGTATGGGAAGATGAGGTTTTTTTATAAAATTTTTTGATTTTGATGTGATTTAAATGTTATCTAAATAGTTATCGAAGATATCATAGTTATCTTGTTACATTTCTATAGTATGTTAACAATTTTGATAGGTATTTTACTTTTGATTGAAAGTATTAAAATAGACGTAATTTATAGAATTGAGAACGCTCTTCTGCTTTCAAGGCGTTTTAAAAGAACAACATAAGATAGTCGGAAGACAGTATAGTTCTTCATGTATTAATTATTATAAGGTGGAGTGAATTAAATTTTCTGATGTTCATACAGCCGCCAAATTAATACATATGGATAGGAATTATCTTAAAGTCACATTGATACAATGATACCATATTTATTTATATTTTATGCTGTGCACAATGAGTATTTTATTTTAAGTTTAGCAGAGTATATTTATTTTTAAATTTATGTAGTTCTTATTACAAGTTGCAAATAAATATCTACTTATAAAAAGATCATAGGTGGAACAAATAAAATAAAATGAAACCTGAGGTTTTTAACGCGATGATAGAAAAGTGTTAAATAAGAGGCACTGACAAAAATACTTCATATTTATTTGGTACATTTTACAACTATACACATTTAATATCACATTTATAAAAACAAATTAAATAAATAGAAACTTTCTACATTAATTTAATAGTTTACAGAAATTATTAACGGTGTGCTTAGAGAATATTACTATTCTTATTTGAAAAGTAAATGATCTCTACAAAGAAGCTACGCATATTATAATAAGACAACATTTGGGAACATAACATTTTTCTACAAGTAGCTACTTTATTTACCAAACTACATCTGAATCTTGTATTGCTTATATAACATTAAACAAGATAAACATTTAACAAATTGCGTTAGGACTAAAACGACATTTTGGTTGATTGACGATGAAAGCTTCTCTTTTTGGAGAACTGTGGCTTGGAGTACCACGATGGAGGAGAGACTACACTCTCTTCCATATCTTTAATACTTACACTTCTCTGTGATTTCTGTGAACCTTCTCTATGAGATACCTTTGAGGATACTGTCTCAACATAACAGTTCCCCGTTTTGGTGGCATTGTGATATGGTATATCTTTCATTTCGACTATTTCCACGTCGGTTTCACTGAGTTGCTTACTTTGTCTGTGCATTTTAGATCTATCTGTATAGTAGCCGGTCGTTCTGAGAGTACCTCTCATTCTACGCGACTTGTCTTTGAATAGCAGCTTTTGGAATTCTTTACGGAATTTAGGATGGGTAATTATATAAATGAAAGGATTTATGCAGGCAGCTGTTTTACAGAATAAAGCTGGGACCATAGAAACCATAGGAGTTATCAGGTTCTTTTGGCCAAATATTCCTAAGAGAGCAACAATTGCGTATGGCGTCCATGAAATAAAAAATAATGCTATAACAACAATAACAAGTAGAGCTATCTTGATTTCAGCTTTTCGTTTAGCTTGTTCCTTAACGTGTCTAGAAGATAGTTTTTGCTCTTGATTTTTTGTGGAAATATTTCTCTTGCCTACAACTATTCTAAGAATACTGGTATAGCAGTACGATATAATACATAAGGGCGCCAGCCAGGCGGCACAAAAAAATACAAAAATAAAATAACGAGGTGGGAGTTCTTCTGTGAGATAATCGAAACTGCAGCTTGTTAGATAGCCTTCAGGAACGTAGTTACCATATCCGATATCTAAAGCTGGAATGGTAGCAAATATCCCGGCATACAGCCAAGCACCAACTGCTAGCAAGCGGGCTCGTATAGCTGTAAGCGCTCGCAGCGGCTCAAGGGGATGGACCACGGCCCAGTAGCGGTCCAAAGCTATAGCTGTTAGAGTGGCAATTGATGTCGTACCGCTCAATCCACCCGCGAAGCCGTAGATCACGCAACCTGTAACACAAATGTATTGGGAAACTTGAAAACCAATATAACACTTCGAGAATGTTCTTATTTATTAACAGAAACTAGTTAAGGATGGTTTATTGTGATTTTACTTCATGAAACTAAGGAAATATCAGAATTAATTCCTTTGTGTAACAAGTAAATAGTTTGATTGGATTTTGTAATACTCTAGGCATTCCAGACACCAATCTAACTTCGTATCGATTTTATTTGTATATTCAATACATGATCCGTCTTATGTACATTAATATGTTGAGAATTTGCTAAAATATGATATCATTTACTTTAACGTTCCACCTTTCTTGCATAAATTAATTAGAAACTTAAAAAAATATTGAACGAAATTATTCATTTAATATTGCAATCCAACAATCTTGTTACTTATTCCGACCTGTTTTTCCCAGAGCTGGACCGAGGTTAAATGAATTAAATATGAATATTGGTGTTTTGGCCAACATTAAGAAGTCGCTAAGCGCTAGATTAGCAACCAATATGTTCCCTGGAGTCCTCAGGGTTCGGCATCTGAAATAGAATAGTATCATAAAATTACTATCAAAACATATATAATATAGAATAATTATTGATTTGGGACCAGTAATTTTTTGTCGACTCTAACAGAACTAAACTTCTTCGAATGTGAAAAAGTTAAATTATTATCTATTAAGATGCAATGATCGTAACATTGTTGAGTTTTTTTTAAGTGTTTTACGTATCAGCTGTTATCCTATTCATTTATTAGATTTTAGTAAAATGTATAATATGTTACAACAAAGTACCTATACATTTTCAACAATAAAAAAATAATAAGTAAAGTTAGGTTATAATTTCCGTACTTTATACTTGTTTTAAAATACATATAATTAATACAGTAGGACCTCGATTATCCGGACTAATTGTTGTCGGTAGGCATCCGGATAATTGAAAGTCCGGATAATCCAATATATGAAGAAAAACGGGCTTTTTGCATATCTATACTAATATTATAAAGCTGAAGAGTTTGTTTGTTTGTTTGAAAGCGCTAATCTCCGAAACTACTGGCTCGAATTGAATAATTCTTTTTGTGTTGGATAGTCCAGTTATCGTGGAAGGCTGTGGGTTATATAACATCACGTTAGAATAAACTCGTCGCGATTGGCAATCCGGATAATCGCGAATTCGGATAACCGAGGTCCGGATAATCGGGGTCCTACTGTATGTGAATTTGAGAAGACCAAAATTTCCGGTGTTAGTGACTTTCAAAAATATCCGGTTGGGGATTACAAAACGCAATATGCTTAAAAAAGTCTTAAACATAATAAGTAACTTTTTATTTTATGATATAAAGTAATGGATATCTTATATTGACATATTATTTTCTACTAATAGTAAGTAAGCTTTAAAATATTTAAGTACAAAAGACCTACATTATTGATCATTCTTGAGTTTTTATTATAAATTAATAGGAAATTTAAGATTTTGAGGCATACCTATTTCAAGAATGCTTCGCCTAAGAGAAGTGAGACCATAACCGATTTTATTAATTAAATTATTCTGAGATATCTGTGAATTTGATATTGAAGGATAGATACAGAAAACTAACTTTTAATCTGATTTAAACGATTAAACTATTTTATTATCACATCAAAATCTAACAAATTTACAAAGCGAACAATGAGTATGTTAGAAAATGAAATCTAAGTGAGTTTTGTATTTCAAATGATTGTTATCCTTCATGACAGATATCAACTCAACTATCTTTGTAGTCGAAATGGGTTAAACAATAGTTTGAAATATTTTTGTATGCACACATACAAAAGGCAATGTTATTTTATTCATAAATCTTTGCAATTTATAGTTTTGAGGCCGGTACTTAATTGAATGACAAACTGAAAACACTGCGTGTATCGTGTGACGAAGCAAACTTGTCTTAAGTACACAGTGCAAAATGCAAAGCAAGGTTCCTCGAAATTTTATTTTGTTGACCCGTAAATGTTGGTGCTCAATATACGCGCCATAATATAATTGTCTTAATTCGTAATACATTCCTAATAAGATTCAAGAAATTCACACAAAGTTTAGGCCGGTTTCTGAAAACGACACAAAAAATTTGAAGATTTGATGATTTTTATTAAATTATTTAAAAAGTTTTTGAAATTATATTTCAATTATCTCAGTAGGTAGTAATAAAATGTTTGGTAAACTGATTTTCACTTTACCTTACTGAAGTATTATCAAAATAAAACACTATTTAATAAAATAACACAAATTAATGTGATTTACCCATAACATGTTTTAAATTTATATATAGTTTATTATTAATTTGTTTCACTTCGAACTATTTATATTTTAAAATAAAGCTAAAACTAACTAAGACAAGTAAAACATAACGTGAGCTTAAACTTTACAAATCAAACTTGCTCTTTTTCTGAAAATTTCCTTGCAGATAACTGATTAAAATTTGAAGAACCTTTATAATGAAGTTCGTTTCGTCTTATAAAATACGAACAATGACTCATTGCGTTTATAATTGTATGAATATATACTCTAGTTAATTTTTTATTTTCTTTGGGGTTTATTTTCCAGTCCGCGGGATTCCAAAAAATGAAAAAGTGCCCGCCAAAATTAGGAATTTGCATACAAAATTTAACTCTTTACCCATTTCTATCGTTTCTAGGTCAAATACATCAAATGTATATACTTCCAAAAGACCTAGTCTAACGTTGTATCTTATCAAAAGCAGGTCAATCGTTTGTTTAAGAAAGTTAAACAAACACAAAGTTTCTTTTGAGTTTCAACAATTGTTATGGTTTAATTTATCACAATTATTATTCAGGAAATCATAAGTAAACAGGAAATCAGACGAAAATAGATAGTATTCAGTTCAGAAATTTATAATTCGTTGATTACAATACTACTATTAATTGTAGCTTCAAAGACATTAATTGTAGGATCCTTGCCAAAAACAATAATTGAATTTGATTTAGATAAGCGATTCATACAAAATATTTTGTCCATTATTTACTAATCAGGTACATGTTGCCAAATCGAATATTCATATCTAATAAGCTTCATGGTAGGAAATGATCAAATATGTTAACATTGACTTTATATCTGTTATTAAAAAACCCATTATGTGTAGTGAAATACATAAAAGATAGAAAGTTTTTTTAATAAACAATAGCAAAAGTCCCAAAGGTACGAGGGTAAGTTTTTTTTCTAGCTCATTAGTACAGAATTTCAAGTAAAACAATATTGTTTCATATCTTATTTTTTGTAAACATTAAATTAATAAGTAAAAACATGTAATTGATCCGTTGCTGTTTTATGAAAATTATGAATGTTATTTTCTTTTGTTTTCGTTATGTACCTTTTTGTTTTTAATTAACATAATTAACAGTTGTGTTATCGTTATTCTGTTATTGTATGAACAGGCAATGGAGTTTGGAAAACAAAAACATTTCAAAGAGCATTGGAAGCCTCTCGATAAATATCGACTATCCAGTTATTTCAGATATTTATCAATATAAATCTTCGGTATTCGCTTCTCTTTTCCTTTAATAAATATAAGGGTGAATTGGTTTGAGTCAGCGTAGACTCTAACAAGGATTGTCTTTATTTAGTGATATCAATGCAAAATAAAAATTCAACGACATTTTCAATTTGTTTTTAGTTGTTGTTTTTAAGGTAAAATAGCTTAGTAATCTTTTCTGTAAGATTAAAAATCATTTTGACTAAGCCTGAAGAGTTTCAGGTTTTAAGAAGTACTTATTTGATTAAACACTACACACACACACACACACACACACACACACACACACACACACAATATTTACAAATATAATACACTTATATGGAGTAGACACAAAAGTGTTTGAATGTTCTCTGGGACATGTATCGAAGAAACGAAGATGAAATATTTGAATACTGGACTTAGTATATTGAAAAGAAAATGTATGATAAACAAAAATATTCTAGCTTATCCGACTATAGTTTTTATTTACAATTGTCTTAAGGACTACTTTCCTATCTGTGTCTGTAACGATTTTTATTACTCAAGATCATCATTCAAGAAATTTAATATATAACGTATTAAATAATCCAAATACTAAAACATTTTTCATAGACTGAAACTGGGCTTAGGATAAATGTTATTAAATATCTAAATATAAAATTACAGAGCTTTGAAGAGCTCAGCATAGTTATTATAATACATATAAACAAAAAAGCAAATTGATAAAATGTTCGAAGACGTATAAAATGACTGGAAACTCTTAATTTGTTATCCGTCGATGCAAACGTGGGTTAAGAATACCGTTCCTATATTGAACAGAGTATCTTGAAATCGTTTATTTTTAAATGTCGTAGTTTAATCCAGATGTATTTGCTGTAGACGTTCTATATTGCATCCAAGCTGGCATTTGTTTTATTAAACTATATTTCATTTCATTCACACGAACACTAATCCTCTCAGCTTACAATGTCACATTTTATTGGTTCCCTGTTGCAAAATTATTTCAAATGATTTTGTAACTACAATTCTTAAAAGTTACATATTAAAATGTATCTGTATTAAGATAACAGCTGTATTATATTTAATAATAATTTTTGCATTAAGTGAATAAAATTTCTTGAAAAATTTTAGCGAATGAAGGAATAGTTTTATGTTAATGTTTGAATTCTTTATAGAATTTTAATCTGTTCATTAAAATGCATGTAATTAGAGGTATTTATACAAGAATCTTAGAAAACTATCTATTGTCAGTTCAATGAAACTTAGAAAACTATCTATTGTCAGTTCAGTCAGGTGAATGTATATGCACATGTACATATACGCACACATGCGCACACACACACATATTTGAGAATGATAAATCTATAATACTTTTATACCATAATTTCTATAAATAAATTGTTACTTGAACAGAAGAATAAATATTCATTGATATAATTTAAAACAGATTTTGCTTTAATATCACAAATCCAATAAAAACTATTTTCGTGAATACATTAATCTTCGTTGCTACCACTTGACCCTTTCACGGGTCCTTTAAGACGACAAAATACTTGTATTGGCTATTGAAATACCTTTAAAAGAAATGTATAGATTTGTTTGATTAAAATCACATTTCTTTATGTGAATAATATAATTTTGAATATGATTCAAAAGGTTAAACATTTTTTCTAATAATTGATGATATAATTGAATCTGTTAGAGGTTATATCAATGAAAAGGAACATTATCCAGTTGTCATAAAAATATGTTATATTTTATTTAACTTTTTAATTTAATCTCCATTCTGAAATACTCAAAGCAAAAGTTTTATTTTCTCTTTAGACCTATTTCTGTAGATTAATATATGTAAAAAGACATTCTTAATTCATTTTGTATTCAAAGAAACTATTTTTATAAAGTATTCAGTACGAAGAAAGAAAGATGAAACAAATTTACTATTTGATTTCGAAGAATTCCCAAATGTCTGTGGATTTATTTAATACATGAATGGAATCATGACCAGTTGTAGGTCTTATAAAACTTTGCTTAGTTTTTATAAGCAAAAGCTATTTTAAAAATTGAATTTTAATAGTTAATCGGGCATTTTCATCGATAGTATTGATATTCTTCAATATCAAAAAGTCCCTACAATTTAATTGTCATGACATTATACGTACTAGCATTGCATGAGGCAATCGATCCAGTAATCAAAAAAAATGGCTTACATCATTCTGAAAAAGTGCTGCTTGTGGTGGAATGATATTAACCAAACATTTTTACGAAACAACTCAAGGATTTCAAATGAAAAATAAATAATGATCCATTCAAGAACTGGCATGCCAAAGACGAATTAACTCATTTTCACACAAAAACGTCGATTCTCAACTATATAACAAATATACAGATAACGAAATAGAGGCTTAAAGTTAATTTTAAAAACACATTTATTTGGTTACCTCTTTAAAAAATCCGTTGACTCAAATTATCCATTCATAAACGAATTTAAATGAAATAATGAAGACATAAAATAGAAGTACAGTTACAATTTTCAAGTAGCAATACCAAAAAAGGACACAAAGAAACATTAAAATTGGTGTTTATATTAAAATAATCCAGCTCAAATTAATAAAACCACATTTTTATACAATGATCTCAAAATATTTGATAAAATTGAAATTAAACTAAGTCATTAATAAAGAATACTTTAATATTAACAAATCGTGGTGACCTGCAGGTTAAGGATTGCCTCATGCATGAGGTTGGGAGTATGAAACCTGGCAAGTACCAATGTAATTTTGTCCGAGTTATAGTAATTTCTAAGAGTATTAACTATTAAGACACCACTGACAGGTGGTGAAGGAAAATATCGCAGGGACATCTAGACTTAAAATATCAAAATTTAATATTGAAATTGCCAAAACGCTTTTGAGCAAGCATGGTGATTAATGCTAACCTTCTCCTTGTGAGAAGAAGCCTTTGCTCAGTAGTGGGCACAAATAGGATGGCAATGAAAATCTGTCTTAAGTTTAAACCTTATGACATTTGTATTTGAATTCATATATGTATAAATATTAATCATAGTCATCTTTATGATTTCTTAACTCTACTAAAAGACTATTGTACCTACAATTTTCATTTGGAAAATTTATACACTCAGCTTATTTTATTAAAAAGAAATAGAAAAATTTAAAAAGAAAGCAATAAGTATTGAAAATTTGAAAATCAGATTGAGAATCAGAAATTATGAACGAATTGGGAAACTATTTATCACATACGTAAGGACGTTATAAATGATTATGGAAACCCTTTGTTCAGATGACATTTTAAACTATTAATCTTTAAATAACGCCACGTTCATTGATTTTTTTTTTTTTTTTTTGTTATCGCGGTGAAAGGTTTTATACCTACCCCTCCGTCTAGGGGAGACAGAGGCGGTTATGTGGGATTCACGGCCAGAAGGGCCCACGTTACCCACTAAAACACCAGCGGTCACTCTCCGTTGCCGCCAAGTGGATCGCCACGGGAAACGCCGAAGCATGCATCCGCGACGATCCGGCGGCGGGCCGCGAACGGCCACCTCCCCCCCCGAGGGCTCACTCCAAGTGACCAGGAGTGTCCCCCCGCCTGGCGGGCTTGCTTAATCGCGAGAGGGTTAACCCCTTACCCCTCCCACCCAAGCCCACGCGGCCAGTCTCCAACCACCCACCGACGAGCGCAAGCACCCGACGGCAGACAGAGAGGAAACCGACCGACCACAAGCGAACTCAGGCCTCCGGAGAGACCCGAGTATCCCCTCCCCCCCAAGACAGCCACGGACGGCCTCCTGCCAGATCCGTGACCGTCTTACTCCCAGGGCTGTACCCCCAGCCCTCCCCCCCGTGACTGATTGCACCGGAATACACCAGTGGGCGATGGGGTCGTCACGTCCCGACGCCGGACACGTTCATTGATATTTAATTTTCTTGTAGTACTAAAATGCATTTTGTGACTTATTATGATAACATAATATGTCACAAAATGCATAAACTAAAAATATACTTTAAAATAATGGAATACAAATGCTTCATTACGATATACAAAAACCTAAACCTCAACGTTATAAACTGTTATTAATGGTATTATTTGTAACAATTACAAATAAATAGGGTTGCTCATTGAAGCTGCAAATAGACTATACATACGTACACATTTTAAGTCGTTTAAAATATATAACACTATAAAGTTTATCTTAAATGATAAAATAAATTAAAGATGTTTGTATCGCCTTCGTTAAATGTTTGAAGCTAATTTCTTTACAACAAAGTTAACAAAGGTTGTTAACTTAGTTGTTTAAGACGTGCAATCGATAAGTCTAGCGTGATTCATAAGAGTCCTCAATTATTCCATATTATAAAAAGACCTTCACTAATGAGAGTTGGTTTCTGTCTTTGGATGTATATAAAATTTAATTTGATTGTTTTAGATGCTTTGTTTAATTTAGTACCAGTTTATAAAGGAAATGAACATAAATTTTACGACGGGATAAGGAAAAATTAATTATTATATGCAACTCTTTGTAGCATTACTTAAAATTATGAGAAAACTCTTCTTTATGTAAATTTAACAAATATTCCGATTGTGATTGCTCCTGATAAGTATTTGCTATAGCAAAGTATATGATATGTATAGCAATGTTTTGTTATGCTTTTATTAAAAGTAATATGACTGTAAATAAATATATTGCAGTGTAATCATAGGCCTCAAAATCTTTTAAAGCCTATTGCTTTGGCGCCCCTTCTTATACAAAAAAAAACTATGATTTGAGTTGATATCATAATTATTTTTATGATAGTTTAAATATTAGTGGAACCCTCAACAACAAATATTAAAGGTTATTTCCATTCTGTTTCCTCCAAAACCATTTACGAATCTCCTGCGATTATCTTGTCTTTTAGCAATAAACTAATTTTATATCAACCGTAAAAAAGAGATTAAGAGAAAGAAGTGGATATTTAGAAGAAGGAAAACTTCTTGTTTTTACATTGTTCTCAAATCATAATCATCATTAAAGCTTACTATTTAGTATAAATTATGTTTGTTTTAATAATGTTGAAGTAATCTATTATTCACAGTCTTTTTGTCTGTTTATGTTTGAAAACTAATTTTACGTTTCAAATAAGAAGACTATTGTTATGTTACTCGTTTTTTATATTTCAATATATTTAATAAAAGAATGTATGAAGTAAAAATAGTATTCGTTATAATCATATATTATAATTAATCTGATTCAATATGTAAATTGTATATATGGTGGTTTTAGTATAAATACATAATTAATACAGGAGTTGGTTGTTTATTTATTATTGTATGCTTGTTGTTTTGAACAAACAAGATCATCTGCTTCCAAGAAGAATCCTCTGTCTGCTATATCGTCTTTTGAATATTAAATTCACTTTTGTGATTATTCAAAACATGAAAGTTCTGAAAGATATCGCCCAGACCACTAAGTTGCTGTAAATATATTGTTGATTTCGCAGTTAATTAATTTTGTGAGTTTCAGTTTACAATTGAGACGTCTTTTCCAGACTGGGAAGCAGACAAACGCTATGTTTTTGTTTTAAATGTCAAATGTCGTTCTCTAGTAAGAAAATGAATGATAATTTTCTACGACGGTCCAAAGTGCTAAATACTAGGTGGATAAAAAAAAATCTAGGATTTTATACTTAATAATGTGAGCCATTTTCATGTATATAGGAATTGATTTAATATGTTATTTAAAACTAGTAATTGGACTATAGTAACAAAATAAATGTTCTGAAGAAACTAATTTCAAAATTTTGCTCGAACTCATTATAAGTAGACATATAAGATTGAAATATTATTAAAAATATATGTCTTTATTCAGTTGATTGCCGAGACTTTTTCTCAAGCAACTTTTTATTCAGGTCTCTTTATAGAGATATGTTCGACTTCTTGAGAATGGTCAAATTGAGAAACCAATGAGTTTTTGGGTCTTTTGGTTGTCGATAAATCGCTAGACGGCTGTATCGATTGACCAAAACTTCTAAATGCATTTGGCCCACCAGTTTCAGATAAATATCCGTGCAACTTTGTGTTTCGTGCCAGCTTCTAAGAACCAAGACGATATAAAACTTTGAACTCGTATTGTTTTGTCATTTACATATTTGCTGACGTTACATGTATTTTAAACGAGAATTTAAATTTGTAAACTTTGAATTTGGCATTTTTATTAAAATGTTCTTTTGTTTTAAAACGTGTATCGTACTTTGAGGTTGGTAATAATTTTATTAAAACGTTTAAGCTTTTAATCACTATATTTTAGGTTTCTATTTGAAACTATAATTTTAATTGCAAATGGTTATAAATATGTAGATCTAAATGAAAAATTTTCTATGACATGGGAATATTTATTGAAACAAATAAATGCTTTCGGCCAGATGAATAAAGATTTTTGTTGCTATACCTTTTACTACTACACAAATTTTGTTTTTATAATAACTTAGCTCCCATTTTATGGTATATTTAACTATGTTTTTTTGGTTTAATAATAATTCATACATCTAGATTTATATCTATCAGTGATAATGTAAGTATTTAGCGTACAGCTACAAAATAGATAATCTTGTTGTGATTAATCCTTTTTTTTGTTAGATTCGAAAATACTAATGAGATATTTTAATATTATTTTAAAATTAACAAGATTTGTGCAGTTAGATATTGAGAATAGTTTTTTAGAATTTTCTAAACATATATTATTCATTTACGTTTGTAGTATTTCCATATAATCCTACTAATATTATAATTGCGAAAATTTGTGAGTGTATATATATGTTTGTTACTTTTTCACGCTCAAACGGCTGAACCGATTTTGATAAAATTTTGTATACAGGAAGTTGACGTCCAGAAATAACACATAGGCTACTTTACATCCCGGAAAATGTTCGACTTTTCCTCATATAAGCGAAAAACCATATTTACTTACTCGAGAACTCAACTCCTAGCCAAAACGACGTAATCGCTATGTACACTTTACCGGTCTATGTAAGCACAACCGACAGACAATAAGCATTCCTTTCGTTAATAAAAAAGTTATGATAGACAATATCTATAGACAAAAGTTTCTTTATGTAGTTAATTTGTTTAATACTATACATGTTAACGTAATTCGTACTTTTATAACATTTGTTGTTTTGTAGTTGTTGGGTATTGCCGCGGACGGAATCGCGGGTAAAAACTAGTATTTACATAAATATAAAATAAAAAAAAAATAGTTTATTTGTGTGGGCTTTAATTTAGTCTTTGAATTTTTAAACCTTATAATATGTTATAATTTTGTTATTTCATTTTACAATATAGGACTTATATAAATTTATTATTTATTATTTATATATATCCATATGGGTAAAGACGAAAAGTATATATATATATATATATATATATATATATACTTTACTTTACTTTACCTTCGTATATATATATCTGGAATTTTCCAGTAAAAGTGTCCTTGATTCTCAATGTTGATTATGTAATACTGTCGTATATTTTTAATGGCATTAAATGTAAGCAATGGATTTTTCCCAAGACTCTGAAAATGGGGAAAGACGTTTAAAAAAAATTAATGCCAATTAGGAGAAGGAAATTGTATTTTTCGGCGTTGATCAAATAGTGTCTCTGGAGACTAGAAAATTTGCTTTTCATTATAATGCCAGATGTTTGGAATTTTTTGTCATTGAGATTTCAGGAAAAACTTCTTATAGGTTGTGAATATAGAGGTTTTAGTTTTATTTTTGATCAAAACATTTTTAATGATATCTGAATATATAAAAAGTTTATATAACTTTCTTTAATGTAAGGTCATTCCTAAAAGCGTTGATGTATTTTTTAAGCAGTGTGACGATATAAAATTATGATATCAGTAAAATTTTCTAAAATAGTAATAACAAAAATGTCAAAACCTTTTAAAGACTATATAAAACTGTACTTTTTAAAAATGTATTAAAATAAAGATTATTGATTTAACCATTTCTGTTGTATCTAACGCTTGTCATTTTTATGAAATCAGCTATTTTTAGTACATGATATATTTTTGTCATGTTATAAAACGAAACTCTGGTACGTCTAAAATGAAACTCTAGTTTTCGCAGAAACATGAGTTGAGGTTTTGAAGAACAAAGATTATTTTAACAATATATTTTTTTGGTTGATCAAATTTATTATATTCGTCATAATTATAATAATTTTTAGAAGTTAGAAGAAAAGGTTTATGGAGAAAATATATAATATATCTCTTACATAAATTATAAGGCATTAAAATGTTTAACAGTCAATAACTATCAATGTAACCTCCATGCTAAATAAAAAATACGTAGTAAGAATGAGAGAATAGATACCAATTGCCAGTAAATTGTCTTGAAATGTACTTATGCGGTAATTTCAATCCACAAATGCTGCTATAATGTACTACAATTATGTCTACGTCACTGGTATTTTTTTTTATTTACATCTACATCGAAAGTAGTATGAACTTTAAACAGAGTAGTAACACACGTAAAACCTATATAGACGTAATAAATATTTATATTATTGACCTATATCTTTACAATTCTTATATGTTGCATTTTATTTTATACTAGAATACCTGGCGAACTTCGTATCGCCCTATAATCAAGAAATATCAATTACGTTTTTTTATTTATATTTTTGGAGTTTACCTGTAAGCCATAAATCTCCGTGTTTTGAAGTGCGACAGAATGATTGACATATTAGTTAGTTGTCAAATCTAATGTCAAAAAAAACGTTTGTATGGGAAATAGAAAAGGGCTGTTTTTATGGTTTTCCCAGTAATGAATCAATTTTTTTCAGCTTTTATACTTTCCCTGAACCTCCACAAACATTTCAAGACTAAGATAAGATAAATCCGTTCAGCTGTTCTCGAGTTTTAGCGAGACTAAGGAACAGCAATCCATTTTTATATATATGGAAGATTTATATGTTGAAATTTCCAATAGTAATCTTAATAACTTGTCCGATACTGTCTAGCTAAAGTTTTCTTTATTATGAATTCTTAGATATAACACATTTAATATGAATGAAAAATTTAACGATTACAATGAGTCATTGGGGTGGATTTCAAAAAAAAAAAACATTTATGCTAAACACACTATGACTGTAGAATTTTTGCAAAAATCTTTTACCTACAAAAGTTTTACCTACAATAGGAAAATGGCAGTTTAAAAGTAAAATTAACGAATTATATACGTTTGAATTAAACGATTTCATTATTAGATATGATATAAAAAAATTGATTATAAAATATTTCTTGAGTAAATTTCGAAAAGAATATTTTATCTATAATCTACTATTTTTTTTTACTTTGGCTAAAGATTTCGGTTTACTAAGACAATATGTCGTTTAAAGTAAAATATATTAAGGAATTGTATGATAAAGATTGAATTATATCGAATTCTTTACCTCACTTAATAGTATTACGCCCATGACCATTAAAGTATAAGGAAGACTTCGTATAACATACTCGTAGATATGTATGCACAAAAGAGAGTGGTCCCTTTTTTATCATAAGCTACATCATTCAATGTCAACATTATCGAACAAATGTATCAGATAAAATTTAATTAAAATTTAGTCTCTTGCGACAGATGAAAATATCTGACGGCCCTGTTTAAAGGGTTACAGTGAATGGTTGTAACAAAACCTATTGTAGTTTTTATCGGTGTAAGGTCAGGAAATTTTGAACGAAATTAAAGGAAAATACGAAGATTTATTCAAAATGATAAATTAACTTGAAGTTTTCTGTTATGTGTCCTAAAAAATCTTCTTTTAATTTATTTCATTATTCCTTTATTCGTATCTTAGGTCTATTTATACTGAATATAATATTATATGCTACGTATAATAAGGTACAGTATCATCAAAATTAAAAGACTATCTAACAATAAAGAAAATATGTGAATATTTATTATATAACGATATTTTTAAGGTCATAAATTTTCATTTCCTCCTACACTTACTGGATATCGGTACAATATAAAAGTCAACATCGTCTTTAATCTGACTTATTGGTGTTTTGGAACTAGGATCCACCTATAAAATAATATGCTAGGGATTTTGTTTTGTTCTGTGATTTATTATATTTAGCAGATATCTTCATTTCACATCAATGGCTTTGAATTTATCTTCAGAATGGCTTTAAACAATGATAAATTTCATTAAAATTATTTTTTATTGAAATATAAATTATAACCACAAACACGTTTCCACCGCAACCATAATTTCTGTCTGTGAACATATTTATTTGTTATTATAGTAATTCATTTAGTTCACATTCAAAGTAAACAGTTAAAAGGAATGTATATTAATATTTGTTTTAATTATTTCTTAACAATCTAGCGAAAAAGTTTGTTTTGATTTAATAAAAAAATAAAATAGTAGTTGGTTGTATTTTTAGTAAGAGTTTCAAGAAGTTCTAGGCGTTTTATGTCATACAGCTAAAAATTTGAAAAATATATTTTAACTAGTATAGGATTTCAGAAACCATCTAAAGCCATCCTTTAATTGATATAAGAAGGATATAATAGAGATATATTATACATAATATCTTATAAATGATTGAGAAATCAAGACACATGAATTAATTATTTATGAAATCGTCATATGTAGAGGAATTCCATTTTATTTAATTTTTTATTGTAGGACGGAAAACAAGTACAATGGAAAGTTACGCATGGATTAAATGATGTGTACTAATGAGACACATAAAAATTATGCAAAATAAATTAATAAGTCTATGCTTTGATATCATTTAGTTATTTAATATTAATACAAAGAAAAAAGTGGAACAAAAACTGTCTTTTTTTCAGATAGAAATATAATTTATAAAAAATTAGATTATCTTCTTCTACCTGGCAAATTCCTAGCTTAAGACAGGGTCTGCGAGAAATTTTGAGTATATTTTTTAATAAATAAATAAACTTGTATGTTTCTCAATAAAATTTTAAAAGATCTCAAAATAATATTACGAAATTTATACAGTTCTTTTTGTGTCATTACTTTTTTTAGCCAAGAATAAACTGTAACTAGTTTTAAAAGTTAAATAATTTTGTCTTTTGCACTTTTCTTACAAATTTGATTTAAATAGCCATCTATCTTTGTAATCTTATAATTTGATATTTCCGATTTCGTCTTTACCCTACTCATAACTATTTATATTGAAAAAGTGATAATGAAATAAATATTATGTCTTTATCACGTCAAGGTTTTTTGTTATATTTTATTAAATGAAATTCATTTATTCTTTTTGTTTAAAACCAGTTTATCGCTAGTGATTCCATGCACGTTTCTCAATGTTTTCAATATATTGATGCAGGATCGTTGATTCTGCTGAAGTTGTATTACATCTGTGTGCTTATTGCTAACAGTTTGCAACGTCACACTATACGAAGTGTTTCCCATTTCTCATTCAATAATATTATTACTATAATGTTAAAAGATTTATGAATTACCACCTGATAACGCTTCATATATAGTGTGAAAATGCAAATTTGGGTGTTAGGATGCGAGTAATTATTATCATTCGATTGATATGTTATATCAAAATGTACCGATACAAAGATATTTAAATTTATATTTTCGGATTTACAACGTGTTTTTTAACGCTCCCAACATTTCGGTTAATTTGCAGCAACCATGATCATTTGCAAACGAGATGAAAATGTCTGTTTTTTAACAAGTCTGTCTTCTTCAAACACGCCATGTAATTTTAAAATAACAAAAAACGCGTAATAAATACGGAAACATTAGTTTTATTTAAATGCATACTCGCGATATTCTTCATCTTATTATTCAGAGACATTTTTTGAAGATCTGATGGATGTAATATTTAACCATTTTTTTTAATTTACATAAGTATGGCGTGGCAAGGCAAAAGTGAAATTAATTATAGATATATTTTAAATAAACACTACTATTTAGGTATTTAAATAAATTATATCGGAAATTGTTTTTGTACGAAACTAAGAACAAGAGAATCGTTTTAGAATTATACAGGAGCGTTTGATGCTTTTTTTGTCATCACGGTTCAAGAGTTCGGACAAAGTAAGAAGTTTTTAATGAATAATTAAATTATTATATATAAGTGCGCATATCGCCGCAAAGAAATATATGCAATTAGTACTACAAAAGAAACATTTTTATGATTCTGATATCAAATGTCTGGCGATTGTTCATATTATATTATTATTTAACTTATTATGTAGTGTACATACCAGTATGTGTGCATATTAATTCTTCTTGCTTCCTACATATTCTGTTTTATGTAATTACATTTATATTAAAGCAATGTTGAGCTAATATGTAAATTAAAATTTAAATAAGTTAAAGAAGAATGAAAAATTCATAAGTAGTTATCGTGACTCAGACTTTTTCGTTCAAAATTTTCAAATTATTATTTTTTTAATCAATAATATTTTAAAATTCTTAGTTTACATATTAAGTTGAAGAAAATAATGAAAAGTTGAAGTTATAAATCATTAAAAAGAATTCTGAGACTTAATAATTTATAAAATACGATTCAAAGGTAAATACAAGAATTGCTCAAAAACTTCAGCTATAACTTTTAATAAGTTAACTATGTGTTTTAATTTATAAGAAGTAAGACATACTCCGTATAAGTTTTAAAAGTAATTAGTGATATTAATGAATACTTCGAATAATATCAAAGACTTAAATATACAATAATATCACTATTATATTCCTATTTATTGTATGATACTTATTTTCACACGGCAATATATGTTTTTAGATTGCTTTGATGTTTTTTTCATATAATTTATACCGCTACTTGTATTCTTCGATGTTGTATGTAGATTTGATGTTATAAATTCAAAAATATGAGATTTTTACGATTTGATGAATGTTCTTTTATTTCAGAAGTAAAGTTAAATTTAGTTGAATAGATTAAAATGTTATGGCTAGTATATACTTCGAAGTGGTGTTTATTTTAAAATACCAATACTAGTTCAAGGTAAAATAGTGTCCAAAATGTAAAACTGTTTTCTGGACTAGATCACATCTAAATATATTCTCTATTCAGCGAGTTTTATCTACTTCAAATGGAAAGCTGTTTCGAAATATTTTAACACATAAATCGATATATTTCCGTACAAATATAAAACTCATTTTATGATAGCTTAAAAAAACTACAAAAAATATTGTTATTTCTATAAAATGGAGGTTTCAAACTGATTTTTTATATACTTTTTAATATATTTTTTTTCATAAAACTCAAGTGTTCTTAATGTAAAATATGAATTAACCTTTATATACGTTTACGAAACTTCATAAAGTTATTAGTAACCAGCATAAGCTGATCTATTTTAATTAAAACTATGATTTAAATACAACTGATAACCAGAACCTATATCAATATATTACAAGGTACCGTACATACATTTAAATTCCAGAATAGTAATGCAATACAGTAAGTGATATCGCTGAATTGAACTATAACATGCAACATTGTTTAAGTCTTACTATATATAATATAACAACTTCTGATGTAGGTAAATTTATTATGTACCTATTTAAGTATACAGATATTAATTAATAAATTTACGTCTATGTACTACAAATGTTCTTTGAGGTTCTACATCAAAGCTATCAGAAAAAATATATAAAAACTCTTTCGCTGAAACCTACATGGAACAATAAAATATCTTTTTATGATTTTGTTTTTCCGTGTATGCGCTCTCGTCACCTATTCACTTAATGAAACTGATGTCATCTTAGATCACTTCTTGATTACACAATGTTAACAGACAATCTTCCTTTTGTAAATATAGAAGTTAAGTTTGAAATAAAATAGGAATCTCTTTATCTGTAATGGGTAAAAAGAGAATGGTTTTTGTTCAAAAGGTTTTAGTAATCAGACATCAGTGGGTATAAATGACTCATTTTGTTGTGTGAGCGTCTAATGCCCAGACTTCGTGATAAATACTTTATTATAAATGAAACTATTGTTACGAGTATGTAATATAAAAAATTCAAAAGTTACTAGTTAATTTAACGTAGACAAATCTTCTTCTTCTTCCTGGCAATTTCCCAGCTTTAGCCAGGGTCTGCCAAAACCTGGCAAATTGCCAGCTTAAGCCAGGGTCTGCCTTACATGTTGTGAATAGTTTTGGCTAATAGTTTTTTACGACCGGCCGCCTGCCTGACATCAACCCTCTTTTGGAAATCAGCATTAATCAGTGATGTCTAAATATAATCTTAGTAAGTACATAATATGATTCGGAAAAATCACATTGGTACTTGCCCGGGTCAGGATCGAACCCGTGACCTCGTGCATGAGAGGAGGACCTTTTAACCACTAGGCCACCACTGATCTAATAATTAACCACTATTTTACAAATATTTACATACATATATTATGTTATATAATATCCCTACTAATTTTATAAATATGAAAGTAAATCTGTCTGTTATGTATTCACGTACGAACCGTTGAACCAATTTTAATGAATTTTGGTATATAGATAGAACCATGGAGAAAGTAATATGATTTTTTCTATCTTGATTTCGAATCCCGATCAAAAATTACGACAGTTTAATTGCGCACCACATTTATGTATCATGATCTACCCATAATTCAAATAATCAGCTTATAAAATATTAAATTACAAGAATGGAACCATGAAGTGCAATTAGGGTTCAGTGACCGTAGTAGCAGAGAATAATTCTGATTTTCACACGGACGGAGTCGAAGGCAAAAGCTAGTATATAAAGCAATACTATATGTACTTGACATTATCGCGATTCAATTGATTTAGGTAAATGTTAGACATGACCGCAGTAGCTTTGTGAGTTCATGGCACCAAATAGATAAAATTTTAAATTAGTTTTGCACAATTTCTTAAGCAATTTAAACAAGGTGCTTACTTTTTTATTATAGTCGTAAAAGAAGAAAGTGTTGTTTAGTTTATAAACATATCTACTTACTACTTTAAATCTACTAATTTAGATAAAACAGAGAAAGTATAAATTAATTTGAAGCAATCTAAATATAAGCTGAATGAAAATTTAAATTAAAAAGATGACTAGATTGTTGGCAAGTTTTATGTACATAAATTGTACACATACGAGTCATGTTGCAGTATATGTACATACAGTATATATACCTAATAAATTATTAGAAATACAACTTATCTTCGTGTTTGTATCTCCGTATAAAAGCTATAAATTTTCAATCTATGCATGTAATGTGTCTTGGCAAGCAAAATTATATGATTATTATTAATAGATATATCATTTTTCTTTTCATTAGATATTAAATAAGTCAATGTTAACGTATATTTATCTTTTCAAGTTATTTATATTCGTTTTTTTTTTCATTCAGAACTGTCATAAATAACAGATTATAATAGACGCAGCTGCAATGAGGTAGGGAGAGATTTTTGTTGAATAAGCATCAAATACAATTGGAAGAGAAAATATTAGATAAGCCTCCTTTTCATCATATATTTTTTTTTTATTTACAATTATGTTTAAAGAGTTTTGGTCCCCTTTGTGTATATAATCGTAAAGGTAGAATTATAGTACAAAAAAAAATCCAATTAAAAATACTTGTTTTAAATCGAAATATGTAAGGACATGGTTTTTACTTATGTAATTTCTTAAATAATAGAGATTGAATAAATAAATTATACTTGTTTCTAATGTTTTGCGATAAGTAATTTAATATAAAATATTGATTAACATATGTATATGTAAATAAGGTTCGGTTAGACTTTTATTAAAAAGTAACAACTATTATATATTGTAAAATAATTAGGGATAATATTAATGAACTAGGAAAAACTAAAAATGATACAGTTTATATTTAACTATTCGAGAGTTAAATGAAAATGTTGAAATAATTTTATAGTGACATAACGGTTGGCGATGACAGAACAGCTGTTATACGTAAATTAAAATTATTAAACATTTTATATCTATGGCAAATAGTATTACCATGTTCAAGTTTGTTTTTTTTTTAATTTTTTTTCGATGAAGGTATGTAATGTTCATTTTATACCAAAATAATAATAAGTACCTGTTTGCTATGCATTTTAAAATACCCATGAATAAAAATTTCGGTTTTGAAGAATTACTGTTTCATTTGAATCTATTTCGAATGACCAACTTCTGCCTCATTGTTATATTTTGGACACAATCCAAAACGAAGTTTGTTTCATCACTTACACGTCTTCATGATATTAGTAACGGAAATACAGGAATATAATGTATTGATGGACATTGCAATTTAGTTAAAAGTAAAACAATATTTAAAAACTAAACATTAAATATAATAAGGACCATTGATTTTTTTTCTAAAGCGCGGAGTACCTGCGCTTCGTTGGATTAAATGTGTAAGATAAAAAATATATTTTTATATTAGAATAAGGCGGAAATGCTGTATGACATGTTTGAAAATTCTCATGTTGAAATTTATTTTAATAATTTCTGGAATGCGATTCTAAAGATCCACGTTCCTTGTAATGTGTTATGAAATGTGTGCTGGTAGTAAAGCTATCATAAATATTAAATGCTACAAGCTATACATAAAAATGAACAAGCTTTGGATTTATGATCTGATTTTTTTATATAATATTTGTCGGATTTGTCAAATTTGACACTTATATTTTTTATATTGCAATATTATTCCTTAATTTTTTTTCTTTTACTTATACGTTATACAAAACATAATATGATTATTAAGGCTAGTGTTTTAAATTTAATATTTGATTACTAGAACAGTATTTTGATAGTAAAAAATAATTGTGCATTAAATATGAATGTAATCTAGAATGGAGATAGAAATCTTTATCGAATTATTAAAATAGCATTAGAGCAAAATGGTGAACGACTATTGATTTGAATCGATAAGGTTGGCTATAGACAAAAATACTTACTATACTTATATATTTAGAATTTGTATAAAAAAATCATTTTGATATATAATATATTTTTATTAAAGAAATATGTATATTAGGTCCATCTATTTTATATTTATATATATTAGTTCTGACTGACAATATTTTTGTAAATGTATATATATTATATGAAATGCGAGGAATATTGGAAAAGGCTATGAATAATGTCTCTTTTAAGAACATAAAATTTTGACATGGCTCACGAAAGTGACGGAATATAATAGTAATCTTTAAAAATGGCGACGAAACTTCCAAAAAAAAACTGGTACCGATATAAATATAGCCAATTTATAGCTTCTTCGATGATACAGAGTAATTTGTATTGTATATTTGGTAAAAAATTCAAAGTATCAAAGACTTCATTTTCATAGTTTCCAAAACAGAGTAAAAGCTTTTCGTATGTATATTATCGGGAAAATAATTTATAGAATGAAGCAAGTATGCTATATTTCAATTCATAAATCTTCACGTAGATAATGGTAGTATGATAATTAGCTTAGTAAGTCCGAAAACTATAGTTTTAATTTTCACATAGAATATTATTAAATCTATACTAATATTATAAAGCTGAAGAGTTTGTTTGTTTGTTTGTTTGAAAGCGCTAATCTCCGAAACTACTGGTTCGAATTGAATAATTCTTTTTGTGTTGGATAGTCCAGTTATCGAGGAAGGCTGTAAGCTATATAACATCACGCTACGACCAATAGGAGCAAAGATATAGTGGTAAATGTGTAAAAAATTATTTCATCTTTGAAGCCTTCCGTTGCGTGCGCCGTCAAAACGGTTCAAGATACACAAAAAATATGTATTAAAGAATAATAGCTCTTTTAATGATCTAAAAAACAGTCCGCGACAGTATATGTATCTTTTAAGATTAACTCACAAAATCCGTTTTTATGGTACCTAATTTGGTCGATACTACGGGAACTATGTGGGAAGAAACAAAAATCTGCCGTAAGTCACTATTCCACGCGGACGGAGTCGCGGCAAAAGCTAGTAAGGTATATGTAGAATAATTTAACTCTAAGTTTTAGGACTCGAGTTTGTAACAATACATTGTGCAGATTACTTACTGATATTAGAAAAATCTTTAACCAATAATTGAGTCTGTAAGATATAGAATTAAATTACATTTAAAAAAACCCCTCTATATTCAATCTTTTTAGAAAGAATATTATCTCTGGAGCTCTATTAAATACAGTAGTACAGAAATCAATTTGATATTATTAGGAAAACGTTGAACTAAATCTAACATTAGAATAATAAATGTATGTAATTTAGTATGAAATATAACGTCACGTATGAAATTCTTTTCGTTATAAACGTCTAACCCTTATCTTATTATAAAATGACGACAAACTATACAATGCCCAGAGAATGATGAAGAGCGGTTTGTATGTCACGATTTTATGTGAGGAAATACATATATACATATATGAGACAGGTTTCAGTAAGGTTCATTATTAAAACACACACACATACACACATACACACACATATATATAATTGTATTTACATCAAGTCTAGTTTAATTCATTATATACGGTTGAAAAAAAAAACTTATTCAAGAGTAATTAATCTAAAACACTGCCAGAACCAGCTAATGAGTGAAGTCTTAAGGAAGTTTTAGAAAGTTAATTTCATATTAAAGATTTCGGTTTGATCGTACAAGCAAAGTGTACAGCTTAACACTCCTACTTTAATGGTTAGAAACGTTTCAGCTCTATAATTTAAATAAAATGAATTCAATTAATATACATAATGTCTTTTAGATAACTCACTACTTCACTATCACCAAAATAAATAAAATTATTTTTATAATGATGTTACAATAGAGTAAACTATGTAGTTCATTTAATGAAAATTTATAACATATTTTAATATGATAAATTAATTTTTGTAATATTGATAACGAATCAAAGAATAGACACTTTAAAATAGATCATATTTACAAGTTTAGTGTCAAATATTTTAAGAATTAAATGGTTATGTAATAAAATGTTAAAGATTTAACAAACTATGGCAAAAGACTTTTGTATCGTCAATAGTACTTAAACAAAACTATATTTGTGAATGGTTACTTTATAACATTATACCTACGTCAAACTTAGGTACTTACCCTATGGGAATATATTTGAAATTCATTTAATTTTATTGTGTAATGTATTAAATTCGAGAGTCAGCTATATTCGTAATAAGAAGTAGTAGGAAATTGAAACTGTATCATAATACTCTTAATATCCTCGAATATTGCATTTTGTCTGCATTTGTTTGCAAAAATTCTATTTGTTATTCGAATTGCTATCCGATCTTTGGAAATAAACAGAATGCAGCGATGAAAATGAATAATGCAGCGCTGAAAGCTATATTTCCGTGTTTGTATTTATACACTGAAAGAATACATGATGTGCTCGGGAATATTCGGACCTAAATATTTCATAGGAAACTATTAGAAGTTTTTTATTAGTTTGAGCTTCATGTTACTTGCTGTATTTGCTTTAACTTTTTTGTCGTGTAACGTAAGATATTCAAAGTTCTATATTACATATAAGAAACCGAATAACCAAAATCCCTACTAATATTATAAATGCGAAAGTAACTCTGTCTGTCTGTCTGTCTGTCTGTCTGTCTGTCTGTCTGCTACGCTTTCACGCCTAAACCACTGAACTGATTTTAATGAAATTCGGTACAGAGATAGAGTTGACCTTGAGAAAGAACATAGGATAGTTTTTATCCCAGACTTTTGAAAGGTTCTCTTGGAAACGCGATATAACCGAACTCCACGCGGCGAAGCTGCGGGCGGAAAGCTAGTTTTCTTTATAATTCAATGAAGTCGCATGTCTATATATTTTGTCACAATTTTTTTCAGTATTACTGGTTTGTATAGAAAGTCTTCGTTTAGAAATAAACCATTTATAACTAAAGATTTTTATCTTGTCACGAACAAAGGAGTAATTAAGGAATTGATTTTATATTATCAAAATATTTTTTAATGAGCTTGTAAACAGAAAATTAATTAATATTCTCGAGGGGAAGTCAGTTCGTTTGTCTACAACAATCAATGTGGAGACTGGAAGAAGAAATTTAAATAAAATAATTATACAAAGATGTCAGAAAAAATCGTAATTGAAAAATTTAAAATTTTGGTGTAATAAAGATAAAGTAAATATTATAAAATTAGTTAATTAGAAAAGACTTGAATTGACAGGCTTTGAGTCTTGCAAGGAGAGTAAAGTTTATTAATTAGGAAAAGATGTTGGCGTTCACGATTAATTAATAAAGAATATTTAATAACATTAAATCTTTTTTTAGTAAGTTAATAATTATATAAATATTATGTTATTAATTAGTAATCAAGTACATACTTGCAACATTAATTCACTCAGTACTTAATGAATTTTTGGAGTGCTCTGAACAAGTTTGGATGCATTTGGTATTTTTTAATATGCCATATAGGTTTTGACCTTAATTGGATTACTACGAAGTAAATGAACTCTCTCTGAATATATATAAATATAGTGTAATTTTCTTGCTGATAATTACTTTGGTTATACATTATAAAAGCCAAAAATTTCATTCACTTCTTTTGTGTATATTTTATTCATACTTTTCAGTTACAGGCCCTTTTTCATGCTTTCACACAAACCACCAATATTTTTTTCTTTCCTCTACCCATTCATCCATTTAAAACTTAGAAATCTTCAATATATTTTTCAAACGCGTTTAGGTTTCTGTAATCCATTGTCGGTTTGTGGCAAAGTGTTTCCTTCGAAAAGAAGAGAAGAATTGAAATATATGTGAAAAAACCTTATTACTTTTACATTTTTGAACGATTATGACCCTTGGAGATCCATTTATCTTTCAAGTGTCGGCTTTTAAAGCTACAAGACCTTAATTCTTCATTTAATGTTGAACATTTTCATGCCAATTTTTTATAAAATATAAAATAATTTATAAAAAATCCTGGCTTTCAAATTCTATTGAGTATGTCGTGACTATTGCTATTTTTATTCATCTTTTTATAACTGTATTTGATTTTTTTTTTATATTTCTTTGTTTTATTGACATACGTTACTAAGACAGAGAGTGGAGTCATTTATTTTGGTGTCTTGTTTAACATTGTATTTAAATTCTACATACGACGACGAAAAATTTCTTTCCATTCCATGGATTCACCGTGCTTGCGCCTGGTCCATGGAATTGCAGGGAGTGGAGCTTCAATAGTGCTAGAGACTTGTGAGTCAGGTATAAGTTTATGAGGCCCTATTTAACGCACGTAATACGCTTACACCCACCGTCCAAATTCCTCTCTTTAATTAAACAAATTTTAAACGAACCTACTGTTGCTGCTTTCGAAGTACGTGCTAAGAATGAATTAATGTTAGTTCTGGACAGGACCAAGTGTTTTAGCAGGTTGAAGAGATATGTATTTAGCTGTTATACCTCATGCTACCATTTCTACAGCGTACAAATTTATTTCGAACCTATTCTTAGTGAGGATTCCAGTTGTTGAAACAAAACATAGTATACTTAGAGTTTAATAATTAAAAGATATTTGTAAATTTATTTCTAGCTAATAAGTAAACTAATAAGAATAACGTATTTTTTATGGATTTAAACATTTTGCTTAAATTAAAATTGATTATAAATTGACTTGCAAACAACGAAAAGTGATTGGGACAAGTTTAACTCGGAGTACAACATCCTGCCTGGAATACAAGATCAAAGTTAGCGACATGCCAAGAAAGGAACAAGGAGAAGATGCTTTTTACATTAGAAAGGCTTGACTGATCTTATTAGTGATATATTGGTAATTAATTTAGGTAATTAATTGGTAATTTCCCGACTTCGTTTTCAATTTCGAGGGATTTTTGGGAGAAAATTGACTAACTTCGTTCCATCATATCTATATAATTATATGTATATATACACATTTTTTATTTTATTTTGCACATTTATCTATCTGTATATATACATATATATGTTACGAACTTAATTATTTATTATAGCACATAATACACATTATATAAGAAAAAAAATTGTTATTTTTTAAGTGCGGAGATTATAATTATTTAAAATATTAAATACGTGATTATTAATATGAAGGAATGCCTTTCTCTTTATCTCGTGCATTTTTTCGGGTGATATAATTGATCTTTTACGTGCACAATAAGGAGTTTGTAGTTCTACATGTAGGATATATATAACAATATTATCCTTGGAAACCAAGTGAAAAGAGCTAAACGGGAAGTCACGAGGGACAGCTATACACTATACTCAGAAACACTACCAGACGGCCATCGTTTATCGATACCAAGATTTCGTTGTATGTACAATTCAGACTTTCACTTTCCGGTTTTTATTTCTGCATGAATGGCTTTAAGCCCTTTTTGTACCCTTGAAAATACATAAGTAAACATGTTAGGTATTGATTTATAAAATTATATATCATTTAAGTCAAAACAAACCGCATAATATACATTTGTATATACTCGTATGTAGAGATTACTCAAATGGAACTAATTTTAGTTTTCGTATAATAAAAAAAAATAACCATTTATAGTAAAATTGAGAACTCTAGTAATGTATTAATTTAAAATACACAGAAAATGGTAAAGAAGCCTTAATAAATAATGTATAACTATAACTATTTTTGTAAGTAGTATTTACAAAGAGACTATAATGAATAAAGCTTAGACACTAGAAAAGGTAATTTTGGTATATTCTGTACAGGGTTTATAGGTAAATGTAAACAAAAATTCAAAATCCTTATTCGGGTATTTTGTTTACAAAATATAGTTATAATAAAAAGTAGTATCAAAAATTTAATATTTTATTTGTTCGATTTCCTATTTTGGTCATGTATGTATGTTACTAACTCTTACGGAATTCTTTCCGCGTTTATGTAAATATTCTTATTAATAGTAAAGAAAAATAGAAATGTTCTTGTAGTTGATATTTTTATTTTTAAGATAAAAAACATTTCTTTAATCTCACGTTAAATCTAACTGGCCGGACATCGGAACTTATAAATATAAATAGACTTTTACTCAACACTTTTTATAATGGTTGACAAATGTGTGAGGACTAATACGAATATAATATTTGTGCCAAAATGATTTCAGATTTTAGTTAAAAATATATTACAAATATATTTCTGGTTGCTATATGCGTCCCTGTATTTATTTCAGTCAGCGAGCATTGTCGTTTTTTATGAGTTGAAGATGCAAAATAGTTTTTATTAAAAAAGTTTCTAGTGGGTGGCATTCCGTACGGCATTTATGTTTTGTGACTAAACTTTACACATTCATACAAGACACATCTAGTGGAATATATAAAAAATACTGACCTATAGTACATTAATAAAACGATGGAGTTTCCCAGTAGGCCGATTAATGCCAGCATTATATAAAGCACTGCCAAGATATAATGCAAATAGGGCTTTGGAGGCGGAAATTGCAGCCAATGAGGGTCGATATAACGAATAAATCCGTCTGTGAAAAGTCCGTATCTATACCAGTCATCAATCGGCCACAGTTTTTTGAATGTAGAAACTGTCACTACTGAATCATCTTCTTCACCCGAAGTAGTGTTCTCATATAAGCTATGACTATTTCCAAAGAAATATTGACTTCTTTTAACTCTCGAACTAATTATCCTCTTTAACTTGTTATATACGCCGCTTATCCTTTTACGTTTTTTCCACATCATTAAATTATAACATCTCCATAAACCCTGCCTGCGATATTTAATGTAATCCAAATGAACTATCTGATTAACACTTTCTTTAACATCACTTTCATTCAATATAAGACCTTGTTTTTTCCCCGTCAGCGTATCACATTCACATTTTAACTCAATCATGAATATTATAACGACTATTTTAGTTACTTTCGACATTTGTAACGTCGTATAAAGTTGTATTACGATCTGTGAACAGAGACCGCGCCGGCCACAACCGTCTGGCAGACGTTTCGATACACAATGTTATTAAACCGCTTAGCTTCAGTTCTCTCACGACAATATGAGCGCGACATTGCGCGATGAATTATTTCATTATTATAAAATGTTTTTTAAATACTAGATAATAATTAATACTAATCATTAATGATTTATTCATATATAATATTTTAGTATTAATGTTCAATTAAAATGATTTATTAAAATAAATGGTACCATATTTGAGTAAGTTGGTTTTTATTAAATAGATATATTGATATACTTTATTTATTTGACATTGGTACGGCAATTTTGTTAAAGTGGAGAAGACAAATGGCTATTCCTACATTATTCATGAGACACTAATCAAAATAAAGTAGAAAAAATCTATAGATACTTTTTATATCTTGATGTTGGGGAATCAAAAAGGCTTGTTTGTAAGAGAGATACTTACTATTAAATTCAAATATTAAAGTAAAATGCGAAGCTATCTAAAATTGTTACGAAAAGAATAAAATAAATTAAAACCCATACTATTAGATATCAATTGATTGGAATATCAAAGTGAAGGGAAGTGAAGTAATTTCAAAAATACTAGCATACAATTTTTATGTCTTATAGCCATTTTGAGTGAGTAGTGGTAATAAAAAGCAAAATTATGTGTTCAGTAAACAACATACTTAAGCGAACGTAAACTTGTTTCCTTATTTTTGTTCCCTTATAATCAGCGGAGTTTTAAACTTTGTCATTTTTTTGATTTTAAATCTATTGAACAAAAATAATGAAACGTTGCTTTATAGGTCTTTTTAGCGTATTTTTTATTAAATCCCAATTGATAATAAGTTTCAAAAAATAACAAGCCTTTTTGAGGAGATTTTATATGGGATCTTACGTGAAATGTAACATACAAATAAACGAGATTAAAATTAAGAACGTATGCGTATTTATATTAAGTTACTTATCTTCTAGGATCAAGCTTGATGTAAGGGTAACTCAAACTTATTTATCATGTTTCATAAAAAAGATTATTTGTGCGGAAAAATATTAAATAATTTATTTACTTTTCTATTATATTTTTAATAACCCTAAATGTGGTACTCATTAAATATTCAGGATGAAACTATTTACGCAACTAGTTTGATCTCTTATGAGAAAACTTATAAAGTCCGCTATTTTGGACCGTTAAAATGAATAAACAGAATACTGTTCAGGTTAAAACTTTTAACATACCTACTTCCTCGTTATTACTTCATCAATTTAATCCATATCATAAAAGTAGTGTTCTTGTTCAAAATACCTGTATTTTTTTATGAAATAAATAAAGTTTTTTAAATTCTTAACCGCTAATTGAGTTGGTTACAACATAGTATATTACGTTTTTTATCGAGGAATTGTATGATAGAAGAAATTATTTTTAGAAATTCAATAGGATTTACTAATTAATTAATTTAGCTAAGATGCTATTTTGCTCACAAAATCAACCTATTTTTTATTGAAATATGGGTCAAATATTGTTTATTGTTATGTTATATATAAAATGTTTGATTTGTAGTTTCATTCATAATAAGTAATTTTTTTTCAGAATTTACCGATTTAGATGTTATCTAAACAGTACTTTTTAAGTTGGGTATTAGGAATTAGGGAGGATTTTCGTAAGTTTTCCTTGTTTTCTTCTCGATACCATTATCAAAATTGGTTCATAAAGGATGAAGTTTTCCGCGAACAAATAATAAAGCACATATAGATATATGTATATTCAATTGAATTAAGTAACTTTCTTTAAGAAGTCATTAAAAATACTTTTAAATGTCAATTCAAATTTAAAGTACTTTCATACATATCTTTATATGCTCTTCCTACTTCGATATTATTATTTTTTTAATTTTTTTGTTACACTAAAAGTGGTTCAAACTCTCAGAAGATCTTTTTCATCAATATTCAATTTATAATATTAAAACAATATAATATATGTATGAAACTAATATTGTTTACAAAGTTCATGAATATTTATTACGGTTTCTAAATTAAATGTGTCGGTTAAATGTAGGAAAATTTTCGTAATTTAGTTATTAATTTTGCTATAACTTAGTGATCTACATAAAACCCAAATAGTGACTAGTCGAGTGTGTCCAGTTTATGTAAAGTGAACGATGAATGAACCTAATAAGTTATTGGCTTTGTAATAAGGTACTTAATGAAATTAATGATTTTCAAACATTCATAAATTTAAAAGCTTTACTAAATGAAACTAAATGAGTACTCGCGATAGTTTGAGATCTTATCAGCTTTATTATAGTTGTTTTACCGCAAACATTTTAAGCATCACGACTCTTAAATAGCATATATTTTACTAACCTTAAATACATAAAGAGCACAATCATATTCCCCCAACAACCGGCTGTAGAGAAGAATATGTAAATAGTGGCTAGAATCTTTTGCATTGTTGCATTTGGCGGTGGGAAACTGAGCCAATGTACGTTTATTAAATTTAAATAGTCGTCAGTGAAGTATCCCATCTCACGCCACTTCGTCACGGGCCATAATTTCTCGAATTTCTCAAGCAGCTCATGCTTCTTATCCAAAGTGCTTTTTAAATTTGACTGATTTTTCGATTCATTTATATCAAGACTCTCGAAGCTTTGATTAGTCTCTTTAATCTGTCTTTTAAGCCTCTGGGAGTATTCTTTCAAATCATAAACCGAATCTGAATCACGAATTATATCACCGGAATTATCTTTGCATAAAATATTAATTAATACAATTGCTGTTGTCGCGTAAATCAACAGAAACCTCATTGCACTGATGTTTTTAAGACGTGTATATGCAAAGGAGAATCACTTGGTTTTGCAAGGACTGATCGGAAGGCATATACCTTCTGATGGTTCTTATGGTTAATCAGGTTAGACTTTTAGTGATATCACCCTGGGGAACGTTTTGTATATAGGTAAATTGGATTAAATGGACTTGCTTTTAGTTCAATCCTCTATAAAGACCGCTAATAGAGGCTAATAAGATAGATTAAAGATTGATGGGCCTTGAAAATCACTTGTGCAATTAATTGAATAACCATTGCATTAGGTATTTTTACCGTAAGATATATATAATTTTACGTATAATTTACAAGATGATTGAATATTTGAAATAACCGTTATACACAAAGATTTAAAATGTTTGACGTTACTAGTAAACCATTATTTTGAACAAAATAATTACAACTATCTTCTTAAAATATGTAATAAATAAAGAGCACTTCTAATTATGTCTTAAATATCATTCTCTAGACAATTTTCGATGAAAATAACGACATTATCAAGTAGGAGGTTTTCATTATTTATTTGTACATAGATCATTACTTTTGCTTTAACGAGTCTGAAACGTCATGAAATATTACTTACATGATTGCTAGACGGTGAGAAATAATATTGCTCCCTGGAGATATGAAAAAAACAGTCATATGAAATGGATGTTAGTAAAAGGTTTGTTTTGACCGGTGATAATACGTGGGCAGCGCGTCGTATAGTGGACTTTCTTTGAATCAGTGAACCCTCAAATCTATTTTAGAAACTCGTAATATGTTTGTCTTTTAATAAAAAGATATATTAAAATAAAAAAAATTTAGAACGCAGTGTACATATGTATTTTTAAATTTAATTTGATACGATTTGTTTCTAATAGTAGATAGACTTTTTACCAAAAATTTTATTATTCTGTTAGATTAAAAACACCAAGAAACGTCTTTAAAGAAATTGTTTTCTTAAAGAGAACGCAGCAATTAGTATGTTCGTTATGATCTTGGTATTGTATTATTTAAAAAGGTATCTTAATTTATTATTTATTCATATTTGGCTATAGTTCAATCAGTATTAACAATACAGTACTTTATACATAATAGTTTTTTATTGTAAGTAGGTTTCAGTTGCCGTTGAAATGAAGTCCTCTTTCGTTTAAAAGTTCTTATCCCTACTAATATTATAAATGCGAAAGTAACTCTGTCTGTCTGTCTGTCTGTCTGTCTGTCTGTCTGTCTGCTACGCTTTCACGCCTAAACCACTGAACTGATTTTAATGAAATTCGGTACAGAGATAGAGTTGACCTTGAGAAAGAACATAGGATAGTTTTTATCCCAGACTTTTGAAAGGTTCTCTTGGAAACGCGATATAACCGAACTCCACGCGGCGAAGCTGCGGGCGGAAAGCTAGTAATTGATAAATGCTTGCTAAAATTGACGGGTCTATAGGTGTAAAATGAGAATTGGAAATGCCATATGTCAGTTTATTATTCCTAAAACAACTTATTTGAATGTAAGTCAAGGCATTATATGAATTTTCTTTATAAAAATAAAATTATAGTATTTGAAAAAAGGTTAACGAAGATATAATTACTTAGTAACAAATATTACTTTTTTAGAAAAGAATATTATTTTTTGTATTAATTAATTATGCCCAAATAATATATAAATTATTTTCATTATTTGAAAACTTTATAGACGATTTTTCTTAAATAAGCAAAAAATTTTGTTTGAAATTTTTATATTTTATTTGAATAATATAGCAACTTTTCACAGAATTGAAAAGAATGAAATCACTAACATCCATTTGCCAAATATAAAAACTTTGTTTCTACTTATTTTAAAATGCTTTTGGGTGATTTAAAACTAAAAATGTTTCGTAGTATGGATAAGATTACGTAAAATAGATTTGACAGTGTTTTTGATTGAATTTTCTTTTCTTTTGTAGAATACGTCAAGTGTAGGTCATTTTATTTATGTAATAAACAATATTTTGTTTTTGATCTTTCGATATTACCTGTCATCATATTAATCTTGTACTTTCTTATTACTTTACCCAACCTTTAATTTACTTGACCTAAAAGTGTAAAAAACTACTTTTAGAAGAATATTACTTTACCATTTTCACTTACAAAATTATTAAATGAGCCGCCGATTAAAAAATAATTGGAAGCAATTATCTGAGGCTCTTAAAATCAGTGTTTCTGAAAAAACTAAAAGCGATAAAATTTCAGTTTTGTAAATGAGAAGATAATAGATTTTTTTTTGTTGAAAACTACAATCAAGGCTCAAAACAATTAGAAAACTTTATAAATATTAATTAAAATAATATATAAATATTAATTAAACCCACAATAATGAGACAATTACAAACAAACAAATCCATATACAAATTATAAACGAAACGTAGGCGTAAAATGTTATGGTTGCTATTATGCCATTCTGATTTAATGGGAATTAAAAAATATTATGGTCCAAAATTAAAGTTAAAAAGCAGTGCAAATATGAACATTACAAAAAGTTGACAATGGTACTATGCAAATTATAAATTTGAAAATTGGAATTAATACCTATAAATGAAAAGCTATGTGTAGGATTACATTGAGTGATTGGCTAACTGTCATATCACAAAAAAAGGTATGAAAGAAATTTAGAGTTTTTCGAATAGTAATTAATGCAAGTATACATAAAAAAATATATATTTAATTCGTACAAAAAATATATTTTTAATGGCTGGCAGGCTCGACCAGGGAAGTACCGCCCTCTCACAGAAGATCGACGTCAAGTAGCCTTAGTGGCTGCGTTTCGTTCGATGAGTGAGAGAGCCGGTTGCCCTTTCCCTTTTCCCATCCTTTCCTACCCCTTCCCTTTTTCCTCCCCTTCCCATTTTTCCTCCCCTTCCCATTTTTCCTCCCCATCTTCCCAAATCAAGGGTGGTGACACATCCGCAACATGTCTTAAGTCGCGGATGTCCATGGGCGACGGTACTACTTTCATAATGTAGGCCGTCTGCTCGGTTGCCCCCTTTAACATAGAAAAAAAAATATATTTATTGTTATCTACTAGTTGTAATAGCTCTACATGTATCCGAGGGTAAATGTCACATTTGACGTAAACTTACGTAAGTGTGGAAACCGCTTTATTATTTATGAAGTGACAATGAACGAATACGATAAAGAGACGGATGCAAGTGTTCGGATATGACCGTAATAATACTTTTTCTCTTTCTAAAGGACGATGAGAAATTATTATACTTTGTCCCTTCTACATATTATATTCCTATGGTATCGCAGTTTTGATACTCAATTTGTTTAACAAAACAAAACTGAGAACAGTTGTTTTGTTTATAATAGACTAGTGTTCTTAATTTATATTTCTTTGATTTTGAATTCTAAGGTCAGTAAACTCATCTTTAACAACTATTTTCTTATCACAATCAATTGTGGATGTTGACATTTTCCGTGTTGAATTCCGTGGGCGAGGTATGAAAACTATCGTGTGTTAAGATGGACCAGAACACTATTGCCTTTTAAGATTAACGCACCTTAATCATTATGATCATGACTTTATTTATTGACTTTTACCGTGGGACATGCTTTCGCTCTATACGCTCTGGCTCTCTAACTGTTAGCTCTTATCTATAATGAAGAGTCGATTAAAAAAGTATCAAGTATCGAGTACCTTATTTCCTACTGTTGATAATTTGACTGTTAAAATTGAGGTTTAGAATGAGGTTCTTTATAAATTTTTCGAGATCATCTCAGACTAAAGACTCGATAATGCAGGCAATAGAAAACAGCTTTGACGATCTTTTCTTTTTATTTCCACGAAGATTTTCCATTCAATCCAATATAATCCAGTATACCGTAATAATGACGTGATCAAAAGAAAAATAAAGGAAAAGAAGATATTCTGTGTGTATTTGTGTTTGTATCGGAAGTTTGACTGCAGGCAATATTTATGATAAAATATAAGTACATATATATATATATATATATATATATATATATATTGCTTTATGATTTTTATTTCTCATTAACAAAAAAATTACAACTCAATTATCAATTTTATTTACTGGGCTCAAGTAAGGTTTCTTGATGTTTGGTTAAAAGTACCCTTTTCCTACAAAACGACCAAAAGTTTACCTATCAAATACAGACCGAAAAAATGATGGTCAGTGTTTACTTATAATTTATATACTTCTCTGTCAATTCCAAATTTTTTACAAACATAATTAATGATACATTTTTCAATCGGTTACAAAGTAAAATTGGTTGGTGGTTTGAATATGGAACTTGTTATTCCCAAGTTGACCTAAAATAAATTACATTAATGATTTATTATTAAAGAACGACGAAGCAAAAATTGTTTTTTATTAAAAATATTTGCTTAAACTTACTTATTTCTATATTTCCTTTTCCACTGGGAAATATATCACAACTATCTAGGGAACACAAACAAATGTTCGACCGCCATAATACAGAATTGAGAAATCCGTAATCCCAACAAAAAATTTAAAAAATCCACATTTAAGTTTTCGTTCAATTATTATTTTCAGATTGTTTCCAATATTTACTAACAAAAATTATTCGTACTGTTTGCGAGTCCATTGTGAGACTTTTATAAAATAATAATACCTTATTTTGATTACAATAGTCACTAACTTTATTAAAGCGACAATGAAGTAACATATTTAATACACTGGCTTTCATTTTAGCTATCTAACGCAGCCAAGAATCGCTAGATGTCGCTATTCGTGTGTCTGCTAGATGTAATTACTACATACGCTCAGAAGATAAAAGCTTTAAATTTCTCTCGTGGACAGTGGTAGCGCTGTAGTCAATGGATTTTATTGTTGCTCTAGTCCCAGTGGACAGTATATGTGGAGCAATAAATGTTTAGCTCTAAATTCCTGTTTTTCTTTTTATTTATTCATATGTAACTTTATATTACAATCAAATTTATTTCCCTCATTTTATCAAGAGGTTTAAGTTTTCGCCTGCAACCGAAACTGAAACGTTAGTTAGTTAGTTTCTATTTCATACATATATTTCTTAGAAATATAACCTGAAAAATATTTATATGTGCATTTTTATATACAAAAGTAATAAAATATTTTTTTAAACTTAACATTTTTTTAAATATGAAGTATACTCGCATATAAATATTTTTGTCATTTATTTCTTTAATAAGTACATCAAACCACATACTTTGAACGATCGCAATACAAAAACTTTTCTCATAAATTCATATTAGTATGTATTTGTTTTATTTATATATTATAATATGTAAACCATTTCACTAAATATATTTATTTAAGATAACTTTTATGACAATCAGTAGCCGTTACAGAGTTGAAGCAACGATTTTGTTACATATAACAAATTCCATCAACATTTTTTTATCCCTGAGGGACCGTTGAACATGGTGTGTATATACAACCTTAATAATAGCTTTGAACGATCAATATTTCTTACACTTAATAACAAGTTATTTGAGTAGAATTCATCATTTTATGTTAAGTAAACAATAGTGACCTAATTAAGTATAACCAAGAGAAAATTATCACAATTTATTGATAACAACTGAAGTTGTTTTAGTAAAAGGTTATTTGTTTCTTTTAATAGAATTGTATCGAAATTTCACATATATATGTACCTATATAAAAATCATAACATTTTGTTACTCGAATGATATTTAATCATTTCGAAACAGAAAAGTAAACGCTATCTACTATCTAAAAGCTTTATTTAGTACCTTTTATTTAACAATATTATTTATTTAATTAATAGCTGGTAAAGCAAAATTTTAGATCCATAGGGAATTTCCAGCAGTATTCTGTCGGCAGGATGCCAAAACGTTGCAGCACATTGTTAAAAGACGCTGCTTCTGTCATTTGTTTGGATATCGGATAGCTGTTCATTCAGCTGTCAGCTATTTCCAAAAATGTGTCCAAATATATTTTCCTCTGACAGTATTATAAAAAAATTCTCTTTTAAAATATAGAAGTGCGTGATTTAAAGTTAAAACAACAATTAATTTTTAATATATGATAGTACACTCAGTGTGGATATTTTTTTAGAGACCGCGATTGATTACAAAAAAAATACATTTAAATTACGAAAAACTCAAAGTATTTTATTGTAGAAACAAATATAATTTAAAATAAATACTAAAATTTTATCGATTTAAATAATATACATATATGTATTAGTATTAGTTACAGGTATGTTCAGTGTAATGGGATTTGGCTTAAATTATTAATTAATTATCAAACCAATGGCACTACTAATGAGTAATTTGCGGGAAATTGGACAGATAATTGCAAATACACGGATATTGAATATTGTCTGCTTATGTTACAAGAGCAATCTAAGATAATTAATTAATATTTATAATGTATAAACAAGCTCAACTATTGAAGCTTCATATATAAAATCTTCAAATATTATATACATATTTTCAGTCCTTGTATTAACTTCGTAAAATTTTGTCGATTTTTTAATATATTTCCTTTAAATTGACAACTTATTGTCGTCTTAATCTGCAGCTCTAGGAACGGACACAAGTCGTTGTGAAAGGAAAAATCTTTTGTGTGAGTTTTGAAAAGCTTTTTAGTGTTATTTAGATTTATGTCTAAATGGGCTTAGTCCGACGCCCCTCGGAGGATTGACGGTCGTTTTCAAGCTGAAATTCTGCGTTGTAAAGTTTTAGAATGTTTCATACCTATATACTGTAACAGAATCTGAATCTTATATAATTGTTATAGAACATAATTTCAGAGAGAGGTAGCTAAAATGATACCGCTGAACCAGCGTGGTATTTGAGGGCATTAAAAAGCAAATACCTAGTTCTGTAAATATCATGCTAATCGCCACCACAATAGATACATACGCTTATAATAAAAATTATAAATATTTCTCACTTTAAAAACCGCTGACTGTATTTATAGTAATTGCTATGTTTTTCATGCTTACATACATATTTTATTTTATTTAAATACATTAATCGCTGAAGTCTTTGCAGAATTATCACTCGACTTCAAATCGAATTAGATTATTATCATTTCATGAAATATTTGAATTGTATTAATTTACACTAGAATATTTGTTATATATCAATGTAAGTAAATTTAAATGTATTATAGCATATATGAAATAAGGCTGCAATTTCAATATTTCAATTACATTCAGTTCATTCCAGTATTTTACAGTTAGTAGCCCATTTTATAGGTATGTATATATATATATATATATATATGTATATGTATGTATATATATATATATATATATATATATATATATATATATATATATATATGTAAGTTCTGAGTTGTAAAATGTACGTACAGTAACATAAATAATGTATACTATTTATGGGTATATCATCGTAATAGATGGCTTTATTTATGTGTAACCTCAAGTAATCATAAGTCATGAACCTGACGCATTACATAATACGTCCCAGGCCGCAATGTTAAATTTTCAAAGCATTAATTGCGGAACATTTTGTATGAAACTCAACACGTATTATTTTTTTGTTCCCGTATTTAACGCTTTCGTTTAACCGCGGCAAATTTATCACCTGCTAAATTATCTATATATTTAATCATTCGTTTATTTGACAAGGGTTTTGTATTTTTTTGAATCATACCTTATATTTGTGTATAATATGTTTCAGGTATGAATATTTGATTTAATTTTTGTTTGTTCAAAATGAGCTTTCTATTTGCACTTTATTAGAATGGCAGAAAAGTTGTTTTAAAATGTCTATAGAATAACTTTAACCTTCAGAATATTATTTATGATATCAGATTTTATATTTTTTAAGTCAGCCTTCGTTCTATCGACTAAAAATATTTATAGAACAGAGCAGCAATTCTAGAAATGCAGACGAATGTGCGCAAACAATAAAAAATTGTTTTTTATTTAATAGGACTTCTTCATAAATATATAAGTTATGTAAAGTTGTATAGTAATAATAGACATCGATAATTATTGATTTTTATGAGATACAATAATAATCGCTATCATTCAAAATTAAAGATTTTGCTATAATATTTTCTTGAAAGTTGTGAAAGCCTTACTATGATTACATGGAGGCTTGAACGAAATACGAGAGTTTCACGTAGAGTAATGCCAAAGTGACATTTCTTTGGTAGGGGGCAAGGGTGTAAGGGCGAGGATGTTAGGGCGCTGGTAGGGGCTGGAGGGTGAAGGGTAGCGAGTTGGGGGGAGGTCGCTCGAGGCGTGTCGGCAGTCGTACCGCGCACCGCGCGCATGTGGACGTCTCGTATTCGCGTGATGATGGCCGATCTTGTGAGCTGATGGGAGCTCTCGTCTGGTGGCTGGCGGCCTGCTGCCTCGTTCGCGCCGTCGCCGCCGGCAATCCCGACGCCAAACGCCTATACGACGATCTCTTATCCAACTACAACAAACTAGTGCGTCCTGTTGTCAACAACACGGACGTCCTTCGCGTCTGCATCAAGCTGAAGCTGAGCCAGCTCATCGATGTCGTAAGTTCGTTAAAAGTTCGCCTCCAATTTACAACAGTCGACTGATTTGACCTACATCGGCTGGGTGCATTGCGAATGCATTCACCGTTGCACTTGCGCGCAACATTTTTGGAATTTAAATAGACACTAATCACCATCACCGACCCAGTTTTTTTTAAAGTACAGAACTTTAAAACCGACCGTGTAAAAGGTTTAGAAGCGAGAACAGTAAGCATTCTTCGCGCGTCCTCATCTCCATACTAGGAAGGCGCCGCGCTGTCTGTCTATGAATTTCGATTTTAAATCCATAAATCTTTCGTACGAAGGTTTCGCAATAGCTACCTCTGAAATATTTCATATAACTAACTTATTAACTTTTATGATTAACTATTAAAATACCATGATAACTGACACTACCTATATATTATGGTTGTTTAAAAAATAGTTTTAGACCATAGAAATTTTGCTAATAAACACCAATTAAGGACCTGTCAATTTATTTGTGAAAATATTACTTTACATTCTTATTAAAAAAATCATATAAGAATTTTTAATATATACCTATAGATACATTCAGTAACATTTATTTTGTATTTACTCGTGGGTATAATTAATAAAACGATAACTTTAAGTTATTTCAGTTCTAAAACATAGTATCTGTGAAATAATGTAAAGGATATTATGATATAAAAGGTCATTCCCTTCAATTATGTATCATGTTACATGTATTACGTTGGTAAACTAACCTTGCATAATTTCCTTCAACCCCTGGCAAGAACTGAATAATAAACGTGCAATCTTTCTGTAAGATAAATTGCAAATCATATTTAACATTCTTACGTAACAATTGAAACCAAATGGAATCTAATTTTAAGTTAGGAAGGATTTAATTTTTACTAACATTTATTAAACCACCCACGATTGTTAACAGGTTAATAAAAAATGCTTATACCTTTAAAAGTTATATACCAAACTTTGAATTTATGTAGTATCTAAGTTACTTACGTCTTAAAAGACTGAATTTTACGTTAATAATAAGATTACTTTTATTAAAATGCTATCTTCCTCAAATTGATCTCAGATACTCCATCACATATAGACACGTGACTATAGAATATTTAAGTCAAGCTCTGTTGGAGATCAGCCAGAACAGACAGACGAGTATATCATAATAACTGTATAAATTGTATTTTAAAATTACAGTTATATCTTTTTAATAATTATAAATGAAAACATGTTTCCACTTTTGATAGAAGAAAACACAAGAAAGTTATTTTATTTTAATTGAACAATCACCTTTAAGTATTCACCGTAAAACGTATTGGAACAGATAATTTTGATATACTTAAAAGTTTGAAAAGTTTTCGTAATATAAAAATTTGAATGACATAACGTGTCATAATTTGCCTTGAAGAAAACGATCAGTGATGGTTTTGTTGCAAACCGTCTCGGAAGCCATCACATGATTCATGTTAGAAATCTGAAATACTTGACCTAATATCGGCATCACTGAAGAATCCCGTCTTAAGCACGCAATTCGGCTTTTGATCATACAAACATTATTCATGTAGCCATTATCGAGGTTTCAAATATTTGTAATTCAGAATGAAATGTTTAAAACATTTATTCCGTATAAAGATTATATAGTATATATCTATGTAGTTCTAGCAATTTGTTTTCTACTATATTGGTCTGCAATATAATATTGAATATCAAATATTAGTTTGAATCCGGACAAATAATGTAATCGATAAAAATGTATTTCTAAATTTGTTACTTACTTGAATTTTGTAATTATGCAGATAGTGTTAATATAAAAATGATTATAAAAAGTATAAAATGAGAGACTATTCGTCTTAATGATTATAACATTTATCACAAAAGGTATAGTTAAACCATGAAATACTTTTTTATTACAATACATAGTGTTAGTAATAATAATAATATACCTAGGTTTTAAAAAAATCGACTTAATACTAACAATATTTGATGCCAACAATCTATATTTATAAAGTAAATTATATACCGATATGCTTTACCATGTGTAGACCAGAGGTAATTTAGTATTTTTTATAAAATAAAATGTCGTAAAAATATAATACTTTTGGTCCTTGCGCTAATGCTAGTTATCTGGTCAGGTATGTAAAGTAAATACATACACATTTAACTTGTTTTTTATATCTATTATGTTACTGCTAAGTGCTACTAATGTTAATCCATACTACAGAAGCAGGGGTGTATGTAGATGTTTTTTTTTTCGTAAACTAATCCCAACATTCTATAAAATAAAATTTCGTTTGATGTTGTCTGATACAATTATTGTAGAATCATTCTTTCAAGTAAACCTTGGTTTATAGATATTTTTTTCACTAAACATTATAAAAACCTTATCAAAATTTGTGTATTATATACATACTATGTATAAATAACAATATTAACATCAATAACCTCCTAGATTTTTATTGTTAATAAAGAATATTACCAAAGTTCTTTTACGCAGTCTACAGTAGAGTGATCAAGCAAAAATCATCACGTAACGACGAACCATAACGCTCTATTCTTTCCTACTCTTTATTAATGCGTCTTTCTATTTCTAAAGTTGTTGCGTATGTGTGTTGGAGGGCGTGAATCTAAGCATTATGTATGGTGGATAATATAACCGTACTTCTTTGTCCCCATATGTGTACACAGGTAAATAAGATTAATTTTTGTATACGTATTATAACCATATTATAAATTCATAATTTTTATTAAAGTGGAAATATCATTACTTTTGCATTACGACCAGTTTTTTGTGCATCTATCTTATGTCGCAATACAGCCTGTCTCAACCTCGGCAGTGCTCGTTTCATATTATTTGATCATTTAGAATTTATGTACATACATACTCCAATATAAATCATCTAATTGCCTGGGATCCTAAAACGTTTCATTTAGATTGTGATTTCTTAAAAACTTAAAAAAGATAATTTACTTATATTTCATATGTTACATTTAAAACATATTCTTAAATAAAAAAATGTACAATAAAGTTCATTTCAATATTTACTTAACATTTTTGTTTAGTAATAGTTATAGAAAAATAACATAAAATACAAAAACTGCATGTAATAGGTTGTTCGGAAAGTAATTTCGTTTTTTCCTCTCAGATAACTTAATTACGTTTTTTCGAAACCAACTTCACACTTAAGCCGCATAACCATTATATGTCTTGAAAGCTGATATTGCAAGGGTTGTGTGTGAAAAAGTTCTATTAATTCTACGCAGTAGTTTTTGGTTGGTGCCCTTTTAAATATGGAGAGCAATAAGCAGTATTTTCGTCATATTTTACTTTTTTACTTCAGAAGAGGTAAAAATGCTATCCAAGCGAGAAAAAAATGGACGGATGTGTATGGAGAAGCCGTGTTAACAGTACGCCAGTGCCAGAACTGGTTTGCAAAATTTCGATCCTGCAATTTTGATGTCGAAGGTGCACCACGCTCTGGCAGGCCAGTCGAAGCTGACAAAGATGCGATAAAGGCATTAGTTGATGCAAATCGGCGAATAACCACACAAGAGATCGGTAAGAGATTAAATTTGTCGATTTTGGCCGTTTATGGCCATTTGAAAGGGTGCCCCATGACCTTACGGAGCGAAATTTGTGTCGTCGCGTCGACGCGTGTGATTCGCTCCTCAAACGTCAAGAAAATAATCCATTTTTGAAGCGGATTATTACTGGGGATGAAAAATGGTTTGTATACAACAATGTTAAACGCAAGAGGTAATGGAGCAGAAAAGATGAACTGGCTAAAAGTGTGTCAAAAGCCTACATTAACCAAAAAAGGTGATGCTCTCCGTTTGGTGGCATGTCAAAGGAATCGTTTTTTTTTAAGGTTTTGCCGGACAATACAACGATTAATTCAGATGTCTATTGTCATCAGCTGGACAAATTGAATGATTCACTTAAAGAGAAGAGGCCTGAATTAATCAACAGGAAGGGTGTAGTGTTCCACCAGGATAATGCGAGACCTCACACAAGTTTGAACACTCGCCAAAAACTTTTACAGCTTGAATGGGACGTATTGCAACATCCACCATATTCTCCAGATCTGGCGCCTTCCGACTACTATTTGTTCCGGTCCCTGCAAAATTTTTTGGATAGCAAAACCTTTACTTCAAATGAAGATGTCAAAAACCACCTGAACCAGTTTTTTGTCAGCAAGGACCAAAACTTTTATAAGAGGGAAATTATGTTACTGCCAGAAAGCTGGCAAAAGGTGTTGGACCAGAATGGCCAATATATAATTTAATAAAATATTTATTCATTACGAAAACTATCTTTCATGTTCCGCACAAAAAACGAAATGACTTTCCGAACAACCCAATATTTGCATTAAAGAGAAGTGTATTTTTTCACTACAATAAGAATACAGTAATTAATTCAATGAAAATATTTATTTTAGAACACGTTTTCAATTATAAAAACCTGGCAAAGAAAGCTCCTGATTCGCAACTCGGTCTGTACAGTGATTATATTAACTATTCCCGTCTAGCAAACTCAGTAATGATCATTGAAATTCTCAAGCAATACATACAAAAATGCACTTCTTAACCATAAAAATGATAGTGACAATATACTTCACCCAAAAAAATACTTGCATACTTTTGAAAACATTTAAAAAGAAGATACTCTTTTAGAATGTAAAAATTTTTAGGGTTTGCCCTTTGTAAAATTAATATTAATTTTATTCAATTGAGGTTACATTTACATATTTTTTATTGCAATTTGTTTCTAAAAATCTAATTATCAATGGTAATTACTCAAAGAAATGAAATCTTATTTGAGGTAGTTATATAGAAACTATGGAAAAGAAAAATCGGTCGAACATATTTTCTGTGTTCCAATTTTTTTTATATCTTTAAATATTTATGAATAAATTAAGTTGGGATGTGTTTTGCGTAAACGTGTTTGTATCTTTTTTAATTTAAAACGAAATTATCCTATTCTTGTTTCATGACCGAAAATAATATTTAATATGTACACTCAAACAAAACCACAAATTTTAATAATCTTTTCTGCCTATAGCATGAGGCATGTACATTATAAACAATGCTCTGCTATTTCTCTTTTCTAATAAATTAATTATTCTTAAATACTTAAAGACTATTTTATTCAGGAAGTGTGAATAAACCTGAGATTATGACTTATAAGCTTACATTTATTTGATAAAATTGTTTAACTAATTTCATTGGTCATGTTATGGATTACTATGCATGACATAGACCAATTCAGTATCCGATTTAAAATAAACATATCTTATGCTACTTATTATAAACTGTCATGAAACTACTTTCTCAGAAACCTTAGAATGATAATGATACTCGTAAGAATCGCGCTATCATGAATGGTACAGGAACGATAACACAAGTCCCATGATAGTTACCTCTCATCTTATGTTATGATTATTATAACATAAAACCCACATTCTAACTCTCCTGGATAACCAATGGGTCCACATTCTATCATATCCCCTTATGTTATGCTACTCCCTAAATTCTTTATACCAGTTTTCCACTTTACTTCCTGTTTTTGTGTATTCTACATTCCCCATACAAGGTCTTACAAAATAATTTACATAAGTACATAATTATGGAAATGTTTTTATCAAAAAGATATCTTCAGGCTACACATCGGTAGACCTACACTTCCACTTATTGCTACTGATAATATTTAATATACCATTGAGCAAAACAGTATCATTACATCGGTCTAGTCCATTACATTATAACTTACTGTTAGAAATTTACGGGATTATTGTGTTATTCTAGCCAGTATGAAAGTCTGATACAATACATTTTTGATTTAAGATTTTTAGTGACTTTGCCTCCAAGGGGGCTACGGCGTTCTTTTTTCTATTGCTCATTTTTTTTATAATTCCTCCGATAATATTTTTATTTACCCAAACTTTGCTGTTTTCTTAAGGACATGTACTCTCCGTACTATGAAATTAAACTTCCATTCAATAAAAAAATCAAATAACTTCCAGCCCACATCTTCACATATAACTATGTAATATTCTTTATCTATATCTTTTCTGGAATGCGCAAGTCAATACAAAAATCGAAAAGTCTTCTCCCACACTATTTCAAATGCATTCCAGTATTCTCAACCTCACCCTAGAATCCAAAATTATGCAAGTCCTTTTATGCGATTTCCTCAACTATGTTAACTTTGCTTCCAGTATGGTCTGACGAACAACTCAATAAACTATTCAATTTCTCGTCGGATTGTCCAGCATAGTTTCAGATTATGGCTAACAGTTGAAATCACTCAGTATTTGCTAAGATATGCTTATACTGCATTGTATAATATCATTGGGAATATATTGCCTTCTAATTTGCACGATTGCTTTCTTGTGTCCTTTGCACGACCCTTTCTATCTCTATCTAGCAGTCCCCCTGACAGTTCTTGTGTATCAGTGAGAGCTGCCTTTGTTCTAGTTATTAATAAACATTCTGCTTGAAATTTTCTACTATCCTTTCAGCTAAATATATTTTTGAGCAATTATTTTATTTATCGCACTTAGGATATTTCTTATTTATTATACACATACTTATTATACCTATACTATCTTTTAGTTCATCATTCTCTGTTCATCTTTAACAAATTAAATTTATTTATAGTAAGCACAATTTGAATTTTCATTAACCTTTATATACATTTATGAAAATTATTTTTTTATTAAATTTATTCCCTGTGTCTTATATACTATTTATAAAGAAAACATTACGTATATACCGTTATGTATCAGTATATTTATTTCTACCGACTAATTTATGATACGGCTGGATGTACATATTTCGAGTTCTCTTTATAAGTAGATAAGCAGCTTATAAATTATTGATAAAAGTAAAATTTCAAGCTAAATTAATTTCAGAAATTTAATCAAGAATTTGCGGACAAAGTTAAAAGGAAGAATTTAGTGTATAAATATGAACCAGCCTGAATACTATTTAAAACTGAATCACAGAAATCTTTTGTAACATTCAAATAGAATTTACATCTTCTATAGCGTTGAAAGCAGAGTAATAACAATTTATAATGTCAGTGAAATTTCTAGCATCATTACTCTTCACGGCTACTGATAAAGCATTTAAAAGGAAACGAAAACCGCTGCAAAGCTTCCCTGAATCCTCATGCTTCACACGACGTTAGAGTGTGTCTCATTAATCTTAATAAACGCTACCTAAGTTTATGTCCCCTTATTTGATTAGGGGTATAAATCAACCCCTAATTGGATTAAAGTTTATCTAATTTTCGAAATACAGACGATACTCTAATATTTATATTGAATTATATTTATATACCTTATTTATTATGCGATTAGATCATCACATAAAAAATTGTAACTTGAAACCAGAAGCATAGTTAGTTTTGTTATTTTGAGACTATATTTAATAACATATATATTTCAATGACTCAACAAGTAAATTTCTCAATACTTGGACTGAATATTAATAATTTGAAAATTAGTTGGCATAAGGTTGGGCAGTAGGCTGGAATGAGACTTTACAGTAAAATTTAATGTATATCAAATTTTTGCTCCCGAATTTCTCCAAATGCATTTTACCGCATTAATTATAATATACTATAATCGTTAAAAATATTTTTATTATTGTTTATAATTTATTATAATACTGAACCATTGTAAATTTGTAATGGCAAAATTTAAGTATCAACCTGTATTTGAAAAGTGTAAATACTGGATTCAGCCATTTTGTATGACATTACTGGATGTAACGATGAACATTGAAAAACAAATTTGAAACTGTACCTCAAACATTTTTAATTGGGCTCAGAGGCGAATGTGTAAAGTGTGTTAAAACAATAGATATAGTACCGAACTGAAAATGACGTCTATAGTACCTTTGACGACATTTAAATACAATTGTAGTGTCACAAAAATAAACAAAAGTCCCATATAAATTAAGGCCCTTGTTCAAGCTAATTTACTTTATGTTTTCGTAGAGTAGTTTTTATACGAAAGAAACACGACCGTCCAATGCCCATACATCCATACATACTCACAAATTCTCAAATTAATCATAAAAATATGATGTAGGTATAATGTTTAACCTATATCCGATATATGAAATATATCCCATTGTAAATGAAAAGCTGAATAAAGTTTATATTTTTGTAATATAAAAGCGTAATCGATTTGAATAATTATGAATTTGAAAAAATTAAAAACCAAACTCTATATTATTCCGGAGTTTTCATAAAGAAATCGTTTTATATGCAAATAAAGGACCTAGTAAATTAAAGGACAATTTTTTAAATAAACGAATTTCATGCGAAAATAGTTTATAGAAAACAAAAAAAAATTAAATGTCTTTACAAATATATATTATTGTATGTGAAAGATTTCATAAAAGGTTTTTCAGAAATGACTATCATTACTTTTAGTTGCAGTAAAAGCTAGGCTAGCAAATATTACGATAAATACGTTCAGAGCGAGTACATTCATGCGACGGAGCCTAAAAAGGCTAATTTCCGTTCAAAGGAAATCGTACCACCACAGTCCGGCTTTCAATGTTCTGACCGTGAAGTGGGGTCGTAAGCATTATAATATTCTCCTTTGTTGCTGAATATAAGTACCTTCTCGGACATTTACTACATATAATCTTATACAAACGCTAACAGCATGCTTCTAATGCACATCAATTTGGGTTGTATACTAACTTGTGTTTACATCTTATTGAAGACTAACAAAAGAGGTTTTATTTAATTAACATTTACTCCCCGCCAAAACCTTAAACTTTTGGAGCTGTCAGTCGCAAGACAGATTATATTAATTGGTTGTTTAACACATTCACTGTAATAAGACTCGTATAATCATGACATGTTAATGGTTCAATATTTCTTGTGTGATGTATTAATTTATTATCATCCTATTAATATTAGAAATTCACAAAATGGCTTCCAACCACAGATACCTCAAAATGTAAGATGGAATATGACATCTTATCAAACCAATGTTATCAATTTCTAAGGCAATTGCGTATCAATTACTAAGATGAGTATTAGTTAACAAAAATGAAATGGTTGTTTACGGTAGATAATTTTAGAAATTATCACAACACAGTTTTCTCAATATTGACCCATAAGGATAGGACGTGTCCTAAAACAAAAAAGTTTCATTCATAAATCACTTAACGATCTTGATTGAAAAAAGAGATTAAAGAAGATCATCTTTAATCTTTTTCATTTCAACGACATTTCCATTTAAAATTATTCTTCATATTTTTTTAATAAAAGTAGTATCTAAATTCCAACTGCTTTTATGATCTCGATTAAATAATTTTTTTACATTTGTAATTTGAGCGATTCAGTCAGAATTTTTCGCTTTATGAAAGAGATAATATGAGCTAGCTGTAATCGTTAGTTTTCATTTCTAAAGGCTGGAAAATCGATTTCATTTAGTATAAATTCAACTTTAGGTCTAATAGGCTACATTTTATATTACTTGGGTGTTGTATCATTTTATATAGAGTACTAAAAGATTATTTCGTAATCCTAGTTTATATGTAATTAGATATAAAGCAAATGTGCTTGTCAGCCTATATCGTCTTTATAGGGATGTATCGATAATATTAAGGCAATATCTTTTATTGAACTCAAGCTACAAGATACAGGATTAATCAGTCTAGTCACGTACCCCTCGTCCGAGAAATCGAAATAACTCCTATAAAGGAAAGCTTAAAAAAATAATAATCTATGACAAAATGTAAAGCATTATATAGTTTATGTTATGTACAAAAAGGTTGATTTTTATTGACAACAAATCGTTCTTCACATTAAATTATAATATTTGTTTTATTATTAAAATTATTTAAAACTCTTTTATATTATAAAATGTTTAATAGAAAAGAGTTTTATATAATTTTTGTTATATAAACACACGAAAAAATCTAATTAATATGCCCTAACAAATAATATTAACATTTTTATGTTGGCGTAAACAATTGTAAAATCATATTTAATGCTTCTCTTCTTTATACAACATTAAGTTATAATATATTTTTTAAGTTTATTTGATTAATATTTTTATGTACTAAGTAACTTTTGAATTGGGTGAATATAATAAATAAAGTGGCCGGCTCAGAATATAAAAATGTAAATGTAAAATATTTTTAAACCAGACCGTTTAAAATCATCGCCAAATGTAAATAATAAAACAATATCATATAACATATGATTTTTCAAAAACAATTACTGTTGTTGAAAAACAAAAGGAGAGGTGTTATATACATCAATAACTATTTCTTTTATTTAAAGGTTAATAATGTAATGAAAAGCCTGAAATACAAATAACAAGTATTTATAAATGGTAAAACTAACCTAGGATTACAAAGTAACTTCATTTATACAGTAAAAAGAAAATATGTTAATGTTTAAAGCTGATATATAGATTGATAGACCTTATAACAAATAAAGAAATATTGACATGTTTATTGTAACTTCTTTTCGATTCCCTTGTGGTCGGTGTCTCAAGTTTTATTTGAGATCTGGCAAAAAGACATTTCAAATGAATTCACTACATATTTTGAGTGGATTTTTATACAGACAAGTTTTTTTAGAACTCAAGTAAGCTGATCATTAATAAAGATGCACAGTAATTATTGTCGTTTAAAGAGAAATAATTCTATTAAAATTCTCATAATATAAGATAAAAAAATTCCCTGACACAAGAAGTTATTAAACTTGTGACGACGTAGTAAACTATTTCAGAGGTTTTTCTCAGCGAAATCGCAATTTTAAATCATATTTTTTCGCGTAACATAAATTTACTTGAAAGTGTAAAACAAAAATAAGTTTTACCAGCTGTTTGTTTATATATGAAGAGCCGAATGAAAATCTGTGTCTACTTTTCAATTAAAGTTGTCAAAATGAAAAAAACGTAGTATAAAAATGTATGGAAAAAGTGTATCAAGTAATTTTATATATAAAATTAAATTAATAAAAGTAAATAGCTCACTCACTTTCATATGTTTGTAACATACATAGTACGTCTATTTACGAATGTAACGGAGAGTACGTAGTGTTGTGAATTGTCAATATAAAGACATCTCGATTGACTGTTTAACAATATACATATAATTAAAGATATATATAATTATAGCTGAAAGAAAAAATACTATAAGAATATTTATATTATAATTACGATACGGGAATATATGGTAAGTTTAGAAAAATGTGTTAACTGTAGATCCCATTTGTTTATTTCGAATGCTAAATATTACATATTTTAAAATTTTAAACAATAAAGAGAACTTTGAAACTTTTAATATTTATACAATAAATAAAAAGAACATACCTATCTTGACTATTACATGAGGATATAACAAAACATCTTCTAAAATCAGTAACCAATTTTAAGGACTAGGTATACTTCTTGTAAAGTTTAAACAAGATATACTTAAAATAACATCAAAGTTGTGTTAACATCAAAGATGTATCAAACTGCTAGTTTAAACTAAATTATTTACCTAATAATGTTTTACTCGGTTCTTAATTGAGTTCTTCCTGGAATGTACACATGTATAAATCCACAACTTTCAGTAAACTATTTAACAAGATAATGTTTTCTTTTGAGCCGGCAATATGCATACTACTTTTAATACTACTGTTTTGTTCCGTCGAATATAAGGAAGGTAGTTTTTTCTGTATCAAGAATATTCTAACAATTAGCTCGGGATATATGTATGTCTATTTCGGAAAATATATTTTTTCCCATTCGTATCGCGAGTGATGTTACAGTTTGACAGATATATGGTCAGTCACGGAAATATTTACCGCAGAATCCCTGAAATGAAAATTTACGAGCTCTGTTGTGATTATTATTCGCTTTAAAGCAACTCTGGTCGCTCGATAAGCTAACTTCTGAATAACAATAATCATCGCCATTACATAAAACAGTCGCATTTGGAACTATTTGATTTAGAGCCTGATAGTACGGATATCGCTTTCATTGGACGTTCTTATCTTTCCAAGACAACGCTCTCTGTTATCAAGTCCCATTTAATTCGGATTAGCTTAAATAACACTCTTTTATTATTTCTGAGTATTTCTTTTAATACCATTTTGTTATATGTATAAGATACGCGTAATCCAATTAAAGTTATTATAGATTGGTGATTTCTTTATATAAATTCACACGCCTTATAAATTCAATGACGTACATTTCTATTTTTATTAAACACTTCACTAAGATACTATACGTTTCCGTCAACATGCAAGCTGTTACGTATTCCGGATTCGTGATACGCAACAACAGCAGTAACGAGAAGAAAAACTTTTGGTAACTTTTGGGCCCATATTGCTCAGCTTTTGTCGAAACTTTTTTGTTTGCTTTGAATAACATATGTGTACCTTTCCTATATTATGGCTGCTGTTTTAATATCTTATATTTTTTATAACAAATAATGTTCAGTTTCTGGTTCACCTATATAATCATTTATATCGTTATTTCTATTTGCTGCTGTTAGGTCATTTAAATATCAGATACATATATGCTCCGAAGAGTTAATGCTATATGATGAAAACTTTAAAACAGAACAATTGGAAAACTATGCAAAACGTCAAGATCTAAGTTGGTCCTCGAAAATTTTCCCCACAAATGATTAATAAAGATTAATTTCGTAGGTATATGGAAACAGCCGGTGTCGTGATTTGGCACTACCAAGGGAGACTATTGCAAAGCCCCTTCGTAAACCGGAATTGCAATACTCCAAGATCGCCCTGGTTTATAGGGATTACGTTTTCCCCGGCCACTTTCCGTGAGGTAGTTCATATTCAAGTAGAGTGTTATTGGACACGGTTAAGATAAGATTTACGAGTATAAATAATTTCTCCTTGCATTTCGTTTCTTATTAATAACAATGCACTAGGTTTAGAAGTGAAATAATTAAATAATGAGATCTAACTATAATTAAATACTCATAAACCCAATAAAAATTTTGGTGAATGTAAAAAGACGTAAAAAGAATTTTACCTGACCTGTCGTAATTTAAATGAATATTTAAAATAATCTACTTAATTTTTTATACCAAAATAGAATAAAAAAATAGGAATAAAATTTTAGGAATTCCATAAGGAATGTGTTCGTCATCCGAGTAAATTTTTGAAGATTTTTGGAATACCCTCTTGTGTTCCTAATAATATTATTAAAATCTCTTTATGAACGAACGCTTCAAAATCTACATACATGCGTAAGATAAAAATTTTGCAATCGTATTAGACAACTCCTTGCTACTTTTAAGATGGTTGGCAACTAATAATAAATAAGACGTAAAAAATCAAAAATATGGACTGATAGCTGATTAGATATTACTTATTTTACACGTTTTCTTATCAATAGATACCTAAACTTTAGAACTCGGGCAGAAAACTATATAAATATAATCTAGATTTTCCTTGAATTATTTGCTCAATTATATCGTAAATACCTATCTAGTTCAGATGCCACGTTCCAATAAGCTTCTCACGCATTTATGCACGTGCTTTAGATCATAATATATAATTAGCACCAACATTTTCAGTGTAGTGATGAAACATAACAAAATTATCACATTTAAAATTCAGACACACTATAAAAATCAAGATTAAAAACATTATTATACAAATGTACCAATCTTTGTTAATAGAAACTTAATAAAATCAATGTCTTTAAACGCTACTTTTCCGTAAAATTGAGATTTTGACATAATTTTTTATAATACAAAAATACGCTGGATAGATCTTACAGTTTTAAGAGAGTGACTTAACAAATAAAACTATTTAGTTGTCCAGGCGAGGATTAAAAAAATGAATAGAGATAAATATAATATATATCAATAAAAAAAATTATATGTTAGTAAATTCCGTTCTGGTGACAATTAGTTTTCTTTAAATAATGAATGTAATATACATGTATATACACATGTTTCTATACTATAGGATAGATTTTCAACCTCATTCATAATATAAACTAAATATTCTTACTTATTTTTAATAAGTAGAACATTCCTCAAAAACATATTTTTTTTATTGACAACATAAAAAAATACTAAGTCATGCTTGGGGATTTTCGTGCTTTAGAGCTTTAAAAGAATAGATATGACAAAAGTTAATTTTGAAAATATATATTTTTTTAATTTTAAGAAAAACAGACATAGAGATATTAAATTCGTATCATTTTATTACTTATTTATGAAATTAGAACAATAAATGCTTCACCACAATAGAGATTGAATAAGTCGCGTTGAATAAGTGTTATTGTACATTCTACATATGATCGTTTATAAATAATAATGAATATTTTTCTCAATACAAATTCTATTGATACTTGCAATGAATTTCTAAAGATTTTTTAACATTTATTCTACATATAATATGTGTCGTATTACTTGTACTCAAAATTAGCAAAATCCTTATACTCATTTTGATAACAAAAAACATGTTAAAATTTATGAAATGTATTAAAAGTTAAACAATAATACCAAAACTATTATTTAATGTTATTTTGTGATTCAAGTGTTGAACAATTAACAAAATATAATATGTACAGAGTTACCGTAGTTTGAGTCCCTTTTACTTTTTACAGAATTTCCAAAACTAAACTTTAACAGTCCCAATGCGAACCCAAACTTTTATTATTAATATGATATTTTAAAACTTTTTGACATATTTTTTTAAGATTTTCATTTAACGGGATTAATTTAAAATAATTTGCTTTATTTTATATAATAGAGACGCTTATGTTGTTATTGAAATATATTAAAATCTTTATTTTGTAATTGTATTAAATAAGTGACATCAAACTCAAACTATTAGAATATTTTATTTCTTCATTTATTATTTTTCATATTGAAATACTGACATACCCTGAATATTCGAAGGTTGTTAAAGGAATTCTATTTCAATCTTTAAGTGATGATACAAATGTATCCAATGATTTAGGGATAAAATCTGATGAATCTTTAGGTTTTTGGCAAACAATGTAGTTTTTTTTACTAAGAATGGTCGTTGATAGTACTTATTTACATTTTCAATTATTTAAACCTGTGTGAATTGATATCTTCAATTACACCTTAATAGGAAAATGACCATAATTAAAAATGACTTTATATATTTATTTGTCAGATAAAAAACATATATTAGTAGAATAAATCAATATCAATTAGATTTTATACACTAAATAACGTATTTCTATCGGATAAATAAAGAAAACAATACAAAAAATGTAAAAAAAAATACAGCGAAGCTCACCAACAAACCTTGAACCAGTATTTTTGGAATATTAAACGAATTTTAATATATTACAGAAATGTACAGGCCCCATTAAGTTATATTGTATAGCGTTTTAAACAAAACAATCATTTAAAACGAGCCTAATTCTATTGTTGTGGGACCCAACAAACACGCATAACAAAAACAGGAATTTTAAACGCAAATACGTAGTCCTTACTGCATACTTAAAAAGCTTCGGTAATACTTTCAATGTTGCCATTTACTAACACATAATAATAATGTCTGCTGGAATTATATAAAGGTTCAAAATTTATTAGATTTAGCTCTTTAAAAAATCTTTGTCTTACTTCACATTTCTTAATAAAATATCTAATAAATCTTATAAAAAAATTAAATAGTAACAACTACATTGATATGAAATCAGTTGTTTTTGTAATTTTTTTTGTATTAGTACATACTTACTTAAAATTTAAATCCGCCATTGAAATTAGTATACTACATATGAGATAAAATCTCTCAGCATTCCATGGATTCATCGTGCGGGTGCCGGGTTCATCGTGAGAAAAAAGAAAAATGAGAAATTTTTGTAACACTTTTTTCTAATACGGGATTTATAATTTAAAAAAAAATGTTTGAATTTAATTTAACACTATCTATTGTATATACCACGTACATTATTGTAAGACAATCCTATGGAGACAAGTTAATCAATTCGCCGTCATTACATATTATACGATAATTCTCTCCTCGGGAACATACTTCAAAGACAATTTTCCATGCTGATTGTGAGATTAAGATTGTAATTAATTAGATTCCTTCAACTTGCTTTCAGTTTGCCAACCCTGCAACAAATGCAAAGCTCTCATACTATACATACATGTGTAAGATATCTAACATTCCTGAATTACTATCTAAACGGATGCAAAAGATTTCCTTTTTAAACAAATTCTTACAAATTATCTCTTGTAATACTTGCGAGATCGTTTTAGGGTTGACCCACAGTGTTTTACTGGAACAATATTCCTTGACACGACTTGCGGTATCGGGCTTATACAAATCATCATTAAAAGGTCTGAATTTTCTCATTCATGTTTTGTTTTTGCTATACAGTTGTACATATAAATGTATGTACTCGTGGTTGCGTATACTCGTAGAGATATAATCTTTATAGATCTCTTATCCAAAAGACGGTTTTCCTTTAATCATTAAAAAAAAAGTATGAAGATTTTCGAGAGTGCACATTTAAATCTTCATTTAAATTCAACTATGAGCTTCTTATGTAGATGAGATGATCACTTTTATCTCTCCGTGATCACAACTGCTGCACAGGAACTGAATGTCGATTAGAATAGAAAATAATACATGAAATTGCTGAAGCAATTGACCACTTTATTACCACTCTCTTCCTTTTTATTACAAAATGTATTGAGTTTAGTTTTTATTACAGGCTCCTAACAGTGAATAAATATCGATTAGTTGCACGAATAGTCTGGCCCTCTAGACATAACTTTGAAACCTTTAATGTGAACTCCGCGAGCTTCCGTGAAATTTCACTGCAGTTTTTATACAAATGAATGAGAATATCTCTAAATCTCTACTAAAAATATTGGTCACAACTTTTTACATTTAATAATACTTAACTAAAATAATCATAATAAAAAATAATACAAATAAATAATGTTTATTATAACAATATTTAAAAGAGGTAATTTTAGTCATCCATAATATGTTATTTATTTAATAATTTCTAAAACAATTTTGAGCTAATTTACGAGTAACATTGGTATCAAGAAAAATCATTCTCATGAAAAGATAAAATGCATATAAAATACTCAACCTTTGTTTCTTTAAATACATAAAAAGACAAAACAAATACAACCGTTAGTAAAGTACAATATTGTAATTAAAATCATGAAAGAAAATGATTTCAAAGAGAAGCAGTGAGGAGGATAGCCGCATTCTTTTTCAGTTCAGTAAATCGCAAAATTCAAATAAGACCTCTGTTCCCCGGATTAAGCGCCTTCAATATTGTTTATATCATCTTGACACAGATAAAAGCTACGTACAATGTTGTAATATTTTATTTCAAAAGAACGTCGATTTGATGGAATTGCATCTGACGGTATCATATTTTTCCATAAAAAACATTTTATTTCCTATCAATGCTCGTCTAAAATGATATAACAAAACAACAGTATAATATTAAGTTGTCGTGAGGAACAATCTATCTTTACATATAAAAGAAAGTTGTGTTATTTAGACTATTTATTTATTACTCAAAAACGGTTGTTGGGGTATGGTTGAAAATTAGCGGGGAGATAGCTTAGAACAAGGAGACGGACACGGGACATTAATTACTGTTCGATTGAAAAGGAAAAAAAAAACTTAATAAATTCTAATATATGATTATTTATGGAGTCTAGAACGTAATAGATAACGCCTGATTAATTATACATATTATATTTGTAATTCCGAAATTAACACGGATTAATTGGCGAGAAATAACTACATAGTTTAAGATATACAATGATTTATTTTTAAGAAAGCTTTTGTCCTAGAACTTGAAGAATCAAATTATGACAACGAACCTATGGGTGGAGCAGTCGTGGTATGACTACAAGCTTCGTTGGGAGCCGCGGGAGTACGGTGGAGTACATATGCTGCATGTACCTTCCGATCATATATGGAGACCAGACATCGTACTTTACAACAAGTGAGAAATACTATTAATATAATTTTATTACAAAATTTTATACAACAAATGGATTCTTAACATGGATTGAGTCAACATGTTTAAAATATCTTTATCAAAATTTGTTTCAGGTATACATATTTTATTTTAAAACACCATGTATATTAATATCATTCTTATTTATATAAGATACAATGATATATCCTAATGCATTTCCTTTTCTTTTACACAAAATATTTATCTGTGGTGTTTTAGGACATATTAGAAAAATGATAATAAAAACACAAAGCTCTCAAAACCTTTCAATATTTTTTAGTTAATTAATTTTGTCTTTTAGTATAACGAAATTACTATTAACGCTCTTCCGCTAACTACAGGTAATTCAAGCAAAAAGGATGGACTTTAATCACAAAGCGAAATATTAAAATCGTTCTACTTCTACAGGTCTTTGTAAAATTTATGTCAAAAATTTATTGAGAATATTACTTTTCTTTATAGGTATAAGACAATTTGAAATCCTTTATTTTAAAAATATATTTAACTTACATAAACTTATCTTTGTAAGGAAAATATTTGTCGAGCAAAAAATTATTGCCAGGAAATTAATGTCTGCTAAAAAGAGATATTAAAAAAGACTTATCTTTTAATAAGTCCTTGTCATTTCTGGGATACGGCATTTTTGTATAGGATATATCCATAAAATATTGAAAATACTAGGGACTATTACTCTCACACTACACATTCAACTTACTATAGATATATATGTATTAATGTCACAAAAGCAAAATCTTATTACATATAAAAATTTGAAATTTAAATTTCCTTTTAACTTCATTGATTAAACTCAATATCTTAGTGATATTTCTTTAATATAAATTTCCGATATCGCAAAAGTCCTCTTTTTCTATCCAGCGTCTTGATAACAAATATTTTATATTGCTATTGAAATACATCTTACAATCTGACTACAGACTGGGTAAGTAAAGATTTTAATAAAACGTTTAAAGCATATAATTTATAGGTGTAATATTAATAAATACAGCAAAATGTATAAGAAAATATAGTGTTATTATTATACATATTTAGCTAATAATAATGTCTATATTTCAATACTACACTAAAAATAGATAAATTAGTAACTTTAAATTAATTTTCAAGAAAGATAACAAAAGAAGTGAATTTTTCTACACGGAGAACTTGAAAAGATTAGTCTATCTGAGTTCGCCATCGACTATTTTATGTTTTTGTATTTACACGAAATTGATTACTGTGAATGGGAGGTATTTGTGTGAAATGAAGAAAAAGATTTCTCCGGGTACAAATAAAGGATGGTGTAACAGCGAAATATTCTTAATAAAAACGGCGAATATCAGAAAACCGAAACTTTTTATTAAAATAAATTATAAGTGAGATTTAAATTTTTAACATTACAATATTCTTAGCGCAGAAATTTCAATAATATAGATTTTTGTAAACAAAATTAAAACAGTTCATGGATTGAAATTAATATTTTTAAAGATTTAATTTCATTGAATTGAAATAATTATTAGATTAAACGCAAAGTAATTCAATAAAACTTTATCAACATATACCTATGTATGTCTCAATTTAGTAAATGGACAAATAATAAGGACTTATTCTTAGATGTACAATTTAGAACTTTTAAAGAGACCGGAGAGATAAAGTGAATGTTTTCTTATTTGGCGAGTTGAACTATAATGAAAATATATGGACGTTGTTTATCTATTGTAATAAGTTAGTTATAGAATTGGTTATATTAAGTTAGTTATACACGTAGCTAACTAATTTGTATTATTTCCAAGGCACTCGATTAGTAGCGTCTGTCATTCCGAGATGGACTTTGATTAATGACCTGACCGGGCCGATCCTTATTACTAGCTCGGCCCTTCCATTTCGTGCCACTTCGACGAACGATGTTCTTGGAACAAACTTTGTTTACTAATTGTTTCTATATATTAATTTACAAAACTTTATTAAACAGTGTGAATTGAATTTATGACAGCCAAAACTTAGGTCAGAATCGCGTTATTTGAACTTGCAAGTCATTTATTTATACTTACATAAATATATTTTGGTGTAACTTCTGAAAGTTTAAGTTATCTTTGATGGTTTATAGGTAAAGACACTTTTTTTCGTTTTTTAATCTCTGAATGTTTTTCTTTGTTTTTGATGAGCGTAATCATAATATACTTTACTAGTTTTGACAGATAGTACATTTTCGGATGTTCTAATTAATTTGACGTTAATAGGCAGCAAATTTTATTAATAACAATTACCATGGATGCACAAGTAAATAAGGCAACAGCACTACAGGGAACACAAAACAATCAAAAGGCATTTTAATAGGGGTGCCAAAAGCCGGCTTGTAAATGTGCCTTAACATTGCAGTGCCGACGGTAACTTCGAGGTAACGTTGGCGACCAAGGCGACCATCTATCACCAAGGGCTGGTCGAATGGAAACCACCCGCTATTTACAAGTCCTCCTGCGAAATAGACGTGGAATATTTTCCTTTCGACGAGCAAACATGCGTTCTTAAGTTCGGTAGCTGGACGTACGACGGATTCAAGGTAATTGTGCGGGCCGCTCTCACCGCTCCCTCCGTCTGACCACTTCCGTTTGTCCACAGCGCCGATGGAAACTACGAGGTGACTCTGATGACCAAAGCTACTGTCTACCACAACGGAATGGTGGTGTGGCAGCCACCCGCCGTCTATAAGTCTTCGTGCTCGATCGACGTCGAGTTCTTTCCTTACGACGTGCAAACCTGTGTGCTTAAATTAGGCAGCTGGACGTATGACGGCTTCAAGGTGACGCCCCACTGTAACGCCGCTTGGGGCCGCGCGGGTGTAGCGTAGGGCCCGCCGCCCCGGCTGATGTCCATGCAGTAGCTTGTTGGCTCGAACGTTTTTCGTCGTGTAATTAATATTACTATATCTGTCCGTGTGGTATGTTAATACAGTTGGTACACATTGCGTGTCCGCGCTGCCGCTAGCGCATACGGCGAAGAGCGCGCGTCTCATCCGCCGCCCGCTCCCCGCCGGCGCTAACTTCCCTAGCTGTAACGAGTTGCAACTTAATCTAACTATTACATTGGTGACGTTTTTAAGTATCTGGAATAGCGGTTACAACGTACGTGACTACGAATTCTCCAGAATATCCTCAGTTGGATCCACTTAGTTTGAACGGCCTACCTCGCTCGACACGGAAAGGTATAAAATTTTTATGTCTGGTGATATGGGATGCAACGTCCCTCAAATCGGTCCTTTCCACACTTCCCATACAAAAGAAGCCGTTTTACGCTATATACAAAATGTTTACTGTAGAAAAGTTGCAGTTAGGCATAGTGTTCAACGGCTTATCCCAGAGCTCTTCCTTTAGCTGGCTCCGCTCGCGTCAAACACATTTCGAATACACAAACAGGCTACACATGTGTTGCTTGATGCATGAATCCTCTCTATGACACAGCACCCCCTGCATGTCTTCAGCTTTATTCCCAACCTTTGCATTCCCGATCACGATGGCTCCATACCGCTGTCAGTGACTAATAATAAGAACACAGCTTCACACAAAGACAACACGTGTACAGTTAAAAAACAACACAAGGACTATATCTTGTTGGATTCCACATGTTGGTACTACGTCTTGGAGCATTAATGTTCATCATACTGCATATTTTATACCTTTCCCTCTTTGCGACTTTTTAGTGGCTGCAAATCTTGGTGTCGCTAATCATTGCATGATAACTTTGTCATAACATACTAAAACATTAAAAGACGATACACATATTATAGATAGGATCGTTTCGCGAATTGATAACTGAAGTATCAATCAGCGAAACTATCTTGCATGCACTCGCTACACATGAACAATCTTACGTCTAACAACAGTGCAACAAGCCGCTCCGATTAGCAGCGCGTGATTTGTTTTGTGGTAGTTCTAGAGGAGCGGATTGCTCTGTTGGGAGGCTGTAAGCGCCGCGCTCGCTGACACACACACGCGCGGCGGAGCCGGTGCTTCCGTTATCCTAGGTTTTCACGAGTTACAGACTATGGAGAAGCCACAATGGTTTCGTTCATTACTTAAAGTTAAAGAAGGCCTCCGTCGATACTCGTTGAAAATTCAGAAATCATCATAAACGATCTAGGTGTTGTGTTTTCGCGTTAAATATCGCATGTTCAGAAAATGTTGTTTCGTGTCTTCTTAAAACATATTATAAACATGGGATTCATACAGGTACTTGACACACTATGTGGTAAGGATATTTAGTGACGTTACAATAGTTCAACAACAGCATTCTTAGGTTCACATTGTGTGACAGGACATGTATCAATTAAATAAAACAAACATATTAAGTAATATAACATTTAATAAATGAAATACATGCCATAATTTATAAATAATTGTTTACGTTTGAGTAAAAATAGTCACAGGAATAATACATATATTTTATAATGATCAAATTATTACGTATTTTATGCATATCATAACGTTTTCAATGAATCTGTTTTTGCTCGTCGTAAACATATTAACTAATGGTTTTATTAAACGCAAATGATAAACATTTTAATGATAAACTGTGTTAATTATTGTGTATTTTGTCTTGCATAAATTATTAGCCTCGTCGTTTTATATTTAGTATGTCCCGAATAAATTATAAACAAAAATATAATTGTTATTTTCTGCTCTTTTATTAAATTCATCGAAGAATATTAATGAAAATATTGTCCAGATTTAAATAAATTATATATAATTGCCATATAATATCGAGGTGAGAGTGTCTTCAGGTGGACTTGAGGCATATGGATGAGCAAGCTGGCAGTAATGTGGTGTCTATGGGAGTTGACCTATCTGAGTTCTATATGTCCGTGGAATGGGACATTTTAGAAGTACCAGCTGTAAGGTAAGTCGAAATAAAGGAAAAGATACATTGAGAAACATATCTTTATCTTTTCTATGAACACCTTTTATAATTTCAACAATGTTAGCGAATACTTCACATCTAGATAAAAGAATTTTCTTGTTTATGACTAGCTCTTTTAATCTTGTGTAAATGGTAATACTTTTCTTCATAACTTTAAATAAAGTTGTTAGAATTTATCATAACGCTTGCACCAACCATAAAACTCTTATTGCTTTAGTAAAAAGTTGTGGTACCTAATTTATTGGGCTCTTATTTTCTCTATAAGTTAAGAACTGCTTCCAAGCCGGCTTTTAAGGTTTCATAAAGTTAGTAATGTAAAAAGTATAGTTATTTTATCATAATTTTGTATCAATAGTTTTACGCCATCTAACTTTTAAATTACATAGAGCAGTTAAATAATGTAACTACTTACTTTATCTGATATAAAACTGTTAGAATTAGGTCGTGTATAAAACCTACTAAGGTAATGGTTATTAAGCTCAGATCATCTCAATTTACCGGTTATTTGGACAACCTTAGTATTGCAAAATAGTGATAGATATCTACTATATCTTATATATACAAATGGAGTAATTTAAAACAAATCATACAGAACTATTAGTTACACATAAATTGGTTAATGCACCGAGGTGTCGGATTTTGGAATCAACTGATAATTAACGTAGATTACATCTGAAAAGTAAATAAAAACTCAAAGTAATAAATTAAAAGAAAATATTGAGTTTTAATAATAATAGAAAGCACGAATGCGTTCATCTTTTGTAAGGACAATCATACCACTCAATGTGGGATAAGCATGTCTCAAGTACTTTTAGAAATAAGATTATTTCTATAATTTTACCATTTTTCCACTTACAAAAACCAAGAAATAAAAAGCTGTTTATGTATAACAGTCTAAACATCGCTTTAAGCGTTTAAATTTAACAGCGGGAAATTGTACTAATGTTTAAAGCAAATAAATAGTGACAGTTTGACAATTTATTTATGGAATACTATATCTTCCGACGTTGGGCATTATTAGCAACTGCATTATTTTAGGTACTCGTAGCTTTCGTAACAATGCTAGGGAATAAATATGAAATTGTAAGAACAGAACTGACAAATCGTGGCAATTACTTATTCCTAATATTTAATACTTAAAGTCTAAAACCGTAGCGAAGAAATTTGTGAGCTTCTTAAACATTAACCTTCAATGACAATAGAGTTAGCCCATTCTTTATTAGTGCAAAAAATATATATATATTTATAAGTTTTAATATCCTTACAATTATAATGAGTTTGAAATTTAAAACAATGTCATACAAAGAAATGCTTGTTAGGGGGTTTAACAAAGAGATTTCTGGTGTTGACACGCATTACAATATTGTATACACAACCTCGAAATTTCTATTGATTTTCCGAGGTATTACCAAATTTATTGTTAACATCTGTAAAATTATAAAGTTTTGTGAAACAAAATAGGCGAATAAAGAACACTATTGAAATATTATCCCTTAACTCATTCATAAAATGAAAATAGCCTTGCTTAAAATTATGTTCAAGAAATCAAGCCATAAACATTGTTAACAAGGCTTAAATTTCAAGTATTGATGCCAAAATCGAAATACAAATATTGACTCAAGTGTCTTATTCGAAAGGCAAAACCAACCCTAAGTTTGAGTTTCAACTTTAACGTTTAATTGGATTTTATAAATATACTCTTAGGAAATTGCCAGTAATATTATTTCTAAATATTATGTTTAAATAAAACCGGTATGAAAACAGCAATTTTTTCGTAAATAAATTTTTCGAGTCAGCAATTTTTCATTATAAAAAAAAAAATGCTGTGTATATTCAGATCGTAAACAAAGCAAGATTATCACAGACATTACAGAAATGGATAAAGTATTAATGAAGGTTAGCGTAAGTTAGAAGCTGAGAATTATTTAATATATTACAAATTGTCGGCCGCCACGCTGTTTAAAATGTTCAATATCTTTGTTGCGAATGGTTTAACTTTGCAATTTAATATCTTGTTGATATAATACTCTTTTTATTTATTTACTTTTATTTGATTTTTTTATTTTAGCATACTTGATTAATTCGAGGCAATTATTGAATTCTTACATATAACTAATCTTGGAAACAAAAAGCTAGCGACGACAAGTAATTTAACAAAAACATCAAATTATATATTTGTTACATTGTAATAAACCCAAGGTAACTTATATTAAACTAGCTTTTCATTTTTCATTTTCAAATTTCATTAAAATCAGTTCAGTGGTTTAGGCGTGAAAGCGTAACAGACAGACAAAGTTACTTTCGCATTTATAATATTAGTAGGGATGACATCTCAGCCTTTTTGTTTGAGTATAAACCGTATTAGGATTGTCATATTCGTTAAATCCGTACATGACGAATTCGAAGACTTTTACATGTCATCTAATCGTCCTATAATGTAATTTTATTATCATCTTTTTTCCCGTTCATGATAAGCTTTGAATGACAGTGTAAAATGTTCTTTTCAAACCTTTTATATTCAAACCTTTTATATTCCACATATAAACTCTACAGCTTAGATTCCCTAATTCATTCAAGCTTCTTATTATACGCCTATATTTAAACACTTAAACATTTATATGTGAAATATAATGTTATATTCTTATTTTTCCAGACTCGTTAATCTCTTACCTGTCTTGTTAAACTTAAGGGTTCAAACAGAAATATTTTTGTATCTTTTGAATAGTTATACATCGCAAAATCTCTGCCTTAGATATATTTCCAAGATGCTATCGGATCTGTTGTATAAAAATCTCATTACAATGAAAAAATAAAGCGCGGTAACATTCAATTCGAACATTATTGTTATACGCTTCAATTGTGGCTTTATGTTCCTCAATATCAGAAATGTATGACTGTTTCGTTGTTTCTTGTTCCGCGACTTAAGTTTTGTTTTACGTAATGGCGTTACTGTAAAAGTTAATATTGTATAATACTATGTAAATTCATAATAATGTTAAATTTTTTACTTGTATACAGCTGGGTTTTTTTATTGCTTATTACGTGAAAATTTTGTTAGATTAATATTTTTTATGATGTAAAAGAACATCGTAAAGCTTATTTTAAAAATATAACCATCTCGTTCTCTTCGGAAATATTAAATGTAATAGATATACATACATATGTTTTTAATTAATTTCTAAAAAATAACTAGATAAATAAATTTAGAAATCAGAGTAAGTTTAAATAAGTTTTTAAAATTAAATAAACGTTTATACTCAAATAAAACAAATTTTCAAAATAGACAAATGTATAAAGAGTATTTTATAGTTTTAAGTTTTATATAACGAAACTATTCACCGAGTTCAAATAACGGAAAGCATAGACAATAGACAAAACAAAGCTTTTCTACTTAAAATTTACATAAAGCATTACTGTCACAATACCTAGCTGCTTTAACTTTTGAAATGCGAAATATTATATTTAAAATAAATCTTAAGCTACATATAATTGAGAAAAATATTTCTCATTTGTTTTTTTTGACATATATAAAACCTACATGGTCGCTTCATAGCCCTTAGATTGTCGTAGAATATTCTCTTGTAACGTCTCTATGGCGGAATATTTTTAGGACGCCACTTACGAAATTGCTCTATCCCTTCATCTAAATAAGATAGGGTAATAAATGGTACAAAATATTACCCAATACCAGTTACATGTTCATATAAAGATATCCTTAGCCAAAAATATTATAGTTCTAGTAAGAATTTTACTCATTATATTACACAAATAATAAATAACAAAAACATCAGAAAAATTTAAAGTAATTTATGTAAATGTCACGTACTTAGTTATTAAGCATTATTATTTATAATTACATATTAAATATTACATTTGTAATCATAAACAAATGTCCTTCGTTTTACTTTAAGCCAGTACGAAATTAATTCAAAATATTCTCCGAATATTGTCACGTACAGAATATATTAACAGCACTTGTAAAAGTGACTTACAAAAAAAAACATTTCTTTCTTAGATGGAACAAATTTATTTATATTATAATTCATGAATACATTTACAGGAACGAGAAGTTTTACACGTGTTGCGACGAGCCCTACTTGGATATAACGTTCAACATTACACTAAGACGCAAGACGCTGTTCTACACAGTCAATATTATCATACCTTGTATGGGTATATCATTCCTTACCATACTTACGTTTTACTTGCCTTCTGACAGCGGCGAAAAGGTATTTATACTAAAACTACAATATCTATATTAGTATTACAGCTAGAATCACTAATGTACTGACATTAAAACAGTAGAACATTGCTCTTTTATCCGGCAAGAATAAAATAACCCACACTTAAAGAGGAACGATCATTTGTTTGTGCCACTTATCTCTCTCAAACGAGAAAAAAACGAGAACTGGCCTGAGAACCGCCTTTCTTTATCTATGAAAGACGATTATTTTCAACTATACCATTTAAACTCTTTTTAAGTTAGAATTGTTCAAAGAATTGTTTTAAGTTTAACACATGGTAATGGAAATTTAATTGTATTGAAATTAATACCGTTCAGCACTTAAAATAAGTGATCTGGAATATATGCCAAGAGGATAAGAAATCAATCGAAGACGTGCTCGGATAGCCAAGTTTAGGTCGAGGCCGTTGGTTAATACCGGCCCTGTAACCCATTATAAGTAATTTATTAAAGAGCAGTGTTAATAGTAAGAATATTTATCTTAAAGCAATTTTTATATGCTACTATATAATATACTCGTTCAGTGAAGGTAAATAAACTCGAAATTGCTTTTTGGTTTGTTGATACAAGTTTATATTAAGTATAGTTTTAAGAATTTCAATAGTATATCTTTATCTTCAGGTCACTCTCTCAATATCGATTCTTATCAGTCTTCACGTGTTCTTCCTTCTTGTGGTGGACATCATACCGCCAACGTCTCTGGTAGTACCTCTTCTTGGAAAATATCTCATCTTCGCAATGATACTGGTTTCAATAAGGTAATAATCATTATAATATTTGTAGCAATTTATTTTAAATACTAAAGTTTTCAGGGTATTTTGTTAGTTCCTTAATAACTTCGACTTAGTAACGAAGTGAAGAAAGCCATGAGCACAATCTAATATGTAATATTTTCTTTACAATATTGAAGTTTGTTTTCATATGTCAGAGCTTGTAAGCATTTTGTAAGTTGTCAGTATGGCATGTTGACCCGGTTTCTAGAAACCTCCAAATAAAAATAACTTGGTTATGGTCATACGAAAATAGCAATAGCAGTAGTACATAGTTATTCGTTTAAAGTTACTGATACATACAAAACTGCTGATGTAAGAATTTTATTGCAATTTATTTAATATAAGGTTTATAATTGAAACAATTTGGATTAATGTGTGCTGTAAATCTCGTTAATATCGTTCAATTTAATAAAGCAAACGGTCGCAAACAAAAGCCGTCACATAAACAATATTCCCATTTACACACAGACTACAATGACATATAAGCCTCATGCTTTTGTGAAATTAAAAAGCTCCAGGGATTAAAACATTGACAGTTGTTGTCAAACCGTAAGCGGCGAATCACGCCAATACATCTGTAGAATATAAAATGTTTTATATCTACTATGATTCAAATGATTTTAATTTTAAAATGTTTATTTCGGACTCTTTGATTTTACTTAACATTTAACATAGGAAATGGCTAGAAATAAAATTAATTGGATTAAAGTTTATGATTATTATATACCTTTAACGTATATAAATCGAAAATGCATATAATTTTGTTCTAGAATCGCCATTTTGACATACTTTTTTATTTTCAAGTGCTAGTGCTAGTGCTACGAACAGATATAAATGTAAACATATAATATTTCCCGATAAATAATTAATCACTAAACTTAAAATCCAGTGATAAGGGTACGTTTTTACATTCCTAAATTCTTGGTTGTTTAAGTCATGTGAAAAATTATAAATATTCCCCGAAGTTTTTTTTATAAAGAAAACTTTTACAAATATTTCACGAGTCGATTTACGGCTGAAGTGGCAAAGTATGTAAATTTTCGTGAACAGCAAGTGCCTACTTGACTTACAAAGAGCACAAGAGAAATCAGATCAATCAAAATGTTCAGCTATAAATTGACTTTGACAACTATGACAGTCTGTCTGAATGAAAGAACTGAAATTCAAAAATTTCTAAAGACTAAAAATGTAAATAAAGATGTCGTCAAAACATTTTTTTCACTAGCACATAATTAAACTTGGCGGTGTTCGTACAAAACTTTATTTAAATACCTGTGGCTGAATCGGCTAACAAGCCACGAAATTTCCATATAAATTAAAATTCGGCATTTTGCCAGATATTTGATTGCATAACTTTATGTTGAAAGAAAATGAAAATTGTCAGTCTCCCTTTTAGAAGTTTTTTGACAATCTCCATAAAGAGTTGGAGTTCAAAGTGAAAAATGACTTTTTAGTATAAGTTCGGGTTACTTTTCGTAAGGTTCCACAAAAGAAATTAGCTAGAAAATGTAATATATTATATAAAGTATCAGTGAAATTACTGCAAAGATAAATAAATAAACTTCGTACTCAGGGACTTTGGTCGTACCAATATAATTTTATCCTTACCGCCCGCAGGATTAGGGCTATATATCTTGATTAACTGCTTCAATTTAGATGGGCTTATACCATACCTTGCATTGATGGTTTTGGCCTCGGAATGGTATGAATATTCATAAAATATTAATTTTAAATAAATTATTAGATGCTCCGCAGCGTATAAGATGTCAGCTATGGTAACTACGGTATATTAGCAATAATTTTTTTTTATGTCGTCAATAGTTAAGTTAAACAGTAAAGAAAAAATAAATCACCTTATCTTGATCTTCAGGATCTGTCCAAATATCATATTGAAATTTTAAGATTTCAACATACATTAAATAACTTTCCATACCATATACTACTACTCAAATATTCAGCAACTCCAAGCACTTAATGAGTGAGATATTCTAAAAATATCAGCGATTTAATGGTGATGAAACCATTCCATTAGTACCTGATAGGCTTTGTAACGCTATACCTGCATCAGATCAGTAATTGCGTAAAGGGTGGACATTGTCTAATTTACACTCAAAACGAACTGATATCGGTAGAGTAACGAAAATATTGGAGGTGTATTTTTTATGCCCAAACCATTGCCAACTCCGAAGTACTTAAATAGTACTTCGTTATTATTTGAATATCAAGCCATAATTTACTTTTATGGAACTATTTGCCGTCCAGTAATTTGCTATAAAATATGTCATAATTTAAATTGAAAAATCTTTTTTGGCATAACGAATAGTACGAAGATAAATAAATAAGAAAATAAAGGGACCTACCTCACACAATACCTGTCAAAACTAAACAGATAAAGTATACAGGGGACGAATAGTATGCTTTCCATTTTTATATTCCGAGAATAGCCGGTCTTGATAAATCCAATAATACAATTTGTATCCAATGGCGTTCAGAATAGTCTGTAACGAGGTCACGACGTAATAATGGGTTCAAGTATTACAATCAAATTCACTACTTTTGATGTCAATAGAATATCAATGCGTCGTCTTGAGAGATCAATTGTATTTTATTTTATTGTGTAAGAACCTCGAAAATACTTTACTTTTGAGTTAAAAATAAAAAGAAACTTGAGGTAACGACAATATTTCAAGATTTTATGAAGTTGTAAACATAAACGCTTGCCAATCCATGAGTTTAGAGTCCAACTTTGCAATGTAGTGAGGATTTTCATCGAAATATATTTGGAATACAATCATATAAATTCTATGTATAATACGATGGTAAATGTAAATTATTTAATGCAGCATATGTGTGACGGTGGTGGTATTGAACGTACACTTCCGCTCGCCCCAGACACACCGAATGGCGCCGTGGGTTAAACGAGTCTTCATACACATCCTGCCCAGACTGTTGTTCATGAAACGACCGCAGTACAAATTCGATACAACAAGGTGGGTTATAAAAAATAAAACAACTATATTACATATATCTGCACTGACTAAACGTTTTCTTATATTTTTCTCTGCTATTTCAAATCTGTGTTTTTTGTCAATATTTTCTGCATTATTATTTATCTGTGTATTAGAAAAATTTAATCCCTATAAAATCAATTTGACGTATTCTCAATGTAGTTAAATATCTCAAATTATAAGTCCATGAATTTAATTTGTTCAAAAAAAATATTATTCAATACTCACAATAGCCACAAGAGATGATTTGTAAGATCTTTTGTAATGATTTACCACGAAACGGACAACACATTGACAGACACGTATTTAATATAAAATATACCAACAATAAATCCGTAAACGAAATTGGAAATATATTTCTTTCAAACTACACCCCATTCCTTTTATATCAAAAATGCCGTTCAAATTGTTATATTCTAGAGAATTTTTTAGCAAATGCTAGAGTAAAAAGCAGTTCTTTGTAAAAATAGCTCTGAAAGATAATGCTCTGTTAGTTCTTTTGTGATATTTTGCTATAAAATATGCCGTGGAATATTATGGACAGATTGTAAATATTTTATATACATACTAACAAAAAATATTCTGGAATCCTACCATAATTAGCATTTCCGAATACTCAAATATCAAGAACAAACTTAAAAGAAATAATTAAATAATATTTCACATGAAATTATTATGTATATTTCCCTCAAATGAGAAGAATTTGTTGGAGCATATAGAAATTTTCTTTAATCCGATTATGAAACAAAATTACACACAATAACTTAGTTTTTAACTAAACACTATAAACATGGTAATGAATAGTATTTTTTCTATAAACTTCATTGAATAAGCATGAACATTTACATAAAATCCATATTTCTTAATAAATATATACAAACATTTATTTAAATGAAATAAACTTGAAAGCATAGCATGACCGTCTACCGCTGACCGAGTCAATATAACGGGCGATTGTAATTCAATTTGCGGATGATCTATTATAATGAGGACAGTAGACAGGCCCGTCTCACTGTGGCCACGGATCGTTATGCAAACGACTTCAGCTTTGAATACAGCTTCTTAAAATATTCAAGGGCCTACATAACCAATCTATTGTTGTTATGATAGATACAAACATACCCTACGATATGAATAATTGTATGAACTCGAGAGATTTTCTGTTTATTTGGTGACGAGCGGTTTATTTTATGAAGTGATATTGTGTAAAAAGTAGAGTATCATTAATGTATAATGAACATTAATATTTGTTGTCATACTATGTATTAATGTGAAGAAATAAATGATTGGAAATTAAACGAAACACAAGAAATATGACTATACAACGCAGTAAAAGTAAAGCAATTTTTTACATAAGAATTTGTATATGATTACTGAACTGTTCTTGAATGATAAAAGTATTTATATGCCATCAATGTATGTATTACTTGTTAGTTATAGACTTAAAAATTCATAAGACATAAAATAATACGTTAACATTACAAGATATGTGTTATTTGATAAATATTATAACAGGTCTCGTTTCACAACATGCGGAGTGGTAGTTCGTTGTGGGGGCGCGGCCAGACCTTTATATCCGTATCGTCTAGCCTCTGCAGATGATGACTGCTGTGCTCCTGGGGCTTGGCCACCTCCTGCTGTTCCCGCCAGACCTCTCACTCGTACACCCAGCAAGGAGGACTTAACACATACCACATACGTGCAATCTGGGTGAGGCTTTGATTCAATTATGGTCATCAAAGACATCAAAAAAACAAATTTTGTTTTTGTTTGTAAGTCTTTATTAGTAAATTCATATTTAGATGTTATAGATTTTTTTAAATATAAAATTTTACATAGATATTTAAGTAGTAATGTTTCAAACATTAGTGTACAGAAATTTATATATTATAATGTTATATATATTTCATTTCAGCAAGCTTAACATGTTTTTTTGTTATTTTAACTTATCTTTGTGTACTTTGTATAAAGATTTCATGACTCTACTTTTGAATAAATAAATATTTAATATAGCATATTATTTCAAATGACTTTAGAAATATCTGACTTTGATATCTTTCTGATAGATTTGAGTAAAGACCCTTATATACATAATTGCGGTCTTAACAGTTTTGAATATTTCTACTATTAGTGTACCGAATCGGTAACATTTTTAAATTGTTAAAATGGTTAAGACCCCTTCCTACTCGGGTTTAAACATAAAGGTACCTTCGTATACAGAGGTATAACAAAAAATTCATTTCATTAACCCTTCAGAAATAACAACCTTCCTAAATTGTGAGACAAAACGAATGACCTAATGTGAGAAATATCAATATTACCTACTTTAAAAACTTTTGTTACCTCTGTCTGTATCTTCCATAAATTAAATAATATTTTTATATAATTTAACTTTTTAATAGATCGTGTAACGAACTTGATATTTTTGTAATATGTTGTTTTAATAAATAAAACCGTGAACTAAGGATTATATAGATCAATCTGAATTTTAAATATCGCGTGCATTTTTGCTTATTATACATTTTTTTTAATATTTAATAGCCTACGTTAAAATACACGATGAAAGGTCCTAATTAACTCCCTACTTTAAGCTCTACCCTTTGTCTTGAAGCCCCAGAGCTTAAGCCTTTTATAGTCTGATTTGATAAAAGCTAATGGATCTAACCGTTTTTCATTGCGAGAAAAATGTTCTTATGAAGTCGTAAAAAATATATTATTGCAATATAAATTCTTATTGCATTCCAAATAATCTTAAAGAGATCTATTTAATCTATTTTTTGTTTTCTTCATAGCTGTTTGGAAATTAAATGCTTTTCTTTTAATAAATAGGTTAAGTGAAAGTAACCGTTTTGGTGGGAGCTGCGTTGTTCACGGTTCTAGCGAGGGCGGAGCCCTACCAGTTCCCGAGGAGGAGGCTCTAAGTCCCGTACCAGATCCTCCGCCAGGCTTCAGTCATTCTGCCTGTCCCCCAGAAGTACATAGAACCTGCTTCTGCGTGAGATTCATAGCAGAACATACTAGGATGTTGGAAGACTCAACTAAGGTACATTAAAATCCTACTAATATTATAATTGCGAAAGTTTGTGAGTGTATGTGTATGTTTGTTACTTCTTCACGCTCAAACGGCTGAACCGATTTTGATAAAATTGTGTATACTGGAAGCTGATGTTCAGGAATAACACATAGGCTACTTTATATCCCGGAAATCCGCGGGTAACACCGCGGGGCCTAGCTAGTTATCCATAATTTAGATTTGTTTTAGGACGTAATTTTATAGGTCTTCCTATTTTATTATAGAAATTACCTTTTATAATTCAGTGGGTATATTTATTAGCATAAATTTATCCTTCAATAAACATAAACACTTTTTATTTGAGTAACCACGCCGTTATGAAAATTGTACCCGAGCGCTTTATTTATCTCTTTAATAGGTTTATAATATCCATGCTTTTAGATTCATAAAATGAGTTTATTAGGTGAAGTAAACAGTAATTTTATATGTAATTGATAAATGCCGACATCAAATATTCAATTTGGTCTTATTTACGCGGTCTTATTTACGCGGTCTTATTTACGCGGTTAGGTAATGAAAATGAGAAAATTGTTTTTTTTTTTTTTTGTTGAAGTAACGTTGTTTATATAGAAAAAAGAAAATAATAATATAAAAGTAATTTCTTATTAAATCATCGAACCTTAAAGCATCAATATGTTATTTGTTAATAAAACATTGTGTTGTTATAACTAACAAAATAAAAATATCAAGAGTTTATTTTTATAAATGATTGTTTGACATAAAATAAATTTCAATTGATACATATTTAAACAATCCTTCACTTATATTTAAGTTAGGGAAAACCGTACAATTTAATTTAAGGGCCCAAACCTTCGCTTGGGTTGTATGTTTATTGAAGATAACTCGATTTGTCACTGACATGCCAAAAACGAAAGACGATCAATTCCAGTTGTGATTTTCAGGTTAAAGAAGATTGGAAATACGTTGCGATGGTGCTCGATCGTTTATTCTTATGGATATTTACATTGGCGGTTTTAGTTGGAACCGCTGGCATTATTCTTCAAGCGCCCACGTTGTATGATGACAGAGTGCCCATTGATAAACATTTCAATCAAATAGCCACGTCGTCCCTAGTCAGGTGTCCGCCACCATCGTAATTAAATAATATTATACTGTAATTTGTTTGTGATTATATTTTTGAATATTCGATGTGCCTATCAAATGGTGTTCGGAGATTATTTGTTTAAACTTACTTTCAACATATACAACGTTTTGTTATAAGTTATTATTGGATAAGGATTTCAGATAGGAGGAAATATAACCTGATTCATCATTGTATGATCTTACCGAGCAGTAAATATAATTATTGTCAGAACAAACAAATTACAGTGCTAAAGTGAACGGTAGTTCGCTGGACCACCGCACGCCCGTCCCGCCGCACGTGTTCTATTCCACGACACCTACTGTTAATAAGACAGACGTGAAGTTGGCGCGAGTCACTCCGCAAAAAGGGGGTGCACTAATTCAAGTCTTCTTCAGCGTTAACTTCATGTCCGTCTTGTTTAAAACGCAGTACTTTCCATTCTTAACCTATATCATAGCTCGAACGCATTTCATCGTTATTTTTTTTTTTAAATAAACTTATGTATTATTTGCTGAAATTCTTACATTAATTTACAATGATTCAATATTTTTTTGGATCATTTCTCACTTTTTTTTATTTTGCACGTATCACTGTATCGAAGTCAAATTATGTTTTACGTAGGTGCTTCACATCTTAATATTATATTAAAATGTTATAATTGTATTAAACTATGTTAAATTGTTATAATAGGTCATGTGTAAAATAAATATAGCGACATTATAATGAATATTGTATTTATAATAATAACTAGATATGAAGTTACAAATGAATGTGAAACCACCAAATAAATGTTGTCTGTGTTCAATAAACCAGTAGATAGCTTACAACTAGTAGCGATTATAGTTATAGAGTAATATTGAAACAATAACTTATTTAATAGCAGTGATGCAATACATTAGTGTTGATATTGGGAGGGGATCAAATTGTTTTGTTTATAAATGTTGTCTGTATAATTCTTACAACAAGTTTCTATAGACACACTACATATGAAGCGTTTTCCAATACCACTCTTAGGTCATACTATAATTTGCGACGATTAAGGAATTAATAACGATAAACGCTCCCGTACGTACATATGTATGCAACATTCTGGTAAGCATACCTTTGATTCTAGAAATTTTTGATCAAATAACGAAGTATTGGTTTTGATAAAATTTGTTTAAAAATTTGAAAACCTATAAAGTTGTGTTAGATATAAGTTTTTCATTTTCTTTCTCTTCATTACGCGCCCTCCGTAGTAAACTAAATAAACATATAATAATAAAAAAATAATATTATCGGTTACGTAACTAATATCCTTCGATTACCTGCCATATATATTTTTTAAGTAAAACACGATTTATTTTAAATAGTTAAGTAGTCTATTAAATGTTATAGCAAAACTAAAATAATAAATTATATATATTGGCTGTAGGTATAAAAAAATACCTTCTCAATATTTCTGTTTTAAAATCATTTTTAATAATTTGAAGTAAAATATTTTTGCCCCTCTCCCTTATTAAATAATAGCAACACTTCTGTGTTTGTTATACGTTAAGTCTTTAAAAAATCCTATAAAAATTTCCCTTATAGAATATCTTAAAATTACTTCAATTAGAATCTCTTCAATTCTTCTAAACTCTTCTTCTTGTCGTAGAATAGAACATGTACATAATATTAATTAACGATTTTATTACTTATAAGAAATTTTTAGATCTTCAAACTTTACGAAGTCATCCATAACCAGTTAAAATTAAGAATAGATTTATTAATATTGATTTTATATAATAAACGGTTTTATAATAGTTTAATTGAAATCATTCATGAAATACGTAAAATGATCCTTATGATAATAAGTACAATATTAAAATTTAATTTAAGAGACCTTTGCTCAATTTTATGAAAGCGTGGCGACTTATAAAAACATGTACTATGAAGAACTCGAAATGCTAACATGGCTTTTAATATTTTATGTTCTCGTTTTAATAAACATGCAATACTTTCAAAATGTTGATATAAATAGGATTATTAAAGGTAATCGAGAGAATGTGAGAAACGCCAATTAGCATAGAAACAGAAAGGAATCTGAAAATTAGAAAAAAATACATAACAATTTGAAAGCGATCAAGTGATTTCTTTTATTTTCTTGTAAATTAAATTAATTAATGAGGTTGAGGACTTAGAATAACATAATAGTAACTAGATTATATTTGACATTATTTAGTTTCTCGAATCCCATAGATTTTTTTTTAATTATTCTTAATGGCAATGTGAAAATATTAAGAAAACAATAATTTATTTAATTAAGTAGTTAAGATTACTTTTTAACCTATATTAAGAACGAATTCCAGATCAAAGTGTACTGTGTTGGTGCATAGTATAGACCCTATGTAGGGTATTAATAAAACGTGTACTTAGAAATTTTAGAGTACCTATATTATAATATTTAAAAAGAATATTAATGGTATTGGACTGCTCGCAGTAGAGTAGCGCAGCTCAATTGTAGGAAAGTAAATTTGTAATTTATTTATTTATATTGTTAATAAAACTGTTATAAGATAAACTGTTATTTTATTAATATTACCTTTATATCTTTTACTTTTTCATTTTGGACCAAAGTTGAACATTCCCGTGTTACTAAACATGTCGACACCAGATGATTTCTGTTCATTGAAAAAACTGTTTAAAAGGTTTTCCGATTCGATGCTTTCTTCTAAAATCTTTTTAGCATCATCTACTATTTCTTTTGAATTAGTTTTTGAATTAGGATCATAAAATGGGCTGGAACTATCAGTCACCATAAAAGCATTAAACAAAGGTTTATCTGAATTATGTTGGGTTGTCTCCTGTTTTAAAACATCTTCAATATTATTATCGACTCGTTGCATGTCGTTTTTCTCTAGTGTTTTTTGTGCAAAATCTTTAAACGCCACTATCTGTTTGTCCGTGTCTTTATTATGCGTCATTTCTTTTGTATTCCACACCGAGATTTCATTGTTGGCATTATTTTGGTTCCCCTCTGCATACTTATTTAATTTCTTCCTTATTTCTTCTAGTTTCTCTGCTTCTGAAAGTTCTTTCTGGTTCGATGTCACATGAAGTTCGTCCACAACTCTGTCTATTATGTGATTGATTTCATTAATTTCAGTTTCGTTTTTACTTTTCTCCTTCATATCATGTAAAACATTAAGATCATCCCAGATCGTATCTCTAGGATTCTTTTTATAATTCATATGTTGTTTCTCTATTTCATTCCTCACATTAGCTGAAATATTTTCCAGTTCCCGCCTTAATAAGTCACTCACTTCATTCAAACGTTCTGTCTCATCTTTAAGTAGTTCCGACATAGAATTGAAATTGCCATTCCCTTCACGTCTACCCAAAATGTCGTTGATAGATTTATTAACGTTATTAATCGAATTTTCTAGCTCCTGGGATATGTGTTCTAGTGTGTATTCTGGTGGTTGTAGGTTTGGCTGATTAAATTGCAAGCGTTCTTCAAAGAAAGCTCGATTTCTATGATCCGGTACGTTTGGTAAATATGCTTGAGAAACACCACGACATCGATAGTTATAATCTGATTTCTCGTCCAGGAGTCCATTCAATGCAAGAACCTCTTCAACTGCTGATATGGTACAATGTAAAGTATCTTTGACGTCTATCACAACATCATTAAGCAATTTGCCGAAGCCACGCTCCACATTGGACATCGCCCCTCGAAATTCGTCGAAAAATGAAGCTGAGGCCTAAAAGGCACAAAATTTGTTAGGAATAACTACTTTCTACAATTTTATTAAATAACTTAAAGGTTGACAAATCTAGAATTTCGCAAAGATTTTGTTCATCATATGTGTATTTAAACACGAACATACTAAAAACAATGCACAGAAAACGTTTTTATTTAAAAAAAATCACAGTACACTTACTTGTATGAAGAGAAGTGAAAAAATATATATTGGTGCTTGTTTCATAATGATATAGAAAAAGGTATATAAAACTGACAACCTTTAATAACAGAATAACGTTTGAGTATATTAGTTTAATTTTATCAATAACTTTAACGTATGTTTGTTTTGTACACGCGTTTAAAACGCTCGTCTATAGCGCACCTGTTACAATATTATTTATACGATGGAAAGTTATTCAATCATTTCAAATAGCCCCATTGGATACGGTAAATATTATAATATAAATAAAAGAAACTTTCTGCGTAAGTAGTACGATGGGGTATAAAATAAAACATCTTTGATTATCATTAAATTTATTATACATACAAAACTTTTATATCACAAACGAACAAACAGCAAAGTTCAGACGACGCTGCTGTGATAATGTATAATTTTTATTAAGTGTGACGAACACATTAAAGCTTAATACAATATGAAAGATGTGTGTAAATTTTCATAAGAATTAAGATTTTATTCTACTTTATTAATGACGTAACAACCGAAGGTGTAGATTATACAGCCGATGTCTAATATCTACAAGTCTATTATAATGAGCCAAGGTCGAGGTAACATTTTATTAACAGATGATAAATTTGCAAGGCTTTCTTCATACACTATTTACAAAGTAAAGACTTCTAGAGTACAACTAATTATTGCTTTTTTAATACCATTTGTGAATATTAATTTATTTCATTCATGTACATAACACATCAAACTGAACATATTTATTAAAAATGTATATTTAAATAGATTTTTTATAAATGAAAGATGTTGTTAACTTGTTAAGCTGCCGTATGAGAAAATTGATTAGTAAAAAAAATATAAAACATTTGTCATAAAAGAATCTTACTATTCTTCAATTAGGTATCAAATTTCTTTAACAACTTTATATCTGATACAATAAAAAAATACATTTCTATGCCGAATAAAAATTGTATATGATCAAATTTAGAATAAATTTCAATTGATATAACAATCATAAGCGTTTTGTTATTATCGTATAATATATCTGTATAATTGAGATTATATTTTTGGCACATACATTGAGCAAATTCACTCAACATTTAAAAATAGGCCTCCCTCATATGAAACTTAATGATTTTATAATATCCTATAATATATTGACATTAAAATATTTATATTTCACTTGTAATAAAAATTGTTATACAATTAATACGTATATACGAAACCAGTTCCTAATATTGACATTAATAAAATTATATTAAATAATTTATAATATGAATAAATTTACAATTGATATCTATTTTTAAAAACGAATATTTTTCTTATGAAATATACAAATTATTTAAATATCAGATGACTCATATATATAAATAAAATAAAATGATTTAAAATGATACACTTAAAAGTTAAGAAATTGTTTAGAGTTATAAAAAACTTATAGAATCTATACATTACAAAACACTTAAAATCCAAAAATATTGTTTTAAAAATATTCGCTATGAACAACTATAACTGAACACTGAACATTCGTATTTTGGAATGTAACTTGATTGCGTCCACTCATAATAAAATACTCAAATATTAAACTCTGGATCAAATAATAATACAAAAAATATATATTTAATAACAAAAAGGGCAAGTTATTTGTACAAAATAAGTGTATGGTACATGAGTAATACATTACAGTAAAATAACTATACTACTTAGTTCATTTTATGAAGGATTTAGTTCTTGAATTTGAAATTTATGAAACATTTTTTGATTCAAAGAATTGTCTTATGTTCACACTTTATAGATTCTAACCTATTTTATATAAAATTGTCAGTTGCTAAATTTTATTATAAGACTAATAAACCTAATTACTTTTGAAATTAAATAATACTTATAAAATTAACGTAATATTTCCAAACATTTCACCTTAAACACAATACACGTATATATGAATAAACACTGTCTAGTTATAAAAGTTTAAAAGTTATTCGAACCATTTGTACATCCAAATGAATCTCAACAATGAGAAATATCTTAAAATTATAATAACTTTTAAAATACCATTAAGACAGAGATCTCATGTGTATAACAACCACTGACACGGGATTCAAAAAATTACGTACCAAAAATACATTTATCGCCAATATATCATCAAAAAATATTATTATCAATTTTTATTGCCAACGTCGCGAACAATTTTAGTACTATTAATAATTCAACCGGTCAACTACCGACTTTCCATCACATGTTAAGGTGCTAATGTTTCAAGTGATATTTAGTATACTTGTCTAATTTTCAACATTAGCAACGAACATTCTAGAACATTCTAAGCTATTATCTATCGAGGTTGTTCGTGAGGCTCCTCTCTTGTAGGAGGTGGGGGAGGGGCCTCGTCGCTTAGTACTGAAGGCTCCTCGGGCTCCAAGGAGCCTTGTATTTGGGGGCCCGGGACTATATTAACAGCAGTATGAAGTTTCGGTAGCGGCGGTATAGGGGGAGTTGAAACTTGACCACCGCCTACAGAACCATTCATACGAACGTAGTGAGGCTTCCATGTATTTGCAGGAGGGGTATAATTCAGATGGTCGTACTCCATTTCTGAAATAATTAATATTATTAAGAAACTATTTAATACAGCTATATTATACATATACTAGCTTTCCGCCCGCAGCTTCGCCCGCGTGGAGTTCGGTTATATCGCGTTTCCAAGAGAACCTTTCAAAAGTCTGGGATAAAAACTATCCTATGTTCTTTCTCAAGGTCAACTCTATCTCTGCACCAAATTTCATAAAAATCAGTCCAGTGGTTTAGGCGTGAAAGCGTAACAGACAGACAGAGTTACTTTCGTATTTATAATATTAGTAGGGATTTACATACCGTATCCTTCCTTATGTTTAATCTCGTCATACACGTGATCTAGTTTATTGTCGTCTTCGATACAATGATACAAATTCGGATTGGTCAGATCAGCGTCCTTGTTCTTTATAGACGATAAGGGATCGTAAGCTGGAAATGAAAGTTATCAAATATAATACAAAATTATTGTAAATGTTAATTATATAACAAATACATATATGTATATGTGATAGTATTATATTTGTTCTTAATAACTCAAAATTGAAACAGAATAAGCTCTGGAACTGTTATAATGATTTAGAAATACATAATGATTTAGAAGTAACCATAACAGTTGTACTACAGGAAATTAATATGAAAATTTTATAAATTTTATAAAATTCTACAAAACTAAATCTATTTTTAAACTAAGTAGTTTTGGATTATTTCTTACGATATAATAGAAAATAGTTAACAGATTTAAGGAGCTTATAAAATCAAGTGCGATTTATTTCAATTTAATATATGTATACCGTATATATATTATTAATAAGTTATTAACATATTTATGTCTTACTTCCATTAGAGCTAGTAGCTGTCATTCTCAGTTTCTCTAACGCCGCGTTACTTATTTTGGTACTATTTTCCAGATTGTTGAATATTGTTGTGTTGTTCAATAATGTCGTTGAATCGTCGCTACGTGTTGAATTCTGGAACGAGTACACCGGGTTGTCGAAGTGTTGTTGATCTGGAAAAAAATATATATAAATAAAATTTCAATACTACAATATGAACTTTAATGCACTAGACTAACATATGCTTAGGAATACTTATTTTATCTTATAAAGTAACTGTTATTGTAAATATAATCAATATTAGGGTAAATATGAACAACCCATTTAATATCGATGGTTTACGGCCAAAAGGGGATAACCGACATTTTAGGCGAAAATGACTTATATATATGGTTGAAATCAGCTTTTTTTTCAGCGTCGTTTGATCTAAGTTTCATCGCTCTAAGGCGAACTTTTTGGCGGTTAGTCAATTAATTTTTTTTTTATTTTCCTTGTGTCTTTCGTCCTACACAACAGATTTTTCGATGTTTTTGTTAATTACGCTAGTTGAACAAAATGTGCTGTTTTGGCTTTCAATAGAAAATTATTACCTGAACGTTGGCTTGTTTTGGCTGGAAACACTTATTTCAAAAAAAATAGTTAGTTAATTTGAGCTTGCATCATTATTTGTCAAAACTTATGGTTATGACGTTTGTTCAATTTCTTTAAAAAAATAATTATGCATTTAATACATTTAGGTCCCTTATCCGATATTAAATTACATATATCAAAATATTAAAATTTATAATTTTAAGTTGAATTATTACCTAAACAAAAATGTATAATTTTAGGGTATTAACACCTAATTACAATTATTTAATAAAAATAAATATTTCTGTGATTGTAAGCTAATAACTATTACATAAAAATGAATATTTTTGTGATTGTAGTTCGTGCTCAAAGTTTTAAGAGTTCTACATTTTAACTAAGGTTGATAATTATATAATAATAATATCTAAGCATTTCAGTGATTGTCATGCTTTAAGTCGCCATATTTCCATAAAGTGTTATATGATTGTTTTGTTTCTAATACAAGATTATTTGCCAAAAATTTGTTGTATTTCTATTCTATTATTATTCTATTGTATTCTATTTATTTATTAATTAGGTAGTTCACTTTTGAAACTTTTTCGCAATGATTTTAATTGTTTCAAAATGCTTACTAATTATTTAACAGATTTTTGACTTAGCACAATTTTCTTGTCACCTATTCTTAATGAATAATCACTTATGCTATATTGACCTCACTTCATGTGTACTAAAATATTATTAACACGCTTTTTTCTTGCGTTTGCAGAATAATTAATATGCATTTAGATCTTTTTGACCTGTAGTGAAATCAAAAGTAATTTGACTTAGGACGTTTTGGCTGTTTCTAAATCAGAAACTTTTGAGGATACCGACCGGTAACTAAAGAACGCGTTGAGTTTCAAGTTAATTAAAAATGCCATTTTTAGGAGACACATTTAAAAGCTATGTGACAAAATTTTTAAGCCTGTTGATCAAGCAGATTTTTTTTATGATTTTTTAATTATTTTTTTTTTGAACTTTAAACCTCTCTCCTGTAAAGTTTGCATATTGGCGGTTAGCCTCATTTGGCTCCCGACCGTCGATATATAATTAATACGAGGGTAACACCAAATAAATCAAAAAGAACTATCATCTACACGAGGGTAATTATGAACAATTCACGGGTAACTATGAATAAGTCGATTATAACTATATTTATATAACTTACCCGGCTGCGTGTTAGGGTCGGCGGTGTAATGAACGTGAGCTATCTCTCGTTTGAGCGAGCGCACCCTACGTCTATAGTAGAGGAGCACTAGTACGGCAGCGGCTCCGCATGCAATCACCGCTACCAACATAACAGCTGTTAAACCGGCGTTTGAACTACCTGGAATATATTATAATTTTTTTTTAATTTATTTGTTTCTTAGTAATTACAATGGTTTACAATTTTTTTGTTCTCACTAAACTATTAGGCTTGACGGTGAGAAACGCTCATTTTGTTTAACAAATACAAAAATAAAAATAATGGTTCACAAAAAATTAAGGAAATAAAAATATAACAACATAGTCTTAAAAACTAAAAGTAAATCAACACTATGTATAAGTTTTATAATATTTTAAGTCATTGAGAAACAAGTCCCTAAGTTTTGTTTTTAACATTTATTTACTTATTTTATCATTTTTTCTTAATATATCAATTTTATTTTAATACTTTAGGTACTATGTATGCTGACAATCTTTCTCCATAATAATTTTTTATCTTGGTTGTACAAATTTATTCTTTTCCACATTCCGGGTATAGTATACATTTTTTATCGGTATTTGTTTTAATAATGCTCTAATCCTATTAATGTCATATTAATATTATAATTTAATTTTTAATGAGAAAGGTCGCCTACTTGATAGGTAGTACTAACTGTCTCACATAGACATCCACAACATAGATGTTGCGTTGCCAACCTTGATTATTATTGAGGAACAGCGAGGAAAGAGCATAAGGAAATAGCAGAAAACGGTAAGGGAAAAGTCTAGTTCATAATATAACAAATAAATAACATAATGACCTCTAGCTTGATCTATAACTATGGCGTCGCTTGCTCGCAAGTCACAGTTCTCTCCGACGAAGCCGCGATGACACACACAGCCTCTGACCGGTTCACACACCCAGTTGCCTTGAGACGAACAGTTACATGCCTCCATACAATGATCACCGAAGTAACCCTCGGGACAAACTGTGGGATAAAAACTATATTATAGACCAATATTTTTAATATTATTAATATAACTTCTATTAGATATATTATTCATTAATTTCAACTCACACTGCATAGAGTATTTGTTCACAGTGTGAGTTTAAAAGTATAATAAATATAACAGTAAACTGTGTGTCAAATACTACATTATAATGTATATACATACCTATAATGATAATAATTCATGTTGTTTTATAAACCATACGGACCAACATTAATTGTTATTATAGATCCATATTAATATTACTTCTTTAAGATTTTTGTGAACACCTCCAAATGAAGTTCTAGTAATTTTACATATTGATTAATGTGCATATTCATTTCCAATATGCTGCATTACAGTCAGTCAGTCAATTTGTATATTTAAAACAGATATTATGGTTTAACGTTAGAAAAAAAATAATATTTATGGCCCTCAAAACGATAGTTTTCAATAGAAACTGGTCAATTTACAAAAAAAATCTTTATTAAAGGTGTGAACTAAAATTATATGCATCTCAATATCAAACAGTATGAAACTTAAGTTGCTCAATATCATCAAGAAACTGTCCTTTTTCATTTAAGTGAAATAATACAATCCACGATATCCTTATAAGACCATGCAATGACCAAAAATATCACTAAAACCTATATCTTATATATAAAATTCTCGTGTCACAATGTTCGTTCCCGTACTCCTCAGTAACGGCTTGACCGATTCTTATGAAATTTTGTGAGCATATTGAAAAGGTTTGAGAATTGATCAATATCTATTGTTCATAACCCCAAATCAGAAAGTTTGTTCACCCCTAATGTTTTTTTATTACCAAATTTTTTGCTTGTATTTTTTTTTATAATGTAACATTAAAAATACATACAACCCTAAATATTTTTTTCCACCAACCCCTATTTATGATTACAAAACAATGTTCACCGGGTCAGCTAGTAATATAAATATACTCACACTGTGTACAATAGTTGCCTGTGTATCCTGGTGGACACCTGCAGTATCCGTCGTTTGGTCGGCAGGCGGCGCCACGAGCGCAGCGGCACGGCTGGGAACAGCCCGCGCCCCACCAGCCAGTGGGACACGCCTCGCCACATAGGGAGCCGCGCCAACCAGGCAGGCATTGGCACTCACCTAACGATATATATTATAATATATTAACATTGTATATAAATGGATATAAGACAAAAGAAAATGTTTTTGATATATGTGAAGAGGGTAGTTGGATAATATATAATGATTAGTGATTTGTTTCGACGATAGCTTTAGCTGTATCTGAATATTGTTTCCTTGATAAGATCAAATTTGTTAGTTGAGTATAAGTAGTTTTCATTGTATATTTTTGAAGTTAAAGTTTTTAAACAAGGTTTAACACAGGAGTGTTAAACCTTGTTTAAAAACCCCCTCAGGAGAGGGGCAGGATAAAAAGAGACAGAACGAGAGGGAATGCGTGGCATTCGAAAGCATGTATGCAATCAATTATGACTAGTAAATAATGATAATAATGTTAATAAACTTTAAAAAAGTTAATTATTAGGAAATTTTACTGTTTCTTTTTATTGTTAGAATGAAGGGGTAGACCCCTTCCTGTTTTCATTCTAACAATACAAAGTTTCACTTCTTTCGCTTGTTGGATTCCACGTACAATTTCTTCTTATTTATAATACTATTAAAATATCCCTTTAACCTAATACTGGTGTATTCCAATGTAAATCATACCGGTAACATGATGGCAGTCCGCTCCGTTCTTACAGTTGCATTTCTGTTGACATCCCTCGCCGTATGTGCCAAGTGGACAAGGATATTCACAAGACACGCCCGTGTACCCGCTTGCGCAGCTGTACTCGCCCGTGACTGGGTTACACGTCACATTACCTGAAATTAAACAGATTATACATATTATAACAAGAGCACAGATAATAAATATTAATTCACTTCGAACAAAGAAAGCCCCTTAAAATTATATGACATTTTAATTCACTTCTATTTTCGAAATTAATTGTAATTCGATCTAAAATATATTAAAATATACTTTTTTTTAAATGTCCAGTAGATTTTCTGAGTTAATGCAGATTAGAGTTTATAACTGTTTTTGCAAATCATTTTTTCTCAATTTGTATAGAATTGAATAACATGTTTTAGTAAACATTCCTTGCTTGACTGTTAATATTTCATTGTTGTGGATGTTTGTTTTCATAAACAATGTGTAAAGCAAACGATTACCGAATACTACATTATTCGCTTAGTAACAATTGTTCAACATTATTTATGGAGTTTTAAAGAGAACTGTAATGCCAAAAAAACTTCAAATAACTCGACGATATATAATATCGATTCATAATTACTTTGGTAAATAAATTATTGTGTAGTTAATTTAGTTAATGACGCAAATAACGCTGTGGTTTTTGTGCGTAAGTATGTTTGTATAAAGGTATGTTCACTAAGTATTTTACATAAAGATATACTTTAAGTCCTATAGTATCCTACTAATATTATAATTGCGAAAGTTTGTGAGTGTGTGTGTATGTTTGTTGCTTCTTCACGTTCAAACGGCTGAAATGATTTTGATAAAATTTTGTATACAGGAAGTTGACGTCCAGGAATAGTACATAGGCTACTTTACATCCTGGAAATCTGAAGGGCGCAGCTAGTATGAAATATATATACAGGGTGTTCACCTAAAGGATGATGTGGACACACTTGTTTACACGCGGCGCCGTACGTTCCAGGCTCGCAAGGCATATCACATCGCTCCCCCCTCCACCCCGGGGCGCATTCACACCGTCCGCTGTCCGCGTCACACGACGAGTTGTTCGCGCAAGGACACTTCTCGCCGCACTGCACACCGTACTGCCCCGCTTCGCATTGAGTTTCACAACGAATACCTGGATTAGATTGAATCGAACTTAGTTGTATCACCTCTTATTTGTTATATGAATAGAATTTTTTTATGTATATAGTGTTAAATGTTAGTTATACAGTTGTTCAAAATGTTTAAATGCGTCAATATTGGTTCTTTATTGTAATTTATTGTATTATACTTTATTATGCCGATATTTAAAAAACATGATTATTAATATAATATATATCATACAATTATTGTGATATAATGATCAATCTATAATTTAATCAATGTATGGACTACTATAAAAAATAAACGAACAACTCAATGTATAAAGGGGAAATAATATTGAAAAGGAATTGATATATATTTTATTTAGCGCTGTTAAAATATGACATTTCATTTAAATACACTTTTTCATTTAATATGGTAATTTTCAATAATCTGTCAACCCTGATGTCATCATTGCCGTTCGTGATCGCTACAATCATTCGAGCGTTTTTAGATATCTTGAACGAAGAATTTATTACTATTGACGTAACGTTAATATTTTTAATATCATTCCCACTCCAGGAGACGCACTTATTATATACTTTACTATGTCTTTTTTTCGATTTCACTTTATATTTCTCATTTCTATGATCATTCCTCTTTGTTATATACATCATAATGGATCTCTCGCCTCCCGAAGTGGCATTCGTGAGTATTTCGTAAACATCACTATGCAATTTTTCCCGTTTGTCACACATAGTGTCGTATAAAACTGTTTTTCTAAATATACCTGTCACAGAATAAAATCATGATTTGCTTATACTCACCTATTTTCCTTGAAAGACCTGGTTTAAAATTGTTATATTGAATATTTTATATGAATAATGAATTAGCTTATGATAATTGCTGCATTTTAAGTTTTTGTGCGTTTTAAATATAGACACTGAGATTATAATGGACTAACATTAAACAAATAAATAAATATCGATACAATCGAATGATCATAATTCGTTAAAATTTATAAGTAATTTTTATTATAAGTATAAAAAAATCTACAAGCGACGGATGAAAATATAAGAGGATTAATGTCACAAATAAAATGAAGTCTGTTGAGATCATAAGTCACAGAAATATCAGATAATTAAATTGCATTCGAACGTGTTTTTGATATAACCCGCATATATTATATGAAAAGTTTTATATACTCAAAACTGCTAACACCTCTATAGAGATAAATTTACTGTAACAATATATTTTACAGAGAAAATAACGTAATATAGACTAATTATAACAGATTCATCACAATCATTGATTTACTGTGCACGAATGTACCCATAATGATATAGTTTTTATTCTAGCCAGTACTTACGCTATAAACCAACATTAAAACACAGTATTACTTGTGCCATAATGCGATGTTTGATAAGTGACTGTACACGACTGTACTTAACCTTTATATTAGCTATTACTTAAGATGTAAGTAAAATATAAAGGCTTGTGTTAACGACTGTACCTCTCCAGCTGCTCTCACACACACAGGCGCCCGTCACGTGATGACAGCCGACCGCGTTCTGAGTACAGTCGCACGGTAAAGAACAATTCTGTCCGTAGTAACCGGCGCGACACCGACGCTCACATCGAGGACCTTCGTAGCCCGGCCCGCATACACACTCGCCTATAAACGAAATTCAAATATATTAACAAATAATATCCCTACTAATATAATAATCCCTACTGATATTATAAATGTGAAAGTAACTCTGTCTGTCTGTCTAGCTGAGCTGATTTTAATGAAATTTGGTAGGGATAAAATTGACCTTGAGAAAGAACAGGATAGTTTTTATCCCAGGCTTTTGAAAGGTTCTCTTGTAAACGCGATATAACCGAACTCCACGCGGGCGAAGCTGCGGGCGTAAACAATTCTTCTTATAACGGGGTACAACAGTTTTTATAGAATATCAAACATTTTGATTATCTGTTTATTACCCGTATACTCTAAATAGTTTGTTTATTTGGACAACTTTTCTATTTAATGCAATCCTTTGCTTTAAGTTCTAGTAAAACGAGTCGACGCTTGGATTATTTTAAACAGTTTAAGGAAAACAGTTGTAAGCAATTGAAGTATGAGTATTAGAAATAGTAATTAAATTAGAGATGTTTTATTATAGTAATTTGTAAAACACCTACCGTTAACAGGATTACAAGGAGCGTCGTTCTCACAGTTACAAGGCTGACGGCACCTCAAGCCGAATGTCTTCCCGTCGCAAGGACGATCACATTTCAAACCATCGAAACTGTAATAATACAAGCCTAACTAAATTAACACGATACGTACAACGATATCATATTCAAACACTTATATAATACATCGATATTGATTACCGAAATTCAATGATATTATGTTACATACCATATAGAACATAAGTATAAATATCAATATAATAATATTTAATAGATCATGTTACAAGTGGCAGAAACTGGCTAAAGCTGGGAAATTGCCAGGAAGAAGAGATCGTGTTAAAGTGGTGCCAACTGTGCCGTACTAATTATAATATACTATAATGTTTTAAATTATTTTTATGTCTGACAATACGTGTTGAATCTGATAAAATATATAAATGGCTATTAAATATTAATAATAATACTATGTATTAACCCGGGTTTGCAGTCACATTGTCCGGTCTCGTGCGAGCAAGTGGCGTTGTTGCGACAGTCGCACGTGTCGGCGCAGTTGTCTCCATAGAAGGGGTACGGACATGGCTCTTCGCAACGCAGACCACGGTAACCCGGCTCACATAGACATGAACCTGGTTATATAAATATCATTAGATATATAGATACATAGATAGATATATCTATATATCACAAATCATATAACGTTAGAAATATCTAATTCACTCTGTTGTTTCAAGGTCATAGTGCAGTTATAGAACAATAATAAATTATTAATTATAAACATCTCACAAGACTCATTATTTTTGACATCTTCATTATATTTTCTTAATTTATTTATAATTCAACTTTAGATTTCTTATCTATGAAATTGCTACTGATTTCTTATTGAAGTGTATAAAATTGATGTGAATATGAAACACCAAATAGTAATGACTAGTATATTGATGTGTGTAGGGTTGTCAAAATAGTAATTTTATATATCACCATTAACGGGCGAGCAGAGCCCGCTGTTCTCACAGCGACAGGTTGATCGACAGCCCTTGCCGTATGTTAGTAGAGGGCACTGTCGCGCGCACGCCTCCCCCGCCCACCCCGCGGCGCACTCACACGCACCCGTCCACGGATCACACCTGGGAATCATAACGTTATATAATATACTAGCTTTCCGCCCGCAGCTTCGCCCGCGTGGGGTTCTGTTATATCGCGTTTCCAAGAGAACCTTTCAAAAGTCTGGGATAAAAACTATCCTATGTTCTTTTCACGGTCAACTCTATCTCTGTACCAATCATTAAAATCAGTTCAGCGGTTTAGACGTGAAAGCGTGACAGACAGACAGAGTTATTATACATTTATAATATTAGTAGGGATTTCCATACTACATATAAGATAATTTCAAATAATACTCACATTTCAGTAGTTGTGGGGTTACACTCGCAGGTCTTATCACACCGCGGGCCCCACAGACCGTCGGGGCAGGCTCGCCTCTCACACCGGTCGCCCTGCCAGCCGGGTTTGCAGGTGCACGAACCGTCCTTAGGGGAACATTCGCCCCCGTGTTGACACTTACAGACCCCAGCACATGACACTCCGTATGTACCCAGCGGACAGGACTCTAGACACTGGGAATGAAATATAGTTTTTGTGTGAGTTCAAGGGGATTTGGGAATTGTTTAGATTCACAATTTTGTCCGCTGGACAATGTTTTTTTAATTTATTAGTAGTTGTTGATACATACGTTTTTTTATATTAGATTTGACAACTAACTAATATGTCAATCATTCTGTCGCACTTCAAAACACGGAGATTTATGGCTTTAATAGGTAAACTCCAAAAATATAAATAAAAAAGTTACAGATATTTCTTGATTATAGAGTGATACGAAGTTCGCCAGGTCTTCTAGTATATTAATATATTTTATGAGCAAGTGTGTAATGATATTTTGACATGAAGAAATTTGTCCTTTACGAAAAACTGTTAAATGAATTTGATATAACATTTCAATCATTCAATCCTTAGGTTCTTGGATCGCTGAATTAAAATCATATTTTGATTGAGGTCACGTGCCACAGGCGATAAATGTCGCTGACCGTTGCTCTACATTATCGTTTCCACAGACTTAATTCATATCTCTCGACTTTTGTCTTATTTTATGGATATTTTATACTAACATATATAAATTAAGATATTTCTATAAACTATATACCTTGTCCCCAGTAAAGCCAGCCTCACATTGACATTGACCGGTCACGTGATGACAGCTGGCCCCGTTCCAACACTCACAAGTCTTACTACATTTATCACCCCAGCGACCGGCCGGACATCTATAATAGAAACAAATATATAACATACATATATAGTTACGTAAACATATCAAAGAAAGAAAATATAAGAAATGACAAAAAAGTATTCATAATGGAAGGTTTTTAAGACGGTAAATACGGTTGAAAAGTTAAAAAAGTTACATAGGCAAAAATGCATATATTATTATTATATTTTCTTTATACACCACTAATTAACACATAAAAAATATATATGAATGAAAAAATATATAGTTATAAAGATAAGATATCTAAATCGTTATATACTAACTTATTAGCGCATACTTCACCGGTCCAACCCGGAGTACACTCACAGTCGCCGGTAAAAAGATTGCAATTAGCATCGTTTTGACACAAACAGGATAACGGACATATGTCGTCCTTGGGACACTCCCTCTCGCACCTAAAACATATGTTTAGATTGAGGCCAACGAAACAAGATAAATGTTGTAAATAAACTGTAGAAATAAAGGAATAGTATAGTCCGTTAGACTTAAGCTGAGCTTTGCATTTGTGTGAGTGAAAGTAAAAGTAGAGTTAGACAAAAAACTTTTAGAATTACATTTTATTATAATTGAAATAAATACATAAGTTTGAGAACTATTCTAGATTAAAAATAAAATAAGCAAAACTTGTCAACTTGTAAATATTATGGAAAAAAATTATTAATTAATATAATTTTTGAAAAAACTACAAATTCTTCTTCACTTGATATTGCGTTTTCAACATTTAACGTTGCTATCAGTACAAAGGGTGAAGTGAGGAAAGTGCGGGGCGGAGAAAAAGCAGCATAAACCGATTCAAAACTAGAAAAGAACGTGGTATTCAAAAATATGACATCACACCTACACTATCCGTGTACACTCACACAAATGCAAAGCTCAGCTTAAATCAAACGCACTTTAAGTAGGATGTATAATTACTTGTTAATACTTACAAAGGTCCGGTGAATTCGCGTGGGCAGGTACATGCGCCGCTAGCTGGGTCACAGGTGCCATTGTTCTTACATGCACAGATCTGTTCACAGTTCTGACCGAATGTGGGGGGTGCACAGGCCTTCTCACAAGCATCCCCCCACCAGCCGACAGCACATGCACAGTCGCCTGTTAGCGGCTCGCATGAACCGCCGTGCATGCAACGACATTCATTCTGACAATTTCTACCCCACTTACCATCAGGGCATGCTGGAAATTTAATGATATTTTTATTTAAATAAAGACATTTCTTAATTTAAAGTAGTGTTGACTAATTGAATAATTGATTTTTGGAACCTGGGACTTATAGGATATAAATTAAATTCCTTTATAACAGTTTTTGGTAGTCCTACTAATATTATAATTGCGAAAGTTTGTGAGTTTGTGTGTATGTTTGTTACTTCTTCACACTCAAACGGCTGAACGGATTTTGATACAATTTTATATACAGGAAGCTGACGTCCAGGAATAACACATAGGCTACTTTACATGCCGGAAATCCGCGGGTAACACCGCGGGGCGCAGCTAGTTTAATATATAGTTTTTAAGATGTCAAGTCTTTTCCCTACTCGACTATTAAAAGTTATGTAAATGACTTATTTTTATTTCGGCCATTAGTTCCAATGGACATGATTTGTATATTTCTATCAAACTACTTGTAAAACAATCAATAGCAAAATATGGGAATACTTAAAATGCACTTGAACAATAACACTATAGATATGACAATTGTTAAATGCATATGAAGATAATGATTTAAAAAACTGTATTATCGTGTTATTGAATTACAAACAAATTGAATATAACTCGTCCAATAAATTGACATGACAGAATATTCTGTCAATCATGACCACCGCTTCCCTAAACCCCTTTAAATTGAATGAATACGTAATATCTTTATGCATAGATCATACATGGATATATATGTATATACATATGTCATTAGGCATTTGACATGAGGTGGAGTGTATGGTGATTCACCAACTATTGTAGCATAAAAAAGAATCTTACACTACTGAATCATACTTATCATGACAACAAGGACTGTTTTAAGCAATAATATCGCTGCATTATACTGGTTAATTTTCACTCACATATATCACAGGCGGGCCCTCCGTAACGATGCGCACACGCACAAGTGTTAGGGGCCACACATTTCCCGTGAACACATGCCTCCACGCACACAGGCACGCACTGCCTCCCCTCTGGGTCGGGAGCGTAGCCATCACAACATTGCTCTATAGGCCGCTGTTTTACCAGCATTTGTGATTTAAAAACTTGCTTGAATTTCACATTGTATTTTGAGCATCGTGGGGGCACATTGAAACACCAAGCGTACTCCTTCACTTGATACGGCTGTTGTGCTGACACCTTTATTACTGTTGTATATCTAGAACGATATTCACATAAATAATTTCAACTCTTCTTTGTTAGTTGGTGACATTTGATACAACGTCCGCTGAAAGTTGTTTATCTAATGGGTCAATTAAGTTTTAAATGTCAGTTGAAATTCAATCTCTTATGACTTCCAGTGACCAGTTAAATACTTCGAATAAGCTTGAAAATAAACAATATTAAAAAGATTCCTCTTCCACATAATAAAACTTTTATTTAAATCGTAAACTGTAAATTTCTTATATGAAAACTTTTAATATCATTAGTATTTTAAAATACCTATTAAAATTTACGAGAAATTTATTTTTTAATCAACACTTTATCTTGATATTTCTATATTAAGATAAAATATGTATAGAATAAATTAATTAGCTATGCATTTAAACGGTCATTAGAATTAAAATAATAGTATAATTTTTTGTTTGCTTCACCTAATTATTGTTAATGAGAATAAAAACAAAATGTATTGGCATTGAATCAATAAAATATGATATATTTTTGTACGCTCTATTTCACATATAAATTTTACGGTATTACCAATGATAGTATGACTTATACTGTATGTATTCGCATAATTCGTTAAAATTATTTTCAAACAAAGCATTATTGTATAAAACTTTATACGTCTGAACTGAACTCTGAAATTGCTCGCGTAACACAAAATAAACGTGACTTATTACACAGCATGGTATTTTAAACACTGCATACAGGACCGAACTACAAACCTAACACCATTATATTTCGCAGACTAAACATCACAACGCCCAAGCTTGTATAGTATAAATAAAAGTATTTTTACACTCTACCTATATTTTTAATTACATTCAATATTCATTGTCACACATCTATATACATATGTGTACGCTCTAATTATTCTGTTAACGCAAACTAATTCGTAAATATAAACGTATCAAATAGCGGATAGGTTTTAATTACGAAAATTAGTTTAATAGCACAATTAGATTTGCAGAAGCGTTTCTCGTCTATGTTCTTCAACTCTTTAATTAATAGTTCAGATGAAAAATTCCTTATCGTGTGTGTTAATTTTTTTATAGGCCTTGTTAAAGTTACATTTAAATAAATATTTTAACGAACTACATTTTATTTTTTAAGAAGTGACCTAAATAAATACGAGATTGAATAATGAAAAGTATTTTAATATACTCTTATTATATTTATACATATTACCCTACAAATTAGGATGAAACTAAAAACTTTCATATTTATTCGTGATTTCGTTATGTCATTGATATAACACCATAGCAAGGACGGCTTAATGAAACAAAATTTCTTAGCATTAAACACATTGACGTGTGGATGCTGAGTCTATCGCGTTGCAGGGAGAGGAGCTTAAACAGTGCCTGGGATTTGTGACCCAGGTGTAGCAAGCTAACGCGTATTAAATGCTCATGTCTACTGTCCAAACTCCTCTCTCTACCTAAGCAAAGGAAAATGAATAAGAGCTTAAAGTATATTTCTACAATATTGGATATAAAAAATGTACTTACGTTTCCTGTTTAGTGCAAACGTTAGGTCCTTCCAGTAGGGCTGAGACCGACGCAGCCAGGAGCACGATAACCCCTACCGCCAACATATCTGCTTCAGTGGTGTAAACACGACTCCATAACAAAACCGATGTTTGCCTCTCACAATAGGCATTCAATACTTGTTTAAACTTTCCTCTTATTCAACTTTAATCCACTTCGTACGACGTTTCCTCTGTAACAATGCCATATTTATTGAGACTGATATAAAAAAAACGTATTGAATTTAATTGCGCAAAATAAATATTTATAATAAATATCATTCACATATAAATATATATCACTGTATTTTAATATTTAAATTAAATAAGTATATTATAAGACTTGCATTATTTGCGAGGAGGGAAATACACAGAGACAGGGGTTTTACTCAAAAAATCCTACCAAAGTAACATAGATATAATATATGTAATTATAAAGTACGGAATGAAAATAATTAAATTAAAAGTGTATGAAGGTCTTATTCGGTGTCGCAAAATCAAGGCTGGAGAACAGTCCGCGCCAAGTGCGAATCATTTCCGGTATAAGTCTGTTTTAAAGATAATTAAATTTAACACATATGTATTTAAAACATATTATATCTATATATAAATTGTCCTCTGGCCCGTTTAAATTCTCTCCCGCCGAGTCTGAGTCATTGGGTACGCAGAAATTTAAAGACAATACATTATTTTCAATATCCGTTGGTATGTTTATCATTTTGTTACAATAGCAAAATCGTTAACAAAAACTATGTGAGTATTTATTCAGTATATAAACAGGATTGAACCGCACGAAGTACGAACCACATGAGCATAGCATTATACGTCAGTCTAACGCTGCAAATTGCTAGAAATGGCTTATCATTATTGTACATATATATTATTACATATTTATGTATAATGAAATGATCTACTCATATGACATTAAGTATTCATTGGTAATTGCTTTGAATTTCATAATATTCAGACAGAAAAAAAATATATTATTATCATCTTTTTTCTATATTATTTGTTCAGTATTGCTTGTCTTACAAAATATTTATAATATTGTTGACTTAAACAAACACAGCGAAGAAATTTTAAATTGGCTGAAGTTTTAAAACGTAAATAAGTAAAAATGTTTGTATCATTCTACCGTCTGGATATCGAGGTTACGATAACAAACGTCTTCATTGCTGAATATTGATTTAAAAAATTTCTAGTAATTATGCGTAGTTAGCAATAGGTTATAATTAAAAAAATCAATGCAAACTGTTTGCTAATGTTATGCAAACGGGTTAAATGCTAGATGAGTTTATATGGAATTCTGACCTGGGTTTAGTATGACTATGTGAGGTATAAACTTATGGTTTGTAATTAAGACGTATCTGATAGCTTCTAGCTGGTTTGCTGACGAACCAGTTTAATATATAATATACATAAATGAAAAACCACAAACAAATAATTTAAAAAAATGTATATACATCTTCTTTGAACATATATTTCAAAATCAAATATACATACATAGTTTGCAATCATATGAAGTACCCTGATGTAATAACCATGAATAAAAATAATTAATATGTGTATACATTCAAAATTATCATTTATGTATATAAAGATTTAAGACTAGTTTTGCTCGCATCATGGAGTTTATATTGTCCAAGTGGATGAGTGGGTTTGATCTAAAAATATCTACATTTCCTACGAGCACATATGCGATGTATATGTGAAAAACAGAATATTGTGCACATAACATAAATTTAATTATTTCTGTATGTACAAATCTTATAACATTTTAAACATCTTATATATTTTTATATTCAATGAAGATGGAAAAAGAATGCTATTTAATTGGTATACAAAAATTCAAATAAGAAAGCAACGTTGTAGGTCACCTCGTTTCGCTCGATGAATAATTTACACATAATAATCTAATGTCAGGTTTTTTTTATCAAACAGTAACAGGAAAAACCTCTAATATTTATATTGTTGATCAGATCTAAATTTATATATTTAAGAAAGAAATTCCTTTGTTTCACAATCATGCAGACCGTTAAAGCTATAAACATGAAATTATGCATTAAAATTCCACACAATATTTATGCATTCGTGTTTTTAATAGTGATGTTGAAAAGAATAAAATATATATATTTATTTATTTTATAGCTTTATAAACTATTTGAATGAAAAAACATTATTATGAGGAAAATAAAGTCAAAATAACATTTAAGTACCTATTTTCGATAAAACAAAAATTGCAAGATAATATAATACAATTGACTGGAGCATATGTCAGTCATATTTTGTAAACAATGATTATGGTTTTGCAAAACAGTAATAGCTAACGCTATGATTAAACGGGTCACTACGTGTGGGTATCAAATGTGTTACCAAGTATAAACATACACAGTTGCGAATCACATTAAAAAAATATATTATACGCTTGACATAGATAACATGAAACCAAAGACGATAAAAAATATAAAGAATCTATAGTTCTATTGCGAATATACGCGTATATGAACACGTCATTTCATTATATATATGTATAAATATGATACGTATATAACTGGTAGCAATACATATATGCTAATACTAATAATGTAATACGATCCTAAAAAAACCCATATCTATAAACTCATGTACAGACGTGTTTAAATTTTATTAACCTTATCTCAGTACGTGTAAACTTCGTCTCAGTGACAGCCCGACAGCATCATCCCGGATGTAATAATGATAAAACATTCAATTACCAGGAAAGAAAAAAAACAATGTTTACAGGGACAGTTGAAACAATATGTTACACATTTCATCAGATTGATACAAATGTGTCAATACAATTATAATATCATACACATAGCAGAAATTAATGTTATATGCAGCATGAACTATTTTATTCAATAAATATATATACCAGTATATATACATATTACATTGTATGGTAAAGGTCAATATTTGTGAGTATAGATTTGTGGACGTTTGTTACTAGTTCACGAAAAAGTTGCTTGACGGATTTTGATGAGACTTTCTATTAATGTAACCTAGAAATCCGAATGACATATTGACGATAATTTGTTCTGAATTTCCGTGTAATTAAAGAAGGAACACGATAAAACTGTAGTACTCTGTATAAAGTCTTGTGTTTGACATTAGATGGCGCTGCCAGCTAATTACCGTGTTATCTAGTTCAGTGTCTTTAAATTATTTTGATATCGCGACTCCTTTATGGGTTGAACAATTTTACCGACCCACTTGCGCCACAGATGGGCAAGGAAATTATTAAATTAAAAAGCTAAGTTAAAGTTAAAGATATTCCCTACAATGGTGAACAACAAAACAAAATAGAGAAAAAAAGTTCAATTACAAGCTGATTTGATAATTAGTATTTCAAAAATAACACCCCGACTTAAAATGCTTTTGAACAAGCCCATCCTTCTCATTAACATTTGATTTTTATTGTAGTGTAGAACTTTACCTTTTTCTTATTGCCAGCAACCGACAATCAAGTCTTTGCTACCCCCAAGAGCTTGCAACCTACAGATTGAAGAACACTGAACTAGTTCATTCAAGCACACATTTGTTTTGCCAAACCCAATCGCAAAGTCAATACAAGTGAGTAAGGACCAGCATAAAATTAAAAAATCGAGTATAATCCGAAAATATTAATTTTGTTATTATAAAAAAAATATTATGGATACAGACATGGGTTGCAACTATTAAAGCTACCAGGCTTATTGGAAACATTTGAAATAACAAAAGTTTATAAGATCTGCCAAATTATTGGTGGTGTCATACAAATATAAGAATCCAACGATTTTGCATAGTTAAGCTATAAGCAAACTATTATGATATTTATGAATATAATGGGAAATTTAATTTTTAAAACAGCAAAAAAATTAAATTTACATTTGAATTTCATATTAAGTAGTACCTTTAAGTACTTCAATATCAATTGTTTAATTATATACAGATATTTCTTTGTGAGAAAAAAATACTTTCAACATATCAGTTATAATTTATTGATTTTCATAAGAAATGTCTTCTAAAATCATAATGTATTTTATAAGACACATTTCATGTTGCACTTCAGTCTACACAAAGAACTTTTAGCTTAGTCTTTAAAATTGAAACCCTTAAGACAAATACTTTATTAATAATTTCTATAACTTTTAAAAATATAATAAAATACTTTATGTTACATGACTTTCATAGGGAATATAAAAGAATAATGTGAGTGGATTTTATTTTATACATAATTTTCTAATAAATCTCTTTTATTTATCAGAGATAAAAGAAAAAAAGACATATGTATGCATTTTTTAGTGTGTGTGATTTGTATAGTAACAGTAATAAATGAATTTTGTTTAAATTTAAAATGAGGTTATTATTATATTATTGTAAACAGTATAATGACATAACAATTTAATAAAAACAAAAACAATTGTGTGCAATATAAACATTTTTCTTCATACACACAATACAATGCAGAACTTAATAGTTTTTTCATAAATGTTCATTAATAACCAACAAAAAAAGCTTTTAATTACCTTTTTATTCAGAACTAATTACTATAAGAGCATTATTTTACTAATTATTTATTTTAATTATGTATAATAACTTTCCATTAACTCTAAAATATATATTAATTATATAATTTAATAGGTAATCTAATGTGTCATATATCTGCTTTACCTTCTAAATTAGTCATAGATTTCAATGAACTAAGATAAGTTCAGCTTCAGTTTTACAACTAATTAACATATGTAATAATTAATTAACACAATGATCTGTGACTAATATGACCTATGTACTGTACAACTCAGTTATTATTATTCCATTGATATAAAATTATATATACAATGAATTTATTATCTTGCAATTAACACTTGCATTGTACAGTTACATATAATTTAGAATTTAGAATATTTTGTTTGATAAAAGTGGCATTTTTAGTAAGAGATTAATTAATCATATAAGATAACTATATGGTCAAATTAATATTTTTTAAACAAAGACTATTCATTTTTATGGATTTGTTAACACTTACATAAGACAACAAAATTGATAAATTTAAATAACTATTGCATACTTAAAAAATAAAAAATTAAAAGATAACCATTTACGTATTTTAAGGAAAAAATATTCTTTTATATTTGAAACTTGTTTTACAACATTCCATAAACATAAACATCATCAAAGAAGCTAAAGATTTGTAAATATTTCGTTATCTATTGATAAGACAAATAATAACAAAAATAAAATTTTGTAGTTGGTGATGTTCTACTTTCTAAATTTTCGATAAAACTTTTGTTATAAATCCAAAATACTTTTTCACTTGCGTTAGAATAAAAGGAATGAAAATAGGACACATTATCATTAGCACAAAATACACAAAAACTGACTAAAGAACTTACCAGGAAGCAATAAATTATCTGATGGTACCTAGATACTGACACCGTGATTCACTTATTTACACACCAGATTTCCACTACAACACGGCGGCAACAAATTGCGAACAATGACATCCAATTACCTTTATGCAAAATAATGCTAAAGTTTAATAATTTTTATAACTTTATAGTTATATTTATGAAGCTTTATCACAATATAGACTTAAATAAAACTTCACATTCACTGTTTAGTACATAAATCTAAATCACGGTCCACCTATAACTGAACACAAATTGTAAATTGAGTTTTGAGTATTTGGTCACTGTCCATTGATGTATAAGTGACAGTGTTGCCAGAGCTAAAAATTATAATTTAATATATTTATTTTGTAAATGTTTTTACGGCTCTGTAAAAGACTAATAATATAAGAATCTTAGTGCTGCTAATAAAAACTTCTTGATTCCCAGCTTCAGTGTTGTCAATTCCCCGAACAAACTTTTTTTAATTCGGAAACATGTAAAACTCCACTCAAAGATTTCATGTTGAAAGCCTAGGCTTTAATTAAATAGTCGACAGAATTCATTATTCAATTCAAACATAGGATCACTGAAATCAAACCTTCTTACAATGTTTACGATTAGTTCAATATACAAAGCAAAACAGGATATATAAAATGCATCCGAATCAATAGTGGAAATAGTTTGATCCTTATGTAAATACCAAGATATATTTTTCGCGAGGGCAACTAATTACTGGGAAATCCACGATTTATGTCATTCCATGGGTTCTCCGGGCGTTAACTCTCAATCTTCATGAAAATCGGGGTTTTTCCCCTTGATTGGCAGCGTTGTTCCTTCTAATATCTGTCATGCCATATTGCAAGTAATAATTATAGAAACTATTTTTTATACGCTTTTTAAATTAGAGTAATTTAGTTTTTAAAATAAAGTACAAAACAAAGATAATAAAATACTCACTAATTTCCAAATTAACTGTCAACTGTCAAGCATAGCTGTCAAGTTATTCTTATTAAAATGTCAAAACTCTGAATATAAGTTGCAGCGAATATTATGTATTTTGAAATAGTTTCATTATAGAAAATTCGAGATTAAAATACGACTATGAGCGTCTTACGATTGCAGGTATATGCATACGCTGACCATGATAAACATTAAACTGTTCAACATTATATTCAAGTGTTACATTTCCCATTTACACTCAAATTTCTATGGTTAGAGCATATCAAACAAATACCTTATTGCATTCTAATTGAATATTATTTTGTCTTTTTAGGTTCTAAAAGTATTCAAGAAATTGCATAGAACTAGGATGAGAGTGTTTGAAGGGGATGAGAGAGCTCTAACTGCAGCCAGACAAAAGATTAATGAAGGATTCGTCAAAAATAAAGAGGTTCATAAGGAGGAAGCTATCCAAGAGGTTACTGTATAGAATTTCTAAAAACTATTGTTAACATTTTGATAACTTGATATTTACTACCATTGACTTTAATAATTACTTTACAAGTTTTTCTTTTGTGTCATATTCAAATTTTTACGTTCTGTTAGGTTTACATAAAGTGCCAACTGTATTTTTATTTTATTTTTTACTTTTAAAACATACATTACTTTTATAACATAGAAACATAGTCATAATATACTATATTTTCATTATTTATGCTCTGTTTGCCATCAAACTTATATAAATTCAATATATTGTGGACCAGGTTTTGTTAGGTTTTTTTTGCTACCTCAAAAAATATTTAAGCAAATACAATATTTGCAAAATAGTGGATAGAATTATGATTGTATCTATGTGTATTACTGCTTGCTTTTTATACACATTGCCTGTTTGAAAATAAATTATATTTTATAGGATTTTATTAAACAATAAATTTAATAAAAGGTATAGCGGTTCTTATTATCTCAATTCTATTAAATGTAATATAACTTGTTATACTTAATATTTATATGTAATTATTAGTGTTATTCTAAATTTCAAACTGTCTTTTATGTTTAGTTGATAAAATTTGGAGAAGACATTGAAAGAGAATTAAGGACCCAAGTTATACAAGCAAGAGAAGTGAAACCAGGAGTGTTTGGTAAGAAGAATTTATTTTAACCAAATTAGTGCCTTAAATCAGATATGTCCAAACTTGTTGGGACGCAGAGCCAATAAAAATAACTAAAATACATTAGTGCCCCGCAAAATATTTTTAAAAATACTAATAATAATACTATCATTATTATTACTAGTAGTTGCTCATAATCATAAATGTATTTAAAAAAAGAAGATAAAAAAGATTCTATGGGTCCAAACCTGTTTTGGGCAGCCCTGCCTTAAATCACTATTTAAAACAATTATTATTATTGTTTTCAGAAGCTAGAATAAGAGAAGATACTGTCAAATTGGATAACATCCCCTATGATGACAATGCCATACCAGAAGATGGTGTAAAAGGAAAAAATCAATGTTGTCAATCGGTTAAAAAATAAAAATGTACATAAATTGTGTAGTTCTATAGGTGATAAAAGAAATCTAGTCTTAATTTAAATTATACCTTTGAAATTGTGATTTTATTTCTGTTGATTATCATACATCATTTTTAACTGAGATCAACTTCAATATTTATTTTAAAAAAGTATGAAAAAGTAATTATTTGTTTTCTAGTCAGGGAGCGTTCAAGTATTACGTAACGCAATTTTCGAAGATTTTTGACCCCCCATTCCCCCTTCGTAACGCACAGTCAGTGGCGGCGTAAGGCGTGGGCGACGTGGGCCACCGCCTACGGCCTCGCGGCACAAGGGGCCTCGCGCCTCAAAAAATTTTTAAATCGAGAAAAAAATATATAAATAAATCAATTTTGTTGATAATGATATTTTCTTAGACTGGCAACATTTGCCGCCTACCAGAGTGCGGGTTTTACCCCTGGCGTTACGCGCATACCAAAGAAAACGTATGTACATATATAATTGTGTTATTCAATATTGTTTATTTTTATGACTGTACTTACCAATTTTGATAAGAATAGTGGGGTCAATGTTTTAATAATATTTAGCGAATAAATAGATAGTGTTTAAGTATATTGATTGCCCCCGAAAACAGTGACGTTTTTAATTGTTTTTGTTTTCTTTGTGATTTGTAATACACCGGTACCTATACTCGTCTTTATTTCATTAAGTAAATATTTAATTGGTAATAAGTATGTAACGCAATAATTACTAGTATATAAAATATGCTTTATACTGTGTTTTAAAGGAAACCAAAGCTTTAAGGGTAAAAATCGTATCGACGATTAAGTTTTTAAAACTAGCAGGTAGTAAGAGCTTCAGGTTGCCATAGAATAGGGCCTCGCGAAATCTGTTTTGCCCACATCAAATTTAGGTCTTGCCCCGCCACTGCGCACAGTAACATTTTTCTGTAGCCCCCCCCCCCCCCCCCGTAACACTCAAGTGATCAATTTCATCCAAAGTCGTAAAACAATATGTACTAGTTTGGTATAGTTTTAATCTATTAAATGAAAAAAGATCATTGACACAAATCTCCCTCTTCTGAAAAAATTACAGTATAAACACTATGAACTCACGGATAAACACTAACGAATACTGACCACGGAAGCAACATTAAAAGACAATGCAATCTAGGTATTCCCAGTAAAATATCAATTTTGAGGTTTGCAAACTTGGAATAACAAATAAAAATATAAAAGAGCTGCCAGTTTGGGGGTTTTTATTAATATTTTTTTAGAAACAATGCTACGTAACGTTTTGTAAGAGACACCCCCTCCCGCCCCTGTAACGCATCGTAACGTTTTACGAGACCCCCCCTCCCCCTAAATCGCGTTACGTAATACTTGAACGCTCCCTCACCCACATTTTTAACTATTCATACTTTGCCCTGGCTATAAATTGGCTGATTTGATTTTTGTGACACGAACAATTTTAACATGGAAAACTACATCTTAGAACTTGGTATACATACAAAACCGCTTTTTTAAGAAGTCTTGTTCAAGCACTGTAAGAACTGATTTCTCTTTCCTTAACTAAACCTTTTCTTCATATTGGTATTCATGTAGTGGCTTTGGACCTTGTATAATATTGTTTTTATTCCATCTTGTTGAGAGCATTACATTTATATGGAAGATAATTACAAGCATTTCTTTTAAAAATAATGTTTACTAATATATTAACCTAAACTTTTCATGAAAAAGTTAATCATGTATGAAATATAAATTAAAAGAGGCTTTAAAACCGTAACTTATTTGTGCGTACCTACACCTCTTCTCCGTCCAACTAGGTATTCTTCCTAGAAGCCAGATATCATACTTTTTGTTAGGAATCGCATTTCTATTCCCAAAAGTTAAGTTTTATTACTAATGAATATCAAACCCACAAGATTTTTAATAGGTACCATATCAGGTTGCTAAACTTTTCGAGAAATCCAGTCGAGACAATTGAAGAAAAATTTAATAATTAAACACTTCTACGAAGTCCAAGACCGAGAAGCAAATTTTAGCAAAAATTGACATTTGCTATTAAGTTTATTAAGTATTTTTATGAAGAAAAGTGAACTCTTGGACACTTATATTTAATTGAACTAAAAGTAAAAGCATAGTCAAGTACTTTTTGGAAAACGCTTTCTACAGAACTGCGCAGATTTTTGATGGTTGAAGTTGGTTATACCGATGGGTGCTTCCCAACCAAATTTAACGATTGATACACAATACTAGTCTTACTATAAAACTCTTACATAATAGACAGTTACTATTTTTGCTGGTTTACTTCGTACAAAAGAAAAGTTAATGCACAAAACCAACATATTTTCAGTCATTAATTCCACATTTCCTTCAATAACGCCAATGGCATTCTTAGCACGTCCTTTAAGCCCTTAGTCCTTAAAGCCCTTCAAGGCCGTATTTTAAAGGAAGGTGCCAAATAGAAGAATCTTCTGTCCCCAGAAACGTTAACAAAACTAAATTTCCTGATTAACGATATGGTTTTTATAATGGACTGAGGCCATAGACCCATGTCTGATAATTTAATTTTGCCTAATATCCCCTTAAATTTGTCGTGCATACTGACGGTTCTTTTAATTACAGGTTATATCCAGTTTCACACACAGTTCTTATTTTCGCTAGTCATCTTTAAGAAGTATAAAAAAATATTAAAACTGAATGCGACTTCTGTCAAACATTTGACATTTGAAGTCTGAGCAAATGTCAAGAAGCAAAAATATTTTCAGGATTCAGACTTTTGCATTGGTTTCGTAAAAAAAATTACGGCTGCAAAATGCTAGCCCGTAATTTATTATCCAGAGCTATATTGCTTAGATCACTTAAGAATGCAGCCGCTAATACTAAACAAATAACAAGAAACTCTGGCCATGGGTATGTCTTGAAGTTCTAAATGTTATGTCATAACATGTTTAGTTAATATAGGTTTATTCAGGGTTACTAAATCAATATCTATAATAATTACTTATATCCATACATAAGAGATTTTTCTTTATTTTGTTGTATGAAATTATGTTCTAGAGTTATTAAACGATTTTTCTGAATAATATACCATTGTACTGTACCTTCAGAACCTGGTCGTACCGAGTGCCTCCACCAATGCCATCAAATAAAACCATATATCTAGCTGAAGTACTCGGGGGAATCTGCTGGTGGTGGATTCTCTATCATCTCGCTACTGAGCCCGAACATGTTTATGTATGTATTGATGTTATGTTGTACAAAATAGTAGCTTATTACAGATTTTCAAGTGTTGTTAAAGTGGTATTATTGATTCAACAAACTATTTGTTGATATCTAAGATTTTCGCGACTATAAACTACAGATGAGTGTCTCTGCCCAACATCTCATCTGCCCATGATCACAGTTGCTATAAAGTAGCCCAAACATCGGGAGTATGTAGTTTATAGTCAATAATAAAAAAAAATGTATAGTAAATCCAAAAATATTAGTTTCATTTAAATCTATTTGTTTCTTACTGTTGTTTATGGTGTTTCAGGGAGAATGGCCATATGTAAGCCCAGAAACATGGACAGATGAAGAATTAGGCATTCCTCCTGATTCCGCAGGGCCATTGAAGAAGTAAATTGGATATTTACTCCATACATAACTTATGTGTAGATAATTGTTAAAATAAATGTTTTTAAATTTAATATGTGGTGTTTTGAGTAATCTTATTCATATATATTTTTTAATGGTATGCAGGAAACATAATATCTTAAACTGAAATGTAGAGAACATTTTAAAAACATTCATTTAACCTTATTAGTTCTGTGTATTGATAGAGATTTCTTAAATATGCCTTTTATTATTTTGTCTACAACTCCCTTTATGTGCATTAAAATTAGAAAAGAATTTGCTGTTGTTCCTCATGGTATAGTTTTAGTATACAATTTAAATTGCATATTCATAATGCACATCTTTTTTGTGAATCTTTATATAAATCTTTAGATGTCTGTGGCTTATTATTAATTGTATAAAACCTGTCACATAATCAGCATCATTTTTCTTTGCTGATACTATTTTAATAAAAGTACATAAGTCTCATTATATTGTTTATATTTTTTTGTCCATCTATTGCATGTCGCATTACAGTTAGATGCGGAATGATAAAAAGAAAGGACAAGGCGGCTTCACCGAGGGCTTGAATCTGGTAGAATCATGATTATCTTAGACTGATGTATAATTAATACCTATATGGTAATATTACAAACTTCACATTACAATTTATTTTTTCCAAGTCTAGAACTTGAATACGATTTTTTAATTTGATGTTACTAGTTTAAGGTCCAAAAATGTTTACCACTCGATCTGCTATTTCATCAAACCATACCTACGATACCATTTTTACTAAATAAAAACCTAAAATTATTATTTTTTTAACCAGAGTTAAGTTTTATTTTAAGTCACTTATAAAGATCGCTGTTTTAGCGATAAGGCCGCCTATTTGTACATTTTCCTTTCTTTGTTTTTCTCTTGTTATTTCTGTCTATATTGGTGTACATTAAAGAGTAAATAAATAAGGCATTTTTTTTAAATTAAAATAAAAACTATTTGTTTTATTTCGATTTCTTTGCTATTAAATATTATTAATAAGTTACTAATACATTATACATAATAGTATTAAAAATAATCAGGCCTTTTTGTCTATTTGAACGTCACACGTGTGACGACGAAGAAACGTATTCTTAATCTGCAATTTGTTCTGTTTAGTCTGTAGTGATTGTGTGATTTGTGAATTGACGACTGACGTGAATTGAAAATATTATTTCGTGTTTCGCCCTCATTAAGTTAAAAGATTTGTGTAAACACTAGTTATTTTAATCGTGTGTGTGTTGAAACAGTTATTTACAAGATAAGTGTTATGATGTGATTTTAAAGATACTGAAATGGAGACTAATACAAATCAAAAAGGTGAGTAATGTTCGTCATTGTAAAACTAAAGACATAGTTCTTGTTTGTGTATGTTTAACTGTACTGTGTGACATTATTTAGGCTGACTTTCCATATCTTGTACTATATATTATTGAATTGGTGTAAAATAGTATGAATGTAACATAAGGTCAGTCACCTGTCGCACGGAAGTCGTGTTCTTTTACAAATTTTTGATAATAATATGAATAAAGCTGCTATGAACTTATAAATATATTTCTCATATAGTACGTGCGTCCTTATGTATCGCCAAGTATGCCGTGTGACTCACGTCTTAGCATTGTGATGTCATATGAATGCTAAAATGCCAATAAACAAATACACATTGTAGTAAATTGACAGAGATGTATTTTATAAAGCATACTTTACTAACAAACAGAATTACAACAGAAACATAATTACTAAGAAAAATTTTCCTTATTTAAATAAAAGTCCAATATATAATTATAATTGTGATTATTGTAATAATAGGTAGTATATATAAGATATATAAAAACCACAAATTAATTTAACTAATCAATTAATGCTGTATGTACAATATATATTAATTATAAATAGGTAAATGATAACAAGTGCTATATATAGTAGTAATATTATTTAACCATTAATATTTGTAAAAAAAGCTGTAAAGAAATGTTATAATTAATAACCATCCACAAAAAAGTATAGTTATAGTTCTATATTTAAATGTATTGTTTAAAAAAAATATAGAAATGATATTAAAAGATAATAAAGTTGCTTAATATGTGACAATTTTGATGTAAATCAACTAAGTACATGTTGGATGGATGTATTAAATCTTTTTTGTATCTAAACTTCATCAATTGTTCATTGAAATGGAAAAATTTTATTGAAAGATATATTACAGTTTAAAACAGTCATTTGATCAATAGTTCTAACTAATAATGTGTAAAATTTTCCAGTAAAACATGATGTCCCAGTTTTTTTTAATGTAAAGTAACTTTTATAAATATAATAATGAATTAAATCATAAAATTAAATTATTACAGTAATTTACAAATTTATAATTAACATTCAATAGATATTTCTTTTTGGAGTCAATTCTTATACTCATGTTTGTAGTATATTTATATACTAGTAATGAAACTGATGTGAATTAAATGTCTCAATCTAATTAATAACTTATAGATAGGTAGCCTTTGTATTTGAAAGAAAATTTTGTAATTACTTGTATAAAAATCCTATCTTCCCTGATAATTAACTCAACGAGAACTTAATTAAACTTTATTTAATTAATCAACATGACATTTAAAGTTACTAGTTTTGTTTTAAATATGATTCTTTGTTTCAGTTTCATGTATAGTGAACTACTCCTATGATGCTTCCGAGCCCGATGAGTTGACAATACGTCCTGGTGATGTATTGAGAGATGTGGAACGTCTGCCCGGTGGTTGGTGGAGAGGTGAACTTCGTGGTCGGAAAGGAATGTTTCCTGATAATTTTGTCTCTGTAATCACTGATCAGAATAATGCAAGGTAAGAATGACATTATTTTGGTAAATATGACATATTCAAATTGTCTGTCTTCAAACTCTCAACAAGTTTTTATCGTAATTTTACATATCTTCGGGGATAGTGGAAATTCGCGTAACTACTGACTAACTCTATTTAACTACCATTGGATATTACCTCGTATCTACATTGGAAACAGATTATCAGGAGAAAGTTTGTGCTGAAATATTTTCTATATTAAACGACGTTTAAGGTAATTTTGTCCTAATTAGGAATTATTAAATGTTAAATTTACTATTAAATACCTTAAAAGTCGTTAATATAGAAAATATTTCAGCTCAAACTTTCTTCTGATAATCTGCTTCTAATGTAGATACTCGGAATTATTCAATGGTAGCGACGCGGATTTACACTATCCCCGACGATATAATATATTATGTTGTTCCTTATTTTTCTTTCATAAACCTATAATGATACTATTACGTGATAGTAAATGCTTTGTAAATAAAAAAACGGGAAAAGCTTGATATGTAAAAACAAATTGATGGGGTATATATGTAAAGTATTGTAATGTAAATTAATACCTAACATCTGTCTCATTAATAATATGGTAAAATATAAATTCTTATTCTGATATTAAGTCGTAACAATTTGAATGAAGTCATTAAAACTAAGTTATTACATGTCATTATTGTTTTCAACTTTTATTGATAATTTTTGGTCATTTCTATATAATTTTATTTTAATGTATTCCTAATGTTTAATTTTGTATTTCTATACGATGTAGTATGACAAAAATCTACATTAAAAAGTGAAAATTCAGACATCAGATTAGCAGTAAAACAATAATTGTTCTTTATCTACTTAAATGAGATAAGATTTGATAACACTGTCCTGTGTTAGTCCAAGTTATTTTTTTCTTGTTATATGACTACTATAGTTATTACTGTTTCATGATAACATTTTAACCAAGATATAATTTGTTAATGGATATTTAATTAGAGATGACGTCACGAATGGTTTAATTATCGGAATTGCATTAACCGACGATTTATTAGATTAGTTATAAAAAATAGTCGTAACGAGTAAATCGTATTATATTTATTATGAGTTTTATTTGTGAATATATAACAAGAGAGTTATTGGTTAAGTTTAAATAGGCCGAGTAACGTGCAAGGTCGCTGTCGAGCGGTGTACAGCTATCAACCGGCGAACCCTGATGAGCTGCCGCTATGTGTTGGTGACGTTTTGGAGGTCTTGAACGAGGTACGGCATTGTATATAAACATCGTATACATACACACATAACAAAGAAAGATTACGTATGTTATATACCTATATATTCGTGTTAAATTCAAACCCTATATACACTATGTGAATTATAAATATAATGTTCAATCAACGTACAAAAACTGCACATACTTCTAGCTTTAATGTCACTGTAATACAAATTACATTTTCTCTTTTCTATTGCACAATTTTAAGTGATGTTAATGATATTACATTTTTCTCCTTAAATTTAAGAAATATTCCTTCCTCCTTAAAATAAAGAAATATTCCTCTTTTACAAGATAACTCTAAAGGAAAGAAATATAACATTAAAATTTATAATGAAAGAAAAGTGCTTTAAAATACGCTTCATCCCACGATATGTTGAAAGAGTGCAAACGCATTTTTAAGTTACGATACACATTAATGTTTAACAACTTAATTAACCTATCAATTACAGTTAACGATAATCGAAATTTCAATGTTCATATTCCTATCATAGAGTACAAGTTTTTTGGATAAATAAATAACACTCCTTACAAAATAATATATAAATGTTACATTCATATTTATAATAAAAAAATATTCATCAAGATAGACGATCAATTAGCGATAATGATAAAGAGACATAATTTTAGTTATTATTAAAGCAAAACAAAAATCCCTAAAGAAAAAAATTAAGTTTTCATCAGTGTTTAATAAAACGATGACTCAATATTTGCTTAAAAATATATATACATACATAAATACATATCATAACAGTCGATTTAATATTGTAGACATATGATTATATCGAATTTATCATTATAATACACCAGTACAATTAGATTGAAACCTATTTAAAGTCACTTCTAAACCTTCTATCATCTTAAGGTCGAGGAAGGTTGGTGGAAGGGTCGAAGGTCAGGTCGTGTGGGCGTATTCCCTTCCAACTTCGTCGTTATGTTGGAGACGAGCCCCACTCCCGCGCCTCCCTTACATCCGGCACCGCCAGTGGAACCAGCGCCCGCACTGCCGCCAAAACCCGGTGAGTTCAACAATATATATATAAAATATTTGTGTTATACCCAAAATGGTAATAAAAAACCCAATGGTAATAATATACCCAAATGGTAAGCCAAAAATATTTTGCCAAAATCACATACCCAAAATGATAAGCCGAAATTTATATATTTAGCCAAAGTTACATACTCAAATGATAAGCCAAAACTTCTATATCTATCAACATGATATATCCCAAATAATAAGACAAAAGTTATATATTCAGCCAAAATCATATACCCAAGGGCTATTCCCAAATTGTAAATTTCCTGGAGGGGCAATACATTTATGATAACAATATCCAATCCTGGATTCCCCGCTATCAATTTAAATTAGTGAGTCGAGTGATTCAGTTCCTAATGTATATAGTGTCAATGAATCATTTGATATGATACTCGCATAATATTTACAATAACGTTTCACTATTGTTTTCCTCTTTGTTTACAATTATAAGGATATCTTTACACATACATACATTACATATGTTGTATATATATTAAGTTTGTGTATGTTTCTCTATAACTAGTTTTATCTTTTCTAACAAAGATTAATTGTTAGTTTTGATATTATATTTCGTGAGTAATAAATATGTATGTAAATATAAGATAATTTTGAGATTAAATTTGACATATATTATTGAGATTGATTAAAATTATCATCTGTAAGAATAATTATCATGAGTATACACAATAATTTGTATGATTTATTTTTGAATAACTGTTTTAATTTTAGAACAAACCACACCTTTAAATTTCATATGTCATAAAGGTTTTAATTTTTAGTAGAACCTTTTATATTCTAATTTGAATAAAACAGTCCCATATAATAATCATTTCATCAATTTTCTCATGTCTTTTTGTTATATTTTTCATGTTAATCATAATTTAGTTTTTTTGTTTTAGTTTGACGTTTATTACATTTTTGTCATTTTTTAATTTTTTTAATTTGAGTTTAAGTAGTTTGAGTAAAAATATATAAACTAAATTTCTTTCAAATTTTACTTTATATAAAGGATTTGAATAAAAACGTAGCTCGAATTAACTAATTTAACTCAAAAATTATCGGTCAATATTTTCCGTTGACTAATTTGTCTCCTTATTAATGAATGAAATATATTATAATATTAGCATGTGCTAAACAAGACTTGTGGTAATATCATAAGAGCATAAAAGTTATTAAAATTAAAGTTAATTATTTTAATTATTAAAATAATGTAATTGTTTCCAGAGCTTAATGTATAATACAATATATTCCAAAGATTCTGTTTTGTCCATCTGTCTGTTTAGTCATTTGACGTTTTTAATATTATTTGTCAAAGATCCCTCACACTTTTATTTTTCGTTCACATTAATCTGATTGTATATACTGTATTCTTGAACCAAATATTTATCCTTCCAGTCAAAGAGTTATGCCGCGTTCTGTTCCCATATACGGCGGTGAACGAAGATGAATTAACTCTATCTGAAGGTGACATAGTTAGTATCGTGTCTAAAGAAGCGCCGGATAGAGGCTGGTGGAAAGGGGAACTTCACGGACGAGTGGGATTTTTCCCGGATAATTTCGTGCAGTTGTTACCGGCCGGTGAGTTTTTTTAAAGTTTCTATTGTCTATGGTTTGTATTTCATATAGCTGGTGACATTTCATTATTGACATATACTAATGGACATGCCTTAGAGATGAAAATTGTGGCACTCCGAAAAAAAGAGAGGAAACGAAGTTTCGGTCTATCTTTATCTCTCTCAAATTTAACTCATTACTCGAATATACAAGAATCATCTATGAGGAAAGAGATAGTGCTAGACCGAAAGCATAGGCCATCTCTCTCACTCTTTTCAAACCAAAAAATTACTGCATATTATACGCGTACGGCATGTCCATTAGTATATGTCGATGCATTTCATAGTTCTATTCTTAAATTCTTCGATTCGTTGGAATATTTTTCTTTACTTTTTATGTGCACGTTTTACTATGTAGTATATTTTTAGTCTATGCTAATACAAACTAACTTGGTTTAAAATAGAATCCTAGATAAACAGTAAACATGTTTTATGAATAATGAATATACATAATAAAAAATATGATGTAGTGTATTTTTATATTTCTTTAACAATAATATAAAATAAAACATACTAAATGAATATAAATTTAAACAAATCGTCCGTTTTGACATAAGAATAAGTTAAATTGAATATTTTAAATGGAAAATGTTATAGTGGATTTATTTTTTATTTTTTGTGGTTTGTAAAATAATTATATTTTTTTTCATGAATGATGAATCTATACAAACTAATTTTAAAAGAATATTAACATTCGTTTAAAAGTAATGAAATCGTTTTTTGAAAAAATATTTTAAAAGTGTAGATGCATAAAGCTACAAAGATACATATATATGTTATTTCATACGTTTGATAAGAAAATTACTACATACAATAAAAAAATTATACGTATACGTAATATTTTTCCCCTAGCTAAGTTTATTGCCGTCAAAGAACAATATCTACTAGTGATTTGTTATGTGTTTAAAAAAAAACTAAAAATAATCAATATTATACTTAGTTCATAAAAAAACTAAATTTGCATTCGGCAATTTATATATATATATATAAAAACTAATTTATACGTTATTTACTATAAATAGTTTCTTTTATATATAATGGGGTTCTCTATGTTAAGCACGCGTCTGCATAGTTACAATAAACGCGAAGAATTCCTAATTTGTAAATTGTAACTAAATAATCTACGTGAATACTATAATTAACTATAAGTTAACGATTCATTAATGATTTAGTGGTATAATGTGAATACTGAATAAATTCTTTGTGTAAAATTTTATTTTTATCTATTTGTTTAAAAATAACATTTTACTCAAATAATTTTCAAAGTTTTTACATATGTGGGTCACGCGTAATTTTTTTCCTTAAAAATGTAATTATTATTAAGTGATTCATAATTGTTTGTTATTGATTAAATCAATTCAATGCGATCATCCAACGTGTAATGTAAAAGTGGTCGTGTCGACGCAAGGTTATCAACTGTACGATAAATATTTGCAATATTATATCATTATTATATACTTGTCTGTCATATTGACACTTCATATGTTCTAATAAATTTGAAATTAAAAAAAAGTAAATAGAAAAAAGTTTTTATATCGTTTTAAATTTTCAGCAAAATGTCCGTAAAGGTTTGTTACAAAAAAAAATTGATAAAAAAAATAAATGTGCGTTTAACGTGGCCGGTATTTTTTATCAGACGCCGTCCGATACATTATGTCAGTGTGTTTGTCATTACAATATTGACATTTGTCGTGAAGGCTGCGAATTGAATACAGTTCGTGATTTTGCAAGAGACTATGTTAGCGTAATATTTGTGTTCAGTTAGTTTGTGTTGACGCAATCGTACAGTTTAGAGTTACAGCCGATATGTTGAGTGAGTTTATATAAAAAAAACACAATTTCTTATATAAAAATAATATTAACTTGAATATTAATTAATATTTATTTAGTCGTGTTGTGATTTGTGAATGTATTCCTTTTTTATGTTGAAATTCTATAGAGGATATAATTTATTCATATTTTGTAAGTTCAAATGTAAAGCTAGTTTTTATGTTTCTCCCGTAGAGTGGTTCAGAAAACAGTTAGCGATAATAATGTGTGGGAGACTGGTTGTATGATGATAAATTAATATTAAATTTTGTGAATATTTAATTTGTCTTATCTTGACCTAGTGACTTTGGTATCTGTGATTGGATTTTCGCGAATATATAATACTAAGTAATAAAATATTACTAATATCATTTATGTGAAGTTATACTTAATATTTTTCTTATATAGTTTAATGAAAAATTTCAGTGACCCAGGAGGTTGAGGAGAAAAAGCCAGATAGACCATCGTCGAAAACAAACTCACTGTATCCAGTACTGAACAAGTACTCAGAGAAAACAGCCTCTGTTAAGGAGCTCACTACATCTAAAATAAGGTATTAAAAGTTTAATCAAAAATAGTATAGCATTATGTGATCTAAGACTTTTGCGAGTATTCGTTTAGTATAGTATTGTTCAGAGAGACAATATACAGGGTGACTGGTGAATTACCATCAATATTTAAGGAGAATACTCGGTACATGATTCTCATTCGAATTATGTAAAAAAAATAGGTACTCAATTTTTGACCAAATTTCCGTATAAATATATAAAGTGTGGACACGTTCCAAGTGTGGACGCGTGCGGCGTCGTGCTGATACAACATCACGCCGCCGCACGCGTGTGTGTGTATACCCAATCTGTAGGGTGTTCACACGATGCGTAATTAATTACATAACTTTTGGTTAACTTTACTTAGAAGTTTATTAATATTTACGTTATATTAATTTTTATTTTGTCAAATATCACGTCCTCAAGTATCGATAGTAATTTACCAGTCACCCTGTATATGTTCAACAAATTTAGTAATAAAACAAAATATACATGCAACATATAATAGTCCTATTTATTCCTTACAATATTTATATACAACTAAAATATTAATTTTATATGTGTCAAATGGATCATCAGTAATCTTTATCCCTACTAATATTATAAATGCGAAAGTAACTCTGTCTGTCTGTCTGTCTGTCTGTCTGTCTGCTACGCTTTCACGCCTAAACCACTGAACTGATTTTAATGAAATTCGGTACAGAGATAGAGTTGACCTTGAGAAAGAACATAGGATAGTTTTTATCCCAGACTTTTGAAAGGTTCTCTTGGAAACGCGATATAACCGAACTCCACGCGGCGAAGCTGCGGGCGGAAAGCTAGTTATGATATATATTCCAAGTAATGTTTATAGAATCATTCGATTTATCATGAAAATATTATCAGTTATTGAATCTGTGATTAAAAAATAAATAATTGTGTGGTTCTCTATAATAACAATAATATTGAGAAATTTCATTTTTTTATTACATTTCATGAAATCTCCACTTATTTGATATTTAAAAATACATTTATTTATATTAAATTTATGTATAGGGTTCTTGTGGCAAAATTAAATAAGTATTGTCGTGAGATTTTGAAATTACTTGGCATTTAGTGGCTATATATTTTAAATTTAATTTCCAAAGAAATATATTTTATACTTTAAAATAATTATTAATGTATACATAAATATTTATATGTGAATTAACAAAATCTACATAAATTAATATTGTTGTAACAATTTGATGATTATGTATAATATTTATAAGATCCAATTTACTGATTTTTCTTCATTATTAATATTATTAATACTAACCCATGTTTTTTATAATTCCAGTATGCACAAAGAGAATACAGTTAGCAAAGAAAGCAGCACTCAGAGTAACATCACACACACAACTAAGAATGAAACGGAGAAGATTATACACAATGAGACTATTATAGATGGACCTACAGACACCCAGGTATATTATATACTAGCTTTCCGCCCGCAGCTTCGCCCGCGTGGAGTTCGTTTATATCGCGTTACCAAGAGAACCTTTCAAAAGTCTGGGATAAAAACTATCCTATGTTCTTTCTCAAGGTCAACTCTATATCTATACCAAATTACATTAAAATCAGTTCAGTGGTTTAGGCGTGAAAGCGTAACAGACAGACAGACAGAGTTGCTTTCGCATTTATAATATTAGTAGGGATATGCATTACTATATGTTAGTGTAATAATAAGCAAATAACTTTGTTTTGTTATTAGAATAATAGTAATAATCATATTCTATGCCATCTATTATATGTTATACTTTTTTTAATAATATTTAATTTATAAAATTAATTTAGCCTCATTAAATACAAGAATATATAAAATTATCTCTCTTCATATAACATATTGAATAATATTTTTCTATTAATTTATTATTAAACGTATTTGTACACATATTAATTTAATTTTCTTTGGTAATTTACAGGTTAAGAAACCTCCTGTGCCTTTAAAGAAGAGTCCAACGCCTAGTACTGTAGGGGGTTTGTTCAGTGGACTTAAGAATAAGATGCTCTCATCCTCTGATAAAACGTTAGTATACATTATATAACTATATATACTATATCTTCTACCTGGCAATTTCCCGGCTATAGCCAGGGTCTGCCTTACATGTTGTGAATGTTGACAAATTGTTTTTACGACCGGCCGCCTGCCTGACATCAACACTCTTTTGGGAATCAGTGATGTCTAAATATTCTTAGAATGTACATATGACTTAGAAAAATCACAAGTGTATATACTATATGTTTGTATATAATTATTATTAATATTTGTTTTTTTTTATTATTGTTATAGAGAAAAAACAGTAACAGTATCGAGTAGTATAACGGCGTTTGATCGCACCGATGGTATAACATCAAGCAAGATGGTTGTCAATGACACAAATAGTTTTGATCATGTGGAGAGGAATTCTATATTGAATGATCCTAGAGCTGGCAGGTAATATTAATTTATAATCCATATATATACATATATAAATACATTTATATATGTATGTAGTATAGAACGACAAGATATGTACTATGGCATTAAATAGTTTTATTGTCAAAGCAGATTGGAAGTTGCTGGTTCAAAGCCTGCCATTGTCCATAACAGTTGTATACATAAAATGTTTATTTTGTTAAGGACATTATACTATAGAAAATGTTTATTAAAATGGTAATTAAATGTTGAATATTATAATTACTGAAATGATTTAATCTTTAATTGAATAATGTTTATAAAAGTCTCTTCCATCTGAATATGGTAATTGATGAAGAGTTTCATGATGTTTGCTTTTATCACTCAGTCTGACAAATTCGTTGGCTGAGTTTACCTTACATTCGTTATAACTAAAGTGACGCCCTCTGGTGTTTAACCTTATCTACTTACACATACATATTCGGAAAGACAGAGAAATTAATTAAAATGCCTTGCTGTGAATCTATAAAGATATAAATAATATATAATATTAAAAAAATATTTCTTATATTTCAGGGTAAAAGCTCCACGTCGACGTCCTCCTAGTCAGGCGTTAAGAGACGACACTCTTCAACAGATCGGGCTCAGTAATGGCCATGAAGGTATACTATATAAAATTTATTTTATAATTTTCATATAAGAGCAGAATATCAAAGGTTTTTTGCTAATATAAACTCACATCATTGATCAAATGTATTTGTTATATAATTGGTCATACAACTGAGATGCGCTATTTCGCTTTTAAAAATTATATTATACGTATTAAATATTATATTTTATCGTATTAATATAAAACTATAGTCTGTCAATAAAAAAATGTTTTTGTTCTTGAAAAGTTGGTTCACATGTAGAAAATCTAAAAGGAAAAATATTGTAATGTCTTTATTCAATTTAAAGTTTTAATTGTTTTTATTTAATGATTATTTTGTAAACAGTGCCTGTTTAGTGAATTGTTTTTTTTTCATTTATAGAGATTTTGTCAATGTATTACAAAAATAAGAGGAAAGTATCGAACATCAGCTAGTTAAATATATTGGTCTACTTTTTCTATACAATCATTTATTACATAGTAAAAAGTCTTATGTTTATTTTAACACCTATTACACATATAATCTGCTTCACGTCGATAACCTGTCGAAGCCGGAAATTATTAATTAATTTCATTTTATCATTAATGTTTGTTTGTGTTTTTATTTCTAAAGAACTCGATTGTTATGAAACTGATTTTAATGAAAACTTGTATTCAGGTAGATTTTAGGTAAGTATTTCTCAGTATTCGGCGAACAGTAATAGTAAGAAATAATTACTTACAGAAAGTATTTGAATATTTTTTTCTTTCTATCATTGTTATTTTACTCTATATGAATTGTCCAATCTATTTAACTTTAATTATACTTACTTTACCAATCATAGTAAAAAAAAAAATCATATACCTTGGAATTCATAGAATTATTATATTTTCTATATTTATATCAAATATTGTGATATTTCTAGCACCAGTCGAGAAATCTCCAGAGAAGGAAGAGATCCGACCAAAAGCACGTGACTGGGAGAAACATCGAGCGCCGTGGATGGAGGAGCTCAAGTTAAACCAGGCGAGGAAGACCAGCGGGGACGGGAAGAGGCCGACAGAGGCTGGGCTTAAATCTGGTGGCAGTACTGACAGGTTCATAATAATTAATATCTTTATATATATCATTCTTCTGTGAGTGTGTATGTCACTGAACTTCTCTCAAACGATTGGACTGATTTTTATGAAATCTTTTGTGTGTGTTCAAGCGGATCTGGGAATGGTTTAGATTCAAAATTTTTTCCGATGGACAATATTTTTTCAATTAATTTTTAATTTATTTGTAGTTGTTGATACAAACGTTTTTTTTTGACATTAGATTTGACAACTAACTAATATGTCAATCATTCTGTCGCACTTCAAAACACGGAGATTTATGGCTTTAGTAGTTAAACTCCAAAAATATAAATACAAAAACGTAACAGATATTTCTTGATTATAGGGCGATACGAAGTTCGCCGGGTCTTCTAGTATATTTATAATCCCGTACAAGATATATATATTAAGTAATTTTCCTAATACCAAAGTAGGTATGTATGAACCAGTCAACTAGACAGAATAGGAACAAAGGGGATAAATATTATAATATCCTTAATTAAACATAAAACAGGACTATTTTTATATCAAATTGACCCACTACAGAGTGTATTACAACTAGTGTTTAGAAACCCTTATCTTAGACTCCGCGCAATAACTCACGTTAATGGGTCACATGTCTAAAAATGTACTGAGAGACTCACTTATTCAGGATATTTTCTTTTATCAACATTTCCTATACAATAATGTACATTTTTGGATAAACAGAACTAAACACCTGAAAGAAAGATATGAGTAAAATAAAAAAAAAACATAACTGTTAATAATTATCAGAATTTGATAGTGGTTTATGTCACAATTACCATTAGACCATTCAACTTTAAACGAAATATTTTACTTCCAGACGTATTATTATTGATTACAGTACTTATCTTAGTTTGAGATATTCTTTGTATATCTCTAATTATATGCAGGTTGTGTCGTAATCCGCGGCCTTGTGGCTATTAATAATGATGTTACAACAATGAAATAATCTTACTTAGTCATATCGAAGCATTGATTGAATACATAACATATAAAATAAAGTTTATTTAATGAGAATTTTTCGTGTTTTCAGAATTTTGGAATGTGGCTTGGAAGACAAGAGATCTTCACATTCAATGGAAATGTCTAAGAGCACGTCGTCTATAAGCAACAGAATATCAGTTTTAGAAAATATTAAATCTAGTATTGAGGTATATATACTACAATTTAATTATATTATTATTGAAATATATGTCATATATATGTATAATATGTATTCCAGGCAAAGACACAAGTGAGTGAATCAAAGAAGGAATCCTTACCACCAGAACTACCAACAACGAGTCCACCTTCATTGCAATCTCCAACAGCCGCTGGTAAGGGTTACAACTATTGTGTAGAAAAATAAATTAATACGAATCGATCTCAGAATAATACGATTGAAAAATTATAAATATCAAAGAATAAAATCTGCGTTTATAAAAGTGTTACTTGTTAAAAGTATCAAACATGATTTTTATATTACGAGATTAACAAAAAAGCGATTTGGTTTGCTGTAGCTAAGTATTAATTGTTTTGTTGATTTCTGTCTCTTATGATTAAGGAAAGAGAAAAAAAAAAAATATTTGAAAATTGATTCAATATTGCTATTGTCATTCTTAAGAAGTTTAAACAATGAAGTGATTCTATATTTAATTTCAAGTGTTGCCAGCACAAAAAAGAAATATGTTTTAACATTTCTAAATACATCAGGAAAGGGATAGCGTCATAATATATTAAGAATATTTAACTTTAAAATATTAAATACATTTCTGTTTATATTTCAAGGCCGAACTATATCTGCAATGTTCGAAGAAGTCCGCAAGCCGCCAGCCCCCGCACCACCTATAGCCGCCCGACTGTCCGATCACGAAAAATCCAAACCGGAAAAGACAGACAGACACTCTGACAGGTTCTCAAGCCTAGATGGTTCGGACAAGAGTGACGTCACAGAGGTCAATGACCCCACCAAGTTCCCCAGCTTGGAAAAGTCGACTGATAAAAATAATGAGATCAACAAACTGTCAGCTACTGTGGATAAATTCAGTGACATTCAGACGTTTTCGACTGAAAAGACTAGTGTTAAGAATGAAGCTAGTAAATTTAGTATCATTGAAAAATCTACGGCGGCCATAGAGAAAAATGAAAAGACGGAGATTCTACGCTCAAGTACATTAGAAAGGCGGCCTAAGAATGATAAGGAGTGCTCCGAGGCTTTGATTGCTCAATTAAATAATAGGGTAAGTACTTTATAATCTGTGGAAAAAAAGTCTCTGCTCTATGTCCAGTTATTACGTTTGATATTTTTTACATATCAATATTTTACCTATATCAAGATACAACAAAGTCCTCACAAATTTTTGAACTATAAGTTGAATTTTTTGATATTTTTAAAACTTTTACACCTAATTCGTTATTGACCAAATTGTATGTTTTTCAGATACTTAACCTAGAAAAGTTAATAGAAGTACAAAACGCTAAATTCAACACTGCCATCGAGGATCTGTCGAATAAGTTGAAACAGGAGACGGAAAAAAGACAGGCGTTACAAATGGAAATAGAGAAGCTAGCTCATTGTGTTACACAAGTCTAATATATAAACAACTAAAACTTTTAGTGTTACAATGTATTGTATGTCAATCATGACACATGTCAAAGTCGATGCGTAAACCCGCCAAGTCGCTCCGAAGCGATATAGTTTAGAAATCCTACAACAACATGGCATTGTTCATAGTTGATTAGTTAAAACATTTTATATAAATGCTGCTATTATTTATTACGTAAATATTTTATATTATTATCAACGAACTAATTTATTGTCATATAATTTAATGAATTGTATGAAATTTTGAATGACACGATTGAAATGATGTAATAGTGGTACAGAAAAATGTTCGTCTTCAATTACTTTATATAGTTCACTTTGAATGTCAGTACATGTAGTGCATAATCTATAATTGTCGATATTTATGTGATACAATTTATTCCTGGACAGATATTTTGAGTACTTATGTAGTTAGCGAGGCAATGCCTTAGACAACAGTAGCTATGTAATACAATAATAATATTAAGATGTTGTTGAACATGTCATTTTTTTTAATAAATTTATTTTAATTTCGAAGTGCTATGCATAATGTGAAAATTTTTGTACAATTTATATTTGTATAACACAACTAAGCGGCCAAATGTTTGAAGGTTCAATGGTTATTATTTTTAATTCCTACACAGGCTACATGCTTTAATATCGGAATCGCTTCTCATTTTTTTATGTGGATGTTTATTATATAATAAATTGGTTGTTGCCAATTTCCAGTCATAATAATACAACGTACCTAGGCCATGTCGATTTTGTCATATATGGTAATTTAGTTATCTGTAGGTAACTCTATTATACCATTTAACTGAAGTAAAATTTAGTATGAAGCGATTTCTTTACTAGTACTTAATCTGGTAACTGATGAAAATGAGTTGAAAGTTGAAATACGGTTACAAAATTAGTGCCATTATTGTTTGCGCATTTTTATTTTGTGAATAACTTTTAAGTATATTATGTGAACATGACAGATTGTGATTGGATGTTTGTCATCATGTGATTTATACATTCCACGTTCATGTGTACATAGTATGGCGTTTTATATGAAATCCTAATAAAAAAATTCTTTTATACATTCATAGTAAATATAATTGACATTCTTATTATTCGCTTATAAATAGTAATTGATTTTAAATTTATATTGATAATTCTTATTTCTTATATACGTATGGAATACATAATATGTGAGAAGCCATATTTTAATTGTAGTTAGTATATTTGTACTTATGTAAATGTATGTCCAAGTAGACGACACTGTACCTTTTTGTGAAACATATCTCGGAATTCTTTTCATGTATATTATTAAACAATAAAATTTTATATATTGAGTGATATATAAATGAACTTATGAGGTTGTAACAAACCATCCAATATTTACATAATTCTATCTTGAATTTTTGTTCCATGATTCAATACATAGAAATACATATATTTTAGACTTATACTACAATATATATACAGTATGTTTCTTTTATTTAACTCTATCAGAGAACATTGTAAATATCGGATGTCTCTGTGGTATGAAATTGAAATGTATTAGTATTAATCTAGAGGTTGTAGCCTAGGTTATGTGATATAACGCCTAATGCATACTAAATTTAATTTATACATTTTTTTCATCAATGGCTTTAATAGTGCACAAATATATCACATAATGAAAATTTATAGATTTTTATTATGTGTGACATGAACGCTTTATATTATATGATATTCAAATATTTATAAAGGTAGTACAAAGTTTATGAATAGTTGCTTGAGCTAACTGCATTGATATAATAATTTCCGTTCATATAACATTAATGTAATAATAATCACTGCAATAGAAAATAACATATTTTTCTTATTAATATTTTACATATAATTATTGAATTTATGTATTTGGTATTTTAATATTTTTGATGTTTATTATTTAATATCATACATTTTTTATATTAAATGTGGATTTTTTGTTTGTATTTCTGGCAACTTAATGGAATAAAATCTATGGTATTGCGAAACTACCTAAATATTGCATTTTTATTAATTTAGATCTTTTACTTAGTCATTATTAACCTATAATTTGTTTAGTTGTACCTGAAATATTGAAGGTTATTATGGTAAATACAATGTTTTTATACTACCAATGCTTTGAAAACAATATGATATAATAATATCTTATATTTTATTTAATAACTTGTACATAATTGTAGTCCTTATATGTACATACAGGAAATATAAAGTATATTTCGTTTTTGGTTGATAAAATGAATGGGACAATTCCGTACTTAATTTATTTCTTTATTAAGTCCCATCTGCATACATTTTTTGTTTTTTAATGAATCATGCATATTATGAAAATAAATAAATATTCAAATATAATTTTGTTTTAATTTTCTGTACCCATTTTTTTTCTTAACTTGACTGACATATAAGTCAATTATGTTCCATTAATTAAGCTATTTCTTTAAAAAAGTCTATGTTTTTATAATGTTTGTATTTCATAATAAGAAATAAATGGCAGTTAAAAGGTGGTTTATTTAATCAATTAGTATTGCACAAATATAAATGAATACAATTATATAAAAGTAAAAAATAGATAAAACTATAAAATACCAAATAAAACTATGGTTTACAATAGCCAGCCAGTGGAATACTAAAATCAAAAATAAAGTTTGATACATTATATCATTTTCTTGATTGTATTGAATAAAGCTCCATTAAATATTTCATACATTTTAAACAAAAAATAATATATACAAAGACCCTGGATTTTAGATCTCTTATAAAGTCTATGTAAAATATTAAATTGATTATATGTTTCAAGAAATTTATAAGTGAAAGAGATTTAGATGCTTCATCTATAGATGTAGAAGTCCTATTACAATTCCTTATGATGCCTTTATTAAGTTACATTATTTATTGTGTAGTTATATAGTAATTTAAATGGCACTTACTTTAAAATCTCTACTAACATATTAGGAATTCAATATTGGAATGTTCAAAAGATTATGAATAATATTTGATTCATGATCGAATCGTTTTAACACAACCGCCTGAAAACATCGCTTCTTAGAACAAAGTGATATTTATATACATTTGATTTGCCTAAAACTACTTTTTAATTTTCTCATTCAACTTTAAAGTAGCCTATGATTGGTTTTTAGAAATATTAACGTACATTTAATATGAAAAACCCTGTGATGACTGATAAAATAACTATTCGAATAATATGGCACGTAGAATACTATGATAGGTTTTCACAGATCGCTATTGACAATGAACCGGTTACCCTCGGAATGCTTTCCCGTGTATTTGTAAAGACATTTACCGTAAGCACCTGAAACAATATATTAAATTATATATAAAACATTATCTTTTATAATATGGTCTTTGTGTATTGAATTACTGCGGTGAGGAATTCTTTCTTATATTAAAAAGTGAAAATGTCAAGGACAAACATGACGTCATAATGCGAGTTATATATTCTTATTATGTTTTCTAGTTTTAATTTTTTTTTATAAAATAATTTACTAATGAGTCACTTTTTTTTTCATTTGATCTTTTATTATCTAATTATTATTATAGATGTATATTTTTTCTGTTTTCTGTGTTATACAATGTTATATTCAACTAGCTTTCCGCCCGCAGCTTCGCCCGCGTGGAGTTCGGTTATATCGCGTTTCCAAGAGAACCTTTCAAAAGTCTGGGATAAAAACTCCATCTCTGTACCAAATTTCATTACAATAAGTTCAGTGGTTTAGGCGTGAAAGCGTAACAGACAGACAAACAGAGTTACTTTCGCAATTATAATATAAGTAGGGATGAATTACCCGTCCAACTCTTGAATTCTAGGGTTTTAGTCTATGCTTTAATCATATTAGATATCTTAGCAACAATTTATGTGAGTATTATATAGTTATATGTTTTTGGCACGAAACTTTGATTATTAATCAACAATTACATGCCCCACTTATCATTGTTGAACAAACATTTGTTTTCACTATCCAGTCTATATAAACGCGTGTTTGTCTTTTCATAATCAAAATATACGTTTGGTTTTGTTCATTTGATACTAAGGATCAAATTGTACATAAATTTTATGAAAAAAAAATTTAATAATATTGAAATTAACTTCTAATAAATGTCATAACTTTTTTTTTCGTGTATAATGGATAGATACACTACGTGTATAAAACTTGTTTTAATTAAATTAAAAAATTCCATGTAAAAAGCTAATATTATGTACATATGTATATTAATTTATATTATTATATGAAATGATTTAGTGTGATAAAAACACTTCAAATTATAATTGAACAATATATTGTTATGTGATTATTATACTTCAGTTTATTATATAATGATTTTCATATACATATATATTTTGGTTATTGCTTACTTTCAAAATGTTTCAATATGACAGATATTGTGTAACCGACCAATATGGTTTTTAATTAAATAGTTACAATCCCATTAAAAAAAATAACATATTATAAATTATTATGAATTATGATTATTTCTCGTTTACATATCTATTCAATACCCAGGTTACTGTGAAATCGTTTGTTTTATACAAATTTCATTTAAATGAAGCTTATATTGCGATCAACGTAATTCTTTTGAAATGGGGAATGAAAAGCATATTATATCTTCTATATATATAAAAATGGATTGCTGTTCCTTAGTCTCGCTAAAACTCGAGGACGGCTGAACGGATTTATCTTATCTTAGACTTGAAATGTTCGTGGAGGTTCAGGGAAGGTATAAAAGGTGAGAAAAATTGATTCATTTCCGGGAAAACCCTAAAAACAGCCCTTTTCTATTTCCCATACAAATGTTTTCTTTGACATTAGATTTGACAACTAACTAATATGTCAATCATTCTGTTCGATTGAAACGGGAAAAACCTGATTATTTACCCCCTCTAGGACGAAATATAGTTCGCCCGGTCAGCTATACATATATTACTAATGATGAAATTAACGCGGACGAAGTCGCGGGCAAAAACTAGTTTTAAATAAATAATATTGATTCCAGGCAACAATAGCTAAAAGTTTATGCTATTACCTTTACATTGAAAAACAATTTCATGTCATTATATTAAAGAGGCAGTATTGCCAGTTTATAAGGAACTAAACTGATAAAGATAGTCCGTGATAAATTTTATATATAACTATGAAAGTTGGCTTCAAAAGTACGAATGTCATATTTGCTTAGAAACATATACTGTTTGATTAAAATAGACTTGCTTCGTTAGGTAAATGACATCCAAGGCTAGGTATTCTAGCGGTATCTAAAATGTATGGTTAGGTTAACAAGTTAGGTATTTATTTACCTTTATGTTTACCGAGGGCGTTGAGGTCTAAAGGCAGGGGTCTCGCCAGAGTGTGTTGTGGTGTGGGGGGTGAAGTTTTGGGGGGAGGAGGAGGTCGTCGAACTCTCGCGAAGTCCCCTTTCCTTGCGGCCTCGCGACGCTCAGAAGACGAAACACGACGCGAGTCTAGGAAACGTAGGTTCTGGATCTTGTATAGAACGAAGTACCTGTTGTGGTCAGTTTAATTTGTATTTTACATAAATGAACCTCAATTTTTAGATATTTTCTTTTCTAGACGAGTTCTTTATTGGCTAGTGATTTGGTTATAGTTTGAAACTAGACATGCTTCGTTCAGTTACGACTATTTCAGCTGCATTAATTGATTATGGATTTTCATAAAACAGTAAAAAATGTATCATGGAAGCCATATTTTAGATGCGAGACGGTGTTTAAGCACCCCAGTTGTTATACCAAAACCACATATAAAGCTAACCCTTCAGATTTTATTTTTTAAATTGAATCTTAATGTTTAATTAAAAAATATAAAATTTCTGTTATTTGTGCCCATTATTAAAATCTATTTCATGGTCAGTATACTGTTTTTCTTAAATTTTCATATCGATTGTGCACAGTGAGAAAAATATTAACAAAATTTTTGATGAAAGATTTTTTTAATATATTATTCAATGGCAAAAAGTTGCACAACAGCCTTATGTTAAGCGTTCACCGAAGCCTATCACCTACAACACTAGTACGCTCATTCTTTATTCTTATCTTTACGCCACATACGGATAGTTGACAGTTTTTCATTCATAAATCATCGCACATTATTATACAACACACACAGGAGTAAAATATTTTTCTGCAAGTCACATTACCTGTATCTCTGATAATCTGTGTCATCTTTCTCTTGATCAGACAGTTGGTTGGGGCATGCCTTATTACTTAGCAGACTCAAGTATGACAGCGAGGGGAAGTTTTCGCATATCTTATTTATTAAACCATCCAAGTCTGTTATCTGAAAGTGTACTTTATATAGTAATTGTTACTGATAGGATATTAAACGTACAAGTTATATTTATTTTTTTGCTGTTCATATTTATTTACTGTTCATATTTATTTACCTGATTATTATTTAATGATAGCGTCTTCAAATGTGGCATATACGGAAAGGCGACTGAATCGCCTAATCTGTTGTTATCTAATATAAGTTCTTCTAGTTTCTTGAAGTTTTCCAAACCTTTAAGCGTCTCTATACTATTGTAACTGAAAATTTTGTATAACAAATAAACATTCAAAGCAGCCGTCACACCTAAATAAGGGATACGCATAAATCCTTAGTAAAATCCGGGGAGTCAATAAATTACTCAAGTAACACTATTCGCAGTCTCCACAATTCCTCGGGCAACATTCTTGCAAATAGATTTAAATACGTAATAAGTCCATTCGTAAGATGTATGTATGTTATTAATAACATTACATACAACATATCCTTTGTACCGCTTCTCTTAATTGGCTATTGTTATTTGTCATCCACTAATAGTAAGTAGCTCAGAATGTTCTTACTTAAATGAAATTTGAACATAACGTAATATAGGTTATTTGCAACAAATGAATGATTATTATTTAACTTTCAATATGCAAAATATAATTTTACGATTCAGTTGTCAGAATAATTAAAAATAATCGGTTGACGGATTGATATTAATTCGATTAATTTGGAATTAATATATATTTTTGGTTAACATGATTGCAATAATAACTCCATTATACTAATGTTATAACGGTTAATGTGCTGTATAACAAAATTGTTACATTCCTAGAGAGAACAGAGCATTAGTACCATAAATTAGCTGTCAAGTCTTTCACTGAGAGACATTTGATAAACATTCTTAAAGCATTGTTAAGGTGCGTTGATAAATGATACGCTCGAATCAAATTTACTTAATCTTAATAAGATGTGTTTTGTGAGAATAATCTTGTAAATTCTTATATTATTACCTTAAATCTAGGTAATTTACTTTTGCCCCATACATGTTCCATAATGAAGGCGGTATCCTTTGACAATCCTGACCGCAATAGCTTAGCTGTAACAAATTTTCACTTATTGTAATCAATGTTTGAATCAATGACGCTTTGATTGAATACGTATATTATTTTTGTATGTAATTTAAAAATAATAGCGGTTTTATTTTCAAATCAATTTGAAAGATTGTTGTTTTCTGTGATGTAAGTGATGTGATAAAATGAAACGAGTTATAAATTTAATGAAATTTTTGAGTTGAAAACTTTGAAAAATAATCTTATTTCTATTGATGGTGTTGTCATTACTATTTTTAGATAATAATAATTAACATGTGAACGACAAAAAACTTGTATTTTGATATAACGTCAAAATCAAAAAAAAAATTAAACATATCTATAAAAAGTCTCGAAACTTTATTATAAATCTAAAAAAATACACGATAATATTGTATCCTTGTTTGAAAAATAAACGTAGCTATAGATAGTGAGTGTTGTTTAAGAGTAAAATTTATTAATTTTTGCTCAAAGAATATTTAAGTTTAACAGGTATATTTTATTTGCTATATTATAGCAGTATATAATAATTTATAGGCAACAATATAAAAAAATAATATAAGGCATATTTACTACCTGACTTTGAATAAATGAATAAATTATCGAAAAAAAGTCGTTTGTTCAAAATAAATATTTGTTACAAAAATATACAATTTTAATTAATCCCGACCGTAAAATATAACAACCCGTCATATAAGCATATTGTTTTACGAAGCACCCACAGGCAAAACTCACATCATATCTTGAATAATAAATTTATCGATAAACTTTTACTTTATAACAGGTTAAAATAAATCAATTATTTATCATTGAGTCGCTACACGGAAACAAACAGGATCATAATAACTATAATATTATTTTTCTCGTTATATTATGCTATAAATTTATATAAAGAAGTTAATATGTATGATATAAAATATATGCTTTACTTACAGAGAATTTACGACGATATTGTGATTCCATTGGACGAGTGTTATCTCAGTGAAGTGTGTATTGAAAGAAACGTTAACTGATGACAAAGGTACTCTAATAATATGTATATAGAAAAAAATGTATAATACAATTATTCTCAAGGTACGTCAGAGAGCCATTGAGATGTAAGGGTCGGGGTTGGTTGTCAGTTTGTTTATAAACACTGACGTGGATTAGCATAATGAACGAGTACTCCTTCGTGGTATAATATGAACATCGTACTAGAACTTACATAATCACGAACAATGTTTGTTTTGTATCAAAGAAAATTCTATAAGATACAAGGTCGTTCTTTCATTAGATTTGTTGCGTGTTCTGTGTAAATGGATACGAATGAAGTAAAAAAAGTTTGACCTTAAATAACGAGTGAGGTTAATTATGTTTCTTGGCACAAATTTGGATGCTTTCAGGGCGAGGCAGGCATTAAGCGAGATGATTCTTTTAACCATCTAGGGCCATATTTGCCACCATAGTGTGTATACACTGGATACATATTTACTATCATTCTATTTACAGTGTATATACTCTGGGTACATATTGACTATAGATTCTATATATTTGTAGTACAACAAATATATAGAACCTATAATGAATATTAGAATTAATTAATTTCAATACTGCGCTAGTTTACTTTAAAACTTTCCTCGGTTACTAAAGTTGACGTGGTCTTATTTAAAAAGTAATTTTCGTATTTCGTGGATCGTTTGCGGTTTTCTTATAATGAGAAAGTAGGATGTTGTAACATTAATTACTGAATATAGTTTTTTATACAAATGCATGAAAGTTGCAAATATTTCAAAGAAGTATAAAAGATAAATTAATTTAAGGCAAAATGTGTAGGAAATAATTGTATGAATTAGATATTTCGAGATTTCAATTGTATGTAATTGTTGTAATAAGAGCCAAACAGAAAAAAAAGAAATGAATGACGAAAAATAATTTTCATACAAAACACGAAAAAATATATATTTGTAAACATTACTTATTTTTAGTTTTTTATTTTCAGCTATCCTTCACATTATTTTAGTTATAGTTATAATTGTATACAGAAGTCTCTTTATTTACATAATATGATAATATCTACGTGTTCCAAGACATCGTAGTGGTATTGAAGTACAAAGATCCAAAGTAATAAATGGAAGAAGTACCACATTAAAAATGAAATTAATGCTTTTTTTATTAGAGATAAAGAATAATTAAATGCGATTTTCTATTCACTAATAATTATAGTAGAATAAAAGAATGTTTAAAACTAGCCCAAATATATAGTCGTGAAAATATATTTGTGTAGGTACTTAGTCGGACATCAAGGAGCATCACGGAGCATCAAGGAGAAATTGTACAAAAATTGATACCTCTAGAATTTAATATTCATGCAAAGTTAGCAAATATAATGTATTGTACACAACAGGGTTATTGCAATTGTCTTTTTAGTCCAACATAATATTTTACTGTCTATGCCATTTCATTCCATGTGTTGTCGTTTTATGTTATCTTCATTCTTTATTGCGGGTCACTTTATCAGAGTTATAATGCAATATAACTGATAGAATCAGAGTTATGAGAATGTATGTCAATAATTGCTTTAACCTTGTAGGCAATTCGTAAACAAGAATTGAGACTGTTTTAATGACAAATATTATTCGCATTTCTACGAGTATTTGATTATTTAAAAAAATATATTGTCGACGTTTTGGTTACTTTTCAGAAACCGTGATCACAGTGAAAAGTAACCGAAACGTCGGGAGTACAGAGTTTTAAAATAATAAACTACGCGTAGTAATCCGATTACTAGTTGCATTTAAATTAATAGTCGCGAAAGTCTTAGATCTCATCATTGAGACTCTTAATACCATAATTGACAATCCTTTTATTACATATTTTTTTGAAAATTCATGATATATTTTGTCATGTTGAGAGTAATAATACGATGCAGTACTTTTATTGGAATGTTGTCATGAAATGCTCGTTTTGGAAATAACAAAGGTCATTAAGATTAGTATTGGATTAGGTACGTTCTCATTACAGATAAGATTTCAGCGTGGATTACAAATTTTTTTGTATTATTAAGTATTCAATGAAATAGCTAATTAGATTTTGAAAAATTTTGAACAAGGCAAGGCTTAGAACGTAGAAAATGTGGGCAGTAACAGGTAAAGCTTTTGCTTGTTGAATAAAAATAACATTTTGAATAATGATTGTAATGAAACGAGATATTTTGCAATATTTATCTTAATTAATTTTATATCAAAGGTTAATAACACGAGACGGGATGAAATGGCGCTCTTAAACAAACTTTTGTAAAGCAACCAGTATATCTAGTTAATTAACGGTTTCAGCGCTATTTTCAGACTTCGGGCGAATTAACTAATAAGCTTCACAAAATAGTTTCACAAAATGAAAACATTCTTCAAACTTATACGTGCTAGAAAAATTCGGTGAGGGCCCTTTAACACCATGGTCCAATAATATTTATGGGAATAGTGCTAAGAAGATGACTTCAAGGGAGCGTTCTATCATACATATACTTAGATAAATTACAGTTTAGAAAATTCTATAGGTCAGATTGCGTTGCTGAAGCCGAGGTTCTAAAATAATAGTAATCTTGAACACGACGTGCGACTTAACTGTCCTTAAATCCCTATAAAAACCGGATAATTATTATTATTACTAACCAGAAAAGACTAAGGACATATACATTACTTCAATGATTGGAAATCAGGTTCTAGACCGCAAGAGAGTTGAAACACTGGAACCCAACTGGAGTAGTCATATTAACAAAAATATAATATATAGAAACACATAAAAGAGGTTTACAATTTCTAACTAGAAATAGTTTGTTAGCTTGGGGTGCCTATAGGACCCATTATAGGCTACTGATAGTGGTCTAATGATTGAGAAATATTTCGCATGAAAATCGCCATGAGTAACTGCGTAATACATCGTGAAACCAACTCTGCAAGAAATTATAGATTCAACAGACTGAGAAATTTAGTTCAATAAGCCAACATTTTATGTGGATTTTCAAGAAGAGCCAGCAATGTGGCTGGCATTTTGGCTGTATCTGATATAATGATTTTGATTTGACAAAAATATTGTGCACAAGGCTTCCGAAACAGAAGATGGCCATTCTAATTTTGTATTTAGATTTGATATGAAATTTATTGTGGCGTTTCACAATTATATTCTAGCAGCTCTTACCTTACCAATGCAAAAGTAAGAGATACCGAACCATATCAAACCACTTGTTGGGTCTATAAGCTGAAGTCTTAATTATGAATGTCATCTATGCTTTCCGGATTTAAGTATGATCCAACCTTCTATTTATAAGCCAATGAATGCCATAGATCAAATGTGCTAAACAAATTGGGTGGAAAGGGCCACTAGGGCCAACGAATAGGACCATAGAAATTTTATGTAGAGAACAAATTGGGTTACAATATTAACTAGAAACAAAACAACATACACACATCATGCATGTTTTACCTTGTTACATTTAAAAATGTTTAAACAATATGTATCATATAAATTTGTAATTTATCATATTTATAGATACAAACTGTTCAAAATTAAGTTTTCAGAGGTGTGGCTCCAAATAACAATTGAGATGAATTTATCATGAAAATAACATCAATACTAGTTTAAATTAAGAAATTAGCGGAAATCGTATTTCTTTCATATTTTAACAGTATTTATGAATAAAAATGAGATGGTACGAATTAATTATTAGGACAAATATCAAGGCAAACAACTATTAGAGAAAAAGAAACATCCATTTAGATTTACAACTAATTCATTATAAACTATTTAGTTATTTAATGTTACATAAATTACATTAACATTGGAGAGTTTCTATCTTAATGTTATTTGTTTATTATGGTAAATAAATAAATACTATCACAAAGAAATACTTACTTTGTTGTTTCTAAATGATATAGCAAAACTATTTATATTCTGTGCCTCCATTGCTATTAGAGGAAATAATAATATTTAATGAATAGAAGAAGTAAAATATATCAAAATGTCGTTTCGGTTATTTTAAAGTTTTAAAAACACAACCTGTTGAACACAAATCACGATTGACATTAATTTCACAACTTTTTAGTTTTTACTTTGAAATTTGACTTTACGATGACAGCTTTGTTTTTAAAACGTGAATTATAGTAGTGTGGCTTCTGGCCATTGAGAGCTGGCCGGTACGTAATTTATTATTAAATGTTTTTTTCCTAAACTATAAGATTTAAAAAAAGTACAATGTGATCAAAACTATCATTTTCTATGTACTTTATTTAGTGACATTGTTTATTAAACTTTGTCTTTAAATTCACTTCCATAATTTATTCTGTTATGCTATATCTGTAAGTAGAAAAAGAAATGTTGTTGATGAAATGAACCTGTTAATAAATCTTTTAAATACATAATAATCTAAATATTTGTTCTATCATACTTTTTGTCTTTGTTATTATAAATGTCATATTAAGATCTACAAAAAAAAAATGGTTAGCTAACCCTTTTCTTGTTGTTTTGCTTTGATGTTTTGACTAATTAGTATTGGACTGTCATCTCATGAACTGTTGGTAAATGACAAGAGTTGGATACTCTATCTCAGTAAGCCAATTCTCTATAGTTTTGAAGACACCCATATCGTGTTTAAAATTAAACACATTTGCAACGGAACTGTTCCAATCTTTGCTGTTCGGATGATGTAAGAGGGTAGGTAGCACTTCGTCGGGATGCGAGGAAAATCTTGAATGAAGGAATGAATTCCTTCTGTCTGATAATCAGTAGTAAATGGAGGAATTAAATCTTGCAATTTATCCGCATATTTTCCAATGTCTATCCAACAGCATACTGATTGGTTGGCTTCCTTACAACGGAGGTCAGGACTGACGAGATTAGTTTTTCTGTCTATGACTCTCCAGGCTCCATTGAGTATAAAGAAGTCCAGGTGAAAGAATACGTTTTTATTTCGTTCGGAACACATTTCAGATTGGCATCATTGGCATAAAAGTTTCCAGTCTACCGGTAACGGGAAAACCAACGTCGTTGGTCACTGAAATCCTTGTCTTCTAGGAGTGCCATCAAGTGTCTGGCCAATATAAAATTATGAAGGTTATTGAAATCAGCACAGAATTAGCAAGAGCGGAATAGTTTCTTTTTTTAGGTCTGTACTTGTGGTACCATGTTGTTAATTTGCCAACATTTAGTCTCTATAAAACTCATTAAAATGATAGAATACGAAACCTGAAATCTTAATAGAGAAATAATTTTGCAACCAAGGATGAGATCGAAAGAAACGACGAACGTTATTCTACTCCGCACTTGCACATCATATTAGCCTTCAATTTTAAAATTTACGATCAGATCAATTCATTGTACAGACTTAACCAGCCAGTGGCCAGAGGTTCCTTGTAGTAATGAAACTTCGATTTACCTGTCATAATTTGTTGTCAGCAGAGGATTTCGGCAACTAGCTTCAATTTCATAGATATTTGTATAAGTCCTTGTATCTTCGTCTTCCAACTCGGAAAGACAGAGCGACATGGCCATAATTGGCACCTCTCCCATAGCGTGATTAATCAGGTTATATGGAAAAACACAGAGGCATTAAAGTCTCTTGAAAAAACTGTCTGTGCTAAAAGGCAGCAATGGCCTCACATTCGCAGCCTCTGATAAATTCGAATAGCTGGCTAAGCTTTTCAATATTAATAAGAATTTCCGTAGTAATTATTGAAAGATACATTATTTGCACTGAACACACGATATTTTGAAAATATTCCATTGACAATACTTATTTCCAGATAGTATACGCATACAAAATATTATAACAATGAAAACCTAAATTAAAAGACTACTTAACATAATTTTGTTGGGTCTTGTTAGTAACAATTTACACTTTATTTTTTTTATCCTTTGTTTCATCCCAAAGTATGACTGACGAATGACTATAGTATGCAACTGTTCAGCCTTTTCCAAAAGTAACGATGAGTTCGTTTCTATATTATAAATGAGATGAATATATAGTTCTCCTTAAGTAAGTTCTTCTTTCATTCAGAGAATTTCTTAGAATACAACTGGAACGTGCTTCGTTCAAGAAACTAAGAAGTAAAGGTTTTTTTAAGTTTAATGTGGGTCAGTTGAATATATAATAAAGTATGATATTTATTTTAACCGCACTGTTAACTTAAAATAAAAACAGTTTTATCAAGACCATACCAGAGTGTCTTGAGCATTAGCCCAATGTTGTTTTCGATAAACAAAGAGAAAATCCATACGTTTGCTTTTGAAAGAAAGCAAAGGTTGACATAAAGGCTAACAGTCTTCTTAACAGTCAAACTATTTTCTTAAATTATGTTTCCAAAATGATCTAAACTGCCAGTAACAAAAATTTTGGTCTTCAAAAATTTTACTGAAATAAAAAATTATGTTAAATCTTTCATCATCCTAGTTATTTATTGAAAGAATAAAATCTTCAGGTACATTAAAAATATTTGAGGTGTTGTATGTATTTTTAAATAAATACGAAAAATTTATAATTAAATTTTGCTGTTAATTGAATCCATTTTTTCATAATATTTGTTACAATATAATGCACGTATAGGCCAGATTTTAGTCAGTATTGTTAATTTTAAAGATGTTGTTAAGATAGAATCTTCTTTTCAACCCTTTACAAAAAAACATATTTTAAACTTACAATTTACAATAGAGTTTTCATAAAGCCATGTTTTGACATAAAATATCAACTTTTGCAATACAATTATGGTATTCGATTCTAATGTAGTGGGATTGAATAAAAGCTATTTATTTTTGACAGGCAAAATTGTGGCTGAAGTCTATTGCAGGTAATTGACGTAAGACTGAAAGTAATAAAATTTTTAAACTGTAAATTTTACAAGTAAATTAATATATTATATATAAAAATATAACAATTCATCTTCAAAGTTTCATCTTAATGATAATGATGATTTAAATATTTTTGGCGGGAAGAGAATTTTATAACTGTATGTAGTAATAATTTAATAAAATATGTAATTGTAGTTACACATGACATTTTCATTAAAGCTTGAGATAAAAGAGGAGACTGTGTTTACTATCTAGGGGTTTAAAATCGTTTAAACAAGAAAAAGTCGTCCAGTCGTCAAATTATTGACGAATTTTAAGACACTTCAATTTCAACTAAAATAATTGTGATATATGGCTATGTTTCCGTGAACTAAACAGAAACTGGATTGTAATCTTGTGGAGTTTGTTAATAAAAAGAAGATAATTTAATGGATTACTATATCTAAGAATGTACAGAAAATTGGGCTGCTTGTATTTTGTTATTGTATTAAAATATATAATTTACGTCTCACTCATGATTCACATATAATTTTTTGAGTAGCCTTAAAGTAGTAAGCTTATTTGTTTTTTTTTCTATATTCTATGTATTAATAAGCGCAGTAAATCATATGTACACGTATTTAATCAATTCCAGGGCTTCTAGCTGTCCAGGATCCGTAACTTTATTAGCTTAGTGGAAATCAGACGAAAACGGGGACGAAGGTAAATCGTAATTTCATCGTCCGATATTATAGGGAATGGTTAACATTATTCCATACCACCTTAAAGGGTACACAATTAACATTCCATTGGTTTGTTGCGTTACCAGTTGCGAGAATTTTACGAATCCTACACTTCGAGGGAACTGATGCGTTGCATTACTTCGTTTGCCACTATAACGACTACCGACTATTTGCAAGAGATGTTTTTCTTCCATATACAAGGTCCTTACTGGTGGTATCTTAAGCCATGGTACAATATACATATATTGCGTCTAAACATATTACAATATTCAAAACAACTAAAAGCAAATATAAGGAATTATCACTTTATTTCCACACTGTCTAACTGCGGAATTGTTAAAGAATAATTTCTATCCTAATTAAATATAGGCTATTTAAGCAAAATCATATCAAGCTTTGAGAATGTCATTAGCTTTAGAAGTAATTATATAATTTTTCTAAAGAATTTTGTCTGTTTATAAATGTGGTGTGATAACGTGGTAGAGCTTAGGTGTGGTCAAAGTACTGTAGCTCGACTGGGGAAGTACCACCCTCTCACAGAAGACCGGCTTGATTAAGTGTTATACGGCTGCCTTTCGTCGTTTGAGTGCGAAATGCGGATTGCAGTTCCCTTTGCCCCCTTTGTCATAAAAAAAGTTAGTTATTTACATTGTGCTCTTCAGATTTATTTCAGAACCACGTGGACTTGGACATAACTGTACATGAATTTACAACGGCTAGTTATGTAAATGTTAGAGTCGGCAATAAAAATGTTTATCAATATTACTATGTATTGAGTTGGAATATTACATTGTTTTGTCACACCTTTATCTCATTGATATCTGTTATCTAATTTGTTTTGTAAATTTATCCAAAATGTAGGTGACATAAGCTACGGTAACTGCTAAGGAATGTTTAACAGTTTGAAATTATTGGAAATTATTCGTAACTCTATCACACTTAATTATGATAAAAAAACATGAATATTCAATGGTAATTACATTTAGATTATACAATACTTTTGCGACTTATCAACTGCTTGATGTATTTTACATGTCCTTTATAGATGAATAGGAACTGACACTTTCATAAAAAAGGGAAACAGTAAGAGAAATGATACTAACATTGTTTTTGGATGTCGTCTGCGAATAGAATGTTGTACGTAGTAGTGATTAGATATATAATAATTGAATACTAAAAAACCCAGGTACTTAACACGTACATATTATAACAACATGATAACAAACTGTTCAAATCCATTGGTCATTAAAGATAATATAAGATAAAGAGAAATAAATATTTTGTATACAAATTACAGCATATTAAATATCATGATTTTGTTTATTTTGTATGACGTCTGCTGATAGTAGGAAGTCTTTTCAAACAAAATTAGTCGGCGAGTAGTTCTCACACGTGTAACATTATATTATTTACATACGTTTATAAAATGGCTCCGCAAATTAAATATACGAAAGTGAGTATTTAATATTTTTTTTACAATAAACAAAGTTAAGTAAAATAATTTTAAAATAGTTTAAATTTATTTATTCTGATCAATTTTATTTATGTTTAGGTTTATTCTTGTTTTGTGTATTAAAATATTTCACAAAAAGAATATTCTATTATACATTACTGTGATTATGTGATCTAATTTGACAAATTTTTTGGAGTATTATTCTCGTTTTAATTTTGTGTTTCCTATGTGGTTCTATTAAACAATATTGACCTTGACCTTCTAGACCATAATTTAAGTTTGCCACACATGAACAAAATTGTTGAATTTAGAAAACGTACACTACTTACGATATTATTATGATTGTTAATTTATTCCAGACATATATTATAAAAACAATTCTCTTTAAAATGGTTATCTCTCAGAATATTCTCGAAAGTACCAATGAATATTTAATTATTTTCGGCACTTAAAAATAAAAGATAATGTTATCCCGGATCAGCAAGAACCTAATAGTCTTTAATTTCAGTAGTTTATTTAAACACTATTTTATTTTTTGCTATTCTTTTTATAGTAGTATAATATCATGCGAGTTTGTTTCATGTATTCGTAAATCACGATAGTTAATTAGAAATATAATAAAATATGTGTGCACTAAAATTTTCAGCAAATATGTATAACTAATCATGTAAAATAATAAAAGTACTGAAGTAGTTCTTATATAAGATAGACAAAATGAAATCATATTACATTAGTTAAAAATACGCTTGGAAGTAGTGACCAAAAAATAAAACAATGTTTTGACTATTATCAGCGTTTAGACAAAAGTATTAAGAAGAAGCTAAACCCGCACTATATTGTTACAAATATGATTAGATCTAAAGAAAAAAAAGACAACGACTAGATAAAGATTGAAATTGGTCCTCTTCAATTTGATACTTAAGACATTAAAATAAGAATACATAGTAAATTTTCGTTATAAGGGTCCATATTCTTAGCAGAGAACATAAAAGTTATAGTAACGTCTTAATAAAAGACTACGTTTTCAAATAATGCTGGAAATGCTTAGCATTTTCAGCAATATTTCTTTTTCTTAATGTTACACTGTGCACCCAAAAAGTTTTTTTGTCGATATATCTAGTCTAAAAATAACTTAATTAAGAGGTATTCCTATTTTAATATCCAGAGACTGCCAAGGCAATTCAACTAGTAAATCGTCTATAGTAGTTTACTTGCTATAATATGCTATCAAAACCATAGTACCTTTAAAATTGTCAACCCTAATAAGAAATCGCTTTAATTCTGTGTTTTTCAATATAATATATTAACAATTGCAATATTTCGTTTGAATTATCTATTTCAAGGTCTGAGTGATAAAAAAAATTGAGACATTACAGTTCAAGTAATTTAATAACAGAAATAGTAACATTATGAGGGATATATGTTTTTAATTATCAAGTAGCTTTTCCTTTTATTATAATTTATCATATGAAATTAACATTATTTAAACTTAGTTTTATGAATGAAACATTGAAAACATTCCGTATTTTGTGTGAAGATGTGACCTTGTGGCAAGATTGACACAAGATGAGATGAGATTAGATTTGTAGTAAACTTCTTTAGAAACAAACATCCATCGAAATATTTGCATTAAAATAAATGGTGTGACTTGATGACTATAATTGGTTTATTTTGCAAAAATTTGGTTATAAAACAATATGTATTTAAACCATTATTATGTTTTTATGTTACAATATATGGAGTCATTCTGTGTGTGGTTTTTCTTCACGATTGCCATTCAAACACTGTTTTTGTTTATATTATTAATAAAGAGGATCCTTTTTATCTTTTTTTTACTTCAGTTACTTTATTTTATATATTCATAACGATAACTGCCTATCTGGTTATTTTTGTGAGCAGTTTTGGGAAAAGTTAACAGTGAACTAGTCTCGATGGAAAAAAGTAAAACGCGCTAAACAACCTGTTTGGTTTGAGTTATAGTAGAGTAAAATAAATCTTTTTATCATTTCTTATAGACAAATTAAAACAAGAAATCATTCTGTCATTATTTGTTCATTCCTTATTAGCGCTTTTTTAAATACACTTTACTACCAATTGAATGAAGTGAATAAAATGGAATGAACGGTGAATGTACCTATGGATCAACCAATCAAACCTTCAAGGGTTATTCAAGTCCATACAAAATGTAATCAAAGCTATCGAACGATTTTATTATCTATATACATAAAAATGAATTGCTGTTCCTTAGTCTCACTAAAACTCGAGAACTTCTGAACGGATTTATCTTATCTTAGTCTTGAAATGTTCGTGGAGGTTCAGGAAAGGTTTAAAAGCTGAAAAAAATTGATTTATTTCTGGGAAAACCCTATAAACAGCCCTTTTCTATTTCCTATACTAACTTTTTTTGACATTAGATTTGACAACTAACTAATATGTCAATCATTCTGTTCGATTAAAACAGGAAAAATTTTATAAATGCCAATACATGGTTATTTAAGACGGAATAGAGTTCGCCCGGCCAGATATACATATATTACTAATGACGAAATTAACGCGGACGATGTCGCGGGCAAAAACTAGTGAGTTATAATTTCTATATACTACAAAAAAAAGAGAAGTAATTTTATTAAAACACTATATCAATAAATCTTTTAGGATCGCAGGTTATATAATTTTTCAGGAAAACTATCCCATTTCATTGAAAAAAATCGTGTTTACAATCGTAACATAAGAATTTAAATAAATTGGATATATTATGGGAAACTAAGTTGATGTTCATGGGAGGCGGTAACTATCTTCATAATGTAGGTCGTTTGCTTGTTTGCCCACTTTAGTAAAAAAAAAAACAAATACATAATAATTATAATCCATAAATATGAGAATCTTGTTAAAACGGACAACAATAATTTGGGTTAGAATTATAATATATTAAAAGGCGTTGTCACAAAAATATCATTTCAAAAAGAAACTTAGAGGTAAATGCTAATTAGCAATGGATCCCAATTTTTAAATATAAAGGAGTAAATGTTATTATTTATATTTTTATTCATCCGTGGAGATAACGACGAAGTTTATTAAATAGCGTGACTTAGTAATTTTGCTAATGTACCGTTCTGATAAAAGGGTATTAGGTTCAAAGAAAGTAGTAACCATATAATTTACATTTATTTAAGTAAAAATCTAAATAAATACTGTCAAGGGAAGTACAAGGCGTCTTTCATAAAAAGATGTAAACAGTTTAGTGATTCACTTTCAAATGTGATAAGTCACTGAAGTTAACAACCTATATTCCTACCAACCATCATTCTGAGAACAATCTGTAGGAATAATTTGTTCCATGGAAAATATATATGCTAATAATTGCAGTGTGTTTGGTAGTTTACCTCGATTACCTTGGCTGTATTATAATAACATTGGTTAACATTAATAACCTGATGTCACTAACAGTAAACTATTATTAAAAAAATATATATGTTTCATTCCTATAGTTATACGAATGTGTTTAGAAATAAATATATAAATCATTCAATTTCTTTTACGATAATTTAAGAAATTTGTAGATTATATTTTAATGAGTTCACTACTGTATCTTTTTTCCGCCTTATAAAATTAAGTTTTTCTGAGAGATAATAGTTATCTTACGTCTTACGTCACATTTATGTATTACCGATTGTCTTTGTAGTATTTACTTAAGATGTTAAGTAAATACAACTATTGGGCCACTAAGTCCTTTGTTTAAGAGAAAGCTATCCAACTGTTTTCCTGTTTAAAAATAACAAAATATTTTAATGCTATACCTACATGTAATAAATATCATAAAATATAACAACTTAATCAAATAAATATGTCCTTCTAATAGTTTTTGTACCATTACTGTTGGCCTTTATTAATTAATCATTTATTTATATAAACTTTTGACACAATTAAAACATCTCCATACAAGAAATAGGATTATTGTATAATGAAAAAAATAAAAAGATTTATTTAGGTGTTGACAAGAAAATTAAAGATTTCGATAAATATTTAACAAAAAATGTCTTTGGTTAATCAAACGATGATGACAAGTTAAGTCTTTTTTACATCAGTTTCTACCACGTTCATATTATGTGATGTCATGAAGGTGATAATACTTTATTTATACATAAAAAACATATATTTCAAAGAAGAATAATTGTTATTATTAAATGTGTTATAATGCCACGATCATGTTGGATTCATGCAGCGATTTGATTGCAGGTTTAGTTAAGTTTTATTTTGACGGATAGTTTTATAAGAAGTAAAAGTCTTCATTTATGATTATAATAAATAAAACATTATATTAATGGAACTTGTATTTTTTCAATATAATTGTTTATCTCATGATAAATTACGGTAAAACCAGCAATTTATGATAATTTATGAATTTCTATTAGATATGAGAAAAATCGTGATAAAAAAGTTGTTTGTTAAAATTATAAAGGCTGTTCGTGAAATAAAAAAAAAAATATTTTGCTGAAATTGATTAAACAACTTGGAAGTCCTCACTGGGCTTATTTAAAAGTTTTTCAAACTTTCCGCATAGTATGTTGAAATACATCTCATAAAAAATCACAGCCTTATTCTTGTTTACGCTTTGTTCAATATGAACTCAGGTTAAGTTTTTTAATTTCATATTCACTATAATTTAAAAACGTATTTCCACGTGTATATGTTATATCTAGTTGATTTAAAATTCAAATATATAATTATACATCATCTACGTATTAATTAAATTCATTAAATTTTTTCCTTGTGCAATCATAACTTGTCTTGATTTCCTTAAGGAATTAAATATCAATAAAAAAGAAAAAATATAATTTTAATCAACTTGACAGATTTTTATCAACAATTCCTGGGTAGATTCGGTCAGTGGAAAGACATTCCAAACTATTAATCCCCATGATGGATCAGTCAATGCCAAGGTTGCTGAAGGTGATAAGTTAAGTATCAAAATTTATTCAAATTTCTTATTTCATATAACATTTCAATTATTTAAATGAGTCAAATAACGATAATAAAAAAAAAGATTTAATATAACCTTTTTCTTGTTGAACGAGGAATGTAATTTATTTAATATCAAAAATAATATACATAATTTAATTAATTGAATTAATTTACAGGCAGATGTCGACGCAGCGGTTAGAGCAGCTAAAGATGCATTCCATCGTAACTCTGAGTGGCGTCTTATGGATGCATCGGAAAGGGCGAGGCTTTTGAACAAATGGGCTGATCTCGTGAATCGGGATCTAGATTACCTCATAGAATTGGAAACATTAGATAACGGTATCGTGGTACAGACTAATCGAAGATTTATGTCCGGGGCCGTTAATGCTATACGTTACAACGCGAGTTGGGCTGATAAGATTCAAGGAAGTACGATACCCGTGGGTAAGTTACAGTCCGATAAAGTTACTGATAGATTTATATTGAAAAACAATATTGCAATTTTTTTTGTGATTAGTCAGAACTATGAAATAAAGTTAATATTATTTCTTCTGTGTATTATTTTCAGATGGTGAAGCGTTTTCCTACACACTGAAGCAACCAGTTGGTGTATCTGCTATAATCATACCATGGAATGCGCCGGTCTTGTTTTTCACCAGTAAAGTATCGGCGGCTTTAGCTGCAGGTAAATGTGAAGTTGTTTTAACTTCGTCTTAGTCTCTCAATTCACACCATTTTATAATTAACATTGTATTCATAATAAGTTCTATTAGAAGGAAGGCTCATCCATAATCATAAGTTATACTTGATTAAAGATAATGTAAATAGCTAGAGTAATAGAAGTAAAAAGCATATATTATATTTCCGTTTTTCTCTTTCTAGGCTGTACTGTAGTAGTGAAACCGGCCGAACAAACTCCTTTAACAGCGCTGGCGCTGGCTTCTCTAGTCGCGGAGGCTGGGATTCCACCGGGAGTTGTGAACGTAGTGCCTGGCTTTGGAGAAACGGCGGGAGCGGCTCTAACACATCACCCTGACGTCGCACATATATCGTTCACGGGATCTTTACAGGTAATCATAACTGTAGAAAAAAATAACTTGATCGATACCCTAAAAGAGACAATTATTCTTTTATGGCATTTGCTGTTATTGAGAAATTTTCGATTATTATTAATATTTGTTTCGAATACATTCTTTAATTTGTAGGTGGGTAAGATGATCCAACAGGCAGCAGGCGTCAACAATCTCAAGCGTGTCCAACTTGAGCTTGGCGGGAAAAGTCCTCTCGTTGTTATGAACGATGCAGACTGTAAGTATTTTAAAATATTTATATGCCTATCTCTATTACAATACCCATATGTGTAAGTGTATTTTACTCTGAAATTTTAAATTTGAACAAGTCTTGTGTTTTCTTTTTTTCTAAATTCCACCTTAATATTCTTATACTAGATGTATTTTATATATATTTAATTTATCTCAAATAACCATTTATTTGAAAATCTATTACTATTGTAGGAGCTATTCAAAATGCACAACATTAGTTTCTGAACTTAAATAGTTCAAGTATTGGTTCAAAATTATTTTTTACTATTGAAATTTTTAAAATTTCTATAATCTTAGGTATAATTGCCAAGCTCATGTAATTAATTAATTTTTCATTTAAAGTGGATGCTGCGGTACAATTTGCTGCTCTCGGGGTTTTTACAAATCAAGGACAAATGTGTATAGCTGCTTCCCGTCTTTTTGTGCAATCAGGAATTTACGACGAATTCGTTAAAAGAGCATCCGAATTCGCAAAGACCCTTGTTGTTGGTAAACCAACAGACCTTAAGACACAGCATGGTCCTCAGGTATATGTAACATCATAACGAATTAATTAACTAACAGTTTATTTATATAATTAATAATAAGTGTTATTGATCCGTCATATTTAGAATAATAAACAGAAACTCATTGCTGTCGGCACAAAACTGAGAAATGTAATACTCGTATTTACGAATCGAGCATATATCAATGTAAATATCTTTCCTTCTAGATTGACGAAAACTTGATGAATAGAGTGTTAGGTTACATCGAAAAAGGAGTGTCTGAAGGCGCAAAGCTTTTGGCTGGCGGGAAAAGAATTGGAAAAACTGGTTATTATGTAGAACCTACAGTTTTCTCTGATGTCACAGATGATATGACCATCGCTGTAGAAGAGGTGAGGAATAATTTATGAATACTTTCTATTATTCTGAATATAAAATATCTCTATTAAATTTTCAATATCTTGCATATGCCATTATTTAATACAAATATAATGGAAAAGCCGTCAATTTCCTGCATGTTTTTTTAAAACTTGAGAGCTATTTATTGATTTAAAATGTTGTAGTAATAAAGTTTTTAAACACTTTTTTTATCTCTCATACTTAGACAAAAGAAGTGAGTGAATATAATATTTTAATCAATATCTCTGTCTATTTTTTTATGTAATATTGTTCTAGATTTTCGGTCCGGTACAAAACATCTTAAAGTTCGAAACTTTCGAAGAAGTTATTGAACGTGCTAACGCTACCAACTATGGTTTGGCGGCCGGAATATTTACAAGCTCTATCGAAACTGCTTTACAATTTAGCAAACATATTGAAGCAGGAATGGTTTGGTGAGTAAGATGTGAAGTTTATTTTTATTCGTACTAGGAAAAAAAGTATTACCTAAAAAAATTAAAACGCTTCCACTGATACGTGTTCTGCTTATAATTTACGTGATTGAAATGTTTAAGTAACTTTTATTATAATAATTTTATATAATATTATTTTTTCCGACAGGGTGAACACTTATTTACATTTTGGAAATCAGCTACCATTCGGTGGTTTCAAAGATTCCGGAATTGGCAGAGAAAAGTAAGCTCGTTTATTAATTTATTCTAATTTAATGTTTTATATTCTAAATAGTCAGTTGTAATGGTCAAAGAAATATACTTCTAATATGAAATAGCATTTACCGAAGTTAAGCTCTAGCTGTGTAGTTTGAACATGTGTTATTTTCGGCAACAAATGCTTTAATAAGTTTTGCTTGCGTATAATTCATTTCACACTTGGTCAGACTCTTATATAGTTGTTAGAGATGATAGTATGTTTGAGATGAAAGCATATCTGCAGGATGATAGTTTGCATTTGAAACTATCAGACAAGAAGCAAAGAGATGTTAAGCTCTTTGTGTCTCTACGTATCACGTTAAAGTGCCTGTGCAAAACTTGCCCATCATGTACACTATTATCAACATAAACATAATAACTTTATAATATAAAAAAACATTATTTGAATTACATAATCACGTAACTTTTTTATTAATTAATTCATCAATCAAGATAAAAATGGATTGTATACGTAAAGTTTTAAGAAGCACTTTAAATAAAAGGATTAGTACCCTCACCCACTTTCTAAAACTTTGTTTTTGTCTAAATCTTTAACAATCCTTTTACCACAATTTTGCAGCTTTAGACTAGACATAGATTGTTTCAACTTATTCATTCACAAAACTAAGTCAATACGAGTACTATTATGTGTAAAGATTTATTAATGAAAATTCTAAAATTATTCAATTTTAGTTTAACGATGCTGAGCTGTGATAAGGGTTTTTACTGTATACTTTTTGCCATAATTTTGTGAAATGCTTGTTTAATTAATATGAAAATGGTTTTAGTTCTTTCTGCTTTGAAATATAAATAATTATCTTGTTGCAGTGGACCTAATGGAGTGGAATCTTACTTGGAACTCAAAACAGTAACAATGAAACTTCCCAAGAAGTTGTAATAAAATCTGTTGACACGAAACATTTAATTAAGCGCTACACTATTATATATAGAAAATTATCACAATTTATTTTTATATAATACATATTATATTTCGGATGTTTTTATAATTAAACTGAAATATCTGTATTTCGTCGTTTTTTTTTGTTTCATTCATCGATTTTTTATTTGTTGTTTGTACCATTAAAATATCGTTCCTTAACTATTAGCAATAAACGAAACTAAAGCTACATTTTCTAATATGTACAAAGTATAATGAATATTTTAGGGGGAGAAACTTGTCTTTTTATTATTATTGCTTCAAAACTAAGCCTTTCGAAAACAAGAAATTGTGTCATGAAACTAGAGGTTCATGTCGGTTATTTGATCCGACGTTGATAATAATAATTAACGACTAATTAGAAACATGATTTATTTGATATGTAAATAAAACAATATTTTTTATGTAAGGATGACGAAATCAAATAAATGTTCTTATTGTATCAAAATACCGCAAGAGAAGAAAGTTTGGTCTCATAATATAATATAGTATTATAGTGTGTTTCTACACCATCAATCACTTAACTGTCACACTTGTTAACAGTCTTTGTTATACTTACTCATGGTTGTTGGTATTCACATACATCATGTATTAATTGCTTTTTTTTAAGTACATATTTGATTTATTAAAATTTAAGGCCCTTAATTTTTTGTACTTCCATAGTAGATTAAAGTCTATCGATCTTTTATCATTAACTCTTTTTATTACCTAATAAATAAATTCTATTTCAAACTAGCCTACTCATAAACAAGATACCTACATGTAATTCTGTACGGTTTTTTGGTAAGATATTAGTAGGCTGGCATTTTAGAAGTTTTTTTGCTTTTCATAAGTGTTTTTATATTTGAATACGTAAATTTTCAAACCAGTAGCCTTCGTTTAAGGTGAATATCCTTTACAGACATGTTAAGTATTGATATTTATGTGAACATGATTGTAAACGAGCTTAAGACTAAACGTGTAATAAATGTAATGTGAAAGACATTTTCTCCAATTTATAACTGAATATACATCATATCTACATATTTGCGTCTGTTGTTTTAAATGAACATGTATTTTTAAACTGAATTCTAGTTCCTTTACTGCTATTTCATTCTAAGTGAACAGCGTTTTTGAAGCCACAGAAAATAAATCCCTAAAATACGAAGAGGAAAATTTTAAATCAAATTTTATATATAAAATCGAGCACCAATTACAACAGAAAAAGAAACCGATTCCATTCCAATGAACTGTTACATATATGTATGGGTATAAAGTAAATTTTCCTATGATAATAGTTAATTTATTATTTATGTGATAAAATTTCGTTATCCTGTAATTTACCCATTAACTTTAGAAACAATAAATAACAAAGAATTCATCGTTGAGAGTGAAATGATTCTTCGCCACACTTGATTAGAAGTAATGCTATTTATGATTATATGTATAAATCAATTTCGATTGTATGTATTAATAATAACGTTATATTATTCTTACAAGTATTGAAATCGGCACTTTTAAAATTGTTTGTGGTCTTTTCGTTGGCTCCAGATGAATGGCGGCACAAGCGTTCGACAAAAGTAATTAGTGGTTGGATAGTGAAAGATTAAGTATCTCAATACTACCCTAGTACTAACACAGTAGTCACAGTTTTGACACTGTGAGTAGAAGCAAGATAGTATTTTATAAAGTGATACAATGAAACGGGGTAGTGTCAAAGGATTATTTATATATACAAAGATACTACCTGGTTTTTGAATGTCAAAGCAGTTACTGAACTCTATTAAGTTTCATGAGGAAAAACTTAATGAATTTTAGAAGTAAATATTTTGGAGTGTTTTGTTAGTAAGTCGTGAAATAACAAATGAATCAACTAACAGAGGCTAAGAGAGTAATTGTTTCTTACAAAAAATAATAATTATTACACTTTTGATATTGTTTTCAATAAAAGAGTATATATGTTAAATTATTAAACCTTATTCACAATAACAAAGTCTAAAACATTTTGGTGGTAGACATCCCTTAAACGACATACACTTATCATCAAATATTAAAGATTTCATGAATATTAATACGTGGATGGGAAGTTACGCATTTTCATTAAGGTTTTGCTCGAGTCTGAAATCTGTTTTACTGCTATGAATATTTATTTCTCTACTTTTCAGTGATGGTCTGGTCAAAATTCAAGAAAAATGTATAATTGTTTTTATAGAAACGGGCTCGTTGAGAAAATGTTAAGTAATGAAAATAATCTTTTATACCATTCAGGGCTAAAGAAACAATAATATATCTTTTTAATTTATGATAAATTTAGTAATATAAAGTCAATACATATTTCTCTATTGTACTTATATATAGTGAATGTGTGTTTTTTTTAATATATACTTATGTATATGCATATAAGTATATAAACAGCTCTAAAATCTTTCTATCAGATTGAAAAAATTTAAAACCAAGTATGAAAGTGGTGAATAAATTCACTAATAGTTATCCAATTATTTCAAATAAAACTTTATACGTATTACAGTTAATATCTGTATTATATAACTAAAATTACTTTTTATATCTTATTAAAACGTTGACTGAGGTCGTTGACACTAGTCTGTAAGAAATTTCTTATACATATTTTTTTAATGATGTGGTTAGCAGTGAATCTTTGATGGATTTCAATAAATAGGTGGCAATGTAATTTCGTGGTAATAAAAATAAAAAAAAGACATTTTGTTTCCAATTTTATTACACATTTAATTAATTATATTTACAAATTCAAAATTGTCACTTAATATTTATGAGTTACAATTTAAAATATACAAGTAATAAATTACAAACCAAGAAATGAAAAGAAGAAAAAATTAATAGCCCAGTACTGATGTATATTCTTAGAAGTTACTGTTAACTTAATAACTTATCAAGGTGAAAGAAAACTGAAATTCCTCGAATTCTTTATAATAAATTTTCTAACTAATCATTGAAGTGAGCTTTTCCGTTGATACAAATATATATTTTTTTAACTTTATGCCCTATATAATATTGTTAAATTAATAGTACATTTATGGACACAAATGTAATTATTACTACATTAGGTATAATGAGTTCGAACAGATAGCGCTTGAGGTGGAGGCGTCATTTTAGAATTTGTAGAAGTTTTGTATTGTAATATAGATGAACAAGAGCATTTCCTTTCTTCCGTACTCATAAACGGGCTTCGTATCTTGCATTTGCATCTACTAATACTCCTGTGTCTCATGGATCCATTTATTGCTACCATTTCTGAAATAATAAAATAAAATTAATGTATCCAAATCATAATCCTAAATCCTCTCCATTGCCACAATGTTTATTGTTGTATTAAGTTTTGTTATTGTATTAAATGTAACGATATTTTGCTAGATATAACACAGAATAACGAAATTCTAGAGCAATATTGATGGTGCAAAATGTTTGTGCTAAAACTTTATCATATAGGCCCATCTACACAAGCTTTTGGTTATTGCAATTTTATAATTCTTAAATCAACACACATTGATTTTTGAAACTGATTAATCCCCCCTAATATTATAAAGGTGAAATTAACTCTGTCTGTCTGTGTGTCTGTTACGCTTTCACGCCTAAACCACTGAACTGATTTTAATGAAATTTTCATACAGAGATGGAGTTGACCTTGAGAAAGAATATAGGATAGTTTTTATCCCAGACTTTTGAAAGGTTCTCTTGGGTACGCGATATAACCGAACTCCATGCGGGCGAAACTGCGGACGGAAAGCTAGTGTATAATAAGGGTAATTAATTTTATAATTTTTCATTTATAATATTTGGAAATATACCTGACAACGGTATCCCTTCGCAAACACTGGAACGAGGGCAGGAACGACTTCTCTGATTTTGATTAAATCTCAGAATTCTCTCCAGCACCTACAGATATATTATAAAATCACTTAATGATGAAATTAATATTTTTCACACTATACTGAATCATTTCATATCTCGTCTACCCGTTATCACAGTTGCTAAAAAAGAACTTAAAACTCGGGAGTATGTTGTTTTTATAATAATTAAACACGCACTGTATAATATGAAAAATATTAGTTCATTTAAATGAATACTCGAGATAGCCTTTGATTTCATTACGTAATGATAATAATCATCATTTCTGTTTTTTGATTCGACTTTTGTCAACAAACGTAGAATTTAACTATCACAATATAATGACATAAGTATTTATAAAACAATAGTTTATAGTTTACCATTGAGAAGTAAAAAAAATATATGTAATGACAAATATTGTGTGGTTAATAACAATTATTATATTATAAGCAACCCTCCTCTTTGATTTTAAAAGATCTGTAGTCTTGTATCGAGTCGTTTCTATTGCTCGTGAACTGTCGCGTCAGAACAGTCGGAGCTATGTAAATTCGGTAGCGTGAGTTATTTTATAATCAAATTTTTAGATACTGTGAGGTTTCAATCATAATTGTGTATTAGTGTCACACTAAAAACCTATAACTTTAACAATTTCTAAGAATTCTTAAATTGTTCGTTTGTAATTTGTGCTTTTTAGTTATTTATTCCTGCGAGCCTAAATATACTATCATAGTAACGATTTAGTTGAATTGGTACTTTCAATATTGGAATTTGTTCAGTAAATTTAGCAGATTTGTCAGTAGGAACGTACGAACAGTAAATATGCAAACGATCTCATTTATATTCCTTCAAAAAGTGTGCTAATATGGACGTCGTACCAGCAGTATGCCACCAGTAATATGTCGAATTATGTTCAAAACCTCAAATGACTCAAAACAGAAATAAAATAAAATAAAATTTGTTTATTACAGTAACTTATACCTAGAAACAAATAGATACAGCTAGGAAGCTCCTTTTAAGAAATGGAATTATGTTGTGTTAGGAGTCAGCTTTCAGGTTATTGTAATTTATCAATTTCTACTCTATAAAACTGTGAAATAGTAATAATTTATTATTAAAAAGCGATATCCAAAGATTAATTACTTGTGAACTGTTTGTACTGAACAGTAAATATCCATTTGGTAAAAAGCTTTTTAATGTACCTCAAAGATTGAACAGCTGAAACTGTGAGGCTACATTTGGCAGGCACCTTTGTACAATTCCGTTTTATTTCCCTTTTATAGCGTTAGAAATCCTAAAGTATGTGTTAACACATTACCTACATTAACTATTTATGTTCGTTTAAATGATATTTATACAATTTTTAATCAACACTATTCATAATGCTATTTAAACATGTCATCATTTCATAAAACACAATTGATATTTGAGGCAAAATATTTTAACGTGTTGAAAACAGAGTATTATATTTTTTTTATATTTCGTAAATCGTTTTGTACCGTGAATAGCTCTTCTGTTCTGAATGGGACATGCGATTACAATATAAATAACAAACATGGCGAAACTTATTTGTAATAAATATTTTAGTAAAAATGTTTATTAAATTCGAAAATCAATTGTTGTAGCGTTTGCTTGAATTTATAAATAATTGTCGCATTATATACATATAAATTGTAATAATTAAATTATTAAGAAATATAAAATATCATCAAAAAAAATATTAATTTTGGAAAGGTTTCATGAGGAATGTAGCTTTATATCTATTTATTGATTAATTCAGATATTAAGTAACATCAAACCTGTCTAAAACCGTTTCGGTATCTGACGTTCATATAACCATATATGATTGGGTTATAACAAGAGTGTGACATAGCCAACCAATGGCTTACGAACCATACAAATGGCAATCCTGGCCATTTTCCCCATTCTTCGTCATTTTCATGTGTCGACCACAACATCTGCAAAATTCAAACTCATTAAATAAGCTAAGTCAGGACAGTCTAGGCACTAACTTTTTACTAAAACGTGATGAAAGGTCGTTGACTTGTGCTAATTGAAAGCTGTCTAGGGCCATAAAAAAGTACCAGAATTTCATATGGTTTCGAATATAAAGTTAAAGACGATCTACTTGTCTATCCTAACTTGATTAAGTTAGTTGATTGTTAATTTTTCGGAGATATAAGACATGACTAAATAAATGTATAACATTTAAACTTATAAGCAGTTAGAAACTTATCAACTTTTTGACATATATCTGTATTATTATCTTGTAACCATTTATAATTTCAAAATAAAAATTTATTGAATGAACAAGTAAAACTAATAAACTTACTAGAAATATGTTAAGTGGCAACCAACATACTGTAAAAACTGCAACCACTGTTATCATCATTTTAACCATCTGAAAAAAAAAAATAATTGAATGAAATCATACATACATGTACAATAATTAAATAAACATATATTATAAATTTTGAAAATTTGCCGAACGATCTATTTCACTTAACTTATCAACATCAAAGCAATAAATCATTAAAAATAATCTTACCACTTCTTATATGTAGGTGAAATAAAATTAATGGCAAATTAAACATCCTATTTACTTATACAATAGGAAAGTATAGGAAAATTTTAATTTACCTTAGACTTTTGAAATTATTTTAAAATTATTTTCTTTTGAGTTATTTATAACAAAGACAAAGACGCTTTTGTTTGTACGAAATTGAAATGCTTGAGTTGAATGAAGTATTAAATACGTTTTTTAATTTTCAATTTAGTTAACCTTGCTTCAATGCTGACAAATTCTTTGATTAATCCAAAGCATTGTCGTTCTGGGAACATTTATAACTTCATATGTTAAGAATAATATCTATATCAATCTAATTTTCTTGGACATCCATAATTTACAGTTGGATATTTAATTATAAAAGTTTACACTACTTTTAAGTAAATATTATGAATGATTACGACGATAATTACTTTATTGCTGTTGTTTTACCTTTAGTTTCGAGTGCTGCATTCTTGAATCCCTTATACTTTCAGCTTCTCCTGGGGGTTTAACGCCCCACACCACACAAGCAATTCGACCGTATGTACACACTAAGGCCGTGAGAGGCAACGCGAATTGCAAGATGAGTAATGCACTCGTGTACTGCTCGCTTTGTTTCACATCCTCCCATTTCTCGCTACATATATCACTGAAGTCAAGGGTAAGTTGTCTTTGTTAATGTTTAATTTGACAAATGTATGAGAAATTTAATATTATTCTTGAAACAACATTACCAGACTATTTGCTACGTCCATTGTAAAATAAATACCATTTACACTTTTACTTTACAGAAGATTCAATTAAAAACAAAACAATTGCTGTATTTAGACACTGATTATACCTAAGATCTTTTTACGAGCATATGATCGCTCCATACTGACTTATGTTTTGAATTTTATTTTCATTAAAATCGTATCTGTTACAATTAATGTAGCTCTACTAATTGGAATGCTAAGTTATATGAATGGATTACTATTAATAACATTTCAGAGGTATTTAAAAATATAACATATATTTTGATCCAAAATATTTTCAGAGAATTTTCCAGTACTTGGGATGAGATTATCACCTAAAACGAATATCGGCTTTGTGTATAAATTAATTATACTTTGATGGGTTACCGAGAAATTATTATCCTACATCACACTGGTAATATGACTTGAGTTTTCTATACTCTACATTAGTGGCAGTAACTAAAATAATAATAAAATAATTTGACAATAAAGAAACATAGTGTCAATGGTGTAATTGAATATTTTAAAAGATAATTATTTTTACGTAAGAAAAAACATAAATTATACTTACAGTTCGCAAACTTGATGCCACAATGAAGGTCTTTGTAATTGAGAGACAACCAGTATTGGCATTGCAGTCGCGAGAGCGCCTAACCAGACTACACTCATAACAAGTTTAGCTGCGGTCTTTCCTAAACGAGGTCGAAGAGGACGAGTAATCACAAAATATCTATCAATCGATATAGCGAGCAGCGTGTAGGCGCTAACCAACACTGACACAGCTTGAGAATAATTTACAACTTTACACATAACACCACCGAATGGCCAATATCGTAAGATAAGCATCGAAACGAAGGAAAATGGTACACAAAATATTGTCATCAGTATATCACCCACAGCAAGGTTTACTATAAAGTAATTTGTTACAGTTTTCATGCGAGGTGAAGATTGCACAACACAACACACCAGCCCATTGCCTAGTAATGCAACAATGAAAACTATTCCGTACATTATATACACGCATGTTTGGAAGATACTAGAGGATAAGTAATCTTCTGGATCTGGTTCTAGAATGCAAACCATTCCAAGTGGTAATGTATAATTGTTCCAAGTATCATTCACTATTTGAGATTCATTAAAGCCTGAAAGATCCTCATCTATAGTATTAGTAGTGATATTTGTATCCATCATTGTTTTCATTACAATTTTGATCCTTATAGTCTTTCAAGAGCTTCCATTTGTGATGATGTCTGAAAATATGATGTATGCATTAATGATTTGTATGCATATATTTATATTTTATATCTATTCTTATATAAGTCTTATGCAATATCTATTTCAGTAACTGACATATTTATTTTATTCATTTTTCTATATTCAAATCGGTGCAAGAAAGGAAAAATATTTTGAATGTAATTTGTTAAACTTACATGTCATAATACACTAGAATTGTCATTACCTATACAAAATGGTTCTCCTTGCCCGATAACACTAAAATATTCTATAAGTTATCTGTTACCAACACGAAGTTATAATGTATTTACATAATTAATAACTGAATCTAAATCGCTTAAATATTGAGAAATGATAAACATAATGATATAACTTTCCTTATATGAGTAAAACAATTTGATCCCTAACGTTTTCATTTAGGAAAGGAGGTAAGACATTTAAGTAATAACATTTGTGTTTACAATTACATAAATAGGACGAAAAGAAAAAATATATCATATTTATAGAAAACTTTATCTTATATAAAAGTAATAGTAACTTTTTCTATCAGTGTCAATCAGTCAGTGAGCGGAAAAATAATTTAGAACGCGTTGTGATCACAGTATAACATTCATATCGCGTAATTAGTGTTATGGCTCAAATGAAAACGCACACGACTCGTGGCACTCACAGATAGACGAAATAACGAAATTTACGAAATTTACGAAACATACTGTTCGATCTCTCCGTGTTGTAGACCAGTGTCGATGAATTGACTGCTTTGGCTGAATATCGAAAAAGCATACTACTTTTCAATCGAAAATTCACCCATCAACATATCAGATCTTTTCAAAAAGTTTTCTGTTTATTGAAATATCTACTTTCTCGATGGCTAATCTGCTTAAAATAACTAGAGATTTTATTTTTTATGACAATTAAAATTCCTTCCCGTAATAAAATATTTAAAACAAATATAAATATTTATTAATGACAAATAATAAACCGCAACAATGTAGGGAATTATATTAGCAATAACTATAATTATTGAAAATAAGTAAATAAACTAATTTCATGATGATGTAATTAATATAAAGTAGATAATGGAAATGGTATTATGTCAATTAGTTATTTATAAACCACGATGAATGTGTTAAAATCAAAATAAACTGTTTTATCAACAATATACATATATTATAAAATTTGAACATTTTTTAAAGCATACGTATAAAAAAATGGAATTAAATATTTTTTATTCCTTATTGATATTGACCTGTTGCAAAAATTTTTTTGCATATGTATTTAAATTTTCATAAAAATAGATGGAAACTCAATGTCGGTTCTGTTCAAATTTTAGATGGCTCCTAATAACTTCAGAAACAGAGACTGTTTGTTTTACGTTGGTTTTTAACAAAATAAAATTTCTAATCCTTTTGTTAATAAGACAATATTAATTATTATTAGAAATATATTAACAATAATATATTAGGAGTATATACAGTACTAAAGTTTTACATCGTTAAAAAATTAAAGGTAAGTTTTTATATTTTAAACTCAAATATTTAGTTCAAAATCATCAGTATCATTAGTCTTATTTTAAAGTTTTAGTTTAAGGGATAATACCAATTAATACTTTTGGATGGTCTTGTGTGGAAGAATGCGTTTTTAAGCATAAATGGATTTTTTATGTCGCAATCTTTAATGTAAGATTTTGAGCAGTCTTTACGTTGTGGCGAAACTCATAATTAAAAAAAATAATCTGACTAAAAAGCGGAACTTAATACGCCACCTGAAAAAACACAAAAAAAATTCAGATGGTTCCGTTAATTCTTTTTCATTAAAAGATTTCAAAATCTTTTCTAAGTATTTATAATGTTAAAATTTTAATATTGATACTTTGTACTTAAAAAAACATTGTATTGAAACTTATACAATCTCACAATAGATATAGCTTTGTAAAAATTAGATTCACTTCATCTATTTCAGTTTAATATATTAACTAATTAAAAAATAAACTCACAGTATTTATATAGCTATATACTCAGCAAAAGCTTTCAATATTGTTGACAGTATATTTTATATGAAAATCCTGAAATATAAAACCATTTTAAGAAGGATTTACGAAGTTAATAAAATTCTCTTTAAATCATTCTGAATTATACATAATCTGTATTAATGTTCGGTGGTTATGATAAAACAATTAATAATTTTAATACAAATTGTAAATTGTTAACTCGAAGACAAAAAAAGAAAACAATAAAAATGATTCTATTATTATGTTGTCATACTTTGTGTGAACAAAATTGTTTGAACTATTACGGTACATACTCGTATCTTATGAATACATACTAAAGGACTTTGGCCTGTTCAGAACTATTCATTCGTTTACTAATTCATTCTTGGAACTTACTCCGAAGGCAGTCCTAGTAGGTTATTGTCAAATTTCGTCAGATAGAGAGTGGATCTTGGACGGTGGAGGTGAACGTTTAACGCGCATTAGATAGGGGCCCCTTAAACTTATACCTGGGTTGCAAGTCTCAGGCACTGTTGAGGCTTCTCTCCCTGCAACGCGATGGACCCGGCACCCGTACGGTGAATCCATTGTATGCTAAGAAGTTTCCTTTCTTCTCTTCGTTTCCAATCATCAAAACAAGTATTTAAAAATAAATACTTACAAAAAATATGGATTCCAAATTAAGTTTAATATTATATCACAAATAAAATATGCAATCAAACTTGCACTATTTAACTCAGTTACTTTTAAATTGGAAACTCGTTATGAAGTTCATACATCGAGAATTAAAAGACATTCGAAATTATTACGGCTGTAGTAATAAATAAGTTTTTTTCAATATTTTATAATTGGGTATTTATTTACTACGAGAGAATTACTGGTTCTCATTTTGATTTTTACATCAAATTTGAAATAAAAATATTTTCTTTTCTATAAAATTAAGCAAAATTATTTTTTATATACGGGAGATAATTACTAGGAAAAATATAGTTGCAAGTGCATAATTCTATATTTACCACTGCAATAGTGGAAACGAATTAAGGTAACATATACGAAGCTCCCTTAAATGGAGTGAGGAGAGCGTGTAATGGTAAAGCCATTACATAACGAATGTATTTACTATTATAGCTTACAGAACTATTTATATGAATAGAATATTAGTGTGAAGTCATTATGTAATTCTGAAAAATGGTGTTTATCTTGTTTTAAACATATAAAGATTTTTATTATTTAGAAAGTTTTAATTTTTATTTTTACACAAAGACTCGTTAATTGAAATTGTTTCTTCATTTATTTAGTTTTGTTTTTTATTATTTCTGTTGATAAAAAATATGTACGATAAATATATACATATACGTTATTGAGTTTTTTACTTTCATGTTTTTCAGAGAATTCATGTTACATGCTAAGTTCCGCTAAGTTAATCTTTTGGAAATGTATATAAGTTTTGATTACTATCTTTATAAAAAGTATGCACCAAAAGCAACACCTAAGTTCTCTAATAAAACAATAATTATATAAGTTTTATAGGTGGTAGTGCTGTGGTAGCGCGGTAGGTGTGATTAAGTTACTGCAGCTCGAACACGGGCTGGCTCGACTGTGAAAGTAATACCCTCTCACAGAAGTTTGGCGTGAAGTAGCCTTTAATGGTTGCGTTTAGTTCGATGAGTGAGAGAGCCGGTTGCCCTTTCCGCTTTCCCTTCCTTTCCTAACCCTTCCTGTTTCCTTCCCTTTCCCACTTTTTCCTCTCCCTCTTTCATAAACAAAAGTGGTGACACATCCACAATATCTCTTATGTTACGGATGGCCATGGGCGAAGGTACTACCTCCATCAGGTAGGCCGTCTGCTTGATTGCCTCCTTTAGAAAAAAGAAATTGTTCTTAACAATTACTATTTGAGGACATATACAAATATTACATGTCATCAGCCTATCAGAGCCCACTGCTGAGCAAAGGCCTCTTTCTCACATGGAGAAGGTTTGAGCATTAATCACCACGCTTGTTCAAGACGGGTTGGTGATTTAAAACTTATTATTGTAAAATTATAAGTCCAGGTTTCCTCACGATGTTTTCCTTCAACGTCTGTCAGTGGTGTCTAAATACTCTCAGAAAATACATATGACTCGGAAAAATCACATTGGTACTTCCCGGGATCGAACCCGCGCCCTCGTGTACGAGAGGCGGGTCCTTTAAGCATTAGGCCACCACTGACTTAGAGTTACATGAGTTCCGTCTTATTGTATGAAATTGTCAGTGCAATTGATATAAGTAATTAATAATTAACAAATATTGCAATTTCAAAAATCTAGCTAACGTAAGTTAATAAGTTTTCTTAATATCGTATGATTTCCTCAACTCCCATTCGTTACAAACATTTTATCAATCACGTTGAACAATATTTCCAATTAATTTCCAGATTGAAATGAAGCCATAGCGTTAATGATATAAAAACCAGCTTGATTTTCTTTTTCCTAAAATATTATTTAAAATTATATATCACGGTTTTTATATAAGGATCAGCCATATTAAAAGCAAATAAACTATGAAAATTAGGAACGTAGTCTATATGGACTGACTAAACAATTAACAAGTCACATATATGAAATCTAATTTCCAATGAAATACATTAATAGAGTTCAGATATCAATCCAAAGTGCTTCCGAACTCAACATGGAATGTACTAAATCAAGTTTCAGTTTAATGGATGACAAATGTAGTTTTCATCATAAGTTACGGTTCAGTTATATTGATCTGGTGAAACAAATAAGTATTATCTAATAAAATGACTAAGTATAATTAAACACTCATATTTCTTAAATAAAACATTTATTCGTGAAAATTGTTTTAGACTCCTGATTGGTTTCTTGTGACATCGTTTATATAAGAAATTCAAAATTTGACTGACGCTTTGTTTTCGAATCCGAAACCACAGGAAAATTAATTTAAATTTCTGCTTAATACAGTTTTAAATTAGTTACAAATAATTATAGTATTTGAAGTCGGTATCACTGTCTCAAATCTTTTGGGCTTTGCGCTACACGTACAACTCAATTCTTTAAAGATATCTAAGATTTTCGCGAGTGTTCATTTAAATGAAACTAATATTTTTCAGATGTACTACGCGATTTTTATTTTTATCAACTACTACATACTCCCGATCTTTCACTTACTTTACAGCAAGCGTGACCACGGGCAGACGAGATGTGTGTTACATGTGTGTAAATCACATGTAGTTATTATCAAAGATAAATATAACAAATATGCATGTATCAAGCAACATTTTTTTTAGTTCCAATTCCGTATTATAAATAATGTCAACAAATTCTTGGAGCTTTATTCGTCATTTAAGAAAAAAATAATATACATATATATTTTTTTTTACATACGAAGACTATATACTAATAATTAAATATAAATACTTAAGTTATACAAAATCTGAGTCTCAGCATACTAAAAATCGTGTCCTTTTATGTAAAAGGATCTACGTAGTTATATCTTGAAATGCATAAGAAGAATCGTCGTTAAGAAAATCAAACGTAAACGTTATACAGATATTTTCCTCTCATGCTGTAAATTGCTTTGCTTACACAAGCAGTAAATTGTTTTACATTATACATATATTGTGTAGAATAAAGTTGTTCTTGTGTCACAGTAGTGTTATACCATTCCTTTTCCCGACACGTACATAAAAATTGAAGTAAAAAGTCAAGACAAAACCAATAACTATACGAAATCTACTGAGGGTGTGATTATTAGTTTTTCATAAATAGTGCCCATTTTTTATTTTAATGGGGCTTTACGTATATGCGTTTACTTATTTTAAAATATTATTTATCCAGTTCTGGAAACAGAGTTAAGGCTTTTAATTTTTAATTTTCTGTGTTATTGAAACGGTATGCGATAAGAAAATATGTTACATTTAATCGTCGAGAAATAAATATATTAAAAAACAAATACTATTGTATATGTATTTGTGCCAAACTATGGATAGACTTTTATTCTGTATAATGAGATATAATCTTTTGCAAAAAGATATATTATGTCAAATATACTAAGTTATTTAGTAAGGTCAGGAAATGTTTTTTTAAACCTTTAAATTAGAAGTCCGCAGTATTGTCTTATTTGTGTAAAATTATAATAACAGAGAATAAAAGCATAAAAACCAAAAAGAGTAATAGTAGTTTCTATCATAATTTATTTGATGACTTGAACAATGTGAAAACCTTATGACACTAATAAATACATATACCTACTATAATACAATTTTGAATAAAGTATAGATGACCCTACTTAAGCAATACATAGAAATAGGTATGTGTTGGACAAAGCACTGATCAAGGGTACTAACCGTCAGGCAGATTAATAATTCCACTAACTGTTTGTGACAACTATTTTGGCTCTAGGAAATTTCCATCTGCATCTATTTGACAATTCAAATGGTTCCAGTTAAAACAATACACAACAATTCAAATTTACATACTATTCATAGAAATTATACAGTTACTCTAATTTTATTTCAATGTAAGTAGCTTAAATATGATAAAGGAGAAGCTAAAATTTATGAAAAGAAAGATATATATTAGACCCGCTCAGGAAGCTTATTTATTTCATAGATTTTAAAATTATACAACATAAAGTTCAGATTGAAATAATACTTAAAATTATAAATGTCTTCTAAAAATTCAGTACATATATTTTTTTATGTTATTTCAATATTTCACAATTTAACAAGGCGCTCTAGAAGACAAATTTCCCTGAAGGCTCATTTTTGCTTTCATAAATTTTATAGTGACTTAAATTATAGGTTCTCTAAGGTTGGATAAATGCATCTGTATTGATGTATTGCAGATGGACCGTGAAAGTGATATTTTTTTTAATTGATGTATTTTTTCAGCGATATTGTTTTCACCATGCAGTAATCTATAATTTTCGAAATCAAGATTTTTGTTTATGTTTTTATACGCATATATCTTCAAACAGATTTTATTTAAAATGGCATTTTGCTCGTAGTCCTGATGATTTTCAAATTAAAACCCTTTTTAAATAAAAATGTTCGCTTTCAAATTAAAAAAGTGTTTATTAGGACAAAGTATAAAATTTATGTAATTTAAGTATCTCATTTTTATAGCAGAGTAAAAAGGTTTTGTAGAATGTATATGGCGCTATTTTTATGTATGGGTGAAAGGTGAAGTAACTATGCAGAGAGACTCTAAAATATTTGGATATACCTTGCCAAGGAATTCAGGCATCGCATACTTTTATTAAACTAAATAAACAGTATCAAACGGTTTTTTTTACTTTGAAGGACCTCGTTTCTCTTATCGGGTTTTATCTTTATGATTAATTAGCTAAATTACTTGCCCAGGGCTTGGCTTGCTTTTCAAAGTGAGTTACTTTTGGTATCGGAATATTATTCGTGAAAACTAGCAAAGAAGTAGAAGGATGGAAACCTACGAGATTTCAGCTTTTCAATTCGATCACAGGTCTCGTTTGATGGGTCCGAGCCAGTTTGATATTTTCAGTTTGACTGGCTTGTTAACAAAGTTGTCGTGCTTATATATTTATTTATCGAACAATTTATTCATCTTTATGAAAAGTCTGTCCATGTATAGGCATATACCGTGCAGCTTCGTGATTATGTGTTCCGTCAAGTGTTGCATTAAATGAAGACTAATATTTGGCATATTGACAGTGAGACATTTTGATCTCACGTTACTCTGAACAAGGTTGCTATAAAGTAGCCGAAAGATTGTGTCAAATTTGAATAAATTAGTGATTGCACGTAGCATAACAGTATAAATTTTATGTTTATACAGATCTAGGTTTGAGGCAATATAATTATTATTGTCGTCGCCATCTTAAATGTACAGTAGGTATTATACTTTGTAACGAGAGACGACGTAAACGATTAAGAAATCTTTACTAATAATAATATACAAAATTTAATATTATGCTATTTTAGATTTCATTGTTTTCTTCTCTGGTAAATTTAAAAGATTACATATCGTACGTTGTATAAAGCAAATAGCTGTTTTGTTTCTTGAAGAAAATTTATTAGTCATTAACTACATCATAATAAAATTATACCCGCGTCTTAAGGTTCATTGTTAGATATATGAGGAAGTTTTTTTACAAAATCAAGATGTTAAAAGAAAAATTAGTACATTTAAATTCTATATGTACTTACAATATGCTCATTATAACGGTGATTTGATCCTGAATAAAATGTGAATGGAGAATATATGCCCTCCAAAAATATAAAATTGTAACATTAGTCATAAAATATCGAAGACATAAAGATAGCTCTATAAAACTGATACGATTTTATGAACTCTCTTCTGATTTTATATAAAAATGAAATGGAATCTCATTTTTTTTAAAGATAAACTTAATGACTACTAATAGTCACAAAAAATGTGAATCTATGAAACTATAAGCATCAGTTTTGAATACTGTCTTATATACATATGTGTAAAATTTTAAAAGATAAAATTAAAGAATAACAGATAATAGGAAAAATATGTATTTGTTTATCTTTTTTATAATCATTTTGTTATGAGAAATGTACAAAATGGTTAAAGTTCTCCTAAGTTATTTTGGAATTTACAAGCTATCTAAATAACTAAATATGAATTCGATATTGCTGAAACAGAAATTAACGAAGTTTGAATTTGTGGTTGATTCATATTAAGAGCTTCAAGTACCATCTTGACTTATTTAGTATTTAAAAATTCTCAAAGGACTTATCAACTCCTCTTGCATGGAAGAGAAATTTTGTATCCGATTATAAAATTTAAAGTCAGTAATCTCGTATAATACAAGAAAGCTGATGTTAATTTTTAAATTAAAATTTTACTGTATAGTTTATTTTTAAATGAGTAAAATGTTTAAATTTAAACATCCAAATGTACTATATTTAAATCAGTAATAATCCATTAAAAGGAGAACAGGAGTTGTGAAGGAAAACATCGTGAGGAAACCTGGATTTATAGTTTCTTAATTATAAGTTTGAAATCACCAACACGTCTTGAGCAAGCGTGGTGATTAATGCTTAAACCTTCTCCATGTGAGAAAGAGGCCTTTGCTCAGCGGTGGGCTCTGATAGGCCGATGACGAATAATCCGTTATATCAAGAAAAAAATGAATATTTTAACATCAGAGAATATCTTTTGTATAGGTATCTAAATTTTTCTATATAAAAGAAATAAAGAAGAACGAAATAATTCATTGTGCTTTTAACGAATATAAATTTATTGAGTTTTAAAGCATCACAAATATAACATAAAAATTATAATTGTTAAAGAATTTAAATTATATTTCGAAATTCAGCTATACATCACGTGTTATTGTTGATATTCAAGGATAAATTTCTGTTCATTTTAGATAAAGGAAATAAATCGGATTAACTATTCAAATAATATAATATTGTAAGGTGAGTTTAAGGAAATACATTTAAAATATCACAGTAAGTCGACATAATAATATTATTAAATAGAATTTTAACTTTTGCAAATGGCAAATAATAATGTTTTCCAAGGAAAATCAAGTTTTGACAAATATCAGTGTAAAATCTTCCTGTCTGCTACTGAACTTACAACCTTATTATTGTAGCTACTTAGTAATAAAATGGTTCTTTCCACTTTATTTCTTTGTAGTCATAGAGGAAAACTACGGAGAGTTCTTATAACTATTAATATTTATTTACAAAGGAAAAGATGCTTATTGAAGCCTTGTATAGCTTAAAAATAAGATAGCAACTTCACCTATTAAGTAGAGTAAGATATAATTTTACATAAAATTTACTAAACACATTTAAAATATTTTGATTTACCTTATCTAAGGAACAAAATTTATATTTTATATTCATTTTATTTACTTAGACAATTTTATGCTCATTAAAGATATACACAACAAAAGACAATGCTTCACTGAAATTCAGAACGTTTCTATAAAATATATTATAGACAAGAATACAGATAAGTTTTCTGTAATATAATATTGCTTTAGCATCTGTCGTAACTACGATATTTGTGAACTGTATCTTCTATAATGGCCGGTGATAAATAACGGTAGCTGATTTTTATTTTTCACGCTCTAATATTTAATCGATTAAGATCCGGGTCTTTAACGATTCTCTATATGAGACTTATACTTATATATAATAGTTTATCGTTTATGATGATAAGTTTGCAGCAATTTCGTAATAATTAGTAAGTAATATTATATATTAAAGCTTCTTCTGTTCATTTATAGAATAATTTGAATTTAAACTACTTATTTCATCCTCAAATGAAATTATTTATAAGTTTCAATATATGTTGTATGTTTAAAATTTTATCAGAGGTTTATTTAAAGTCAAATCTGAAACGTACAAGTTACAGTTTATATGCTGCTTTCGGTCTTATCTTGAAAATAAGTAAGTATTTGACTTTTTTAAAATAAAATTTATTTATGGTATGGTATTTTCTTAATAAAGTTTACGGTTTTACATTTACTTTAATAAAATTTGTTTATGGCACTATTCTCTTAAAATAAAATAAAATTGTAAAGTGAACGGTTCTTACGGAATTTCTTTATATGAAGCCCCTACTTCTCTTCACTATAATTAATTACTTGTAAAAGGTTTTATAGTTCGAAATAAATCCGATTCTTAATAATGGTATTTTATTCAAATAATTTGAAAATGGTATTCACTGCAAAGTTATAATTGTACTTATTGTGAATATCTCGTAATTTAAAAGCTCAAATATTTTTCACTCTCCAAAAATAAACTATCATTTCTAGATCTCATTGCATCTCATTATCAGTACCTACATAGTTTACAGATTTATTATCTCCCATTTACCATCACTCAATAAATTGTTTGAAGAGCAATTAAATGCTATAAATCTCATAATAATAACTACGAAAACAGAATGTTTATGAACACTTTTGTAATTCACATGACAGGAATTTATGTTGTTCTTGAGCTATCTTCACATTTTTTTTCTTTCTTTATTAATTTCTGTTTAAAATATTTCTTTTTTTAAATCATTCATTTTAACAAAATAATTTTTATCGTACATGTATGGCCGTGTAATAATTTTTTTTACAATATTTATAAAAAAAAAATATTACATAAAAAATATTACATGGCCTCATTACATATTACGTCACCAGACAATAACCTTTTTTAACATAAAAAAATATTTATCTACAAAATACTACCTGTCTATATTCAGATAGTTTTTCTGTAGTTACTTCATAGAGACTTTATAAGGAGAAGATATGGGAATCCTAGTACTAGTGTACATGTTTTTCAAAAACAACAACAATTCGAGCGACTTTGTTTTATACTGGACATAAAGTTGAACTGGATAGTTCTCAAGTAGAATGTAAGATGTCATTCAGATGTTGTTTTAACTCCACCACTTGATTTTAATCCAATCGTGGTAATCAGTAAGTCTTTTTGGAGGTCACTAGGAAACATCGGTAAAAATTTTACAGCAGTGATTATATAGTTTCAGAAAGGAGGATGCTTGAAGAACTCTTCTCTGACCGCCATTGGCTCAAACGAGTAGCTATTAACAACTACTCGTAACAAACGATCCTTCAGAAACTGATAATTCGAGGTAATCTTACATATATATAAAATTTATATTTAGATATGAAAATTGTTGAAAAGGTTTCCTTATTATATATATATCTTAAAAAACTTAACTAAAAGATTTAGTTCATAATAGAGAAAAAAAATTATAAGAACATTAGTTAGTATAGACGAGTCTATGACTATAAATAAATATTTTAAAAATTGTCTGTAGTTCAAAATGAGCTTGTTAAGGTTATAAGGGCGATTTAAATGTATGCATCAACTGTTACACTGATTTATTTTCACACCAATTATTATAATTTGAACTTCTTGGCCTCTTTTTTTACCATTAGTTATGTTCAAGGCGATAAGGCTCAATTTAGAATGTGTGTAGGCGTAATGAAGGGACATGTGACCGTTGTAATGGGTTATTTGTTACGAAAAATTAATAATATACTGGTTAAATGGACTGTATAACATATACAGACATAATTATGCATAGCACTAATATTCATTGCTAGAGGGCGATCCAATCAACAACTCGCTACCTCTCACATTAGACAGTTATCATTTTAAGTCTTTTCAAATTTTCTCGTTAAACAAAGGGCTTCGCTGATGTCACAGCTTAACACGATGCAAACACACATTTCTACTATGTAAGTTAATGATTTATGATCTTTCTTCATCTAAATACCCAAAATTTTATAGATCCTTAGGGCATCTTTTCACAGACCATTTATTTCCATTCCAGTAACATATTTGATAATTACATATTTTTGGTAATCATGAAGTACCCGTTGGTGCTGGTTATAGATAAACATTTTTATTAGAAAAAAAGTAACAATGAAAACTTTATTAAAAATTCTTATTTAAATATAATTTATCTTCTTTGGAAAAGATGGCGAGTGTGTAATGGAAAATATATTTTTTTATTTACTTTGTTTTAAGTAATACCTGCTCTAAGCACAAAACGATGTTTTGCCACGATATATGATTTTTTTTTATATAAATTTATCACAATTATATTTGTATACTCTGCTACAGTTTTACTTATATAATATTTCGGTTGGCAGATTTTCTTAAAATATTTGGTAGGAAATGTATGATTATGTATTCAAGTAGCACGAAAAACTTATACAATTGTTGACTTTAAATAAGTTCTCGTCTTGAGTTTGTTTGAAAAATTAAAGTACTATAAATGTAAATATAAAAATATTTTTAATATAAAATAACTTAATATGGTTACATTTTTTTTAATATTCAGTATTTTTCATCTATCTTAGTGGCATATGCAATGCTAGATAAAAAGCAGTTACGATTGATAAAACAATTCCACAAATTGTTATTACAAAGAGTAAATAAATGATACATCAGATACATGGACCGAGTTTGAATCATCACGTTACATACGCAGAATGTGTCGTTTCTCTTTCAATAACCTACGCAATCATTAAAATATGGAGAGTAGTACGAAAGAAAAACTGTTAACGCTGCTTATGTAGGGCGATAATGCCAACTTTTAATGAACATATTTTTAAATATTTCATAATTTTTAATAATCGCTCGCCTCTATGCTTGTGGACTTATAATATCCGTAGAAATACTTGTTTCCAAATTTGACTATTTCATTTCATGTTTATAGTCGGATTGATGTCACTTACAGCAAAATTTCATTTAGAACAAGTTTAACAAGTCGTACTTGTAACATAGTATTATAAAAGTAATGTGATTGAATTTTGTATAGATCCTTTGATGATCTTGTTCAACAAATATACGCGTCGTTTTATTACAATTCTAGTGTGTCAAGTGGTCTCTAAATCGATTGTCTTTCTGAAGATAACTTTTCATTTTATTTTACATACATCATATTTGTTCAGTCCCATTCATAATAAATTAAACATAAAGCATTGTTACATGTTATTAAACGTAAATGTATGAATATGACTTCTTTGATACACCCGAATACCGACATCTTATTTAAATAGATTAAATTGTAAACATACACGTTTGGTTTCTATAGTTTATATGTATATGTACATTTATGAAAGATTTGAAGGCGGCGTTATTTATTTTCATTTAATTCGTTTTAAATTATAATGCATGCTCAATAAGATATGTGATCAATATTCTTAGTTATTAACTTTGTAAACCTTTTCAATAAAGCTTCATAAAATATTTACTTAACTTGTTATGGTAGTAAATTTTATTAATTAACAAACAAATTTTCATGAACTTAATTTAAGTTTTCGTTTCTTCACCCAAATATCATAGACAATAAGAGGATTATTTCTAGAATAGATTTAAATTGTTTTAATTATAAGGATTCTATAAAAGGTTACTTTTCATAATAATTAACTCATTCATTGTTCATCCGTAGTTTCCTTTTGTCAATATATAAATAGGAATATTGAAATAGTTTTATGGACATGACTGAGAGTAATATGATATCTTTGTACTCATATTAAATATTGGCTTCACTCAGAAACAATAGATCGTAAATAATATCCTTCATTTATTTCAGATACATTGCTATAACCCATAATTAATATTCTATCTAACTTTGAAAATATTATCAAACGTATTTAAATTTTGACAATAAATTAAAATAGTACCGTTTTTAAACAATTATTTAAAGTAAACGTAAATCTTTACATCGGATACATCATATTCATATGCCCAGTTTAAGATTTAACAAAGTTGTATATTTGGTGTCTAATCGCCAAAAATAAGTTAATTTTAAGGAAACTATTACAACACAGAAATTAAAACCAACGACAACTTTCTAACTGCAAATCGAATGTACATAAAAATTCAATAATTTAAAAAACCGTTTAAGGTATTTCATTAGTTTTCGTATATGATTCTGACACACATGTAATAATATGGATAAACTGGGGAATGGCAACGTTATATTAATTGAATTCCATTATTTTAATGGATAAATGGATTTCCAAACTGTATTGGTTTTTTCATTTGATTCTGTCACACAGGTTATTCTATGGATAAATTTTAGAATAAAGATGTTATTTTAATAGCATTCCATATGTATGAGCAAAAGTTTGGGCATTTTAAAATTTTCTTTATATTTGTAGACCCACAAGTTTTTTATAGTATCATGTTGGGAATTTGATTTTTAGAAAATAGACCAAGTTCATATATTTAAATTAGTTTACGGTACTTTGATATACATCATAAATTTTCACATTTGAGTTCAAATCCAATGTTTATAACTGTCATTTTACATTCTATAACAGAATCCTGACAAAACTACATGCATTTCTGAAATAAAAATAGGTAATTGTACATAGATCGATCTATACGTATTTATATATAAAAGACAAGGCTCAAATGAGTAAAATTTTCATTAACGTATGTTGTATATTGACGTTAGAGGAACTTTTGTTATGTCGAAATATTGCGTATTAATTTATAATCATAAAATAGAAAACGTGGGCAGCTCGTGAATCTATTAAATACTTATGACAATAGCAGTATACAATGATAAAAATTTCAAATATATCGATTTCAGTACTTCGAGACTTTCTGATGTTAATTAAGACTTTATATTATAACAAAGACTTGAATGTTTTGTGTATATATTAAAAAAAAACTTTAAATTACATTTATTAGGGGTCTATACAGATCAATCATTATTAAATAAGTTTTGTAAAAATGAAAAGTACCATCAAATTACTATTCATCGTAAAGTGATAGGATTATTTATTTGTCCTTAAGAATATGTTTAATTCGATAACTACATATTACATATATACATATTATATACCTATGCCTTTATCTATGATATAAGTGAAGTGAATAAAAATAATTCACAATATTATGAAAATTAAAAGCAAAGAACTCTTTTTATAAAACAAGCTCATATTGGAGCGATTGTACGTCAAAAACATCGAGTACACCATTACGGGTGTTGCGACAATTTACTTTTAGTTTGACAACCACAACTTATCATAATCTTCTATCTTCTATATATATAAAAATGGATTGCTGTTCCTTAGTCTCGCTAAAACTCGAAAACAGCTGAACGGATTTATCTTATCTTAGTCTTGAAATGTTCGTGGAGGTTCAAGGAAGGTATAAAAGCTGAAAAAATTGATTCATTACTGGGAAAACCATAAAAACAGCCCTTTTCTATTTCCCATACAAAAGTTTTTTTTGACATTAGATTTGACAACTAACTAATATGTCAAAAAACGTAATAGATATTTCTTGATTATAGGGCGATACGAAGTTCGCCAGATCTTCTAGTCTAACATAAATAAAACAACGGGAATTGGAAGGTCGTGATTAAATCATTAATGTACAAATTGTTGTATATATCAGTGCAATTCGTATTATTTGAATAATTAATAATTAGTTGTATTTGAAATTCTTAAGTGTCACTTGCATAATCACCTGCGTAGCCACTTGTGCAAGTGCAGTGACAACAGTGGGTAATAGGACTAATGGCTACAGTCAAATCTAAACAATAAAAGATCCAAATCAGTTTGCTAGAAACGTTGCAGCGATCAGACCTCTTCAAAATAAAGGCTGTTGAACCGTCCACGGTGCTACCTTCACAATCTCCACGAACAAGAATAAAGGCTCTGTTGACCTCAGTAATGGTGACGTCACTCATTTAAAAATAAAGAATTTGTTTTAATTTCAACATATATAAAATACAAATGTGATTATAGTAGATTCAGTTATGAAAAAATTAAACTAAACAAAAAATGTAATACAACACTACTGAAAGTTGGAGTTACATTCAGTACTGGGTCTACACATATTGAATTATTATTTTTATTTACATGTATAGTTGATTTAGTTGTTTTTGATACATAAAGTGTGTTTTTTTGGTTCTTATTTTTTTATAATATTGGAAATTCATTCCTTAATTGAATTACTCGACCAGTGAAAGTTTGTTTGAAGCATTGTAGAGAAAAGGCGAGGTTGCAATAAAATTCAAATTCGTTCTTATGATATGAGCGCTTGTTATAATTTAATAATACGCATCACATAAGAGGCAGCAAGTATATGTAAATTTCCGCATTAGAATATAAGAAGTCACTTTTGGTTCCGACGAAATTTGAATGTTGAATAAAATCCCGTTTAGTTTTAGGTATTTTAAAATATGTTAAATAAGCATAGCTTGAAAGCCAGAAAAACGAAGTCTGTAACAGAGGTTTGGTGAAGTAAATTTATATTATTATGTGTAAGAAGACGAATAATTTACATATCATTACTTACGATCTTCATATAACAATTATCCTTACATTTGTTTAAATTTATTCTGTGCCTCTAATTTCTACATCAAGTTTGGATTGTTATAGAATCTCTATTTCAGATTCAGTTAATGACAGATGATAGAATCTCAATTTTGAATGATGCTACATTTAGCGAGGTAAGAATAAATATTGGTATTAACATATGTGTGAAAACAACATATATAAACTGGGCTTATGTTTCCAAATAGGTATTATTGAAAACTATGATTAAAAGTTCAAAATATGTTTTAAGAAATAAAACTAAAGTAAGACCGTGATCACGGTTTCTGCGAAGTGACCGAAACGTCGGGAATATGTTTTAAAAAGTAATAAACTTGCATTTAATCCGAAAAATATGAAAAATATGAATACCAGCGAAAGTCTTGGATCTCATTATATGTATTAAGAACCTAAATTCTCACGTTTCTGTGAAGCTAAATATATACTTAAACCTCAACTCGTACATAGAGATAGTTCTTCAATTTTTTATTTAAAATTTATTAGTGCCACTTGTTGAACTATAATCAGATTATGATTAAGATTGGATTAGGGAACAGCTTGTTGCAGAGATTTTATCTGTTTGTAATCTATACAAATAAAATTTATGAATATTCATGATGATCTTATTATATTGAAAAACTGGAAACTAATGAAAATAATTAATATAGACGACAAACTAAAACAATAAACCAAAATGACAGTATAAATAATATTTTAATTCTTCGAAGTAATACTTTATATGCACAAATAAAGAATATCCATATTTATGTATATTGTGTATGCATTCAATGTTTATAAACCATTTTTTTTAGAGACGGTACTATTTAAATATTTAAACAAGCTTCTGTATTACACACAAATGGAACACTTTATTAAGATGTGGCTTTAAAATAATTATAATAATGTTATTTTATATCTTTTTCGTTTAAATATATCATAATTGTTTACAAATTAAAATAAAAAAACTTCAAAATTTAGTTAAACGTGTGCTAACATTGTTAATGGTATGATATGCCTATGAATTTTGCATACATCATAAAATTATATTAATTAAAAGATAAAATCATATCAGAGTCCATTATAAAAATGAACACCATAAAATAATGTATGAAGCGAGAGAAATTGGTATAATTAGTTATAAATGCAATAATTAATTTATAAGTTATTAATTAATTAATGAATTAATTATTAAAAAAGGCCATGTTTATAAATAAATCTGTGAGTTATAAACTTTTTATACATTGTTATTGGTAAAAATAAAATAAAATAATAGTGAATTTATATAGAAATAAAAAAACGATTATTTGTCAAAGAATTAAATAAAAATCGACATTATGAATTTGTTCTTAAAAAGATAAAGCAATTAAAAACAATTGTAGTTTTTTCTTATTATAAGAGTGCCTGAGTTGATATGTTAATATGTATATACATACATATTGAGTTTGTTTGGTAGTTGAATATTTTTAGTTCGCTTCTTACTTAGTGGATTTAATGTTCTACATATTTACATTTTTATCATAATAAACAAGTTTGACATAAAAAAGTTGTATAAAGTTTAAGTTCTGAGTTATGAGTTGGAAGTTATAAAGTTGTACTTATAACACGTCAACACAAACTTTTACTTTTGTATACATCCCAAAACTATTAAAACTTTAACGTAAACTTTTGTGCGTTGTTGGTTTTTTCATGTTTGACTTATTGTTGGGTTTTTAAAACTACACAATACGATCAATTATCTTGTTAAAATTCTCTGTAACGCTATTTTAGTTATGGATTAACGTGTCAATCTAATAAAAATTATAAAGCTAGACGAATTTATTCTACAACGTAATGAAGTACGCTGGACAGTGAAATCTACAATTTTTAAAAGAAAGATCACTCATTCATAAAATCAATACTTTCATTAAAATACATGAGGTTGTGATTTTTTTATACTTATTACTTTTGATGAATAGATGGATATGAAGCTACTGCTAGACGATCTTTGTTGGAGAAGCTCCAAATTAAACCTTCGGTTAATATCTCTAATGTTTATGGGTAATCAAAGTTGATTAAAATAAGTGGTAAAATTTTCAATATGTAACAAAATAAAAAAAAAATCTCATATTGGTTGTATCGAATTTAAAATTGTTATGTTAAAATAAACTGCGTTTGTATGCCTGGAGCACAATCTTAAGATATTTTATGGTTTGACTCTTCTAATTTTTTTGTAATTTGTACACGAAATATTACTTTGCTACTTTTAAGATTTCTATCAAACGAGATAGTTTCAAACATATAAATACATTATATAAAAAAAGAGAGTGTAGTTACGAACAAATGTTTTGCAAGTCGGCATACAATCTTACCAGCGCTCCGTTGGCAATTAATTCTTATCATACCTCGTTAATAATGAATAATAATAAGTCCATTTTAATGACACGTAACTTTTACAATAAAGAATAAATTTTATCATAATAGGATTGATATTTATATATATACACATATTTTTAATTTTACTGCAGGTGAAATAAATTACTTATTTATAATTTTTGGGAAATGAAAAAGTATATTCTTACGTCACGTTGCTTCTAAATGGGATAAATTGTGGTTATTTCAATTACTCCATGATAGTAATATGAAATTTCTAATTAATTTTGGGTCTGTACATATATGATATATTTCTATGCTGCATTATCATTATAGTGATACATGTAGTAATTTGTATTTTTAAGAGGAGCAAATCTTAGTAACACTTTTGTAGTATTCATATTTTTGTTTTGAACGACACAATGTCTCCTGCAAATCATTTATTTTATTATTGTTCAGATGGCGTTTGATATGAGAACATTTTAACGCTGTAGGTAAGTGAGATAGTTCGATTTTATAAAATAAAAATAGAAGTTTTCATCCCTTAATTGAAACTGTTGTTTTAATGTTTGACATGTTTTTGTATCGGAAAGAGTTTCAACAGTATTCAGTTTATAAACTGACGTTTAGGTTAATATGCTGGGGATTGTTTTTGAAATTCAACTAGTGCCTTTTTGTTCCGTGATTTTTACCAAGAACCTTCAAAATGTTTTTACCGTTATGAAATATCACTGACTGAAAGGAACATTTAATAAAAACGTTTAAAGTGAAAGATTGGGCTGTAGTAACTTAATTATTTGATCACTTTATCATTGTTAGCATTTCATCGTTTAATGTTATTCATATATGAGTATTTCATTGTGTGTTAAATTTCAAGCAAAAGAATTCAGATCTTGATTTAGTTGAATAGTCAATCTATTCAACTAAATTCCTTCTTCAAAGATTTTTATTTTTAAATATTTGACTGTTACCGAATGTTTATGAATAAAAATAAAAGTGTCATTATAGATTAAACTGAGAGTGTTAAGTTAACATTAAAAATACCAGTAAGCATAGACTTTACTCTATCTACATATATGATATTATAATTTAAGTTAGTATGTCTACTAGCTGTTGTTTTGTTGGTTGTAAGTTAATTTATAGGGCGGCTACTAAGTTTTAGTTTTACAACAGTCTACTGTTGTATGGTTCTTTATAAGAAAATTTCTTTTAATTATTATTGCATGTTCTTGTAGTTCTATTTCAACTGATAATGTTAAAAGTTTATTATGAGTCTTACATAAAACAAATTAATAATATTTGGAACAAAATAAAGGCACATATTTCAGTATCTATAAAAAGTATGAAGTATTTCAGTTTTAATAGAGAAAAAAGATCGGGATCGTTCCTGGTTTTGTAAATTGTGGGTTGTGGGTTTCCTCTAGGTTACTGGATCTCGTGGCTTAAAATAGTTCTATCCAACCCAGTTTTAACAATTATAGTATAAGTGGACCTCTTTGAAACACGGAGAGAAACATGGATGCAGGCAATTATCTAAAGCCTACCGTATATAAATTATTCTAGCATAAGTTCTTTAAAATTTGTAGAGAATATATGAAACGTTTTAAAATCTTTGTAAATTATTACTATTCCTCATAAAATATGTATCTTAAAAATTAACAGATAATTACATTATAATTAGAGCACTACTTAATTTTAATTCTTAACAGCGATACATTATTTAAGCCGAGCTCAGATGAGTTTAATATTTATTAAGACTACATATAAGAGACGAAACCTCTCAGTATTCCATGGATTCAACGTGCGGGTGCTGTCGCGTCAAACGCGTTGCAGGGAGAGGAGCTTTAACAATGTCTGGGACTTGCGATCCAGGTACATGTTTGTGGGGCCCCAAATCAACGTGCGTTAAACGCTTCACTCCACCATCCAAGCTCCTTTTGTCTCTACCTAACAAAATTTCCAAGAATTAACTGATATTAGTTCCAGACAGGCCGAAGTCTTTTAGTACATTGTAGAGATTTTGCTATTTTACCTCTTGCTTCTACTTCTATCGCTTATAAGTTTACGACGAACCTATTCTTTGTGAGTTTATTAGTGAGTTCGTAATACTTGTAGACCTTGTTTTCATAATTTTGGAGATTTCCAGGAAATCGTGAGATCAATGCTCTTTAAAACCCACTTATATCAAAATATCCTCTGGCATTTTATATTGCTTCCATTACCTATCCATCATTATAGTATAATTCAGAGCCGCTTGAATGATAGAGCAAGGGTTGACGTTAAATTTTGTAGCCCTAGTGCCTTCTCTCACAAAACCTTTTGATAGGTTGTGTATGGTTATTTCTTTTTGCGCAAACGAAATACAAACCGCTTCACTTATGATTTCTAAAACTCTATTCTGACGACGCGAGTATTGTCCGCTATCCAGAAGTAGCCTACATCCCACCAGCAAATGGTTAGCAGTTCCAATTGCCTCCATCTTACTATATTACTCTGATCTGGGAGAGTCATTTAGAACGCATTGAGATAAAATTTCGACAGTGCGGACGGCTAATCATGAATTAAGGTGCGCCACTGTAAAGCTAATTTGATGCAAAAATCTCCTATCTATAACCACTCTTTCTGCATTTCTAAGCTCTTTACATGGATCTTGTATTTGGCATCTCATCTTAACAAGTAAGGTTTTTAATATATCCATATCCTTAGACTTCTTACTTGATCGTACCCCTACTCTGTACTTTATTCTCCTATCATAAACTATTTATGGAATTGAAATCTTGGCCCTAGCTCTGGGGCATCTTTGTCTTTTAGGAATAATGTTACGACATCGTCATGGGATTTCCCCAGGATATGTCTCTTGGAAACTACTAGGTGTTTATAAAGCTCTGTTGCCCTTTTGAAATTCATCCCAAAATTATTGCGATCCCTGAATAAATCGGACAAATCCCTGAAAACGTCGACAGTGCGAGTCCGAGCCAAACTTCAACATCTATATGACGCTTGCTTGAAAAAAGGCTTTTATTAATATCTTAGACGTGCAAAGGCCAATTCAAACATGATATTAGATAAATATTGTAAACCTAAGCTTTTTGGACGTTACTCATCGGTTGGTTATCTACCTTGTAAAATCATTTAACAAGCTATCTACGAGTACTATTAGGTACTTTTAAGGAGGGAGTGCGACATATATTATTTATATTTATACAACCGAGAAATTTATAGAAAGCATTTTCCGTAACCGAATGGAGCATTGCCACAGAAAATTGTGTATGAAAAATAAAAGGTCACAGAAATTCATCAACCTTAACTATTTATCGGAAAAGCTTAATATAAAAATAAACAGGTTTATATCTCTGTTCATATTTTATTTGTTAAACCTTTACCAATAAAAGAGAAGAGAAATTCTCCTATTCTTCAATTGATATTATTAATGTCCATCCGTCTTTGAGGGACGCGCTTTGAGGGACATAATTTCGTTTACTTTAGTGCTATGAATGTTAGTATATTTTGACTATACAAAAGCGGTAGTATGTATTAAGGATATTTTGAATCATTAGATATTGTAAAATAAGTAACAAAACTATTATGTAAGTGTCAGAGCTATGACGAATTTAAAGTGCTTCAAATCACGTTTATTTATTTTTTAAATATTAGAACTATATATCTTAACTTAGTTATTGGAAAATTAAAACTTTAAGGATAAAAAAATTATTTTTAAAGAATTTAGAATAAATAGAGATGTCTGATCTTCATTTTTATTTTCCCGTGATCGAATGCCATTGAAAATTCCAATCATTAATGATCATACTGCAGAAAACATAATTTGTCTTTAAATCTCAATATGATAATAATCTTTCATGATTGATAAATGTATGAAATTAAAAACGCACGTAAAAGAATTAAAAAGAATTAAAAACTTTAGAAATATAAAAGTCAAAAATCTTAAAGAGAATTATTCAGTCTAGTTGAAATCAAAGCCTTGTTGTAAAGAGGATCGTATCAATGAAAACAACATTTGTTAAATTGGAAGATTACTTTCGGATAGGTTAGTGCACTTGGTAACGAACGAAAACTAATTACATATCCAGTTATTGACAGGAACACTTTGAATTCCACTTTTGCATTGATATGTTTGGATTTAACAAATAACTTTCTTCGAAATAGGTTTTTGGCGGACATTTTTAGCCTTAAAAAATATTGGTAACGGATTAACGAACATTACATTATGTTGAAAAAGAATGACGTGATATTCCTTTCGTCACAAACTTCAGTAGATTCCACGATTCTTAGAAAAGAAACCTCAACTTTTCTGAACGTACTGGCATTTCTTGAGAGTGAGAGTTTCTTACAGTTTATGAGTCTAAGTTGAGCTAGTGATGAGTTGAACAGTCATATTTTTACAGAAATTATTGGTTATGACGTATTAAAAAATAATTCTACCCTTTAATTTTAAGTTTCAGAGAGAAAATATTGTTGAATAGCACCTTTTTCTTTATATTTTCTTTCAATATATTTACTCATGTATACATATGGAAAAATATTAAAAGAAAATAAAATATAGAAAGAGAATATAAAGCCGAGATGTTTGTTATGTTATATAGTTAAAAATTATTTGAACTTAAAATACGGAGATATTAAGTTTCAGGAACACTTTGTTTATTCGTATACAATCATAGCCATATACCGACATATTATATGAAATTATAAATTTAAATAGTGAACATTTTATTATTTAAATGAACAAGTATTATAAGTGTTTGAGTCAAATATAGAGGCGGCTCAAGTTGCATGTGTGAACAAGTGAGTGGTAACCGATATTTTTCCTTTTTTTGTTTTATCTGTCTGTTCTTGAGTACGCCCACATTGTTACCAAAAAGTGAAACGTTAACATTTCTATGATCTCAATAGCGTCAACATTCGAAGTATGTAGTTTAAATTTCACTACAGGAAAAGTATATTTTGGGAACATTTTATCTGTATTTTAAATAACTCATTGCTTTATTAAATAAATGAAGTATGATACATGAGTATAAAAATGTACCAACATTTAGGAGAGATTGTGTAATTATAAACCTCTAATGGCTAGATTAAAATTTTTTGAAGTAAATATAAATTGTATTATTGTATAAATATAAAACAACAAAATGGTTTTTGTTAATAAATATGTACGTATAAATAATTTTCGTATTTTTTTTAAGAATATAAGAAACCTTTCTCTCAGGAAACATTTCGATTATATTTAAAAACTTCTCACGTGTAAACAACACAAAAAGCTTTTGGAATACACAGGCAATTTTTCTCACAACACCGTTTGTAACAAAAACATGTAAAACCAACGCGACATTTCGCTTTCTATACAACGTAACAGATTACTTTAAGTTGTGAAAACATCTTTAGATATCTTTTTAATAAAATGTACGTTCATGAAATAATATTAAACACTTACCAAAACTGTATGGATACGAAAATAAAACTCAATCAGAACACCATTATTACTAATTAAACTGTAACAGAATCATTGTTAATATTTATATCACTCAATAGAACACAATTCACTTTATTTTAATAGTTTTATAAAAATGTATTTTGTTTTTGTAACTTTTCGTAGCATCAATTCGTAGTGGCTTAGAGGCGCGTAGGACGTGTTCCCAGACGACCGCCACTGACAATATGCAATTTTGCCGCTATTTCAAGTAGCGCATGCTCAATATGCTCAGTTTTAATATACACTCAGAACTGTATTTCAATTTATTAAAAGATCAGAAATGTATTTTTAAATTTACCATCAAAAGAAAATATTTAAGTGGAAATACCATTGTACTGTTTTTATCAATATACATACATAAACGTTTGATTCTTGCTAGTTTATACATGCAAGTTTCACTGTTATAATCATTCTATGTATGATACATTAATGGATGCGATCAAATAGATCTATACTACATATTTATTAAACGTAACCCACTCGCTGTAGGTGCGGCTTTGAAACGTTTACTCTAAAACTAATTAAAGCATCAAATTATAAATTGTAACGAGAAATTTATGTAGTCAGGTTCAAAATGTGTACATTATCTCGTAAATTTTGCCTAAAGGATTAAAGGTGATTGACATATATTTAGTAGAACTTAATTACAAAATAGACTGCCTTAAAAATACATAAATTTTAAAAAACCGTGTGTAAGAGAAGTTTTCATTTGAAACTCTTATTAACTAAAACAGAATTAAACACTGTGAATCTGACAATTAATTGATATTAATGAAGTTGTAAATAATATGCAAGTGACACGCTCGAATTATAATTTTTTAAATAAACGATTAGTACCTAATTTGTTTTTTTAAAACGTATACATAATATTTTCTAATTAAATATTATGCTAACGGAAACTGATTTTCGACGTCAAATATGCTTAAAGATCTTTATTCTCATAAGAACATACTACATAGGTTCACTTACATGAGATTAAATAATGTTACACATACCTTAATACATATTTGATACATGGAATGGCTAGTACTACTTAATATTGTCTAATTTTAAGTTTATTTTTAAAAGCATTTAAAAATTTACATTCCTTTATATAGTTTGGCAATTCATTATATATGTAGTTTTACTCCATCATAACGTATATTTTTGTGTCCATAATTTAAGGTTCTGACTTTAGGTAACTCAAGTTTATGTCTGTTTCTTAAGTTATGCTTGTTTGATTTTTGTGTAAATGTTATGTTTGAATGAATACTTTTAGATAGTATCTTTTAATTAAAATACATGTGTTATAAATATATGTTTGATTTAGGTTGAATAATTTTGATTTTTTGTACAGTTCTATCGACGGTGTGAAAAAGTCATAGTGAAAAAGTGCTTTTATAATTTTGTTCTGCGTAATTTGTAAGATTTTAAGGTTAGACTTTGAAGCTGACCCCCAAATTTTAATTAAATAATCAATGTGTTGCTTTAACAGGGAATTGTATGTAGATAACACTTCGCATTTCTTTTGATATACAATTATTAGATCTTCGGTGTGCTCCTACAAGCGATGAGAGATGGTTTCAATGACCAACTTATTCTATGTATAATTTTATTTACTAAATATCATTTATTCCCTATCTTTCATCTCTCTTTTTGGATATTTTCTTTAACATCTTTATAATTAATTCATCAAATATGATTTACAATGTAAGATCTGTAAGGAAATTGCTTTCTTCTTTCATATGATAGCTATAAAACCAAAAATGACAATGGTAGAATTTTTTATATGCTAAACGTGGCAAATCGCCTCCCCATATTCACCGTCACCCACTCGTATCCGCAATATATTTTTGGAGATGGCCACGCATCTTCATGGGGAAAAGGGAGAGGAAAGGGTGGGAATAGAGAAATGGTAACCGGCGCTCTCACTCATCGTAAGAACCGCAGCCATTAAAGACTACTTCACGCTGATGTTCTGTGAAAGCGTGGTACGTTCCTGGTCATAACAGCCCCTGTTCAAGCTGCAGTAACTTGACACACAGCTAGGCTCTACCACTTTTTAAAGAATATAAAAATCTTCAGTTCGATTTAATGTGAAGATTAAATGTATTTGAAAATAATGTAATGAGTTCAAAGTGCATAAGTTTGCATGAGATTTGATGATACGTACGTAATTGAATCAGGAATATAATTCATTGTAAAGACATGAAAAATTGAATGTAGAAATCTACCAAATTTATTTATTATTTCTTTTCATATACTTTTTATGAACAAACTCATCAGAATTACTTCTTGTCCAATATGTCCTTTTTTCAGTTTGTTTGGATAGACTTAGAGAACGCGTTCGGGTCGATACAATATGAATTAATGCTATAAGCGCTAGAGGTATGACTTTCTAACACAAGTTAATTGTAGTTAGATCGTGTCATATTACTCAAATTAAAGTTTTTTTATAATAACTAAAAAAGAGCTTTTAAAAACTTTGAGTATCGATGTAGGACTATTTCAAGGCTTTTGTTTGTCTTTAATTATATTTAATACTAGAAGACCTGGCGAACTTCGTATCGCCCTATAATCAAGAAATATCTATAACGATTTTTTATTTATATTTTTGGAGTTTACCTGTAAGCCATAAATCTCCGTATTTTGAAGTGCGACAGAATGATTGACATATTAGTTAGTTGTCAAATCTAATGTCAAAAAAAACTTTTGTATGGGAAATAGAAAACGGCTGTTTTTATGGTTTTCCCAGTAATGAATCAATTTTTTTCACCTTTTATACCTTCCCTGAACCTCCACGAACATTTCAAGACTAAGATAAGATAAATCCGTTCAGCTGTTCTCGAGTTTTAGCGAGACTAAGGAACAGCAATCCATTTTTATATATATGGAAGATTGTAATCTGACGATCTTGCCATACTGACACTTAAACACAAAACATTCAAGTCAGTCAAGTACTATTGCAGTGGATACATTATGTGAATGGAAGTATGGATTGAAGACAAAACGAAATAAATGACACTGTATCTGTTTCTATAGAACTCACTAAGAATAGGTTCGTCGTAAACTTGTACATGGTAGAAGTGGAAGCGAATGGTAAAACATCTAAATAGCTCTATAAGCTACTAAAAGACTTGGGCCTACCAGAAATAACATAAATTTATTCTTAGAATGTACGTTGAAGGTCGACCTAGTAGGTTTATTTCAAATTTTGTTAGGTAGAGAGAACTTTGACGGTGGAGGTGAGCGAATAACGCACGTTAGATAGGAGCCCCCTAAAACCTACAATGGGGGCGCAAGTCTCAGGCTCTGTTAAAGCTCCTATTTCTTCGACTCGATTGATCCGACACCCACATGGTGAATCCATGGAATGCTGACAAGTTTTGTCTTTGCATCTATATAAATATATTTGTTCATTGTTATAATAAATTTAAACTATTGAAAATTCAATTCAAAATAAATTTCAGATACCTATATATTTGTCTATATATAATAAAAACTCGTACCAATTATGCACTAACTTTTATTAAAAATATATATTTTTATCCCCTATTTCACAAAACACTGTATCAAATGTCATTCCAACAACACTTCACTTTATGGCGAATTCGAAAAAGGTGTGTGAAATAAAACAAAAAGAATATTATTTATACCTGAACAATATAACAAACCCTTAAAAGTTCTTTGTTTTATGTTGATCATATTTCATTTGACGAATTTTATTTATTATTAGCATTCATTCTTTATCAAATCAGATACGAGAAGTTTAACATCTATTATTCCATTTTAAGTACATAATGAGTAAATTTTTATATTTTATATTAGAGCGAATACGTTGACGTGTCTCTTTTTATACTCTTTAAATAACAATCTTATTAAATAAAGTCGAATATCAGCGTATTTAAAAAAATAGATAATTCACGATTGAGTTTAAGGAGCTAAAAAATAAAATGTAATTGGTTAGTATAACTGTAGATGGAAAAAATATATTGTAGTTTATCATACAAGGTATATTAAATAATGTAAAATAATATATATTTGCTGTTTATAATAAACAATAGTATCGTATATCAAACGTCAAAAATCTAACATCCAATTTGTAGCTTCATTATCTGATTTTGATTTTCAAGAAATAATTTCTGTGATAAATTGTGATTAATGAGATATTAAAGTTAAATGATTATTTTGAAATGAAGTAAAATTTGAAAGTAATGTATGCTTTTTAATAAATATTATAATTGAGATCATTTTTAATTTTTTGGAGTTCGTTAATAATGAAATAATAAGGGCATGTAAAATACCAATTCTCGATCCAATTTATTTAATTGATTTGTATATAAAGGAAAGAATGTATGGAAAGTAACCCGATTTTACAAACAGTAATAACGAAGTTGTTGAATGTTGATGAATATAAAGAAATATGTTGAATAAAATAACGCGTTTTAATGTAATAAAAACTATTGTCCTGAGGTAATTAGATAAAAGCTGCGTAGATTTGTATGCGTCTATGAATTTAAAGATTTCAAAAAAATAACATTAGATTAGAGATATACATTTCATTCCTACCTATACTTTAGGAAGCAAATACTATTGACCGATTTTGGTTAGGCAAAGACAATATACTCTCAATAGTATTTTTGTTTAATAAATTGGCAGGGTGATGAACTTAGTTGATGATGTTCAATTATTTATATACAGCCAAAAATTTTAAAAAGTAATAAAATATATAAAAATAAAATTTTATACGAATATTTTGTTTTTTGTTCTATTAATAATTTGATTTAAGGAGGTATAAAAATGTTTTTTCCATGAAATGTATCAAGTGATTGAAAATTTATCTCACGAATTGATTGGGAATTAAATATAAAAATAAATCATAAAATTTGAAAGAACTGGTATAATTAAATTTCCCTTCTAAGAGCTTAGATAAGGTAAGATAATGATCCCTTCATTTCAAAAAGCTTTAAGGTGTCTTCTCGTATGAAAATAAGTTATAATTTTTTTATAAAAATTATTGAGAAAATAATGAATTTCCTTTTCGGTTCAAAAATATGTATATACGATAGACATTGTCACAATGTGTTATTTGAATAACACCCCTGTTATACGTGTTAAATTTTTAGTACGTATTCAAATATTTACTTTGGTCCAAAATCTTAGAAATAACTGTAATTTTTTTCCATACAAATTAAATATTTTAGAGACTGAAGTTAGTTTAATTACATTTTGTTCTTACTTCAAACGTATTTACTTTGGTCCAAAATCTTAGAAAATAACTGTAATAATAATAATAATAACAAAATAATAATAATTTACGCGTGGAGACGTCTTTCCATACAAATTACATATTAGAATCAGACGAGATATTCATAATTGTAACAATATAAAGTTAGAAGAGAGAAATCACAGAGAATGATTTGAAGAAGATGAAGCATAAAATAAGGTGAAAAGTATATATAATAACGGATGCGACTTGAAATTTGTCAAATCATCTTTGGTTGTTAAGTATCAATCTTCAAGACGTGGCAGACTGATAGAATTCAGCATTGATAATTCAGAGTTCAGTGAGCGTGTATCATAAAAGCATGTTATTATGAAGAATCTTTGAGAAATACAAGAGCATTAAGATCAATTGCAGTTTCATTTTAAAATATCATCGAATGCTCTCCGTCTATCTCAGTGGCACTCGCAATTTTTATTAATTTTATTTAAGAATAAACGTTACATTGATCGATGGTAAGAAAAATTTACTATACGAATTATTTACTGCCTACATATGAACAAATATTATAATTCTGTTTAAAAAAACAAGTCAATGTAATCTTACCTACTATGTGCTACTATTTATAAATAAGAAAAAATGACGAATAATTTTATTCACATTTATCCATTATAAGAAACATTTTATTTTATAATTATTTAATAAATTGCGTTTTAAAGAAAGGACACAATAAATATTTTTATATGACTTTTCATTTTATATTTATTTTTGTACTTATTGTTAGGGGCTGAAGGACATCGATTGGACTAATGCACTCTGATCTCTACAAACCATCGCTTTAGCTTACACTTATTGCTGGATCATTGAACCAAACAGTAACTGTATTTGCTTCACTTCAACTAGTAGTTTGGTGTTAGGCTTGTTTACTTATTAGCTTAGTTATTTAGACTATCTCGACATCTTTATTTTTATATAAGTAAAGTATATATTTATATATAGTTTTGAATTACATTGTTTTTTTTTAATTACGAATAACTTATGCATACATGATAGATAATATAAAAATGAAAAATACACTTATGGATTTTTGATTTAGGTAGTTATAAGAACGTACCTATGATAGATAGCTGATATAGAATAAGGAAGCAATGTTTATATATCAAGAATGCAAAAACCACTTAAACAAAAAAAACTTAAAGCTTAAAAAATATATTTTTTATAATAACTCATCTCAACTGAATACAAGAGTTAAGATAAAGTTAAATTTCCTCGAAAGAAACAATAGTGTATATTTATCAAGAAATATATATGAATAAAAATCCAGAAATAACGTAATCCAATACTTTCCGAATATAAAATTCCACCTAACCAAACAGTATCCATATTTATCGATATAGTCCAGTCATTATAGTAAGTTCACCTCGGAATTCGAGATACCCAGCTGTAAGTCTGTAAATAGTTGCACATATACACCCTAAAAGTTGTCTCAAAACCTACATATGGTAGGGTGTAAGCAACTACTAAATTTCATGGTCAAAGGTCACAAAAATCGGTTTTTTGCGCTTTTTTTGGAAATATCTCATTTCCTATGGGTTTTTTGCTATTTGTATTTATTATCAAAATTGTAGAATACTAAATTCTCTACAAATTTTGTTTCAAAAAATTTTTTATACGGTGTACCGTTATCGAGATAAAGGGCGGAGAGCGCGCGGTCACCGCATCACTTCAGGTCAACCGGTGCCTCCGGTCGAAAACGCGCCATATATAGTTGATTAACTATCAATAAATCAATGATTATAAATATTGCATTAAATCTATATCTATTCAAACCTTATTGGCAGTCTATAATGCTCCGAAATCTGTGAAAAGTCTCGATCATCTTCGTTATACGCATTTCGTCAAGTCTACAAAACTTAATAAACCTGCTTTCAAATATTCCACCAACAAGTGCAGCTGCTCATCAACATTTCAACCGTGTATATTATCAAGTTCAAACTTGGTTAGGACATGATTTGGAACCCCAGGTATGGGGTTGGGCAATGCGAAATGATTTTCTGGAGCCTATCATGACAATTTTATCACCTGCTCCAGAAAATTTGCTAAATACAATTTTCTGCAACTGCAAAAGTGGTTGTGGTTCGCGATGCGGATGCAGGAAAGCGGGCTTGCAATGCTCTTTAGCTTGTGACCAATGTAATGGGCAAGCTTGTCTCAATGCTCAACCATATCAGAGCGACATTAACGAAGATGGAACCTTTGATCCCGAAATCATGGAAGAACTTGAGACAAATGTGGTTGAAGAAGATAATGAAGACCAGTTTGAAATTTACCAGCAGCCAGAAGACAACGATGAAGAGGAAGAAGATGTTTAAAATTATAAATTGTAGTTTTTGTACCCTTTATTCCATTTTTTTACTTTCAATAAAAAATAATTTATTCAATGATATTTTTTAATAAAAAGATTAATTCATAATTTATTTGTTTTTTTTTTCATCATGTAAGAAGTTATTAATATTAATTAGGTTAAAATTCAAATATAATTCTTATATTTTCATTAACAATTCTGCAATTACATGGACAAGTAAGTGTTGTTAAATAAATTAATACAGAATAAAAAGTGGATAAGTTAGGAAAAAAATGATAAAATATAATATAATAGTTAATAAAAATTTACAAATATTTATAATCATTGATTTATTGATAGTTCATCAACTAAATATTGGCGCGTTTTCGACCGGAGGCACCGGTTGACCTGAAGTGATGCGGTGACCGCGCGCTCTCCGCCCTTTATCTCGAAAACGGTACACCGTATAAAATTTTTTTTGAAACAAAATTTGTAGAGAATTTAGTATTCTACAATTTTGATAATAAATACAAATAGCAAAAAACCCATAGGAAATGAGATATTTCCAAAAAAAGCTCAAAAAACCGATTTTTGTGACCTTTGAACCTTGAAATTTAATAGTTGCTTACACCCTACCATATGTAGGTTTTGAGACAACTTTTAGGGTGTATATATGCAACTATTTACAGACTTACAGCTGGGTATCTCGAATTCCGAGATTCTTACCTAATTTAAGCTTAAATGACTGGACTAATAGTGCAAAATTGCAACTTATGAATTATATAAACAAATTATTACAATTTTCCTAATCATTGTATTATACACCCTTAAATGAACAAGTCTTACATCAAAAGCATAAAGATTAATTTTAATGAAAAGATAGGCATAGAGCAAAACATTCCATATAATATCTTCTTCTACCTGGCAATTTCCCAGCTATAGCCAGGGTCTGCCTTACATGTTGGGAATAGTTTTGGCAATTTGTTTTTTTTTTACAACCGGCTGCCTGCCTGACATCAACCCTCTTTGGGAATCAGCATTAATTAGTGATATCAAAATACTTTGAGAAAGTATATATGAACCGGAAAAATGACATTAGTACTTGCCCGGGCCAGGATCGAACCCGGCGCGGGTTCGTGCATAAGAGGCGAGCCTTTTAACCACTAGGCCACCACTAACTAAAACATTTCATATAATATACCTATATTAATTAGTGTTTTTTTTCGTTATAAATGATAATATATACATTGAAAGAAAGAAAAAACAGGATAGAGTATCGGTTGCTTTTTTTTCGTAATTTTCTCACGTATAAAAAGTAAACAGTTTAAGCTTTTACAAAAATGTGCGCTCTTGAAATGTTTCCGTAAATTCATTATGTTTTCTCTTTTTACGTGTTTTTCAGTCACTAATTTCTACAAAGGAGATAAAAATAAAATAAAAAAATACAATCGAATATCAGTAAATTAATATGAACTATAATTTAATGTTGCTGTAATGTTCGTCGGCTTCATCACATAAAAAAATATTCGTTTTCAGATTTGATAATTGTAATTTATATTAAAATAAAAAAGTTGACGTTTTGTGGACATAAAAGTAACATCAAAAATATGTTTAATATTTTTTCTCAGATTTAGTTAACGTTACATTTTCTAATTGAATTATTTGTAGATTTTCTACTTGAATTATTTGTACTCCAGTATTTATCAAGTGAAATTTAGAATTTACTTTCAACAGCATCTCCTACGGTTAGGAAATAGAAATGAGTAAATATTTAGGTATCAAATACACAACTCTCGTCCGCGCTAAAGCGTAAGAAGTTTGTCACAAATCAAGACTCCTTTCCAATTGATTTAATTACATAGCGGTAACAAATTGTGTTGTAGCCCCATATTATTTTATGTTTAAATTATTAAAGAATCACTTTAACATGTATAAGATTCTTATAAAATAATGATTTACATAATATTTTATAAACTACGATAATATAAAAAAAAAAACTTTACAACATCAAGACATCTTAATGAGATAAAATAAAGAATTCTTTAAAACTTTGGCTCTCAGTTTCGGTTGGTATAATAAAGATTAGGGTACAGATTAATACAGAGTGGACTGTTCGAGACCGATCCCAGCACGCGCCAGTGGTTCATTGCTCAGATGTGTTTATCGAAAAATATTATTAAGAGCGCAAAGAAGAGGTTTGAAGATCTACTTGTTCGGAGTTGAGTAAGGATCAAGGTTTCTATAGCCACTTCACATTTACGTAAAACCAAGATAGAATACCAAACCCACGCCGTCCCGGAGGAGCCTACGCTAACTGTAGTCATCAAGGCTCTGCCCGCGGAAATATCTGTTGAAATTATTAAAGAGGACCATCAAAAAATCCCATCGGTGTTGGATATGCAACGTATGTACAGACCAACAAATTAAGAACCCTTCGTTATGGTTCTAGTGGCCCTATCCTTTACCAGAGAAGGTAAGAAAATTTTAACTTAGAATCCGTTTGCCTTCTATCAGGCTTACAAATAAAGACTCCGAGACCCGCGGCGCCTTACGCAATGCCATTGATACGCTATACAGCCATTTGTAGAGGATCTGTTACACACGCCCGCGCTGCTTAAAGTCGCTAGGCAACCAAGCAACTTCACAGTGCAGCCGGGTCTTCCCTACGGAGGAGCCGCACTCACCGCCTTCCCAATTTTATTAATGACTTACTTCATGATAGTTGCACGACAGGATTTTTAGCAACCGATTTCAATTGATACAAGATTTATCTAAGATTTTTTCACCATTATCGGTTTATGTTTATTAATAATAGAATGAAGTCACAATATTAGCATTTATTTTTATCTGAACTGAATTCGAATAAAAGATATCAGCTTCTGAAAAGAGCTGCAATATTTTACTCCACAAACTACATAGTTGCATTTATATGTACAAGCATACATACTTTTGTACATACTTATATACATTTAAATATAATAAAAGATTGTTAAACCTGCATTACGTCGGGGATCTATATAATTGCTCAATATAGATGTTTGTAGGGAACCGTGTGTTCTATAGTTTATAAAACACAAAGCTGTAGTGTATTAAAAACTTTGTGACTTTAAAAACTATATCTTAGTACTAAATAGGAAAACTTACATAAATTCCTATAAATGCGTGTCATTTTAACTTGTCCTTTTTAAAATGATTCAATTTCTCTAAAATTACATTATAAAAACAAATACTTTAAAAATCCTGTCCGAAAGTAATTTTAAAGACTTAAGTATTAATTTTTTTTAATCTTGAAAAATTTGTGTAAATATTGCAGTTTATTTGTTTCTACGCTCAAAGGGGTTGGCAACAAGTTTGCTTTCTGTTGACAGAAAATTTATGCAGGAGGTTTCCTCTATAAAGAGTGTTTATTTTTGTAAACATATTTGCCCTAAAGTTAGTATTATATGTAGTACAAAATGAAACTTAAATAGAATATTTTCTTTCAATAAGCTCTCGGGTAGCTATTAAGTTTTAAGACTGGTCTTACATAAACTCCATGAATTTAAACAAAAACTACTAATGAAAAATAAGTCAGACAAAACCTTTTTCTTTTGCTCGTAAAGGACTCTTGTACACATATCCTAATTTATGGTACGTAATGCATCGTATTAAGCCACAGAAATGTCTAGGGCTCATAAAATATTTTACCAGGTACCAGTAAAAAGTAATGAATAACATGTTAAAATCAATAACTTGCCCTTAATTTTTATTTTAGCACCCAAAGAAAAATAATATACTAAACAAAAGCATGAATTGTTAATAAAGCTTAATTCAGTGCGTAATTAAAATTAAAGTGTGCGCAGCCGAGCTAAAAATTGATAATGTAAATAATGTCTCGTAGAAATTTACCCTTTTGAATCGTCTGTAATAAATAATTTAAATTTAACACATGTTACTTGTTAATATTCTCCTTAAACACGGAAACTATCAGGTATCCATTTAACAAAGAGGTTCAGCAATAATATCACTTTTTGTAAAATATTTACCTATTGGACTAGATTTCTAGTGTTTAAGTAAATCATAATATTTTTTTTATTTTATTTTTACATTTATTTATCAATATTGTTACTTATCTGCAATAAAGGAATAGGCATAATTACGTACATTTTTTATTATATCTCAAACTATGTATAATAGTTGTAAAATATAATTTCCTTAGATTGATTTGAAAAAATCCTGATATCAGTAAAATTAAATAAGAATCAAAAATAGATCGAATTTCAATAAATAAATGAAATCAGTTAAATTATTTGGATTGATTCGGGTAGAGCTGTAGCTTAATCACTTAGAAAAATCAGTCTGGATTATATGTAGAAACAGTTACATTAATTTTCATGACCACTATAAGTCTAATTTTCTAAAAGAATTGCTTCAGTATTTCGCAGCAAAATATCTTTATTCGCAAATTTGAAAATATCACATACGGAAATATATAATATGATATTTTTTACCACTTTTATGTTTACCTTTCAAAAATTAGTCTCTCCTCTTTTACAACTTTATGTTCAATATGATTTTATTCATTATTCTTGGTATTTAAGTTTTATCCCACCAAAATATTACTTCACTTCGCCATCGCAGTGTTTTAGTTATCCAGCGGTATTTTAATTATCTTCTGTCTTAAAGTCTGGCAGTGTAGTCGCGAAAATGTTATTTGCTCAACAGAACTTTACAAAATATATAAAAGCTGAGACTAACTGAGACACATATATTTCGACTTTCCATAATCACTGTTACTGTATAAGTCAGTTATCTATGAAGAATATAGATTAATTATGACGTAATTGTTCAAATTAATTTGCAACTGATAGTAAGTTATTTTACATTATCAGAAGAGGGGTATTTCAATGAGTTCATGGCTTATCTTTTTGCAGAACTATACATGTATACATTTAGAAAAAAAAAACGATTTCCGAAAACTCGTTTTAACAAACTCGTTTTAACAAACTCGTTTAAACAAATTAGGCACTCGACTTTTAATAGCTTCCTATTGTGCTCTTTAGGATGACGATTTGACAAATTAAAAAAGGATCGTGATAAAAATAATACAAATAAAACCTCTACGTATTAACAACAGAACAGGTGATTAAACTGTCAAAGGGAACTATACAATTATATTCATTTAGTTCCCCTTTTTATGGAAGATTAAGAATATATTCTCTTTTTTATATACAAACCCTTTCCTAAAGATTCCTACTCTATTTTAAATTTTAAAATTAGTGTTGAAATTTTTTTTTATAATATTTGTTCACCTTCATTTTGCTTTATTAATAAAAAAATGTTTTATTGAATGATCAAACATATTAGAATCTAACTGCATCCCTTTTTTATAATTAAAACTCCAAGTACAAACTCAATTTAATAATGATTGGATAATTTTAATTATATTTTTTTTTGGTTAAAATTACATCCTTTTCCCTCTTTACAGATAACGTATTTTTTACAGATAACGTCTTTGATAAGAGTATGGGTCATACTCGTACTATCAATGGCGATAAATCGTAACGAGTGAAAAGTTATTCAAATGAATAAAATGCCGAATATGCTGGTGATTCGTTTTTTGTTGCAGCAAAAATGTTCTTATAGAATTATTATTAATTAATTATTATTTATTGGTCTTATACCAGGCTTGTTCTATATTTTTGAGTACCTTGTATAGACATTAGGATATATATCTACCCAGCCGTATTCGGCTATGGTGACTTAGCTTTGTTTTATAGATTATATAGGTAATATTTAAGAGCTGCGATGCGACCTCACATGGCTAAAGTAACCAATCTTAGCACTAAACGTGCGACCACAAGTGTCACACGTCAGTGTACCATTTACATAATTGTATGTTATATTAGCAGGTGGACGTGCTTTTATTCGGTCGCGTTTGAGATCCAGTTCTAGTTTTCTGTTATCTTCAAATGCATGTACTTTTTCATGTACATGCCGTCTCCATCCAGATCTGTTTTCAGCGAGAGATTCCCAGCGAGACGGTTCAATGCCGCAGCTCTTCATGTGTCTTTTCTGAACATCTTTGAAGCGCAAGTATTGGCCCCCGCGTTTCCGCTTACCAAACTCTAGTTCAGAAAAGAAGATGCGCTTCGCTTTTCGCTCGTCTGACATTCTCGCAAGGTGTCCGCACCAACGCAACTGACGCTGCATCAAGTATGCCTCAATTCCATAGACATTAGCTCGTCGAAGAACATCGGTATTGCGAATCCGATCCGACCATTTAATGTTTATAATTTCGCGGAGGCATTTTAGATGGAATCTGTCAAGCGTGCGTATTTGTCTGCGGTGTAGGCACCACGTCTCAGATGAGTACAAGATGATGGGCAGTACGGTCGCCATGTATACCTGTATTTTTGTACTTAATTTGATGTTATGGGATCTGAATACTCGGACTCGGAGACTACCAAAAGCAGCCATGGCAGAGCCAAGTCTACTATTGATCTCCAAATCAAGGTCGCCTTTGGCTGTTATGCTGCTACCAAGGTAACGAAATTTGTCTACGTGTTTTAATTTATTTCCGCTAATGTGTAGATTGAATGGAGCCTGATTTTCGGCACCCATAGCCATCACCTCGGTTTTTGCGATGCTAATTTTTAAACCAAATCTAACACATGTGCTATTAAGTCTCGAGATAAGGTCTTGTAATCCTTCAGAAGTATCCGCTACAAAGCACAAATCGTCGGCATACATGAGTTCAGTAATAAGATCATGTGATACTTTTGTGTGGGATTTAAGCCTAGCAAGGTTAAATATGCCGCCATCTGTACGATACCGTATTCGAATTCCTTCCGTATTATTTTGTAGACTTTCCTTCACAACTACCGAAAAATACAGGGCAAAAAGTGTTGGCGCCAATACGCAGCCCTGCTTTACACCACAGGTGACGGGAAACTGCTCTGACTGCTCACCATCAACAACCACTCTACATGTCATATTCTCATGAAGAAGTTTTATCAGACGTATAAATTTGTCAGGACACCCTAATTTCGACAGAACAATCCATAACGCCTCACGAGGCACGCTGTCAAAAGCCTTCTCCAGATCTATGAAACAAAGGAACAGAGGTTGGTACTGCTCTCTGCTTTTCTCCTGCAATTGTCTTAACGAGAAAATAGCTTCGCAGGTGCCTCTGTTTGGTCTGAAGCCAAATTGTGTTTCAGGCAATATCCTTTCTGATAGATCCATTAGGCGGTTCAGGAGAACCCTAGCAAACGCTTTTCCAGCGGTGGAGAGCAATGAGATACCTCTGTATGAGTTACAGTCCGAGCGATTGCCTTTGTTTTTATAAAGGGCACAAATTAGCGAGACACCAAAATCAAAGGGCACTTTTTCCTCCTCCCATATCTTTTGAAAGAACAACCAGATCTTATGGTGTAGCGTATCTCCTCCATACTTCAGTAATTCTCCAGGAATATTGTCTACACCGAAAGCCTTTTTGTTCTTTTGAGCCTTGATGGCTTCAATAACTTCCTGGAATGAAGGAGGTTGAACTAGATCTTCAGCTCTTGTTAATTCAGGGAGTAATCTCAGATATTCAAGATCAGTCAGCCGATCAACATTAAGTAAGTTATTAAAGTGCTCCGCCCAACGATTTAGAACATCTTCCTTAGCGACCAGAAGATTGCCATTCGTGGATTTAATGGGCACACTTATTCTATGTGAGTTTCCGACGAGTTTCCTAATCTCCCCAAAGAATTCGCCTAATTGATTGGTGTCTGCAAGCCATTGGATGTGTTCGATTTTGTTCTGCCACCATTCATCCTTTGCTGTACGAGTGAGTTTCCTGAGTTTTAATGTACTCTGTCTTATTCTGTCAGAAACATTCATCTGACCTTCCCCACGAAGAAGTTGGCGATGTTTCGTCAAAGCATCTGATAACAACTTTTCATTATCATCAAACCAGTCTGCACTTGAGCGAGGTTTGATGCCAAGAACTTCTTTGGCAGCTCTAAGGATGTTAGTAGATAGGGAATTCCAAGTTTCAGTCGTGTTGTCAGCAGCAGGGTCAATAGTTGTTGTTAGATTGTAGATAGCTTCCCTGTACTTATCTACAGTTTCGGTTGACTCCAGTTTTTTTTAGGTCAAGGCTAAACTGCCTGATTTTACAGGGTCTTCGGCGAGGCCATAGACGCAAACGCATATTGGTTATCACGAGTCGGTGATCTGACCAACAATTTGCGCCACGCATAACCCGTGTAATAGTGATCTCAGAGATGTCCTGCTGTCTAACGATGGCGTAATCAATAAGGTGCCAGTGCTTAGACCTTTGATGCATCCAGGTGGTTTTGTATTTTGCAGGCAGTCTAAACATGGTGTTGGTAATAGCCAAACGAAATTGTGAACAAAGGCTTAAAAGTAACTGGCCATTGTCATTCATATTTCCAACACCATGATGCCCCAATACACCAGGCCAAGCTTCGTAGTCACGTCCAACACGAGCATTGAAGTCGCCGAGTAACAAGATTTTCTCACAGCTACGAATTTTGGACAACGTTTGTGAAAGTTCTTCATAAAATTGGTCTTTCACGTCGTCACTTTTATCAAGCGTAGGTGAGTATACACTAATAATATTCAAACGCTTGTCGTTTTCAAGATGAAGACGCAAGGACATTATACGATCTGAAATACCAACAGGATATTCTACCAATTTAGAGGCTAGTGTGGTTTTAACTGCAAAGCCTACTCCTGATCGTCTAGGCTCAGAAGCTGGTGTACCTTTCCAAAAGAACGTGTAACCCCCGCCGCGTTCGATAAGTTCTCCCTCATCAGCCAGGTGAGTTTCGCTGAGAGCAGCTATATCGACATTATACCGTCCAAGCTCTCGCGCTACGATGGCGGTTTTCCGTTCGGGGCAAAGGTTGTTGGTTCAATCTATAAGAGTGCGGACGTTCCAAGCGCCAAAAGTCATAGTCCGTTGGATTGTTTTAGTTTTCAGTTTCTTTGTGGTGCGACCACGCATAAATGGGATGTCCAGGTAGCCGTGGTTACTACCTCCCATAAAGTTGGGATGAGCATTTGTTTGGGGCACCTTTTCTAGCCCCCTCCTCGGCTATGCGAGGAAAGCAGTGCCTCTCTAAATAGAGCTGCTTTGTCGCAGAGGGTGCTGCCGAAACCGCACTGTCATCCCGTCGCAGTGCGGGAGCGACCACTCTCCCTAAGCCGCCTATGTGCAGGTATCAGACAAAGAACGGTATACATCAAAACCGAACTTTTCTACCTCTACCTATCGCCACAGGGCTTCTAGTTCCAATATTCCGATAAAAAACAAAGCCAAAGTCAAGTACGCAGGATATATTTAGGTGCATAAGTGGACGCGCAATACACAGATGCACCCTCTCGTCTACCTCCCCTTAATCCAATGGAACGGATACCCGCTACGATCGGAGGAGAGGGAGATGCAGTCTCTGGCAACGATACATCACTCCTATCGCCACCTTCAGGCCTTCAACGTTGCCTGGTTGTCTCGCCACTGAGAGTGGACTGCATATGTGCCAAGACAAACAGCACATGCACGGGGAGTTGCCGTGTTAAGCTCGAACACTGACATAAGCCGTCGCAAAGACGGAATGTGACAGTACTCGGGCCCCCCTCAACCAGGTTTAGCCCGCGAGTCGACGCGGTTCCCAGGGTGTGGCCGCTGTGTGCTAACAGCTGCTAGGAGCCACTGGTGAGAGGACTTTTTAGACCATCAACGATTTTATCAAAGCAGAAAACTGTACCTTAAAGGTCGACTAACAGTAGCTGACGCTGACAATCTAATACACCCCAACACTACACCACTACCCCATACACTTTCCACCACTTCTACAATAAGAAATCGTTAGGATATGGATTTCTTATTGTAGAAGTGGTGGAAAGTTAAGGTTAAGATTTTTGTGTTTTTATATATTTTGATATTTTTTCTTACATTTTTTGTATACTAGTTTAAACTTCCTCTTTATATAATTACTCGACAGTTGTTTACTTAATTTTTAGTATTGGATATGACTTCACTCATACTGAATTCATGGAATATTTTGCCAATGCCAACATTTTCTTTTTATTGAAAAAATTGTAAAATAATTTTGAACACCTTATGTGTGTAACACTAAAATTAATCTTTAAAAGTATAATCAACAAAACAAAATAAAAAATAATTAAGTATATAGAATAAGTATATAAATATGAGCAATCAACATTTGCCTGTTTCTTCGTAATAGGCTTTTAAGTCTACCCCGTGTGTTGGTGTATTGCTGAGATTTTATTAATCCTAATTATCCATCGCTATCCTTTCAAAATACACCTATGTCCTTGAAACGGTGAGTGTTCTAACCTATTTTTCAATAAGATTAGCCGAAATCATAAAACTTCTTTTAAAGTAGGTATTATTAATTAAAATATTCTAATGTATCCCGTATTTGACCTCTGTCGTCGACGTAGTCTTTGTATTATTGTTTCCTCGTAAAGTTACAATTGACTGTTTGCTGTTTTACTTACAATAAATCCCTTATAATTTTAATCCTTCAATAAAATATTCATTACCTGGACGTTTTTGGTTGTGATTACGGTTTTATTCGAGTGACTAAGTACTATAGACCACGAAGATCGAACCGCCACGTGTCTAGTGTCGACCATTCACCACGTGTCACGTGAAATGTACTAGTTTCGCTCTCACTCGTAATGTCTCTTTATATTTATATTTTCTCTATGTTTAAACGTAATCTTTAAATGGCTAACACAAAATCGCCGCTTAGTCTATATGTGAATTATTTTAAATTATATGCATCGAACTAAAGATCAATTTTCTAACATAAAAACAATTCTTGCAGAAACTTTTATTGCAGAAACTCCTTCCCCCTTTCATTTAATCACACTTGTTTATTCTGGAAATGTTTTCCTAAATATACATAGTTTGATTTAATTTCTCGAAATTAAAGTTCGTATTCATGTATAAATTGTAATAATATTACTCTCTAAATTACACTCTACTTTATGCAAATTTCGGCTTATTAATGAACTTATTCAGTGTAAAGACATTTGATGCTGCATCCAGTATTAGGGTAACGCTGAGACGTCATACCTGGAATATATCCTAATTAATTTCAGTTTTAATTCGTATTATGAAATTATGTCTAAATTCTGTAACGCGGTTCGCGGTAACGTTGGTCAGCTAATGTTAATTCCGGGATAATTAGTTCAGATTATAGTCCAAAATGTAGTGTTTTTGGTTTTATATGTATATAATCATCTATTCAGCAATTTAAGTTATAATTAAAACGTTTATTACTTTTATTTTATATTTATTCAAAAGTAATTAATTAATAATTAACTACAAAGCTAATTAATTCATTTGTATGTCTTAGATAATTTAACTTTCTTTCTACTTAAAAAAGTAAGACTTCAAATTTAATACTGAGATTCAATTATTGATTAAGAATTTCAGATACAATAAAAATACTCATACGACTCTTCTTCTTCCTGGCAATTTCCCAGCTGTAGCCATACTTATACGACTATGTCACTGAAATTATTACAAAAATATATAAAAGAGTCTGTTTTATTCATGAATCAGAAGCTAAAATCGTATACGAAGTTTGATTATGTTCTTAGAAAAAGTAAAACCAGGTAACCAGTCTTTTAATTCATTTATGTTATTATAAGATTTACAGACATATTTTAAAACTTCACGACGTTTCTGTCCAGCAAAATTTTTATTTCTCAGACACACATTAGTATTTATTAGTATAACTAGGCTTGAGAAAACAAAAGATATAATTACAGAAAATGTAGATTTATCATTCCAATAACAATATTATTATAATAAAATAACAATAATATAATATATAAATACTATGAAAGAATTAAATTAAAATGAAATATTTTTTTAAATATTCTGCAATTCGAACAATTTTCGTCATCACAATTGAAACAGAAGTAACAAAGGCAAAAATGTCTTTGTAAAAATTTATTTTTGTAGTCTTTTCAAGCAGTGAAAATATTTGTAATATTTAATTAAATTTATCATTATTGAAAGTACCTAACACAAGTTAAGGCTTTAATAGAGGAGTTAAAAGGAGAACACAATGCTGCTTGTCAGCCTTTGTTTTAGAATTCAAAAACAGTAAGCTATACTTAATTTAATTATGTCTAAACACTATCGGTTCTTTGGCATCTAATGTAGTTCAAGATATTTAGTTACTAGCGTACCATGCTATAAATTAGTAAATAAGACCGAACTGTTCAATTCAGTACCACATTACATGTTATTTTAGTAAAATGAAGTTGAAGATTAATTAATTTGGATATATAATTACCTGGAAAATGTATGATAAGTTTGATAAATTTATAATTTGATTCCATAATAACTCTGTGGTTATTAATTATATGGAGATCAATGTTATAAAATATAGAAACGATTTAATGCTGCCATTTATTTTAACGTTAGGTTTCAGTAATAGCATAAGGCTTCAGGATAATTGAAAAATTATGTGTTTCTGATATAATATATTTCTTTGGAACTCACCATTAAGATAAATGTACTGATGTTTTGGCAGTTTTAAAATATCTAAATGAAAATTTTTACGAAACAAACAAGTAAATCGTTCTTTTTTTCAAGCAATGGTGAGTTTAAAAAAAAATATTTTTGTCTTATCTTAACGAGATCTAAGACTTTCTCGAGTTTTATTCAATTAAATGTAACTAATATCTTTGGGATATACTTCGCCCGCTTTATTTTTGTAAAAAACTACATTCTACCGACGTTTCGGCTACTTTTCAGCAACCGTAATCACGGGCAGACGAGATATGCATCTCTGAAAAGCTTTTATCGGGAATCTGGAGTATGTAGTTTTTTACAATAATAAAGCACGCGTAGTATATCTGAAAAATATTAGTCGCATTTAAATTAGTCTAAGCTTTATAAAATTTGATAAAATTGATAAAAAAACAGCAATAATTCTTTACAACTACTGTAGATATAAAAATATATAGGTTGCTACAAGTATAAAATATGCTTCAGCATATTTCTTTTAACAGACCTTAACAGAACTTATAATGTTCTGGTAAATCTGCATTATAATATTTCAATATTTTTTGATCTTTTAAACCCATTCAATAAATAAAATCTTCAACCACATTTTATTTCATGTAATCTTTGTCATGTATTAAATAAGGACTGGTAAATTATATTCGTTTACTTATTATTTGATTTAGGGACTGTCTTTTTACTGTCATCTCCCGCTGATTCAAACCCTCGGTGATGGTTGTAAATGTGACTTAGAGAGCTTTGTGAATTATTTTATTATACTATTCCACGTTGGTATCCCAATTTATAGTAAAGACACAATAATACTTACATACACAATAAAATAAGGACAAGAATAGTACAGCTATAAGATACAACATTAATTATTTTAGACTGTTATATGAAACTAAGTAAGTCACCATGAACTGTGACAGTAACACTATGGAATGAGTAATAAACGTCTCTTAAATAAGATAAAACTTTATTGAGTTTTCTGGCTTTGAGATTTCATTTATGTTTCTATTTACTGCTGCTACCACAATACTTACAGAATATTAAAAAAAATAATAATACTCTTCTTTCAAGTACATGACATAAATAATGAATACTATAAAAAGCAAAGTAAGCTAGTCTTAATTTTTTAACTAATTAAAAAGACGTGTTACTAAACTAATTTCCCAACAGCCCTCTTGATATCACGGATATTATTTTTTAAAAAGAAATGGTTCTAGAAAAGCTTCCCAGACCCTGTTTTTTCAGAAAATAATTCTATAGTCATGCATATTTACCAAAGTTATCAATCTGAAATTATTATAACCTACTATGGGTCTGGAAGATAGAAGTATTTTCCTAGTAAAGTTCAATAGAAACATTATGTAGCAAAACGTTTTTCATTTCGACTATTATGAGCTGAAATGCAGTGCTATAAATCATTGAAAATAGCTTAAATTTTCAATGAAACTGTTATTAAATTGGGATATTTCTAAGTAATAACGGTGTTTTTTTTCACACATTATTTATTATAAATGTTTAACATGTACACATATTTAAATAATTTAGACATCAAATAACAACAATAAAGCTTAATGACTAGAATCGTGCAAAACTTAATCTTCCTCTTAGTTCTGTATTTATTGAAATATCAACGACGTCAATTATATCCTTTATAACTACTAAAAGTCTATTAGTCACTAATATCAATTAATAATGTTCGATAAACCACATTAATGAATTGCTAACTAATCTGTGGATAGAGTAAGTTCTCATATTATTGTTTACATTAGTTCATCACGATATAGATTATGCTTATTCTGAACATACACTCGATTTATTTACCCGTATATTCTCCAAGTATATTTATCATAATAATAACATACAATTATATAATTATATACAATAATAAAATTCGAAATACAATTCCTGACATTCTAGATAACTTCATTTGTTTCATTTATTAGTCTTCTTTACCATAGATAGGAGTTAAACAAAGTTTTGTAATCTGTTTAAATTACTTAATCCCAGAAAATATTGTCTCTCGTCACTTTTAGAATTATCTTAAATGCATAAGAGTTGTGACTCTGAGTTTTAAATTAGATAATAATAAATACGAAATCTTTTTACTTATTAAGTTTGCAAATAAGTGAACAAAAAGATATTAAAATATGGCTTCGAGTGATACAAAGCTAGCCGATCTAATTAAATCCTTTAATGGAATTGAGTTCTCACTGAAAGTGCTCGGACAGGAGGTGCGGCTGTATATAGACGTGCAGATGAAATAGATGCGGAATTACCACGACGGACTGAAGTCATGGATGTGCAGGTTGGAGCTCGTTGCAATCTTGTCAAACTACTGCTCGTCCGACGTGTTACCCCATTCATACCTACTAATTCTGAAACAAATATACATTAAATTCCACGCTTGTCATTTTATTTCGCCAGTAGGATTAATAAAAACAGTTCTAGTATTTTAACTTCTGTAAATGAGTGTTTGCATAACGACTTCAAGCTCGTTTAGTCGAATGAAACGCTTAAGAGTAAGAGTAAACGCTCAAGAGTTAGTCCAACTTGTTAGGTAAACCTGTGGCAACATACGGCACTAATGATCAGAAATTAATGTTGCTTACTCTTTGGTAAATTCTATTTAAGGAGTAGTCGCGAATGGAATTCTTTCGGAACCAATGTGGATTGTGAAAAATTCCGAAAGCGATTTACTATTGAAACTATATACAGTGAGTGCCCTTAGACATTTTTTCATCACTGTGTGAATGAAAAGCCTATCATGAGATCCAAGACTCCTGAGAGTATTCATTAAAATAAAACTAATATTTTTCTGATTTACTACGAGTTCATAATTTTTTTTAACAACATACTCCTGACGTTTCGGTTACTTTGCAGCAACCGTGATCACGGGTAGACGAGATGAGAATATCTGACAGTTGGTCTTGACATTTATAGTCCACCGAAAATGATAACTTAATTTACTGGCGTATTAAATTGAATATAAAAATATAAAACCTCTAAAATGGTACTCTATGAAACTATTTGAAAACAGTTGTTAGATTATAAGTTTGTTGTTTCAAGAAAATGTTGACAAAATATTGAAGTCGCTCTCTGATAGGGAAATACCTTGATAGTTTCTCTTTTCTGCAAAATTTCTATTGCAAATGCAATATGCTGGCTTGTAATGTCCTTTAAATGTCAAACAATGTCTTTGTGACCACATTTGTAGTAGCGGATTACAAAAGTGTCCTTGTATTTGGAGAATATATATATATATCGTTGTTATATAGAATCGTATAATAGTTTTTGTTTTATGCAAGTTGGACACTTACTTATTATAAATGAAGCCTTTTATTCAAAATTCTACTGTTCTTCCCTTTAATTACATATAATGGATAAAATAAAACATTTTTGAAGCCCGTTTTTATATATTGACATTTAAGATAAAGGTTTAAAATTCTTTCACACCTGAAGAGTTTGTTAATAAAATTCTAACTTGATATTTTCTATTTCTTTTATAAAATATTGTCGTGTTCGTTTTTGTAATAATTACTTTATTACTTGTATGAACAAACAAAGCTATGTATATATAATAACCCTGTACGTAGATCAAAGATATGTTTAGTCATAAAAGGTTTTTATTACATGTGTTCAGAGCTAACAACTGTTTTATGGCTTTGGTAACCGTATTTATATTTTTAAAGAATAACTAAAACATATAATTTCCGTAGCTAACATATTTACGATCAATTATTACAAATATTTTGACGAGGCTGAAATGTTGTTATAATCTCATTTTCTATTAAAATTATATATTGACGAAGACATAAATGTCTTAATTTTAATAAAGAAAAATGTTATTAATTTTATTTTATAATATTTTTATCGAAAATAAAACTAATTTAGATTATATAAGGCGAAATATTAATAAACAATATAAATATTATCGGTAAGGCCCACGAACTGAAATTCTTTTCGCCGTATGAACATAATTATGTTACTAAAATAATATACGCTAGATTTCGTCCAAGATTATATTTGCGATAAATGTGTTAACATAATATGTAACATTTTATTTGAATACCCTTACTATTGTATGGGTTTTATATTCCATTGATTTATTTTTACGGAAAGGTCTAAAAGTCATATGAACTTAAAACAAAATCATAAATTAGTCATATGTTAGTTTAATTAATATATTAGTTTAAAACAAAATTAGATGAAAAAAGGGAATCTGAAAATAATCTCATTTAAACACCCAGATTCCAGTCCCGCCATACATTGCTTATTTTCTAATTAACAAACCATTTATAATAGGTTAGTATTAGTGTCTACAATAAACCTATACATATCTGCTGGTTTATAACAACGGTAAATTCTAGAAGAATCAAATTCAAGAAAAAAAATAATTCCCACTTTACTCATAGCTGAGGTCTGATTTTTACCTAGGTTATTGGAAATATTGTAAAAAATTTCATATGGACACTGACACACACACATTATATATATCATAATGGGATCTTGCTCTATTATGTATTATCAAATCTAATTCCAATAATCTCGTTGTAACGTGAGAACACTACCTGACCTTTTGAGCTCTGCAAATAAAGCTATAATTGCCTGACAACTAAGTCTGTTTATCGTATAACATACCAGTTTAACCTAATTTCAAACTAAATAATAATAATAAATGAAACATTAGAAAAAATCCTTTGCAATTATCGTGTGGTGGAGTAGTACTGTTCGTCTTGATAGTGACTCATTTCTTACCTGACATGGGCATTCCTTCACACATACTGGACCGATGTCTAGACCTCAATGGTTGATCAAGTCTCGATGGCAAAATGCTATTTAGTATCTGTAGTGCAAAAACACAATTATAAAATGCTGGTCTTACGTACTTTAACATTTTCAGCTACACATTATGACATTAAAATGTTATAATTGATATTTATTACCTACTATTTCATGTTTGCATTTTTCTCGTGTAACATATTTAATTACTTTTTGCACCGTTTCACACTTCAGTGTTAAAAATGTTATATGAAAGAATGAAAATATGTTTGAAAGTAAATGTGCTCACTAATGGGTAAACATTTTGGTATTTATACCAGAAGTACACATTATACATAAATGGTCTCAATTACACCAAAACTAGGGGGGGTTGTTTTAGCATATAGCCTTGTTTGTGCCCCTATCAAGATCATATGTTTTTAGAACCGGTTCATATGAACAGAAATTTAATTCATAAGTTAACTACGCGTATATCAATATGCTATATTGTATAAAGTATAGCAAACATTTTCATTTGACTGGAAGTAAGTAAAAAACAATTTGATGCTTTATTTTCTACAAATTATTTTATTATATTATATTAATTAAAACCGTTTCCTAAAAAGATATGTTGGATGGATGTTGAGAACAGAATGCTCAAAAGTTATTTGAATATAATGTAATGAATTTTAAATTTAAAGTACCATATACCTCAACTTTCCTAGACCTTAAATGTTGCTTTAGGAAAATATCCTAATAAGTATATATTCCTAATAATATATATAAGCATAAATATGCTATAGGCTTTTTATTTCTTCAAAATCTATTAGAATTATATAATATGTTACCCATAGCATTTTATGAATATTTACCTGTTTAAATCCTCTTCTATATCTGGTGTTCATATAGCAGTATATAATAGGGTTGTAACAGCAATGTGACATAGCCAGCCAATGGCTCAGGAACCACACATACGGCATTCCCGGCCAAGTGGCCCAGCTCTCGTCGCTTTCATGAATGGTCCACAGTATCTAAATTTAAATCCATATATATATATTAAAAAAACTTAAAACAGAATGAGATCTAAGACTTTCACGAGTATTTTTGTAAAAAACTACATACTCCCGACATTTAGGTTCGGTTTCGATTGCTGAAAAGTAACCGAAACGTCAGGAGTATGTAGTTTTTTTATTTAAAAAAAACATGCGTAGTATATCCGATAAATATTGGTTTCATTTAAACTTGAAACAGACATGTATTTTGAGAATTAACAATTAATATCACTTTAACAGAAGTTTTTTTCTTACGTTCACGAATTGCGATTACAGTTTCGAGGCATAACTTGTGTGTGTAATAGAGAAAATATGTTCTAACTGAATAATGTAAATGTATGAATGATACTTGCTATAAACATGTTAAGTGGAAGCCAGCAGACAGTGAAGACGGCAACTACAGTCACCATCATCTTAATCATCTGAAAATATAAACGTAACAAATTTATTAGTGGATAATTTTCTGTTAAAAGGTAAAGTCAACAACCAAAATAAAAACGACAATTATAATTACAATACAAGCATGTTGTAATCAATAATGAATATATCTAGAATACAATTAGGTACTTAATTCATTTATTATAATAATATAATGAGACTGAAGAACTATATTTAGTTTGATTATGCAAACTTATGTTGAGGAAACTGTTATTTTTCAAATGTATTCATTTATATTTATAACTGGCATTCAAAGCGTGAACAGTATATTTCGATATTACAAAAACAAAACGCGTTGAAATACATCATGCATTTTTAAAGTATGGAGTTTAAAGCAATATGTCATGAAATATAAACAAAGACTACTCAGAAAAACAACAAGACAGACATGTTGATAAATGTGTTCCTCGCTTAATACTTGTCGGTTTCTACTTGGATGAAACAGTTAAGAAATATTAGCTATTAAGACTGTTATTATAATAACAAAGCTCCGATGAACATTGACTAATGAAGGTCCTATCTAACGATATATAAATGTAATTTGTATATGTATAAAAAGATAACACATAAATGTATCGATGAAAAAGAACTGCTCTTAACTTTAAGCTTAGTAATCCAAATATTACTTTTTATAAACATTCTTAATACTATTCGTATATTAAATTCTTTGAGAAGATAATAAAAATAATCCTCATATCAAAATAAAAATACAAGACGATGAGTGCTAATCTCATAAAATTGATTTGTGTAACGATTTTTTTTATAAAACTCTCGAAAATTAAACAACACATATGAATCACGAAACTATTAATGTACATATTTATTATACAACATTTAAATTTATAGTTTACGTAATGCTTGGAAGTTGTAATACCAGATGAGCGGTATCAGTCATTTCATTGACAGATCGTAAAATCACACGGATGCGGTGATATCTTTTGAAGATAACATCAATTTCCTAATGCCCTTGACGTGTGAAAAGTCAAATAGACAAAAAATGAATAAAACCGTTCTTGCTATCTTCTATATATATAAAAATGGATTGCTGTTCCTTAGTCTCGCTAAAACTAGAGAACGGCTGAACGGATTTATCTTATCTTAGTCTTGAAATGTTTGTGGAGGTTCAGGGAAGGTATAAAAGCTGAAAAAAATTGATTCATTATTGGGAAAATCATAAAACCCATCCTTTTCTATTTCCCATACAAACGGTTTTTTTGACATTAGATTTGACAACTAACTAATATGTAAATCATTCTGTCGCACTTCAAAACACGGAGATTTATGGCTTACAGGTAAACTCCAAAAATATAAATAAAAAAAAATTAACAGATATTTCTTGATTATAGGGCGATACGAAGTTCGCCAGGTCTTCTAGTATTCAATAAAAAAATTACTAAATTTTTAAACTTATAATTAAAGCTCTTTGAGTTTTCAGATATTGAATAACTCAAATTTTTCTTAGACACGTTTGTATATATGTATATATCGAATACTTAATAGAAAGTATATTTCTATACAAACATAAGCTCATGATTTTTTTCTAAAATGTAAAATATTATAAACCTTAAATAACATAGTAAATAAATCGTCGTCTACACATTATTATTGAAATATAAATGCTATTAAAATTTTATAAACCATTTTATTTCATGTGAATACATTTGAAACTTAATCATGCATAATCTATCTATTGAAATTATGATGCACATTTATACTATCCACCTCAATAATACAAAAACAATATTTATTTTAATATAATTACTAAAAAGTATACCGTACAATGGGTTTGATTTGAGATGAAATTTTACAAAATAAGTTTATATTATTGATATAAAATAAACGTAAATCGTTTTATTATAGCACAACTTTCTTGTAATGTAATAATGCTTTTTTTTCGAAATATAATAGAATTACACAAATAATTTACTCAAAAAAGAACACATGTATGTAATTATAATATATTATTTCAACAAAGTACCTCATAACAATGCATTTTGCTGCCAATTGTTAATAAAACCTTACAAAATTTAGGAGCTTTGTTCTCTACATTTTCTATTCATACCCGTGAAATCAGTTCTGCACTGTCTATGTGAATGAAAATTAATAATAAGGGTTGCCATCCTAACTAAGGAACAAAAGATTCCTTAAAATTCTTGTTGGTCATTCGTGATGTCTTAATTTTACTAAAAACTGCATACAATATTGAAAAGTGATGAAAATAAGATATTTGATAAATTTGTCTGAATATTTTTTTCAGCTAACTTTCGAAACTCTTGGACAGATTTTTTCATCACATGAAATAAAGGTAAGAATAGTGTGGAGAAAAGGAAATACCTAATTAAAATTCAGCAAAATACAATGTTTATATAAAAACTTCAATTATATTTAAATTAGGAGGTAATTTCCGATGTTGATGTTTCTAATTATAATACGAAGTACTCATATTTTCATAGTAATAATTTTTAAGATTTTAACGAGTGCATTTAAAAAACAGTATATTTTTAGTTTAAAGTGTAAATATTATTTTCACATTTTATCTGACGTTTCGGTTACTTTTACGCAGTTTTAATAACACGATGACGAGGTGAAAGAATCTATCAGTGAGTTTTGTTTTTTGTGCATTCATCTGTAGTGCGCGAAAAAAATAAGAAACCCTTGTCGGTAGCTAACAAAAAACAACTCACTTTAATTTCGACTTCCCTTGATCTTTAATGCTGAAAAGTAATGGAAACGTCAAGTGAAATGCGATTAAGATGAGAAAGATATAGTTTGTGTAAATATTTTTTACAATAATTACTCATTAAATAACGAATAAATTATTTAATACTTATATTAAAATAGATGAATGAAAATAGATGAACCTTTCTTTTCGAATGTTGAATTCGTATGTCCCTCGCTGTTTGCGCTTCACCGGGCGGTCGACCTCCCCAAACTACATGTGCTATTCGAGCATATGTGCATACCAGAGCCAAAAGGGGCAACCCAAACTGAAGAGCCATTAAAGCACAAGAATACTGCTCGCTCTGACCAGGTCGATCCCACTGCTCTAAACATATGTCTCTGAAAATAAAACAGAACTCTCTCACTCCATATAGTGATATGGAGTAAAAGAAGCCGTCATAATAACATTAAAATAAAAAAATCATATGACCATCACAAAATAAAAAAAAAGAATTGTTTGCATTAGGACCTACATATTTTACTAAAAGTTTAAATTTGATAAATGACTTTTTTGTATGTATATTATACTCACGCTTTGCAGAATTTATGCCATTCAGTTGGTCTCTGTATCTTTGATACAACAAATATTGGAGCAGCTGTAGACAGGGCGCCGCCCCAAACAGTGGCTACTACAAACTTGGCCGCCGTTTTCCCCATCCTTGGCCGCAGCGGTCTCATAATTGCCATATATCGATCTATAGATATAGCTAATAATGTATAAGCACTCACAAACACTGATACTGCTTGAGAATAATTCACAACTTTACACATAACGATACCGAAAGGCCAGTATCTTAACACTAGCATTGAAACAAAAGAAAATGGAACACAAAATATAGTCATTAATATGTCACCAATGGCTAAGTTCATTATGAAATAGTTCGTTACAGTTTTCATCCTTTGTGAACTTTGAACAACGAAACAAACTAACCCATTTCCTAAAAGAGCTATAACAAATACGGTGCAATACATAAAGAAAACAAAGGTCTGAAACAATGTACTTGATAGGAAAGGTGCTGATGATGTATCGAAACAAACAGCTTCTTCTGTCCATGTTGAGTTATCAAACGTAGAACTATTATTGACATCGTCAGTGACAATGTCAGTCAGATTTGTATATTCTGTATATTTCAAAGAGCTAGATTCAAAATATTCATGCTCATAGGAATCGAACATCGTGTGTTACATTTTCCTTTGTTATCATTGAGATATCTTCCTTCTATGAATATCCACATGATTATCTGAAACAAATTAGAAATAAACAATAAATTTAACGAATTATTTAGTGGTGTTAACTTGATTATGTTGTTGTTATTATAGATATTGTTGCGGATGTACCGAATGATATTATTCATTAATTTTAATGAGCCTTTTGATGATATTTCGTGCCATAAATTTCAGCCCGAGGTGGTGCGCTGCCAAAGTGAAAGCCCCGGTGTAAACAGTTCGTAACAAAACAGTCGTAACTCCGATCTGTTTATGACAACGAAAAACAACAACTTCTGCTATAGTAAGTTTCATGTGTTGTGTTTACGTATTTTTTTTAATTTGGTATCAATAAGATGGAGATCAAACTTTAATGTATCAAATATTTAAAAAAAATCTTTAATACTTTAAATATAACTTCAAAAATCTCAAAAAATGTATGGCCATAGTAAGGATGTAGTTTTTTACTTTATAACACAACTAAATAAGAAGCTTCGCTAATACAGAGCTATTGTACAAATAAAAACACAATAATATTTATTTTATTATATGAGTCTTTACGACCGAATAATAAGAAAACGATTATTTGATGGATATGATTGAAAAAAATCACAGAGAAAAGCTGGCAAACGAATAATAACTTAAATGATGTATTGAAACATGATGTATGGATATTATAAGTATAGATTGTATAGCATAATTTATAGGGATACTTTCCTCGTACTTTTTATAATATAACACCATGGGCGATATTCCATCAATCACGTATCACATATACATATTCGATGGAAATGTCGGGGTCTCAAACATTAATACTTTTCTTTTAGGAAAGTATAAGTATTTTACCGATGGAAATCTTTTGGGTTTACCTAATTTTCACATATTCCATAGAATTTATTTCTAAAAACCTGAAAAAAATACTAAGGAGTTTTTATGTGAATAAAAAAGAAGTAAACTAATATATCCAGTTTCAGTAGTTAGTTAGTCTTTAATCTGTATTAATAAACACATATATTAAGTTTCATCAAAAAACGAGATAAAGAAAATTATAAAAGTAACCTTATACACGTTAAACTGGTAATTAATTTAAGAAATTCTAAGCAAATGCTCATAGTAATCAAAAAATCGCAATTCTTATGCAGAAAATATATTCAATGTAATAAATACTTAGTAGAAAACAAAGGTGAGCGTATTTATGTATTGGTTTTAACGTGTGTATATTATTCTTTTACGCCCTCATTGCCGTTGCTCAACCGATCGCAATAAAATTTGTAATATATATATAACAAAGAGTGTAGATTACACATTACAGAAGATATAAATAGCTTTCGTATATAAAAACTAAATAATTATAAATACCAAGAAGTCAACGACTAATAAGAAATTTATTTAGAATGTTCATTATATGATATATTTATATATTAATATATATATAAATCCTCCCGATGTTCCATAAACATTATAACAACTCATATTTCAAACAAAAATGCTCTCATTGATTTATGTACACACATCGATAAAATTTATGGGAAAAATTACTCATTGCATAAATAGCATCAAAATTAAAACGCTATTATAATACTCCTATAGCGTAAAGTTTATTTTTTTAACTAGTATGAACGAGTAATATTAATTTTATTACTGCTATTCACGCCAAAATCGTATTTTTGACTGCCTATAAATTTGTTGAAGATTTAACTCTTCGCAATACATTATAAAACACTTTAATCTTTTCCTTTTTTATTCTTTGATGAATGGGCGTAAATAAATGCTATCTAGCAAGTTCAAATGGCCGTTATATGTAACCTTGTTCCGTCGATCTTGTAAAAGTTATTTTAAGAATAGACATTAAAATTATTACCAGTGATCTCGATTGGCTGTATTCTCGTATATATGGTGATAAATTCAGTCAATTTAATTGGTAAAAAAAATGATCAGTGGTCCAAAATCTCGTTCTTGTTATTATTTTGTACACTTGAACGTAAATATCAACAGTTAAACATAAATTATAGAATTCGATTAGGAAGAAAAAGTGGAATAATTACAGTTACCAACATTTCCCCTCGCGAAACAAAATGTAACTGTAATAACGAACTCATGTCGATCTTTCGTGAAATTAATGCTATACGGTAGTTGCAAAGCAATTTCAGAACGGCTGCAATCTAATGACAACGTTTAATACAATTGGCATACCCTTAACCAATTCAGTTACATACGGTCACATTTGTTTAACAGACCTAGAGCATTCTAATCAAATAAAGTGTCATACTTAAATTAAACCTTACAGTGTTTATTAAATTACGAAAATTTAACTCTTAGGTATAAACTTTAAAAGTTCTACTAATCAATTTCTGTTCAAATCTGTTCTCGGAAATAAAGTGTGTCAAATACGTTTTCCGTTATGACATTAAAAGTTCATACTTCACTTTTCAATTTACAAGTGATCGATTACAGAAATCTTTCCTGTTTCTCCGTAATATTTTTATTTATATATCACATTATACAGCCTTTAACATTAAAGGATTAATCATCAATTTTACAAACAATTTTGACGTCAATGGTAATGACGTCATTCTACCAAGTAATAAAGTAGACAGATTTTACCGAATGATGAATGTGTACGTTGAATTGTTTGGCTTATTATAATAAAGTCAGATAATCTTGGCAAAATAAATATACACGTTTGAGGAAAAAAATAGTTGAAGCATTTTTTGTATCATTCTGAAGTTTGATTGATCTCCTAAATTTAAACATTTCAAACATATGTGTGCATGCAAACAATTTCTTTCAACTCGGTTAAGACCCTTTGAAGTTTGCGTGAAGAAGATGTAAGGCAGTTCAGTCAGTCGAGTTCCTTCCAGTCTTTTAATTATTCTATAAATGTTTGTTATTGTTCACTTTATTAAATTTAATTTTGCGTAATTTGAAATTGTCCACACAATTTCTGGCTGAAAATAATCTTATTTTGTTAAAAAAACGATGGAAACGCTATTATTAACTAATTATTTTAACTGTTTTTGTTTTATTTTCCTCAAAAATATAATGACTACAAGAAAAATAACTGGTTCTATAATATAAAATTCATAAGCTGTATTTTTTAAATGCTGGCAATATATAAATAAGTCAATTTTAAAACTATATCTGCAAATTAAAAAGAAAGACTAATGGCCAATAATAATAAATGAAATCAAATACAAATAATATAACAAATGTGAGAATTTCCGATTTGTTGGAAAAAACCTATTTTCTTTACTAAACAAAGTATCGAATGACGCATCATATTTTCAACCTCGATTATTTGATGGAAAATTTATCATTATAATGAAGAGATATTGCTGACAAGTAGGTATTCAGTAACATTTCTCTTTTAGTTTTATAAAGCATTAATATAATAGGCTTAGTTACCTTTTCATAATAAACATGTAGTTAAAACATTTATAGCTTAAATTTCCAAAACAAATTAATCGTTTTAGAAAACAAAAGTACCAAACAATAACACATGATAAAATATAATAGATCAAGTTAGAATAAAAAAAAACTACCAACATCCTTCAATTTGGAAAGGCGACTCTGTCAGAAAGCAATACAAGGATCTTAGCAGTTATTCTCCATGTTGTATTATTATATAAACAATTATACTATAGATATTTCCATAAGAAAAGCAACGGAGAAAAGATTCTATTAATGTTAGTGTCTATATCTTATTTTATTACTTATTACAGACGCAAAAAATTTAGAACACTACAGTATTTAATCATTGGAATATTTTTATAATAATATTATGAGATTGGAATATATTTATTTTGTATAATAGCTTGTTTTAATTTTGATAATCTTACTAACAAAGTTAAAACAATCAACATGAATAATAGTCTATAATTAGAATTTGTATAAAAACAAAGGAATTTAAGAATATAATTTATCCTGTATCTAAGTACTATAAATTGCTTGTGAAATATTTATTTCTGCGTTTAGGCGATTAATGTATGAGACTTATTATATTTGTAATATGTTTACGATTTGCTAATAACATAACATTATATTATTATAAAAGCAACTCATTATACTGAAGCAACATTCATAAGTTAAATTACTTGTAAAAATATAGCCACTTATAACTTGCGACTAAGTAGTATTTTTAACAACATAAGATATAAATGATATACAATGTAGTAAACTTAAACAATACATAAAAACTAAATCATTCGGTTTTGGAAACATGAATGGTGCTAACAAAACGTTTTATCATAAATTTTCTAAGTAACTTCATTATCTGGGGCAACATTTAAATGCCTAAATCATTATATTTAGAAAAAAAACTAAATGAAATGAAATAGAAAAAAAAATCTTGTCATTAAAAATCCTTTATGTTCACTTTTGTTATTATTCATATATTAAATTATAGCTATAGTTTATCTATTTAGAAAAACCTTAGCATAGCTTGCAATTTGTAAAAAAGAAAAAGATCGTAGAATAAAGTATATTCACAAACGTCTTCTGTAACAGCAAATAAACATCAAAGGTAAAACATTTTCCCCTCTTCACTTTCCGTTGACCGCTAAAGCTGACAAGAATATGAAATAGAAATACGTAACATACGTTCCCAAATTGACTTTAGGAAAAGCTAATACTTACTTTGGATCATATGTAGAGCTATTTGATTTCATATAATTACAGATTTTATTGAAATAGATCTCCATATACAAGAACCAGTATTTAATTTTATACATTAAATTTAACCCCTTGTCATTCTAAGATTAATATGAATATAATGATTACTTTATCACTGTTTTAACTTCAATGAAATACACATATCTTTAGTATTTTAAACTATACATAGCATAAATTATTATTCTTTATATACTATTAAAAGATTAAGATTTCAAATGTTAAAGTTCTTAGTGCAAATCCTACACCGGTTCGCTAAAATCAGTCGTTTTGTCTTAACGGTCACTGAAATATATTCCGTATAAAGTAAACATTTTTCAGTATAAAATTTCTCAATGAACCTTAAAAATTTAATCACAGAACAAAACAATTCTATTCTATTTGTACAAAATGTGTTATCTCTTCAATTTAGTACTTTGCTATCACGGCAGTATTAAAACAATAAATTGTAACAAAATTTTCTAAATTGCTGTTTCATATATGGAAAATTGGAACGATCAAACTCGACCAAGTTTCTAAACGACAGTTGGGAAATTCTTATAAAATTCTCTACTAGATCTTACGTGTAAACAAAAGTTTAAGTCTCACATGTATAGTCTCAATATGAAATATGAGATTTTATGAAGAACTTTATCTTTGTAATACCGAGCAGTTTGTTTAACAACGTCTTTGGAATACTGTACATTTTTTATTTGTTATTCGTTACAGCTAATATAACTCAAGCTAAATTGGTCCTTGATTTTCGAAATTTTTAGGAGATATCTATATGTTATAGATAATATTTTCAAATTTAGGTACTTTAACATCGTTTCATACATACGATAATTATCACGTTGAGATTTATTAGAACAGTTTAATGACTATCAATCACATACTTAATGATAACAGTAAATTATCTTGTGTTATCATTGTGATAAAATATCGACAGATATAAGTACTGAGAGCCAAAATATACCATGAATATACATAGCTTGGGGAAAATGTTTTGAAAACGCCAAACATTAGATGTGGTTACAATCGATTTGTCATGAATAACAAATGTAGCTCCAAAAACTTATGTTCAGTCAAACTGCTTTTAAAGAAGAATTTTGATCCAAATAATCGAAGTTTCCAAAGATAAAGATCAAGGTTGCTCGATCGAAGTAAAAGCCTGGAAAAAAATATAGTGAACTATGTTATAGAGCGGAAATTGCTTGCCTTTTAATCTTTACTGCTACTGTTTCAACACAGCGAACATTTCATATCTCTAATGAATCTGTACAGTCATTTATTTATGACCATTGCGACTAGTTTTTGTATTTTCATATAAAATATTTCAGACAGCATATTTGGAAATATGTGTCTATATTTTTTTGGAGGTCTTCGCAACTTCCCTTTTAAGTTGTATAATACATAGTTAGCTAAGCGAATCTGTGAGAAAATGAAACAGACAATTGAGTACTCCACATTAATGTGGTCATTTATTATTGTGTGCATATATTATATTATCCATATTAATATTATTAATAATATTGCAAATATTGCAAGCATATTTAAATAGCTACAATTAAAAACAATAACGCCATAAATAGATATAACAGAATTTATAACACAAACTCACAGGCTATTTGATGTGTATGATTTGGTGTTTGTATAATTGGCTACATAATAACATTAATATTCAACGTAAAATAACATTCAATTTATCAATGAACTATTCAGCTAGGCTTTGTAATAATAAATGCCTTATATCATTGAAAGTAAAGTAACAAAAACATTTTATCAGAATACTGAATAAAAAAAACACTAAGAAATAAATGTATCATAATAACTACTTCTACTTTAAGCAATGAATTGATTCTTTATCTATTTATATTTGAAATTTATTGATAACTGTAAGTACTGAACTATCATTAGTACATAAACTGGAGGGTCTTATTTTCTCATGAAAATAACACCCTTCAGTTTCAAAATAAATGTTTAATACATTTAATACCTCTAAAAAACATCTTCATTATCACAATACTTTGTTACGGTCCAATTTAGGATGCCTCAGATATTATTTTGTTGATGAAATTAATTTTTAACAACTAAGAATTTTCTACTAAAGGCAAAATTTCTAGAAATATATCCGTGAATATACTGCGGAAACTACAAAAGCAGCCAAATTTTACGATGAAAATTATAATTATTTCGCTTAATAGATTATGGCGTAATGCTGGTAGCTCTCAGAAAACATACCTGTTTGGGGCATCGTTTTAATTAAAAAATTTAATCAGTTAATTGTAATAATCAATTAAAATATAAGTAGAATTTGTTTTTATGTTTTGTGCACGAACATAAATGGTTTTTCTCTGTGCCTGCATCAACCTATACATATGTACATATATGTCAATATATTTGTGTTTCCAATTCATTCTCTTGACAATTACCAAAGATTTATGATGACATATTTTAGTTGCCTATAGAATTATTAACACACTATTTTTTATCTTTCAAATTTTTAAAATGATTGAGGTGAAGCTAAATCTAATAATTACGGAGATACAGTCTTAATGGAAGATAAAAATCATTGAAGAAACGTTATTGTATTTTAATTTAATGAAAATCTTAAGACTTTAATTAACATAAGCGTGTTAGGAGATAAAATAATCTTATACAATGATTCAACATTTAGAGAAACGTATTATCCTATAACCTCACTATGTACAGAAGCTATCAGCAAACGGGTAAAATATCTGTCTGGTGTTATTTGAACATTCATTTACAAATTAAACATTGTTATATTTGTTCATGTACTAGTTGTATTCTAATATTTCTCCTGTCAATAAAGTAATTTTGTAATAGTTAATTCTTATTTATTTTACAAACATCACTACATCAAAGATAACATATATTTAGTAAGAATATTCGTAGCTGTCTGAAAAATGGGGTCACCATCAATTCAGCCATACACTGTCCATAAATTAAAATAGATGTTCTTAAAAGAACGTCAGATAATTTGATCTGAGGTAGCATGTATCCGTCTACTATTAACCTTCTTCTTAAATCCTCGTTCTTTCGAGTTTACAAGAACAAAAAAGTCTTACGTAGTTCACAATTATAGACTGAAATATTTTTTTATAACTACCAAACCGACTAAGTGAAATTTTACTGAATAAATCGTAATATAACAAAAAGCTAAGACCAAACGTTTTATTAATATTTAACAAGATAATTCTTAAGAATTATGATGTATCAGTGCTAAGATCTGAAATCTGTGTTGTAGATCCTAAAGCAAGTCTCTGTCATTGGAGAAGAAATTTATAATTTTTATCATATTATTTTATGTTATGTAATTAGATCAAAACAAGTGTGTTTTAACTATTAATTAGTATCAACATTACTATTCTAATTAACAAATATATGTTGTGTTGATTAAAATATTAATTGTAATAATGTTACATTTATCTTATTATTCATATATGTAAAAGTAAAAACATCAATGCATCAATTCTTTGTTTTATGAATATAAAAACTGTGTTTTTATAAACATTGTAAGATTGAGAAAAATATGTTATAATAGGCCAAAGATATTAAAAATCTATATATTGTTATATTCTTCATAAAATCCTTAAATATATTAAGATGAAAAATAATATTTATAATATTACTTTTTCTTCGAATAGATATAATATACATATATATTTTATAATATAATATTAGCAAATATATTTTGCAATTTCAAAGGAGTAAAAGTTATTAAATGTTTTTTTCACATAATTCTATATTGTTACAGGCTAAAAATTTTAAAAGCCCTGCATTTTATGAGAGAATTCGAATTCCATTACACTAATCTCTTGTAGAAACTCTATCTAGATCTCGTGCCATTTACCGTAAAATTGTTTCTAATTTCCTATCTTTGTAATTTGCATATTTCTTTTTGCGTCATTTAAAATTCTGTCCATTTAGGTTCTGAATTATTACTTAAGTCATTCAATCCGAGAGAGGTATAAAGGTGCCTTATTTACCCCTTAGTTTGTCCCAAAGGTAAGAAGATACAAAAATTTAATTAAAGTTAACAAAAGAAGCAACTGTTTAAAAAATTAAATGACTTAAAACTTTATTATTCATAAAAATATTACAGTATATTACTCTATTAAGACTAAAAATTTAATTTTGCAAGAACGATATAAATGTGTAATGAAATTGACGAGCGTATAGTAATGATCTCTTAAAATTAATGATTTAAACTTTTAATTTAAGGCTCTCGTTAATGACTTATCAACATTTAACCGGCTGTTAAATAAAGACCCAAAATTTGAGCTAAAATCGTCAAAAGAGAACTAATTAAATCGTTCTTATTTCTCTTTTACAAGTACATATTCGAATAACTGGAGATTACGAAAATTTCAAATTTAATAAATAACATTTTTAATTTGTTTTATTATTATTTTTTGTCCTAAAGGATTTGGTTTTACAATAATTGCTACATTGTTACAAAATACAAATACTAAATTGCAGGAGTATAATATTTTAATAAGTATATTTGACCCTCTTTCGATCATTACATTGGAGTAATCTATATGATAGCCTCTACCCATGGCGTAGACTTTTTAAGAGTTAATGATTAATAATATATTTCAAAAAAATCCTGAATATTTCCACATAAGGAAGTTAAGTACTAATCTCTAGATTGATAATACAATCACCATTGTACTTGAAATGATCGCTATTTGAGGTAGATGATACACATAGCTGCGATAACGTTGTAGGTAACAATTACCGCTAAATCTTGACTATGTAAGAGTCTCTGGGACGCGAGATAATGCAGAATAGAATAGTAGTAGTATCCTATTTCTAACATGTTATCTAAGAAAAGGGAGGTGATACAGATTTGGTGTCATACACTAGCTGAAAAGATGTGGTTTTTTTATTTTTCTGATTGTGGCTTTCTTTTTTAATCAAAATTCAACAGCAAGGTTTATCAATAAATTATAAATGGGCAATAGTGAGTTGAATAAATAGTTTCTCTAGATGAAATACTTTTAAAATAATAAAAGTGAAATAACTTGACATTAATACATATATAAAAGCGACAAAAAATAGTTTCTTCTTATTTGTGTTTAAAAGTTTCTTTTCACATGCATGGTGCTATATTCAAATTAGCGTAGATAAAAATAAATTGTCAAAATCTCTTGTACAGAAATTACTAATTTATTTCATCTCACGATAGAATTAAAAAATCTCATTGGAGAAAATCTATTTGATATATCTTATACAGAATCCACGTAAAGAGCCAGTTAGATATGAGTAGCACACATTTCTTTGGACTAGTGAAAACATGAACTTCAATTTAAAAGTTACACACAATGAAGCTCCCTTCGTCTCTCGTGATATCGTAAAGGTGTATTCGACTGTGCAATAACTTGCTTGCTCTCTCGATTTGATTGGATTGAACTCTCTTGAGATTAGAATCGTGTAAAGAGGTGCTAACTTCTATTTATGTTTAAAAACTCATTGCTGTTATGACAGAACTTGCTATTTGTTCATAAGTTTATTATTTTGTTAGTTATCCTTTGTAAATATAACCCCGTTGGGAAAAGAGGATTATTGTAGATGAATAATACATGCTAAGACCCAATTTATCCAAAAAACAATATCACAACTTACAAATCTAATCAGATCAAAATGGAAAACTCTGAAAATTCGATATATTACTGCTATTATTGGAATAGGATTATGGCAGATTAAGAAATTCCCATCAGCAAACTTCTGACAAACTCTTCTATCATTTTATGGTAGCACTGTCCAGCTCGAAAGACCTTTCTCAAGAAATAGCTTATTCTCAGCAATCATCATGAAAACCGTGGTATACTATATCACCAATGGACACAGACTAAAAACTCAATATTTTAGGAATTGAGAACAATAACGAAATGCTTATGATGAAATGATAATTGCAGTTCTTTCTCCGAAAAATAAGAAAATTTCCAATTCGCTATAGGGCTTCAAGGTAGATTGTTGAAAGCGAAGATAATAAAACCAAAATATATAGGAGAAAGTGACCCAAGAAAGTGTAATACTCATTATATTCAGACTGCCTTACTTACGCTTACTTTTAGCAATGACAAAGTCATAGAAACAAGTCGATTATAATTTCCATTTACTGCCTAAAGCTCCTAGAATTCAAAAGATTGCTTCTTAAATAACACTATGATTCGTCGTTGGTCATTTTTACACCAGCAAAGCAGACCAAGTTTATGGTTCGCCTAAAAGCAAGGATAAAAGAAGGAATTTTAGAAGTTAACAATCTTAACTATAGTGAAAATAAAAATTTGAACCAAGTAATCGAGGTACTTATTCAAACAAAACATTCCAGTCTACTATTGGTAAAAAATTAAGTAAATTATATAGAAATTTTATATACAAAACTTTATCTATATATCTAAAATATTTGACTAAAGAATAAGAAATTCAGTAATAGACGGAGAAATGTTACAGTCAATTGAGACCTGTACGTTTGCATGTGATTTGCGGTGGCTCAGAGGATCTTTCAAGCGAACATTCAATTTAGAATTTCGCATATCAAAAGGCTCAGGTGTTATATATAACACATTCACTATTGTTGAAATATACATTTAGTCACATTTTCTATGGAATTTACCAGACGGATTTGTTCAGGTTATAATCAGCAGCATATATCTAAAATATAAAAATCGTAAAAAATATAACGATCTTTTCTTGTTGTTATGACAAGTAATGCTATAAAAGGCTACTTCAGCTTTCCATACTAAAAAAGGCATTTTTATATGGAGGTGCCTACTTTGTTTCAATAGCCTGTTAAGAATCCAATTTGCATCTTTCATTTCCCAGGTAGATCTTTAGAATCCAAGGATTCATAGTATAAAATTATAGATCAAATTATACCGACAATAGATATTTTAATAAGTTATTATACTTAAATTTGATTATTAAACTTCAAATAACAACCAAAACTATTTAGAAAATTTTCATTAATTTAAGAAGATTAATTAAAAAGTATGAAATGAGATCTGGTAAGTAAGATTTGTATTTTTCCCAATTACAGCGACAGTAATACCATTAAAGCAGGAATCTTAATAAAACGACATTGATATTAATTAATTTGCTTTTGAATATGAAAATTATGTCAAATAAAAAAATGTTGGAAAAATGATCAAAGAGTTGATAATTTAATATTTATTAAAAATTCTCAGTATTTCAACATTCTGTTTATTATTTAACAGAAATGAAAAATATATCAACGTCCAATCGGGATGTTGATTATAAAAAATTATTCATATCGTATGGAATAAGCTGTCAATACACTACTTTTTTATGAACTTTTTTCTTTTTTGAAATTTTTCAAAAGCACAAACTGTTATATCACTGTAAACGTGGTTGTCAGAGAAAATCATAACGTATTTCACTAACCATTTAATTTAAACATATTTATACAAACAGCTATATAGCTTTTAATATGGAAATATTTTATTTTGCATATTATACGCCGAAAAATATGCCGCGATTCACATAGATATTTCATACAGATATGTAAAAGAAATATGACAAATGTCATGTTTATCACAAAGAACAGGAAACTTGAAAAGTTTGTTTGAAATTTTGCTCACGTTTTACAAACTACTTTAAGTAACAAAGTACTTTAAACTTTTTGCTTTTAACTTATAACTACTTATAAAGTAATTATTTAAGAACTAAATAATTATGTAATCATGACCAAACTTATGTAAAGAACGCATCATATCAAAATATCTACTTAATTTTTATAATACTATTAAATTTAAAAAGGCCCAACAATTCTGACAACAGTTTCGTCTTATGAAAAATATTATACCTAATTAAAACAATAAACTTGATATAGCAAGGTCATTATCACAAATTATAAAAACCATTTTTCGATACTCTACATAAATGCTTTCAGAATTAATTTGAATTAGCAAAAATATAATTCTTATCAAAATCTAAAGTAATTACATCGGACAAACTTTGCGTAATTATTTCTTAATCGAAATAAATTTATAAAATAGTCAATTACCTGAACATACAAATCCCGAAATAATTATACTTATTCAGTTATATGTTTGTCATAACAAAACACATATTTTCACAGCTTTGGATATAAAAAGGTTAACACAAATGCTCACATCTTAGATTACATTACAATTAATTATAATTGAAGTATGTTATACATCTAAATCAAGTAAAATACGAGTGTATATGAGGATTATACGTTTTTATCTTCTTTATTGTTGACATATTTATTTTGCATATGTCGATATCTCAAAGTAAATTAGACCAAAATTCGATCTGTAAAGAAGTATAATGAGATGTTGGGTTTATATTTTAAAAACTGTCTGTATGGACTTTTTCTCTAATTATTTTGTATTCGTTTAATCGAGAGCAAAGTGAAAGACTAGTTTTGTAATTATTTAATACCTTATTCTCCGTCTTCCAAATTGTTCTAGAAAGTTATACGTAAAACTCATATCGCTACGTCTTTTCTTGAAATATTTAAATTGAAAATTGAAACTTACATAACAATAGGTTGCAATTTAATATACCTAATTATATATAACTGATTTTTCTTTAATTGAAACAGATTTCTAAAATCGACAAACATAATTATCTTCTTATTATGTGAAAAAATATAAAAACTAACAATTTCAAATACAAATGTTTCAGCTATATGTTTTACTTATTGTAAAATTATATACCTAAGATACTTAAAAAGAGACCTAATTATAAAGTTAATGATTTTTTTTTTTAAAAAAAATTTGAAATTCTATGACTCAATAAGACTGGTATCGGTTTTGTTTTATCACATAATATTCATATAATTAATCCATAAGGTTTTTTCTGCAATACCATTTAGTTACTCAAAAATTAAAAAAAAACATAATGGGTCGTTAGTATTTTTATGGTAATTGGTATTTTATGCTAATAAATATACTTGTAAAATAAAGTATTTAAATATGAGTACTTAATAATACATTCGTTCATAAAATGTCAGTTGGAAGTGGTCAAAGAGATTTTTTCCACGTTCAAAGTAATATAACTTTAGTTTCATAAAAATCGTTGTAACTGAAAATATTTTTAATATAAGGAGTATAATTATGAGATGAACAAGTAAATGTTTAATGCTCTAATCGAAAATGATCACAGAGTTTATTGTTTTCCTCACAACAAGTACGACAAGAAAAAATATGTTCTAAATATTTAACATAGCATTAAAATAAAACTAAATTCTGTATATTATTATTTCATACAATTCCTATTTTTATTTTGCGTTTAATTGTAAAACATATTTAACCTCCATTTCGTTTATCAAGATTATCACCCAGATATATATATTCTTTGTTTTTTAAAAAGTTTTATTTAACATTCTGGAGCTAGATTCGATATATTAAATTAACTGTCCGTTGAAAATGCCGATACGAACCCATGTCCTATTATATCGAAATTACTTTACAGATTCTCTGAGTATCTATTCTTCCATAATAAATGTCGGAATGAAAGACACATTAACATTTAAATTAACGTGAGAATAAAACACGTAGGCATGGTAATCAGACCAAATAAATTGTTAAATTATTTTAAAGTAAAAAATGATGTATGTAATATATCTGAAGGGCAGCGCGTCACAAAAACAAAACATGATGAATAAATGGATTACCATCAGTACCATTAAAAATAAACGACATGAAAGCTGTTAGAGAATTTTATGCTCTTAAAAAGATATGTACATGAATAATGAGACTAGTTAAAAGCAAAGAGTAAAAGCAGTTGGCACAAAAAGAAAACTCGAAATAAACTACTGACGTCAGGAGATAAAAATGTATGAAGAAGAAATTAGTGAAAGCTTAATTAAAATTCTTCTAATCATATTTTAAAGAAGGTTTCATAAAACACTATCTTACCTATAAAGAACGATACATATTTAATCACTTCACTTTCCATTGTTCGTAAATAGAATAACCCAAACACAATAACTCTTTGTTGACTTAAAATATATCTGAAAAATTGTGAATGAACAATAACTTTTATATTGTACCGAAATTTTGTGAGCGAGCGAGCAAGACGGGCGGCCGTCACAGGCAACGCGGTACAATGTACAAACGTTCCATACTTTCCCGCCATTTGAGGCGAGGGCGGGCGAAATAATTTCATTTGCATTCAAATAATCAGTGCCTCATTTTATTCACACTTAATCTTACCCCTTATAATATTATTTTCGATTGTTTTATTGAAACTTATATTAATATTGAAAACCGACCAAATATAACAAATTAATCAAAGCAAATTATAATTAATTAATTGATCAAAACTATTAACTTAAATTATAGGATTGACTGAAGATCTTTGCTAATTTCAAATACATATATGTATATATAGTTTGAGTGTATATTTTGTTATAAGCGTCTTATAATACATGCATATATGTATATGGTACATACACCAGAATACATTTTTTTACAATTTTTGTGTAACTGTTTGTTTTGGCTAATTTCTGAAATGGCTGCAACTATTTTCTCGAGACTTTTATTGATAGATAGCCGATGCAATAAAGAGTAACTTAGGCTACTTTTTATCTCGATCTCGAATCCCGATCCCAAAATTAAGCGTTATCACGCGCGAATGGAAGGCGAGGCGAATACTGCGCTTGAAAGCTTTTTCATTGTCTTTTGTTCTTTACGCAGACGAAGTCGCGGGTAACAGCTAGTATGTAATAAACTCGAGTGTAATTACCGTACAATATATGATAAGAGAAAAAAGTCGTTTAAAAAAAGGCATTGAGTAAAAATAAACAGCATACTGTGTGGAGAATACAATATTAGGTTGATTATGGGATTCGGCTGATGTTTGAAAATGGTCTCAAGTACATTAATGTGGGAAATTGAATTGAGTTTTATTACTTCCAAATTTAATTTTTTTAGATGATTTGAGACACTGGGGAGATTTTTCATTAAATTATGTATTTGTTTGTGAGTTACCTGTAGTTTGTAAAGATCACTTCTTATACATAATTTCAAGATTTATTCAATTCGATAGCCAATCTAAAATCTTACGTTCTATATAATGTCTCCATACTTCAATACTAACTACACACCTAATGTATTAGACACAAAATCACAGATAAATAAACCTGATACCTCTTAACACCCTAGTAACATCTTTTCTTCTTCTACCTGGCAATTTCCCAGCTTTAGCCTTACAAGTTGTGAATAGTTTTGGCTAATTATTTTTACGACCGGCTCCCTACCTGACATCAACCCTCTTTGGGAATGCATTAATCATTGATATCTAAATACTCTTAGAAAGTACATACATATGACTGGAAAAATCACATTGGTGCTTGCCACGGCCAGGATCGAACCCGCGCATTCAGGCATGAGAGGCGAGCCTTTTAACCACTCGGCTAAAACCACTGACTTCACCCTATTAACATCATAAAATTAAAAATTGGTTCCCATTTAAGAGGGACATTATTAAAATTAGGAGTCTTTTTTATATTGACACTTAAAAAAAATCTATCATTGCAGAATTTAAAACACTAATTAGTATTTTAAAAACTCAAATAAAATAATCTATATTATCATTTATACTTTGAGTAGAGGAAATGATATATAGAGTGTGATTTTATATTAACCCCAACTGATTAAGCTGATCACATTTCATTTGACTGAGCTTAATCCTCAAATATTGGGATTATTTAAAAAGGTATATATGATCATTAATTCTTACGCTTCCTAGTTTTGTAACATTAATTGGCTATTAATTCAATAAATGTTATCTGTTAAAAGACCTGATTAAGGATAATAAATTTTAATGCTAAAATTTTAATATTATTATTATACATATTTCGATGGTATAAAAACAGTCTAAAATAAATTTAACTTTATTACGTTACATTAAACTGAATTTTGAGAAAGATGGTTAAAAAAAGGAAATAAATCCAGAGACATCAAATATATTTCTAAGATTTTATCAGATAATTCATTAAACTGATCTCATGAACTACAAAAAAATATTTTATACTAACGCTAGCCAAGCTCTTTCTTATCTTACTATAATAATGAATGATTAATGAATCTTTTAAAGTGCGTATATAGACACTCCTCCAGTACATAGATAAAAAATCCAAACAAAAAAATTGAAATGCGAATATGAGAAACAATCAAAATATGATACAGGCTTATTACTAAGATAACAAAACGGATATTTGATGGGCATTTCTATCTTTAAAAACAAATTGTGTGCAGGTATGATATGAAAAATCAAATCGATATTCCTTAACATCTGATAATTTTTCTTCGTGATCTATCCATTTTTTATACGTTGAATACAAATTTAAAACTAACAAAGCGGACTGCAAAACCAATTTGTTAAATAATGGCCTCCCTAATGAAAACGGGCGTTAAAATTTTGTGGAAAATGTTATTTTATTTAAAAATCTTTACGTGGTACCGTAATTTAGATCAGTGGGTGACACAAACGGAAAAAGTGGATGGAAGGTTATGGATTAAATACATCTACGGATTAAAACTTTACCAAGGAAACGGGCAAAACGATAGGAGTTGATAGAAACGATAGCTTTGATTTTCTGCTTATACACGGTTTCTTAATACGTCTAGAGACATTGCTTTATTGTAGACTTCCTCCCTCAAACATCCCCATTAAAAAAGTCGTATAGGAAGATCATGTGAACGTGGGGGAAAAAACTGGCGCTCGGAATCCGAATCACCTGTTTGGATATCTTTCATTTAAATATGCATATTGTACGTACATTTACTGGATAATGTGCAGGGCAGCCATCAGCTCCTCAGAAATTTCTTGCAATAAAAACAAGTAATTTTAGAGAAAATTTAAATAACTTGAGCCAAATATTATTCAAATATACTTATTCAAACGGACCTATTACTTTCCCATTTAAAATCCTGTCGCGTAATTAATTTTAAATTGGTACTGCGACCTATCCGGACACATAAGGTAGGAATTCGCCAGTGGCCAGTTATACAAATTGTGCATATTTAAATATCCATCTCTTTTGAGAATCGATTCATCAAGCCAAATAATTTTATTAAAAAATTCTGGGTCTCCTTTAATATTAGAAAACAATGGGTTGCAGATTATTGTATTATATTTAATGAAAAATATTATTTTTTAAATCTGTAAGAGATTCATATTATTATAAAATTGTTGGTCACTGAGGTCTTATACTTTTTTACTACCCAACTATTTGAACTAAGGTTCGGGTAGGTTAGATAATATTTTCTTGAATAAAAAAAATTGTAGCTTGTGGTAATGTTTAGAGTCTAATATCTATCAGCACAATTAATATACTGCGTTATAATAATAAACAATATTACTAAGGATATATTTGCCTTCGACATTTTTTTGGAAAATTAATTAGGGCTGTATGCTGCCAGGTTATCCATTATCAATAGACACTCTGAAAAATAAAAATAAATGTTAATAACAACTATAAGAACTTCTGTCACACGAACCATTTTAAATAGAAACTTTTCAATCGTTTTTGATGTTTGAGTTTCTGTTATTTGATTTTCGAATGTTTTCCCAATCCTTTGTTATTCGTATTCAATCATCAACCCATAAGTGGAACAAGTTAAGCGTATGAAAGGTTTAGACAGTAAGCTAAAAAAGGTTCTGTACAAAATATTGATTAACCAAGCATAAAATTATATATAAAAAGTAAACACGAAATAAGGGTTAAAAGGAAATCAATTTATATTGAATTATTTTGTTATTGTCTACATATAGTATGAAAATATTTTATTTATAATTCAACCTTTTATTGTATTTATAATATTCAAGATAATTTTTTGTAACCGAAAAATTTATTTAATTATCCCAATTTTAATTTATTTATTAAAAATAAAAGCGCACGATGAACGTAAAACAATAGTTATTGAATTAAAAAGTGATTTTTGACTACGTAAAATTCTATGTAGAGAAAACAAATTCTATATTTATATAAAACATACTTGTGATTAACAGTACATAATAAGTTTGGGAGCGTTTAATGTCCTGGAACACATTCATCACAATACATAAAACGTGTTCCGACGCCAATTACCTAATGCGATACTACTTTCCGTGTCAATCAACTATTTGATCCTCTACTAATACCTAAATAAGCTTCTGTTATTAACAGAATTTTTTGCTTTATATTGCGGAAAACAATGCAAATGTATCTATCAATTATGCAACAAGTATTAAATTTAAAATTGTATATGTGTTAAATTGGGTGTGTTTGTAAGAATTGGTTAATTAGGAATTTTTTAATTTAAATTTAAGCAAATAGTTTGTAATTAACTATTTTAAACAAAGTTTCAAGCAAAGGTTATTGCAGTTTTCAAGATACTTTATAAAGATAGAGTTTCGAGAAAATTGCTACTTCCGAGACAAGCTTCTTTGAAATGAGGACAAACGAAGAATTTTGTTAAATGAAATATAATTAACACAATAAGTACATTTAATATTATATGTAAGTCACTTGTATGTAAATGAAAAAGGGAAATACAATTTTAATTTTATAAATAATAAAAAAATATTTAACAAAATTAATAATATAGGTTAAAATGTAGGTAAAGTTATTATTTAATTCGCCTTTGAAATTAAATATAATTTGATTCGCAGGTACAATTATTAATATTAACTTAGGATTGTGTCCTTAATTATAAAATATTATTTGTCTTGTGGTCACCGACATTTAGTTTATACTCACAGAAATTCTGACTTTCATATTCAATATTTCTCCAATACCAACATCATTTGAAATGTAAATAGTTTTATTTACATTATAATAATGTTAGCACAGTATTAGATGTTTACGTGAATACCTTATAAAAATAAATTTTATGACTTAGAGTTGTCAAGTTTGACAATGAAAAATGATAGGAACCGTTTTATAGAATAACTTTACTCGCCACCATAGTTGTACTACACACATAACAAAAAAATTAAGGATGAAAATGCATACTCCAACATATTTTTTTCTTAACAATACCGCAGTATTGACCAAATATAAGGGTCAATTACAGAATATCTCGTAGTAAAATTGAGATAATATAATTCTTGGTTATCAGCTTATCTTTTACTTTATTTCTTTTTATACAATGATATTATCAAGTACCAACAATTTTCAACAATACAGAGAGACAAATTCAGTATTTACAGAGAACTAGATTACAGTTGCATATTTCCAAAACTTTTTGCCATAATCTCTTCTGGTGCATAAAAGACAAAGATTATCCTTAATAAAGAACTTCCAAAAGTACAAATATATCTGAGAATTTTTTTCTTATGACTTGGTTATACATTTTTACATTTTTATAACAATTAACTCAATGTATCGATTACTTCTACGCCAACGTAATAAAGGAAATATATAAATTAAAAATTTGATTTGTCATTTCTTAAGAAATCTTTAAAACTGTAAGGGTTTTAATATTGAAACACTTTTGGAGATATTAATTAAACTGCTCTTTGACTTTGAAACTTCGCAGCATTAATATTAAGAGACTTAATAAGAAACTTATGAAGACGCATTAAGACTCATTTATATTATAATTTGGTTATTTTTAATTGGATATCGAGATAGTGCATTATCGGAAATTGGAATTAATACCTGCATATTTGTCTATAGAAATACAATTATGTACTCTTAGTTCGAAATATAAATCATTAAATTTAAATTTAATTAAAACACTTTATTATATTATCATATAATAAAGTGTTTATATGAACGAACCTTTGACCGTTTGGAAAAGTGACTTCTGATTAGTTTTAGCGTTCTTTAAATATATCTCATATTTTACTTTGAATTAATTATTATAAATCATATACACTGTCGTTTGAATATGAAAAGAAACTCTCCAGTTCTTCTTTTTCATACACGATAACAGACGTATACATTTCGGGGGTCAAATGTTCATGGTGATAGGATTGTTAACACATGACAGCCGCATATCGCTGACTTAGCGAAAAACAGCCCACAGATAAACATTCACAATTCTTATGGTACAATCTTAGACTACACTACTAATGATCGCAAAATATGCGCTTACTGGAAAAAAATAAATGAACAAAAAAAAACAACCAAAAAAATTATTTTGAATGAAAGGAGAGATGAATAAAATGATTATAGTTTTTGCCTCTTTGAGGTTCTGTTGAAAATTGGTTACTTGTAAAACTTTCTTGTAAAGTTAACGCAGTCTTAAATTACTAACGAGCTGAAGCAGTTGGTTAGCGTGGATTTCCCTATTTTAAATTTAAACTTATTTTAAATCCACAACAATTTTTTAAATACATTAAGAACTTCATGTAACGTCACTCGGTTTAACGAAAAACTTCTTAAAGTATTGGATTCACTTAGGTTTGGTTTGTTTAAATCTTTCATACATTAAAACCTTCCATATAGCGTCATCACTGCTACAACAACGACGATAATTAAATAATAAAAAGGACCTTTTTAACCTTTTTTAATTAGTGAAAACTTCGCAGTTGTGTACGTTTTTAATTATTCTGACACTTAATAATCTAGACTGTCAGCATCATTCATACCGAAGGTTATAAAAGTTTCGTTATTTTCTTTACAAATGAGTGTGTTTTCCACGCTTATACTATTCATAACGGTGGCTAATAATTACGAAAATTCATTTTCCATACGATATCAAAGTCTTTGTTGCCCTCGAATTTTGAAACTGAAGATATCTTTATCAAAACTCTCCATAGAAACCGGAGAAAGAAAGAGAAGCGTTGAAAATTTGAATTTTTTTTTAATTTATTACTGTCCTAAGTTGCCACTCATTATATATTACAAACAGTTACGGAAGATAAGACTTGCTAATTTTTCTATAGACAGTAAATAATAAATAACGCCACACAAAAAATAACGCCACACCAGAAAAAATTTTAGGAGATGTGATAAAATCTAAAAACAAAACCTTATATTTTTTTCTCTAATCGAATATAACAAAGACGTACAGTTCAAAAGTATTTTTTTAATTACGAAATAAAAAAGTCAAGAAAAGCGTTAATTTAACATAGGTAAATAAATTTACAGTTTTACGAGTAAGCCGTTTAAGTTATCATGAAAAGAATAGATAGTTCAAAGGAGATCATTCAGGCTTCATACATTTTTGGGCCTTTTTGAAAGTGCCGGCCAACAAAAAAAAATGGTACATATTTGTAGAACTAACCATTTGGAACAATAGTTAATATGGCGCAAAAGTTGTAGGATCCAAGATATAGAAGTTATACAAGTTTCAAGATTCATCATTTTGGTACTTTATTTTTTCTGAAACGAAAAAACGAAAACGAAAAAACAACAAAAAAATAACAGAAAAATAACGAAAAAAAATTAGGAAGTTCAGTGACATACACACCTACAATATAATCCTAGTAATATTATAATTGCGAAATTTTGTATGAAAGAAGCTGACGTCCAGGAATAACACATAGGCTACTTTACATCCGGGAAATCCCGTAACACCGCGGGGCTCAGCTAGTTATATAATATGTATATAATTAATATGATAATGATATGATAAACCCACCTGTCCACGCTGGGAATCCAAAGCTGGTGCGATAGACGATCCAGTAGATATAGTTACAATAAATTATATTTCATGATTAAAACGCCGCGATGTCTGTTTAAAATGGAGAGTATAAATTAGAAATGCCGTATATGAAGACAAAACACAAATAGAATAAAGTCATTTCTATTTTTGTGCAAAGAAGGAGTATTAAACTTTTGCCTCGATTTTCGTCCGCGATTTTCATGATTTTCAACCGCGATTTTCGTGATTTTCAACCGCGATTTTCGTCCGCGGTTTTCATGATTTTCATCCGCGATTTTCATGATTTTCAACCGCGATTTTCATGATTTTCAACCGCGATTTTCATGATTTTCATCTGCGATTTTCGTCCGCGATTTTCGTGATTTTCATCCGCGATTTTCGTCCGCGATTTTCGTGATTTTCATCCGCGATTTTCGTCCGCGATTTTCATGATTTTCGTCCGCGATTTTCGTCCGCGATTTTCGTGATTTTCATCCGCGATTTTCGTCCGCGATTTTCATGATTTTCAACCGCGATTTTCGTCCGCGATTTTCGTGATTTTCATCCGCGATTTTCGTCCGCGATTTTCGTGATTTTCATCCGTGATTTTCATCCGCGATTTTCATCCGCGATTTTCGTCCGCGATTTTCGTGATTTTCATCCGCGATTTTCGTCCGCGATTTTCATGATTTTCAACCGCGATTTTCGTCCGCGATTTTCGTGATTTTCAACCGCGATTTTCGTCCGCGATTTTCGTGATTTTCATCCGCGATTTTCGTCCGCGATTTTCATGATTTTCAACCGCGATTTTCGTCCGCGATTTTCGTGATTTTCATCCGCGATTTTCGTCCGCGATTTTCGTGATTTTCATCCGCGATTTTCGTGATTTTCATCCGCGATTTTCGTGATTTTCATCCGCGATTTTCGTCCGCGATTTTCGTGATTTTCATCCGCGATTTTCATCCGCGATTTTCGTCCGCGATTTTCATGATTTTCATCCGCGATTTTCGTCCGCGATTTTCGTGATTTTCAACCGCGATTTTCATGATTTTCAACCGCGATTTTCATGATTTTCAACCGCGATTTTCGTCCGCGATTTTCGTGATTTTCATCCGCGATTTTCGTCCGCGATTTTCGTGATTTTCATCCGCGATTTTCGTCCGCGATTTTCGTGATTTTCATCCGTGATTTTCATCCGCGATTTTCATCCGCGATTTTCGTCCGCGATTTTCATGATTTTCAACCGCGATTTTCGTCCGCGATTTTCGTGATTTTCAACCGCGATTTTCATGATTTTCAACCGCGATTTTCGTCCGCGATTTTCATGATTTTCAACCGCGATTTTCGTCCGCGATTTTCGTGATTTTCATCCGCGATTTTCGTCCGCGATTTTCGTGATTTTCATCCGCGATTTTCGTCCGCGATTTTCATGATTTTCGTCCGCGATTTTCGTGATTTTCAACCGCGATTTTCGTCCGCGATTTTCGTGATTTTCAACCGCGATTTTCATGATTTTCAACCGCGATTTTCGTCCGCGATTTTCATGATTTTCAACCGCGATTTTCGTCCGCGATTTTCGTGATTTTCAACCGCGATTTTCATGATTTTCAACCGCGATTTTCAAGATTGTCATCCGCGATTTTCATGATTTTCAACCGCCCAGATTTTAAATGATGCACTGAATAATGTATTTCACTGGTTTTACCGGCCTGGTGACATTTTTATATTAGACCGTGGTTTTAGAGATGCTATAGAAAATCTGGAGTCATGCGGTTATGTATATGCTCTGCGCCACTTGCTCTCGCGTCATATGATCAAATCCGACATCAAATGGTACAAAATCAGTTAAAAGTGCTTCTAGGCCCATTTTTTTAAATGTGAAAATGTAATAAAGAAATGTGTTGCATGCGTTCAGATACTTGGCGGAACAACGTCTGTCGGGTTCGATAGTATTACATTAAAACGACAGGTTTCTAACAGATTATGGCTGTAATGATTTGCTTGAGAAGCTTATCTCTAGCAATATCAATCATTATTTTATGTTTCTTGGCACTTTCAGAAAAAATAAAGTACCAAAATGATGAATCTTGAAACTTGAATAACTTCTATATCTTGGATCCTACAACTTTTGCGCCATATTAACTATTGTTCCAAATGGTCAGTTCTACAAATATGTACCATTTTTTTTTGTTGGCCGGCACTTTTTAAAAAGGCCCAAAAAGAATGATCTCCTTTATTATCAGACAATTGAACATACGACGTGGTTATTTAGATTTTCATAAATTTTATTTTAAATGATCGATGTAAGATAATTACTAAATGAAAAGTGACCGTTTCTGATATCAGCTGGATCAAAATTTTGCGTCGATAGTCTTGTAATAATATTTATTTTCACATATCTTTCATATACAAACATCAACCGAGTTACATTCACATTATATGTACATATATTCGTATTAGTCTATGTACCTATGTATGTATGTATTGATTATTGTCATACCACCATTACCCCCTATACCTAATCCACGTCAATATTCTCCCTATTTAGGTTAGCAAGCAGAGACCGTTTTTAAAATGACAGTGGTTATATTACATACCTTTATATTTAATGATTTCTTTAATTTATCGGAACAAAGCGAAAAAAAAAACCGGTGATTTATTTTTAAAGCGTATAAATGATATAATATGACGTATGACAATACAATATTTTAGTATTAAAAGGATTCCTATTTATGTGTTAATGTTGCAAACTAAAGTTAATGTGAAAATGGCTAGTCATTTCAAAGTATTACAGCTACCTTGTAAAATGTCGCAGACGGACGCTTAGATCGTATTCATGGAATATATTAGTCCTAACACCCGTCGGACCACTTTAAAACATGTGGTTAAATTGTTAACAGTGTAATGAATTTTGTAACTCGGACAGAGGGAAAATTACTATAGACCGAATTGTAATTGCTCTGTCTGTTAACGCTGTTAATGTTGTTAATTATAACGCTATTAATTCAATTTGCAAGTACATAATACATTTCTCTCTTTTATGAAAAATTCTTTGATAGTTATTGCTAAGCTTTTCGTTAATATACAATTTTCATTTCTTATATTATTATTTTTTATAGTTAAAAGTAAACAATAAAACTGCATTAAAATATTTCAAATTTTGTTTGTCTGACAATGTCAAACGTTATCCTTTAAAATACATTTAAATAAGTAATGAAAACCGTCCTGGAATTTCAGTGTGTTTTGCCTGTACTCATGTCCTTGGACCTTGGGAGCAGACCCGCATTGCTAAAATTTCTTAACTCAAACATCAACAAGTTAGTTAAATATTGCATTATAGTAATGAGATATACTTATTCTACAAAATTTATTTATATTCAATGTGACTGTAATATACTAAAATCTTTAGTCAATTATATATTATGTTCCATATTCTTTGAACATTAAACGTAAACAATGGGTTTCAAAGTTTTTAATTTTAATCGTTCTATGTATTATGTAAGCATGCATTATTATCTTTTGCACACTTCTACGAAATCTACTAGTAAAATATTAATTTAGTTAAAAAATTTTTGATTATTAATTTGCATCTGCATTCCATAACTGTCAAATTTTGGAAGTGAACTGTTAATGTAGCCTAATTTTGCCGATAAACAGAGATACCAACAAAGTAAAAGGTCATTTTTCCTAGAAGTTTCTTAGAACCAAACGAAAAGCTTGATATTTTATTTCTTTGATATCGACTTCTGGTTTGTGGTTTTTGAAAATCATATTGGTTTTTCGTAAGTTACTTTTATTTTTTGAAAAACAAGGTAAGGTGGATAAATTGAACGCACATACTCTTCCATTTTTTTATCAAGTCAAATCTGGATGTATCAAAAATGAAACAAAAAATAAGCATCTTAATCGAAATCTTTGCAACGATCTTCAAAAACGGAAGGTTTAATCATATTTATGCAAAATTAACGTTTACCAGTAACTTCTTTGTTACATTGAGGAAGAATATCGTAATTTTGCTAACTTCGCTGAGAAAATAATACTTCTATTTACGTATAAAACTCCTTTTTTGGTAAATAAATTAATTAAGAATTCATTCTAAATTTATTGAGCTCAAATACTATGCAAAATATTTAAATAATGTAATAAAGTAAACTTGGTAGTCTGCATATATTCCTAAAATATATACCTACGTATCAAACGTGTAGAATAAGTGAAGGATATAAGGAATAAAGATAAAATTTTAATCGAAACAGCTATAGAACCGCAACATATCGAAGTAAGAAGTAATTGAGAAAAATAAAGCTACCGCTTATCATAAAAAAGATCATTGTAGCCATCATTAGAAAGATATTTTTGTGAGCAATCAGAATTTAATATTCGAAATATAATAAACGTATTCTTTTACAATGTGAGATTTCAAAGGGTTCAATTTAATCAGGCAAAATTTTACAGATAACATACCTACATGTTCCGAATAAATTTTCTTTTATTATTTTTAAATTGTCTTTATAACTATCATTATTACCATGAAAATGGTTTTAAATTTACAAATGACATTTGTTTCTTTGTATATTACCACTTCTTAAAAGAAATAATACCCATTTGCTTCAAAATCAAAATCAAAAATTAAGTATTTCAAACAAGGTACTCTATATATTTTTTGGATGAGATGCTACTGCATATGAAATGATAATTAACAGAATAAGAGTAAAAATGAATTTAAATATTAATAATTTTTAAAGAGAAAACTGCAAGGAATCACTAAAAGTGTTTTTATATTTCTTACAATCCTTGATGTTATTAAGATTGGTTTTTATTAAATACGAAAAAGTATTTCTTAGTACTTTTTATTAAATACGAAGAATAGTATTAATATTAAGAAAAGTAGTATTTTTTATTATATAGGAAAAAGTATTAAGTGCTAATTATATCTTTCACAATCTTGTAAAAACAACTACAGAATACATTTAGATATTATTTTAGTTTGAAGTCTGAAATAGGAATTGCTTATTGCGGTTCAAGAAACCAACAAAATAAAGGTAAAGCTCGTCATAAAAACAATTTCTTTTATTAGCAAGTTATGGGTGAAAAACTATATTAAATACTAGTTTTTGCCCGCGACTTCGTCCGCGTTAGTTTCGTCATTAGGAATATATGTATAGCTGACCGGGCGAACTCTATTCCGTTTTAGAGGCCATTAATAATCAGGTTTCTCCTGTTTCAATCGAACAGAATGATTGACATATTAGTTAGATGTCAAATCTAATGTCAAAGAAAACGTTTGTATGGGAAATAGAAAAGGGCTGTTTTTAGGGTTTTCCCGGAAATGAATCAATTTTTTTCAGCTTTCAAACCTTCCTTGAACCTCCACGAACATTTCAAGACTAAGATAAGGTAAATCCGTTCAGCCGTACTCGAGTTTTAGTGACTAAGGAACAGCAATTCATTTATATATATAGACTAGTTTTTGCCCGCGACTTCGTCCGCGTTAGTTTCGTCATTAGTAATATATGTATAGCTGACCGGGCGAACTCTATTCCGTTTTTGAGGCCATTAATAATCAGGTTTCTGCTGTTTCAATCGAACAGAATGATTGACATATTAGTTAGTTGTCAAGTCTAATGTCAAAGAAAACTTTTGTATGGGAAATAGAAAAGGGCTGTTTTTATGGTTATCCCAGTAATGAATCAAATTTTTTCATCTTTTATACCTTCCCTGAACCTCCACAAACATTTCAAGACTAAGATAAGATAAATCCGTTCAGCTGTTCTCGAGTTTTAGCGAGACTAAGGAACAGCAATCCATTTTTATATATATAGAAGATAAGTTCCAATGAAATGTAGTCTTCAATTTATCACTTTTTAAATGCTAATGTAGCAAAGAAAATCAAACTCAACGCCACAAAGTTGTACATATTTGTATCTGTTATGTCTCTTGAAATCGAAGTTTAAAACATGAAGTTAACAGCCAGCTTTTAAAGAAGCTCTTTAAAACGGACCTTAAATAAATAATCCAGTGGATTAAAATGAGGGCCAGATGACAGCCAGTCTTTAACTTTGATGAAGTCGGGAAAGTCAGTTTATAAACAAGATTGGGTGGATTGAGATATATGACCGGGTACCAACTCTTGATAAAAGGGCCATTTATGGTTATTTAACATAGTGTTATTATGGTGCTAAACTACTTGGTCAGGAATTGCGTGTTGATAAACTTGTGCATCTGTATTAATAACTTTTTCATAAAAATATGATTCAATCACTCCTTACCAAACCATCACCAAAGTTTGATTATATCCATAATCACACTTTTTAAATTAATAAAGAAGCTATCAGCTATAGTAAACAATTTTTTTCCGTGACATCTATTAGTAAACCTTTTAAATAGTTGTTTTGATTTAATAACCTATTCCTGTTTTATACTATAAGTTAAAAAATAACTAATGCATACTAGAAAAGGGAATAGAAAATAAAATTTAATAAATAGTTGCATAAATATGAGACAAGCCACATTCATTAGTAATATTAGAATAATTTCTAATTATAGTAGTATTTATGGACTCACTACGTGTATATGCACCTTGCGATGTCGTCGTTCTATCCGTTATGCAAATTCCACTGGATAATATTATGAAAGCCTTAATGAACTGGTGGTAAATTTTGGTTAGTTTGGTATCTTTTTTGTACAATTATTTTCAAAATTGAATTCCCTTGAGATTTTTATAACGATTGGTATAATATATCAATAATATGGTATCAATAAGTGATTAAAAAAGTCACTACAAATCATACAATATTTCAAAATAAAAATTGTACCATTAATTAAATCACAATTTGTAATAAAAAACGTTTTGTTTCCATTCAATTAGTTCGATCCCCGAACATGTTTCTAAAATAACTTTTGCGGTTGAATACTGAGTAAAGTCTATTTACAGTAATAAAATCCTCACATTTCGCTTTTGTAACATTTTTTCCGGTTTGAAGCTTCAATTAAAACATATTTATAGTTTGCTTCGTTCCTTTTTGGTTTTTCACAGGAATTATAAATGCTGAATACATATTGTAATTCAACGAAGGTATAGATATTTAAAAAATATATTATTTCAACAAATAAAATGTCCAAAATATTTGTCATACACAAATTAAGCCTAAGATAAATGTAAACATTTTGATTGCACACATTTTCTGGTTGGCTCTCCATTATCATTATTAGTAATTGGGATGAGTACAGTCATTTAAAAATAAATACTACAAAATCGCAGGCTATCGTTATTGGAATTTCATCAAAAGCTTATAATGCTCCCTTTAAGCCCCGGGCTTGTAAATTTTCTCTTCTGTGCTATGTAATATTCCAAAAACACCTTATATAAAGGAGAAATTGAAATTCCTGTGACATTGTGGTAAGGTAAAAGAACATAAACGGATGTCTCAGCAGTAGAGGTTTCTAAATCAATCTTATTTAATTCAGATAAAAGTAATATTTAGTTTCTGGAACTTTTTCTAAATTATCAAACTATTTATTTTCAATATTAGTCTTCAAAAACGCCACATCCCTTGGTATATATAATCGTCGTCGTCGTCATCAGCCTATCAAAGCCCACTGCTGAGCAGAGGGCTCTTGTCACATGTGGAAGGTATATCTCAGATCTAACCCTAATCTCTTTTTTGTAAATAATGTAGACAAACCTAATTATAAGCGTCTGTATTTTTTTGACTAAGCACGATTAAGACTATGATTCTCAGTTTGAAACATATTACAAAATATTTCTTTATGGTAATGTATTTTTTTAATGAATGGATTATAGACCTTAATAAAAATGGAGGGAAGTACGCCCGTTTTTTCCTAAATGTGTCAGTTTAGTTAAAATAAAATCTATTTTATTTAATTAAATATTTAATGATTGTTCGAGACTCCTTTATCCTAAAAGATGGAGGGACATCTGCGACACAGTCTTTGACAACTGAACAGATTAACACCTTTTGTTTAGCTAGACCTGTTTTTAATTTCAATACATGTTATGTAAATTTTCATATAATAAATTATTTTCTTTATTTTTGCTCTACACTTATATTAAAAGTATTACGTTTCTTCATATATCTATTTCTATATAAAAATAGTTTTCATCGCATTATTTATTATTTAATTCAATTAACTACATATTTGTTTACTAATCTACTGGAGATTTGTTTCTCTATTCTACATATTTTCTATAACTCTGATATTTTCAGAATAATATTTTTCCACCGTTAAGACCACCTACACCTTTTTTATATGTCACCCTTTATATTTTTCTTCAATAATAGTAATTTTCTAGTGTGATAGAGAATATAATAACCGTATATAATGGATATGAAAGGTTTTTAACACAAAATCTTTACTAATTTACCGTAATAATATTCTGATGAAATAAATTAAATGAGGAACTCTTTTAAGAATGACGCTTAAGTATTATTAAAGTATACAACTTTTAATTGTAACAACTATCAAGATGAAGCATTTTGATTAACATGAGAAATAAACAAGTTGTACGAGAGAAAATTGTTGTTACTTTAATACTTAAAATTAACGAACATTATAATTTTCGCTGAATAAATGTCCTGAAGTCGCTTTCCCTGCGGCAAAACTAAATAAATTGAGACAGCCAGTACTTAATTGGAATTTAACTGAATATAAATAGATGCAACTTCATTTATTTACTTCAGCTACCTCTATCAAAGAAAAACGAAGAAGTTTAATGTATATTTTATTTTGCTAGTATAATACCACATTTTTTTGTTACTTTTCTTTAGATAAATATAAAGATGTTGTTATTTTTCTATAGATAAAAGTAAATGTAAAAAAGTAATTTTTAATATTCTGTAAATATGAAACTTTTTCAAATTAACATCTTAATCAGACCAAAAATTGTGATTATTTTTGTGTGCTTAATATATAAGCAGAGACAAAAACTCTTAATAACATAACTGAAAACTTTTCATTACATAAAAATAAAATCCTTGACATATTTCTTCCTCTTATTGTATGTATTTGTCGTTGTAAACAATAATGGCTTTTATCCTTTATATGTACAAATAGTCATGTCATCTTTCAAAAGCATATACTAAGCTAATTTTAACAAAAATGGGCCACGATTTTTGTATTGTGTTCCTCTTTTTATTGCACTCTTTCAACTCCTATAACTAATGGTTTATAACATTCAAAAATTTGACAAGGGTTTATGCCGATACACATGATTAATTATTCCGATTTAACATTAAGTCTTGAAAAAAAATGAAAGTTAATTCTTTAGGTTTGAGTGGTTTAATTCAAGTGGATCTAATGAATAAACGACTTTGAACAAAGGATGAGTAAAATTTTTATGAGTTTCTTTTGTTATTATTATTCAGTCAAGTATATATTGTTTCTTACAAAATCAGTTATGGGCGTACGTTAAATAAGAGCACAAGGAAATTATGGTTACTCTATCATATATTTATATCGACTGGATAGAGCTAAACTGTGAATTCACCGGTTGAAATATGGAAATGAAGTCGTAGGTGATGAACGCACTATCCTATTACCCTTTTCTAGGATACAGTCAAATTGTAGCTGGACTGACGCAGGAGGACACAAACGCAGGGAAACTGTTCCATTCTTACACTGTTCGCATGAGGAAAGAGGAAGTTTATGACTTCGTCCGGATGCGAAGGAGATTTACAACGAAGGGATGGAATGGAAGCCCGCCGTACGTTTTGTACTGTAACGGAAGAGGGATTTTTGTTATTATGTATATTGACATGAAATTTAAGAATATCTATATCATATAGAAAAGTTTAATGAACCTCCATCTGTATAAATTTCCCATTCACTTTACTTATCAGATTCAAACGTATTTGGATTTTAGTGTTGCTATTACTAGTATTACTCATTATATTTTTTTTATTTTGAAAATGTTCTCTTTGGTGTAGAAAATTGTATACTATAAATAAATATATGAAATGAGAAGTATGTACATTATTACAGTAATAACATAAGTCAAGTACCAAATTGAAAAACCGAAAGAGATCTGGAAAAGAAATGCAAATATAGAAATTGTTTAAATGAAACAAACATACTTTCATTTAAACTTATTTTCAATAGTGAGTACAAGCAACAATCTTAGATATCATTAAAGAAATGGTTATTGATAAAAGTTATGAAAGAAATATCAAACCAAAGTATTATAACAGTATTGTGTTATCAGAAAATTTACAAAATCCTTTTCTCTCAGACCCGAGGGACAGCACTGGGACGCAATCCACTCAATAAGCACTTTTAAAACTAGATGTTGATTCGATTTAACAACATGTTAACCATCTGTTTGAAATCATTTACATTTCCATTTTCAAAAATAAATATACTTTTTTATTAATAGTAACTTAAAATATTACGTAAGTCACGAATACCTACATTTTTAATAGTTGTCAATTACAAAGGTTATCTTGAAATTATGTTTTCTTAATTAGAATTTTATTATAATATGTATGTAAAATTCAGTGTTTATAAGTATCTGTATGACCATTTCATCTATTACAATATTATGATTCACGACTTTTGTTACAAAATAATTCTTACTAAAAATCCACATCATCAAATATCCTCCCGTTTGACAATAATTTTAGTTCCTTTAAGTTTTATTTTCAGCTTATACTTTTGTATCATTAAGATTTTTTTAATCAACTATTAAATAACCACAATAAGTTATGAAAAGAAAAGTAGCAGACATAAAAGTTAAAAACAATTATTTACTATCACTACATTTAAAAAGCAGTGTCTTTTTTTACTATTGTGTACTTACACAATAGTAAAAAAAGACTTGCTTGTCTTTAAGTAGATAAGTATAAAAATACATATAATTTACATTTCTTAGGCCAGTTACAGGTGGCAGACGAAAGAAAATTCAAAACATACTCCAAACTTCTTTTATTGATTGAGAGGAAACTTAATGCTACTGGATCGATGTACGATCTCTTCCAGGTACGTCTGTAGAATGCCCTGGTAAGAAAAATTAAAATACTGAATATATGTACCTGTTTATGTAATTGAATTTAAAAGTATAAATTTGGTTGTTTATAATTTACATATATTTTATCCTGTGTATCTAAATTAGTCAAATATTAAATCACCGTGTCTTGAACATGCTAAAATCGATTAATGCTTAGTTACAAATCCTGTAAGAACATGTAAACCACTTCTTTCATAGCAGCGTCGTGGCTTAATTTAATGTTGTCATGTGTCAGTTACAGACTTAAATGTTTTAATCACGTGCGCATTTCCTCCATTTAAATGCGAATCATATTAATATTCCTACAATAAAAATCGTTTTAAGCCTTAATATTGTATAAAAATAAGTAACAATTAAATCTTATTGGACTATTTGAAAACTTCGGAGTCTTAATAAGTTTGTAACGTGTTTAGCAATGGTTTTATATATTTTCTTCAAAATATATATTATTCAAAATTTATAAATAAGCTTTAAATAGTCTTATGAGATGCCATAATCATTTTTACATTTTTAGGTACAAGTCTTATGATTCATGAACTATTATAAAAAACAAACATGTGGTTAGTTTAATGTATACTTTATATTATACTTAATAAATATATTTCTAAGATTTAAACTGAACAATATTCATAAGTATGCTATATTTTTAATTGATCCCGTTTACGTGATTTCCTACTAGAAATACATAGTTGTTATTTGTTTTATCACCTTATTAATAAATTCATTGTTTATTTATTTTTATCTTAAACATGAAAATGGTTCTCAATGAACTTATAATCGGTATGTCACAAATTTTTTATATCTAAATCAAATTATCCGAAAAAAATATATTAATTTTGCTAAAAATCATCAATGTACCATTTATAATTCAGAGAATGTCAAAAAAAATAAAACAGCATTTTATTCTTTATATTTTTCGTTAATTTGTTTTTCTCACTAAAATGGCATAAAAAGAGCTTTTTAGTGTCGAATATTTAATATTATATGTAACTGGCACATGTTCATCATGTTAAGTATATTACGTTCCACAATTTTTCTGACTTTTAATTTAATATTGTTTTCGTCAAATTGTAAAAATATAAACAATTATAGACATTCACTTAAGAATATGACTTTATTATCTTACAATACTGAAAGAGTTAAATATATATTAAAATAAAATTATAATTTTACATAATGACATGAATTAAAGCTGTAAATAGCATAACAAATTTATATTGAATTTTCAAATTGAATGCTGAAAAAGAACAGTAACAATCCCTTATAACAGCATCGCTGTAATATGCTTTTAAATCTTCAACAACTTCTGCTATAAACCTGTCTTTACTCTCCCCCTCCAAGTTGCCAGTATTTAAATCATCCGTTTGCAATAAATTTTGATTATGTTTGTATTTCCTGTACTTCTTATTTTTGTATTCAGTGACAGATGGATCTAAATAATAATCTTTTGAAGTATCTTCATAGTAATAATTTTCTCCTTTATCATCATTTTCCTCTAGCTGATAGTTATAAGGTTTTTTTGAGTGACGATGTTTGTGTTTTGGGAGTTTCAATTCGTTTATTACGTTTGGGTGATAGTATATGTTAGGGGCGTCTGTTGGTTCACCAAAAAAATAGGATGGGTAAAAAGGATAAAGGCTGATTGACATGATATTTAAAGATGTTCTTGTACATTCAGATTGACAAGTCTTATATTCATCAGTGTGTGTGCAAACTTTCTTTGTTCTCGAACATCCGTCTGAGGCGCTGCAGTGTTTGCTGCACGTTGTTTCTTGATTGGTTTTTATACAAGAACACATTTGTTTCTGTCTTAGTATCGACGGAATCTTTGTATGAATAACAGGCTTATTAGAAAAACTTCTCACTTCAATGATTTTATTTTTTGTATAATCCATATTTTCTGTTTCTGAATGGAACTGATTATGAACGGAAGTTGTAATACTAGAGTATGGTGGATATATGACAACGTTTTGGTCATTATCAGTCTCTTCTATTGACTTTACATTGTTTGACTCACTTTTAGATTTTAGAAGAAGCTTCTCAATAGGCCATTTCTGTTTTAATTCGAGTGTAGGAGTTGGTACGTTGTCTTGTAACGATATGTACACTGACGATGCATAAGTTGAATTTTTGTCAAATAAATGATGTTTTATTGATAACATTTCATTTGATAACATTTTATCAAAAATATTATACTTTAAATTTGGCGCCTTTATTGTGTTTGGAAGTATTGTCACAAGAGTTCTATCATCTTCCATTCTTCTACTACTTTCGGTATCAATTTTATCTGAAACATTAGCATGCATGGTTATTAATAAAAATTCGAATATTTTAAAATATATCACAAATATACTGAACAATTAACACTACTAGTGGTATTTTGGAATGTTTTAGTGTTCCGCGTGTTCCCATTTCTATAACTTATTGTGAATGTATTTATTTCCAAAAAACTATATAAAATAACAAGACATAATGTCAGTAACATAACCACTTCCAGTAAAGTCCTCCATTATAACGAAATGACTGTCACATATTTGTCATAATTAATTGTTTCCAGAGGGCCATGAAACGGCTACTTATTATTATTTATACATTTGAAATATATTTAAGTATTATGGTTTAATACCATGAAATTATTGTCATTTTTTATTATAAAAATTTACTTGAGTAGTTTTGTTTGTGCAAACTTATCTAAATATTGTGAAATATGTTCAAATCACACACTCTGTCTGTATCCGGTATAATATTTTTACATTTTTATATGTATAAAATAAGGAAGTGTTATAACTGTAGAACCCCATCAACTTCTCTTTCGGGTTTTCTTTGTATTAACTGATTGTAATTCGTTACGTAAACATATTTATCCAATTTGTCATTCATTTTGTTCTAAAAGAAAATCCTAACAAGATTATCCTTTTGTTTTTCCAAAATTAACCTGTAAATATGGATTCGTAATAGTTAATTAATCGCTTAAAGCACAAATAATCATCAAAAAATGAAATATGAGTAATAAGTTGAAATCTTAGTTTTATAAGACGCTTGTTTCAGATTCCTGGACCCAGTACGGAATGCACAGGTTATGATGAAAACCTGATTCTTGGAAAAGCCGAAGCCAATGCTATTATTAACCAAATTAATGCACGAAGAAATTTTATTGCCACAGGACGTTCCAAGTATCTACCAGCAGCAGCAAATATGAATAAAATTGTAAGAAAAGTGATTATATTTTGAACTCAATAATTTCAATAAAGATGTAATCATTTTCAATAAAGATGTAAGATAAAATAGTTAGACTATAAGATGGAGATATTTCTAGAATATATTTTTTTAGATTACGTATTTGGCCATTAAGTCATAGAAGATGTATTAATATCAAAATTTTACTACTAATATTTTAACATTACAATGAAATATACATTTTTAGAAGTGGTCCGAAGAATTAGCAACTTTTGCTCAGCGTTGGGTAGACCAATGTGATCAAAGTATGACTAAGGAAGATAGCTGTCGAGACCTTGGTAATTCATTATTTTAACAATTCTAAAACACTATATAAATAAAACAATACCATTTTCTAATACTCAATACGTACACTATACTGAAAAAAATTGAGATTGGAAAAACTGAGAATAAGATAAAGTATTTTAAATTTTCAGAAAATACAAAAGTCGGCCAAAATATAGCAACAATAGTCGGATCTGCACCAGGACTTAATATTAAAAGTTTCGTTGAAATCTGGTTTATGAAATCTATTTACTATAATAGCAGTGTTACTTTTTACAATCAGTAAGTACGTAATTGCTTTATACATATCATATGTATTATATTATAGAATTAGTTTTAAAACTTTCAAATCGAAGAGCAGAATAATTTAATTTATACTTAGAATATCATAAGTTAATGTCACAATATTGTTGTTGAACTAAGAACATTTTGTAATAAGATTCTCCACTTATAAAGAAACGCCTTAGGGACGTTCCTCCATGTTTTGCTAAGTTATGCTAACAAATAGGTACTAGACACACATTTCATTAGATTGAAATAAATCTAATTAGTCTCCAACCCAATTTCTCCCCTGAAATAACAAACTCGTTAGTATTGAATATTGAATAAATAACTTTTCTAGAATAATATAAACTTTAATTTTTTTTTTTGTATATCTTTCTAGAAGTACTTTGATTAATTGTATGGTACATAATATATGAAATACATATATTGTTATAAGCTTACGATAGATAAGATGTAACTTACCCGGGCCTTAAACCCACCATTCTAACGAGAAAATTATGAGGTTATCTTTTTCGACCAAATCAGAATTGTGCAAATATATATATTACTAGTACGGTTTTCTTTTTATTTTCTTTGTCCCAACGTCAGAATAAGCTTGAGAGCCATTAAACGAAGGAAAGTAAAGTAACCGAAGCAATAAAGGAATGTTGATGCTTTCTCTCCGAGGAGAAGAGCCACGAAAGGACCTTTGCAGTTTCCCGACTATTTATGAATAGAATTAATTTTACCCAAAACATTTAGTGAATCACAAGTCAGCCGAAATCATAAACATTAATTTTAATATTTAAATCTGAATATTAATCTCTAGACATTTAAGTATTCATTATATAAATGTAAATTTTATCTTTTTAACATGAACATAAAAGAAAACTGATTGCTCATTCATTTTAATTAAACACTGTTTTATAAAAATCCTTAAAAGATTTTCATCGTTCACCTTTCTTATAAATGTAGATAATACAATATTTTATTTATGTTTTATGTTGCTTATGCCTTCCAGATCTGTTGACCATAAAGCAAATTACTTCACACAATTAATTTGGGCTGAAACAGAAGAAGTGGGTTGTGGAAGAGCTAAATTTATGGTAAAAAATACTTTTGTAAAAGAAAAACAAACTGATATCCGTTCATTTGTTTTTCTGTACAGATTTAATTATTAATTAGCCTGCAATCGGTTCTAATACATATAACATACGATAAATGGATGAATATTTTGAGATCATGTGATAAAAAACAATTGTTTAAAAGATATACGGATAATCAGTTATCATTACAAAAATCAGTAAAAATACCTCTTACTTCAAAGCCGCTCAAACTACTCAGTAACATAACGATAACCATATGTTTGAAAAGAAACAAAATATCACCGTCAAAATGAATTATCCTTATTTTGCCTGGTTCCTTAAAACAATACTTTTAAATCAATTTTTGTGCTTTGTTTTATCCAGATAGCCTTTACAAAATAAGTTTCCTTGTTAGATATATAAAAAGGCAAATAAACAAATAGTAGAAAGTTTTATTCTACAAGATTATTTCTCAACAAGATATGTTTAAGAATTTTTGCGTTTTTATACCCTTAAATACATTTATGTTTCAAAAAAATCATATATTTTTATATAAAATATTCATGGGCGACATCCAATTATTTTTCTATGACTATTTGAATATTTTTAATAAAATAAATGAATACTTAATATCCAATTAAAAAACAGTTATATATATAATACACACAAATATTATTTATTGTTATTCAGCGAAAAAATTACAGTTTTTTGACTGATTTAAATAACAGACGTGGTACAATTACAGATGTTTAAATTGTCTCAAAATAATATTATATTTAAAATATATCACAAGATGTGGTTGTAAAATATTTTTTATACCTTTATTAGTTTTGTTTGCGATCTACGATTTTTTTTTCGAGTACTATTTGAAGAGTACCCGCTAGTCATTAAACTGTCTAACTAAAACTCTTAAAGTTTTCTTTTAATGTTCCTATTCGTATTCACAAGGAATGATATTTAGTATGTAGATTGTTAATAATTAATGCAAAAAAACATATAAGTTGAAATTAATATATATTTTCAGATACATAATAAAAGACCTATTCTTATTGAAAGACTTGTTTGCAATTTCGCCCCAACAGGCAACGTACAAGGAAAGCCGATATATATAATAGGATATCCCGCCACTCAGTGTAAAAATAGTATGAATCCCGATAAATCGTTTACTGGTTTGTGTGAGACACGCAATACACCAAAACCGTTAACGTTAAAATATAGAGGTAAAGTCATACCTTGAGAAACAAGCACAAAATTATTTTGTAATAAAATCAATTAAACTGTGCATTTTTAAAAATTGTAATCAATAATACTTTATATAAAAACTTATATATTTTTAGATAAAATGTCTACTAAAGTTCCATCTACCAGCTTTCTAAGAATACTTAATTTATACAATGAATCAGCAACCCCAGAAATGGATCCTATTAAAATTTACCACAATTCTAAACCAAACGTAAAAGTTTATCATGAAAATAATAATTACTACAGCAACCATAAATCAAAACTTAGAGATTTATTAAGACATCCATACGGTTAGTAAAATAGTTAAGATTTTTTAATAAGAATTTATAACGATATTAATAACACATTTTTTATTACATCTATAGTTTATTTTTCAAAAATTAGTTTAATTTATATTTCAGATGCTGTGAAACGCAGTTACCCTTTAGACGGTGACCACTTTTGGCGTATTCCTAATAACAATTCACGAGATCACGCAGAATATTATCAAAAAGAAAGAGGACATTCGAGAGTGTACCACGGCCACAATCATGGAAATGAATTTGATTTATTACATCCAGAAACATCCAAAATAGATTCTAGGAGGTTTGATACAACCACTTACACCATAAACATGTTTTCTAATCAACAATTTAGAAAACACAACAGTGGTAACCGTTGTACAAGAAAAGGGGAAATACAAACAAATACTGCTACAGAATGCACACCATGTGATCAAACAGCTAAATGTACGCGACGTCAGATAAATAACCACAAATTATCGAATAATAATTGTAATGAATACCAAATTTTGACTGCATCTGATTCTATTCCTCATGAGTCGTGTCCTTGTAATACCTTTAAAAAATTATTTAAAACGAGATTTATGACTTGTGGGCACAATCGTAAAACTAATTGTGACTGTGCAGACGAAAATTGGCCAACTGAACCCTGTCAAAGTATGTTACGAACTATGAAGGACCTCTCTGAAGACAGAAATAGTAATAAAGATTCATTTTATGATGACTTACATCCTAATTTTCATTCTATTAATCCAAAAATTGCATCAAAATCAAATCGTTACGAGTCTTGGTTAAGGAGCAATGAAAATGAGGAAAACTTTAATAAAAGAAGAGTGTTCCACAGGCAGGTAAATTAGCATATTAAGAAAATCACAGGTGTAAGGCACATATTGTTAATATTTTTTTTTCTATTTCATTTCAGGAATAGGAAAAGGAGCGTACCAGAAGAAGAAATAAATTTTAAACCATTTTGGGAAGTCGATGAATATTCTAGTAATAAACATCCACAGTTAAAATCTTTAAGATTTACAACATTATCGAACAAAAAAATTAAATCCAAAATACTTAAACAAAATACCAGAAACTCAGCTAAAACTGAGTCTATCACGATTCCTTTTAAAACACAACCGGCGGTATCAAATAAACGGGTTACAGAAAAGTATTTGTCATTTGACGAGTTATTACATCTCCGAAAATATAACACAGAACTTAACGCACGAAGATCTGATGAAGACAGGGCTAAACTTCTGTCCGATGACGGTATTCCAATACTCAGAGCAGATACAACTAAAGCAACTACGACTGCTGCTACTACAGCAGCAACCACTTCTGAATACACTGCTAATACTCCATATGTTCGAATGAAACATTGCACACGCAAGTTAACTTGCACCTGGACTGCCGCTTCTATGACTGACAGTAATGGTAGTATTATAACTGGAGGTGGCGATAATAGTGGGTCTAGAACACCACCTGGCTACGTTGAAGGATGTACAAGAACTTCGACTTGTACCAGAGACTACATGAATCGTAACAAAATGGCAACATTGCCCGTTGAAGTTACTACTATAGAAAATGAAAGCGGTGATGATGAAGATTATTGTGAACGTAGGTCTTTAAACAAACGAAATATAAATAAGAATAAAGAAATTCAGACACGTACAACACCCACATCCATCTTATATAATATTACTAAATCACAAAGGAGTATTGACAATACAATAAACATGACACGTAAAAATTTATTAAGTAACCGCAAAATAAAAACAAAAAATTGGAGTAAAAGATTTACAATCAGCCGTAACAGTACACAAAATTTAAATATTCGAAAAGTCAAAAGAGAAAATTATATTGAGGCTGAGAATAACTTGTTATCATATGGTGATATTTACTATCTTGTAACTCAAAAAATACTTAAAATGTGGAAAAAGAAAAGTATCCAACATAACCAATTTTGCTTTTGTAATCATGTCTCAAAATTAAAAAGTGATTATTATAACATCGCATTGGTATTTATGTTAACTATACTAAAATAAAAATGTAATCAATTTCATTTATAATTTATTTGTTACGTCCAAACAGAACAGATACTAAACAATACTACTGAAGCGATAACGATTGGCCTTTGAGATAAAAGTTGTACAGAGCTATGAGCACAACTAAATCGGTTCTGGAGTTTTAGTCTTCGCAAGTCATTAGCAAGATTTCTCAGTAATTTTTTATATCTTACAAATGCACAGCCCTTAGTCATCTTGACCCAATCATCGTTAATTTTCATAACATTAATGTCTCTCTTACTCTTTCTTAATTTATCGGTGTTTTTAAATACTTCACCTTCTTCATTGTCTGTATTATTATTGAGTAATAATTTCTCACTTGATTCTAGTAAGAGAATTCGGATGTAGATAATGTATAATTTAATTTATTATTATTCTTTACTCATTAATAACCAGAGTGTTACCAGTATTTAAGTCCGGTAAACTTGCATCCTTTATAATAGTTTCCATCGCAAGTTCTGAGTCTAAAATTTCTTCTATGAAATCTTTTGTGATCCTGTCCCTTTTCAAATCCTCAATTTCCATTGATATATCAGAAACAGCTAATTTATCAGAATCGTAGTATGACTCAGTGCTTTCGTCGTCCGTATTTGTCTCTACTGATTCTTCTTCTTCAGGGAAAAAGAAATGTCCTGTAAACTCATTGTTAGTTATAACCTCACCTGTCTGCGCTTGTACTTTGACGACGCTTATATCAGGTTCATACTGTGTAAAAGATTTTACATCATCATTCGTTGAAAATCGATCTGAAAGTATTCGTTTTCAATTACATATTTATTTCAAGAATTTGAAACGGCATTTTATTCGGTATCGAATTACTTGGATGATTCGACAAGTATTTAGCCTTACTACATGTTTTATCATAAAAAAATATTTGGATAAATTATCCTCATAGATGGCTACTGTCAGGGTTTTTATCGATTTAGGAATAATTTTAATTTTATGGCTTGTAAAAGTTAAAAAGTCAGTATATTTTTAACAATTGATAAAGTGGAATATCGGTTTCTAATTGGATTTGTTTTTTTTAGAAAGAAATTGTGCTGAAATGAAATTAAATCCTATGCACAGTGATTTTTCTTCTTCATATATATGTAATATCAGGGCGAGTCGAACTTAAAGAAAGATTAGTATAATAATGGCAATGCCAAGATAACTACAAAAATGGCAAATTTTCAAATATGATCATTTTCCTTTGCAGTCTAAACACTTATCGGACCAACGTCATATAGTTTAAAATTTAAAAATATAAATATAAACTTACTGCTGTGCCGGAATATAACAGCCTCAACAAGATCAACCAAAAGCGTTGAATTTATGTAATCATTTACAGTTGTTTTTGTCGTTGTAGGGGTTGTTTTAGTACTATAAATTTGATTAATCATAGCTGCCATCGTGCGATCAGTAAATGTAGGTTCTGGGCTATTAGTCTGTGCAGACGTAGCCAATAAATTTCTCAGTATTTGATCATTAGTCAATTTACTTTTCAACATTTCTATAAAATCGTCGACTGCCAAGTAATCTTTACATTTTAAGGTAGTTCTTTCAGTAAGTAACTGTGGTTTTTTTACTTCAAATAAATCAGATAAAAAATCAAACTGAGCATCTTCTTCGGTAATATTATCTAGAGTTGAAGTGCTTTTGAATACGCTAATACTTTCCGTGGAGCTTTCATAATGTATTCTGTTCTCTGTTCTAAATAAATCTCTGAAAAAACTGGATGTTGGACCGTCATAAATCACTTGTTGTGGTGCATTATTTATAGTACCTGTAACAAATACACCTTTTAATATTTACAATAGTTAAAACTTAATAAGAAATGTATTTTGATTAATCTCTTACTACACAGATTTCTGAATTGAGTATCACAGCTTCGGTTAAAGGGACATCTTGAACATGGTTGCCCTTCATTGTACACAGAATCCCCAAATCGATTACCACTTGGTGCAAAATTACACACCAATCTATACACGGTTTCATTTCCTTCCGATTCCTGGAATTTTTATGTTTCAAAGCTTTTCATATAAGTTGCTCATTTCATGGAGCTCAATTAATAAATGTATATTAATTTTATGGTACGATAATTCTATTAATCAATTTTAACGCAGATTAAACAAATTAATTACGTCAAAAATGTTTATAATAATTTTATTAAATTATTGTTATATACATATAAATTCGTTACCTTAAATTTCACAGCGGCACATCCAGCCTTGTTCGTTTCAGCCCACACCAATTGAGTGAAATTATCGTATTCCGATAAACGTGTCAGGGATGACCTTGAATTGACAAAAACCTTTAAATAGGCTAAATATTTTTCTTTTCAATTGAGTGATTACATACTCTTGTACAGCATAAGTAAAACATTTTTTTTTCGCCGCAATTTTCATAATGCCTCACACAATTCTATCATTCCTTTAACATACAATAAGAAATAAAAATATTCGAATCAAATTTTTGAACACAAAAAATGTGCGCTTCGTTATTCAATTATCAAGAGGAATAAATGGTCACTTTTAATATGCGAATATATTTGAAAGAATAATCAAAAAAGATTCTTTTTAACGTATAAAACATACATATAAAATATTATATAACATGCTTTGATTGAACAAATATGAGACGAGATACTTCGGCACGGGTATGTTGTACTGTATTGTTCTAAAAGTATATAAGCTTCTTTTTAGTAACTCTATTATGTTTAATATAAATATTTCCTTAAAAATCACAAAATACATCTATAAATCTAGTACATTTCGTGCATTTCCAACAATATAAAAAACATCTTCTCCGTCTCCTCCCAATTAAATACCAAGTGTAATTACAAGCTGAAGGAACACATACTAAAATCGTATCTATCGGTAACTATAGAGTATGTTACAACGGCTAGGCATTTAGATTGAATTCCTCCCTTCTACATATATCGGGCGCAATGTAGAAATACACGTTATCAAGCAAAGAAAAGTATGTTTGTAATACATATAAAATACTTTTTATAACTACCGTACTATGATTTAATTCTTACGGTCTGTATCGCGATATAATAGAGCTATTCATATTCAAAAGCTCCATATACCAAATATCAACCAAACTTGATATTGTTAAGCCAGGCGCTTCGCCGTATATAGTTGCTACATTTTGACCGACCGTCTCATTTACTGTGAAATTGAAATTACATATTATAACAAATTGTAATTAATTCAAAAATAAATATGCAAGTATCATTTTAATTTTTTTCAAAAAAATAACAATTATTTTAAAAATGATGTAATTAAATACAAGGTACAATGTAATTAGTAAAACAAACACCATCTGTAAATATCCCACCTAAATCTGTACAGATATCTCTCCTTTCAATAACACTGCTATTAAAACATTGATCGGCCCATCTCTGTGCAGAAATTTCCAATTGCTCGTTCCATTCCTGTTAATTAATCTTCATTAATTATAAATTCAAACTTTGTTCATGAATAATAATCGAAGTTCAATAGTAATATGTCATCAAAGACCACAGCCCCTTAATCAATACATAAAATTGATTTCAGTTACTTATCAAGACGGTCGCTCTTTAGAGCCTACACGAGAGAGTCCTAAACATACAGGATTCTGATTACCTTATATAAACCCTGTTTTTAAAAGATAACGTCGTTTCACTGTAAACAGTTTTTTAAAGTGCTACGCTCTCTACAAGGTCTTAGGTAAAAATGTTATTTATAGTATAGTAATGTGTTTATTACTATTTCGATAAGGTTTGCAAATTGCTTTATCATATTAAATGTCCAAATCAGTTGTGCTTAAGAATAAAACTCATAACAATGTGGGATTATTAGATTATATGTAAGTTTTCTTATCATTTATATTTTATAACACTGATTTATAGAGTGCAAAAAAGTAGCCGTTTTGTTTTATTCTTACATTGAGATACGCTGACGCTTATGTAATTAGGTACACGAAAGGAGATTAAATTCATTAAAAGGAAATTAAACTCTACAACATTATAAGCAATTCTTTGTTGTTTTTGCCCGGCACTTTATAACTTTTTAGACTTTGAAAAGACCTTATTTATTTTTAAATATTTTTTATCACTAAATGTAATATAGCGTAGTATGACCGACATAATATAATGTACACAGAATGATATTTCATACAACTGAAACGTAATCTGAATTAACAATGAAGATTACACAGTAATCCAATTAAAAGCCACTTACATGTAAATTTTCGATCCTCTCGTCACTGAGGCCTTACGTACTTAGTCTCAATATACCTGCTATTTATTTTAAAATAAATTCATAAGTACATACCATTTTAAGCATGTTTGCAGCAGGGGGCAGAGAACGTATGTCACCCGATGCGACTTTATTTCTTCGTTGATTAATTTTATCTAAAATATCTTGCTTGTCTTTTTCTGTTTTTAATAGTTTCTCATAATGTGAACAATCTTTACCAAGTCCTTTATTCTAAAACACATTTCTTTTTAACTTATATTCTAGTTGTCAAATATAAATAAATATTATTATTACAAACACAAATAGTTATTTTGAAATTACATACGTGAAAATTGCAAAGAATAGGCTCTTTAGAGTCGATGCAAAAATCTGAATTGCAGTAATTTTTACCTTCACCATAATTGAAATGATACACCAATGGAATAAATATAAATACAAAATATGGTTTTATTAATACAATCATTTGATGTGAACCAAAATCGTGACATATAAAATATATTACTGTGCCAAAAATGTTCAAGATGGTTGAGATAACGTTTCGTCAAATTTTTATTACCGCAGTAGTAGGTACATTACACTTATTGCTTGCATCACAGCACAGTTTAAATTCGTAGAGAAAATTGATCTAAGAAGATGATTTTTTTATTAAATTAATAAATCTCAATAATTATATATATACATGTATATAGTTGGTAAAAATACGGTTCATGAAAGTTTGAAATAGAAATAAAACTCAAATATACTATTCAATAATATTCGTAACAATATTTCCAACTAAATAAATCCCTGCAGCTCACTTGATATTTATAGAATATTTGTACGTGGAGCTTTCTAAAATGGGTGGTTATAGATTTTATTTTGTAAACAATACGTGCCAAATATCACATGCAAAAATGACGCTTTTACTCTTTTTTTTTATTTTAAATTATCTCGACTTCCGCATTTGTTTATTAACATTATGTACTTCCAACAAAGCATGAGGATAATGCATACTTAATTGAAACTCTTACAATGTTAAAAAAATTCTAGCTAGAAAGCATGGCAAAAAACGTGTTGGAAAAAACATAACATCGTTACAAATTAATTACAAAAAATAGCTTTATAAATAAAATACTATTATCGTACAAGTATATGGCGTCTGTTCCTTTATTTAATAGAACTTTGAATGTCTGAGACTTTCGTTCGTTCGTTTAAAGTAAATCACTGTCCTCTTTTCCAGTCCAGAGCACCTCAATACCAATTACACCCACTTGACTCTGTACAACACCAGGCATTTCGTATCGTCGAAAATTTAAAACATAGGTAACATATATTGTATATACTCGTATCTTTTATACCACAAGTCATTAACTTGTGCTATACAATATACCTAATGTTCTGTATTGTAATGGATAAACAGAACTTACTCAGTACTATCGTAAATTTAAGTTACTCGTTACTTTTGATACCCGTATATGGCGATGCAAACTTGTATGAACATGCAGACAACATTAAATGTCTAATCGAGTTTTATTGTATTGAATAAAACTTAACTGTATTTTAAAATTTGAAAATTCGTAAATAATAAGGGCGATAACTGTTTAGGGTATTGATAATTGTAATTTGACACATAAAATAACATTTTTGTTTGTTTCAGGACTTTTAATAAGATAGCCAACCCATTATTCTAAAAAAAAAAGCGCAATTAACAGCAATCAGCAATGGTGTATTGGTATTACAAAAATAACATTGACACGTTTTAGTCACCGCACTCTCCGGATTTGGATTTTATCCACATGATCAGGACGATCTGATTTGAACGAATTATCTACGTACATGCAGAATGTTAGAAATAATCTAGATATTTCCTGAGCCTTTTTTTACGAACTGCAATAGAACATTTAAAAATATATATTAAACGGAGCTGGCAACACGTTCTGAATATCCTATTTCAATGTGTTGCAGATTTTGATAGGTGACGCTAGCCACTTTGTAATTTATAACAGGTAGTTCGTTTGGTCGTTGCAGCTTTTTCAGCATATAGTGAAAAAAAGTAAGCACACGATACCACTCGTGTCTTTTCCACAAAAATAATAAATATACTGAATTATCGCCATAATTTAAGCACTGAACATTTGGTATAAGGATCTATATATGTTATTTTCTTGTCTAATAACAACTTATTCCATATACGAGAATATATGCATATTATTCAGTCTAATATTTTGCCTCCACCAATTAAATTTGAGTATTTTATAGGCCTTTTGTCTGTCACTAAATCAATCAGCTTAAAATTATTTTTCATTAACGATGATATATATTCTAGATTGCTAAGATTATTATATACGTAATTTTTGGTTTGTTCTAAGTGCTACTAAAAATATAACTGCAGTCTTAAAAATCGCCATTATTCCAATAGACAAACCGCTTCTTATTCTCTACCTACAGTATTTAGTATATTATAATTATTGGTCCTTTAAATAAACACGTTAACATTGACAAAACATTCCCCTCTAGTGCAATGTGAATGAAGCCATAGCATAGAAAAAAAACTAACTGAAGTCTTCAACATATGACATTTATTATCAATTTAAAATAGGTAAACATAGATGTTTTTCCTATCATATCTATAACCTTTCTGTTATAAACTTTAACCTTAGCAGATGTACAAAGTACAGTGTTTCATAGATTTCGTTTTAACTTTTCTTTTATAAGAACTAATACACGAAACGTGACATTTAAAAGTACGGTTCAGCAGTATTTTATTCTAAATAACAAAATGACTCGTCATTTAAAAGCTCTCATAGGACCTAGCATTCTCAATGCAGACTTGTCTAAATTATATGAAGAATCTCAGAAACTCCTAGATAATGGTGCTGATTACTTGCATTTGGATGTAATGGATGGTCATTTTGTTCCTAACCTCACTTTAGGACACCCCGTAGTGAAATGTCTTCGTGGTAAAATAAAGGACGCATTCTTTGAAACACACATGATGGTTTCAAATCCGGAACAGGTAAATCTTAATCTTAGCAATATTAAAAATCTGGTTAATATGATAAAGATATGTTTTAAGCTTATTAGTCATTCAAACTATTTAGTAAACATTTAGTATACAGTATAGTATATTCTATACTTAACGTTTTTGCAGTGGATAGTTCCAATGGCTGATGCTGGAGTTAATCAGTATACATTCCATATTGAACCAGTAGACAATGTTGAAGAAGTTTGTAGGAAGATCAGAGAAAACGGAATGAAGGTTTGTGTGGTTATAAGAGACATCATAATGAAAAACCTTGCATAACTATAACAAATCTGTCTAAAATATTGTTATGACTACTTTAATTTCAGGTTGGAGTTGCAATAAAGCCTGGAACATCTGTTGCAGAGGTAGAAAAGTATATATCTTTATCGGACATGGTGCTTATCATGACAGTGGAACCAGGTTTTGGCGGTCAGAAGTTTATGGAGAATCAGATGGAGAAAGTGAAATATTTAAGAGAACATTATCCATTATTAGATATTGAAGTAGATGGAGGAGTTGGACCTTCAACTATTAGCTGTTGTGCTACAGTAAGTAACTATTTATCTTAGAATTCTTCCCCATGAACTGTCATTAACACAATATGAATATTGTTTCCTCTGTTGTTAGTAAGACAAGGCTATAAATTCTACTGCAATATTATTCATGTGCACCTGTGTGTATATATTTTCAATAGACCTCAACCTACTTTTATCCTCAAAATCTTCTTTAACCATAATTTAAAATCACTTCTAAGATAGAAGACAATAAATGTGTTAGGTGACATTTTCTATGTAATTTACTTTTATTGTGGTGTTTAATTAAACATTATATTCTAAGATATTGTATTAACAGTTTATGGATTAATAATATCTTTGCAAATGTTTTGATCCTTTACTGGGCAAACTGATAAAGGCCTTGTTATTGCAATTTTGTAATATAACACTACCTAAACATGTTATAATTTCAAATATTTTGCAGGCGGGTGCAAACATGATAGTCTCTGGAACGGCTATAATAGGATCCAACGACCAAGCTTCAACCATTCAACTAATGAGAGATACTGTACAACAGGCCATTAATAAAAAATAAGAAAGTACATATATGAAGGTTGTGCTAGTTATAAGGGAAACTTAAAATAATTTTTATATCATTCCTAAGAGGTCTTCCAGATTTATATAAATTTATATAAATAATAAAAAACTTTGTATTCTGTAAAATATTTGTTTTAATCAAATTTACTTAAGTCTATATTATTGTCATTGGTCGAGTCATTTGATTTATTTTTTGGGAATGAAGAACTGACAGCTATTCCAGTTTTCTCAAAAACCATTGGTTCATTGTTAGGTTTTAATTTTGATTGCAAACATGACATTGCAATGAGGATGGCTTCCTCTGTGCGAATTGTTCTTGACCCCTGATTGGGAAGCACATTTACATAATGGTTAAACAGTAAACTTGCTTCGTCAACCTGTAATTGTTCGTCACTTTCCAATGCTGCTTCTATGCCGTGTAAACCACCAAAAACAATTAGAGCATGGTTGTATGTCACTTCTTTGTTGGGCAAATCGTCAATTGGTGTTCCTTTATCTGATGTTCCTATAGTCAGGTCATATCTAAAATAATATAACATAATATAAGCAAGGTTATAGTTAACAGAATTTATTTGTTAAGAAATTTAGTTACTAGTAATATTCTCATCATAGTCTGATGGATTAATACATAATACTGACCCATCTTTGTACGGACACTGGGTAAACACTTGACTAAGATTATTTGCGATTCTAACAGTGTAACCCCAATACACTCCAGTTTCTGCTCTTGGTGTAGACAGGCTGACAATTTTTCCTTTCAATTTTTTCTTGCCCTCTGTCAGTGGAAGCATTTTCACAGTAACTCTTATGCCGGGATTAAGCAACTTATCAGTTGATACATCTTGTAACAAACCAACATTAACTTGTGAGCCTTTACCAGGTTTAACATTCTTATTCATTGTTATTCCTTCCCTGAAACATACACCTTACAACTGTTATTATAGATTTGTGAGAAGATTGTATAATAGTATATGGGACAATAATATACAAAAATATATTTTAGACATAATTAACAAATTATATACCTAAATTGAAAATCGTTTGACATCCGTAAATGATGAGGAGCATCTAAAGGATTGAGAAGACCAGCAAACTCTAAATCCTTATGCAGTGGAAAAAAATGTTTTCTCAAATATTGAGGACATTCTAAGTACTGTAAAATTCTTGCCAACTGCACACAACTCTTGCGTGCGATTTTGGTGCCACTATTGTCTTCCAGCTTCGATTTTTTGGTGTCTACTTTAACACCAATATCATCAAACACTATTATTTCATCAACACAAAACACACACGCTGCCCTCGCAATTTGTCCAGCCAAATACGTACGTAATTCAGCTGATTGTGCATTCTCCAATATCGACCCAGGGACAGCTATGCTTACTGTAGAAATCTCGGAATACTTCTTTTCTTTCTCTATTTCCTCCTTATTCTTTAACTCAATCTCTTTTTCTAACAACATACGCTTTTCTCCTTTTAAAATCTTTTCTTCATTACGCTGGCGTTTCAAAGCTTTACGTTCTTGATTAATTTCTCGCCAACTCTTTCCAGGAGGCGGCTTATTTTTGGCACTTGGTAAAGACATTGTGACCTTTTATTATATATTAATTTTATCTGTTAAAAGTTGATCAGATTTTTTTTCAACGAACTGTAAAGTAAAGAAATTATTTAGGTTAAGCCATTTACTCAATTAGTGCTCACATTACATTATTTAATAAGATATTAGTTGAAATATCGAAGATCCAACACGTGAAAATGACGATATCACAAGAACACTAACAATTTTGACAGTTTTCTGTCAACTGTCACAATAATTGGATACTATTGCTTGTATTTTAAAAATGTACTAAAATAAAAATTGATTATTTAAAATACATACTACTCTTATGGAGTCTTGTATGCAATATCGTAGAATCAGATATTATCTGCGTCTATGTATTATTTTATTTTTTCAATTTAATTATCAATGTGTAGTAATATGCCAATTAATAATAAAAACAAGACTAATATTTTCATGAGTAAATAACCTTTCTGGCTTAGTTTAACATTTATTGGTTTATTTTCATTTAATGTTAATATAATAAAATAATTTTAATTTTACATAACCTGTTATATGTAACCTGTATTAGACCTACGCTATGAAATTGTTTTTACAGGAAGGCATGTATTTTCTACTCTTGCGCATGTGATTTTGTGTATGTGCTCGTTGCCGGTACTATAAAGATTAACAATTTTTTTTTCATATTGGAACTACGGTAAGAATTGATGTTTATTATTTAAAAAAAAATGACTACACAAATAGTTTTAAATACTTAGGTATATTGATTATTTAATAAAGAAGTGATATGTATATTAATATTAAACCTCAAACATTTGAGGGACAAGAAAGTAAACATACTTTTTGATAGAAAGGTTTTTCTTTTAAAGACAAATTAAAATTAGACTTTAAAAAAACTATTTTTTTTTAGTTTTCAACGTTTATTCAGTATGTGAAAACAGAAACAGTAACTAACCAGCATAACTTGAATAAAATAACAAAACATACGTATTTCAACTTGTTTTCTTATTTTACATACATATAATAATCAACATTTTTTTAAGTAAGATTATTTGTTTAGGCAAAAAAACAACTCAGTCTGTTATTCATTACATACTTATCATTGATCATATATGAAAGGTCAACTTTAATGTACCTAATATACATATTTTACTTTGGAAAATATAATTAAATCTGTTATTGTTTGCACAAATAAATTATTACATCATAATCTTTCATCATATAAAGTAGGGCTGTCAAAATAATTTAATTTTCAAGTTAGAACATGAAAGATATATATCTTGCTAATTTTTATTTTTATGGATGTGACAAAATTTTTAAACAACTTTTTTATGTTCACCCATCAATATTTACATTAAAAACTCTCCTCTTTAGAAAAAAATAATTTATAACCATATCATAGTATACATATCAATTAAATATATAAAATAATATATGTATCATAAGTAAATAAACCACGATTGATGAAATTCATGTTAAACTTAATAACACTGATGTTTAACAAAATGTACAACCCTAATGTTGTATAGTAAATAAGTTATTTTGTTATCAGGACCCCTGTGAGAGGTCACTTCAATAAACTGCTCAAGAGCCAAATATAGACAGTTTTAAACTACTACTTACAACAATAAGACATGGCTGCTAATGGAAAATTGGGTAAGAATTTTACTAATAAATATTAACTAACTAAAATTTTTGTGTTATTTTATTTTTGTCTTTATTAATTTCTAATTTTGTCTCTCTTGGTACCTATTTAAAAGAGTTCTTCATAATTTTCATTAAAAAAAAAAACTACTTAGTTACTTGCCACTTATTCTCAAAATGTTTAATTATGGACCACTGTTACTTTATTTAGGGACAATTTTTTAATAAAGTAATTGGATTTACAAATGTTTAAGAAAATATAGCATTAATTCATATATAAATACTTATTATAAATATAATATTTGCAGCTCTGCTTAGTGTATCAGACAAGACCGGTTTGATACCACTGGCCAAATGCCTATCAGATATAGGTCTAGGATTGGTAGGAAGTGGTGGTACCGCTACAGCTCTCCGTAATGCTGGGCTTAAAGTATTGGATGTGTCTGATATAACTGGAGCTCCAGAGATGCTCGGAGGAAGAGTGAAGTCACTCCACCCAGCAGTACATGCTGGTATTCTATCAAGGTAAAAAAAAACTATTAATGTAGAAAATATTGTTTCTTAATGTACAATAAACTATAAATTTTTGTGTTACTGTATGTTTACAGTTAATAGCTTCTGAGAAGTATTTATTTAGTTTTTTTCCTTTACATCTTATAAAATTAATATTATGTTATAACTGAATATTTTCCTCTATCCTATAGATATGTATTAAGATCTTAAAGGTATTTAAATACCATAACTACAGAAGCAACTCCAATTACCTTGTTGATTTATATAAGTTATATTTTTTTACTTTATGAAATTTTGTTCTTATCATATTATTGATACAATACATTGAACTCTGTGTTCGCTTGATGTAAGGTCACGACCGTGGCACTTAGCTTATTATCGGTGACCAAACTCCTATTCAATACCCTCATGAGAATTTTTATAGTCAATAGAACTAATAAAAGCCATCCAAGCTGATATAAACTATGAAAATATTAAATTTTCACTCCAAATAAGAGTGTCTCCATATTCGAAACGATGTCGATTTGTAGAATATTATCTCTTTCTCTTGTCAGAATAAATGTCTGTTTTATTCGTTCAGGCTCACAGATTCCGATCAAGCAGACATGAAACGCCAGAAGTTTGAAATGATAAGCGTGGTTGTGTGCAATCTGTACCCATTTGTGGAGACAATATCTAAACCTAACGTCACAATACCTGATGCGGTAGAAAATATTGATATTGGTGGTGTGACGCTCTTGAGAGCAGCCGCTAAAAATCACGATAGAGTGACGGTAGTATGCGATCCATCGGACTATGACGTAGTTATGAAAGAATTGAAGGAGAGTAACGACCACCAAACCTCCTTAGAGACCAGGTTTGTATTATTATACAGGGTGACTGGTGAATTACTATCAATATTTAAGGAGCATACTCGGTACATGATTCTCATTCGAATTATGTAAAAAAAATAGGTACTTAATTTTTGACAAAATTTCCGTATAAATAAATAAAGTGTGTACACGTTCCAAGTGTTCCTAGTGTGGACGCGTGCGGCGGCGTGCTGATACAACAACACGCCGCCGCGCGCGTATGTGTGAGTGTGTGTGTATACCTAATCTGTAGGGTGTTCATACGATGCGTAATTAATTACATAACTTTTGGTTAACTTTACTTAGAAGTTTATTGATATTTATGTTATATTAATTTTTATTTCGTCATATATGATCGTCAAATATCACGTCCTCAAATATCGATAGTAATTCACCAGTCACCCTGTATAATTTTGGACTAATATAACATTTCACATATCTCGGCTGTAGCTAAATTGTTTAGAGTTAGATCTCGAGAATTTTATATTGGAAGCAAAGTATACGAGAGTTGGTAGAGGTAATTCTTATTTATTTCAGACAAAAGCTGGCCTTGAAAGCTTTCACCCACACTTCACAATACGACACTCACATTTCGGACTATTTCCGTAAGCAATATTCCGCGGGACAATCACAGATGACCTTGAGATATGGTAAGGCTATGAATTATATCATAAAATCAAAGATTATGAATTATCCCTTTAATTTACATAATTATGTTATAACTTATAAGGTATCCACTAGATCGTTTAACTTATTTAACATCATTGAGAAAAAGACGCTTAAGAAAGAACATGTTTATCATTCCTCAATATGGTTTCTGTCATGGATAAATTTTGTTATTCCCTAATTTAGTACATCTTGTGGGACTAGTGAAATAATTACAGCTCATAAGAGAAAGACAGTAAGAGACTTAAAATGATGTGTTTTATCTGCAATAAAAATTTCTCCTCTTCGTACAGGTATGAACCCTCATCAAAAGCCAGCTCAAGTATTTGTTACCGATGACCGTCTACCGTTGACAACCTTGAACGGTTCACCCGGTTTCATCAACCTCTGTGACGCACTGAACGCCTGGCAGCTGGTCATTGAACTCAAGGAGGCGCTAGGTTTGCCAGCAGCTACAAGTTTCAAACACGTCTCACCGGCTGGAGCTGCGATTGGGCTGCCCTTAAACGAAGAGGAGGTAAGTGAACAAAATTTAACAAAGAATATTATATAAGTAACTCTTATTACGTATTTTAGAATACTGTATCTATATGTGAAATATTGCTTGAGCTTTAATTAGGAAATTTTGTTGTCGTTTAATAGATCTCATTATGTTGTTCAATTGCCCTAGGTGGAGAAAGCATATTTAGGAAACATTCGTTTTCATCAAAGCTTATGATTTGAAAAATAAAAAGTTTTTTGTGTAAATTCTTTAAATACGTCACGTTTAGCCTTATATTAAAGCGCTGTTAATAAAATTGATATTTTTTTACAGGCATCAGTATGTATGGTGTCAGATCTACTTCCAAAATTGTCTCCCCTCGCGTGTGCGTACGCCAGAGCTCGTGGGGCTGACAGAATGAGTTCTTTTGGAGACTTCATAGCTATATCAGATGAATGTGACGAGATCACAGCCAGGATTATATCTCGAGAAGTATCTGATGGTATCATCGCTCCCGGATACTCACCAGCCGCCTTGGACATCCTTAAGAAAAAGAAAGGTGGCAATTACTGCGTCCTTCAGGTAATTTGAATCTAATCTATAACAGAATAGAGTGCAAATTCATTAGAAGCTAAAAATTGGAACTATAGTGATGGCTAAATTGTCTAAATTTATGTATCCCGAATGGGGCGATAAATATGTTTTTAATTATCTGTAACAAAGTTATCCTCTCATTAAAGACGATTATGTATAAAGTAAAAATTAAAAACTGTACATGAAAAGAAATAAAATTATTATAGGTAAGAATGTAATAACCTTATAAATTAACAACTTTATTTCAGATGGATCCCAAATACACTCCAGCTTTAATGGAACAAAAGACAATATTCGGTTTGACTCTCGAACAGAGACGTAATGACGCGAAGATAACTCCTGATCTGTTCAAGAATGTTGTCACCAACGAAAAGTCCCTACCGCCTAACGCGGTTAGGGATCTCATAGTGGCAACCATCGCTCTCAAATACACACAAAGCAACTCTGTGTGCTTCGCTAGAGATGGACAAGTAAGTTGAAATTATATCTACTTGTATATAGATAAAACAAAAGAATACCGTTTTTTTAATTAGGTATTTAATTTAAATTTTGGTACTTTTATAAGGACTAACAAGGAATATATATAGCGAAATGTTGTTATTTTTTATATTAAAGTAAATTCTACTCTACTAATAGTAATTGCCAAAGAAATATACAACAAGAATGAGCAACAAAAATTAGTAAGAAGTTTTTACGGCATATAAACGTATTAAAACTACGAATGACATTTTAATACTGTCTATATTTTTTGCATCCTTTTCTTAGCTAACATATTCTATTTTCGATCCCTTTCACACGATGACTAAACTTGCATCTGTCTCTCTTTCACACTAACGGTTCCATCATCGCATATTAACTGGATAACAATTCACAGATAATATAAAAAATGTTTAGACAGATATTATTCGCCTTACACAATCTTCTTCTTCTACCTGGCAATTTCCCAGGGTCTGCCTTACATGTTGTGAATAGTTTTGACTAATTGTTTTTACGACCGGCCGCCTGCCTGAAATCAACCCTCTTTGGGAATGCATTAATCAGTGATGTCTACATACTCTTAGAAAGTACATATGACTCGGAAAAATCACATTGGTACTTGCCCGGCCCAGGATCGAACCCGCGCCCTCATGCATGAGAAGCGGGCCTTTTAACCACTAGGCCACCACTGATTCATTCGCCTTACACAATATATCTAATAAAACCTGTCAATCCTACATAGGTTATAGGTATCGGTGCGGGTCAACAGTCGAGGATCCACTGCACTCGTCTCGCAGGAGGCAAGGCTGGCTTGTGGTGGACAAGAAGACATCCCAAGGTCACTGACATGAGGTTCAAGAAGAACGTCACCAGAGCCGTCATATCTAACGCCATTGATAACTATGTCAATGGCACCATAGGTGAGTGAATGGCAGTGATGATGTTATTGGATAAGATATCGTTTTTGTATCTAAAATTCAGTGTTATTTTAGTTTTTGTTTATATAGTCCTTTATACAGTTCTTATTAAGGAAGAAAGGTTTTCGTTTTTGACGAAAAGGTTGCCAGTTTGTTGATGTATTAATTAATATCTCAAAAACAATACAATGTCATTGTGCTCCAAAATAATGAATTCAAATATTTATGTACAAGTCTGTATAGGATTTTTTATTATATTAAAATATAAAAATGTGTTTATCTATACTAATATTATAAAGCTGAAGAGTTTGTTTGTTTGTTTGTTTGTTTGAAAGCGCTAATCTCCGAAACTACTGGTTCGAATTGAATAATTCTTTTAGTGTTGGATAGTCCATTTATCGAGGAAGGCTGTGGGCTATATAACATTACGCTACGACCAATAGGAGCAAAGATATAGTGGTAAATGTGTAAAAAACGGGAGAAATTATTTCATCTTTGAAGCCTTCTGTTACGTGCGCCGTAAAAACGGTTCAAGATACACAAAAAATATGTATGAAAGAATAATAGCTCTTTTATTGATATAAAAAAAAGTCCGCGACAGTATATGTCTATCTTATAAGATTAACTCACAAAAACCGTTTTTATGGTAACTTATTTGGTCGAAATAATTTGTTTAAGTTGTATCAACATAATAATATTAATCTTTATTCAAATAAACAAATAAATATGTTGTTGGTTAAGAGTACTTTATTGTGAATAAAATTGTCTTTGACATAACTTAATTTCAACAAAAAAAATTAAAGATTACAATCATAAATAACTCCGAAACAAAACCAACTCGCTCTCTGCGCTGGCCGGCGCGTCGGGAGAGAGTAATATTACTTTTTAAACACAGTTTCATTTTGTAGTTGTTTTCTATATAGTAGGTACTTTATTTGTTTTAGGATAGTATTTAGTTACACAATAATAACACTTTTTTGTTTTCATATAGATTATTAATTTATAAGTATCGGCAGACTGCTACTGCTAAGCGGGTGCGAGTTTTGCACAGCAATGAAACTGAGGTTGAAAATATGCACATGTTGGAGCAATGACTGATCAAAACCGTGTAAGGGAATCAAGCGTTGAACGTTCGCAGCGTTTAGCCTCACAATATTTCAGAACTTTGGCGAACCGGCAACGGGAATCGAGTGCTGATCGTTCTCAAGATCGGGTTGTAGCGAAAAACAATATGTTCTTCTGCCACAAGATAATAAATGTAGTATATGCAGAAGTTCTTTAAAATAATTAAATTTACTTTAAAAATTGTACATATATAGTTTGGAACTCGAAAAAAAATAGGTTTTATCCTGAAAATTCTGCGGGAACTCGACCATTCCGAAAATCCCGCAAGAACGGGAACTATGTGGGAAAAACCAAAAATCTGCCGGAAGTCAATATTCCACGCGGATGAAGTCGCGCGCAAAAGCTAGTCTTAAATAATTTGATACGAAAGTCTTTTTATATTCACTAAATTGTTTATTGTGAATGAATATTCTTCTACATACAATTCGTTCATTCCCAGGTTCCGACTTGCCTCTGGACCAATGGAACAGTCTCTTCGAAGGTGAACCTCCAGCGTTACTAACTCCTGAGGAAAGAGACGCTTGGATCAAAAAAATGGACAAAGTAGCTCTCGCATCTGACGCGTTCTTCCCGTTCAGAGATAATATTGATAGAGCGGTCCAGGTATTATTAATATTATACATTCATTATACTTTAAAATGTTTCCCTGTATGTATATAACATATCTATAAACAAAGAAATTTTTTTATGTTTATGGGACATTTTATTTATTTTTTCACTGTTTATGTAGATTTTTATATAATTTTCCGTTTTTCTGAAAATTCCTATTGAGAAACATCATAGCTATTTTCAATATAATGAAATAGAAAAGAAAAATTGGAAAAGTTAACAATATATTTTATAAAGGATTTTATAATTAATTATGTATGCTTATGTGTGATCAATTGTCTTGATTCCAGTGCGGTGTTGAATACATCGGCAGTCCGTCCGGCTCAAACAACGATAAGGAAGTTATAGATGCCTGCAACGAACATAAAATAATTCTAGCTCACACAAATTTGAGACTTTTCCATCACTAATAATAATTCATGTTAAGAATATTTTTTATTCTGAAGCTTATGCCATAAGAAATAAAGAATTATAATGATATTTCAATACTTCACATAATTCTTACATTTTTGTGAGATTTATAAATCATCCTGTTTCCGAGTGTCTTCCAAAAAAATATATCATTATATTTAATGTTAAAAAATCGAAAATGTTTTATGAATCACGTAAATTGTAATCAATTATTATGGTTTATGGTGAAGTTCGTTTATGCGATTTATTTTTGTCGTGACTCGCTAAAACTTCACGATTTAATATATTTGTGCCATCCAGCGCAATCTCAGCTTTTGTACTAATTTTTAGACATTCCTTTATATTCTAAGTATAATACAATAATGTAAAACATTCCACTGGTTTTATTTAATCCATTATACTTACTAAAATGTATATAATATAATATAATTATATTAATATAATATTCTTTCAAACAGTACGCTGCCATTGCGTGAAATTATTACAGCTGATGTTGAAAAATTTTAAAATAGTTTTAAGAAACTGAGGATGTCGGGCATTTTTAAATATTTATTTATTACTAATTGTAAAACTCTTTATAATTTAAAGTTCTACCAAAATCCACATTACTAAACTCACTTCAAAATTGCCTACAATTTAGAATATTAGTTAGGTAAACGTCTTAAAATTCTGATTCACAAACAAATTAATTTTAGAGTAATAAGTAAGACAACAATCGGAAATAACCACATGGTAACATTACAAAAAACGAAATTAATTTTATAAAATAGTCTTATCTGTGTTACCGAAATTAATTAATTAATTTTATAAAATTATCTTATTTTCAGTTCGATTAAAATTTCAACACAACCGCTTTTTAATTTAATATATGTTTTTACCAGGTATGTATTTTATATAAAAATTATTATACACAAATAATTCAAAAGGATGAAAAATTTTACACTTTAATGTATAAATTTTTATTACCATGAATTTTAAAAGGAAAAAACCTTAAACTTAATTTTCATTTTGCAACCAATTTTATTTCTCACGATGTTTATTTTATTGGTACGGTGACCTTAATATTAAAGACGCACTACTAAAAAGGGAAACAAAAATTATATATTACCATCAATTTTATTAAATCGCCAATTGAGAAGGGAAAGGTAATCTCATAAACTAAAATATTAAAAGGCTATATTGCTATTTCTTTTGTACTCTTCTGCATTCAAAACGACACCCCCAAGGACTTCAAGTATTCATACGCTTTACCATCGACTTATACCTACTAATTGACACGCCGTACGCGTATTTGGCTTAAAAGAGTGAGAGAGATGGCCTATGCTTTCGGTCTAGCACTATCTCTTTCCTCATAGATGATTGGCGCTTAGTTTTCATTACAAAACGGCATATAAATTTGAGAGAGATAAAGATAGACCGAAACTTCGTTTCCTCTCTTTCTTACGGAGTGCCACAAATCTCGTCTCTAAGGCATGTCCATTAGTATAAGTCGACGTGCTTTACAAACAAATATTTTTGGATATCGAACTGAAGCGTTGTTTCGTCTAGAGAGTTGCTTGGATTTTTTTGAAATAAGAAAATAAAATTATTATTTTGACATGGTCCTTGTCGATATACTTTTTAAATGTGCATGTAATTTTTAATGTGAATTAATTATTAAATGCGTAAATATGTAACAAACAAAACACTTCTTTATTAGTTTACTTAATGACAAAATAATATAGAAAAACTTTATCTTGCCTTGGCATGCCATTCCAAAAGTATTTTATTTGTAACTGAAAACAGTTCCAGATAAAGTCAGCGTGTGCTAATTTTCGCACATTTAGTGCCTTTTATCTAAAGTTATTGAATGATAAACGAGCAACAGTTCGTATGTAGTGTGACGATGAAAACTTGGACCAAGCTTGCCCATTTATGATTTATGTAATTATCCAAGTGACTTTATTTGTAAGCTATGTTTTAATTTTACTTTCTGTAAGATCAAATGCATATAGGTATATTAAGGAAATCTATTTTTAATAAGTTAGCTCTTTTAAGCAGTGAATTAGAATAACCAAATATAAATGGATTTTAATGTAAAATTTTAACGCTCTCGTAGCAAATGCTAGATTTGGTATACAGGGTGACTGGTGAATTACTATCAATATTTAAGGAGCATACTCGGTACATGATTCTCATTTGAATTATGTAAAAAAAATAGGTACTTAATTTTTGACCAAATTTCCGTATAAATAAATAAAGTGTGGACACGTTCCAAGTGTTCCAAGTGTGGACGCGTGCGGCGGCGTGCTGATACAAAACCACGCCCCCGCCGCGCGTGTGTGTGTGTGTGCGTATACCTAATCTTTAGGGTGTTCACACGATGCGTAATTAATTACACAACTTTTGGTTAACTTTACTTAGAAGTTTATTAATATTTTTGTTATATTAATTTTTATTTTGTCATATTTTATCGTCAAATATCACGTCCTCAAGTATCGATAGTAATTCACCAGTCACCCTGTATAGTATTAATCCTTTGTTACCTACGCATCTAAAGATATTAATATTTCTGGTTAATTAAAGTATCTTTGTTTAAGGAAGTAATGAATGCCAATAGAATTTAGGACACTAAAATAATATAATGTTACCATATTTATAAATTAATTGTAGGTAGGAAAACTACCTATAGTGTTAAATATTTCTACGAATCAAATTTGAATACATCTGTATGAAATAATATCAGCAAATAGTTTTGGGGTGATATTGCATTACTATTTTATAGAATCGCGAGTACTCTTATAAATAAATTGTTTCTATTTATGTATAACAATATAACAAAATATCGGATATTACATTTTTACACACCGTTTGGAATTCGATGAGTTCAGTCATCAAAAATTGCTTACATCTGAAATTTCTTTTTTATATGACTTTCGGTGGTCGTTGACTTTGAAATAATTCTGGGTTAAACTACTATATTGTTTCATGTGTGGTGAATGGGCTTGTAAAATCGTTTCTTACGTATATAGATTTAACATGTTATTGTAATAAGTCTTAAAAAACATCTCAATCACATGTATGTACCTACTGCTTCAAAAACCTCAACAATTTTTGAACATGATTAATAAGTTTTAAAGTTCTATATTTTTTTACGGTTGTAACTTCTTTGTCGACTGGTACTGTTTTTTTCTACGAACAGACTGCAGGATTCGAAAGAGAAAGCATAAATTGTTTAAAACCTCATGACACTGTTAGATACGTTTAAAAATATTTAATATACAGTTATAACTATTACATTTTATCTGGAAAAGATTTCATTAAGAAACAATCTTTACTTATTTTAGTACAGTAATGAAAACAGTTGCAATTATTTTTCTGATTTGTTTCTGATGATGATGTTGTTTTACTTAAAAATAAAAAATAAAATAAGATTATCATGTTTTACTACTATAGTTGTTTTTACTATGTACATATTGCAATTTGCTACAATAGATTATTGAATATGTGTGTCACTATCTATTTGCAATATGCTCTGCAAAAAAATAGATGTTGAAAAAAAATTCTTTAAGACGTATTAGTTTTTTAAGAAAGCATTAAGTATTTTTAATAAGCTTTTAAACTTTATCTTCTTTTACCAACTTTGACGTACTTTAATAAGTACGTCATAGTTGGTAAAAGCTAATGCTAATGATCTGCTTGTTTTTTTTTGTTTAATTATGATCGTTTTTTAATTATTTTGTAAATGTTTTTTATTTTATGATGAAATACTTAGATAATATTAATAAATAATAACATAATTAGTGTACATTAGGAACTATCACTAGTTTTTATTGTTTGTTTGTTTTTTAATAACAAATACTTATGTAAATTATGTAATATACTTATATGTAAATTTTTATTATTTATACCTATTACAAATATAAACGTAAGACTTTCATCTTATCTTCCCGTGACCGTCATCACTACAATGTGATCGAACCCAAAGGTTAAATACTTAACTACCTATAAAGATTAAAGTACTTAGGTAATTAATTTTTTTTCTGAGATAGAAAATATTAAAGGATAGATAGAAATAAATCTTTTTATTTAAAATACTATGACTAATGTATATAGTAATATTAACGATTTCCGCAAAGATTTAAGCCAATTTATCAAGGTCAGTTACTCTGCTAATACAAACTGATGTTTACGTATGATTAATTACTAAAAAGTTCAGTTTATTCAAGTAACTATAAGGCTTAGAATAAATAATATTCATCATATTAGTACATCTTACAAACTAAATGTTTCAGATTTTCAATAATAAACAAACTTTAAACTAACCAAAACGGATAAGTAGTACAAAACGGAACTAGTAATATTACTTATGTATTTGAAAACAGCAATAATTACATATTATATAGCAATCAGTCAATTTAGAACCAAAAATTATCATATTAATTACAAAAGAAGAATAATTTTATATTATGTATATCATGTATATCATTGCTTTATATTATGTATATCAGTATATATATACTGATATACATAATATAAAGCAATGTTAGGGGATTTTTGTGACTCATACTTTATTTGCCACGCAGGATTGGTTCTTCCCCGAGCGTGCTGTCGTCATTTTATCTCTGTACTACACATACATATATATTATTACATATATACAGATATGCACATTGCAACCATTCGAATGACAATGAAATATCAGTGTTACCATATCGGTTTTTACTATAATTAGGGGTAATTTGCTATTGCAACTGTTCTTTTGGAAACTTAATGTTTAGGATTCTTGAAATAACTACATATATTCCGTATTTAATAGTGTTCTCAAATAAACATCTTTTTTCTTTCGCACTATTTATATTTTAATAAAAAAATTAATTCCTTTTTCTAAACTTTTCTGCTATTTTGTGCGAAATGTTGTTTTGTAGTAGCAACACTTTTGAAGTTGTCAACATTAGTTTTTACGTTACAGTACTTGAAAGACGAACTTAATAATTGTTCATTTACACCAAAGTAGTGAAGAGTTGCGTTTATAATTCACTTTATTTTTAAATTAAATATCAAAGTCACTCAGTGTAGTTATAAACAAACATTTTATTAAATAAATAATAGGAATTTATAAAATAAGTGTGAAAAAGTGTCTTTAAAGCTTGTTGCAATTTTTGCAAATTATGATAAAATAATGTCTACAAGTGAGCAAGATGGAAGCGATTCCAATTTGGAATCTCCCTTTTCTCAATCTGATTCACCGTACAGTTCGCCGTCTCATCAAGTTCCACAGCTAGCCAATATCATTTCGGAGTTATCATGTGCCGAGAATGCAAATATGCCGAAAGGTAACCAAAAAAAAACTTTTTACAAACTCTTTGTCTTTCTTATTTGATATTGGAATATTAGTAAACTCTTGTTATTGATTTGAATGGACTTAAGTATAGTTTATTTGCAATAAAAAATGAGTAATCAACCTATATACATACATATATGATTAGCTACAGGCATTAAGAATCTTTATGAATTTTCTTGTTGTAGGCAACATGCCATATCTCTATATTGTGGAACAGCCACAGAACCACTTTAGATTCAGATACAAAAGTGAAATGATTGGAACGCATGGTTGTCTCTTGGGAAAGTCATGTGCCCCAAGTAAATCCAAATCACATCCTACTGTTGAGGTAAGTGCTATTTATAAAATTCAATGAAATATTAATTGTGCTTACGTATATGTATAATTTTCATTCAAATATTCTTCAGCCATTAAGCTGTTTGGTGATTATCAGTGATATAGAATATGATAATAATTAATTATTTGTTTTTCCCTTTAAACCTTCTGTCCAATGTTTACATCTTTTAGTTTGATATTTCATATAAATACAATTTTTTTTTATTTACCATGACACATTGAATAATTCACAGTAAGGTATTTAAGGAAGAGAGAAAGTACATACATAACCTTACCCGTTTTTAAACCTGTTTAAGCAATTACTTCTTCATGAATCATACAATTATTAAATTATTATGTGTATTTAGTAAGCATCACCCTCCATTATTTCATAAACTTTATTTATTAAAATAATATAAATGCTTTAATTAATCTATACCTGTCTTTTTAAATTATAATATGAAACATGGAACTACATATACATTAAAAAATAATTCTTGAATACATGTCCTAAACAGAGATTTTAATATTGTAAAATAGACTAAGATCTAGTTAGATTAAGTGTTAGCATTTTATGATGGAATAAAATCACTTTGAAGACGATAAAAGTAGATTGATATGTCTCTTGTACTCAAAGGCTATATTTAGATAACTATAAATTATCAATTTTAGTACAATTAACACTATTTGCTTCCCGGAATTGTTTTTTCTACATGAAATGATTTTGTTTGGAAAAAAATTTACTTAATTTGTTTACAGAGCTTTAAAAATTGTGTTAACTTGACATTTATAAGACAAATTCACAAAATTTTATGGCATTGATCTTTTCTTCAAGATGTAATAGTGTTTTCAAAATCATGTAATCTTGTTTATAATACCTTTCCCAGGAAATAAGGGAAGGTTTAATGATATTATGTGTTTCAAAGTACTGATAAGTAAATTTAGAACTGAAAATTTAATAGTACTGGAAATATTAATTATTTATTAATTAACATTGCCATATTTTATCATGGCACTAGTTATTTAAACTAATACATTTATATATATAATATATATTATTATTATGGCTCTTTTGTAATTAGTTATAATTGACTAAATTTTCCATAAATCAACACGTTGCCGGATTGCTTCTTATGTGTTTTTATAAGTCAATATTGACACTTGGAATGCATACTCTATGTATATTAATTTAAAAAATAAGCAGCCATAAATGTCTAACAAATTTTTTTTTTTAAATAACAAAACCCAGTCTCTTAGACCATGACTTTGCATCATTTTTCATTTTTATTTCTTTGCATATAAATAATATTTAAGGTACAATATAAATTAAAAACTTGACATTGTTTGTTTTTTATTTGATGATGAATCAAGCTTGTGGTGGGGATACTGCTAGTAATCTAGGTTTCTTATTCATTAAAATTAAAGAATATTTGTGAAAAAATACAAAAAAGTAGTAGAAAGATTACAATAATGATTACAATAATTACAATAATGAGACGATCGTCAAAATCTGACGCACAAAAGGGTGCTATATGTTTGACATCAATGGCCTATATTGAGAGTTTGCACTTGTGTGTGTGCGTGTGTATGTGTGTGTTTGTTCGTGGCTTTATAGCTTCCAAACGGTTTGTTCGATTTCCATGTTTTTTATTAATTACATGATAACAAAATGCGTAGGCTGTCGTAGTTATTTAATAATACCATTACCATGAATTATATATACATATATAAATATATTCTATATAACAGATGAATTTTTATTACACATATTAAATGTTAAGGAAAACTATTTGTCGCTAAGTACTTATTTGTTCTAGCCTTTATAATAAATGTTTTATTCCAGCTTAGAAACTATACTGGGAGGGCGCTTGTAAGATGTAGGTTAGCAAGGCATGATTCTACTGATGAACACCCTCATAAATTACTAGAAGAAGACCAGGATAGAGACGTCCACAGCTGGTTACCGGAAAAAGGAAGCTATCGTGTCGCGTGAGTAATTTTTATCATTCTCAAACACTGGCAGAATATAATACCTATATACATATACATAATAAATAGTAGACGTTTCCGACCGGATATCACATATCAATTTATTTTAATCTTCCATTCTGTTGCATAATATCCACTGGTATTTTACTTTTAGTAAAGTCCGTTATTATCTTTTTTGATATATCATATCGCATCAATATTCATTTTAGCTTATCAAAAGTTGTTATTGATTAATGTGTATATATTTTCTTTGTTTATCATTTTATAAACAGATTTAGGGGAATGGGTATAATACACACGGCGAAAAAAGATGTTCCCGCTCTATTGTACAAAAGATATGCCTCAGAGAAACCAGAGACAGCTTTTAATGAAAATAAGGTAATTAATTATGCATGGTTAACGATTCTTTATTTGATTTGGATTTAATAAGTTAGAATATTTCAATCATTTAAATAAAAAATATAATATAATTTACAAGTAAATATACTCTACGTAAAAAAATCGTTTGCGTTCTGTTTTTTTTAGTAGGACTTTTTTATTGACGTTCGTGATAGATAAAGCTTAAGCGTTCCAAATTTAAAAAACGTTCTCATATGGATTATTTATAAGTTTATATTTCGTAAACAAAAGCCCTACAACAAAGTTATCTTGGTACTTATGTCAAAAATATCATAATTGTTTATAATATCCGATACAAAGTATAAACATCCGGAAATTAATAGAGTAATTAATGTTCTTCAGCGAATTAAAAATTGACCTTGACGCAATACTTATTCATTGCATGCGTTAGCGGTTAGCCAGAACTAGCCAACTGTACATTGTCTATATCTATTTGCGATAAAATATAAACCGCATGAATTACTTCCTTTCGGCATGTGAAATATTATTTATACAATAAAAAGCTTTCGTATCGTTTAAAAATTATTATTTTTAAATTCAATTGCATATACAAGTAATGAGATTAATATTATTAATTAATAATGGAGATATAAAAAAACAGTGAATGGTTTTGAAAAAATACCTATCTTCATCTGTATTAATATGCTGTATTTAAATGCAGTTTGAAAAATTCTTTCCATTTCCTAAAATATGCAGTATCAGATATGTATCAAGTTTTATCAACATTTGGGTCGATTTATAATAAATTATAAAAGAACATATTATACAAACAATAAAGGTATACAATAACCAAAATGTAAGAAAATAATTAGCTGTCAATAAATTAAAATAAAATAAAAAAAATATAATTACAACTTTCTCAACTAATTATCGAATTAATTCTGAGAAGTTGTTTTAGTTAACTCATTTTAGTATTGTTTATAAACAAAACGTTGAAGTGTACAACACAAGTGTAAAATAGTTTAGGCGGCAAATGCAATTGCAAGCGTCACTTCTTAACAAGCGCACGTGAAGGTCAGTCGACTAGCAAAACTGTTATGCGTTTTGAATTTGGAATGTTTATGTGGAGTGAATGCGGTGTCTTATATTTTTATTATTTTATAGCTGAGATTGAAATGCGAGAACGAGGCGAAGAATATTAATTTGAATATAGTGAGATTGAAGTTCAGTGCTCACGACCCAAGCACAGATGCTGAGATTTGTCCACCAGTTTACTCAGAGTGTATACATAATATGAGTGAGTTTTTTATATTGTAAATATACAATGAAACTTTTCTATTGTTATTCTAATATTTATATTTTGAATTACACTTAGTTGGTCTTAAAGACTAGATGTTAATGTTCCGATAGTTTCGTACAAATTTAAATAAGATTTTCATTGACTATATTGTTTAGTAATATTGATTTTTAATTTCCAATAGAGAGCGCAGCAACCAATGATCTTAAGATCTGTCGTATGAGCCGTTGTTACGGCCGACCGAAAGGCAAAGAGGATGTCTTCATATTTGTTGAAAAAGTTAATAAGAGTAAGTTTAAATTTATAATTATATTCATTCAAGTCATTCCTCCATCCTGTGAATTCAAATCGTATACAGGGGTGACTGGTGAATTACTATCAATATTTGAAGAGAGTACTCGGTACATGATTCTCATTCGAATTATGTAAAAAAAATAGGTTACTTAATTTTTGACCAAATTTCCGTATAAATAAATAAAGTGTGGACACGTTCCAAGTGTTCCAAGTGTGGACGCGTGCGGCGGCGTGCTGATAAACACCACGCCGCCGCACGCGTGTGTGTGTGTGTGTATACCTAATCTGTAGGGTGTTCACACGATGCGTAATTAATTACATAACTTTTGGTTAACTTTACTTAGAAGTTTATTAATATTTTGTTATATTAATTTTTATTTTGTCATATATGATCGTCAAATATCACGTCCTCAAGTATCGATAGTAATTCACCAGTCACCCTGTATAACTACGTAAATGTTTGTAATAAAACCGTTAAAAACAGAATGATAAGTCGCGTTCAATAATTGTCTGGTTTAAAATAAAAATATTTATTAAAAGTTTTGTCATCTTATGTTTTAGAAATGGCTTACATATGACTTTATTATTCTTAAAACAAAACTAAATCAAGATTTTTTGATTTTATAAACCGATTTTCATTTACAATTATATAACATTTTGTTATACTCTTTACTGAGGAATACTTTAACGAAAATATATTTATATTAAATTCCATACATGTAATGCGTAATTAATATAAATTATGTACATACAGTGCAACCTTAATATAACGACTTCTTCGATATAACAAATTCTTTTTTGCGAACGAATTTTCAACTATCAAGAAAAAGTAACATACATCTATTTAACGAATTTTGTCAATCCAAAACCTTTATATAAAGATCCCACCAATATACAGGGTGACTGGTAAATTACTATCGATATTTGAGGATACGTGATATTTGACGATCATATATGACGAAATAAAAATTAATATAACATAAATATTAATAAACTTCTAAGTAAAGTTAACCAAAAGTTATGTAATTAATTACGCATCGTGTGAACACCCTACAGATTAGGTATACACACACACACACACGCGTGCGGCGGCGTGCTGATACAACACCACGCCGCCGCACGCGTCCACACTTGGAACACTTGGAACGTGTCAACACTTTATTTATTTATACGGAAATTTGGTCAAAAATTAAGTGCCTAAATAGGCACTTAATTTTTGCTTAATTAAAAAAATTTTTTTACATAATTCGAATGAGAATCATGTACCGAGTATTCTCCTTAAATATTGATAGTAATTCACCAGTCACCCTGTATAACTATTAATCTTATAGTATATGATTCATGTCGCGACATGTTTCGATACGCTTGTTCCTAGAACAGTCATTTACTTGTTGTTCGATGGAACGTAATGTAAACACTTCTGCTCGGCACTATTGTTAAAGATTAAATTTAAAAAAAAAAGCTTTTTACCTCTTTATAAATAAATTTAGACCAATCTTACATCAACGTAAAAAACGTCAGTTAAAGGAATTACTTGGTATTAAGAATATTTCTTTGTTCCTCTCCGATTTGTTATATGGAGGTTGCACTGTATTCTGGATTTGAATCGACTTCCTATGACTCGTAGTATTTAAGTCTTTTTGTCAACTAAGCTATCGTGCTTTGACTGTAGTCAAAAACTCGTATAAATCTATTTTAGTTGAAAAAATCACTTCATTTTGTTATAATAATAAAAACATCCCTACTAATATTATAAATGCGAAAGTAACTCTGTCTGTTACGCTTTCACACCTAAACCACTGAACTGATTTTAATGAAATTTGGTACAGATATAGAGTTGACCTTGAGAAAGAACATAGGATAGTTTTTATCCCAGACTTTTGAAAGGTTCTCTTGGAAACGCGATATAACCGAACTCCACGCGGGCGAAGCTGCGGACGGAAAGCTAGTAAATTATAAAGGAAGTTTTATTTGAATTCAACTATAATTCATTTAATAAATATTGTAAATTATAATTGAAATTATCTAGTGAGTCACTTAGCGGATTTGCCTTATCACTTTGCCACAATCTCACACTAACACAGCTAACCCGAGTATTCGTTAATTTTCTTTAAAAAATAATAACTGTGTTGCAAATGTTGTAACTTTAACAATAAATAAGTTGTTTCCGTGTAAAATCCATAGATTTTTACACTCTAAAACCGTTGAACGTGTTAATAAAAACGTCAATAAAAATTGTTTAGCGAGCAATTATACACAACTTCACTTTTAGTACTAGTTTGAGTGGTTGATAAGAATATCAGTGCCCTTACCACACGTTTGCGAAGTTTAAAAACAAAATATTTTCCAGTTTTATAATCATAGCGTAGTTATACGTTATCGTGGTAGAGCATTGCTGTTGTCAAGTTAATACAGCTCGAACATGGGCTGGCTTGACAAGGGAAGTACTATTCTCTCACGGAATATCGGTGAAGTAGCCTTTAATGGCTGCGTTTCGTCCGATGAGTGAGAGAGACGGGTGCTCTTTCCCTATACCCACCCTTTCCTCTCTTTCTTTCACAATCAAGGTCGGCTTCCATCCGCAATATCCCTTACGTTGCAGATATCGATGGGCGACGGTGACTAATTTCCATTTAGTAATCCGTCTGCTCGTTAGCAGCTTTTGATATAAAAAAAATAATCATCATGTGAAAAGATTTGCGTACTAAAAATTTGATGCAAATACAGTTTGATAATGCAAATTCATTTTAAGGTTATTACGAATATTCATCAAAACTCTTGGTGTATGTATAGAAAACTAGCTTTCCGCCCGTAGCTTCGCCCGCGCGGAGTTCGGTTATATCGCGTTTCCAAGAGAACTTTTCAAAAGTCCGGAATAAAAATTATCCTATGTTCTTTCGCATTTATAATATTAGTAGGGATAATGAAAATACGCTTTAAATTCAATTTTTTGGACGGAGAAGAAAAAAAGTACCTTTGAGATTTTTTTTGTATACGTACATTTAAAAAAAATGAGAATGCTCTTTTCAAGTGCCGATGTTATCGCTTTGTTTAAAGGTTTAAAATTTATATGTTAAAAACACTTAAACGCAATGAATTAACCTCTTGCATAAATATAGATGAAAAACTGAAAGTACATATTATGAATTTGTCTCAATAGTAATAATTCTTAGAAACGCGTGAAGGACTTGTAATCTAAAATACATAGATAAAGATCCCTCGAGAGTTAGTGGAGTTATTTATTTAAAGTATTAAGTTGTACATAATTTTACATCAACACCAGTAATCTTTGAACTGATTTTAAATATTTGCTTTAAATAACATTTAATTCCAAGGATTTTTTTAATCGGACCCGTAGTTTCTGAGACTAGAGCGCTCAAACCAATAAACTTTGCGTCTTTATGATATTAGTATGAATTGACTATTTTCCGTTTTTTTATACCAATTATTTCACATTTTGCAGAAAACATACTGATAAACTTCTTCGAACTGGACAAATATGGAGAAAGGGTTTGGTCTAAAAAGGCGACTTTCTTGCAGAGCGACGTACATCACCAATACGGAATTGTATTCAGGTACATGTTGCGTTTAATTATATATACAATGTAAACTCCATGTAACGATACTCGATTTAACGACTAACTCTCAAAAGCGTCGAAATCAATTGACTTTGGTTGCTTTAGTTTTCTACCATACTACACACTCTATACAGCATCACACCCATTCTTAATAAATACAATGATAAAGTAATATAAAGTACTTTTTAAGTTGCTAAAATTAGTTAAAACTTCGCAGATGTGTCCGATTTTTGTCGCTTTGTTATCCTAGCCCGCAATAAACTCGACTTTCGGCATCATGCAGACGGAACATTCTAAGAAATTCGTTCTTTTGTTTTCATATTGGGATTTGTTTGTACGTGTAAATTGTTTTTGACCGTGATTGATAAGTAAGGGTCATCTATACATGATCATATTCTTAGTAACTTTCAAATTTTATACACGGTCAGTTAAAGAAAATCACTGTTTAGACGAAAAAGTTTACTGCTCCGCTCAATATAAACGGGAGAGAAAATAAGTGATGTTGGTAAACTCTTTGCATTTAAATGCTCTACTGTGTACACAATATGGAAAAACAAAGATAAAATTCTATAAGCTGAGGGTGAGGGGAAAAAATGCGGCAAAGAAATTTTGAAAGAAACAAATGAAGAAGATGAGAGAGCATTAAAGAAGCTCTGGAAGCTTCAAAATTATTGGAATAATATTTCCTTTATCAGCAAAGTGCCTCAATATAGCAAGATATTAATAAAATAAGTAAAAAAAAAAAACAATAAAATGACTGGTACAGCAAAAGACGTCAAACAAAAATAACAGATTATACGCAATAATATTCAAACAACATTGTTTTTTATGTTTACACATAACATACTAGTATGAAATAAACTTCCTATTTTTCTAATTGTGTTTTTTCGTTTCTTTATTTAACAACAACTCTCTATAACGCTATAAAATGCACAGTCCCTTCAGTGTCGTATATAGAGTTTACACTGTATATTAATTCACTTTCCTAATCTAATAATCATAGAATGTCTACATCAATTTTGCCTCCTCGTTTTTTATTTATTATACTATTATTTTGATACTTGTCTCATGTGTTATAGGACACCAGAATACCGTAACTTACAAATAACATCGGATGCCAAGGTTTTCATAGAATTAGTTAGACCGAGCGATGGCAGGACCAGTGAACCGAAGGAGTTTACATACAAAGCTGAAACCATATTCAGACAGAATAAAAAAAGGAAAGCTAACTCATCATTCTCCTCTATAGGAAGTTCAGGTGAATTATTATAATATTATTATTAATGACTATACTAAAAATACTTTTTTCTCCTTATATATTTTTCCATTCCATACATGATCATAATAAGCATAATACTATTGATAGTAAATTTTATCTTTGTTCTTTATTAAATACAATTATTTCATATCTTGTGTTTTTTTTTTGTAGGTAGTTCAATAAAAAGTTTCAGCGACCTGCCAGCAACTGTTGAGTATGCTAATGTGAGTTTATAAATATCTATATAAATATCATTATTTTCATACACTTTTTGTGTGAATCTAAATTTTAATTTGTATTTCAGCAAATTGTTGAATTCAATAATATGACTAATAATGATATTGACATAACGGAACAACCGCCGGTTGCGCCTATATACCATTTCAAAGTAAGTATATAGTATTCTTCATGTAAATAACATTCTTCATATATGGACCACTTCTACCATACTGTATTATAATACATCCAACATTTTGAATTTTATACAATACTAGCTTTCCGTCCGCAGCTGCGCCCGCGTGGTGTTCCGTTATATCGCGTTTCCAAGAGAACTTTTTAAGTCTGGGTTAAAAACTATCCTATGTTCTTTCTCAAGGTTAACTCTATCTCTGTACTAAATTTCATTAATATCAGTTCAGACTTCAGTGGTTTAGGCGTGAAAGCGTAACAGACAGACAGAGTTACTTTCGCATTTATAATATTAGTAGGGATGGATGTTGAAAAATTTAAGGAATTGCTTTTATTCTAAAAGTAGGCTCTTGTTAACCATAAAAAAGGATTTTAAAAATTATAAGTACTTTCGATGTTATACTTATTAGAATAAGTGTAATTTTTCCCGCCTAAACTTTCAAACAAATGTTACGTGACTGACATGAAGTCGCTTAACATGGGCCGTGATTATAGAGTATATTATCACGTTAGGGATTCATAACTATGCTGTATCTATTACGTCCAGTTTATGTATTTTATTATTTTAATTAAATACAGCAATCAAAATGAACACCAAGTAAAAAAAATCGTATGTAGCGCCCATGTGTACTAGTACACATTAATACTCCCGTAAAATGGTTTATTCATGTGACAAAGTATAAATTAATCAAGAAAACGTCATGCTAGAAAAATTGTAGCAGCGTTACGTGCATAGCGTTACGAAGTCTTCAGCCACAGTAATAATGACTGATTATGGCGTAAAGAGAACTTTGGGTTTATGGTATACACGACACTTACACACACATGTGAATAAACTTACACACACATACGCACATTTTGGTCATTTAATTGTCAAAACAGCTTTATCCGTATAACTATATTTATCTCTTTATCCCTAGTGCTCTGTAAAGTCTGAAACAACTCACCAAACAAGCTGCTACGAACTTATTTAACCTAATCTTACTTACTGACTTATGAAGATTAATTCTTTGCTAATATTGTAAATAAATTATAAAACGCAGAGAAGCAGTGGAAGTTAACAGTCTTTGACAGATTGTTTAGTGGTTAGTAACGTGATAGTTCTAATTTGTATTTGCAGTCACGCGATAAATATGTTGAACATGACATGTCGTATTTATTTAAAATAATAGTAATAATAATTAACAAACGTTTATTGGTCAAAAGATTACACTACTACAAAACAAATAACAAACAACAAAATAAAAACAGAGTTTCACTTATCCTATGTATACAAATAAGGAAAATAAATTAACATAACTACAACTACAACAGGACAAATATTAAGTTAAAAATCAATACCAATAATAATAAGTGTGCAGCAGTGTAATTTAACCAAAAGGAGAACCGCTCAGTAAAAAATAAGAGGCAATGTTGCTTCTACACTTTAAATTCAATTAAATTACTAAGTTATATTCAATTAAAACATGTGTTTTTCTATATTTTTATTTGCACACCGTTACGAAAGTATCACTAAACATCCCTATTACATATAAATAAGATATTTAAATTATAATTCAATTACATTGATTTACTAATCATCATTATCAAAAAATAAAATCTTGTATTTGCCAAAACCACTTGAAGGTGTAGCGGACCTTCTCGTCGAACTAGTTGATGCTTTCAAATTCTTCGTCGCTCAATTGAATGTCGAATATGTCGATGTTCTCCTTCAGACGTGAGTACTTGACGGTCTTAGTGATCGTAACAACCTTTCTGTCCACCAGCCATCTAAGTACGGCCCGTGGTGTAGTGTTATGGTGTGTGCGTGCTATGGCCGTGAGTATAGGATCATTGATGGTGGGTCCGCGGAAGGTGTGTCCGTAGCGGCTGACCAGCGACCCGAAAGGACTGAAACCTATCACATGCTGGTGCCGCTGAGCGAACTATCAGCTCCGATTGGATTAACTGAGGGTGGATCTCTATCTGTAGTGACACTGGTTTGATGCTGCCCTCGGCGAGGACCCTCTGTATCGGGTGCTGGTTGAAGTTGGACAGGCCTATGTTCTTTGCGAGCCCAAGCCTCACCGCCTCCTAAAACCCGCGCCAAGTGTCAGTAGTCCAAGGCTGAATGAGTGTAGTTCTCATTGAGCCACATCGAACAGTTCTTCATGCACTGGCCCATGGGGCTCAATGAGAACTACACTCACTCAGCCGTGGACTACTTGGACTATTGGCGCGGGCTGGAGGGGGTGGTGAGGCTCGGGCTCGCTAAGAACATAGGCCTGTCCAACTTCAACCAGCACCCGATACAGAGGGTCCTCACCGAGGGCAGCATCAAACCTGTGACGCTGCAGATAGAGATCCACCCTCAGTTAATACAGTATTAGCTGATAGTTCGCTCAGCGACACCAGCGTGTGATAAGCTTCAGTCCGTTCGGGTCGCTGGTCAGCCGCTACGGACACACCTTCCGCGGACCCACCATCAATGATCCTATACTCACGGCCATAGCACGCACACACCATAACACTACACCACGGGCCGTACTTAGATGGCTGGTGGACAGAAAGGTTGTTACGATCACTAAGACCGTCAAGTACTCACGTCTGAAGGAGAACATCGACATATTTGACTTTCAATTATGTAATAAAATCTTGTTTACTCATGACAAAAAAAAACAAAGTTTTGATTTCTATAAACTACGATCGAAGTTAAGTTGAGCAACTAGTTAATAATTATATTGTCTAACTGATTTAATCCTAAATGTTAAATGTATGATAGATCCTAAACTAATTTCAGGTACCTCAAAATCAAATAGCCCCAACAGATGACTCTATGATGGCGGAAGCTTTATTGCATTCGTGTGTGGGTTCAAATCCCATCCAATCCAAAGCTATGAGCCCTCTCCTGAGTCAACCGAACGTGCCCGAACCTCCCGTACTGCAACTTCACTCGTCTGAATTGGACAGAGTTCTTGAGCAAGACATCGATTTGCTCAGTGAAGATAAGAAACGATTTTTCAGTACTGAACTCTCCGGTGAGTATTGCATTGGATGATAACACGTTAACCTCATATAAGTAATTATAGGTTTGCTATATTACATTAATTTGAAATTAACAAAAATTATTAATAAATAAATCTTGATTTTACAAATTACAGAATACTTCGAACAATATGACGGAGTTGAGGTATACCCAGTTCTTATTTATTTACATTATACTATATATCGTTTTAAAGTATAAAAGTAATAGTTAATTATTAAACTTTCAGCCCAGCACGATGGAGTGGATCAAAGCGTCAATGATGGTCTCCGATTCTGGAAAACGAATCGAGAAGGTATTTAATTATCTAAATTTTATTTCTTAGAATTTAATATAGATTTTTATAACTAGCATTAGCCCATTCCAAACAAAGAGTATCCAATGAAAGAAGATAAAAAATGTAAACAGACTTACCGTGGATAATACAATATATTTGTATATACATAACAACAATATAGTTGTCCTCGACATTATTACGTGAAAAATAGTGTGTTTGCAACATATTTTAATTAATATATATGTAGATGTACAATTAAATGAATGCTATCAAGAAACTTAATCTTACACCCAGAACGAAATAAAAAAAAACAAATTAATTGTATTTCATTAAAGTAACTATTAAAACATTTTAACGTTATTTTTTTCAACTCAACGATGAAATGAAATATCTGAATCAGTATATAGTTTTATGGTACTTCTTCGATGTTTAATAATAAAATTGTCGCGTATCCGGTTCGAAGGACTATAAAATGTCTCTTAGGCCTCGGCCTCGAATTTTGCGGGCAGCGGAGCGGCGGCGGCGGCGGCACGGCAACGCATACTGTTCTCCAAACTAGCGGGTAGTGGGCACCGCTGTATTCGAGGGTCGGTCCATTTGATTATACGCGTAAGATCCTGCCGCTCCCGCCGCCGCTCCGCTGCCCGCAAAATTCGAGGCCGAGGCCTTAGAGTTCTTCACCACAATTTGTTAGCTGGTTATTTGGTTGTGATGATGTTTTATTTAGTTTAAGTTTTAAATTAAACTAATAACGAACACATTAATTTAACGAATATTAACTAATGCACAAATTGATACATAAAATAGTTAACTTGAATTTAAAAGTTTGGAGCAAGATGTTCGCGGAGACATTGTTTTTGTATATGTGAACTGTTTCACGGTTATCGATTGACTGTTACCGGTTGACTGACTGTAACTTTGTCAAAGATTAATTTCGTAACTTACTGCCTAAGTCACTGCATTTAGAAGTGATGCTTTCACGTTTCTTGATTGGTTGCAAAGTTGCAAGTGTTTTAGGGTGTATTGTCAATATGACGATAATAGAGGTGACAAATATAGAGAAACATGCTTTGACAGAGTGAGATAGCATTAGGGGCCCATATGGGTCAATTAGCGTGGTATTTATTTCTTTGTCTCCTTCTCTTTACTGAGGTCATAAACGATGTTTATGAAGGTGAAACAATAGACGTCTATTTAGACAAAAGAGTCTTTTCTTAAAATTTGTAAAGAAAAAATAAAATATAATCTTTTTGGAAACAAAATAAAATGTTTGTAAAATCATAAAATTAAGGGCATAAAAGAAATGTTTTGTATTGTTGTTATGCAGATGTTTTGCAAGTTGTAAAAACTTTGTATTTAACAAACTATTTTAAAGCACGTCTTGTAATTATTTATATCAAAAATAATGTCTAATTAATCAAAATACAATATTTTTATTAACCATGCATTCGGTGGTTATATTTATATACCACATAATTTTGCTTTCAATTAAGTCTACTTCATTCAAAACAGCGCATGAGTGATAGAAATATACAGGGTGACTGGTGAATTACTGTCGATACTTGAGGACGTGATATTTGACGATCATATATGACAAAATAAAAATTAATATAACATAAATATTAATAAACTTCTAAGTTAACCAAAAGTTATGTAATTAATTACGCATCGTGTGAACACCCTACAGTTTAGGTATACACACACACACGCGTGCAGCGGCGTGGTGTTGTATCAGCACGCCGCCGCACGCGTCCACACTTGGAACACTTGGAACGTTTCCACACTTTATTTATTTATACGGAAATTTGGTCAAAAATTAAGTACCTATTTTTTTTACATAATTCGAATGAGAATCATGTACCGAGTATTCTCCTTAAATATTGATAGTAATTCACCAGTCACTTTGTATATTGAAGAAAACCATACATAAAGATAAATAAGTTAAAGGTATATTTATATTTTATAGAAAACAAACTGCAAGGAATCAGTGAAGGCGGAGATAAAAGATGACCCGCAAAACAAAGTCATAAGAAAACCACCAAGTGAATATTCCGCGCTCTACAAAGCTGAAGACGGTGTTGAAGTTCAGAAAGTAAGTAACTGGCAGTGTTTTTGGTAAATGTTGATTCCCTGTCACGATTCACCCTAACAAAAATCCCCATATTGCAGATGTAACACTTTTTAACAACAATCAAACCTTTCACCCTTTAATTCGTCTCAATTCATGCAATTAAGACATGTGACCACATGTAACCTGCTCATTTTTCATATCAAAATGTACAAATATATAGGTAATTGTCATGAACATAATGATCAAGTATAAAATTGGTCATTTTCACAGGCAAAATATACAGATGCCATTTATATAACTTGGTTATAATTTTTATATACTTAATGGTATTGTAACGATATCGATACTTACAGTTTCGTTTTTATATTTGTTATTTTTTTTTTGTAATAAATCATTATTTTTAAGTTTATCATCATATAAAAACATTGTTTATGAATCTCGTTATTTTTTATGATATTTTGTAAAAGTATAAACATATCTGTAGTTTTTTAAATAAACCAAAGATTTTTGAATCATCCATTTGTTTTCCTTAATATGTCCATAACTAATTTATAAGTTCAACACAAGTAAGTATAAATTATACATTAGTATGTCGTGTAGTCTGCGTTTGCGTAACACAATCAAGTTTTATAAATGGCTTGTGTATTTGTAGCTCATCAAGGAACTATGTGAAATGATGAGGAACAAGGATGGTTGTAAGAAGCAGGATGTGAGAAACAAGTTGGACAGGCTGTTCGAGATGAGACTATCCAATGGTGACACGTGAGTGTATAGTAATATACTTTTGTGACATCACAAAACACCCTATGTAAGACTTAGTTAACGTATAGCAGGACACCCTGTATAACATTTATCTATGTTGTATGGCAACAGCCTTTATAAATAAAAAAACAGCACAGGTTGTTCCGTAAAAAGAGGACTAATGAAATATAATCGAAAATTAAGATAACTATTCAATAACAACATGTTTTTCAAAATGTGCCTTTTTGTTTAAATTATGAAAATTACAAAAATAATCACAATGTTAAAACTTTAAAACAAACTATTTCACACAAAACGGAACCCTTCGATATATATTCATATCTTCATTGTATATACAGGGTTGTTACCCTGGTTAAGTCGACCGAAATCCTTTAAGAAAGGATAGATTCCATCATTCCTAACCGATTTGACTATGGAACCCCATATCCTAAATAACAAAATAGTTATTACCTGTCCCTCTTGTACCTATTTACATTGCAAGAACCCATTGCAGGACAATAGGCGCTGCAAGCGGCTTAACGTTTGTTACTCGGGCGTCTTTATTTAAAGTTTTTTTCCGAGAAGTCTAATAATACCCTATGTTATTATACCTTATCGGAAATCTGAAGAGCCGTAGATATTTTTTAGCACATCTGCAGTACATTTGTCATAGACTTTTTTTAATATATCATACAAAGAAGAAATATTTTTTTTAAATTATTTTTTTTTTCTTTAACAAATGACTGTTTACTACGACTCATTTGGTATAGTTACTGGCAGTTTTGTAGCTTATAATAATAAAGCAATTAATCTTCTACACAAAAATAGCAAAAATAATACAAAATTGGGCCACAAAACAAAAATAAAGGGGCAATCGACAAAAAATCTGTAATTTTTGTAAAATAAATTCAAAAGCCAATAACTTGAGAATTGTTAGGTTTTGGATATGGGGTTCCATAGTCAAATCGGTTAGGAATGATGTAATCTATCCTCTCTTAAAGGATTTCGGTCGACTTAATCTGTAACCCTGTATATATCTATTTTATGCATACAAAAGGGACAAAATTTAGTCCTGATTTGCACGACCAATTAGAAACAAAAATTGTTCTTCCCAAATGATATTTTATGATAATGATCAATGATTCATTAAGTGTCTCTTCCAGGAATTACATTTTATTACAAAATTAAAAAGTATGAATTAATTTAATTGTAATAGGCCCATCAAGATTTATTTTTAAATTGAACGTTAATTTATGTATCTAAAATTGCTTTAACTCTAATAATATTAATATTTATACATATCTATTCGTTACAGTTTTCTCCACTTGACCTTGAGTAGTAATCAGCCGAGCTTGGAGTATATTGTGAAGTTGATTTATAATATGAAGATGACTAAGTTGTTAAACTTAAAGAACAATCAAATGCAGACTGTATTACATCTGGCTATTATCAATGATTCGCCGAAATTAGTCTCTTTCCTTGTATCAAAAGGTAAAAAGTTCTTTTAATTCATCAAATTTCTTTAATAATTGTTCGGATAAACTTTCACTTTCTATTATAAAATATAATCAAGAAAACATAAATAGTTTTCAAGAGTTTATTGAATATTAAAAGTTAATAATAGATGACTTAAACAATACAAGAATTTTATTATTAAAGTGCAAAGCTTATACAATAAAACAAAATTGTTAACTGTCATTTATTGTATATCTTATTCTTACGAAAGAAAGAATAAACTATTCATTTCAATTCCAACTAAAAGGTTAATTTCACTGAAGTCATAAAGTTATTGTATACTATACTTTATGTTTCTCATATTATATTTTTACTACTATACAAGTTGTTAATGACTTATTTATAGTTTTGTAATAATAATAACATTACAGGTTGTAATCCGATGGAAGAAGACAATGAAGGAAATAATGCACTTCATTATGCTGTCATATGTCAGACTTGCCTTGGACCTCTTTTAGAATCCATCAAGAATAATAACATCAGCTACGATATAAACGCTTACAACAATGGTAAGTTATACTTGTTAATATATTTACTATACATATAGTATAAGACACTAAAGTCGCACTTAAATATGTTATAACTTGTAAATGAAAAGATATTAATCTGATACATTCTGTCGATTTAAATACAAAATTTATCTTATGTTGTTGGCCAATGTATAGACGAAATTATTAGGCCTTTGATACTAATTAAGAATATAATTTTAGAGTTCACCTAGATTTTACTCCAACTAAAAATACTTTTTGGGATTGCCATTCAAAAATTACTAAAAATCATTATATTTTATCACATATGAAAGTGTAGGCAATATAAAATAAACGATTACCTTGCCAGTACAGTTATTGTGTCTAACATATATAACTAACAATAGTATTTTAATTATTCGATTTTTATTATACAACCACATCAGTATGATTATGGATCAGTTTATATCAAATTAAATTCAAAACATCTTTGTTTAAATAAAAAAAATAAAAATCTTAATTTATTTATCTTAATACTATTACTTAAGTGAAGAAAAAATTTTGGCGTGTCATTATCACTTATATTTAAAAGCGGGATTTAAGCGACCATTTATTACCTTGCTTGACGTTTTAACAGCTAATAAAGGCCATAGTCAAACTGACTCAAGCGATAAATCATTATGTTAAGGAGGATCAATCCTCGTGTTTTAATATGATAAAATCAAAGTATCCAATAAAATAAATGTAATATATACAGGGTGACTGGTGAATTACTATCGATATTTGAGGACGTGATATTTGACGATCATATATGACGAAATAAAAATTAATATAACATAAATATTAATAAACTTCTAAGTAAAGTTAACCAAAAGTTATGTAATTAATTACGCATCGTATGAACACCCTACAGATTAGGTATACACACACACTCACACAGACGCGGCGGCGGCGTAGTGTTGTATCAGCACGCCGCCGCACGCGTCCACACTTGGAACACTTGGAACGCGTACACACTTTATTTATTTATACGGAAATTTGGTCAAAAATTAAGTACCTATTTTTTTTACATAATTCGAATGAGAATCATGTACCGAGTATTCTCCTTAAATATTGATAGTAATTCACCAGTCACCCTGTATATCCATCTCGTCTGCCCGTGATCACGGTTGCTAAAAAGTAGCCAAAATGTCGGGAGTATGTAGTTTTTACAAAAATAAAATCTGAAAAATATTAGTTTCATTTAAATGATTAAATCTCGCGTAAATCTTAGATCTCATATATGAATATAATTTACAGAGAAACAGACAGCTTTACATCTATCATCGGTGTACGGTTGTCGTAAGAGCGTGGCCTTGTTATTATCTGCCGGTGCCAAGTGGGACGCTCGCGATGGAGACGGTCGTACAGCCCTCCACCTCGCCGTACTTGACGACTGTTTGTCAGTAGCCACTGAACTGCTAGAGAAGCCGGTAAGTATAAAAAGGAAATTAAATATTACGTGGCTGTATAAGCTAGACTGTTTTCTCCCAACTTATTAGCAATTAAAATAATGTATGAATCGTTATAGTGTTATGAGGTATTTCTTATTTAATTATTATCTTATTTTACTTCAGGTGGATGTAGACGCCTTGGATGGAAAAGGCTACACAGCACTTCAGATTGCCTGCGATAGTGTGATGAGAGAAAACACTTTAGAGATTGTTAAACTTTTACTAGACAAGAAGGTAATACACACACAATATTCGAGAAAATATCTTTTGTTATTCTAAATATTGGTATCTTTATAAATGAACCTTGAATTTCTTTGATGCATCTTTTAAAAATAATCTTACTTATATCTAATTCTAAATTCGTAAAATAATGTCCAAGGTACAGTTTCAGTCCTGTTTTTTAATGTTCAGCGTTACTTCCAGTAATGTCTTACAGAATGGCTGAAGCCAATAATTATTTATAGTTGTCAAATACAAGTTGATTCTTAAATATTGCCATTATAAAATGACAATGGTTCAGTAATATATCTAATTAGTAGAAATAATTCAAAGGATTGTATGTAATATATTATAAGTAGTTCGGCACGGAGGGCGCCACTTGTGTCGTAAATTGTTTCTATTATTATTTTGTTAAATTTTCAGGCAGATCCTCTGAAACACGAAGAAAACAACCATTCTGCATGGAGACTGGCGCGAGATAAGCCAGAACTAGCAACACTTATGGAAAAATATATTAGTCCAGAAAAAAATATAGAATTAGATATTAAATCTGAGCCGGACGACGAATATGACTCAGAAGAAAAGGTAACTTTACTTTGTACTCACTAAGAGCGATTATTATATTTAATAATGTTAAAAAAAAAACAAAATCGCAAGTAGTCAAAGCTGAAGTCTTTGCTTTTAATCAAATTGTTGTATGTAATTTTACATCAATACGCATTCATTTCCTGTATTTAAAAGTGATTGGAAATCAACTATATCTTTATAACATACAGTCTATGTGTATGTTAAATGAAATTCCATAAAATTTATTCAGTGAGATCTTATAAGAAATATAAATAAAAAACTCCAAAACTATAAATAAAAAAACGTAGCAGATATTTCTTGTTTATAGGGCGATTTATAATTACTATCGATATTTGAGGGCGTGATATTTGACGATCATATATGACAAAATAAAAATTAATATAACATAAATATTAATAAACTTCTAAGTACAGTTAACCAAAAGTTATGTAATTAATTACGCATCGTGTGAACACCCTACAAATTATCAGCACGCCGCCGCACGCGTCCACACTTGGAACGTGTCCACGCTTTATTTATTTATACGGAAATTTGGTCAAAAATTAAGTACCTGTTTTTTTTACATAATTCGAATGAGAATCATGTACCGAGTATTCTCCTTAAATATCGATAGTAATTCACCAGTCACCCTGTATATGTATATACAACAATCTTATTTTTTTTCGTATACACAATGCGGCCATCTTCTCAGTGTATGTTTCTTGCCAATCGAACATCTTGCATAAGGAACACTTGTTTATATTGAATTTGTTTCTAGGATACAGAATCGGATCTTACAGCATTACCAATGTATATCAATCGAGTTGCAGTCTTACTTGATAATAATGGAGGTTGGAAGGAATTAATGAGAAGGCTTGATAAGGATTCCTATTGCTCCTGGTATAAAGCCGCAGACAGTCCCACAAAAACACTCTTAGATCATCTTAAGGTACTATTAATAGATGTATATATTTGCTTACATTTTGAAATACAAAATGAAACAATCATAAAGATTAATCGTGGTATATATTTATTTGGTTACATAAACATAATTGCCTTATTGCTATTAGATTTCATGAAAAGTAAATATTATATTACAGAGTTGCAATGATGGTGTGTCTTCAAAGTCTTTAGCGTTGTTATTAGATGACATCGGACAACGCGAAGCAGCAACAATTATTAAAGCCTGTATAGGTGAACCAATTAAGAACCTTAAGTGATTTAGACATAGATAGATAGAATATATTTTGTTATACTCCCCAAAAAGTAATTTAGGTATGACATGCTACAAAATATAATTACAAAGATTTGACATTATTGTTAATGAACAATTACTTCCAAGTAACCTTTTGTGTAAAAGACATGGAAGATAGAAATGCAGTTGTAATTGTTATTGTTAATAATGAATTAATTTTAAAATATCTAAGAATTTCATTCTTAAGAATGAAATTCTTAGATATGGTTCTCAAAATTATGTGATTAATTAATTTTAGTTATTTGAAAGTCATAAAATAATTATATTTTTAATCATGATAAAATAGTCACTGAAAATCAACAGCTGAAAAGCATATTACTGTGATATCGGAAAAATTTTCAGATATAACAGTAATATGCTTTTCATTTGTCGTAATGTATTTGGGCCAAATGTAAGACATAGTCCTGCAATGTATTCATAAAGAGTTTCATTTTGTTTTAAGCGCCAACTGGTGACAATTTTTGAAAAGAAATGTTGGGAATAGTTGTAACACTTTTATATTTAGGATAGTACTTGTTAATAGATAATTGAATGATTTTTATAATTTCACAATATTGTGATCCAGAAAATATTTTATATAAGTGACTTGAAATAAATGCTTTTTTTTATTTGATGGTAGTGAATAATGAACTGTGTTAAGTCATTTGAAATCTTGTGTTTTACCGTCTATGGCATGTTAAACACGACAAAAATTTGCTTCAATTATTTGCCGAAAAATAGTATAAAGGAAGTAAGTAATTAAAATATTTGTGAATAAACAAAACAAATTATTTCAACATCAGCTGCTCCTATTGGTATGATTTACGAACGTTTGAAGATCTAAAAGAATAACTATTACATGTTTCAAAGAAACACTGTTTTACATATAGGACGCCTGTATTGCTGTGTGTATTGAATTCAATAATTTGTCATGTCTTTTTTTTATTACAATGCTGTCCTTTAGGTACCTACACAGGTCCGTTTTCCCATATTTACAAATGCTATTCTATTTTTATTTATTTTAGTATTTAGATATTTTTATATAAATATTTATTTCAAAGATAAAAATTATTTGATGGTCTCAAAGTTCTTGGTTTTTGGTCTATTACCAGAATTCAACGTGTTTTAATTTTCTGTGGTGTTAGCAGATCCACAGAAACTATTTTTAATGTATAAATATATTATAAATATTAAAAAAAAAACATCTATTTATCTTAAAACATCATGTAAATTCGCTTTACTATCAACAATAAGATTTACCAAAACAAATAGTCGCTTTACAACACACGGTAAGTTTTAACGACTTTTCAAATGAATAGGATGCAAGGCGTGTCTTTCATTCGTTATCACATGAATGAATTTTTCACACAAACATACTTTCTACATAAAACACGGGATTTGACGTATTTTATTCATATGGAGAAGAATCAGTGAGTAGCACTGTTTATGCTTATAGTAGCTGAAAGGCGGAGGTAATGGTATATAAAGTTAATTTATATACTTAACATACATTTTATTTAATATAGTCCATGGATATTTTAAATGTGAATTAAATGAGCCGTTGTATAAAAGAAATGAACTGGCATAACTGAAGTCTGCTTTTTGTCTTGATATGTAACCCATGTCGGGTTATAGGTATTTATTGTAATTTTTTCAACTCCATAAAAGATTCAACATTTTCGTATTTGTATTATGATCCATTGAAGTGGAATTATATAAAATTGTATCTCTGTAAAACTTAATAATGCAGCTCCTCTAAATTCAGATGCATACAATACAATAGTTTTGGAAGTCAAATCTGCCTAATTTTGTATTTTATTTTTAACTAGCTCTTGCGCGCGACTTCATCCGCGTGGAATATTGACTTCCGGCAGATTTTTGGTTTTTCCCACATAGTTCCCATTCTTGCGGGATTTTCGGAATGGTCGAGTTCCCGCAGAATTTTCAGGATAAAACCAATTTTTTTTCGAGTTCCCTAACTTATATGGTAAATTTAATTATTTTAAAGAACTTCTGCATATACTTTTTTTTGTTTTATTATCTTGTGGCAGAAGAACATATTGGTTTTCGCCACAACCCGATCTTGAGAACGATCAGCACTCGATAGTTGCCGGTTCGAAAAATAGGGAAATTTTGTGACGCATACAACGTTTTTGCGGGACTATTTTACGAATAATTTCAAAGCGGCTCGATTGTCGTCATATTTTCATTGCATTGCTGCGCAAAACTCGCAGCCGCTTTGCAGTAGCAGTCTGCCGAGAAAGCTGAGTTCTTTTTTTCGGCATATAGTGATGAAGAAAAAACGTAGAAAATTAAAACTTAACTAAAGCGTATCTCGTAATAAAAAAAAGAAACGTAAGATTAAGAAGATAATAATTAGTAATTACTTTTATTTTAACGATTATGTCAAAAGAACAACCGTAAAATGAAAATGAGGTAAACTAACTTTATGATTAAATTTTACCCTAATCTAATGAGAATAAATAGGTAGACCACACCTATTTACAGGTTTTATCTAAAGCAAAAAAAAATAGAAACTAAAAACAATTAACTAAACCCTAATCTAATAAGAATAATTAAGTAGGCGACACCTATTTAGGTACCTACAGGTATTATGTAGCACAAAAAAAATATATTAGAAACTAAATACTATTTTTAAAACAAACAGTACTATAGATACTTATAGAAAACACATACTTATAAATTAATAATCTATATGAAAACAAAAAAAGTGTTATTATTGTGTAACTAAATACTATCCTAAAACAAATAAAGTACCTACTATATAGAAAACAACTACAAAATGAAACTGTGTTTAAAAAGTAATATTACTCTCTCCCGTCGAGCCGGCCAGCGCAGAGAGCGAGTTGGTTTTGTTTCGGAGTTATTTATCATTGTAATCTTTAAAGTTTTTTGTTGAAATTAAGTTATGTCAAAGACAATTTTATTCCCAATGAAGTACTCTTAACCAACAACATATTTATTTGTTTATTTGAATAAAGATTAATATTATTATGTTGATACAACTTAAACAAATTACTTCGACCAAATTAGGTACCATAAAAACGGTTTTTGTGAGTTAATCTTAAAAGATAGACATATACTGTCGCGGACTGTTTTTAGATCATTAAAAGAGCTATTATTCTTTAATACATATTTTTTGTGTATCTTGAACCGTTTTCACGGCGCACGCAAAGGAAGGCTTCAAAGGTGAAATAATTTCTCCCGTTTTTTACACATTTACCACTATATCTTTGCTCCTATTGGTTGTAGCGTGATTTTATATAGCTCACAACCTTTCTCGATAACTGGACTATCCAACAAAAAAAAGAATTATTCAATTCGAACCAGTAGTTTCGGAGATTAGCGCTTTCAAACAAACAAACAAACTCTTCAGCTTTATAATATTAGTATAGATTCCTGACTATTTTCAAATATACTGGTATCATGAGCATAAAAAGGAACTGGAATTGTCACAGTTACTAATTAGGTCGTTGATATAAATATTTAATATTAAGTTATCAGGGTGAGAGCCCTTTGGTACATGGCCCTTTTATTTTGTTTGACTTGACTGTAGCTGTCAACCCTATTGGTTTTGACAGCGTCACTAGGAGGGGTAGGTGGTCCTATGGGACTATGCATGGCCTATGGAGTAGGAAAATATGCATATAAGTAGATTGCCGTCTACTCAGTTATTTATTTGTTAGTTATGAATAGTGATTAGTCTTTTCGAAAGATTGTAGAATCATCGGTGTACATCTTACTTCCATGGCTTTCAATATCACATAAAAATTTACATAAATTAGATTCAATTATCTTTTACAAACGAAATTTTGGTTTAAAATATGTTGTCTTAATTAAGGGATTTTAGTATCCAACCATTTTCTCAATATTTAACCATATTTAAAGTGAAACTGAATAAGAGCAGAAAACCATTGTACGTGCACTAGATTGCGCAGTGTATGCAATGTGGGTGTGCATGTGTACGTATATAAATATATTTTAAGGCTTTTAGGATTGATCTGGAACCTCAGAAAATACATTTCAATAGAAGAGTACAGTAGAAAATCAGGTATCAGACTTTTTAAGTGCATTTTGTGTTTTTTTAAGTGTCTGACAAAAAATTCTAAGGTGCCTAACAGAATTAATTTTGTAGGGGATATTTTACTATTTCCTACAACCAGTGGCGGGGCAAGACCTAAATTTGATGTGGGCAAGACAGATTTCGCGAGGCCCTATTCTATGGAAACCTGAAGCTCTTACTACCAGCTAGTTTTAAAAACTTAAACGTCGATGTTTTTTTTACACTTAAAGCTTTGGTTTCCTTCAAAAGATATTAGAAAGCCTATTTTATAGACAAGTAATTACTGCGTTACGTACTTATCACCAATTAAATATTTGTTACTTTATGTAAAATAGACGAGTACAGGTACCGGTGTATTACAAATCACAAAGAAAACAAAAACAATTAAAAAACGTCACTGTTCGGGGGCAATCAATATACTTAAACACTATCTATTTATTCGCTAAATATTATTAAAACATTGAACACACTATTCTTATCAAAATAGGTTTAATTAATTCTGATTCCCAAAGAGGGTTGATGTCAAGCAGACGACCGGTCGTAAAAGCAAATAGCCAAAACTAATCACAACATGAAAGGCAGACCCTGGCTATAGCTGGGAAATTCCTAGGAAGAAGATTTTTTTTTTAATTCTCTAAAATTTTGGAGGCGCAAGGCCCCTTGTACCGCGAGGCCGTAGGCGGTGGCCCACGTCGCCCACGCCTTACGCCGCCACTGCCTACAACATAGGTAAGTAAAATCAGGCCTCAGACTATAAATAATTTGAGTTTAATTTTTAATTATCTGTGGCACCTGGTATGTGAAAATTGGCCGTTTGTCTAAATTAACTAGCAGGTATGTTATGTTTATGTTTACTTATACTTATTACATACCTATCTTTTCGTCAGAAATCTTGGACTTTTACATTTAATGAAGTACCATAATAGTTTGGAGTTTGATTGAATGTCTATAAACAATTTAAGGCAAACTAGGTATTTGAATTTTGAAGACATTTGTTTGAGCTGGAAATTCTGAAAACATGCTGTAAACGGAAGTGTGACCATAGATTTCCATGTCCTATGAACATTTAATAAGTCATAAAAGGACGGAAAACCTGGTAATAACCTGAATAAAGCTTTCCATAATCAAGTTTACTATGCTGTAAAAAATGTCTACTACTTTTTCAATATTCTTGTCACGGAGCTCCCGATACCAAGCGCGGTACCAATATTTTTCTTTATTTCTCAATTAAACAATTCGCTGTATGAAATTGACGAAGAATATGCCTTCTCGGTCTTAAATAAGTAGCAACTGAAACTATATCTAAAGGAAGCACAGGAATCAGGATGATGAGCATCTTCCGGTATCAATGATGGGTCGACTATTAACAGTAGCCAGTAGGTATTAGGTCCAGTATTTTGTCCTAGATATTGTCAAATGATCAAATGGATTTAATTCAGTTAAATTTAAAACGCACGTACTCAATCGTTAATTGACAAACAAGTGAGTCTTCAGTTAAGGACTCAAAATATTAAAGGAATTAATTATTTTTATAAGTAATTGATCATGGCTCCTTAAAAATATTATAATATATAAATATAGTAAAATATAAAGTTATTATTTAATCATTACATCCGAAATATAATTTTAAAAGATCAGTTTTGATGCCGATTGCTTTAGAAAACTGGAAAGATACCGCTAAAAAGTAAGATTGACTTTTGAACCACATTCCATTCCGAAGTACGTAATATTTAAAAGAGTAATACTATCCGACGTTACTGGCCAATCAGCAACTGACCCCATGCGTACCTACGCATATATCACGATTAATAACAAGCAATAGGTGACCACCGTCGGTCATATAAAGTTTTAAATAGTGGCGGTTATTTATATGATGTAATAATTTTTACATTTGATTACACTAAAACTTGTATGAGTGTTTATATTAAAAACATTCCCAAACACTTGAAACTGATATTAACACTGTTTAACTATTTTAATCAATTTGATATCAGTTTCCAAAATATATAAAATTAATTCAAACTAGAAACCATTTGGATCACTCATGAAAATTTATATGCTTATGTATATAACATTGTTAGTCGTATAATTTTAGAAAATTTAGTTAAGTTTATCGTTAATGTTTGGAATATTCTAAATAATCGGTGACCGGAGGGATTATATAGCATTTTTATGACTTTCAGTCTCATATATCAATGATTTCCAATACTTTCCATAAGTAATCCCTGACTTGAGACGACATTTACGTCGGTCTGTAATATACCAGCAGTGATATTTTTAAAAATAAATAATATAATGTAACATATCAGTGTTGTTTGTGAAAAAAGATAGTGTTTACTTTTGAATTGAATACTTTTGAGTAATTCAATCATTTTTATCGAATATATCGTTTTTCAAACTGTAAAAATTTGGCATATAACAATCGACACCAATTAGGTAAGTGGTATTTTTTTATGAAAAAATTCGTAATAAAATGTTAATATATATTTTTTTATTTGTTAAATGTTTCAACTCTTGTGAACACTTAACATTATGAAGTAAAAAATAATATATACCGAAACTTTTCTCAGGAATTTATTAAAGAAAAAGATAAAATTTTGCTTAGGACATCTCTGAACAAAGAAAATATCAACAATATCTCTGAAGGTCAGAAACGTACAAATAAATTCGGAAATTATATTTAAATACTTTTAAGAACCATGCTCTTAAAAATATAGCAACTATCATGTTTAGTAATATTAGAACTAATTATAAATAATACTGCCATCTATTTTATCACTAATTTACCGCCCACTAGCTATTAAGATAAGAGCGCTTGTTCTAGGTCACAATTACTTTGTTTTAATATTGCTACATATATAATATTCCTTTAGTGTATAAATAAACTTTGAATTAAGTCAAAGTCAAATAATATTTTTATTAAACTATAGTTCATGAGTTCTCAATTGTAGTTCTATTGAGATTATACAAGAAACTCTTTAGTTACTCTTCAATTCAAACTACACTATATTAACGGATTTTTATTCCGGAGAATTAAACTGCCTAGTATTGAATTTTAAGAAAGCAAGCTCCAATATGCCAAAAGTGAAATAGGTGGGATAGTTTATACAATGGGAGCCTTCGCCCCCAAAACCACGTTAGCGATTGTTCGAGCGTTTTTACACGTGTTCGATAAAAAGTATATTAGACAAGAAACAGATTATAACATTCACAGCGCTAGAGGGAACTCATAAAAATATCGATAATATTGACTACATAATTATCCGCAAAAACCATTCTTTAAAAATTAACTGTTAATGTCAAGTAAACAATATAAAATCGTTACATTCATTAAATCAGCAAAATAACAATTAAAAAGTCGATAGTAGTTCGTCTTAAGTACGGTACTATTTTGAGAGAGATAAAAATAGACCGAAACTTGGTTTCCTTCCTTTCTTTCGGAGTGCCAAAATTCTCATCTCTAAGGCATGTCCATTAGTAGGTAAATGTCGATGGTCGTATGCCGTTATAATTATATTTCGCACTGATTTATACAATTTGATTTTTTCGTTGCAAGAAAATAGGTCAGGGTTTTCGTCTGGGCTTCTTTTATCTCCCCAAGATAATTTTAATCCAGAAATAGGTAACTGACTTGTAAATTTGAGTTTTTAATTATTTTTTTACTTATATCAAAAACAGTTAATGACCACATTTGAATATCATTTAATCTTACAAAGTTATTTGTGAAAGATCCTTCTAAAATTATTAATGCAAAAATTTATTTGAATATATTGGATGTTTGTTGCTCTGTCATGCAAAAGCTGCTGAACAGATTTTGATGAAATTTGCCAGTGATGTAGGGACATTAAAATAAGTTATACATCGTAAATTGTTCAAAACTTCTACAAGTCAACCCTAAAAATAACATTTATTTTTAAGAAATAGATAGGTGTTAAACTGGTAAATCAATTTGAGGGAAAAAATACAACAGATTAATCATCTATACACAATCATATATGTATGTATGCAGCCTTCAATATATATAATATTAAGGAATAAACTAAATAATAATTACAGTAAAAATAGTTTTTTTTTGCCAAGTTTGTATTACTATATCATATATATTAGTGATACGGCTAGACTACTTTGGTCTGAGATAGGGTCTTCACACTTGCTCACTCTTCCTGTGACTCTGCCAAGAGCCAGGGCTTAAACAGCAATACTCATTACAAACAAATCTTTGATGATCGAGGAGCACTTACTGTTTGTGGGTGAAAGCCTAAAACACGATTTCTGTACATTACTCTGGCGCTGAAATTCTTTGTAAGTTTGAACAGACTGGACGTTTCGTTCCCGGTCGATTTTTATCACTGGATTTAGGGATTATCTGCAGTTAATATTGAAATCCCAGAATAGTTCCAGGGCTGTATTAATAATGGAAAGGGATAATAAAAATATACTAAAACATCGAATATTTACTTAAGTTTTAAGACTTCAAAAGGTGGTAAAACAAAATCACGATTCATTTCTATAAAATAAACAAACTAATAATAAACTTAAAAAAAACTACTTTGAATTTATCAGATAAACTAGAAAAGAAGACTTAATATATGTTAAAAAATTAATTTCTATTAGTAGTCATGTTTTTAAATTAACAAAAGCTATAAATTACTTATTAAAACCAGAAAAATAAGCATACTTATTAATTTGTTACACAAATATCTTTACATTTCATTTAGGTAATTAGTTTCATGATAATTTTCATTGACTTATTTAAAATTTGTATCAATCCTAGAAATCCTGGGATTCATTAGATTTGACCCTAATAATTTCACGACTTTAAAAATGTTCGGGATTATGGGATCGAGTCCTCTAGACATCAATGTCGTACGTATTCTAAAAGAACCGTAAACTCATAAGGCTAAAACAAACTATAAATCGTTTAAAATGTCTTTTTCTGACTGTACTAAAAAAATCGTTATAATTCTCATATCAAAACTTGTTTTAATAACTTATTACGTAATCGTCGTCTTAGCGCAAAATTATTAAACAGTTACCGGTTTTCGTAAGTAATTGTAATCCCTTCCTATCACACTTCGCAGTTATACGTACAATTTTATCAGTGTGTAGTGACACTGATTCAGTTCAGTGTAGCTTGTAACACGATGAACACGACTTTCGTTTCGGTACACGGTTCCTACTTAAATCGCGTGTTTATTTTATATATTTTTAATTAAGAATATTATGCTTTAAATGCAAATCACTATGCAATTTATGAATTGTGTCAAAACGAACTTTAACAAGTTGCATTTGTGTACAAATTCATTCACGATATAATCTCGTGAAGTTATAGTACAAAAAATGATAGATGTAAATAAACAATAATACTAATATGAACTCTCGTGTTATAAAACAAATATTTGAGTGAAGAAAATTTGGTGAAGTAGTGAAAATATTAAGATACAGTTACGTGAAGTGAATTGAAACTTTAAAATTGTTGGATTTGCTTATTATCACCTATGCCTAGTAAAAAGAAAATCAAGTCTCCACAGCAGCTATGGGAAAACATTTCTTCAATCTTTGTAACATTTGTTGAGAGAATATTTTTTTCTCTGGGCGTGTTTGTAGCTAGGAATCCATGGAAGGTAATAGCTGCAACATGGATATTTGTCCTCTTAAGTTGCTGTGGACTTTACACATTCTACTTAGAGAAGAATCCTATGAAATTATGGGTGCCTCCAGAATCAGACTTTTATTATGACACAAATTGGTACATAGATAATTTTGGAACTAGTTTAAGAATGCAGAAATTGTTAGTTACTGCAGACAATGTACTAGATCCACATGTTATAAATTTGTTAAGCAATATCACAAATGAAGTCTCATCCATTCAAATTCATTATAATAATAGAACATATTCTAAAAATGACTTGTGTTTTAAAGTACCTGTAGTTGCTTTTGCTAGTCCACATTGGAAAGCTAGATCTGAGGTGACAGATAAATCTAATAATAGTCAATCTAAACTTAAACATGAGGGGTATGAAATAGATTACTATGATCCATCTCTCTTAGTTGACAATGATTTTTATTGTAGTTTTATTGAGAGTTTCTCACATTCTTGTTATCAAGATAGTATTGTAGATATTTGGAAAAATGATGAAATGTTAATAAAAAATCTTACTAAGTTTGATATAATTAAAAATGTTAATGAGGTGAAAATAAATCCTATTACTGGCCATTCTGTTGATTATACAAAGCAGTTAGGGGGAATTCAGCGTGATGAAAGTGGTCTTATAGTGTCAGCTAAGTCAGTACTGATTACTTGGTATATGTATGTTAATATGACAGAGGTTGATCTTAATGAAGTAGGTAACTTAGTTGGTACGGAAGACTGGGTGACAGTCCCATTAGCCATGTGGGAGAAAAAATATTTAAGATATGTGAGTAATTTATCATCACCAAATAATATACAATTTTTTTATGAAACAGGAGGAAGTTTTGCAGATATAAGTGGTGAAACAATGTTTAGTGACATGGATAAATTATCTATAGGTATTATGTTAATGTTTTTTTATGTTGTGATGGCGGTTTCTCGCTTCAATTGGCTAGAGATTAGGTTGACATTAGGTAGTGTAGGTTTACTGAGTGTCGGTATGGCATATATTACTACTGTAGGCTGGTGTTCTTTGATTGGTATCCCATTTGGCCCTGTTCACTCATCATTACCATTTCTTCTCATGGGCCTGGGAGTAGATGATATGTTTGTGATGAACGCATGTTGGAAAATAGTTTTGCAAACAGAGTCACATCGAAGTATTCCTGTTAAAGTAGGTCATATGCTGAAACATGCAGGTGTATCAATAGTAATTACATCTTTTACAGATATTGTTGCTTTAATGATAGGTGCCATAACAATTCTTCCCTCTTTGAAATCCTTCTGTATCTATGCTGCGGTTGGTGTATTTTTCATATTTTGTTATTCTGTTACTTTCTTTGTAGCAGTTTTCACAATAGACATAAAAAGGATTCGTGACAAGAGAAATGGAATTATTTTCTGTTACAAACATAATAATGATGTTAATGTGTCATCAAAAACTACATTTTTCCAAAAGATTTTAGAAACTTTCTATAAAAATGTTGTTTTTACTATTCCTGGTAAAGCCACAGTCATCTTATTTGTTTTAATAGCAACAGGTGTTAATATAGTATCTGTATTAAAATTGGAACAAAGGTTTGACCCTAAGTGGTTTATTCCTGACGATACTTATTATAAACAATTTTTGAACACCCATGAACACTACTACCCTGATGAAGGTTATCCAGCTATGGTTTTTCTAGGAGATATGGATTACTATAAGGAATTTAATAATTTGTATGATATGATCCAGGTTTTAAGGAATGAGTCATATGTAACTGATGTTGTCACATGGGTAGAAACTTTTCATGGATATGTCTTAAAGAATTTTAATCAAGACTTACTGAATTCAAGTTCTGTTACAGAAGGCCAATTTAAAAATTATTTGTCCAGATTTATATATAGTGGAGTTGGAGGTAGATTTCAAATAAATTTCAAATTATCAGGGCCACATGGTTGTGGTAAAGCTATTGATAATATAACGGCCACGACATTATCTTTTAGGTTCACAAGTTTCAAGGGTCCTCAGGAATATATACCTGCAATGAATCACGTTAAAGACATTGTAAAATCTACATCCATAGTTACTGGTGATGGTTACCGTAGTGTGTGGTCCAAGGCTTTCGCAAATTGGGCCACTGACGAGGTTATCGCTGTTGAAGTAGAGAGAAACATAGAACTAGCATTGCTTTGTGTCATGCTCTGCACTGTGATATTAATAACAAATCTTCAAATGTGTCTATGGATATTCATTTGCGTTTTACTTACAATTGTTAATGTATTAGGAGGTATGCAACGGTGGGGTATGACAGTTGATATCGTGTGTTGCATTGGTCTAGAACTTGCAATTGGTCTATGTGTCGATTATGCTGCACACGTTGGGCATACATTTTTAACTATAACCCAAGGTGATCGTGGCGCTAGAGCTTACAAAACAGTCACGTCTATAGGCAGCGCGGTTTTGCTAGGCGGTGGTTCGACATTCCTTTCTTTATCTCTTCTAAGTATGTCGAAAGCATATACATTTCAATCTTTCTTTAAGATATTTTTCCTTGTCATATTATTTGGTTTATTTAATGGCTTGTTATTCCTACCTGTCATTTTATCATTGATAGGTCCAGCTCCCTACAAAAGTCACGATGAAAATGTTTTGGAAGCTGTAGAACTAAATGGTAAAACTCCTGAGAATAAAAGAATATTAGCAAAGACAGTGGAGTCTTGATCATTAAGAAACATCTAAATTAATGTAATTCCTTCCTGTAGCATCAGTTACCGATACCTACTTTGTATTTTCATATTTTTTTGTAAGTACAATAATGTTTGTATGTAATATGATTTAGATTAGGTACCTATATATTTTTATAAGATTAGTAATATTTTTAAAGAAGAAATATTAGTAATATAAGTGTAAGTGCCTTGTAAGTTAAAACAATGAACCATTGCTGTTAGTTTTAATATTAATCGTAGATTTTCTATGTTATCATAATTCAAAGGAACAAGTCATAATAAATGTTACCAGTAGTAAATTCAAACTTATTTATTGTGTTCAACTCAATCATTAAAGTATTTCACTTAAACTGGCTATAAAGTAAAAATGTTGAAATATTCTTATTACTATGATTATAAAATTTTGGCAATGTAGAAAGTGTTGACTGTGAAATGCCAGCAATTTTCCCTTCCATCGTTTGTAACATCCGTTTTTTCTAGGATTTTTAATAATAATTTACCATAACAATATACTTGTGTTGAAAATTATTCGGCCTTTTAATTATTTACCCACCGTTTTAGTCATTATTAAATTACTATTTTATGATAATTGTTTCGTAATGGAAATTTGTACTTAAATGCAAATATTTGAGTTATTTTATCTTAATTTTAGTAAATACACATTAAGATTAATACGACATAACAGCTTTACGATATACTTATTTCGTAAGGAATCGTAACATTAAAAAATGTTAATAACAATATAGTAATTTGGTGCCTCAACTATAACTATGGTAAACGAATTGTGTAGGTATTTTGTTAATATAACTCCGGTCACAGACCAACTCCGACCGATATATTTGCAAAGAGCATGTAAATTTGTTTTAATTTTTCTTTGTTTTAATGGCAATTACGTGAATATTACACATTATTGTACCAAAAAAGTGAAATATTGTGATATTTTTTTTTTAGTAATTTTCGTAATTTTTTCTTACATAAGAACCTTCTCCTAATAATAACAAATACGATAAAAAAATAATTAGTGATATCAGTCCAGCTATTCACGCGTGATGCTGTGACCAAGGGAAAAAGGGATTCATTTTTATATAAATAGATAAGCGTTCCTACTTCCTACCATGTAACTGTGATAGGAATTTAGGCCATTATAGGTCATATAAACAAGTGTTGTTTGTGTATTTAGTTAATAATTATTATTAAGAGAAGTGTAATGTAATATAAAATTGAACTGCTATCATCGTAAATACGTTGCATATTATAATATTCTCGATTGTAACTGGGACGATGAAAAAAAACACAATTCTTATCACAAGGCCAAACTATTGAGTTTAGGTTCACGAACAAAGATCACATCGAAACTCTTCATAATATTGTCACCGATAACGATTTTATGACTTCCGATGTATTAAAACATGTGTCATAATTATTTAACAATTGCACAATGAAATTATAAGACAGCAAAACTAAAAATCTCGTAACTACTTGTAGTTATTACCTATATTTAGTTCAAATTATTTTTGTTAATGTTCAATGCAAAATTGCCAAGATTAGATACTTAAGTTGCGATAAGATACTAAAAGACTTATCATTTTAGATTATCTTTCTGAAATCCTTGAAATATTTTACTTTCCTTCAGATATAAAATCATCTGAATTAACTGAACACCTTTAAAATTATATACAATAATTTCAATTACTATTATTTCAAAGACAAGAATGTTAATAATTACTTTACTTTTCTTCAAACAAAACTTTTATCACTGACATAAATTACTGAAGTGATTGGTACTTAATATTTAATGAGCTGTTTTCATTGTATATAGAAGCTCTTAATTTTGTTTGCGAGAATGTTTGTATCTCACATAAATTATGTTGACGTTTGACAAGTAGTTAAACATATTGGCGTTTGATCCTTATCATTTATAATTTATTACAAGAATAAAAATATAAAATGATAATATTTGGTGATACTAAAATATTCTGAAATTGATAAATCAGTCTAGAGATATTCAATGCTTGATACCAAATTTCTTAAATCAAAATAATAAGACTTTTCACGTTTTCTTACGAATGTCATATTTTCTTAAAAAGTTGGTGACGAAAAGTTTCCTTACTTTTACTAAATAGAACTAGGATGACGCTCTTTGAAAAGGAACATATTGTTTCGATTATTCTAGAAAATACTCTTTCGAGTTTGATGACGAGTCATCATACTCCAATTTGATGTAGATTTATTAATACTATTAGCTCTCGTTATAAATATCGCTAATAGATATTTAGTGATGGATAATCAATCACGGGATAAGTAGACAATTTGTTTGAAGGGCCTTTCATCTGCTGTGTATAGTATATTAATAAGTATGCTAATTCAATTTTAAATAAAAGCTTTGTTAGTATAGTGAATGTCGCAAGTCTTAAAGAGTTTATATTTTTTAAATACTAGATTAAGCATAGAAAGGATGGGTTGCTTTAAATATATGGGGCTCCATTTTGTCTCGGATTGTACGGGGTTAAGGGGAAAAAACCGCTATTATCGTTGTTTTGACTTATTAGTCGCTACATTTAATAAAGATGGGTATACCTTTATTGCATCTTAGAGGCTGGCTGAGGCTTAAAAAAATGAAAAAACAAACTTTTCCAACACGTTCTTGATTCTCTTCACTAATGTATATCTGGTTTGAGAGAATTATGTAGATGTATGTACATACATAAGTATATTTTATCTACGCTCTAAACGTTAACATTATGGACATACTACTACATATGTTTATTTTTTATCTTTAATATTTTGAATATATGTTAATTGTATCGAATATTACCTTAATTTATTTTATTTCAGGTTCTACATCTTGAAACAGTATCATTAAAATTAAAAAGATTTTTTGACTTTATCTCAGATTTCAAAGTGAATTTAAACATAAAATATAAAAAGTTTTGATCGCATCACAACTAGTGAGGTTTTCGTATTTAAATTTACATATTACAAAAATATTTCAATTTTTATCTATAATTTTAAATAAACCACATTTATTTCTGAGACTATTATAATGACAGCATTATTGATAAGTGTAAGTAGCACTTTTTGAAAGATAAACTATTAAAAATCAATAAAATTGGGCGGTACATCCTGATACAAATTGAGAAATAGGAATTTAATAGACAAGTGTTTGTACTTTGGGTATTGGAATTCTTGTTTTTTAAGACACATATTTTGTTTTTATTAAATAACTGGCTGTTTCCCAAATTGAAATAAATATAATTTTTATGGGATCACCATTTGGCATTACAAATGCTTTAAGTTTACGTAAATTATATTCTCTAAGATTTGTATATTATGGTACGAATTCGATATTTTGTTACGAATTCGATAAAAAAATATTCATCAACGAATGATCACCCCAATAGGCAGTTAATGGTTATGCATTATATAAGTGTGTTTGAATGTCAACAAAAAATTTAATATAAAACACATAAGATTCCAAAAATTTATTTTATGGCATTTCTGACAATTCCTAAATATTTTATAAAATCAACATGTTTTGTCAATAATAAAATGTTACTCGTAAAACTGTGTAGGTAATTTTCCCTTTCAGACATAATTATTTTATACTACTTTATTTTTCTTTACTGATTACACACACTATTCAGGTTTTTGTGACATCAAATACAATCTAGTAAACAAATATGTTTATACTATTCCACTTGCTTTAAGTATTTCATTTAATGATGTTTACTTTATTATAACATAATTTTATTGTTTACGGCAAGTTTACCACGAGTCTACTACTACATACTCTACGTTTCCAGTTCATCATACATAAATCTTCGAACTGCAAACTTGGACTAAGGAAACTAATATCTGATCTACATATTAAATGAGTGTATCACATTAATTTATAAGTTGATTGTGAAGTGTGTGTGTATGCGGAATGAATATTAATATATTAGCTATTAATATTTATTGAATTAATTAGATATGTAATAATGATTTGAACATTATTATTTTGTTTTGTAAGACGACTCTTATATGCAGATTGTTTTTAACACGTTCTCATATAATGACCTTTCCAATGTATGACTAATAAGGAGATAGGTCTAGGTAGGTACTTATTATTATACTACGTTACTATTTTAATAAGGCGGAATAAAAATGCTTGTCGGCATCCCTTTCGAATTCGTAACAGTTTTATTATACTTTTACATATATATCGTATTATAGAAACATGAAGGTTTATTTTAATAGGATGAAAGGATATAAAGAGTGAAATCTTTAAAGGTTAATAATTTAAGGACATACATATAAGTGCAACAGAATATACCTAAGCCATTTTGTTAACATATTCTTCAAACATAAATAATATTCTTTCAGTTTAGAAGTTATCGTCTTTCGTGTTTTATCTCATCTTTGATAATACGTTTGTTATTTATTAGGTTCGATAAAAATAATTAATGATTGAAATACGAGTTATTAGCATATAGTTAAATAGTTACAGTTATCATTAATCAAACAATGTAAATGAGAAACCATTTTATATTTATTGTATCTGTGGATTAATATAAATATTTTATAGCCCTCCTCAAGTGTCAAATTAATTTTAAACTATTAAAACATGATAAGTTAATAATATATGGAATATTTTCGTGGCGTTATCTTGATCTGGCCACGGTAAGACGAGTTTTATATTTTCAGATCTTTATTTTATTATTTCGCATTAAGTCTGTCAAAGATATACGAAATAGAAAGGTTCTATATTCTTCTCAAGTGAGTCGTAAAGGTTTTAATCATTTTTACTTTTCATCGCGGTCTCTCGACGTATTGCGCGGAAAGGAAAGGTCTTTGTGTTGGAAATAGACGCTCTAAGCACTATCTGTACCTAATTTTTTTATACATACCATATGTACTATGGCAATGCCAGATGCGCTCTCCTAAGCGAAAGCCTTGCTCTGATTGCTTTTGATTAATATTGAATTTTTTTCATTGGAATATTTTTTGTGTATATTTTCGGATGCTGTGTCTAATTAATTTATCTAAAGATTGAGTTCTTGCAATTCATACAACTATATACATAATTATATTTGTGTATCCGTATCTTAAGCATCTTTAAGCTATTAAACTATAATGAATAAATAAATTAAAGACCTGATTTTTTTAAAATAACTTTTTAAAAATCTGTACGATATAAAACAAACATTTTATAATAATTTCGAAAAACGATAATGTCAAGGATAAGAAATTCAAATATTTAATGAGATGAAACAAAAAATATAAGCAATATTTAAAACACATTTACCTACGTATCTATATACATATAAGGTAAGTCCGCCGTAGTTGGCCATAGTTTTTCTTAAATGTTGTTTAAAAAATCCTGATTTTAACATCAGTGTTGTATTTGTTATTAAACTTTAACCAATTGACGGTGAAATTATAATAACGAAAGTAGCAATTTGTAATGAGAAATTAAAAATAAATAAATAAACCAAGATTAGCCATCTCTCCCAAAGCATCCGGATATAATGGCCAGATCACGAAATTTGAGGTAAGATGGTCATATCGTTAATATAATTCTTGGTATAGTTTTTGGTCCTATTTCTAATTATTTACAGCTTTTTTGTAACTGCACCATATTCAGAACACGTGTCTTAAAATTGAATACAATTTTCGTGAACCCAATGCTGACTCACTATCCAATGCAGCCAGCCCGCGAAGAGCCGAGTTTCGTAGTAGTTTTCTTCACATTACAGCCGAGAAACCACTTTTCCAGTTGGTTTTCTTGGAACAAAGTATGTTTTATAGCTGCTTTCCGTGAATCTTCACTCCAATTGCCTCTTTCAGCTACCGTTTCCGTTTATATTTATTAGGCATCAAAACAAATGTCAAAATAATTTTATTACAAAATAAGATGTACCTTATAACCATCATATACAACTGGTCATCACTCCTTTTCGTTCGGGACCACACCAAAAAAATAAACAAGACGCAATACGATGCAAGTAATTAGAAGTAAGTATTTTTTTTTAATTGTATACTTTGCAACTAAACCAAAAAAAGCCATTATTTTACGAAAACAATATCACAGCAACTTAAAACAAGAACCCGCTTAAAATGTTTCCACCACAAGAACAAATAATGTAATTTTTACTTAATTTCTGATTCTTTTCCACTAAAAATTTCCACTCATCTTTGCTTTTACTCATGTCACCAAACAAACCAAACCATTAGTAACATCTAGCAAAAAGTTCAGGAATTATTTGGATGGGTCATTTCTCCTTTATGGCCATCTACTTCGGAATCACTTTAAATGTATTACCTCTTAAATATTTCTGTTGCCTTTTTTATTACCTATATTTGCATAATATTGTAATCTTTTTAATATTGATACATATGTTTGTCTATGTTACATTTAATAATTGTTTTTTTGCCAAATATAGACTGAGCTTAAAATTTAAATATATTCTTAACGTTTTTATTCAGATCTTTATCTTAGATTTTAATATATTTAAATTTCTATTTTAAATTTATTTAATGCTATCATTAATATAAAGATGCAAATTAAAAATTTGACCAATTATTTCATTTATATTTAATACTTTAAATATTCATATATTAATTAGCATGAATCATTTCGTGATCCTGAACATGTTATATAATTTTATCCCTATATCATAAAATTTAAATTTATATGTGTAATTAACATAATTAAATTTTACTACAAATTTATAGTCGGCAGTTATTTTTTGATTTCTCATACTAAGAGCGTGAAACATCTATTGTAAATTAACATATTTGCTGTTTTGTTCCGCAAAAAATTCTATAAATACAATTTGATAAAACATGTTTTATTCGATTTTTGGACGAAGTTTGATAGGATACAACTCTGGTATTCGTGTTATGTCTTGGCATAAAAATAACTTAGACTTATGAGACTCATGAAAAAAAGTGGATAACGAGTGTTTAGTTTGAAGAAAAGATTAATTTTAAGGGTTCAAAGGCCAAAAGATCAATATGTATATTAAAATTATAGAAATTGGGTGGCCGTACGAGTTGAAGCCGAGAGATGTTTTAACGGCGTTTGTTTGCTTGTGAAATAGCTGCTTGCAAGGCAAAGACGGAAAGGATTTCTGCATCGCATTGTGACTGGGGGACGAAAAATGGGTTCATTACGATAATCCCAAGCGCAGAAAATTATGGGGATATCACGGCCATGCTTCCACATCGACGGCCCAACCGAATATTCACGATTCCAAGGTATGCTCTGTATTTGGTGGGACCAGCTCGGCGTAGTGCATTATGAGTTGTTAAAACCGACTGAAACAATCACAGGCGACAGTTATCGAACACAATTAATGCGTTTGAGCCGAGTATTGAAAGACAAACGGCCGCAATACAACGAGATACATGATAAAGTGATTTTACAGCACGACAATGCTCGACCCCGTGTTGCGAAAGTGGTCAAGACATACTTGGAAACGTTGAAATGGGAAGTTCTACCCCACCCGCCGTATTCTCCAGACGTTGCTCCCTCGTTATAATAAATTATTAATGCTATATCTTTTTTTGGCATTTGCGATACAAAAGACCTTTGCTCAATCCTGTTACTCTAACTGTACCATAAAATGTCTCATTCGTTCTAAAATGGTAATGTTATCTTTTTAAAGATAAAAAAGGACAGTTTTAAAAGCTCATATGAAAATTTAAATAATCTTTGTTAATTTATTCGTTATTTATACCATCTTCATGGTGACACTTACAGTTTCAATATTTTCAACCGTAAATGGGAAAAGAAATTCGACTTATGGGTACAACAACGGTACTAAATAGAAATACCTATGCATTGAAGTAGTTTTCTATACAATCTAGAATAGGTTTCCAAGATATTTTTACAAAAATAAAAACTTTTTATAGGTAGATCAATAAGTACCTACATGAATGGAGCGAGAAATACGACACCTGCCGCTAATTATATTTAACTAAATTTGTACATATTACGATACTAAAGATTGCTTATTTGTAAATGCTTTTAATTTTATAAAAATATGTATTTTTGTTTTTTGTTTTATGTTTATCATTAAACATTTTTATATTAAAAACCACCTTCTCTGAAATTCTATATCAGGGCTTTAGAATAAAAAAGAATTTGGAACATTTTAATTTGATTCCAATTTGCTGACCTGGGTAATTGGTGAAATCCGCAGTAATTAAAAGATCCTGATAATATTTTTATCCAAATATATTATTAAGAAGTATTGTAGCATAGGTTTGCATTTTAAAAGAAAAAATAATTTGAATTTCACACTATTGTTCCATTGGGAACTTCTTTTTTCATTATATTTTATTTTACTTTCTTGGATGGTTATTTTAAAGGTGGACTGATTCCGAGTAAAGCATTGTTTATTCCACCAGTGTCCTGTAGGTGGAAAAGATACTTTGAACTGGTTTCCAACTTAGCGTGGGTATTAAAACACTCCGACATACATACAAGTCTCTACAATGTAATAAATACAAGGTATTAGCCTTACCTTAGCTAACCCGCAATGAAACGTATGTTTTACACATACAATTTTTAACGTATCTTGTTAAACATTTATATTGGTGGCTGGTAACTGATATTCTAAGCCTAAGTTATCAATATTGAACAAAAGAATGTCTATTATCTACTCTTTTTACTAATCATCTTTTATAAATCTAACCATAGATGATTTTTTTGATATAATTTCATGCCTGTCTCGCGTGCTGTGACCGATGAAAACAGTTTTTTACTTTACTTATATAGATAAGAAAAGTTTTACTTACATAAATAAGAAAATACATTCTACCCAAATCTTTTCCACAGGTTAAAATCAATCTCTTTTTCGTAAGTAACGCCAGCGATTGTAAAAAAATCAAGAGGGACATAGTACTTAACATTATGTCAAGGTAAACTTGTCAGTTAAGTGGTAAACTAATTCATAAGATTTTTATATTATCAGTTAAAAATAAATTATCTATCATTAAAAGGTATTAAATATTTATGAAGATACCAAATTATAATTCTTACACGTGTATTCTGAAGGTTTTCGCCAATTACTTGTCATTCGAACAGAAATGTGTGATAAACTGATTAGATTAGATTAAAAAAATAAACCCATGTAAGTATTTTTTTTTTTGCTCTCTAGTTTCGATGCATAAGTGTTGTCTAGTAACTGATAAATCCCAATTTTCCTTTTAGGGACATGTATTCAGTATCATATTCAGGCAGACCCTGGCTTTATCTGGGAAATTGCCGGGTAAAAGAAGAATATTCAGTATCATATTTATATGAAGGACTGTTCGTTGAAATGGTTTAATTTAGACCTTTGCAAGTACTGATATGCTAACTTTTGGTGATATGTCAAACTTCTCTTTCCTTGATTTTATTTCTTGAATTACGATAACATATATTAAAACTAATACTTTTAATCATTTTCATTAAATGATTAAGTCAAGATGATAAAAAAATAATGTCTAGGAAATAGTAGAATGAATGATAAAAGTAAAGTAAAAACAAATGATTAGTAAAGATTTTTAGTAAAAAATGTTGTATAATAAAGGGTTCTTTAAAAACAGTTAATTTATTTGCAATATTGTAGGTGTTTTAAAAGAAATCGTAGAAGATGCTGTGAGTTTTCGACAACTTCGTTCACTGTCGTTATTCTGAATCACTGCCGTACTTTCAGAATTTAGTATTTATTCCTTCACTTTTATCTATTTCACAAATAGCTCTCTCTTTTTGACAACTGTTTTATATTTTCAAATAGTTAATCCCGTCTTTTTTTCTGAACGTGCATGTATGTACACTTTTAGTTATTTTCTTGTTATTCTATTATTGTTAAGTCTGTATATTTATGTTTTGAAAAAAGTAAATGAACTGCTTACACCGAGAATGTTGCGAATATCAAAACTTTGTTAAAGTATATGAAAGTTAACATCCACGGATGCGGATTTTAGTACTTTTATTATATTTAACTGAATAACTTGCGAAAATCCTAGATCTAATTTTATTATATTTATCTCATTTATAATAATTTTTTAGATTTTTAATCAATTACCTATTTATGTATGTATGATCGAATCCAATTAATTTTAAGAACTTGTTTTATCTTACATAAATTTGAAAAATAATTCAGAGTAAATAAAATTATCTTTATTGCAAAGTTATTTTAATTGGGGTAAAAAGCAGGATAATAGATACTTAATTTAAATAATTAATTTAAAAAACAGTTCAATTACAAAGCTTTAATCTTTTGACTGTACAATATCAATTAATTTCAATGCATAAAAGCCTATTTCTGTTCTCTGCATATGATTTTCATTATCGCTTTAAAATAAAATTAACTCTACCATATCTCTATTTAATGAAGTAGTTCGCCTTTAACGCGAGTAATTTTTATTGCATATTTTACACTCGGACTTGTTTTCCTTTTCTAATATAAAGCAATTTCAAATATAACTTTTTTATGGAGGAGTCATTATTGAATAATTAATTCGGTATTGAAATCGATATTATCAAGAAAAAAAAACAATTACACAAAAAAATGCATGAGCGAGTACGTATAAGATAATCGATTCAAAATGAAAATCAAGACAAAGCCAAGCCAAAGCAAAAAAAATTGTGGACCTTGTCGTCAGTACATTTGTCTAATTGGCCATTCAGTAAAAGAAAACAAAAATTTAAAACACGCTAACTGGCGCTGATTACTATCGTTAGATGTATGACGTCACTCGTTAAAGGTGGATAGATTTTAATTTGATTCCCCAAAAACTTCAAATATTCGTTACTATGGACTACACATTCTTACGTTTTTATGAATATTAATACATCATGTATAAACAAATTATTAGTTCGCTCAAACTGAAATAGGCGTAAAAAACAATTAGCCGAAACTATGACAGGAAGAAGAAGAAACAAATTATGAAACATTTCAACACATGCGGCAGCGAGAGTAATTGCTTTAGCAAATTACTGAAAAGTTTCGTTTTACAGTCAATATCATACATCATCATCATCAGCCTATCAGAGCCCACGGCTGAGCAAAAGCCCTTCTCACATGGAAAGGTTTGAGCATCAATCACCACGCTTGCTCAAGATGGGTTGGTGATTTCAACTTATAATTGTGAAGTTATAAGTCCAGGTTTCCTCACGATGTTCTCTTTCACTGTCTGTCTGTGGTGTCTAAATATTCTTTTAGAAAGTACATATGACTCGGAAAAATCACATTGGTACTTGCCAGGATCGAACCCGCGCCCTCGTGCATGAGAGGCGGGCCTTTTTACCACTAGGCCACCACTGATTTCAATATCATACAAATAGTTATTATAGGTGTAAATAGAGCGCTCTAAACCTATCAACTTATCGGATTTACATCTGACCTTATGATATGATAACGACTGTTATTGAAACATTTACCATTGAATCCAATGTGACCAACACTCGACCCTGTCATAAGTACTTTTCTAGCTTTGGAAACAAAAGTAAATATAATTATTGTGAAATACTTTAAAGATAATTTACATTTATCATGTCTCATAATATAGCTGTGATATAATATTATTATTGAATGTTTCTTATTCAAATATAATTCTTTTCTATAACAAATGGATTTATTTTTTTTATCTTTTAATTAAAAATTCACGGTCAATTGCTTTTTAGGTCTACTATCAGTAATTCTATTCCACGTCATCTAATCACGTCCAAGATAATTAAAATAGATATGTTTATTTGAGGATCACGTATCATGTATCGATGACAATATACGTCACGATATGATAAATAAACAATATAATATAAACATGAATTATCATGTATATTAATACAACTACCTCAAAATGTAAGGTACTAGTAACGGTACTAGGAATAACATACGAAATTTCTGAATTATTTTCTTCCCAATCGATTATGTTTTCAGCAACATTACGTTTAATAACGATGTATAAAAATGTATTTATGATTTATTATTTAATACCGCAATCTTTTGTAACTTATTTTGAAATAGAAAATGAAGACAAATGCTCATGTAACGAAAACTTTAAGATGCAACGAAGAACATTCTAATTGTAGAAATAGTATCAAGAATTAATTATGAGTATAGGGAAGTTATTATAAAAGAAGGCAAGGAATACTTTAAGGTAGAGTTTTAAGTTTGAAGATATGATCTACCAAACAAACATTTTGAAGGCTCTCGTTAAATCAAAGTTGAATTAACGACATTAATATAAATCAAATTTTTGCAAGACGTTCTGAATGGTACTTATGATGAAATAAGGTTAGTTTACGATATTTCTGATCACAGGAACAATAAAGTGAAGAATAAAAGAAATTAAAGTCGTTATTACGTTATAGATAGACATGTCCCAAATGCTACTTGAAATTATACACGCCTAGTTCAATCCGACTGGAACTATCAATATTAATTTTTTCAATAAAAATAGATTTGACTTTGATTAAAAATAGGGATCAATTAAACTGAATGATGTTTAAATGGACACAAAAAAAATTGATAGCTTCCTTCTTTTCGTGGTCGGTCAATGACCCGATGTGAGTAATAATGTTTTATAAGAATGTACATATAAATTCAACAACACATATCGTCTCGTGTCACAAACGTCGTAAGATGTGGTCCAAGTTTAGAGCGACAAAGGATATTTATGGGCGAGTAATTTAAACAAAGATTTTTTGAAAGATAATTAATTAATTTGTTATGAAAAAGCAAAATTGAATGTGCATTTTCAATGTTTTGGTGTAGTCATTACGACAATTTAATCTTGTATTTTATTCCTTCGATTTTTCGTATTGAGGTGAACTTTAAATGTATGTTTATGAACTGTTTTAGTAATTAAATATGCACATGTTGTACATAAAAAGTGAATTTATTAAGAGTATATAAAACAAATCGTGATGAGAAATTCTTATTAATTATTCAACATTTTAATATATTTATCAATTAATATTACTTTAACCTTTTTCTTTCGATATTTCTTAATAATCCAATGTTTTTTCTGAGTCACATTTTTTATGCCTTGAACATTATTTTGTATTGAAACCTTAATAATTTAATATTATGTTTTTGTATTTCCTTACCTTCGACGTTAAGAGAACATGATATCTTTTATTTAAATATTAATTGTAAGGAAGATGTCTCTGATGTGTCATCCAATGAGATAAAAAACATGAATCGACAGTAAATGTTAAGCTGACCCTGTATACTTGACTGGTGAATGTTGTTTATATATGGAAATAACAAAAACAACTCAGAAATCTATCTTTGTTCATTTGGAGGGGAGTTTATTTTAAGTCACTGGTAACCACGTTCGAAAAACCTTTACGATACCCATATCTTAAGGATAAAGGTAGGACATACATATAGATAAAGGTTAACTGGAAGAGTCACCAGTCTTCTTATAATTTTAATGAGAATAAATAATTTAATATGAATTGGTTTAGTGAAGTGAATTTGAGTGTGATAGACAAATTGTTTAATATAAATATATCATCTAAGATAAAAGATTTATGAAGATAAAAGATAAAGATAAATGAAAGATTAATTATAATTTGGCTTAAAATTTTGACACTCATAGATTTTTATTTGTAATAAAATTTTATAGTCATTTTATCAGAGCAAGTTAATTAGACAAGTACGAAATTATATAAGATGAACAAGTTAATTTAAATCCAAACAAATAGAATTATAGACATCGAAAATATACGGAATGGTTTTTTAAATAAAACTTAGCTTGAAAAAAAGGTATAAAAATAATAATAAAGAATACAGTATAAAATGTACCTACTGATTTGTAGTAAAAAGCACCAATGACGGTTCAAATAATATATTTTTAAATTTAATTATATTATGCATGGTAATCAACAAAATTCAAAGTCCATCAATTTTACTTCAGTAATTTTTTTGTCTCAATAAAGTAATAATAAATTCTGAATTGTTTTTTTATCTCAGAATTGGATATCTCATTTATCAGTCTAAAAAAATGTATCAAATACCAACGTATTGAGTAATGACTACTGAGCTCCGTTGAGAGATTTTGGATACATACATACGGAGTAAAATCTGTTTACAGAATTTTGATTAAATTTGCTCATAGAACTTCGAATCTTTTATAAGTAACTAGAAGACCTGGCGAACTTCGTATCGCCCTATAATCAAGAAATATCTATTACGTTTTTTTATTTATATTTTTGGAGTTTACCTGTAAGCCATAAATCTCCGTGTTCTGAAGTGCGGCAGAATGATTGACATATTAGTTCGTTGTCAAATCTAATGTCAAAAAACCGTTTGTATGGGAAATAAAAAAGCGCTGTTTTTAGGGTTTTCCCGGAAATTAATCAATTTTTTCAGCTTTTAAACCTTCCCTGAACCTTTACGAACATTTCAAGACTGTGATAAGATAAATCCGTTCAGTCGTTCTCGAGTTTTAGTGAGACCAACGAACAGCAATTCATTTTTATATATATAAATAACGTAATCTGGAATATAAATGTATGTATTGATTTAATATTTTAATTTTTTGGCTATGATATCTCTATAATTGTAATAATCGTAGGAAATACAATTAATAAAGTTCATGTTATCATATAATCAGGAATAATCAACACACATATTTGTTTTATAAATTTTGATAGTTACAGTTTTTCAAGATAGGAAACCAGATAAGAAGAGATTTCTAGAAAATAATTGAGAAGACAGAAGAGTTTAAGGGTTACATCAGTGTAATAAATATATTTTAGTATATAATTTGTAATAACATGTGCTAATATACATTTACGAGTAATATAATAAATATTACAAAAACATATATTATTGTTGTTATTATTATTTAACTATTCAGTAAGTTATTTTTGTACTTCTTAATTAGATTCAAGTTCCCAAGTCATAAAATGAAATCATAAAATCTCGAAAAAAATTATCATATTAATCCGTATGTCCTGTCAACGCAAAAATTAATAAAAAACAGTCACGCGTGTAATTTATGATTTAATCCTAAATTGGTTGATAAATGATTTTTATTTTTATGTCAACAAATATTTACGAAAATTAGCACTGCCTGTAAGTCTCGTACGCGAATACCTGTGGTACATATTAAATTAGTTAAGGTTAAAAGAATATGAAAAGGAAAATAAATTATTTACATACAAGGATTATTATGATTATAATATTTACTATAATGTCCGAAGATTTACGAATGAAATACTGGAAACGCTAGGTATGTAGTGTGATATTGCAAAACTTGAAGTAAGCATTCAGAAACGACTCTTTATTTTGTTGTTTTTTTTTTTTATGTCAAAGGTGGCAAACGAGTACTTGATAGGCAGTAGTGGCCATCGCCCTTGGACATCCGCAGCATAGATGTTGCGGATGCCCCCCCCCGTGCCAACCTTGATTGTTGAGGAAAAGGGAGGGGTGGGAATAGGGAAGTAGCATGAAAGGGTGGGAATAGGGAAGAGGCAACTGGCTCTCTCAGTCATCAGACGAAACGCAGCCGCTAAAGGCCGATCTTCTGTGAGAGGTTGATACTTCCCCGGTCGAGCCAGCCCATGTTCGAACTGTAGTATTTTGACTACAGCTCCGCTCTACCACCTTAAAACCTTTGTTGTTTTACTTGTAATCGAATTTTAAAGAAATCTGAAAAAATATTTATTCACAACCTTATCTGTGTATAATTAAAAAGCAAAGAGATCTTGTGTTTGTAATTTTTCTAATGTTTTATAACTTTTATAAATAAATTATGAAATAAATCATTAGACAGTTGCGTGACATGACTTGACAGATAATAATTATATATATGTGACTTAATGTCTGTAATTTTCGATTAAGGGATTAGTGCTATCATTGCATAGTTTGTTTTAAATGATATATTTTTCATGCCTACCAAATTTCGATATTTTTTATGTTGATAAAAGTTGAATCAGTTGTAATAAAATTATTATTCTATTTGTAGGAGTTATTTGGATTACTATTAAGTAAGTTAAACTTACGAAATTGATTTGTTTTGGGGGGTTTTCAAATAGGTACCTACTATATATAAGCGAAATCAGCCTTGAGGGAATCAAAATAAAATAAAATCAACTATCGTGATTTTATAAAAACTTATTGTTATAAGTAAAATAAAAACTTTTTGTTATAAGTAAAACGAAATCAAAAACCATTTAAAAAAAAATTTTGAATTTCGATGTACATAAATGGTTAGGCGCACTACAAATCAGTTCAGATTTTTGTTTTGATTTGACTGGTCCGATCGTATCCAAATACTATATTAATTTAGGCCCGAAGGGCCCGACGGGGGTTACGCTCGTTCCAAGTGTGTCTCTAAGAAGCTGGGCCTCGGCCTAGGACGTCGTTGAAGTTGAGGATTACATCGGGATTGCATGACGCCCCCTGATGGCATAACGCCGGAGCGACGTGTTTGAAGCGGGACCTCGTCTTCGCCGCCGAAGACGGTGTATATTGATGTGGTTTATTGTTATGGGGTTATTTGTATCTGTGTTGTCGGTTTTATTTTTATCGTCAGAATCAGTTCAGAGTGGACCCTTGTATTACATCGGACCTTCAAAAAATACGGGGATATTATTTAGAAGACTTGGAGTTTTATTTTGAAGTATCTTGGAACATACTGAAATGAGTGACGTCATTTCAGTGTGTTCCAAATACTGGTTTTAAAGAGTTCAAAACTACAAACACAATACCGGTTTTGTCACATGAAATTAACTGAGCAGAGAACAATGAGTAGCTGTCAAACAATGTATCATGTACCGGCGCCATCTACTTAAATATTGATTTTTGGTACATGTTTTACAACGAATGCCAAACCATGGAAATTGGTTCGTTCGTTCTGAAGTTATAGCGTCAGGATGAAAAACCGGACTTATTTTTATATAGTAGATCTCTTACAAATATCTAATTGTCATCATTATGTCATTACATATATGTATGTATCTGTCATTATACGTCAATTGCATAGAGCCTGTCAATTGTGTTTCGTTATTCCACGTTTTATAGTGACTGGACGTTTTCATGTCAAGTCCCACGGGAATGCTATCAAACGGGATAAAAAGTATCCTTTTGCAATTCCTGGTTATGAACTACCTCCCTGCCAATTTTCAGCTAAATCGGTTCAGTCGTTCTTGAGTTATAAGTGGAGTAACTAACACGACTTTCTTATATATATATATATATATATATATATATATATATATATATATATATATATATATATAGTTTCCATAAGTTTTTATAGTTTTAAAAAAATTGATATGGAAAAATAATTTAAGTCCTATTACCACTTCATACAAATTATATTTAGTTAACAATACGCTAAACCGAAAGTTTGCATCGTCTTACTTATATAAGGAACGTTACTTATTTAAACTTTATAAATCACCAGACATTCTAGTGTTAACGTAGATTATTGAATGAGAAACAGGCAAAAAACTTTGCCTTGCAAATAATAATCGACTTATTTATTGTTGAACTAAATGTTCTAGTTATAGATGATATCATATGTGTGGGTTTATTATTATATGGAAGTTATAACGGACAAATTAATTATTTGTATTGAGTTAAGTGTAAAAGAAATAGTCAAAAATGTATCATTGACCCCGACGTGATTTGAACACGCAACCTTCTGATCTGGAGTCAGACGCGCTACCGTTGCGCCACGGAGTCAGATGACTGAAATACAATTTAACACTCCTGTCAGTTTCAATTTATTAGCCCCTTCCTATAAAACCAAAACAACCAACATAAATATAAAAAGTTTACAATACTTTGTAACACAATTTTATTCTTATGACCGAATCTCAAATAGCCTAATAAAATAGTAAAGACAAAACTTCTGACAGTTTTAAAGATTAGATGCTCTTCTGAAATGAATCATTGTCATAAAATATGTGTTTAAATGTGGATTTAAAATGGGATAAGGCTTATCGTACTTCAGATACCTAATTTTATTTTTCTGCTTCCGAATTTTGAATCACAGATATCTGAAAAAATAGTAAATTGCTAGTATATTTTTAAAATATAGTAAAAAAAATGTAGATGCCTATATATATGTACATTATTTTTTTTATTCTTTGGTTTGGTTTGGTGTTTGGGAAATAATCTAAGAAAAATGTCATAGAATATTGTTAGCTTAAAGTATAGAATTGTACGTCTTGTAGATTGTGTTGTGTTTTTACTGGAAATGATTGCTTTCGAACTGCTGGCAACGTTTGCTGTGGATTAATTTAAATTATATTAATCATTTTGTTTTGTTTTTATTTGAAAGTTGGCAAAGGAGCATACGGCCCATTTGATGGAAGGTAGTTACCATTGCCCATAGACATCCGCAACATCTTTGTTGCGAATGCGTTGCCAACCTTATTTTTTAGGGATAGGGAGGGGTGGGAATAAGGAAATGGTAGGAAAGGGTGGGGATAGGGAAAGGCAACCGGCTCTCTCAATCATCGGACGAAACGCAGCTATTAAAGGCTACTTCACGCCGATCTTCTGTGAGAAGCTGGTACTTCCCTGGTCGAGCCAGCCCATGTTCGAGCTGTAGTAACTGACCACAGCTAGGCTCTACCACCTAAAAATGTAAACTAAATAGTAAGATTTAATGAAGATGTTTAATTTTAATGTCATATTCAATCCACAAAACACAATTACAGTGATCAAGTAAAATTTTGTGGTAAATTTGATTGTTTATCTCGGGTAGGAAAACATACAATTCACTGTCTTTTAACTCTATCTCATTTCGTCACTCCCCTTTGGTCAGAAGAGAGTAATAAATCGCTTTGCACTCAACGTAAAAGGTCATAAGTGTTACATAATTATCATAAACAAAGAAATGAATGTCATACTTATCCGGTATTAATGTCGTTATCAGGGCAATGAACAGATTAGTTGTATGAACTAAGAGCCCCTCTGGGTGGCAATCATATATTTGGTTTTGTTCTTCACTTCTTTTGAATACTAATAAACTTCGTGTTTTTTAGTTTCAAGATTTCGTTTTTCTGTAACTAAATAAAACGACACTCTTGTGAATGTATTATTTCATTCTCTTTTCGATCCTTAAAACGATAAGCGTCTGTTAATTTGCAAGTAAAATAGTTAAACATTAATTATTAAAATGTGTACTACAAAAGAAATCACCAAATAAAATTGTTTATAAGTGCTTTTTCTGTACCTTTTACATACCTCAATTGGCAAAACGGGCGTCTATGTGTGGTCACATTTGGAGTAGGCAGAATGAAGCAAAAAGATCACGAACTTTGCCAATAGCAACATAAATAAGTGTATTTGGATAATGTCGACAATCATTTATCAAATGTAAAAACTATTCCTTAATTCCAATGTTTTTATGTTATTTTAATTATTTTAGAAATTATGCATGAACAGAATAACGGAAATCCAGCCATATTAATATTCAACCGATTTTGAGTGTATTTTATAAATGTACTTCCAGAATTAAGCACGCAACCGTTAAGGAAAGTAACACTAAAATAAAATTTAAGCGTTCAGTTGATAAAGATATAAAAATTATGTAAATAATTAAGTCGGATTTTGTCGAAAACCGCTTAATGTTTGTAAAAAAATAATGTAAATATAAGTAGAGAACGAGATTTAGCATTTTTTTATGTAATATTTTATATTAATTATTAGTATAAAATAAAAACATTTTTCGGCTACTTTTTTATGTAAAGTATCAATTTACATAGTTTTAAAACATGTTTTAAATAAATATTTCATATTTAACGATGCAATATTTAAATCCACTTACATTTGTTTCTTAATCAATGCATTTCATTAAACATATATTTATTACTATTTTATTTAAATCGCTTTGGTTTTACTTAAATATATTGAAATGTAGGTACCTATATTTTGGTATGATTATCTTAAAGTAACTTTATAATTCAAACTTTTTTTTAACTCACGATAGTATTATTACTAATGTAATATTCTATTAAACCTCTTTTTTGTTTTGTTTTTTTTTTATAATTTTTTTATATTTTATGGTAAGGGGTTGTTTATAAAAGGATTTAGACTCCTTCCAAATCAAAACTTGACAGGCTGACATATGCCCAAATAACAGAGGATTCAAAGGTTATTTTATATCTTTTAAAAACTTTGTATGTAAACACTGTTAAGGGTTATTCAACTCTCATCGTAATCACATTACAAGGCCACAAAATTCTGGCTCAACCAGTCAGTTGTTATTTACAAGATTTTGTTTGAATTGAATTTGGTTTAATTTACAAAAGAAAGAGGTTATTTTTCTCGTTATTATGTGGTTATTATATGACATAAAAAATCTAGTCTGAAAGCGATTTCATGATGTAGACTGGATAAGAATTGGTTGACAGTAACATTATTTAATCCTTCTATGTTTTTAACTAATTTAAAGTATAGAAATTATACTTTTTCCCAATTCGGACTCTCCCAATAACCTAAATCTCCAAGAGAGAGAATAAGGAGAATTCTGCAACCTTATTTTTAGTCATTTGTAACTTAATTTGTTTTAAGAAAACAGAAAAACACAATGGTTTCTTAAATGAAACTAATGGTTTTTTTGGATTACTAAGCGTATTTTCTTATTTAGAAAAAACTAACATACTCCCGACGTTTCGGTTACTTTACAGCAACCAACACGAAACAGACGAGATGTAAATGTCTGTGAGATGGTCTTGTTATTTTATCACTTAATTTTCTGGCATACCGCTTTGGATTGACGGTAGAAAGTGCTCACGAGAAATCTTAGACAAAGACTCCGAAAAGACTCATGATCTCATTATGTTTTTTGACTTGAGTCAACAATAAAATAGTAATATATTCAGGTATATTTTCATTTCAATTTCATTAAATTTATTACGAATGTGAGTTCATTTAAATACTTTGATATGATGATAATAAATTTTTAAAACTAATAAAAGAAACTTCTCATAACCCTATGGATTCACCGTGCGGGTGCCGGATCTATCTCGTTGTAGGGAAGATTAGCTTCAACAGTGCCTGGGGGGACTTGCGACCCAGGTGTAGGTTTAAGGGGCCCTAGGCGTGGGAGGGGGGGGGGTTTTAAAAATCTCACCTCCACCGTCCTTCAAGCTCCTCTCTCTAACCTACTAGTAGTTTTAGTGAAAAAAACAAAGAATAAATACATTGTATATATCGGTGTGCTATATTTATACCAAGATTTATACAATGTATATATACATATATTGTATAAATCTTGGTATAAAATATGACGTAGAGTGGATGCCAAGACGGCGGAATTCAGAGTTCAATGAGTGCGTATCATTGAAGTATGTTATTTTTCATGAAAACCTTCGAGAAATACAGGAGCATTAAGAACAATTGAAGTTTCATTTTTGAACTATCATGGAACACTCTAGAAGAAGTGACATTAGTTACGTCAGCGAGGCTGGCGTCTCTCTCTTTTAAAAACAACGACTTTGTAATAAATCCGATACATATAATAATAAATAAGACTTTTGTATTTGCTACGTAGCTTGAAAATGCAAGCTTACACTTGGGTTATAAATATCATACTTAAAAAGGAATATTAAATTAAAAATTGAAGTATTTATTAAAAACATACTTTTTCTCGAAGATATAATTTTATAATTTTGTTTTTTATTTGCATGAATAATTTAATCATTCTGTAGAAACAGATGTGAAATAATGTCTCATGTTTTAAAAAAAAAAAGTGTTTTAATATCGTGAAAGGAAATAATACTCGTAGTTAAGTAATTTAATTGTGAACAGTACAAGAAATTGTCTTTCAAAAAGTATAATGTTTTCTAAAAATTACTTTTAAACCTGAGTTTTTAACTCATTAATTTCAGATGAGGAAAACATCAAACAAGAATCCAAGAAATCTGCTGACTGTTTAAATCATTAAAGGATTTGAATAATATGATTCTACAAGCATTGATCTATGTGAATATATATGGATTGGATTTTGTAGCATCTTTTTTCATAGTGTAATGCGATAAAATATATATTATCACTATTTTTATCATATAGTTATGAAAAATATAGTCACAATTTTATCACGGAATACTAAGATAATTACGCTTGTAGCTATGTGAAACAAACGTTTTATGTTTAGGTTGAGATATTGAATTTCTCGAGACAAATAAAAATCCATATGTTTTTAATTTTATTATTCGCAATGGTGAGCAGTTTAAGTCATATATTATTTAAATATTATTTTACATTTTTATGCAGAGATATAATATATGTTTAGTTTCAACTAATTTATCAAAATATAAACCTCATATAACTAGCCATTTGTGATACTTTAGTCCATATTTATCAAGTTTTGCTAGCCACAAATTTTTTTGCTTTGCCGTTAGGTATCTAAACAAAATCACTGATTACTAGTAAAGCTTTTGCAAGATGTATAAATAAAGATTATTTTGTCTTAAATTAAAAAAATTGCCGTTGTATATTACACAAAATATAGCCATATGAAAATTTAAGAGAGAATCGGAAAGAGCTTCCTATTTGTATGTTCCTTCTCAAAATCCTTACGGCTTGGACTATGAGCATTTTATATACATTACCTGCTCAATCTCATGCCCTTAATCTCTGGCCATTCATTGACGATGATGACTCTTACATTAAGGTTTTGTTGGTTGGTCGATTTCTCAGAAAAGTCTTTCTTTGTGTCGTACCTTATATACCTATCTTCATGAGTATTATATTTATATATTGTTTAAAAATTAAATAAAGCAGTTTGAAAAGAAAGCAGTGAAATTTTACATATTAGTTATGATGGTGTTATAGATGTAACATTGTTTTTCTTTTTCTTTGTTGTAAGTCGCTACCAATTCATTGCATTTCATTCGACGAAGGATTATCAAAGACCAGCAGTCTTAATCATTTGCTTTAATTGTGCCCTTTCCTGTGGATCCTGTGCAACGCTTGCAGGGTGCCTATTTGTGGGACATAATATAGATGCTTTCAAATATGTTTGTTACCACTAATGTGATATAGCGACAATATTTTTTAGCTTAATTATGTTGGGGAAAATAACATTTTCACAAATTTTGCCTGTTTGTTGAATATCTGAAATGGCTGAACTGATTTGAACGGGATTTTTATTGACAGGTAGCTAATTTAATAAGAAGTAATTTGGGCTATTATTTATTCCGATCCCGAAATTAGACGTTATCACGCTCGAGTGGGAAGCGAGGCGCATGGGGCGCATAAAAGATTGTTTTTTCGTAGACAGAATCGCGGGATTCAGCTAATATACTGTATAAAAGTTATTATATATTATTATAGTGTTATTGTATATAGTATACCTGATCCAAATGGAAGAGACTTGTCGGCAGACAAATTCAATATTCCGTTCTTAATGAAACGTTCCGGCCTGAAGTTTTCGGGATCACCCCATATTTTCTTGTCCATGTGTAAGCTTACATAATTGAAAGCAACTACGGTATTCTGAAACAAAAGACGATTATATGTTGTTAAAATTATATCTTGGATAATTGTCGTTTTAAGTTCAGATTTGAGGATAGCATGATATGTTTACTATGGTTTTTATGTTCTATTCTTAAAACAATTTTGTACCTCTGGTATGTGATATTTGTCAATCGTAGTAGGCTTCACAGTCCGATGTAATACTCCTAGTGGCACTAGAGTTTCAAATCTCATTATTTCTCTGATACAAGCTTCCGTATACGGCATACTGCGGAAAAATGTACCCTGATGATTTGTACATAAAAAAGTTTATTGCATAGTGCGTAATCGAAAATGCAAAGGTTACAATAGATTTTATACGACCTGAAGCTTATGTTTTATACAAAGTATACAGGCTTAAAAAGTATGAGTCAATCGACATTTGAAGAATAAAAGCAGTAATATTGTAGGACGACAATTTTCCTTTTAAGTCCAATGGATGCTCCATTATGGAAGTTAGCGAGAATTTCATATAAAAAACAATAAAAGAGTCGACTCAATCAGAATATTGGTTTGTTAAAGCTAAACCATATCTACGTAGCTCCTACAATTATTGTATAACATTAAAGCAATGTTAACAGGAACCCTATATTCCGTATGTAACAGGTACTATACTGCTCTTATTGATGGTTTTTTTATGCCATATATTTATATTTATAAACATGTATTTGTCTCTTTACTCCAATTACAATAAAATTATAATACGAAGAACAAGCTTTACATATGATATAAATTTTATATTTTATTAATGCTTTCTGAGTATATACTTTTGCCGGTCATCTAACGAGGGCATCCTATCTCTGCCAACCACTCGGTCAATTTCTTCGTGTATCTTGTCTTGAACCTCGGGTTGAATCAGTAATCGCTCGACTAAGAACGTAAGTACAGCCTGAACTGCACTCGCCGCGGGAAACATGTAGTCGGTGCAGATTAATTGGAGCTGTTCCACTGAAAAAGAGTCAAAATTTGGCTGATGAGTTTCGAAATTCGTTAAGCGAATACCTTTTTATTGTTCCCATTTTTTAATAAGACGTTATAGCTCAAGTATACTTTCTTAATACGATAAATTCTTCACGATTAATAGTTATAATAGATTTGATGTAAATACTTTGACTTTTACAAGAGGCTTCTTAATTTTATTTTTTTCCTTAACCGTCTCTATCTTCAAAATTTGGATACATTATTTAATTTTTTTTTTACTATAGTAAAAGGGGCAAACGAGCAGACGGCCTTCCCTATGGGAAGTAGTTATCGTAGCCCGTGAATGTCTGCAAGGTAGGTAGGTGTCTGTTGTTGGTTTTTCTAACCATAGAAAAAAGGACTTTCATATAAAATTGGGGAGCTCTATTAAAACTTAAATTCACAATATGACACTAAAGTTTTTGTTAGTTCCCCAGAAAAAAATACTACATACTTAAAAAATCTTAGGTAATTAATATACATACGTGAATTTAATTTTAGTAGAAACTGTTTTCAGTATTCTACAAGATATTAAAGCAAGAAAGGTAATGTAACTGGTTTTTTAGAACTAAATAGTTCAGACAATGGACTGATATAAATCTTTTGGCTTAGTGTGACACTCAGCACTTGAAAACAGGCCACGATTGCTTTTTTAGATACTTGACTATTAACAATTTGTATTTTTTATTTATGAGAAACGAGCAGAAGGTCTACTTAATGGGCAGTAGTCACTGTGGCAGTGGGCAGAAATGTCACGTCAGTCACGTTCATAGAAATCCGCAACACGTCTTATGTTGTGGATGCTAACTTGGATAGTGAGGAAGAGGGAGGAGTGGGAATAAAGAAACGACCGGAAGGGGTGGGAACTCGAAATGGACAACCGAATCTCTCACGCATCGGGCGAAACGCAGTCATAAAAGGCTACTTCACGCCGATGTTCTGTTAGAGGGTGGCACTTCGCCGGTCGAGAAAGCCAATGTTCGAACTGTAGTAAATGACCACAGCTAGGTTTTTTTAGACAAATCTAAGGGGTTGATAGGTGTAAGTAGAGTAATCTAAAAGCATATGTGCAAATTAATATAAGAAATAAATTACCCGAAAAAGTAGAACGTTTCGTATCTTTTTCTTCTTCCTTCATTTTCTTTACGTAAACATCGATAAAGTGACGTAAATGTGTCATGTCATACGTAGACATTTGATCTTTAATAATTTTCTGCGAAGTTGAAATATAAATTGTATTCTATTTAATCATGTTGTAAAATAGACCATAATATTAATTTGTTTCATAGAGTAAAACTGTACACGGAAAGAAATAACTAGACCATTTTAAATAAAATAAGGTCCCGAATAAAACAAACTACTTACATTAAAAAAATCCAAGAGATACTGGTTTCCAGAACGCAAGTCCTTATATCCACTTAGTTTTGGCATAAGATCCTTTAAGCACGGCGTAATCGATAAAGCGCCTCCTAGATCGTTTGTACCTCTTTGAAATTGGAGGGTATATCGAGAAAGTTCCCATAGTACTTTGTACTCAGATCTTGGCAATGGACTTCGGACGAAGACATGTAACATTCCATTAATAAACGGAACAGCAAAATAATCTTGTAGACATATTAAATCACCTTTAATTATAGCCTGTAATAAAAAAATATATATGGCTTGTAAAAATGTAATTAAAATGTTAACTTCAGTAATAATAAAAGTTAAACACTCATTTCTACAAATTATTTAAACACTTAAACATATATTTTAGTATGCAATTTTTCCCGATTTTTTAATCCGTTTATTTCAATTGAAATATCAGCACGAATGATTGCTACATCTAAAAAAAAATTTTATCTACGCTGTAGATATTATATTTGTTTCCTCTCTAATAAACTATGTTAAAAATACTTCAAAATGAGTGAAACTTAAGATATAGCATTTAATAATGAAGGATTTCTTAAAGATTCAACATTTTAAGGTATCAAAAAAGTCTTTGACCCCGACGTGATTTGAACACGCAACCTTCTGATCTGGAGTCAGACGCGCTACCGTTGCGCCACGGAGTCATATGACCGAAATACAATTTAACACTCCTGTAAGTTTCAATCAACTTAATATAAATGAATTGAAATTGCTCAGTTAAATAATTTCTACTTCTATACTTCTTTTCTAGCATAATTACTAAATTTCACCCTTCCTGTTATATAAATAAAAATACTTTTTTGTTGGTACAAACCTCTATCAATGTATACAATATAATAAAAATGCGTTAGAAAACAAAACTACCTTCTCAGTTGGATATTTAGGACCACACGTTGCCATATTAATCATTTCTTTTATATCGTTTGAAAAACATGTTTCCAAAGTTTCCTCACGTCTTCCGAAACCAAAATCTCTCATATAACGTAACGAGAATCTTCTTTGCACGTGCCAGAAGTAACCATCAGTAAAAAATATGCCTAAAATAATGGAATAGTTTTATTTTTAAAACAGATTATGTTTTGACATTGTTTAAAAACGTATTTGGTGGAAAGCGAAAAGAAATCTTTCACACTTTGTTATTATCTACTTAAAGTTTTTTTGTTTTTTATTACATAAAGTAAAGGTACATATGTATATAATCTACAGTATTGTATACATATTTACCCTTGCAATCTGGTATGAGCAAAATATTTTAATAAAAAAAATTGCCAATAACTGCCAGCCACATGTAAAACTTTTGAGCTAATTTTAATTCTTAGCCAACGTTGATACTTTTTAAAAGCTCTTAATAATAATGTATAAACTTCCAACAATATAAAAAAAAGCATTTAAAGAACAAATGAAGTTTAGTCACTAACAAAACGCCAGCCTTTTAGTCATAATCGATTTATTTATGTACATATGCAAATATGTATTTCTAACAGAACAGTTATAAATTGTTATATATGTTATTACATATGGAACAAAGAACTTGTTATCTGAGGTTATAGCAATGTGTCTTCACTCCCAATTGCGAGCACATTATCAAATATTTAGTTGCATTGTTTGCGCACGATCGATATTAAGAGTATTAAGATATTTTATATCTCAGACCATATCAACTTTTAATAATAAATTATACAAGGAAATGAATTGAAATAAGTTGATCTAGCTTTTATTTTCAGAAGATTGTTGTGCTAAGATTTGTTTATAAGTACTCTTACCTAATTTTTTCCAAAACGATCTAAGACGGGCGACCAGAAAATCAACCCGACCGTCAAATTCTTCACGATTGAGGCACTCCTTAATTAAATGGGGATCGTCTACTATGATTGTGACAAAACTTCCTAAGTAGAGACCTAATACTTTAGTTTTATATTCCTTTGACAATATCTTAAAAGAAGCAGCCAAGTTATTGATTTTTTTCATTAGAACGATCCAGTATCCTCCATAAATTGGTAGGTTTGGAGGTCCTGCAATAGAAGATTTAAACTTTTGAGAAAACCCAAAACAAATACTTATTACTTCATGCAATTTTAGTTCAGAACATACTATTGAAATTACAATAAATGTATGGAGATGGAAAGAAAGTTGTTTAAATAATTTTATAATAAATATACAAGATAATGAGTTCAAAACACAATCAATTGTAGATATTGGACGATTTTTACCGATGTTAAAAAGTCAGTTAACGTCAATTTAATTTGACCTAAATGAAACCTATGTACGAGAAACATACTGATAAAAAAAAATTCTATATTAAGTAAAAAAGTTTTATAATCAACTAGCTTTCCGCCCACAGCTTCTCCCGCCTGGAGTTCGGTTATATCGCGTTTCCAATATAACCTTTCAAAAGTCTGGGATAAAAACTATCCTATGTTCTTTCTCAAGATCAACTCTATCTCTGTACCAAATTTTATTAAAATCAGTTCAGTGGTTTAGGCGTGTAAACGAAACAGACAGACAGACAGAATTACTTTCGCATTTATAATATTAGTAGGGATTTTGATGCATAATGTCATAGGTTACAATTAAATGGAGCCCTTTACGGAATAAACAATTTCCTATGCGAGTTTTTTCTTTAAATAATGATACATTGTTAACATAATATCCCTGCATACTTTTTCAAACCTTCATCGTCTTACTATCTTACTAGTATGAAATATAAAATCACACATTATTAAAAGGTCACTTAATAATTCATGACTTTTGCTAATTACGATGCTAATAACTTGAACGTACCGACCGCAATTATGATAATGATTTTATGAGAGTACAATAAAATTTGAATAAGGTCATTAAAATTAAGCCAATGTACTCTACCAAAATATTTAGAAGTACATCGACTAAAACCAAATTTTCTTAAAAAGTATTGAATAATACAATTTAATCTTTAAAGCATAAATAACTGAATTAGGTAGTAAACTGATTTTAAAATAATAAAGTATAATTATCATAATACATTATATTTTTTAAGTCATTATTAAAAAGGGCTCCCTTTAAGTCGAATAAATTTTATTTGTATACCTTATAAACTATTAATTCAGTTAAATTTTGATCGTTTATAAGAAGGTGTAAGACTTTATGATTAATTGCCTAATTATAAATAATGTAGATATAATATGCCTATATATCTACTTATTTTGTTACAAATTAATACATACTTTGATAGTTAATAAAATATTCCTTTGTGTGTAGAATAAGATAATATAAGATCTTCTTTTATGAAATAATATTTTAAGAGTCTTAAATCGACGTGTAAGTCTGAACACGCATGCGACGTTTGAGTTTTACTGTTTTAAAATTGTAACGAACCTCACAAAGAATTTTAATACAAATTAGTATTTCTGTTCTGGTTTTCCAGAGTTATTAATAAGAAGCTATGGACATAACTAAAAGACACAAGAAATAAATCGAACACTTCAAATTCTGTCAGTCAGAAATTCAACACGAAGATTTCAATAAACAAAGACATGGCATATTGGATTTATTTGATCTCCTTCGTTTTTTCTCCAAATTGTACTCAAGATTTTAATTAGTCGAACAAACAAAAAAATCAGTTACATTCCACGTCTTCGCAAAATTTTCCACGATTCCAGTGCGAATGAAGCCACCGCATAAAAAAAAACTAATAAATAAAAAATAATATAATGATTATGAAGCAAACAAGGTAAATTATTATTATATTCATTTAATTTAATGATTTAAAATAATTTCTAAATGTTGATTTATTACAATTTAGAAATAACATTTTATTAATAGCAAAATTAGTTTAAATAATGAATTGAAATTGTTGCCAACATATTCAAGTTATTTTAAAATATAAAGAGAAATTAAATTTCCTAATATTTTAACACCAAATTCTCCTTACTTGTCTCCAAAATGATTTTTAAATGTAATTATTTTCAACAGCAGCTGTTTCTTACCTGGCGGAAATTTGTCCGATGGTCGTTTATACACATTTTTAAAACACCGTACAAAATAGAATATAATAAAAAATACTAATATGAGCAAACCGATCATAATGAACTATGACACGCTACTACACTGGAACGTTGACTCTTAGTATATCACAAAATGTATGATTTATTTTAAACCATCTCTTTATCAATTCATAATGTTCTTGTTTAATCAAATTATAATTAGGATATACACATTTCAATTGTCAAACATAATTAAACAAATTAAAAGATTACTTATTGTGTTAATTAAGGGTATTACTTAATTTTTATTATAAATTAAAGTATATTAGTATTTAAAGTAAAATTGATTTATTGTTGTGATTATTTGTAAAAAGTCAGCAAAATGTTAATGCCTCGGGCCTGCAACACAAAAAAGGGCCTCAGTTCAAAGAGTCGAAACTACAGAACTTCTTTCAATAACAAGATATTGCAGATTCTATTAATAAAAAATAACTTTCATCTGCTTCAATCTGCAAAAGCAGTTAACCTTGAGATTTACCAAAGAACAATTCAAATTGCATTAATATAGTCACATTGTATATAAACTTTAATAAGTATTAAGAAAAGAAGATTAAAAGTATAACGGCTCCTGTTACAAATAAAGAAGACTCTAAGAATAACTTAGCAATAGAGGCGGATTTTTGTAATTATACTTAACATGAATTGATTTTAAAGATAGTTAAAAATAGCTTTGAGAAAATATTCAGATACAAATATGATTACCATAAAGATGTGTAGCTTACCATAAAAATATGTTTGATAAAATCAGTTTTGAAATACTTTACAGATATAAATATCAGTAATATTTTTTATTGTTCTTTCAGGACCTTCATTTGACGGAATGAAAACATTATTAACTAATTTTTAATTTAAGTTTTAGCTGTAGATATATTTTTAAAGCCAGTTTGAAATTAAATGAAGGGAACAGAAGTGTTTGTTTTACGAGTATTATACTCGTAGTGTTTTGTTAGTTTTTGTTAATTATTAAAAGTGGATCTTTTGAAAACGTAATTAATTAGAACATATATTTAGTAATATGTAATTACTAAAGACTATTCTAATAAATGCAAATTAAGAATAGTGATTCATGCATATCAAAGCATAAATTATACTAATTTTTTTAAAATTAAATATTTATTTAAATTACAAATACAACAAACGAGCGTGAAGCCTACTTGGTGGAATTAGCCACCGTCAGTCTTGGACATCCGCAAGATATCTTATGTTGGATGCCTTGCCAACCTTGGTTGTTGAGGAAGAGGGAGGGTAGCAACAGGGAAAGAGCAACCGAGTCCCAAACGCATCGGACGAAACGCAGCCATTTAAGACTACTACATACCGATCTCCTGTGAGAGAGTGGTACTTCCCCGGTCGAGCCAGCCCATGTTCGAGTCGTATTTACTTTACCACAACTAGGCTCTGCCGCCTGGGCAATTAATTAATTAATATTCACTTTCTTCCTTATTATATAAAAAAGAATATTTTTGAGAGTTTTAATATTTAAACAACAATTTGGTAACAAATAAAACAAACTCCCAGACGCAATCTCAATATTCCTTTACACTCTAAAACTGTTTAAGCACAAATAAAAAAATGTAGAGATATGCTTTTGAAGTGTACATTATAAATGTCACTTTATTATATTACGACCTATTCGGTTGCAAGGCTAGCATAATAAAAGGAAAAACATTTCATAAATTACCTTTGTTTTCATAGTTGGGGCGAACGGTTATAGATTTTCAAAAATGTAAAATTTTATTGTGGCATGAACATAAACAAGCTCATAAGGTATTGATAGTACATGTCCCATGTATTTTAAATAATTCACGTATATTAATCTGATCGTTTACATGATAGAGGTGGTCATATATAAGGGTTAAAAATAAAAAAATAGAAATTATCAGTTTTTGAACCTGAAAAAGTCCTCATTCAATATGAAATCTAACGATTTGGTGCAACGCAAATATCGAATGTTATTAGAATTGAACTAATATCTATTTTCAAATACGTAAGCACGTCACATTAAGGTATATGTATGTATATGGTTCACTTTTACATCCTACACGGGCATACTCATAATGTGAAGATTAATTAACTGAAAAAATTAGCTTAATCTGACAAAGTTAAAATAATTTGATCGTGTGATTCGGAACTCTTTCCAGGAACTTCCGATATATTGGGAATGGAGTGAGAAAGTAAAAAATAGAGAAAAAACGCGAGGGAAACACGAATGCAGACATAAGATTTTAGGTATCACCCTGCTGTACTTTTTAAACTTTATCAATAAATTTTTGTTAGTTCGGCTTCTAGAAATAGTCAGGTTGTATAAAAAAAGAGGAATAAGGTTTCCCCTATTCATTAACCTTTAGCTTTAGTACATAAATCCCGAAATCCCCGCCTAGAATCGACTATTACATAGCTTACATACCTAAAATTAATATCCTTTTATTTTGATATATCTTTTTTCATTTTATATATTATCAATAAAAAAATAGTATTTTTAATATTTACTCTGTGCGATTAAAGTAATCCATTAGAAACTCTTCCTTTGGCCTCTAAATCTAGTTTATAATATTCTTGTAACTTACATCTAGTAATTTCAGTTATGCATAATAATTTTATGTTATTATATGCATGTCTCGATAAGTATTCCTTTTCGTCTTCGAATGTCGCAAATAATATAGCTATATACTATATTATTATGACCATTCCCACGATCATTTTGCAGACCATGAAATCAGAAATATATAATAATTATGAACAAATAACTACCTTACTGACAAAAGCTACTTAATTAACATGTTTTTCAATTCGATTTAATACATTTTTATTTGAATCGTTCTTGGAAGGAGACTTATATTAATACTGTAATCATGGTCTGGTTGAAAGCGTTAAAAACATTTTTCTTTAAAAGCAATTTTGACTTCAAGTCGCCGTGCATCAATCTTTACGATTTTCATCCTCAAATAAGAATTTTTCTCATGTTAAACGGTATTTTTTTTAATAATACGGAATCCAAGCTCAGGTAATGTAACGGCTACCATTAAATTTAGATAAATAAAATCCAAAAAACAAATAAATTCAGTCGCACAGAATACTTCAAATATGTTATATTATTGGCCTAATAATAAAATCTGATTAATCATAACAGATAAAGGATAAGTCTTATTTCTTTTTTAAATATTTTTATGTATTCTCCATTCTATGAAATAAAATTGTGATTATGAAAACAATAACGTTCTTACATTCTTAATATTTGAATATAACATTGTCTATTATACGAATTATTTTAAGAGTGTAATTGTGAAGACTAATATCATTTAAAATCATAATTGAAAGATATTTTTTTACAGATTTGTATGGCCTATTATTACACTAGGCTGGTCAATAGTAGGCATATCATTTGAGCTGATGTTCATTTATCACGGAGTAACGGTAGCAGATTACTCATTTGCAACAGAATGCTTCTGTTACTTTCTAATACTTGGCACTATACCCCTTGTTTTAATGAGCATATCTCTTAACAGAACTAAAATTTTGATTATCTTAGAATTAATGAACAAAGATTTTTTATACGTTTTATCATTGGGGCAGAAATACAGGTATCGTTACAAAATCATTTGGTTTAAAAAAATAATTTCACCTATTCAAAATAACTTTATAATCGTGTTTATTCCAGGGATGTTTTTTTAAATGGACAACTTTTAATATGGCAGCTTTGTTTTATGTGGTTTGGTTTTAGCATTTCTCTAATAATGATGTACTTTTTAACACCCATATCAGTGCTAATTTATCATAGTCTATTCGCGACTCAAGACGAGAACACAGTGAGGCCATTACTTTTTCCATTTTGGCTGCCAAATGACGACGCATATAGGTCACCGAATTATGAAATATTTTTGGTTATGGAACTATTAATTGCTTGTTTGTTAATTACAACGTTTTGCGGTATGACGAGTTGTCGACTTATCCAATAAAAATATTGCTGTTAATATAATACTACAATTAAGAAAGTTTTTCAGTTATGGTCTATATGATTTTTCACGTGTTGTTGCACTGCTTCTATATGCTGAGTGTTATTAACTTGGACTGTGAAGCTCTCTTTAAAGGTCTTGATGAAAGTGTTGTAAAACTGGATAGGTACAATGTTCACAGAATGGAAGTCCAACATATTCTTAATAAGAGAGTAAAAAGGATTGTCGATTGGCATGTTTTGATATTTCAGTGAGTTTTATAATAAAGCAAAGAAAATGACGATCACAGAACATGTGTTCAGGCGACATTTTTTTTCCTACAGATATATTCAATCAGTTTCATCAGTTTGTGGTCCAGTTCTGGTTTATCAAGTGTCTCTTAGTTCTATAGTTATCTGTCTAGCGGCGTATCAAGTAGCTCATGTAAGTACAAGTACAGTAGAAACTCGATTATCCGGCCCTCAGTTATACGGATTCGCTATTATCCGGGCTACGGACAAGTCTGGACAAGAAAGAATGTCAAAGCGTAATAGAGCGGTTTTGTTGAGAGTGGCGTACGTCAAATGACAATTACCAAATATTCTAAACCAAATTAAACGTATTATTTTATTTCATGATTAAAATCTGCAGTTTTAGTACATACATGTGTATGTACATGTACTTCTTCATACATTCGATTATCCGGATTTTCGATTATCCGAATGCCTATCGACAACAATTACTCCGGTTAATCGAGTTTCTACTGTACCTGCATAAGAGATGCTATCAATAGAAGTTTTGTCTTTGTATAAAAGTTTCGTTTCTCCCATACAAATTTTTTGGTTCAAATATATTTCCTAATAATGCTACTGAATTGTTCTTTCTCTTTCTAATACAAATATGAAACGGAGAAGGTTTAATATTTGTATGTTTAGGATTAAGGCTCTTATTTTATGAATTGTTTTTTACTTCAGACGCTGGACAAAGGTAACTTTAATATTATCTTCGTGACATTATTAACTGCAACCTGTCTGCAGCTATGGATACCGTGTTATCTTGGGACACTCATAAGAAATAAAGTACGACCATATGCTATTAATGGATATAGTAATTTTTTTGTATGACTAATTGGTTCTATAACTTAAGGCATTCACCGTCGCTGATGCAATTTGGGAGAGTGGTTGGAACGAAACTCCTCTTTCGCTGCTAATTCGAACAGATATGATGTTAATTATTTTAAGGAGTCAGATTCCTATAACTATAAAATTTACTGCATTACCTAATCTGGAACTAGAAACGTTTTCCTCTGTAAGTATATGTCTGGAAAATATGTAATATATATGTATATGTTTGTGTTGTTTATGTTTAAAGATATAAAATGTTTTAAAATGACGCTGGTCACGTTTTCATATCTTATCCAAAACAAAACATTTTAGCACGTGAACCCTTATCTATTCCCACAGCTCATTACAGTTTTGTAACATAGGTACAACCAAATTTTATTTACATGAACCTTGAAGGTTTAATTTAAACTATACGAAAGAACACATCAAATTTGCCCTTAATTTATGAACCCATAAAACTAGTCATATTTCTTAACATATTCAACATTTTAATAACATTCAAATAAAGTAAAGATTTCTTTGTCCTAAAACCCTATCAAGTTATTTAAATTCGTGGGCTTGGCCATATTATTATAGTGGAGGTTATTTGATAACATTTAACATATGATCTTATTTGTGAGCAACACATTTTACTAATGTAGACACATTATAACTGGCCACGATAATATTGTTGCCGATACAAAATTATATTGTAGCAAACATAGACATTAAATAAAATAGACTAAGTCGCAATTGCCATAATTATATTAGAATAATATAAATTTCATTTGGTTTGTTACAGATTATGGGTACTTCATACTCTTACTTCAATATTTTACGTCAGTATAAATAGTTTTGATGGACATCATTTAATATTTACTTGAACTGTATGATAAAATACATAAATAAACTTACGTTTTATTTCTCGAGCCTTAATAATAAACATCGTTTATCGGTTATTTACAAGGAAATGAACACATTCATCTACACAGGAATTTATGTGATAATGTCTCATTAAAGACAAAGTATTCTCCCTAGAATTTGCGTCTAAATTCTCGGGGAAGACCCAATTAGATTAAAATTATAGCTTTAGTGTTTTTTTGTGTTTCTCTTAAAGATTTGCTTCTTTGAGTGCATAAAGCCGTCTTAGTAAATTTTTGATGGACTTTGAGCCTGCAGTAAAGGACCGAATACACTTGAAGACTTTATAAATCGATGATTATTTCTAGAAAAATATTTTTGTGCTTTCTTTTCTTAAAAGACAATTTATTTCTATTTCATTTCGAAAAAACTCCATTATGCATTTTATCCCAACAACAAACTAAATTATGAGTAAAAATGTAAATTGGGGGTGAGATTTTGGAAAATCAAAAATTCGTGAGTACCTAGGAAGTCATAGAATTAATGATAAAAACATAGTTTTCAATGAGAGTGTTTTGGTTTTATAAACCCTGTGCTAGAGCGAAAACATTTAAAATGATACAAATAAAAAAATATTGAATGTATACCTATCATACTTCAGTATTTGCGAATTTAAATCGCGTTGAATTAATAGAGCTTATGATTCCGCGATCAAGGTACACGCTGTCTCTGAAAGTTGTTTAGTTTATTATATAAAATAGGCAACTTCTTGACTATAGGAATTGTTTTCCAAGATAGCAGAGTTGTTTGTTTAACTCCATTAAAGTTCAAGGGTAAGAAACAACCTCAAACCATATCAATTTACTGATCATCCATGAAGGATCGTCAATATTTTTGAACTGTACACGTGCACAGAAATAATGTCACTACCATACATACTAATAGATACAAAGAAGTTTATTTCATTATGATTTTATTTCAATTATGGGAGGGGAATAGATGTTTGCAATTTTTTTCAGAATGGTTGAGTGTTGACGATTTCAGCTTTGTATGACAAAGCACAGAGCGCTATTTTCATCGTCACGAGTTATGAATCGTTTTTTTTTATATATAAAAAGTAAACTATGTACCTACCTGTGTAATTGTGTAATTTAGGTACAAAACTAATCTACTTTTTTATGATTACAACTAAAACAATATTTTAATGTACTTTTACAATAATACTCTAGATATCCTAGAAAATAAAATACAATAAATATCATAAATAATAATTTAATTCTTCAAATGAATCCTTTGAATGCTTTCGTAAAAGCGTATTCATTTGACAAGAATTTAGTGACCAGTCTCCAGTGCGTATATTTAAGTTTAAATATTAGGTACAGATCGCTCATTTAATTTACTTTTTTATTGTGTTCACAAAGACAATTTTAGGAAATACTCCTATTAAATAAAATGTCATCATTTACTATATAATCAATTAAAAGTATTAAAACCATCACCTGCATTTATATAAATAATCAAAGTTATTTTTAGTTATTTTCAAAGACATCCAAAATTTATCTTATAGTAAATTTCGATAGGACTTGACATAAATAAAAGTAAATTTAAATCAAAAAATTTATACTAAGTAATTAACTGTAAAAAAAAGACTGCAATTAACTAATATTATGTTTTTAGAAGAGGCTTATTTTTTTGTATTTAGGTACTTCTTTCGTATCTTTTATAGTAGACCAGCAATAATCATCTATCCTGGCCTCGGCCTAATATCCTTGGTTTTGTTTTTAACATCAAATACTGATGAAAACGCTCTCCTCTATCATCGCTAACTTGTCCGAGATATTTAGGGAAGAAATTGATTTGCTATGCTTTGGATTTAGATAACTTTAAGTCTCTTACTTAATCATTTTACTCCTACTGAGGTATTATATCATGCGGTTCTTCATAAACATTATACACTACCAATTTCAAGTTATTTGGATTTCGTGATAGTCACCGGTTTTACTCAAATAGCCAAGAGGCTCTGAAACTTGTTGTTTGTTTGAGTTGTAGATAGACTTTGTAAGCGAAGGTTCATCTATATATATTACTTTTTCATTGTAGTTCTCATTGAAAACTACTGTTTTAGTGGGATAGAAGTAATAACTATATTTGTAGTTGAATGATTAACTCCGTATCAATGGCATATTGAAACTCAAAGATGTAATTTTACAAACATCCCTAAAGCTTAGCGCTTTTCTAAATCTTTCACAAACAAATTTTTTATTTTGGTCATCGATCGTAAATTTTAAATAATTAAAATATGCTCTTTTTAAGTACCTAATGCTAATATGAGAAATTCTTTCTTGGAAGTAGTAATTTTATCGTAACCAAAGAAAAAACAGAAATAAGTTTACACCATCTTCTTTAAAACATAAATTTATAAAGTTGAAAATTACAACGCATCAAAATCTTAAAATTAATTCATAATCAGCTTGTGTGTAGTCGAAAATAAAATGTAACGATAATTTGCAATGACTTTCTGTCGCGATTTAAACGAATATATTATGTTTGCATTTAATTATTATATTTATAAAACAATATGAAACTTATTGGAAGGATATAAACTTTTTTATTTTGTAAACTGTATTTTACCAACATCTGCAGTGGTTTTTAAATTTTGCTGGGTCAACAGGTGATGAAGAAAATCATTATTAATAGTTCGCGAGTTTTAAGAGTGTGATATTTGTTTTTTTTTTCAGATATTTGATTTAATGGGTACTTTTGTTTTTGTTTCACTCATTACTAAGATGGGTTTTGGGGGCTTGTCATCTAATGTACAGTTTAGCAGTAATATTTAATAATTATCATTTATGCTAAAAAAAAACTTCTTTATTATATATAGTTTAACTAACACATTTACAATATAAACATTACATTCAATGTAATGATCCTTTATGTTCTGGTAATAAAAAATAAATATTAACAGGTCCTTTTGATGTATAAACAACTTCTGTGTGCCGAATCAGCTGGGTTGCAGCAAGACCATACAGGAGACAAGGTATACCTGAATCAAAATAATAGCAAAATTAATTATACTAAAATTATTGTATAATGTTTAATAACCGACTTACCTAAGTTAACAATCTTGATTACTCTCATAAATCTATCTGACGTTACTAAGTCCTCCTCGGCTTTCCTTGAACAATGATATTTGATGTATGGAAAACAGCCCGTTCTCAAAATCTGGTAATTAGATTTGCCTACTTTCCAATTGAAGTTTGACATTCCAAACTGATCATCTTTTACACTGCTATACTAGAGAAAATTACATTGAATTAAAGATTGAATTATAATTTCTAGTTAAGATGTTATTGATACTGGTTGCATATTACCTTAACGAAATAAGACGTCCAAGGAGGTTCTTTACATTGAGCTAAGTAAGCTGTAAGGACTTCAGATGATGTAGGCTTTGATGAAAAATGCCTCATCCGAATTACGAAAAAGGATATTTTCATATTTACTCTTACACTTGTGAACATATTTACAACATATTACAGTCATATAAATATTCATGAGTCATCAAATTTTTGTGATACAAATATGTGAAGCGAAAAAATCATTTTCAAAGTAAACAAAAATTCATAAAAATATTATGTTAGGTAATTTTTTTATAAAGTCCGATTGGCAAAGCCGCAATAACAGCTGATCGCATGGCAGGTGACACCTGACAGTAGATAATTATTATACATATAAGAAAAGCGTTCCGATTTGCTCTTCTTGAATTACAATTGCAACTTTGATTATACTATTTCTATTACTCATTAAAATTATTATATAATTATTGTTTTTATTTTATTATATAACCAAAAGTTTACATAAATATGTACTGCATCTATATATTACATATTATTTATTGGTCACAGCCATAGGCCAAGAAACATAAAGAAAAATAATTGAACTTTTTTGAAGGTAATTGTTGTGTTAAAATGTAAAAAAATATTGAGAGTTTCATTTCACAAAAAGCTACAACAAACAATTAAAATAGCTAGAGATTTTAAATGAAGAACACATTTGGCAAAATTTACTGTATGCATTCAATTGCTGTTGTTCATTAAATTTTGTTGAGGGGTTTTTGCATGTTTTGATATTAAAATTTTTATAAATACATAAATAATTGATATTTCAAAAATTGTATTTATAACAAAATTTTATAAATTTCAATTAGTTTTTTAGTATTTTTAAAGCATTTTAATTTTACTGCCCTTATTTATGCACATATGATATAAAATATTTTTTATTATTTTTTATTAACTTTAATAATTGGTAATTATTTTAAAAAATTATATCCATAACTAAAGAAATCTTAAATATAAAAAAATATCATTGTGATTTGTGACAATGTAACTTGTCATTTGTCAAATTGTCAAAGTAAGTTTTATTGAAGCTAATACTTTAGTTACTTGTATTACTATTAAAATGCTAAAAAATATTTTATCATATTTAAGTTAATTTGTGACAAAATAACCATCTCTAATTCACTACTTGTAAATTTTGATTTACACAACAATATAGTAAGCCATGCAGTGGACTACAAAAACTTTTTTAACAAAAACAAAACGCGGCAATGTTTTGAAAGTAAGGTTATGTTTTGATTTTGATTTCAACAGAATTAAAAGTTTGAACATACTAAAATACTGTAATGTTTTCAGATTGTAAGGGAGCACTATTTACGTGATGATTTGCTATGTGGATCTGCTGTGTGTAACATTTGTCCTCATAAAGATGATGAGATTGTATTAGACAATAAACCAGAATCCATTTGCAAATTATTTGATTTTGAACATTACCTTGTTCTTGACACCAACGTAGTTCTTCATCAGATAGATGTTCTAGAAGAAAATGCTCTGAAAAACATTATAATATTACAAACAGTTCTAGAGGAAGTAAAGCATCAGAACACTGCTATCTTTCAAAGACTGTTGGAGATTGTGGGAAATAAAAATAGGAAGTTTTATTCCTTTGTCAATGAACATCATAAGTAAACTCTCTAAAATATACTTTATGCAATATTTTCTGTATGTGTACATAATAATAATTATTATATTTGTCTTCAGAGATACTTATGTAGAGAGAAATCCCCATGAAAAACAAAATGATCGTAATGATCGTGCAATCAGAAGAGCAGCATCCTGGTATGCATCTCACTTGCTGTTATCAAAGAGTGATTTTGATGGCAAAATACCTCAAATTATTTTACTCACTGACGATGAAAATAACAGAAAGATTGCTCAAAAAGAAGGAATTGTTTGTTGTACAGGTATAGCAAATGTTTTCAAACCTTTATATTTAAATAACCATTTTAATTTTTTAATATATCATTTATATAAGATAATGAATAATAGTCTCATTGATGTGGAAAGTTAAAGGAAGATTAGTAATTATGAAGTTTCCAGTCTTAATTAGAGGGATATTGAAATTTTTCCCCTGAACGTACATACTCTACCTCTGCTGGCATATATGAGATTCCATATTATACTTGTTGCTCAGCTGTTTTGCCATCGGAGAATAGTGCATTGATACATACTCATATTACACTTTATTGAATGATGTTGTAACCAGAGGTTTAGTCTCTTAGAAACATATTTAGGATGGCCATAATTTGGCTCTTTAGGCCCATATCTTAACATTATTTTAGGGTTAGGTTAAAAATACAACTAAGTAATCACCCCTAGTTATATTATAAGACCTATGGTGATATGAGATAAATACTTCTTTATGAGATTTTCTTGCACATACATAGGTATCTACCACAGTTTGATAGTCAAATTCTCTGTAAAAAATTATTATTTCAAATTATGTATGATAACTATTTTTTGTGCTATATGTATGTGGTTAAAACCTTCACATTATTTCTTTACAGTCAAAGAATATGTTGAAAACATCACTGGTTTTGCTGGTTTAGTTGATAAATTATCTAAGAATGTTATACCAGAAACCTGTTCTAAAGATGCACTATATCCTGCTCATTTAACACCAAGTCAGATCCATTCTGGTATAAGGGGCGGCAAGTTATATCAGGGAACATTTCATGCATCCAGGGATAATTTTCTAGAGGGTACAGCAGTTGTCAGTTCTTTTGACAAGCCTGTAAGTTGATATTTACATATTGATAATGAAGTATATCTAACAGGTTTCATGAAGTCAGTAGTGGCCTAGTGATTAAAAGGCCCGCCTCTCATGAGCGAGGGTGTGGGTTCAATACCAGTGTGATTTTTCCGAGTCATATGTACTTTCTGAGAGTATTTACACACCACTGATTTCCCAAAGATGGTTGATGTCAAGTATAGCTAATTATTTTAACTATTACTTTTTACATGCTTTCAACCTAACCAATGAATAAGATTAAGCATATTTCAATGACTGGTTTTACCATATAATTTCCCTTTCTTCATATATCAATATATTTATTGTTATCTGTAGATTCTACTACAAGGCCACAGTGGTATTAACAGAGCTATAGACGGCGATATTGTTGCTATTGAAATTTTACCCAAAGAAGAATGGAGAAAGCCAAGTGACATTGTACTGGAAGATAAAGCAGATGATCCGGGCGACACACTCGAAGAAGAAGCTCTTCTTAATACTAAGGTGGACAGCGAAGATGAAATAACACCAACCGGAAAAGTTGTTGGCATTATAAGAAGAAAATGGCGACAGTATTGTGGTATTCTTTTGCCAAGTAAATTTCCAGGTATGTATTAGACAAGAATTTTTGATTTTACATGAACAATATTAATGTTTGTTTAGTTTTGGCTATATAATGTCCATTTTTACAGGAGCTACAAGACATTTATTCACCCCAGCAGAAAAAAGAATTCCCAGAGTTAGAATAGAGACGCGTCAGAGTGATATACTCATTTCTCAAAGGATTCTTGTTGCATTGGATTCTTGGCCAAGGAACAGTAGATATCCATTAGGACATTTCGTAAGATCACTCGGTCCCATAGGTTTGTCAATTATTTGGCTTCTAATAACTTAATATACTATTTTAAGTGTTATTATATGAAGACATTGGTAAATATAAGAAAAAAATATGTTTTAAATACCCACTGTTGTTTTGCATCAATAAATATTTTTCATTACCACAAATAACATTTACCTGTAATTAGAATGTAGGCAAAGTCTCTAGAATAGAATTTGGTTAGTTAGTTAAACTCTAGAATTTAATTCATTTCTGTATTAAAAATATTGAAGTTCATATATTGTTTCTTAAATAGATTTTTAAAACATTGTTCACTATATTTGCATTCAGGTGACAAAGATGCTGAGAACGAAGTAATTTTACTGGAACATGATGTACCACATGCAAGATTTAGTGAGGCAGTACTGGCTTGTCTGCCTCCAGATGATTTTAAAATACCTGAAGAGGTTTGATTATAAAACATAAACATAGGATTTGATTAACTTATTGCTCTTGTTGCTCAAAATTAGGAGTATAAAACAATTTATTCCATTCTTATTTTGTTTTCAGATACTTTCTAGATCTTTATCAATTCACAATTAAGACATTTCACATAACAACTCAGTAATCGATTTCCATACTCTAGCCATTATAGTTCAAATGAAATTGCTTTAAATAAATTCTATTTGAAATGTTTCAGGAGATAAAGAAACGCGTGGATTTGCGTTCAATATGTATATGTTCAGTGGATCCTCCCGGCTGTACCGATATCGATGATGCTCTGCACGCGCGGCCGCTACCAGGATTGTCTCCGGACGGCCTCAAGACTTATGAAGTTGGAGTTCATATAGCAGATGTAACTTACTTTGTGAGACCAAACACTGCTTTAGATAAAGAGGCAGCGGCAAGGTCTACTACAGTTTATTTAGTAGATCGGAGAATTGATATGGTCCCAGGTAATTAGTAAGGATTTTCCTGTATATAATACAATGAAATTGTATTTGGTAATTTATATGATTGAATTATTAAGGTTATTAATGTGGGGGTAGTGAGGTTGGAGATAGATGTCACTGAAATAAATAAGTTTAAAACAGTCATAATTAATCATATCAGGAAGATTTAAATAAATTTCTGTTGTCGAATACATAGTTAACTGTCTAGATATATGAATAAAATTGCAGTGTATTTTTGTAATAGGCGAATAATAGTTTTGTACTACAAGCGTATGAATATACAGTACATAGATAAATTAATTTGTCTGTTTTTTCAGGTCTTTTGAGTTCAAACTTATGTTCTCTGCGCGGTGGTGAAGAGAGGTTGGCTTTTTCGTGTGTGTGGGTTGTCGATGAGAACGCTAATGTTTTATCAACCAAATTCCATAAAAGCGTTATAAAGGTAAGTGTTTATTTACTATGGAAGTCTTTGTCTGTGTGTATTTATTTGTTTTATAAAGAGCTTTACGCCCGCAGCTTCGCCCGCGTGGAGTTCGGTTATATCGCGTTTCCAAGAGAATCTTTCGAAAGTCTGGGATAATAACTATCCTATGTTCTTTCTCAAGGTCAACTCCATCTCTGTACGAAATTTCATTAAAAAAAGTTCAGTGGTTGACGCGTGAAAGAGTAACAGCCAGACAGAGTTACTTTCGCATTTATAATATTAATAGGGATAAAAAAATAATGCTATATTTATATTCGATAATTTTAGTCTTCATCGGCTATGACGTATGAGGAAGCGCAGATAGCAATCGATGACTCGACCAGAAATGATGAGATCGCTTCGTCTCTACGGACATTGAACTCTTTGGCTAAAAAGTTAAAGCAAAAGAGATTGGACAATGGCGCCCTCTTGCTGGCGTCGCCAGAAATACGGTTTCAGGTAAAATATTCAGTTAATTAGAACCTAATGGTTGAGTTAAAGATTAAGTATATGGTATGGAAATAAATATAGATAAAAAATTTACTGTCGGGATTTTAACTACATAGTTATAACTGGGTCAAAGTTATTGTTACTTTTTTAAATGAGCTGTTGCATCATTAAATCTTTAGATAAAAATTTTCTTCCTATATTGTTTATGGATTTTTTTGTTCCCTTCCTAAATATTTTTCATGATTTTCATTCCTTCTCTTTTTAGCGGCTATTTTATATTTGTGCAAGTAAGTTTCAATTCTATTTTGTACCCATATATGTATGATCCATATCAAATGATAAAATGATAATTTTATATCCATTAAGATATTACAATGACATTTCAGCTTGTATTTCAACATATAACAGAACATGAATTTTCTAAAATGACGTAATTAAACCTTTTTCAGGTGGATTCCGAGACTCACGATCCCATAGAAGTTCAGGCAAAGAAGATAATGGACACAAACTCTATGGTTGAGGAGTTCATGTTGTTGGCGAACGTGAGTGTGGCTGAACGTGTGGCGACCGACTACCCGCGGTGTGCGCTACTCAGGAGACATCCCTCGCCACAACCACACAGCTTCGACACGTTCCTCAAGGCTGCCAGGCAACAGGTCAGTATATAATGGACAATGTTCGGACTTATAATATACTAGAAGACCCGGCGAACTTCGTATCGCTTTATAATCAAGAAATATCTGTTACGCTTTTATTTATATTTTTGGAGTTTACCTATTAAAGCCATAAATCTCCGTGTTTTGAAGTGCGACAGAATGATTGACATATTAGTTAGTTGTCAAATCTAATGTAAAAAAACGTGTGTATCAACAACTACTAATAAATTAAAAATTAATTAAAAAAACATTGTCCAATTGACAAAATTGTGAATCTAAACCATTCCCAGATCCCCTTGAACACACACAAAAAATTTCATCAAAATCGGTCAAGTCGTTTGAGAGAAATTCAGTGACATACACACTCACAGAAGAATTATATATATAAAGATATATGACAGACATTATTATATAACACAATACATGGTTTGTATTGTAGGGAAACTGGTTGATTTATTTAATGATTACGATATATTTTCAAGTTTCGTATCTGACATAGTATTTGTGAGTACACACACTAAATTTATTCCACCTTTTTATAATTGGTTTGTATAATATGTTCAATTTATATTTTCTATATATTATTCACCTTAAAGCTAGCAAAGAAGTCATTTTAGGATTATTACGTGATTAAATAATGGAATTCAATTTCAATGGAGTTGAAGTGGAATTTAGGCGTTTTATAGGCACAATGGAATTTTAGGCATAGTACACACGAATAAAACAATCTCAATGTTTAAAGTTTCTTAAAAATATTTTCCAGGGCTTCGAGTTGGATGTATCAACTAACAAGTCGTTCTCAAAGTCTCTCAACGAAGCCGTAATACCAGATCGTCCGTTCTTCAACACTCTCCTCCGTATAATGGCGACTCGTTGTATGCAGCAGGCAGTTTACTTCCCAAGCGGATCCCGAACTCAAGAAGAATTCTACCACTACGGACTGGCTTGTCCTATTTACACACATTTCACATCGCCCATACGCAGGTATTAAAATTTATTCATTACTAGCTGCGTCCCGCGGTGTTACTCGTGGATTTCCGGGATGTTAAGTAGCCTATGTGTCATTCCTGGACGTCAGCTTCCTGTATACAAAAATTTATTAAAATCGGTTCAGCCGTTTGAGCGTGACGAAGTAACAAACATACATACTGACAAACTTTCGCAATTATAATATTAGTAGGATAGTAATGTGATAGAAATTATTTCTCCTAATTTTTTGTTTATTATGGACCTTTTGTGATTATCAAAATATTATATTATTACTTGTTAATTGTTATAATAATCATATTCTTACATTTATTTGCACTCAGATATGCAGATGTCATAGTACATCGTCTGTTAGCGGCCAGTATAGGCGCGGACGTGAGTCACGCGTCGCTCCTCGACACTAAGGCTGCGGACGCACTGTGCGACAACCTCAACTACAGACACAGACAGGCGCAGTACGCGGGTCGCGCGTCTGTGGCGCTCAACACGCATGTCTGTACTACACTTAGTATTTTTCTTCTTCTACCTGGCAATTTCTCAGCTTTAACCAGGGTCTGCCTTAAATGTTGATTAATTTATTTTACGACCGGCCACCTGCCTGACATCAACCCTCTTTTGGGAATGCATTAATCAGTGATGTCTAAATACTTTTAGAAAGTACATATGATTCGGAAAAATCACATTGGTACTTGCCAGGATCGAATCCGCGTCCTCGTGCATGAGAGGCGGGCCTTTTAACTACTAGGCCACCACTGACTGTACTATACTTAGTATATACATTTGTATATAAATATATGACAAAAAGATTGGATATCTTCAATAAAATTTATTAACACAGAATTAATTTTAAAGGAAAACCTCATATAAATACTATGTATAAGGCACAATAAATAATATCTATTCCAAAAATATTGTTTATTTATATGTCATATTGTTCTTATATTTATATGTTAACTTAGTTAACTAACTTTAACCAAAGTTCTAAGGATTAATGACATAAGATGTTCGATGAGGATATTTACTTACTAAATAGGTATTAATAGATAGTTTTATTTTCAGATATTGTTCAAAAATCGTGAAGAAATAGAATCGGCGGTGGTGCTCGCTGTAAAACGGAACGCGCTACAAGTCCTTATACCTAAATACGGACTTGAAGGACCTATATACTTACCGTCTGATAAGTTCAGATACAATGAAGAGGTTGGTTATGATTTATTTCTCTCATTAAATAGTTATATTGATACTCTTCTACCTGGCAATTTCCCAGCTTTAGCCAGGGTCTGCCTTACATGTTGTAAATAGTTTTGGCTTATTGTTTTACGACCGGCCGCCTGCGTGACATCAACCCTCTTTTGGGAATAAATAGTTATATTGATACATTTAAATCAAACTTATATTTTTTGGATTATACTATGTGACTTTTGATAAAAACTACATACTCACGACGTTTCGGCTACTTTTCAGTAACCGTGATCAGGGAAAACAAGCGGAAACCTTAGATCTCATTATAAATATTTGACAGCGACTTATTGATTTGTTAATATTCAACAGACGATCCTACACTATTTGTAAACCAAATAATTCTTAAAATTATAAAAAAAAAAACAAATAAAATCAAATACAAATAATGTTAATCTACCAACTATTCATTTAAGTAATAAAATATATTTTAGCCTAATATAATATTATTTTGTATATACATATACGGATTTGTTAATAAATGTTTAATTTCCAGGAACACGTCCAAATCTGTGGTGACGTCATCTTGCGTACGTTCGACGAACTAACTGTCCGTTTGACGTTAGACAGCAGTAACTTACAACATAGGAAATTAGTTTTCCAACTGGTAAAACCTAGTATACCGGGAGTAAGTTACATTGCTGATGAGCAAGTGGAAAAGATGGAAATAGAGGAAATAGACAAAAAGGAAAACGAAAAGAAAAGAAAGGAAAGTACAGGCGGCAAAAATAAGAAAAAGAAATCGAAGAAATGAAAAGATCATTTTTGTATAGCTATTATTAAAAAAACATTAACATTTAATTTGTTGTTTCTTTTCAATATGATTTAATTAAAAGCCGTGAATCAATAAAATGTTATATATTTATAATTTTCATCTACATAAATATTTGAGAGGATACAATTTGGTGCAGTTGCCATATTAAAAAAAAAATTTTTGATATTTTAAAAGGTTAAAATATTGAATATTTTAATCAGTCGATATTTCTAAAACTATAAATAACAATAATTGAGTATAATTTAAAATTAAATTCCCATAAAAGAGAACAATTTTAGGTCTTTTATTATTAAATCTTCACTTACTTGTTTGTATGAAATTCATAAAAAAAACCCTAAAAGTAAAGACTTTTAAGTCGACGATTTGAACTAGTAACTAAAGACAGGTTCCAAAATGTTCTACTTAAGTAATTCTTTCATTTGTAATGCATATTTGAGTATCTTTCATAAAAATTTCATTAACAATATATTTATAGCACGGAAACCTCAATTACATAATTATACATATATAAATCTATATTTAGAAATATAAGTACGTGTATGACTTGTTTTTAACTCTTTACATAGATTTTTTATAACACCTAAATAATTAGAATTGAATGAACTTGTAACAAACAATAAAATTAAAGCATTCTTCGGTTCAGACTAGCTGTGGTTTTCTGTTAATTATTAATAGAAGACCATCAGCACTATTTAATACATTAGAACTAATTCTTAAGGCTTAAGGTTCATTTTTATATAACACGTTTTCGGATAGGCGGCGGGCTGACAGCCACAGGATTTGGTGGTCTAAGACCTTGACTTGTACCTGCTTTTCCTCGATCTTCCGAAATTAATTCCTCCTGAGAATCTTCCGGTACAATGATTGTTGGTACGTTATCCAAGGACTGTTGTAATTGGCCGGTTATTCTACAAATCTCTTGGTCTATTTTATCTATAAGCTTCTCTACTACCACAGACCAACGGGTCGCGGGTACAATGTGGTGAGGTGTTAATCGAGCATCAGCCATAACAGCTAATTGCACGCTGTTAGCGTATTGAATTATTGTTAAAGACATACCTGAAAAAAAATATGATTCTGTTAACATCCGCCAGTATTATTATAAAAGTATTGAATAGTTAAATTGATTATAATATTCCTTACTGATATTTGCTTGAGGCGGTCTCCAATATATGACATTGTCTACAGTTTGTCCCCACATTGTGTTTCTTGGTCTACTGTCCATTGGGGAATTGATTTCTGCGTAAGAGACTGCATATCTTCTAGATAAAACGTTTAAGGTTAGTCGCGCTAGAGGCGAGGGTACAGATCTAGTTAGGGCTCCGCATCGAGCTTGGGCAGCCCACGCTGCTGCCAACACACGTTGCTGTTTGCAAGCATCTTCTATAGATGCCGCTATGCGCCGCGGACTTGCTCCAATCGGCAGCGAAAGACATACCATACCTAAAAATATTTCAAACAATATATTTTAATACAGCGATTTATGAAAAGGTCATAATATCTGATCAATATACCTCCAGTTTGAGATTTTTTGAAATTCTTGCCGTTGCCTTCTGCGAAAGTATAAAGGAAATCCTCACAAGCAGCTCTGGCTGTGATCAAAACGCTATCTGGAGTCTCGTTCTGTGTGTTTTCGAAGAAAGCGCGTAAAGCTTCTGTTGTAGCGAATAGAGCTATATCTGTTGTTGACACACCCAACGCTTTTGCAGCTCTCTCCATACCCACACGAGACACTGGGCGAGACCATGAAGTAACCTTTAATTTAAAACGATTTCAATACACATTAAATTTATCCGAAGAAAAACTGCATATTAAAAGCTAGTGTAGTTGAAAAAATTAGCCCTATTACAAAGAAAATAAACAAATACGATATATAGAAAGAAGTAATTATTATCTACTCAATTCGTGTTAGATGTTCGCAAAAATATTATATACGTAAAGTAAGTTGGGGAAACTTACTTTTCTTCCACATAACGATGATGTCTGTAATATATTTCTTTTACCATCATCAGCTCCAATGGTATTGGTCCAGAAGTTAGCTGGAGCTCGGTACATCTGCATGGCTCCTTTCAAAGCTTCTATCGTAGCCTTAACCCATAATTGACCTAAATCTCCATACTTCCAGGTTAAGGTGTTTACATGTCTCACATGGCCAGTTGTTCGGAGATCATTTAGTGCAACAACTTCACCCCATATCGTAGATGGCAATTTGAAAATCATTCGCGTAGCTGAGTAGGACGCCTGGAGGCATTTTCCTGGCCACTTTCTAGGATCAAAAGTCACAGCAGGTGATACGAGAATCTGAAAAGGTTAGATTACAGATTTATTTTTATCTCGTCAACATTCATACAATTTAGTGTAATGAATCCACTCAGTATTCCTACCTACCTTTGGAACTGTTAAATTTCTCTTATTACATTCCTTCTGAAGTGCATTTATGAATGCCGTAACTGTTCTCACCGGATGAGGATCTTCACTGAATGACCTCTTTTTTGTTATTTCTCTGAAAGCGTTTGTCGCAGAAATGACTATCATACCCGCTACATGAAATATTCCCGGCAAACTTTTTCCACATTGAGTGCTCTCGGTGGGATCGTATTCAGATATAAATTCATTCCAAACGTTTGACAATGTTTCATTAATTTTCTCCCATAGTTCTGGTATAGCAGATGATCCAGGAAATAATTTTGTCAAGGGACTATGCTCTTGGTTATTTGCTTCAACTAAACGAGATTCTGGCAGCTGTTCTAGTAACAGTAAATCACCTATATTCAGCGATTTCTTACCAGTCAGAAGCAAATGATGGACCCTAACTAATATATAATACTTTGGTTCTATAGAGACGCATGGAATTAATATAAACTGCCATGGTGGTTGGTCACTTGGGAAATACTTTGATATAATATCGCTGGCGTAGCCCTAAAAAGATTTAACAATACAGAATTAATAATAATTGAATAGAGACCAATCACTGTTGAGGATATTCTTACTTGAATATTGTTTTCATTGACTGGCCGACCGCGATGAATACCGCCGGCTACAACGAAATGATTGTCAAGCCTGAACGGTACGTTAACATCCCAAGCGTAGTTTCCCCAACACGATACCAAGAGATGGCGTAATCTTGGAAACATTAGACTTCCTGTATCATCACGCCGATCGACAACATGGTTTACAAGACTCTCATGAATTTCTTCCACATTCATTGCACCTTTATAAAAAAATTAAATTTTAAATATGATATAACTTTTCACAATATACATAGGTAACCCACGAAAAAACTAATGAAGTAATTTGTATAAAATTTAAACTTTAAAAGTGTCGCTTACTTGCCAGAAAAAGACATTAGCTAGAGGTGTAAGTTATATTACCTAATCAACAACATGATAACTGCATTGCTAAATAAAGGGATTCTCAGGGTTCCACATTCATAGATATTTTTATTTTACTTCTGATTGGTTATTATTATAAACTATAGACTGAGACATGTACATACAAGTATATACACTTATTGCTATATAGCATTAAACTAAAATATTATATACTTCTGATTGGTTAATATTATAAACTATAGACTGAGACATGTACATACAAGTATATACACTTATTGCTATATAGCATTAAACTAAAATATTACATAGGTATGTATATAACTACAATTAGTTTTATTTACCTTTTATAGACAATAACACGTTAATGATACCCTGATTTCTGTGAGTGTCTAGAAGTGATCGCACAGTATCCGTTCTGATGAACTCCAATGTGGGATATCGGCTTGACAAAAGTTTCAGCCATAATTGCTTGCTTAAACGGACCACTAAATGAAAGAGAAGATATTGTTAATGATAATTCAGTTGACAACAGAAAAAAATTAGAAATTACTATAAACTAAATTATTCGTAGAAATCAAATACAACACCTGGTCAGAAAAATACGGATTTTGTATATTTTTTAAGTTGTCAGTTAAAAAATGTATAAAAAACTTATTCTCGACAAATATACCTACATTAATGATTCTTGTAAGAGAATCTTCTAGGAAAGGCGTATACTTAACTTGGATTAATAGAATTACATAAGACAATTATTGATTTAAAATATAATGTACTTACATAATACGAGTATTATAAAAAAATATTATTATGTAGGAGAATATAGATATACATATTATAAATTTTCTTAGAAACAATATAATTTTTTCTGATAAAATTGCTGTAAAATGTTCTTGCATTCTATTGTTATGCAAATACGAAATAATATGATACAATAGGGTTAAGAAATCGGACATACCAACGTATGAAAATGCTAAAGCTGGTAGCGCAGACACTGCTATGCAAAATGCGCAATAAGTGTAAAATTCGTGTCGAAGTCGCTTACGAAGCCCAATTTGTGTTTCAGCCATAATGACTTTTTCCTTTATTTTATTCCGTGATTATTCTTGAATTCAATGTATCTGCGAACCAAAGAGAATTATATTTTTCATATTTCTTATTGTTAAACGTATCATATACATAGATATTTCAATACAATAAACGTATCATGTCTTTAATGGTACTAATTTTGTCACATTTTTTTATTTAAAATATAAAAAATACTAGAGAGAAACTACTTTCACTCTTTCTATTCTGAGCTCGACCTAGCTAATAAGATGCTTTCACTATCACGGACCTTGTATTGGATGTTTATAAGTTAAAAATTGGTTTATACATTACATATAAACATAACACTGTGAGACCGGCAGACCTTGGCTAAAGCTGGGAAAATGCCAGGAAGAAATATAACATTGTGAGAGATTTGACATTTATCCTTTGAATAAAACTACATTTACAATTCTATATTTGTGTAACACGTACCTACACGTTATATTAAAAGAGTACGCACGGCAACATTGGAGTAATTAATTTAAATTATCGGGCAAAAAATAAGATTATCTTATAGAAAGTTTATTAACCTGAACGTAATCGTAATGATATTTTTTTATACTATTTACTATTTTTATTTTGTGTATCTTTATTTAGGCTCACGAAAAATAATTGTAATATTTTATTATTGCTATGGTTTAATATTTGATTGTTTAGTTTTGTTTAAATGTTATATGCAAGTAGGTAAAGTTCCGAAAAATAGGTTTGTCTTTTAGTGAAAGTAAAAAATATTTGTCCAATCTTGTCCATAATTTCACATAAATTATAATATTAATAGGAAGTAAGCTTGTTTTTTTACATAAGTTTCAATTTGTTTTATGCAAATATAAAAATATTGACATAATTTACCGACTCGTTATTGATTTTAGTGAAATATTGAAAGCGAAATTTATTGCTTGTATAAGCTTACAGTGAATAATTTACATAAAATTATACTCATTTTTTACATAACAAAAGGATAACGATATAATAATATCCATTGGATTTTTTCAATAGAATGTTATAGTAATGAATTTCACAATAAATTCATTTTAAATAGGACAAATGACAATCAACATTACTCAGTATAGTGAACCACTGCACATATCTGACCCAAGCGATAATATTATCACGTTTACAAGCGGGTATTAAACAATCAAACATACATCGATCGATAGTTATACCTATTTGTGATTGTAGTGATAAGAACAGCTTTACATACATAACCTTTAACTTTGTTTGTCGTTTACAAAAAACCCTGTGACATAATGTTGTTCTACACTTGCTTGCAGTGTACGTAAAACATATTGCATTGTTTAGTAAAACATTTGGACATAGGAAGAAGAACTAAGTGAAGAAACTCATTTCACTAAGTTAAATATTTATTGATTGTTAAAGAAACAAAATAGCTTTCACGTCGACCCTTCATAAGAATGGGGATCAACAATGTTTTAAAGTAGGCCTAGATTTTCTTTTAATATGAAAAAATTGTGATTATTGTAAACTCAGTGTAAAAACTTACAGGATAATATCGTGTGAATATGCGTTTTATATGTAAAAACAAATTTATGTTATATTTAAATTTAATATATTATTTAAATATGAATAAATAATTAAAGGATGTAAAGATAAAAATGCTGTTATGATGTATTTGAGATATATATTTCATAAGAATTAAATAAATAATTTGAATTTTAAATACCAAAATGTTCTCATGATTTTGTTATCGAGTATCATTGGAATTAAAAAAATCTAAAAGTTACAAATGGCACATTTAAGGCACAATTATGTCAGCTTCTTTCATTTTAAATGCATTCAATGGGTTAAGATAACAATTACTTCTCTAGTTTCTATCAAATAACTCAACACGTGTATTTGTTAGGTATTTTGAATAATATTTGGCCTTACAGTATATTTAATCAACCTCTGATGAAAAATCGTTTTATATTAAGTGAAACTTTTAGACGTACGAAGAAAGCAAACAAAATTTCAAGCATTCAATATGAAAGTGTCTTTTCTTGTTTTATCTGAGACAGTATTTTGATTAATAAAATTATTTGTTACATAAATTTACTTATTTGAAACCCACACGATGTTGACAAGAGTAAGTTTGTTTTAATAAAAATGTTTATAAGATATTAAAACAAAAGCAAATGTATAATTTTTTCCTTTTATTTCTCTGTACATCCATTGTGTTATATTTTGGAGTCTTAACTAAACGAGTTTACCCTCCAACTTAACCGGTAATCATAATAGTAATCACATTGCAAAACAAAAGTCTGCAATTATACTTGTTTAGCAATGGACTATTTGTTTCACTTGTTACATTTTCCTGATGTTTTAAAACAGTTTTTTCAGCACTTATTATAACAATTATGTCGTAAATTAATTTTAATGGCACCTCGTGTAACGTATATATTTTTAAATAGAAACATATTTATAACACCACGTTAAAAAATAATTATTCCGTTAATAAAATGATTATAAAAACCGCATACCTTAGTAAAAATCAAAATCACAGTCGGTATGTCGTAAATCACATATAAAACGAGCAGTGTATTTGCACAACGTGTAATTTAAGCGCGCTCCAACAGCGAAGTGACCGTGTGTCGTGCTCCCAACGAGCGGTTATCTTTTGTCCAAGGTTCAAGAACAAATCATCTGCAAGAACGTCCAGGGAATATATGTAGATTTAGCATACAGATTAAATCTAATTCATAACAAATGTAATGAAGGGTTTTCATTTAATGAAATTTTGTAATAACCAAAAAATAGATCGATTGAGTAATGCTAGAATACTTATCCAGATCAAATAATATATCTTTGTTACGAAAATTTCTTTATATGTAAAGATAACTACTTAATAAAACTTTTTATTATTATAGTAATAAGTAAAAAAAAAATTATTCGCAAAATAACATTTATAGAACTACAATCGTTTAAGTTCGTAAAATGGGACAAGCGTCATTTTCTTTTTCGTATCGTAATAAAAACAAACATTCCCATTATCGGTATTTCATATAACTACCAAATTTATGAGAGGGACATAAAAATTAATTTATCAGTCATAATAAAACACATGTTATGTTAGGTACGGATCTATTGTATGGAGATTTTCTTTTGTGATATACATTTTTATCAGTAATCTAAGGTCACTTAATAGTTTAGGTAATTTGATATATATATTTGTTTTGTAATTCAAATTTATTACTTATAAATTTCTTAAACATACAGCGGCTAAAATAAATAGTATCAGATGATTTGCACATATATGTATTTCAGTTCTCTTCGTAGCTATAATTGCAAAATAAAAATCTTGGAAAATAAAACTATAGAACTAAAGCATAATAAAACAGTTGTAGTGGCTTGTGGGGTTTTACTAAGAGGTCAAGTCTTATCTTTGTGCATCATTGATGACGTGGAGGAAGAATAGTTAGAAATTTTATCGGTCTTCGGCGAAATAATCTGCAAATATCGGGACCTTGTTTTCGCCGGTAAGAATTGAAATGTTTAATTCTAAAATTCATTTATCTTACATAAATTATAGATTTTATATTTTACGACTTAAAAGAAAAACAGTATTGTTTCTTTATTTTAAATCATTTATAGTAATTTGAATGTAGCATTTTAAGTTGTTTTTTGTTTTTTGTCATTCACCTTCGGTGTGGAAGTCGTACTTGCACTTGTACTTTGGTATGTTCTTTTTGAACAAAGAAAAGTTTATTTGAAAATAGCTTTAATAGATTTGTATTATTTCAAATAATAAAATAATAAATTATTATAACATAAACACTAAACCAAATTATCATAAAATAAAAATCATAAACAAAATTAAACTGATTTATTGAAACATTTTAGATTTAAATTAATATATTTTTTACTAAAGCTAATGGGCTTTCACTTATGTAACTAATAGAGGCGATAATGAATATAACAGACGTCGGCCATAAGTACAATATGCATTACGTTATACGATAACACTAGGTATCAATAGGATGTTTTGCTTTTGCGATCGAGACCTCGGCTCGTGCAGAACTGGCTTTATTTATATTTAAAAATAAGTTCAAATTCAGATGAACTATTCTTAAAATGATTTCGTATTATAAAATAAGCCGGCACCACACGACCTCAGTTACAACCTAAAGACATATTTTATGGAAGATTACAATTTTCTATACAGAAATACTAAATCATTAAACATTTAACATTACATTAATGAGACAAATGCTTTCAAAATGACATCGGGGATACGAAATGCCGCAAGCGTGTTGATACCTAACTAGTACCGTTTATAAATAATATAAGGATCGTACAAGTAAATTTGATATAACATACAATACAATGTACATAAGGTATAGGAAGGTAAAATGAAATGAAGTCCTTACAGCCACTCTTATCACATTACACAACGCTGTAAGCGTTACAACTAGTTTGTCTATCATAGAAAATCTAAAATATCGTCTGTATACAAACATGTGAATCAAAATCTACAAATAATAGTATAATCCGGTTTATTTATCCATCTGTAATGTACAGGGGTCAAGCTTATCTATGTATAAAAAAAATTGCGCAAAGCAATCGCTTCAGAAACGAAATACATTTCAAGTCAAACAATTTTTTTTTAATTGGAATACATTTAACATCGATTACAATTTGGCATCAAATTAAGATCTTATTTTAAGCTTCGATATAAATGCGAACAAGCCTTGCTCTTTAGTCATGGCACGAAACGCTAATTATTCGAAGGGAATATTTAATGAAACAAAATGTCAGAATGTTTGTTAGTCAGTCCGGTAATATTTTATACAGCACAAAGAAACCTTATTATATTGGCCTGCAACAGTTTCTAAATAGAGCTGTGCGTTAAATGGCGCTCGCCCTGATTTGTTTCGGTGAATTAAATTTTTGTTCGTAAGACCTCCGCGGTATTCCGCTTACTTTTTTGGGTGACGTACTGTAGTTAATAGAAGATGGCAAAGACTTGTATCCTCCATCTGAACTATAATCCGTGTCTGTGGACTGACCGAGACTTGGACTGTGTCTATTCCCGTTTACACTCTCCTTGCTACTGATCCTTCCATTGTAAAGATCTCCATAGGAAGTGTGATGTTTTATGGAGGTCTCCTCGATAACCGCTGTTTTGGAAAGTAAAGGCTCTGTGGATAGATAATGCTGGTTGTGGAAATTCTCTATCGATTTGGAACGTGAGGAGTACAGGCTTCGTCGTTCATATCTATCGTTGAGAGATGAATCTCGTTTGATATATCTTCTATTGTCTGTGTTGTTTAATGCTTGAAGGTATTTAGATCCAACCCGACTGTTAGGTTTCAGCAGAACAGAGTCCCGCTTGTCAGTAATTTTGTCCGTCTGTCTGTTTTCGTCTAATTGTCCGTTCACTTTCCTCGCACCGCACTGACATTTCACGGTCCCATTATTAACAGGCCTTTTTGTCTTTTGTGCTTCACTATACGGCAGCTTCCTTCCACTAGCTTGTTCATTCCAACTGTGAAAATAAAAACGTATATATTAATATTTTGTAATGGACATTGATCTGACTACAACTTAATAGTTAACCTAATTATTTAAGTAACTATGAATACATAATATACAGACTATTTATAGAGAAAAGAGTTTTAATTCTTTTGTAAATTTTTCATTTTAAACATGTATCGTTAACTAATATACAAAGCTAAAATTAAAATTACTAATTTCTTTTAGCCTATCTTCTATCAAAGTGCTCACCTTTACGTTCTGTTGTGGCAGCGTGTAACATAGAGATAATTTTCATAATCAAGGCCAAGGTTATCAAACGTTAGTTCACAAAATAAATTATAACAACTACACACAACACTCTAATATCACCTGCTTTTATGTGTTTAAAAAAATGTTTAAGTATCTTGTATATTATGTTTTAGACAACCTATATTGTGCATTTGTTTGCAATATATGTATGTATAAATATATATGTAAAAGAATATAATCTTTACAAAGCTCTATATAAATCCTTGTATAATAAAAGAACACTCGTTAAAAAATATAGTTTCTTAATATGTTAAAAGGCACAATGTTTTTTGATATATATAAATCAGGAACGTAGCGAGGTAATTTTAATTTACGAAATAAACGATTAAGTAAGTCATGCTTGAATAAATTCTTATTGTCCATGAATTGCAATGATATAATCAAGCAAGCAATTGAAACGTAAGCATCTGCAATTAGGTATACGAAAGATGCAAGCAACACAGCAAAGTAAATGAGCACAAAAGACAGACACCGAGCAAGCAGTCCAACCACGCTACCTGCTCCGACGGACGAACGCGCCCCAAGTGGAAGCTGTCCGCGCAGCGTGGAAATAATAACATGAGGTGGAAGATTGTTTGGAATTATTGGAGAAGGGGCAGTTTAACATGAAGATATATACCAAAAAAAAGTTATATCAATTTAAGTTATGTAAAAAAAATACTAAGGGAAAATTAGTATTAGATAAAAAGTACCAACCAACTTTATCAATTTTTTTTTATAAAAGTCATGATAGGAAATTGAAACAAAATGTAGAAATGGAACTAAAGGATATGTAATAAGATTAAAAGTATTTTTAAATAATAAACTAATTGTATGAATGAATGATTAAATAAATAGTCCCGTGAAAAATGGTGATATTGTTAAAGTAATAGTACACATAGAAGTAGATGAGAAAATGACTTTTTTATTCATATAGTCGCCAAAAATCGCAACCCATTCTAGATTTCTTAAATATTTTGTGAAATTTTTAACTGAGAATGTATTCGTACATATAGCATTATATTGATTTTTATCATTCAAGTATGATATATATTTTGTGTTTAAAAATGTGAGTGATGTTTGCATCATGTGTATAATGGACTTCATTGAATTTATTGAAGCGGCGAATAACCTAAAACAATATATAAAATACATACATATATAAGCTATAATGATGTTCTATTAATGATGAATAGTACTGTTCGAAGAAACAATAAAAAGAGTTCAATGTTGCTATAAAGGAAGATTACTATATAGTGGGGTCTAGCAAAAATACCAAATGAGTGACGTAGAAATATTAAGACAATAAATTGATATATTACCTCACTAAACCGGAATTTTCAGAACTCGCTAGCGAGCTGCCGATAGGTGGCCGCAACTGTAAATATAACAATATATATAGCAGTAAGTACTTGACATGTTTAAAACTGTTTGGGTAGAAATTATAATGAACAGTTAATGATGTCACAGGAACTTTCAGACGTAATAAGACTTTTATCAGGACGATAGACATAGAAGTTTTTGAATAAATCTGAATATGAAAGTATTTCTCACTCGATCGGTCTGTGTGGCGACGTTGCAGGTGTCATCAACTCTCGGCTCATGGTTCTCAGCCATACGCAGCATCTGTTGTTGCAACACACGCACCAACCGATCTCTCTCCTCCAACTGACCCTGTGAAAATCAAGTTATTATCTCATTAACTGAGTCGGAATTTCCTAGTGCTAATTTTCGGTTCGAATTGAGATCTATTTATAACGAAGTTGTGGATTACTATTATAAGCATACTGTTATTTACCAGGCTAATTGTGTGTGATATTATATTATATTCCTGTTGCCATGATTCTTAGTATTCATCAAATACTTGGAATTAAATTTTACAAATAATTATAACAAAAGCTGATAAGGATAGTTTGAGTCTGTTATTAAATCATGTATTCGGCATTTCTTATCAATATTGCTCTCAATAGATCGAGATACAGATAAACATTGGCATACATTCGGATTTATATATCTACACTCTTTTTTCTTGCCTGAAATAACTTATAGAATAACTTTTATAGGCAGAATAAAGTAATTTAATAACGATCAATGGCCACTATTTGTTACTAGAAAATATGAATTCTTAGAATATGAAAACAATTTGATTTTAGTTATAAATTAATTTTCTTATTTTTTTTAACTCAATTTGTATTTATATTTTATTTTTAATCCCTAAATTTCTATAACTTTCAGACGATATAATAGTATCTCATATTAAACAATTTCGAAAATTACTTTGAGCTCGTCTTTTAGAACTTTTGTATCAAAAACCAACATTCATAAAAAAAATAGTTTTAAATAAATGAGTACATACTAACTACGTAAATATTATAAGTTTTGAATTCTATTCAGTCAGTTAGTTCAGTCATAAGAAACCTTGACGAAAGTATGTGTCACTGAACATTTGATATCAGAGGCATGGCTCGTGATGAACCAAATACGTGCCACGAATCGACTTTATTGTCTACCTATTACTACTATTTGCCGTGGTGGTTATAATAAATATCTTATTATAATCCTAGATACGATTTTCACTTGGTTTAAGTATTAACGATACTTGTATATGATCTTTATGATATGAAGCATTTGTAACTTTTAATATCAAGCCTATTTATGCTACCTGGTAGAAAATTATAAAACTTTTTCATATGTATTTCGTAGAAAGATTTGTGGAATGAATTGAGAGATGATTGTTCTGATACCTAATGAGATCTAAAATCTTCGAGAGTATTCATTTAAATATAAGTAATATTTTCGGATTACTGCGAATTATTTTATTATTCAGTTATTCTCATCTAATGAGATGAGAATGACCAATAGCCAATGGGCCGGTGATCAATTGTTTTGATTGATTGATTTGATGCAATTAACCGAAAGTCTGAAGTATATAATTTAATAACAATAAAATAACACGTAATAATTCTACATATTATATTAGTTTCATATTCTTCTACCTGTAAGTAGACTATTTGGCGTCTCATCTCAGCACAAGCGTCAGGGTGCAGCGGCGAGGCGGGGAGGCGGCGCCCGTTGCCGCGCGCGGGACTCTCCGCGCACGCCGCTAGCAACGGGTCGAGAGTTTCGCTCTGTAATTGATATCAACAAATTATAGGAATATATATCACAAGATAATGATTGTAATAAAGTTTTAGATATACTTGGAAGGTGTATTTAATTAAAAATAATTGTAATTAATTAGGACTTAGAGAAAATCCATTAATCATTTTGCTAGAGTTAATTTGATGAAACACTTACATCCTTTCGAACGATTTTTGAGGACATTTACTGTCGCTGTTTTGATAAAATGTATTTAGAATTTGAAAAAAAAAACAAGCAAAATTTTCTTAGTAGAATGAAACCAATTAAGTCTAAATATAGAATTATACTATTCAGTGCAGCGCTACTAGTAAATTAGTGCTATATACATATATTATGCTATTAACGAAAAACTATATATTTGCATGAACATGCATGTATTGCATCATGACGATCACCATATCCAGTTATTAAGGTCAATTACACGCATCGATTGAAAAGGGAATGCAACTGTTGATACTGTTTAGTTTACATCGTAGTCCTAAGGACCAACCACGCTATTTTCTTAATATTGCAATTCTAAACATGCAATTTTCAAGTAATAGGAATTCTTTTAAGTTAGTCAAGCTTCTATTTGAAGTATATATAATGATGGGCTTAAATTATATATATCTTAACCGTTTACTGATAAAACAAACCGAGGTTATAAAAAATATGCTAGTAATATTTTAATATTTCTGGCATAAATAAATTATATAAAAAAATAATACGTATAAATAGAAATATAGTTAAGTTTTTTTATTAATGATCGTATTACATATACAACACTAACATTAGGTAACTAATAAGAGGTACGATCTTTTTTATCATCTAGAATTACGAATACGTCAGAGTAACTACTTACGGAAGTAAAATAAACCCTCAATTATCAGTAAAACAGACATTAATTTGTGACGTGAACTAAGCAATATATAAATAATGCTATTTCCTAACTCTCAACCTTAAAACATTTCTGTTTCTATCACTCATTTCTCATAATATATACAAAACAAATTCATAATTGTTTTACTCACACTCATCGAATGATGCTCCTCCCCTGGCTGCGCAGCAAACAAGTCGATGCAACGAAACATAAAAGTTACAAACAAAACAAATGTGCTATACAGGCAACAAAAACATCATGGCATTATTAACAAACAAATTATTAAAGCATATAAAAAGTTATTATTAAAGAAAAAAATTATCAACATTAATCTGTTAGAAACAATGGCAGGTTGTATGGCTTATAACAGATTATTTCACATGATTGTTTTTCAATGTTATCATAATTTTATGAAATTGCAAAATTATAGTTCCACTTGATTGAAAAGTAAATTGTTCAGCGTAAATTAATAATTAGACTGCAATTATTATCTATCACATCTTCTTATAATGTGTATACTGTATAGTTTTAATGAGACACGCAAACATATAACTCTACTCAGGCAAAAACTATAAATAATATAAATGATTATGTAATTAATTGTTGCTATAGAAATTTCGTTTAAAAAGCTAGAAAGCTGATAATCAAAGTTAGCCATTTGAAGAAATGTAACACAGACGAAAAGATATATAATTTAGAAATTAAAGAAAATTTCACACACGCAAAACTATTTACTTTACGCTGAATGCATTTGTGGGTGCTATGAATAATTCAGCGTTCTTAATTTAATAAAACAGCATAATATGTTTATAAAACTGTACATGCACTAAAAAAGAAGGATGCACTTTATTAAGAATATAAAAAAAAATATGAGGCGGAAAAAGTTTTATCATTCTTTTAACTAATACGGTCATGCAACAAACCTCTTGTAATACCCTCTTGAGTTGCAACAGAAGGGTTTTGATGTCGACGACATCTTGAAGTAATGATGAGGGCGCTGGTGCAGGGGATGTGCTCCCGTCTGAAATACCGGCATCTGATGGTGTTTGAGTACGTGAACGTTGCAGCAAACGTGCTGTGCGCACTGGAAGACTGGCCCTGGAAATAAAACACAATACTTTATACATACTACTATTGCATATGAATTCACATCTAGCATTTTATAATAAAATATCGAACTAAGTCCACTGTCCAGTAATGTATTGGTCTATCGTGTTATGTTAAAAACGAAGTGTCATCAGCTTTCTGACTCATTAGACCGGCAATGATAAATTCTTTAATGAACATTTCTTTCTTTAATATGAAGTCAACATATAATTTACAGCTAGCATTTTATATTAAAACATTGAACTAAGTCCAGTAATGTATTGGTCCATCCTGTTATGTTGAAACGAAGTGTCATTACCTTTCCGATCCATTGGGGCGGCAATGATAGTCTTTAATGAACATTTCTTTCTTTAATATAATGTCAAAATTTACGACATATCCAAGTTACCAAAGCCGAAGTTCCAAAATAAAATAACAGGACAGACTTGTGTCATTCTATTACAAACATCTTTTTATGGAAACATGAATGAATACCACTTCTAATTCTCTTAAAAATGTTGTATAATTAATACTTGCATGTATGAAAAACCTATAAGGAAGTAAGCGAAACAATTAATATTTTAATACGTCTACAATATATTTGATATTTTTTCATAATGTGAACCAACCAATTCCAGCACAATTAATCTAATACATATTGTAACAATTAATTTTTTTTCATGTGATTAGCTGTGGGCGTGACGGTGGGTGCTTAAAACTAATTTCTAAAATAGAGTGACCTAATTATATTTAATACATATATTGCTTTATCAATTTACATGCAGCCTTGATATGTTTTGAAATTATTTTTGTACGACATTCACAATATTTTAACATTTTTGTATCATATTACTATAGTTCTATTAATAACCAAGTAATCTATAATGTCTACGTAACACCTTTTTCTCTTGGACCTTTCGTAAATATTGTATAATTTTAGAATCTGTGTGTATTTTTGATATGAAAATTTAAACATATACAGAATTATTTACTATAATTACTTAGGTCTTTTTTGCCGATTTTCATTACCCTGGAATTGTCTAGGTTTATTTTTTTTCAAACAAATCCTTGACGTGTGATAAATAGCGCCTACCTATGATTCAAATACATATCTATTCAATACGCTATCGTTATCATTTGATAAGTTATATATAGCTCCATTTCCACTTCAAACTGTTTATTATTAAATTTGTATGAAAATTAACAATAATTTAATTAGCTATTAATGTAATTAAAAAAGCTGGTGGATTAGCCTACACGTCTTTGTGTAAGCTTATTGTAATGTTGTGAAAGTAAAGAAATTTTGATACAGAAAAAAAGAAATTATTATTATTTGTTAAAATTTACGACGATTTATCTTTTAACCTACGTCGAAGTTCACAAGAAAACATATAATTCGAAGTTCTGAATCTGATTGAACCTTGCGATAAAAAAGTATATGTAGGAGTTAAAAACAATGATTATTGTACAGGGTTTTATGTCTTTCATAGATTAAATTATTAGGTAAGCTACAGCTGCACAGTGAAAGGCGATGCAGAAGTCTCATATTTTTTTCTAGTTTAATAGCAACTCAAATTGCTAGCCTAATTTAGTAATGTTATTGTTCATCATTAAAATAATTAGAATGTTTCATAATATTAAACGTAGATGTGGATTTGCAAAATCACTTCTCAACTTCAGACCAAATGTCTTTGTTTATTTTTTAATTAGATGAGAATGTAGTAAAAATAATATTAGTGAGGTTTATAGCATTAAAATTATATCATAAACTATGTAACTTGACAGAATTTAGAATAAAATTGCAAGACTAAATGAGTATTATTATCTCATGACAGTAAGAAACTAAAAAGTTTTGTTCCTTTTAGCAAGAACTAATGATGTAAATGAATGGTTCATTAATTCTGCTTATTGGCTTGAATATATAACATTAGAATTGGATTCAAAGAAAAGAAAACTAGCAAGTTACGATCCAAGGCAATATGTCGAGTGGGTTTCTAATAAAGGTATAATGAACTAATGCATGCGATTTCTTAACAAGATAAGAATAAGAGCACTTAGTTATAGAAAGGAAAAACGATAATATCCGCTTACAACATCAGGCAATGGAGCGCGAAGGAAAGGTGCAAAGAAAAGAGAACACCAGAAATATTAATAAAAAGACAAAAACAAACATATTCGTTACACTTCAATAGCATTGTATATAACGTTTTATTATTAATTAAGTTAGTATTTTGACTATTGTTGTGATCTGAAAGTGTTCTAAGTTGATCTTTTAGCCTTGCACCTTAAGGTCAATGAGGCACTTAATTTACTGGCAATTGGTTTCATTTCAATAGCAGAATTTATATATTGCTATATATGTATAACGAAAAACGTATAGCTGCCATTAATACACATGAGACGCATTAAACGAAAGATAGGAAAATATATTTTACAATGATAACTTCTGATAGGAATATGTATGAATCACGTAATGTTATAATGGAATATTTAATACAATTTATTTCTAAATTCGTTGTAAACTATAAACACTGGCGTAAAAATTACAACAGCATAAAAACTGTGGTTTCACAAAAATTAGCACGCGATGTCTTTAAAGCACCTGTACTGTTTGGCCCTTTGGCTGCGAAGACTGGGGGCTGGGCTGGCGGACCTCGTGGGCTCAGCTACATGGAGGTCCGTCTTCTGACGCCTAGCACCCAGGCTTTGGTGCCCCGACGTGGCACTTTGACGCATCGCGGGAGGATTTCACGGCGCGCACGCACACTGCCGACTGAAGTTTGAACGAACGCGCTATCGTGCCACCACTGACGGAATCAGATCTCGCGACCCTACCCATTCACGCCGAACAGATCATAATGATTTCTTTTGTTACACTCTGTTTCAACGGTAGCTAATTAAGTACTGTTAGACTACATTATCATTGCTCTACTGACATTTCTAATCTGTCACGAGGGTTGTGTGCGAGAGGCACAGGTCAGCGGACTGTGTCGGAAAATAAAAGCCTCGCAAAACCTGACTATCATCACAAAGCACTTCAGTCACGCTTGTTGACTCTCACAAACACTTTCTTTTGTACATGACTCTTGTAAAATACAGAAACAATTGTCATTACATCAAGGCAAGCATGACAAGATGACATTCTAAGTATATGCGTATGTATATAAAGATATGTTTAATTTTTTATTACTTTTATTAACAGGATAATACTGAAGGTATGAATAGTCCAGTGTCAGTTAACCGTTTGTTTATATCATGAAGGAAGACCGGCCTGTTTCTCTATAGCTCTTATGACGTATGCGTGGAACCGTTCAATAATTTCAACCCCTCTGTACCTGACTCGTAAAAGTTTGTTTCCAGTTGAAGTCAGTTTAAATTTAAACTAGGAGCCAAGATATTTAGACAAAATGTTATAAAAAAATCTATATCATATTTTTATTTATAGAAATCATTTTATTACATTTCATTACAATTTATTAGCTGATAATTCTTAAATTTTTCGAGAAGTAGCTAATATCTGTATATTTTCTATAATAATAGATAAGTTAATTATATTAAGGATATTCATTAAGTATTTTATCCCTTACCAATTATTATTTCACTGTTTTTGTTCATAATGGGAGCAATTTATAAAAACTATTACATTTTTTTAACGTCGCATTTGTCCCTGACCTTTAATTAGTTTTATTAAAATCCCACTCAAACACACACGTTCCGCTCCGTTTAAATTATAACCTGTTTTGTTAATAATAGCCAATTAAGAAGGATATAACTTAGAGCTTTAAACATAAAATTCATTACAAAATGTGCGTTCAAGAAGCATTCATGCAGTCGAGCGAGACTTGTCTGTCACGAACCCCTAACGGTAAACCTCACGTCAAATCATTTATAAACAACGTTTTTGAAACACTAGCAAGACCAACGAGATCGTTCCCATTACCCATAGGGCACCATTTTTGTATAATTTTGTTTTAATTTCTATTAAATATTAAAACTACACTTGACAGGTGTGTTTTTTTAAAATTAATGTACATGCAAGGGTATAAATTTTAAGGTGGTCATAAAAAAATGTTTATAGACAATTATAACATTTTTAAATGTCGAAAAAATAAAACCTAATAAAATATTACTGGGGGTAATAAAGAAACGAAGTATGCACACTTGTGTTCAACGGACTGCTTGAAGTTAATGAATATTATGACTTCTTATTTAATTGAATGTCAAATATATTATATATTTGGTTTATTAAACCCCTTTGTGTGCGCAGTACATGTTTGCAACATCTAATATATACGTTTCCTTTCCAGTTTCTCATTAAACAACTGACGTTAAAACCATAATGTGATATTTGTGAACAAAAAACTCTTAACGTTACGTGTGTAGTGTAATACATACTTAGGGTAAGCATAATGATTACATAACGGTGACTTGTGATATCCGAATATTTAATCAACGTATGGTTTTTTGCTTGAGCTAATAACGTACAATGATTAGTTACTTTCAATGATACCGTTGTATGCAAAATTGTGATTGTGTTTTGATACTTAGATTTTATTTTAGATAGTTGATCATTTTGTTGTATTATAAAAACATATATTTTTTCTTGGATTACTATTTGTAATGCTTAAGAAATGTTATTAAGCATATTATGTATTCAAAATAAAATGTTATTATATTTTTAATATTATATCTCCAATGGATTCACATACTTATTTGAATAGACTAAACCAAATGGTAAAAATGTGATTATACAAAGAACTTTTGTATCAAATTTTCATTTAAGGTCACCTATCTTCAATAAGATACTTAATATAAGAAAATTACTATTATATTTATTGGTTTTCTTCAATCCGTAGTTCTATTAAAATTTATTTTACTCGTTATATTTCATTTACTTTTTTTAATTTATTCATAGAAGAAAATTATTTATATTAATTTATTATTGTCAGAAAAATGTATTCAAATTTAAATTTCAAGTTACATTTTATATAAAAAAAAATTGCAAACAAAAAAGTTGTGTATTGTAAAAATAGTATAAACTCCACAAAAGCTTTGTCTATGAAGTTTTTTGGTCGTTTATTACTTAATTAAATTTTAATTCAACTCACATTAATTTAATACTTTATATCCAGTTCGCTCTCCCACACAATACAACCAGTTTCAAGTTTACTGATAATAAGTATGTTTGTTTTTCATTATAAAAAAACTTGAAAACCGATGTAGATGAAACTTTGTAATGTATGTAACTACATACATTATAACTATAGTGCTGAAATGCAGCACTGGCTGTTGTATATCAATGTATTAACTAGTATAATATATACCTTTGAGCTTGGCCATTGAGCATGGTGACAACTTGCGCCACAATGCCCTTCATGGGCGCCTCCTTCTCCAAAACTCCAGTTTTATCCATCCTCATGACCACTGTTTCAATCGTCTTATAACACTTTTACACTTCACGTATCATATAAAAGTAATGACCAAATAATAGTACTTCGTCTTTTATCCTAAATTTATAATTACTGCGTAAATATTACCGAATACGATTTTAATGATACCAAATTATTTCTTAGTCAATCTCTTAAAATATATTTATGTGCTCCATAAAAAAATTTGGTACGCCTACCACAAGTCTAATTTGGTATTTGGTGCGTTATACATACGTATATGAATGTTGCTCAAATACAGAAGGATAGTTAATGTTAAGAGACCTTCAGTCGCAGTGTCACTGTATGAAAATATGGCCTCGAAAAAAAGAGAAAAAATAAAACTTGCGAAACGACTGAGAAGTGAGATGACTCGTTCAGCATTTTGTGCTAAACAATAATAAGCTTGCGTTGCAAACTTTGCTTAATCCTTAAAAAAAAAATCGTAAACTACAAATGGGTGAATGTTCGTTTCTCTTTCAAGGTAAAGTTTCTTTTACTCTCTATAAATATTTTTATAAAAATCTGTCTTATATAAAACTATCAACCGTTTAAAAAACTCGTTTATTAAATATATTAGAACACAAACAAAGAATTATATTAAAAATTGTAGCTATATAATTAAAATGTTCTTGGAAAGCTACGGGACCACTTATTTACTACATTCTAAGAAAATAGTATGAGGAAAAGCAATCAAAATTAAATTAAAGCTTGCAATAAGAGCAGCAGATTGTTACGCTAATAATTGTACGTCAGATTTGCCTTTCAAAATGATTAGTGACTATAGATGAAGTTAATATGCAATAGATATAAACGAAACAGATTAATATAGGAACAGAGATCTTAAAGATGATAAGCTATAAGCATTTAAAAAATATTTCTAATAAACAATTTTTAAACTAATTATTCACGATTTTTGCCAATATAGCTCTTTTGTTAGTGTTATCGCTGTTAGGTGGATAACATATCACTCATTGTACAACATAGATAGGCCATATCAAGATACTCAATTGTGTATACTGACATTAGAATATATATATGTGTATATATAGATCAAAAATATATAAAAATTGCCATTGCTACATTAATGTTTTATAGAACCACATTATAGAAACTTTCTAAATTATGTTCGGTTTAATAGAATTTTTATTCACAATGATACAAGTAGAAAGGAAATGTTTCGTTATATACATACGTATAAGGAATAAGGCGGACATAAAAAATATACGATTCTAGAAAACGTTAATGGAAAGAAAGCTGAATAATATTAATACCAAGTTGTTAACCACAGATTAATGCACATCTTACCGAGCTTCTTTAGAATATTTTATCATTTTAAACATTTAACATATACAAGACCATAAGTAGTTAAACTGTAAACTGTAACTGTAAGTAGTGAAACACGATCGTTTAATGAATTTATCCGTACTTTAAAAGCTTTGAATTCCCTAAAGTTATTCAATATTGCTATAGCAACGAGCCAATACAACATTACGCACAGTAACCATATACACCACAAATTATTATTTAAAAATTCATATCGCAAAACAAGGAATAATTAATATTGCAAGTATTAGCTGAGTTTTATGTTTTTAGCTCCGTATATAATAGCTTGTTTAGAAACAAAGAGACAGAATAGGTTTGTTAATTGAAGGCGTGGTATTTGTTTACATATCAACTAATAAGGAAGTCATTATGTAGTTACATTCCCTTGTACTTAACATCAGGCATCAAGATCATTAAAACTATTTTACTAATGCTTTTGTTATCAAAAAAACATTCTTTGACGGTAGATTACTTAAACATGGCAAATGAATAGGGTTGCAGAAATATTGAAATTACGACTATATTTAAATATAAATAAAATTGTAGTAATTATTCCTAAGCATTTGAATGTAATGTATGATATCCTATTTAAATTGTTAATAAAGGTAGACTTAAAATTATTCTATTCACAATACCCTTGACGGGTATGAATGGAAGAAATAAATCTTTAAATATAAGATATCCCTTTATACTTTAACATCTGTTCGAAGGAAGAACAGATGTTTAAAAAGGTATTGGGAATACCCAATTCAATTCAAACCTTAGTGCATTTTTTTGTTATTCTCATATTGATAGCGTTGAAAACATACAAACAATAAAGATAATAAACACAAGATACCAAAGCACAAAAAAAAAAAAATAGGTAATTTGATAAATGTTTTTATGAGAATTAAATAAATCAGATAGACATCATACTAAACCTTTACATAGAATATGCGAATCCTATAAAAGGTGAATAATTAAATTATATGTCACACCGCTAAGCTGTACCGGACACGTTTTAGTTAACGAGATATTAATCTAGTTACACTAATAACTGAACCTATTTCGGCGTTCAATGACCCGAGTATTTTTGATTTAGTGTCACGTGTTTAAAATCGTCCGAGTAACGTACGGACGCGCGCGCGTCGCACCACAGACTACACAAGCGAGCGAGTGTAAATGGTATTCTGTAACCGCGGGAGATGAACCAAGAGAGAAACAGCTGCGATCCGATTACCTCATGGTCCAAGGACCTTTCGACACAAAGCTCACCGTAAAATGTACCTTGAAATTCGGAACGGAACTTCAAACTTGCGGCTATGAGCATCTGCCCTTTTTTTAATAGCTCTCTTTGCGAAACAAAAATACATGTATATCACCAATTTGCATTCTTTAATCTGTTATTGTACCATTATATTATCCATCGTTAAAATTTTAAGCATTTATAAGTTTCAAAAGAAAAAATGTTTTAAAGAAAACTAAAATTCAATCATATAACTAAAGTTAACAGAAAAAATAGTCAAGATCTAAATTTTAGACACTTTAGAGGTTTCTAATTTTATTTCTATATAAAAATATAAACAAAGCATTTTATAATTCGTATTTTAGGAGTAAATTTTTCATAGAAAAAGCTTTTTTAAATATATTCAATGTGCATAAAATTAAACTGATTATAAATATGTATTACGATCCTGTAGAACCAGAGTTTAATGTTACATTGACCACGAAACCATAAAACCTTAGTTTACACGGAAGCGTGTCTAAATTTATCATATCATAAGCTGTTATTATCCACGAAACATAATCCTTTGATATTATATTTATTCATAACTAGCTTTCCGCCCGCAGCTTCGCCGCGTGGAGTTCGGTTATATCGCGTTTCCAAGAGAACCTTTCAAAAGTCTGGGATAAAAACTATCCTATGTTCTTTCTCAAGGTCAACTCTATCTCTGTACCGAATTTCATTAAAATCAGTTCAGTGGTTTAGGCGTGAAAGCGTAGCAGACAGACAGACAGACAGACAGACAGACAGACAGACAGACAGAGTTACTTTCGCATTTATAATATTAGTAGGGATTCTCACTATACCGTCCTTAAGACTGTGGGCAACGATACCCATTGTTTTGCAACTGCCATTGTATTAGATTGTTGATAGTAGTTATTTTAGTATGAATTTGACCTACAGTATACACCTTTGTTATATGATTACCGAATTGTAACAGTTCTAAATAATATGTTCTATTCCCAAAATAACACTTACTCGTAACTGTAGGCTTCAGTACCGTATTGATAAATTTTTATATCACTGCCAGTTGGACTTAATCATTTGAAGATGACGTATGCTTAAAAGAGACTGTTAAATAATTACCTTTTGAACGGTCAATCGGAGTTTATTTACATAATTTGCCTAAATTATATAATAAGCTATAATAAGGCTCAAATAACTTTGTTTGCATAAAACTTATGTAAGAACGTGTTAGAAAATTTCTAATGGCTTACTTCTTTAACATTATTTATTTAAAGTGATGTTTAAAACCAGATGGCAATAGTATTTCGAAACTATTAAAGTATGTTTTAAAATAAATAATTATTACACTTTAACTAGCAATTATTGGATAATTTAAAACCTTGACATTTCAAGTACAGCCTTTTTTAAAACAATCCCAATATGAGTGATTCGTAACGCATTTTTCATATTATTGAACAGAATTTTATGTAGTTAAAGTTTTGGCAATTTTATAAAATAATTTTTTAAATAAAATTAGATTTCGATAGAGATTAAATTAAAAATATTTGCATAATTTGGTCTATTTGTTTTGTCGACCTGATTTCTTCAAGATTCGATTCTAAAAAGTGTCGTGACAAAAAATAATTCAAAATAAACTGTAAATCGTCTGATGGTTACAGAATTTTTTTGTCAACCCTAGTAACGGATTAAACGCTAATGTTATGAAATCTTAGAGATTTTAACATTGCGAATTATGAGAAAATTGCAATATCATGGTTTGGCCATAGTAGGTTGTATACAATCTAAAATTTGTCAATCATTCATTAAGACTTAAAGATACCTATACTTTCTGAAATTATAAAATATTTGACCATTTTATTCATTACTATATAAAGTAGAATGCCGATCATTACAGTTGAATTATAAAATCACTCTTAAGTTGTAACTTACTAAAATGTTTTATTTATGTGATCACAATAAGTGTAGCTCTTTTATATCAAGTTTGACTTAAGTTATTCTTAAAGACGACGCAAAAACAGGGGATGTTATAAGTTTAAGGTGCGTGTGTGTGTGTTTGTGTTGTGTGTGTGTATGTATCTGTTTATGGCTCTGAAACGGATCTACTAATTCCGGTGAATTTTTTGCATTTTAAATTGCCACGTTTCCTTGCCCTGGTTCTTAGCTGGTTCTTAGTATTGATACATTTGTGCAGGAATATCAGTTATTTGCCGTAGTAATGTAAGGTATTTTTGACCCATGATTGCTACATTAAGTGCTTTATGCATACCAATACAATAGTTAAATGACAATTAATGTATAGGGGCTTTATAAAACGTTATATAATTTTGTTATTAATTTTAAAGATGCGACGATTAATTGATTTTAAAAAGTGAAAAAATAAGTGTTTAAGAGTTTGAATTGATTGACAAACAATAATACTAGTTGTTGGTATGAATGTTTACTTTCTCAGAATCTTCGTTGAATAGCATTATCGTTTGCTTGTTTTAATAAACATTCAAACACAAAAGCATTCTCTAAATACTTCTTTAACTTACTTTATTATAAAATATACATTCGCCTAATAATAAACCTATATAAATTTATATTTTACAAATATTTTTATCTATTGTCCTTTCCTGTGGTTACCTAAACCAATTATACTTTTTTATAATACCACTAAAAATAACACAAATTTTATATTCTCTATCACACAAATGATAATAATTAGCGCTATAATAAATGGTCTTCTATTAACTAGCGGTTGTATTACATAGAGTTTTTTTTAACAAACCAGTTGTATAGAACCTCGTACAGCGGCGGTACCGCTATACGAGTGATGTCTCTAAAGAAACTGTCTGGCAGATTACACCTATGTAAAATAGAACAATGTGTTAACCGCAATTATGCATATATATGTGTAATAAACTAAGCAAAAACTTAATACATTTGTAAGTGTAATAGAAATTCAGATCTCTTATCGGTATTGAGATGAATAATTTATATGTATTTATTTCAATGAAATAATACAAATATGTATGTCTTAAATTCCGATAGATGAAAATAAATATACCTATTACTGTCTTAAATGTTTTTCTTTAAATCGACTGTCTTTTAAACAAGTGAAATTTTTAACTCACCCAATATTGCTAAGACTATTGGTACTTCCAGTCATGGAGTCAGTCTTCCCTTGAGCCATGGCAGCGAGTTGTCGATCGAGAAGGTTATTTTTCTCCAACAATTGACTCCATTGTCGTACAGCCGCCTTAGACGATGCTAGCTCTTGGTGAAGTTGTCTCTCATCCAACGAATTTAATCCACTACGAAGTGAACTATCCAGTCTGCGGAAGACAGACAAATTAACAAGGTAAGGACTTCATTTCACCTGATTGCATAGAAAAGGTTTATATTTTATAACCAGATATAGGGTGAGAGTTAATTTAAGCGATTCATAAATTAGTCCTAACTGCAAAACACAATAGTTGTTTTCTTACTTATCGCTTTGGTTCGCTAGGTATTGAATAAATAAAAAGTCAACTACAAGTAGTACAGTACATAATAAAGTTTTTCATTTCTTATTTAATAACTTACGTAAATACTATAATGTACAAAGATTCCTAAGTGAAAACCTTTCATCGCTCAGTCTGTAGTTTCATTATCAAACTTCAGCATACACATCATCTATATTTAAAATAATTTTATATTATAAATATTATAAAAGAGACACCAAAAAATCAAATAACTAAAAACCTGAATAGGTAATAAACACTGTTAAAGGATAGGAACGCGATAAATTCATGTTATTTTTAAAGACGAAGTATTCAAAGAGCGCGTTCAATGAAATACGAGTTTGGCTCTGTAATTTAAATTATTTAGAATTCTTACTTAGTTTTCAGTCCGCTAATTATAGGGTAGTAAAGTTAATTTGCATTTTACATTTCAGTTAGATACAAACTACGCTAAAATAAATTAATGATAAAACATAGACAACGGTAGGTAATAAATTATTTTCAGCTAAAGATTTTATCGCTGAAAGAGAATAGGAAGCTATGTTTTTAGTGTTTGAGGAAGTTTGTATATTTTGTTAGTTAGTTTTCAAGTTTTAGAAACAACTTTGATGCATGTACAGTGATGTCATAATCGCTAGACTGATACGTGACTTCATAACGAGTATGTCTCTGATCTGATAAGTTTTTGCTCTGTAACCAAAGATCAACAATCCTAGAAGACTGTAGATTATTTCACATAATCCCTCCAATGTAGGAATTCTTAATTTAAGATCAAATTATTGAACCAATTATTATTCATTAATTTAAATGTATTTTTAAAAGTTTAAAATTTATTGTTTTCGTTTTAGAAGTTGACAATTATTATGATTAGTATCATACTTATTTTCTTCTATATTATATAAAATATTAATAATTTAAATAATATAAATATTCTTTGTCTTAATGTTACTTATATTTAACTAGTGTTAAATAACAACTTTCACTCATAATCGTTATGAAACTTAAAAGATAATGATCACTGGAGATTAGAAAATTAACATGTGATGTTAATGAACATATTCAAATGACAAGACAATCTAGTGAGGAGAAAGACTATCAATATTAATACATACGTAATACATTTTTACTACGAAGTTTATTTTAACAATACTGCAAAGAAGCTTACCTACTTACAAAGAAACTATTGACTTACAATATGTATATGAATATATATGTACATTTATGTATCTACATATGTTGAGAGAGCAAAGAAAATATTGTTTCAAACCGGTTGTTCGAATGAATTTTTTGTTTATTTTCCGACGTTTATTACGGATTGAGATTGTTGAATTTAATTTAATTTTGTTCCAACGATCTTATTTGTCTCGCACTATTATTTACCTAATTCCATATTTTTAAAATTTATTAAAGCTCCCTGATAGGTGATTTATTTGTTAAACAAGAAATATCCGCATATTTTCTATGACAATGTTTAATATGTTTCCTTGAACTGATATGTTAAACGAAAGCGAAACGAATATGAATTTTATAAGTAAAATTGTTAATTAATATTTTCCCTTTACAGACATTTACATTAATAAAACTTGATATAGTAAATAGTATAGCTTTATATGTGACTTACCTCTCAATGTAATCATCAACGCTCTGTAGGCTGGTGATGGACCTGGCTAAATCATTGTCCATCATGAGGTCATCAGATGCGAGGCTGGAGAGCGTGTCCAGGGATGGAGTACGCTCGGTAGGATGACGACTACCACCCACTACGAGATGACATACGAAATTATATAAAGAAAATTAAATAGGTTCGTCTAAATATTTAGTTTTTTCTTTCACATAGAACTTCAGTAACAATTTATATAAAGTAGGTATATTATGTTTTTTACAAGGTTATATATTTCAGAGATTTTATATTAATTTGCGCATTTTAACTTTTAGATTTTCTCTCGTTCACACGATTTCGATCAGGTCCAAGTAAAAATAATTTCATTATTACTAGTTATACTGTTACATTAGCTTTACAGTTTACATGTACTGGTTCAGTTCCTTTTATTTGATTTATAAAAAAATTACACTGATATTATATATGAGAATTATTTAAAAATGTTATTAAAAATCTCTGCCATACTTTTTCGACTCCGCTGAGCTTGAGGACTTGAGGTAATTTTTTCTCTGGTTCGCCTTTGTTTGTCTGAGTCTGCTCGCTTGACAGATGGACTTCCTTGGTTGTTTTCTAGAAGAAACAATAAATTTATGGATTAATTATCATAATTACGTATTTAACACCATACCTACATGTTAAAACTTTCCTTATCACAAAAACGTATATATGTAAAAAAATATTAAATGTCTTACTTCTAAAGAGTAGCGCTGGTTGATCGGCTATTTCATCATCAAAAAAGTCTCTTCCGTCAGAAAGTGAGAGCGATCCTGAAGCATGCGTGGGTGTTCCGGGGGATGGAGGAGTATCCTTACTGCTGGTGTCGCCGCTTCCGTTACTACATTGGATCAAAATCATATACTTTTCATTAACATGGACACATGAGAATTAAAATGCAATGATCCTCTCAAACTAGAGCAATGTCTTTACATTTATTTATTCTAAACTCAATGTTTAGATTCTCCTAACTACGTGATAGACATTATTTAATTTCGTGATATAGTAGAAGTATTCTAAGTTTTTAAAAAATATGTGCTTATATAAAGACTTCTTAACACTACTAATACTAGAAGTTTGTATAACTTTATGTTTGAATATTTCCTACCTTCCCTCTTTCACAGGCAGCAAGGCTTCACCGTCCACTCTATCATCCTCCTCTATTATGGGTTCAGGAGACCTAGTTTTGGTGTTAGCAGTTTGATATGCACTTGATATGGATGGAGCGTCCCTTTCAACGTGTAAGTCATTATTCGAGTCACTAGTACTCGTTGATGATATCAAACTATCAGCTGGTGATGTTTCATCATCAAGAAGACTTTGGGTTGATGTTTCTAAAGCTGACAAATCGAATTTAGACTCCTCCAATGTAAGGGTTAGAGTATGTTGATCAGTACTCTGGTTTGTGCATGTGCTTGTCGTGCTATAATTTGATCCTGTCATAGAACCTGAAGACAAGTGAATTATATATTAGTGGTAAAAAATTTAGTTACTAAATATTATTATGTTAAAATGTAATACCCATCATAGTTCCACGGAGAGCGTCATGTTGACTCAGGGTTAGTGATTTCATCAGTAATGGATGTGGAACGGGAGGCTCATCAGCGATTACTATCGTTTTAATGGGCACTTCGGATTCAGGAACTGTTTCCTTTGTTTCCACTTTGGATTTGTCATCTTCGCAGCTTGATACACTGAGTGCTAACGAAACATCGTCTTGTGATCTGAAATAATATAACTTTATAAAAATCTTTTCTTTATAGATGCAAGATTCATTGCTATCTTAATACCATACCTCGTTGCCATTGCCTCTCCTGCAGCATGACTTTGCCAAGCACTACTATTACCGAAATGACTTGCTTCGCTCTTACAAGACGGACTCGACTCTTTGCTTGAATCAACTGCAGTTGGTGATGTTATTCCACTTGATGACTTTATAAAGGATTTCTGAAAAGAATTAAATTATTATTGTTTGTTATTGTTAGAAGGTCTTCTTGTTCAATCTTATTTTTATTATAGGTATATATTGTCGTTAGAATCTCGTATATGTAGCATATCAAATATATTTAAGTGGATCGCGTTCAAATCGTTATTGGCAGCGTCGTGGAGTAGACTTTTCAAACAAATATTACTACTACTATATCTGAGTTCTACTGTGACTGATCGTTCGATAAGATGTCATCACCAAACAGTCCTTCCAACGCGTTTAATTAAAATAATTACAGAGATAAAAGTGATTTAGTATATTGTTATTTCTAATATTGCATACTTTTTGTCCTACGCCCCATACATAAATCAAATAATAATAAAACTTAAATAGAATAACTCAGTCCCTTTGTCGAATTTTATTTTACTATTTTTATAAAATATTATAGTAAATATATTAATTTACCTGTTTGTTAAGTATTTCAGGCTGTGCTCTGTCTAGGACAAATTTCTCTTCATCTTTGAATTCGATGTTTGTTTGGATTCTGCTAGGCCTACTTTTATTCCTGTATCGATCTAGAGTGGACATAGGTGAGTCATCTCTTTGCACTGGTTCGATAAATGCGGGTTTTGTTGTTATAGGCGATGTTGGAGCAAATGTAGGCTCTTGCATTTCATACTCTGGTGATGACTCTTCGTTAAATGAACTTGGTAATTTTGGGAGTGGAATGACCGCGTGACCAGTTACTACAGCGTCGTCTGAAATGAGCGAAAAGTATTAATTTGATACCCGGGAATCATGTGAATGGCTTATAGATGTCAGAACCAATACACAGTTTAACAGAAAGTTACTAAAATTCGTTGAAATCTTCGTATATGACGTAAGTGATACCAACTGGAAGTGCAATACATTTTTAAACTTAAATATAAGTAGGATTCTTTACTACCATTCCACCATGAAGAAATAACAATCAAAAAGCCATAATTTTTAGTCTTTATTAGCGATAATCATTCTAATTTGCAATAACTATTATTCATGTATACTTTTCATACATACCCATGATATCAAGATCAGCAACTTGCAATTCTCTGAGGTGGAAGTTATGGGTTCCTCTCATCACCATCTCCAGGTTTCGGGGTCGTCGTCGAGAGCGTGGTGATAGCTCCGCCTCACCACCCGTCCATACTCCAGAATCACAGGATACCGCAGATCCTGTGCCTTGAAGAAAAATTATACAGATTATTTTTGGCAATTCATCTCATAACCCTAATGCTTGTCATAGTTCTATTAGAACCTCTAGCAAACAAACATATTTCCCGAAACTCTTCATACTATATACATATATGGGAAGATTGTACGTATGTGCGTATTTGTTATTAAATCACCTAAATGCGATCGAAACTTTGGACTACTTTTGTATTTATTATTATAGTACTGAAATAAATGATATTAAAGTTTTTTATTTTTACATCTATTGAAAACCTTTTGATTTCTGATCATATACAATAATTTCTTAACTACTGCAAAATATTAGACTCTTTCCGAACACCAACAAAGTGTTGATTAAAAATTTATGGATTTACATTTTCCAAACATGAAAATTAATATGATGTTTTATTATAAGTAAAGGCTTGCATAATTGCATAAAAATAGTGATGTAATTGGAAACGAAGTATATTTTAGTTTGCAAGCAAACTTATTCATTTATGTTTAATTTAAAATCTTTCATTCATATAAGCTTTTATGTAATATTTTTTTAAAGGTATATGGATAGGTAATTCCATTATTATTATAAATCAATTAACTTAAAATGAAGTGGCAGTATTTCATGTAACTAATTATTGTTTAATTGCATTGTTTTTGTGTTCGGAGCTTAATGAACAACACAACGATGCTATGAACTCAGGATATACGGTAAATTTTTTTTTTTTTTCATTAAAATATTTTTTAATATAAATAATTACGTTTACTTCCTTTATGAAATTATTTATTACAACATCGAGATCAATTTAAAAGTTTATTAACTCTCATTAAAGTTAAACATTCTTAAGATATAAGGATTGTAATCTTATCTATTCTTTTTTACTTTAAAAAACGTGTTTTTTTATATGCAAAAGATAATTTATAGAGACACTAAGTCCAAATTGTACCTTCTCTCCATCCATCGACAGCACCGGCCTTTCTTGTGTTGTTGACAACCTGAAATAAAAAAACACTTTTGTAAACACTAAAACTTTCACTAGACTTTCCAATACAATAATTAAAACAATAACCATTTTTTATTATATCATAAACATAATACAAAATACAAAATAACGATGCGACAGCTTCACGTTTCAATACACTATGTCGAAATGTCCCTTTGAGAATCGGTAAAGCACAAAGCACAAGAGAGTAACAAACCTAAATATATCTTAAGATCTAGGTAACATTCACTTCGACTGTAGTAACTAAAATTAATTTGGATGACTTTCAAACTAGCGAATTGTAAAATTATTCTAAGATAATATTCTAAAAATATATATCACCAAATTAATCCTTTTAGTCAGAATAAATTTAATTAAATTAAATAATAAAAATAGAAGCGTGTAATGTAAGACGGTTTCGGTTTCGTTATAAAGAAACTCATACACAGATAAATAATATTAAAGAGGTTATTTAATTGCTAAACAACATGCAGGGGATACGCAACCTGCTCACAGTCTCTTTCACTATTCTGTCAAGTGTGACCGGCTGTGTTATTCAGATTATATCAATTAATTTTATCTTTTAAAGCCAAAGAAAGAATAATTTGATCTTGTTAACCAAATGGCTTATTAAATACGGAATAGAAAAAATTTAAATTTAATCTATGAATATTCTTTATGATGAAACAAATAAAAAATATCTCGTGATCATTATCTCATGTATGATAGACGAATGCACACTGCAATGATATTTTTACTTTGGTTTCAAAACCAACCGCCCCGAAATAGATGACGGATGACCTATTTCCGACTTCAATGCAAAATGATTTCTTCTGCCTACAACATAAGGCATATAATAAGGTGAAAATAACACCCACGTAAATATAAAAAGAAATTTTTGTTCCAAGGGAAGTAAAGTATCATAATGTCATATTTTATTAGGTGCTTTACAATTTTAAAACTTTTTGATGTGTTTATATTGCGGTATTAATGAATTCTCTCGGCTGTGAATGGCTTTGGCTATTTTAATATAAAACAACAACTTTCTTTTTTTTACTATGACAACGTTACGTCAGTACCGGAATCATTTGATTATGTATTTAGTTCGATTAATATTATTTTGTACGGATTTTTTACTAAATAGCAGCGCCTCTTAGACTGAGACGTCGTATTTTGTTAAATACTAACAAAGACTTCAAATAGATTGAAAGAAGTTTCGTCACCTGTTTAGTAGTTTTAGCATCAATGTTCTTTACGGCTGGGTACTGAGGTCGAGGCAGCTGATTCGTCTGGAAGGTGTATTTTCCTGGCGGCTTCGCTTCAGACACCGAGCGAGGAACAGACGTACCACGAACGTGGGACTGCTCTGAACGTGGCTTACGACCATCCTTATCATGTAATATATTAAGATTTCGTTTAATAAAGAAACAAAATTGGTTCAAGAGCAACCTAGTCCAAGAGCTAACAAAATATTCGTATCAGCTAAGTAAATAATCACGTAATATATTACTTGTTTGTATTCTTTAATGTCAGCATGTCAAAGTCTATGTCAAGGTTAATGAAACTTACCTTCTTAACAATAAACCTATTAGGACTAAGCATGAACACTATTGATTGGTTAATCGTTGTGTCAAATAAATGTCATTTATTGAATGCTATCCATTTCGGTGGAGGGTTTCGTCAATATGTTTTTTGTGTCGCAAAATTTTAGATTAATATGTGTCAAGTCAACAAAGATTATATATTAACCTGGATTTGTATTAAGCTTCATCCGCTTAATCCTATTCCAGAGAAGATTTCTAATATATCGAACCGGAGATTGTCTTGTCACAATAAGGTTGCAATCGTCTGCTTTATACATACTATTTAACTATATTGAAGTTGAGCTCAAAAGTGAAATACAAAATAAAGGTTACGATTGAACTTAACCGTACCAAAAGTAAATCTAAGTAACAGTTCTAATTTGAGACAATGAAGGAAAAGCATAGAAGTAAAGTTCTGTCGTTCGTGTATTAAATATATTGTGTAAAATTTATTGAAGCACACTTACTTGCATGGACAATTGCTGCGGCTGGTACGTCAATATGACAGTTTGTTTTGTGACAGGTTTTGGAACTCCGGTGGAACTGACGATGTTAGTGACGCCAGTCGAAGATACTTGGGTCGCTATTAACGGCAGGTTGTGGGTGTTTGGGTTTCGTTTTTCTGCGGATACAAATATGAATTATAAATGTAACTATGGAAATAGCTGTTATGAACTAGTTGTGAGTAAATGAAAATTATCTGGAAAACTTTTTTAATAGTTAGAAATATATATATTAAAAATCTACTTAAATAGATTCAAATTACTTCGTTGAGGCTACCCTAAGTATTGAAGACTAAAACTAGCCTTAATTGTGAATAGTATCAACATGAACAATGAATATAACTGAAGATTATACTCAAGAGAAATTATTTTTTTATTTGCTTAATAGTAATACATGAAAGCGAAGTTTTGTATTACGCGTTATGATGTTATGAAGTCCCTATATTATGTGTAAGAGTTTCTAAAATACTTCTAAAGTATATTAAAAACCTAAAACGGTTGTACAAAATTTATAATTACTCGAAAAAAGTCATGACGTCTGAAATTCAAAACTTTTGTACCTAAATCACTTAAAGTTTTTCTATCTAGATGAGTTCTTTATAATGAATACAAAGAATTGCCAATGTTAAATGAGAAACTAATGAAAATAATGTCTTTATGCAACACAAACCTATAGCATTGTTATTGATCGTCTCCTTGTCTTTGGGCGGAGCGAAGGCGTGCTCAGCGACAAGGCTCACGTCACTAACCTTCGCTGTTTTACTGTTTGGCTGTCTGAAACCGAACCTAAGGGATTAAGACCTACTGTAGACACTGTATAAAACTCATGTGTTAAAAAAAACCTACGTAAAACTGCTATCAAACAAAAGTAGCTTGAATTACAACAAGGTACATAAGAGGACTTATAATAAACTTAAAAATGTAGCATTACATTCACATTTTATATTTATTTTCATGAAGTTTTAAAATATTATATATTTGATAATTAATATTATTGAATATTTAAAAAGATTGCCTCGGTTGTCGGTGTATGTAATAACAGGAAAACAACATTATTTTAACAGCAGAATAATAATTATTTTTAATTATGTACTTTTCATTACACTGCTATTTTACTTATAAATAACGGAGGTCAAACATTTACTAAATTTAATAACCTAAGGTGCCTATATAACATTAATAGCACCGGTGCTATTAAACCATTTGCTTTAATATTAAGGAAAATCTAAAATTTATTTTTTACAATTTTATTGATATAATCGAGTGTTAATTTAACAAAACTTATAACATTTAGCCCTTATAATAGGAGACCTCATCATAAGTGGTAATTATAACTTCTAGATCTATTACAATTATATAAAAACACTTCGGTGTCACTTCTCATAGAAGTTAATATAGAGTAATTTTGTTATTTCTGTTAAAAACAATTCGTATTAAAGATTTCATTCTTCAAATCTTAATTTGTATTCAAATATTACCTATTTGAACGGAGAGGTTGGCCGCATGTTTCCTTTCTCGGTCGGGCGAGTGGAGTCGATCGACCCGATAATACTTCCTCCGCTCTAAGATCTTCAGTCGAGCCTAAAATATTACAAGTATTAAGAATACGTGATATTAAATAATAATAATGTTCTACGTATAACAATCCAATAACAAATGCACTTGAATTCTTTATACGTCTTTTATTAAAATTATTTCACTAACTTCAGCCTTTATTGAAACACGCCACCTTATTTAGCATTTAAGAAACAGAGACGTATGTACATGCAACTTGGAAAATTAAAATAAGCATGCAAGCTTGACATTTATTTTGTTTTATACAAACCGCCATTTCCATTTTTGTCTTGAGGTTTTTGTTTCCTTCTCGCGTTATCATCAGCTCGGGAACTGCTTGCTGGTCTTCGTCGGAAACCAAAAGATGTGGCGACGCCGCGGGTTGGTTTGTTGCCGTTCCCACTCGTACTTTTCTCACGTTTCTTTGCCCCCTTCGACTCAGAGTGACCCTGGTATTGAGAGATTATTGGTTACAATATGATAGACATAGCCAGTTAGCAGTTGTAGTTTGCTAACTAAAAATCTCCTTAGTAAGATCAGACCAAACATTATATTCACAACAAAAAGCAAGTAACGTTTTATAAATGAAACGTTTGTTGGTTTAGCTTAAAAAGTTATTTACCAGCTTGTTTGCCCTTTACAATTTAATATTATATAAATACACAAACGAGTTCAAGGTAGAACGACTGTCTAAAGTTCTTAACTTTGTTACATTTGAGTATAATTACCGTTTTTTTCTAAAAAATATGAACTAAAAATATTACCGAACAGCTTTTTACAACTTGGTAGTTGAGTTTTTGAAACCTACAAGAAATAAAAACGTGGTTTATTTTACTTGAGATGGATTATAAGTATTAATAAAAACATATATTAAACAAGGAAATAGTTTGGGTTTTGATGCAAATCGCGAACATTAAATATGCTTCCTTTGCTGTCTGGAAATGATAAGGCAATTAATGGCTTTGATAGGCTGTGGTGCGATGAATAATGAATTTAGTGAACGGTTTGAATAAGTATTTATTATAGTATACAAGTATGAAAGCATTAAATGCAACTAAGTTTTGATTTAGGTTTGTATTTTTATAGAATCATGACTTTTCTCCTCCTTCTCCCATAAATATAAGAGAAATAGACTGTATTTTATATAGTATGGACATCGATAAAATAACATTGAATGGTTTTACTGTTGAGTTTATTTCATCTGATATTCTAAGCAAGTGATTATCAAACAAATATGGAACGACTCAAGCGGATACCAAACAATGGTCTATGTTCGTGACGACAACTTGACATATTTGGCACCTCGATGTTTCACGGCCTTGTAGTCTAGAAGATTATAATTACATTATTCAAAAGATATAAAGGTATAACAATTTGTTACTTATCATATAAATTTATCGATTTTTTATGTAGTAATATTTAATAATTTGAATTAGTTACCAAAAGATATATTTTCGCGTGGAAAAAGAGAAACAATGTCATTGTACACTGTAGTAATCTAACAGACGAAAAGTAATAATGATAAAGAAATAAACGGAATAAAACAAAACGGAATTTCTAAAATATATTTATGACAAAAATATGATAAAGCATGAGATTTCGCTGGTAAAAATTACTTCTTACAAAATAATTTAGACTTTTTAATTTTAATTTCTTCATATTATTACTCCAACAGAGCATCAAGCTATTAAACATATTTGCATAATATGAATTAACAAAAGCGGAAGACCACATTCAAATACCTGGAGCGTGTTAAAGAAATCTGAATACATTCTCTCTTATTGTGATTATTTACGAAATGGTAGCGGGTTCTTGAAGCAATTACAGCAACATAGTTCCTTGATATAGTAATAGTTACTAACAAATATTTATTTCAAGCCGTTTAAAGAACATTAAAGTTAAATTCCAGTATCAGAATGATATTAACAAATTGTAATAAAATATTATATAAGTATTTATAGTCTTAGAACGAAGCGTTACGAGAGTACTAAATTTATTAATCATTAATTCATTATTATATAATATATTTAAATCTTTTTTCAACAATTAGAAAATAAAAGGCTAAATAAGGAACGTGATATTTCTATTATCATATATCAGGATCCCACGTCAGCATTTTTCACAAATCACCTTTATTTTTAAGATAAAATAATATTAAATTATTATTATAATATTAAATATTCTTTATCACCACATGATGTCAATAGACAACAAAAAACATTTTTTTAAAAAGAGAATTTAAAAATTAAGAACTTTTAAAAATAACTTAATTCTTAGATATTCTGCCTGTAAAATTCATCAACGCTGTTAAAGTAGATTTTTTTTATATTCTCGAAAATATTTTTTTTATTATTACATATTATATCTGAGTAGGGAACGGAAAGGGAACTTTTCTTGCAGTATATTTTCATCTCCAGACTAAACGCTGAAATGCATAATGTATTCTGCTTCTGTTACAAGTGAATTTTGTAATAGCTCTACTTTTTTCATCAATCTTCCTCCGCTTGGTATTAACTGTCTTTCTAAATGTTTTATTTATTTTTCTTTTTTGTGCCTTCTTGGTAAACTTTGTATGGTTAAATATTTACAAAAAAATTGTGCACAAAAGACACTTAAACTGTTAATAAAAGAGGAAGAAGAATTATATTCTTTATGTTAAAAGGCGATAACGGTATACACAGTGCAACTACTTAAGTGGACACCATCGCCACAGAGCACAAGTGTAATTTCACTTCAAAACCTTTTGGAGTCAGATAAGGAATTATATAATACGACAAACAGAAAAGCGGATTTTATATAATAAATAAAATAAACATTGAAGGTTAATTCTGAAATTATGCCTACATTAACAGCACATAACATTGTTATATACAAATTATAATTGCATTTTATTCACGTCATTAATCAATGTAGTCTGGCACTCGCTATGGCACTCCCATGACGTGGAATGTGATAAATCACCATGGTCCAACGATTTCCCCAATGTAAATACCAAGCTGTATATAAAATATAAGTTTTTAGAAAAGATTTAAGTGAAACGGTAACACATAAAAGAATTTTAAAGCCTACACATAACCACCTCCATTGAGGACAAAAAATTTAGGCCAAACGAAATGAAAGATTTTTTAGTCTCATCAAATACGTCTGATATAGATTTCATATTCTAAAAGGAAAGCCGACGCTATTATTAATTTGAGTTTTGAGGATTTATGAAACTAAAACGTTATAAATAGATATGTATAACGGACTACCGCAGATTTGCCTACTTTTCACATTCTATAATACTATGATTTTCAACTGTTTATTGAGGTTAAAATCGGTATAAAATTATACTGCAAAATAATTTTAAGTGTCTTATAAATGCTCGTTATCGAACAGAGTGAATTATAAGTTCCAATAGATATTTTCTAGGTAAATGTGACACATGGATCATTTAATGCTTTATAAGTAATATGATGTGGAAATTACTTCAAAACGAAACATATTTTTTAAGAGTACCTATCATATTTATATCTAAACATTATAAGTAAACTGGAAAGTTTTTTTATATTTTGTTTATCATTAATTAAAACAACAGATTCTGCTGAAGTAATACACGCCACTTACTCAATAAAAAGCTTTATATTTTGTAGGAATCTAATGAACGCAATTCCTAAGGCCAGATTTCGTAATATTATTAAGTTATAGTTATTAAATCAAGTATGATTTGTATATAATAAAAATACAAGTCACTGTGTAATAATTTATACTAAGATTAACACAGACAAGGTTTTATTTTTATAAATACGCTTGATAAGAAAAAACAAGATTAAAACAGGTTATGCTATGAAGACGATACCGTCTGAACAAGTTTAACATTTAACGTGTAAATGATAAATACAAAACTCTAGCACCAGCAGACTGAATATTTATTACTGTAGTCATTTAACTTCTTACTATCACTTAGGGTCTAAATTTTGTTATGTACTGTGTTATTTAAGCTTGAAACTTCTCATACTAGACTTCCAAAACTTAAAAAGAAGGCGATCATATAAAAAAAACAAAACAAAACCATATCGCTTAGAATTCTAAAAGTTAATTTGTATAGGAGAGTTTACATAACTTATCTATTGTGATGTTTTTGTCGATAGAAGCGTATTACTTTTCGAAATTCATTGTTACGGTTACCATCGAATAGCCCTAGAATGGATTATGAACTCTGTTATGATAGGAAAGCGAAAGTTTGACAATCTTTTGAATATGAAGGACGCGTCACAAGCAGAGGTAACGGTCAAAAGAAATCAATTTAGTTAATGGCTTAGCCATCGACTTAAATATGAATAGCTTTAAAATTATGGATTTAGTATAACAGTAGAAAGGCGTTGAAGTTTTATTATTAATAAAATGTATTAATAATCTCATTCGTATAAATTAACGGTGTGAGATATTTCAAACAAAAAACATCACTTTGAAGATGAATACGTGGAATATAATTATGTTTAAAAATTACATATAAAATTCTATAAAAATTTCTATTTATAAATGTAAGTAATCAAAGATAATGTATGGAAACTTAAAACTAGTAATAAAAAAAATAAACTACCCTAAGCCGATTGCTGATACAGCCCTTTATAAGCGAACTCCAAACAAATGAAATCTTTGTGTAAATTATTTAATTTTCGAAGTTTGAGTGAAACACAAATCCGACTATTAATATATGTATATTCCTCTTAATTCTTAAAACACGTTAGTTTACAATTAAAATCTGGCTAATGCTACAACGATTAACTTTCTATAAATTTTTATAAAATGTAATAATTGATCGGATAATCGATTAATCAATGATAACTGTATCAGTAAGTAGAACACGATCACTAAATACTGGAATTTTTATTATGGAAAAATAATCCTGAATACATACATGTAAATAATATTTTGTCTTTTTCCATAAACTACCAAGAATAGCTAGTAATAGTTAGTAGACACCCAGTGTTTTTTTAGGTGCAGTACCTTTAAACAAAAATACAACTTTGAAATGATAAGTTTACAACATTTATCAACAATTCTAAGCTCGTTTCAAAATAACGGAACAAAACGACGCTAACGTGAGGGCATTGTCGCTTGTGGTCAATACTAAGTACTACTAATATGTTTTTATGTTAAAACTTGTTGAGTCAAATACGAAAATATTGAAGCGTAAATTCGTGTTTTACTTCAGGTAACAAAAATAATATTTCTTCTTCGTTGTCTTTAAAGGTGTCTTATAAAACTGCAAAATAATTTTGGATCCAGCAGAATGTAAATATTTATGCTTATATCGGTACTTTATCTTACGTGTGTATTAAATACAAAGTTTCTATTATGAATAATCATGCGTGTGTCAGATTGAAATATAGGACATCTGACAGCAAATAAAAATTAAAACATTTGTACATTCAATCCCAAACATAACACTTACGGTCGAATTGCAGCGGATTTTTTTTACTAAAAAAAGCCTGCCGATGAAAAAAGCGACAGTTATGTAATTTGTAAAGGCGATTTCATTTGAGAACCAGTCTCCGGGCCCTGTAGCTTGTAACGGTGTACTGCAATAACTTGATACTCTCCGTTAGCAAATTCCTCGCATAGTTCAAAAGGTTTTTGCAGGTCCGTCATGATTGTGTTCTCAAGTCTCCTTAAATATCATATATCACAGAATAATATGGATCGTATAGTCATTTAAAAGAACTTTTCTGATAATGTTTGATGAGTTAGGAATAATATATTTTTTATTATATTTTCTAGAAGGATCGATATCAAATCTTATATTCTCCCAAACCACACCTAGTATAATGATATAAAATGACACAGTCGTGTGAAATTGGTAATGATGTCATCCTCATTCAGCATTCGACACGTTTTGTTTCTGATTTGTTGATCGTATGAATAATCATTTTAATGTTTTGTTTCTTTTGTCTTATTCTCGCTTGTTTTGTTTAATTTTATTACCCCATTATCTTTTGTTTTCATTAAATTTTTCTAAGTTTTGTATTCAAAGGAATTTTATGTCAATATAAACTGGATATTACTGTGAGAATATTTTTATATTTATATCTTAATACATATATGAATTTATTTTTTTATTCATTTGTTCAACCTATAAATGAGTTACACTCAGTCTTTGTAAACTTTTACTTAAATTTCTTGCGAAACTATTCCTTTTGATGTTTATGAAAGAACAGAAAATTTATGTTACTGTGTGATCGAAAATATCAAAAAGTAAAGACAAGGAATCGTCACAGGTATGATAAGGTTTTTTAGAAATAAATTATTTATAAAATTAGCACAGAAAGGTGACTTAAGGGATAAATTTAATTTCAACGTATGAAGTATAAATTAATCATCACAAATAGAATTAGTAAATATATTTTTTATATATATAGGTACATGTATTACAAAAAAAAATATAAATAAAGAAAAAATCAAACGTTATAGATCAATCTCCTAATTGCCTACCTTGATATTTAATATCTTTAGAAGTTATAACGTAACTTTTCTGATATTCGCAAAACCGGCATTTCAATATAAAATCAAAGTCTTTCAGAAGATGCATTCATTACTTAGCTTGTTCCACGTAGTAGTTGTTATGTCAAAGGTAATTGCTAGCATGTAAAGAGACTCACTAACGATCTGTTCCATTTATTCGTTATTACCTCCATCGTAGAATGATTACTCCTATTAATTACTACCCTATATCTGTATAAACTTTATTTTGTAAGAAAATTAATACCTATACGAATACATATGTAGTTTAGTTCAACATACGATTAAGTAAGTTTATAAACTTGCCTCAACAACCCGAACTAATTGATTTCGCTTATCAACCCAACTAACTATGTACGAACATAGTTTAATTGTTTGAAGAGTTTACAGAAGCTTTGATATTATATAATTAATTGGATTTTACGTAAAAGCTCATATATAGAATAAATATAGCGGTCTAGTTCAAACTAAACCGGTTATATAATAGGTCAGCGGCGTCGTGTCAGGATGTAAGCCGCGTTCCCATTATACTGCAAATATGCAGGTAGGCAGGTAATATGATTTAAGGGAATCACGCTCTCCTATTACATGTAATACTGCACTTAAAGCCTGCGAGTCTTTTATAACGGTTCTAATATTTATTAGTTGTTGTATGACTTGTTCTAGCCAGTGATTAATATTTTGCATGCTGTTTTCGACGAGATTTAATGATTATGTAATACATTTAAAGCATTAATATATGTGGTGATTTCAGGCGCTGAAATATTACTTTAATATTAATTGTTTGACTCATGCAATTTTATTCTAATTAAAAGGATGAAATGTTCTCAAAAAAACAATTATCTTAAAAAAGAGACGGCTATACTTAAAGGTAAGCGACGCATACTGGTGAGCGATCAATATTAACCCTTAAAAATAAATACATATATGATATAAACAATTGTTTTTTTTTATGTCTATTAACAATTGTATAGAGATTTAAAAAAATATGACATATATTTTTATAAATATATTAATACATATTAATATATTTTTTATGGGTCGAAGGTACCCAAGTTTGAGATTTTTCGAGTGTTTAAACGTTCATATGTTTGAAAATATTTACTTTATTGTGAAAAGTCATAAGACCTTTTTATTAGTATTAGTTTTCAGCGTTCATGCGTAGATTCCTCCTGGACTAAATGGAAATACTTAGATCCCAACAGTCATAGGATAAACTAATTAACTAAAGATATTAACGAGATATAAAGACCAGAATACAAGAAATATCAACTTTTAAGGAAAAAAATAATTTAATTAATTAAGATTTTGTACAAAAGTTGCAGTGGTAACAATGGTAAAGTATTTTTTATAATAACAAAACAATAGTAAAATAAAGAAAAGAAAACTTTTATGAATTTATTTAAATGATTAAATTTTTATTCACGTTTTGACATTAAGCTTTATGTAGTATTCTCTACAGCCCAACACAGTTTTTTGAGTACATACGCGGTAAGTACACTATATTCTCAAGCGGTACGCGAACACTCGTAAGGTTAGAAGCGAATGCGCTTCCAACCATCATAGACCTTGGAATGTATAGAACAAAAACGCGTTACATTACGTTTTGTACTAAGGGTTAATACACAATAATATTTCAACATAAATCATGAAGCAATATGAATGATATTACACAAGCCAAAATAAATGCACATGACATTATAAGCAATGTAAATTGTTATTGTTATACAATCCCGTGGGTGCGTGAACGGTTGCTCTTTGTTAAGATTAACTACTCACGTTGCGTTCACCGGCTTTCCCTCTGTTGAATTTATAGCAAGCAGAGAAGACTTTTACTTTTATAAGATAGATTTTTATTACTAACAATTGTTTATTGTCCAATTGTTAAACGTGTACTTAAGATTTTATCAGCAACAATAAAGCTGTTTGTCCACATCTCTGACATTAGCTGTTATAAAAAAACAACTATTACAACTCATGTTGAAACGATACTAGCAAAATATTCCGAATATAACTTGTTAGAAATGTGTCCCAAAATATCAAGCTCTGACCTAACAACTATTCTTAAACATTACTTAATTGTTTATCGATACTTTTGTGACCGTGACATTTTAATCTATTTAATATTCAAATAAGAACAATCAGTGCCAAGGTGTTTTCATGAGAAACATTTCTGTATCAATGCTTTTTGTTTCTTAAATATTTTCATACAATACATCTTACAGATGTATCAGTAATTTAATCTTCGTTGATACATACTAAATATATAATAAATACTGATGTTCTAATTTAATGATATCCTCTAAATTATTTCAATTGTATATATGTTTACATATATAGTTAGTTTATTTTAACTAAAATTAGCTTACAAGACATTCTTTAAATATTTCGAAGCCTTTTTACTTATGTCATATACCTTTTGTTTCATATCTTAATGTATCCAGCTGAAAGCAGATTAATAAAACACGTATACTTATATTTATAACCTTTTCCTAGTATGTAAGGTCAAACCATTTCTTCTTACCAGCCGTTTAAGTTTAGAAAAGGAAATTTTACAAGTGTAGGTATTGCATCACACAAAATCGCACGTCCATTTTGTGATAAATTTTTGCAACCATTGTTTTACTTGTTATGTAACGATATAATATATTTATAAGTATTTAATAAATCCTTTAAACAACATTTAATTGAGATTCTGCTATCCATATCGGGTATAACCTGTTATTCTTAATCAGGTTTTATAAAAATTTCAGTAGAAGTATACTTGCCATATCGCACTGAGCTTCGCCGTCGTCGTCATAGAACAGGTCACAGTCATCCATCCCAGCTGCTACGTGTGGAGGTCTCCTAAGCGAGGCCCCGGAGCCCAAACATCAATGCGGCCCCAACGGGCCCTTTCACGGACATTCGAATATCACTGTCACAACACTAAATCCTACTCATATATCGTTTATCCTAACATTAACAGATCAGATTCAACGGGATATCCGATGACTCACGCAACACCGACCTGACTGAACTAGCTTGACTCTCAGGCGCGTAGGTGTTCTTAACGAGATAAATAGAATCTAACCAACATTAACTCACAAACAATTTTTTGGCACTAAAAGCAAATAATTGTTTGAAACTTAGAAAGAATAGGAAGGTTTTTTCCCGTTCAAGGGCGATACGATGAGTTGGTTTTACGGGTAATGTTTTTTGCGTCCAACTGCGTAGATGCGCTGCGGTGGAGCGAGGTGGCGCGCGCACTTTGGGGTGCATTGATCGAACAACTGCGCATGTCACCCCGTAGAGTTTCTCGACTGTTTTGACATTTACTTAACCGTCCTGGAACTCCCAACTTAAACACATGATACTAAAACACTTCAAATGCATTAGGTGCAGTTACTTGACACTATTCCATGAGTTTCGAGCCATTGATTGGATTAACTTCTTCATATATCTTGTTGCGTCAATTTAAATTAAAGCTTATTGACATGTTAATTGCAAATGAGGAAATCAAGCTAACAATTTATTTTCTCACGCTTTTACAATCAAAGTATTTCATAGAATGCTTTCCAAGCATTATTTTCTGCTTTTCACGCATAGAAATCTTGGGAAGAATTTTATACACACTAGTTTCTTCTAGTGGTAGCATTTGAAATGAAATGTTCACTTCTATTACAATTGACTTCAACCTGTTTTAAAATAAAAACTAACAACAAACCTGCTTTTTAAAATTCCTTAGAAATCGTAGAAAATTTTGTAACACGAGATTTTGATATATGAAAATAGGCAAATATATCTCAGGATATTATTTAAACAATGTTAATATTTAATAGGATACGTTATTTACTGGGCCAAGGCACTGGGGACGTAGAGACCATTCACTATACTTCTAAGCTTCCTTATACAGTTAGTAAGAGACTAAAAGTATGGCCATGAATGAAAATAAAATAGATATATATCTAGAACGTCAGCAAAGTAGAGTCAGCTATTTCTACCCAGACATTGTTTATAAAAAAACCTTCATTTAGTTTTTGACTTCATTAAATATTTTATACTATTCATTTCATTTTGAAGTAATCAAATGAGAAAAAGAAACTAAGGTTTTCCAATTCTATGCGTTTTTTGTTACTTTGTAACTACATAAGCCTGACGTTTCGGTTCCTATACAGTAATCGTAAACAGGGGCAGACGAGATGCAAAAGTGTAGTTACAAAATGCTTAGTTTCATTTAAATTAATACACTCAAAAATCTTAAGTATCTTGAAATGAGAAACAGTTTCCAATCCCTTTTTCATTTAAATAACCTTGAGATTATTAATTAACCTATCAAATGAGAAGTCAATATAAGAAAAATATGTACAACGTTTTTATTATTTCCACATACATAACTGGTTCTTAAATTATAGGTATGCAGAAAGTTATAGATGTCATAGCTAACTGTGCATTCAAAGTAGGCAACCAATTTTATATTATTTTCATAGTAATCTATAACATTGTGTAAGAACTCGTGACAATAGTGAATACAGTTGAAATTTCTTATACTTTTCTTTATAAGTATTGCTAAACGCACTTTTTATTATTTCTTATATCATAAGTACTGAGTAGGTTCTGTAATAAGTAGAAGTATAAAAAACACGCAACAATTACAAATACTCTTAACTATTTACGACCGATAGAATTTACTAGTTTAGTCTTTCCTACTATAAATAAGGAGAAAAATAATTTCTTTTCACCTAAGTATAGTTACAGCTCTTTTTAACATAATATTACCTATTAAATACTCCTTGTTGTTAAGACACACATTATTTCACAGGTAAAAAATACTTTAAAGTTAGTTTTTGTTGGACTTTTTTTAATAGTTGAAAAACTTAGATTTTTTAAGAGATTCTGAATAGTAAAGACTAACCTAGGAAGTAAGTATAGTTTTTCGTTCTAGCGATTATAAAAGAAGAAATAAGTTTATGCCTATAAACTTTAATTCTTTACAACCTTATACATATATTTCAATTACAAATTAGAAGTATTTGAAATATTTATAACTAAGTATTATCTATACTAATATTATAAAGCTGAAGAGTTTGTTTGTTTGTTTGTTTGAAAGCGCTAATCTCCGAAACTACTGGTTCGAATTGAATAATTCTTTTTGTGTTGGATAGTCCAATTATCGAGGAAGGCTGTGGGCTATATAACATCACGCTACAACTAATAGGAGCAAAGATATAGTGGTAAATGTGTAAAAAACGGGAGAAATTATTTCATCTTTGAAGCCTTCCGTTGCGTGCGCCGTGAAAACGGTTCAAGATACACAAAAAATATGTATAAAAAATAATAGCTCTTTTAATGATCTAAAAAACAGTTCGCGACAGTGTATGTCTATCTTTTAAGATTAACTCACAAAAACCGTTTTTATGTTACCTAATCTGGTCGAAATAATTTGTTTAAGTTGTATCAACATAATAATATTAATATTTATTCAAATTAACAAATAAATATGTTGTTGGTTAAGAGTACTTTATTGTGAATAGGTTTTATCCTGAAAATTCTACGGGAACTATGTGGGAAGAACCAAAAATCTACCGGAAGTCACTATTCCACGCGAACGAAGTCGCTTCAAAAGCTAGTTAATTATAAGTCCTTACTCGTTATTACAAAAATATATGATACATGAAATTTCGATTATAAAAAAGGAACTATGTTAGTAAGTAATTAACTATATATATAACTACATAAGATTGTATTACTTAGTCTAAATACTGATAAAAAAAAAAATTAAAGTTAAATTGTATCACAAAAATATTTTTTGACATAGGTATGATTTGAGTTCATTTTTAAGCAAAATTGCATTTACCCAACAGATTGTAGATAAAATACATACATAGGTATATGTGACTAACGCGCATTGTAATTTAAATGTCTTTATTATTCCGTCATTCATGAACAAAGGCGATAAGATCAAAAAGTTGTAAGAAGTTAGCAATCCTAAGACAATCTTTTATGGCTTCGGAGTGCATATATACGTAAATGACCTTGGTAGTATGCAATTGGTTCGCTTCTTAATTCCCTACTCACGATTCGCCATCGTTCAAGTTTTGCTAGGAGAAAATTGCCTTTATAACATTTGAGTTAGGGATAGAATTGCTTTGTCACATATTTATGCTGCAAAAGGCAGCAAAATAGCAATGTACTATTTCCGTTGTAAAGCTTGCGTAATGTCTACTATTTCAGTGCAAAAATATATTATAGAAGATGCTATTTACGTGTTCTCTTGCTTTTATTTTCTATAGTTAGGAGATAATAATATTAAAAGAAAAGGAATACTATAACGAGATAAACAAGAAGTGCATTAGTATCTAACTAATGAGGATTAATTTCAATCTGAAATTTTACTATCCTAAATTCAATTTCCTTTCCAATACGAAATCGAAAACTGGTATAAGCGTGTCTAAGTCTTGTACTGATATGTCATTAGATTATAGCGTATCCAAATTAGATGTTATCAGTACAGATTGACTGCAGGTATAAAAAAGCCCATGCAAGAAACAGGCTTTAGATGTTTGTGTAATGAGCCCGCGGTCATTCCCTTCCTACGCGACCACATTCCAATGGGAACAGGCTTAGCGGAATATAATTGATGCATACGTCAATCCATCGTGATGCTATACTTTTATATTTCCATTATTAAAAAACGCACAATAATATTAGCTCTTACATTTTTATATTTTATTTTAAGTCTAGATTATAAAATAATATATATTTCGCATAGATTTTCATTAGTTCTGTAAATAAATACGTTATTTAATATGTTATCTATGCTAAGAAGATCGTTAATGGAAATCTAGGGTGTGGTTTATCATGCGTATTAACAGTCTTGTTTTATAGTCGCTACATATTACATAAATTTTGTTTTGCATTAGTTAATCTTTTTTACAAAGAAAGTTAGATATGAATCGAAAACAACTGTTATGTGTTGTTAAAATTTTGTACGTAAAAACTCGATATAAATTCAAATCACACAGAGGTCTATTTGTGTAGGTGAATGCACCGAACGAAAAGAATTTATTTACATTATAAAAAAGGTAACTATTGTTATACTGTAGCATTTCGGACCCGTTCTTACATCAGGCGTTATTATCTCAGTACAGTTTTAGTTCGTGTTAACAAATTGCTCAATAAAAGCCATCGCTGTGAAAAGAATTATTAATATTTCATTTCATTAGATGGTATTGAGTACAGATACCATTGTTATTCAATTCATTAGATAGATGGTCGTGAAATTTGCAATTATAAAGACGGGAGTACATACTAGTCATTAAGTTTATTGATTCGACTAAGTCATTAAGGTATAATGTTGTTACAAATTATAACGACATTAGGAATAAAATCGAAGCAAAAAAATTATATTTATTACAGGAACGTAGATGTATAAAAAGCTCTAAAGTTAACAGAATAAAATAAAAGGTAAAAAAACAAGAGTCAGGATTCGTTGTAGTCTGCGTTGATTCATACAAAAGAATGTACACAAATTTTTGATGTACAATCATGCTGTCATTTGTAATTGTCTTTTGAATGTATCTTTATAATAAGCAGTTGCCTTTTAATAGTGATATACTAGAAGCCGCTAACATTGAATGAGCTGAACTTCAATGAAGATATATAATTATAAATACTTACTACATACATACATTTCTTAAATTACAAATAAAAACTTTAATTCACTACTATATAGAAATATGGAATAATGTTTTGTTCTTACTTATTACTTATACATTTCAATTACCAACAATGTATACGAATTGTATAGTGCAAGTAGAATTTCTCGCATTTCAAAAACGTAAAATCACACTGATGCCTAAGGGATTGACAGTGAAAGGGCTGGAAAGTTGGTTCATGCATCATATCTTGCAACAATCATGCACATTGCAGCTACTTAAGTTGTATGACCATTCATGGAGTGAACTTCTTTAGCTACACATATAGAATGAATAAAATTACTGTGAAAAATGAAAGTGTTTTGCGAAAACTCGAACCTGTTTGGTCCTACGATAAGATTATGTGATGTTGTCGAACCCGTCTTGCTATTTTAATCGCTATATATGTCATATTAAAATAAACATTTTATTTGGATAATAACTATTTTTACACTATATTTATAGATTTGATTTAAAAAAACGTGCCTTTTTTACAATGTATTTACAACACCAAAGAAGTTTTTTCATCTTTCTACTTCTTTAGCATTATAATTGTATCTCCAATAATTTATGTATTACAAATATTTAGAGACACATCATCGAAGAAAATACCTCCTAAGGTCACAAATGTTTCAATACATATGGAGATAATAACATGCAACATTATCCCGATGCATTAATAATAATTGTTGCAAACTTTCTCTTAATCTGCACCATCTTTACGCTACTGTAAATAGTTTTGAGTTAAATATACCTGATTGGAAAGATAAACGGAAGTCACGCAGATGTGAAAATATAGGAAATACTCGGTAATTATTGGTCATTATAACGAGAAAAAAATCGGTCTTATAGTTCAAAACTTGTATATGCAAGAGGGCGTGGAGTATGTATGTTCTATAAGTGACAATAATATAAATATATTTTGTAACATTTATTAAATTTCCTCAATTTTATCTATGTTTCCCATGTTACATTATAGCTGATTCTTAATAAAGGATAAGTGTATGTCCTTTGGCAGAGCAACCAAGGCGAATATGTAGTCCAAAATGACTCGTGAACTTTCTTTTAGTATATGTCACTTTACTTGTACGAAAAGAAGGTACCTTTACCTTTCCACATAAGCTTTTAAAGATCAATCAATAAGATATATGAAAGTTTGTTACTTATTGAGTAAAAACACTATATAAGAAATCTAAAAATAAATAAATAAACCAAACATTTAAATTAAAAAGCGATAGTTATCTTAAGTTATGGCAGTTTATTACATAATCGAATATGTCACTTCTAACTTGATTTTATTAAGAATATATTGATTGAATTTTAATTATGTAATATACTGGCACTAATTATAACTGTTATTTGAATATACCGATACAAAGAACAGGTGAAGATAACATCGCTACGTGTAAATTAAGCGGTCGCAAAATGAAGGGACTTTTTTTCTAATGGTGGGGTTGCGATGTAATTTAACTTTTTAATGAAAAGGTCATTTGGCAAGCACGGAAATGAAACATTCGGTTTACCTACGGAGAAATTTAAACCGTCTCTCACGATATTTTATAATTCATATAAAATAAGTGAAATTTAAACATAAATATATATATAGTTTTTTAAATTTGTACCGTGACTACATTTTATATACATATATGTATATACGTACACATAACAGGGCCCACACATGTACTGATTATATCATTTCACGATCGTTCAAAGAATACATATGTAGAAAGAACACAAAAGTTCTTAACCTATTTTTCTGTAAGCTAAGTACTAGTTTCTATCGTCACACTACCAACAAAGACTTTCTGGTCCCTCATTCAATAGTTTACAACATAATATACGCAGTTTTAAGAATGAAAATATAGTAAATCGATGATATATACAGAGATAAGTAGGCACTAACTATTATATTCACCGTTTGTATCCATAAAGTAAGGAATATCATAAATTTCAATTAATATTAATGGAATAATGCTAATAATAAAACCAATTAGGTATTACCACTTCTTAGAGGTACATATTTTTAATTAATATTGATAATAATATATAGTAAACCATTAAGTATAACCAGTTCTTATATCATATACACAGATGTAACAAAATTTTAGATAATTAAGAATAAACGCTTCGAACTCATTGTTATTTAAAGATTAAGCTCCTATTAAATTACTTACATTATTTTTTGGAACAAGATTTTAGCGTATTATTCTTACGCTGCTGGATCGATACCCATCAAACATAGGAAAGAATAACCGTCGGGTAACTGGCTTTCCAATGAAAACCCCGCATTGAAGTCGGTCAATTCGTTTGAGAGCTTTGATGCCACAAACAGATAAACACACATATAGACACATATGTATGTATGTATGTGTCACATCTATAACACCCGGCTTTATGCGTCAGGTGTTAAAACATAAAGGGGTTGGAAGCCAATAAGTAAGTTGCAATATTTTAGGGCTGTCAGCTTTTTTAAAGAAACAATAAATTAAATCTTCATGAACAGAAATCTGTACTTTATACTTGTATATATAATTTCATAAAACTTAAATCAGCTATCGCGATTCATGACCCGTTTATCTCAAGTGACCTTTAGTCAGTAACAGTTTAAATAAGACCGTCTCTTTAATAAATTATAAGTTAGCAACCCTTCTCGCATTCACGGTTTAAATAGTTGATAGGGTACGTAACCTATAGGTCAAATCATTATGGGATTATAGTTATATAACCGTGAAATGAATTCCCCAAGATTTAATACACCGAAGACATTTATCTTCTATATATATAAAAATGGATTGCTGTTCCTTAGTCTCGCTAAAACTCGAGAACGGCTGAACCGATTTGGCTAATTTTAGTCTTGAAATACTCCTGGAAGTCCAGGGAAGGTTTAAAAGGTGAGAAAAATTGGAATAATTGCCGGGTAAACCCTAAAAATAGTCCTTTTCTATTTCCCATACAAACGTTTTTTTTGACATTAGATTTGACAACTAACTAATATGTCAATCATTCTGTTTGATTGAAACAGGAAAAACCTGATTATTTATGGCCTCTAAGACGGAATAGAGTTCGCCTGGGCAGCTATACCTACATATATTACTCTTGACCAAACTAACGCGGACGAAATCGCGGGCAAAAACTAGTCTTATATATAAAGGTATTTTATAGTAAGAACGTCGGATTTCTTAAGATAATGCGAAACATACTATTAAACCTTGTAACAAAATTTTGACGTTAGACTAATTGCTTTTGATCTTTGTGTTATTTGGAATAGATTGTAATTTTTTTTCTATATAGTATTATCATTCCAGTGCAAATCAATGAGGAGCCAGATTGCCCACAATATCGTGATAGCTTCACAAGTCACGACTTTAAAATCGTGCCGCTATGTGAAAATACAATAAATAACTCAACAATAATATTATATTGTTCGCAATCGGTCAGAATAAAAAAAAATAAAATCAAAACCAACATTACCCACTTTAAACAACGGTATTATTTAATGCTTTCTTTTTTAGATTTTGTTTTATTAAAGGATAATAAGATACGACAATGGCCAATATTAGGTACATAGAATAAGAAAAAATGTGTTTTATAACGAACTTTTCAACTAACAACAAACTTGGTGTCTGTGTTGTACAAACGGAATTTAGATTTACATTTTCCAAGATTTTATTGGTCACAAAACGTATTTCACAAGCAAATCAAAATTACAAGTAGTTTTATTTTATTAACCTGAACTGCCATATAAATCCCTTCTTTTTTAACCCCTGACGCAAAAAGAGGAGTGCATATGTGCCTAAGTGTGCGTGTGCTTGAATGCGTATGTGCGTATTTCGTATGAGTATGTGTTCATGTATATAAAAATGTGAGTGTGCGGTTTTCTTGCTGTGGTTTTAAGCTATGTTCTTTTTATGTCGCTACAACAGTGTAAGAGTATCATCTCTTTTCCCTAGATGTCAAGCATTTTTGGTCTATAATGACTGAACTGAGTTCCTCATGAGTGTTAATATAATCGTTAATTAGCAATTTATGAGGAGGGTGTCCTTAAAATTTAATTATTTTTAATGAATAAAAGCTTTATCGGTAAATTATGGGCAAAATGTGAATATTATTTAATAATCTAAATTATATTAAATTTTTGTTTCCTCTATAAATATATATATTTACGAAATATACATTTATTAAAACTTATATAATTAAATATATTTCTGTTTTAACTTGTATGTAACAATAACGTCGGTTGCAGCATATACATAAGAACCTAAAAAAGATTATGTTTTTAAGACATTTTAGATATGTATGTAAGTGACAAATTCTTTTATAACCTTGATCGGTTTTTACCTCCTAAGTAAAATAACAGATACCATAAATAAACAAAACGACTACATATTATCGCTACATGTTTATAATATATTAATAAAAATATATCAAGATTCTAAAAAGATTTAACTCTGAGCTTTAATAATAATAATTAGAAAGCAATTCTATCAGACATATGAAACAAATATCTCTCACCTACATTTATTGATACTATTTGCATTTACTGTGATCGTGTTTATGATTTATACAAAAGTGTACCGAGTCTCAAGTTCTGATATCACATTACGAATGAGAGACTTTTACTCAGTAACAATATCCACATGACTTTTTTTATCGTCTCATGGAACCGCATTCGCATATATACAAAGGTAAATTAATCTGCCACAAAAGGGAAAGTTCTCATTATATATAAAACAAACAAGAGTAAAGCATAAGTCGTAAAGCCTGAAATAGAAACATCTTAACAATCGGTCTCAGCCTTAATTATTTCATATATTACTATGTACCGACTCTAGCAGCCGTGAGAGGCAACATTTCCTTTAACGAGACATGTTTACAGCCGTTCTGTAAAACTACATGCTTGTAGAATTACGTTAAATATTGAATATAAATCACTTTAATAAGAGTTTCATTTGAATGAATAACGTTAGATTTGGAAGTTTTAAGACATAAATAATAGTTTTTTTTTTTAATTGTTCGGCCAAAAAATATCACTAAAATCTGTTCTTATTTCATCAAAACGTAACTTAATTAGGTAATTAATGATAATAGAGCAAATTTTTATTTAATTTCATATCTTGTGCCAAGCGTAACTTTAAAGTAATTTAGTTTAGTGTAATATTAGAACCAGTTTTGTAACTTTATATTTTGATCACATAGATTTCATAACATATAGAGATATAAAACCATTCGTTACTTTCTTTGAAAAGTAACAAGCTAGGGAATGAAAAAATAATTTATGTTTTTATAAATATAGTTGAATTTTAAACGCAATCAAATAAATAACAAGAATTTGTTACAAACAAGTTACATTTATAAGTGATTTCAAATGTGTATTAACAATTTCATTACGCATTTAGTATATAGAAATATACATATAACATATATTTCTATATAAATTCATCATCATCATCAGCCTATCAGAGCCCACTGCTGAGCTAAGGCGTCTTTCTCACATGGAGAAGGTTTGAGCATTAATCACCACGCTTGCTCAAGACGGGTTGGTGATTTCAAACTTATAATTGTGAAACTATAAGTCCAGGTTTCCTCACGATGTTTTCCTTCACCGTATGTCAGTGGTGTCTAAATACTCTCAGAAAGTACATATGACTCCGAAAAATCACATTGGTACTTGCCAGGTTTAAACCCACTCCCTCGGCAACGAGAGGCGGGCCCTTTAACCACTAGGCCACCACTGACTTTATATAAATTTTTGAATAATATTTCACAAAGAAAGTTTCCTCAAAAATTCTTCATATCAAAATCATTTATAAAAACTTAAAAACTTAGATAATTGTCGTCGGCTTATACAAAGTTTATTTTGAATGCATGTATGTACATGTACATATGTGCACGTCTTTATTCCTTTTTTCTACCCCATGATAGGATGTGGTTAAACAAAAACAAGAAATACTCTGGGCTTGTTGCAATCAAGTACTTTGAACATCAATATTTTTTATATTTATTTTATACTCGTTGACTTGTTTATTGGCTCTCGGAGTAATTGTACTTTTCAGACAGTAAATTAAAGCAACTAGAAAAAGGAATAATGCTGCTTATTTTATAATAGTTTTTATTCATCAATTAGAAGAAGTACAATTACTTAAAGATACTAGGGTATACTATAAAGTGACGTAAGTGACGTAAGACCTAATACTATAAAGTGACGTAAGTATCTCGTCTCGCAGAATTTTGTCGAAGGGGTAAAAGTTCCTTCACTAAATTCATCATTCATGATCTATTTCGTGGTTAAAGTTCATTAAAATTCGAAGATCGTAAGCAATATCTTTGCATCCTTTCACTTTCACTTTCAAATATTTAAGTGAAAATTATTGTTAAATTCTATTCCATAATCTATTATTGTTAAAATTGATACAACGTCGCAGATATTCCGTGAGGTGCTTTTCAAACTTATTTTGGGATTCCCTTCATTTCTGTATTTTATCATATTTTTTGCTTAAATTTAAAATCTTAAATACACTATTAATATTATATAATCACTTCCTCTTAATTGATAATTAAATTTCACGTCGAGTTTGTATATTACATAATTTAAAGTTATAAATTGATAGCTATAAATCTTATGTTCGAATTAAGAAATATTTCCATATATTTTTTAATCAATGTTTATAATTCTATCGAATTTTTATAACGTTTGTGCTTGAAATTTTTCTTAGTATATAAATTGAGGAAGTATACGTATCCAGTGCTTATGATATTTTTTTCTAAATAACAGAAAACATTTGTATACCCAAGATCAGTGTACTACATTTTATTAAAATTAAAACTATTTGACTTATATTTTTTTATTTGTTACAATAACTTCTACACAGTATTCAATATTATAATTCGTTTAACGAATAGTAATGTTGACATTGGCAAAATATTCCACATTTTCCGTGTGAATATTGCCATAAAAAAAAGTACATGAAGAGAGATAAAATGAAGTTTCAATATAAATTTTAAAAATTCATTTCACCAAAACTTCACGCTTATTTAAGTAATATATTATCAATATTACGATCATTTGAATTTTAATGTTCTTTAATTACGCCATAAGCAATTAATTTTATTAATTTTGATTCAAGAGGCACTTAAATTGATTACGATTATCGTCCATAATAATTACTTCTTTAGACTGTTTTTCGTTGTTTTTTTTAGGCTACTTTAAAATTTATAGGAAGAAAGGATTAAGGTAATAGTTCGACCTCTGATAATGATAAAAAAAATCATGAAATCTCGTTAAGTAAGTTGTTATTAAAGGAATCAACGACTTGTAAACGACTAGACGCGACTCCGTAACGATCGCGATGGTGAAAACGTAATTACTACGTAATAACACATACTACTTGTACAAGAAAGCACATATCAATCACAATAAAACATAAAAATAACATATTACAATTCATATGAAGTGAAATTGAAATCGTAAATCGCTAAAAACAACTAAACCTTGACATTGATTTAATGAAACAAAATTTACTGTGACTGCCGTTATTTGTTTTTAATTATACGATTATTACCAATTTATATGACAATGCTGCTGACAAATGACTGGTTTGACTTTAAGAATCTTGCTGATTTGTTCACGATGCTATCAGTGGTCTGATATAAAAATATCTAAACTTTGGGAATCTGTTTATAAGAACAATGAAAACGCAACCGTTCAATTTGTTTCAAGTTGCGTATGTGAACCTGTCAACATAACTGGGTAACGCATTTTAAAGGGAGATAATCGGGTCACTGGCCCCCATTGTGTCCATTGAACAATTGTGTGTCTGTGGTACACCGTTTAATTGTAAATTCTAACTGGACAAAAATATCAGTTACAACCATCTTTAAATTGTTTCTCGTCACGTTTTCAAGCTCATCTAGATATAAATTCTATTATGAATGCAAGGCTGTACGAAGTACTTGTTAAAATGGATTTTATTTTATTACAGAAAAAGATTATCATGGCTTAGTTTATTGCTTTGTTTCTTAAAGTTTTTCGGTTTTATCTTTAGGAATAAATGTGATTTGAAATTAAAAATACAAATGAGACAGCTGATAAACTTTCAGAAAGATCATGAAATAATTTAATATTATTATTAATTTACGAACGTTTCAATTACATTAAAAGTATTTTAAAACAAATAAAACTTCAGTATGATTACCACATGTTTGCATAGACATGTCACGTCACGGAGCGTTAACAGTTTACCATTCACAAATCGTTCCACACTATACTGTTAACTTAGGTTATTGAATAATAAACGGGAAACGCTTCGTATGTAGTTTAGCGACACACATGTGGTAAGCATACTTAAACGTAATTTGAGTATAGGAAAAGTTTTAGAACTGGTTTACTTAACGACAATTCTAGTAGGAAATACAATTATCAAGTGTGCATAAGAGAAACTGTGACTTTTATCACTTAATTCTAAATGAAATTTATTTTTTTATATTCATATAACCGGAAGAAAGAGTTACATAATCGTATGTGAATGTATATTCAATCTCTTTAATTACGGAAACTTCTCACAAACAAATATAAAGTCGTGAAATGTATCTTTTATAGAAGTGCAACGATTTAACATTACATCTGTTAAATGTCTGTTAATTTGTACAATAAGCGTTATAAATACAAATGTTTATTTATATAAGCATGCATCTGTTTCTTCTTCACCCCGTTTTACATGAATTTTGATGTAAAAGTGATACCAATTTAGGAAACTACATTAAAAACTAAAAGCTATTGGAATTTATTGATATACAAAAATTTTAAGTTAAAATACAACAAATGTTATAATTTCATCCTTTTATGGTCTGCAATAAATTTATTTCAACATTATTGTAACTAATTCATTAACATATTCTTAGTCATAAGACCTCGAAATTATGCGGAAACTAAAATAAAAAAATATATTTACAAATTAAAATTATAAACCTCAAGCACAATCAAGTTAATTATTTATATATGTGTCTTTTATGTGTGACTTATGTGTCTTTTTTAAGATTATGATTCTTAAAGAGGGTTGATGTCAGGCAGGCGGCCGGTCGTAAAAAATAAGACTCTGACTAAAGCTGGGAAGTTGCCAGGTAGAAGAAGTAGATTTGTGTCTTTTTTGTATGTGTTTTAACTATGATATAGTCTAATTTATATGTTTTACTTACTTTCCTTGTACTTCCGCTTACACTACTGGCATAGCTCTCCGCATCGTAATGCCGCGCGAAGGCGTATGATCCCGGTTGATCCCGGGACACACATTGCCCCATAAGCCCGCCCCCACGACACACAATTTAAAACAATTTCACATACAATTTTTAATTACTACCACTCAATACTACACACCTACTTTGTATTATATTACTTAAAATTTATTCTTTATCAATTTAAAATTATTTTGTACGTACGTGTTAAATTTCATTGATACAATAAATTCCACTGTCACATTCTCGGATTATTGGACACTCGCATTATATTAAACATAACTAATGCAATACTTATCAATATTACGCATCCTTAATGATACAACTATATATAATACGACTAAATATATATGTTTATTCTTAATTAACACATAGTTTTTCTTATAAGTCACTGTTTTATGTATGTTAAGGCATTTCACACGTAAATCTTAGCGGCTAACACCTGTCGTAAGAAGCGCGTGGCGCGCGCAGCGCTCTGTGTGAGACTACAACCTGCGCGCGCGCCGGCTGACTTGCACAGCTGTTCATTGACTCATACGTCTTCACTTACCCTAAGTTGTAAACGATACCATGTGACCAATTGTACGTAAATTGATGTACTAAAACATATTATGCTTTAAAAGAAATATGATTGCAAACTTCTGAATTTTATAAGAAAATTATTTGCGAGATAAAAATTATAAATTATAAGGCTGGAAACCTGCAGGCTTAGTTGCTATTAAATCAAGGAACAACCCTTCTATTGTTTGCTTATCTATTGATATACAGGTGAAGATATTTCTCACAGTAGTATCCATTATATGGTACCCACTAATGTGGACTCCAGAAGTAAGTATGTGACTCTATGTACGGCTAACTAATTACATAACATTGAAACATACCTTTTGTGAAAGGGTTCTATTATGTATTTATTTTGTTTTGTTTTCAGTAACGGATTTTTTTTAATAATCTTAAAATATTTACCATAGACAGACGTGTTACTCAAGTCTTACAAATTTATATCGTTTATTATGTTTGAATTAATTTTGATTGATTTTGAAAGAAACTATGATACCACTAATCGTAGAATTGGGTTTATAAGGATATATTTTATTGTTAAATGTTTATTCATTGACTGTTATAAGAACCTTAATTATTATAAACAAGTTATTTAGAGTGCATTTCACAGCCCTCAGAGATTCCAGAAAACTACTAAACTTACTTAGATAAATATTATAATTGAAATGACATAATTAAAACTATCCCTAGTACTGCATAATCACCCCGATCTCAATGCAGAAATCTTCTAGTTCACACGGCCAAGAGTTCTTTGAAATCAGCAACGTCACTAGCTATAAAATATTTTATAGATTGAACGACAAAGCCCCGACGATGTTCGTTAAATTTTCAACACAACATGCATCAAGGGAAGAAAATAATGTGTCAATAAAATAAAATTTATTTTCATTTTATAAGTATTTCACACACAAGTATTTCTATATACATACATCTATATACAAGAATAGTAACTAAGTGTCAATAATATTTATTTCAATTTTAGGTATATCTCGAATTTCTTTGGAAAAGAGTAAAAATGTGCGAGGTTTTATTGAAGGGCTCAATTTCTGTTCAAAAAATATACCTATATTTTAGCTTGTAACAGATTGCCTTAATTGGTTATAATTGGTTAGTGTATGCTTATTCTTCGCTGGCATATCACACTACATATTCTTTTGAAGTTTTTCATTGATAAATATTCGTACATTAATATTATTATAGTATGTTCCTGAATGAAAAACGGGAACCGTATTTAGTGTAATGACGAATTTGGTCCATACATACTGTTGCTAAGTATAGTCTAGTTTATAAGTAGTACTATCACTTAACAATGAACAATAGGAAATCCTTGTCATAAATGTTATCTGGTAATTAGACTCAACTTTTCGTCTCAATAATAATGATTTTGTGTTAATTCAGTAATTCCAGATAAATATAAATTGCTAATATTCGTATAGTTTTTTTTATTAAGTATCTTTTTTAAGAGAAATAAATGTTAATTTAATCCATTAGCACTATTCAACAGATTTCAAAAGCTTATACTCTAAAAATAGATACCTAATTTGTTTTTAAGCACATTAGCCTCGTTTTTGCGATTCAAATTATTAAAATATGGTTATTTATAATAATGATTATTATTATTAGTACTATTTTTATGTTTAAGGAAAATTTGCCAATAGATTTCATTGGTTCATCGTTTGGTTGAATCTGAATTTAAATGAAGCTTCCTTATTTATAAAAGAAAAAAAGATTATAGTTAGGTACAAACAAAATACCAAGAAAAAAGGGTTTTGTATTTAATTAAAAAAAAATGATTTTCCTGAAGATTCTCCTTTCACTTATTCAGGTACTTAAATAAAATTATCTCGAAAAAAAAAGTGTTTTAAAATCGTATGTAGTTCTTAATGTAGTCTATTGACTGTAATTAATTCTTCATCTAATTAGTTTAAAATACAATCTGAGATATAACAGGAAAAAAAGCTGTCATCTACCTATATAAAAAAAAATGGATGCTGCTAAGCGCATAACTTGAAAATGACTCGATTACTTAAGCACTTTTTTTTGTAATATCTAAGACCCACGACAGGTTTTCATGCTAAAATATAATAATAATTGCACGGATATGTATAAGTAAATCACAGGGTCAGTCTTCTAGTATTTGCGCCGTTAATCTGGAAAAATCCATGTTCCTTTCATATACAGTTTCATGTTGCCTGCTCCCGCATTGGGAACCGCATTTGGAATTCTACCCGAGAAGCTAATCTTCTACATATATATATATAAAAATGGATTGCTGTTCCTTAGTTCTCGCTAAAACTCGAGAACAGCTGAAACGGATTTATCTTATCTTAGTCTTGAAATGTTTGTGGAGGTTCAGGGAAGGTATAAAAGCTGAAAAAAATTGATTCATTACTGGGAAAACCATAAAAACAGCCCTTTTCTATTCCCCATACAAACGTTTTTTTTTTTTGACATTAGATTTGACAACTAACTAATATGTCAATCATTCTGTCGCACTTCAATAACACGGAGATTTATGGCTTACTGGTAAACTCCAAAAAATATAAATAAAAAAACGTAATAGATATTTCTTGATTATAGAGCGATACGAAGTTTGCCAGGTCTTCTAGTTTTTAATAAAAGAACGATAAGTTATTGATGAACACTCGTGATTTCATGATTGGGATAAAAAATTCAAGTAAATATTTTCAGTTACTTGTGGCCCATTATTGCGGTTATGTAAATGTAATAGGTATCTTTGTAACCGACAACGTTCATCCAGACTACCCTAAGAAAAAAAAAGAAATTTTGGAAAAAGCTAAGACGAATTTGAGAATATGATATATTTGTTCTAAGATTTGTAAAATTTATGTTTTTTTTTTCGCTTATTCAGATAGATGGAACTGCGTATAATCTTTTGTGGAATAAATTCAAAATATATTATGTACTTAAATAAAAAAACGTTTAACATGCATTAATATTTTATTTAACGATTCATTGTGACCTATTTCATAAAATTTTATGCCAATACTGTTCATTCCTAAACTACGTTTTAGTTCAAAATATTATTGATCCGTACTTAGTTAATCTTCATCCTCTTGTTCGAGGATCGTCTTGAAGCAGAACGGTTGGAAGATGTATCCCAAACCAGCGTAGAATTTGCTCATGAATTCCACCCTGAAAAAAAAATAGTTTTATTATTTGGAACCTTCTTTAAAATTCCACAATGTGGAATATTAATATGTAATTCTATAAAACGTTACTAAAACTTGCATAGTCTATAAAAAAAAACTACGAAATTCGATTATAAATTTCAAATATATTGAAATATAAGTATATAAAAATAGGGTATAATTTAAATAGTTACTTGATAAAACTTCAATAGTCTATGAACCAAATTTGATAACAGATTATAAATTTTTGAAATTTTTGCGACATTCGACTTTAAGCTAATAACAATAAGGTGTATTTTAAATAAACAAACCAATGCAAACGCAGCGTATGTAAGAAAGCTGAAAGTCCCTCCATCATGACGAGGAAGACCAGTGTGAAGAGAGACCAGACCATGAATGCCACGTACAGTTTGATGCCACCGACCCAGTTGTGGTCCTTGAGACCGAGCTGGAACACCATGTTCCATAGCACCTCGGATAACTCTGCATTAACAAAGTTTATATTAGTCATTACTATTTTGTAAGATATTTTAATAGAAGTCTTGATTCCAAACATGGTCTAACTTAAAATCAATATTTTTTGCTGTTTTCAATTTTAAAATTTCTGTACCATGACTAGTTTAGGGAAAAATTGCAATAGTATATTTAAATTTTGTAAATGTCTGAAATTATAATATAAAACCATAAAAAATTGTAACAATTCAACCCAACCAAATACATAGAAGAATAAATAGATTGACACTTATTAAATAAGAATTTGTTGCTGGAAAACTTAATACTAACATTATGTATTACTGTAAATATATGTTATTTTTAATCAAAATTATAAACACAATAATTATGACATAATAATTTTTAATCTGTAAGTATTATACATATATTGTTTATGGTTATAACTCACCAGCGTGAGCGAGTGACAGCGCCCATAGTCGTAGGTACGAAGCTGTGTGGGAGATTGTACTGAGCACGTATTCGATGGTGTGTATTCCTTGATGGATCATGATCTCACTGAACGGTTCATCATCATGGTCGTGTCCGCCGGACGCGGGCTTCGGGGCTGGCTGTTGTTCTATATCAGTCTGTTCTTGCATTTCTATGCCCTGATTCACACTACCGTTTGATTGCGGCTGGAACAGAAATAAATGGTCTATTTAAACTGGAAATTTTCTTGAATATTACCATACTGGCTTTCCGCCCGCAGCTTCGCCCGCGTTTCCAAGGGAACCTTTCAAAAGTCCGGGATAAAAACTATCCTATTTTCTTTCTCAAGGTAAACTCTATCTCTGTACCAAATTTCATTAAAATCAGTTCAGTGGTTTAGGCGTGAAAGCATAACAAACAGACAGAGGTACTTTCGCATTTATAATATTCGTTAGGGATTTGAGTAACAGTATAGTGATATAAATCTATATATTTAATCTCATTTATAATTGTACAGTCTATATTTTTCATAGACTAAAGTCACAAATGGAAATCGTATGTAGCCTACCTTGTCATACTTCTTCTTGGCGGCGCACAACAAGTACAACGGTTTTCCCAATAACATGACCGGTATGCAACAAAGCGCGACCAGAACGAACGCGCGTTTGTAGCGTCCCCCTGGCCCTCGAACATGTACTCCTTGCAGCCGCCCTCGGGTTCCGTACTCGAGAACAACATCATGTTGATGAACAGAATCAACACTGACGGCGCACAACCCTGGGTATACGCCTCATCTGAAACATACGATTATTTTAAGCAAGATTTAAAACAATTGTGAATATTTTCGGACCACTACGCGTTATGTTAATGACATTCTCATCCCATCTGCCCGTGATCACAGTTGCTGCAAAGTACTCGAAAAGAAGGAGTAAGAAGTTTTTATAATATGGTAATAATCCGAAAATATTAATTTCATTTTAACGAATACTCGATAAAGTCTTAGATCTAAAGATAATTAATTATACAGCAATTCAAAAGAATTTTCATCTGCACTTAGCTCTATTTTTCATGAAGTTTGTGAGGGGCTATAAAAGGATTTAATGTTTTAGACTATAGAAAACAAATTCATTAGCAAAATATTCTAACCTGTAGCTAACGTGCTGTAAGCCACCCACTTGTAGAACATCATGAAAACCATGTAGGCGAAGAGAAGGAACAGGAAAATGATTTGTGGAAGAAACTCCAAGAAGATTGAGTAACGATGCTTGAAGAAGCTGTAAATTTATTAAAACTATTGGTAACATTCAGATTTATTACATTAATTTTGTTTTCTAATAATTAAAGTAATGTTTTAAAGATTCTCCTATATTTTCTGCTGCTTAAAAATATCGTATACATTTACTTGTAGTTGACGACGCTCATGCAAACACCGAACATCATGTGAATGACGCCGAATATGATAGACAGTTTCATTTTGTAAGAGTTGAGGAAGATAATCTTATTCTCAGCAGTCTGGAAGAATTATTTTATTAATAAAATGGTTAATCACAATGTAATTAAAAACTAGGTTTTATTAAACTTGCCTGCCAGATAGGATCGATACCGAAGAAATATGGTTTGTCCACATAAGAAGCTTTAGGGTCCAACGTGAAAGCTTCATTTCTTTCAAGCGTTTCATTATCATAAGGATTAAACCAAGCGGAACCGAAGATATTCATGGATTTCGAAAATATGTCGTTGTAAACCAGTCCAGTGTACATAGAGAAGCAGCCCATGAGGAGTATGATGTAGCGACCGGCGAAGAAAATGTTCCAGATTTCATTGTTAGATTTCTTTGCGGCGAGAGAAGCTTCTTTGACGACCATCCAGAGACCGAAGACGGCCATGATGAGGCTGTGACCAAAGTCTCCGAACATCACAGCGAATAAGAACGGGAAAGTAATGATGGTGTACAGCGCTGTGACAATAGTATGGAACAATTAGTTACATTGGTATAAAATAGACCACTATATCATTAAAAAAGTCTAGTAGAAATTACAAAGATATAAGACTATAAATCAATAAAATTATATGTTTCAGCATATAAGGTTAATTTTTTATACCTGGATTACATTCCCTGTAGGAAGCGACTCCATAGGCGTCAATAAGAGTTTGGAACCCGCGAGTGAATTTGTTGGTGCGGTTGAAGGTTGGAGGGACTTCATCAGTCTCGATGGAGTTCAGAAACGATGGAATAGAACTGCCGCAAGCATTCTGGATATGAAATATTCAATTAATATTAGCAATAGGACATTTTTCCAAATATACATGTATATATTGATTTTAGTAATATTTGTATCTGTTTTTATACGTACGGAACCGTCAACGAGGGCTTTTTGCACGTTTGGTAGATCAGCTGTCGGCACCCAGCATTCGCCAATAAGACATTTGTTGGTGACATCCATGTTGAACAAGTTGAGGGTGTGGTAAATGGCTTTCATCTTGCGCACCATTATAGACCAACTGCCTAATTCCTTTGCAACGCTGACCAACACACGTTGTCTGTGATCTTGGGTTTGATTTAGCACCTGGAATTAAATAGGACATTTAATCATAATTTTTACCAAAAATTCTATGACATAACTATGATAGAAGATTGAACATACTTAATTGTAAGTGTAAGTTAATTACCATATTAAGGTCTTCAAGTCGAGTTCTGACTCCTTTGACCATGTCAAGTCGTTCAGTGTTAGAGGGCGGGCAAGGGTAAAGGGAGGCATGGAAACCGGTGCAAACTTTCTTGATACGGGACTTGAGCTGCTCGCCTTGAAAGAACGCCACGAAAACCGTTTTATAGATCTCGTTGCCCTGGAAATTATCACAGTAAGGATTATTATTTTTTCCAAAAATGTATTATGTAACTTTATTTTTTTTATAAATGTTTATTGTAGTAAGTTATATGTCTGATACTCCTTGTTGTAAATGTTCTTGCTATACTCGTACTTCCCTATTTTATTATTATTTTCTAATTTAAAATATTTCTAATCATACATTCATTCATCAGCCTATCAGAGCCCACTGCTGAGCAAAAGCCTCTTCCTCACATGGAGAAGGTTTGAGCATTAATCACCACGCTTGCTCAAGACGGGTTGGTGATTTCAAACTTATAATTGTGAAACTATAAGTCCAGGTTTCCTCACGATGTTTTCCTTCACCGTATGTCAGTGATGTCTAAATGCTTTGAGAAAGTACTTATGACTTCGAAAAATCACATTGGTACTTGCCAGGTTTGAACCCGCGCCCTCGGCAACGAGAGGCGGGCTCAATCTAATCATACACTTCTTGTAAAAAAAATAACTAGAAACGACCAATTCTTTTTACTCTACTGAAATAATTTATTTCACTATAATCTGTATGTTTTCCCTTAAATAAATAAATTCTAGTCATTTACTAGTGCATATTATACTATCAGTAGTTTGATATTTGAATATCTCACAGTATTAGGGTCCTCCAAGGGTTTGTCAAGTTCAGCTCGTTTCAGGAACACGTTTCCCCTCGAGATCCGCCACAACATTCGCTCGAAGGCGGGAACACGTTCTCGTTGGACCACGCCAGCTACGAAACCCAGACGACCGCGAGTCGCAACCTGCTGACCGGCCTCGTCAGAGATGATTGATCTACAGGAAGAACGAAGAAAGATACCTTGAGATAACAATAAAAGAAATTAGACTTTAACCTGAGCAATAAGAGGTAAGGATTCTCCGTTTACTTATCGAAATGGTTAGTTACAGACTTGGAGATGAGAAAACCAGTTACAACAAAGATACTTTGAGATAACTATTGAATAAATCACATAGGAATAATAGAAACCTGAGTAATAAAAGGATTCCCAGTTTACTTATCAAAGAGGTTGGTCATAGATTTGGAGATGAGAAACCCAGTTACAATAAAGAAGGAAACTTTGAGATAACTATTAAAGAAATTACATAGGAATGATAGTTCATTACAGACTTGGAGATGAGAAAGCAGATAAGTGTCAAATATATACAGTTAAACATCTGTTACAGATATATGTGATAATTTAAATTATTGGAGAGAACAGTAACACGGAGGTCACCATGTATGACGAAATTTAGAGTTATCATGTAAGCAAAGTTCTTTTGAAGTACAAGAATTGTTATGCGAATTTTGGCGTGTAACTTTTTTTGTCCCAAATAGTTTTTGAGGCTGGTAACGGTAACTTATAATCGTCACTCTATGATATTTTATTGGGTGTTGAGAAGTCTTTAGAGTTTTTAATGATACTATGTATATTCAAAAGGCTTTCAGATTGAAAATTATGACTTCGTCGTAAAATAATTTTTAAGATCCATTCTTTTTCTTACTTGTTGAGCGAATCCATTCCGATTTCTTCTTGAGCGGCGAAGAATGCTTCTGTTTTTTCCAACACGTGTTTTAATTCTGTCAGCTCTAGATAGTTCTGTTTGAGGTTCACCGCGTTATGCGACAGCTCCAGAATTTCATTCTCTGTTTTCTCAAGATGCGCCTTTAAATTAAGACAAATTATTATTTAGTTTATCAATCGTAATGTAATTTAAACGATTGTTAAGGATGGCGATCTAATTTAACAATGACGTCATCAAATTTCAATATTCAATACTAAAGAAGAAAACGAGCATAGTTAACACAAATAATATGAAAAGTATTAATGGAATATTGTGTAATTAAAAGTTGACAGTAATTTTTTTCCTTTTAATAAAATGTGTTTTCAAAGCCAAACAATATGCGCATTTTGCGTTTTGTTCAGTTTTTTCTATGCCTAGATTGAATATTTTAAATAGACGTTGATAAGTTTTAAATTGCATCGTTCAGCGATAATTTCTTTTATTTCAATAAATACTTAGTGAAAAATAGCAATATATGTACTAAAGAATTTTATACAAATCAAGAGCTCATTGTTTGGTTAAAATTACTATGGACTTTTAAATATTTCGAATATTAAGTAAGTTATTTCTCGCTAATTAGTAAGAAGAATCTAATATTGTATACATACCTCTAGATCGATAATCTCACGTGGGTTAGGCGCTCTCGGCATGTCTTTAACAGCGGGTACATTGACCTTGTCCTTATGTACCTCAGCCTCTATGTACCTCAATTTTCTCTCCATCTCATCGCAACGACGGACCTCATTTACGAACTTGCGTTGGAAAGCGTTCACGTCTGGATTAAGCTGGAAAAGATGAAGAATTTTTTTTTTATATTTGAAAAGGAATTTTTTTATTTCATTTCACAACAGTAATGAATTCATTTCGATTACAATAATGCAGTGTTATTTAGTTGAACTTCTCTAAGTAAATGAAAGTGAATCCAAAGTAGATACCGATTCTAAGCGTTATACGTGTCCGCAAATTATTATCCGTTTCATTGAAGTGCTCCTTTGTAAACCACATTTTTTGTTTTTCACATTTCACATTCATTTCACATGTGAAAAACAATGATTTTCTAAGTTTATTATAATAATTTTAACGAATGCAAAACCGTGGAAATTGGTTCGTTCGTTCTGAAGTTATAGCGTCAGGATGGAAAACCGGACTTATTTTTATATAGTAGAAGATCTGTTACAAATATCTAATTATCATCATTACGTCATTAGGTACATGTCTGTCATTATATGTCAATTGCATAGCTGTCAATTGTGATTTGTTATTCCACGTTTTATAGTGACTGACATTTCATTTCAAGTCCCAAGGGAATGCTGTTGAACGGGATAAAAAGTATCCTATTATATAAAAATAAAAGTATATATATAAACTACCTCTCTGCCAATTTTCAGCTAAATCGGTTCAGCCGTTCTTGAGTTATAAGCGGAGTAACTAACAAGACTTTCTTTTATATATAGTATAGATATCATTGTAACCAAGAACTTTATTCGTAAAATTCATTAACAGAAATTGTAATCAAATTGGCACACCATAAGTAACGAGCTTGCCAACGCTGAGGAATATAAAGAAAGAGCCAAAACAAAATCACCTTGACAGACTAGTACTAACATGCGACATAGTGATCAGAATTCAACTCGATGACCTTTTTGTATGCATTATACGGTATATATATCTCCTATGTTTGCATCTAATTGAATTTATGTTGTTTAAGATCTACTAACATTGTTCCTAATTTTGACTTCAGTCGAAGCTCTGTTATTTTATTTTTCAAATGTTAATCCCGGATCGTGTCTCCTGCATTTTACAGGACACTGGCAAAATATACTGTGCACGTCTTGCACGGACGAAAGTCATATTTTAAGCAACCGACCAACCAACCTTTTTGTAGTTACGAACTTCATACAATCTAAATATATAGTAAACTATTTTTAATTACGATTCAAATTAAGAGTTAAATCATGATCATCAGCCTATCAACGCCCACTGCTGAGCAAGGCCTCTTTCTCACGTGGAGAAGGTTTGAGCATTAATCACCACGCTTGGTCAAGACAGGTTGGTGATTTCAAACTTATAATTGTGAAACTATAAGTCCAGGTTTCCTCACGATGTTTTCCTTCACCGTATGTCAGTGGTGTCTAAATACTCTCAGAATGTCTCAGAAAGTCTCAAGTAAAAAAGTCAGTAAGAGTTAAAGTGATATTGTTATTCTGATAGCGTGTTTAACCAGGGTTGACATTTTAACATCTGACTATTATGAACTAACTAATGTTTCGTATAATGTCATTGTGCCTATAAATTATAAAAAGAAGTACACAAGACTATACTGTATGGAACGAGATGTAATAAATTATTGTAAATGTAAATAGTTTTGCATTTCTATGCGATCTCCAAATTGAAACTTTAAACTAAGTTATAACTTTTTTACGTTAAAAATTTCATGCCATCTGCATATGTATAGTTTCATTTAAATTTCCTTTAGGTTCAACACTTAAGTTTTGAGTGTAACTCAACTTACTTAAGTATAATTTCTAGAAGTGCTTATTAAATAAATATTTGTTGGACGTCAAAAAGAACTCTTGACATTATTAACAACATGTTAAAAGATATGTTGAAATATTTATTACTTCAAAGGAGATCGAGTATGCACTTATGATTCTAGGTTAATGGAGATTACAGTACAAAGGCCATTATCACTGTTTAGTGATAGTTTTGTCGATGACAATTACAATTCAAATGCAAAAACTATATTGTAATAAAAAATACTTTTTTTTTGGTATTTCTTATGAAGATGGTGAAAAGTACATATTACTTAATAAAGATACGTGACATTCATTTGTAATACTAACGTAAAATTCAATTTTTGAAATTATCACAAATACCAGCATCTTATTTATTTTGCGGTGATGTTACAAGATATAAAGACTGGTAAAGTTTATGTTTTCTTTATTCTTGTACCATACTAGCCTGAATCTGCGGCTCTGTCTGCATGTTAAATCGTTTTTGATACTTTTGTTTGATATTTTTGTTACCCGTTTTACTTTAAAGAATCCCTTCATCATATCAAAACTTGGAAACAGTGTATAAACTTCAAGACACTCGACTTTCGATAAAAAACCTAATTGATAAGCCGCATTTTATTGGAAGAGTAATATATACATTCAAACGAACTGAGAACTTCCACCTTTTTGAAGTTGGTAAAAAAGTAGACTAAGTTACTTCTTATGGCACTACTTACCTACCTGAGAATGAAATTCCAGGTCCAGACGTTCTTGAGGTTAGCCAGAACGAACAGATAAATAAACATTTTAAATGTTGCATTCTTATGTAGGTATCGTTTATACTTTTCAAGTACAAACGGAACCTTCAAATTTGTATATGAGTCTTAGTAAAATAAAAAAACATATTATATGTATTTACTACATTCGTACTACAAATGTTAGAAGAATACATGACAAAGTAATTTGGAGAATAATATAGATAACAAATAATACAGAAAAAGAACATCACTTTTGTTTTCTTTTACCTGTAAGGTATGATAGACGGGCGTTTAATTTTGTCATTAAGTAAATATTGACACTATGTTGAGAGACAATTTCCAAGCATGTAAAATGTTTCAAGGCTTTTTTAAGTGATACTTACATCTCTGAACTGCACAGAGCCTGCTTCTCCCAGCTCGGAGACGGAGGTGTACGCTGCCTCTGGTTGAATGAAGAGCTGGCAGAGCGCCATCTCTTCACTCCTGAACATGGCCCCCATGATGACGATCCCTTGCTATATCCCTTTTACAGAATATAGGTTTAGTAAAATTTATGTATTATTGTTACATTTTGTAAGCCAATGTTTTGTTAAACGGAGCTTACGAAACATATTCTAGAATCTTGGCTCGTATATTAATATTGTTTAACGTTGTTTAATTTAAGTATCTATAGAAATTAAATTTCTATTATCGAAGTAAACAGTTTTATTGTAACAAACGTCCTTTTGCTAAATATTTACAAACAAACGTTAGTCACACTCTCGTGAGTTTATTGTATTGCGATTTAAATCAGTTATTTCAATTGTATTCTTTATCTGCTGTTCTAATTTTATTTATATGTAAGCATGTTGTCTATTATTATCAGGGATAGAAAACACTCAATCGTGTTAAGATAATTTTTTGTGGAAATATCGAATTAATCGCAATGGACTGACAATATTTTTAGAAAGAGTTCAAATTGTTTAAAGAAATGCGTTTAAAATTTCTTCTATTATAAACCAGTAATCAAACTATCACGTGCTGTGATTTATGAATGTAAATTGTTTAGTTTTAAAATGTTCTATTTCACGAAAATCGTCAATGAGTGGTACCTAATATTACAAGATTAACAAAAATGACACAACAATGTAAGTCGCTAGCTGCTATCCAAACTAAGTATATTTTTTGGTATTTGAAGGAAAAAATATACATCTTTTTATTCCCTTTACCCTTGAAATAAATACCTAATATTAAAGTGCCAATGAAACTTTTGTACTACAAGTATCTATGGCAATACTTGAAAAATTTGTCATAAATTTAGTTATTTGATAAGGAAATCTTAAACAAACTTGAAAGTTGGAGATAAAAGTCATATATGAATCATATATGAGTCATATCATGAGTTGACAGACATCAGATAAGATGATAAAGATGTATTTACTTCTCAAGTGCAGAATTATATAATAGTTAATAATTCAAAAGTACAAGAATATGCATAAAGAAATTATGAGTTTTTTGGTTTGAAAGTTGTCGATAAGGATCTTAAATGAAAGATTCAACTGACACGGACGAATGCGGTTGGTTTAATATACAAAGGTCATCACCTATCACTCTAGCCCTAGGTATACTACTAGGACTATAAATACCTAAAGTACATGGGACTATAGACAAACAGTGGAGTGATTATGGATGATGATGATGGACTAGTTCCTCGACACTACTGTGTTGACCGATGTTTTGTCATAAAACTTTAACTCATATTGTTAACCACACTGATGGTATTTAAAAAAAAGGTTTTAAAAAAAATGAGTAAAAATTCTATATTCAAATTTTTAATTCCTTTTTTTTAGCTTCGGTATAGGTATTTAGTCTTTTTTTTTCCTTTACTTCTTAATTCAGTTCATATTTATGAATAACGTTGAGTTACATTGACAACCGCATTCAATTTATCACTATTCAGCTATGTTCATTTCAAAAATATTAAACTTTCAATGGTACTTAAACATGATTAGGCTGAATTCTATGAATATTATGACTTCTTTAAGCATTCTTTTCTTAACCTCCTGACTACAGAATGCTTGATTTTTGGAATTTCTTTAAAAACAATTAACAGTTTGCTACTTAGGATCTAAGAATACATGGAAAATTTTATAAAAAAAATTATGCCGTGAAAATTTCGATTTCCTCTACGTCCTATGTATAGGACAAATTCATTGAAATAGGGTGGTACTACTCAAATAAAATAAAAGGATATTAATTTTTTAGTCAATTTTGTTTAAAATTTATTTATTTTTAAATGGAAAAATAATATATTTTAATATATTCTTGTATATTAACAAAACTCACCAATTTCTTAAAAAAATATTCATAAAAGCACAAAATTGTCTTAGAAACAGTTTTCTCTTGATCAAGAGATATAACAATATTTCAAGCCCGAGTTAATATTGTTAGCCAAAAATTTAATCTAAACAATAATAACTTCTTCTATACCGATTACAATGAAGTTAGTACAAGTATATTAACTATAAAAAAATAAAATTTGGTATCAAAATCAACATACAACCCCTTGTTTTAACTTTTGATTGATTGACAATTAATTATATTATTAATTAACTATTTATTCTTTGTTAATTGTCCCAGTTCCATGAATCTGAATTCCACAGTAAATATCAGTGTTAAATAGGGGGCATCAAATATATTTTCATCTCTTGATTATGAAAAAAAGAAAAAAACATTGTAACATTGATATCTGCTAATGTCTTACATATAGAACATTAAATGCCTAATCTTGTCTCAATACTCTGTATATGTCCTAAGCAGAGGACATAGAGAAAACATGTGATATAACATGCAACATATTCTTCTATTTCAAAAAATAAAAGGTCAATTTGTATTTAATTGGGTTCAGCTAGCAATAAGTGCAAAAAAAAAAATTACAAATAAGGTAATAGTTACGACAATTAAATACGATTAAACTTACTCCTGCTCGAGTGCATGTCGACGAATTTGTTCTTTGATCCAATTTTGCTAAAAGAATCAACTCCCATCGTGTCAATTGATGCATTTTTACATTTTTAACAATCCAAAAGATGTCGTTACATGTTACTTTTGTAATTAAAACCTCGTATAAAACGGGTAGATTTTTTTAAATTATACGTTCTATCTGTAGTACGCAGGCGGTTAGGAGGTTAAACAAATTAAAAAAACATCTTGTAAATGAATTAACATCCAAACTGAATTTTAAATAGTTCTAATTCCATTTTTCCTCTACGTCGAATGGTTTGCATTGTTATTTGTTACCAGTTGTGTGACATGTTCATGTAGTGGAGTGGGGGCTACTCGGGCTCAGGCCCGATAAATTTAAAGGTCCGAAGGGCCTGTTTAAGGGGAATCAGGTTGTTTCTACGGGCTCCTCCGCTCAGATAAGACCCAAAAATGTTCTTATACGAATCAAGTTTTACCAATTACTAACTTTTTTTACCAATGAACAATTTTTAGTATTTAAACTTTCTTTTTAGTATTTAAAAATGTACCTACCTATACTAGCTTTAAGACAGGTAAACAATACGTAAGTCTTCATATAAGTCCTTAAAATTAGGAATAAACTCATTTAAGACCTCATGTTACGTTTTAAAAATTCGACACAATAGACAAATAACAGCTTTAAAAATAATTCATCACCGTATTTTTTTTAAATAAACTGCAAATATTACAGTGAAGTTATTTGTCACAATTTGCATAGTACGCATGTGTACCTATAGTTATTTAACATGCAAGTTATTAAAATTTTTAATAAATATTTAAATAGTATTAAAAATAATTTTACGCACCAAATATCGAATCCCCAATGGAAAAACCACACAACGTGCAGCGCGACTAACGCACAGGAGCAAAATAAATGGTCGCCGCTAATGTTGGTGCCCCCGCTATTGGCGGCATGTGACCGAGGCGGTAGGGTGAATTTTCAAAATAGTCCATTATTCATGTTATGCCATTTTTGAACTAAACTTCAATTTTATTTTATACAAAAATTAGCAGCAGCTGTTTTTTATTAATTTATCTAAAAGCTTTGTAATCAAATAACGTAATAACATACTATATTATTTATATCTTAAAAATAATATCTGAAAAATCATTCATCTCTCTGTGATTGTCATTACGGTGATTATTAATGTAACAAAATCGTACAATGTGCTACTAAATTTTGCTTAAATTAATAACTTACAAGATAAGATACATTTATACTGAATATTTATTAGTAATTTTTTAATAAATAAAAATACTTAACATAGTTATTTAACTATTTGAAATTTGGCACGAAAATTTCATCATTCAATTCAGCAAAGAAGGTTTACAAAAATAATCGACCAAATAAGTCTAATCCGAATATCCACATGCATTTCCCTGGACTACCCTCTCGCACCTCTTCAGCCTCAACTGTGTTTCTAACGAGTCTCCAGGTATTCATGGTTAAATTACGTTATAAAGTGAATTTATTTAAGTTTAGTATAAAATCGCGTCATTAAACGATTGGGCAAAGCGCTGAGTAAGTATAATTTTTTTTTAACTTATTTGTATGTATAGTATTTAATGTCTTACAAATGAAACACCCGTGATATTAAGTATATCGTCGATTGAGACTACGAGTTTGGACATATTTATATTGTTTCGTCATTCATCGCAAAATTTGTGAAGCGGTGAATGATTCCTTTTGAGGTAAATGACATTGCTTTTGCGTTTAATGATAAATGACGTAGATGCTCAAATTGAAGTACGTTTGTTACATTATTACTTATATGTAAGTTACGATATTAAAATATACTAATATAATTAAATTGATCTTGTTTAATTACATATTTTATTATCAGTATAAATTAATAACATCGCACACGTCGCCTTAATTTAATGCATTCCAATCATATCGAATTGACTATTTCAAATAGGCTATGCGGATTAATCGATTTAAGTCATTCTTAAATTTTAAAGATTATCCCATATTCATTTTATTTATCTACTAATTAATACTGTTAGGTAGGTAATTCTAAAATTCCATAATACTCTCAAAGCAAGACGGTGATAAAAAACTGAAAAAAAAAGCGTCCAGTAAAACTGAAAAAAAAATGCGTCCATTTTGATAGCAAGGATTCTTCGGTTTTCAAAATATTTTTTCTTTGAGATTATCGAAAATTTTTGCTTGATATGCATGTTATAGTGAAAATACAAAACAATGTTTCTCACTTATATTAGTTTTTGTTAAACTTAGTGTTTAACTAAAACAAGATAAAAATTTTGTTACAGGTTATTTCTAAAAAGAAATGATACAATTTAAAATATGAATATCCATTTTTGGTAAACATTTGTGAAGACCATTGCAGGTGTTCTTCTTTTATTACTATCATATAAATTTAATTTTTTTTACATATTTTACCATCAATAGTCAAGACTTATGTACATAGATCTCACAGATTCTATATTATAAAATATTTAAGTAGTGGTAGGTATTAATAATTAAATAAAAAATAAAATAAAACAACAATACAGTTTTAAAATTTCTTTAACAGCATTCATAAACAATTCTAGCATAATAGAAAATTTATTCATTCAATATATTCACATAATTCATAAATCTAAATAACTATTTGGCAAGAAACATTTTATTTTTATTAAATCTGTACATTTTTTATTGCACATTGTACAATATAACATTGGAAAAAACAAATAAAACAATTACAGTATAAATCATTTAGAACTAATAAAATATCACAATACAGAGCATTATTTTATTCTGACATTTTTGTAAATAATTATTTATAATCTTTATTTATAGGGTTATCATGTATTAGTAAATTTGATACTTACTGTCAATAAAATTCCTTGTCATATTAAGAAATAATTATAAATAATATTCTTATATGATATATTTACTTCATTCCGCGTCTGTAACAACCCTAAAGAGGTATTTATGCTTGACACAAGTCTGCAAATGGAGCTTTGTCTTGTTTACTTTAAAACAACTATGATATCTAAGAATTTCTCGAGTTTTATACATCTAAATGAAACTAATATTTTTCGGATATACTACGCTGGAAAGACAGCTGACTGCTGGAAAGACAGCCGAGGGCCACGGCCTAGCAAGCCCGGCCCGGTATATATAAAGCTAAAAGTCCGAATAAGAAAAATACCCCTAGGACAGTCCGAGAGGGGGGGGCGGAAAATCTGTCCACCGGTCGATTTTAACGGCGAAAACGGCGCGAATACGGACTTGAAATGCTCTACGTGCAGGAAAAACTACAAGAGACGAGCCTGGTACATTAAACATCTAAAACACATAATGGTGTTGAAGCACGACAATAGTCGGTAAGTTCTCCAACTTTCACTTCGGGTAGAGTTGACCCTCATGTATCCCAAGGTGAACCATTAACTGAAAACCACCTGGAGTCCATTAACATCAGGACACGTCTTAGCATTCCTTATATAAAACAATTGACTTGGAAAGTTCATGACGACAACTTAGCGGTCCTGTAAGAGCATCCGGGCTCGAAACAGGAATTGAATTCGCAGGTAGAAACTTTCCAAAATACCGTTTATGTTTACTTCAGCGAGCAATATCCACCTCGTAATCGTTATGCTCGCAAAAATAAAGACAATTCGTTCAAAATAAAAATGCGGAAGAAAAAACGGGAATTAATAAAAAAATCTACGTATAGCCAAAGCTCTAGGCGACAATCACCTTAGTCATCAACTAGGAATCCAAGGAATATCGGCACAAACTGCAGAATATCGCGATAATTTTGACCGGGCAAAACAAGAAGTAGATTTCGATAAAAACCCTTTTGCCCAAAAAAATTGGCCTTTCCTCGTCTATGATTTTAATAAAACCCTTTTGTCAAAATTAGATGCAGGTGTCATAAAGATGTTGAAGTTGTGGCTCGGGCTCGCGCTAACGGCTGATTCATCGGCGTTATTTGGGGGAAGCAATAGTTTTGGGATGAGTCTAAAAAGTCCATCGGAGCTCTATAAACACCTACGAGTTTCCAAGAGATATATCCTGGGGAAATCCCATAATGACGTAGTTACATCGCTCCCAAAAGATAAAGATGCCTCCGAGCTTGAGTCACGACTTCAATTCCATAAGCAATTTATGATAGGAGATCTTGGACTTTTCTATTTAGGATCAAATACAAGGAAAGTCCAAGATGCAGATATAGTGAAATCTTTTATTCGGCAAGACGAGAATGATAAATATAAGATCCATGCAATGAATTTAGACATGCAGAACGAGTGGTTAGACATAGGACATTTTTGCATCCCATTAGCATTAAAACGGCGCACTTTAATTCATGATTGGTCGCCAGCATTGCTAAAATTCTATCTCAATGCGTTCCAGATGACTCTCCCAGATCAGAGTTATTTACTAAGATGGGGTAAAGGTACCGAAAAAACTTGCTATATCTGTGGAAAGGCAGTTGGAACTGCTAAGCATCTGCTGGTGGGATGTAAGGTACTCCTGGACAGCGGTCAATACTCGCGTCGTCACGATAGGATTCTAGAAATCATACGTGAAGTGGTTAGTCTTTCGATAGCCAGAGCGCAAAGGGAAATAACTACAAACGAACGATCAGTAGGTTTTGTGAGAGAAGACACTAGGGCTACAAAATCAAATGTCAAGCCTTACTCCATCCTTAAAGCGGCGTCGGAGTGGACTATAATGATGGACACTTATGAAAAACAATATAAAATCCCCGAGGATATTTGTGCGTCGGCCTCCAGCCCGGATATATTTTTGTTTTCGCGAATTTTAAAGCGCGTAGTGATGATAGAGCTTACGGTCTCTTGGGAAACCAACATCCTCAAATATCCCCAATACTTATCAATATTACGCATCCTTAATGATACAACTATATATAATACTACTAAATATATTTGTTTGTTCGTAATTATCACATAGTTTTTCTTATAAGTCACTGTTTTATTTATGTTAAGGCATTTCACACGTGAATCTTAGCGTCTAACACCTGTCGTAAGAAGCGCGTGGCGCGCGCAGCGCTCTGTGTAAGACTACAACGTGCGCGCGCGCCGGCTTACTTGCACAGCTGTTCATTGACTCACACGTATAATTGCAAACTTCTGAATTTCATTAGAAAATTATTTGCCGGATAAAAATTATAAATTATAAGGCTGGAATAAATCATGAGTGCTACACGCAAGTATTTCTATACACATATGACATACATCTATATACAAGAATAGTTCGTAAGTTTTAATAATTTTTATTTAAATTTTAGCTACATATATCTCGATTTTCTTTAGAAAAGAGTAAAAATGTGCGAGTTTTAATTGAATGGCTCAATTTCTTGATCAAGGAATAGGAGGAGCCTATTAAAAATATATTTTAGCATTTAACAGATAATTTAATTGCCTTGTGTAGGTTTATTCTAAGTAGTAAATTGTCATATCACATTACATATTCTTTTGAAGTTATTCATTGACAAATTATATTTTTACATTAAGTAGGTATGTTCTTGAATGAAAAACGGGAATCGTATGTAGTGTAACGATTCAAAAGGTCCGTACTGTTGCTAAGTATAGTCTAGTTCATAGTACTATGACTTAACAATGAACAATAGGAAATCCTTGTCATAAATGTTATCTTGTAATTAGAGCCAACTTTTCGTCTTAAGTATAATAATTTTGTGTTTATTCAGTATTTCCAGTATCCAGATATTTATAAAATAGTTACTAATATTACTTAGTTACTAATCTTCTTCTTCTATATATATAAAAATGGATTGCTGTTCCTTAGTCTCGCTAAAACTCGAGAACGGCTGAACGGATTTGGCTAATTTTAGTCTTGAAATACTCCTGGAAGTCCAGGGAAGGTTCAAAAGCAGCCCTTTTCTATTTCCCATACAAACGTTTTTTTTTTACATTAGATTTGACAACTATCTAATATGTCAATCATTCTGTCGCACTTCAAAACACGGAGATTTATGGCTTACAGGTAAACTCCAAAAATATAAATAAAAAAACGTAATATATATTTCTTGATTATAGGACGATACGAAGTTCGCCAGGTCTTCTAGTATTACTTATATACTTATGCTCTAAAAATAGATAATTTATTTCTAAGCACATTAGCCTCGTTTATGCGATTGAAATTATAAAAATATTGTTATTTATAATAATGATTATTATTATTAGTATTATTTTCATGTTTAAGGAAAATTTGCCAATAGATCTCATTGGTTCATCGTTTGATTGAATCTGTGGACCTGTCGCTTTCGAGTGTCGTGGAGAAGATGCTCGAGAGTGATGGGTCCTGGTTGGCGGTGTCCTCCTTCTGTGAGACGGTCATGTCCACGAAGGAGGCATCTCAGCGGGAAAGGGAGAGGGCGGCTGATGCTCCCTCCCCCCGCAGGCGACGTACGGGGGTGCGACGGAGGCAATTCCTACCCCTGTGTTCCGGGCTGGGGTCGCCGTGGTAACCCGGCCCTATTGAAAGTCCGGCGTCGTCGGGGCGGTCCTAATTGCCGGGATCGCCCCCATTCTCCGAGGGAGTAAGTCCGGTCTTTGCCAGGACCGGCCAGTCGCTGGTGTGCCCTGTCGCTGATAGATCCGGGGTACACCGACATAGCGGCCGATGGCTTTCGCAGTGGCTTTAGTGAGTAGGGGCCTGCCCAGGCCGAGCCTCACACATCCCTTCCGGCCCCACCAAGGCCGGTTGGACGGCTCGTAAAAAGAGTTTCCACTACGTCATCAAAAAAAAAATCGTTTGATTGAATCTGAATTTAAATGAAGCTTGCTTTTTTATAAAAGAAAAGAAATATGATAGTTAGGTGCAAACAAAATATCAATTTAAATACCAAGAAGAAAGGTTTTTTATATTTAATTTAATTCAATAATTGATATTAAGTCCTAAACATTCTCCTTTCACCTACTCAGGTAAATGAAATTTTCTCGAAAGAGAAAAGAAGTGTTTTAAAATCGTAGCTTAATATAATGTAATTAATTCTTCATCTAATTAACTTAAAATACAGTCTGACATCAAACAGGAGTAAACGCTGTCATCTATCTATATAAATAAAATGGATGTTGCTAAACGCATTACCTTAAAAATGACTCGAATAATTAAACACTTCTTTTGTAATATTTAAGACCCACTGCAGGTTTTCATGCTAAATAATAATTGCACGCTAAATAATCTTCTATATATATAAAAATGGATTGCTGTTCCTTAGTCTCGCTAAAACTCGAGAACGGCTGAACCGATTGGGCTAATTTTAGTCTTGAAATAATCCTGGAAGTCCAGGGAAGGTTTGAAAGGTGAGAATAATTGGAATAATTGCCGGAAAAACCCTAAAAACAGCCCTTTTCTATTTCCCATACAAACGTTTTTTTTTGACGTTAGATTTGACAACTAACTAATATGACAATCATTCTGTTTGATTGAAACAGGAAAAACCTGATTATTTATGGCCTCTTAGACGGAATAGAGTTCGCCAGGTCAGCTATACCTACATATATTACTCTTGACCAAACTAACGCGGACGAAGTCGCGGGCAAAAACTAGTATATAATAATAATTGCACGGACAATTTCAAAAACAATATTTTTTTTAAATACGTTATTAAAAGGTTGACGTAATTATCAAAGTTGATTAGACTGTTTAAACACATTTATAAGATTTAAAAAATGTTATTTATTGTAGCATTACTGCAACGTAAACGACTGTAATTTCCACTGCGGTTTGCTTTCGCAATAACGGTAAGTAAATCACAGGGTCAGTCTTCAAATATTTAATCTGAAAAATCCATGTTCCTCTCATTTACACTTTCATGTTGCCTCCTCCCACATTGGAAAACCTTTTGCATTATTTGTTAAATATTCAAACAAAAAATATTCTAAACCATAAGGCATTATAATGATTAGGTTTTTAAAATACTGTGGATTACCAAATTTAAAACTTATTTTTGGTTATTCTTTCGATGTAAATAAAGTGATCACTCGAAAAAAGTTACATTTATTAAATTTCTTCGTAAGTTTGAGAAGAACGACTTTTGCCCGAGTAGCTAGTATTTAATAAAAGCAAAAGATAAGTAATAGAAGACCCATGATTTTATTCATTGGCATAAAAATTCAAATAAATATTTCAGTTCCTTGTGGTCCATTATTGCGGTTATGTAAATATAATAGGCATCTTTGAAACTGACAACGAAAGAGCAATAAAACTAATTTATTTGACAATAACGATCACCAGACATTAGAAATTTTAAATGACTAATCTTAAAAAACTCACTATAATATATTTCTTGGATATTAGAAATGTAAAAGTCCTAGCATAGTTATTAGTTTTTCTTTTTATTTATCTTAACAATTGTATCATAATTTTCAATATATATACGCATTGTGGGTAGCGCCAAATTTGGGAAAAGTGGATTGTTGCGTTTCTTTAATTACTTTAATAATGTTTGCTAATTTTATTAACTAAATAGGTTGTTGGTTCCTTAAATTTGATAAATATGGCAAAAGCGTAAAGTACTAAAGCGTAAAGTATCACTAATGAAACATAATTTTAAAAGACAAATAACAATCACGTAAAAAAATAATTACTATGTAACGCGATGGATCCGGCACCCGCACGGTGAATCCATTGAATGCTAAGAGGTTTCGTCTCATATATATTATGAATGTATTAATAAGAAATTACTTTTATTAAACGACAGTTCATATTTCAAATAATAATTATTTTTTTATAAAATTCTAAATTTATCACAAATCAATGAAATTTTAAATAAAAAGTCCATTTTATTGATAAAATATGAAAAATAGACTGCTTATACGGAATGATATTTTTGGGAACAATATTGAAAACACAAAAAATAAACAAAAAATAAAATAAAAGAAAGAGCAATAATGTGAACAGTTATTTGCATATAATACATAACAATTTCTTTTTCGTTCTCCTAGCCTTGTTCACTGGAATTGTGGAATATTTTGCGAATGTCAACGTTGAAATAAGTAATAACTAAACATTAAGTAGCTATTCACTAAGCTTGTCTTTAAGGTAAATGTCAATTGTCAATGTCACTATGACGATATTTTTATTTACAAATTCGCTATCACTTTAATGATATAGTGAGGATATTTAAAACGCAATTTCATGGGAACATATCTTTGTTCTTATTGCATCAACTGAAAATAAAATTCTCTATTTGTGATGTTAACTCGAGCCAGAGCCTTCTCTACAGAAGCGTTGAAGGTTGTGAATAATGTTGCTAAGCAACGTTTTGAAGTAGCGATTCCCAGCGGTACGTCTACAACTTGTTTAACCTTACCGGCACGCTAAAGAATCAATATTTTGGAACAAAGAGTACGATTATTCATTTAATAAACATTCAAATTAAATATCTAACAATATTATATTTCAGCTGAAGCTACACTAGCTTATACAAAGAACGATAAGCAGATAACACTACATCATACTGAGGTACCAAAACAGTTTCAAGGAAAAGGCGTTGGAAAACTTTTGGCTAAGGTAATGTTCTATATTTTTAAGTTTCTATTTATCAAAATTAATGCACTCACATATAACTAATAAATATAAACATATTTATTTCCACAGCATGCATTTGCTTATATATCAGAAAACAATTTGGATGTAATTTGTAAATGTCATTTTCTTGCAAAGTATTATGAAGATAATAAAGACACTTATAAAAGTTTGAATGTACAGCTAGATTTGGAATAAAAATAATGGAGGCTGAATGGTTTAGGGCTAACACACTTTATTATATAAGAGAAAAATGTTATGGTAAAGCTGAAAAAATATCATTGGAAGCCTCATCTAAAGTAACAGAAGATTCAGAATTTTTATTTTATAATGGACTATGTAACATATTGGAAGGACAAATATATAAAGGAATTGATAAGTTGACTCCCCTACAATCAGATAAGGAATTAGAATTGGCTGTAGTGTTGACACTTATTTATAGCTATAAATCTCTTAAGAGCTACGACACTGAAGTTTTATTTAACTTGGAGACCAAACTCAAAGATTGTAAAAAGCAAGCAACTGCCATATCATTTTATTATGCAGGTCTATTTCTGTTCCTAGTTGAAAACCATGAAAAGAGTTCTGAATATATAAACAAAGCATTAAGAAAGGATCCCAATAATATAAATATAATAATATTAAGAGGTTGGAATGATATGCATATGTCTATAGGAAATATGAAAAGCTCTATATTAGATTGCTTTGAATTAGCTTTACAAAAGAATGATAAAAATGTCGAAGCACTCATTGGTTTGGCTAAATTTAAATATCTTACTAAGAATTACGATGCATCTAATTTGACTTTAGATAAACTTATTGTTAACAATCCCGGCCAAGTGGTACCGCTTGTTGAAAAAATGAGAAATGAATTTGCTGCACAGAAGTGGGATGCTGTGTATGACACAATCGAAAGAGTTTTCTCTATAGACCCTGTTAATATTGAAGCTTTGAAGATAAAAATCTTTATAGCACTATGTAAAAATGCTGATTATATTGAAGCGGTGACGACGAACTAAACAAGTTTTTTTCTATTCTTGAGGCAGAAGAACCTAATAATGGCTATCAGTTTTATACCACGGCCCAGTTGTTTTCAAAATTATGTGGAAGATCAAGTGCTGTTTTATCACAAGCATATAGATTTGCTCAATATGCATCAGAATTACAGCCGAGTAATGTTGATTACTTAAGTGAGGTCGGCTACCAATGTATCTTGCAAGGTAAATACAAAGATGCCTTAAACTTTTTCAAAGCAGCAAGCAAAGTTGATAGTAATTCCATAACTGCTTTATGCGGACTTACTTTATGTCAAATGTATGATAATGGTACCACCAGTCAAATAGCAGAACAAGTCGAACTCCTGTATGAAATGCAGGGTACTGAAAAATTTACAGTTTTATATTTACTGTCAGCACAATTAAATAGCAAGAATGCAGAAAAATTTTTATATAATGCCATTGAAGCGCAAATCTCTCAGGCAGAATGTTATCCATACAGTATGGTGTATTTAAAGAAATTAGATCCAGATTTCTTATTACAAGTATACAAAGAACTGAAAAAACTTCTGCCAAAAAAACCATTTGTTGTAGTCGGTCATCTTCTTTATTCTCAAGACGGCAACAATACTATAGTGGCAAATTGTTTTAAACTGTTGACAGCAATTACAAATTCATGTCCCGGTTTGATACCAGCTTTGTATGAATTGGCGAAATTGAAGTTCCTATTTGGTTACTCCAATGAGGCAAAGGCGTTGGCCCAACAAATCATCGATCTTGACAATACTCACGCTGGCAGTCAAGTGTTATTAGCTCAAATATACGTCCAACAGAACAATTTTAATAAAGCCCTACAGAGTTTGGAAATGTGTTTGAGTTACAATTTTAAAATTCGTGACAGTGCAATGTATCATTTTCTTAATGGCGTAATACTCAAAAATATGAATCAAATTCAGGACGCTCTCGCAAGTTTCATTACAAGTTTGCAGATAGCCAATAATAAGAATAATATAACAAGGCAGTATGATTCGGAGCTCAACATAATTGATAAGGCTACATTATTTTTTGTCATAATAGAACTACAAACGTCTTTGGGACAATTTGCAGAGGCCGGGAAAACTATGCAAGTGAGTAATTATCAAGTTTAAAACCGCGAGTACACTGGCACGTTTTAATTATGTCAATGTCACTCCAAAGATTTATGACAACCCCGTGTCTTTCGTGATAATAAACACACCTACCGATTTTGCCATTCAAATTGTCGTTTTTACGATTTTATTCAAGTATTTCCTATATTTAAATAAAATCTCTGTTTCGTCCTTAACGAAAATCAGTCTAGAATTTCAATTACAATACGTATATACCATATATACGTTAGATACCAATATACCATATATACGTAGATACGAAACAATGTATTAGCTATTTTTATTAATATAACAATTTACAAACTTAGAGTATATTATTTTACATATTAAATTTTCTCCCTTACATTTCAAATTCCTCTCTTAATTATCAGGAAGCAATACAAGAAATATCTTACACGTCGGAGGAAAGTCGTTTACAAATAGCTCGCGCAGATTTGGCATTAAGCAATGGAGATGTTGACAACGCTATAGAAATCCTGAACGAAGTAAAACCGGGACAGAAGTATTACTTCCAAGCTCACAGCAAAATGGCGCATATTTACCTGAAAGAGAAGCAAGATAAGGCCATGTTCACATCGTGTTTTAAAGATATAGTAAACAATCACCCTATGGTAGACGCTCATACAATGATGGGTGATGCCTTTATGTCCATACATGGTGAGATATTGAGTAATTTTTAATAAAATTTTTCTGCCAGAATATCATATATATTCTGGTATGAACTTTAACTGATCTCATATTGGGATTATCTTTGTTTTGGGTTTCAATTGCTTTATAATGAATTTTGGTTTCTAAAAGTTACTTTTATATTGATATATTAATAACATTTTCTTGCGTATAAATAGATTTATTTCAATAATTTCATGTTTTTCGAGTATCTTTAGATATTTACGTCTATTTCAGTACGAGTTTGATCATACTGGATTTTAATCTTAACCCATCAATTACATAAATTTTACCACCAAGTTTATTAAACTTTATATAAAAAAAGCAAGCTGTTAACAAACGCTTCCATTTTCAGAACCAAATCAAGCGGCTGCATCATATGATGTAGCGCTTAAAGGGAACCCGAAAGACATACAGTTAATAAAGAAAATGGGTTCAGCGCTGTTGAAGATGCATGAATATGATAAAGTTACACAACACTATGAGAACGCTATCAGGACCTTGAACGACGATGAACTGAGATTTGAATATCTAGAACTACTTATAAAGGTGAATATCAAACGTATTGTAGAACAAATAGAAAAAAATATTTAGGAGGTTGTGGGTTCGAATCCTGGTCATATGATCTTCTAATTCTATCAACTTTATTTGTTCTGCTAATTCAAGTATTAGCTCAATATTATTGTTCGACAACAGCTAAATACATTATACATTATATCTAAAGAAGTAGTTTAGTTTCTTAAAAAAATTAAATAAAGGTGTTATATAGATATTAATTATTATAATTCTGTCATTAATATTTTTCACCATTGCGTCATTAAATTGCTGATTTTCCCATTAAATTTCCTTTTCACACGCTTTTTCCAGCTCAAACAGTACGATAAAGTCGACACAACGATCTCATCAGAATTGAACCAACTTTATAATAAGGAAAAAGACATCAATGCATTGAGACGACGCGTCAAAATGCTTCTAATACAAGCAAGAAGTAGGGAAATAAAGAATCCCACAGCGGGCAACACTAACCTGATATTAGCAGAAGCAAGGGACCTACAGATATCTGTATTGAAAAGAGTTGAAATAGATTCGAGGGGGGATATAGATGAGGAAAAGAAAATGCTTTCGTCCATTCTATGTTTATTGGCGAAAGCGAAATCTGCGAAGGAACCAGCTGTGGCGACGAATTTATACTCAGAGGCTTTGATATACTCACCGCGGGACCCTGATACATTGTTGGCGTTAGCGAAGTTATACGCACAGGTATATATTTAAGTTGTAACATAAAACTATAATTAATTTATTTCTGTCCCTTTAATTTTGTGGTGGAAAGTTTGAATTAATATTTTGGGAATATCAGGTAAAAAATGGTTTCGATGAGTAAATCCCAGTTCTGCACATAATAGTATTAAACTTATTTAATAATAATTTAGTGATTGCCAAATCGCTACTTAAGTTTCTACTCTAGTCCATAATAGAAACTATTATGTATTATAGTGTAATCAAATAGGAACCTTATTTTTGTAGAAATAGAATTCAGTTTTCACAATAAGCTATTTGGAGCTATGAAATAAACAAATAAGAACCTTATTTTTTTAGGAATAAAATGCCGTTTATAATTATTCCAGATGAACAATCCCGATCGTTGTGAACAAACTTGCACGTTGTTGTTGAACGCCGACCCTAACAACGAGGCAGCGGCTGTCATGATGGCGGACCTCGCGTTCCGTAAGGTGAATACAAGAAACATTGACTAAAGAAACTGTTCATTATATAACAATATAAGCGTGTATTAAATTTCTTCACTAGAGAGCAGTGTTTTATATAATACATAAAGTTTATAAATAAATGATGGTGTAGTGTCATGTAAATTATATATAGGTATATTATTAATATACTAACTTTTGTACATTTATATTCTACTACTAGAAAACCCGGCGAACTTCCTATCGCCCTATAATCAAGAAATGTCTGTTAGGTTTTTTTAATAAATAAAGTTAGGTTATATCTTAGTCTCCGAAACACGTAGTGGTTATGCTATTATGTATTAAATAGTCGCTCATATATGATGTTTGTATTTTTAACATAGCGCCATCTATTAAATACTTATCTCAGTGAATAGATAATTGTAATAATGACAAATTATTTTCTTTAATAGACAAATAATTTGCAATAAAATAATGTTGTGATTATAAATTGAGATGTAAGCTATCCTATATTTCAAGTAGATTAAAATGCACACGGAATGCAAATCAAATTTAAAATCGATTTAGTAGTTTAGGAGTCCATTTCGGACAAACACGTGACACGAAATTTTTATATGTATAAAGATAATAACATACATATGTACCATCTTTGTAATTTTATAGCAGAATATAAATGATATTCTGCTATAAAATTATCATATTCCTGGCCTTATTATTTTTTTCCGTATCAATTATTTTTGAAGCTAATTACAATATTCTAACAACCTTACACAAAACCTCCTTGGCTTGGCCTCCTACAATTTTTTTTCTAATAGCAGAGATAGACAAGAGCCGTTTTTATTTAAAAAATATTCTATATCTTTTTTAATCTATTACTTATATGAACATCAATTTAATATATTTATTTATATACAGGTTGATCTAGAGACTGCTCAGCGTCATCTAAGCCAGATATTATCAGTGAGGCCGTTGAGTTTCGATGCTTTATCTCAACTCATTGAGGTGCAGTGGCGCAGAGGGATGCTGACAGCCGTCGAGTCAGCTATAGAGGAAGCGAGGAGAGAACTTTCTGGAAAGGAAGATCCTGGTCTGTGTATTGTAATACTAATATTATAAATATGAAAGTTAGTATGGGTCTATGATTTTGTTAGTCTATGCTTTTTGGGAACCTATTATTTTCAAGAAACTGAATATATTTAGTTATATTTTTATTAAAACAAAACAGGATAGTCTTACCAATTTTTTTGTTGGCGTATACCTATAGTTTTTTATTACAAGATTTAAACATATGTACTTTAATTCAATTATAAGAATTCTTTTTCTTTATATCAAAACAGGTCATTAACGTGTTTGATGTGTGTGAATTTTTAAGAACTCTTTTTTTTAAACGCACATTAAAATTATAATGTCTTCGAATTTTAAAAATATGTTCGAATATTATTTGCTTGTTCATTAGTGTGAATTTGAATTTGGAATTAATTCTGATTGGTCCATTTTCAGGGTTCTCATACTGCTGTGGTGTGTTCAGCTCGTACAGCGGCGCCGTGAACCAGGCTCTGCGTCAGTTGAACGTGTCACGTCGGTCACGATGGTCGTCTCTGGCCGCTAGACGGATGATATTACTATGTATGGAACAAGCTACTGAGACAGACGGACAGAATACCGACTCGTGAGTTATATACTAATATTTTATCATAGGATTAATATATATTCGAAATGACCCCATTTTTTTTGGTTTATTTCATACTTCACCAAATACCAATATTTGTTTTGGTTCTGTTATTTTAATATATTGTTATGATTAAGGAGATTTATCGTTTAGTAATAATTATACTACAAGATATGATTGTTTAACTTATGTTTCGACTATTTGCAATGACACTCTGTTAACTGATTTTGGTTTTATTTATTTCTTTGGCGACTTATAGAAGTAAAACATCCCAAAACAAACTGTTTCTCTATATCGACGTAATATTTTTTTTTGTAGTGATACACATCTGCTAGCTCTTCGCACAGCAGAGAAGCTTTTGAACGAAGTATCTTCATCCGAGCGTAGGTCACTATCTGCTTTACTACAGTTGGCAACGAGGCAAAAATCACAAGCGGAGAGAGTTTTACAAGAACTCCTACCATTAGTGACTGAAGATATACACCAAGATGATCCATACATTATACTGGCCATTGCTAATGCGTGAGAGGAATTTTTTGTACAATAAGCTATTATTTCATCGGTTTTATTGGTCCTATCATCAAAATCAGCCGTATCTCATTTTGAGTACTGATAATGTTTGAGATTATTTTAAAATATATTAGTTTTTGTACGTTTTAAGGCTTCTCTTGTGTTTTAATGATATCAAAATGTTCTGTAAACAGAAATATATGTAAAATACAAATGTTCTAAATGAGTCCTAAGAATTAAATTTTTTTATGATGAATGATCTTTTTGTGATATTCTAATATATTAAATAACAATGAAAATCCCAAATATTGTTCTTGCGAATGTTGAAGAAATAGAACAAATACATATATGTTACATTTTGTAGGTATAACATTGTAAAACAACCAACACGAGCAAAGAACATTCTAAAGAGAACTATATCTTCTATTCCTTGGACGCCTGAGAAAGCGGATGGCTTAGAGAGGTAAATAAAGCTTTAAATATTATAGAGTACAGTATATAATTTTCTTTGCCTAAGTATGTATGAGACATTAATAGTATTGGTCACGAGACAAATGTTAATAGACTTGTCTTTAACGATTCTTTATTTTAAAGAATCTTCTTCTACCTGGCAATATCCAAGCTTTGGCCAGGGTCTGCCTTACATGTTGTGAATAGTTTTTGTCTAATTGTTTTTACGACCGGCCGCCTGCCTGACATCAACCCTCTTTGGGAATAATTATTTTAAAGAATATAATTCAGAATCTGTAGACATAGTTTTAATAGTTTGTGTTTTTGATCTGTGATTCAATAACTATTTACGTTTACATTAATTTAATATTATATATCCGTGCTCTTATAACACGTTGTATTTACTTCAGATGTTGGTTGGAGGTAGCAGATAATCAAATAAGTTCAGGGAGAATGGATGCCGCAAAAGAGATTTTAACAAAAATTCTCAATCACAATAAATCTTGTGCTCAAGCTTATCAATATTTAGGTAAAATTTCAATTTACTAAAAAACTATCATAATTATATGTAACTATACATGTAACGTTTTAAATTTACAGGATTCTTAGCAGAAAAGGAACAGAATTACAAGAGCTCGGCCCTCAACTATGACAACGCTTGGAAATATACGGGGAAGAATGATTTGGCTGTTGGATACAAACTAGCATACGCGTACCTCAAGCTGAAGAAATACCCGGAATGTATAGTTGTGTGTAGACATATATTAAAAGTTCATCCGGACTACCCCAAGATAAAAAAGGAAATTCTAGAAAAAGCTAAGTCCAATTTGAGAACATGAATGGTTATATGATATATTTGTACTAAGATTTTGTAAAAGGAGGTCATTCTTTTTGGGACTTTTCTGAAAGTGCCGGCCAACAAAAAAAATGGTACATATTCTTAGAACTAACCATTTGGAGCAATAGTTAATATTACGCAGAAGTTGTAGGATCCAAGATATAGAAATTATACAAGTTCTATGATTCATTTTCGTACATTTATTATTTTCTGAAAGTGCCAGGAAACATAAAATAATAATTGATATTGCTAGAGTTAAGCTTCTCAAGCAAATCATTATAACGAGAAAGCCATAATCTGTTCTCTTGTACATGTTAGAAACCTGTCATTTTTATGTAATACTAGCGAACCCGACAGACGTTGTTTTGCCCAGTATCTGAACGCATCCATGTTTATTGTTGATTTTATTATTTGTCTAAACTAATATGTATATCGGAGTGTCATTTTTATATATTAAATCAACGTTATATAGCATACTATGTATAACTACAAATATATTTTAGAATAATATAAGTAAAACACAAATACTGATTCACGTATTTTTTTATTACAAAAAACATCACAATTATAGTCTTCTACGTATGTTATGTATGTAAATGAGTTTTAATAAAAAGGTTTAAGTTAAAGGTAATCATACAAATGTAATCAACAAAAATATTCAAGCACGTTTTTACACGTAATATGTACTTAAAGGTAATCATACAAATGTAATCAACAAAAATATTCAAGCACGTTTTTACACGTAATATGTACGAGTATGGAAACAGAATGTATCAATTATAAAAATCTGTCATTTTAGTTTGTCGTTTGTAAGTATCAGCCATCAGATGTTTTTCGATGTTATAAATTCTATCAAATATGCTTTGGTCACCAATTGATGACATTTCAAAATAACTGTGCAAAGTTTCTAGTGCTTTTACTGCTTCGCGTTTAGAAATTTTTACTAAATTTACTTCCGCGCTCATTTCATCATCTTCTTCATTTTCCAATGAAGAAGACGAGAAGGCATGAACAATGTCGCCTTCATTAAGTTCTCCTGAAACTATTAAACCGTCATCGACGTTTATAAAATCTTGGAATGTTGGCTGTTGATTATTGTCGTTGCTGATGGCTAAGTTCCAATCTTCAGGATCTGTTTTTAAATTTTCGTCCTCCTCTTGCTCCGCTTTCAGCTACAGTTACTTCAGATTTAAATCCAGATTTTTTAAAGCAGCTTGCTATAGTAGTTTTGGTCACAGAAAACCAAGCTTTCCTAGCAAACCTCATCGCCTGAAGAACATCGATTTGTGGGCACTGATTGTCTTCTATAGATTTAATAACATGTTGAACAACCTCTTTTCTGTAATAAATTTTGAAATTGTTGATGATGCCTTGATCCATTGGCTGCAATTTACTTGTCGTATTCGCAGGCAGGCAGATACACGAGTTTAATGTGGCTTAGCTCGGGCATATTATTGTGAGCAGTACAATTGTCCACAAACATTAAAATTTTTCGCTTCTGGGCTTTCATTTCTTGGTTTAAATTCTTCAACCAATCAGAAAAAATAATGGATGTCATCCATGCCTTCTTATTATTTTGGTAATTCACAGGCAAAGTTTTAACACCTTTGAAACATCGCGGAGTCTTAGATTTTCCGATTAATAGGATAGGCAACTTTTCAGTTCCTGACATGTTAGCAACTAGAAGTATTGTAATGCGCTCTTTACTAAGTTTCCCGCCATGACAAGACTCACCTTTTAAGGTAAAAGTTTTATCGGGTAGACACTTATAAAATAAACCCGCTTCGTCTGCGTTAAAAATATCATCATCAGCAGAATAATTGCGTAATAGAAGTGGTAGGTCTTCAATCCATTGGCTACATTTGTTCACATCAACGGCGTTACTTTCTCCACAAATTGCTTTGAAAACTACACCGTTTCTTTTCTTAACCCCTTCCATCCAACCATTGCTGCTACAAAAATTATGAATATCGAGTCTTCGCGCGAAATCTTGTGCCTTTTCTTTAATCATCGGTCCACTTACCGGAACGTTTTTGTTACGAAGTTGCTTGACCCTTGTTAGCAAACACTGTTCAAGTTCAGGATATTCTGATAAACGTACACGTTTTAGTTTGCCTTGTCCTTCAGAACATTGTGATTCAATTTTATGTTTACTCTGAATTATTCTACAAAGAGTCGATTTTGGCACATTAAATTCGGCACAAACTTCTTCGCGTGTCTTCCCACTTTCATAAACGGATATTAACTTCAGTTTTTCACGTAATGATAAGTATTGTAGCTTTCGTTTTGGCATTTTTCAAATAAACTTGGAATTACGTGTGGAATTTGTGGGTAGAATAAGAATGAGTAAACAAACAATGTTATCTCAGTTACAGAGGTTTATGCATATAAAATTTACTCGCTGTCTCAGTTATAAAGGTAACTATGATGATAAATCGAAAGAACAAATCCCAGATATAAAGGCTTACCTCGTCCCACTAACAGAGGTAATTCAGTGCCAAAGTGTTGGGACCTCAGCATGAGTTCCAGTTATGGAGGTTTCTCACTTATCCAGGTCCCACTTAACCAAGTTTCACTGTATGTATATCGGAGTGTTATTTTTATATATTAGAACAATGTTATATAGCATTCTATGTATAACTAAATGTATATTTTAGGATAATATAAGTAAAATACAAATAATGGTTCACGTATTTTTTTTATTACAAAAAACATCACAATTATAGTCTTCTAATTATACATCTCTTAATGTTATAATTTCAACTTCCAGTCCTTATGCTTGTACACGTATGTTCTCATACTGTGCGAAACCCATATACCACACGATAGTCATGGTGTGTGAACAACACCCTATTGTCCGTTTGCCTATTGGGCATGAGCAATAATATTGTGGAATAGCTAGTCATCCACGAAGTGTTGGATCGGCTGCAATGTACACATAATACGTTCTTGATGCGACGTGCCTTGATTGAATACGGCCTCGAATTAATAAGAGATCTCGTTCAGCTATCTCCCGAATTTCCAGAGGGATATTTCGGGCGAGTTCTATAGTGAATGCCCCTTCTGGATGTCCGTGTTCAGCATAATAACTGCGGGCTTGCTTAAATTTATAGCTACCTAAAGTAAATAGCGTCAATTCTTCTTCTATCATTCTGGGAAAGTCATTAAATTGAGGCATTTAGGCTCTCATAGGCTCAAAATGAGCTCTTCCTCTGTTATAATTATTTGTAATGACAATGTCTGCTAAACGATTTGGTATGTTTATTCGTTCATTAATTATATCAATAAAATCACGTGCGTGTACGTTATTGTCTATTATAACGTGATAGCTGTTCAGCAATGCTGCCGCGATCTTAAATTAATCGAACATATTACTTAATGCTCTGTTACTATGAACATTTCTGAGTAAACGAAAGTCCCTTTTAAAGTGGCACATGGTGACAAGCCTAGATTTATTTACTTGTTCAGAAGTAAGCTTTGTTTCATTTTGGTATTTTGTTTCTGGCATATGTGCCACATAACAGCATGACACCAGATTTTCTATAGCATCTCTAAAACCACGGTCTAATATAAAAATGTCACCAGGCCGGTAAAACCAGTGAAATACACCATCCACATTATTCAGTGCATCATTTAAAATCTGGGCATCGGAGGTTGTTGCAGCGTTGGTCCATCTACCGCTATTGTGGTTCCATTGCAACAAACATTTTAAAAAGGCTTTAAAAGATTTCGAAACTTATATATATACTTTATTGCGCTGAATAATTAACAAAGGTTATTTTCTAAACATTATTGTGTACAAAGGCAATAAAACTTATAGTTGCTATAAGATTTTCTTTGAAAAAAGTAATTAGTGCTTTTTTGTAAATATATGTAAGTGCCATCAAGTATAGAGATGGCCTTTCTTTCTTCGATTGGATTATCAGGATTGCCAAATAATCGCTCTGGCACAATGAGGTTCCTCTGCGCCACTTGCTCTCGCTTCATATGATCAAATCCGACACGAAATGGTACAAAATCAGTTAAAAGTAGAGATGTTCCGATTAGTCGGCGACTAGTCGGTAAAGCCGACTATCCGGCCACTATTGTAGTCGGCGACGAATCGACAAAGAACGCCGACTATCCGGCTTCTTACGTTGTGTGTATTTATCAATAACATGAAATGAAAACCTTGGTTATATATATTTTTTTATTTTATCATCAGTTTTATACATTGAAAAATGTAAAGCAAACTTTTCTTTGACAAACAGTTTTTAAAATTACTTAATTAACATAAAAACAACATAACATCTTCTTATCTTCAATAAACATTTATAAGTATTTCTCATTATTTAAATAAAAAGTATATTTTTTAAATTAACAAACTCAGTTATATGTATTAAAGCAAGATTGTATGTACAAGATGCACAGTAACATATGTATATATTATATATGTATATCCAAAAATTCTAAACATGAACTGTTTGATAAAAATGAAAAAAACATATTTCTTATAACACAGGTATGGTTATAAGAAATAGGTTTATATATTTTTTTTATATCATAACCTAATCAAATCAAAATCACAATTATCCTTATATTTTTTATAACTTACTTATATTTTTTAATTAAGGGTAAATTATGATGTAAGAAGACTAAAGTTTCTGCCTTGTCTGGTAGCAATCGATTTCTTTTTGTTTCATATAAGTTTCCGGCCTCTGAGAACAGCCTCTCACTGTAAACAGAACTTGCGGGACAACAGAGGTACACTTTGGCCATGCGCGACATTTCAGGGTACCTAGAACTATTGCGGCTCCACCACTGAAATGGGTCATCATTACGCTTTATCACCGGTAACGCACAGTAGGACTGCAGTTCATGAGCTGAGCTTGACTTGTCATCTTGAAATTCTTGTATTTTTCTTGATGCAAAATTTTGGTAGCATTTCCAAAAATTCTTATGTGTTGCTGTTTCTATATTATTTTTATCAGTGGAGGTGCTCTGTAAATCATCTTTGCCACTGTCGCTGTCGTCATCACTCATGCTATTCTTCAGAGATTCTACGAAAAATTGGGACCTAATGGTGATGAGATCCTCTGCCTCGAAAAACTGTTGCTTGTATCTTGGATCCAACAATGTAGCCAAGGTGAAGATTTTGTTATGGTCCATGTCGAATCTAATATTCAAATCATTTTCCAGTAGGACTTTCATTTCCAAGATTTCTTTGTTGTCATCATAATACATTTCTAAATATTTTTTTAGGGTTTTCAGATGAGGTATTACTTCAGATACTGATGAGCAACTTGAACTTATTATCTTGGTAATCTCTTCAAACGGCTTTAGTAATTCGATGCTTTTTCCTAGTATTTGCCACTCTTCATTAGACAAATTTTCGAAATTTACTGATGTTTCAGCAAGGTACAAGGAAACAGCTCGTTTTTGTTCGAAGAGGCGAGATATCATATAGTATGTGGAATTCCACCTGGTACATAAATCTTGAACAAGCTGGTGATGTGATAAATTTAGTTCTTGCTGCATATCCCGAAGTTTTGACTGAGCTTGATTAGAATGATTAAAGTGTGTCACTATTCGTTTCGATTTTACTAGTATTTGTGCCATGGTATCATGTTTCAAAACGGTATTAATAGCCAGTTGAAGAGTATGTATGAAACATGGTACTCCCTTAAAAACTGAATCGTCAATTGCTTTCATCACATTTCTGCCGTTGTCTCGTACCACGGCGTGAATTTTGGTCGTATCTATATCCCATAAAGTTGGAACTTCTTCTAAACAATTTTTGATATTATTGGCGGTGTGTGTTTCAGGAAAATGTTTCATTTGCAATACTCCGTGGTGATATTTGAAACTATCGTCTAACCAGTGGGCTGTAAAACTCAAAAAACTTTCTTCTTATTTATGTTTGTCCACATGTCAGTAGTAACTGAAATTGCAGTTGCACTTATCAATCCTCTTCGTATTTCAGATTTAGTCTCTTCGTAAAGTTGAGGAATGATGTTTTCTGTGAAATACTTTCTGCCCGGTATATTATATTTAGGTTTAACTTTCCTCATCAGGTTCCTAAAGCCTGTATTTTCAACAATTGACAACGGCTGGTTGTCAAGTGCAACCATTTCACCTATCGCAAGATTGATTTCTCTTGATCTTGAGTCTTCATATGACCAGTGGATAGTGAAACTTGTCTTCAATATTTTTTTGACTTTCTTGACTTAAACTGACCTCTGATGACACTGAAGTTGACGGAGTAAGCACTGCTTTAGGTAATTCTTCTGCTGAGATTTGAGACTTGGTGGAATCGTCTCTGCTTGAAGATTTGATAGCAGAACCTAATTGATATAACAGGGTTGGTGGTTCATGCTTGTATTGTTAGCTGTTTTCCCTTGCCCACCACGAGAAATTATCACAATTCACATTACGGGAATCATTGTCCAATTGTTCAAAAAACATCCATACACGAGATTTTCGTTTTGACATCATTAAATTTTAATTTTAAATTAAACTAATAACGAACACATTAATTTAATTTTCTTTATTCATAAAAACGAACGAAAATTAACTAATGCACAAATGAATACATTAAATAGTGAACTTGAAATTACAGTTTCGTATCGTTTGTAGGTGTGAACTGTTTAACGGTTATCGGTTGACTGTTTCGGTAGACTGTTTTGGTCGACAGCTTTTGGTAGACTGATTATAACTTTGTCAAAGATAAATTTGACAGTGTGAGATAACATTAGGGACCCATGTGGATCAATTAGCTTGGGATTTATTTCTTTATCTCATTCTCTTTACTCAGGTCATAAACGATGTTTATGAGGGTCAAAACAATATTAAACAATAGGCGTCTTTTAGATAAAAGAGTCTTTTCCTAAAATTTGTAAAGAGAAAATACAGTAAAAATTAAAAATATAATATTTTAAAAATAAAATTGCTTGTAATATCATAAAATTAATGGCTTAAAAGAATTGTTATTATACAGATGTTTTGCAAGTTGTAAAAACTTTGTATTTAACAAACTATTTTACCGCACGTCTATTAATTATTTTTCTCGGTACCGAACGACATCGCTCTCGACCATTACACAAGTAAAAATGAAAGAATAATGCGAAGTAAACAAAACATTTTCCGACACAGCCGTTAACGAAGCATTACGGAAAGCCCTGAAACCGTAATCGGCTTAGCCGACTCGTCGGTCTTATTACAACCGACTAATCGGCTAGTCGGCGAAAGTATTTTAAAAATTGAAGCTAAACGTGCGTTAGAATCGCCTGTATGCATTTTTGCCAATTTGCGATTATTGTCCGCTTGTTGCGGAGGTGATTCAGGCTGCTTACGTTTTATTTAGGTGATTATGGTTTTCTCGCTACGATTTGCTTGAGAAGCTTAACTCTAGCAATATCAATCATTATTTTGTTTTCTGGCACTTTCAGAAACCAATATATGTACGAAAATGATGAATCATAGAACTTGTATAACTTCTATATCTTGGAACCTACAACTTTTGCGCCATATTAACTATTGCTCCAAATGGTTAGTTCTAAGAATATGTACCATTTTTTTTTGTTGGCCGGCACTTTCAGAAAAGGCCCAAAAATGTACGAAACCTGAAAGATCTCCTTTATGATGTTATTTCTATTTCTTTTATTGAGATGGATGGAACTGCTTATAGATTTCTAGAATAAATTCAAAATATGTGTAATTAAAAAACGTTGAACATGCATTAATATTTTATTTAACGATTCATTGTGACCTATTGCATAAAATTTTATGCCAATACTGTTCATAACTAAACTACATTTTAGTTCAAAATATTATTGATCGGAAATTTAATTAATCTTCATCCTCTTGTTCGAGGATCGTCTTGAAGCAGAACGGTTGGAAGATGTATCCCAAACCAGCGTAGAATTTGCTCATGAATTCCACCCTGGAAACAATTTATATTAATTAATTGTAACTTTCTTTAAAATTCCACAATGAAATATATTAATGTGTAATTCTATAAAACTTTACTCAATAAAACTTGCATAGTCTATAAAGAAAAGGTACAAATTTTTATTATAGATTATAATTATATTGAAATGTATTCGACATTCAACTTTAAGGCTATAAACAATAAGGTAACATTCAATTAGTTACAAACCAAAGTACGAAATTTGATCATAGTTATAAATATATTAAAATGTATGCAATATTCGACTTTAAAATTTAAATAATAAGGTGTAATTTAAATAAACTAACCAATGCAAACGCAGCGTGTGCAAGAAAGCTGAAAGTCCCTCCATCATGACGAGAATGGCCAGTGTGAAGAGAGACCAGAACATGAATGCCACGTACAGTTTGATGCCACCCACCCAGTTGTGGTCCTTGAGACCGAACTGAAGCACCATGTTCCATAGCACCTCGGATAACTCTACATTAACAAACAAAATCAATATTAAGTTATTTTAAATTTTTAATAGGAGTCTTTATTCTGTAATACAGTTTAACTTGAAATTAATATTTTTGATGTTTTCTGTTTCAAAAATTGTAATATATTCAAATTTTGGAAGGTCCTAAACTTATTGTAGTTTTAATTCAACCCAGCCAAATACGTAGAAGAATTGATAAAATTGGACCTTTTTAAAATTAGAACTTATTTTTTGAGAACTTAATACTTTTTTGCCTTACTCCAAATATTTAAGTAATTTAATACTAAAAAATATTTTTCATATGCATACATTTTTTTATTTGTAATATAATTTGTTTGACTATAACTCACCAGCGTGAGCGAGTGACAGCGCCCATAGTCGTAGGTACGAAGCTGTGTGGGAGATTGTACTGAGCACGTATTCGATGGTGTGTATTCCTTGATGGATCATGATCTCACTGAACGGTTCATCATCATGGTCGTGTCCGCCGGACGCGGGCTTCGGGGCTGGCTGTTGTTCTAAATCAGTCTGTTCTTGCATTTCTATGCCCTGGTTCACACTACCGTTTGATTGCGGCTGGAATATAAATAAATGGTATATTTAAACTGTAAATTTTCTAAAATATTACCATACTAGCTCCGCCCGCAGCTTCGCCCGCGTGGAGTTCGGTTATAACGCGTTTCCTAGAGAACCTTCCATAAGTCTGGGATAAAAACTATCCTAAGTTCTTTCTCAAGGTCAACTCTATATCTGTACCAAATTTCATTAAAATCAATTTAGTGGTTTAAGCGTGAAAGCATAACAAACAAACAGAGTTACTTTCGCATTTATAATATAAGTAGGGATTTGAGTGACAGTATAGTGATATAGCTCTATATATCTCTCATTTATGATTGTACAGTCTATATTTTTCATAGACTAAAGTCACAAATGGAAATCGTATGTAGCCTACCTTGTCATGCTTCTTCTTGGCGGCGCACAACAAGTACAACGGTTTTCCCAATAACATGACCGGTATGCAACAAAGCGCGACCAGAACGAACGCGCGTTGTAGGGTTCCCTGGCCCTCGAACATGTACTCCTTGCAGCCGCCCTCGGGTTCCGTACTCGAGAACAACATCATGTTGATGAACAGAATCAACACTGACGGCGCACAACCCTGGGTATACGCCTCATCTGAAACATACGATTACTTTAAGCAAGATTTAAAACAATTATTTTCTTTTTTTTTTTTGTTTTTTAGCTTCATACTCCCGATCTCTCGTGATCTGTGAATCGTGATCACATTTGCTGCAAAGTTACTGACACGTCGGGAGTATGTAGTTTTAAAATAATAAAATCCGAAAATATTAGTTTAATTGTAACGAATACTCGCTAAAATGTTAGATAATTAGCAACTCAAAAGAATTTTGATCAGGACTTAGCTCTTTTTTCATTAAGTTTGTATGAGTTTATTAAACATTAAATATTTTAGACAAATTGATAACAAAATATACCGACCTGTAGCTAACGTGCTGTAAGCCACCCACTTGTAGAACATCATGAACACCATATACGCGAAGAGAAGGAACAGGAAAATGATTTGTGGAAGAAACTCCAAGAAGATTGAGTAACGACGCTTGAAGAAGCTGTAAATTTATTAAAACTATTAGGAACATTCAGTTTTATTACATTAATTAAATTTTATAATAACTTTAAAAATACTCCTATATTTTATGTAGCTTTAAGTATAATATATATTTACTTGTAGTTGACGACGCTCATGCAAACACCGAAGATCATGTGAATAACGCCGAATATGATGGACAGTTTCATTTTGTAAGAATTGAGGAAGATAATCTTATTCTCAGCAGTCTGGAAGAATTATTTTATCAATAAAATGGTCAATCACAATAAATTTCTAAACTAAATGTTATTTAACTTGCCTGCCAGATAGGATCAATACCGAAGAAATATGGTTTGTCCCCATAAGAAGCTTTAGGGTCCAAAGTGAAAGCTTCATTTCTTTCAAGCGTTTCATTATCATAAGGATTGAACCAGCCGGATCCAAAGATATTCATGGATTTCGAGAATATGTCGTTGTAGACCAGTCCAGTGTACATAGAGAAACAGCCCATGAGGAGTATGATGTAGCGACCGGCGAAGAAAATGTTCCAGATTTCGTTGTTGGATTTTTTTGCGGCGAGTGAGACTTCTTTGACAACCATCCAGAGACCGAATAGAGCCATGATGAGGCCGTGACCCAAATCTCCGAACATCACCGCGAATAAGAACGGGAAAGTAATGATGGTGTACAGCGCTGTAACAATAGTATGGAACATTTAGTTATATTGGTAGAAAACAGACCTATAATTTATCACCACAAAAAATCTAGTAGAAATCACAGAGATATATAACTAGAAATCAATAAAATTATATATTTCAGCGTATAAGGTAATTTTTTTTATACCTGGATTGCATTCCCTGTAGGAAGCGACTCCATAGGCGTCAATAAGAGTTTGGAAGCCGCGAGTGAATTTGTTGGTGCGGTTGAAGGTTGGAGGGACTTCATCAGTCTCGATGCAGTTCAGGAACGATGGGATAGAACTGCCGCAAGCATTCTGGGTATGAAATATTCAATTAATATTACCAATAGGACATTATTTATCTTCTTCTTATATATATCTTCTTCTACCTGACAATTTCCCAGCTTTAGCCAGGGTCTGCCTTACATGTGTCAATAGTTTTGGCTAATCGTTTTTTCGACCGGCCGCCTGCCTGACATCAACCCTTTTTTTGGGAAAGCATTAATCAGTGATGTCTAAATACTCTTAGAAAGTACATATGACTCGGAAAAATCACATTGGTACTTTCTCGGGCCAGGATCGAACCCGCGCCCTCGAGCATGACAGGCGGGCCTTTTCACCACTAGGCCACCACTGACTATTTTTTTTATTTTTACAAAAATATATATATTGAGTTTAGTAATATTTGTCTCTTTTTATACTTACGGAACCGTCAACTAGGGCTTTTTGCACGTTTGGTAGATCAGCTGTTGGGACCCAGCATTCGCCAATAAGACATTTGTTGGTGACATCCATGTTGAACAAGTTGAGGGTGTGGTAAATGGCTTTCATCTTGCGGACCATTATCGACCAACTGCCTAATTCCTTTGCAACGCTGACCAACACACGTTGCCTATGATCTTGGGTTTGGTTTAGCACCTGGAATTAAATAGTACATTTAGTCATAATTTTTACATATGGCATAACTATGATAGAAGATTGAATATAATTGTAAGTGTAAGTTATTTACCATATTAAGGTCTTCAAGTCGAGTTCTGACTCCTTTGACCATATCAAGTCGTTCAGTGTTAGAGGGCGGGCAAGGGTATAGGGAGGCATGAAAACCGGTGCACACTTTTTTGATACGGGACTTGAGCTGCTCTCCTTGGAAGAACGCCACGAAAACCGTTTTATAGATCTCGTTGCCCTGGAAATTATTAGAGTAATAAATATTATTGTATCCAAAAATGGGCTATGGAACTTGATTTTTATTTTTTCTCTATAAAAGTTTATTGTAGTAAATTTTATGTTTGTTACGCCTTGTTGTTAATGTTCTTGTTATATCTGTCTGTTTTTAGTTTTTTTTTTCTAAAACCTTAAATTAGTGCTAATAATACATTCCATTTTAACATTACTGTGAAAACTCTTCTAGCAAATTGTTTTTACCATACCGAAATAATGTACTGTAATATAAACTGTATATTTTCCCTTAAATAGATAAATTGTAGTCATATACTAGTGCATATAATACTATTGGTAGTTTGATATTAGAATATCTCACAGTATTAGGGTCCTCCAAGGGCTTGTCAAGTTCAGCTCGTCTCAGGAACACGTTTCCTCTCGAGATTCGCCACAACATACGTTCGAAGGCGGGAACACGTTCTCGTTGAACCACGCCAGCTACGAAACCGAGACGGCCGCGCGTTGCCGCCTGCTGACCGGCCTCGTCAGAGATGAGTGACCTACAGGTGCAAGAAACAAACATAACTAAGATAAGTATGAAAGAAATCACATAGGAATTATAGTAATCTGAGTAATAAAAGGATTTTCAGTTTACTTATCAATATGGTTGGTTATAGACTTGGAAATGAGAAACCGGATAAAAATGTTAAGTATATACAGTTAATCATATTATGTTACAGAGATAGATAGGGATTTATATTATTTGAGAGAACTGGAATAAAGAGGTTTTTTTTATGTTAAAGGTGACAAACGAGCAGACGGCCCACTTGATGGAAGGTGGTTACCGTCGCCCATGGGCAACATCTTTGTTGCGGATGCGTTGCCAACCTTGTTTTTTTTTAGGGATAGGGAGGGGTAGGAATAAGGAAATGGTAGGAAAGGATGGGAATAAGGAAATGGTAGGAAAGGGTGGGAATAAGGAAAGGGCAACCGGCTTTTTCACTCATCGGACGAAACGCAGCCATTAAAGGCTACTTCACGCCGATCTTCTGTGAGAGGGTGGTACTTCCCCGGTCGAGCCAGCCCGTGTTCGAGCTGTAGTAACTAACCACAGCTAGGCTCTACCACCTAAAAAGTTATCATATATACCACCACAGTAACTTATAATCGTTACTCTAGGGCATTTTATTCGAGAAGTCTTTAGAGTCTTTGATGATACTATAGTTAAAACTCTTTCAGACAGAAAATTACGACCTTGATATATAGAAGGAATTTTTCACGGTATTTTTTTCTTACTTGGTGAGCGAATCCATTCCGATTTCTTCTTGAGCGGCGAAGAATGCTTCTGTTTTTTCCAGCACGTGTTTTAATTCTGTCAGCTCTAGATAGTTCTGTTTGAGGTTCACCGCGTTATGCGACAACTCCAGAATTTCATTCTCTGTTTTCTCGAGATGCGCCTTTAAATTAAGGCAAATTATTATTTACTTTACTATAATGATTAGTTTGTTAAGTTAATGCCTATTATAATTAATCATTACAGTCATATAGAAGTATAGCTGATTAGACATGATATAGACTATTTTTTGCGGTAAAAATATATAAACATAAGTCCTATCTTAATAGGAATTTAAAAAAAATTTAACTGAATCGATCGTAATGTAATTTAAACGATTGATAAGGATGGCGATCTAATGTAAACAATGACGTCATCAAATTTCAAGATTCAAGACTAAGAAGAAAACGAGCATAGTTAACACAAATAATATGAAAAGTATTAATGGAATATTGTTTAACTAAGAGTTGCCTTTTTTTCCTTTTAATCAAATGTATTTTCATAGCAAAATAATATGCACAGTTTGCGTTTAGTTAAAAGTTTTTTTCCATGCCTAGTTTGAATATTTTAAATAGATGTTGATGGGTTTTAAATTACATCGTTCAGCGATAATTTCTTTTATTACGATGAATACTTAGTGAAAAATAATACTTTAACATATTAAAACAACTGGTGTTTTGTTTTAAATAACCCATATTAGTATTCTTCTCTATATAATTTGCCTACTAAAGGAAATTATAATGTATAACATTCTAGAATAAAAAATTTAGACAACTCAAGCCTTAATCGTTGGAATATAATTATAATTGACTATTAAATACACCCGTTATTATAAATACATAGAATATTAAGTAAGTTATTTCTCGATAATTAGTAAGAAGAATCTAATATTGTATACATACCTCTAGATCGATAATCTCTCGTGGGTTAGGCGCTCTCGGCATATCTTTAACAGCGGGTACATTGACCTTGTCCTTATGTACCTCAGCCTCTATGTACCTCAATTTTCTTTCCATCTCATCGCAACGACGGACCTCATTAACAAACTTGCGTTGGAAAGCGTTCACGTCTGGATTAAGCTGGAATTTTAATTGGAATTTAAATATGATTATAAATTATCAATTATTTTTATAATAAATTTTATTTTATATACGTATATCATTCTAGATTTTTTTTGTCATTGCGAAATTTGTCGTGAGGTAATTACAGATTGTCGTGACAACATTACTAATAATAGTAATAAGGCACTAATTAATTATATTTTCAACTAGGCCAATAACTAGTTACTTATAAATGAAAATTCTAGATCGACATTAAGAATAACAACTGCAAAAGTCGTTATGTTAATGATAACGCTATACAAAAGGTAATTAAAAATATTAGCAAACATCGAATGCATGAGTAACATACCTAATTATAATAAACAGTCGTTAAATGATATCAGGCTTTACACAGCATGAATCATTCTCATATAAATGTATGGAATAAAACATTTTGTTTAAAATTTCAATTGCAAAAATTGCACAACTTCGAATTCTTATTGAGAGTGTTCCATAGTATTTTTCTGGACCAATGTCCAGTAACTTTCAGTAATCACAGTTACTGGCTATTGTAGTAAAAATGCATATTCAAAATAATACCAGTATAATGAGATCTTTATCATTTTTAACTACATACTTCCGACGTTTCGGTTACTTTGCTGCAGTGTGACGTGGCAGATGAGATGAGAATGTCATTTAAATAACGCATAATATTCCAAAATATCAGTTCTATTGGAACTAAATACCGACAGTTTTGGATTTTAATTAATAAATTGTCGCAAAGACAGTAGGTATCGTTGTAAATGAGAAACGTAATTGTCTATCAAATTAAACGATTCGAACTAACGGTAAAGGGACATTAATTAGGTAAAGGTTTTTTAATGTGTGTATAAGGCATTAGTTTAAACCTCCATCGCTAAGGTATATGGCATTCGTTCAATTCACATTTTTTGTGCCGTGTTCCTTGCAACCAGGGTCAGCTACTCGTGATCGGTGAAATGGGACGTTGCAAGGCAATCATGTCTGACTGTACTACCTTACTGATTACTTTTATACTTTATTTACAGACAAATCAAAGGAAATATTTAAATACTTCGTGTAAACTAATTTATAGCAGAAAAAATATTGAGTAGGACTAAAAAGTATACATAACTTTTTGTCCTTATTTTTTTTCTATTGTGTTATTTAATAAAAATAAATTATTGCATCACTCCTACCAGACTCTTTAAGCTAATATTTTTAAGATTAATATGCTATATGTAACCAAAAATAAACACCTAACATTACATATGTATGGTACAGATAGGGTTGCCAACCGTACTCTAAAATAGAGTATTGTACTCTATATCATGTAAGCGTACTTTATTCGTAAAATTCATTAACAGATGACACGTTAAACTAAGTTATAATTTCTTTACGTTAACAATTTCATGTCATCTGCATATAGTTTCATTTAAATTTCCTTTAGGTTCAACACTTAAGTTTTGAGTGTAACTCTAACTTAAGTATACTTTCTATCGTAGAAATGCTATTAAATAAATATTTGTTGGACGTCAAAAAGAAGTCTTGACATTAATAACAACGTGTTAAAAGATATGTTGAAATATTTATTACTTCAAAGTAGATCGAGTATGCACTTGTGATTCTAGGTTAATGGAGATTACAGTACAAAGGCCATTATCACTGTTCAGTGATAGTTTTATCGATGACAATTATGATTTATATGCAAAAACTATATTGTAATAAAAAAAATACTTTTTTTGGAATATCATATAAGGATGGTGAAAAGTACATACTACTTAATAAAGATTTGTGACATTCATGTGTAATGCTAACGCTAAAATTAAGATTTTAAAATTACCCTATGTAACAGCTTCGTAGTTATATTGTTGTACTATTACAAGATATTAAAACTGGTAAAGTTTATGTATCCTTTATTCTTATACCATACTAGCTTTTGTCTGCGGCTATGCCCGCAGATTAATACCCATTTGAGATACCCGTTACAATTAAAGACCCCTTCATCATATCAAAATTTGGATACTGTGGAAATACTTTACTACGATTGTTTTCAATGGAAAACCTAATTAATAACTGGCCTTTTATTGAAGGAATAATAGAGTAATGTACATCCAGACGAATTGAAACCTCCTCCTCCTTTGTGAAGTTGGTGAAAAAGTAGCTTTCGTTACTCTTTATTACACTACCTACCTGAGAATGACATTCCAGGTCAAGACGTTCTTGAGGTTAGCCAGAACGAACAGATAAACAAAAATTTTAAAAGTTGCATTTTCTGTATGTACCGTTTATACTTTTTAAGTATGTACTAACAGACCCTTCAAATGTATATATTTGTCTAATGTATTACCATAGGAAAATAAACACTTAATGTACGTATTTTTTCATTTATACTACAAATGTTAGAAGAATACAAAACAAACTTTTATGAAGAAGAATATAGATGATAAATAATACAGAAAAAGAACATCACATTTATTTTATTTTATTTTACTTATAAGCTATGATAGAAAGGCATTTGTGTCATTAAGTAACTATTGACACTATGTTGAGAGACAATTTCCAAGTACGGAAAATGTTTTGAGGCTTTTTAAAACTAATACTTACATCTCTGAACTGCACAGAGCCTGCTTCTCCCAGCTCGGAGACGGAGGTGTACGCCGCCTCTGGTTGAATGAAGAGCTGGCAGAGCGCCATCTCTTCACTCCTGAACATGGCCCCCATGATGACGGTCACTTGCTATATCCCTTTTAATCTAGGACAAATAATACACTTATTAACATACAATCCAGTATCCACGTGAAGAGGTACACATAAAAAATAATATATATACATCTAGTCATAGGTACTTATATCGTTCAGTTCTGATAATGGGTTTTCTATACAGTAATAAACCAAGAATTATGTAGCAAACATCCTTATTTATAATATTTAGTATTAGTATTATAGTAATTATCCCTATATGAAGATATAACTAAGTCTTTATTATAAAATTGTATAGAAATATAAATTTCAAGTAAGACAACGGGATGATCTATTTTTGATCAGTATTGGAACCAGTTAATCCTTTAATGTATTCATGAATGTGCAGACTTGAAATGTGTTCGCTTTAATGAACTTGTATTAGCTATTATATCAGACATGTTTTGAAACTATGTTAAATCATTAACATTGTGATACTTAATAATATTTAGTGATTTTGTTGCAAGAAACAAAACAAATTTTTAATTAAAGATATGTGTCTCCTACTACATATGTTTGCATCGTTAAATCAAATCAGTTTTGCAATTTTTCCTTTTTATAACTCAAGAATAAGAAATGTATATATTTATAAGTGAATAAATTGACTGTCTGTTTATATTTCGACGATGCATACTCGTTGTAGGGGCACTGGTTAAATTGTATGCCACAGAGATCGATAGCTAAGAATATTAATTACTAAGAAACTGATACACATATTTAATCTTAAGGAAAACTAGAGTATATGCAACCAATGATTTATTATTATAAATTATACAAGATTTTTCCATCGGCTTCGTTTGCGTGTTTTTGATTTATCATAAAAGGACCTTGAATAAAAATCAGCCTATTTGTGTAATTGTTATAGCTAATTAAATAACAAAAAATGATCAAATAGCTTTGGTAGTTTTTGAGGATTGAGTAAGAAACACAAATTCTTCTTTTATAATGTGACACAATAATTGAAAATTACTCAAGTATACATCTAACACTAAGTCGAAAGTATTTAACCGAGATTTATTGCCACTGAATTCAAATGGTTTCTGTTGAATTATGTTGATCCTACATACTAATTACAAAATCAATTATAAAATTTTGTTCCACGTCAAAAGAATGGAGGATTAATAAACATTAAATTTATTATAATTACGTATATTTTGAAATAATTCTACAAATATAAAGTCTGTACTTTTATATTATTAAAAACCGACTGATTGAAATAGTAATTGACATCAGTATGCCTCGTAACAATACGACGCGTCTCCAATTTACAATAACCTACGTTAATACCATAATATTAGTGATTTATGAATGAAAAATTGTTAACTCTCCGTATGTAGTGTTAAGATGTAAGTAATATTACGCAAACTGAGTATTCACAAAAACAGTGAGAATCATTTAGGTTTGCCCACTAAATATCAAATAATAATATAAATCCTGCATCGAATGCTTTTTTATTTGGTAATTTTTTTCATTGAATATCTTTTTATTATTATTTATAATATGTAAATACAATATAAGCATATCATAAAAAAATAATACTCGTAACTAAATAATGTTATAGAAATTCGGATGTTTATTTCCGAAATATTCAACTTCCGTAAGTTGGTTCGAGATAAAAACTATTGAGGTCATGTTTCACGGAGTAGGTCGCCCTTGCCCGTATCGTGTTGCACTTCAGTTAGGACCTGATAATCTATAACTCAAGTCTCTCAAGGTCATTGTTAAACTCAAAGAATTTTATATCAATGAATCCATTAATCTGTATTTAAATTTCATTTTATTGAAAGCTACATACTTACATATAATTAATTTATTGTATACAGGGTGACTGGTGAATTACTATCGATACTTGAGGACGTGATATTTGACGATCATATATGACAGAATAAAAATTAATATAACATAAATAAATAAACTTCTAAGTAAAGTTAACCAAAAGTTATGTAATTAATTACGCATCGTGTGAACACCCTACAGATTAGGTATACACACACACATACGAGTGCGGCGGCGTAGTGTTGTATGAGCACGCCGCCGCACGCGTCCACACTTGGAACACTTGGAACGTATCCACACTTTATTTATTTATACGGAAATTTGGTCAAAAATTAACTACCTATTTTTTTACATAATTTGAATGAGAATCACGTACCGAGTACTCTCCTCAAATATTTATAGTAATTCACCAGTCACCCTGTATATAGTAGGGAACGGCTGTAAGTGGGCTACACAAGCAGATCATCATTTGTCTTTGACGTAAAAAAAATAAGGCATAGTTATTTAAGTGTTTATTCATTGAATCATGAAGTTGAAGGCTAGTGAATTTTTTACTATAAAATCAACAATTGGCGTTTTTTATGAAGTATTCCAATTCCATGTTTTTCTGTTGTTTGAAATTTTAAATAATGGTTTCGACGATAACAGTCTATTTCTTTATTTTTTTTTATAACCAAAATAAAGGAAGGTGTCATCCAGTTGTTATATAATTTAAGTTTAAACAATTTAAATTCGTTATTTATATTGTTTATGGTAAAATTCTAAATATTATTAGTATATTTCGATACGAATTCTTTTGATTTATATGAATATACAATTATTTGTTTAAACTTTAATTGAACGAATAAAAATAAGAATAGGTGGCTGGAGTCATAATAAACTGTTCAGATAAAATAAATAAATCAGATTCGCAGATTTTAACAAACCGTTTAGATACTACATATATCTAAATATATTGTAATAAATTTTACATATATTTTGTTCTTTACAATGTTATCTTAACTATTTTATACTTCTTCAAAGATACTACTACACCTACTCCAAGTTTGCACTATCATACTACATACGTAGCGTTAACAGTTGCTCATTCATATATTAATACATAATCGTATTGAAGTAATTTATTGAATGAGAAACGAGAAGCACTGTGGTAGATACGGATACGTGGTAGGCATTTAATAACCGTACATGTTTATTTTTATTTAAAATGGCTATTTAGAAACTAAATGCGAATAATATTATTACATATTTTTATATGTAATGCCAGCTACGTCTAAGTTGTTAACTTGGCACTAAAATGTTGCTGTCAATTGTTACCAATATGGCGTACATATAACAATAACATTTCAATATATAAAAATGTGAAATACGCTTATGTTGTTGAGAATATTTACGTTTTAATTCATATAATTAGGTTTTACATGATACAAAGACTAAGTAATATTTACAGAATAAAAGCCATAGATTATATTAATGACACTGACGTATACGTTTGTTTTTTTTTAATCATTTAAGCTAACATTGGTAAGAATTCTTTATCTATATTTGTTTTTTTTTTTTGGACAAGCTGTGATTTTTTTACCTGATAAGGAACTTAAAGTAACTTTGTACGAATAACATATTGACTGAAACTATCAAGTATTCATTTATTGTTATTCTAACGTATTATTTTCATTCCCCTAACTTTAAACAACTTTCCTGATGAGGATTATTAAAGAAATAGAACTTAATGATCAATAAAAGAATACACGGAAGTCTTTATAACGTTCAGAAGTACTTAACTGGAAGATGCAAATTGCAGGGTTGTGCAGTTTGCATCATCAAGCAGGGTTGTGAATAGCTTTTATGAGTTAAAAAAATATTCATCATCAAGTATTTTGTTTCTGATATACGCGGATTTGTGTGTAAAATACAAAATCTGATAAATTATAAATAATACTCTCATACTTTACATCTTGTATATATTAAAACCTAAATATATATCGAGAAATATGGTTTCAATATGAAAGTAGACGACGCAATTGTAAACAATGTATGTATGTTATTTCTATATTTAGATGAAGTATACCATTACCAGGTAGACGGTGATAGGATATTAATAGCTTTACAGAATATAGGTTTAGTAAAATTTATGTATTATTGTTACATTTTGTAAGCCAATGTTTTGTTAAACGGAGCGTACGAAACATATTCTAGAATCTTGGCTCGTATATTAATATTGTTTAACGTTGTTTAATTTAAGTATCTATAGAAATTAAATTTCTATTATCGAAGTAAACAGTTTTATTGTAACAAACGTCCTTTTGCTAAATATTTACAAACAAACGTTAGTCACACTCTCGTGAGTTTATTGTATTGCGATTTAAATCAGTTATTTCAATTGTATTCTCTATCGCCCTATTTTCGTACTTTTATATTCTTTTATATTCAAAACACACGTAAATATATTTTGAGAAATTATTTCTCTTTAGTAGATGTTTTAATTTTATTTATATGTCGCCATGTTGTATATAATTATCAGGGATAGATGCGATCAATCGTGTTGAGGTTTTTTTTTTGTCAATATATCGAATTAACTAATACAATAGACTTGATATTCTTAGAAAAAGTTCAAATTGACAAAAGAAACGCGGTTTAAATGTCTTCTTTTATACACCAACATCCAAACTATCAAGTGCTAGTATTTATCAATGTAAATTATTTAATTTTAAATGTCTAATTGTGGTATAGATACAGATAAATCTATTTCACGAAAATCCTCAGTGAGTGGTACCTAATATTAGAAAATTAACAAAAGTAACACAAAAATGTATGTCGCTAGCTGCTATCCAAACCAAGTATATTTTTTGGTATTTTAAGGGAAAAAATATAGATCTTTTTATTCCCTTTCTGTACCTTTTTTTTTCTTCTTCAAAAAGTACCTATTTAAATAAATGCCTAATATTAAAGTGCCAAAGAAAATTTTGTGCTACAAGTATCTATATTAATTCTTTGGAAAATTTGTCATAAATTTAGTTATTTGATAAGAATATCTTAAACAAACTTGAACGTGATGTAAAGTTGGAGATAAAAGTCATATATCATGGCTAGAGTTGACAGACATCAGATAAGATGACGAAGATGTATTTACTCCTCAAGTGCAGAATTATATAATAGTTAATAATTGAAAAGTACAAGAATATGCATAAAGAAATTATGAGTTTTTGGTTTGAAAATTCTTGATAAGGACCTTGCATTGCTTGATGCAACGGATATGGACAAATGCGGTTGGTTTAATATACGAAGGTGATGACTAGCCCTAGGTATACTAGGACTATAAATACCTAAATTATAGCTACATGGGACTATAGTGTAGTGATTATGGATGATGATGGACTAGTTCCTTGACACTGCTGTGTTGACCGATGTTTTATAATAAAATTCCAACTCATATTGTTCACCACACTGATATTATTTTTAAAAAACGTGTTAAAAATGTGTGAAAATTTTATATTCCAATTTTCAATTCTTTTTTTTTAAAGCTTTGTAATATTTAGCATTTTTTTTCCTTTACTTCTTAATTCAGTTCATATTTATGAATAACGTTGAGTTACATTGACAACCGCGTTCAATTTGTGATATAATCATCATGACATCACACTATTCAGCTATGTTCATTTCAAAAATATTATACTTTCAATGGTACTTGAACAGTCACATGATTAGGCTGAATACTATGAATATTATGACTTCTTTAAGCATTCTTTTATTAAGCAAATTAAAAAAAAACGAGCTATATATCCTTGCTAATAAATTAACATCCAAACTGAATTTTAAATAGTTCTAATTCCATTTTTCTTCTACGTCGAATGGTTTGCATTGTTATTTGTTACCAGTTGTGTGACATGTTCATGTAGTGGAGTGGGGGCTACTCGGGCTCAGGCCCGATAAATTTAAAGGTCCGAGGGGCCTGTTTAAGGGGAATCAGGTTGTTTCTACGGACTCCTCCGCTCACATAAGACCCAAAAATGTTCTTATACGAATCAAGTTTTAACAATTACTAACTTTTTTTACCAATAAACATTTTTTAGTATTTAAACTTTCTTATTAGTATTTAAAAATGTACCTATATTAGCTTTAAGACAGGTAAACAATACGTAAGTCTTCATTAAAGTCCTTAAAATTAGGAAAACTTAGGAATAAACTTATTAAAGATCTAATATTAGATACATTTTAAAAATTCGACACAATAAACAGATAGCAGACTTAAAAATAATTTATCGCCGCGTTTTTTATTTTTTAAATAAACTGCATATATTACAGTGAAGTTATTTGTCACAATTTGCATAGTACGCATGTGTATAGCTATTTAACGTGCAAGTTATCAAAAAACCTTAATAAAAATGCTACATAGTATGTTTTGTAATAATATAAATAACATTTAAAAAGTATTAAAAATAATTTTACGCACCAAATATCGAATCCCCAATGGAAAAACCACACAACGTGCAGCGCGACTAACGCGCAGGAGCAAACTAAATGCTCGCCGCTAATGTTGGTGCCCCCGCTATTGGCGGCATGTGACCGAGGCGGTAACTTCATGATAGTTAAATTAATTTACTCGTTGACTTGAATATGCTCCGTTTTATGGACGACGATCATAAAACAGATATACTAGTTTGCGTTGGTCATCCGCAAATCGGTTAATAAATATTGTTTTACCATATAATTGAAGGAAGAACATAAAATTTTAGTTGAGGTAATAAACCAGTTCCTTAATAAAATACTTACATGACCGCATCGACCGGTATTGGCGTGTCGTGAATGAGTTATTGTTCAGGTATCAGCTGATAAGGAAGATGAGAGCTATCTCGTGATTTTAGCTGTTCGGTTGGCATCACTGTTCGGCGCTACTCCTGAGCAGCCTCCGTGACCTCGGCGACCGATTGTGTAAACAATCGCACACGTCGCCTTAATGTAATGCATTCCAACCATATCGAATTGACTATTTCAAATAGGCTATGCGGATTAATCGACTTAAGTCATTCTTAAATTTTAATGATTATCCCATATTCATTTTATTTATATACTAATTAATACTGTTAGGAAGGAAATTCTAAAATTTCGTAATTCTATCAAAGCAAGACGGTGGAATAACTGCAAAAAATACGTCCAGTACATTTTGATAGCAACGATTTTTTTTAAAATTTTTTTTCTTTGAGATTGTCGAAAATTTTTGCTTGATATTAATGTTATAGTGAAAGTACAAAACATTATTCTACATTCTACATATTTTAAAGATTTTTACCATCAAGAGTCAAGACTCAATACACAAATCTCATAGATTAGATGTTATATACTATTTTAATAGTGGTCATTAATAATTATTTTAAAATAAAACAACAATACAGTTTTATAATTTCTTTAACAGCATTCATAAACAATTCTATCATAGTGGAAAAATTATTCATTCAATATATTCACATAATTCATAAATCTAATTAATTGGCAAGAAACATTTTATTTTTTAATAAATCTGTACACATAAAATTGCTCATTGTACAATATAACATTGGAAAGAACAAATAAAACAATTACAGTATAAATCATTTACAAATAATAAAATATCACTAACACAGAGCATTGTTTTATTTTGATATTTTTGTACATAATGTTTATTTATAGGGTTGTCATGTTCCTAGTATTTATAAATTCGATACTCACTGTTAATAAAATTCCTTGTCATATTAAGAAATAAATATAAATAATATTATTATATGATAAATTTACTTCATTCTGCATCTGTAACAACCCTAATGAAGTCTGTACCTATGATTGACACGAGTCTGCAAATGGGGCTTTGCCGGTTACATATTAAAACATTTAATTACACAGTTTCATAGTATGTGAAAAGATTTACTGCTTCGTATTTCGTAAGTGACGATGCAAACTCACGATAGGCTTAGGTACTGTTTACTATCGACGTTATAATTGGCGATTGTACCAAATAGTTAGTTATAAATTCGAAATGCCATTCGCCAAGCAAATGAAGTACCCATTAATAGATTTATAGCCGACTGTTGTTCTTATTACTACACTTTAAACCACACCAAAATATTCAATCACAAAACCGTTGTGTTCAAATGTTAAAATATAGGAACAATGTATTTAACTATAACTTTTACATGTAATAGCAAATAAAAACGTGAAGAAAATTTTATTTTTTTTTGTTACAGAAAAAATATTTGACAGTATTTTAAAGCTAACCAGTTGTCACTTGCATCAAAGCGGGAAAAATGTCTTTTAGCGGCTTTTTAATAACCTTATGAATTAAAATGTAGGAATTAATTTTCTAATCACTATAAAACTAAAACTATGCTATAAATTCTTTAACAAATTGTATACAATCTATTTACATAATCTACATCAAAGTTGGTACTTCCATAGACCATAACAACGTGTGACTACATTTAACTTTAACCTGTTCGGATCCGTCGAATGTGTTCGATGTGCTTATAAGACCACCAAAATTCAATTTTTGATTATCTGAAATATTATAAATTATTCAATTATATAATTAAAATAAATATTACGTTCCAGTTCAGCAGTAATTTGATTGACAATGAGTGATTAAATGTGACGTCATCATAGAATCAACATGGCGGTACACGCAAGTTGGCGAATTATTTTTAATGTCTACAAAATGGACATGCAAAGAAAGGACATTAAAATTAAAGAATGTAATAAAAGGTTATTTTTAAAAAGATTTTATTTAATTTATTGAAGTAGTAGAAACGCTACTTTTAATCAATAGTTTTCCTTCATTATTATTTTCCTACTTGTTTCTGTGTATATCACTGAAGCGTTGCTTAAGTCATTAAATCAAGGTTTAAGGTAAGGTTAATGATATTGGATGATAAAAGGTCTGAAAATACCTACCTACACCTACATATGAATTAAATAAAAAAATATTTCAATTGCAAAAGATGATGAAATGATTATATGACAAATGCTACAATATAAAGTATATTTCAAAGCATTTGCGTAAGAATTTAATAGCGAATGTCTAATAAACAATAATTTGTACCAACAACGCATAGATCACGATCGACCTCGGAAGACTAATAATAAAAGAGTACAAGAAGTTTTTCTTACTCAGGCTACCTACAAACATAGCGTTTTATATTTTTTTAACGTTCAACAAGAAATTTACAAATGTAAAAGAAATATTTGTTAATTTCGAGTCCTAGACAAAGTTTTTAATTGGAACACGTCCTTGAATATAACCTGGTTTTAAATAATCCAATGTGATTACATTTCTCCTTCATTTCTTTAAACTTTTTATTCATAAAACCGTTAATCTTATAGGAGACCTAAATTTAAATTTATTAGCATGTTTTATTTTTTGTTATTTATTTAAGTTAATATTATTCTAACGAGACACAATGACAACATTATCGACTTTCTCAAGCTTCAAATTAGAAAATAAACGTCGTATATACTTGTTTTCGCGCATGACGTCAAATTTTTAAGGATAGAGTGCGGTACTAATATTGTTGCCTCGACAATGGAGGATATTTTACTTCGATAGTGAGATAGATTGTGATAGAGTGAGAAAGGTAAAACGTTACATGAAGCGCTTTGTCCTGGCTTATGTGTGGAGTTTTGAGAAACATCAAAGGTCTTGTGACCTTCACAGCCAGCGAGAGAATGAAGAACGAGTGAGAAAGATTAAGAGTGAGGTAGAGCGAGACTGAGATAGAGCAACAGTGAGAGTGAGATAGTGCGAGAGTGAGATAGAGCAAGAGTGGGATAGTGTGAGAGTGAGATAGAGCAAGAGCGAGATAGAGTGAGATAGGGCGAATGTCGTATAATGCATATTGCAAATGAACGGGAGAGAGGAGAACGAGTGAGAATTATTGAGAGAGAGGAAGAGTGTTAGGGATTATATATAACATTCATGTTATTATGTTTTTGCTAATTTACACTTTTTTAAGTTATTTCGTCTTAAGGTTAGAAAATTGGAGTATATACAGGTACCAGGCTTTTTTTGCGCTATACAAATAAACAATCATAATATTTCATTATTGCTCTGCGTCAAATTATAATTTTAATAGCAAAATTAGAAAAAAATTGAAAAAAAAAGAAACCTTTCCAATTAATTGGATGAACATGTATTGTGTATATATTATTCTGTAGTTCGCGATTTTCTGAAGGTTATGTCAGTCAACTGTAGTTTCGCACACTTAGAATAATATTGTTACAAATAGCTCACCTCGATTGAATTTCTATGAAAAGTGTGAGTGCGTATCGGCCTGCAGCGTCGATGTAATCAAAAGGATCGATAGTTTTTTATGTAGTTTAATACATTTGAAAACAGTTTTTTATTAATACCCCAAGGTAAAACCTTACGAAAACAATCATAAGACTTTTAAAAACTAAACTTTTTAAGAATAAAACTTTTATTCTTTATAATTACCTAAATTCCATTTAAGTCCACTAGTTGTAACACTTATACATGGCTCTCCCACTGGTATAAGGGAACACCATGCATTGCCATTCCTACTCTCAATGGGAATTTCTATGATATGATCTCCGGGATGTAGGAGCCAGGATATAGAATCATCTGACATCATGTACACTCTAGTTTGTGGATGCAGTAATCTATTTTCCTTGATCTGATGCAGTGTTTGAATGTTTCCTAGTATTTGATCTAGCCGACCTGAATTCTGAGCCATCACAAGGGCATAGTCCATCTGAAAAATTCTTTATTATTACATAATAATACAAAAATAAATACCATCACATATTATATGTATTATAATTATTATATGTGATGGTATTTATTTTTGATGCTTGAAATTTGTTCCTTTACTTATTAATGTTATTAGAATTTTTTAATGTATCAAATATTCACAAGCATTTTATTAACACATCTTCAATAGGTCATTGTCCAAAAGGTAACATGGAATAAATTGCACATAAGCGATAAAGTCGCCTTTTGTACTTTAGTTTTTATACTCAGAAATTACTTTTTCTTGTTTGTGATTATAATGAAATTTATTACATTTAGGTATTAAATTCAGTATGACAATTTTTCAAACATACATACATAACAATTACAAATATAATGGCTTGAATAATATCATTTCCTGATGGATAAATATACACTAAAATAATTTTATAAAAACTTATGTTCCGCGCCATCTATTATTAACTATCGGTATTAAACATCAAACCTTGTCATTTCTTCCTGAATGATTTATATAGAAATAACTAAACTTGTAAGGTAAGAAAAAACAGTAAAATTTAAAAAACATCCCATTGGCAACAGTGTCCAATGGATAAAATATTATATAACGAGTATCGTTGCTAAATGCTGACTGACTGTTTGCAATGAACACCTAGTTATATGAACTAGAAGATTCCTGATACCACACAAGAAATAAAATCGTATTGCTATCCTAATATCGAAGTAATCATATCTTCTTAGATATAGATTGAGTTTAATTATGTAATTTCTATTATATTACAATTTACAAGCATGTCTATGTAGATTTGGTACTTTTCCTGGAACTATGTAACTAACTAGTAAACATCTACAACAAAAGTAAAGTAAATAAACAGCATTTCTAACCTGTACTTTATTCTCCTCACAATAATTATTCAACTCTATAATAGCCTTTGTAAAATCTGTAAAATCCTGATCAGGTGTGCTTATGATCTGAAAAAATTTAATATTAATGTTTGATAAATAAATTGGATATGAGAATAAACTTAAATCTAAGTTGGGTTCAAGTAGTAAATGGTCAAAAAGATTCATTAACTACATAGTTGGTTAAGACTAAGAAATTATATGCTGTTATTGTGTGAAGCTCACGGAATGCTATACTGTGTCTATGTCCGATCTAATCAAGGCTTTTGTTCAATAGCCCAGTTATTTGGGAATTGTTGTTATGTAAAAAAAGTTAGATAGGACCGGTAGGTCCGGTAAATGTTCAGAAAACAGTCAACCAAAACGCTGATGTTGCTTGACTAAACTGGCATTGACAGCTTTTTATCAAGCAAAGTGCCAAAAAAATTACAAATTTACAACTACCAGTGACAGCTAATTTGTCTAAAAAAAAGAACTTTTTATAAAGTAAGTCTGAGTCTATGACACATACTATTAGTATTATTATGGCAAAAAAAATCAAGCATATTTTACAGTTAAATAATGAATTAGTCTTTTGTTTATCTCATAAATATCTTTTAACATTCCTTTTTGCAGTATATTTGAAATGATAATTTGTTTTGTAAGCAATATAAATTAACCCTTAAGTTCTGTAAGTGAAATCCATTACCACAATACCACTGCAATATAGGCCTGTATACACAGTAATTTCTTATTTAATGTAATTTTTATACATATATAAAATAATTTACATATCTACATGCACTATCAGTTTACCTTATTTACCTTACAATGTTTCTCCTTATATTTCTGTAATATCTCTTTACTTATAGAATCAAAGTCTCCAGTCACAAGATCGGGACATTTCATTGATTTTTGTTCATCATGTGATAAATGATTCAAAAACTTATCCCAATGTGAGGTTCCGCCATCAACAGTTATTCTTAATGATGCTGGAATGGAATTAAGATACAACTATTAATATCATATATAAATTATAAATTTCTATAGTGCGTTTGATTTAAGCTGAGCTTTGCATTCGTGTGAGTGCACACGGATATTGTAGGTGTGATGTCAAATTTTTGAATACCACGTTCTTTTCTAGTTTTGAACTGGTTTATTCTGCTTTTACTCCGCCACGCACCTTCCTCACTACACCTTTTGTACTGGTAGCAATATCAAATGATGCACACGCAATGTCAAGTGAATAAGATTTGTATAGTTTTTTCAAAAATTTTTATAATCAATAATTTTTTTTACATAATATTCCGTATTCGTAATATTTCCATCAGGCCTTTTACAAGTTTTGCTTATTTTATAGCACTTATGTTATGTATCTATTTAAAATGTACTAAAATTTAATTCTGTAACTTTTTTATCTAACTCTACTTTTACTTTCACTCACACAAATGCAAAGCTCAGCTTAAGCCTAATGGACTATACTCTAGTAAAACACTCATTTATTAAATTATACTATTATTTGTGTAAATTATTTCATTATCATGAAGTAAAATAAAAGCTTTATAATCATAATGGAATGGGCTTCTATAAAAAAATCCTCTTATTAAATGAGAAGTAACTACAAGCTTGTCATTTACCTTAACTTTATAATATTACTAAGAATGCCATAAACAAAGTTTCTATCTATTTCTATAGTATTTAGAATAGTGGATAAGTTGCGCCATATATGTAAAATACATCCTATACTTGTCCTTGGTAAATGGAATATTTAAGTGTAACTGATAAATTTTATAAAAATAATAAAAGGTCATATAAGATAAAGATTTCAATGACACCAAACTGAACTTTATATGACTTAATGAAAACAAACAATGATATTGATATTATGCATTTTATAAAATACATGATATGTGCACTGTTAAAAGCAAAATTTCAAGCCAGACTTGAGATTGTAGGTACTAATTAAGATTTCTTTTTCATGCTCATTAGAATTAAATAAGAATAATATTTACCATTTAGTTTTTTAATGGTTTAACAATCAAGATATCTTATTTTCAGAATAAGAACAAAAAAATATATTTTAAAACTATACCTAAACTATTATTTGAGTCCATTGAATAAAGAGTAAATGACCTTAATATTAGTGAAGGAATTTATGGATACAATGTAGTCATACCGACTAAATTAGCTTTCAAATTAATGATATCATGGCGGGATCAATTTAACCATTCCTTAATATTTGTATGAAGACTTGATTAAACAAACAGACATACAAGCCATCACCTTAAATATAACTATTCCATTCTAGATAAAAATTATATAAAACTATACTAATGTATGATAAAATTTAGTTAAATATAAAATTTACCTTCATTCCAAAATCTCTTAATAATATCCTTCTTCTGTGTTATTCTACAATTCAATATTAATATTGCATATTTCTTATTTTCCTGTATATTAAGTATTTTATTTACATTCCATTTCCAGCATTTTATTATATTATTTGATAAACCAGTATGATTTTCTGACACCTATAAAGAAATTGAAGTATTATATCTGAAACTTTTAACCAGACCATATTACCACTAAAGTGACTAAACCTACTTATATATGTGATAAACAAACCTTAGTCAATGCTAAATTCCTAGTCATTATCCTATTTAAATTTGACAATATATTGTTTGAGTCCAACCTGAAGATAAAATTTTTATTTATAAAACTTTTTTTGAGATCCATCATTTAACATTCTTGTTGTTAAAAACAAATTCCTAAATGATTTTTATTTGTATTACATAAGCCAGAATTTAAATAATTAATAGTGCATATTTTTTAAAAACATTACAATTTTTTAAATTATTATACTGGAAATACTATTTCTAAATGCTTTAAAAGTAACCCTATAAGCCCATATGATTCCTAACTGTCTTATTTACAATTTTATAAAATCTTCATACTGACAAATAAAAGATTATATTGCTTTGAAGGCCAGTACTTAGTAACAAATTAAAATAATAGTTGAATATGTTGTGGTATTTATGTTAATTTATGAATTAATTATTATATACCAAAAGAAATCCCAAAAATGGAAATTTTATTTCATTATATTAAAATAAATATATTCCAAAATGTATATTGCTAGTCGCATTATATTATTAATAAATTTAACTGCAATTTAATAATATCTTTTTAGGAATCGCTTCTATCAATGTTTCCTTGCTTAAAATATTAACATTACATTTCTAATGTTTGTATTAATTTGCAAATAAATCTATAAAATTATTGATTACACCAGAAATAAAAAATTAATAACCTTTTTATATAACAATGAAATAATTTTTAATCTCAGCAGTACAAAATAATGTCGTTTTAAAAGTGTAAAAGATATATATAAAAATAATATTATCAAATTTAAAACAATAAAAAAAAATAAAATAATTAAAAAAAAACAATAATAGGTTAGAAAAAACGTCTGTACAATTACCGCTTAAAATAATAAAGGGATGGCACCTGTAACTTTTTTCATACACCGATAAATATTTATAAAGTAATAAATATCGTGAACACGAGTGTTTATTAAACATGGACTTGCAAAACATTTTGATACTGCTTCTATTAGGTTTGAATTAGTTTGACAGATCGCATATAATATAATATTATATATTGGGTGTAATTTTCTCTGAAAGGAACAAAATTCGGTTTGTCTGAAACAACATTAAAATTTTAAATACGAAAAGCAAACTAGTACATAATGTAAATTTTCAATATTTTTTTAAAAACAATGTTCAAATTAGAATAGGTAATTGTATTTTTCATCCATAAAATAAATATATTTATCCATTTAGAATCAGTTTTTGCATATTTTTTTCAGATGACGAGTAAAACGAATTAATATTAAAAAAGTATTAATAATTGCAAAAAACAATAATAAAAAAATGAAGGGATATTCTTAGTTATATTATAAAACCTTAATTTTATATTTTCTATCACTTTTAAGGTTCGTTTATTTGTTATATATACATGAAATTATTTTTTTTGTGTTTTATATTAATTTAAGCAGTTTAATTATAGACTTTTGCCTTTTGCCGACATCAATATAATGACAGAAAGTTCTAAGTAAATGTCAAATTTTGTTATGAATTGATAATCTTGATTCTTGTTTCTTATTGGGGATTCTGCAATTTTGAAACGTCTAATACGAACATAGTTTATTTAACAACATTCAAGAAATAGACTCAATAACTCCAAAATGAATAGATTATTTGGTCGAGGAAAGCCTAAAACCCCAGGGCCCAGTATATCAGACTGCATAAGCAATGTAAGTATCATTTAATAGCTCATGAATCATCATTGTTTTTCGATGCGAAATTTAACAAAACAATTATTAAAATTTTAGGTTGATGCTCGAGCTGACAATATAGAGCAAAAGGTCCAGAAATTAGATGCTGAGTTAAGAAAATACAAAGATCAAATGGCTAAAATGAGAGAAGGTCCTTCTAAAAATTCTGTTAAACAAAAGGCTATGAGGGTATTGAAGCAAAAGAAAATGTATGTTTTATGGGCTCAATTATTATTTTATTATAAATTAATAATTCTACAGCAATATATAATGTTTAAAAACTACTTATTTTATATTAAACTTCAAGTGTACACTTACTTGAAGTCTATTAATATAAGTTTAAAGTAATTTCTAACTAATTTAATAAACACAAAAAATATAAATTTCAGGTATGAGCAACAATTGGAAAACTTAAGATCCCAATCATTTAATATGGAACAAGCAAACTATGCAACACAAACACTTAAAGATACACATGCAACCATCTCCGCTATGAAGGACGGTGTGTCATCTATGAAGAAGGAATTTAAGAAAATTAATATTGATGATATAGATGTGAGTTTATTTATTCAGTATAGAAAAAAATCTTACCACTTAACTGTTACTTATATCCTTACCTTATTTAAGCTATATTTACACTCACATAACTTCTGAATTTATTACTAAATGGCTTGAAGTACTGATCTACTCTAAAAGAGTATTCTTGCAGTCTAAAGTAAGATAGCTTGTTTTTCTAGCAAAATGATTGTTGTAATCACTGCCCGTCATCACAGTTGCTGTAAAGTAGCCAAAACCTCGGGAGTATGTAGTTTATAGTCAAAAATATAAGATCATGTGCGTGCTGTGAATTATTAATCCAGCATTAAGTTAGTCAAAAATAGAGTTACCGCTAGATATTTGTGTTTTCAATTAATGATACCAGTTTTGTTTTTGCCTTTCTTTTATTTTTCTGAATCAACTTTGAAAATTACTTCTTTACAGCATTTTTTGTTATTTGCAAAACAGCTTAAGCATCATTCTTTTTAATAAACTGTAGAATTTGGAAGATATTATTTGATTAAATCATAATAATTTAAAATTAACTTGCAGGATGTAAATGATGAATTGGCGGATATGTTAGAGCAAGCTGATGAAGTGCAGGAGGCTCTGGGTCGTCAGTATGGCATGCCAGAGATTGATGACGATGAGTTAGCAGCTGAATTGGATGCACTCGGTAAGTATTATTTTTCTTTATACTATAACTAGTTTTTGTATTTTGATTCAAAAAGAGAAGGCAAAGAAACCAAAAATGCACACATAAAAATAAATCAGCTATATTATATTTATTAAGCTAATTATCTATTTGGTGTGAATAGAACAACAAATTCAAAATAGTCTTTAATAACCAGTTTAATTATTTTGGATATCAACAAGGCATTTGTTATCTTATTGTGAGATTTTCACTCTAAGTAAATTCCCATAAAATATGTGTATGGTATAAAATTTAATTTGTGAGACAAAACTAGAATTATTTTTAAGCCTTGGCACAAAAGAGGTGTGTTATTAGTTTGATGTCGGTAGCACTATTTGTATATCTGTCTATGACAGAGTAGCTTTCAAATGTACCTATATTTGATGGTTTCATTTGCATTTGAAACCCAGTTTCCTTACAGTGGTTCCTAGCTATGTTTGAATAAAATTTTTGTTCATGGCAAAACTGGAATTTTCACTCTTATAATATATACACGTTTTAACCAGTCAATATTATTTCCAGGTGATGAGATAGCATTGGATGATGATTCATCTTATCTGGATGATGTTGTGAAAGCACCCGCAGCCCCGGATAAGGAGCCTGGAGTAGATAGCATCAGGAATAAGGATGGTGTGCCCGTTGACGAATTCGGACTCCCACAAGTACCAGCCCAGACCTCTCGCTAGGATTAGTAAAGACTATGTGATGGTTCAACCCTAAATGGTTATGGTGATATCAGATATATGGAATTCTCTTTATAATAACTTGGACTTGGTAACAAATGTATTGCCAAGTTTTATTAATGCTTTGGCGCTTATGAATACAGTTTTTTACCTAGCAAAGGGCACATTGATCCACTAATGTATGAAAATAATTCTATATATTTATCAGTGGATGGATAAAATTATTGTAAACTATAATTTGATACCAATGAAGTTATTATATATAAAAAGAGTTTCCCATATTACCATAACCTTTGAGGTGGGTTATTGAAACGATCGCATAGTCTTAATTGTTATAAGTTTTACTGATTACACATTATGTTATGTTTATATATTCTATTGACACAAAAATGTATCTATAACAGTATGATATTATAAAAATTTCTGCATTTTATTTTTATTGTAATTTTTTTTAATATTTTTAAAATAGTGGAAGCAAATTGCCAGGAAGTATATATATTTTACTATATGATTAACATTTCTGATTTCTAGAATTTTGAATAGATCAAAATTTGTGGTTGTAGACTTTTTGTTTTACATATATATGTAAATTGTAATAATAAGTTAGACATATGGTATAGCTTTTCACAATAAATATATTAAAACATAAAGTTAAAAGCACGAAGTAGTATTGTAGTTGTCATACAGAATTGTGTCATTGTAATGCTCTCAGTTTTGTACATAATGGAAATTTGTCACATTTCATTATATTAATACTTTTACACTATGTTGCTTTATACAAGAGCTAATATTATTGGATGGTTAATAAAGAATATGATTCTATGTTTTTTTACTTATTTCTTGGTATCTTTATTTAATATATATCTAAATTATTATGCCCTGTAATTTTCTTCTCTTATAATGAGTAATTATTTTGTTCTCTAGTATGTTAAGGCTTTTATCATTAAGTAATTTTTAGGCGGTGAAGAATAAATATATAGAAAAAAATACTATTGGAATATTAAATACAAAATAGAAGAAGTTATAACAAATAAAGGGAATTTATTTTTTTAAGCGATTGATATAAAAAATAAATAAAATGGTTTTATATTTTTACTTTTACAATCAAATTTAACATAATGTTCCCAGTTTTTCATTCATATGTCTTCCTAGATGACAGTTTAAATGTATTTATAAATGAAAAACTACTTTTTAAATGTTTAACATGCAAAAGCAAGTTCTTGTTATGGGTCCTCCCATTCAATGCAGTATTTCTAAAGTAAATAAATAATTATGATACATGTATCCAATAAGCAAATGTTACAAGTGGCGCCATCCGTGCCGTACTCATTACAAATAAAATAAATAACTAAACATACTATAATCCTTAGAATTACTTTGATGATTGATTAATTAGACCTGTTATAGGCAGGGATAACAATTTAAGTTATATTGTCTAAAATATAGATTGCTAATTGAATCCAATTTTGTAATTATTTATAATTAATTAAAATATTGAATTTATGTTAATTTTGTGATGGCAACGCTTGGGTATCAACTTGTATTTGAAATTATAAATACTGACTTTAGACATTTTCAAGGAAATAACTTGAATAAACTCTGAACATTAAGAATCAAGACTGAATACTGTACATCAACACAAATTGTTTCAGAAGCAAAACATACTTTTCACATAGTATATGTGTATGTTACTGTGAATCAAGCCATAGCATAAAAAATATATAAGTTATATCACAATGGAAAACACTTGGAATTCCCCATTCTAAAAAAAATCTCTAAAATGAGTTGCAATTTTTATTATATAAATATTTTATCTTTCTTTATTCTGTTAGTTTCAAGCACTATTTAAGATTATGATGTTGTAAATAAAAACAACAATAATTAAATAAAACAATTTATTTAATGGAAGGCAATTCAACCTTTTAACAACAATTATAATAATTTAAGGACAATATTACACAGTCAACTCTAAAATACTGTTATCTTACTTTCAATACAAGAATACTGAATTACAGTAAGCGGTAAAGTAAATATACTCCCCGCTTAAACACGCCGAAAGCGGACAATAAATAAGAAAACTTAGTCCACAATATTTACATCGTATGTACATTCACCTTTATAATTTACTAATTTGAATGCCTAATTGTAACTAACTATCTATGAATAAATTAGGGGATCTAGTCGAGTGCTTCTTGTCCCGTCTTTGGCAAGAAGAAGCAAAGTATTGCAGCAACTGAAATATGAAAATATCTTTAGTATACAATCTGTACACGAATGAGACAAATTTAAATCTAATAATTATAAAAGATGATAAAGTTTGAGCTAATTTAGATTGTTTTATACCTTATAAATATAAATAATGCTTCGATTAAACGATAATTTAATAAATCATAGACTTACTGAACAGGAATGCTGAGAATAGCACGATGGGCACCACGCAGTTTATATCAATGAGGTATCCAAAGGATAAGTTTCCGAGGAGGCCACCACCTCGACCAGCGGTCAGTGAGAGTGCAGCTGCCATTACCCTGTTGATAATATATTAACAATTATATTAATATATCTAGACTAAAATTTCTTTTTTAATAAAAAAACTTCCAAATGGATTCTTAGAAATCATATTTTATTTATATGAATAACATGAATATGTGTAATGTTATATTATACATTTTTAGATAACACCGGTTCAACGCATAAGTACATTTATTTGCGATATGTAAAATATCGTACGTAACTTACCTAAGGTTTGTAGGGAAAAGGTCTACAAGCACACAGAAGACCAAACTGATGGCCAACGAGGTGAGGGCTTCGAATATACAAGATAGTACTAAGTTCTGGGTAGAGTTCTGTACGAAGTAAAGTCCCACCGTAACTACACCAGCGAAACCCAGCGAGAAAACTGTAAAAAAACTCTCGATTAGTATGCCTATGTTTAGTATATGTTTTCCTCGTCACTCTATAAAAACGCTTCTCTTTACTCGTGCAATAACTTAATTAATATCATAAAATGAGAATTTTTATAATTGACAAACTGTTATCGCTCCCTATGTAGTTTGATGATGTAAAATTTCATAAGTTTACAAAAATAGGTTTTAGTGAATATGGAATAATACTTACTGAGGAAGAACTTAGCACCAAGTTTGTGCACGCAAAGCGGCAACCATAATGATGTTGGTATGCAAGCCAAACCGACAATTAAAGTATGAGTGTATACACTCTGATCGATGATTTTCTCGCAGTCGTATGGATCTTTGCTGTTTTCGTCCTTTACCACAATGCCGGAGACGTCACAAACTGAAGCAGATGTACCGGGGAATCGATGTTCGAATTCTTCGTAGCGGTTGAACAATTCAGGGAACCAGATCATGAGAGTATAGTAGCTGAAATGAAGACGATATTTATAATTTTATACAAATTAATATGAACAAAATGAAGTACTGCAATAATAGTTATATAATAATGAATACAATAATATTTTACCTAGTAGTTAATCCAAACTGAATGAGGCAGGTGAGTATCGTGTACTTCAAGTATGGTGCTTTGCAGAGTGCTTTAGTTTGAGTCCAGATTTCGGAAAATAGTCGTCTCAGATCTTTAGGCTTGCGCATGCTCAAACTACGGACGGATTTTTGAGAGCTCTGGGATGCTACCGAAACAGTACGCACCTTTTCTTTCAAGCTCTTGATCTGAAAGGATTTTATGATGTCATTAGTTAACAGTTTAATGATATAAGTGATAGCTTAAAATGAAACACATACGGGATAATTGTCGGGATCATCGCCGGTGTTTTGTTTGTAAATGCTCTTGAGGCAGGCGAGAGCGTCATCGTAGTCACCGCACTCCATCATGAACTTGGGGCTCTCGGGGAATGTAAAGAGCCAGAAGCCCAGAAGCAGAGATGGTATTCCGCAAGCAGCAACGAACCAATTCCAGGAATCGTATGAGAAACCTCCGCTTTCGATACGTATTCCCTGGATCGGAATGATGCCCCACGCGATCACTAAAATCATTGATTAATTATATAACACATACATTCATAAGTTACCTATAATATATAATGATTTTCTTGCTATTTACAAATTAATTAAATAAAAATGAATTCTTACGAGGCAATATGATAACTCCCAGAGTCCAGAACATTTCCATCCAACAAAGGATCTTTTCTCTGTACTTGGTTTGTTGGAATTCTCCTAAGTATGGGAAACAAATTCCCATAGCTCCAGCAACACTAGTCGATGAAAAATGGTACATTATTACACGATTAAATGTATATTTTGTGTATTTAGAATCTTTAACATTAAATATTACTGTGCAATTCATTATTAGCGCAAGATTTATAAACTTTAAAAACTTACGAAAATCCGTTGATAAATCTGCATGCCATGAAGATTGGTAAAATTTGGACGAACGATGAAAATATTCCAACAAAACCGTCGATTAGCAAGGTGGATACCAAGACAACCTTGCGGCCTTTGGTATCAGCCAAGCAACCCCAGAAATAAGATCCGATAACCATACCTGAAAAACCGTTACATGCGGCTACATTAATGTCCTAAATTAAACTTCAAAAAGCAGTTCACATTTATGTATTGATATTTATACAATTGACTTTCTACTTATATTAAGTTTAGATTCCATAGAACATACCTAACATAGGGGCAGCTGTAAGCCAGCCCTTGTCGGAGGATGTCATCTTGAAATCGCATGTCGCAGCAGGGAGTACGAAGGAAATAATGGTAATGCCTATCGCTGTATTAGCATAAATTAGACCTGTTACCGCTAACAGACAGAAATGGAAACGGCCAAAACCTATAACAAAAAAAAATGCATGTTATAAACTTTACTTTATAAATTATCTTAGAAAACAAATATTCAGGTACACTTAGTAATACTTGCCAACTTCTTTGAAGACAGACTTGAAAAAGGATATCAGTTTTTTATTTTTATTGTCTTTCTCAGTTCCAACTATGAATTAATTTTAATTAATATCTAAACACTCACCAGTTGCGGATATCGCGGCTTCGAAATCCGCTCCATGTTCTAAGAAGTCTAAACCTGTGATAGAAAATAAAATTATTAAACATTTCGCATTCTTTTTCTACTGTTACTTGTTATTAAGCACAACTTAACTGATAAAACGGGCCTAATAGTTCTTGTCACGGTTAAATGGGCTTCAAATGTCAACTTATCCATTATTAAAACATTAATGCAATAATGATTGATTATATTTATAGAATTAATTGTTAATTATTTTAACGTCATTACTTCAGCCTCAGGCTGTATTGATTACGATGTGTCAGCTAATCAGAAATAATAGTGGAAATTACCCTCACTTATTAAAAAATGTAATACGAACAGTTTCTATGACGGTATTTTGAAAATGAATTAATAATAAATGAATTTTTGTTCATATATTTTTACTTTAGTATATCTGGTTGAAAAATTGCAACGTATCAAATGAAATAATATTTATTTATGTGTATTAAGAGAATTTTCATGAGGGTTTATTTTTCCCTAAAATTTGGAATTCATCTGTCGTCAACTTGGAACTAATTGTACTTGGTCTTAATTTATTTTATATACTGGTAATCTTCTATATATGATAAAAAATGATTGATCCAAATCATTACCCTAACATGGATATAATTTGAATATATTAAAAGTATAGGATATATAATTGTCTTTTTATTTCTAATGCAAACGCAAGATGAGAAATTTTAGTTTGCTGATTATTAAGATTAAGTTACTTGAATGGGAAAAATATGTTTATATTGCTATAAAAGAACAAGAATTAATATTAAAGTGTCAACGATCCTATAAGATGGCTGTCAATTGCAGTTCTCACTTGATGTATAAGTTCGACAAGTGTTTTAGTTATGAAGTGTTCTAGAATGAAGATCACCTTATCAGTTTTTTTGGGTTTTTTCGATATAAAAGGTTTATATTACTTATTATTACTTTCGTGATATATTTCTGTTCATCAAACAGGTATGTATGTCTGATTGTTTCATGTCACTTTGAAATAACATTTCATTCAATTAAGTGATAATTTGAGGAGTCGAAAAATTTATTATTATACCTATTTAATTCGGAGACATTATTATCCGTTAAAAATGTCTATATGTTCATATATGCAAATAATATTTTTCTGTTAAGACTAAAAGAATCTAATGATATCTAAGACTTTCCCGAGTAGGTATTCATTTAAATGAAACGAATATTTTTCGCATATTCAGTTAGGTGGCCAGATCACGGTTGCTGAAAAGTAACCAAAACGTCGCGTTTCAGCTAAGTTTCAGCTAAAAAAAAAAAAAAATTATAAGTTTCAGCTAAAAGAATGTAATTTAGCTTATAGATGAATAAAAATTTGCATTTAAAAATAAATGATACTCTAGTTGAAGTAATGAATTGTATCATTTGCTCTACAATTGTAAAGCTAAATAAACCATCACTCGATGTTATCTTATCTATTCAAGTAGCTTTATTTACTGGAACTGTATAACAATCAATTTTAGAATGAGATGAAGGGTTTTAACGCTGTAAATAAATCACTATGACATTTTTAAACATTATTATCAGTGTGCATATGGCTTTACTTGACAGGCAAACTGTGACAGTGACACGGCCATCTTGTGCCAATGTAACAGCGTCAAGGGCAAGTTTTCGAAATACATTATATTTAATATAATAAAGAAAAATATAATTTCTATCAGTCCTACTTTCTAGGTATTAAAAAAAAGTGATTAAATTGGGTTTAAAAAACTTATTGTCCTATGTTTTTCTTGTTGCCTATTGTTCTACACTAAATGATTTCTACGTTCCTTTAAGGACACATCTAGTCGTTTGTAGTAATACAGATGATAAACAAACAATTTCGACTTAATCACAATTATTTATATATTTAGTATGATAAATATACCAGTGATATAATAATGGCAAAAGTATTGCTGTCTTTAATTTAACATAAATATTGCTGAATGGTTAAAAATTCTTATATAAAAATCAACAGTTTTTTGTAAACGGATATAGAGTACTTTTTGGCGCTATAGTTAACATCCAGACTATCTAACTTGGGTACAAAATATTGCGAGCATTTATCTAAGCAACTCTTTATAGACATAAAAAAACTAAGGTCGAAGATTTGAATCTTGTTCTAAGAAATATCAAGTGTAGCAAATTTCGCAAGTCCTTTAATTAAAACATTTACATGTATTCAGAAATATAATTTTTGCATCTATTTTTAAACTACATATGATTGTATAGTATTTGAAGCTTTTAAAAACTAATGGCCATTTTACTCCATATCAAGACACCTTTTATGTTGCATTGTTTATTCAAGGACCGGTAATATTAAATCAACAATTAAGTTTCAAGTGCCGGCATATTCATACATTTGATTCAATCTAAACTATTAATATCTACTATATAATCAATAATTTGATAATCAAAGACTTTGTTTTGCAGTTAATAAATATATATTTTTGAAAATTCCCGCTTTTGACTTCAATTTAATTCAAATAATAGAAGTAAAAAAAATATATTAATATTTAACTGTAATTATTGGTTTCTTTTTCCTTGTTGACGTAATTTTTTTAAAGGATTTTTATTGCCACTGAAAATTAGAAACAAATACTATTTCTCAAATATTAGTCATATAAGTTTACGCCACTTAAATCTAAAAAATACAAATTTAGATATTATAATTTAAGAATACTTATGATGTCAATATATAAATGAAAACCCTGAAAAATTAACAAAAAGATCCCTTTTATAGAGCAATGTACAATAAATAAATTTTGTTTTGCTCCTAGTCTTTTCTTTTGGTTTTTATACTATAAAAAAATCATTATGCTTATTAACAAAAGACAGTACTAAACCGTGACTTAAAATTTATTTACTAATATTTAAAGTACTATAAAGAAAACGAAAAACGTATCACGCAGTAAAAATATTTCATAGTTACGTCTGATCTATTTTATTCTCTCCAAAAAAATTTTTTTTTTCAGCTGTCAAGCTATAAACTAGAGTAGAACAATTATGAGTAAAGTGCAGGACATTACAAAAAAGATTCATAAATTATTAATGAGCAAAAATTTGCAAAAATAAATAAATAAAACAAAATCATTGATAATAATAAAAAAATTTGGCACGTTTTATTTTAAAATCAGTCTTAGTCAGTCATGCGATGTCTTTTTTTCAGATGATACAATAACTTAACAAATAATCTCGAGATGTTGTCTTATATTGATTGACAGCCGTGTGGTTTCATATTATCTCAACAAGAATGGGTCTCGGATATTGTTGAGTTTTATTGAAACCCAAAATTGTTGAACTTGACATCACAGCGACATTCAATTTGCAAAAATAAATAAATATTCAAAACTGATTCACTGAAATATTTTTGTTAACGTCATATAATTATTTAAATATTTTTAACGTTTTATAAATAATATTATCGATTGAAATAATTTAATAAATGTTATTAATAATTTAATTTCGAATCAACTAATGAAAAGATTCCTCCTGGGAAAATTAATAAATTATTAAAATAAAAAAATCAACTCACCCATTTTCGAACAGTTTTCACTTCACTATTAATAAAATTTAATAAAAGTCCGGCTGATTTGAGTCACTTATGATTTACCGATATTGCATCTTCACCTCACAGTGCAACGAATGCGCATACGCAGTGCCCGCCTCAAGGGTCGCGTGTCGCCCGCAGAGGCTTCTTACCGAATGTCGTATAACTACCGGCTCCTGCCTAGGATTCCTTCCACTGATAACGATAAGGTCGGTCGATCGCTCATCTCCTCTTATCTAGACGGCAAGTGACCATCGATCTCCTCGCATGACTTCTAGGCCGTACTCATTTGCTTAATATTACGTAAATTATACGTCACACCAGCTTTTAATGCACTGTTTCTAATTGCTTATTCTGTTTTAAGGAGCTGTTTTGTTAGCTATATCAGTGGTAACGTTGTATGTGATATCAGAACACAATACACATACATAATGAGTTCTCTATTATAAGGTTTTATATATATATACTTCGACACCAGGAAACATAAGGGTTTGAAAGGAATGGCATTTGTGAAATGAAATAAATCTGAATATTACAAGTCTTTCCTTAACATTAAAAATAAATATGTTAAAATATAAAAAAAATATTAATTTCGTAATATATTGTGACAGTTTAAGAAATGTAATTTCGCTCACGTTTCATCAGAGGTCAATTACTTTGGAACAAAGCCTATTACGGTGATTGAACAAAAAGATATTTAATAACGACATACATGTTGATATAAAAAATGTACATGAATTTTCTCTCAGGAAGAAAATTAAATTAAATTTAAACTTGTTATTTCTCTATGAAACTCTGAATTTAAGTTACAAATAACATATTGTATATACGGTCTATTATACGATGTCAATGTATTACTAAAGTTTCGAGGCCGATAAATCAATATCAGTTATCGCCCCTTAAATCTATTTCATATTTCAGACAAACTCGAATCTACATATTTTTGGTTTTTTTCTAGACTATTCTTCTAGATAACAATTCTATACTTTATAAAAATTATCAATGTGGTATTTTTATTCTGAGCATTAAAGAATCTTTAAGATTTCTGGGACACATTAAATAAAGTAACTCAAAACTGAAATCCTTATATAATTTATGCCACGTGTTTCTTGAAATGCAATTCATTTAAAATGTCTCTGTTGTAATCAAACAAAGTATTTCATCGCTGAGGTATCTCCTGGGAAGCAACGGTAAAATGGAAGCTTAATGAGCGAGCAGCTAAGGCGATTTGTACTACCAATAAAATTAAATCACTTGCTATAAATAAAATGCCACGCAATTTTTGGTTTTAAATTTTTTCTGATATATTTATTCTGATGGGACCACTTATATTCTATTATATTACTTGTATGTGGTATTAAAAATATACGAAATATGTAGAAAATATTGCATTTGTACATTTAAATGTATTCCGTGTGATTTATAATAATATACCTAAATATAAAAGAGACATTAGCAACATAAATAGTGTGATAAATAATGTGTTACTATATTAAAATATTTACTGACATCATTTTATTGAATTAATCTAATAATATTTAATGTTTACTATCATGCTTATAGCCAACAAGACGTACTTTAAAAAGTATTCATTTTGAAATAATAATAAAATATGACCGTATAAGATTTTAACATTTAATTCTAAGAATCTGGAAGTACAAATATTAACATTACAAAAAGCAGCAGAATATTACATTACGGAAGGGTAACAATATGTAAATTTCTGTAAATATGAATTTGAAAATTAAATATGTAAGTTGGATGTATTTCTACATAGCAAACACTTTGAAATGCGGCGAAATTTAAATTACATTTATTTGTTTTCGTTCCTATTTTTTTATTGTAATGGTTAATGAATGTAAGAATGCTCCTATGTTGACATCAAAATGTATATTTTATAAAAATCAATAAATTATTATCGGTGTTAAAAATAGACTATATACTTAAAAATATTGTAAATAAAGAAGCTAAACAAACAATTATATATAATATAAATAGCTATAGTTTATATAAAATATAAATATATTAAATAAGGAGGAAATTCTGATAAAGATTCAACATTGACACTAATATTTTCACGATTAGCCTCCGAAGAAAAAAATAATTTTCAGAATCACTTCGAAACAAATATTTTACTTTTGAAAACAATAATACGAACGTAAAATTAATAAGAGAAATTTTTAAATTATTGTAAGAACATATTATTAAATAGTTTTAAAAATTAGCTTACAATACGGTATTGTTAACATCATAAATATATTTACCCCTATGATTGATGCCTTGGATTTAAATACTTACATGACCTTACAAAGGAATCAGGGTCTTTCATAAAAAAATATACAAATACAACCTCATAACCGAATACGTTCATAATTATAGGGGTTCTTTCTTAATTCCGATATATAACGAGATAGAGATATCCACTTACTTTTTTTATATAATCCATTAACACCATAGAGGATTAACTGTAATGCTTTCCTAATGCCATTATAAAATAGTTATTTTTAGTAAGCCGAGAGCATAAGAACAATACAGAATTTGATAAATTCATTTTAATTGTAGATGTCTTGTATGCAGAAATGTTGTTTACATACAACTAAAATACTTTAGATCCTTGAGAGGACTTAAATCTCATCGCGTCTTTCATCAACTATTCTAAGGAGAATGTTTTTGTAAATAAGGTATTGAACATGGAAGCATTGCTACGTTCGTCAATTTAAATGGGATTGGATCAATATATCTATCCATATTATCTGGACGTATTTAGTCGTAATGCTTAACGTGTGTCTGAATTAAATTTGCTCCGCTTGTGTTGAATGTAGAACCACAGTGATCCTGAAATGTTCCTTGTGAGCTGTGCAGCTATTTGAACATAATTAGACTTATGAAATAGTTGTATACGCTAATGCAACCAAATTGACAGAAAAAACAATTCTAATTAAAAATAAGTATGTACATATATATATAATTACGTAAATGAATAGTTTAATTTCCTCATAAACACTATAGTACTGAACACGTGGGATAAATCAAGTTGAGTACGGGAGCTATTTAACGCTCGTGCAAAATGTACTATGGGTAACACTACTCAAGGCTGTGCAAGGCTTTACGTCGGTCAAGTGCGCCTACTTACCATGTATAGAGATCGCTAAGGGAAAACATAAGCCGCTTATGTGTTCTAATCTCATCATTAAATATATATGTGATATAAATTTTGTAACTGCCATTATTCTATAACTGGTGATGTGTTTGAGTTATCAAATTGAACTATATACATATTTATGGATTAACAATGACATACCATTAAATTCCAATTATTTTATAATAATAAAACAATTCAATAATAAAGTACTATACTATATTATTCATTGTATGAAATTAAGTTACATTTGAAATGTAATATATGGTATATGTATATAATTATTTACATTTATTTAATCAGAGTATTTGCAAATATGTTACCTAAAATATAATACGTAATTTTATATTGTTGATGTATTTTATATATAATATAATTTCTTTTTAATAAATATCGCTGTCCATTAAATTGGTTTAACAGATATTTGTATGCAAAACATTCGCTAATGCGACCTCTGGGAACGATTTCGACATACCGTGAATTTAACAATTGATGTCCTCAAGAGCGTCAAAACAACATTAAATCATTCCGGAATGGAAAGCCTTCTCCTTCACATTTCTATGTAAAATATTCAAAATGTAAATTATTATAACACGTTCTTTTAATATACAGTCAACACTTAAACATACTGCAACCGCAGTTGAAGCAAAAAATCACATTAATTTTATTTAGGCATGTCAAAATGGGTACTCAAAAAGGATTTTGTTAACGCCCCTCTTATAACACTTATACTTTGAAACATGACGTATATTGGTAGTATTATAAGTAAAATTAAATTCATCTTGAGTGTCTCTAAAATACATATATTATATTAGAAGTTGCTCTTGGGAATTTAACAACGGAATACTAGAATAATATGCATATTTTTTCACTTTTCCGTAATCATTTGGATAGTACTTTAAAATTTCAAATATTGAATTGTTAGGATTAATTATATATATGTATATATAATTAATCCTAACAATTCGTGCGTGTGTGCGTGCGTGTGTTTGTATGTGTGTGTATTTTCTGAAAATAAACCGAGCGCACACATTAAATTAGTTATAATTATTAATGTTATGTAAGTGTGTAGGAAATTTTATGTCGTAACATGGAAAGAGGTCGAGGTAAGAACTGTTTGTTTCCTTTAAGGTTTTTTATTATTCCAACAACGACTGCACCGACCCTCCGTTATTACGTGGCATGTTTATTACCAATTTATCGACACCTCTGTTAAAACGTTACAATGTATTTTATTGACACGATTTTATATATTATACTTTATACCAACTAGATTTAACTTTATATAAGAAAAAAGTTTGATTTGATATGATTAAATTATAAACATTTCAAAACCTAAGTTTGAAAGACTCGATTACTTATGAAAAAATTGTAAAATATTTCATAAACACTTCTGGTTTTGATCAAGATTTTAAAAAATGTATTCGTTTTAAAAAGTATCCGATAAATGATTTTGATGTCAAAACTGGTTGTATCTGATAATATGGGAAGTATCATTTAACTTGTCAAAAATTTAGTTTTTAAGGAACAAATGTTGTATAAATATATAGTACTAATGCAAGAGACTAAAGGTTAATTCACAACCAATTTGAATATACGTTTTCTTTTTATTAAAGAGAAGTATGTTATAAATAGATGAATTTATTTCGTTGCATAGTTTAAATGAAATATAGTATAATAACTCTCTAAATAAAATTCCATATAACATTTCAAATATTTACTCAAAAACTATAAATAATTACACTAGAAGGAGACTGGTATTTACTTTAACAGATAAATTATATACAATCGAATATATAATACGTAAAAATGATTTTAATTAGCCATATCGCTATACGATAACTGCTACATATATATTTTTACGTCTAACTGCATAACTATATTTAAATTGTATATAATAATGATTTTGTTATATATACGTGTGTGTATTTTCATTTATACATGACTGATGAAGCCCCGTCAGCCTTTGATCTTATTAACAACGCTTAGTTAGTTTTAAAGTCTTCTATGAATAACGCTAACCTCATGTATTTTATTACAGCTTAATTTATAAGGATTATTTTTTGTATCAAATGCAACTATTGTCATCTCAATGTACATTTTTTTTGATATATCTAGGTCCTACTTCGTTTATTTATACACACGCGTAAAATTTATTACCAAGATAATTTTTGAGTAAATACATCCCAATGATATATAAGAATTTTGCGTGTACGCATTCAAATGGAACTTAGGTTTTCATATTCTACAAGTTTCTTTTTGTTTTTTTTATAACTACCTAATACTTTTTCTCTGTATGTGAAATCTTTGTGTGGGAGCAGCATAAGTAAGTTTTGTATTTACTCTAAAAATAAACTCATTAAACCTAAATTAATTATTTACGATACAAATCTTCGCATTCCAATAATAATTCTAAAATAAATCAAATTATTAAACAAATAAAAAACAAAGTGACAGTTACTGTTTTCATATTTTTTATTTGTCAATGACAAATAATAGTACTTATCAACATCAAGCAAATAGTGGCGTTCGTAAGGACTGTGAATTTATTTAATTACCTAAGAGTGTGATCTAAAGTTATAAAATAAAATATTGAAATTATTTTAAGCATTATTACATTAAATATACAAAAAAATCGTCTTTACTGATTAATAATAATTGTTATAAACAAAAAAGAAAACCGATAAAATGTTGTAGTGACATTACAATATTAATTGACTTATGTTAAACTATATTACATCTTCCCATCATGAGATACTTGATAGAATTACGACAATGTCAAGTTCTTGGTTGCACCCATATAAAGCTACATCAATTTCTTTTAAAAACGAGAGCTACTCCCTAATAATTTATAGTCTAGTATCTCATTTAGTATATCTCAAATTCTTAGTTACAAATCAAGTGTGAAGAAATATTAAATTGTACATAATGTCTATCATTGAAAAGAATAATTTTATCTTAAATTTTATTATATTGATACGTAATCAACATAGTATATTTGAAAAAACTAAGACGTTATTAAGTAAATTTTATCTTCTTATATTTGTGATGTCTGAGCGCTTAGATCAACAAATTATTGTACTTTAAAATAAATAAGGTGGTTATCTATTCTTCCCCATTTGAATAAAGCAAAAAAGACAATTAGACTGTTAAACGTTGGTATTAAACCATTTATTGAAGAATGGAAAAGTACCACCCAATTACCATAGGTTTGAACGCCAGAAACTACAGAAAAAAAAGATCTCAACAGTAATTTTCAAAGACCTAGACTTTAAATTTCAAAGATGTGCTCCTTAATAGCAACAGAATCCAACTCTAACAACAAAGTAATGGAATGTTAGGACAAATCCGTCTAAAGAGCCCAGTTACTATTATCATATGGCTTCGATAACAGAGTCTGCTTCTTATCAAGAGCAAAGACGGCGGCTGTCACAGGTTGATTGATTCGCGAGGTTGATTATGAAGTTTGGAACAAAATTTAAATAACCAAGGCCACGGAGACCGTGAAAATGTTTTAAAAAACATATTATCTTAATTTGTTAGCCATAGATAAGTAATGAGAGATGTTATAAAGATTTGGAGCAAAATTAACATTAATTTTCGGCTCGCAATTCATGCTACTGACTGAATTAACGAGGAAATACTATCATAATCATATACTTTTCTTATAATCTGCGTAGAGTATCCTATTCAGTATTTAATTATGGCTACAAAGATATTCAAATAAGTCTCCTTTGTGGTGTATTTTTATTTTGTACTGTCACGAAGGGTGGCTGTGTGGGTCGTGATGAACACAGCCTTGCTGTCTATAACCATTGTAATTAATACAATTCAAGTTTAAACAACGAATCCACATGTAAATATCGCTTTGTAATTTACAGCTTATAAATTGTGTATGATGTTGAAAAGGATTTAACGGTTTGAAGAGGGAACAATATTGTGAGAAACGTGTGTCTTATAAACACACTGTATTAAATTGATGAAAAATATTTGCTTATTGTGTAATCATTTTTATGTATTCAAAATGAGAAAAATTTGAAGCGGATTTAGTGTAAAAATAGATATTTTTTGCCCAATGGAAACACATTTATATTTTTTAAACGGAATACGCAATATTTGACAATAGTAAAGGTATGACCTTGGGTCTATACCCAAGGTCATTCATATAAGGTTATTTATATAGATAAAATAATATGATATTCTTTAAAATTGTATTGTAATTTTACTTACGTAACAATCGCCGTAAGTTTACTTGCAAATATTTTGCTATGATCATAACAGCGTCTCTTCATTTGTGTAATGAACATCTTAGGCAAGTTAGAACATAAAGAATTTGGAATTACACATTTCGTGGCTAAAACAAAAATATATGTATAAAAAAATGATTTAATTTTAATATGTAACCGAACTAAGAAAAAATCATGATCTAGAATGACATCTGTCTATAAAGAGATGGATCGCCGAAAAAACTTCATATTATAAGTTTTTTTTACCAATAACTAAAACCTATTTCCAGCTTAGCTATCTTCTATAAACCTTAAACATATTTTATTAATGTAAATAACAGGAAAAGATGTAATTTAAATCGACAACATGATATTAAAGGAGCCGATAGACAGCGAATGTTTCTATGCACAAGTAAATATCCTACAGATTACATAACAAACGATATAATGTATCGGTGAAATCCTATTTGATTGTTATATGGTAGCAAGAAGGCAATAAGATCAAATAATCAGTTTATTTATATAGGACCTTTAAGAAAACAATCTGACGCCCCCCGGGATGCAATAAGTGTAATCCGCGAAGCGAGTCACAACGATACACTTTACATGGAAGTGACTTGGAATTATCGTATTACTATTTTGATATTCACACATATTTTCTCATGAAAATTAAGAATAATCATCAAAACTTGTGGCGCGGTTCATACTTTTTGTATTGAACTGTTTCAAGGGCTATTTTATTTGTTGTGGTTTAAATTATTTTTGATAAGTATGTAGGTTCAAGATGTCCACTTGTGACAACTTTATTATCTTGTCAAAAATTTAACAAAACCGCACCCAACGCTTACTTTACGATAAACAAATAACTCTTGAAGTAACCGATCTTTGATCACTTTCAATATACATAATCAGTTAATCTGCTTTGACAACAATTTTTTTTCACTGTGAAAATATTTATCTTCATACCTATAACAGATTAATTATATATGATTATTTTAGCAAAAAATATTTTTAACTATGATTTTTTAATTGGTTTCAGTTATATTTAATAAAATATATATAAGAGTTTGAATAAATTTAAAATAATAATAGTTTTTTCAAACTAACATGATTTTATTTTGTCTGCAGTAATAAAACATTATCTAAAGAAAATAATTTAAATTATAAGTAAACTAAAGTCTTCGCATTATATCTTCTAATCGTAAATGCTTAATTAATTGTTTACACATTCTTAACTAATGCTGCGTTTGAAATATATAAAAACTAATGTAACAGTCATTAGTATGAAACTATCGCTTCTAGTTACTCTATACCTTGTAAAGTAAAGCGTGACTAGGGCGGGCGGTCATGAACAAGGGCGGCGCGAGCGCCTCCGGCCCCTTCTGTAGTCCAGTCTGAACAGTGACGACCAACTAGCAACTCCTCTCAACATGCATCTAGTTACAAAGTTTCTTATAAAGTTATAATCGGCTTTGTTGGCAGCTATTAAATATGGTGGATAAATTGAATGAATATCAGGGCGTTAGCGGTAGATTGCATTCTACGAGAGATAAGTGTAAGGAAAAATGGACTCAATGGAAGGAGGAACATCCTCAAGGTTTGCGAGGGGCTGTGAGGGAGGCTCTGTTTGCTATACCTAATTCTGACGATGCCCCTGATAGAGTTGTACGGGAAGGAGAATACAGCGATCTGTTCAGGTAAATAAGCATACAATTTTGGTCTCAGATTGTGTATAGAATTTCATGTTATTTTTTATTTCACATCAAAGTAATAATCCGTAAAGTTTCTATACCCGACTATTTGTCAATGTTACTTATTCGTTAATCCAATTACATGTCTGCCGCTTTAATTTGATTATAAATAATAGCACTATAGGCTGATGGTATTCATCACAATATAATACTTTATTTATTAAAATTTCGGTACTTCAAATATATGATACGTTATTTTTGCATTTGATTAACAAAAACGTGTGAAATATTTATTTTGCAGGAGAAAAAATAGGCTAGAATTAACCCGAATTTCTGCAGCAGTAATGGGAATAGAATTTGCATATGCTGGAGAAACAGCATTCGTTTCTCCCACCCTTCTTCAAATTGGAGTGCCACATCAGCAAATGACTCTGGTATGGGCACTTTCTCCATTAATAGGCTTCTTCATGACTCCACTTCTTGGTTCTCTTAGCGATAGATGCAAATCAAAATACGGAAGACGGAGACCCTTCATTGTTTTGATGTCAATTGGAGTATTTTTGGGTAAGTACTAGACATATTCTGAAATATAAATTTAAAATCTAATTTAAAATATTTGTATAAATATCTTAACTTTATGCCGTAAGTTAAATTTATTAATTTCTAGGTTTAATTCTTGTACCAAATGGAGAAGATATCGGTTATGCCTTTGGAGACGAGGGTTTCGTGAACAAAACTGCTGTACCATCGGTGTTGGGACCGCGAAGTTCAGTCCTTGAGACGGAAGGGACTAATCATCATCCATGGGGAGTGTTGTTCACAGTATTAGGGACAGTGCTACTGGATTTCGACGCTGATGCATGCCAAAGCCCCGCACGAGCATATCTCCTCGATGTGACAGTTCCAGGTCAGATTGTATTTCTTTATGCTACATATTAACATTGCGGATTTTCTGATAACCTACTCTAATGTATTTATCATTCCTTGACTTGATTTAAATAATTTAGAATAAAATAATGTTTGCTTGAGCAAGTTTACTCAATTTAAAATCATCTTCCTGAGATGAAACTAGATAGGATAGAATTTTCTAGACGTAATTTATTTTTTCAAATCTTGTTTACGTCTGCTGATTGCACTCCGTTCATTAGAGTGAACTAAATGTAATCATTATATTGAATGTAATGATGGCATTTTATATAATGAACTTTAAATGTATATAACGCAGTAATAAGTAGGTTTATGTAACATGATTATAAACGATTTCCTAACATGCTTTTTATAAAAAACGCAATTAAATTTATGACTTCAATTAAATTTAGTTTTATATATTTCTCCAGAATTTATAACTTCATCGTTTACAAAATTGTCTAGGTTTAATAAAACGTACATATATAATTGTAATAGTCAATTTTTTAAAATCAATGAATATATATATTTATACATTGATGTATGATAACAACCACAGTATAACACTAAGAAAACGTAACATGAAAAAACCCATGATTTACTGCTTCAGCGAAAAAAGATAAAAATATAAAATTTTCTCGGAACACAAACAGTTGAATATATTGGAGTAACTTGAAGGTTAAAATTATTTTTAATACAATAGAAAATAAGGCGTTCTTAACCTACTTTAATAGATATGGGGTGTGGACCTAGTTTGTTTCATTAAATATTTGTTAAACCTCAACACCACGTGATGTTGGTCGTTGGATGCCGAAAACAAGTGGCTTTATCTCACTGTGATTGATTTATCTCAACATTTACTTTGGTCTTTATCATTATTATTATTGTTGATGTTTTAAATAATGTACAATACGGTGACCAAAAAAAAAATTTGACCTGATATTAGAATATGAATTTATTATTTTTGATACTATCTACCTATTTCGCTTTAGGAATAGCAGATTTAAAACTAATTAATTCAATTAATTTGAAGAGATACGTAATAAATATACTTAAATTTTATGAAAAGGGATTTATTGATATAGTCTAAATTGGAATAACAGAAGTAAATACATAGAATGAAATAAATTAGTTGAATCATAAAATATATTCTTTATGATAGACTATAGTAATATGTCAAATAAATCAGACAAGAGATAATTTGTGCATGAGATGTGTAGATTATAAGAAGATAAATACAATATACACGAAAAATATGATAATTCTATATTTATAGAAAAAATTCTTTATCGAGTGTCTAGGAATTTACTTTGATAAAATTATTGTATTGCTGTTACGATGTTAACTGTACTTAAAGTTATAAAAATACAGATTTTTATAATTACACTTTAAAGAGAATGTTTTAAATGTAGCCATTTTTGTCTCTAACTTTTAAATTCCTGTTATGTTATTCAAACGGCTTTAACATATCCTTTCTGAGTATATAAGTGTGATGTAGTAAATACTCCTTGCTTTGCTTCTTATTATTTTACTAAGAAAATGTTACCTGAATTGAAAATAGAAGGTTTTAAATAGACGGTAAAGTCCCGGTCACTCAAAAATTATACAGACAGAAAAGAGCATAGTAACTGATAAAAGGAAAAGTTATCTTGAAAGCGATATAAAATTGAAAGACATATCTTTTATTAACTTACATTAACATTATTAACTTAATTTAATATTTTGTTGACATGTTTATTAATAGTATAACAAATATTTTAAAATATTTAATATTTGTGAATGATTTAATTGGATTAACAAATATTCATTTATATATCTTAAGAAAATATAATGATTTTTCCACTTAAAAAATATTTTCTAATCTACATATAATGGAATTTTAGAGGTAAAACTTGTGTAAATTTCAAAATATTATGTTACAAACTAATAAAGGAGGGGGGGTTTGTGAGAAGTGGAATAGATTTTTTCCTTTTTAGTTTTTCTGTTTGTCTGTCTATTGTACGGAATGACTCTAAGACAACAGAACCGATTTAAATTTAAACTACCATTACAAAATATATTTTATTTTAATGATGGTAGCTTAGGTATGTAGGATACTTTAAAGTTTAAACTGTAATTAATCAAACAGCTTCGTATCCAAAAAAATATGAACGTAATAATTTAATATTGCTGAAAGCTAATGTGTTTACAAAATGTTGATATTTAAAACTTTTGCGAGTGTAATATTTGCAACATTTGTATATAACCATGACTTTTCAGGTTCATGATTATCTAACGGTGATCATGGTTATTGCAAAGCAGTCGAAACGTCGGCAAAAAATGTGAAATAGTAAAGTCACAAAGTAAATGTGAAAAATATACATTTTCTAAAATATAATTTGAAATATATATAAATTAAATAAAATGGAAGCAACTGTATGTAATTTCAATAAACAAGTTTTCACAAAACTTACATGAAAATATAAACAACATAAAATATATACATTACAAACGCTATTTAAAAAAAATGTACAGAACATCGTATAATCTCTAAAATGGCTGAAGCGATTGTTATTACAATTTCATCCTCATGTTCAAGAGTGAAAGTTTTTAATTTAACTAAATGATTGTAGATTGATTGTTTAAATAAGAGGTCGTTCTCCAAATATTTTTACTAACGAAGGGCCTTTGAAAAGTCGAATGAAACCTCATAAGGATACTAACGCTTACCTCAAACGAGGTTCAATATGGGGCAAAGCGGCAGTCATAGTCATAGTCGCTGGTCGAAATATAATATTGGTTGTTTATATACTATCCCACCAATTAAGAATACAACAGACATTTTAACTATTACTTCAAAAACATAAGATATTGGAATGAAACTTATTTACTTTGATGTAACAAAAATTGTCTAATTATTTAAGGAACTTAAGCGTACTTTTAGTAAAAATCTTGTTAATTATACTAATGTGACTGTCCTGGATAATCAGAATACTGTTATATTTTAATACATCAAATATATTTACAGAGGATCACGCTAAAGGTCTGAGTACTTTCACCGTAATGGCCGGTCTCGGCGGTTTCATGGGATACGCCCTCGGTGGTATTAATTGGGACGAAACATCGCTTGGTAAGATTTACATAAATTTTAATCAATGAATAGGATTACAGTTGAAGAGATTATTAATAATACATTAAAATGAATAATAACTTCTCTCAAAGTTATATCTAAGACTTTTGAGAGTATTAATTTATGTAAAACTAACATTTTCGGATGCACTAGGCGTTTTTCACTATTTAAAAACTATTTTACATACTAAATCTATGGTTTTTTAAGGCATAAACAAGGCGTAGTGTATCCGATTATACTACTTTTATACTCAAAAAATATTTTTTCATGTACAAAAAACTTTTGTTTACATCCTGTATATATTTAAAAGTAATTTATGTGTTACAGGAGCGTTATTTGGTGGCCATGTCAGAGCTGTGTTTTTCCTCATCACAATAATTTTCATCGTGTGTGTATCGGCTACTATAACTAGTTTTAAGGAAATACCGCTGTCAGAAATCAAAGAAACAGAAGAATATAATAAATTAAATGATAGAGATGAAGAAGAAAATCAGTTTAGAGAAGAGCAAGATGGACTGAAGAAGGAAAATGCTTCGTATGGATCATTAAATCAACCTGATGAACCAGTTGATGAAATTTCTCCTGTAAGTTGTCAAATATCTTTGAAGCTTTAAGTCAAATGCAATATTTTTTCAACAGTTTGTGTCAATATCGTTTGTTTTATTGAATTTTACTAATAGTTAGTATATACTTTATACTTGAAAAATAAAGTGTTCATTTTCGTTGTATTAAAAAAGACTTTTTTCTATTTCAATATGTACAAGATATAAAAAAGATATTTTATATTAGAAATAAAATATCTTGAAATTTCAGTCTAAAATTTCTCTTTCCTTTGAAGGAGGTTTTCAATATTTATTTAGAGAATGTAATACCTAACGACGTAAAGACTATCCCTTTTTATAAGGTCAAAAATTTCACCAATTGAGCAGTGATGAAAGTAGCTATAATATAGCCTTTGACAATTTATATTCTAGGACCCAAATCAACCTACTCTGACTATACCAGAAGGGCACGGCGAGCCTTTGTCTCTGAAACACTACCTCATATCCATTATACAGATGCCAAAATCTTTACGTGTAGTCTGCCTTACAAATCTCTTCTGCTGGATGGCTCACGTCTGCTACTCTTTGTACTTCACCGATTTCGTCGGAGAGTCTGTTTTCGGTGGCAATCCGGCTGTAAGTATAATGTCAATACATATTTACTTATCAGTTTTCCCACTTTTAACACTAATTCAACGTTTCCAAACTGGAGCACTCATACAGTTTATCTTTGAGTGTACGACTTACACTGTTGACATACTTCATTCAGTTTCTCCGTAAGATGAATCAGTCATAGTAAATATTGTAATTTAATGAGGTCTTATGGGATTAGCTGACATATAATAAAACTTAAGATATTGCCGTTAGATAATCCGTGTGACTAACGTGTACAGACGTTTGCGAGGATGTGTCAAAACATTATGCAATGTATAAAAAACTGTTTACACAATCTTACAAATGAATAAACATGGAATGGAATTAAGAAAAAAAACTTTAATGTTTAAAAATATTCTATTTGATTCATTAATGTAGGTAAATGTTGGCACCGGAATATTTTAGTCTAGTTCACCTAAGACGAATTCTTTTTAAGTCAAGCAAAGCTCTATTTATTTTTTCAAATGCATTTTTTTAAAGCCTGCCAGAAGAATATACCTAAGAAGTTCAGTTATGTATTTGATATAAATTAATTACAGGCGCCTGTGGGTAGTGAAAGTCGAACTAATTATGAAGCTGGTGTTCGATTCGGTTGCTGGGGCATGGCTATGTACTCTCTTTCCTGTGCTTGCTATTCGACAGTTATAGAAAAACTCATCAAGAAACTGGGGTAAGCGCGTATTATTTGTTATATTTTTAAAGTCTTATACTTATATTATTCATTATTTAGTAGTACACTTCTAAAATAATAACATGTTTTCGGAAAATTACTAAGTGGACATACTGTTTTAAGAGTAATTATTATTTATCTAATTCAGTCGTATAGTTATTATTGTTCTCATTTTACTTCAAGGAAATAATTGTGATACTTCGTTTGTGAAAATATGTATTTGTGAACTTCGTTCACACTTGTTAAACATAACAGGAATGTTTCATAAAAAGTACTTGAATATTATAAATAAGATAAACGCTTACTTACCCTTCAACTTGGCAATGCAAGTATTTCCTCATAATAAGATCAGACGACCCTTGACTTTGCACTTAAAAGGTTTCAGATTTAAATACACCTTCAGAAATTAACCTCGTCATTGTTCTTAGAGGAAACCAAGAAAAGCAACAGTCTTAAATACCTACAGAAACAAAAAAACTTTAAGCATTCATATTCCTATATAATTTTAAGGTGTTACAAATTAGATTTATACTAGAATACAATCAAGATATAAACAAAACAGATATTCGAAAAATCAGATTAAAATAACGAAATAAAATCTAAATTTAGTAGCTTAACAAGGAATGATAGGAAGTTAGGAACTTAGTTGTAGATCCAAGAAGAATTAAATATTTCTTAAACTATGTACTTATGCTTTATAATCGTTTTTTATTTGTAGGGCAAAAAAGGTGTACGTCGGGGGACTTTGCACATACAGTTGTGGCATGTTTATGCTGTGTTTGCTGAGGGCGAGGGCTGCTGTTTTATTGTTCAGTTGGACAGCTGGCATTATGTACTCAACACTCTTCACCATGCCATACCTACTGGTTGCACATTACCACGCCACTGGCATGGTAAGAAACTCATTATTAATGGAGTATACAAATAATGCATAAAGGATTACTTTTGTCAATCATTTTCATAGATTAAATAAGTTTTTGGTATTTATTTTTATATAAAATTGTGAAGGATTTCGTTGCTTATTTAATACGAGTAATTAGTTGATCTTTATTACTTGATCGATATTAACTAAAAGTAGCAAAAAATCAAGAAATTGTAATTTAAATATAACATGTAAACAGTCAAAGATTTCATGTTATTATACAAGTTATTAAGTATCACGTACCCATTGATCATAATTAATATCAGATAGTTAAGATCATTAAAATTAACAATAGTAATTTGGGTTAACATACCTCAAGCCAATAGAATAGAGAATGGTCTCACCTTACCTATATACACAGATGTATTCAGATTTTAGTCTTTCAATTTCTACTTAACAATACTAGGACAGAATTAAACTAAGGATTACATGTACTATTTCTTCTTTCAGTGGGACAGCGAAGGCGGTGGTAGCGGCCAGCAGCGTGGTATAGGAACAGACGTAGCGGTGGTCAGCAGCTGTGTATTCGTGGCACAACTCCTCATCTCCGTCATCATGGGCTTCGCTGTCAAGGTCACTGGTTCTACAGCAGCCGTGGTCGCTGTGGCAGCCACATTAGCAGCAACAGCCGCTTTTACTGCTACCAAGATTACGTATCTTGATCTATAAAATACGTAAAACATGCAAGTTACATATGTGATATGCAATTTGATGAATTTTTATCTCCGCCAAAAATTATCGGCGCCATGTCATAGATATTGAAGTGCCATCGGTATGATATTCATCATTATTTGTTAAAACCCAAATGTAGGTACTTTAAGTATTTTGTTATTGATTGTGTGTATTGAGATAATGTATGAGTAATGAATTCAATATAAACATTGTTGCAAGTTTGCTATTGGTTATAATGTATTTTTATATTAGATTAGTTTTAAGAAGAAAAAGTATAAGTATTATATAATATATGCGCAGTAAGTAAAACATTTATGATGAATTATTATTAACTTTTCTTTTATAAACACGTTAAATTTAAGAACAGAAAAGGTTATTAGAATAGTATCAGGTTTGAGTGAAAAGTTATATGTATGTATTTTAGATTTAAGATATACATATGCACAAGGAAACAAAGTATCACACGATAGATAAAATAAAATATAAATATTTGTTTTAAAGAGAAAGAATCGTTAGTAATGTTGCTGCTATATAATGTTAATCAAAAAACAACATCACATCTTAATAATCTTATTAATATAAGCTTATATTCATAATTTGTGAAATCTCGCTTTATCTGTATGTTATTTGTATTTTGTAAAGATTATAAGAGGATTTTTGACCTTCACTTTAGGTTATTATTTACTTTATATATCTGTATTTCAGTATCTTTTTCAAATGTAAAAATAGCATGAAATTATAAAGCAAATAGTTTTTTTGACACACTTGTATCAAGATTGATTGTTCAATGAATACTATGCTATATTGTGTACAACATATTAAATATTATTTTTGTATCTACATATATTTAGTTCACACTGTAACATCTATATAAAATACTTCTTAGATTATACTATAGAGAGTAGGGAAGTTATAAGAAATGTTAAAATGTTTTGTTCATAGTTAGTTAAAATTAAATAGCATTCAAATAAACGATCATTTTATTTCTTTCCAATGCGAAATAAATGATTATCTATTTAATACAGCGAAATACTACTGAATTGATTTTGATTGAACCTTAATATAAGAATAATAAAGTCCAATATCGCTGTTTATTTGTCATATAATACTAAACCATATAAAGCTGCGACAAGCGTTTAGTTCTGCTTAAAGTTGAAGGTAAAATTACTCCGCGAGGTGAGACTTGCAAAGTCTAAAGACGTCAACTAGACATAATATATGCTAAGAGGAATATTTTGAGTTTCATAAGCATCTGCTTCACGGAATTTCACGGAATATTACTATGTTGTTTGCAACTTCTGTGTATTAGATAATACAATACTTATTCTTTGAAGACTTAATTTATTTTTTTGGTATATTTAAGAAACTTAATTATGAACGAGAATTTACTGGCGGAAGCAATATTTAGAATATAGGTAAATATTGATTTTAGGCATTCATTATAGGATTGTAGAATTATAATAAGACTTCGAGTCTAATTACGATTGAAAATAGGGTGAGTTAAAACAAAATGTACTTTCAAAAGTCCTAAAGATTTTATATTCTCATAATGATTACTTATTCCAAAAAGCTTACGATCATTCTGATAACGATTATTACTCAGCGAGATTACTCCCCTTCTATTATATCTACTTTAATTTTGCAAACAGCCTTGTTTCGCTCGATCAATACACTTATATCTATACTATGAAGAGGATTGGGCTTTGTTCTGTTCAAATAACCATTTATACAGGGCTTAATACTGATATAAACTTCATTAAACATTACATTTCTTATTTTCTGATACATATCTCTACATAAAAGGGATTGAAATTCGAATAATTAGATACTGTATTCATTATTTAGTCAGTCGTGGCCTAGTGGGTAGAGGGCCTGCCTCTCGTTGCCGACGGCGCGGGTTCAAACCTGGCAAGTACCAATGTGATTTTTCGGAGTCATTTGTACTTTCTGAGAGTATTTAGACACCACTGACATACGGCGAAGGAAAACATCGTGAGGAAACTTGGACTTATAGTTTCACAATTATAAGTTTGACATCACCAACCCGTCTTGAGCAAGCGTGGTGATTAATGCTCAAAACTTCTCCATGTGAGAAAAAGGCCTTTGCTCAGCAGTAGGCTCTGATGGGCTGATGACGTATTCTTTATTTAGTTTATTAATGTTTATCATTTATTTCGCAAAAATATATTCTAAATATATTCTATTTCGCAAAAATATATTCTACTTCTACTAATATATATTCGTTTAGTATAGGGGTCCAAAAGTTTTTTTGGTGTTGAACAAACTCAAACACGCACGCACACAGGAACAACGACAGAAAATTTTATTTATACAATTGGTAAGGTAAATAAAGAACAGTCGAAATCTTCACATTATGTTTCTATTTTTGGTAAAAATATGTTTCAAAAGCACATATAAACGTATACAGTAACAAAATTACTTCACCGCAATATTTTTTCAAAGCTGTAATTTTGTATCATAAATTGCAGCTGTTTTCACGTCAATAATATTTACCTCGCGAGTATTTATTTTAGCTTCGGGACGTTTAAATGTGTAAGCCGTTTGATTTATTTTGGGAAATCCAAAACGACGGCGATATACACGACTTGTGATTGAAATTCATACACACGCCATGAAATATCCTGCGGTATCGGCATTGGTTTAATTTCGTAACTTTAAACCTAAACAAATATAAAATGTCTGTGAATGCTTACTATAATTAATGTCGGTTTATTTTCTAAATTGTTTTAACTCACTTATGTATTTTTAGTGAAATACAAGTACAATATAATTATTTATCTTATGGAAACTTGCTTACAATCTAAAAAGTAGATTTTGTTAAGCATTTCTTTTGACAATGTACATATGTATTTATCAAAAGTATATTATACTTTTGATAGTCCTTCAACATGTTATTTTTTTTGTATTTTGTATTACAATTCAAAGCCCCAATTCAGCTTAGGTTATATAAAAAAAAAACAAGAAGAACATAATTATTAAAAATTAAGAAGAACATGTTTTTCTGTCAATGTCATCGGCCTATCAGAGCCCTCTGCTGAGCAAAGGCCCCTTTCTCACATGGAGAAGGTTTGTGCATTAATCACAAAGCTTGCTCAAGACGGGTTGGTGATTTTAAACTTATAATTGTTAAACTATAATTCCAGGTTTCCTCACGATGTTTTTTTCACCGTACGTATGTATGTATGTATGTATGTTTTTCTGTACTTTCTTAATAATAATTAATCGAAAAAGTTATTCGCAAGAAAAAATATGGATTTTCAAAAGTTTTTCATAATTATATATGGATAATATTTAAGATTAATGAGATGACCGCAAAATATGACACTTTAAAAAAATTCAGATCGATAGGTACTTCGGAAACCAAATATCAGGGAGATATCCCTGTTATTCTTCTTCTTCTACCTGGCAATTTCCCAGCTTTAGCCAGGGTCTGACATAGTCTGGAGATATTCCTGTTATTGTCTGAACATAACATACATAGTAACCATATTAAAAAAAATCGTACTTCAAAATAAACTAGTAAACAGAGATATTGTTTATAAGATTTTCACATTTGAATGAAAGTAAGATATAGCCTACATTCAAAGATAATACTAAAAATCTTAAAGCATTCTACGTGTTTGGTTAAAAAAATTTATAATATAAAGTATAGTATATCAAAAAACCATACTATTAATTGTTGGTGTAAGTTTGATAAAACATATTTATAAAAAATTAAGTTATATCGATATACAAAATTTAATACTTAAAAAATAATTTTAATGACGCCAATTAAAGGTATTCTTTTGCGTATAATTTTATTAAAATATATTATACTTATTTGTATTTCATATACTAATCACACTGTAATGGAAACACTATTAAGAAGGGATTTTGAAACAGTGAAATTCTGTTGCGGATGCTTTGCGTTGGCAAAGCTTGGTCTTTTAGGAATAAGGAAGGGTGGGAATAAAGGAATTCTAGGAAAAGGTGGGAATAGGGAAAGGCAAGGTTTTTAAATGTAACTTCTCGTTTTTTACTATTCCAGGACGAATTAGTCCAGACTTTTCGATTACTTTACAGTAACAGTGATCACGGGCAGACGAGATGATAGTGTATCAGAAACTATGTATAATAAAACACGCGCTGTAATATTCGAAAACTCAGTTTCATTTAAAGATTTCATAAAATACTACTCACATGTCATCAGCTATTCCAAGTAGCTATTAATCAAGTTGCGGATATTAATAATTCAGATATTCTATATGCTTTGATTTCCATCGCTGTTAGCCTGCGTTTTACGGATAGATCAAACAGATTTAATAGCTAAGGTCATTGTTTAATGCACTTTCTAATTATTATTTGTGGACAAAAAGGAAACATTTCCATTTTCATTGATACAAAAACAAATAACCGATTATTCTGTTTACAATTTTGTGCCTTTGCAACCTGTTAGGTAAATACGTAAAATGATTATTTAAAAAGCTTTTTGTAAAATAATTTCCAATGTTTTTTTGGGGATTTTTTTTACTTTAACGTTTTCTTTTTTTTAAATCTTTTTTTTGATTTATCTGAGCATAATCCTTACATTTTATAGAGAATAATAACAATTTATATTTCAAAACATATCTTTTATTTGGACTTCATCGATCGTTTAAATATAACGAAAACAAACAGAAACTACATACGTTCGCAAATAGGTAACATTCTGTTATTTGTGTTGTTGGATCGTCGAGTTCGGTAGATTCAAAGATGGGTTTCCTTTACTACATATGGTCTAAGTTTACTCAATGCAAAGCTTTAGAACAATCTAGTGGTGAACTAGAAACTTTGTTTTTCGAGTCCGTATATCGTATAACGTATTTCGCAGGTAATTCCACCTTTGTATTACAAAGATATTGCGTTTTAAATTTAGGTAAAGGATTTGGATGCCTAGTTTTGAAGTCCAATGAGTTATTCTTTTTTTAATTACTTTTTTAGGTTGGTCAATATTGGACAATACGTTCTTCTACTATATTTACAATAGTGTTATGAAGTTGTCGATTTTTTTTCTAATATTTTGTGAAACTTGGCAGTTAGTCAGTCAGTTCACAGGTTTGGATGATATGATTGATAATGTGAATGTAACTCTCATGCATTTTATAGCACTCTACAGATACAAGAATATGGTAAAATGGTCATAATATCTTTAAAACACCTAGTCAAGCAATTAATTATAATAAAAACCTTTATTTTCTTTCTAGAGAAGCAACTTAGGGATTTATAAAAATCTAGCATCCGCTATGGAGTCACCATATTTCGATATGTCGACTAAGAAACGGTTAAAGTTGGTAAATTTCTGGGCTGAAAGAAACGAAACATTTGTTAAAGTCCTAATTATTTTAGGATTTTGTACCTTAGGGATGTGGTAATATATATTTTTTGAAAATCTATTCACATCTCATCTCCATTCGACCATACGCACTAAAAGAAAAGTAACATGCTTAGTTTCGGAAATATAGTCGTTATTAGATAAAGACGAATTGAGTTGTCGTCAATAAAAACAGTTGAAAATTTATTGAACTAATAAACACATGTTTGTATACATATGTATGAATATCGAATGCATATTTTATTCTTTAAATGATATTAATTGGAATTAGTCACTGTTTTAATTAAAACTGGTTAGATTTCTACAAAACACGATAAACGATATATTTTGTTCTCGAGTGATTTTACAAAACAAAAGAAGTTAATATAGCCATCGTCACTAGCAGAAAAAACAATCCAAGTACATACATGTATGTATAAAGCCAGCATCAATAACAACTATTAAAAGATACTTATAAACTACTTTTTAAGTTTGTTTATTCAATTATAATTAATTTCAGGAACATTTATCCTCTAGTGGATGACATTGATTATAACCTAATGATATCAGCTCGTCTACCGTTTAATTATAATAGTCCTATCAGGTACCCGATAGTCTATTTCATAGTTTTGATAGTATTTAATTTCACATCTTTGTTCGTGATGATGAACGACCTCATAATGCAAGCCCATCTGATGCATCTGCTATGCCAATACACTATATTGGCTGATTGTTTTGAAACAATAATCGATGACTGTATCGATAGCGAAAACAGTAAGTAATCAGTATCGTACTGACGTTTAGTCCAAGTTTGCTTCGTCACAATACATACATATAAAGCTTTGACCGTTTCTATTAATACGTTAATACGATAATATTTGAAATTTTATGTTTAAAATACTATTAACATTTCGTACGTATCGTGACGATGCAAACTCAGAGTAAGGAATTATTTAAAAACATATATTTTTGTATAGAAAACTTTTTCATTTGCTTATGTTATTAGATAGTTAATAATACCAAATTTTCTTTACAGAAATTGAGCGTTCAAAACTGGTAATGACAGAGAAGTTTAGAGAGAGATATTTGAAGCGGTTAAATGATTTGGTGGAGCAGCATAAATTAATTTTAAAGTATCACATTTCAATTACTTATTACAAGTTATCTATAAAGTATTGGCAGTAACTAGACCCTCTTATAAATTTGGTATACCTACATAGCTTCCTATACATAAAATATAAAGAAAAAGTCAACATAAACCTATGTCATAAAAGAATATATTCTTCTAATATTATATATTTTATATTTATATATCTATATATTATTATATAAAGAGTCTATAGACTAATATTATTTTTCTTTATATTTTTGTCATAAAATAAGCACAAATGTATTTATTATATGTCTACTTTTCAGCAATACAATGGAGTTAAAAAAATCCTTAAGTGTCCCCATGTTGGGACAGTTGGCAGCAAGTACTATGCTTATTTGCTGTGTTAGCTTTCAAGCCACGAGGGTAAGATCAATTATAATTTGAATACTATGTAGTATGTAGCAACCATATCAGTTACTAATAAATTAATTGCAAACGTGACAAGGCGAATGGAAACCGCCGATTTATTCCGATAGGAAAATTTATTAACGAACGGATATTTTTTCTATAAATGATTGATTTTAATCGGCATTTAATTAGTTTTAACAATAACGGTTGTTACTCATAATAAAAAACAACCAATTAAATCGTGTCACATTATTCGTAGAACGCAATGGTTATATTATTTTGTTGTGGTAAAATATATATCAGACAGCATAATATTTGGTCCACGCAAATCCCAAGTTTTAGTACAGATATTATATCGGGATAGAAAGTATTTTGGGGATTGGTGAAAGAGCAAGAATCGTTGATCTAGGCTACAAGTACTGTTATATGTTAGCTATTGCAGTTATTTTAAACTTTAGTTTATATTTGCCATCAAACACATATGTCTTTTAAGTGTACTAAATACACTTTAGTTTTAAACAACTCTTTTCCCCTAATCGTTTGGATACCATTGCTTCCTGGTTTTTAACATTAAGCGCATATTGATTATTCAAAATTCTTTGCAGACTGCTGGAAAAAGTAATGTAAAGTTTTTCATGAGTGTCTTATATTTGATGTATAATTTATTTGAGCTATTCATATTCTGCAAGTGGTGTGATGAAATAAAATTTCAGGTAAGTTAATTGTATGTTAAAACATTTAAATGTAGACAATCTTCAAATTAACTTGTCGAGCTTTTATTTATAAGGTGTATTTTAGATTTGATTACTGGTTTCGTAAAAAGCAATTTTAAAAATTGGTTAAGTCAAGTAGTAAACAAAAAGTTTTGGAGAACATCGGTTTGTTAGGTTTAAACTTTTTTCTCATCATTGCCTGATATTTCTTTTAAATCGTAATGTAAATAGAAAAAGATAATTATTATGTCATTAATCATTATCACTAACAAACAAAAAGTTACAAAACAAAGTTATAGTGGATATATGGAGCTTAATACAACATATCAAAAACCAATACTGTGTCTTTATATTCTAGAGTGAAAACATATCCAAAGCGATTTACTGTTCAGGATGGGAGTGTGGTTTGATGGCGACGAAAGGTGTTCGTGCCAGACTGATGTTCGCTGTGATGCGAGCTCGTAAACCCCTCGTACTTAGTGCCGGCGGACTCTTTGATCTGTCACTAGTCTCTTATACGACGGTGAGAATTTTGAAAGAAGTATTGACATACACATTTCTTTTATTCTGTTTTACATGTCTTTTTTTTGTTGAAGTAGAACTGAAAAAGAAGCAGTCATACATACACTTATTTAATATCATTTTACATATATTTTTCGTTGAACTGTCTGATGAATTATTGACTTAATTTTAAGAACATTATCTACTTGACTAATCAAATTTAATTTAAGTTCTTGATTTTTCAATACATTTTTTTTTCTGTTGCAGTTAATAAAGACGTCATATTCAGCTGTAACCGTTCTCAGGAGATTTCAGTAATTAGAATAAATTTTAAAAAATCATTAAATAATGTTATGTAATCAGATTTTGACTTTAACTATTCAATTGATCCCACGTGAATATTGAAATAACCGATAAGTCGTTTCATTATAATATAAGGGTATAAGCCATTGTATTAATTCCTATATAATTATTTTAGCGTGACATTTGACTCGTATAAATAATTTCTGATAGAAGTCAGCGAGTTAACTGAAAATTAATTTAAATCGACCTAAATCGTTAACCAGAATTGAATTTTAATTACAATATCATTGGTTAAATGTCTATTTCCATTGAACGTTACAATGCGGTTTCAAATAATTATATTTATTTGAAGATTTTTGTAAAATTATTTTTAATGTCTTAATAATAATTATATAATCGATATTTATTTTACTCTATAAATACTGTATAAACTTTTGAAAAAATTATAATTTTAATCTTTATTAATAATTGAAATAATTTAAAGTGATCAAGATCAAGCACTCATTCAAAAATATGTTACATTATGTAAAACATTTAATTTAATAAAATAGCAATGGACACACGTAAATTACTATTTAAAGAGGATTCTTAGCTTTTCAACCCCAGATAGTTCTTGACCATAACGAATATAATATACATATCTAAAATGAAAGTACTCGGTAGGATTTGGAAAAATCTTACAAACACAAAGGCTTTACAATTAGCGAGTGGAGATTATGAAATTCTGTTTTTCGAGTATTTATACCGAATTACTTACCTGGCTGGTAAATATGAATTTCATTGCAAAAAGACATATTGTTTTTATACATTTTACTGTATTGTAAGAATTATATATATTTACTTATAAAAGTTCTCCTAGAGACTATTAATTGAACCAATCTCATCACATCATTGCACAAAGGGCCAAAGAAAAGTTTATTTCTTTGTTATAAGCAGATAATCGCCTACTCGGAAAAAAACTTCTGACGTAAAGTTAAGGAGAAAATAGACTTTAGCTCGATACTTATTCAATATTGTAAATAAAAGAGCACATTCATGAAAGAAAACTGTCTGAAAATATTATTGTAAACGCATAATGCTAAAACATATGTACATATGAGTTTTTAGGTATGTCTTTAGTGGATCGATCGCCGTACTACCTTATATATAGCAAAACGGTGAAGGCACTTTTAATTTTACTTGTAATGCTCGAGCTATGGCACTTTTTTACTATGTCAAGCAGCCTTGATGATATTATAGAAGGAGTTAATGTCATACTTATACAAATCGGAACATATGTCAAATACAAAACTATGGTGAGAATAATTACACTAATAAATTTCTTGAAGTAAAAAAAAAGGTAACTGTCAATTACTATTTACGTTAGAAAAAATATTATGTGGCCTATTTGAGCCATTGTTGTTAGTTAACTACGAAACTATAATAAAGGTTTTTGTGCATTATTGTTCATAGTAAACTTTAATTAAACCGAAATCATAATAATTCTTTGGAATATAAAACAACCAACACTTACTACTATATGTATTTTAAAAAACTTTTTGATAAAGCAAAAAAACAATATAAATGTGTAGTCATAATAATATATCAAAATTTCAAAGTTGTGTTTGTGAGTTGTCAAAATTTAATAGCATTAAAAATAATACAAAATCTAGGAAAAAAACAAGAAAGTTTTTAAATACTTGGCATCAGCGATGAATTCATCAAATCTGGATATATCAACTACCGAAAGAAAAGATATATTCTATTCATGGGGAAAAAGAAACAAGCAATCGCTTAAATTACTCATATTTTTGGGTACATGCACCCTCGTTTTCTGGTAAGATAAACAAATGTAATAGAAATTTTTTGTTACAAAATATGTAACTTTATTTCTTTCCTTCAGGTTCTTTTACCCTTTGTTTGATGATGCGGAATACAACCTTATAATAGTAATCAGTCTGCCTTTCGACTACCGAACCCCGGCCCTCTATCCGGTCACATACATAACTACATTCATTGTGTTCATGTACATAGCTTACTTCGTGATGTTACACGATCTTGTTATACAAGTCTATTTGGTACACCTCATTTGTCAACTTGCGATTCTAAATGACTGCTTCGAAAATATACTGCAAGATTGTAAGAAGGGATTTTCAAAAGGTAAAATAAAGCAAGTTCATATAAAATTTATTTAGGATCAATTTCTATATAGCAAATTTAAAAAATATTAATAATTCTTAACAATGTGTATCTGTTTTAGAACAACTAGATTCTATTTACTTGAATGAAGAATTCGTACAAAAATATGTCAAGAGACTGGGAAAATTAGTGGATCAACATACATTCATTATAAAGTTAGTGTGGCAACTTACTTCATTTACTTCAGACTGTATATTGTTTAAATCACTTCAAATTTTCCACATTTTGGGTTAAGTAGTTATTGTAGTTACATTACCTATTATGAGAAAGAGAGCGTTTGTCCTTTACCCAATTTTCCGTGAATCATGAATTCTTCTCAAACTTTTTTACAGTGAGCATCAACTCATTCATCTTATTTATAGAATATTTCAAGAAATAAGAATAAAATATCCTTCAAATATGATTTTTATTGTTTTATATTAAATTAATGTACTGTTTGTATATGTTTCAGTAACACTTTAAAGCTGAGAGACATACTGAGCACTCCCATGTTACTGCAAGTAGCAGTTAGTACGACACTTATTTGCTCCATCGGTTTCCAAATTGCTACAGTAAATATGAATTTTCTAGCTATACATATAGTCTAGTCATTGGTGCACAAAGGGGGATACCTGGAAAGTTTTCCGGGAGTTTTGAAAATTGGTGATATGGCACTACTATTAGATTTCGGTATGCTATTTTCATACCAAAATACAAAACCTATTAATTCACAAATTTTTTAATACTCCTGAAAAATTTTCCAAGTAAAACTATCAAATGTCTGGACTAATACAAATGAAATAAAAAATAAATCATTTCTATCTATTTAATCTTCTTGAAGTTATAATAAAAAAATATATAATTAATATATTTTCAGTGATGTAGGTTTATATGTAAAAGAATTGTTTAGTTTAATATATTGAACAATGGGCAAAGTCTAGTAAGTCGGATAGTATGTTTATAAAAGCGTCAATTTGAAATATAGTAAAAGTTAAAGTGGTATTTGAGTGTAAATCCTAGAAAATTTAATTAACATTTTCTTTAAATTGTTATAAACGAAACTAATATTTTCGAATTATTACTCGTGACTTCATTATTTTTAAAAACTACATACTTTCGAACTTTGTTACTTTGCAGCAACCGTGATCGAGCAGATGAGATGAGATCACGTTTGCAGCAAAGTAACCGAAACGTCGGGAGTATGGAGTCTTTGAAAGTAATAAAATAATGTGTAGTAATCCTTAAATATTAGTTCCATTTAGATGAATACTCCCGAAAGTCGTAGATCTCATCTTTTAATTGTTTTTTAGACTGTCAGCGTCAATGTATCGAAAATGCTAATGAGTCTTGTGTATTTGGGGTACAACATGATGAGTTTCTTTATTATATGTAAACGGTGTGAGGATTTAAAAATTCAGGTTTGTTTACTTAAGTAATATATTAAGTAATCAATATTATAAAAAAATTACATATATATTATATTAGTGGATACATTAATACTGAATCATCATGTCATCAAATTATAATTTAAAAATCTTTGCTTATTTTTTTTTAATTAAAAAAAATAGAAATTCCATCTCTGCGTTGGTTTTGCTTGAAAAGTATCTTAGTTTCTTTTGTTATTTTGGCTTTAATACAATGTTTTCAAAGAAAACAAAAAGTATTTTATAATAAAGAATTTATCCATTGTTTTATATTCGCCCTGTGTGTACGTGTTGCTTTGAATTTTATTTTATATAATAAGATAACCGCTAAATAATCTTTTAAGTCTTAACATTTCAGAGTACTAAAGTCGGGGAGGCGGTGTATTTTTCGTCATGGGAAGACGTTGTTGTAACAATTCCGAGAGTTCGAACCACTGTCTTACTGATCATTTTAAGGGCTCACAAGCCGATAGGTCTAACTGGTGGAGGGATGTATGAACTCTCTTTAGAGGCATACGGAAATGTATGTATTTTAAAAAGAAACATTTTTTTAAATTTTAATATGATGTAAAAAGACCAGAATAATTTAATTAATTAATGGCCTTAATTTCAAAAATATTATTTTTTCATACTATGTATGTTAGGTTTTCTTTTTAATAATGTAGTGTAAATAAACCAACTGACGGTGATTTAATGCATATTGCATAGTCAGTGTTGCTTGTAAGACTTTTCTCCAGTTGACCGATTTTTTAATTTCTTTAAAAGCTTTAAATATATTTCAGATGATCAAGACGTCGTATAGTGCACTCACTGTTTTGCTACGGCTTCGTTGAAAAATCACGAATTTTGAAAATAAAACATAACTTTCATGAGTACTAGCAAATTAACGGCTTTTAAAACTAGGGTCACATATTTGAAATATTATGAATTCAGTTTTCAAAATAAATGCACCAATTATTTTAGTTTTATTTATAACATTTTAATGTTTATACACATAAATATTATGAAGGCATATATTGGTAATATTATTTATTTATTATTTATTATAGTCTTTATTCAGATCTTACAAATAAGTGTTAACAATAAACTATCTTAAAAAATAAACATAATATCTTAAACTTAAGCTACTTAAACTAATATCTGTTCCTTGGTTATCATCGCTAGATCAGTTTGCCAGTCGGCAAAGGCCTCCTCCAAATATTTTTAATATTATGTGAACAAAACAAACAAACAATAAATAAATAAATTAAATAAAATAAAACATATTAAATCTTCGTATTATTGTACTGTATACACTTATGGAAAATGTAATGTATCAAGAATACAATCATAACTTTCGGAGATTTCCAAATAATTATCTTTGATAATAATTATCGTTAAAAATAAAGACATAATGATCCAATTTTTACCGTGAGAAAAATCTTTTAATTTATGATACTAACATAACGAGTCTCAGAAGGTGAGGTGTGTAATCTTTATATGTACATATCACTCATTACAATAATTCTTTAAAATATTTTAAATAGACATACGTCACTATATTTATACTAAGATATGGATAAAGGACAAAGATTCTGGGGACCCAACACATGTTATTATCCTGATTAACATAAAATTATCACAATTTTACTCAAGCTTTTGAATACATTTAATTGTTTGAGAGAATTAACATAGATGTGCAAATATAAATGACATTTTGTTACAATCATTTAACATAATATATTTTTTCTATGTAATAACATTTTTATAATGATACTTTGTTGAGATATAAAACATGTTTCGTATTATTCTGTTGAGTTGAGGCTAAATGAATAATGAAACATAAAATCTCATTGAAATGTAATTAATTCTATCTGGCGTCTATCTATCTAGCTATCTATATCTATATCTAGCTTTAGAACCATAAAATCCCAATTAATTCATGCTAATAATTGAAATCAGTGTTCATTTAAATAAATGGAATGCAATAAACTCAAATATTTCGTTGTTATATAAAAAACTATATGATAATTTTATTTTAAAATCGAAATAAATATGTAACTGTTCAATCATTCTGCATTTATAATGATTAGGTAAATTTATTTTGTAAGAACTTTTAATTACTATTATATGCATCCAGTATAATATGTACATATATATACATACATATATGAGTGTATATATGTACTTATTGTATTTATTTGGTCGCACTAATCAGAAGGTCAATAAAATTATTTCTGTTAAACACACATGTTGTTAAACAGATGTTTATTTTAAATCTGGTCGTTTGTTTGACAATATCATGATTCCATTTGCATAAATTTGCATGTCACAAAAACGTGAAGAATATGTATACAAAATCAAATAGTTATAAAGATAAAGTAAATCCTACATATGAATATATCTATTTTTAAATAAATAACAATAGATGTTGAATAAATACAGCAAAATATGTTTGTAAGAGTATTCATTTTGTTTTGTACATATATAAAAGATGCCGGTTTATAATTACGAACTACGATGTCCTAATTACTTAATAGAGCACTGTTTTTAAATGAGAAGACGTGTTTTCATAAGTGACTAATGAGTTGAAATGATTACAAACTTGTATTCATTAAAATATAAGAAGGAAAATTTATGTCAAACCTTTTATTTAACTTGAGATGAATTTCTGTATTTTGCTACTACTTTCTTACTTCTAATGATTTATTGAAATTGTTGAATTTTGACTTCGACATAAAATTACAAAGAAAGAAAACAACGTGTACATTGAACTTCATCTAATATAGTATGGTCAATGAACAACAAATGCAAGTCTATGGGAAAGAGTGACAACTTTTTCAACAAGTCCTAATGCATCTAGTTTCTTAGCTTGTCACTCCTAAGTTACACGTTACCATTTAGGGCTAGAACATCGGCATTACAATCATGACTCCATACTGAAGGTTTACTCTTAAATTCACCCGTGTATTCAATTCGTACATTCCATTGGCCAATAAATAAATAATATTGCATGATTCCTCCTATAAGCACTTGCCTTTAAATGAACACGAGTATGGACTTACATTTCAATTAGCAATTTGCCTTCACTTAACATTACTTACAATATTCCGGTCAGTCACCTAACTAACATAACCTCCGCTTGTGATTTGATGATAATAACCCAATACCAATAACGAGTTGTGATTAGAGAAAACACTGTCATTTTGATATTTTTATTACAATTTGTAATCGTTCATTAACAGAAGTTACAATTTAAAGTATATATTACATTTTTTAAATTTCCTTTAAATTGGTTATAATAGCTTTTAATTAATAATATAATTGTTTGTACCAATGTTATCCATTCAATAACTTTCTACTCTCGATCACATTATGAACTTATAATAAAACAACAACAAAGTAGTACATTGAGTAGCGTATATTTTAAACTATAAACTTACCGTTCTTATACTAACATCACAAAATACTGAGTCTGAAGCGTAAAAGGCAGGCATCGCCCTTTGTTTACTAGTGACGCATTAGGCGGAGCTGACTGCTTCAATGCAATCTATAAACTGGGGAGTCGTTTACCTTCCGTGCGGCGAGACGGCCGCCATGTGCGTAGATGCGTGAGCGCACTGTGGCATGTGCCAGCCAGAGAGGCGAAGCCCGCGGCGGCGCGCGGACGATGACGCGCTGGCTGAGGGCTACGACGCTTCTCCTTACTATAGCGAACCTGCACGCTTGGAGACCACCGCCGCAGCCCATCCTACTAACGAACACTTCCCACATCAGGCTACCGAGACACGCGAGAAGTATACATCACCTGCATATCCTCGGATGGCACCTGGAGTTGCAGGAGAATCGAGCGATTCGATCGCCGTATTACAACCAGTGTCAGTTTTATAAGGGACGTATTTTGTATGAAGAAGAATCAACAGTCACGGTGACAGAATGTGAGGGCCAGCTGTACGGGTTGCTGCAGGTTCGCGGCGAGGACTTTGTGTTGCAGCCGAATAGACCGGACGGGAGTCATGTGTTACGACGTCGTGATGTGCTCGTGTCCGAACAGCCAGCGATGTACAACCTCACAGGGGACACAGTGACTGACCTTGACATCGACTTCGAGGAAGATGGCCCTAAAACTTCCGCCCATGTTCATACTCGACAAAACTATCAATCGGACATCGATTATTTTAGAAGCATGCTCCCTGTTACAAGACCAGTGTCAGGTGTGTAAGTGCAGTGAAGAAATAAGTGAATAGTATAATATTATAAATAAAAATTATTATTTGCAGGTGGTAAAGGCCTCTGGCTGGAGCTAGCCATAGTTGCCGACCACACAATGGTTAAATTCCATGGACGTGAACGAGTGAAACACTATATCTTAGCTATAATGAATATTGTAAGTACATGTGATACGATGCCTGTATTGCAATTAATTACAAGTGCTCGTTCGTAACTTAAACAATTTATGTAATACTTTAAAGGTCAGTGCCATCTTCAACGACCACTCCCTTGATTCAAACATGACGCTCGTTATAAACAAACTGTTTCTGTATGAGGAGAAAGATTCGGTGATCAAATATGGAAACGTTAAGAAATCACTTGAGGCAGTCAACAAATGGAACTATCGACACCTCATGAAGCTACCAGCTGGTGAGAAAACATTCTTAATATAACAATTCAATATTGTAAAATAACTCAATTTCTTATAACTTTTTCATCTAATTCATTGAGTTTTGAGACAATATATTAAGTTTTGTAAATCAAATTGTTCCCATCACATACTTAAGTGTTTTGGCGACTTAAAACAAGATTCAATTTAATGTAAGTGAATCATCATTCATCGAATGTAAAAAAAATACATAAAATTGATGTGATTTATTTACTACACGCCAACCATCGAAGTCATTTGCAACCCATAATGCGTTTATAATTAAAGATCATTGCACTTTAATATATCAAAATGTTCAAATTACAAATAATACATTGTTTTAAATATGTAGATACATATAATTTTGTATTCCAATCGAATATAAGGAAAATATTTGTATAACAAATAAAACAGAAACTTTTAAAATAATGCATTTGACATTGCCTTGCAGTAATTTAAATAGACACGATGCAATGAATCAATGAAAATTAATAAGAACGCTATGAGATACATAAAACATTACACGAATTGCATAGAATTGTAACTCTTATCACGTCATGTGTTTCCGATACTCCTTATCAGTACCGAATATCTGAATACAACGGGCTACTACTATTTTGTAATACATGTATGTTTAAAATACCGTTTTTATGCTAAATAATTTTGACTATACCTACTCCATTTTTATTTCAACAGTGCTTTATTAAATTCTTCATTATTCGCAAGTCGACTTCCTACGTTCTTATATAATGGAAAGAAAATGAAATATTTTATTATCATAATTCTAGAATATTAATTTTAGTGACGAGCTATTGTTCAGAAAAATATTATATGCATATAAAAGTTTATGATTTCTTACGTATTTAGATAGCACGGGTTGGGACGCAACTGTATGGCTAACACGTGCGCAATTAGGGGGACCATCGGGATTTGCCCCCGTTGGCGGAGTCTGCACCCGGACAAGATCTGCTGCTATTGACAGAGACGAGGGGCTCACTAGTGCTTTCGTCATCGCTCACGAGCTGGGACATCTGTAAGTATTATAATAATTTACATTATATTTCCCGAAACTTGTCAGCGAACCCGGATGTTAGCGGTAAAAAATATCGCTGTAAATTTTGACATATGTCATTAACACATGAGTTATAGAAAGAAAAAAAAAACATTTTATCGCCCGAGGAAGTAAAAATGATAGGCACGTAAAGGCATTCTTGCATAAAATCAAATTTAAAATATATGTAGCAAATCAAACGTCTTTCTTTTTCTTTTATTCGTCGTTAACTGTGACTTCATAAATACGGGTTATTTCGTTTATAAGTATTGAAATCATTTTCATTACACTTGGTATCCTAAATGTAAAATCGAGTGCGTTTTCTAAATATGTTTCGTTAACTGTTACACAATTTATTTATAGCTATGTTCCCCTTACCTCAACATCTCAACACGTGGAATAATAAATAGGGATCCCTTGCCGCCTCACTAAGGACGGTTGATATTTACAATTTATAAAAATACCAACCATATAGAAAAGAATACCCCAATGTATAAATGAAACTATATTACCGTATTGACCTCTCGTATATTGGATTACATTTTTTTTATCCTGTTGGGATAACTTGCAGTATACATGATTAAAATACGATAAGTAATCAACATTTCTTGAACTTTATTTACCATTATCCAACACTAAATCTCTCTTTCTAATTAAGTTATATTAAATCAATACAAACTTACGAGTAAATTTGATATTCTAGGTATATTTATTGTACTATACAATCTTCGTCGTGTTGTAAATTTTATCGAATACACATTGAACATTTATGAATTTAATATTTACGCGCAGTTCAGCACATTTGTTGACCTTTATTGATGTCAGCATAACAGGTATATATGTAAAGTATCTATAAGGTAAACGAATTTCATTTACAATAATAAAATGGTGATAAAACATTATTATGCAATATTTGTTTGCTTGTAGGTTTAATATCATCAAATATAAAAATAAAATTGATAGAGCTTTAGTTTAAGATTAAATTATTTTATCGAGTGAATATAATAAGTTTCAAGCCTAATGGTTTGTTCTTTTACCGAGCCAGGAGCATTAAAGTAGGTCACGAAGGTAATCCAAGAACTTTTGCTGTCTAAAAATACACTTGACGGGCTCTGCGACCCCACATGTCAATATGACTGATTGCTCAAAGTAAAGTCTTTCAAAGTATCCTAGAATGTTAACGGATCATATCATTAGAATTTGAGATCAAGTATGAAGTCATACCTACTATAATGTTAGAGAGAAATATAGATATTGAAAAGCATTTATAAATGTGTCAATTTGTCATTTGTCATTCTTTGATTTTATAAACTTTGTTAACGAATTGGATTGATTAAGTAAAGATGGTTATGTCTTATTTTATATTTTAAAGAAATTTATTATAATTGTATCAAATTATGTTTTATTCCTACAACGATTTGGAATACATATAATTCATTTTAAAAGCATATTATTTGGTATCGTCATTGAAAATATATGTCTTTTTACCCGAATTATATTGATAATTACTTTGTTTTAACTAGTTTAAGATCACTTGTTTATTATTTTAATATAGCAAGACAATGTAATCAACAACTATCTTGAATGAACATTTACATTGTAAATGGATTGCGTTCAAAGTGAAGTTTACAACAAAGACTCCTTTGGTAGCCATTTAATTAGCACTCGATTTGCTTAAACAACTACGGCATGTCTGCTTCAATAAAAGTATATCTTTTGTTGTACTCTTCTTATAAAAGCATCTTCTATAAAAAAATACAGGGTGACTGGTGAATAACTATCGATACTTGAGGACGTGATATTGGACGATCATACATATATGACAAAATAAAAATTAATATAACATAAATATTAATAAACTTCTAAGTAAGGTTAACCAAAAGTTGTGTAATTAATTACGCATCGTGTGAACACCCTACAGATTAGGTGTACACACACACACACACACGCGTATGGCGGCGTGGTGTTGTATCAGCACGCCGCCGCACGCGTCCACACTTGGAACACTTGGAACGTGTCCACACTTTATTTATTTATACGGAAATTTGGTCAAAAATTAAGTACTTATTTTTTTTACATAATTCGAATGAGAATCATGTACCGAGTATTCTCCTTAAATATTGATAGTAATTCACCAGTCATCCCTGTATATTAGTTTTAATTTAAATTTCATATTTCTTCACCATTAATAACAAAACTGAACAATATTGATATATAATACGTACGTTTTTCTCTTTGAAATCGTGTCTTTAAAAGGAAGCTATAATAATAGCATACACGATTTTCGTAGAATTTCAACATTTTTTGCTAACTCATCATTGAGTCGAGTGTTTTATAAACAAGTCTTGATTACAGATCACAATTCAATAATGTCAGTAAACTCATCTTTTTGGACACGTGTAACGTATTCATTTTTTTATTGCTTGGAAATTGTATAAAAAAAAAACAAAAAAGTTTTTATTTGGACACGTAGTGTAAATTTATTTGATTGATCTATATACGTATGTTTTATTTCATATAACATTATTGTATTTGATATTATGACAATATTAATCAATATATCATCAATAGTTAAAAAAAGATGAACTGTTATTTAACAATAAAATATTTGTTTACAACATAAGCCAATGACCTTAATACTTCACTATGTATATTATTATTAAAACTTAATGAAATATATGACATCAACTTCGAAATATTAATATTAAAACTTTGACGTCATCCACAATAAAACTGACATTGGGATAAAGATAACATTCCGTCACTTTAACGTTATGTACCTACCATATGTATGGATTTGTCGGTCTGTATATAAACTGTTTTATTTCGAATAGCATCACTTGTATGTCATTTATACGCTGCAATATATTTTTAACAGCCGTGACCCGTTTCACTCGTGAGAAGATGCAGATCTTCAATTTCGATGTGATTGATTGAATTGAACACGCAACGAAAGGCTACTTATCAAATAGAGTTTCAATAAGCTAATTTTCGGTTTCGGAAGCTTTGATGTTTGATTTAGGAGTCAGGTTAAGATGTGATAGATCATATCTAAATAAATAATGACGTCAGATGTTTTAAATTATCATTTATTTTTAACATAAAAACTAAACTCCAGGTAATGATAACGTTATCAATTACAACAAAGCGGAGGTTCGTCGACATAATGTATTTTAACACTCCAGCCACGCTCGTTAATTTCACGAGTAATATCGCGGTTGAAGATTTTTTAATTGACCGTAAAAACTCCTATCAGCTGTAAAATGTACGTTGAAACTATTAAATTTGGAACAATGTCTCGTGTTTCATACATTGTCTGCTTTGCTTTGATTTTAAATTCGGGTTTTTCGTGGCGTTTTATTAAATTTAATCATTTTATCTGCTTTGAAGTTGTATAAAATTATAAGAGGTTCCTCGTAAAGGAATCTAATCAGTTCTGGAACGCAAATCCGACTTTGGACGCCTTAGAAAAGACTTATCTTTAATGTGACTTTCAGCTTAATTTCTACGTTAGTTGACCATTTAAGCCTGTAAAGGGATTGTATTTTTTTATTACTTTTGCATTACTCAAATCATCCTTTAATATTATAGGGATGAATATATTATTTAAAAATAATGAAGTAACGTATAACATAGTTGTATTATGCAATAAAAACTGTAATTATATTGTTATTTATCTATTTATTTTTCATCTAGATGAATAATAAATTCATATTTATTACGAATATAAAATTTTCTATTTATTACAAGTTAATTATTATTTTTAAACAGATTTATATCTTGAATTAAATGCGATATTAGTCCTTAATTTCGTACAATTCACACAAATTCCATACATACCTTATACAGGCTTATGGCGACTTTATGAGTAAATAATATAAACTTAAAAGGCTGTGCTAGAAACTGTACACTTAAAATGGTATATCGCTATATGTAATGAGTAATAATTAAAAGCTTATCTCCATAACCTTATTAAAGAACAAACTTTTTATAAGACACTGATAAAGACTGTTTTATAAGGGGACCATTGTTTATACGGCGTGCCTTAAAATTGTGGTTCTTTATTTAATTTATAGAGGATTTAAGTAGCTAACGAGATTTATTATGAACAAATAAATAATAAAATAAATTAATAAATGTTATTATGCTAAATAAAATCATGTTAATTCTATAAGAAGAGTTACCAAAATTTGGTAATTCATAAATAAGAACGGAATCCAATAAAATTTTATGTGATTTATTTTCAAATAATACTCTCTGAAAGTTAATGCTAAAGTTAGTTAAAATGGATCAATAAGCTTTGTTTGAAAAGCCGTTGGGATATGATTACAGTTTTTAGTTATAGTAATACCATTAAATAGGTTTTTGTATAATTTGATTTTGAAAATATACACTAATAAAGACTTAATTATATCAAAGGCATTAGCGAGATTCGATCTAGAATATTTCGGATATTAATAAACTTTTGAATCATATTTTACACACCTACTTAGTTTCATATAGTACTAATTTACAATTAACAACGTTCCACTTATAAAGATATCTCAATTTCTCAAACAACTGACTCGTAACTTTATGTGTGTAGTATAAAGTCTATTTTTCAGTGATGGAAATAGAACATTCATCTAACATTGTTCATAGGAGTAATTAACTTCATTGCATTGTACTAATTAGACTATTCGGCGAAAGCTTCATAGAAAAAATATTTTCATTTAATTTCAAATGAACCAATATTTTATGTTTCTATTATCTATTATTAAGATAAAAAAATGAATTTAATAAAGAAAATTATTAACATTTTTGTTAATTTTGAATAAAAATCTTAATTTTAAACGTTAACAAAACATGACGAAGAATAAAAATAAAGCCCCTTGTAAACTCTTTACTCATAAAACAAATATACCGGAGGTTTCTTCCAAGGCGATATAAATCTCTTGTAAAACAAATATTCTTTGTAGTTCCACTGTATTATTCCGTAACAGAAATGAAACCACAATCTATCACGTAAAGGTTTTATTCCGTCGTAAAGCGATATAGTTCGAACCAGTGATCAGAGGATTCTGCTTTATATAATATGTACTATTATATATTAGTTCTTATATATAACAATTTTCATTTCTCCGAATTATCCTTTGTATAATACGTGATGAAATATTCAACATTGTATATTAGTTCCTATAATAAATGTAAGGTAAAGATAATTCTACGAATACCACTCGATCTTCACCTGGGATCTCACAAATATAAATTACTACTAATTTGTCTGAACTATCTTGTCATATGCTTCTTGGGAGTTATGGTCTCTTCATTAATATATAAAAATGTTATTAGAGGAATAGTTCTACTACTTGCCGGTTATTTTATTGTATTATAATTTAACTTGTTATGAAATAAACAACAAACAATTAAGTATTATGTATGAGGACGTGTATCGGTTGGATTTAAATATATATTTCAACCGAAATACTCCGAATTTTATTGGTTTAATTTCAGTGATTCAGATTTGAATAATTTTGCCATAGAAATCGATTAAGTACAGTGAAGGAGGAGTAGGCGAGTAAATAAAGAAACAAATTTATTAAAGACTGTATTGAAAATAAACATTATAAATAAACATTAATATGGTGACCGTTTCTCCGTGTAAATGATCTGTCAATTTAATTTCTTGATCAATCAATCACACGTACTTATATAAGTTTTTATTTATGTGTGTAATTAATTGTGTGTATGTTTACATATGTGTGTGTGTGTCTAAATAAAAGGAATTCACCATCGTAACGTGTTATATAGTACACTATATATTATGAAAATAGAGAAGCTTGAACACAAAGGAAACATTTTCCTATATTTATTCGGACTGTTAGGAAGAAAGGTTCTCATTACGTAGTCCGCTTAGCAAAAATACTTGAGGGTACAATAAAAATAATTTCGAAAACTAGGCACGAGTTTATTTAAATCGTTGTTCCTTAAAGTCATAATTTTATAAAGATTATATTTAAAAAGGAAAGTATTCTTCGAAGTCGTTTACTTATAAAATTTTAATATAAGATAACTTTCGTTTTAATTAAAATAATTTTGTTAGAATCATTCACAAATTTAACAATAGATATCACAGCCTTCTGTGATTCCAACCCTTGCAATAGGGTTAAAGGCTTTTCATTTCCGAGATTTAGTCCTTTCAATAGATACTTACTTATAAGATATTCTATCTCAAATATATTCATATCAGCCATTCAACTGAAATATTACAATTATTTTTTAAGCCAACAATACAATTATGAATATTAAAATGTACGAATATTTATTCAATAAACTTTTAAATTTAATCAACTTAATTATCGCAAATGAAAGGAAAACTTTCGATATAAAAAATAAATATTAATTAAGTACTTAAAAACATAAACGTTGTATTAATTAAGAAATAAAAATCGTTAATGACGATGATTCATTTCAAGAGACAATGCTTCACAGACATGTTCATATCGAATGATTAAATGTACTGAAGCCGAAGGCCAATTGCGAGCGCCTGACGCGAATTGATAAATATCACACAAAAGATACCGACTCGCTAAGCTAATACGTACACTAAATAATTATGACATTCAAATTTAAGAATTATTAATACGAATTCAGAAGCTGAGGTGTTTTGATTCGATCGAACGGCAATGACATAAATAGGATTGGAATATTAGATCGTAGTTTAATATTATTATCATCAGGTAGACTATTGTAAATACGAAAGAAGTACAACTTATTATGAACTACTCATGCTGTTTTTTATATAGTCAACTCGAGATAATACATATTTTCTAATTTATAAATATGATAAGAGGAAAAAATATCAATGATACTTTCAATGACCACATTCACGTGTAAATAGAATTATCGAATTTGCATTAGTTGCTTTTTTTATAACCTATTTGATTAATTAAAATATTTTGACATTAATGCTAAACTAAAAATTAGGCTAACAAATCTGTTTTGTAACATCTATTTTTAAACTGTTGAATCTTATTCATACCATTTGTAAACTATGTCCATATGTCTTTTACAATTCATGCAAAAATGTATTCCCAACGTACATATTTTCTTATAGTGAGGACCCAATACCGGACGTTCTAGTTATTCCATATTAAGCATTTATAGAATATAAACTATTTTTATTAAGTCTTAGATGTTCTTGGTAGTATATTATATAATTTTATTTTCACGCTTTTAACACTGTTTCAATTTCTGCAATTTTCTTTAAATAAAACCATCCAAATGTAAAAAGGTCTTAGAATTTTCTGGATCTATTTGTAACGTGAATTGTCCAAGATGATGTTTTCTAAAGTTCCCTGATAAAAGTATTGTTTGTGAATAAATATTATTTATAAATCCAGGTTGGGTTTGACACACGATAGTGATGAACAGTGCGAATCTGAAGGAAACCGAGGTTCAGTAATGGCACCAACAGTATTGGCGACGCTGCATAATTACGCATGGTCTTCTTGTTCACGGGAACAGTTCCACGAGAAGTCTAAGTATGATTTAATTCAACAGCTTATCTTTAAATTGTGTTATTACAGTATCTAGTCTTTTATAATTCTGGTGATAATTTAATATGGAGTATAGTATTTATATAATCATTCCTTGTTTAGGAAGTGGTGGTGCCTTCATGAACGGAGCCAGGACGATGGTGTTGAATTAGGCGGTGCCAAAGAGCTTTATAATTATGTTTTCACCATGGATGAACAGTGCCGTACCGAGTTTGGGGAAGGGTAAGTTTTATTAATAATATATATTTTTCTTGATACATAACATTCTATTATATGGTCCATATCTCGGATTATAACTCGGTAGAAAAGTTGGCTGAAAAGAGAAATTAAGTTGTATGTAATGACCATTTAGCACATGTTAAATAGTTTAGCAAAATGTGCGCATATCAAATAAAGAGAGAGCTGTTACGTCAACTATTTGAAAGTTCAGGGCACGTGTAGTGACTGCCTTTTTAACAGATGATATACAAACGAACAGATACATCATAGTTTAACCAACTTTTATGAAAAGAGCTTCGTTTTAATCCTTTTAAATTGAAACGGTGCATTTTGTAGTGAAATTATCGTTTGAGTTTAAAAATGTTATGTAACAGTATTAAAAAAGTCTTTATTTTTATAAACGAGTACTTTGTTGACACTTTTGAGAAAGTCGACTGAATATTTTTGTTTCATTTTATAAATGTATATAGAAATACAATACAATAAAATATTTCTTTTTGTTATCGGCTTACATAATTGTATGTATAGATGTTCATTCCATAGTTATATACGTTTATAACCCTTTTAAAATTACAAAGAAAATACTCAATTTTCATATATAAAATATAAAAAAAAATACAAATTGGCTTTATTGGCAAAGCGGCTGGGGACGAATGTATCGGAATTTTCAGATATCAAATTTGCTTATGCCAATACATTTTCAATTCTACATTATATATGTCGATTGCATTTTGGTAAACATAAAAGCCTTTGCTAAAGGTTTTAAATTTACTCATAAGATCAATGTTAGTATTATTTTCTATGGCACAAACTACTTTTGTAAAAAGAAATTAGTACCCAAGCACCCGAATAGTTTTGTATTAATTTTAGTGTGAGAATTTCTACCTTAATAAGTTTGATAAAAATTATATAAATTTGAAATTTATTTGTAATCAACTCTTAAAGTCGTATATTCAGTATGAATGAAGATTTAAAATTTTAATTTACGCCTGTTCTTTATCTGATTGGTCGCTGAAAGTAATTGCTTTTCGTTATGGACAGGATACATAAATATTAAAAAATCATGTAAGCTATAATGGATATGTTATCAATAAATAAACATAATTTATCAAAAATGTGTAAATGAAACTGGTTTATTTTAAACATTTACTTTATCTTTAAATTAAAATATATTTATATCACTTGAATCTCAATTTTAAAAGTGTCTGCAATTTCAGTGACAGCGTTTTAATCTTATTATCGAAATAATCATACAATGTTTGTTCCAATAATGCAATTTAATTACGATGTCAGATTTTAGCGAAACAAATAGCTATTGATATGTGTAAATGAATAGCTCATTTTAACGAAATTGTTGCCAACTATCGCGAGCACGTAATAATATAAATTTATTAGCTCTATGTCGCGTTGTTGCTTTTCCATGAGTAGTTTAATGCAAATGAAACTTAATTTAATGCCTTTTCTGAAACATATTTGAATAAATAGTACAATGTCGCGGTAACAATTACTAATAGATTTAGTTAATTAAATGCGTATATTACATATTGGATAATGAATGAATATCAAAGATTTAGTAAGAAGCCCACAAGTAACGATTACAAAATAATGCTTTTAACAACCTTAATAGACAAGAAGTTCATGGTTGGTTTTAGTAAAACTACGGTTTTATTTCAATTTAAAAAAAATTGAAATATACTTATATACTTGTCACCTATACGACATATTTGTAAAAACAAAAAATATTATGTATTTTAAACTTAAAGAGTAACTGTAGAGAAATACGAAAAAAATAATCTATAACAAAAAAATCCTGGATCTTCTCAAAACTTCAATAATAATAGTTTAAAATCTTTTGAAACAGTAATTATGTTATTAAATCGCTTTTAATGTAACAAACAATTTTGAGATGTGAATATTCAATATTCTAGAATAGACGAAAATGGCTAAACTTCATTAATATCAAATATTTTTATACTTTTAATGCAGATTCTCAGTATGTAAGTCGGTGAAAGTAAGGTCGGCGTGCGCCAAACTGTGGTGCGCTCATCGTGCCATGCCCCACGTATGTCGTTCAAAACGAGCGCCACCTTTAGAAGGGACGCCTTGCGGAACAAATCAGGTAAGTAGTTTTATTATTACATAAAATCTAAAGTATTAAAATGATCCCGTTTTGTTGAAAAGCAAAAAGAGGGGAGTTGAGTAGTTTTATAGTTAAATAAAATTAAAATCGTGAGCGAAAAGAGGGGTGTTATAAGTGTGCATGTGTGAGTTTGCCTGCGACATCATAGCTATCAAAATGATCGACTGATTTTGATGCGATTATCTTCATTTGTAATTCTTTTTTCCAGTGTTTTTAGATCTGTCTGGTTAGTATCCATCGAACAGTTAAAGAGATTTAGCTATTTTTCGAAATGATTTAAGCCTTTAAGTGCCAGTGACATCGGTAAATTACCGATGACTGAGTACTGAGATGTGAAATATGTAGTAATAAATAGCTTCTTAAATTAATGCTTTGTGTTATAAATAATATAGCTCTCGCAAAAAAAAATCTCATGTTAAGAAGTCGTTGTATACTTTCGTTTTGAGAAAGATAATTTCGAAAGTATATTTAATGAAGATTATGCATAGGGTTACATGTAAGCAGTATAAAAAATCCATTAGTTTTAGTTACAGCAGATTTGAATACTTGCTTAAATAAGTAAAGACTTCAGTTTACCTACTACACTACTACCACATTCATGTATTTGAATTTATACATTGCTTTTACATCGATAGCTTTATATACGTATATAAAGGTATTGTAATTTAGAACTTGTCATGGAAAATGGGTTTTCTATATATTCAGGAGAATTACGCCCCGAAAATTATTATTATGCTTTTCCATTCGCCTCGTAAGATTTACGATAGCATATCAAGTACGTTACAACTCTTTCTATACGCGTATAATATGTCTTTGTTATTCAAGATTCGACTGTGCAGGTTCCTAAAAAGGACGACGATATATTAGCAATTTCTATCATGTAGATGTTGTAAGTTTATAGGCTTCCTTATATTTAAATTGTTGCTAAACATACACCACATTTAGTTATTTTTAAATTAAGACATACTATACAACCTTTATAATTTAGAACTTTATAGATTCTTTGAGCCGTAAGCAATAAACTTGACACTATAAAAGCAAAGCTCAAATTTTAATACACTTACGCAATAAGAAACGGTAAATGAAGTCGTAAAACTTTTATTTTCTACATATGAACGAAAATAAAATTGTGTTGAAAATTTGTGACAGATTTTCATCCATTTTCTTTGTTTGAACGAATTTTAGTTAGTTTGTCTTCAATCGACACTGAAATTTCAATTTAAAATACGCCAATTTTGTTCAAAAATTCTTTAAGCGTTTTCTTGAATCATATTAACCACGTTTCAATTTCTTTGAATAATGTAATAAAGTCCCTTTCAAAGCTTCTTTGTGGATTTGTGGTTCGAAAAGAAAAATGTAAAATTGACACTTTATGTACTGCTAAGCATATTTGAAACTTTAAAAATGCATTATTGAATAAATTAAGTAGTTTCGTTTGCGACTGTTAATTTAAAACGTAAATAAATTCTTAGGTAAACGCTAGACTCGAGATCTACTAACCATATGACAATATCATTATTAAATTTTAATATATTTAATTCAACATATAATTCTAATTAAATTTTGGATATTCAGAAGTATATGATAAGTATGAAGTTGACACTTCATATTTCTCTTTTAAAAAAATCTTCATTAGCATATTCTCTACTTTAAATGAAACAGTTTGAATTCAAAATATTTTAATTACCACACGATATTCAATTGTTTCTGTTTAAAATCTCATTATATGTGTGTATGTATTCGCTATAATCTCCTATACACTCTTGTTGGTGCATTTGAATGAAATTATAAGTAATTAACATGCGGGCCACGCTATCTCTGCACTTTAACATGCTCTAAATGTCATCTACAGTGTTCTCATAATTTATATTAACTAATTATAATAGTTACTTTAAACCTAAAACCATAACCCTTTGTTAAAAAATATATAAATTCGTATCGAAATATTTGCAGTACATATTTGCTTTGTTCATTTTATATTTTAAATGATATAAATAAATTTATTTTACTATGAATCGGACTCAGTGTTGTTTCCGTGAACATTTCAATAAACAGTTATATGTATAATGTATATACTATTCACTATTGATTGTTTATCAGAATAATAAAAATATGGGTAAAAAATATATACCTACCAGTTTTTAAATTTTCTTTATCGTTAAGTTCTAGTAAGTTTTTCACTTGTTTCAATAAAAATAAAACTGAGATATACAAAGTTTTTAAGCCCTTAACTAGAAGAAATCATAGTGGTAAACAGAATTTAGACTTATAGATCCAGACTTAGAGACGGCATATTGAAAATACAAATAATATTCAAAACGATGACATCATAAGTATAAAAATAAAAATGTCCTAGCGTTGTGTTTATAAACAAAGAATAATACGAATGAGCTCAACATTGTTGTTTTTGGCACCATCTTAATAATATTTGAAGGTTACACACGTTATGATTATCTTCCTAATTAAATAAATTTATTCCCTTTGTTAAACTTATTTCCTGGATCGAGGCCAAAGGTGACTTCTATTCTTATCTCATTTGAGTGACATTTAAATCCTTCTCATATATAATTATGATAAATTTTTCTTTGTACAGTGTCCTTGTCTTTATTTATCAAAGATCAACATTTTTAAGAAAACAAATATGTCTTTATATTAAAAATGTATTATCATTTCAGTGGTGTGTTGATCGTGTTTGTGAGCCGATGCCAGGTCATGGTGTTGATGATAAGAATAAGGAAGTAGAATCGAAAACACCGCAATGGGGTGAATGGAGTCAGTGGAGTGATTGTAACACTGAGTGTGGGTACGGCCTTCGATCACGGACACGGAGATGCAAATATAAAGGGTAATAATTGGTTTATAAGAGGGGTAAAGTAAGATTAAGGGGTTGTATTTATATATCTATATATACGTCTATAGAATATTCCCAACTCGTCCTTTGTTAAGTTCCTTTTCAGTTACATCAAAATGAAACTAATGTCATATACATATTATATAAAATGTGTATTCAAACAAGTTCCTGATAGAACAAAGTTTTTGACCTATATAACTAATAAAACGATATTTTAAAAATCTTTAAATATGAATTATGATCTGATGGGATCTAAGATTTTCGCGAGTTTTATTCATTTAAATAAAACTAACATTTTTCGGATTATACTACGCGACTTTATTTTTGTAAAAAACTACATACTCCCGACGTTTTGTTTTTTTAGTTATATAGATCAAACTTTATATACATCTGACTTAACATACATTAGAATGATGATCACGTCAATCTCCATAATATAATAACATACATTTCTTACAACAGGGTGACTTCAACATTATGCGAAGGTGCGGGTTCCCAAGTATCTACATGCTGGACCGGAGCACCCTGTGCTAGCACAAGGGACGCGAGATCTGACGCTTGTTCCAGACAGGCAACTAATTTAATACCTCATCTACATATTGATGGTAATAAAACTGTTAGAAATATAATCCACAATGATCCTTAAAATGGAATTACCTCAATAGTTATTTAAAATGATTATCGTCGACTTAAATAAAGGCATAAGTATGCAAGGTTATATTTAAGTCGTTCAAGATGCGACAAGTTCCAATAATAAATTTGTACCAAACGAACCACTACGTAATGCAACAATTTATAATGTTAAACACGTGCTGTACATTGTGTGGTTAATTATACATAACCTCAGATTAATTCAGTCATCACATGCCTTACACGGCCAGTTGCTAATGCAATCTAAATGCGATTTAGTTTAATGTAACTGATTGGTTTGTGGCTAGTATTAACCTATTTCAGACGAATATTACATGTTTATTTATATTAGCATACAAATATAAACCTATGACTATATTGGTATAACATAAGCTTATTTTATATTTTAAAAATGCAATTCTTTCCCAGTTTCTTGGTTATATCCTTATAACAGTAATCAATGACGGTAATCGGCTTTTGGACAAATAAGAATTATTATTAATTAAAATAGATAAAAAAGATATTGAACTTAGACGGTACGAATATAATTTTTAATGCTTTTTACAGTAACTTTTAGGAGTTTTTTTATTTTATTTTTTTAATAAATGAACCTCAAAAACACTAATTATTCCTCGTTTATATGTGAATTATGATACCGTCTTTTATCAAAGAGATAATTATTTAAGTTTTCTTTTTTCATATTTTTAAGGGAAGTTCTTAAAATATCTTGGTTTAAGATATAATGTGTGTTATATTTATTATATCATTAGAATCTAATCACTGTGAGACATGGTGTGTGGATTTCGCTGGTGGTAATCCTTCCAACTATGGACCACTACCCGATGGAACACCCTGTAGTTATGAGAGACCTTACGATCTTTGTTATCAGGTAAGCAATACAGATATAGTGTTAAACAATATTGTTAAGAAGCAATATTATGAATTAAATTTAAGTCTTTATCCTTTCAACAAAATACATTGATGCGTTTTTTTTTATTAATAAGAATAAATACACTTAACATATCAACATTTCAATATTTCACTTAGATTCATTATTATTATTTATGTATTTTTTTATTATTTACTATTTATTTTATATTATTTAAATTATATATGTTACATGTTGTATTATTCTTAAATAAATTTACTAATGTTATATCAGGGCACATGCGTGAAGGGGCAATGCAACGCAACGGATCCGGTGTGCAACTGGTGTCCTGATGGTTACTGCAACAATAATACACACATATACACGCGACAACTGGGCAAAGGTTATATTATTCATATGCTATTTCTATTAAAATATACTTAAAAACTATCTACAGTAAAATCTCGCAACGTAACTCCTTGATTATAAATTTAACTCATGTTTTATACAGGTTGGACACGTTTGACGGTAATACCTCACGAAGCCGCACAGCTTTCAGTTCACATAGCCACCCCCGTACCACTAAACATAGCGATACGTGAGCGACGCCGTGACCGTCCAATACTACAATTGACAAAACATTCTAGAACTATCGAGATAGATCACAAACAAGACGAAAATCACAAACAGGGGCAGGATTATTTGAAGTACTACGTGCCACAGAACTTGCAAATCATAGATGTGGATAGCAATGTTTTGGATATAAAAGAACGCTTCGGGCTCGAAGGAGAAGTAGCAGCCGCTGGTAGTCTCTTAAGATGGACTCAGACTGAATCTGATGTAATGATAACATCAACATCAAGATTACAAACTGATTTAATGATAATGGTTAGTATTTATCATATACATTTTATGTAATACTAGCTTTTCGCCCGCGGCTTCAGCCGCGTTGAGTTCGGTTATATCGCGTTTCCAAGTGAACTTTTCTAAAGTCTCGAATAAAAACTGTCTTATGTTCTTTCTTAAGGTGAACTCTATATCTGTACCAAATTTTATTAAAATCAATTCAGTGGTTTAGGCGTGAAAGCGTAACAGACAGACAGACAGAGTTACTTTCGCATTTATAAAATTAGTAGGGATTTGTTTCCAAATAAGCTTATTATTGTAACATTATAGAAAAAAATTCTACTTCAAACATTTGTGGTACATATTGTATGAAAACTAGACTACTACTACATATACCCTAGATACAAATATAAAACCCATTAGTATTTGAAGTCAAATATTGTATCTTGACACTACATTTCAATTCAAATTCTGTATTATTTCAAGAAACTCTTGGGAAATAACGGAATGAAGTCGTAAGAAGTAACAAAAATACGAATAAAAAAGGGATTCGAAATATGTGACGGGTGACACGAAACGAAGTGTCGTATCTTATGGTATAATCCCGGGAAGATTAATTATAACCAGATGTTTTAACTATACTAAATTTAATTAGAATTTACTTCTAAGAAACTGTCCTATAGTTTCAAATTAGTTTCTATTTCGTCATCGGAAAATAAATTCATGACATGTGTAGTTAATTATACTCGGATACGACTTTATATGAAGTTATTAACTGTCTATATTTTTAATGGACTATAATAGAAACTTTACATTCTATATCAAACTGAAATAATACGAAGTGTTTTTAAGACAATGAGTAATAGATACAGATTTATCGTTGCCTTGTAGAGAAATAGATCAAATAATAATATATTATCTTGACTAACAAACACTAATATACTCGTAGTTTCAATAATAATAATCATAGTTGTAAATATTATACTATGTATTAATAGAAAACATTATGGAACCGCAACACACCGAAATGGAATACATTACTATTTCATACTTATCTACAAAATATATTAAAAAATACAATAAAAATATTTCTAAAAATTGCATTAATTGGAAAGCTTTGCTTAGAATATATAAGAAGCTGAATAATTGAATTGATTTTCTGAGCTTGACGTTGTATTTGCAGGCTGTTCCGACCACATCTACTGAAGACACGATCGCTGTGGAGGTATCTGTCAACTACAGTACACCTGCCGGCCGTACACGGCCTTTGGAGTACAGGTAACTTGGAAATACTTTCATTCATTTTATTATTGTATGATAGATTTCTTAAAAATATCTATTGAAATAGTGAGACAATCTGAGAGAGACTTTTCTAGAAGCTTGGACCTTTTTTTTATTTTAACAATAATCTCAATGATTATATAAACAAATTAATAGTTAGTATTGATAAATTTTATTTGGTTTAAAATTGTGTAGAGAAATATTAAGCAGTCTAGATTATTCACGATCATCCATTACGAATTATTTAATAACTAACACGTGTCAGATAAGTGATACGACCTTTTCAATATTGAATGAAACATTCGTTTATGGAGAGAAAACTCTTTCCTTATTAAACAATGCTGTTAAGCAACACACCCATTTAAATTTCGTGACGTTTCTAATCAAATATTCACAAATAATCATCTCACGAGTAATACTTGATGATTTTGAGGCCTGCTTCAGTTTTTATTCATTTGGAAGGAATTACTCACGGCTATTGATTTTATTTCTATTCAATTGACTGTAACACACTCGCTAAGGTCACTCACTGTCCCAAACAATATTCGTCTTTGAATTCATTCACTGACAACTAACTTTATAGATGTGTTTCTGTCGTTATATACATTTTGTATTGAACGAAATGATCCTAAACATTACTGTCATATTAATAATAATAATGTATATCCATAGATCTATTTCAACTTATGGTATTTAATAAGTAAACTAAATAAGCTTTTACTCTAATCATTTCACTTTTAAAGTAATAACAATCTGTTTGTTGAACCGCTCCTCGATGGTTGTATTATAATACTCAGTAGAGAGGGTCGTGTTATTAAAGACACAGGTGACTCCGGACGGGAGAGAACATTCAAGGAAAGTTATGAGCACCTGAAACATTTTATACATTAATTAATTCACATGAACTAATGAAATACTAACCAGCTTATAAAGGAATTGTTTTATTTATAGAAATATATGTATATTTGGTAAGTTAAATGGCAGGAATATAAGTGAGTCTTTTATTCTTATTATACATATTTATTTCTCAACGTCGTTGACAAAAACTATTTACTTAGGTACATAAATTTGCCGAAATCTCTCATTTAGATAGCAAACTATCTTTTTACCTTAACCGTATTCTTTAATATGTTTTTCGTGTATTCTTTACCGTTATGTTTTAACATATAATATAATATAATATATGATTTTAGAGTTACATGATACGGCCTATGAGTGATCGTATTATTTTTTCATACATTTAACAGTCCCAACCATTTATCTCTACTAATATTATAAATGCGAAAGTAACTCTGTCTGCATGTTTCGCTTTCAAACCTAAAGCACTAAACTGATTTTAATGAAATGTGGTACAGAGATAGAGTTGACCTTGAGAAAGTACACAGGATATTTTTTATCCCAGACTTTTGAAAAGTTATCTTGGAAACTCGATATAACCGAAATCGACGCGGGCGAAGCAACGGGCGGCAAGCTAGTATTATATGTATAAATTTTAACTATATTTTAAAATATTCATTCTCATATCATTATTATTTCAAATCTGTCTCACCTTACATTTAATAATACCTTTAATAGTATTACAGGCATAAAGAAGAGTTTTATAACATTTCCTAAAACAATTTTTAGTAAAACTAATATAAAATTTTTGTTTTCAATGAAAAGTCAAAGACGGGAACTTTGAAACCCTATTAAAACTTTAAAAGCAAACTTAAAAGAAAAAAGAATTAAGCACACTCCCTCTAAAACTGACATTGTTAAGTTTCCAACGGAACTGTTTTCTCTTCTATTAAATTGAAGGCTCCGATTGTTTATATCGACACACACACACGCACGCACACACACACGCACGCACACACACACACACAATAAAATAATTATAGTTTATACAGTTTATACATTTCCTTTAGAATGTTTAAGATATTTTTTATGAAAATAATAAAAGGTCGAAAAATATTTCTTCTATCCTGGTTTATCTTGTTTAACGATTAAAAATTTCGCAAATACACATTTAAAATAAAACTGCTATATTCTTCAATTGATTTTATTTTACATTTTCCCGGAGCTTCGATAACTTTACAGCAACCGTGATCACGGACAAACGAGGTGAAATATCTCAGACAATGAAAAATGAAATAATAAATCCGAGTAGTATATCCGAAAAACATAATTTCGATTCAATTTAAAAAACTTTCCTCTCTGAAAATTATAAAATCTTCATCATTTTGTTAAAACATCAAACAAAAAGTAGAAACATATAATAAGTTACTGTGTATATAATAAGAAAAAAAGTGAAAACCTCTTTTTCTCATAATAACTTGTAATGTATAAAAAATGTTAACGATTTTAAATTAAATATTCCCTGTCCATATTTTTGCTATTCAAATAATAATATATCGGAATTATTTTCTTTTCTTTTGAAAACCCATTATTTTAATATTAATTAACGCATATCATTTATCTGACAACATGACAATTATCATGGGCGTTTATTTATGAAGTTCATAATTTAAATTTTTACTGAAGTGATACATTTATAATATAACAAACAATACTGATGTTATTCTGATTATATTTTTATCTTTACATCTAGAATGTATTACATTTTTAAATCTTTATACTATACTACATAGTTTTTGGCCGCGACTTCGTCCGCGTTAATTTCTTCATTGGTAATATATATATGTATAGCTGACCGGGCGAAGTCTGTTCCATCTTAGAGGCCATAAATAACCAGGTATTGGTATTTATTAAATTTTTCCTGTTTCAATCGAACCAAATGATTGACATATTAGTTAGTTGTCAAATAATGTCAAAAAAACGTTTATATGGGAAATAGAAAAGGGGTGGGATCACACGGGAATGCTGTCATTCTATTTTCAAATCTTTGTTCTAGATGGTCGAGCGAACGCGGTCCGTGTTCCGTATCTTGTGGTGGTGGATTGCGCGCGGTACGACCCCGATGTCAACGAGGCGGTCAGACATGCGGCCCGGTGAGATATGAAACTTGCAACTCGAACAGGTAATAACAAATTAAGTAATTTAATTTGTCGCTTACATTGGCTGAATGATGAAGACCAGTGCTTATCTGTAACTTTTTAATTTGACGTTTCCTTGTAGAGGCTAAGGAATGACAGTTTATTATCTGTAACTTTTTAATTTGACATTTATGTGTACCGGCTGAAGGAAAAGACTTTATTATCTATAACTTTTTAATTTGACGTTTATGTTTAACGGCCGGAGGACAGTTTTTTATCTGTAACTATAAGTTATACAAACATGTAGTTACAGTTGACTGGTAAAGTGTAAATCTATTTATCCTGTGACAAACATCTCACAGAAAATTGGCGTAAAATATTGAATTAAAAGAATTATAAGCGCTGAGTCTCATAATGTATTCCGTTTCCCGAAAAATTGAAACGGATTTTAACTTTATTACAGACAGTGAGGAACAGTAAGAGCTAGATATATGGATTTTATTGGGTTGAGTTGATTATTATTCTAAAAGCGGTAAAATTCTTACAATATTACGTTTCTTTTTATTAAAACATTGACTAGTTGGTCAAACAAACAAAACAACACTGCAGTTAAAGCGAAAAACATTAATTTATACTCTCAAAAATCGTTACAACTTATATCATGAAAAATGTAAAAGGTTTTCATAATTTATATAAATGAGTTAAAAAAAGTTCCGACATTTTCAATTTTATAACACGTGAAATACGAATACATTAAGTATTGAATGAGTACTTCGTCGAAGCTTTTATCGATTATGGTCCACAACGATTACACTCAACAATACATTATAACTTCAACTGTTATTTAACGTAGATTGTATTGAAAACTTCAATTATTTACTTACTGAATCAGTAAACATCTATTGAATTTGTTTATATGTAAGTTATATATATAAAGACATTAAAAATATAAACGCGTAAGTATCGATATTGATATAATAATAAAGAAAATTAATAATATGTATGCTATTATAACAGTAAATAAGTTTTTTTAATGCATCTGGTTTTATTTAGTTGGGGTTTGGATATGAATAATCTATATAAAAGAATCTTAAATTTTAATATACAATTAGAAAATTAAAAAATGCGAACAAAACTCAAACGTACGGATTCGAATATGTTATGGACTTTCTTTTAAAATTTTGGTATTCATAATGTCTCGCTCGATAGATAGGAATTGTAATGAAAAAATCTTCACTACTCAGAAAAAACTTAAAAATTTAATGAACTGTAGTAACCTGTAACACACCCTTAAATCGCTTTTTAGTAACTTAATAGAATTTTTCTTTAACATGAAAAAACACAATAAAAATTCCATATAAATACATTATTTTTAAGAATATTCTAACACCTGATTTTAGACTTTTGAATTTTAATTAAAATTACTTGGAATCATTGAGTGAATCTATCATTTATGTGTTTAATGAGTAATATTCATGCGAGGAAAACTTTATCTATATGACTTTTATTTATGTTTCTATTATATTATAAAAATTAATATAAATTATGACTATAATACATTAAATTGTGTAATACTAGTTGTGACAACGTTTGGGCTCCGGCCGAGTGGGAGGAATGCAGTTCAACTTGCGGTCAAGATGGCTACCAAGAGCGTCAGCTGTTTTGTATTCCAGCTAATATAAGGTATATATAAACCTTTTTTGTTAAATAAATAATATTTTTTAAAGCAAAGAGAATGAATAATATTTTATATAAATATCGTCGTGTATTATGCACCTTAGTTTTATATCCAGATATAAAGTAACAGTTTAGAATAGAATGATAATGAACCAGCAATACATTTTGGTGAAATCTCTCACGTAATGTGGTATTTAGTTTTGCTGGCTTTCATGTCAGCAGATATAAACCGTCGACATGATTCATGTGAATTCGGAGCATGTACAATGGGATTTGAATCTACATAAGCGAATAATACTTTATAGACCATAATATAACGGATTTAAGTGAAATGAGTTCATAAATTTAAAATTCATGATATAACAATATTGTTTGAACATTACAACGTGAAAGAAGGTACTAGGGCAAAAAAATCAAAAGACTAGCCCAGAACTAATATCAATACATTCTTAAAACGTACTTCAACGGCAGCCCTAATTGATGCTTTTCAAATTTGGTTAGGTAGACCTAGGAGCTTAGACGGTGAAGATGAGTTTTTAAGATGAGTTAGATAGGGCCCCTTAAACCTACACCTGGGTCGCAAGTCTCAGGACCTGTTAAAACTCCTCTCTCTGCAATGCGATGAACACAACCCACGCATGATGAAAATGTTGAGAAGTTTCGTCTCGCTTATATTTAAAACGCTTTTATTTTTTATTTTTATTCATCTTCTTAAATTCTATATGCGTTTTTGTATACAATTTCTCTCTCTCTTTATTTCCTCAATCTTGAATTGAAATAGATTTTCTTGGATACATTTTTAGTACCTCATAGTTATTAAGAATAAATTTGTACTTTTAAATACTTGAAATTAATAATAGTTAGAAACTTATCAGTCTCATCGCCTTTGAAATATCAAATATGTAAGTTATTATCTCCTTGGTCAAGGAAATATAATATAATAAGGCTTATTCTGAAAATATAAGTTGTAAAAATAGAAATATTTCTTCTTATAATAAATGTGACAAAGTGTGTTTTTACTCTTTTCATTTACGATCCACTGAGAAGAATGTGAGCGTGGCACACAACATAGTCTTTATACAGCAAGAAAAGACGATCGTCGAGGAAATATAGAATACTTTAGACATGAATGCCAGCAATGTTATTGTATTTTTCTAGTATTATCAATGTCTAAAATATAATAATAGTAATAAATATTTTATTTAATATGGTAGAAGTAGTTATTTTTTATCGGGAGTATGTAAAATTGTAGGAGTAATTTGATATATCAGTTAAATAAACATCTGTTAACTTGTTAACCATTTGATACATAAAAATCACTGAACTTACCACTGTTTCTTTAGAGCTTTCTTTGTTTCAGTGTAACAACAAAACATGAACTCATAAAACACAGCGTATCTCCCGCTCTATGCCCAGCATCAAAGCCAGCCAAGACACAACCCTGCAATAGGATACCTTGCCCTGTTTATTGGCAAGAAATGCCTTGGACACCGGTATGATAATACTTATAATAATTTACTGTTGAATTGATTGGTTGTTGATCCTTTATTATATGAAAAAAGATAAATATTAATGATCACACATTCTTTTATATCTGTAGCCATAATTAATCGACAAAGATTATATATACAGAGTGACTGGTGAATTACTATCAATATTTAAGGAGAATACTCGGTACATGATTCTCATTCGAATTATGTAAAAAAAATAGGTACTTAATTTTTGACAAAATTTCCGTATAAATAAATAAAGTGTTGACACGTTCCAAGTGTTCCAAGTGTGGACGCGTGCGGCGGCATGCTGATACAAAACCACGCCCCCGCCGCGTATGTGTGAGTGTGTGTGTATACCTAATCTGTAGGGTGCTCACACGATGCGTAATTAATTACATAACTTTTGGTTAACTTTACTTAGAAGTTTATTAATATTTATGTTATATTAATTTTTATTTTGTCATATATGATCGTCAACTACCACGTCCTCAAATATCGATAGTAAGTCACCAGTCACCCTGTATATTGTATATATAAAAAAACGTTCAACAATGCAATGTTAACAAGATTTTTGTTCCGACAACACAGAAAACACCTGTTTTTCTATGTCTGAAATGATTTAAATCAAACTCCTCTTCATCCATTTCTTAGTGTTCCACTACTTGCGGCCGCGGAGTTTCCCACCGGCCTCTTTCGTGCCCCGCTTCAGACCCTGCTCTCTGTGGACCGAAGCCTCGAGAGCGAAGACGACGCTGTCGTCTCCGTAAGTGCCCCAGACCTCCAACTCCCTGTCCAGAAACTGATGCAACCCAATACTGCGAACTATTCACCAGCGATCAGTTAGAAAGAAACTGTGTCGTACCGCCGTTCAGAAAATACTGTTGCAACGCCTGTCAGTACATCAGGAAAAGGGGAGAGTAGTTATTTATAGTTTATTTTAAATATAAGTTTGTCTGTATTGTAGTGAAATACTTATTTAACTAACACTGGTAATGAAACGTTGTGTTCGTGACGTAATATCATTTACACTGATAATATAAAGGTAATAATACCTTTATATTATATTATTTTTGGCACAACACGAAATCCATCAGAAAATTTTACTTGAAAATGATGAAGTACTTATAAAAATATATGTTAAGTAATTGAATCCTGTGTGAGTAATTCTAAGATAATATTTTGCAAGATTTCAATATTTTCATAGAAGTGTTACTAAATCCTATGAGAATTGACACAAAGCTTATCTAGACCAAAATGCTTCTTTTTCTCCTACAATTATATCACAGGAATCATTCACTTATATGTTCTGTACAAGATAAAAATAAAAGTCAAATGTATTGTGTTATAATCAAATATAGGAAATGTGTGTTTACATCTAAGTATTTTATCTACCAGTATTCATAAATTTACTGTTGTACCTATATTTTATCAATAGTTTTATTAAATAAAAATAACGTATTTAAGTAATATTAAAATATTTTCTATTTAAATAGAAACGAAGTGCCATAATATAATGTACACACTTCAACTATAAATAAATGTTTTTACAATAAACATGATACATTTTATTCTTGTATATTCTTCATTGTTACTCCGTTAACATTTATACTGAACTAGCTTTCCGCCCGCAGCCTCGCCCGAGTGGAGTTCGGTTATATCGCGTTTCCAATAGAGCCTTTCAAAAGTCTGGGATAAAAACTATCCTATGTTCTTTGTCAAGGTCAACTCCATCTCTGTAACAAATTTTATTAAAATCAGTTCAGTGGTTTAGGCGTGAAAGCATAACAGACAGACAGACAGACAGAGTTATTTTCGCATTTATAATATTAGTAGGGATTGTTTTTCAGTAGTAGTAATTGTAATTGAACATATGTACTTTCTAAGAGTATTTAGATATCACTGATTAATGCATTCCCAAAGAGGGTTGACGTCAGGCAGGCGGCCGGTCGCAGAAACAATTAGCCAAAACTATTCACAATATGTAAGGCAGATTCTGGCTTAAGCTGGGAAATTGCCAGGTAGAAGAAGAAGAGTAGTAATTTTAATTATGAAAAGGCACCTTAGCAAATAGTTTAATTAATTTTTATCCAAATATTAGTCAAATGAAATCAATTTATAGTCGTAGCAGTAACGAAGTACAACACAAACCACAAATAAACAGTGCTGAAATAATATTATCCTAAGGTCGTAATCTAAATGTAATAATGGCATGACCCATCCTGAACTGCGATCGATACAATCTTTTATTATATCAAAGACCATTTTATTATCAGAAAGATATCAGAGTTAATTTTTATAAATAAAGTTATTGAAATGGTTAAAATAAACTGATAGGACTGCCATAGTTAAATAATTGAAATGTGTACACATAAGGATGGATTATTTAAATGTTTATCGATTTATTGAATTATATATACATAAAAATCATATTTCAATATTATATTAATATATTTACATCCTTATGAAAAGAAAAGTAAAAATTATTTTACACTACGTAAAAATATAGATCTCATTTAAGTTATTTAAAAAGAAATGTAAAGAAAAATATTAAGGAACGATATAAACTTGCCTATAACTTTCTTTGTTTAACCATTTTTTTATTTAGTTTCAATATAATGAATGAGATAATGTAATATTTTTTTAAGGAAAAAACTTTTATCCTAAACGAAGGACTGAAAGGGAATACATATTATATTTCTTAGAATGCCCGGGCTCTTTCAACTATCAGGAATGATTACTAGGTTTCTTTTTTATTAGTAAAACATATCATAAAAATTCAAATACACAGAAAATATATTTCAAATAATTGAGCAATGCTGTTAGTTCATATAAATCGAGCAGAAAAGAGTTTCAGTGTCTGGTGTCATCGCTGGGAAATAAAAAATGCTTCATGACAGAAAACGCTATCGGAAATGAAAAGACTTTCCTCTGATAGCAAAAATAGACGATGAAACTAATATATATGTCATACGTACACGTTAGCAGTAGACTTTCATTGAATTAAAACTCTATTTGATGTAACAGTAAACGTTCGGTATGATATTTTTAAATGTCATAAATGTCTTACAAATTTATTGCCTTTTTATTTTTATATGTATAAGAATTATGCCATTTTAATTTGAAAGTCATCAAACATGTTTAAAAAAAATCCTATAGAAAGTGACTTTTAAATAATTAACTCCTTAAAGCATCATAGATAAAGAATTCGTTAGTTACATAATTAATTTTCTTACGAAAGAGTTCCACTAATGCTACAAACTCCATGGTCCAATAACATTATTATTTTGAAGCCAGAAAAGTTACTATTTTATGGGATAGAAGCACGTTTTTATTTGGTTTACCGCTTCGTATAATATAAACTGTTAGTTCAAATTAAGAATGAAATCATTAAATAACGCTAACAATGATTTATTAACTTTCGATTTTCAATTTCAAAAATTGCTTTCAATGCTATTTACATCTAAATTGAAGAACCTTAAGTAGGAAATCAATCTTTGACGATAAAAGCATTTTACTTCTATTTGTTACGACGACATTATTAGAACCATTATTTTCTCATTGTTAACTGCTGTTCTCTAATTAATAAAGGACATTTATTTGCAAATATTTGTTAAAGCCACTATTTTTGTTCACATACATTTACTACAAAACAAATTAAAACTGTGGAATTAATCACTGACAAATAAAATAATTTTCTATATTGTCATATATTTTGCAAGTTTTTAAGTTATTATATTAATAAAATATTGGGTAGACATTAGTTAATCACGAGGTATATGTACTTAATGGGGTATATTAAAGAAAGATTATAAAAATATATTAGGACATAATTTATAAAGGTCAACTAAACTTGAGGTAACTTGAAATCTAGATAACTTCTTCAATAATGTTAGAAAATATATTGTGTATTCCGAGAAAATATCATTCTGTAATAGTAATCCCAGACAAATTTAGATCATTAATAAATACGATCATCTAGATATTGAAAAACTTTTAATAATAGGTGCATTAAAAATATATTAAATCGAAATAAAAAAATATATAAATAATATAAGGTTTGCCGATTTCACAAAGTCATCTAAATCACTTAAATCAAAGATTTGGCAACAAATATTTGTTTAGGACCAGACAAACATGAGATAATTGACTGACAAATAGAAAATAAACATTATATTTATTCGTATCATTTACTTCGAATTAAATATTACACTTACATTTGATATAGAAACCTTTTGAGACGAGCTATTACATATATTAATTATTATTACTACATAAATGTATTGAGCAATGAGTTTTTTAATGAGTTTCAAATTTTACATACTACATATATATACTTTTGGATCAAGGTATCATTGTTTTGTACCTAAATAAATACAGTATACAATAATATAAAGGAAATGCTGTTGCAAAATATTGGTAATAGGGATTTTTGTACAACGATGGTCAGTTATTATAATAAATAATTAAAAAAAATAGTTGATTATCATTATTGTTGATTTGTAAATTAAAAGTATTTTTACTATTTATAAAAAAATATCAAACCTTAGTATTTTTTATCATCTAATAAATGCTAAATGCTAAGTTTCACTAGCAACAGACATTTACATTTACCAAAAAACCAATCCAACCAAAAGCCGTCAACTAAATCAAATAAATTAAATTAATCTCAGAATGACCTCTCGTCGTTCGATCTCCAATCTTAATGATTCCTTTCAATATTATTTAGAGATATATTTAAGGAATTGGAGAAACAACATGGTTTCTTCTCTATTTATAAGAATCATTGATTCTGATTATTCACCACTTTGATAATAATATGTATATCGAGCAGTAGATTTCGACTGGTGATATCATAGGTTTCTCCAATAACACTCCTCTGAGTTTGACCTCAGTTCTTTTCTTTAAATATATTCCCGTCACCTAGTTACGAGGATTTCTACATTTTGTTCACCGGTTCATAGTCTCCACTTACGAAACACTCCATACTTACTGTAGTATTAGGGCACATGTAGCATACCAAGTACCACTTCAGTAAAGTATAAGCAAATCTATTGAAGTGTCATAATAAATTGAATCTGATAGGCAAGCCTCATTGGGAATGACCCTTCTCGAGCCTGTATGTACGCGTAGGTAGATCTAACCCATTGAACACTTTTGTTTTCAAACCTTGTGGTGTGAACGATGTAAGACTAGACGAACTTTACTAAAACTCCGCTCAGTGCAGCTATATAGGTTGTTCTCACTATCTTTGTCGAAGTTGTATTTATGTAGTTGGCCCACCTGTCCTACGTAAACATACTCAGACGTAACTTCGAAGGAGACTATTCACATCGATTATTATTCATAACAAGCTAAGCTCAAATTGCTTCCGACTTCATTAACTCTTTTAATTTCACTTAGATATTTCACCGTGGGATTAAAAATTCAGATGACTTAAAATTCTTGTTAACAATTTTATTGTAATTCATGTTTTATTTTTTCAAATGCGTATTATTTGACGTAACATTAACAAACCACATAATCATAAACAGTGGTTTATTAGTCATTGATTTGTTAGTGAATAACCAGTGCTTAAACAATGTGTTATAAGGTCGTAATCTAAATGTAATAATGGCATGACCCGTCCTGAACTGCGATCGATACAATCTTTTATTATATCAAAGACCATTTTATTATCTGAAGGATACAGGAGTTTATTTAAAAAATATATATTATTTGGTTATTGTTATGGTTAAGATTATCTCTGATGGGATTTTGTAATAATTTAAAAATGGAAGTCTATGTAATGATCACATATAATCGTAATTTTTTATCAATAGATATATTTAAAACTATTTAAAATACAACAATTTAAAAACACACCCCAATCACACGTTCATTTATAACAAAAATACGATGCAATCAGAACATCTACTGCCATCGAAAACAATAAATATTTTTTTATCACTTTTTCGTCCTTTTTTTAATTCTATATAAAACTAAGTATGTACAAATGTTAATACGTATTAAGGATCAGCTTGATTGGATTGGTTAGCTGTAATAATCTAAAATATAAAAGTCATAAAAAACACCACAAACATATATTACCAAAATATTCTATCTAAAGGATATAAATACTTAAAACACAAGCACGTTTTTAATGAAATATAATTAATACCTTTTGAATTCTAATTTCTCCTTTATTCTATTTTTTTATCAAAAACTATATAAGAATAAAAGCTACTTACGCTGCTTATTAATTTCAATTAAATTTATTAACAAGGGAGGAGAAATGAAACATTGTCATCATACATTTTACTCAGAAAATTTTCTTGTAATAAACGTGGCTACGTACTGGAATTTAATACAATTTTTTCAGGTATGCTTGACCTAATTAGTTCTAAAAATTAAAAGCTTTAATTTAATAATACATTTTATGATCTAAGACGTTTTTAACAAAGTCAAAAAAATGTTAGTTTCGGAATTTACTATTTATCTTGATATTTTTTTATATATTTTTTTAAGGAATAAGTATCAAAATTTTTATAGTGGCTACGGCACTCTTTCTCACTCAAAGTAATAAGAATTTATTATTATGTACACTTTATACTCAAATATTATGGTTAGCAATGTATAAAGATCTGAATTTATAATTATCATGTTTTTCCAAAAAAATTGTAACACATTAGAAAAAAAGTGAACAGTCCTTTTTAGTTACATTTGTCTTTATTTGGATTGTACACATTGGGTTGTAGATTTAAAAAAAGCCTTATAATTTTTGTCAAATATTTATAAATATTCTTAGAAAAATTTATTTTTTGGGGATTTTTTTGATTGAAAAATCTATTTAGTCAAATACAAAATGGTCATACCTTACATGATACGGATAATAATATAATCTTGCATTAAATATTGTTACAGAGAAAACAATTTCATTATACGTGACTTTTATTTATATTACGCTGTATTAGTTCAATACAACAAAAACATTATATATAAGCTTATTTGTTAAGTTGTTGTTTTATTTAGCTGCAATAGGTCCTATAAATGAAGTGAAGTCCGGAACGCTCGTGTCTACACATGGTTTTTGGATTTAGTTTGCTATCTCTATCTCCTGAACTTAAATATTTTGCTTTCGTACAGGATTGTGATAGGTGATAGAGCCTAGCTGTAGTCAAGTGATTGCATGTGCTAGCTCAACCGCGAAGTACCACACCTCTCACAGAAAATCGGCGTGAAGTAGCCTTTAATTGCTGCGTTTCCTCCGATGCGTATGAAAACCGGTTGCTCTTTCCCTTTCCCAAACTTTCCTACCCCTTCCCTTTTCCCTCCCTTTCTTACCTTTTCCTCCCGTTCTTCCCTAGTCAAGAGTGGCAAAAATCTATGTTGCGGATGTCTATGGGCGACGGTACTGCCTACATCAGGTAGGCAGTCTGCTCGGTTGCCCTGTTTAGCATTCGAATCGAGAGACGAGGCACGAGCGGAAGCACAAGGTAAGATTATACTCGTAAATCTAACCTTACATTATATTGTCGCAAAAAATGTAGATTGAAGTTTCTTTTAAATATTTTTTGTTTGTTTTTTTTTTTGTAATTGTAACAATTTTAAGGTGCAGATTAGAAATAATTTTAATATAAACATTTTTATATTCAAAAGTCTGTTTTGAGTAGCATTGTTTTAATGTTTCATTACTGCTTTTTTAATTTCTGCACTTTTTTAATCACTATATAGAAACAAAAACAACAACACATTTTATACCTACAAACTTTTTTCAGAATTCCAATAGTACTTTACATAGCTATATTAAAAACTATTAATTTAACCAATAATATCTACACCCAATTTTTCTATTTTCTAAAAAGTTAATGCATTTGTGTTTACAGAAAGCTTTCGTCTAGGTTTTCAAAAATATTTTTATCAATTTTTAATCAGGAAGTATTATTATTGATAATTAATGTTTAATTTTATTTTATATTAAGTGAAATTTAAATATCAATAATTAAAATTAAATAATATTTAAATAAAACAATCTAACGACAAAATATGTTTTCTTTATACTTTTAATGTCATAACGAAACCCATCCAACCAAAAGCCGTCAACTAAATCAAATAAATTAAATAAATCTCAGAATGACCTCTCGTCGTTCGATCTCCAATCTTAATGATTCCTTTCAATGCTATTTACGGAGATATTGGAGGAAGTGAAGAATTAAATCAAGCATTGACGATAAAAGCATGGTTCTATTTTTATAAGGAAGATATTTTTAGGTTTAATTTTAAATTGTTTCTTATAAATAATTTTGCTAACAGATTGTTTCAGTTATATAATAACACTCAAATAGATAATAATCACAATCAAAATCGTTCATTTCGCTCTATTCAACTTTAACGAAGTTTAATTTACGGTCAAAAAAATAATAATAATTAGTTCCACAGCTAAAATAAGAAGTTCATTCATGTGGATACAGCTTAATTTTCTATGAAAAGTAGGATAATGTTTTTTTGTAATCAAAAAAAGTATAGAGGATCTTAAAGGTATACCTTCATACGATTTTTAGTATAAAATCTACAGCATAAAACCATCTGTATGTATATATTATTATCTCACAAAACAATAGCTTATTTCAAAAATGATGTATTGAAACCTAATCAATATCTAAGGTTTTTGCGTACACAATTAAATCAAATTATGTTCTTCGGATACTACGTATTTTTAATTACTTTATTTCTACATGTTCCTGACGTTTTGTAATCAAATCTATTAATTTCATGTTACTCACAGGGACAGTTTTTAATTACAATGAAAAGTCAATCAGCTGACACAATTACAGTCTGACGACTGAAAGAAAATATACTATAAATGAATGTTAAATTTTGTCAGATAAATTATAGCTTTAAAAAGGATAGTCATATACTTTATATCCTCAAATGTTTATTAACCCACAAACACACAAATAATTGTTTTTGAATAAATGCAATAAGCATAGGCGATTTAGTTCAGGAACATTTTATAGATTTTAATTAACTTTTATTTTATCGAAATAGAATATTCAAGAAATATTAATCAATTAAAAGTTATTAAAGATGGCATTTATTTAAACTACAAGGTTAGTGACCTTGACCACTAATAACTAAACAAAACTTAAATAATATGTAATTCTAGGGGCGTAATCTAAATATAATAATAGCCGACCCGTCCTGAAGACAGATCAATACAAACTTTTATTATGTTTATACAGATTTATTCATATTTTTTAAAATAAGTAATAACGCAAGAATTAATGACGAAATTATAAGAGTTACTTGCGAATTTTATATTATTCAAATATATTTTCAATACAAAACATATAACAACATTATCACATTTAACCAAATTGATATATAATAGTTTGACCATATTTATATTTTCTTGTATAAATTTTCACCATATAAAAATATATACCTTTATCTCTTTCATCTAGTTATAAAATAATTCCAAATATAAATTTAAAAACATAATAGGAAACTTTTGTACACAACTTTTTGTTTATGAATTAAATACTGTATTATTACTTTTTTGCTGAATAAACTCCTGTTTTAAGCATAGTAGAAAATTATTTAATTTGTTAGAAACTCCAAGGCACTGTATTTTAGTTGAACCTTAAATAAAAAACTCGTTTGGTGATCGTGTTCTAAGTAATATGTGATGTAAACGGTCCTACTACTTCCTTCCGGAAAGATAATTAAATCATCTTCATGCCAGGAATCTTCAGGAAGATTATTAAATCTCTGTAAGTAGAGCACTTCGAAGATATTAATATTCTTATATACATTTTATTGTAAATAATTAAGCAATATATCAGAAGTAGAAAAACAGATGCGGATAATTACAAACAATACCTCTTTCTCTGTCTCCCCCCCCCCCTTCCAGGAGCGTTAAACGTTTAACACAACCTCACTTTTTTACTTAAAAAAATTATTTGACAAAGAACACAGTGTAACATTAATTTAAGGGTGAGATCATTAAGGCTTGCTGCCTAATATTAAACGGGTTCACCTTCTGAGTATACATATAATACTTGTTAATGGTTTTCTTTTTTCAAATAAATTTTAATAATTTTAAATATAAAACTCCTTCATAAAAAAACAAATAATGAAAATTGCTCAATCGATTTAAGGGTTCTAATAATATTTGCTAATAAACTGTTAACTTCTTTGGATGAGATGTATGTAAGAAAGTTATATCGGTAACAAGTTCAACGAACCTCTCATTTAGTATCGATTTTTACAACAGATATCATAATATATGTATATTAGTTCTGACAATTTCCAATTATTATAAGTATTAGATACTTATCTACGGTATATCAATTATTTTACTGCGTATGTATAAAATCGATACATTGAAATACTTTTTAGTAATTTTCACTAACTTCTACCTAATAGTATTTAAATATATAAAAAAAAATATTATTTACAAGCAGCTGATAAATTGTGACATATTAAATCTATTTGCGCAGAAATACTGGTAAAATCAGTGAAGACTTGATTAAGTAAGATAATTCTTTCATCACTCATTATTATTTAGTAAGATAGAGGCATATGTATCATAATAAATCTAAGATCAAAATATTACTCTGTAAGTAACTCTGCCAATAATAGTTTGTCCGATTTTATATCCGACTGATTCCTTTCAATGGTATTTTCATGGAAATAGAAGAAACTTACGAAGGAAATAAATCGTTGGCGAACAAGGATTTCACTTCTCTATTTGTTCCTACAAGTTTATTAGAACGATGTCATTATGATGGTCATAGAATTAACCATACATAGTCTTCCTTCGTCCTCAAATATCCTAACATATTAATATTCAAATAATAACTTTACCCTTTTGAAGCCACAATCTGATAAATCGAAAATGTTTTTAATATTGACATACTTGAGTTTTACTTCTTTTTAGTAAAACAAAACATTTTTCATGTATATTTTAATGTATCGAGTTTTTATTGACATAATTTAAATTTAATTTCTGTAAGTTAATAGAAGTGATAATATTTTTTGAATAAAAAGGTAAGCTTGCAATAACTGAAATTGTTATACCATAAAAGTTGGTCTGGTTAAAAATATAGCACCCATTAAGAAGACTAAACAGAAATTATTAACTAAGCAAGGGAAATCTATTTATTGTTAACTTATTGGTTTTCATTTTAACCAAAACATAATGTTTTGCTGGAGACAAAACAAGCGATGATGAGATTTCTAATAAGCATATAACTGTGATAATGTGTTGGTGCATAATGTTGTCTTTAATTTTATTAGAATATTGTGCAAGACAAAAACAATTTTTTATATGATATATACATAACAGACTACTATTAGTATAATCTTTCTTCTTCCACCTGGCAAATTTTCTCAGCTTTAGCCAGGGTCTGCCTTAGATGTTGTGAATAGTTTTGACTAATTGTTTTTACGACCGGCCGCTTGCCTGACATCAATCCTCTTTGGGAATGCATTAATCAGTGACATACAAATACTCTTAGAGTGTATAAGAGGCGGAACTTTTAACCACTACGCCACCACTGACTCAATACTATTATTATTAGTAAAATATTATTATATTATCAATACATTTTCTGTATTCAAAACTTTTTTGAAAGTCGGTTCTATATTATCTATACTTTTGTGTATAAAAATATTAAGAAAATTTGGCATATTTATAAAATAACTAGTTTTTGCCCGCAACTTCGTCCGCGTTAGTTTCGTCATTAGTAATATGTATATGTATAGCTGACCTGGCGAACTCTATTCCGTTTTAGAGGCCATTAATAATCAGGTTTCTCCTGTTTCAATCGAACAGAATGATTGACATATTAGTTAGTTGTCAAATCTAATGTCAAAAAAAAACGTTTGTATGGGAAATATAAAAGGGCTGTTTTTAGGGTTTTCCCGGAAATGAATCAATTTGTTTCAGCTTTCAAACCTTCCCTGAACCTCCACGAATATTTCAAGACTAAGATAAGGTAAATCCGTTCAGCTGTTCTCGAGTTTTAGTGAGACTAAGGAACAGCAATTCATTTTTATACACTCGTAAATAGATAAAAGATAAATATTAAGAAAATTTGACATTTTTATAAAAATCTAACATCTAATACATTAAGATTGTATAATATTATTATTAGAGAGATAATAACGATTAAAAATATCATGTAGAGGAAATTAAAATCTATTGCTAACTTAGATATATTTTAACATTGTGAAAATATTATGAATAAATCTAACCGACGGTAATCAAATAAATTAAATAATTCTAAGAATGACCTTCCGCTTTGATATTTAATATGGATAATTCCTTCCAATTCTATTTTCAGGGAAATCGAAGGACTTAAGCATGATACTAAATATTTGACAATAAATTCATCGTTTTGTTTCTCTATTATTAGAAGAGCTTTCATAATCGTCATGAAAAATTGTGAATTTTTATTTTAAATTTTATAATTATATAATCTCAAAGAGAAAGTACCGTAAATTGCACTTAGCAGTTTTATCGTGTTAATTTAACCCTCATGAAGTTTAATTGACGGGTCGAAAATTCAGAAGGATTTTTAAAAATTCGTTAGAGATATTAAAACTTAAACAGCGATGGGATTGGAATGAGTTAAATTAAAAAAATCATTTGTAATAAGAAGAGTGTTACAAAAAATTCAAATCGAGTAATGAATACTATTTTCAAACATGACTTTTAATGAACAAAATAGCTCAGGCATACCATTTCATAAATTATTCTTACCCAATAGAGAACTTCATTTGTACTACATTTTAAATTGCATTTTAGAACCCTTTAATGAGATGCGTTATATTATTAAAATGCCTGTGAAAAACGTTATAGAAATATTTATTTTAAATATATTTTACAAAAATATATTTTTTGATTCCCTTTTCTGCTCTTCAACATATATTTTTAATTATTTAGCATTTAATAATTATTTAAGCATTTTTTTCTATAAATACTTGACTATTGACTTGTAGATATTCAATTATATATATTTTAACTATGAAGCATTATTTTCCCGACATATATTTTCATGTAAGTATAAAATAAACTTTTGTTATGAAACCTTTTTTGACAGCGAAAAGTAAAATTAATTATAGATTATATAATATATATATCTGACAAAACTTTGTAACCACAAGTCTAATTATAACTAACTAGTAGATCGGACAAACTTTATCCTTTCATGCCAAAGATATCATTCGGAAAAGGGAGCCGAGTACGAGATATTGCTAGGTTTTTAAAACCTAGATAGATTTCAATAATAAAATACTTACTTCTGACTTATGTAAGTAAAAAGCAAAGAAATAATACAAAAATATTTTTGAATCATAAGATCGGTAAGGAGCCAGGTTTACTTGAACAATTGCCAAAGAACTGAGATTTATTTAAAACATCCTTAAAAGTATTCTAAACAGTTTAATAATAAAAGTAATTGTAAATTTTTCTTTAGATTACTATTTTCTGCACAATTATATACATATATTTTTTTTAATAGAATTTTCTCCTGGCAAAGAAGAACAATAAAAAATAGTGAAATCGATCCAGTTGTTCACGCCTTAATGAGTACCGAAGGGAAAAAGGGATTCATATATATACTCATAGAAAAGAAGTTATAGTTCGGAGTTTGAACATGTTTTTAAGGAGAACTTTGATTTTTTTTAAGGAGAACTAAACCAAAATGCACCAGACTCTTCTTACACTTGTTATTCTATAACTTTAAGATTAATCATTCCATAATAGGTGTGTAAATAGCAAATAGTGTGCAAATATTACATCAAATTGTTTACAATGCATGCATAATTTAGTAGATTAACAGGCCCGTATAATTACATTGAGGCTTTCGTATGATAAAGTGTAACTACCGTAAACCGTTTATCGCTTTGATTAATGATTATTTGTTTTGGTTATATCAAATACATGAGATCCATGGCTTATATATGACATTGTGAAAAGTATTTGTTTCGAAAATATTTCCGTACATAAAGCCTGATGCAACACACATTCACACAAAAAAAAAAATACATAAAAGAAAACAAAATTTATACAATCAAATAACCTCTTGTTAAATTTCGTGAAAATGTTATAGTATGAAGGACAACGTCAATAGTCTGTGTTACGAATGATATAATTACTATTTGGAAAATTCATGTTATTATTGTGATTAGCAAATTAAATAACATGCGTATTTTGTAGTAAAATGTTGGTAGCATAATATGTTATGTTCAGCTTCTATAAAGTCAAATAACTTTTTAAATAAGTAACATGCATGATTTTTTTAAATAAATTCTTTTTTAAATAAATATAACCGAAAAAGTTACATATACAATTATACTACATAAGCTTAAAATAAATAACTTAAAGTACATAGTATAATTTTATGACGGTTAAAACGGTGTCAATTAAGAATGCTTATTTAGTGACGTCATTGTATTATCGGAATAATAACAGCGAAGTGTCTGTGTCACAGATTTCCGATTTTTTGTGACTGAACATAAATATATCATAATCTTCTTGTAATGTAAGAACATAGCCATATTGTTCTACAATAATAATAATGTTTTTAGAACTTCCAAAGTCACTTAAAACAACACAAAACAACGCTTTAGTTCTACTTTAATAATGCATTTTCAGTTGTATCTGTGCTTTGTTATTATATCGTTTTTTATTCACTGCTTTTTCAAAATGAAGGGCGTTTCCCTGCCATAACATAATCTTCAGTTACTCCATCAGGTGAACATACATAATTGAATTTCCTTACCATAATTTTAGCCATTATCTTTAATTTTAAATTAGTCTTTGAAGCAGTTATACAAACCTATTTCATACTACGATGGACAATCATTTTTGGTCGACTCGTTAAAGTTCAGCTTCCTCACAAGAAGTTTTATTCCAACTCAATAAATTCCAAAGCATTTTGAGGTTTATTTTGAATGCTACTTATTAAATAATGATCTGAGAATCTTTCCATTTGTTTATATTATTTATAATATGTCATAAGTTATACAAATTATCAACTGTGTTTTAGAATCTTCAAAAATCGAAAGAAAACTGCCACGTTTGTAACTGACTGACTGAGTTTTTTAGCTTTAATAGGCCACTAAAGATAGCTTTAACATTTTTCATGAAACCTCAACACTAATACATGATGGATCCTCACGGCATCTAGGAATCCAGGCTATGAGAGCAATACAATGCTTACAGCCTAAAATATAAAACCCGAACTAAAAAGTATTCAGTTGGGTTGCCTGTAAGAGATCGCTTTTAGTGACAAGGTCGTCCTTGCCTTCAATTTTCTGTACTGAACCATTTATATGTAATGTTATTTTATATGATATTGAATGCAATAAGATATTTAACAAAGGTATTAAGTATTATTCGACATAATATCTACATTCAAATATTGTTTGCAATACATGAGCATGTAAAAGGTATTTTGTGGATATATTTCTTTATGATTTATGACTTTTCTTGGTTAATTTTTAAATCACATTCAGCACATTCCCTATTTTCTATAATAATAACTTCAATTATTTCACCAAACAGCATGGATTGGAATATTTGTTTGTCTGTTAGACGCTTTAGGTTTTTTACCCAATATCTCGGTTAATTAAAATTGTTGGAATGAAGTTTTGAAATATATATACTAATTAATATAATTCTTTTTATAAAGTATAAACGGTTACTTAAAATAACTTCCACGACCCACGTGCTTCATATTAAAAGATAAACACAGCTGGCAGTCGTAGTAGCAATTTTGTCCAGTGCATTTTCCACATTTATCCGAAAACCGAATCTTAACTTGGTATTTGTTTTTATAATAATTGAATCTCTTTATAACTTTTACTGAAGTAGACCTAAAATATCTAGTATTCAAAATATTCGTATAAAACTAGTATACTCATAAATTTTTATAAACACGATGATATAATTAAAGTAACTATAAAGCCCTGATAAACTTAAGAGGGCATAAATTTAAAAACAAAACATCGGTAATCTGATTAACTCTTATTTTATTTGATACTACGAATTTTGAATATATATGCTCGATAATAAATATGGCCACAAGAAAAAACTTATATATTACAAACATTTGCAATTCAAGAATATTCTTTTTGGTTATATTTATATAGGTTTTAATTGCAATACGTTTTTTTTATTGGTACATTTTATAATACTCTACTGTTTATATCATTCTTACATGTTCTTTTCACTTAATGACTGTCTATAAACTTTATAATTATTATGAACCGTAACCGATTAATACCTCGTCGAAGTTCGCAATTAGTATTTATATTTAAAATAAATAATATATAAAATATCAGTCAGTCGATATAAAATATATCACAGTATCTGTTGAATGATAAAAGTTTGATAAAATTTCGACACTACGTTTCATTTCCTTTACATTCTAATATTTTTTCGAGTTTTGTTGAGAATTTCATTGAAATTTCTCTTATAGGTATGAAAAATAGCGTAAAGAACTGCTGAAAAAAATCCGGCCATTTTCTCTATTAAATATGGGAGGAAATGGAAAAGCCTGTTGAATGTAGTGAAGAATATAAAAAAAGAAAATGACTTGTAAATAACTCATTCATCATAATATTTATTAAATAATATTTCCTTAATTTTTAACTCATAAACTCTTTATTAATATTTATTAACACAACTGTACTTAATAATTAAAAAAGAAAGAGTCCTCAACGTTACGTAAATTAAGAGTAGGAAGTTTTGCTTCATTTCATTAATTGCCTGTGACCAAATTAATTTAATCATACTGTTTCCTAATTTAAAACAAAATATTATAAGAAAGAAGTACTTAATGATTTGAACCAGTACATAAATGAAAAGTTAGGACTTTAAGGCATGTCAACAAATTGAAAATAATACCATGATTTCTTTTTAAAAAACGATCACATCATTGTTATTTAGTATCTTATCCTGAAATAAAAATCTATCCGAGGTATCTCAGGAAAACACATTATATGTCTTATAACAAAATTTGCTTGAACAGAATTTACACTGATCAAAAATGTCTATAAAATTATGTTAATCAGATGCCTACTACTAATTTGCTTTGTAATTCTTCAGATAAAGTGACTAAATTTGACTATTAGAGTTTGATTGTGAAAGCGAAATTGGAACAATTAAAGCAGGATATAGTCTTGGTTGTAGAATATCTGCAAGAGCTAAACCCCTAGATTAACATAACTACTGTGTAATTTCCTACAACTCGGCATTTGACCTCTCGGAGAGACGGTAAAAGTAGTGTTTCTTTTATAATCACTATGCAAACGGAATATTTTTTATTTGGTAGATCTTTAAGTAATTTCATACAGGGAAATAATTACTTTTGTATTTTCATAACTAAATATAATTAACATTAATGTTCAACGAAACATTCGAATGTAAATTATTATTTCTAAACATGTATCTGTTTGGGGAATACATGATAAATAATATCATTCAGGTGATGCGCTTTTTAAAGATTGAAAATGACCTTGAATCAATTATCAAAACATATAAATAACAGTGTTGGCAAGAATTTGTGAGAATATGTTGATAGAAAAAAATATGCGAGCTTTTAAATGAAATGTAATTTTAAGACTTTTATAAAATAGTACAAAGATGTACTAACAATTGAAGTGATAAAAATATAGATTAATTATCATATTCAAAACTTGAATCTATAATTTTCACACTATGATTCAGTACTGCCTATAAAACTATTGTGCCATCCTATAACACGATAGTTTCAGAAGGAGTAAGTAATTAAAGAAGTAAAATCAACTAAAAAAAACTTACTTTATTTGAAAACTAAAACCTGACTTTTTATTAAACAATCTTTAAACATTATTCATGAATTTAATACGAGTTTAAAAAAAAACCATATTAAGATTGTACCTTATTGATAAGGAAATATTCTTAAAAACAGATAAGATAATTAAAATTACCACCAGGTCCTTTGAATTTAGTACAATGGATACAATTAGCCACAGTGATCTGTCTAGTTTACTATTCAAATGAGACAGAGCATCAGAGATATACCTACAATGTAGACTATACAGCTATGTAAGGGTCTTGTTAGATTACTACATGTATGTATAATATCAAAGTGATTTGTAATTTATATACTATATTAACAAACAGTTATAATATACTTAGTAAGATTATTGTATTACTTGTAGATATTAGACAGTATTTTAATTGAATTAATTCGCTGATTTTTATTTCTTTAAAAAACTGTATTTTATTTATAAACGATAATAGTATAATCATTTGTAACATAGATAGAAAATTCAACGAATTGCTCATTTGTTAAGTTGCGATTCATTTTGTTTGGATTTTTATATATGAAACATAAAATATTACAGTAAAATACATAAAAGCATAAACATATAATTTGATCAAAAATATGTTCATATCATCTTCAGCTTATTGCGGGCTGATATGAAAATCATATTATTATCCTGTTATGGCTACGCTCTGCTTTAATTATTTCACGGCTGACAAGCCTTTGTCCATCTCCTGTCTTTCAACTTCCAAATTTCATCAGTATATCGAGAATACATTTGCGTACATTTCACTTTTATTTCCTCCATAATTTCATACTTAAGTCATTAGTAAGTATCCATAGCTTATTATATCTAAAACGTATTCATTTAAGACTTAATCTTTGAAGTGTTGTAGTGTTAATAATCGTTGAATTACACAGGGCGTTCATGAGTCAGTATAACTGAACGGTATATTTGTCAATTCCCAGGTAGCAGTCTATATTGGTATCCCAACATTTCCATCAGTAAGGCAACAGGGAATTGAGGATCTTAATTCTCTATGGGCTGATTTCTTTATACCTTATAAATTTTCAAGGCTGATATAATATTCTATAATATTAAAAACAAATTTTTCTCCTAAATTTTATATTTTATATTAATAAGGAAGCGTCTTTTATTTATTTTTATTTCACGTTAAAATTTTAATATATGTACCTTTAACTTCATCAATGCAACCGGTGACAAAATAACGGTATGGAATACATAAAAACCATATTTAATATTACAGTCTAAACATAAGTAAATAGCTTTGTCAAGGTGATTGAGAAATAAATAAGTATAACAAGAATAAAAGACTCACTTATATTCCTAACATTTAACTTACCAAATATACATATATTTCTATAAATAAAGCTATTCCTTTATAAGCTGGTTAGTATTTCATTAGTTCATGTGAATTAATTAATATATAAAATGTTTCAGGTGCTCATAACTTTCCTTGAATGTTCTCTCGCGTCCGGAGTCACCTGTGTCTTTAATAACACGACCCTCTCTACTGAGTATTATAATACAACCATCGAGGAGTGGTTCAACAAACAGATTGTTATTACTTAAAAAGTGAAACGATTAGAGTAAAAGCTTATTTAGTTTACTTATTAAACACCACAAGTATATACATATGTATCACCATAGATATATAGATGTACATTATTATCATTCCTTTCAACCCAAAATGAATATAACGACGGAAACACATCTGTAAAGTTAGTTGTCAGTGAATGAATTCAAAGACGAATATTGTTTGGGACAGTGAGTGACCTTAGCGAGTGTGTTACAGTCAATTGAATAGAAATAAAATCAATAGCCGTGAGTAATTCCTTCCAAATGAATAAAGACTGAAGTAGGCCTCAAAATCATCAAGTATTACTCGTGAGCTGATTATTTGTGAATATTTGATTAGAAACGTCACGAAATTTAAATGGGTGTGTTGCTTAACAGCATTGTTTAATAAGAAAAGAGTTTTCTCTCCATAAGCGATTGTTTCATACAATATTGAAAAGGTCGTATCACTTATCTGACACGTGTTGGTTATACAATATAAAAATTATGGTTGTGAATATTCTAGACTGCACAATTAATATATTTATAAACTGTCGATAATTTATAAATTGATAGTCGATTTATTATAAAAATCGTATAAGGAATACGTTATTAATCTATAAAAGATATTAATGAGCCTTACCTAAGCTATAATAAGATCAAAGGATTTATTTCTGAGTAATTATTTTCAATATAAATTCAAATGAATTAAATTTTATGTTAGAAAATAATATTAACCTCTTTTCTTTTTTTTTGTGTATATTTGCTGTCAATGCACATAAGAGATGGTTTAGTTTTTGAAATATATTTTCACGTTTCTTCCAAAATTTACACTGCATAAAGTCTAAAGTGTTCAAATTCAAAATTCAATTATCTTGTATCTATATTCCAATAAATATATAGTAAATATTATAGACATCTTTTTTAATATAATTATACTAAATCCTTAATTAATTATACTTAAGTAGTATTAAAAACATCTGTACATAACTAACCTTCCCCAGGATTACACCCATAAGCTACCACACTTCGTTTCGCGTCACTCTTCACATACCACGAGTCCCTTTTATATTCGTATTTTTGTTAATACTCACCACGTTTTTCGTTATTTCCCAAGGGTTTCTCGATATAATAGACAATTTGGATATGTTGAAACGAATCAGTGTCTTCAAATACTTAAATTTCTTTTATTTAATCTCCAGACCGTGAAATTATATACATACTAGCTGACCCGCAGACTACGTACTGCCTCAATCGATAAATAAATAATTTTTTATTAATTTTTTTGGAGTTTACCTTTAAGCCATAAATCTCCGCGTTCTGAAGTGCGACAGAATGATTGACATATTAGTTAGTTGTCAAATCTAATGTCAAAAAAAAACGTTTGTATGGTAAAGAGGAAAGGGCTGTTTTTAGATTTTTCCCAGAAGTTAATCAATTTTTTCAGCTATTAAACCTTCCCTGAACCTCCACAAACACTTCAAGACTAAGATAAGATAAATTCGTTCAGCCGTTCTCGAGTTTTAGTGAGACTAACGAACAGCAATTCATAGTTTCAACAACAATGTCCTTAAACATAATTTACACACAAATCATGAGCCCATCGATTCCCATTGCTGGGCAAAGGCCTTTTCTCACATGGAGTAGGTAAGAGCATTAATCACCACGGATTAGCGATTTCAAACTTATATTATTCACACAATAACAATTGTTAAATATTTGAACTGAAAGCTATGTGTATGAAATGTTTTTCAAATACAATACTACATATTTGTCTTTAAACAGAGTACAATACACGTTAAAACTTTTACAATTCATTCATATAATAAAAGCCTTAATTTTGTGCCAAAAAATAGCACCTGACTTTATGGTTATCATGCTTTTGTTTGGTTTGTATTAAATTATATGTTGGAAGCAGGCAATATAACATATAATACAAAGAAAAACAGTTATTTTAATGTAGTCAATAGTGTAATTGTATTACTTTCAATAGACTGGCGACACATTACTGTGGACTCTACGTACCACATGTAACAATTTTGAATATTTCGGGATACATAATAAGTTAAAGAATAAGTATGTATTTTTATACTTAATAGCTGTATGACAATTAACTCTTTCAATGAAATAATTAATAAATAATAAGAAAGAATAGAATTCAAATGCAAATAACTTAATTTAAGTTGCTCTGCTGAATTCAGAACCGAAAATGAACAATTGTTACAGAATAAATAAGCTCAGTTACTATAAGATGTGGCTGGCGTTTATTTGAAACGTTGGGAGTTAACACCTAGTAATTTAATTTGTATTTTCTATCTTATTTGGGTTATTTTAGTTGATTCGAATTCATTTCAGGTGTTAAAACTCGAGGATTTGATTTTCCAACTATGCTGATAGAAAATCAAATTAATGGGTGGACTTTGATAAAAAAAATACTATTTAGTAAATATTATTTAACAAAAATATAACATTTTGCTGTGTTTAAAGTACATTGTAAGATTGTAGACAAGGAAAAAAATTCAAGAAGAGACATTCTATTTACGAACACTACTTATTAAATAAGTACTACCTTAAAACCTTTTTGCAGCACTTTATATTGAAATTTTTCAAGTTCTTTGAAAATACGGGCTTAAAAGCAAACTCCGGTAACCAGTCCAAAGATTTCAAACAGAAAAGTTAAAAGTATAGTGATACATTAACATCGTGAAATAAGTAAAAATAGCTGACTTTAAAAATGATGTAGGTATGTTGCATTTATTAGGAGTAAAGTTGTATTAAAAAAAAAACAAATGTACTTTTGTACAGTTATAATGAAATAAATTGATAATAAATTTTAATTTATATATTATTGATTGAGCTTGTAAGAAATATGATATCTTTAGTTAGTAACGCAATATACCTACTATATTTAATATTATAAGAATAACATTATATGCTAATTAAATTTATTTTGCACCTGTTGCATCTCGTTACAAATAGGCATTGAAAATCACGATTTCATTGCCTAATGGAGTGAATATTCAACTATCTCTAAGTAAACATTTAAAGTGGAGTTTTATACCTTTTACTCTTGTTATGAAGCTTTTTAATATTCTCTCTTAATACGTTTTCATGTATATTTTATGTGTTTAATGCGAGGACACGGACGTATTTCATAATCATCTCACATAAAGCTCTCACTGGAGGTATATTTACTTAGTACCATCTTTATTGGTTTCACATTATTATAATATTGTAAACTGATATACAAATACAGTTAGTACAGTTCGACATATGTATATAGAAGGAAAGTGAGTAATTTATCCATTAAAATTTAACTTAAATTTACGAAGGTTTCACTTTTATTATTATAAGGTGTTCAATAAATAACACATGATTTTAACGGGACTTTCACTGAAATGTAAATATGAGCAAGGCATATTTATGTTTTCATTTGTATGTATTTTCATTAATATGAACAACAAAATTAACTTTTCAGGAACATGAACTATTCTCATAATGGCTTTAATCATGTTAGAATTTTAAAACAACCGCCGTCTTTTAAGTTTCACAAAAGTTCAATGTAAACTTGAAATGATCCTTCATCATCAATTAACCGTTTCATTTCGTGAACCGTTATTGTATAGTGAAAATAGGACACTTCCCTTAGAATGTAAATACGGTGTTGTCATTGTCAAAAACTAAATGAAATCCTAAAGCATCGGGCTAGAGAGAACTATTTTAAAAGAAAAACGGCTACATCAGTGCTCTGCGGGACCCAACAGAATCTTATTAGGCCAATGAGTTAAAGATAACATCGTTAATCCGACAGTAATCAGCATTAATTAAAGTCGATGCATAATTTTGGAATGCGAAGAAAAAACATTAATGTTAAAGAGTTATTCACTTAATTCCACACAGCTCCATCCAAAGAAATAAATACATAGCTTTGAAAAATTCTTCTGCATATTCAAAAATAAATTCAACGAAGCATGATACTTTAATGTTGCACCTCCTTAAAGCATTTTTACTTTTAAAATGTTTTTACCATCTAAAAAAATAATTACTTGCATAGATAGAATATTTGAATCCATCTTTGCAAAGAATCAATGTTGTTTGGAAGAAGAAATGGGTGTTTGCATCAGGGGCTTCGCAGATTCATCTGTCTGAATTAGAAGTGGACAGTATCTTGCTTGTTCCTGGCATATCATGAAAGTTAACCTCTAATGATCTGAAGGCAGAATTTGAGATACTTTGGAGTGCTATACATTTCACGATTTATTAAATATTTCAGTAGTGTTTTCCGCAAATATCTATTTTATTAAACATTTATTTAACAAAGAATTAAAAGTAAATAAAAATTCAGTCCTTACTTCACTTTCATGGCTTTTTATTCCCATCATAATTACATTTTCCAAGGAACAAACACTGAGTTTTTGACTCCCTTTTTCCCTAAGGTTTACTCAAACTCATTAGTCCGATGATGTCTATGGAATTCTTATGAAATCCTAAGGGAATGAAAGCGGAGCTCAGTTATTTTGATAATAATTATATTAAAAAAACTGTAATCATTAATTAGTGAATTTGTTATAAATAATAATAGGTAATTTAATAAAGGAAGTTGGAGCATATATGTATGTACATACATATGTATATGACATCTACAAGCTGGATTAAAATAACAATATTACGTAAAAGTTGTAAATAATAAAAACCTTTTATGTTATATTAAAATAAAAAAATACACTTTTACACACTTTTTAATACACTTTTTCACATAAGAAGATGCATATATTTTTAATAATTAATGTATAATATATACAGTTAAAGACTTTTATAGTTTTGAGTCATTAAAAAGGTTTATAAGGGAACTTTTGCATCCTACCTTGTATAAATATGCTTTATACAAGGTTGGATGTAAAAGTTTCCTTTATTCTTCGTATATTAACGTTTTCCATTTTAAAACAATTTTGAGGTATATTTCAGTTAAAATTCAAATTTAAAACATATATCAACAAGGAACTCAAACTATATAATTTCTGTTTAAATTTGAAATGTAGGACTTTCTTTTTTATTTTATTATCCTTATAAACTTGATCTTTAAAATATATTATAAAAAATAACATATGTATATTGGAAACCAGAATAATTTCCGTTAATTTTAACACAATATAATATCATTTTATATATTTATTTTCTAAATAGTAAATAAAACTGTTATACCGTTTATTAAAAAATGTAACAGATACATCCCATTATGAGTTAAAAATATTCTTATTTGAATTTTTTGTGAACTTTACAAAATGTAAGCAGCTTTAAGGTTAAAAAGTTCGTTTATTTTTGCTTCATCAAGGAGAATAATTTTCCTTGTTATATCTAAGACATGACAAGGGAATGTCAACTTGGCGTTTTCTTTAATGAATGTTAAAATAAATTGGATATTATTACCCAAGCACCCGAATTATAATTAATATTATTAAATTAAACATAAGAACAAATTAATTATGTTATAGTTGAACATTCAATTTATAAACTTAATATTAATATCTTCTGGTTAACACTTGTTCAAATAGAGTACTTTTTATTAGGATTTCAGAGATAGATTGTTTAAAAGTATAAAAGAAAGATATCTATTAAAAATACTATTTTTAACACTTATTTCCTATATTTTACTAAACGATACTTTATCACTTCAAGTCCCTTTTAAAAAACATTGTTCGTTTAAGTAATAAACAACGCTGATGAAGACATAAGTTTAGTACTGAACTTTTTCATAATAATTTTTATTAATACTCAAAGTTTTGATTAGAAGGCAGGGAAAAAGCACTTTTCTTTAATTGTATTTTTTCTACAATGGTTAGTCTTTCTAATGGTTTTCTAGAGTTTATTAACGACTAATACTGTCAAGGTCTGTTATCTATTTTTTCTTTGTTAGTGATAAATGGGGATAAGCATTTCTAATATATATTGAAAGCTAGCTAGAGAACAATACGCAATATATGACCGCAATTTATCTAACAAAACAATATGAGTGAAACAATTATTAAAGTTTGTGTTTTTGTTTAAAAAATTGTATAACTATTGTCTTTGTTCACAAATTACATGAAATAACAAAAAATAAACATTAAAAATCATCGAATTCTCGTTTTTATTTTAATATTTCATTCGTCACCAGTATAATACTCAAATGAATTTTCATTTTGTTGTGAAATTATTTTGATTTGTCGCCCAGTTAATTAAATTTCTCCTAAGTTATATTAACAGGATTGATCAGTTAAGTCTTGGTTTATAAGAGCTTTCGCATCTTCTGGGAAGTGATTTTTGAATGATTTCATCAACAAAAATTGAGATTTTTTTTGTAAAAGACTTTTAACGAACTTGTAAATTAAATATACTAATCAGTCGATCAAAACATGACGAAAACGAGAACGGAATAACTCTAAAATCTAAGTCACTAACCCAAATATAAGCAACGTTTTAAAGAAACAGTATGATTTTGGAAGAAAGCCATGACAAAGCAGTTGCGTACTATTAATATACAGAAATAGATTATTGCAGTTTAGACTGATATAACCTTGAAAGACTATTACTAAAGAAGCTCTAAAGTGTCTAAACTTATACCCCAGAAAAGGCTCTGTAAATAATTTCCCGAAATATAAATATATTTATTCATAACAAGACATTTTATCTTCTTGAACTTTTGGGCTTTTAACCACTACTAAAGATTTTTTTTCATGTTAGACCAATGCATATTATTATCATAAAGTCAAAAGTCATCGCACAATACGCTCATTGAAAACAGAAACAGCTGCATTCAAAGCGAAGTCAAACTAAAAATAGAGGCTCAAAAATGTCTTGTCTAAATCTAAGGTACATAAACAGTATTTTAAAAAATAACTTTCAAATACAATTGCTAGTCTACACATTTATGATAATTAGTTGACCAATACATAAATGCATTCTTACTCTACATGGTAAAATATCCTCAGTTGGAATATGTAATAGTTAAGAAAATTAATTAAAAATTAAGTAGATCATAATTCGATTTACTTCATCATCACCATCAGCCTATTAGAGCCCATAGCTGAGCAAAGGCCTCTTCTCACATGGAGAAGACGTGCTTACTATATTTGAAAACGTATAATCTATACTACATAGTTTCAATTTGTATTTAGTACTAGTTTTTGCCCGCGACTTCGTCCGCGTTAATTTCGTCATTAGTCATATAGGTATAGCTGACCGGGCAAACTCTATTCCGTCTTCAATAACCCGGTATTGGTATTTATTAAATTTCTACTGTTTCAATCGAACAGAATGATTGACATATTAGTTAGTTGTCAAGTCTAATGTCAAAAAGTCGTTTGTATGGGAAATAGAAAAGGGCTGTTTTTAGGCTTTCCCGGCAATAATTAAAATTTTCTCACCTTTTAAACCTTCCCTGGACTTCCAGGAGTATTTCAAGACTAAAATTAGCCAAATCGGTTCAGCCGTTCTCGAGTTTTAGCGAGACTAAGGAACAGCAATCCATTTTTATATATATAGAAGATAATATTATTGTGTAAAAGTCGTCTCTAAGAATTGCTATTCTATAAATAATTCCATTTTACATTTATATCTATTACAAGACAAACATTCAAAATAATATCTTAAATAAAGCTTGTGTTATTGGATTCAGATCGTGCTCCGCCTTAATATTCGACGCACGTTCAGAAGTTTTCTTTATTGAAAGAGAAAATATTTACTTGGGTATGCCTTGGTTATTTATTTTGACATGAAAGAAGCTATTTCCTTACATTTAATATATTTAATTATATTGAAACCTAAAATTAAAAAAGAAGACATATAATGTACATAAAATAAATGTATAATTTTTTAATCAACATTAAAGAGATGTTAGGCTTAAAATTCAATTTAAAATATAATAACAAAAATTTTAATCCAAACTGAAATTAAATTTCATTAAAATACTTTGAAAGGTTTTTTTGGTCGTAGTTCAAATAATGCCTGTTATGTTTAATCAATCAACCATGAAAAGAGAAATTCCAATTTTATCGTTTATCGAACATCCAATACTTAGTTATATATGTAGGAGTATTTTTATACACACTTCTATCTACCAGACAATAAACTGATCTTTGTGATATTTAAAGATTACATCGATCAGTTTCCAGGATGGGTCGTGCTATTATTATATTTTGATTACATCAGTAGCCTTACAGATCATATAAGTAGGCTTTTTCACTCATTTTTTTTATATTAAATTTCATTATCGTTACTTAGAGTACATCTACTTTTATTATCTCAAAAAGTTTCAAAATTTTCAACCCGGGTTTTTAAACATGTATGTACTTAGGTATTCAAGGCAACAGAAATTTTTATATAAAGTTAGCCTGACATTATTTACAAGAAAGACTTTATAATCGAATCAGGTTTTAAAATGTACATATGATTTATACCGTAAGTACAACGAATTAAAAAAATATATGCTACTTTATCCAACGCTGAATTAAGCACACTGAAAAGATATAATTGATCAATAAATGATTGATTTTTTTTCTTCAAATGTCTTTTTTTATTAGCTTTAATAAATTCTTTATTAAAATAACTCAGTACTCAATGTTCTTGATGGTAAAAAAAATTAAATTCACATTGTAAAATGTTTGCTTACCTACCACCGTAAAAGTCGAGAAACCAAGATTTATTGGATGATTTATGATTTTCTAGTAAATGCAAAAACTTTTATACGATCCCAAATACTAAAAACATAGCCAATTTTTGTTATTCGCTGTAAGATAGTTTATATGAAGAAAAACATTTCATTTTCATACATTTTGATTCTACGACTTGAATTTTTTAAACGTTTATTTTATTATTTATATATTATAAACGCAATTTTTTTATTTTTCAAGCATTATTGTGATAAACAATCTTCTTACGTATTAAATATTAGATTAGTAGGTACATAAACTCAAGTCTAAAATTTTGTGCTTATCCTACCAGGAATCATTAACGTAACATGTTACTTGTAAGTATTCCAAGTAAACATTTATCTGTATACATGAAATAACATAATAACAACGTACAGAAAAGGAATAGGGTATTTAATATAAAATTTTATTTATGAAAATTCAATTAGAAAACCAATCTTGAAGTGTCACTTTGAAGCCAATTACGCTTGATTTTTAGAGAAAACTTGTTTTGATGAAAACTGCTTATGATGTTCCTCAGCAGACTTCAGTATAATTATTCTCAATTCAATAAAATAATTTTAAATTAATCAGACTTTAGTATTAATGATTGCTAATAAATAAATAATTTCCTATATCAAATAAACAGTTATTATTTACATTCTGAAGAAATGTCTGGACCGCTTCGATTCCCTCCGATAAGTTTTGAAAGCTAAAACTTGTCGAATTGTTAGGATTGCTAAGAGCATTTTTCAGTCATATTATACATATATACTTCATATAAATAAACAGCTTCATTTGATATAATTTTACTATTACCAAAAAAATGTTTATAAACACTAATAAGTTGAAATTTAAATCCACATTTGAATTAATATATTAACATTTTATATTGATAAGTTTTTGAAAAAATTATCAATCCGCAAATTTAAAATGAATAGTAAGAAATTAATATTTATAAAATTTATACCTTTTTATATTGTTTACGTTAAAATTCTTATAAATCAAAATTTTCAATGATACTTTCACCTTAATTGCCTACCTATCTCTCATTTTTCATGTAAAGATTATTGAAGATATAACGAATTAGGTCAACCTCTAAATAAGTTATGAAGGCGGTATCAGTTCCTGGTTGGCTAATCGTATAATATCTTTCATGATATTTCTCACGAACCGAATTAGTTGGCCATATAGGGTGCGCCTCAATGCAAACCAAGAGGTTCCAGGAAAACTAACAATCATTATAAGAATTACGTAACTAAAACTTATATACACTATGTTAGAATAGCAAAATCATTTCATTTCTTGTGTGGTATTACAAATCTTCTGGTGTACACGGCCAGGTTTCCGTGTTGTGAAGGCAGCAGGGTCACACGTTAAATGATATTTTATCGATATAAGCGTGTTCCCCCGACGATGCTCTTTCTTTTCTAATATGTTGCGAGTACGTAACAACTTTCTTGTTCAGTATTAGTTCTTTTAAAATACATTTTTAGAAGCCTTAAAAGAAAAACAAATTATAGTTTTCCAAAAATCTGCATTCTAATTAGAATCAACACATACAATGATAGGAAAGCATTGAAAATATTCCTACTATATTTGTGGGAAATGGAAACTGTCTAGAAAACTCCAACACAGCAATCTATCGACAAGTCTAGTAGCTACACAAAAACTGTCATATTGTCGAGAGCAAGAGCCCTTTCAAAATGGTGTTTCAGTAAAGAGAGGTGCAGTAACATTTTTTTGAAACTTCTTGTTTTAAAACTGCCTTACGGATACCGCTTTAAAAACAAACATAAAGTTACCTGTAAAACAATTCATGCATTCATGAACGGAATGAAACGTTATTTTATATTTTATGTTGTTTACTTTAGAAAATTACAGAAACCATAATTCAATATTTAAATAATATATTTTTATTCTTTTCATCATTATAAGGAAAATTATAATCTATTGTATCCCCAAATATATTCTTTTATTAGTTTATTTTGTTTTGGTACTGTTTAATTATCCTGTGAGTACATTTTAAGAGTTAAAACTAAAATTTTCATAGACTACTGCTCTAATTATAAAATAAATAAATAAACAGTTCAAAATAAAAGACAAATTAGCTCTACTTGTTTACCTTTAATAAAATGTGTCTGTCGGAAGAAAATATGCTCGGACTTCAATAGCTCGTGCTAAAGGATCTTCTTTAGGGTCCTTAAATATAAAGGGATTACGTTATTACAAAAAAAAATATTTCATGACTTCCATATTCTTTTAAACCGAATAATCAAAAATAATGTTTTGTCTGTGTACTGTACCAGATTTATATTATTTAGAATAAAAATATTTTAAAAGATTAAAAACAAATTATTTTCAAATTTTATTTAATATCGGTGACAATTATAGATAAATCAAAGTTAAAATGCCATGTCTCGATTCTTATATTGCATTTAGTTCAATAACAAGAATTGTAACAAATGATCAAATTATAATCATAATTTCGAATAAATGTATTAAAGAATGTAATTTTTATATGAATATATTTGATATTAATAACTATTAAGACGAAAGAGAAATGCATTATTTTGCTGTCTCATTATGAAAGTATTTAATTATGAAACACTCTCTAGCAGTCAAGGTTATATTTACAAAAAGATGAACGTGATACGGTTTCAATATAGTTCAATTACTTGACCAACTTAAAAGAAAATGGAGTATGAAATGTTAATAAAATAAATTATAATTTTTAAAAGTAAAAAGTATACACCTTAAAGTTTTTCAATCAACTCATGAAAACTAATGAAAACAGAGATGGAGGTAGTAGCCGTATTTCATATAAGCGTATAAACGAAAAATATATTACTTTCAAAAAGTTTAAATGAAAATTTACATTGTAAATCATATGTTTTAGGTAAGCATTAAATGTTTTATGCACATTTTACTGTTTGCAGAGTAAATAACTGTGAACAAAAGCTCTGGAAAAGTAAATTTAACTAAAAGTAGTTTAATAAAAGTATTCCTAGAACACTCTGCAGACTCTTCTAATGTAAAGAGATTGCTATTTATTTCATATTAGAGAACGTTACGTATAATTTTCCTAAAAACAATTCTTTTTTCATCTCTCAAGTTGCTTTATATTTACGAAAATCCTTACTTAAAAATAATTTTATCAATAGCCTTAAATAACTACGTGTACCTTCTTAATCAATTATTATTAAAGGCGTCTTTATGCTGTCAAATAATGATTTTTTATAGATATTTATAAATAATATTAATATTTTAAATATTATTCTAGATTCTTCACTGATTTGGTAACAATCAATCAAACTAATATTAAAAACAGAGTACGTACAAAATGATTCTATTGTGTATAAGAATTGAAATTGTGGAATTGAATTGAATTTATAATTTAAATTGTAACCCTCAGGAAAGGAACAAACACACGCTACTGGTTTCTGTTCCGTTTCAATTAACACACATTTCTCTAGATCTAAATGTTTCTGAGCACCAATAAATGTATATTGTACATTCTTTATATTACGTCATTTCAATCAGTACTTATATAATTTCAAACAATCGCTGATAGTGTAATAATAAATTGATTGTTATATACATGTACTTATTATATATCAAAAGTGTGTGCTCAGTTTTAACACGTACCGAGCACTTATTGCCACAATCCATAATTCATAAACTTAAGCTACAGCCACGAATTATTATTAAGTTCTCTTATCGGAACGTCTTGAAGTTAGTATAATAAAATTTAAGTTTTGGGTTCCATTAAATTGAGTTAAGTCTAATCATTTATACAAGATAAGTTTACTAAAACCTTTCCTATAATTTGTGTATGTACTCTGTATCGTATTTTTAATATTTTTATATGTTTAATGAAAAAAAAAAAACAATTGTACATACGAAAGATAAAAAAGATGTTAGTCGATACTTTTCTTGGGTCAAATTATGGTGACCAAGAAGGTTATACATTTTAAAAATGCATTAAATATACAGCCGTATATAGTACATACTTTTCTAACTATAAAACGAGACAGATATTCTATTCCGAGCACATAAAAATCACAAAGTATATAAAAATATAAGTGTTGAAATAGACTTTTGCTTCGAAAAACCAAATTTAGTGTAATATCATGAAGCGAGTTTTGCATTAAATACATCTATAAATTATTAAAAATAGAGACATTCAAATAAAAATTCATGTATTTACAACTATCATAAAAATCACATTGAAATTATTTACTATATTTATCATTCAATATTATAAATAAAACGACATCATATAATACCATAAATATAATGTATTATTTTATGAAACAGTAAAAGTTACGTAACAACATAAAAGCACAATTTCAATTCATATTTCGTTCTCTTATATTGGTGTTCAGATTAAGATAGATTTGGAATGAATCGAAAGAGACGGGTCGCATATATATTTTGTTCGAATTTATTCGCTCCGTCAACTGTATAATGCGGCTAAGAGACTTTAATGGTTTTCTTATTCGATTCAAATATAGTATTTGTATTAAAACGATATTACCAACAGAAATAGTAATAAGACTAGCCTGTGTGATCATTATATAATTAACTAGCTTTCCGCCCGCAGCTTCGCCCGCGTGGAGTTCGGTTATATCGCGTTCCAAGAGAACCTTACAAAAATCTGGGATAAAAACTATCCTATGTTCTTCAACTCTATATCTGTACCAAATTTCATTAAAATCAGTTCAGTGGTTAAGGCATGAAAGCGTAACAGACAGACAAACAGATAGAGTTACTTTGGCAGTTATAATATTAGTAGGGATATAGATAAAATATAAAAGTGATATACTAGTAGAGTTATTCATTGTAATTAATACGATATAAGATGAAAGCATTTCATTTCTACATATACATTAACGTATCTTTGACCACCCAAGGGTATTTTATAATTGATTAGAATTATAACTACAATAACATATGTTCATATGAAGTATGAATAAAAGGTACTTATAATAAATTATATTAGTTTTAAATAGTTTTACTTCGTATAAGAATTAAATTCATATACATATGTAACCAAATAATATATTAGCGATATTTAATAAGTTTAATATTGATTTCTGTACAATATCTTCAAATGAAACAAACAGACATCTACAGATACTGACACCTTTCCACGGTATTAACCTTAGCTGAACAAAAGATGTAATCAAGATTTACGAGGATCAGCTCATCTTTAATTCTAAAAGACTTCGTACATTTATTAATACTTAATTAAGTACATATTATTTTTACGACCTAATATTCAGTTTGTTTCAATTTTATTTCATCAAAATTATCGCCTTATAATATATGCATAGATTTTTTTGTATTTTTTTCATTGTTCAGTAAAAAACCAGACTATATCTTATGTAGCATATAATCATATTTGGATTATTTATTAAACTGTATAACTATGTAATTTAAAATATAAGTTATTTTAGAAGCTGACTGTGTTTTACTTTCGAAATTAATGTAGTCCCTGCCCTTGGGCGGTCACCGCTTAGGCTACGTAATTTTATCTAACTAGCCAACTTCTATATCTATATTATATTATTTCTTCTTCTACCTGGCAATTTCCCAGCTTTAGCCAGGGTCTGCCTTACGTGTTGTGAATAGTTTTGGCTAATTGTTCTTATGACCGACCGCCTGCCTGACATCAACCCTCTTTGGGAATGCATTAATCAGTGATGTCTAAATACTCTTAAAAAGTACATATGACTCGGAAAAATCACATTGGTACTTGCCGGGGTCGAACCCGCGCCGTCATGCATGAGAGGCGGGCCTTTTAACTACAACGCCACCACTGACTTATATTATATTCTTTCTATATATGTATAAATTCCTTCAATATTAAAACTTTTTCAAAAATGCTATATTTATTTAAAGGGTTTAAACATTTCAACTCACACAGAGCGGAGCGGCATTGTGATGAATATAAAATGTATCAAAATCTCGTATTGTTTGATTTAATCCAAGTTAAATCTTTTCAAGCAACCGTTAAGAGAAACCTGAATGAGAATAGTGCTTAGCAACGCTTTCTACTCTTGAAATACGTTTTCCCAAGGTATCATAACTTTTATTTTAACATTTTCCATTTAAGCTTTGTAGCCGTTGAAATGAAATTAGGTAATTTCTTGTAATAATGGAATTATAAATGAAAACAATCGTATAAAATACGAAGCCTATTTCTCTGACGCTTTATTAATAAGGTATAATATCCTGGAAATTAATAATTATTTTAATGTCACAAATGAAAAGGATTATTCATTATTTTCTTAAATAGTTTAATTCGTTATTGTTTTTATTAATTAATTATATTATTTAAAATTTAAGTGCAACACAATATGTTCTGTTTACAGGTAATTGGTAATTTTTTCTTAAATTTTTCAAACATTATATAAAATATACACTATTTTTCTTAAAAATGCGATCTAGCTGTGGTTAAAACTTGCAAGAGAATTGTTACTACGTATATTATTTGTAAGCGATTTAAAATATAAAACTGCTTACTAGTAATTTACTCAAACATAACATTCATTTATTATTGTGTAAAAGAAACTAGAGAAACATTTTAGATTGTATATTCGAATCAAAATTAACATTATCATTCAACGAAGGAACGCAACAGGTCGCGTTGTATTTCTGACTTGGCGCCTTTCTGTAAGGTTAAATGAAACTAAAGATATCCATTCCTTATGTATTAAAAATCAGTTTTGAAAATAGTCATCCTCTTTTTCATCCCATTAAATTAAAGAGGATTAACATTCTTTCTAGTGCACATTGTGAATATAGAATAAGTAATTTGAAATAAATATTTACCGTACGATGTTTGTCAGCATTTAATATATGGAATTGATCAGTATAAGTCCTATTTTATATAATAGGCTACTCAGTTTCTGGATTTACATGATTTTTAATTATAACTACGAAACCATCATTTAAAGTTGTTACTCTTTATCCAATCTTGTCAATATGAATTTTAACAAATCTTACCAAGCAAAAATACACATTTTATAGAAATTTAAAAACACATTTCAGTAATAATTTTAAGTGAGTAAACAGAAATACACCTAATTTCAGATTTTTCAAGGATTTCATTATCAAACCTTCCCCAATCTCATTACCTTCAAATTTGTTTCAGCCCCGTTTGCTGTCTGTTTTAACTAGACTCCATAAAAAATATACTTTTTCTTATAACGATGATGTAATCTTTATTGAAAGTGACACTGTTTTAAGTAAGAAACATTTTTCATATTCATGCGCACAATTTAAAGTTAATCAATTCTTTTAAATAGTTGATATTGTGAGCAAAGTTTACGAATTCATGTATTTATTTGAATTTGAAATAAAACTCTGGTTTTCTTATTACACTTCGATATTTTAATGATTTAAAGATTTTCTCGATGTCTGGAGTTCTTTGCAGTAATCGTGACCTGTGATCATGCAGGCAATAAACCATTGTTTTACTCATGAAAATCTTTACTATTATACTGATATTAATATATCCATCAACGACAGCTGGTATTGACTATTTATTTTTCGTTACTTTTGACTTTATTACTCAACTAATAGTTATATCAATATAACGATTCAATGAACAGTGTTATATTGTATAAAAAGTACTTTGTAGTTCAGGAAACAAATATTTAATGAAAGTCTGCAAATTTCCAATAGTTTGCATTGCTCGAACCCACAGTAATTACAGTTCGTGTAATGAAATAATATACATATTTACATAAATAAGATATATTGAAAAATAATAAAAATACTTTAATCCTAATTTAAATGAAATATCTGTATATACATATATATATAGTGTTGTACAAAGAACAAAATAAATTCAGAATCACTGCATAGATAAGAATATCATAAAAGTTTATTCTTATTACTCAAATAAAAGCAATATTATTCTGGAGGCCGTCCGTAGCAAGACCATTTCATTTTTTTATTTTCTTGCCTTCGTCCGCAATAATAAATTTAAATTAAATGAAAACAAAATCTTCAACAAATAATATAAACAGACAGATATTTTAATATTAATTTAATTTATATATTTTTCTTTAAACAAAGACAATAGTTTTTACAGTATTAAAAGTTATATATACTATATTATAATTATTACAGAACTTATGAGTTTCTATTTAAATATATGTATATAAGAATAATGTTATATTAAGGGTTAATTAACTTAGTGGTACGGATTTAACGATTTTGTAATGGCTGCCAAAGTTGAGATTATCGAACCCAACCCAACCAATATACTTTGGTAACTTTTAATTAAATATTTCTAACAAAAAGTTTCTATAGTGGCTTCCTGAAATCACCAAATAAATGTCAATAATTCGTATCGAAGATTCTCAAATGAAACCCTCAAGAGATTTCAGAAGTGTAGCGTTTTACTACGCGTTCAACAGGTCGTAGCAGCTCGTAGCTCGTAGCGGCTACGGACGTAGGCGTTTGTTTTACTTACGAAAAAAATACACCAAATAAATATAAACTTCATTCAGATTTTTGCCAATAAAAGTTATTTTATGTGTATTTATGTATTTAAATATATTAATAATGAACATTTCATCAACTTGATGAATGTTGAGTTCTCGTTAAATTCTAAGTATACGTTAAAACTTAATTTAATGTCCGTTTAGTAGATTTTAAATAGTGTATGATGTAGTATGTACGGTTGCTCCGTTCGATATTGAAGACCTGCGCAGCTTTGTGTCATCCAGGTTCAGATACAACCTGCGCCCGAAGCCTCTGTAATTTGATGTAGTGAACGTGACTTGACAGAATTTTGGTCATTTTGATATCTTTTTTTATAAAACGATTGTATGAATGCTTCTGACGTATCTTTATTATGCATTAATATATATTTTTTTATTAACAACATAATGAAATTGAATAGCATTGAAATTTTAAATATATAACTAATGTTAACTATAACATAACAATCACTCATTAATGATTATTATTATTATGTTATTGTTAATTAACCAAATTATAACATAGAAACAGCAACTCAGTAAATAAGTAAATTTACTTACGCTTAATTAAATTATTTATATACATATAACTAAAATTAATTCTAAACAATACTTAAAATATAGCAAGCAAATAATTAGTTACGCATTCGTATTTTTTCTTTTGAGTGTCCTTTTTATTTTCACCAAAGTCCCTTTTGAAATTATAATAAATTTATGAAAAAGATACAGTAAAGGTAGCTGACTTATTTGAAGCTTGATAAGACTTAATGAGCCACTTGTTTTAACGCTGAGTTATTTTGTCACGAAATTTTTTCTAACAAAATTATTCATACATAATGTATTCTATTTATTTAATATAAACATTATATTTTAATTCTTCTATTATTGGTTATTCGCTTTTAATATTAAATTTACGAATAAGAATTAATATATTCTATTTACAATAAGTCTAACCAATATTAATATAATTTATCAAAACTAAAGTACAATTTTGTTATAAGTCTAATAAGTCGCAATTAATGAATACAGCTTTAGAAATCAATACAAATTTTGACTTAACTATACATAAAGAAACTCCTGATAATATATATTTGGTTTTTATAAAATAAATTGGTTTAACGTCGAGATTTTGCCATTATTATATAAATACTTTTACTTTATATTGAAATTTATACACATATCATTTATAAGTGCAGTCCAATGAAACAAGATAAAAAATAATAACAAAATAAAGATGTATACCCTTTGTGGATTATCACTTTCGCTGACTTAACAGATTCCTATCAAAAAAAAAATAAAAGAAAATCTTTGTCAGGCGCCTAATACCGTAAGGAGCGGTCGTAACATTGGGTGGCTCTTATTAATAAACATTTTTCCCCCAAAGCCTTCTCATGAGACATCCGAGCCACGTTTTTATTACATATTTTACTATCCTCAAAAAGCATTAAGGATTTCACTTTTACGTGCCTCTATTTATTGTCTACAATGAATTCATTTGTATTGCTATTTTTATTTCATTATATTTAGAACGTACAAATTTTCCTACAATATATTTGTAGGTTTTTGTATAATGTAACGTTATTTAGACATCCGAGTACGTCACAGTGACGTTATCCTGGATGCAGCTAGAAGTTAACTTTGAGTAAGGGCGGAGGGGTTATGGGGGGTTGCGGGGTGCGGGGCTCCGTCCGGGGGGAGGGGGAATGCTGAGGCTGTGTCCCGCGCAGTTTATCTCCGACCGCCGTCCCGAGTGCACGCTGCGCCGCGCACGCACACGCACCCGTCGGTACGACACGCACGCACGTAAATTTACCCCCACTCCACTACCGACCCCCTCCCTCCCCCAAGTGGATACTAATTGCGCGAAGCACATTACAAAATTTTAATTCCAAGTGCAATGGTCGAGCGCAATTATTATTCTCATATTTCGGTGTATGCATGCGCTTTTACCTAATCAGCCATCCATCGGTGTATGTCGTAGTTTGAAACATTTTCTTATTAAATTCTTTTACATTAATAATATTTATAATTTATACCAGGGAATTTAACACATATTTTTCGTGATATATTAGTTTTTTTTTTTAATGAATTCTCATGTCGTATATCGAAGATTTTATAATTTTCGCACGAGAAATCATCATTATTTAAAAAATTCATGATCGTTTTATTTATCAGTAATGATAGCAAACGTTTTATTACGCATAAAAATGCTTTTAAGCGCGGGACGAAAAGGCAAATTAGGGCGCTCGAGAACAATGTGAGATACTCTCAGCTTTATAGAGCTAACATTAATGTATACATTATATATTGTAAACAAAAACATTTATATCAGCTTCATTTAAATACACATCCAAAATAACCGAGTCAATTTTTTTATGAAATATATTATTACAACTATAGCTATTTAAACTTTTATAAATTAATTTCTAATATATAGTTGTTTTGTTTGTGTTCTTTACCAATATCCTTTCTCTTTTAATAAACTTTCTCAGTACCTTTACTCAATAGTTATTTCAAGATTGTGTTAAAATTTTATTCCATTAAAAAGCAGTTGCATTAATAAATGAACAGTATTACTATTAACTAGGCAAACGATAGAAATTTGTTTTTCAAAAATTATCTTGTTACTTGTTGGTTTTGGTTCTTAATATTCACAAATAATAATAAAAAAACGTCACTTTTATATACGAAACCTTCTATTTTATTATAATATAAACTAAAAATATACAAACAACTAATAAAAAAAATGTACTCCTCAATTCAAAACCAGTGAAAATTCTGTTTTGTTCTTTTGTGTTAACTTATAAAGATTCGAGAATCTCAAATTTACTAGAATGGAAGATTTATTTATATAAATATATTATGTAAACATACTCTTGAATACAATTTTTTTCAATATAAATCTAGAAATCATTTCACTTGTAAACGATCAAAAACATGGACTATTTTTATAAAAATACATCCAAGTTTCATTAATCAACAATTGTGTGAATATCTCTTGAATTTAAACCTTTTGCGAACATTATTTTAACCTCAAAAGAGTAATTCTTTTTGGAAATCCCTTAGGCGTAAACGATGTCACTTATTAAACGGCGTTTTGACCTAATTTTCTACATCAGTTTAGCACTTAGTAGCTAGAGTGAAACACATTTATGTGGACGTTTTATTCTTGTAAGCTTGAAGGATAATCAGATTTCTTTACCCTCATAATTGTTAGCTTTTACCCTCAACGACCGTGGGCTCGAATAAATGTCAAGAATATAAATCCTTTGGGAAAACAATCACGTATTCTAAGGCAGTGCTATGTTTTTTTATCTTTCTAGGGGATTATGATTTTTAAAAAGCTCTCTTGGTGCTTATAAAATCATATAAAATTAACTCGACTGATTTTTTTGAAGTTCTAAGAGACTTGATGCGTATTTTTTCATCTAGTTTTAGATTCAACAACTTCTAGAAGTAACAAAATTAAATCTGTAATACTAATTTCAAATATAATTAGATTGTCTTAGGAATATGATTTTTTTAATTGTTTTTCATGTTAACTGCAAGTTTTATAACAAATTCTTGACATGCAGTTGTGCAAAGACTAAAAAAAGATGGTTATGGTGTTAATTGCAATGTATTCATTCGGTTCTAGCTGTAAAATGGTTAAACCATTTTATTCACAAAAACATTTCATTCATCTTGGTTAGATAAGTGATATAAATAAATATGAAATTAAATTATGTAACTATTTTTGAATTCATTATAATCTTTATAAATTTTCAAACTTAATTAATTCCAAATCAAAATCAGATTCGAAGTTAATAAGAAAATAACATTCATAAATTTCTAAATACACCATAATGGTGTAATTCAAGAACTTCTTCTTTAATATCTGTTATAAACTATTGTAATGAGGGTTGCCTCATATAGTGACTATCATAAATGATAAAAGTCTATCATTCGTGAGTGCCTCAGAACCAACCTCGTAATTCCTTAAGTATCCCCTTACATGAGCTCTCAACTTGCCTACTTTGTGAAAGATGTTATGAATTTACATTGAGTATGGTTTGTGAACTTTAATATACTTTTTCATTTTACTCTTTTACACAAATGGGTTCGCAACTTTTTTGTCTTTTAATTATTTAGAAAAAGGGCCTAAGCAACAATTTATTTCATAATACAGATGATTGAGAAAACGTTTTAAACCTGATCACTTTAATGAAAAACCATGAAGAAAAAGAATTAGACCTTGAATATAGAACCTTATTTTTAAAAATATTGTTATCCTATATGTATTTGCCTTTATTTTGAAAGCAAAATTAACTTAATAAAATCTTATCGGATTTAATTTTGTTATTTCTATAGTATTTTAATCAATACTCTACAAACGTTGACGTTTTAAATTTATTTGTTTAAAAAACTTCGTAAATTACAATCTCGATGTAGATTTCTGTATGGAAAATATCAAAATAATCGGTTTTTGTGCAACATAGCAAACGGTTATTTTTGGCTCTCGTTTATTGTTTAGAGTATTCTACGTAACAAGGCTTATAGAATATCGTAAAATGAATACTTTTACATTCTATTATACAATTTATTATAACGTAACCCAACCAACGGTAATTCGACAATGGTTAACCTGAAAATAGTTAGTTAAACTACTTACCGTGCTTTGATGTTCTTACCGAAATAGATGTTAGTTCATAAATCTCACTATTCCAAAACAGGACAGTAAATGAAAATTACTTATAGTTCCAGAAACTTCCAATCAATGTTGATTTCAAAATGTTTCAATTCCTTGTTATGAATTACATTTATTGGGAGTATTCAACATTTATACGGATTTTCATGAAATAAATTCTGACATTAAGTTTATACAGCATCATAAAAGCTGCTTTTAATTTCATTTTTAATAATTTTAACTTTTTCTACTGTAAATAAGGAAGGGTTTATTAAAGTAATACATAAAAAGTCATTAATACGGGAACATTCGGAGTTTGAAAACGAAACGTAGAACAAATATTTGAGAATTATTAATTTGAAGAATTTTTAATTTTATTCCAAAATAGGAACAATTTTTCAATCGAATTGTATATTTTCTTTATATGAGTTGGAATATAATTTTGTTTGTAAATCAAATTCTTTCATTCCTTTTCCATTCAAATTACTTTGTTATAAAATTTGTGCCATATAAATATAATTAGGATTGTACGAAGATAAGATATGAAGGGAAATTGTCTCCAACAATTCAAAGAATTGCTTACAATTACTCTTAAAATGTATTGTAAATTACGACAAATATTTATTAATATTATTTTACTGTTATTAGAGGAAGGCAGTTATTTTTCTTTATTTAAATTTCGTTACAATATAATATAAAGTTCCATACAAGTGATAAATATCAATATCATTATGGTATGTGCGTCACGTACGTAACTTTTCATATCCACTTTTATTTTAGTCAATATACAAACTTTTACAAGAATAGATAGTGTCAAACGAGTGGGTGTTGTATTATAAGTGATTTATGTAAAAATGTTCACTGTTTATTACGGTACATCAGATGAAAGAGATTTTTGATGGTCTCATAATTTTTCATAGATTTATACACAAGATTTTGAGTGAGCAGTGCCGTCTATCAAGTGATTATTATGTATAAGGAATATAAGGGACTGTTTTAAAGTGGTCATCAAAAATTTTAAGCGCCTAAGCCAATAAGCCCATATTTATCGGACTATATACGTCCGATACCAAATTTTACGAACGGATACAGTTTTTGCTGTACATGACACACAAACAGAATTAATATAACTCCACAAAATAGTATTCAAACCCGTAATAATAATAAAGCGGACGCCTTTTTACCGAGCAAAGAAATACGGAGTATACGTGTAAATATTCGCTTATACGCTAAAGAACATGACAAAGAGAGAATTATACCTTATCCCGCTTTCATCGCTATACCCAAGTATAAATAACTGACAAGGGTTCCACAAAAGTGAATACGCTCTTGGAATTAAATTGATGTTTCATCAAAAAAAGGTTTATTCACTTATATTATTATTAATAATAGATAGTTTAAGTGTTTTTATATTTTAAATTTATAATATATGCTTCATAACGGAGCTATCGCAGATATGACAATGCCAAATATAAAACTACCCTTAAAACATAATACATAATTATAAATCACCAATTTTTTCTGATATATGAAGTTATTCTTTCAAATACTTAAAAAATTAAATAATTTCTCTTCGATGTACTGCTAATTAAATATTACTGACTTTGAGCAAAACTCTTTTAAAAATATCAGCGTGGAGAACTATTAAAAAATTTTGTAAAAAAATATCGTTAAACTTGAACTATGTAATTATTTGTTTTGTGCAAATAAATTTAAAAAAAATACGTATTTAAACTAAGATATGAATTATACGTATACTATATACATACTTAAAATAAAATAAATATATAACATATCTTCATAAAATAATCCCAGTTCAGACAATCAAAAAGAAAACCAATTTGAAATGATATTGCTAGAGGTAATTCAAATATTAACCCGGCCCTACCTTTAAATTAAACCTTATATTTAAATTTACCATCAAGTATTCACAGAAAGTTATGTATTTTTATATTGCGTGTTATTATAATATATAAAAATATATAAGAAGATTTATAAATAAAAGCATTTTAAAATACTTAATCATATTATTCTAAAATGTTGAGTGTATTGTAAAAAATCAATCCACCTTAATAATCTGACGGATATTTCAGAATGTCTTAAAGATTTGTAAATCGGGCTCAGTGGAAGTGTAATCCGTATAAATCCATCTTAAATCAAAACTCTTAACGTCTTCACAAAATCTTATTCGTCTTCTTTAAAACTAAACCAGATTGCACCTAACATTTATTGTGTTTCACTTTAATTAAAGCCATCAGCGCTATAATTAGAACTCAATTTCTTGAGAAGCTATGTAATTAGATTTTAATTTGTTTACCTTCTATATTTGGCATTTCATTTAACGAGTTTACTGATTTAACGAGGTTCATCGTTATGGATCCAAAAAACTTTAAAAGCCTACGCGATTAAAAAAATCCTATTATTTTTTAAAGTGTAACAGTTTAATCCGCTGAAAATAGTGTCAAAGAAGCGCTGCCAGTGCCAAACGTTAGTTCTAAACTGTTGTACAAAGTGAGCGTGTTTTGAATTCGAACATTGAAAAATCAAAGCGACCTAAAGCTGAACAATTTTAAACAAAAATAAAATTAGAAAATAGAACGCTTATAAAATGGAATGGTTTTCGTTATTTTTATACTTTTGAAGTCTAATTTTCTATCGAAATCTCAAGAACATCTTTAACTATAAAACGGATAGAGAAGATTTGGAAGCGATTTTATATTTTCTGTAACAATTATTTTTATTTTCACACTCGACTAAAAAGAACACAATCAATTATTTTAACACATTTTATATCATTAGGTAACAGTTAGTAATGGTCTGTTTCTACATATATTTAAGTTCAAAATATCTATTTATAACTCGGAAATAGCTTGAAATTGCAGACGTCTAACAATTTCACTGTAAAGTGCACGTGTTAAATTTATTTCTCATATGCAAATTTTCTCATAAAGCCCTCACAAAGCCGGTCCCTGTGACGTATAAACACTATCACGCATAATGTACTGAACATGAATATATTAGCACTAAAAGATCGTACTATTAAGAAATCTTTCGAAATTATAACAAGAAATAAAACCTTATAATAATACTCATTAATTTCGGTATTAATCCTTATTTATGAATAAAAATATCCTAGTTGAAATATAGTACTTATCAAAATCTAACCCAGCAGTTTAATCTTTTAAATTACCTACGTAGTATATCGTAAAGCGTCAAGAATGCGTTACCGCGGCATAAAAAGAGCACGAATGGCGTAATTAAAACAGAAAGTACTCACAATTCACATCGTCAAGTTGAATTTAAGCACTCTGAAGCATTTCATTTCTTACAGCGAATCTCTTAACTCCGCCGAGTGTTATTGCACCTTTCTATATCTCATCTCAAAGTGTATTTGAATTTAAGCTTCCTTTTAGATAAAGAAAATTGTTGTTATTTTTACCAAAAAAAAAGGAGACGAAAAGCTTTAATGATAACAAATATAAGTAAAGTTTTTAAAGTAATTAATAAAATATGAGACAATGTAAAAATGATATACCTATATCTTCTTCTTCCTGTCAATCTCCCAGCTTTAGCCAGGGTCTGCCTTAAAAATGATATACCTATATATAATGTTATAAACGTATGCGAGTGAAAGCCTTCGAGTCGTTTAATATCTTTTATTTCCGGATAGGAAACTGCTTTTAGCGTGAGCTCATCTTTTAACGTGTCATTTCTGTACGTTTACGTCTCGTGTATCTTTTAAGGAAATGTCATAAAATTCTTTTGCAAACGATATTCAATTACATAAGATTGAACTATGTATATTAAGATAAGTCGTGATGATTTATATGTTATATATCTTTTGGCCTATATATATATTTATATACACGGAAAAAATATTTCAAAAACAAACAAAAATCATCTCATTTTTGATATTTATAAATACTTAACGTACATGTGATTATAAAAGTCTTTATTACTGTTCATTACTAATTTAACGAAATAAATTCATTCCTAATAACAATGAAACACAACAACGATATGATACAAAGTCGTTTTATTTACTTCATACCTGTGTTTTTTTATATAAAAGCTATTTATTTGTGTGAATGATGTATCATTGTTGAATGTACTTTATTCCCTGTTGAGAGAACTTTTCACTTTGTTATCGACGCAAGTAACGGACGCAAAAATAATAAACTAACTTCATTTTATACGTGTACTGATTTCACCTATCTTAACTAGAACTGTTTCTCATATGTAAACAAATATTGTAGAACAGTTAATATGGAGTAAGTAATATTAATAGACAGACAATAAATTACTTTATATCATTGTTAGTTTAGTTAGTAAGTTACTTAGAGTTTATCATAGACGCTCAAGTTTTGATTAATTATTACTTTGGAAGCAGCCAGAAACATATACATATATAGTATAAAAAAATAATTAATTTTGAGATACGTTTTTCTAAAAACAATAAAATCTATGAATATTTTTTATAAATGCTTGGAATTAACTTGATTTTGTTAACTATTTCATTGTAACGGGATGACAAAGGATTTAATTTGACCTAATAAATCTCAATACCAAAGATTTTTACATTTTATAGAGACATCGCGGTAATAATAGTAAGGGAAAATGTTAAATTAATGTAATCTGATTCCATAATGTTTGCTTTCTCTTTGTTATTTCATACGAGTGTCAATTATATAATAACATTTTATTTACCAAATGATAATTACTGTGGCTGACTTTAATGTGCAATTTATGTATAGTATTATTATTTTGGCATTTATAACCATTCGTATCTGAAACTGATTTTAAAGTGTCATATATTAATGTCCAGTTGAGGCTTCGTTAGCAAGTAAAGATCGGTACAGTTATATTTTTTAAAGAAATGAAAATAGAACACATAAAGATAGTTGATATGGGTTCAACAATATTGAGTAACATTATTATAAAAAATACAGGTAGTCTATGATTTTTGTCTGTCCTTTTAGTGTTTATACTTCAATTTCATTTGTGATTAATTAAATTATCTGTGTTTATATATTCCAAAACTTCGGTGTGAGGGTAGCCGTCATATAACAAAATATATATTCTTTGATAAAATAAACCTCCTGAACCAAATGTAAAAATTAGTTTCCTATCGAATTTTATCCTATGAAATATTTATAAAAATACCTATAAATGATTTATCTATTTATAACATTTACAGAATTAATTTCAACATTGAAAACCTTTTCCGAAGTATGTTTTCCAGATAATAGGTTTTCCAGTGATTGCAACAACTGTGACAACATGTCCATTCGTTTTTAAACTGTAATGCAGTTCTACATATTTGTTGATGTTGAGTGAATCAACATCGTATTTCTCGTTTAGATTCAAAAATACATTACAGCTGCGTCTTTTGCACTTCGATTTATTGAATCTAAAAATATATAAAGTTTTACTCTAATTTTATTTATTTAACATACATATAAGAGCGAAAATTAATTCGTTATAAACATTTGTGTTTTAAAATATCACTAAAATAAGATGCTATAATGAGTTGTTATACATTTATGTATATTTTTCGTTACATTTAATAAAGTTGTATGACTATTTTGTATACTATATGTAATAATTAGCACATATAAAGTTATATTTCCTCTCAGTTAATGTAACTTAAGTTCCACAATACATTAACGGTAACTAAACAGGGTATAATTGAATGACTGCTGCTATTACGTTAATACACTTGATTACAGTTCACTAACAACATTCCTAGTTAGGGATGGCTTTCTGGTTGTATCGTTGTTTAACTTGTGTTTATTTCATTAGTTTTATTATCAAGCCACTGATTGATATCATTTTTTCAATATTTTTCGTATTATTAACGATCGTAATATATTTTATGACCAGCAATCTTTCTTTTATGACCATTGTTAAGGTATTCTAAGTAGATTCTCGTGTTGGAACGTAATTTGTTTCTAATAGGTTCGTATAATCCATAATGGTGGAGTTGAGAGGTTTTATTATAGACCCATTGACGTTGTATGATTCTATATCAACGGCAGCAGACTTCATTTTGATTGAAAATTGCTTGAGAATTGGTGATGTTTTTGAAAACAGCCAATTCTGTTCGATGAGTTTTCTCACTTCATTCCAAATATTCATACACTTAATATAAAATTATATGCTTTAATTGTACATAGTGAATCTAGAGGACCGGTCTTATAAGTCCTTGTTTATATAAAGTTATTTATTCGGCTTCTTGAAATAAATGATATATAGACAAATATATTTTAAAGTTTTGACGAAAAGATTTTACAGAAAAAGAATGCAACATAAAAATAAATAAGTATTTGAGAAATCTCGGGAAATAGACTAACAGAGTCTTCGTATTGTGCTATAAAACATTATTCATACAATTTTTGGGAAAAACAAAGTTTTTTTTAGTTTATCCTCGATTCAAAACTATTGGTTAGCTATTGTTACCTCTTAAGTATTATACCGCTTCGTCAATCCTTAATTACCTAAAACTATATGTTTTCCATAAAATAGTTTTCTGTATGAAAAAATCTTCTACGAAACGTTAATATGAAATTATTTAATACTACAACACAGCGAGCGGTAGATCATAAATATTTTAATAAACCAAACGTTTAATCCACCAACCATTAAGCTTTACTAAAGATAATCTGTATATAAATTTAAATAGAGGTAAGATTCTATCTTAATATTGAAATTTTAAGCTAGGAAACCATTTAATATTATAGTATATGTATGAAAACCAACTTATTATAAATGTTTGATAGCTCTTATAACTGTTTTAATTGCTAGATATTATCGAAGAGGCATCAGCGCAAAAGCTTCATTTTATGCAGAGCTGTCAAAGTAACAGACATAGCTATTTCCTAGCAGCGGAGGGGATTGTCTAGGTCACGAAACTGGGTCACGGTAGGGCTGTCACAAAATATACAAAATCATTAAATTTTCAAGAGTTATATAGATATAAAGATGTGTTTTAAAAGCGTTTATATTTTAGCTATACGCACGCAACCCTATTGCCGGACCTGTTGATATTCAGTGAGATTTTGTGCGGTTACGACACAGACGCGATCTGTAATCCGTGAAGCGGAAAATACATTTCAATTTGAGATGAGTCAACCTCGTATGTAATGTTACTTGGAATTGGAAGTTTCGATTTAAATTGAATATTTTATTTTATTCATAGATATAAACAGAGCTCGGATACGACAATTTAATAAGATTTAATGAAAAACGGTATTTTCCTGACACTTATAAAGATTTATATGTAAAAACGCTTTGTTCAGAGATTCGCTTCCTCAAATCATTTATTACAGAATGCCACAATTTTAATTCATATATTGAACATAGTGAGTTAATTCGTATATGTACCTAAATTTACTCATTAATTAAAGTTTATTAACATTACTCATAAAATGAATTAGTCATAAATATTATTCCTTTATTATAATATTATTAAATATAACGTTCCTCAGAAGTAGTTGTATACCAAACATTGTGAAATAATTCCGTACGTATTTCTACACATACCAATCATACATGCCCATATTTCAACGCTAGCTTGAATTCTTGGCAATGAAACGAGATATCTCTCTGCAATGAAACTGAGTAAATAATGATGGAATGGAAATACTAACGTGATTGATGAATAATTGTTTATGTAGTTCTCAGTTTTGGGTTAACTGGGCGATTGGTCACTTGGTCAGTTATATATAGATGTAATGATAGTTTTGTGTTAAGAAAAAAACATAGTCATACTTTCTATTTATATGTACAACTTAAAATCTTTAAATGAATATTTTTTTAATAAGGTAGTGAAATAATAATTTCATGTTAATGAATAAAATATTAACGGCAATTTGGAATTAAGAAAACCTGTTCAAATACATATATATACACATACCTTTATACACTATTATAATAATGATATAAATGAGTATAAGTAGATACATTTAGCACATTTGTTTTATGAAAATTAAATGTAATAAAAAAATCCTTATTCCACTGTTTCTAAACCAGGTCATCTGAACAACGATATGTTTAGGTTTGAAATAAAACATTTTCAAAATCTATAACAATAGTTCTATGACAGATCAATACACATAATAGTTCTTTGATCACAGCTATGATGCGGCGTGGTTCTATGGCTATCCCTGGCGGGGGCGAGCCACTTATAGTTGTTGAAGAAAGTGGGGCTGAAGAAGAGGCCTGCTATCGGCCTCCCGCGCCTTTCCGAGGCTTCTCTGAGGATCAGGAGTCGCCACCAGACCCGTACCACTTGTCACCATGGCGAGACAACCGCAAGCATTCCCTTCCAACACCAGCTTGCACATCTGGACCCACTGCTAGCCAGGTACTTTTATGACAATAATTGAAAAAATGTTAATATTTTATGTCTTACTGTCAATCAAAGGCCTTATAATGAAGAATACTAGAACTAAGATGATTTTTTTTTACCTCTGGTTACTTCAACTTGCTTTAATCTGAGGTCTTCATATTATTCAAAACTATCTTATCTATAAATTATTCAGGTACGTCGCTTATCAGAGCGAGGCGAAGGTGCGGCTCGTGAGGCCAGAGAAGCTGCCTTTTTGGCTACTTTGAGCCAGGCTCCACCACAACCGGGGGGTCGAAGGTTAGTATAGGTATTAAATTAACTAAAACTTTCCCAAACATATATTGATTCTTTAATAATAAAATTCTTTTCAGGCATTCCGTAGTAACAATATCAAGAGTGCCTCAGGCGCTCTTTGGACGAGGCCGACGTGAATCTATTGCGGCTTTCCCCGCCCTAGGCCATCGCCGGGACTCCGGAGCTGGAATTAAAAAATGTTATTAACTTTTATTATAATTATATAGTATTTAATTGATAGTTTTAAAAACGTGGCTTTAAATCATACCTTTCTGCAGGTCCACCAGCCACTGATGCGCTGGGTAGTACTCATAATCTACAATTGGACATAATGGATGATATCGTACAGGCACGCAAAGTTCGTATGCGTCTGTGGAACACATCGAATGAAAAGGTTTGCGAAGTACAGCCTTTAGATGAGCGATCTCCAATCGGCGGTTCGGTTAGATATACGAACCGAGGGCGCAGACATTCAGATTTCGTTGGGTCTCCATTACCACCAATTCCAGCTCGTCGTCGCGCGTCTGAAATGCCCCCTCCACCTCCGATACCTCCCCGTAGCGGTGCTGGTGTGGTTTGTACTGACACAGATCTCAAGCTGATGTTAAATGCTCTAACTTCTTCTGCAACGGAGATAGATAGATGTGGTAAACCTGATCGTAACAGGCGTTTGGCGGACATGAGATCAAGCAGTTTCGATGCTTCTACGCTACGTGAAAAGCTTTCGGATTCTGGTACTGGATGGTTTGCACGAAGACATCAGACTTTGGCTACCAAGAAGAAAGAAAACGAAGTCAAGAAACCCAAAGTGACGTTCGCCCCAGACTCCAAGCCGGCACCAGGAGATGCTGCCGTTGTTTGGGATAAGCCCACGGGATCTGTTGTGGACGCAAGTGCTCTTGGCAGCGCCATAGAGGTTTTTCTAAGGAGTGGGAACACCGTCAATCCAGCTCCTTCGTCATCAGGAATATCAATACCTGTAGAAATAACAAAGCCTGAAACTGAAGCTCGACCTACACCCAGTACGAGCCGAACTTCAGGACGTGAAAACGAGCGTTGGTTCTCAAACAGACCGGAGGAGGAGGAAACCGGAGAAGGCTGCGACGCGTCCCTCTGCACCTCTCTGAAGGACCTCTTCGTGTAGAGACAATCAGTCTATTATATCTTCTATATATATATTTATACATAACACTGAATTACTTTCAGGTTGAGAGTGAGAGTAGCACGTACATATGTCTCAACTCATGTCTTGTAAGCTCGGTGTACCTTACTTTATAAATCTTTCAATGTGATAGACTGCGCGAAGGATGCCGGCGCCGGTCGTCCTGAGTCGACTCACGACCGACGCCTGACCCGAGCGAAATTATTTTTAGAGTAAATTCTATTTTCATTGTAAAATTTTAATAGTAATCAAGTTAATAGACTTATCGTTAGTTAGAGATTATAAGTATTTGTATTGAACGGGTGCGTTTTCCACGTCGCTAGGTCGATATCCCCCGCGCCCGCTCCACCCTCGCCCCGTCTCGTCTTTGTCTTGTAATCAAATGTTAACCATTAAACAATTTAACTTTATCATTGTATAGCAAATAATTAAATGGAGACGTAGCGTTGGGAGAAACGTACGCTTAATAGACGAATGCCACTTACGGCACCATTTATCAATAAAATTTTTATCGATGTTGTTTGGCGTTTCAATTCATCATTAACTGATTTCATTTCATATTATTCACAAACACCTTTCTGAATTTTAAATTGATATGATTTAAAGTCAATTAAAAAATATATACTCAACACGTACCTAATGGTCATCCATATTAAAACTTTGCTAAAAATTTATTTATTATGGTAACGACAAAAAAATTAATTAATAGAAAAATAAAAACAATATATGCTTTTAATTTGTTTAAATTCTATTTCTAATATAAGAAATTTATTAATCTTTTAAAGGCAAAATAATAGTAACAAGTATTTAAGGCTTTACTAAAAAAAAATCGATAAAGGCTTGATTGAGTTATCCTAATTTATAAAAGCTAATACGTATTATATAGAAATTGCAAGTTCAAAGAATAATAAAGAAATAACAAGTTCAATATTACAAGTACAAGGAAGAGTAAAATACAAACAGAAGATTCCTTAGTTTACACTGTTTTCTTAAAGATACATCGAAAAAAATTATAATAATACCAATTTAGTTTCTCTTCGAGCCTTATTTTTATGCTATTTTATTAACAAAATCTTTTTGTTATAACAGAATTTGTTCATATGTGAAAAATACTTTTCAATTGAACGAAGCATCAATTTTTTTATAATATTCAAATAGTTAATTTTATAAAACAGACTGATACTCGTAATATTGTATACTAGAAATACACAATTTATAATAAGTCATTCAAAACCTCTTATTTAAAATCTATGCCTATTGTATATAGAATAAAATTTATACAATTCATTTGGCAGAACAATGTTGATTCCCAAAATTCGTGAATTTATTAATAGAATCCTTAAAATGTCTTTGAAAGCGAAGCAAAACTAATTAGTAGCGGTTTTATGATAGAAGTTTTGCACTTAGAAGGAGTTTGTACTTCGCCTAGTCGCTATAAAGACCGTACCGTTCATATTAATTATAAGTCTTAGATATCATTATAGACTCGTAAATATAAGTTACTGCACTTACTGAGCTGTTATCGGGGACTTTGGATGGTCTAAATATTATTTGTTTAGCATAATTGAATTCACAGTTATTATTCCTTCTATTTAACCAACTAATAAAAAGGAGTGTTATGAGTTTGTACGTATCTACATATCCGTGTTTAAATATCCATTTTTGTTTGATTTGTAAGAAATATCCTAACACAACTCTTTATTAAAGTTAAAGTAATTTAAATATTAAAGTTTTAAAAAGAACTATGTTAATTTATTCTCATTTGTTTCAAATAGTCCCTAAAAACATTTGGAATTTTTAAACTTTTCTAGTCTGAAAGAAACCTCATCACTCTGTTAATGTCACAGATCTTAGCAATTTGAAATTCAGAGTTAGCGAATAAGGAGGCATTGTCAAGCATTCGGCAGCATTTTTAGACTAATGTAGAACGATTAATAGTAATTAAAATAATACTACATAATCTTGAACGGAATACAAAGTTAAATAGTGTAACTTAGAAAAAAATATTCTTCAAATTTTAATGGATCGATATAAGTTACAATATTTTGTTACAACAACCCAAATATTAGAAAGGACTATGCTTTGGGAATATAAATAAAAATTCTTAAAAAAGATCTCTCATGCATCATCTTCTTGGTTATGTTTTTCTACTATAATTCAACATAATAATAAAGCAAAAGAAAAAGTCGTAAACAATGATAATAGAATAAGAATATGTACTTTTACACTATATGAAAAATATGAGCAATATTATAAGTTTTTTGTTAGTTCTTCATTCATTAGCGCTTCTATTTATAAGAAATAAAAAAAAAGATTTACAAAAGTAGCAATGTATGTTATCCATATTTTAATTACGAACCATATAATGTATGAAAAATCTGAAACAAATAAAGCTAAAGGGTAATAAATTTTCCATCGTAAAGGTCGAATCGCGTTGAAATCCAATCAGCGCTTAATTTGAAGTAACTTTAGAAACCATTTGTAAATTAATTATTTATTATTCTGTTGACATTCCGAATCCAATTTCAAATGACCTTGCAATAAAACTTATTTGTTGAAAGTTATTTACAGCAATCAAGTTCTGAATAGAAAACATTTACTCGCTAACGACGATTTCACCGCAATAGAATAAATTCTAACCGAATCAAACAAAATATCGATTTATTTATGAAAACATAAAACAAATATCGAAACAAAACAAGGAAATTTTTCCATTAAAATTAAAGTTTAATTTTATTACGTATCAAATTCTCCTAATAATCTTTAATATCTGTTGTATTGGTTTTGCAAAATTTGATCCGGGTCGACAAATAGTCATGTCAAATGTCACGATAATTAGTGAGCCTATTAGAGCTTTAGTTAAGTTAAACAAGGACAAATCATGCGAGATTTCCAACATTTAGGGTTAATATATTAACATTAGATTGATCAAACTAATACATTGTGTATTATTGTACTACTACCGCTAATATTGTAGATTTGTGTGTGGTGTTCTATATTATCTTATGTTTAAATTATTTTTTAATACACAACTAGAGTAATAATCCATTAGCTATCAATACATATTATAAAACAAAGTCCCCCGCCGCGTCTTTCTGTCTGTTCGCAATAAATAGAAAAACTACTGCATCAATTACCAAGCAGTTTTCACCAGTCGGTAGCGTGATTCTCGAGAAAGGTGTTAATATATATTTTGTTAAGGTTTTGTATTGATTTGTGTGTACATTAACGATATTTGTTGAAGATGTAGGGAAATGAATCGCCTGGGATCTTTAACGAGAAAGCTGCCAAATTTTTGTAATGTTTTAAAAAATTATTATTAACAAAAAAATATACCGTTTTTCTAAGTTCAAATTTATTTTATGTTTAACGAAGAAAGATGAATTTCTCCAATATAGACAACCTTTATTTTGTATGTCTGGAATTAAAGGATTTGATCTACTTGTTTAAACTAATATATATCTATTTTTGTCATCGATAAAAAAACCCGAGCACCTTAAGGCCTTGACATTTATCTTGTTCGCTTGAAGTGTAAATATAACACAGACTGGAAACAAGCCTCAAGTCATTAAAGATAATCTTAATAGAAATATTAACAGTCTTGAGAAACTACCATAAATACTCGGTAAAGATAATGACTTTCTTTGATTTAGATTCATAATACATAAACTCGGATTTGAATGAAGGCAAGATATTTAATTTAAATTAATAATCATTTTATAAAGCAAAAGAACTGTTAAGTTGAAATTAATATTTTTCGGATCTCGTCTAGTCTGCATGTCATCAAGGTTACTGAAAAGAAACCGAAACGTCCTGAGTATGTAGTTTTTTAAATATTGAAATACGCGAATCATCCGAAAAAATATTAGTTTCAATTGAATGAATACTCGCGAAAGTCTTAAATAACTGTTAAGATATTGCCAGTACTTCTGATTCCTTGGCTTTCTTGTCGTTATTCGATGATAACTTCTCAACAAACAAGTTAGATTTATATCGTATAGTTTGCATACATCCTCAAGGTGAGGCAGTGGGTAATGTATTAATTAGTTCATCACAGTTGAGCGGCCATGTAATAAAATTGGTCCGGAACGGTGAGACGCCCGGAGGCACCTCTGACCCAACTCTCTTATATCATTTATCTATCTAAATATAGACGGCATTTTGTTTGAAAAAAAATCGTATCTGATATAAAATTTCCATATATAAAATAATAATTTAAAATATTTCATTAGAATATTAAACTGAAATATTATATATTATATTTTTTAAATACCTTCTGTAAAATATCCTTTACCGAAGTTTTTTCTGTAAGAAAGAACAATACAGTAATCATATTTAATACTTTTTGTTTTTATATGTTTCAATCAAAAGAAAATTATTTACTGTTTTTATTAGCCTTTAAAATAATGCAATAAGTTGATTAAAACATTTTTATAAACTACGTGAAATAAAAATCCAGTTTATATTTGGTTTCAAACGGCGTCAGTGTCACTAAGTACCTACGTCATGGAGAGGTAATGCTTCTTTACAGGTTTTCTAAAAGCCGTTTGAGATTTAAAGAGTTTTATTTGCCGTGAGAGCCCTCTTGAATTATTTGAAAATTACTTAAAAATGATTTTAAAAAAGATGCACAGATAAATTTTTGATACTGTGATTAGGGATAATATTTTAAGTTTTAACTAATTATAGCTTAACTTTAGTCAGTGGTGGCCTAGTGGTTAAAGGGTCCGCCTCTCGTTGCCGAGGGCGCGGATTCAAACCTGGCAAGTACCAATGTGATTTTTCGGAGTCATATGTACTTTCTGAGAGCATTTAGACACCACTGACATACGGTGAAGGAAAACATCGTGAGGAAACCTGGACTTATAATTTCACAATTATATGTTTGAAATCACCAACCCGTCTTGAGCAAGCGTGGTGATTAATGCTCAAACCTTCTCCATGTGAGAAAGAGGCCTTGCTCAGCAGTGGGCTCTGATAGGCTGATGACGATAGCTTAACTATGAAATTTATTATCGGCAGTAATAACTTCTATAACAAAACCAATTTGCAGTAAACAATATTTACTAAATGAATAGTCCTAGAATGTTTCATACAATCTTTTTTACTTTATAAAAAATGCAATATTAAACTAAAAATATAATTTTAACTGCAAAAATGTCCTTGGAATTTTATTAATACTTAAAATATATGTATCTAACAATTATTATAATGACAATATAATATGTTAGAACTAATTTAATCAAACATGTTTTAGTAGCAACTCATTTCAAAATATATACGATATTATATTTAGTTCATTGAATGTTAGCACATATACAGAATGTTGGGAGATTATTATCTCTTATTAATACATATTTATACCTCAAAAGTGAAAAAAAAAATTTGAAAATCTAATACTGTTTTAAAGTTTTATATAAGACATACCGTTTAATATTATAGCCTCGGGGGTTTGAACAAGAAGTGACATTTATAAAAGTCAAATGTTTTAACAGAAGCTTTCAGTGTACGTACACTTTCTTCACATTTTAATACATAAATTTTCATAAGAGGTTAGGTTAGATTTGGTTTAGCTTCTAAAATTGAAAGTTTTTCAATAAATCGATTGAGTTTCATTTTATATGAGCCGTCTACAAAGTTTTGACTCCAAAGGGTATAGTATTTGATGATATTTCGTCTAGACATTTACGAGTAGGTATATTAAACTGAAACATTTTAAAATCGACTCCAAAATTCAATGTGTTACATAAACTTATTGATTTGAAATTAGTCGTCAAATACAAATAGTTTCTTTATATTGAGAATTTCGATTTCATTGACAAGATAAATAAGGATTTTCAGGTAACTTTACTTTATTAAGTATTGAAGTGTGGGACGCCGTCTAGCTATAATGACGACTCAAAAACAATGGAATGTAACAAAACCAAAAACCTTATTTACAAAATCTATCAAACAAAAGGGTCCAGAAACATAATGTAAAAATGGAGTGGGGTAATTTGTAATGTGACAAATTTAATGACTTCATATTTTTATGTAACAACACTCTCTACAACGCGATGGACCCGGCACCCGCACTGTGAATAGTAGTTTCATGTCATTTAGAAAATAGATTATAATTTTTAAGTAACCTAGATATTTCGCCTTCTTAAAAATTAAATCCATATTATTTTTTTAGTTTAAACATAAAATTGATTAGACTTAATTACGTATACTTCCAGTATTCACAAATACATCATCATATTTATAATCACTACAAGTTATAGAAGCCACAATTGGAATTGTTTTTATTCGGATATAATTTAACCACGACAAAATAAATAACACTACAAGATTTTCCCAGTAAGCTTTGTATCTTGACACAATATTTATTACTTTTCTTGTTGTTCAGTTGTTATCTATCTGAGAAAAGTCGTAGCAAAATACATTGTTAATTGGTATGTTGTAAGTGTTGAATAAAAAAAATACAGATCGAATATATCTTATAATGAAACCTCTTAGCCTTAAACCTCTTTGTTATAAGAATTTATGGCACATGCAAGTTTCCAAAAGATAAAGTCAATTTCGGGAAACAATAAAGTTATATCGGAGTCTATAATTGAATCTCCGTACTTGCTTTAACTTAATATCGGACGATTCCCTCAAATGTATTATCGTTTGCAAATAACATCACGATTTAACAATATTTATTGTCAATAAAATATCGGTTTATTTTATAATCAATTACCTAAAGATCAGTTTAACACATTTAGGAGGTGTATTAAATTACAATACTCGCTGATTGATACTGCCACATCGTAAAGATAAGAATTATGATAAAAAAAGCTTTAAAACATTTGAGACATCAGGATACGTAACTTAAAGTTACGTAAAATTGGTATAAAATAATAAATACCATAAAAACAAAGACACAAAAGAAAAATATTAACTTTCCTAAATAATTAATTTGTTGAAAAATAAACTGTAATACGTTAAGAATATAATTTTAAAAAGTAGACAAATGGTGTCTTATTTGACACCTAACACATCGTTACCAACACAATACAACAAGTATACAAGTATAGAATCAAAACAATAAAACGGCAACTGTTTCTGCGTATGATTGGACTTCTGCTAATAAATGAATAAGTACATATATATAAAAAGTTAGTGTTATCAGTATTATGAAAATTCCCAGCTTATTTTTTAAAATCTATTCACTTCACGTTTGATAGGTGTTCTTTTATTTACAATTTGTGTTTATTTTTAAGATAAAGGATTAATCTATTCGAATAAACAATCCAAAAAAATAAGAAAATGTATACTTATCTTTAAATATTTATTTCTTCAAGATTTAATGTATATAATATTTTTACTTTTTATTTTATAGTCAGGTATTCTGGATATAGCAACGAAGCAAGCGTATTCCAATGAATTATTGAAAGATCCATTCTCAAGGACGGATCTACTTCAAAGTAAAAATATATAATAACCTTCCTATTACTATGAAAAAAAAGCTTTATATTTATTCAATTAATACACGTTATCTGAGTTCCACTCAGACAAAGCCAGAGAAAGACCTATTATAATATTAATGTAAAGGTACCACTTTACCTTGAAAATTATGAATAATAAATGCTTTAAGTCTTTGGCAAATTTAAGATACTTGGCATTAAACAATATTTTTTTTATTTATATCCAAGCATTTTTCAAATATACGCAAAATAGTTAAAAACCTAAATGGTGCAAATGAAACTTTTATTTCGATGCTGTTAACATAAAATATTCTATTACTGTACATTATGTGACATTCAAAATTGTGGACATTCAAATCTCATTTTAGTTTTACCTTAATAATAGAAATAACCATTATCATTATTCCGCCGCCATTTGTAACGCGACACAAAACAGATCTATATATAAAGATATTTAATACTTTGTAAATAATGTTCCACTTTAAAAAAAAACTAAAATTATAGACTTTCTTTGAGGACACTACAAAATACCATTCTCTCTATATTCCTCATAATATATAAAAGAAATTAACAACTACATTTTCATAACTTGTTCAGTAAGAAAAAGAAAAGTCGCTTGAAGTCATCTCAACGAGACAATTGTTTTTTGTTATCTATTACTAGAATTCTTCATATACTCTAACACTGGTATATAAACAGATAAAATTATTCTAGGGCTCAATATTAAGTAAATACAACACACATTTTTTACGGTCTGAGCCAACGGTAAAGAAGTTATAGGTAGCTACTAGGTAATACGTTATACAACCCTGTAGTAAAACTCACGACATTAAAATTATAAACTACATCATAAAAAGTAACTAATTTGTTAAAACTACATATCAAATACCATTTTTTCCCATCTTATGTGCTGTTTTCTTTCGATAAATATAACTATGACGTTAGTTGGAACCTTCCTTGTCATGATATAATGAAATTTGTTGCCCAAACTTTAAGAGCAATTACTTGGCGTACCCGGACATATATTGCTCACGAGTATAAAATTAAGACTGTTTATTACTTCATACATTTTATGATTGTAAACTTTATGTAAAATCAAAAACAACCTTAACAACATATTTATAAAGATTAGTTTTGCTCTTTTTTTTAGTAAAAACAACATCTATTCCGTAAAAAGCTAATTACATTATTAAAATTCTCGATCCTTTGAGTTCGTAACAAAGGCATTTGAAGTCGATGTAGCTCATTCAAAATAACTCGTGGCCATACAAAATAACAAATAGTCTAGTGCTCTCCGCTGTAGTGGATAACAGTCTTTTCAGCTGTGGAATTTATTGGAAAATCACTCTGAGTAAATTCTGATATAATAACAATAAACGTCAGCAGATAGTTAGTAGCTGTAGGGCTAGGGCTTTATACAATTTAATATAAATCTTTCATTGACACTAACAAATATGTAAATTTTACGATGAAATTGAGATATAATTATATCTAAAACTTATATTTTGGGGGTTCGTAAAAAAAATATAAATATTTAGTAGTAGTTGCTATTATTTTTCCTAAAAAAAAATACTGAAATAAAATCAGACAAATCAAATAACAAATTGTATGAGAAATGTATAATTTTATAGTTTATTTGATTAAATACATGAGTATTTGATGAAATTTTTGACCCGATTTCGAGTTTATGATCCTTTTTAATTTAATAGCTACTTAACTAACAAACAACTATTATTATATTTGTTAAAGAGTACGAGTATAACCCTTCGATCAAAAAATCCCTTTTCAATTGTTCTCCCTATAATTATTAGTTAATATTACTTTTATCGTCTAAAACAAAGGGTATTGTCTTGAACAGTAATGTAACGTTTTTACTTCATCCAATATTTTTATTTTAATATATAAAAATATTATATATTTGTTCGTATACGTAAATATATTTGTTCAATAAAAGAGCATTATTTTAATATTTTTACATCCAATTTACATTATAAATCAAGAGCCTTTTACACTATTAATCATCATTATCAACTTCATTAGAAAGAGAGAAATAATTTCTACGAATAAAATATTTAGATTCCTTATTATATTTATATATGCAATATTCTCTTATTTATCTATAATATAATTTCCGTCATGGATATTAAAAGATATCACAAAGGTATGTCGATTTATTATAGATACTCTACGCTTACTAAAATAACTGGATCCATCTGTTGACTTTACGTAATTGAACCGACGAATAAATGCGAATGAAATATGAGAGGTAGAAAGGACCTTAGAAAAGGATACAGGGTCGTTTTATTAGGATAATATGATCCATAATGACGAGGCCGAAAAACAGACCTAGTCTTATAACTCAACATAATTTTAAAATCATTTCTCTAACTTTTACCTCGTATAGTAACATAATATTAAGTAAAATGTAAGATCAACAAGTAGGTATGCTTAGTATAAGCCTGCATCGTTATATACGTGAAGCTTTTCCTTTTTCTCGCTAAAAACCAACAGTAATATAATAATTTGTCAATATTAACAAATAAAAAACTCATATATATGTTTCGTGGCGATGCTAACTTGGAATATGCGTACTGTTCCGGATCAAATTTCATTATACTCCAGGCTATTTAGTACAGATCACGATAAATTGATACAGAAAGCGAAAACATGGCTAATTAATTCAATACAGATCGCAATTCATGACACAAAAGAGGATATAAAAATCAATATTTTTATTTGCTTGTTTTGATACAAAAAATATAGATTTGTCGTATAAAATCTATTAATTTGTATCATATAAACTTAATTGATATTAACAAGAATCCAATAAGCATTGTTTGTGATAACAAATAACCGTGTAACCACTGGTTTAGATAGGTATTTGTGTGACGAAATGTCCGAATAATTTAATATAGAAGTTTGTAAGCCGAGGACGGAGGTAAAAACGCTAACATTGTTTATCGGTCCGGTCCCTCACAATCACGCCATTACTACGGGGACTCAATTGACTTTTCATTGTTTTTCGATATTCCCTTATTCGCTTTGATGAACTCTTTTCTCTTTATTGTTAGCATGTGATTTATGAACCAGCTCTTACCACATGAACGGGCTCGAGCTTGTGCATTAATGGTATAAAATATTCAATAAAGGCCTTTTATTTATGACTTTGACGTGGACTTTAACAAGCTGAGTGGAAAACTTTTTTATTTTATTAAAGAAATCCTGTTTCTGTATCCCGTTTTACGTCTTGTGACTTTAAGAGGCTTTAATTGACCTCTGGCATTTAACTCGACTAACTAATTAAAAATAATACGACTATAAGAACTGTGTACGACAAAAAATACTACAAGCATAAACTTCTTTATATCGTTTAATTATGTTAAAAGCAAATTATTAACAATTTCTCTAACTAATTACGGATTTATTGATAAACTAAAAATATTATATTTATAAGGAAAACACAAAATTAACACTTTAATATTAAACCGGTCCCATAAATTCTATGTAAATTTGTTTTACCACTTTCGACGTGATTAAGTAACGACGTTCAAATTTATAATACTATTAGTATGAGAAGCCTTTGCAATTCAATTATGCTACATGTCGATAACTGATTTAATAAAATAATATGCAAATTTCCTTATATTTATTAAAATTCCATCATTAATATAATTTTTATATACGTTATGTAATATGAGATTAATTACGTCATGTTTTAAAGACATTTCAACGTCAAGAGAAATTAATATACAAGGGAACATCTCGTTTCAAAGAGATAGCAACATCACAATTATAATGATTGATGTTCAAAGTTAATACCAACTCATGAAATATTTGTTAATAATTGTATTTATAAAATGAGAAAAAATAAATACATACATATTGAATTATTATCATCTGATTATAATTCAAGAAATCAATAAAAAACCATTTATTAATATGCACAGGCAAAACTATAATTTGTACGTACTAGCACATATTTGCTGATATATTTAAATAGGCGTATTTTTAAAAATATATATTTTTATGACGTAAAATTTAATTTATTCTGGGAGAGATGAATGCCTTTCATTAACTTTATGTTTTCGAATATCAATATACAAATACGGAAAATCGTAAATGTGTTGCTAATCGGAAAACGACCTTATGAAAAATTAGCAACACTATGCTAATTTGTCATGACTTGCCTGTTTTTAATCCAGACAACTATATACGTTTTTGGCATTTTATAATTACAAACTGTAAAACATTAATATCCTACCAATTACGAGGAATGCGTTATACTAAAGTACTACGTCCTTTACACAACATAAGAATAAATAAATTGTTTATAAAATTACTCTATTTTTTAACCAGCAATACAATTGTGGTCAGAATCCATCAAATAGAACGAAATTCTAAATACTACCACAACGAAGTGCACTCTGGAACAAACTAAACTAATTGAGTACATCACTATAAAATATAACATGCAGAAATCATATACATTCACGAGACACAGATGACAAAACTAAAAAGTCACATGACAAATCATGTAGGCACGTTGCATAAAATGAATTATCAGTAGTTTTTATTCACAAAGCACATAACTAAAATAACAATTTTCATATATTAAATACGCAAAAGAACGTTGAATTTATAATAAATGATAATCATAACGCTTTAATAATTCAGAATTTTAAGAGCATTCAAAATACGAACTTCATAACTAAAAAGGGGCGGTGGCCAAGATTAGGCTTCGTCATTGTTCGCAAGATTGTTCTTTAGACTCTTGGTTTTCTCAGTAAACGATTTTTTATTCAAATCAGGAATTCCATTATTTAGATTTTATTAAACGTCCTACAAAAAATAATAAATTAAAACGACTACTTTTCTTAATAAAAGCATAGAATACTTAATTATTATTTCAAATTAAGCTGAATAAATCTTCAAGGTTAGTAGCATAAGATGTAATAAGTAATAAATAATCTGTTACATTACAGATTTCCTGTTAAATCCCCAGAAAGAATGCGAGTTGATATCAATATTCAATATTTATACAGGGTGACTGGTGAATTACTATCGATACTTGAGGACGTTATATTTGACGATCATATATGACAAAATAAAAATTAATATAACATAAATATTAATAAACTTCTAAGTAAAGTTAACCAAAAGTTATGTAATTAATTACGCATCGTGTGAACACCCTACAGATTAGGTATACACACACACACACATACGCGTGCGGCGGCGTAGTGTTGTATCAGCACGCCGCCGCACGCGTCCACACTTGGAACACTTGGAACGTGTCCACACTTTATTTATTTATACGGAAATTTGGTCAAAAATTAAGTACCTATTTTTTTTACATAATTCGAATGAGAATCATGTACCGAGTATGCTCCTTAAATATTGATAGTAATTCACCAGTCACCCTGTATATGAAATCCGAAGGTCATAGGATATTAAAATTAATAAAATTACTACGTATTTATTGAGCCTGCAATAAAAAATACTCAAGGAAAAATGTTGAATGTATTAAAAGCAGGTCTTGTAACATTTATCTGTTTTCTCGTATAAAACAGTGAGTGACATCACAAACAGATTTATCTGAGATTTAAAACGGAAAATTACTTTTTCTCATGACAGTTGGCCAATGAAAAAGATTCAACTTTATTCAAATAGTGAATTGATTTTGTTTTTCTTGCTTATTATTCTATTAATGTAATAAATCAAGAATTTGAACATGTTAGGGCAATAATTATCCTAATTTACAGTAGAAAATTAGGTAAATCCAATACTAAGATATGAATGAGGTATATTAAGCTTCAAACATTTAAAAGTAAAAGATTATATTTATAGTATGCTTAAATGTATAAAATAAATGTATCATAACTCATGCGTAAAAATATTCATTTTATGATTAAAATATATTCAGTCTTATATAAAAAAATATTAATAGTTTGAATATATAATATAACAGTCGAAAATGCATTTGTTTATTCATAAAAAATCAAATGTATTACAAGAATATTTAGAATTTACAACATTTTAAGTTTTTTGTGACATAAGCTTCTTATAGAACAAATTTATAGTTTTATCAATTAAGAGGTTTTTTATTATATATGAAAAATTCACAGAACAAAGAAATGAGATATAAATTGTACTTTTGAAATTGATATACAATTTATGTATTTCCAAAACGTATAACAAGCAGTAAAGTAATATTGTAGTCATAAAACATTCAATGTGTATATACATATAACTATTAATATCACTAAGAAATGAGTTTCGTTATTCTATAAATCGTAGTTCAAGAAGTGGGTACGACGACAAGACGAAAAGTTTTAATTTTGTTCAGAATTCGGAAAGTTGAGATTGTTTTCCCCGGTCAAAGTGGCTCGAGACCTTGAAGGGTGCGGGGAGGTGGGCGGAGCAGCACCAGCAACAGGTCAGATGAGATCAATACGGAGGCTGGAGCAGCGAACATGCGCACACAGACCCGCGACCACCATGCGCCTTGCGATCCTCCTCACGCTGTCATTCCTAGCACCAGGTATGTCAAAAGATACATTTCATTATGCATCCTGCTAAATATACATAAATTTGCATCCATATGACATTATCTATAATTGCCAAAACAGCTTATATCCAATTGACGCATCTTGACCAGGTCCGTTGACATGTCCCATCTAAATGTCAAATCAAAAATGTCCATGATAGGAACCAAACGAATGCTTTGTTTTAAACTTACTTGGTAATAAAATAATTCAATAAAACTATATCTTAAAACATTCAATGCACAAAGAAATATTTTTCCTTAAATGACCTATAAATAAACATTATTTACATATGCTTAATGCGTAATTCAGTCTGATCATGCTCTGGTTATTTTATGTAAATCTTAATAGGTAATATTTCTTAATTCCAGGTGATTGTGACCTGTTACGGGATAGTGTCCACGTGACATCAGCGGCGGCAAGGCCTAATAATGAGCTGTGGTGTTACAAGTGCCTGGCAGAGGATCCAGATGGACCCTGTGCTGATTTACGGCACAATAACTCAGCACTCATACACAAATGTAACAACGAAAGGCGAATGTGTATGGTAATTGTAGAATTTAATTTCTTTTTACCATAAAAACCTTTGCTTTTAGACCGATGCATGAGAATATATATTGTGTTATTTCATTCCTCATAATCTTTATTAATAAGGAATAGGTTCTATTAGAAGATGTTGTGAATCAATTTGAATGATTGTTATTTTGTGTCAGGTAAAAAGATTTTCGTATACGACTTCAAATGAAAACTCCACAACAGCTCTGAAGATGTGGGCATTGGAACGCAACTGCACAAAGCATTGTGAAGCTGGATGCATTGTCATCGGTGAAAGGACCAAGCTGTACGCCTGTACTTCGTGTTGCACAACCTCACTATGCAACTACGGATCTGGCGCTCAACAATTTACTATATACTTCCTTATAAATACTTTCATTACTGCTCTAGCTCTCCTTATTTAAGTAATAAAGTAGATAGATCAATATTATTACTAAATTTGGTCATGTTCTAGTCTTAAATTGGAATTCATTATTATTAATGAATTTGTTCCTTTAAATAAAGCTCAACATATCTTTTTGTTTAAAATGCTTTGTAGTGTGATACCTACATTAGGTGTCAGTTAAGATTATCGCAATAAAATAAAATATATCTTTTGTTTTATTGTGTCCCACACCAGTCCAAATATAATACATCTTATCTTCGATGTGTCATATTTACTGTAAACGTCAATGTTCACACAAATAACTTTATAAGTAGATGTCTCTAGTCTCAAAAATTATAATAAAATATAATGTAAGCACTCTCAAATCCTTTTTTGATTGTTGTCTATTTATTACAATCATTTATTTTTTATGGCATCTCTAACCCAATTCGAGGAGAACTCAATTTAAAATGTGGAATACATTTTTTTATTTAATTCTTAATTTAGATTAATATAGATTTTCAACCTTCATAGAACACTGTGGCTCTTAAAGGTTTATTCATATTCGAAAAATAACAAATTAACAGTCATTAATTGAAATTTATTTTAATATTTGAGCCCCTTAATTATAAGTAAAATCCCATTGGAAAGTACAAAGATATGTTTGTAGGCACATATCTGATAATATTGAATTGGACGCTTTTAGCTGAATAACGGGTTAACTGATGTCAATAAGTCGAAAAAAATAACTAAATATGAAGTTCAACACTTTCTCAAATTAATCATAGAATTTTATTTATGAGATGTTTAAAATTCATAACTATTTAATAGCAATGTTAAAAACACAGAATGTGTAAAAATAAAGACATTTAGATAACAAATACCAAACATAAAAATAAAATCACTAGGTTTTGAAATTGAAAACCTGATACTTAGACAATGTTATCGCTGTTATATAATCAAAATCTTATATAATCAAATATTATATTTTATTGTTCTAAAATATTAAATACATAAGTAATATATTATTATAATAATATTTTTGGTCTTTGTCTGAGGTATTTACCTTACACTTATATGTGTGTAAATACTTCTCAAACTTACCCCATATAACTTACACAAAAATTAACTAAATGTAAGTTTTCATTTTTTATTACTTATTATGTTTGGATTCCATAAAATCAATAACTCGTTAGCGGCTATGAATTGTAAACTAAATAATGTAAGGCATCATTTCTTTACCTATAATTAATTATATGAAGGTTGAAACCTGACTAGAAATAATTATACCTACATAGGGTATATATAGGGTTTTCGTCAATGAACTTCAACGCGAAATTCACTCAAACCTTATTTAGCCATCTCGCTACTTTTCTGATCAAAGTGGAAAAAAGTAATTTTTGATAAAAGAATATTAGTAGGAAGGAAAATTCCGCGATACAAACAAAATGTAATGTAATTATTAAACATAAAGGTTTCCGTGCCAACAGCTGTCCTTTCAATTTTAATTACTTCTTGACAAACGCAAAATGGCGGGCGTGCTGTTTTACTCGTCTTTATAAACTATCAAATGCAAGGTACAATTGACTGTTCGATAAACACTTGAAATAGTTTTGTAATGAAAGATAACAATTAAATTATGACCGACATGTATATTTTCACACACATACGTTATCTGATGGAAAATTGATAAACATGCGGTATGAGAACCATAAACTGACATTGCATTGACCTTCAATAACTTCCGTTGTCTAATACAAACAACTAATGTAAACTTTATTCAGTACACTTTGAAAGTGACATTAAAAATTCATTCAACTATAAAACGATGACGTAATTTCTCTAGAATTATAGGTACAAAAAGGAAACAATGGAATCATTATATAAGTTAATTTATTATGAATAAACAATGCACAGGAGTAAATGCATTTTGTAGTTTTGCAAAATATAGCATAGTTATAAATTTTATAACATAATTGGAATGACCCACAGTAAACTTCAAATATATGGTAATTTTTATGACTGGGAAGGTATTACTTAGGAGGACATAACATTAAACTTAAAATATTGCAGTTAGTTTCTATAATATTACAGTATTTTTAAGAGAGTTGTCCACAGTCGGTGATGACAATCTTGCGGGATGGCTTTCCGGACTGGGAGCCCATGGATTCGATCTTCTTAACAACATCCATGCCTTCAACCACATTACCGAAGACGACGTGTCTGCCATCTAACCAAGACGTTTTGAGAGTGGTGATGAAGAATTGAGAGCCGTTGGTGTTGGGACCGGCATTGGCCATGGACAGAACACCGGGGCCAGTGTGCTTCAAGACGAAGTTCTCATCGGTAAACTTCTCGCCGTAGATAGACTTTCCACCGGTACCGTTGTGGTTTGTGAAGTCACCTCCTTGCAACATGAAGTTGGGGATGACGCGGTGGAAGGTGGAGCCCTTGTAGCCGAAACCTTTTTCACCGGTGCACAGGGCCCTGAAGTTCTCGCATGTTTTAGGTGTGACGTCAGTTCTCAACTGTAAAAAAAAAGTGAACAAAATATATTAAACTTAGAATTAAAATCGAATATAAACGAATAGAGAGATGATAGATATCGCAGAGATGAAATAAATACAATAGAACAAAAAAATAATAATTATGGTTCGCAAACGAACTTTCCGCCCGTAACTACTAATCAATTAAGATTTTTTCAAGATGGAAATATCCGTTCCAAATGTGGTTTTCCTTATGCAAACGCATCTGAAAGATTATTGTTACCACTTAACTACGACCTTTTAAGGTGTTGGTGTTCAACATTAGCCATTAAGTCGACCTTCAAAAAGTAATTTCGATCACGCAAGTATAAGTTATAACAAGATTTAATACACATATCTTTGTTCAGGAACAAATACTGAACAAAATATGTTATTTAATAAACTTTGTACAGATATCAGGTTAATATAATTATAGAAAGAGACACATTATAGCGTGGTCGGTCAGACACGCCGGCCGGGATGACAACTCCCAAAAGGAATGTGTAATAAAATTTACCTCAATAATAATTCTTCCCAACGCTGAACCGTCGGCAGCAACGTCAAAGAAAACTCGCGGCAGGCTCATCTTTTAAAGAGATATTGATTCACAAATCTATCTATCTAGAATCACGGCAGAATGACGAAGCGTCTCTTAACGATGCCGACCGGAAATTAAAAGGTTCATAGACAAGACCCAAAGTTTGATTTCCTTTCAACGTTCAAAAACCGTTCACTTCCATGGAACATTCGAGATTTAAAAAGTAAATTAATTTAAAATGTCTTATATTATTAAAATAATAGTTTAAATGAGTTTCGACGAAAATTATAGTTGTCAATATTTTTTTTAAATAAAATGTGATTATAATGAAGTAATTAATTCTTATAATATTTTCATTAAATTTAATATTATAAAATCCCTAGCTAGCTCTACACAAATTTCAGATTATTATAAAAAATGAAGTTATTAAATTAAAAAATTAATGTAATTTAACACTATTAATAGTTTATAATTGTCAATACGACACCAATACAGAATTTCAAAGTTTGACAGTTGAAAATAAGAACTGGGATGTGTATTTTATTAGTGTTAAGGTAGTGAGCATCAGTTCATATTTCATAATTACAAGCATGAAATATTACGTCTTATAAAGTTCCGTGCCATTATTGAGCATCATTATATAAAACTTTTAGTAAGTTTATTCAGATACGAATAAGCCACGATAAATTTTCTAATAACTATTTCATAATAGGATAGAATATTCTGATAAAATAAATTGCTGTAGCATATTGATAATAACTAAAAATTAATACTTTTTATAGGCGATAAACTAGAAAAAACAAAAATGAGCTTAGAATCAATAAAATATGAGAGAGGTAAATTGGAAGTATTGGATCAGCTGTTACTGCCACTCCAAACTCGATATATAAAAGTGCAAGGTGTTGAAGACGGCTGGAAAGTTATTAATAAAATGCAAGTTAGTATAATTATATATTTGAAACCTTATTAATGATATAACTTCAAGAATAATTTTACTAATGACTTGACTATATGACTTAGTTATAAATACTTTGACAGGTACTTTGTATAAACAATTGTGTTTCATTATCATGTCTATTACTTGTCAATTAAATTAATTATGGATTAGAACTTATTAGATACTATATTTCAGGTGAGGGGAGCACCAGCAATAGCCATAGTTGGATGCTTATCTTTGGCTATAGAGCTTATGAAGGATGACTGCTCCGACAAAAAAATTATGAGGCAAGAGGTCAGTGTGATAACAAGTGACAACTACAATCATATGTCTCAATAACACTATCAGTAGAATTATTTCTTCTAGCTTTAATTCTCCTAACTATTATATAAGATAATGTATTTACTTTCTGTCCGTCAGTTTTACACTATGAGGCCTACAAACTCTTTTTTCATGTAGTATAAAACCTATAAAAATCTGGTTAGCTTTACCAAATATAATATTTGTACATCAGAAACTACTGAAATATTTTCTATTCATATATGTACCTAAACATATATCCAAAAACTGATAATAATAATTAAGTAGTTCATGAAATAGAAACATACTATTTTATATTTATAATGAATACTACAACTATAGATTTCAGCTAGTTAATGTATAATATATACTTTTATTTAATATATATATAAGAAAAACAGTAAGCCATACTGTCATTGTAAATGTTATCATGAAGATAATTATATAATTTACATTCTAAGATTATTTTAAACCCTAGTCAAAGATAAGAAAGAATGCATTATCATAAATTATGTGTATAAAATTAGTTTTGTTACTATTATTGAAACAGTTTAGTTTAATATCTTTATTTCGACTTACATAAGTAATTTCGGTAAATTATTTTGTTATTCACAAACAATAAATACTATAAAATAATGACTTGAAAATAGAATTATAAGTTTAATTACTTTATTTATACAGAATACTAAATGTGATATTGATTTTCAATTACAACTTATTATAAACGAGAAAGTGAGAGTTTCTTCTTTGTTTTGTTGAAAAAAACTAGTTATCAAAGTTAGCAAGTTGATAAATGGGTTTATAAATAACAAAAAATTTGCCAGAATGTATATAAATGTATTTTGCTTGCTGACATATTGTTATTAAAAGTACAAAATTGTCACTGAAATTATTAATGTGATGATGTGATATTACTAAAATAGCATTTTATTCATCTTAGATTGAAGGAAAATTAAACTATCTGGTGTCGGCGCGACCGACAGCTGTTAACATAAAATTAGCCGGTGATGAGCTTATTAATTTCGCAAATAGTTTGTGTGCAGATGAAAATGTTACCGCTGATGATTTCAGAGAGAGGTATGTTATATAAACATTATAATATTAATAAGATGATGATTATGTTTAGGAAAAATATGTATGTGTAAATTACTAGCTGCGCCCCGCAGTGTTACCGGGATTTCCGGGATGTAGAGTAGCCTAGGTGTTATTCCTGGACGTCAGCTTCCTGTGTACAAAATTTTATCATAATCGGTGCAGCCGTTTAAGCGTGAAGAAGTAACAAACATGCACACACAAACTTTCGCAATTATAATATTAGTAGGATTAAGCAGTGGACATATAAATTTTGAATAAGACAACTATACAAGATTTTTTTTAATTCTTTATAATAATTCTATGTGTTTTCAACATTTAGGTTTATAAGGAGTATAGAAAATATGTTGATAAAAGATATTGAGGACAACAAGGCTATTGGCAAGTATGGTTGTGAAGCTATACTTAAAAACTTAGAGGGTGATGGCCATGTTAGAATTCTAACACATTGCAATACTGGTTCTCTAGCCACGGCCGGATATGGGACTGCATTAGGAGTTATTAGATCATTGAATGCTGCCAAAAAATTAGGTAAAAGATATTTTTATACTACTCCTTTAGAGATTACCACTTTGTTTGACTTCATGTTTTTTTTACGTTTTTGTAATATCCAACAAAAATACAATATTTCGGAATTTAACACACATTGTTTATTTCTGTATGTGTATATATTTTGTTCGTAAATGTATTACTTGTAACTATAGTTTTCATATGTACAAATGTTAGAATTTATCAATTAAATTTTTAATTCCAAAATATTTCATTAATTTTATCTTTAGCTGCCTCATTTAGCTACAACGCAGTATAGATATTTTTAATATATACTAAGTAAATTAAATATAAATACATCCTGTCCATATTCATGTAATGACTATAAATTATGTTCCATTTTTAATTCTATGATATTATTCATTAAAATACTCATAGTTGATTATTTTTTGATTTGTTGTATATTATGATGTTTAATTCCTGATGACCCTGAGTTTGATAGAAGAATGGGTGTAGTAACTTTCCACAGAACAATTTTGATAGATGCATCCTATTATATTCTATTTTTCTATTACTATGAAGGTTAAAATTAGAGCTCATATTTCCAGAATTCTCAAATAATCCAACATTAATTCTCACTGAAGTTATGAAATACATCATCTTATACATTACTACAATTTTCACTTTTATATCTTATTTTTATATTACATCCCACATTCAACATTTTCTGTTACCAAGACTATGCAGTTAAGGATTTGATATAAATTGCTTTCATAACGATCCTAAGATAGTATGTATTAAATTATAATGTTTCTTTTCAGAACATGTATACTGTACAGAAACCCGTCCATACAATCAAGGCGCAAGGCTGACTGCATATGAATTAGTTCATGAGAAAATACCCGCAACGCTAGTTGTAGACAGCATGGTAGCAGCACTCATGCATGCAAGGAATATTAGTGCAGTGGTTGTTGGAGCTGATAGGGTAATGTTTGTTATTTGTATTATAAATAATTACAATTTTGTTACACTGTACTTATTAAACTATTCTGTCTGTCAATTCATATTTTAACAAGGAATGATGCTACATCGTTAATTACTGTTGTTTTAGATATTGAATATAGAATTAATGCCTTCAAGTAATTTACTAGTTAATAAGATGAATTGATGTTGCATATAAGTTATATCCTTTATATATTAAATAATAATTCTTTCAATTTTTTTTTCTCCTTATGAAGTTACTGAACCACAAGTTATGTTTTGTATGTAAATGCTTGTTGTATTAATCCATTTATTCTACACTTTCATAGGTTGCTGCCAATGGTGATACTGCAAATAAAATAGGAACATACCAAATAGCAATAGTAGCAAAACACCACAATGTGCCTTTTTATGTAGCTGCTCCGCTGACATCTATAGACATGTCATTGAAATCAGGAGACAGGATCAAGATAGAGGAACGGCCTGATAGAGAAATGACACATATTGGTGAACATAGGATCGCTGCTCCAGGTTTATTGTTTATTCATATACTATTTTACAAGACTTATACTATACTTTTATTATATGGTACTTCTTCAAACAGATTATGTAAGCAAAGGTATATATTAAGCTCTAAAATAACTATAACTATATTAACTAAGCTCCAAAATAATCTTAATTTTAAAGCTTATGAATAAATACAGTAATATTTCCTTTTTCTCAAAACCATTTTTGAGAATATTAAGAATGTGTCCTACTTTAAAATTTTAAGTTATAACATGCACTGGTGGATAAATACACCAGAATCCAGTTAAAATATAGAATTATAAATAAAATGATCACTCGCATTTATAAACAGTTTTTGTTATTAACATATATTGAATTAACCATAGTTTATTATTAAATAAATTATCAATTAAATAAATTAAATTATTCTTTTCTCAGGTATAAATTGTTGGAATCCCTCATTCGATGTGACGCCAGCTGCACTTATAACAGGAATTATTACCGAGAAAGGTGTTTTCGCCCCGGATAAATTATATGAGGCAGTTCCCTAACAAAACTAATTAAGCCAGCAGTTTAAGTTCCTATAGTGTACACTATTATAACGTGTTATAACGCTCATATTAAAAAATATAATCCTATTATAACTATAATGAAATATTATATTTGATATTACAATTTTATAACCTGTTTATATGATAAGTGAAAATGATAACAAATTAAAAAAATATATATGAATCTCTTCCAAATAACTGCTGAAATTTATAAGGCTGACTATAACGTCAGCCGAAAAGACATTAATACTAGAAGCGTGCTGAAATAAACCGAAAAATATACAAAAAAAGATAGTTTCATTATAACATAAATATATTAAATTAAAATAATTTTAAAGATTTGCTCAAATGTCTCTTTTTACCTTTTATAAACAAATTTATATCTTCCTGTCTTGTAGTACCACTTATATGTAAATGTGGGAGGAAGAAAAAAAGGCAAAACACACGCTCAGGGTAAGACTTCATGTTAAAAAAGTTAAATTATACATAATCGTGTTTAATATCAACGGCCTCACTTCCTCGCATATCGGAGATGAAAACACAGTTACGTTTCTTATAATAGGATAATTTCACACTACTTAATGTGTTTTTATCCCTAGTTTGTGTAGTCACACTAAATAAAGACAATTTTCTGTTTTCATTCTTGAAACCCAAGTCGATACTGTAATATGCCAAATTTTATGTTATTTTGTAGTCTGCTTATTTAGTTTTGATTATGCAATCTTATGGTACGGACTCAAGCGTTTATTATCCTGGTATAAAAAGTTAACAACAATTTTCAGGTTTTTTATTCAAAACAGTACGATTAATTTACTACTAACTAAGAATTTACAAATGTTATAAATTATGATGCATATATTTTAGACATAGTATTGCAACATGTTTCAAACAGAGAAAGAAATATAAAGATATTTTAATAATTGTATACAAACGTATTAGAAGATAAAAGTTACGTATTTGGTTAAATTAATATATAAATTATAAAGCTTTCGTTTGTTACATTCGTTTAATAAAAAATTATTACCGAATAATTGTTTTATTGCACTCTTTACACAAGTACGTACATAACAAATTAAAATAAATTCTCTTATTTAAAAATTGATATTTTATTGTATCTAATTTAAGGTTAAAGTCATGGGTTCCGTGCCCTTATGTTGAATAGAAAATAAACAAACATTTTAACGCTTCAAAGAAAATTACTTTGAGACATCATAGTATGTACACGAAATTTTAAAAAATATAATATCCAGTATTTTCAATTACAATATTTTAGTTGAAACTTTTGCTAGTGAATATTTATGGCCAGATAACTACTTGAAATGGTATAAAATGTTCTATTTATTAAATAAAACGTATGATATTGAATTTATTGTATTAAAATTATAAAAAATAGTAATTTGAATATTAAATTAAATTAATAAATACTGTTTGCGGCCATATTTTGCAGTTGTTACAAATTTTAATGCAATAGCAACACCAAGTACAATTCCAATATGTCAGTCAAGCAGTGGAGAGGTTCAGTAATCCTGTTTATTGTAAATTGTAGTTACATTAAGTGATGATGAGTTTAAAATGAGACAATAAAGGAAAAGTAGGACTGTTTTAGTTTTTATTGTTTTAGGATCCTTAATAAATTATGTTTTATAGTTGATCCCAGATCTAGGAAGAAATTAATTTGTTGTTATTTATTGTTTTAACTTATCTGAACCGAGACTCAAGCCAAAGCAGACATGGTCGTGTTGTTAAACATGTTATTTCAGTGATCGTTTATTAGGATAACTATTTGTTGTAATGTAAATAAAAAATCTTGTTTGGACGCGCATGCGTTTGTGTGGAAAACAGACAAAGGTTTTGTGTAGTTCTTAAATCAGCTGTGTGCAATGACTTAGTGATACAAAAAGTGTGTGTGTTTTTAGCGACAATGTTTAGTGAAATTGGATACATAATTTTTCTTCTTCTCGCCTTTCCTTATATTGAAAGTGGTAAGTTAAAACCCTGTATAATAACGTTCCAGGTCATTGTTTCGCTAATAACTTACGTATTTCACCAGACCACGGCAACTTGTTAGTCATGCCGAAATCATGACTAATTTCATTTAAGTGCTAGAATATTTTGACTGGTTTCTAAGGAGTTTATTACTTACACAAAGAGAATGGATGTAATTATTTTATTTTTCAATTGTAGCACATAAAACACTGAATATTTATCATGAACACTTTATAAATGATAAAAAAAATATTTAAATTATACAAAACAATTGTGTATCACCTAATTTAAACATACACAAAGTATTTTATACTTATAAAGTAACTATCAAGTATACAACTTAATTTAAATGCCTTTATATATAATTACTTCAATAAAATAGTCACAAAATCTTTTTTGTTTCTATTTACTTTTATCATTTATAAATCATAATTACCTGAACTAATTATTCCTTCAGTTACAAATAATTAAAACTCATAGAAATATTTTAAAGGTCATAAAAGCTTTAGTAAATTGTCCTTCTAAATATGTTTATATTTTGAAGGACAATAAAAAAAGTACAAGCCATTGTTTTAAACAAATTTCTCCAAGTAAACCTGAATGTACCATACTGTTATGCTTTCAACTATAACTTTATAGTTCTACTTACTCTATTACTTCTAGGTATAGAGATATTATTTTCTATGTGATACTTTCACCCTGCTAGCTCACCACAATTCTGCCTGTTTGTTAATACATATCTATGAGAAACCCGTTTTGTGGTTTAAAACAATTGTTTTGGTATCATACTAGTATAATAATAACATAACATTTAATATTAAAGAAAGTTATTACATTTATAACTAAACTATCATGCAAGTAATTTTGTATTTTTCAGGGAAAAACACATAAAAGTCTAAAACTATTGAAAATCTTTGTCTTAGTTAAACTGTTCACAGAATTGTTTTAAACTGTAAATATATAAAACATACATTTTAATTATTATTTAGTAAGAATTATACACTTGCTTCTATTAATTTATAGTGTCTTAATGCTGTTGCAAAAATTGTTGTTACATGAAAGTATGAATTTTTGCTAAATGCCAAATTATCTGGTTATAGAAATAAAAAAGTGTGGAATATGAATAATGTTACACATAAAGGATATATCCACTTGAAACATCTATTTGCATCCTACTTTGGCATCGAGGGGATTATTATTTGATTGCTGATGTATAACAACATAGGGAACAAACATTCAAAACATACAATATTATATAAATGTATTTAAAATATATGTATATATCTAAAGAAACAAAAAACAATACTTTATTGTATAAGAAACTCGGACAAAATTAATTGCACAATTAACATAATTGGAGATAACAATACAATATACATTTTTTAATATATATTTTAAAAGCATCTTATTGTGTTGTATGTTGCCAATTGGATAATTAATAAGAGCTAATTAATTTGATTAAGTGTTATTATGAAACGGGCTTATTGTTACAGTCTGTAAAAAGATGCCTTCAGTGCTCTTATTTTACTACATAAAACCATCTTGGATTTTCGCTCAACCGAAACTAATATAGCGACAAGGTAACGCTTTGTCATTCGTGATTGTTCAATATAATTTTTTGTGGCTCGATATTTTATAAAAAGAAAAGTAGAATTAATACCATATTTTACCTTATTCATAAAATCGACAAATATCGCGACATAAATAAAAGCTTAAGAGACGAAAATTAACAATTTTACGATAGAAGTATCAGCGTCTTTCAAAATGGATGTTTCAATAGAGAAATAACTGTAATTCGTGACAAATTGTTACATTGATCTCTTTATAATAGCCGCGTGCCTAAGACAAAAATTTGAAGAGCTCGAGATCTGATTTCAAACGAATTTTTGTTACGACGTTTTTAGAACAATAAAATGAAAAATAATTAGAGGAAGTTCTGCATCATGAAGATAAGCGATATTAAAGTATTAAATCATATATACGCGTGATGTTTTTTTTTAATTGCCATATTTTTATGGCTCAAGAATATAATTAATCCGTGTAATATAATTCTTATCGTGAAAAGTATATAAGACGTTGGAAAATATTTCGTGGGATTAGACATACATATATATTTTTTTCAACAATAATTACATATAATATAGAAAACTAGCTTTCCGCCTGCAGCTTCGCCCGCGTGGAGTTCGGTTATATCGCGTTTCCAAGAAAAACTTTCATAAATCTGGGATAAAAACTATCCTATGTTCTTTCTCGGGCTCAACTCTATCTCTGTACCAAATTTCATTAAAATCAGTTCAATGGTTTAGGCGTGATAGCGTAGCAGACAGACAGACAGAGTTACTTTCGCATTTATAATATTAGTTTAGAAAATTTGTTTATTTTATGAATACGATCGAAAGTGAGCGATTTACGAGACAAGTCAACAGATCTGCAATATCATAAATGTTGCATACGTCGGTCGAGAATGTTTAATGGTGATCACTTAATATTGGTTAGACTAGCTTTTTTATGACTTAAATCATATAAGCGATTGTATATACTATGCATACATATGAAATAATTGCTTTCGTCAACTTCACCATCGGAACAGATGCCACAAAAATTTCATTACTTTGAAATATTTATCATATAATGAGGGTTTCTTTCATAAATAGTTATAAAGGTCATAATGAAACACTAACCTTTAAAAACTAATCGGTTTCAGTAGCCTGACTGTTTTTATAGGTCATACATCAATACAGCTTAATATAAATAGGCGATTCATCTGATGTAACACGTTACCACATATTCTCATGATACACGAATACAATACTATTTTATTATTACGTCATTGTTTAAGATCTCAGTACGTATTTTTTTAATACAGGTATATTTTTATTACTTTTGTTCATAAAGAACTTGTTAACGAAGAAAGGAAAAGCTTTAACTTTTCAATCTCCTAACTTATATTAACGAGAAAGTTTGCTTGTCTGTGTGTGTTCTCTTATCAAATACTGTACAGGCCGACGGTGGTTCTTTAACATTTTAAATTGACTAGATTTAGCCTGTGATTTTGCCCGCATATTAAACCTGATATTTAAGTTATAATTTTACGATTTTTCGAGGACCATTTCATTAAATCCCAATTTGAAAACAAAGGAATCAGCTTAGGCCAATGACCTTTTGATTAAAAAAATAATTCTAAAATCGCCTTCAATTGAATAATAATTAAGTACTAACGCATGAAACCCTAAATAAAATTTAGTACATCCTCTATATTGAAGTAGAATAAAAATCATAATAAGTCACTCCTTATGAAATTATCTGCTTGTGAAATAGGGATCAAAATCGGTCCAGACGTTTTAGAGATTACACGGAACAAACAAACAGATTGGCAGAGATATTAACAAAAATAAAAAAAAACATTTGTGATGTAGATATCGTTTATACTTTTAAGTGCGTTTAGTGAAAACCTATTGACTTTAAATTACAAAAAACATCTTAATTTTATTTATGTATTAGTATATCGTGTGCCATATTATTCCAAGTATTAACAATCTTTCTTAATTTTCTTATTTAACTTTAACTCAAAACGACTTGTGATAATTGGCTACATTTTTTCATATTGCGTTATGTCTTGTTTTATTTCACTAATAAATAATATTTGTTTTTCTGTTTGTAATATTAAAATAGTCGTTTTTACTTTATAAGTAGTGACTGTGCAAAATGCTTTATTTTGTTTACGTCTGTCTCTGAAACTGTATCGCTTTTGACGAGACTTTTACGACAGACAGCTGATGTTATAAGTGGTATAAGCTATTTTTATTTAAGAATTTGTATGAACTTCCGTTAAAATAAAATAAAAAAATTCTTATCTGCGTACGACAACATACAAAGGAATTGAAATCAATGTTTTCAAATATCAATTTGGTCAATGACTGCTAGTTGTTTAGTCTCTGAGATGTATATTCTCAATTTTCATTGTTATACGTGGTCTGTGGTTTGCCGCTGACTAACACGTCTATACTATTCTCATTGACCTAATATATACATATATATATTAATAAACTATAATGAAAGGATTCTTATAGAAAGTTTTAAATTATAAAATAATTAAATTGCTTAGATATCTTTAGTAATATCAACTTGTAATTTAACTTAATGGGTTTTGAATTAAATTATGATTCCCGAATATACTAAGCTGTTTATTCTATTGTTTAACATTTTTCATTACGTTCTGTGTCTTAACAACTAATCAAGATGTAAAGTAATTGAAACTGTTTTTGGCGGAAATCTTAGATATAGTTATTGGCTTTATTTTTGTGCCATTGTTGTAACAAAATCTATATACATATACGTATATAATTTTTAAATGCTACCTTATATTTTCTTTAATCAGAAACGTTATAATCCAATAAAGTTTCTAGAAACGTATAGTTCACAATTTTTTTAGATTTAAACTTTGAATCGTAAAATTTAAAATTTATTATACTCAAAATTTTATAGCAGTTTTTCTCATTATGGCCACTTTGGCTATATATAATACGGTAGAATTATAAAAATTTTATGATGAAAGTAAAATATGTTTGCATCTTAAGTAACATTTGATACGTTCAGATTTTATTCACTGTCATGTCAGGATAGCATTATATCAGTAAAAAAATACGTATCTCGCTATACACACTGAATAAAATTACTTTTATAATGAATTCATTGTATTAATAAGTGGATATAATAACGAATTTATGGCACGCGATGTAAAAAAAACTGTATAGTTCTATTGACACTAGGACTGGCTAATGCCAATATTGGTCAGTATTGGTGGTGATTGGTCAGCATTGGTCAGTCGTCATCTCTGGCAGGTCTGCCAGAGGCCAGTACGTCATGCGGTCATGACCCCGCAGGTTCAACGTACGACGCGGTCCCCATCACTGATCGTGCGATGCGTCAACCGTGTCTTTCGCGATGCTCACGTGTGAATCAACATACAAACATTATAATGTAAATTAAAATTAAATATAATGCTACTGTTTAAATGTCATACTATTATATAACGACCAAGTACATATATATATATATTTTAATTCATTACAATTTGATGAAATAATCCAATTTTGTTCCATATTAAGAAGTAAGTGATTATATTTAAATAACTCAGTATAAAAGTTTCGAGTGATATATTTGATATGTTGAAATTAATTTTAGTTATATATATCGTTCGTATATTTGTCAACAGCTTTAGGAGCACGTTTGAAAGTCTATAAATATAACGTTATTTGTACCGGCACGGTATTAAAGTGTTTGTTTACAATATTTGAACAGTCCGACCCGCAGTGAATTAACGCGGACTCTATAAAGTTTAATTATTTATAATACAAACTATGTGTGTGGTAAATAAATAAGTTTTTGGTATCTGTTTGTGGTGTGTATTAAAATAATGTCCTTCTATTCTTGTTTATTTGTTCTGATCAATATGTAAAATAGCTAGACTGATTTTGATAGTACTTTCATTGGATAGCTTATGATAAAGTGTAACGTAAATTTTTACTGACATATATATAAAAAAATAGTTATTCCGCACGGACAAAGTCGCAAGTGATAAGGCAAATAAATTTAAATAATGTTATTTTTTTTAATAAAATTAATATTGATTAAAGAGTTTAAAATCTTAAACGCTATAGTTTTGTTCCAGATTAAATATAATCTGTATGGTCATAAATATCTTTATTTCCGGCCTGTTAGCAACCGGCTCGCGTTACCAACCTGAAAAAACAAACCGCTGACAAGCGATTACACAAACATTGCGCGGTGAAATGATTACTACCTGCCAACTAACAAAACGTAAACATAGACTATGTTACATACATAGAAATGAGGTTTTATTAGTTATGTCTATATCTACATATATATATTATAATCGACTTACTAATGTTGACATTATTAAAGTAAATACGGATATATTGTAGTATTTTCATTCATAAATCTTATGTTTTATTAATTGATAGTTTCAACTTATTTACATATAAATAATATACTACAAATTACCTGTATATATTGACGATGCAAACTCGTGGTACGTAGAAATCAAATAGTATACATCGGAATAAAGGCCTATAGTCCCATTGTGTATTATTAATTATTATGCAACTTTGTTACATTTATCATAACTTGCTAATGATGGTGTGGGTTACCATATTTACAGTACCATACAATTCAACAATGCCTTCGTAGAACCAGTCTAGCGTTACTGGCTTTCGTATTTTTATTAAGTAATATGAAAAAAATAGAAATTTAATTCTACCTATAATTTAAATCTAATTTTTGTTTGATAATTTTATATAGGAAACTTTAATGAGCTTAATATATTTGGTACTTTCTATTCAAAACGATAATAACATAATACGAATACACAAAGTAGAAGTATAATAAAAGTATAATATATACTGTAATATTCGAACTGGCAACATAATAATACCAAGTACCAAGAGGTGGAGTCGGTAATGGCTTTTGCGGAAGCTAAACGTCCCGCCCCACTAAACTACATGCAGGTAATCCCTGAATGCGATATCAGCTTGAAAAGGACCAATGACATTCGACACGAGTGACGCTAGCTCTCTTTTGAAAATGGAACGCTTTTTTGTTTTTTTTTCTTTATTATTATTTACTTACAAGACAGTGTCATAGATTATAAATCTTATTTTTTTTTATGTTTTATGTATTAAGGATTGTGTGTGCAGATGTTTTGTTTTTTTTTAATTTAATGTTTTAAAATTTCAGGATGACTTATCTTTTAAATTTAGAATTCTTTTTTCGGTATTGATTTTTTTAAACCGACTGTTCTTTAACAATACATATATGTTTTTGTAGATTTGTATTGTTTCAAATTATCTGTCGAATTACATGAGCCATTGTTTTTTTAATTTTTGGTTATAATAATTGATATGAATATTGTAAATTTTTTCCAAAAAGTAATTTAATATATTTTTAACAATTTCGTAAGAAGCGTCTTTTCTAACAAGTAACAGTGTTTTCGTCAAATTTTATTTTGATCCACGTCTTATATTTTTTAATGTAGCAAATGCGTATAATTGTCAATTATTTGACATGGTTCTGCTGTTTATACATATAAACAATATTTACATTTTTTTTTTGTTACGATACGTCACTTAATAAAACTCGTTTTAGTATCAAGCTTATCTTCAATGCATTGTTGTTACGTTTCTTAAAACAAAAAGAACCTCAGTATAGTTACGCGAAATATTGTCAGAAGTAGAACATGACCTTGAAGGTAGAGACTTAATTTAATTCAATTTACTTTGAAACTTAATATTAATAAATTTCTCAAGTTCTTTAAATAATTAAAAAAAAAATAGTTTTTTATTGATAACTATTTATAATCTTTCTAAAGCAGTTCTAATTACGACTAATGTACATTATACAATACCAAATTTATCATTTGACTGCCATCAAACGGTAGGTATTTAAATTGAAGGTAAATGTGGTATATTTAAGGAATGGGAACAAAGCGTTATCACGGCTCTGGAACGTCGTTTATGTGCCGGGGGGTCGTTTTTGATGTAGAATAAAAGGTTCAACTTCCTGCATAAGAGACATTTTGGATGAAACTGGATAAAAATAAAAAGATACAAAAGTCCCAGTAAGTAATTCGCTTTTACCTTAATATAATATACAGTAATGTTTATGTATTTATATATATTTATGTATATATCTATGTATAATATCTGTATTTTATACTATTATAATTTGGTTTGTATTCTTATATATATACCTCTTTTTTTTCCTTCTCTCTTTTTATTGTACCTATGCCACATTTCTCTTCTCATTTCCTCTATCAAAAGAGTTTCTGGTGGAGATCTCTTTTGAGAGATAAGTTATCCTTGTACATCACATTTCTTTTATAATACTTTAATTGTAACTATTTTTTCTGTTTGGTACATTAATAAATAAATAAATAAAATAAAATAAATAATTCGAGGATAAGTTGATAGTACGTATTCGTCAAAGTATGTCTGTTTCTTTGTATGTAAAGTACGAAATTATTTATTACATCTGTACTACAAAGTGTTGAAGCCAACTAGGTCGGGTCGAGCCTCTTGTGTTTGTAAGAACAAAAAATATATACAACGTAGGGCTCGGCTTGTGCGAATCAAATCGTTACAGCCTTGGAAGGACGCGCACCGTCGAGCATGACGCCAACACTCGTTTATTTATCACTACATAATTATAATAGTATTGTTCCTAAACCTTCGAGAATTAAACGGGTCAAGAATGATTTAAATTTTAATATATTTTTATATGTATCAATTTATATTTACTTGATTCTAACCTCTATAAGCTACTATATAGGGTCTTGTTTGATATATCAATAATTTTCTTATGTATGTATATGACAATAATTTTAACATGTGTTATTTTTAAAATCATTATTTCTGAGATCCTTATATATTTATGAATTTCATATATTTTTTCCTATATAAAAGTTTTCGAGAAATAAAATTTTATTGATATGAACTGTATGTAGAAAGTCTTCTATCTATTTTTATATAGATATATCTATCTTCAATTACTATTTACATTATAATTTAACTAAAAAAAAGTAAACTAACTAACTAAAAAAAAGATTTAACTTAAATGACACATGGATGTCATTCCAGTAATAAAAATTCATGTCACCATTTAGTGTGTATTGTCTCAAGGAGAGTGTAATAAAAGGCTGTCGTGAATGGATTCTGAGACCGGATGTTAGTAAATGCAGCGACCGGAAACTCATCGCAAGACATCTCGGTCACTGGCTCGTGATAATATCGTTACGTACATACAGATCAAGGATTTAATTAACTTATATCACTGCCAAGGCTTGTATTATATACTTCTTAGACAAGATTACTTATAGAATAAATGGTCGCCAAATATTAAGGCTGTAAAAATATATGAGATATTTAAGACCTTCATGTATGATATGATTAATTATTTTAGTCTTTTCTTATCAGATAACGTAGCATTAAGATTATAACAGTTTTCCTCGTTATAAGTAAAAATGCTAAATATTATATAGACCATTATTTTTATGAAGTATTCGAGCGACCGTTACATTGAATCTCTCCTTGCTTTTATTATTTTCCTATCGCCATAATAAAAAACATCATGATTCATTGGCCATTAAATGTATTTTATCCCTGTACAATAAATTTTACTCAGATCATAATATTTTGCGGTTTCAACTGATGCGATGTTTTCATTAAATATAGTGTTTTTTGTGGGGAACTATAGTTATTAGTTAGTAGTGGTGGTAGAAATTCGAATTAACTATTAGTAATGTGAGATTTATTGTGAGAAATCTGTACGGCAGTTTTCCTCGTTGCTATTTTTATGTTGTTTTCGGCTGTTCTATCGGATTTGTGTTATTCTTTAATTTGTGGAATGTTTATCCTGTTTTGATTCTTTAGCAAAGATATAATGAAATCTCGTGGTTTTATTCGGGGACAGACTTATATAAATATCAGCAAAATTTATGTCATAACAAGGGAAATAATTTTGAAAGTGCCATAAAGGACGTATCATTTGTGTGTGATGTGAGTAAATAGAGCGTCAAATCGTATAGGCTGTTATATCCTGGCCCTTTTATAGATACTGGAGAGTGGAGACTTGGCCTTAATTAATACATAATTCATTACACGCTCCATTATATATGAAAGCCTCGCAACATACACTAGGTACAGGCTTTTGCATACAATGTCAATATTTATTATGAAAAATAAAAATTTCAATTCAATATTTTGATTAGTAAGTTACTTTATATCTCGTGTTGTTGTTTAAAGTGCCTAATGAAGGTTCAAATCGCATACCGAGTTTGTATTATACAATCATTTAATCTACGAAGGAGTCGTGTATCAGATGAAATCCAACTGTGCACAGCGGTCAATGACCCCGACCACACAGGGTGACGGACACCCTGTATATATATAACCAAACCTATATGACACTATACTTTGAGAATATATCTGCTATTTCTCTATATAAAACATTAAAATGCTTGCTAGTTTAAAACAGTACTTATTAAAAATATTCATTAGTATTTTAATTATAACATATCCCTTTTGTAAGGGGAAATTCGTAATTAGGGTTAATTATTTATGTTTTTAATGTTCAAAGATTCAAAGGAGATTTCGTTTCTGTGTTACGCTGACTGAAGGCTTGTACAATGCAAATCTGGCACCTAGAAATTTAATTTTTGTAATTAGTCTTTAATTTATTATTTCATGCATATTTTTTCCAAGGATTTTGTAATAACATAATAAAAATAAAGTTGCAGTTACAGTTTTAAATTCATACATTTAGATTTTTTGTTATTGTGAAGAATATTTTCTTTCCTATGACTTTCCTAGTCAGTCACTTTCCAGTGACTTTCATAGTTTTAACGTGTCATATCCAAGAGTGAAGATGTTTTAAATAGACACTAAATATCGTTTTAATATCATAATATGCGTCACTTTCACGTTTATTATCGTCGCGTCGTCTTATAGAAAATGTGCAATTATTTTCTAATAATTCAATGCAAGGATTCGATCCCGGTAATAAAGGTCCATTCACAAATAATATTTATTTAGAGACTGTCAAACTTACCACAATGATGACTATTTAAACTACATTTAATTACCGAAGCACTGTACGGAACCAAGACTGCTATCAACTAGATTGCCGGCAATCGATCGAATTGATGGCTTTGTATACATAAATCAATCTTGAGAGTAACAAGAGCATCTAACGATTAGGAAATATATTGTATATATTTAATCATTAATATTAAAAGTTTATAATATAAAAGATTTCAATCAAAATAATATCACCAAAGTCTATAAACTATTTATATTGTATGTAACAAATTAAGATGCAAATGAAAATAGGTGCTTTTAATTTTACCTGCATGCTTATCTAAGAAAGTTTTCGAAGAAATGGTTCAGTAAAACTATAAGTGTACTGCTTTATAACAGGTTACTACAAAATCTATTCTAAAGTTAATCCAGTTAATACGATTTGGTTTTCTGAAAGCGTACAACAAAATTATACTAAAGTTATTTTCTTTAAATATTACTATTATAAGATGGTCAGTGAGTGGTAAAAGCTATTTCATGCAGCAACAGTGTTCGGAAGTCACAACCACTCGTCTCAACTAAGGCAATTAGTGACATACGCCGCCGACACTCGTCTTACAAGAGAGTCTTTGACGCTAACGGTTTTATATTTTTAACTCGCTACAGTTTATTTTTTTCTTCATTGCTTTTGAACTGAAAGTATTTAAGATTCTGTTATTTTCAATGTATTTTTTGATTTAAATTTTGTTACATTATATTTTTAATATATCGATAGTTTAGAACCACTTAATAAGTACACTTTATACGTCAGTATAAATTTGAGGTTTTTTATTTTTTTTCGATTATGTTAAATAGAATTTTAACTTTCATATTCTATATAGGGGAGAGTTGGTTATATCGTACTATTTAAATCGTACCACTTCTAAATTTCCCATTTAATGAATATTTTTTTCTTCACTGACAACGCCAAATCGTGGCCCTGCACCATCCCTCTTAACCCACTAGTTTAAATCGACGTGAGTTAACAACTGTGCATGTAATAAAAGAAAAACATTTTTTGTAGGAATTAATATAAATATTGTCGTACATTCGTAAGGAGATAACTCGTAATTAAGGGTAAGCTAAAGTTATTCAGTTTTTTTATTATTCCACAATTGTATACTAGATTATTGGTGGTTTTTGTTGCATGTCTAAGTTTTGAGTTTATGCCGGATATTTGCTTTTGTTTTAGAAATGCCTTAGTTGGTTTAATCGTACCACTTGCAGTTGGCTAAATTGTACTGGTAGGTACGATTTACCCGACTACCAACCGCAAGTACCTATAGTACTACCGCAAGTACCTATAGTAAGTACTACCCAAGGCCAAAAACAAAAGTTATAAGAGGAAACGATTTCATTCCATCACCAGTAGCGATAATTCAGGAGAGACACTTGTTGTAGAACTAGATGATGATGATGACAGCGATAATTATCTTGAAAATATATGTCGAAAGTGCAATTGTTCTTACTACGATAAGAAGGGTCCAAAAGTTGATTGGATTCAATGCGTTCGCTGTAAACGGTGGCTACATGAGACATGTACTTCGAATCCAGACATTTGTCATGATTGTTTCCATTAATAAATATGCACAATAATTATATTACAAATAACATACTTGTTAACTGTTATTTTATTATTGTATGTAGTTTACTAATTTTTTGTGTCTCATTTTTATTAGTTATGTTGATTGATCTCATTATCATAGTATAACCATGTTATTTTACTGAGAAAGCTTATAGTTCCTTTATATAACCTAAGAGTTAAAAATTATGTTTCTATTACCTAAAAGATATAAATAATGTTGTTTTATTGCTTACTTAACAGTTAAAAATAAATAATTTGATTGAGAATTTTAATGTCTTTCATTCAGTGGTACGATTTAAACACCCATGGTACGATTTAAAGACTTAGTGGTACGATTAAAACGACTAGTCGGCTAAATCGTACCGATGGCAAGCCTCTATAAAAAAGCATTTTTAACAATGTTAGAATTATTGCAAGGATCTGTTCTCTTCTTCTTAGGAAGCTAAAATATGAAACTTTATTTAACATATGTATTAATTATTATAAGACGTGTTATAGTCGAAATATTTGAGTTAAAGTGAAAAGTGGTACGATATATCCGACTCTCCCCTAACTAATCAGTCATATGTTATTGTAATTCAATTACGAAACTTGAAACATCTGCAAGCTTAGTAGTTAGTACGAGCTTGCATCGTCACAATACATACAGAGCGTTAACAGTTCATCATTAATAAATCTTCCCACATTATAGTATTAACGGGAAACGTTTCGTATGTAGTGACGATGCAAACTTGTACTAAGGACACAGATTACAAAACTGAGATGCGTTTGTTCAGTATCAGTGTAATTTGAACATGAGACGATTCAGATTCGCAGCGTCGATACACAATTTGTCAATTAGGTCGTATCGGTTGGTAGTTCCCATCAGTATTTATATAGATGTTGAGCAATACATAATACAAGCCAGGCGGCGAGACTGATTGTATGACAATAGCATACTTTTAGAGTGATATATATGTATATATTGTAATCAATACAATACATATATCGCTGAATTTGTTTTCGTTGCTTTTCTAAGGGATTTTTGAATCGTTTTGAAAAATTCTTTGAATCTCAGTTATACCTAAAACAGCTTCATAATGATCTTAGACTTTATAAATATTTAAAACTTATCCTCAAACGAAGCCGCTTTCAAAGCGAAATTTTTTATACTAAGACTCGTCTGTAGATGAATAAAAAGAAATGATAATTTAAGTGACAACGAATAAATTAAACGAAAACATTAATTTTTGTACAATTTTAGTTCAAGTGTAACATTTGTAAGAATGTTAATATTAATAATAAAATATGTTTTCTTTTAAAATAGAGGTTAATTTTGTTTATATAAAATATATTACAAACTTTATATCTTAGATCTAATATAATACGAATTATTTTGTCTTATCATACAGTGGGATACGTTTTAATAAAAATGTCGATTCCTAAGTAATGAAATGTTTACTTTAAATTTGATTTCCTTTTGTATGAATAAATATCTTTATCATTTTTATTTTTAAGTAAAAAATATTGACTGATTTATATTTAAAAGCCCTAATAAGATCTTGTATTTATAAGATTCCGTAATTACTTGACAAAGTGATAGTTTAGTTAATTTGTCTTTTATAGGATTTTTTAATCGTAAAAATTTTCATAGTCTATAGAATAAATTTATATTTTATCAAACATGGACTGTTCTGATACATTTTACCTAATGGACTCAATAATAGGGAAGTGAAGTAATAAGGAAAAAATATTATATTATTATAGAAGCATAGTATTATATTAGTATAGTCATAAAAATTTAGTCCACGCTTATATTTTGAGCTGTCTCTGGAAAGGACAAAAAATGACAATCTCTTCAGTAAACTTTTGACTTTAGGGACACTTTTGTCATCCGTATTATTTAAAGCAATTCTTTTATAATCCATATACATAATTGCTTGAAGTTAATGTCATATTTTAATTTGTGCTTTTTCATCGAATTCTTTTATTAAAATAAATATGACGTATATATATACTACTTTTGTAAAAAAAATGTACGTATCTATACATATGTTTACATAATGATAATAAGATATTGTTTATGTACAGTAAGAATAAAATAGTTATGTACATTTATAAATAGATATTAGAATATAGGCGATATTACGAAAGTCGTAACTCGCTACAGTTAGCTAAGTCTTATGGAAAACTTTCTACTTAAACTAACATAACTACCACCTTATAAACTAGATAATTCATTGTGACATTCAGGGAGCTTTATTGCCAGCTCGTTCATTTTTCTTTCCGCAACTTTCTAGAAAGTATTATATCTAGAAATTGCTTTTAAGTGTTCGCTGAGCCACAGATATCCTTTATAATACTAATATAATATATAATACTAATAGTATATATCTAACGGTTTTGATAATAATAAGATTTTAATGTATTATATTATTGACATGAAATGATAAGAATGTCATTCGCCCACACTTAAGTTTACTTAGCATATCTTATTGAGAAATTAATTTCCTTTATAGTGGAATTATTAGGGAAGGTAATAAATATGTCCATAAGTAAAACAACTTTATTTATAATATGCAAAATATTACGCATATATATTATTCAGATTAACGTTCGTGCAGCTAAATCAAAATGTATAACGTTTTAAAATTGTAGTTGTTCTTGCAAGCTTAACTGCGTAATTGGACGCTGGCTGGCTGTCGGTGCAGGCAAATGTATTTACAAAAAAAAAAAGGAAAAAAATAGTCTGGGCAGACGGTATTGTTTCCCAAAATAATACTAGCTGAGTATTGTCTTTAAAAGAGTAATATTTCGCTTGAAAAATCTACGCTACAGATGGTTCATGGGATAAATAGTACTGAATATTTGTATCTTGGATTTAATTAATTGAAAATATCACAGACGAAGTTGCGTGGAGTATTATAATGTGATAGAGGCCATTGTAATTGCACGTGCACCTATTCTGTAACAGCGTGACTCATTCAATCATCATTGTTTGACCGTAGCCTTTTAAAACAGTTTAATTCGTGTCCAATTATAACAAATCGCAGACCGATAGCCTCCATGAGAAATTGTTATATATTATTTTAATATGTACATGTGAAATAAAATTGCATTGATATATAAAATGTTAGAAATGTATTTCAAATCATCACTGAATAGCATTTAGTATTGAGTTGTAATATATAATAAATAATATTGAAAAGATTCATGTTTTCTATGGTCGGTATTAATTACATGAACAGTCCTCTAATTAATTTTTATCATAAATAAGTATATAAAAGTAGACAAACTATGTGACATACTGTTTTTATTTCAATACATTTATTTTTATTTATACTAAATTATTCATAATTATAGCCATCTATCTTGTTTTATTAATATGTTCAAATATTTACTTTTTACGGCCTTGACTATTAGAATAAGGCTTTAAAGTAAACATCTTTAAAACTAATAATTGTATAAGCCTCAGAAACTTTCCAACAGCTTAATAAAAGTCACATCCAAGTACGTCAGGAACAATGAGTCATAATACAAGCAAAGTCACGTATTACAAACAGAGTTTAACATACAATATATATATATATATATATAATAAGATACTTATATACCGTCAATGGAACTTATCAATACTTTACGTGATCAGGTATTTCAATTGATGGTCCATTGACGGAATTGAATCAATTTATCTATCGGCAATTCATTCTATTTTCGGTACTGGAAAGACTAGTTTATATATTTTAATGTCAATGGATAATATTGTATAAAAGTCGATACACCATTTCTTATAAGTTTTTTCACTTGTTTAAAGTTTAAACTCATTCCAACCCTCTTCTAAGAACACTACTAAGCCCCTAGTTAATTTATATGAACTTAGTGTTTCATTTTACAGGCAATTTGAATGACAAGGATTTAAAACTTGTTATAAATATTTATATTTTTTCTCGATAAGTGTATACAAATTCGTTGACTCCTCAATTGAAGCAGAATTTTCTTTTAAATTTGCCATGTCAATCTATGAGTGAGTAAAGTCAATATTTGCAGAGAGCATTGAACTAGCATGTACCTTGGCTTTGTGATATTCTATTGTCATGGCCACAGGATGCGGGGTCTGCTGTGTTTTAATGATGGCATTCTACCTTACCCTAATGAATATACAATATTTAACGGATGATTATATCGATAATTATTAATAATATTTATCCTCTATATAATATTTCGTTTCTATGTTTATTTAATATTATGTTATACTAGAAGACCCGGTGAACTTCGTATCGCCCTATAATCAAGAAATATCTGTTACTTTTTTTCATTTTTATCTTTGGAGTTTACCTATTAAAGCCATAAATCTCCGTGTTTTGAAGTGCGACAGAATGATTGACATATTAGTTAGTTGTCAAATCTAATGTCAAAAAAGAAACGTTTGTATCAACAACTACTAATAAATTAAAAATTAATTAAAAAAACATTGTCCAGCGGACAAAATTGTGAATCTTAACCATTCCCAGATCCCCTTGAACACACACAAAAAATTTCATCAAAATCGGTCGAGTCGTTTGAGAGAAGTTCAGTGACATACACACTCACAGAAGAATTATATGTATAAAGATATATCCGTTTATACCATCATGTTCGAAGATTTATGAATGAAAATTTTGTGTATGCATTGAGTTTGAGTAAACTCTTGGCAAAGATATTTGTCGTATGATATAAGATGGTGGTATATATTTGCATCAGTTGAAAAGGGATGAGGAATATATAGTTATTATTTAAGTTTAGGATCGAAAAAATATTAAATTTCCGTATGAAAAATAATAAGGGAGTGACAATTAGAATGGACTACCTACTAATATTGATTAAAAATATAGTTATACCTTGTTATTTAAAGATATTTTTTTTTATATACTTTATATAATTAATCTTATTTATAATTCTGCCTGTAGCTAAAATAACGCTGTCTAGGAAATACAATCTACGCTAAATCATACACCTCATTATGTATTCCTGTTCTAACTTGTTTTGATATTATTCTGTTTTACGAATACAATATTTATTTAGTCACTATGATAATTATACTTATATATTTATTAGAAAATTCTTTTAAAATAATAATTTACTTCTAAGGATGTAGAAACAATTTATATCCATCCTTTTACTTAAAGTAGAAATATTTTACACTAAACAAATAAAGATGTATGTTTATGTATATTTAAACCCTCCCATTTTCATACAATTACTTACACTGCAGGTTCACAAAACCGGCAAAATCGGCAAAATTTTTAAATTTATTTCTTGTACTTAATGTATTTTAAAAAGGATATCTAAAGAAACTTGTACATTAAACTTGATTAAACAAAATGATCTCTATAATAATATTTAAATGAGCTATATGAATCTTCATCGATCAATTCTCACCGGATGCCGGCGAGCTGGCTGAAGATTTATACACAATAGCTTGAATTAGAAGCGTAATCTAGCTTAGCTCTGCGAACCCCGAACGACCTACTGACCTGGTGACACTAGCGCAAAACATTTGAATTTTTCATATCTGTGTAACAAAAACAATTACAACTACCTCCATAAAAAATAAAATCAATTGTTTGTTATAGTTTATTAATGTACAATAAATAATTAGTTTTTAATTTGATATCAAAACGCTCTAACAAATTTCCTGAGTTGTACCTTAAAATCACGGTATATGATAGATATACCTACTTATAGACGTGGTGTATCCGGCAACAATGAAACACAAAGAGTTTGCCTTTTATAAAGCAGCAGTGAATAATAGTGGTATCACTCTAAACCCTCCAACTAAAAGAGGACTTAACATACAGAATGGATTCTTATATACAAGTTTCTTTTGTAGATTATTTTATCTAAAAATATTATGTTAGGATGTACATTTGTGAAGGGCACTTCGAGGACACTACAGCATTACGCGTCGTTTGTTAAGATAGTTATGTATGAAACGGTCCTTTGCTTTTATGCATGAAAAACTTATAATAGAAACGCTTACACTTATCTGCGACCTGCTATGACATTATCAGTATAGCCGTAACAATAGAATTAAAAAATTTAAGCTGATGGTTATTTCTTGTTGGATTTGTTTGAAATAATTTAAATCTTCTTCTTCTATCTTCTATCTTCTATATATATAAAAATGGATTGCTGTTCCTTAGTCTCGCTAAAACTCGAGAACAGCTGAACGGATTTATCTTATCTTAGTCTTGAAATGTTCGTGGAGGTTCAGGGAAGGTATAAAAGCTGAAAAAAATTGATTCATTACTGGAAAAACCATAAAAACAGCCCTTTTCTATTTCCCATACAAACGTTCTTTTTGACATTAGATTTGACAACTAACTAATATGTCAATCATTTTGTCGCACTTCAAAACACGGAGATATATGGCTTACAGGTAAACTCCAAAAATATAAATAAAGAAAAGTAATAGATATTTCTTGATTATAGGGTGATACGAAGTTCGCCAGGTCTTCTAGTGTTCTATAATATTTTTTTTTCTCATATAAATGCCCTCAGAGACTCGATCCAAACAGTATCAAGTAGGCTAGAGTTAGCTATGTTTTGTGTTAGCGGAAAGGTCGACGGTAATGTATGGGCTATTTATTTGGTCGAGTTAGAGCTACGTGCTGAGAGTGTTGTTCGGTTAACTGCTTCCATAATATAACAGAAACGGTATATATTATATAAAATACTTAGATTTATCAACTTCATGAACTTACCTACTAGAGTATTGTATTCGTTTTGATTCATCTAATTACCTTCAAAATTAAATATTTATTTATAGATTTTAAAATATGTTTTTATTGTAGAGATATTTCAGTATTTAAGTACGTAACCAATATATCTACTAATGTGAAAAAAATTCGCGGACAAATATAGTATAAAAAACATTATTTCTACATTCTGTAGACCTTGCACTACATCTTTATGTATATAATTCTTCTATGAGTGTGTATGTCACTGAACTTCTCTCAAACAACTGGACCGATGGACAATGTGTTTTTAATTAATTTTTTATTTATTAGTTGATACAAAGGTTTTTTTTTTGACACTAGATTTGACAACTAACTAATATGTCAATCATTCTGTTGCACTTCAAAACACGGAGATTTATGGCTTTAATAGCTCCAAGAAATTCCAAAAATATAAATTAAAAAAAAAAACACGTTACAGATATTCCTTGATTATAGGGCTATACGAAGTTCGCCGGGTCTTCTAGTTATATATGAAATTTTTATAATAATAATATAACAATTAAATCAAGATTTAAATAAAATACTGTCAGGAATGTATTGATACAAAGATTATTATTTATATTAGCTTATTTATGGAGGACATAAATAATTGATAAATTCCACCCCTAACCAAAGATCCATTTACAAGTCATTATCGTTAAACTATTTATCATGTTACGATACTTCCTTTTTTTATTTTTACGAGAATTCTGTTACCATTTTGTAAGGACTTACACGTGCCGAGCATATGCGTCGCCTTCAATGTCACGGAACGATGCATGTGAGAATTAAGTTAAAAGCGAACTTGCTATTATTATAAAATAATTGGTATAAACCAATAATAATAATAATAATACTATTCTAAGAATATCGAAACGCGCTATAGCTTTTCTCTGTAAAATAGATTTCACAAAGACTTTAAAATATATCTTTGAATCGTTCTCAGGAGGTGTAAGAAATGAGTCTCTAATTCAGTACCTTTGAATTCTTGTTCGTAGTTATTTCCATTGTGCCTGAGTTGAAACTCACGGAAACTTTATAATTAATGTGACTGAAAAATTTTACCTGAGAAAATCGAATATTTAGTAGCTAATGGTTTCAATGAAATTTGCAACATTTTAATTAACTTGACGTACTTGTAATGACGAATTCTAAAGGCTCATTATTGTGTAACTTCTTATGTATATATTAAGACAAATGTAAGTTTATACTACAGTAGATTAATAGTCTCCTCTGGGTTTTACCATGTAAATGTGCAACAAATATAAATGTTTTGTCTGGACGCGATAATAGTATCCATTAATTTAAGAAAAGTACGAAAGAGACAGAAAGCAGTTGAATGAAGATTAAACGATCCTTGAATTGATGCTTCCCAATTTAAACTTGAAACGTTGTTCACGTCTTTAGCTATATTTAGTCATAAATGTTAAGCAAAGTATTATATGGGCGTTTTATTTTAAAATATAGTATCTTTACTAATATTTAACATTTCAAAAACACTTTTAACTCTATTGCAAAAAGTACTTTCCGTTCTAAATGAATAAACAAAATTTTTTTTTGTGTACCCTCATCAAAGCGAATCAACGTGGGAGGCTGCGGTCAAAGACAAATTTCATGTATGAATAATATATAACAAAGAGAGAATATACAAAGTCATTAAAGAGATAAAAAAATTACTGTTTATTATAAAAGTTTAATTTTGTTCCAGCATCTCGAAGGCTTAGCGAATACGTTGAATACTACGAGCCTCTCGAGTACGATTCCACATCAATCCACGCGCAGCACATACGCACGAGACGTTCATCTGATGCGCCACATTTGCGTATTAACTTCCATGCTCACGGCAGACACTTCCATTTGCGTCTACGAAGGGATGTATCAGCTTTTAGTACGGATTTTAAAGTAAGTTCCACGCAATACATTCAAATATTACACTTTCCCTATTGAAGTATGTTCTCAAAACGGAAAACATTTTATATATGCTCGTAACGTAAATCTTTTCAATTCAAAGCATGTAAATCCAGAGTGCTGAAATATTGGCTCGTTCGAATGGATTTTCCACCTTAAAAATGTAGTAATTGAACTATTCTCCTGTAATGGTACACGTAAATTGCCCACTTATAATACGAAATTCACGCTCCGTGACGTTCTAAAGCACGGCCCGGGATGGAGCCGCAGTCTGCAATTCGTATAGCGAATTGTACCTTCGCTCAAACTATGAAGCTATCCGAGTTTTCAGTTAAAATATCTGGCTTGAAATAGGATTTTTTTTTTTATTAAAAAGTTTTCATATTCTTTATACTAGGGCTTTTATATTCAAAAAAATGTATTTTTCAGGTTGAAGGAGCGCAGGGTCAGCTACATGATGTTGACACATCACACATATATCAGGGAGATGTGGTTGGTAAGTTGTCCTTACATACATACACTTTATTCTATTACGCTCAAGTCAAAAATATAATCATACTAAAAAAAATCTGTTATAAATTAAAATTAGTGGATACTAATGAATAAAACCATATATAAAGTAATAAAATGTAGTTACAGTTTGCGGGTGACCTAACCCTTAAACCCATTCGTTATTGTGCATCCGAACGATGCTTACGTTATCAACGTTGAAAAAGATCGCCATTCAGCCTCGCTTGTGAGTTGTCAGTGAAAATATATTCTGTTTAATCAATGGCTGAATATCGCGTACTCAGACTTTTAGTAGCATGAAAAATGAATCCGTTCCCTTCATTAATAATTCCGGATTCCAGAAAATATGTTTCTTTTCGCAATTACGGTCTCGTCGCCGTCAAAGTCCCTGGCTAATTGGGAGCGTTCGGTGGCCACTTGACTTTTAATGTCGGAACGTACTTCGAATACTGTTGGAATACTCACATCAACTATATTTCATGTTTCTCTTCTTCTGTTATATGCAATAAAGACCGTGATTTAAACAATAACTAAGATAATATTAACGTTAGTCGTTAATTTCAAAATTCGTAAGCATTTTTGTATGTCAAATAAGTTTCGATTTATCTCAAGTTTGTGCATGATCTTGTAGGCGTCTGTTGGTCATTGCGTAGATGTCCCAACTCCCAAGTACCAGCGGTCCTTGTGTAATGATTGTGAAAGTTTGGTACAGTGTAAATGTATAAAGTTGCGAGGGTGGTGCGGCATCGATCGCAGTTCGTCGCCCTACTTACCGCTCTTCCGATGCACTTAGCCACCGAGTTGGAAACAGTTATAGCTATAGATATACTAGAGATAGCCCTACGGTGACGTTCTTGAGAGTTGTCGCAGCAGTTCACCAAGCTTTTATCGACATCCAACGATTCCACTGATATATATCCTATTTCAAGGCGTTATAGCCGCTTATATTTCTCAACAACTGTCTGTCTAGGTATAACATTACAACTTAATGAATATCCTACTTTATATTTTTCATCCACAACGGCACTCCGGTCAAAATATTAAAGAGAGTGATGAAAATAAAACAGGTAGCAGTGAGCCCTTGTGACTTATGAAAATGAGCGAGCATTTTCCGTCGGACTCTTTAAATTTTACTAAAGACATTTTCGGAGCCCTGTGGTTTTTTCACAAAACATAACATCTCTCGTATTTACTCTGCTTAACGTAATATTTTAATGCAGGTCTGGCTCGGATTTTTTATGTACAAGTTCGGACTATTTTTTTTTAACTCTGTGGTCCTCGGCGTTTTTTCTTTATGTTCCCGTTATTTGTTGTATTTTTTTTGAGTTCTTTTTGAATATTAAAATGGCATTCGCATAATATTATATATAATATGTACAATTTATATATATATAAAATTACGAGAGCGTTCTCCCATCATGCGCTATCATTATTTCTAAATGGATCAACCTACTATCATAAAATATGTTCTTAGAAAGCGTATGTGATAATTTATTATACATTTCCTCGGGTACAGATAAAATGCTGTCAGTGATATTCACGATCCCGGGAATCATATGATGAACTCTCGTCATCATAAATAATATTTGTTTTAATATACACTATATGTCATTAAAATATCGATTTATTTTATAACATTTATTATGAAATATAGGTAGCTAAATATTCTAATAAAATTTGTTAAATACATAGTTGGTTTCAAGTGATCCAGATCATGAACTATTGTGTCAAAACTTTTGTGACATCTATCCTCTGGTGCTGACCTTATTCAGAAATAAGTTCGACTAAATGTAATCAAGATTAAATCTGTATGTCTTACAGTAATAATAGAACTGTTTAGACCATGAATATTTGTTTTCTAGCACTATGTATAGTAGTTAAGTATGGAAAACCGACTATAACCAATGCTTAAAATAGTTACAAAACAATATAAACTTGGACCTCACATTCGTTTATAAATCTCGACAATAAGCAATTTTAGCGTAATCAATATAATTTTTGTTCTATATTTCTTGTTTATTGGTAAAAAAGGGGTAATAAAGAGATATACAAGTCATATCTAGTAATTTAAAAATGTTTTAGAAATACGATAACGTCGTTTAACGTGTGCTGAATAGATGCTACAATATTGTTAGGGTAATTTATGCGGGTCTAAGCGGTTAGGTACGCCTGTAACTTGTGTGATAGAGGTGATATTTTCTGATATTATCATGTCATTAATTTTAAATTACATACATATGTATATAAATGCATACATTTTATTCCTTCAAGATTTATATGTATCAACTCCTATCTACATAGTAATATAAACAGGTCATACATATTAACCTCCTGTGCTTTAAATAATTATGAGGTTAGCAACGAATTTAATTGTTTCCTTGTTTCTTTAATGATTTCATTTAGACGAGGAAGTAGGTATATAGAGTAGATCGTTATTATTACAAAACACTAACTGCATGAAGAGTAATTTGAAATAACTGAATCGTGTTATTTGTAGTATATTAATATATTTTATAAGTGTATACAATTTAATTAACATTAGCCTAGCACCTACCTGTTCCATTTTAAAAATGTTGTAAGATAAGGCTGCTCTATTAACTTGGATCTAGGTGAGAGTGCTCAACTTAAAACTCAGCCAGTAAATGTATGTCACAATAAAACGTTTTGCAGTATAAGTATCTGATAAGTTCCCAACGAGGAAATTCACTTTTATTGTAACTCGTATGTACTCCGTTTGTTTGATATCAAAAATCTGAATAGAAATTGAATTTCTCATATCTTTAAACTTATATTAAAATACTTTCTGAGTACATATTGTATTGCATCTGTCTTCATCAATGTGGTTATATTAAAATGATATTTCCTACCGCATAGTTACTAGATGGTTATTGATATATGAAAATAATGCTTAAATTTCATTGAATTTGCATATCCCAGTGTATTGTCACATTTATTAGCTGTCACCTGTTTCAAAATAAAGTGAGTCACCGCTTTGCGATGTAATCTATTCAACCCTAATAATATTTGGACACGGAAGGCTTACTACGGATAGTTTTGTTTCACATTAATATATAAATTTTATGTTATATTTTGATATAACGCCATTATAACATTTTATTCGTGTAACAGGAAAAATTTAAATATAAACGTGTAATTGTATGTATTTTTGTTTAAGTATTTTTTGGAAGATTTGATACAGTCTTAGTAGCATCTTGAAATTATATTAAGGTTTGGTTACACTATTTTTTTTTTAATGGAATTATTTTGGCGAACAGTTTTCGTCAATTATAGTTTTAAACGTGAAGAAAAATAGCATTTAAAATCTTGACTTGGTTATAAATTGATTGTTACAAAAAAACAAGCTCGTATTTAGTTTATTCCCACACTCTTAATTTATCATTAATAACATATACCACCCATTAATCAGTAACAAGAAAAAATATACACACACACACATACATACAAAAAATATTGGCACGTATATATTACTATTATTGTATGGACTCGATAGATATATACAGACAGGCTTCAAACCGGACTTGCCGTTACAAATGCTGAACGAGATCTCGACACCATTGCCCATACATTTTGATAATTCATCATCATTATAAGAACAGCATCCTATATTCGGTACAAGCAATTACTTTATATCAAAATTAACTGTTCCACGTACCACACAATCTGAGAGTGATTAATATTGAGATATACGTATAGCAAACTTTATATATAAAATTATATTGAACCATAGAATAGATATCGTTAATTCCTACTAATATTTTAAATGCGAAAGTAACTCTGTCTGTTTGTTACGCTTTCACGCCTAAACCACTGAACTGATTTTAATGAAATTTGGTACAGAGATAGAGTTGACTTTGAGAAAAAACATAGGATAGTTTATATCCCAGACTTTTGAAAAGTTCTTTTGAAAACACGATGTAACCGAACACCACGCGGGCGAAGCTGCGGGCGGAAAGCCAGTATTATATATAAACAGTTGTCTAATAACTATTAATTTATGAAGTCACCCCAAATATACCTGGGGTCTGATAAGCGAGGGGTGATGGAAGTATTTTCATAAACTGTTACGAACCCAGATCGTACCTTGTATAATATATACCATAGAACCACAATACACCACAACTATATTAGTTTACTTTGTAATTTAACCACGTCTGCTCAATACATTGTTTGCTATGTTAATATTGTTTAAGAAAATAATGCTTATTACACTTTAGATAAGATTCGGGAAATATATTGGTTTAGTTGTGTAAGTTGTTATAACAAATTATTATTTAGTCCATTAATATGTAATTAATTAGTAAGTTATATTGTTTTTTAGTGTTTTGTTTGCGAAATCATGTTATAGGTGACATGTATTAAAATTTTCAGAAATAATTCTATTTTTATATGCTTTTTTTTGCTTCTTATATTGAACCCCAGTTATAGTAAATTAACAATTCATGTTACTTATTTTAAATGCACAATTCGCAACGTTTGAAACCTAAGTCCTTAGATTTCTTATCCTTTTTGTATAATTGTATTTTTAATTAAAGTATTGCTCTAAATGAAATTTTAATATAACAGTTTCGTTACAAAAGAAAATATTTTATATTTTAAAATCCTAAAAATAATTAAAAATATTTAAATGAATTTTTATATTATGATGTAGCTTTAGAAGAATCAGTTTTCGTTTTTATAATCAACAGTTTACCACTTTCAACAGAAACAACAGCCTGTGTTTATTTCAATTATTCAGAAATTGTATCAGAAAACATTAGGCCTTTTATATATTTTTTATATGAATACTAGCCTATTATACGAATGGTCTTTCAAAATCAGAAATATGAAATCCCATATCTTTGACATTTACCAACGGTAAGAACATTGTATAATATCATTTCGTGGTCTTTAGAACGACATTTCTATCGGAATTTTGTCAGTTATTAAATTTACAATAGTAGTGGCCTTTGATAAATTTGTCTTATATATCGTATCAAATAAAGAATGTGACATATTTTATATCGCTATCATCTAAATTTATAAAATGCATGATTGGAATATATTTGAACATTTAAAAATCGCATCCATTTCAAAGTAACATTTAACGCACCCGTGCTTTCAAGCCGGGAGCGTATCCGTTATTCAATTTAATATTGATGGAGTAATAAAAAAAGCTGGGGACATTTCACTGTTGGTTAATGTCTCTGTAGTTTGAGGTCGAGTCACAAGCTGCTTTAATGTATGGTCAGAACTCAGAAGCGCTTCACCGCTTTAAGGTCATTGTATTGACGAAGCGCACAATAGGGACTGTATTGATGAATAGCGGTCAATGTAATAAGTTAAAATTATATAACTAGTTTTTGCCTGCGACTTTATCCCTTAGAATTCGGTATAGGGCTCAGATAGAAATGAATGAATATATAACAAACCGGTAGGGACATCTGCAGATTTGGTCATGTGACTTCACACACAATATGACAATTATTCCCTGATCGTAATGGAACAACATGGAATTATTGAATAAATTATAGCCTATATCTTATTTCGATGTCTAAGCTATATTAATATAAAGTTTCAGAAAAATCCGTTTAGTAGTTTTTGAGTGAAAGGGCAACAAACATCCATAGATGCTCAATGCTCATAAAGCTCCGTAATTATACGACTGTAGTAAGAAGCATTTCTTTTTATACAAAATTTACATACATATGATACGATCATAAAGTTATTTCATTATAAGACTTTTATAATAATATTTAATTGTATCTTGATATCCTATATATGTAATGTTTCTAAATTATTATTTTTACTTTTGGCAATCTGGATTTTATCTGAGGACTCAAAAAGAAAAGGACATTTTTCTAACTTAATTAAATGTAGTTTAATTTACAAATATAATTTTTATTACACATTCGCTCATTCTGAATAAGGAGTCAGTTACTTCTGAAAGCGAATTTATGTAATTGATTCATATAATAATAATAAATTATTAATTTCCTTATATAAAATAACAATATAGAAGGAAGAATAAATACAATTCGGAGGATTCTCGGAAACGGAAAAGGAGAAACGGGAATTTGATAATATAATACAAAAAATATATTTTTGTTTTCATTTTAACAAACTTCTATAGAGTTTTGTATTGAAATAAAGATAAAATATAATACGCTGTGACAAATAAAAGCATACGAACTTGTAACATAGGAGTATTCGTTTTGTAATTCTTGAAAAATCAATATACAGTCAAAACCGTTTATAACGACATCGTTTACAACGACCTATCGGTTATTACAGCCAGATTGTATGGTCCCGTACGAATTGCTAGTAAACTATTCAGTATACAAACCGCTTATAACAACATCGGATACAGCGACATATCTCTTACAACGACGAAACTTTATCGATATTAATCGACTATAACGACCAACCGCTCCTTGTCTCAGCAAAACAAAATAATACAAACGATTTTAAATCTTATTGATAAGCATTGATGAAATATTTCGGCATATTATTACTTACGCACGTTCTCTCAGCTTATTCGATGACAACGAAAATGATATTCCGCTAGCGAGACTGATACAATCTACAGATGAAGATGACAACGTACCATTTGCTGAGCTGGTTACCCAATTGCAAAGATCTACTGCTACAGACCAAAGAATTGAGATAGAGGAATTTATTAGAATAGATAACAGTGTCGCCGTGTGCACCTTAGCTACTGAGGAAAAAATTCTTGCAGAAGCTGAAAGCAACAACCGTAACTGACGAAGAAAACGAAAACCAACAAGACTTGTAGAACAATTTCAGCCAACAACAATTTCCGAGGCTCTTAACGCTGTAACAGTTTTGCAAAAATGTGTCCTTTAAAGAACAGTTTGATATTGATGATACTCATACCTTGAGGAGTATGAAACGTAAAATGCTAAAAATATTTAAGACTGGGCTAAAAAAGACAGGCTAAAATGACTAATTACTTTAAAAACTAGTGTAGTTTACAACCGGTAACTGTAACCAGCTAAGTACATTTTTTATTCTAATTATTTCAAAATAAATATTTTTATTTATTTTCTGACTCCTTTACATAATCTGTACCTATACTAGAAACATATGTAACTATATATGATAATATATATAAGTACTGTACTTGTGTATGTAACTGTATTGCTTAAAACGACTATCGGATATAACGTCGCAACGATACGGTCCCTACAATGTTATTGTTAACATACATATTAATAATATTAGTTTTATAAGAAATTTTGTATAATTAGTTATTGTATGAAGAAATAAACTCGCATACAACCTTGTTGTATTTGTAAATAATGTACGAAATAATAGCAAAGATATTTATAATATATAGATGCTAAGTCACATTTTAATTTTATGTTGGAATTCACACTGTTTTAGGTATTTTCATAATATTCTCTCTCATCATTGTAAATCGCAATTTTTAAAAGCCCCATTCATTAACTCTTGTTTTATACAAAACTGATTGAACTAATACATCACTTCGAATATATCCCACATCATGAAATAGTTACCAAAAAGATGAACTACTGAAAACCTTATACAAAACATATGTATTATTATAATAGTGTCCACAACAATTGTTCTTCCTGAAACACATTATAGTGTCATGTGAAGTCTTTTTATTTATATAACAAGTCTTTTTGTATCAAAAATAACAAAATTGTTTGATGACGAAGTATAGAAAATTGGCCGTATTGATACATTATTGTTGCAGTCACAATAGACCACTCAGGATGCTCATTAGAGGAGCTCATTACAGCACTGGATTTGTGAATGAAATTAACGATATAGTCTTCTGTATACAGTACTAGTTTATGCCCGCGACTTGTCTACGTTATTTTCGGAATTAGAAATGTATAGATGACCGGGCGAACTCTATTCTTCCTTAAAGACAGTAGATAAGAAGATTTTTTTCGTTTTCAATCGAATAAAAATTATTCTATGTCCTTTCTCTTGTTATAAGCTATATATCTGTACCAATTTTCAGCCAAACCAGTACAGCCGTTCTCGAGTTATAAATAGTGTAACTAACACGACTTTCTCTTATATATAAAGGTTCTACTATAATCTAAAGACAATGAAATAAGTTTTAGCTGTTATAAATATTGAAATGCATAAAAGTTATCGAACAAGTAGTACCTAAATATCTATTTATCCATTTTGTCATTAATTTGTGGAACAAAATCAACAAACCTTTCTTATATTGATTAAAGAAGACTTAGTTTAGGCAATATTGAAATAAAAGCAACGACTTTCGTTTGTCGGATCCCTTGTAATACTACAAAACTGCCGGCCTTGCAATTCCATACTAGGCACAGATGTCCAAATTGTAACGGAAACTATAATTATAGGCCTGTTGCTTTTTGCTATAAGGCCACTATCATGTATCTGAATGTGAAAAGCAATTAGCAAATTACTAGCTTTTAATTTATTTGTGCGGATATTCCAACATTTTTCTAATAAGTGGCAATTATGGAACCGTTTTTCAATATACGGTACTTATAATTTATTTTACTGAATGGCGTACGCGGCTTTTGTTCGTTTTCAATAAATTTATCTTAACTCGATAATGTTTCTACGAAGTGGATTCTTTTTGTACGTATTTTGATTGCAAATATATGTTATATGTTTGTGTTATTTATGATTTTATTTAAAAAGGTTAAAAATATTATTTTGTTGGAGTTTAATTTAAATGTATTGAAATACATATATATTTTTGATATAGTGCTTATGACTTGATCGTTAATCGGACGCCTTAAAAGTTATTACGATGTTTCTGTACGATGGTTATTGCGTTATATATTCCAGTCGCAATATTTATATAAATTATACTATCGTCCAAACCAGATGGATAGAAGAATAAATATTTCGTAACGCGTATATTTTAGAAAAAAATTGCTTCGTGGCTCAACGGGCTAATATCGATTTCGTATTTGCAATATAGATTCCAACTTCGATGTCATATAATAACTTAAATTTTCTTCATTCCAGCTGCGTCACTATCTTGTATGTTTTATGTATTTATTTGTTTACCAACAGACGAGCCCGGTTCAACGGTTTTCGGTTCGGTGACGGACGGCGTGTTCGAGGGTAAGATAGTGCTGAACGACGGTGCCTACTATGTGGAGCACGCCCGGCGGTACTTCCCACCCAACAGTACGAAGACTCGCGTGCATTCTGTTATATACCACGAGGGGGACGTAGTGGATCCGTATGCTCATAGGAGACACGGTGAGTCATATACACACACACACACATGCACACGCACACATACATACAGAGAAGTATATGTATATATAGCCTTCTGATTGCATATTCACTTTTAGTATAAAACATAATAGACATTTTATTAAGTTTTTTCTATGTTTTACGATTTCATAACTGTGAATGTCAGAGATATGAATTAAAATAAATAAACTTAATAATATGTTTACCTGATACATTGCAAATAGAAATTAATTGAAGTTATAATTAATAAATTTATGTTTAAAATCTGTTTATTGCTTTAAATTTTATTACCTCAGTGGTTTTTTATTTATTTCAAAGATTATTTAATGAGAGTCATGGAATGGCTTCATATTATTAGATGGTTTTATTTGTGATAGAGCTTTTACAACGTTTATGTCGAATATATAAGATTTAATTAATAATTAGGAATACAGCGAGGTAAATTAATTATTTAAGTTATTAAACCGCATTAGTGCAGGTAACGAAGTGGCTTACACTAATGCGGAACAAGATTAAATCTAGAAATTGGAAACTAGATGTAGCCCGTAGATGGCACGAGACACAAGTTTGTTTTGGTTACGCCACAGTGTGTCGCTCTGCAAATGAGTTGCAAGGTCGTTAACAAACTTTAATCCCATTTGCTGGTAGCTGTCACTGGCTGATTGCTACAACGCCTGCAACTGCAAATTCGCTACAATTTATTACCGGACATTCTAGAGCTTTATTGGACAAAACTTGTGTCATAAATTAATTGAATACAAAACGATTTTAATACTATCAGATGGTTCAATCAATTCTGTTCCATTGTCTTCGTGTATATAACGCTTCTCTCAAAGTCCATGATCAATGACAATAACAATCTGCAATATTTCACACTTGTGTCAGCACAGATACGAAACCGTTGGCAACAATAACACTGCTGTGTTGATAATATATATTTCTTTGTTCTGAAATCGATTTCAAACTCTTTTATCGCACTATACAACGCCTCCTAAGCTTTAAGTGACAATTCAACATTCTCTCACATTCATCTGAAGTCTGATTAGAACAATGTAATGTATTTCTGTTTTCGGTTAAATAACAGCAATAAAAGTGATCCAATTCAGTGTCACATCATACATATTCATCGTTTGAATCGTAGGCTGCTCCCTGAATGGTAATTTAGCGTAAACAACACCGCACCGACGTTAGGGTCTAAATTTTTGTCAACTCGGCAGACACAAATTGTGTGGCTCTAAAAGAAACGTTCGCCGTTAAATTTGGATGCCTGTGTTGGTGACGCTGTTCTTTTTTTTATTATATTATTTTTCGTTAGCTCCGCCGCTGACACTTTGTCTTTCGGAGCATTTTATTTTTGTGATAAATTAGTTTTTGCCCGCGATCACCATGTCGTAACCTCGCCAGCAAAATGAAAAATTGACTGCTTCCTAACTTTTAATCACTTAGCGACAGAACTAACAAAGAGTAATGGTTCGAAAATATATTCGAAAAGTTCCTATACACATAGTGAGTTTTATTAAACGCTTATTTTTATATAAGCCAATAAAAAATAAGAATGTATCGTTTTTTATTTAAATAGATATATATTGAGTAAACAGGATGGGTCGTGTTTAGCTGCATTTGTTTTCATTACAATCTATTGGACAGTTGTATAGGGGTGGACCCTTTTTATTCTTCGTCCATGCATTTGGCATTCTAATAACGAAGAGTATTTGAACGGAACCTTATTTTGTAATATTGCTTTCTGTATTATATGACATTTCCCCTTATTTTAAATTACATTAATTTAAGTTATATTAAATTCTCTGATATTTTGGAACTAAATTACCTACGTATTATGTTAAAGTTACTAAAAAAAATATTTGTTTAGTTGAAAGTTATTGGAAAAAATTATTATTTATTTCGACTATTAAAATTAGTTTCGATATGAAAGTTTTTTTTAATTATGCTAAGTAAATTTTTACAATATTTTGAACCAAAGATTTACATAATTAAATTCTATAACTTATTTTTTTCATATAAACAAAGTTCATACTTTAATACAATAAATAATTATTATCGTAAATCTCTTGTTTTGATGGAACTTCAAACAAAATCCAGATGTAAGTCAGAGATATTAAAGTTGCATGCATCATACTAAACATTGTTATTGCACATAAGTCATGGTTCATTTATCAAACGTAGTGTATTATAAATTCAGTGGATTTGTTTACCGAGTCAGGTTTGCAAGTGCGGGAGTATTGTACCCATCAAAGTGATATAGTCTTGCCTATTCCGGCTTTCATGTCTCAATTGGGAGCGGTTTATTATCAAATTTACTGTATAACGTATGACTGAATTAAAAAAATATACGCCTAAGTTTAAGAACAAGATCTTTGAACAGTTTTACAACAATTGAATTACATTATGCGTCATCGATTGAAAAATTTTGTATCTTCTTGCATTAAAATTTTGTAATAGAATGAATGAAAGATTACAAATAACTTTAACATGTAATAAAATGTAAATATATTAAATAAAATAATTACATTTAATAAGAAACCAACGGCAAAGGAACTGCACACGTATTTTATGATAACAAGTCTCGAGAGTCTCGACCGATGCTTTTGAAAAATGGTGCATTCCCAAGAAACAGCCGTCTCAAAGTAAAATGACGTTGTTAAGTTGTTTGTGCAAGGAATATGTATGTAAAACGTTGTTAGTTGAGACCTTTTTGTTTTTAAGAGCTCGTAGAAACATCTTTGTTCTAACATTTCTATATTAAATCTTTATATATATAATTCTTCTGTGAGTGTGTATGTCACTGAACTTCTCTCAAACGACTGGACCGATTTTGATTAAATTTTTTGTGTGTGTTCAAGGGGATCTGGGAATTGTTTAGATTCACAATTTTGCCCGCTGGACAATGTTTTTTTAATTTATTAGTAGTTGTTCATACAAACGTTTATTTTTGACATTAGATTTGACAACTAACTAATATTATGTCAATCATTCTGTCGCACTTCAAACACGGAGATTTATGGCTTACAGGTAAACTCCAAAAATATAAATAAAAAAAACGTAACAGATATTTCTTGATTATACGGCGATAGGAAGATCGCGAAGTCATTTAGTATTTTTATGAAATCTTATATTTATATCTGAAATGTTGAGACATTAATGATATAAACATTTGAAAATTTTTATCGTCATTGAATGCTAAATTAATGATTTTAATTGATATGTTGTATTAATAAAGTAATGAGATCTGTACTTGAAGCGGACGAGCAACAGATGTTCGTATCGACTCGACACTACTTCATTGAGATGATTAAAGTAATTCAAGCACGTACTTTGTCAATTTGCTGCCTCACTCATTCAATACAGCTGGTGGATTAATTGATTAATTACTTCTAATGATAAAAAATTATCGTATTTATATAACGTCTGTTATTGGAACTGGTATAAAATTAAAAAGGGCTGAATGGGTGCTGTTTTTAAGGCACAGAGCGTCAGGCAGTGCATTTTAACGAAGCTGCTATACGCTACCGCGAGATAACGGAAATTACTGGCTACGGGCGTAATGCCTACCCAGCGTACAAATACCATATTTACAGACTATGCGAGTGCCTCATTAGAGTCCTCATGCAATTTTTATTTTACAATAGCGCTTACGATCCCCCCCTACACGAGTGGTTATGAAGGCTTCCCTCCCTCTTTATTATTTCCCATTCGGTATTGTACATATGATTGCAATTTTTAATTCATTGGTACTTTAATAATATTGAATTGAATTTGTTTCCACTGAAGTTAACTTGTATGGTGTATACAAAATTTATATGTATTTTTAAATCAACATGAAAATTGTCATACAAATGTAATGTATTAAGTTTAACGAAAATTCAGTCAAAAGCTGGCTAACATGTTTAGTATTTGCAAACGGTTGCGAACTCTAGCAACTTCCCTCATTTACAGTTGTCCATAGGCATTGGCCTCTGTTAGTTTGTTTGCTCTTTTTAACATCTACATTACGATATTCTGAATCTTAACAATTCCATACAGTATCTATTAGTTTGCCACAGAAATGTATAAGATTATGTAATTAAAATGAAATATAAGTAGGTCTGTTTAATTTAAATACGCTTTTATCGCCTGTATGATAAAAAAAATCTACGCATTTTTTCTACTCTCTACGTTCATTAACTCGAAACAGGGTTTAGGTAACAGATTATATTTATAACTGCCAACCCTTTTCATACCTATCTCCTATTCAACGTGACCTCAGCGCCTTTTAAATATAATTGAGAATTTTCTATACAAAAACAGGACTAAAAGAACATTGAGCTTACTGTTAAAAAGGCTTAGTTTTCATTTATAATACAATAGATTAATAATGTCTAACTCCAAACGATTGGTAGACTTCCGACTGGGTAAAGCAGTTATCCTTAAAAGGTGGTACATTAATCACATTGTGCTTAGCTTACATATAAATATAGCTGCAATTCCTTTAGTATACTTGCAGGTGGTGGCTAGAACAGCTGGCTCACAGCAGTTAAATGATTTCTAGAGCTATTTCCAAAATTTATGTTAAAATTTTTATTCAAAACATGCTCTTATATTTCTGTCTTCTAAGTACGTAATGTTTATTAACATAGCAATTACTTAAATCGCTATATGAGAATGTATTTCAGAATTAACTAGATGTGTTTGTTTTAAATTAGAATTTAATTCTGCTATCTCTTGAGCATTGAACAATAATGTTATATGAGAATAAGTGGTCTTTCAACATCAGTTTGCATACCCCAAGTTTGAACTATCACACTACATACGGAGAGTTAACAGTTTCTCATTCGTAAATCTTCACACATCTTAGTATAGTTATACAATAACATACGTTGATACTAAAGTGTGCTAGAAAACTTGTGTTAAGTGTATGGAATAGTAAGTTTATTGAATTTAAACGATATGAACTTTATATATCTTGGCTCGTATTATTTTACTCCAATGTTACTATATTGAAATGCATCTGTATTATATTCTATGACTAAGACGGCGTCGCGACGTTGGCGGACGGTATTTTTTTTGTATTAATCTGTTTCACGAAGCGCGATAACTTGAACCTCAAAGTTGGATTTACTCATGAATAATTCGAAACATTCCATTGCATTATGTAAAATATGACGACCCGCTCTCCGTCGTTGTGATATTGATTTTTTTCGTTGTCTCCATAGTATAGAATAATGGAAAAAATATTGGTACATTCTGTGATGAAACATTTGTTCATGTTATATTATAATGTAGGCGGAGTTTTGATTAAAATACTGTCAATTAGTTTATCCGTAATGTTTGTTGTTTTTTTGTCTTTAATCGAATTCGAGAAAGGAGGTTCTCAAGTTAATGACTTTTTTATTATGTTACGCGAAGATTCCTCCAAATAAGAAATCTATTTTGAACAAATATCTCTCTTTTGAAGATTTGTTCCTCTAAGACGGTACCGTATAAGTGTAAGCTAAATTAGTTGGCCAGTTTCTAAGAAAAAAAAACTTTACATAATTAATGTCTTGGGTAGTGGTTCTCTATAAAAAGTTTTAGATGATATCTCACATAATTACATTTATTTTCAAGTAAAAAAATAAGTTTCGACAACATTTAATTGAGATACATTTTATAGGATAGGCATAATGTTAGTACAGAATAGATAATGACATAGACGGAATGTATGCATGGTCGCTTGTAAAATGTATATACAACAATTCTATACATTATTTTGTTAACTTATGCTGTCTAGACGTAATAATAGTATCTGAGGTCGTTGTCGGATAATATTGGCACATGCGTTTACTAATGTTCGTAGGACCGTTAACGTGGCTATAAACTTGTAAAATTCTAAAGCATTTTCATAGTATTTAATAGATGTCAAGTTTATAAAAGATTTATTACATAACATATCATAAGTATACTCTTCTTCTACCTGGCAATTTCCCAGCTTTAGCCAGTCTGCCTTACGTGTTGTGAATAGTTTTGGCTAATTGTTTTTACGACCGGCCGCCTGCCTGACATCAACCCTCTTTGATAATGCATTAATCAGTGATGTCTAAATACTCTTAGAAAGTACATATGACTCGGAAAAATCACATTGGTACTTGCCCGAGCCAGGATCGAACCCGCGTTCTGAGATGAGAGGCGGGCTTTTTAACCACTAGGCCATTACTGATTTATGAATCATATAGTCCTAAGTCTAAAGTATATGTGATGGTTGTGTCCGTAGGTCACGTTGGTGGTTGTGGTGTGACCGATGAAGTGGTACAGTGGATGGAGCGTATACAGAATTCTGGTGTTGATGATGAACCTACCACCACTCCGATGCACTCACCTGCTCCCAGCCAGCCTCATCCGAACAGCTTGAGAGATGATACCACCAGGTATGAAATAGTCCATTAACACGATTCAATAATTGCTTAAGTATTTTTCCAACTGATATTACGGTCTCAAGACATAAAATATGTATTAGTTGACTTAATTAAATGAAAATTTTAGTTTATTGTTACTGTAATTATCCATTATTGGTATTAAGTATTAATTTTATTTCATAACAGGCTTATAGTTCAAATTGTATTATATGTGTGCTTGCTATTATTAGTAATTTCAAACGGTACAAGTATTAAGAAAACAAAAAAGTGCGGTGTGATCTTAATATTTATGTACCTATGAGAGGATGAAATACATAATATTTGCAAAATGTTTCTTGTTATCTGTAATGCGACATGCAATAGATTGACTAAAAAATGTGAGGCTATAAAATAAAACTGCTCCAAAAATAATAATTTTTCAAGTCAATACAATTAAAATAACTTTATATTATTAGATTATCCTTTTTTCAAATCAAATATGTATGCACTAGGCAATAAACTTATTAAAAAAAGTATCCTTTTTATATATATAAATATGAAATATGAAGTAATATTTCATATTTCGTATTTTGTACATTTCAATATATTTATTTTTTTTCCGTGTAAAATTTACTGTTTGTGGTGTACAATAAAGTATATTCTATCTATCTATCTAATAAATAGGCATTTGATTTAGTACAAAAATAAGTTGATAATAAATGTATTGTTAGTAAATATAATGACGTCTAGTACGATAAATATATTCTTCATATAAAATTTATTTTTATTAACGCGATACTAACATCCTGTCCAGAATTATCAGTACTCGCGTGTTTCCCACAACTGAAAATTATTATTGTCATAAAATAACATCATTAATGATTAATTATCAATTTTGTAATATTAAAATAATTAAGTCCTCTCGTTGTTTCTCTGCTGCAAATGCTCCGGCTTAATCTAAACTTTGAAAGTAGCTTATAAGCTACTTTCAAAGTTTAGATTCTATAGACTTACTCTTTCGAGAATAGCTTAGAAGTTGTCCACTATATAGATGAGATGAACTTTCATCTAATTATATAAGACAAATCAGTTCGTTGAACTTTTAATCTACGCTTCGTATATTTGCATTGCTTTATTATATTACATATATTAAGGAAACTAACTTATTATTTTAATGTATACCATATGTTGAGTCTTTTTAAGTCTTTATTATTTTATGTAGTGCTATAATACGTGTTAATTATTTTGCATCAAGCAATTTTCCTTATAAAGCGGGATATGGAAATACACAAATAACGTCGATAATAAAATCCATGTTTTCGTAACACTATCAGTAATATTTCATAATATTAGTCATGTTTTTATAAAATATCTCCTTTTATTTGAGTCACTCAATTCAAACATAATTGTTATTCCTGTTCATGTTATGTTAAATTATAATTTACTATACATATAAATATATCAAACTTAGTTCCAGACATTGGGACTTCAACCATTACAATAAATATTCACGAGCGGCGAACACGAACGAACACACGCGAACACGTCGCGCTACGGAGGGTAAGGCGAAGAACACGTGCTCGCTGTACATACAGACTGACCCATTGATATGGAGACACGTTAGGGGGGGATTCCCTGATGTAAGTACTATATATATTATATTACAGACTATGAAATATGTAACCATATACTATTTATAGATTTTTGATATGATTTTCTCAGAAATAACATCATTTTTTTCAATTATTTTTAAACCTTCAAATAGATATTATATGTTAATTATTCCTACATACATTTTCTTTTTTAACATGATCTGTTACACTTACGAAATCTTAACGAATTTAATCCTTACTATATTGATAATAATAATTCCAGCACATGGATATGAATAAGAAAAACGAAGTGGATATGAAGACGCGTGAGGAAATATTGTCTTTGATTTCACACCACGTGACGGCTGTCAACTATATATACAGATATACGAAGTTCGACGGACGCAAGGAACACAGGAACATACAGTTTGAAGTACAGAGGATAAAGGTGAGGAAGGAAATGTCCCGGGTTCGATGATTGGGTCATATTAATATATTACATCCCTACTAAAGTAACTCTGTCTGTCTGTCTGTTACGCTTTCACGCCTAAACCACTGAACTGATTTTAATGAAATTTGATACAGAATTAGAGTTGACCTTGAGAAAAAACATAAGATAGTTTTTATCCCAGACTTTTGAAAGGTTCTCTTGGAAACGCGATATAAAGCTGTGGGCGGAAAGCTAGTACTCTTATAATGAAACTATCAGTGATCAGTATACGTATGTAAGAAAAAGATTTGTTTGGAACATTTATCTGTGTACGGGTCCATTAATATCAGAATTGTCTGATTATATTTGAGTTCGGATCTCACTAGTATATTGTGATGGAATTCAAAAAAGTGTTTTTGTTTTCAATCATTTCATAGAAAATTCTTAAAACTAAAATAAAACTCATTTTGATATTATAATATGTGTATTATTTAGATACTGAATCAATGCGTAAATCTCACATTTTAAAAAATAGTATTTAAAAATGTTAATAGCTCTATACAGATAATAATAGCAGAAAATTCAAGAGCACTTCTAAATGAGCAGTCGTCAGAAATTTTACATTCCATAACAACGCATATTTGAAAAATATTTTTTTCAATAATACCTTTATCGAGTCTCTCTGTAGTTGTAAAATATTTGATTTCAAATTGCAGTCATAATAAGTTCTCTTTAAACTTATCATAATAATAAATGGAAAGTGACTTCATTAACCAAGATGACGGTAGATTTAATATTGTACTATATGAATCATAATATCTTTTATCGCACTCTCACTATACATCATGACCCATTATCAATATCTATTTACATTCACACATAAGTACATATGTTTAATATTTCATATAAAAGAAAATATAATCTTATTTCTAGATTTCTATACTTTTTTGACTATGACAACACAAATGAAAGAGATGTTAAAGACTTATGATGTTATTTATATAAATCAAAAAGATCGTATATATTATTTTTGGCCTTTTTTAGCTGAACTGTATGTATATATTTGAACTTTGTATTAAAAAGAAATATTTCATATATATGTTTAACTTCCAAAGCCTACAAGTCAGATATATGTAGGTAATATATTATATTTATATAGTATATTATATAAATATGTTTGTTTATAGATCGACGACGATTCATCCTGCAACACGAATCCATTCGCGAGTGAAACCAACCAGTTCTGTCTAGAGAACATTGACGTATCAAACTTCCTGAACCTACACTCACTCGGCAACCACGAAGACTTCTGTTTGGCTTATGTCTTTACATACAGAGACTTTAACGGCGGGACATTAGGTAGATATACAAACTTATATATATAAAACATTATCACCTACTTATCTCATCGCTCTCTGCTAGAAAATTTCCTTTCAGACTTCCAGCACATACTAAAAGAACATAATCAATTCAATACCCATGTCAAGTCACGGGAAATAGTGTAGCTATTGTTGAAACTTGAATTGTTGATTTCATTATCAATGACAGCTTTTGTATTGACATCCGAGGTGAAACTCTGACCGTGACTGAGTATCGTGTGATTTATGATACATTCATTTTAATATTGTTACTGATTACAATATGTAAAATGTTGACAGTTGAGCAAAATTGAATCCATGATACAGACTTTTCTAAATTTGTTATATTAAATCAGTTACCAAAATCACACCAAACTGATAATATATTGCAAATAGGTATACATAAATTAGCAGTATAATTATAATTTATACAATGAGAATGTATACTATTCTCAGGCTTCGCTTGTGTCTCAATTCACTGGTCTATCTTTGATTATTTAGTATATGATCGTTATATGTATTAAAATATTTATTCAGGTCTGGCGTGGGTGGCGAGCGCTAGTGGCGCCTCTGGCGGTATTTGCGAGAAGTATAAAACATACACCGAAACCACCGGCGGGATGTACCAGAGCACTAAGAGGTCACTCAACACTGGCATCATTACATTCGTGAACTACAACAGTAGGGTACCACCTAAAGTCAGCCAGCTTACTTTGGCCCATGAGATAGGACATAACTTTGGATCACCGGTGAGATACAAGTTCATTCAATTTTTCTATTATACATATCGTTTAGACATCAGTTTGTGTTATAATCTTGCGTTTGACTATTGTGTGTCTATGTGATGAGGTATAGTTTACATTCAGTGTTATAACTAGACTTTTATGCACCCGGTGCGAGCTTTCAAAATTGCGCCCCTGAAAAATGCTCTAACCAGGCTCTAAAAATAAAATGGACAAATGTGCATACAAATAAATTTAACTATTTGTTCTTTACCAAAATATATAAGTATATAGCTACCATGCATGAGATAAAACTAGATACTAGTCTGGTCATTTCTGCGCCCCTCCAGGGTCTGCGCTCTGTGCCTGTTCACTGCTGGCACCGCCCTAGTTACGGCACTGTTTACATTAATAAGTTAATGAATCAATTAAATCTTCGTTCCTAGAGCAACAAAGCCCCCACCAAAGCAACATTTCTCTATACACACTGAATGTATATTATTAATGATAATCCACATTCCAGCATGATTACCCATCCGAGTGTCGTCCTGGCGGCCAGCAAGGTAACTACATAATGTTCGCGTCAGCTACCTCCGGCGACCGACCAAACAATAGTCGTTTCTCAGCGTGCTCTGTGGGGAACATTAGCGCTGTATTAGACGCGGTCAAAGACGGACGGAAAAGGGATTGTCTCAAGGAAAGCGATGGAGCCTTCTGTGGGAACAAGATTGTTGAAGTTGGGGAGGAGTGTGATTGTGGTGAGAATTAATATGGAAACTAAGCTATAGGCTCATAAAATATTTGTAAAATTGTATGTCACTGATTATATATAATTTGGGTTTTATGACTTGTTTTCGGATTGACTACAAGTTTTTTGTTATTTTAACATCATATTACCGAACTTTCGGTTACTACGCAGCAACCATGATTACGGGCAGACAAGTAACGAACACGAAGTAATCAAAAAATATTGGTTTCATTTAAGTCTTATACTAAATATTTATTCTACTGTTTAAACTACGTTGATATTTATAATGTTACATTAATGTCATCTCAAAAAAACATAGCTTTACCATTTTTTCATCTAGAATTATTAAAAAAGCTATTCTGGAACTAGAATATTAAACAAATATTTTTATGCATAAAACATTAGTACATATTTAATATTTTTTTCTCATTGCCAGGTTACAATGAAAACGAGTGTAAAGATCGTTGTTGTTACCCGCGTCTCGTCAGCCCGTATGACTTCGAACGTAACAACAGCGCCGTGGGGTGTCAGAGGCGAGCCAACACACAGTGCAGGTTAATATAACACATGCAAATAATTACCACTTATATAATACTATTAAAACTATAGTCCATCATAAATATTTCACTCGATAAATATCAATGTTAGAACAAATAATATATAAGTGTAGATGTTTTGTCTTGCTACATACTTAGTTCTTTCATTCGTCACTTTAATATGTAATATGATGAAAGTTAATGTATAATGTGATCTATCTATCTATCTATCTATCTATCTATCTATCTATCTATCTGACTGTCTATCTATCTATCTATCTGACTATCTATCTATGTATCTATGTATCTATCTATCTATCTATCTATCTATCTATCTATCTAGCTTCTCCATGAGAGACAGATTCCTTGCTCAGCACTAGGCTTCCGATAGGCTAAAAAAAACTATCTATCAGTGTGTATGTATGTAATATGAGTACTAACCCCCCTCCCCCCTCCAGTCCCTCTCAAGGTCCCTGCTGCAGCCCCACGTGTCAGTTCACGCCGGCGTCCCGTAACGTGACGTGTCGCGCGGCCAGCGAGTGCAGCCTGGCTTCATACTGCTCGGGGACATCCGCAGAGTGTCCTGCGCCACAGGCTATGGCTAACGGCACCGTCTGTAATAATGGTAATATTATATGTATACACACACACACATACAATGATATACGGTGAAGGTAAACATCGTGAGGAAACCTGGACTTATAGTTTCACAATTATAAGTTTGAAAACACCAACCCGTCTTGAGCAAGCATGGTGATTAATGCTCAAACCTTCTCCATGTGAGAAAGAGGTCTTTGCTCAGCAGTGGGCGTTGATAGGCTGATGACGACACACACATACATACAGAAACACACAGAAACACACACACACACGTACGCACAAACACACATACAAATACCCATACACCTGTGAATATTCTGTTCTCACATGCGTCAACAATTTTCTTTAGACCTACTTTCTTTTTGTTATCCACTTTGTTAAATATATGATATAAAACACTTTCTAATGTAATCTTTGTGGCCATAGCCTTCATGAAATTTAAAAAACTCTACAAATATAATCTGTATATGCTGTTGATTACAAATAAATAAATAAATATATTACTAACTAGTGAATTGACTAAGTTATTACATGACATCAGTTTTCAGACATATCCGGAACAAACAGAAATTACTCATAACATGTTATTTTGACATCAGTACCGTGGATAAATTTATTGCATCCAGTAAAAAATATTCTATTTGTATAGTTAATGTTTACTTGTGACCGACAATGGACTGTCTTGTGACTTAGTTTTTGCTTTTAGATTCTATATCAAGTAGTTTCTAATGTTACATAAATATATTGTATTTTACAATTTTTTACTCTATTTTTAAGAATAGACGACATTTTAAGTCTCATACGTTGTTCCATTTCATTATATGTATATACTTGATATGTTTATTCGCAGGCACCCAGCTATGTATATACGGTGAATGCCGAGGTTCTATATGTCTGGCGTGGAACATGAAGGAGTGTTTCCTCTCCTCATCACCGACAAAAGTAGGGGAAGGCGTGACAGCTGTGGTAGACCGTCGGCTGCTCTGCCAGCTCGCGTGTCAGACTGGCCCCGAACCAGACAGCTGTAGGAGTACGGCTGAGTTTGCGCATACAGTCGGCCTACCGCCCGGAGGAATCAGTCTAAGACCCGGTTCGCCGTGTGATAACTTCCAGGTTGGTTGATAATAGAATTATTTTTTATATGATAATGATGATAAACGAGCGTACCACTTGATGGAAGTGAAACCGTCGCTTATGGACATCTGCCACATATGTAGTTTTGCGGATGCGTTGCCATCATCGTGACATGTCAGGATTCATCGTGACATTTAAAATATAAGGTTTTAAATAGTATTGCAGTTTTAAATACACTACACTTAGTTTCGTTTAATATTAATATTTAATATAAATATTCCAGGGTTACTGCGACGTTTTCCTTAAGTGTCGTGCCGTCGACGCCGAGGGTCCTCTGGTTAAATTGAAGAACCTTCTACTGAACCGCGCTACGCTTCAGTCTCTACAAGCCTGGGTCACAGAACAGTGGTGGGCCGTGTTACTAGGAGGCGTGGCGCTAGTCGTGTGTATGGGAGCCTTCGTTAAATGCTGCGCCGTACACACGCCATCATCCAACCCTAAAAGACCTCCCGCCAGGTACAAGAAACACTAATGAACTACAATACATATGTATATATATATATGTTCCATTCGAAGATTGTATTCGAATCTTTTTATTAATTTATTGATTAATAGGATGTATGTTATCTGATATAATATGTGTTGTATTACAAAAGCAATCATATGTATTAAAGAAAATACGCTTGTATAACATAGAAAATATAAAACCGACTTAAAACATTTCCTACATGGCAGTCATTATAATAATATTGTTACTTTAACAGACGTTTATCTGAGACCCTGCGTCGTCCTATGAACACTCTACGGCGCATGCGCGGTCAGCCGGGCGTGGCGGCGGGACCGAGGAGGGGGGGCGCGCGGGCCGCACGGACCCCGCAGAGGAGGACGAGACCTCACAAGGGATACGCGCCACCACTGGCGTACTCGGCTAGGGACATGGGTGATATATTGTTATGATACTGATTTATTTGTGAGGGTACTAGGATGGAACAGCTCTTTTTCACTATCGAATTATATGTAATTGAAATTTGTGACGTTATAGTCCCAGCCATGAAGTAGATATCGTAAGCGATTATTCTTCATTTATTAATAATGTTGTTGTGATAAGAGTACCTATAAAGCGCGTCTAAAATTGTGTCCCAAGATTATATTTATTACATGACGATTACATAATATATGTTTCTGTTATAAGTGCTCGTTTTCATGTTAATATTATGTTTCCAGCGTCAGCGCCGGCGGGTCCTAGCGGTCGTCGCGGCGAGCCGTACGCCAACGCCTACCCTCAGTCCTACGAGATGCGACCTCAGAAGGTCTGACAGTACGAGCAGCGCGCCCAGCTCGAGCTGGTGGCGCTACCGGGCGTGCCGCTGCTGCTGGGCTACGTGTGCCGCACGCCCACACCTACGCGCACCACCGTCGCCTCGCAGACCAACATCACGCTACACTCGCCCGACACGCTCGCCGTCACACACGCTAATGACACCGCCGGCTAGTTCGACCCATCCCCCCTACCCCACACACAAGCCGCCTACAATATAAAAACCATTCCATTTTTGAATTTGTCAAGCGTACGTATATTCTTTTTAATTTGTTACCGGCCAACTTACGCTAATGACACCGCCGGCTAGTTCGACCTATCCCCCCATCCCCCCGCACACACACACACACACACAAGCCGCCTACGATGTGTATAGAAACCATTCCATTTTTGAATTTGTCAAGCATCCGTTTTTTTTTAATTTGTTACCGGCCAGCTCATCCCCACTCCAGAATTTTTTTATTCTAATCAGACTGTCATTTCTAAAGACTAAAGTCTCCCTCATCGTCCCTCTATAGTTTGTAGCATTCCATATTTTATCATCTTACATACAAGTGTGGGTTTGGAACTATAATGATGTGAACGTTACTATGGTGGTCGGTGTAAAGTATGTAACATCGACCGCTGCGTTTCCTTTGTAAATGTAAATACCGAGTCGTGTTATGTTGTATCGAGGCGTCCGAGTGAGAGTTGCTCAACAGCGAGCTCAATCCGACCGCGAGGTGTTCTATCATATTAGCTATTATTTTTATACGTAATAATAAAACGGAGTCGTTTTTTCCGAATACGCTCGATGACGCTCCGACGGGACATTTATGTATATTTTTGTATATAAATGATGATTATATAAAGGCTACAATGTAAAAATATCATACAAATAAATATTATACTCGTACCGATATTAGACTTAATGTAAGCCGAACGTAATTTTTATATAATTTTATTTCGAATGTATTATAAAGTAAGCGGAATGTTGAGGTGCCATTATAACAATTTGTAATTCAATTTTTGTTACACCTTCTTAGCGAATTGTAGTCCTTTATGAATTTTGTGATTATCGAAGATTTATATCTCATTAGATCTGTTGGCTCAAATTGTAATTTAGAGGTTACGTAAATAAATTTTAACAGAATTAGTTTTCTTGTGTTCATCGTGAATGTGTATGTAAACACAAGTACTTGTAAGTTTCCTAAACGATCTGCTTATATAAATCAGTCTTCCTCTAACATCTTTGTATTTGTTTATTTGTAGTTATGAGAATTTTAATAACTATTGCCAAATGATCAAATGTTACTAGACTGATGTTTTGTCTCAACCTTGTGATGAAAGTTGCATTTTTATTATCATCGGCTCAAACGTGTTATTGTTGTATGGTTTTGTTTGATTATTATTCTATGTGATTGTACGTAGCGGTGTCGCCATCTCGTGGAGTTCACTTCAAACGTTCTTTTCTCGTATTAATGTAACATTCGTCGTGCAAGCCAAAGAGCATGATGTACGTTTAAGTTTTCTATACAATAATAGTTAAGAGTCAATCTTTATAAGTATTCCATATAAAGGCCATTTTATTAGACGATGTTAACGAGTACATGTTCATGTTATATTTAAATATAAATACTGTATATTTGTATGTATGTATAACCTTGGGTGATGTTTCATACGTAGCGTGACTCGACCAATCACGATGGCCGCATGACCGTCACGTAGTTATGGCATTATGTCTTGTAAGTGTAAGCTAGTTTACCAACAATAGAATAAATAATGTGAATATTTTTAATTAACAAGATGAATGTTACAACATGTGATTTCAAAATAACAAAAAAAATACAATAAATTTTACATAAAATTCTTCTCTTTTATTACTCAGGCATGGATGATGGAATGTAATGTGAGTCGGGTTTAGAAAAGTTTTTTTTATAAAATATTAGATAGACAATTGCTTGAAGAGATGTGGTAAAAAACCTTTAATGACGAAAAAACCATCAGATAAAAATAATTATATCATTATTCTAAATAATTAATCTTATATATTATCACTATAGTCTATAACTATGGGTTTCAACAGTTAAATAGCACGAGTAATATTTTCAACAACTGTTTACGTAGTTTAATTAACAGTTAACACTAACCATTTTTTGACCATAAATTATATTGATTTATTTTCATTTCATTAATAGCTAAAAAGTCTATGTTTACGCATTTTATGTCCTTAACCTTAGTGAGAATATTCATATAAAGATAAAAAAATATATATTAGAACCGATCTAATTCATAAGATTGCTAAGGTGACTTTATTTTACGTCTAACTCCAAGAATAATAATACAGCAACCAATATCCAAATTTTCCTTTTATAATATCAAATATGTTTAATTTCTCAAAAAAAAAATTACGATATCAAATAATTTCATTCTTTAATTTTTAAATCCATTTAATTTTACTTTTAAGCGTCTTTTATCAAAGAAACAGCAGTCAGCCATTTAAGTCTCTTAAAATTTCAGTATAATTTTTACCTTTTACTTTTTTTCATTAGTATAGAATCACAAATTAATCGGAATGAACATGATAACTTAGAATTTTTTTTTTAGTTAAAATACTTAAAAAACTGAAATTTCTGCAAGTTTTACTTAAATTTCACAACCTTGAATGAACCTAATTTACTTTAAATGTTTGCACCTAATCTCTTATGAGCTATTGGTTGTTTGGTAAAATAACAATAGCGCAATAATGAATTCAATTAAATAGCTCGTAACTAAGTAGAAAAAACATGTAGATAATTGTGGCTAATTCAGTTAATTCCTTAATAGTCAATTTGCAAATATATTAATAAAGGCAAAATTTTTAAAAGGGTTAATTTAAAGAATGTATCTCAATTTAAGTTAATTACAGTACAATGACTATTAGGTAACAAAAATTACATACGGTACCTATACATTTTTATAATTAACACATTATTTATCTCAAAACATAAAATTTTATTGCTCTCTCTGTATTCATTAAAAAGCAATCAGAGCTCACAGAGAACTGTTCAATAATGAAAACTATCATCAATTGTGTTAAATAAAGAGAAAAATATTAAGGGATTTTAAAGTCTTTCTCATTGCTTTTGGACATAAAAAAAACTATAAGATGAATGATATCCTACACCTTAAAGTTATTTTAATAGAAAATGAACATAAAAAAAATTAACATTTTATAAAAATTAATAATAAATGAAACAACTTATTTCAGTGTCATAATGTATTTTTAATATACAGATAATACAAAGCTGTGGATACGTCTCTATTAAGAATACAGTTATATTGCTAATGCAAAACTAATCGAATATAAAATTATAAAAGATATTGTCGTTACAAGACTGCCTCATGGCACAGCGGTAGCGTTAGCTTGGCAAGTTGTTTGATAAGTTAATTAGACATTAGAATACTTGTCATTCATGCTTGCTTAAATATTCACAGAATACAAAATTTGATGTTAACAAAATAATAATAATAAAAAGTATTCAAAAATCAAAAACTTTATACTTCATAATTATAAGCATCAATGGAATACGGAACAAAATTATGTTCGATTTACAGTAAAAACAAAATATTATTTAAACGTAAACATTTCATAAGCTAAAGTAATAATATATTAAGAAAGAAACATTAAATACTTATTATTTTAGAACTTAATATACCCTAAGACAAATTATATAGAAATAAAATGGAAGTCATAAAGAGGATATTATAATAAACAAAATTATTTTTACAGAAAAAATATACTTATCTAATAATCAGAATTTAAACAATATCTCATCCAAAAACTAAACTTACACAGTAGACAAGCATACTCAGCATGAAAACATTACGAATAGATAAATACTTGTTATGAAAGGCTTTTAAAAACTTAAAGTTATTGTAATATACAATATATATTATAAAGCCAGTTACAATATATATTATACATATCACTAATAAAAGCCACATACGTCCTACGATATAAAATATGTGTAGCCTAAGTTGTATAAAAGTATTATTAAAGTTAGCAGCTACTTACAATACCGTACCTACTTAAGTTCAGACTTCACCAAATGGATTTTGGAGAAAATTATTGCAATATTTTTAATAATTGTAAGAAAAAAAAACATGAAATTGTTAGTGTTTATGTAAATAGTTTTTTTTATTCGCTAGTGTTTCAAAAAAATCTTAACCTTTAGTAAGTTTCACTGTTTATATTTGGATACCTTTGAGAGCAACAAATTTTAGGGCAAAGTAGGTTTTACGGTTAATATTTTGTATCTCAGATGGAAATGTGGCGCGTAGAAAGAAACTTAATGTATGAAATAAATGTTTTTGATAATGTTTAATGTAATTGTAATTGTTAATGATAAGTGTATCTGCTTATGAATGCAATAGCATTTGTTCCTGTTTATATACTTCGTGATAAGCGTTCCTTATCAGCACGTATGGGAAGCAGGATTCCAGTAAATCCATTGTAAGGAATGGTGACTCTTGAACAATAAGATCGAGAAGTAAATAAACCGATTCACGATTTCTTATAGCTTCTTTATCCGTCTCTTGTCCGAGCCGTAACAATGACGACGAGGCTAGTGCTAAGAACTCTTTCATTCTATCCTCAATATCACCTTCACCACAGATAGTGAACAGGGCTCCAAATATATGATTGATTGCTGGTGCCATACAATGAATATTGTTAGCGTGCCCTTCTAAAGATGGTCTGTAAAACGAACCTTCGTTACGGGCGAGCCTCGGCAGAGAGACAGCTACAAACACCATCAGCAGACAAACTATGAGATGCTCCTCTTCTTCGAGTTCGGCTTTGTGTTGTCGCAACGCGGAAGCTAAGGTAGGATCCACTTTACACGACAATCCAGCTGCTGAACACATCTCAGATATAACACGAGAAGGTTCGCCGGAGGGCAATTGTTGTTGGAAGTCTTTGATGGAGCTTATCAAAAACGGAATACGACGCTCCAACACATCAAGCAATGACTCTTGTGCGATTTGACGAAAACTCAAAATTACACCGATTATACTCATTCTTTGTAGCACATTGTCAACATGTTGCAACCTTTTGAACTGTTCTCTCATTATATCAGGTTTGTCGAAATTAGTTCGGAGCATTTGAAGGACTTCTTTATTCTGTACTACGTGTTTTTTAAGTTCCTGAACCTGACTAGCGATGTGCCACATTAGAGTCTCGCTGAGATGTTTCATCCCATAAGGTCCTATAAGCTCCGCTAGTGCTCTTAGTTCATTGATATCCGAATATTCCTCTGCATTGAAAGGAATTGCACCTTCAGCAGATAAACTCACGAATGCTTTTTGACTCATTGAGAAGCAAATATTTCCCGCGCTAACCCTCCTAAGTAGTATCTCGGAATACCACTGAGTATAAAGGGCTGCAATAGTTTTTTCACCGTGACTATCACAACTTTGTGTCTGTTGAAGGAGACAATTGTTGAACACTCTTGTGATGTCGATGTGCACATAATTTTCAACGGTTTGAAGTACATTCATATACGCTCTTACACTGACCAGCAGTTCCGAAGGTTTGGCTATTTCACTTGTGTCCTGATTAAACATGACCATTCCGACGAGTGCTTTAGAAAACCTGTTTTCTAAATGCTGATGCAGGTATTCACGAGGAGCGAATGTGTATTCCCAAACATTAACCGTTGAGCAATAGTTTATAGCAAAGCACAACTCAGTCAACGCCATATGAAGTTTATCCATTGTAGTCAATTCTTCTCGAGTTTTTCTATAGCTCTCCGCTCCTGGTTTTATAATCTCTATGGGATTCTTTTTGCCCTTGTCCTTCTTCTTTCTGTTTGCTAAATGCGCTATAGTTTGAGCACAGTGTTTCGGCAACAACTTGTCGCTCATTGTGCATTGGTGATCACAAATAGTAGTAATTATATTTTTCGCTTCCTTTGCCATTTCATCCAGGAATATGTTCACAACCGACAGACTTCTTTCTCTTATGTGATGTCTTTCTTCCGGACACAATTCGTGAGTGCAGTTCTGGAAATGACTGCAAATAAGTGGGAATGCAATAATGTAACGGTTTTGGGCCGGAAATTCCAGGCACATGTGGAACTGGCTTTCAAATATTTTGTTGTAGAAACAAAATAATGACAGATCAGAAGTTTCCACCATTATCTCGTCGAGATTATCAACCATTTTCGTATGAAAAACCATTTTATCAATAAATTGTGCGAGTTCTCTTTGATCGACAATATTCAATTGGCATTTTGCAACAGACGTGTAAGCCTGCAATCTAAACCAATCTAGACGAAAAGCACGGAAATCAAATAGATCATTACTCTCAACTTGCTTAACACTTAAATTAGCAGCTGTACTACAGAGAGAAGACAATATAACACTTTCATCCTCAGGACACACTTGTAAATTCTGTATCATGAGATTCAAGGCTACTGCATCAAAACCTGATAGATATTGGACGTAATATCTTTGCATAACTTGGCTATATTTTCTTACAAGTGCTCTGAGTTCCTCCATGTGAAACAGAAGTTCAGGCAACTGACGGTCTACCAAGTCTTCAGTAGATTTACCTTTGACTTTTTGTGGAGGATTGTCGTTATGTCGAAGTAGCCAAAACACTTCATCCCTTGAATAGCAAAGACCAATAAATATTAGCAGTGCTTTTGGTCCCAACAAACCAGGTTGATCAGTTAAAATGAGACCCAATTCTTTTAAAGCGGTTCGTAAGAACTTCCTTCTCTCTCTGTGTTTATAGCCTGCCTTTTGAACAGATTGATGATAACAATCCTTCACTTCAGATATTCTTTTACCATATCCTTTAATGCCATCAAAAAAGCTTTGAATATATGTATGAATGTAAATGACTTCATCTCGGAATAGTGCTACAACCCATCCAGATTCTAAGGCACTAACCCACATCTTGTTTGCATGGTCTTGTGACAACATTTGGTGACACAATGCAAAACCAAATATCACCCATCTCTCCAACGATTCCAATGAGACATATTCACAGGACATAGTTGCAGTTTCAGATGGTTTAAGTAGTTGTGATGGGTTGCTCACTAAACTAAGTTTCTGTTCAGACCTCCAGTGATCGGCCGTTTTATTCCTTGCTGGATAAACATGCCATAATGAATTTAATGCACTTGATAAAACTTTTTGGTGTGGTGCAAATTCTTCTGACAGCTTCTTGAATGGAGCATCGTAATCAACTATCATTTGTCCCAAACGTGGAAAACTAGCATCTATCTGATTGTGTACCATTTCATGAGCAGCATTGAACAATCCAAGCACAGCTTTTCGGTCTTCAACTCGAGACAGTAATATCATAAGTGCAACATAAGTTGTCACAAGATCCAAATAATTTTTAGTCAGTTCAAAATTAAGTGTCAAATCTAGAGTCAACTGACATCCATCAATAATATTAAGCAACTCACAGACATTGTCCTTGAAGTCTAAAAGATCTACAAATGTATAATAGTACAGGGAGAGTGACTTAATTATCTCATTTCTTATATTAGTTATGGCTTGTAATCCCTTGACATCAATATTGGGAAATCTTCTCACAATGTGTTTGATAGAAGACTCCAATGTTTTGTCTGACAAGAATGCTGGTTTCGATTTAGCGTCACCACAGGCCTTTTTAATGTTGTAAATACGCGTCAACATTCCAATTCCCCGATCATTGAGAATTATCAGTTTTTCAGACAGCTTTTGCTGACTGATAGGGACTGACCTCGACAAAGTAGACATGCTGCAACAAACATAATGAAATATAATATGTTATAAAGTGAAAATAAAGTATTGCTATAACACCGGAAATTAATCATTGCTACTTGAACCGAATCCGATAGGGTAAACATTTGCCCCAGTAACGAAGTGTGCGCACTGATTAGGTCAACGACATATGTTATAAATGACGAAAACTTTAATTAATATGTAACTACGACAAAATATTTATACAATTCGATTAAGATAAGAGATTATTAGAAGATATTTACCTTTTAAATTTTATTAATCCTTATATAAAAATTCACACTTGTTGTAAGCATATAAATCGGTTCATATTGTTTTTGATATTTGCACTACCACTCTATTTCCATAAGTATATATTTCGTCAACTCAATTTCAAAATACAATAGAAAAGGGAGTGTCTTTCCTATTTAGAAACGCTACACGGTACCATTAGTTTATTTAACGATGACAGTCAATTCTAACAACATTATCTGCATAATTTATCCACTAAATGTTACCACTAATATTATTGCATACTATTATTTCGTAACGTAATGTCATAGATAAAAATAATAGAATTAAAGATTTTTATATCTCAATCATATAAATTATTAAATTAACTATTTGCCAAAAATTTGTAGTACCCAAATACCGAAGAACATAAGTTATAGTTTATATAGCCCAGACCATCTCAGACGCTGTGACTTGATGAATCGGACGATTGTTTCTCCGTTCGGAAGTGCCTCCAGCTCGTGATTCATGCTTACCTATACGGTAGTCACCGTCTGCGTGTTTCACCGGCCCAAACACTTTGCGCAGAACTCAGTGACCATGCTTCATACCCATAGGTGGTGACGGGGCGTATTATGGTCTTATAGATAGACAGCTTGGATTTTGCACTAAGATATTTTGATCGGAAAAGTTTGCTGAGAGAGTAAAAGCATCTATTGCCAGCCATGATTCTGGCATTCACCTCAACTCCAACCTTATTACGGTTGGACAGTATCGGCCCCAGGTACTTAAAGCTGCTGACTCCTTCAATTGTATCATCTCCAATGGTGACATCCTGTAGTGGACGAGGGTTGCGCGTGCTATTAAGGTACTTCGTTTTGCTTGCGTTAACCATCAATACATACTTTGCCGCTTCCATCTGGAGAGTTGTGGTGTGTCTGATCATACTGCTTTGAGACCCGTTTATGATAACGATATCATCCGTATAGGCGGCTAGCTGACTGATGTTATAGTCGAAAAGCCCTTTTACTCCTACGTTTCGGATGGCTGCCTCCAGCGTAAGGTTGAAGACAACAGTAGATAGGGCATCCCCTTGCCTTACTCCTGGGCGTATTTCGAATGGGTCCGATATCTCATTTTGTATAGCTATACTACCGATTATGAGTTACACATAGTAGCCTCAACCAGGCGCACCAGTTTACTTGGGATTCCCAGCAACCTCATGGCATTAAATATATTATATCTGTTTACGCTATCGAAGGCCTGCTTGAAATCTATGAACATATGATGTAGATCTATATCATATTCATAAGCCTTTTCAAGAATCTGGCGGATGAGATGGATTTGATCAGTCGTAGACCGATTCGGTCTAAAACCACCCTGACACTCCCCCAGTATACTTATATATATTATATACTTTTATATACCATCTCGCATTTTAATCTTAATTTTATAATTTATAGTACCTTTTCTGTTAAATAAAGAATTATTTCATCTTTAATATGGCAACTTTAAATTAATTTTTGTGTTTATCTATACATAGGCGTGCTAAGTCTGTCTTCATTCAAGTCTTTAATGTCAAAAGACATTTCTGTTTGCTTGTGACACTAGTTTGTGTTAAGTGTTAAAGTTATTGTCTGCCGATAATCAAATATATATATTTATCCTAATGGCTCGAAGATAGTATTTCAACGTTTTAAAGAATATTTTTTTTAATCGATACACATTTCATTTGTAATAGTTTTAATTATCCACTTTCATCATGCCGCGTATTATGATAAAAGGTGGCGTTTGGCGAAACACCGAGGTTTGTAATTTGTTAAAGTTAACGTAAAGTTATTTTAATACATACTTTCCCCTTTTGTTGAAAACTACAATGTTAATTATCGTTTACAGGATGAAATTCTCAAAGCGGCGGTTATGAAATATGGGAAAAATCAATGGTCACGAATTGCATCGTTGCTCCATCGTAAATCTGCTAAACAGTGTAAAGCTCGTTGGTATGAATGGCTGGATCCCAGCATCAAGAAGACTGAGTGGTCTCGGGAGGAGGATGAGAAGCTCTTGCACCTTGCTAAGTTGATGCCGACCCAGTGGAGAACCATTGCTCCCATTATTGGTCGTACAGCAGCACAGTGTCTTGAACGATATGAATATCTACTGTAAGAAATTATAAGTATTTGATATTTACAAAGGTAGTACTTCATATATTTCAAGTTTAAGGAATTATATATTAAGCAGGTTCATATATTTCCAAAAGTCAATATTTTAAGCAAGTTTATATATTTCCAAAAGTCAATGACACTTTCATGTTGGTTTTTAATTATGTGTTCAGATATTTTTCACTCTGAAGTTAAAAAAAAAAACAAGACAATTCATTAAAAATTAAAAATTGGAATATTTACATGAAATTTCTTTAATTTAGGTATGTCATATTGATATAAACATGTTATTTTATATCATTATTGCATTATTTTTACTATAGAATGTGGGAGTTATACAATATTATAGACAAATATGATCTATGAGAGTAATCTCTACTGCTATTAGCTTTTTGTCTTGAACACTTCAACTATCTTTATATAGTTTAAATATATTAAGACTGGGAATTGTATTAAAGAAGATTGTAAAATTCTTGTAGAAGTTTTTGAAGAAATGACTGTAACATTAATAAAAAAATCTAGACCTATTTTCTGGAAATAACTTTCCATTTAAAATTATATATACATACTAAAAGTCAAAACTTGTAAGATTCTTACTAAACAGATTCTCATTGAATGTTTTTAGTGATCAAGCTCAAAAGAAGGAAGAAGGCGAGGATGTCGGTGATGACCCGAGGAAGCTCAAACCGGGTGAAATTGACCCAAACCCTGAAACAAAACCTGCTAGACCCGACCCCAAGGATATGGATGAAGATGGTGAGATATTGTTTTGTTTGTAATAATTTAACATTACTTTGCCGGCCTTAGAGGGACTGACACCCTGGGTAAGAATATTTTGGCGCCCACTTGAAGAAATCAAAATCGAGTATTAATTTTTTTCTGAACCAATGTGAATACTTAACGTGTATTAAGAATTCTATATTCCACCTACCATCTTCCATCTTTCCTTAAGTGTGACCCAGAGCTAACAACGTGGCTAAAGTTATGTAGCTCCTATATTTTTTTCTTCATTTATAAGTATTCTACCTCCTCTAATCGCCCCCCCAAATTTGCCGCCCTGGGCCGTCGCCCCATCGCGCCCCCCCCTAACGCCGACACTGACTATGATATACTTAAATTATCATGGATTCTAATGTTTTAATTTTTATATTATGATATCTACATTCTACATGCTTTTAAAATATGCTATTGTTTAATTTCTGGATCTAGATATTGTTAGAAAAGAAATGAATTAACCAGACTGTTTCAATACAAATATTTTAAACAAAATATTGCAATTTACTAATATTTTTTGTATTGTTATTTAGAATAATATGAGTGGTGTATTTGAAAAGCTAGATTTAATTCATGTATTAGCGTAAGTATAATTATAATAAGTAAACTAGCTTTTGCCGCGACTTCGTGCGCGTGGAATAGAGACTTCCGGCAGATTTTTGGTTCTTCCCACATAGTTCCCGTTCTTGCGGGGTTTTCGGAATGGTCGAGTTCCCGTAGAATTTTCAGGATAAAACCTATGTTTTTTTTATTCACAATGAAGTACTCTTAACCAACAACATATTTATTTGTTTATTTGAATAAAGATTAATATTATTATGTTGATACAACTTAAACAAATTATTTCGACCAAATTAGGTACCATAAAAACGGTTTTTGTGAGTCAATCTTAAAAGATAGACATATACTGTCGTGGACTGTTTTTTAGATCATTAAAAGAGCTATTATTTTTTAATACATATTTTTTGTGTATCTTGAACCGTTTTCACGGCGCACGCAACGGAAAGCTTTAAAGATAAAATAATTTCTCCCGTTTTTTACACATTTACCACTATATCTTTGCTCCTACCTATTGGTCGTAGCGTGATGTTATATAGCCCAAAGCCTTCCTCAATAACTGGACTATCCAACACAAAAAGAATTATTCAATTCGAACCAGTAGTTTCGGAGATTAGCGCTTTCAAACAAACAAACAAACTCTTCAGCTTTATAATATTAGTATAGATTTTGCTATCATTGCATGACTTTGTGAGATACATGCTACATTCTTAACTTCCTAAACAATTTAAAAAAATTAATTACTGCAATAAGTAGTATTTTAAGTTACTTCTAATTATATTAGGTGTTTGGGAGGGAAGTTCCATTAGAATTAGTCTAGAATATACAAGATTAACTGGAATAAAAAGACAAACATAAATTGTAAAAAAATATAATATGTTGTATGTGTGCCATATATGTATATACATATAGTAATTATATGGTTATTTTATATTTACTAAAGCTTTTTGCGATGTTACTTCTATATTTCTATATTAATTTATCCATATTTATCTTAACTTGTATTGTAATATGTTTCGTCAGAACTGGAAATGCTGTCAGAAGCTAGGGCTCGTCTTGCTAACACTCAGGGCAAAAAGGCAAAGAGGAAGGCTCGGGAGAAACAGTTAGAAGAGGCTCGGCGACTTGCGGCCTTACAAAAGAGGAGAGAATTAAGTGCTGCTGGCATATCTGTGCCTATAAGGTATCTAACAAATTAATATATATTTTTAATATACCTACATCTCTATCAAGAAGAAAAAATATCTTTAGAAACATGATGAATAACTAGACTCAATATTGAGTCTAAAGGAATTGATTACAAATAAACAAACATGCAAGTGAAGCTTATGAAAATTTTACTCGTAATTATTTAATATTAATCATGAACAAAAATAATTTCAGGCGTAAAAAGAAACGTGGTGTGAATTACAATTCCGAGATTCCATTTGAAAAGAAGCCAGCTGCTGGTTTCTATGATACATCCACAGAAGTAGTGGATCCTATGGCACCGGACTTCTCACGACTGAGACAGCAACATCTTGACGGAGAGCTACTGTCTGAGAAAGAAGAGGTATTAAAATTTTAGAGTACCCTCACTTCAAGCAACCTTATATTGAGTTGTGGGATTTTACAAATATACATAAATATATAGCACCTGGAAGATATATACTCAAAACAATAACTCATTAGTTAAGGAGCATTAATGTAGGATATTTGTTAGAGCTTTGGTCCAAAATACACACACATTATCAAGGGGTATGGTAATGGTTATTGTGCGGTCAAGCTTGTGCTCATAATATTAGTATTGATTTAAGGTCTTTGTTTTAGTTTTTAAGTTCTTATTTGTCTATTTGTAGTGTATTAAATTCATTAAATAATAAGTGTTTGTAAAATTGGAATATGATTCTGGAAATAAAGTGATTTTATTATTTATTTTTATTATTATAAATCAATTTTCTTTCTTCAGAGGGATCGCCGCAAAGACAAACAGAAGCTGAAACAGCGTAAAGAAAACGATGTGCCACAAGCTATGCTGCAGGGTGATCAGCCGGCTAGGAAACGAAGCAAACTTGTACTGCCTGAACCGCAAGTTACTGATCAGGTTAGTGCCTAACTGTAATAATTATAACCATTTAATAATGTGGCATTATGTTTTGTAACATTCTATTCGAGCTAACTCAACATTTTTGTACTTGTTTTGTATAAAACCCTATTAAATATGGTTTAATGTTACAGATGAGTTGTATGTATTAAAACAAGACTAACTAGTTGATACCAAAAATACTGATAAGTCATTTGAATAGTAACTGATTGAAGACTATATACCCAAATATGTGAACCCTTTAATATGAATATCATATAATGTTCCTGGTAATTTCCCAACTTTGGCCAGGGTCTGCCTTAAATGTTGTGAATAGTTTTGGTATAGTAATAGTTTAGTCATAATCATACCATTTACCACCTCCTAATATTGAAATATTTGATATTTTCTTCATGTTATATCTGTTCGTCATTATACAGGGTGACTGGTGACTTACTATCGATACTTGAGGACGTGATATTTGACGATCATATATGACAAAATAAAAATTAATATAACATAAATATTAATAAACTTCTAAGTAAAGTTAACCAAAAGTTATGTAATTAATTACGCATCGTGTGATCACCCTACAGATTAGGTATACACACACACACACACACGTCCACACTTGGAACACTTGGAACGTGTCCACACTTTATTTATTTATACGGAAATTTGGTCAAAAATTAAGTACCTATTTTTTTCACATAATTCGAATGAGAATCATGTACCGAGTATTCTTCTTAAATATTGATAGTAATTCACCAGTCACCCTGTATAACCCCTATCTAATCTACCTATCTATATAAACCTTTTTTTTTCCAGGAGTTGCAGCAAGTAGTAAAGCTTGGTCGTGCGTCAGAGGAGGCTCGCGGCAGCGCGGTGGAGGGAGGTGCTACGGACGCGCTCCTCGCGACATACGCGCTAACACCCGCACCCGCCACCGCGCTTAGAACACCTGCGCCTGCGCAGGACAGGTCATGATCTGTAGAGAACATTCACATCTCTATTATATTCCATACCAGCTTTCCGCCCGCGTGGAGTTCGGTTATATCGCGTTACCAAGAGAACTAGGGATAAAAACTATCCTATGTTCTTTCTCAAAGTCTACTTTATTTCTGTACCAAATTTCATTAAAATCAGTTCAGTTGTTTAGGCCTGAAAGCGTAACAAACAGACAGAATTTCTTTCGCATTTATAATGTTAGTAGGGATAATTGCTTTACCCTTATTATTCTAGTTATTCTTTTTCTATGCATAATACTTTGTATCAGTGGCGGCTGGTGGGTTATCGAACTGGTGGTTCACTTTACTTTGAAAAATTTTGTTATTTACTTTAATATAATCAATATTTATACTCATTTTCAACTAATAAAAAACACAGTACAGAATAAAAGTTCTATTATAGAAACGAAATAAAAACTAAAACGAATTACGGAAATAATTATAAACAATAACGAATTAACGCGTCACGCATACAGTGAAAGTTGAAACAATACCAATAACGATTCACGAAATGTCAATCATAGCACCCATCCTTTCGGCCGGCCCCTTGCCGGCCGGCTCAATACGTCATACATCGGGTGCTCTCGGTAACCTTCGGCCGCTTCGTGCGGCGCGCGAGAACCGACTCATTACTCGGTACATTTCTATGAACTATCTATTGTCTCACGCGTCAGGCGTATTAATGCGTGTCTCATACAAGATGTATTAGCAGTCCTCGTGCACTCGCCGGAGCGCACGATATGAGTTTATTAAAGCGCTCAAACTTTTTGACCATAATTGGAAATTAATTTTTTTATACCTTTTTGTATGTTTAAAAAATAAATATTAAAATGGTAATTTAAAAATTAAGATGACATAATATTTTGTAATTTTTAAATATTTTGAATTGGTGGTTCAGCGCACGGGCGCACTTAAGGTACAGCCGCCACTGCTTTGTATAATATTTTTGAACAGTTCTTGATTTTTATCTTCTGTTTTTAATGTACACATATTACGAATACATATGTATCAACAAAATTTACAAGCAAATTTTTTATGATATTCAACAATAAGATGATCCTTAAAGTTAATGAAATAATATTATATGTTTTGATATAATAAATGTGGTTTACTTAATATATGTTTATTCAACAGGATTTTAATGGAGGCACAGAATGTAATGGCCCTGACACATGTAGACACACCACTAAAAGGTGGACTCAATACTCCTCTGCATGAATCAGATTTCTCCGGAGCAATGCCACAGACACAAGTCATTGCCACACCAAACGCGGTACTCTCTACACCATTCAGGTACATACATGTTCATCTTACTTTGACTATTGGTTTACAATCTTTTTGTTCATTGTTTATTATGTTAATTTGTTTCAAGAAATTTTTCTTACATATTACTGTAATGAAATTTCGCTAAGAGTATGTTAAAGAGTTAAACATCAATGAAATATACTCCTCAGAAATAGAAAGTATATTTTGTTAGTAAATTTTGTTTTTATACAATTTTGTTTAAGGTCATCGCGTACGGACGTATCAACGCCGAGCAGCTTTGCAACACCCGGCCCTGGAGGGCAAGCGGCGATAATGGTAAGTTACAATAACATTATATATAGAAAGAAAATAATTAAATATTCATAGGAAGAAATTAATTAAATATTCCCTTATATTATATGTATAATTACAGACTCCAGGACTACGTGACAAACTTAGCATAAACCCAGAAGACAGGTTAGGAGATACGCCGCAACAAAACAACCAAATACAGAAACAGGTAAATATTAAAAAGGACCTTATATTTGTGTACGTTCTTATGTTCACTATATCTTTTAAAACCGACGACACATTACTATTAATTCGCTATTTCACTTAAGTATAATTTCCAATCAAAAAATTTAGTATAAATAATATCACTTATTATATTATTATATTACAGAATATATGTAACGATTTTTCTAGCGAAGGTGTCAGTTTTACTTCCATCAATATCTATTTACAAGACACTTCGCACACAAAAGACACTATTTACAAGACACTTCACACGTTTTAGCAAATGAAACACACTGTTGGTCCAGATCTTGATTATATTTTATTAACTTAGCTTATATTATGTATTGCTTTAAGAATTTTACTTGCGTGTTCTATTTTGGTTACTGCTGCCATCTATTAATAACTTAAGGTACTAAATTACATACAAAGAATAAGATTATACAGTAATGTATATAATTGTTTCAATTTGCAGCTGAAGGCGTCTGTTCGTAACGCGTTACAATCCCTCCCCACTCCACGTAACGACTACGAGATCGTGGTCCCCGAGGCGCGAGACGACAACGACACGGACACGGGAGACGACCTCGTGGACGACCAGGCTGATGTAGACGATAGGATCCTTAAGGAACAGGAGGAGAAACGTATGATATACATATATACGTACAGTAATACCCCGCTTTGCGCGAGGGATACGTTCCGAAGAAAATCGCGTTAACTGAAATTCGCGTATATCGAGGTTTATGATTAAACACAGTCAAAATTTAATTCACAAATATAAAAATCATTTTAATCAATCACTTTAATTCTAAGAACACTATACAATACATAGGTACTCCTATTTTTTACGAAAAAATACATGTATGTCTTTTGGGTAGCGTTTTGTTTACGTTCTTGTAAAATAAGTTCATAACACCAAACACTGTTTTTAATAGTTTGACGCACGTTCAAGACACGGTCATCATTATTGTCTACTCTGCAATGTCCCAACCTGAATAAATTTTTGAAAATCGCGTTATAGTGAAACCGCGCACAACGGGATCGCGTTAAGCGGGGTATTACTGTACTTCTTAAAACGTTGACTGACAGTCTCAGTTTAAATTATATTCTAGAATGACACAATAAATTACCATACAAATATATTTGGCGTTTAATGACGTTGTGTTCTATGTTATCAGATGTTTATAAGACAATATGACACGTTTGAATGTATAGACGCGGTAAGGCGCTGAGGGCGTATATACACGGTGTGCGCCGGTGTGTAGTATGGCGACGTATAGTCAAACGCACATTTTGGAAACGGTTAGAGACTAAGTTCACGTAATAGTGAAGTTTTGATCTTTCGATATGTTATGACTCAAGCTACCATATAACGAATTTTTGTATTAAAATTGATCGTATATCAACGCCTCTGCCGTATATAATATTCTGTTTTTGAACGTTATCATACGTTGTGTCCGCGAAAGTGTTAAAACAGTATGAGTTTCGACGCTGTTGAATGCAATGTTGTATCAGATGACGTCATATTTCGTTCGACCAATGGTGGCGCGTTTCGGAAGTTTGAATTTCGATCCCTTATTTTGCACTTTTTGATTATTATTTTAGGGGTTTAAATAAGAAGTAAATAATTTTTTTTTTCATTATAATATGACGATAGTAAGTACTAGAGAAAAAAATATATTAGGCCATTTAAAATTTTGTGTCTATTCCCTATAATATGGAAACTAGTTATAATTCATTAAAAATTATATTAAGAAATTTACATCTCATCAATACATATAGTATTTGCATTTTGTTTAATGTATATATGACACTGTAAAACGTTTGATAGTACCTACTCAAGGTACTACTACTTCAATTCGATAAGAATTATTTAAACGATGACCCAATGAATGAGTGAAAACATTGTCACTCTTCACAAAATAATGACATATTCAAAAGGTTTTTGAAAACAATTATTAGCAAGTAAATTGAATACCCTATATTTGAATACAATAAATTACCCACTTGTAAATTGAATACATTGAATGAGTAAAACAACTCGATATGTAATTATATATTAGGAACGACATTTTATATTACTTGATTTTTTTGTTTCCATGTGACTTTTTTGGAAAATAAAGATCTCTAAACCTAGCAAGTTCTTAGTATAGATGTGGATGATTTTAATAATAAATTTAATACACAGGTCTAGCAGCCCTAGCGCTTCGATCCAGCGCTATAAGACGCGGGTGCGCCCGTCCCGTGGAGGTAGTTGGAGGTGCGGGTAGGACAGGTGGCGCCCTCACTTCGCTACAGCGGGCCGAGGAACTACTTAAGGCAGAAATGTTATCCATGCTGCATTATGACGCATTACACGACCCGCCTCCAGGTAATACGGATACATTTATGTTTCTTTATAGTCTTCTTCTTCCTGGCAATTTCCACTCTTTAGCCAGGGTCTGCCTTTCTACATAAACGCCTTCATTCTGCACGGTCTTTGGTATCCTCGGTGGTTAGTCGATTGTTTCTCTAATCTTACCTAGAGGAAGTTTATTATTTAATGTTCTCAATATATCAATCATGTGACATTGAAGCTCTTTGGAACAGACTAGATATTATAATCATTTAGTGTTATATATTATGCTATCCACAAACATATATGCATTAGGTTATTAGATAGTTTTTATTTTATTTATATCCAATTTTTTAACCAATCTTCAGGTGTGGACAAGAAGCGCGCGGTACAATTACAAGCTTCACACTTGGCGTATCTAGAACAACATCCTTACGAACAGTTTACACGCGAGGAGTTAGATGCAGCAGAACAAGAATTGAACAAGGAAATGGAAATTGTGAAGGCTGGTATGGGCCACGGAGACTTGGGGCTAGAGGCTTACACTACAGTATGGGAGGAATGTCTCGCACAGGTATATAGTATAATAATCTGGTTTTTATATATATAATACTAGAAAACCCGGCGAACTTCGTATCGCCCTATAATCAAGGAATATCTGTTACGTTTTTTTATTTATATTTTTGGAGTTTACCCATTAAAGCCATAAATCTCCGTGTTTTGAAGTGCGACAGAATGATTGACATATTAGTTAGTTGTCAAATCTAATGTCAAAAAAAAAAACGTTTGTATCAACAACTACTAATAAATTAAAAATTTGTTAAAAAACTATTGTCCAGCGGACAAAATTGTGAATCTAAACCATTCCCAGATACCCTTGAACGCACACAAAAATTTCATCAAAATCGGTCCAGTCGTTTGAGAGAAGTTCAGTGACATACACACTCACAGAAGAATTATATATATAAAGATAACTAAACCCTTACAAGTTATAAGCAATTGTTGATCATGAAAGCTATATTATTTTGAATCTTTCACATCTTCCTCGTAATTTCCACCACACTAAATTTTTCCAGTTTAATTCATAATATGTGTTATAATTAACCAATAATCACAAATACTGTGTGCAATTTTTTAGTAAAATAGCATTAAAATGTTTATAAAAAACAGTTATGTGTTTTGTAATGTCAAATTATCATCATTTTTTTTGTCTAGAATCTAATAATAATTATGTTCGTAGGTGCTGTTTCTTCCCGGTCAAAACAGATACACTCGCGCTAACTTAGCGAGCAAGAAGGATCGATTAGAATCGGCTGAGAAAAGATTGGAACAAAACAGAAACCATATGGCGAAGGAAGCTAAGAAATGCTCTAAGATGGAGAAAAAATTAAGAGTGCTGACAGGTACAGATATATATAATACTAGATGCGCCCAGCGGTGTTACCCGCGGTTTTCCGGTATAAAGTAGCCTATGTGTTATTCCTGGACGTCAAAATTTTATCAAAATCAGCCGTTTTTTCAGCCGTTTGAGCGTGAAGAAGTAACAGACATACACACACACACAAACTTTCGCAATAATAATATTAGTAGGCTTTACATCATGTTTTAATTTATAATATAAGGCAAGAAAGTGAAGACTACGATTATATTTTTCTTACATAGTCACCTTGCCCAATTACTTCTTTTGTATCAAGCAAATGTGACCTTTACAAAGATTTACGTAACATACAAATTATCCTCAAACATGTTTAAATCACGCTCTTTCTCGTGTAAAATGTGTATTTTATATTAATATGACATAATAATTTCAGGTGGCTACCAAAGTCGGACAGCTTCACTAATAAAGCAGTTTCAGGAATTGCAAGATCAAATAGAGCAATCTAATTTAGAATTATCAACATTCAAATTTCTAGCGGAGCAAGAAAAGGCAGCTATACCTAGACGAGTTGAGGTATGATATAATTAAATATTAAAGTATTAATGACTATTTTAAGACTATGCTAAACTAAAATTGATGAAACTTTTCAGTCTCTAACTGAAGATGTGAATAGACAAACGGAGAGAGAAAAACAACTCCAGAAACGCTATGCCGAATTACAAGCGGAATTAGAAGACATTCACAAGGGACGACTGAATAAAGAAGGACAAATAAAACAAGTTGAACCAGAACATCAAATAAATTAGTTAATTAATTAAAGAGTTATTGAAATAAACTTTGGATTTTATAATAAAATGAGTTTATAATTATCACGTGAGTTTGTGGTCTAGATACAACAATAGTCTTAGGTTAAAGTTTTACTGAAATGACTGCAAATAAACAATTGAAATGCTGTTTAATTTATTATTTCCATTACATTATATACACAAGCTGTAATATTTTCAGCTTAGCTTTTCATTATTACTAAGTACATCTTTTAATATATCAAAATATATCATTACATAATACATTATACAATAATGTTACATTTTAATTTATAATATATACACATTTCAGTCCAATATATTTTTGTTTTTTAAATAACGAGGTAGGTATATTTTTATAACAATATTTTTGATATAAAAAAATATGAATGTAAAATTGGTATGGTAAAGTATGTATGCTACTGTGGATTTAAAATGATTATAAAAATATAAACATTTACGTATGCCTACCATAAGCTTTACATACCAGTCAGCAGCATATAAAATAGATTTTTGTTCATTTAATTTCTTTGGTTTTGAAAATGTTTAGAAAACGATGTTTCGATGTCATTCACTCATGGATTCATTAAATATATCGAAGACATTGTTTATATGGAAATAATTTTTAAGATCTTCACAGATATCATTTTCTATAATAGTTGAATCGTCTTCAACTTTTTGAAGAGTATCTGTAATTCCATATATAATTACTTGACTACTTTCATAAACCAAATTTTCCTCATCTATATAGTTTGTTTCTTCATTGTGTTCGGCTGTTAATGTAGATTCATCATCTGTCAATATTTGGGTGTCACTATCTGATATATTATTTTCTTCGTATGCCAATTCCGGTGTGTATACACCTACTGTTAGCAATTCTATCGAAATATTATTCAAATTGTCAATTAATTGAATGTCAGGCAATTCTGGAAGCTCTTTAGAAAATAATGGCAATACTTCGTTCGATACTTTAGGTTTCAATGATCTTAATAAACTACAGTTACAAATGTTACTGCAAATAAAGCAATGTTTTAACCCATTTTTTTGTATATCAGGGTTATTAAAATAATAAGAATCTAATTTAATTCTTTTCGCAGGCTGTTGACCGTCATGTGTAGTCATTCTTGTGGGGATGTCTTTTTTGTCTTGCAGCAGCTCTGTGAGCAGTTCCGTGTCTGTTGAATGGCCAACTAAAATACTTTTATGTAATACACTCTGCCCTTCCAACAATGAAGATAAATGTATAAGTGGTTCATCGCTCTTCTTTCTTTTAAAGTCATCTACAAAAAAAAAGTTAGAACGTTACACGTATTCACGCAATGAAAGGGTTATTGAAATACATACATATAATTCTGACATTTTTGCCTTATTTACATAAACAGTATATAAATCAGGCTACACACACAATTCTTGAACAGCTATTTATACAGTTAAAAACGTACCTACAATACTAAATATTTCCAAACTTCATGTGATCATTAAGTTTATTAATTTGTAATACTATAAATAGTTCACGAAAAAGGGATTCATTATTACATAAAACGTATGACGTAAATAAATAAATGATTCATTATATAAAATAGCAATCGGTTACATTTATTTCAAAATTTTCAAGTCTAAAATATAATGTTTAAAGAAAATAATTTAAATATTCCACCCTTATTAAAATTGTTGAATTATCGTGTTATCTGCCAAAATATATATTTTAACTCGGATGTTTTTATCAACACATAATTTATCAGTCAGGCGTATTATTACTCGAATTTCCTATTGTAACTAAGCAATTTTTATGAAAACATATCCGAAAAGTAAGTATGAACCTATTTATTGACATGTTTTATTTACCTAAAGAATATTTATTAATCTGTCGTTTAGTAAAATATAGTAACTTCAATAAGAAAAAGCATATACTTATACACATGTATAGAAGTAAAATTGTCTTTGGTTGCTAAAGTATATTTACCTTCAGTCATGGACCAATATTCATATGGCCGTGAAAAAAAATTACAATCACGATAACCTCTAGGAAAAACAACACGAAATTCCTCTTCAGTAACCCAATTATGTCCATTCATATCACATTTTGAGAATTTTTTACTTATTGTTTCTTCCACCGACATGGTAATGGTTAATTTGAAACATTAAACTATATACAAATTATATTTATTATCCTTATCATGTCCCTGGAATTCCGTTCTAAACTACCGCTTTGAGTATTTTCGTAAATGTTATCATGTAGTTTACAAGCTCTAATATCATGTTAATAATATTCAACGTTCAAGGTCTCCACTGTTGATATTTAGGCGCAATTAATTTTAAATAAGTTATCGTTTAAGTGGTAAAAACATCCAGAAATGCTACTAATCATTCATATATCCCTAAATCGTCACAGTTTAAATGAGTAAGAGGAAACTGGTTTTCGTTTGGGTCAAAACTACACTGTCGATTTTTTCCCATGTTTTAAGAGTTCTATAAATATCGAGCCCACTACCCGTCACGTGACCACAGTGTGACCTCATTATACAAGAATCCGCTGAGCCGTAATTCAAGGGCGTGGTTGAGTGTTTGTTATGTTGTAATCATTTTGTAGATGTAAAGGGAAAGGTCAATTACTTAGCTGGTTAAAAGAATACAGATAGTAAAATAATAAAATATATTAAACTAATCTTAAAAATTGGTACATATTGTTTATTAATCGTCTATTAATTTTATACAAACTTTTGCGAGAATTTGTGTTCATCGTTATTTATTTTCTTGAGCAAAATAAATTTTGAAAAATAAAATAAAATGGTTCGTTTGCATTTTCAATAAATTTACTTGAGATATCTTAAGGGACAGCGGACGATAAAATAATTTTCCACTTAACCTAAAATAATGTGGTTTACAATCTATATTAATTAATAGTGACTACCTACTATCTAAAATATATTCATGTACACGAAGTATCAGATGTCATGTAGTACAACATCTTAACACGTATAACTCTTAAATTTAATTTTAAAATGACAAAAAATATTACCTAACTTCCAGTCGGAGTTACAGACAACATTGGCAGTTGTCAAGATAATGAAAACATATATTATGTAGGTTTATATATTGGTCGCGCGGGAATTGTTGTTTCAACAGGGTTAATGCTGGCGAGGCTTTTCAATTTCTTTGATCAGGCAGATACTTCGAAAGTATATTTATTTCCTTATTGAGTGAAACTTTTTACGCGGCTCCTCACAAGGTAGAGGCAAAAAAAAATACACAGATGTAGAAAGTAAAAAAGAAAGAAAGATAAACATATGTAAAAAGTAGGAGAGGTAAAGAGTGTGACTCAGTAGCTTCTAAGGACATGCGCATAGTACTCGTGCTATGCAGCGCAGTAAACGATGTGAGCGTCTCGAAAGTAGAAAAACGAACTTGTTGCTCTATATTTATTTATTTATAATATTCATAATTTTTTATGTTTGATTTGATACACATATAATTTAATAGGGAAGTAATTTATTTACAAATAGTTTACAATTACGAAGTTTCACCTCTTCCGCTGGAAGTGACCCAACGCACTATTTTTTTAGTACTTCTATTTTGGAGTTTATTATGCCTCTCTTACAAAATCTCTGATTAAATGTTCATGTCCATGTGTTTGGATTTAGAATGGTCTACTTAATGTTGTGGAATTTTCAGTGTTATCTGGTTGTCAAGGTTTGGTCTTTGGGAGAACCCAAGAGTTATCAGTTGGGCTCTTTTAATATCCTTAATGTTGGGGCCTATTTTTGTTTTCAGAGCCATTCTAGTAGGTATATGACTTTCATTTAATCTCGTATAATCTTCATTTTCCAAGTCTAGTTCTTGGTACAAGGTTTTCTTTCTGTCTTATTTGACATTTTCTGTTCTTTCTTCTGTTTTCTGTTCTTTCTTTCTGTTTATGTTATGCTCAAAGCATCTATGTGTGTCACATTTCATACTAAGTATAATTCTTTCGATAATTTATATCTGATACTTTTGTATTAGTAAACATATGAAATGGAAGTCTATTCTTTGGATTTTCTTACAGAAATTAAGTAGGAAGTAAATATTGGGAACACAAGGCGACAACATTGCCGAGATATTAATGAAATGAAGTCGGTTGATAAGGACTTAGTGGTCGTTGTTATGGATGAATTTCAATCCTTTGTAAATAAAGCATTTACAGGGACAAGCTTAAATATAGGGGAACCCGGGAAGGAACGGGGTACCGGGGTGGAATGAGAAAGGAGTGTGGTACTCATTAGAGGTAATAGAGACGCGTGAACATTGCGCACAACGTCTGCTGCGCTGTACGGAGTGGTTTTTGTTAGTGTGAGAGTGCGCTAAATTTGGATTTTATCAAAGATCGACGAAAAAACCCACAAATTCTAATTTTCGCTTTGAAATATTAAGGTAATTACACTATTCATTATTCTTTTTTGAGATATTTACAATACATGTTGGTTTGAATATTCTCTTGACTAACTAAAAGTCTAGTGATGATTCAAATCAAACAAATACATAACCGGCCATAACACATCGTTACGTGAACGGTGCGTCGGGGCACAATGGGGTAATACCCCGAGTGGAAATTTGGATCGGGTTCGGATAAGGCTAGCCCTGCTTACGGTCCGGAACGGATAGGGGCGATCGGATAAGGTTAATATAGGTTTTGTAACATTCCCTTAGAGAACCTACTGAGAAAACTGCACAGGAAGCGCCAACTGCACCAGGCGGCGATCTTGGATCCACTGTAATACCTAAAGATCTGCCATCTACCAGAACACCTCAATTTCACCCGATACCTATTAATAATAATTTTTCTGTCCAAGATAATGATTTGATGCCTACGAATGACGAAAATCTTCCACCACCAGAGAGCGTTTATCTAAATCCTAAACCCGGATGTTCATGGATGCCCGATTCTCCTCCTCGTACCATTAGCAACACAAATTTTTCAATTACGTCTCCAAAAGATCTGATTCCGTTGCCAAAAATAAAATCTGGAATGAAAAGAGTTATAAAGAAGCGCGGAAAAACCGCAATCCTTACAACCTCACCTTTTAAGATTGAATTAGAGGAATCTATTAAAAAGATACAAAATATTAAGGAAAAAAAGTAGACAAAATTAAACAAAGACTGATTTTAAAAGATAAAGAAAACTTAAATAAAAGAATGAAAACTAAAGAAAAACCAAAGTTAAAAAAGAAAGGGAAAGAAACCAAAGAATTCAAGATTAAGTCAAAGAAACAAATAAGAATTGAAACTGAAGATGAAGACTCGGAAGAAGAAGAGGCGATCTGCTTGTATTGCAATGATTTATATTCTAAGTCAAGTGAAGGCTGGTGTTCCTGTTCCATTTGTAAAAAATGTTCACATTTGGCATGCGCTGGCATAGATAGTGACGATGATGAGTGTTCTAATTTGTGAACTGTGTCAATAGTTGATACCCCATCGTGCCCCAAATCGTATCCCATTGTACCCCAGGGGGTGGGGCAGAATGGGAAATTTCTCTTTATTTTTCAAATAAAAATTTTTCATTGTGATTATTAATTTAGGTAAGTTTAGCTTCAATTTTTTTGTAATAAAATAAATAAATAAACCTTCAAATTGCCAAATAATGGTGTTGTTTCATTCAAACTCTCATAAATTGTAACCAAAGGTTAGGTACCCCGTTCCGCCCCGAGTTCCTGACTGAAAATATTACCTCTTCATAAAAAAGACGTGTATTATAAAAAGTATTCTTGCTTAGATACTACATCCCTACTAATATTATAAATGCGAAAATAACTCTGCCTGCCTGTCTGTCTGTTACGCTTTCACGCCTAAACCACTGAACTGATTTTAATGAAATTTGGTAGATAGAGATGGAGTTGACCTTGAGAAAGAACATAGGATATTTTTTATCCCAGACTTTTGAAAGGTTCTCTTGGAAACGCGATATAACCAAACTACACGCGGGCGAAGCTGCGGGCGGAAAGCTAATATACAAATATACTTGTTAAGGAAGTTAAAAATAAAGCGACTCTTGACTAAAAAGATTTTATATGTTAGTCATATCAATGCGAACTAAAATCGACACATCCAAGTGTTGCATATATTTGTAACACATTGGCGAAAACTCTGCAGAATTACGTAGTCTTGTTAAGCAGCTGAAGAAACTCTTACAGTCAGGTGGGTCTCAAAAGAAACATGAAAACGTTATAAAAACATAATTATTAAGAATTACTTATGGATTACAACAGTATTAGCGAGGCAGTTTATTATAAATTTATCTGGTAGAGTTCGTTAGATAAAATTAATGGGCATTAATTACATTATATCGAGGCGTTATATCGTATTAGTAACCAAAACTGTAGAGTATATGGAACTACATTGTTAACCTTAAACGTTGTAGTGATGTTATTTTCCTTTGCTAGGCTTCAGAACCTTAAACCTAACATCTTTCACTTTTGCCATTTCCACCATTTTGTTTTTTATTGAAGATTTTATCCAAAACTTTGGTTATTTAAGGCCTTACAACAATCAAAGTAAGTTTTTGTCTTGTAAACCTCTAAAAGGTTTTTGAACCAAGTCCATACAAATATTATAATTTATAAAAGTTGGAGTAGTTTTAAGACAATAATTTTATAATTTCTAATTTAATTTATTTGCTCTGTATATGAACCTCTAAAGTCTAAATAAATAATGCGATCGTACAAATACAATATTTTTATTTACATCAAATATCATGATTGACATAACAAATAAACATTATTTCTATATTTATGTACAAAATTAACTTCAGTCTGCCTTATTATAAATTAAATATTTTATCAGCTATGACATAAATAGGTACAAAATTTTGCAGTCTCAACACTTATCAGTTGCTATCTTCTGAATCACTGTTTATTTGTCTTTTATTCTTTCTACAATTCTTCTTTATAACCGGACTTCCTTCTGTATCTTCAACTTGATTTTTATTTCTTCTGTTTCGTCTTCTTTCCTCTAATATCATCTCAGCTATTTCCAACTCCGACATTTCATGTGTTTCGTTATACACTACATGCGAGTCTACACAAAAGCTATCCTGTAAATATATGAAATAAATTTGTCATGTATATAAAATATTTTGAAGTTAAAATTGTGTTCAGAGAGGGAAAGATAATGTTTGCTTTATATGGTAAGCCATTTCTGTTTTCTATGGCCTGTGTCACGTGGCTTTATATAAAGTACAATCATCGTGACGTTTCAGGAATATTCAGGGAATTAATGAATGAATTATAACATATATTACATTGTGAGTTAAGATTCATATTATTGTTAATTTTCATTAAATATCTTTCAGTAGTTTATGCGCGGAAGAGTAACAAATATTGACCTATTGTATAAATTGTAGTTTTTAATATTAATTAAATACTACTATATTTATTGAATCTTTGAGAATATTATATACAGGGTGACTGGTGAATTACTATCAATATTTAAGGAGCATACTCGGTACATGATTCTCATTCGAATTATGTAAAAAAATAGGTACTTAATTTTTGACCAAATTTCCGTATAAATAAATAAAGTGTGGACACGTTCCAAGTGTTCCAAGTGTGGACGCGTGCGGCGGCGTGCTGATACAACACTACGCCGCCGCACGCGCGCGCGCGTGTGTGTGTGTGTATACCTAATCTGTAGGGTGTTCACACGATGCGTAATTACATAACTTTTGGTTAACTTTACTTAGAAGTTTATTAATATTTATGTTATATTAATTTTTATTTTGTCATATATGATCGTCAAATATCACGTCCTCAAGTATCGATAGTAATTCACCAGTCACCCTGTATATTGAAGGGCGCTAATACAATTTTCTAAAGATTATTTAGCTTTATATAAATTATTAAAGTCAAGAACCATTTCATAAGTGTCTTCTTCGACGTATTGTGAAAACACTTCATGTTTCTTCAAGGCCGGCAGTTGTGGTAATTTGAATACACCTTTGACTGGACTCCTGTAAACATTATTATAAATTAATATCAATAAAATTTTATGTTTCATTAGGCTCTATACAGTAGAAATATTAATATAAATAAGCTGAAAAGTTTAATTAATGTCTCATTGTATTATAAGACATCAGGAATTGACTCTTGTGCATTATGAAGCATACAACGGATTGGAATAAAATCACTCAAAACCCATTCTACATACATATGTACATACATGCAATAGGCAGACCTTTTTAAAGTTAGTATATCCATTTACAATCAAATATATACTCTATATCTATATCAATTGGGTTCTAATTTGTATTTTTGGAACTATAATACTAAATATAACATATGTTTATCGTTTTTTACTTGATAGACTCGAGGTACATCGCCTGTATGTCTCCGTTCTTCGTAACATTATCATCACATATAAAGTTCTTGATGCTGTCCGTACTGTCGTCAGTCAGTTCGTCTTCACTCACGTCCTCGTCTTCTGATAACTCAGCCTCCAGGTCCAAAAACTCACTTGGTTTTTTCGCCTGGAAGACAATTTGAAACATCTTAATCCCTACTAATATTATAAATGCGAAAGTAACTCGATCTGTCTGTCAGTTACGCTTTCACGCCTAAACCACTGAACTGATTTTAATGAAATTTGGTACCGAGATAGAGTTGACCTTGAGAAAGAACATAGGATAGTTTTTATCCCAGACTTTTGAAAGGTTCTCTCGGGAACGCGATATAACCGAACTCCACGCGGGCCAAGCTACGGGCGGAAAGCTAGTTTCCATATACATATTTCTTCTAAAGTATCTAAGGAAGTTTTTGGTGAAAGAAATTTTGATTTTTCTGGCAAAATATCCTATATTAATGTATACATCTCTTTTTTATAATGTCATCTACAGATAATAAAAAGTATTTCGCTATATGTATACATGTATCGGTTAGTAAAAATTTAATTACTTTATTCTCAGTAAATGAATTTAATGTGCATATATGTATCATTGTTTTTTTTTGTAAAACACCTTAACAAGCTTACCTCTTTCGTTTTGGTCTTGATGGACTTTCTTTTTAATTTTGTTAATATTTTCTTTTTATACGGCACTTGGGATACAAAATCGTCATCACTATCGCTAACTCGGTACGAAATATTATGTTTTGTCTCCTTTAAAACTGTATTTGACTTATTTTTGTTATCATATTGAAACTTTTTTAACATTTCCAGTTTACTTTTAAACGGATCTTTGTTTTCTTTTGTCGAGTCTCTTATTGGTGATGTCAGTGCGTAGTTTATTTGTACGTCGTTATGAAACGTCTCGAGGTTCTGATGGGAGGTCAAGGCAGCCATGACTTTTTCTTTTATCGATAATGGCTTAGTACCATTATCTTCGAGTTTTGGTTTCTTCTTAAAATACGGCGACTCACATTCAACGTCTATAAGTTTACGTTTAGTTGTATTATGTTTCACATGTTTATCATCTTCACAATCGTCATCGCTGTCTAATATTATAATATCGGATAAGTCGTTCTTATTATTATTTGTCTCTAATTTGACTGTTTTTCTATGATCAGGTTCGACTTGTGATTTGCTGTTAACTTTTTGTATTAAACTCGTCTGTCCAATCGATATAGGACTATTAAGTTTTTTATCACTCCTGTTGATGTTTAAGGACATTTTACGTCGTTGACTACTTAATATTGGAGAAGTTTGTTTGTTTGAGTTATTTTTTTTGGGTCTTTGCGTGTTTAGTATAGGTGAAGACGATCTTGATGAGACAATAGTTTGACTTCTACCAGACAACAAGGACGGACTCCGGCTACCTTCTAATATTGTATCATTGAACAATTCATAACTCCCATCATCCTTTATTTCTATTATATCGTTACTTTTGTTATAAATTTCAGTAACATCAAGTAAATCGTTCGATAATTTATTATTTTTTCTTTTCCAATTAGTTTCTTGAATGCCGTTATTGTTGTTTTGGAATATATCAGAAATTTTATCGAGGTGAAAATATTTTAGGACATCGTTTATATTGGTTTTATTGAAAGCTGTTGATGTCTCTGTAATTGTATCATTTGACGTGTCTATATATCCATGAGCGTCACTTTCGTTACTCAAACAGTTCTTAGTGTTAATGTCAGTTATATCTTCATTATTAATTATTATACATTCAAAATCTTCATTTGTATCTCGTATCGCTAACTTAGAGTATTTATTGTTATTGTTTGTAGATTTTGTTCTAGCTGATATAAGTTCTGATGTATTTAAATCATCAAATATATCGTTTACTTCTAACATGTCTTGTTGATCACATTTATCATACCTATTAACTGTTCTATCACCTCTTTCTATTTTACTAGTTTTAACTGTACTCAGAATAGGTGATTTTTCTAATTCGTTTTCATGTTTATATGTTAATGGTGGTGTTAAATTAGTCGTAGTGTTGTAAAATTCGTCGAAATCATCAAAAACGTCTTCTACCTCTATAATATTGTGGTCTTTTGTATTTTTATTTCCGACATCATTTACATAATTTATTATCATACTGTTATTTTTAATTTCATTTTTATTTGTTTCCACTCTATACATATCTGTATGAGATTTTATTTCAGTGTTTATTTGACTGAACGGTTCATTTAAATGTTTATCGGATATATCTGTACTGTTTTTAGAAGTATCACGTGAGCATATCTCAGTCATACTTTTATCTGTAAGCTCACTGTCTTTAGGTAGTTCATCACATAACCCCGTAGGGAAATCGATTTCATCAAATAAATCACTTCCTTCAAATAAATCATCGTCACTATAATTTACATTATGGCTTACAATTTCAATTTGCTTTACATCTGATTCCACGTTACTTTCCTTCATGTTTCCAACTGATACATTAAAATCTGTACTTTTCATTACGTATTCATCAACATTAGTAATGTTTGTCTCATCATCATATTCGTTGCTACTAATATTTCTAGTATTTATTTCTTCACATACATTTTTTATAGATTCTTTTGTTAAATAATCAATCAATTCTATATCCGGCAAAACGGGTGGTTCATGGAAATACAAATCGTTGAATCCGTGATCTGCTTTCTTTATAAATCCTGAACATTTACAAATAATACTGCATACGTAACAACGTTTTTCTATGTTTTTGTTCTCTAGACTCAGATCGACTAATAAGTTTAGGATGTCATTTGATATATTTGAATTACTATTAATACCCAACTCGTTGACAGATTTCGTGTAATTCTTTATAGATTTCGTACATTTACTGAATAGAACACGAATGTCACCGTCTTTTTTGACCGGTGACTTTGTTATTGGTGTGTTTTTAGTTTGTTGAAATAATTCTATTAACATTTTAGTATCTGACGAATTTTTCACTTTGAAAGTATTTTGTAATACTTTCTGTGGTTCCCACTGTGGCGACGGCTTTACTTTTGCTTCGATATTATTATTGTCTTTCAAAAACTCTGAAAATGATTAACAGAAATAAGTTGGTTGTGATAAAAACTTTTAACACTTAAAAATTATATTTTTGTTTGTTAGATTCTTTGTTTTAACATTAATTATATTCGATAGCAAATATTTTTATGTAGTTATCAAACTTTTGTTTTTATATTATTCTTTTAAATGTATCTTTTTATCATTTACCGTTCAATGCCCAACAGTCGTTGGGTTGTTTAAACACATTGCTATCTTCGTATCCTTCAGGGAACAACACATCAAATTCTTGTTTAGAAATCATTTCTCTACATTCACTTGTATCGTCTCGTTGTGTTTTCGAAGTCGTACCTTTATTCATTAACATGCTCCTTAAATCTTTTTGACCCTTAAAATTATCATTATTAGAAACATTTTGCTATAATATTTTCTTTCACATCAAATACTTGATAAAAATTCTCACCTTCAAGAGTTTGTCCTTTGCTTTTTCTTTAATTCCTTTTGACTTTTCTTTAATATCTTTAGGTTTATCTTTGGGTTCCTTTTTAGCGACAGTTATAAACATTTTCTGACACTCCGGCATGAAACCTGTCGGTATCATGCGCGGATTGGATTTATACAAACTTTTCTTAACTTCCTCGGACATCAGTATCTTCTGGTTCAAGCCATCGTTTTGTCGTATACAATCTAATAGAGTCTAAGAAATAACATACAATATAAATTCAGTATGCAGTAAAAGAGAATATTTTGTTAAAACTTAAGCGTAATTTACATATAATTGTTTATAGAATAAATTTTATATATAAAAGCTATCATACACTATGTTCTCTGCCTTCAGTGACCAGAATGAACACTTGACCGCTTCGTTCTCGACCCGTCCGACCACACCTGTACGAAAAAAATATTACTTAACAATAATAATATATACGTAGCAATGGATTTCTTTTCTTATACCTTTCTTATAAGAAAAGAAATAGATTGCTCCTTTCAGGGGCGTGCACAGAGATTTGGGGTAGAATGTTTGAAAAAAAAAACAAATTTTCATTGAAAATTCATCAAATTGAAAATAATAAGAACTTTCACAAATATTTATTTAAATGATATTAATATTTTCGGATTACTACGCGTAATTTATTATTTCTAACGGGCAGACGAGATGTCTGCCGTGATCACCTGCCGTGATCAACTGCCGCAGCTTCAAGGTCAAGGTCAACTCTGTCTGTACCAAATTTAATTAAAACCAGTTCAGTGGTTTAGGCGTGAAAGCGTAACAAACAGACAGACAGAGTTACTTTCGCATTTATAATATTAGTAGGGATATGTATTTATTGACCTTTGCACCAGTCGTATCGGCGACCTCGTGGACACGTCGAAGCACAGTATGAGGTCCACTGAACCCACGTCCAACCCTTCTTCGGCCACACACGTACACACGAGCGTGTTACAAACACCCGACCTGAAGTTACGCATCACACGCAACTGTTGCTTCTGAGATATTACTGTTTTACCGTCTTTACCTGAAAAATTAAACATATTACATACATATATGTATTATGATAATGTTTTTAGGAGAAATTTGAAATATCAAGTTAATAAGTGTATGGAGGGTAGATATAAAAAGATATGCCAGTAGTGACTGTAGAGGTGTTGCTAAGAAAGATTCAAAATGTTCTAGGATGGCAGGTTCAATTCCTTTATAACTTAGTAATGATTTAATATCGTTTGATTACAATCATTAACACAGATTTGTATATCACTACATATGAACCGTTTCCTGTTTCTAATTCATAAACATATACTAATATGAAAATGTATAAATAAGAAACTTTTAACGTTCCGTATATGGCGTAACGACTGATATTTGGGCTATGTATACTTATGGTAGTTGGAAATGTAATGTCTACGTAATCTACTCATTATAATTATAAAATGATTTGGACAAAACAAAAAGTAGTTACATAAAAGAATCATATATAAGTATATAGAGTAATTCGTATTAAATATAATTTTAGAGGAATATCTGTGACAGTCTCACATGAATGTATGTGTTTTCTTAATGGAATATATATTTTTTGTATTATTATATATAATACTGAGATTGTATGTTTTGTTTTGTTAATATTAAATCCTTTTTAAGTTACCAGAGGCGCCGTGTCCTACAAACATCTCCGGCACTATAGTCGGTCGACACTGAAGAAGCAGGCAGTAAACCAAGTTCACACTCTCTCTATACTCACAGAACACTGAAAATATATAAGAATAAAAAGTTTTCTTATTATTATTTCTAAAAAAAAAGTAACAATATTTCTTTATAGTTTATTTAAATATATTTTTCATGTATAACATATTATGTAAGAATTAAGTTTATATGTAATTTGAGGATTAAATGTTTTCAAGTAACACAAAATGTGTTTTTTGTAATATATGTTATATTGGACAAACAATTTTTAACTAGCTTTCCGTCCGCGGCTTCGCCCGCATCGAGTACGGTTATATCGCGTTTCCAAGAGATCTTTTCAAAAGTCTGGGATAAAAACTATCCTATGTTCTTTCCCAAGGTCAATTCTATCGCTGTACTAAATTTCATTAAAATCAGTTCAGTGGTTTAGGCGTGAAAGCCTAACAGACAGACAGAGTTACTTTCGCATTTATAATATTAGTAAGGATATAAGATTTATACATTAAAAAGCACAATTTGTTTTTGATAATTGTCTAATTTTATACTAAAACAATTCTTCTATAATATTAAGGAAAATTCGTAAATATATAGTAACTATTTCAAACAAATACTATACATTACCGATCGCTTTTGTGACTTGACCCTTATTCTTGGCTGTATCAAAATGTCTCATTATGATCTCTTTAAGCTTATCAAATTTTGGATGACCGAAATTTAAGTTAGATGGCACCTGAAATACAAAATGCTTATAATAATTGGTACAAATAATATTCATGTTAAATTAACCTTACCACAAGTTTGATTATGAAACTAAACACAGGCAGTATAAATTTATAAATTACGTCTTATTTCATGCAAAGATTTATGGATGAACGAATGGAAACTTTCTTTATTTATTACTTTATAGTTCATGTTATTAGTGGCCAAGATAATATTAAGCAGAGAGTGCTTGGATAGGACATTTCAATTGGGAAATAAAATTAGTTTTATTTTAACGTTTTCTGTAACTTAAAAACTTTTCATGCAATAGGTCCATGATATAAATCCAATATCGAGGTAACATTTAAATTAAAATTTAAATTTAGAACACAAAGTCCACATCATGTTCGTGCCAATGATTTTTTTTATTAAATATTTTATAATAATAAACATTTTTTTAAATAATAACTATTCATATATCGAACCTCTGGAACTGTTCCGTCAGGCAGAACACTTTTATCAAGGTCAAGTGGATTAACTCCTAGTTTATCTCTGAGTTTATCAAAGAAACTCGTCAGTTCATTATCTTCGTGTACCCAAGTCTTCTCTGGATGTTCGTCGAAGAAGTTTAAGAACACTCTCGAGCCGTGCTTCACTAATAGCTCTAACCCATGGTATAGAGTTATTAGAAGTGTGAATGTTCGCATTATATAGCTATGCTGTGGGTGTCTGGAATATATAAATTAATAGTAATTTAAATTAATATTTCCACTACAATTAATGTCGATTTGTTTGTATTTATTACTAGCTCTCCGTCCGCAGCTTAGCCCGCGTGGAGTTCGGTTATATCGCGTTTCCAAGAGAACCTTTCAAAAGTCTGAGATAAAAATTATCCTATATTCTTTCTCAAGGTCAACTATATCTCTGTACCAAATTTCATTAAAATCAGTTCAGTGATTAGGTGAAAGCGTAACAGACAGACAGTTACTTTCGTATTTATAATATTAGTAGGTATATATACGTTGGAACAGATTGACGCACTATCTCATCTTTTATATTAATTATAGGAAAATTTATCAATTAATGTTAGTACAACATAATTGTATATAATAATGTGATGATAATAATAAGTTGCAGCTTACCTCGCAGCACGTTCCCTATTTTGAAACTCCTTGTACAACATAACAATCCGACCTTTAGATAGATTACCCAGGTTCTGTATTATATTGAATTTCGTTAACTTCCTTGTATATCCGTCTAGGATCTAATAATAAAAACATTTGAATTATTATATATCGATCAAGACAACAGTAAATAATACCTTAAATGTATTAAAAAACTATAAAAAGAATCTGCCAGTTATTTGGATTTGAAATAATTTCTATAAGCCTTATGTTCCATATATTCATAGAATTAAAAATAACTACAATAGAATCAACGAAATTTTCATTAATATAGCATAAACAATAGATAAACATATTCTATAATTTATTGCGACTTTGATCAAGATTTTGATGGAACAAAACTAAATTTTGTATGATGTGTTGTGATAAACACTTGATTTAATTTAATCCAAAGGATATACAAACGAAGTCACAGACACAAGCTAGTAATAAAATAAACCAAACCTCCACATATTGTTCCCTAAGCTTCGTTAATTCATGTCCGAGTTCAACAACTACTGTGTTAATGTTCCTCACATGACTGTAAGCCTTCACATCCAAACAGTTCTCTGTTCTTAGTTCTAGACGAGATATATGTAGATGTTTAACTATCTGTAATATATATTATAAGAATATTATTACTGTTTCATCACTACATTTATACATTACTTCAATTTGCCATTTTAATGGATGATTTTGTGGCTAAGTAGTTGGGCTTTGAACTTTTTGAACAGTGGCTTAAATAAAACCCTATTGATAATTTAACACAATGTGTTAATTCCATATTATACTGAATCAAGTACATATGTTATGTAAAATGATGATGGGACAAAAGAAATTTTATTATATTAACAAAGAAAGTCATGATATATCTGTAATATAAAATATATATGTTCATGGACTTACATGTATAACATCTTCAACCTTATTACCAGGTGTTGCTGAAAGTGCCAGCACTCTATATATAAAGTAACCCATTTCGGTTAAAGTTTTGATGATACTACTGTATGCATAATTCCCCTTCGCTTTGTGAGCTTCATCTATCACGAGACACCTTATTTTATCTCCAGGACATGTTCCAGACTTGATATCATTGTAGATAACTTGAGGAGTAGCAAAAAATACTCTTTTCGTTTCCCAATGACTTTTCCTAGTATTGACTTGCATATGACCTAAAATTATTAGTAAATAGATGAAAAGACAGAAAATATTATATATATATATAAATAAATCATAGTCTTTCATATCACTTGCCTGTCATTTCAATGGTATCTTTAGGAGGCATAGCAACAATATTGTAGCAGGCTTCAATCTGTTGGGCCACTAAGGGTTTTGTGGGCGCCATGAATATAATCTTACCTAATGGATACCATCGGTAAAAATTATACATAATCACAGCTGCTATAAATGTCTTCCCCAATCCAGTGGGCAGACTTACCTGCATGACAGAATATGTACTCATTACATGCACACACACACACACACACACATACACACTCACACATATATCAGTGCAGCAAATACAAGTACTGTTAGATGCAGTATTACTAATATATTTGGAGAGTTTGTTATGTATACTGTTATGTTATTAACTTCTATCTGATTATTGTCACATGTTTTGATTCATCATACATTACTTTGATTAATACATACCAGACAATTTTCAACCATAGCTGCCTTTATAATATTGAATTGATAATCTCTGATGGGGTAGTTTGTTGGATAGATCCATGTCTTTCCTGACAATTTATCATATCCATTGAGTTCTTCATCACAACACAGTGCACTAAAAGTATCATATAGGAGTTAATATTTTTGTGTCAGAGATATATTTTTAATGTTTATTAGTTTATTATTACAGTTATAGCCCACCTAACATTAAGTAAATTTTTATTTAAGGTATTATTTTTTTCATGTTTCGTTTGTTCTGCTGTTTCTTCAAAATCAGAATCTTCAAAAATTTCCAAGATAGAATCGTCGAATAAGTCCTCATCCATATTGATAGTGTTTTTGAGATCATTTGGCTGTTTGGCGGGTCCATGATCCATGGCTCTTTCATAACTTATTTATATATAAATTATTAATACTGTGCATTAAAACTGTTCCTCTGTACACTACAAAATAATTTCTGCAATACATTAGGCATCATACAACACGCAGAAACTTTCCGCCTATTCCAAAACTTTTTATTTAGGGGATTATTTACAAAACTTTATAAGTGTATTTATGTCTTATTGTTACAACTGACATTCTGACATTAGAAGAAATGACTTTGACAGTCCCGGGGGGCAGAATGAGCTGCGAAAGATAAACGAAAGATAAAGGGTAGTACTTTTACTTTTATGAGTAGATACTTAATTTAGTACACTTAATTTTACAAAAACTATAACTTCCTTTTATTTTTTATGAAAATAATTATTATTTTGATATAAATAATTACAAATTATATTAAACTAATTATATGTTATTTTCTATAGTAAAAAATATGATATTTAATTCAATAGAGAATTTATATATAATATATGTTTAAAATATACATTTAATAAAAAGTTGGTTCCTTTAAAGTAATTTCCAGATATAAGGTCCTACAGTTTAAATTTTGACAGAGAGTATCAAATATAAACATTAAACGGTTTACGGTTAAGACATGAAACAAAGTTCCTAGATTTTGGTTTTATATTATAATTGTAATTTATTCAGAAATTTATGTAATTATGGAAATAGAAGACGGTTTTGATGACCTTCTTGCTGAAGTAGAAGTTCCAACATCACCAAAAAAACCTAAAAGTGGCGAGGACGTCGTAGCTGGAACAGGTACATAAGATCTTGCACAAATATTAATCTTACTTGTAGAACAATAATTATTTATACTATTATCTCACCAGCACCGAAACCAACAGCAACTAAAACACACTGCGTTCTAGTGAATCAAAAGCAAGTAAATATTAATTTATGGTATATACATACATATTATTTTTTAAATTGCTTTTAAACATACCATGTTTTGTTTCAGCGCGGAAATCCTTTGTTGAAATTCATTACAAGCGTTCCATGGGAATATGATGAAATAGTTCCAGATTATGAAATAGGCAAGACTATCGGTATTCTGTTTCTTTCTGTGCGGTATCATAATTTGAATCCTGACTATATAAACAATAGACTTAAAGAATTAGGCAAGAAGTATGACCTGAGAGTTCTTTTAGTTCAGGTTATAATTATTTCTTATATAAGTAACATTGTTTTAAATGAAATTTATTATAATTATTATTTTATATTTTCAGGTTGATCTAAAAGATCCACATGTTGCTTTGAAGAATCTAACAAGAATATGCCTTCTGACAGATATGACATTAATGTTAGCATGGAGTCCAGAAGAATCAGCTAAAATAATAGAAAATTATAAGATATATGAAAATAAACCACCAGATAGAATAATGGAGAAAATTGAAAATGATCCACATCAAAAGGTTATTAAATATATTTCACAATATAATGCAACATCTTTGAATTATCAGTATGACATAATGTTTAATATGGCTTTATTTATTAGCATAATAGAATTAGTTATTCTTGAATAATAGTTTGATGATAAAATGAAGTACGTACATATTAAATTTAAAGATTTACAGTATAAAAATTTATTTTGCATGTAAATAGGTCATAAAATAAACAGTATATTGAAATGAATTGAAGTAATATTTAAAAAAAAAGAATCACAAATTTATCAGCTGTTAATTAACAAAACTAATTATATACAATTTTATATTATTTTCACAGATAATAAATGCCCTATCATCAATAAAGCCTGTAAATAAAACTGATGCTATGACCCTAATAACAAAATTTGGAACATTAGAGAACATCATTAAAGCAACGGAACAGAGATTAGCTGATTGTCCCGGTTTTGGGGTTACTAAGGCTAAAAAACTACACAAGGCTCTGCATGAGCCATTCTTAAAGAGAGGACAAATAAAACCTCAGACTAATGATGAGTTTTCAGAAGAAATCTGCTTGGAAGATATTGAGAAAATGGAAAATGAAGTGAAAAAGTAACTTATTTATTTTAGTTTTTTAAATGTGATCTGTAAATAGTGTTGTTTAATATATAAGTTAAAACTGAAGTTTTATTTTAAGAAAAGTGACTGATAGAGCTTTCTATATTTAGTTTAGTCTTAGATTAACATCTAGAATCAATACTTGTCAATGATAAAGATCCTATCATAAGATGGATCATTTGTGTTTATCACCCTTACAATTTGGGTGACTATAAAGTAATAGAGGATAAAATATTACTGGGATAATCCGTTTATCTCTTACGGCATCTTACAGTTTTTGTCCGAAAAGGGTTTACATGATGATACATAAGTAGTTATTGTCTCCCAAGGACATCTGCTACATAAGAGATGTTGTAGATGCGCTGCTAATCATGTACCATGAGATGAAATGATAGTCAGGTGTGTTAGTAAGAAACTGGAGAAATATTTTTGTATATTTATCAATAGTCGAATATCAAAATCAATATAAATAAAATTGTTTTAACTTAAATAAAAATTTGCACTAAGTGTACTTATTCTATGAAGTCAATGGAGAGAAAACTAAACCTTGAAGTCATGTGTAGAAAATGAACGCAAATCATTGAATTAACTGCTTTAAATTTTTAGAAGTTATATGCTGAGATAAAATGGTGCCAACAAATTCTTGAAAAAAGTGATTAATAAATTTATCAATTAAATTTATTTATTAAAAATCAATTAAATTTATTTATTAATAAATTAATAAATAAATTCAATTGATTTTTTAAACATTAATTTTTTGTAGTTTATTTTTAAAAATATCTCGACCGTTGGAAGAATGTTGACTGACTCTCTCTTTCCGATTTATTTTCGCTAGCTGAAAATTAAAAAGTGTATACCTACTAATCCGTAAAGTGATATAGTAATCTGCTGGCTAACCAATACAATCGCCTTTAATATACAAAAAAAAAAAAAAAAATTTGAATAACAAAATTAACTACTAATTAAACGTATAAAAAAATATTTTCAGTTATTTTTTATTTATCCACTCGTAACTACGTTTGGCAAACTTGAATAAACGATTATAACGGCACGAATGAAACACTTACTTTATCGAATAATACGCCAAAAATGCTTTACCTACATATTTTATTTAAGAGAGCTGATACTCTTTAGGTACTGCTGGACGGATACTAAGGAAAGAAACATAAAAACAATGGCAAGGATTAACTGACTTCGAAATGGAAGAATCAAGGAACCGCATTGAAATCCGACGATTCATTTGTGAGCTACGTTGAGACAGACAAACAGACATTAACAACAAAATTGTAAGGCCCATCTATTTTCTTTATTGGCTTTACTGTTTACATAGTTTAGACTAATTTACTAATATGGCCCTGTTTTGCCAATTCGTGATACGTAGAGAATGAAAATACGCATAAATGACCATAAAGCCTCCATAAAACTTTAAGATTTATTTCTAATATATTAATTATTCGTGTATAATGTTTACAAACAAAAAAAACTGTAGTGTCAATAATAAAGCTATAACTATATTTTTAGCAGGCGTAACGTTATAGGAATTTAAAATAATATTTTATTTAGAGATTAGTGCAAGAAAATAAACGACCAATGTTTACCACTATGGTAAACATTGTTTAGTGTCTCATTTATTAACTTATGTTAAAACCATAATGTCTGAAAAATAACGAATAAAAAAATGTCAAGGCTTGTTATGCTGATTGGCGGTATAAATTTAGAATATTCACATAGCTCTACCAGCTTCTAAAATTTGTTGTTGCCTTAAACTTCAATAACTTTATATAAAAGATTACATTAATTTTTAAATAAGACCCAAGTATCTAAGATATGAAAAAGAAAAAAAAGTGGTTTCACGGTGAAGCGCACCACTAAACTATTAAAACATTCTATTATAAGCTACAAAAAACAGCTTAACAATGGAATAACCCCATACAAAATTATTTTTTTTATTTTTACATTTAAATTTTAAACTAAAAGTATTCTAGTTTAACTCGTAAATACATAGCTAGTTGACACAGATAAACATAGAATTCAGTTTTATGAAAAAGCTGAAAAGTTTATTTTTTTGAACGATTATGCTGGGTATGCTCATTTGCTATTGACGTTTTTAAAAATTTTCTAGTGTGATATAGTCTATTTATCGAAAACGGCTATTAGGTACATACGCACCATCACTAAGAAATAATATGTGGATAATATATTCGATTTAGAATTTAAGTAACTTTGTTAAAAACTTCTCTTTAAGTAAAACGATCCTATATATCATGGGTTGTAGTTAATTTCTTGGTGAATAAAAAATAACACAAAAACAAGACTTAATCAGTCACTACCTCCCATAAAACCTTTTTGCTTTTTTTTGGTATTTCGAAAATTCTTATGATCTCCGCTTTCTTTTTTCAAAGAGGATTTATAAACTTTCATTAATTTTAGTACTCTGTGAGATTATAAATGAAGGTATCTTATGTATGATTTAACTAAAATATAAATTCGATTATTATATAAAAAATGCTTTACGTTTTCAATGATAGGCATATTATATTAAAATCCTTAACTAATCAATATATAAGACTGCGTAGTTTCAACTTTGTATTTCATAACAATGAATGTATTTTAAATTCTAAATTATTAATACAATCTGATCGTTGATACGACATGAAATGCTTGAAGAGACTTTCTTTTATTTATTTTTTTATCACGCCTCAAGCAGAGGCTTGTTGAACGCGGGTGCGTGCGCGGGGCTTAAAATAAAACATATCAACAGCGTTAAACCGGCTTCACTGGCGGCTGGACGTAGCGATGTCTTTGCCTAGCGCTAGTGAGCGGCATTTAAGCGGGAAAATACTTTTTAAATAACCGTCAGACGCGATATAATTTTTGTGTTTAATTTTATTATAATAAAACTTTAAACTATGTTGCCCGAATTATACTGACTTAGATTTTGAAAATAGTGACTTAGTTATTAAATTTTTATGATTAAGAGTGCTACGTTTCAAACAATAAGCGTGAAGAAAAATGGAGGTGTGAACTGTTGGGAATTAGGACTGTTTTTGTGAACCGTAATTCACTCTGTGTGAATTCTGAGAAAAGGATTTTTTATTGTAAGTTTATTTTTAATACAAATATATTCATAATTATGTATGAATAAACAACAAATATTATTTTGAAAGAAATAATATTAACAAATATACAAAGACATTTTTAAATAAAAGAAAAAATATTGAAATAATTTAACTCCTGAATTATTCTTGACAATCCGTTAAGTGCATAACTTACGATGAGCTTAAAGTGGTTCGTTTTGTTGGGCGCATTATTAAAAGAGGTATAAAAAATATATTTGAATACTACCTTTTGTCCACTCATTTCTTCACCTGAATGCTTAACTATTTTTATTTTACTATTAACCATATTGTGCTTTCAAATACGTACAAATCAACGGTTTGGAGACCAGGGGTGGATCTTGGATTTCTGGGGCCCTGGGCTAATACTGCTTAGGGGCCCTACCTAATTACTTAATTGCCATTTTGACAAGAAACTATTTTCTGTAGTGATCTAGGTATATGTAATATATATGATAAGTACGGGAAGAACATAGGAAAATAAAAAATATATATTTTTTTATTAAAACATTATTAATTGCAACATAAATTATAAGGTTATATAAGGTTATGTTATTTCAATTAAAAAGCAACCTTTCTGCATTCTTGTGCTGCAAATTCTTTTATTTGGTCATCGCACCGTAAGTCCTTTGTTAAAATCACAATTAATCGAAAGAATTGATAAAAGATTTAGTAGATAGTTCGACATTGTGTCCTGTATTTGTTTTCTATATATGACATCCTAGAAAAAGAGCGCTCCATTTCACAGCGAGTTATGGGCATCGTTAAAAAATTCTTTAGGATGGTATGGCAATTTGGAAAAACATTAACAAGTTTCTTTTCATATATTAGACAAAATATGTCCCTGCACGAAGTATAACACTATGTCGTAGATTAAAGCAAGATTTTAACTCATTTACATAATGTTCGTCTGAGTCATTTTGATAATAATCAATTATATTACATACCCTGTCTACTTCTGTGTTCTAGATTTTTTCTTGCAAATACATTAAAAATTTAATCTTATTGCTATAGGTCTCAAAGGCTTGGCTTCTTTATTTAAATCCATAATCATTATATCAATCATATTAACATTATATTCGGCAAATTTAAATGAACAGAGGAATAGAGAATAACTTAAAGTTGTTTTTTTTTTATCTCTGGAAATAAAAAATACATTTTTTTTAATTATGTAATATATAAACTAATGAAAATAAATACCACTTGTTATACCATCTTAAGTAAAAAAAAATGACTACTCAATTTATTTTCAGTCTTTAAGTGAACGTTTTTGGCAAAAAAAAAGATTATATTTCCTCATAAGTATAACACATAAATATGAAGTTTATATTCAAATTATATAGCTAATATAAATTTCCAAAAAAAAAAAGATTTAGCGTTTCTTGACGTTTTCAGAAATACTTGTAGTTCAACGTTTCTCATATAACATCTGAGGTAATATATATTTTCGAGATAATCAATTTATAGACTTTAAACTGACGGTATTGCGGTAACGATAACTCGTAGTAAGAGTTAAACTTCACAACTTATGGATTGTTTATTCAAAACATACGAGACTGTAAGGTGCATAGCGAAAATAATAATAGCCATTTAAACAATTCTATATAAAAAACAGCGAACAGGTGAATAATACACGTGCCGCGACAGCTGTGTAAAACTTATTTGTGTGTATCGTACGTAGTAGAGTTAATCATTTTAATGATCAATTTAAATTTACTATTGTAAGCTATGTATTTCTTGCTATATGTTAAAGTTTCCATACACGTTCGTTTATTTAGTAAATAATTAGTATTTCGTAGTCGATTTTGGTAGTTTTTTTTTTAGAATCCATATTATTGTTTTCCTGGCCCGAGCAAGTGATTTTTCTGAGTTATATATTTTCTAAGAGAATTTAGACATCACTGATTATTGCATTCGCAACGAGGGTTGATGTCAGTAAGGCAGACCCTGGCTAAAATTGGGAAATTGCCATGAAGAAGAAGAAGATTATTGTTTTCCATTTACGTTCTTTTATTTAATAAATAAGTCTTCAAAAGATAGATCGCATTTGGTAGTCGATTTTGGTAGTTTTTTATATAGTATTGTGTTCGTTGTCGGGTAAAAGTGATCTTCTCATGGTAATTTCTTTGATGTATACAGACAGATAGCTCTAATGAATGTGCTTGATATGATTGAAGTCATTGTTTAGTGTTATATGTGGAGCACTTTCTGTTTTGTAATTACAACATTTATACAGCATCTTAAGAAAAATTGTTATTCAAAATTTGTCAGTATGTTTAGGCCTTACAAACGTACCTTCTATATCATATTTTATTATAGTTCTATTGTATGAGTTTGTTAAATCGTAGACATATATTGAAATGTAACTAACTACATTAGATTATTTTAGTATATTAATAATTTTATTTTATAAACATTTAATAATATTTTAATACCAAATAGAATTATTTTCATATATATGTATGGATCAGTACAAAAAAGTTTGAATAACTTAAAATAGAATTATGTCATACTAAGCATATTAAATAAAATAGGTTACGGTTACTTCACTAGTATAGTAAACTTGACTACTATAGTAGGCACATAATTACAAGACAGACACATCATTGCTAATGTTATACTTAAGATGTACGTACTCTCATATTTATTATAAGTATTACTTCTTCTTTTATCATAAAATTATTTAATTTTCTCCTGACTGTTATACTAATGATAATAGCAATTAGCATCTTAATATTAACTTTACAAACTCGATTAGAAAAAGGAAGAGTTTCTCAATAAGTATCGTTAGAATAAATATTTTGTCACAAATCTCGCTGTTATAAGGACTGCGTAGAACCGGAATCATTGAAAACAAGTTATGTATAGAAATTCGTAAAAATATGAATATAAATTTCTAATTCTAAACAGGATGCTGCTAAATTTTTATTAGAGTAAAATCAATAAACATTATGAAAAACATAATATAAACTTAAATTCATTTTAAGTAAGCGTACTTTTTTTCGTAATTTGTCTCTTATTCTTCAGTACATGTCACATTCTTTACGGCGTTTTAGTCATGGTTTTAGACTTAAGAAAGTGTATAATAAATACAATACATTATATTAATCTTCGGTGGTCTCAGTTTTAAAATCCGTGGCGCTCGTAAAAATAGGCAAGAGGTTGTTTCAAAAAACCAAAAATCCTTTATAATTTATACTAGTGATATGACGTCATGTTACTAACTATATTTCTTGTTTTGTCGATTATGTAGAAAATTATGGTCCCAAAACTACATGTACATACATATTATAATTTTAAAAATATTTTTTATATTTTTGTAACTAAGAAAACTTTGCAATAATTTAGATTTGTAGTACATAAATACATCGAAAAGGAATATTGTTTAATTAATGTTTATGTGTTGTTTCTTTTTTAGAAAAAAAAATGTCTAGTTCTCTTTTATTTCAACAATAAATGATTAAGTTTACTTTTAAAAAAGTTTAGGTTTAAAATATTATTAACTCTATGATATGTATTTTTTGTGATCTAAGTGCTACCTAAAAAGTTTGGAATATAGAAAGAAGTAAGCAGTTCTTTTAATACTATCTGTTTATATTATTGATGTGTCTATAGAACTCGAAACAAATCGTAGAGTAAGTAGAGTTTGTAATAATAATAGCAGTTTATACGAAACACTCATTTGACTCGTGCCGCCTCGCGGGTCGGCGCACGCGCAGCCTCCGGTTTTGCTCCTTTTGTGTCACGTATTATTGTTGTGTGCGTTACATTTACATGCTTACGTGTATGTATGTGTGTTTAGCACGAACCCTGTTCCAGATTTAAAATTGTTCCGTTGATAGCTCCGAGTAACAACAATGAAAGGCTTAGAATATCCTTTTCATATTATTATTAAAGATACATATATAATGAGTTTAGAAATAAGTACTTACTGAACGAAAAAGTACAGTGATTACTTACAAAGACATAAATTAATAATTTAATATTTTATATTTCTTATAAATTATAACAATATCAATAAATATAATATGTATGTTTATATTTTTAACATTTATAGCATGTAATCTGTCTTATATAAATTTCTATGACTTGCTCACCTTGAATTTTAATCTTTTTGCTAATGATTCCCTCTGTCAATTCTGTTATATTTAGAGTGTCATGTATTACTAATAAAATAATTTTCGTGATTATTACTACTACTATTTTTATCAACTCAGGAGATTAACTTGTTTGAAAGAAAGAAATAATGCTTAATTAGACTTAATAAATAAGTGCATTATTGGAAATTAAGTATTATGATTAATTATTATTATTGTATTATAATTGCTGTACTATTAGTCATTCGAATCCTTATGTCTAACCTACCTCATAATTTTTTTAACTTGGCAATTTTTATGTAATTGTTATGTAAAGAATTTTTTTTTATTTTATAATAGCAACCCGAAACTTTTGACAGTGACACGTCGTAGTAGCTTGATCACGTTTGAAAACAAAAAAAAATGATCTCACGAACATGTTACGTGACTAACAACTATATACATATATTTTACGAATATTCTAAACAAATACAAATCATAATATATTAGGTATAAAAATAAAAGTTTTTATGGTCTCTGAATATATATGACACATCTTTATATATATAACTCTTCTGTAAGTGTGTATGTCACTGAACTTCTCTCAAATACTGGACCGATTTTGACATTAGATTTGACAAGTAACTAATATGTCAATCATTCTGTCGCACTTCAAAACACGGAAATTTATGGCTTTAATAGGTAAACTCCAAAAATATAAATAAAAAAACGTAACAGATATTTCTTGGTTATAGGGCGATACGAAGTTCGCCGGGTCTTCTAATAGTATGTAGTATAGAACGTAAAGTTTTATTTCGAAAAGTCATTCACAAATTTCCATTTTTAAAACTTAAAGCCAAACAGTTAAAAATAATATACAGTTTTCAATTAAAAATTTAAATAGATTATCTCGTTTTCTTTGGAGTATTTTAATAATAAATAAAAGGATTAGAAAGTCAGTGAAATGTCAATAAAACTAAGCCATGGCTCAAGGAACGTTAAGAGATATAGCATTGAACTTTAACGTGGCCACTTGAAGAGTTATAAGAAAGCTTTTAAGGTTATCGTTTGAAATAATTTATAACTAATGGAACACTTGAGACTTGAGAGCTAAGACTTAAAAATGTCCAATAAAATATAATACTAAAACGTGGAACCTCTTCAGAACAGTTTTTGTGAAATTATCGTCTCATTTCACACAATCACGGTGCTTTTTAAATTAAATGGTTTACAAAAAGTTAAGTTGTTGGTTTATAACAATTTTGGATGTCGATTTATTTTGAGTCTGGTATTGAAACTAATTCGTCATCGAATATAATAATTTTATTATTGTAGATCATAGATTGTTGTTTTGAGAAATTCGATCTTTTAGCATTATATTTTTTTATATTTTGTTTCTTATATTTTAAAATAATTATTTCTAATACATATACACGTTAGACAAGAAAATCAATTTGTACTTATAATATTCTACTAATACTATAAATGCGTTAGTTTGTAAGGATGTATGCATGTTTGTACCTCCTTTTCGCTTAAACTACTGGTATGAGAGGGAAAAAATCTGATTTCTTTTCAATAATGACGTAAGATGTCTCCGGTTTAAGAAACTGGTTCAAATTCCAGTCGATATTTAATTGGGCTTCCGATGAGATTTACAACAACATCTGAGAAGTAATAAAGGCATATAATAAGCGTCACCAGATGTCCGATTTGGGAGTAAATTGAGTTATTATCGGTTAATGAAATTATAGAGACCAATAAACAAATTATATTGAAGATTATTATTTATTTTACTATACAATTTTTTTACTCAATGTTTCAATATTTTAACTAGAAAATTGTAAGACATTTCACTCCTATATAATAAGACCTTTCAGTAGTCAGGTAAATTTCCTTAATTTATAGAAAAACGAATCCTTCTCAATTTGCTTGGCTTTTTCAACGTTAAACTTCATATGTACTACTCAGATACTATACAAAATTAATAACTAAAAATTCCTCTAAAGTTCGTAACATCACGTTATTCCGTCTGTCTACACTTTTATTACAAAAAAACATATATACCTTGTTATATTTGTCATAATAATATAATATATATGTCAATAAATAACGATGACATTAAAATTTATCACCATATCCTATAGACATTTTGTTTATATTGAGAAATTCCTTCACACATAACAGACTTCCGTCTGTATGTAGCTATACTAAAATAAATGCTGTAGAAATCAGTTCGCGTAAGTGATATTTATGTATTAACCTCGTTTTTCATCAAGTTATCGATATCGACGGATCGGAAGTGATTTAAATCTCTGCTACCACAAGTTTGAAGTTTTATTCGTGACACGACATAATTAGCGTTGCTAAGTAGTTTTCATTCTCAAATATAACATTATATTATTGACGTACGCTTTTAAAAGAGAAACGTAGAGTGATTCGTACCCGGTGTGATAGTGCGAACTTATGGTAAGCTTACTATTCGTAAACAGCAACTTGTATTTAGGAAAGTCGTATGTAAACAGAGCATTATAATAGTCGATAGTATTAAAAAGGCGATAACTGATGTATTATTACTATCCATTTATTTGAAATGACCTCGAGTTGACCTACAGAGACGTGGATTCACTTCCCGTTTTCCTTTATTATTATTGCATTTATTACTTAAATTAATATAACCTTAAATTAAACAATTCTTGATTAATTCTTCATTTGGACCATTGTTATACATTTTCTTATATAATATTCAATGATACAGTTTTAAACATAATTTGAAAGATATTTAATTAAAACTGAAGTAATTATTTTCAGTTATAATTTTACTTTCCTGAAACATAATTAGCACTAGACTATAATATACTACATTTTATTCTTATAATAGATGTAAGTAGCCGTATATATATTTAATTAAATTGGTTTTATATTTCATAATGAACAAAGAATCAGATGTAATTCGTGGTATTGCTATATGAGTATTAGTGGGGAATGCAGGAAGGTAAGGGCACTCATTAAGGCATCTCAAGTGTCCCCTGACTACCTAATGACCGCCAGCCACATCTAGCCACATTCCTCGTCTTTAACCATACAGTTATCATGTTATTTGTTACTCATAACAATGATGTTTATAGTCGAAACCTAATCTCTAATGTAAAAAAATCAATATTTATGTTGTATAATATTAAAAATTAATTTAAGCTTACACGTAATACGATTTCATTGTTTACGTAATAAATCGTTCAATAAGTCCAAAAACTTTATAATATAAGAACCTAGATCTTTTCAAAACACTAAAAAAATAATAAAGCAAACAAAATCCTAGACGCACAAACTGACTAAATGTAAGTTTTAATTAATTTGAAACTATTGTATATAAATATTTTTTTAAATATGTATATTTTTTGCAATTAACTTCTTTAAATTATTAAAATTTTCACTAAACTTAAATTATTATATGCATATAATGATATATGTACGAGTGAAGTCGCGCGTAGAAATCAGTATTTACACATTGTTTCGTAGCACATAGTACCAAGCAATTACAATGTGATTTCTCAATACATAGAAAAACATGTCTAACTATCGATAATTCCAATATGTAATAAATAAATTATTAATATTATGTGCGTGTCTATTACAAGGTTATATGTATTTAATATAATGGATATATAAAAGTAGAGAAGTATGTACTATTATTATGCAACGTGTTAAATATATGTATTAATGAATGTATTATTTATATATGTGTACCTAATATTATTTGTAGTTAAGACATAACTCTCAAAAGGGTATGTCATAAAAAATATAAATAATCACAGATCAGATTGCGTTTTAAACACTGTAAATCTAGATTCATAAAATATATTGTCATTAAATCCAATTTATTGTTTCGGATACCTAGATAAAGATTTAACAAAAAAAATAGCAATATCAGTTTTGAAAGCTGGTGTAGGAAAATAATTTTAAATCATCTAAAATACTAACCAAACTATAAAGATCCATGCAACATATCTCTATATACATATTTTTCGACTAACACGTAAATTAGGTGGTTTTTGTAATTTGTTTCATAAAACTGAATTATTTTTAAAGTATTTAAATAATTGAGCGAATGATAAAATTATGTACATTCAGCATACTTACCAAATATTTGCATCATGGCACTGAATACTGAGCGTTAATACTTTTTCATTCATACATTTTCATATAGTTTATTAACATAGTTTATTGGAAGATAAACTGGAAAATCTCCGTATGTAGTATTACGATGCAAACTTATGCTAAGCTTACAGTTCAGAATCAATCAAATGTACGAAGTTTCCATAATGTAAGGAGATCCGTTATCGTATTGTGCGATTCAATGGAAACTTCAATTCATTAAAGCTGTTTGTAATTCGAGAAACCTATTGTTCGTCATTTTCCATCCATCAATCGCACCAAGTTGGAGCAAACTAACAAAATTCCAGCTAAACAAACTAAATATATTTCACACTAAGCTTCGAAGACATTGAATATGTCAATAAGTACAAAGAGAAGTTTACCAATAACCAGTTTCTCGTCTTAAAGGTCACATTAATATAACAATAGGTAATTTTCAGGTACGTCAACATGTCAGTCAGGAGTAAGGCACGTGATCTATAATGGCCATGGCGCCCCCCGCTCATGATATCTATGGGCACAGCGACGAACTAAGACCACAACATTCACGGGATAACTCCCGGGATTCGGGCATCTTTCACACAACTAAAGGCCTCTGGAACGGCCCGGGACAGAATAATTGCTTCTTGAATAGCGCTGTTCAGGTACGTATTGTATTTTTTGCTTAGTTTTTTATATGTAAAAATAACATTTGTTGTAAAAATAACAAGGCACCTACAAGGGCAATTTTCAGGCGTCGTTTACAGGAACATTTTACTCAGAATCTGTATTAAGTCTCTGTTTTATTATTGTTTTTGGTATATATTGTATATATATTGGTATGTGTGTATCATGTATGTATATGTATGTGTATGTATATGTATCTATATATGTATGTGTATATATTATTTATATATTAATAGAAATTTATATGTATATTTTTACTTTTACATATTGCTACCGTCTTCATGTTTTTCTGCTTAGCCTAAGGGTTGACTGGCAGAGAATGCCTTCAGGCATTAAGTCCACCTTTTGTATGTACGTGTGTAGTTAGACAATAAAGTTTTTAAATAAATAATAAACATTTAAGTATAGAAGAAAATGGAGGTTATTATCACAAAGCTGATAGTAGATTTGCTATTAGCATTTTGCGTACTAAACATTTTAGAGGACAAATGTATTTGACTTCTTTCTATTTGTTTTTATAATATTGGCACATATTTATACAGCAAATAAAGATAAATCCTGTATAGGCATGTGGCAATTCTTAGAAAGTCATTGGTTGTATACGTACTTAATATATGTTTGTGTGAATGATTGTCCAGTTTGTAATGGATATCTTTTTTATTTCTTACTCGTTTTTGCCCTCGACCTCGTCCGTATGAATTGCTGGGTTTATCTCGAAGAGAAATATGTAAAGTATTTTAAAAGTTGAAACCATTGTTATGGTAACTAATTAGCACCTTAGTCTATCTCATATGACGTCAAGTCAAATACAACTATTATGCTGTCAACCTAGAGGAACCATACGGAATTTCAGGATAAATTATAGCCATTGTCTTATTCTGATGTTTAAGCAAAATCACTGTAGAGTTTAATTAAAATCTGTTTAGAATTTTTTTCGTGAAAGAGCAACAAACTTTCGTATTAACATTATAAGTAGGATATAAGGATTATTTAAGTCGTAAGATATAGTTATAATAAAATTAATAATATTCTTTGCTACCAATATATAACGCTAATTAAATAAATAACAGCTACATAGGGACATTAACTAATCAAAGTCGTAATCACAGTGCTTAGTCAGAATGGGTTTAGTCATTGGACTTATGACTTATTCATTTAAGTACATACGAAGAACGTTACCTTGGTTTTTGTTTAAAGAAATTCATTCTATTATTTTGAAGCTACTGTTGAATTGAAGCAAATAAAATTGTCAATACTTTTTCGTTTTATATACGATATAACGAATTGTAGGTATCCACTAAGTATTTTGTTGAAATCTGTCAAAACGATGTCTGGCGACAGTGGTATCTCACTAACGGTGTGGGCTCATTTGTGGTAAGCCATCCTTATTTTCTTATCATTATAAAACAGCACCTAAAATGAAGAAATTAAAGTTCATTTTCGTATATATTCTGTACATCATCAGGTCGAGGGTCGGCCGATGACGCTATTGTACCAATAAACAAAAAACTCGTTTGAAGCTACTTAAATAACCTTTACCTGTCTGTCATTTATAACTATAAAATTGAACTTACTGATTGACCCTAGACTTTTATCATCAATATAATCGATTAACGTAGATATGAAAAGATTAAATTTAATGTGACTGTTGCATTAGCCATAATAAGTAAAGAAAGACTCTACCACTACTAATTCTACTTAGAAGAAATCATTCTTATGTTATATTGGTTTTTAGTCTGCAACACTATTTTGCTTATAATACTTTCTAAATTATATCGTTTTTAGTTTAGGTACCTCACTATGTTTATACGAATTTTCGGTTCTTATTTGGACAACCCTGAAAACTTAAGAAGAATGACATTGCCTATATTATACATACAATATTTTAATATTTAGCGACGTATATATATAGGTTCTATAGTTCCAGATGGTAGACTATTTTAGATTGCATCAATTAACCTTCACAGTGTTCTTTATAATATGAGAGCGGGCTTTCGCTTTGTAGAACGTAAGTAGGTATAACTTTTACTTTCTCAAGGCTAGAACACTTTTGTTTAAGCATTGGTTAGCTTTTTTATTTTATTGCAATAAAAAACTAACTAGGTATATACTTATTGAGCAAATAGTAATATTTGAGGTTATATAATGAATTATTAAAATACTTCAAAAAAGAATTCCATTATAATGTATTTATGTGTGGTTGTCGATAAGAAAACTACTTAGACAATTTGGATGTGGTTTTTGTTAATTAAAAGCATATTATTAATTAGATGTTTTAATTTCAATACTTTTGTTTTGCATTATTAAACTCTTCAAAGTTAAAAATTCTTCAAAAAAACAAAATAGTTAATTTATATACAGATTCAAGATCGACTTAAAAATAATATGTTTCATATTATAATATATTTCAATCACGCTGATAGAAATTCCAACGGCCTCTGATAAATTGATCCAATTTATGTGGACGTAATTACAGAGTTGAGGTGAGACAAAAAAATATCCACGGATCCTATACAGCATCCATTATACATTAAAATACCTGCATGTGGAAGATATTCGAGAGTATTTCTTATATATTTTGTTGTTTTTAATTTTAAAGGTACTAAATTTTTTTATATATACAAAAGTCATACCAAAAGAACAAAAGGTTTGAGTAATTAATCCTGTGTAGACGCCAAAAATAGATTGTGTGTAAGTGAAATTCGTGGAAGTTCACAATTAAAAAAATACTCAAATAATATAAAAAAATTTATACAATAATATTAGCTTTTTATTTGTTGGATATTGAGAAAAAGTATGAAGAGACAAATCATTAGTTAGATTGTCGTTATAAAGTAAAATTCCAAATTAGTCACACCATTAGTGCACAGGACAGACGTTTAAACAAATTGTTTTCTATACGCCCCTTATCGCATGAAATTCTGGAGCGAGCTGTGGGCTGGAGGAAAAAGCGTGAATTGTTGGCACGAGCGAAGAATGCAGAAAAACGAGTACTTTATATGTGTGCCAGAGGTACAAGGATAATGCTGAGAGCTTTATATTTATAAGACTTGGAATGTTCAACTGCGAAGCGTTGATAACAAATAAAAAAATTGTTTGCATGACCAGCAATCTTTCTTGTAGCGTTTACAACTTTGATTTATTACTAGCGTCACGTAGTTGACCACCGATTTGAAATACCTTTGGAGATTAACCAGCAATAAGCGATTCACAACGGCCGTCAGACTCAATCATAATTAAACCATACCGGAGTTCAAATACATTTATTTATTAGATTTGTAATTATATGGTCTTAATCATTTGTCGTTTTAATTTAATAGCTAAATAAATTACATAAGGAGGAATCAGTAATCAGTGGTCCAGTGGTTAAGAAGCCCGCCTCTCATGCACGAGGGCGCGGGTTCGATCCTGACCCAGGCAAGTACCAATGTGATTTTTCCGAGTCATATGTACTTTCTAAGAATATTTAGACATCACTGATTAATACATTCCCAAAAGAGGGTTGATGTCAGGCAGGCGGCCGGTCGTAAAAACAATTAGCCAAAACTATTTAAAAAAAAACATGTATGATGTAAGGCAGACCCTGGCTAAAGCTGGGAAATTGCCAGGTAGAAGAAGAAAAAGAATCAGTAATCGATTTGGAATCCATGGCTTACAAAATCACATCAAAATAAACTAACTAACATTGTAAGGCATTGTAAGACGAAAATAAACGCTACGTCAATGAACTGTTTACGAGTTATTATTTTAAGACACACCTGAAAGGGCTTATCTTATCATTGAAGCTGTTACACACCTAGTGACGGAAAACTCTCCATTCTAATCTTTTACTCTGTCCTTTAAAAATTGTTGACTAACTATTAGTATTACACAACAATGAACTTATCTTTTAAAATATAAGATAAAAGATAAGAAATGCATCGTGATGGAGTCTTATGAAAACATTGTGTATACGTCGTTGCACCAAAAACATCTAAAGCTTACATTACACTGAATCCTATCAAAGAAAGTTTATAAACTGATCTATTTCGACATGTAATTCGGTTAACTGGAACGATCTTCGTTAATCTATAAACACGGTATTACGTCCGCGCGTCCCCGTTACTTGGTTACTATTAAGATAGAATATTCGTTAAAACATTATATTTACTATATAAAAAATAATAACCTATTTTTTAAATCTTTAGATTAATTGTCTTTGAATCGATTCTGGGTTAATAGTTTTATTTATGTCAATTCCTATAAAATTCTAAGTCCTCTCAGATACTTGAACATAATTCAGAACTTAAAGAAACTACTATTTTCGGGTTGCTACGCTTATTCTAATTTTTTTAAACACGGGAAACTCGAGATAGGTACGTCGGGAGTATGTAGTTTTTAAAAATAATAAAATAAGCATAATTATCCGCAAATATTAGTCCCATTTAAATTAATACTCCCAAAAGCCTTACATCTCTTTATAATTCAAAACTATTTTTTCTCATAATAACAATAGTTTAGAGAAAAAAAAATCCTGTTAATTGATAACTTTGGAATGTAATCTTTAATATTTATACCATATTGATATATCATAATAAACAAATATCCCCTTCTATATCAGTGCAAAGCCGATAGCTTCTGTAACGCTATTTGTGATTCGTGCGTCGCTTCTCTAAACAATCCTCTTTGAACAGGTGCACGTTGGCTTACGTTAGTTATTTTTCTGTCTGATGGAAGTCAACTCACGTACCCTGGCCTGTTTACAGTGGCGCCGGCTGATGCTAGCCGACGATGGTTCCGTATCTTTAATATAGTGCTAATTGTTTTTGTTGATATCTGATGTTAACTTTCAAGTTTTAGGCCTTTAATTTTTTGTTGTTTTATTGAAATTAATTTTCAAAAACCATTACGTTTCTGTTTTTGAATACAATTTTTTGTGTAATTTTTCATATTAAAACTTTTTAATCGATAAGAATATTTTGAAATTAGTATTTTGTAAATTTTTGTAGTACCTAATAGTTTTTTTACGAAATTAATGGACAAAATTTCCGATAGTTAAATTAAGGATCAGCACCTAATTACCTTATTCGACTAATTGTTTAAATCAGGTCTCTTTAATAAGTAAGTACATGCATCAATATTTCGATTAAATTATATTTAAAGAAATCACAATTTCAATGTATTAGCTGATAAAAGGACGTTCAATATCTCATTCTAGTGCGAAGTGAGTGTATTGAAAATGCACAAAAGATTGTAATATTCTTAGTCTTTACCATAAAATTTTATTACTTTAAGTCTTTAACAGATTCCTCTCAGGTTTTGAGTAAAGGTTAACAGTAAAAATTAACTTCCTTCGATTTTATTTATTTCTTTTCTGTGATAATTTAATTAAAAAAATTAAAAGGTATGGTTTTATATTGCATATAAAGATATCGTTTCTTAATTTTCTTTAACAATAATCCTTTCTTTAAAAATAAAACTCGTTATACGCAGCTTGACTTACATTATAAATACTGTCAGGATATCTGATTGAAATTTAAAAGCAAATGTTGTTGCTGCATACAAATAAGACGTTCAAGACAATTCAAAGATAATCTGTAGAATGAGAATGAGAAAATTATATTACTTATATCCATTATCTTTGAACAGTACATAACCAGAATAAATTAATTAGTTAATACAGTATGTAGTAAGTATTTAAAAAAGTCAGTGGTGGCCTAGTGGTTAAAGGGCCCGCCTCTCGTTGCCGAGGGCGCGGGTTCGAGCCTGGCCCGGGAGAGTACCAATGTGATTTTTCCGAGTCATATGTACTTTCTAAGAGTTTTTAGACATCACTGATTAATGTTGATTCCCAAAAGAGGGTTGATGTCAGGCAGGCGTCCGGTCGTAAAAAACAAATAGCCAAAACTATTCACAACATGTAAGGCAGACCCTGGCTATAGCTGGGAAATTGCCAGGTAGAAGAAGTAGTAAGTATTTACCTAGATACTATTTAGTAATTACAATGAACGTAATAAATTACATTATATTATTGATACCATAGCTTAATCCTTTAGAATTCTTTGAAGCGTTCTTCATTGACTCCCTATTTCCAGTTTTTCAACACATATAAGTGTATTTATCGTTGTTTGTTGTTGAATGCTCAGTTTTTGTCTTACATTCCGCCGTGTGCCGGCTGACGTTTCATCTATTTCCGACGGAGATATATTTTTTTTAGTATCAATACATCATAAATATTTATGTCACAGTTAGCAGCTATTAAATTTCTTCTATAATCTTTTATTTATTTGTTTTTATTCTTGCTTCTGACGAGTATAAAGTTTATAAGTAGGTACTACATACATACTAAACACTTATGTTTAATTATATAAAAAAATATTTATATGACTACATTGTTTCTTAATAGTTAATGCATATTTGATTTAAATCATTTTGCAGATTTTGTCTTATTAAATAAAAGCTTAAAAAAATAAACTAATATTTTAGATTTAGTACGCGATTTTTTATTTTCGATTATAAACTACATACTTCCCACGTTTCGATTACTTTACAGCAACCGTGATCATGGGCAGACGAGATGTAAAAAATTCTGAAAATACTTACTTTGTAATTAAAATCTTATTTTTGATCGGTCTATGCGTTGTTAAATTATAAATAAATCAATAGCAATTAACCTAACTATAAAAGCCATTATACATCGCTACATCGTTAGTAGTTTATTAAGTTTACTTTCTAAATGTTAATACAATTTCTTTTAATTTCCATCTTGTATAATTTCTTACTGGGTGTTGTCCGTCACGGGTCGCAGCCTCCGGAAGGAACCTCGTGGGAACAGGTCTTCATTCACCTATTATATAATTACAAGCGGTATTTATTATATTAATACAGAGCATATAGTTATTAAAAAGATGTATATTATAATTGCTTCTTTTATTATTCAACAGCGATAATGGCTTGTTACTATTAAGTGATAACGATTGTTAGGTTTTTATTTTATTATGAGTCTTTTTGGTTAAAAGAAAAATTCTTTTTATTATTCTTTAGATTTTCTAACTGTCTATATCTTTTATCAGTGAAGACTATAAATACATATTGTTACGTAATCAAAACCACAAATTCTGACTGATCTTACTATTGATAAAGATACTTAATTGAACTCAAATACATTATTTATTTTATATCCATATACTATTAAAATGTGTGGTAGTTCTTAATTTCAGTCTAGCAACCAACTGTTTAGTGTACATAGTACCGAATCACCTGCACACTCCCACGGTACCCATAGGAACAATTCTGTTTTATGAGGTCCTTTACATTGTCTGACCCTCCTTTTGCGTTGGAAATTAGACTTAGAATGTTCGAGCGTTTTGTGGAGAAATTTGGATTCAAACAGATTATTTTGATGTAAAAGATAATGCTATATAAGCCTCTAACCATATTTAAGAAGCTTAATATAGTATTATGATGGTTTAATCTAAATACATTTGATTCTATTGAATTAATATTAAGACTTAAAAGTAAGTTGAAAAGAATTTTATCATAATCTTTGTATGTATTTTATATAAACCAAATTTTTATAACTAAATAAATTTAAAGCGAAAGTTTTAAACAATTATTATACATAGTTCTAAGAAAAATCGATCATTTTATATACAAAATTTAGGAGTACCTAAAAACTATATTTTCCGTTGCATTGCAATAGAATATAGATCCACATATTATCAGTAATATTAAAAGTGGATAAACATCAATTTAACAGAATTGTTAGAAAATTTTACCTAACCGTACATACAAATAAAATAAAAAAATCCTAAAATAATTTTGAAAAATATCAACGCTTAATATCTTTTAAAAATATGTGTTAAATTATTTATATTTAAACTTAATGACCTATAAAGTGCGCGTAGCAGATTGTTTTGGTTACAATAAAAGCAAGCGGCCCACACACAGTATAAAACATAATATATCACTCATCTCCCATCAAATGAATGAGATGAGCATTGGCCAAAGATTTTACAAATTTAATGTCATAATAATTGTAGTATACATTTTTTCCTTCAACGGCCGTAATCATTCTATGAATGAGAAACAAACCGTGTGCTGAGTTTGTAGTGCTTGGGAACGTGAGAATTATTGTACAGATATAACAAGACGTATTTACGAGACACATAGAATTTGTTCTTTTTCAATACTTATTTGTATCAACAAAGCCTACTGATAAATTCTTACAAGTGTAGTTAATATAACAACAACAATATCTTATTAGATATGATATAAAAATAAAAATTGAATTATCAGTTACGAGAGCTAAATGATAAATCTTCCATATCTTGGACATATTTCATTTATAATAATTTTATTCAGCTTGCATTCTGCTGTAATATAAACTTCATTTGTTTTCAAAATTGCATTTCCTTTGGGTATTGTTATTTTTAAAACAATACCCTAACAACAGTACCAAAAGTTTGTATTGTCAAATTAAATAGCGTTTTGACTTTTGAGTTTATTATTCATAAATTATCTTTAATTTGCTATGTAATAAAACTACGGTTCGTCCCCAAGTGGAGCCCAGTCTAAACACATTACTCGCTTCACCGGCTCATTAGTCACACAAGTCATCAATAGGCCAGGGCGTACGACACCATGCTTCAATTGTGTTATTTTTTATCGTCCCATCCTAAATCCTAATTAGAGGAAACGGTAATCGTTTGTTTTTATGGTAGCTTTTTTACCATCAACATTATAATTACAGAACTCTTCTTAAAGTCGTTAAAAGGAAAATGCATATAAAATATTTTAGAGGGTCTGTTGAGAATTGTTTAAAATGACATAAGTATGTTTTCCCTCGACATTTCTTGTCATTTCTAGAATACCATTGTTGTCGAATATTTTCTTATTCTCTCTTTGTTTTTGGTCAGGCAACTTGTATATAACTGGAGATTATTATGACTAAAATTTAAAATCCATATGTTTATACTACTGTCCACTGGCTATTTAGGATTCCATTATGAAGTACAAAAACCCTTACGATCCTTTATCTCTTATTTTCTTAATCACAAAATCTGTTTTTAAATGAAAGGTAAACAATAGGACCATTATAATCTGTAGCAATACAAATAATCACAAAAAAAGTTTCAAGATTAAATTTTCAGCGTCATCTTAAAATGTTAAAATCGTATAAACGTATTTATATATTAAAATATACATATTTCTTAACTTTTATATCTGACACACAATTACGGAGGGTCATTAAGTCGCTGAACCATAACTGTTCTGATGACTCACAAACTTTGAGGCTAACCTTGGAAGTAGTCTATTGTTTAAATAAGTTACAGAACACACTTCATTTACTTTAAAGGAAATGTCTCCTTTCGTGCTTGGCTTACATCATAGCTTTGTTTAAAATAACTTACGAAAACTCAAAACATGAAGTACGTGTCAATATCGATATAGTCATCGATATAATGGTTATAACTTTGCAATTTATTTGCTTGTCTTAATGATTTGTAATAGCAATTAATTTGACGCAACAGGAAAGATTAATCTTGTAATCTGCCACAGTCTTTAAGAACGTGTGGGAAAATTACCGAAGCAAGACGGCTCGGGGTAACGTTCTAATTACGAATAAAAACGGTCAAAGGGTACGTGGCCGGTGTTATTTATTTAAATAAGAAATATACATATATAAACTTTATTCTATCACCGCTATAATTGCTATCATTATTAGTGCTGGCTAATGTAATATTATTTCAAATTTTAATTTTTCTCTTAAACGTATATTAATACTTTGATCAAATATCAAAAAAAATCTATTGAGACACTTACATAAGTATATATACGTATGCGTGCAGAGTGATCAAAAATTACATTTGTAAGCAATTATGTTACTACTTTAACGACATTTGTCTAACTTCATAAAGGATGTGGTTAAGTCATTATGTTGTAAAGTCGCTGTGAAGTTCCTTAAGGTCTCCAAGGAAGGCTATTGTTTTGACATTTCATTTCTCATGGAAGTACTTCTAATTTTTGTTTTATTCATTTTTAGTTGTACACATTACATTTTTATAAAAAAAAACCAGTAAATTTTATAAATAGAAGTAAAATAATTCAAATGGAAATAATCCTTTTTTTTGTTTTGGTAAATGTTGTAATATGTTTTATTAATTATACATATGTTATTTTATTTATGTCATTATTTCATACTAGTTGCTACTCGCGACTTCATTCGTATCTATAAAGTTATAGTACGTGCAACAAAACTTTAGTATGTTTATTCTAAGTTCACATTGTTACACTACATACGTATCGTTTCCCGTTTCTCATTCATTATGAATGAAGATTGAAGAACTGTTAATGTTCTATATGTAGAGTGAGGATGCAAACTAAGAATAAGCTTCTTCTACCTGGCAATTTCCCAGCTATAGCCAGGGTCTGCCTTACATGTTGTGAATAGTTATGGCTACTTGTTTTCACGACCGGCCACCTGCCTGACATCAACCCTCTTTTGGGAATCACACAGAATAAGCACACTGAACACGTTGAACCTATAAAAAAATTAATATCTCCTAAAACTTTAATAACTTTATATTCAAGGCAGGTTTTCAGTCGTTTTTCTATGAGTCTATAATAAAATAACAATTGCGTGTTGTACAAGTATGGGATCGTGGTTTAGTATAGCTACCAGATACTTATACCTCTATTACCTTGTGGTTACATATTTTAAACTCTAACCCTCATGTTCTCATATTGGCGATAGCAAAAAAAACTTACCGTTTCATAGGATTGTACATTTAATCTTTTTGACTAAGTACTTGTAGGAAACTGGTTAAACCAATATCTTATTATAACCTAAATTATAAAAGGAAGAAAACCATAAATGAAATTATTTCGTCCGAAAAAAAAAAATTTGGGGTGAACAACTCTTATGACTTAGGGATATGAAAAATAGATGTTGGCCGATTCTCAGACCTACTCAATATGCTCACGAAATTTTATCAAAATCGCTCCAGCCGTTTCGGAGGAGGAGGAGTTCTCTGTCTAACACCGCGACACGAGAATTTTATATATAAGATTTTTTATTCCCTTATTAAAAATTTCTAAAGATTATCTATCTTTATTCATGCTTGTTCTACAAATCGACTAGACATGGAATTGTTACTAATATCACAGTTATAAACCTCTATAAATACTTTATATAATATGAAGTCAGTCATGGATGTGAGTTAATATTCGATAACCTGGAAATATGTTTGGTCCCACGTCTTAGACACGAGAGATCGCCGTGAGAAATATAGGACGGTCGCGCTTCATGACACAACATGAGATAATACATGGATTACATAAGGTGATCACGTCTCGGAGGTTGACGATAGGTGAGGATGACTTGAGGAATATGACGTCAAATATTTTTATATATATGTATGTATGAAATAAGATTTTATTAATGAAATCAGAGATTTTCTCGACTCATTTATATGAAACTAATATTTTGCAGATAAACTACCGTCGCTCAATATATATGCAAAATATAAGTTTCAAGATCTTATTAATTCATAAAAAAATCTTACCAAGTAGGTATGCGTAATGTAAAAAATTGGGTTGGAAAAATGATCAAAATAAAAAGACAGACACTTCTAAGAGGAGGGGAAGACTTAATGTAAGTATACTATCAAAGTTCCTAGATGTTTTACTTCATATAGTCTTTACACAAAATTACCGATATATGTATTAAACCACGACATGAAGTGATTAAGAATAAATAATAGTTTTTAAATAACAGAAATAAAAAAATTGAATTGAAATTTATTTAAAGTAATAATAAATAAATTTTGCGCATTATTTAGCGCCGTCATAATCTGAATTTATTATCAATTGAGACGAAAAAAATAACACAAATTAAATTTTTTGCTGCATAAAATAAAATAACGGAGGTGAAATTTGGGGTCGTAAAAATATAATCTTTCCGTGTTTCAAAACCGATGAGTCATGTAAATATTACGCTGAATGACGGAAGAAAAAATGAGTATTTTGTAATTCGTAAAAGTTCTTTTTTAAATGTAGGTTATAAATACATATTTCATAACAACAAGTCTTAAGTGAGTTTCTAAGATATCTTTACTTCTATCACAAATGAAAGTATGAAACTTAGATTATAATAATATAATTAACCTCAATGTTTTCTAACTTATAGCTCTGTCTACTAAGAGCCTACCGCTCACCATTGGTTAATTTGGTCTTTGACATACCAGCCTACTTCTACGAAATTTCTTAATTTGCATAAAACCTTTTTTCTTATAAAATGAGGTCAGTATGTAAAAAATATTGCAAAGGCGGCAATATTTTTTCATTAAAAATTTTTTTTTTCGTAATCTTTTTTTCGTGTAAATCAGAAAGTTTCTTAAATCGTCAATTCTACGAACAGACTATCTTATTAAAGTGTATTAATTTTGCAAGTAGTCCAACCGTGAGAATTATGTGCTTATTTGACGGAAACGTCGTATCCAGTGTCGAGGGCTTACAAATCAAGGAAACTATTAACAAAACAATGGTGTTGTAAGGTGCTCGATAAATATTATGACATAGTGTTATGAGGTGTCTTAATAGTTATGTTTAAAACCGATAACAACGATTAATCACCTATAAGGAATTGATTTTTTTTCATATATTTCGATAGAAGATCAAAAATGTTTAAGAATCGTTATTTGATTTGTAACAATTTTTTTTATTTTTATTTTAAATAACATGAATATTATTCCTGCCTAAATCACAGAGCAAATTCCAGTGAAGCAGTTAACCACTGATTGCCAATTTAAATTTAGCAGGCGTCTACAAACAGATTAATGTAACTCTATATAAATAAAAGAAAGTTGTTTTAGTTACACTATTTATAACTCAAGAATATTTGTAAGAGTATTATTGAAAATTGGCGGGAAGATAGCTTAGTACCAGGAGACAGATTTAGGATATTTAATCCTGTTTGATCGTAACAGAAAAAAAAACTTGATAAACTCCAATATCTGGTTATTTATGACTATAATATACTTCGCCCAGTCAGCTATACATATATTACTAATTCCGAAATTAAAGCGGACAAAGTCGCGGGCAAAAACTTGTTTTTGTAATTACAATAAAGGTATTGTATAATATTTGTTTGATATTAGTAAAATATACGGGTTTAAAATTGTCTATTTTTCAAAGATACATACCTATATGGAAATGTTATTTTTACTATTTATAGAAAAAAAGTGTATTATCCAGTCAAATTAGTTAAAGTAAATATTTGTCAGACACAACACGGTATATTTTTATGTGTGAATATACATATTCAGAGGTTTCCTTAACGGTAAATGATTTTTGTTAGGAGGTTAGTTCTACTGTTTAGTACAGAACTTGTTTCATTTTACTACGATTTACTATGAACCCAAATGTAAAAACTAGCATTGAAATTTAATATTTATGTTTAAAGCCATACAGTCGAAAATAGATTGTGTGTTAATATACGTATAGTATAAGCGTGAAAGAGTGAAAGGAATACATGTGAAAGAGAAAGAAAAAACCAGTTCATTGTTTTGAATTTACGTATTAACGTACCCGTCTGATTTTGAATTTCTCTCGCTCGTGGCTCTGATTTAAGGAGGGCCGGTTTAGTTTGAAATCTTCTATATATATAAAAATGGATTGCTGTTCCTTAGTCTCGCTAAAACTCGAGAACGGCTGTAAGGATTTACCTTATCTTAGTCTTGAAATGTTCGTGGAGGTTCAGGGAAGGTTTAAAAGATGAAAAAAATTGATTAATTTCCGGGAAAACCCTAAAAACAGCCCTTTTCTATTTCCCATTCAAATGTTTTCTTTGACATTAGATTTGACAACTAACTAATATGTCAATCATTCTGTTCGATTGAAACAGGAAAAACCTGATTATTTATGGCCTCTAGGACGGAATAGAGTTCGCCTGGTCAGCTATACATATATTACTAATGACGAAATTAACGCGGACGAAAGTCGCGGGCAAAAACTAGTATTTAATACAAAATGTATGTACAGCTTACTGTCATTTGGTTACAGCTTAGAAATACATATTGCACTTAAGATTGGTTCATCTTTAATATGTTTGGGATTAATCTCTAATGTATTTTTTTCTCTAATACCTTCATTTCATCATTGAGCTCTTCTCAAAAAAATAATGGATAGTAATTAAAAGAAAAAACTTTTTTGGAGTATCCACTTTAAACCTCAACTGTTATTAAAGGCTCAAACCACAGCCTGTCAGCTTTTCAAAAAATTTAATCGTACACTAAGAAACACAGGGTACACACAAGAACATACAAATTTATATGGACAGAAATCAAAACACTAGTTCCTAATAAAATAACAGTATTGGGTGACTGGTATACTACGTTATTAAGAAGTCAGTACAATAACAAGTTGTATACAAGATGAGTACTAGCTGTTAATCAACACATATCTAATTACACACCTCACTGAGCCGTAATAAGTTTTTTATTATTACCTTTTTATATTCCGCATTTAGCACAGAATTGTTTGAAGGGATTCATATATTTTTTGTTATTAAATTGGCTTCGTAGAGTGTACTACAGCTTCTTATATATGTATGTTTAAAATAAAGTTATTTGATTTTTAGACAATCTTATTTTTTATTGACGATAAGTAATTAAGCTGAAATTCGTAAATCAGTTTAAAAATACATTATAAGTAGACCCAAAATGTTGTGTTTAACGCTTTGTAACAAAATTTTTGTCTTTACATTTAGTTCCTACATCGTATAATGGCTTATAAATTATTTTACAACTAGTATTATTTTCAGTAGATACACGTGTGCAGACAAAGAGAATACGATACCTTTGTTCTCACTGACAACGCTGAATCACTATTGTTAATTTACTTTTCAAAGGTATTTAATAAAAATAACAAATTCTAAGTATTCAGAAATAAATACGAATGTTTTAATCCCTGCAAGACCAATCTGTAGAGCTCTTTAAGGAGTTTTTACTGCTTTATATATATTTTTTTATAGTTTTTCTTGTGTTTTAATACGCAAGACGATTTAAACATTAGAAAGATGTTTTGTTATTATTATGTATAGTATATATTATAATCAAATGCAAGGTGTTCGTAAATCAGCGAATGTAATATCCCGATATATTTTTTTTATCATCCTGTCTGATCCCTACACAGGGCCTTTTCGTACACCTGCCCCGAATATTCTTTAGATGCTTACAATCTACCTGCATTATAATTACTGTATTATTATTATTTGTATATAATTTAGTAATTCAATAATTAACAAATTACTATTAAGTGTAATTAGTAAATAACATATATGTAGAAAATGGTCTTTATTAATATTTAACAAATTTGATTGCATACAATTAATTGCTTAGAAATGAATCAATACTGAAAGTAGGAGAATGTTATATTAATAATAATATCTATATTATTATTCTCCCGCGTTCCTTGAAGGCATTACAAAATGGACGCCGCTTCAAAGCCTTCACGGTGTAGTTCGTTCGTACGCCGTGGCGCTAGTGTCGCCAGCGTACGCGCCACTATACACCTACGCCTGACGTTGTAAACACCACGTAAACGTAGTGTTAGTTATTATAGTGATGATGTATGTGTTGTGATGGAACTGTGATGATTCAGTGTTGATCATGACCAAGACTAAGATTACGAGGAACAGTGCTTTATACCACAGCGCCAAGGTTTGTTAATATAATTAAGGCTGTGGTCTGTAATTAACTTTCATATTAACATTCTCCTCATTACGTACAGTTAAATATATTTTAGGAAATTTATAAGCTTAGAATTTAATTTAATAATAATTTTTAATAATACTATAATTTAAGAAAAAAATTGTCATTCATATGTATAATTTCCATGCATGTGTATTTTTGGTTGACACTAAGGTTTTATTTGATAAATAATTTAATTTATATTAAAACGAATTTGATATTATAAGGTTCAGGTACCAAGCCGGTCCGAGCGGTCTCCGTAGATCTTGATAATTCAGAAACCCTTTGTACTATGTACTAGTATTTCAAGAAAAGTAATAAGAAACATATATAAAATATTTTACACGAGAGATGAGTATTTGGTGTTCTCAGATATTTATTTGAAAGAAGTTAAAAACCGCCCCCGTACCAAGGAACGGCATCAAAAAGGGAAAAGAACGACATTAAATTCTATACCATAATAGGGACCTCTAAAAAGGCTAGCAAAAGACATCAACGGGTAGGGGGGAAGTAGGGGGGAATGAGCCAACTTATATGCAATTTGTGTGTACGCAAGCGAGACCGCTGTCACGGGCCCGTAGTGATTTGCTTATATAGAATTGTATGGGATTTATATGTATGTACGTTTATAGGCAGGTAGCCACGGTCGGACGATTCCCCCATTTTAGGGATGAGCAGTGAGCAGTAGGGCAGACTAACTGTCTTGGACGATTAACATTTGACTTATATAATGCTTTAATATTATGATATATTTTATTCAAATAATTTCATTATAGGCAATAGTATTTTAAATGCTATTATGATCGAATCATATCCCATTAGCGTAATAATTTTTAGTTCATCGAAATTCCGAGTAATCGTTTAGCATCGTTACTAGTGAAATGGAATAGTTCATAAAATAACATAAAAAAATTAATTAATATGATCTCCAAAAGCGGCTCACCCCGACCGGTTTTTGACGGACGTTATTTGGGATAACGTATTATTTTCACTGGAATTTTTTTATACTATCCAGGGTATCCTTTCGAACGTACGAGCCACAGAAAACTGATAAGTACGGGTTAATTTCGTATTATTATGAGTATAATTATACTATTTAAATGTAATGTCGCTGTCTTTTCTCACATACCGTAATTACTTGTATAAAATATGTAAACTTTTAATATGAATGTTCTTAAAACGTGTTAAACTAGTTACTCATTATACAGTATGTAAAAAAAGTATAATTAATTGTCACAGTAAAATATACCAGACGTACATTCGTAGTACGTACATTCCTGTTGTTAATTGTTAATAAATTTTTATAGTTTTGGTGTTTTTCATAAATGTAACATATACATAGTTTACGTTTTTTTCGGCAATTTTATTAAAGCCAAATAAAAACTCATAGTTATGTCAAAACTGTTAACAAATGTACTTAATATTTTTAAAAAGGGTTACAAGGATTTAAATATAATATCAGCTTTAATATTTATCTATTTTATAAGTATTTTTTTCCGTATAGGCTTGACGTGTTCATTTCCGATGCAACCGTTGGGATATATCCGTTACGTTTTATTTAAATTAACTTTCAGCGTTCACTTTCTTAGAAGGATATTGAGAAGAATTTCCTTAAACTTTCCATTATAAAAATTTTCATAAGTATATAATATATTAAATCTCACACGATTACCCATCATGAAATTGTCTCTACAAATCGTCGCTTAACCACAGTTCGACATTTGGCGTCGTTTACTTCCAGTTTCAACATTTACAAATACTAGCTGAATATGATTCATTTTTTTATACCAATTCAATTTCAACTGCGCTCCGTTTAAATCACGCAGCGGATAGTATAAACAAATTATATACAGATTGAAACTGAATCGTGCGATATTTATTTCCCACGTTGTTCGAGTAGCGTCAAATCGCGGCCGGAATCAAGTTTATTATAAATTCAATATGTTAGATGCATCAATGCACTCCCTCGCTAATAAAAACGTGTGTAAACAGAACTACCTCTCAGACTTTTCTTTCTCATAGAAATCTAAGTGCTAGTGAAAACCTCGATAAGGTGATCGTAAAATATATATATAAAAAAAACCTGTATAACTTGTGTGAAGTTATAACTAGCATGAAATTTATTAATAGAGCCGCCTTTACGATTCGCCGGCTATGGTAATTGGAGTATCTTTCGTTACAAATCTACTCAACGAATGATGTACGTCTTTTTATGTTATCTGGCCGTAATAGTACGGAATTATTCGTTATAACTAGTTGGTTCGAAAAAAAATGTAAGCAAATCCGGGTAATAAGCTAGTCTATAAGCTGGATTATTCAATGTTATCTTTTATAAAAACTACACAATCTATGGAAGTTACAAACTAGATGACATATCCCGTTACTGACGGCGCCTGTTTAGCTAATTTACTTAATCTTGATATCGTCTGTATTTCCACATATACTAGGTATTTCAAATTAAAATAATTAATAAATTAGCGAAGAAACTTAAATGTTTATTTTAAAAGAAGTACCGTTTCATTCCACAAGAGTTATTTAGCTTCATAGTTCACAGTAAAGCGAATGTACATGTCAAATTTTAGTATCGAAAATAAATATAATTCCAATTGTTTTCTACACAACTATCTCGATTCGTTACATTCACAATAGTTAAAAAAATTGATTATGAAATGCATAATAAATGTTCTACATATTTCGTCTTCAAACTTAAACATAATGTTATCTTTGAGCCTGGCTTAAGTCACTAACTCATCACGATTTCGTCACAATATAATGCAGTTTCCTAAAATCTTATCTTATCATCTGTTGACGAACGCCTATGTCATTTTTTATGAAATATTTGTCTCCGGATCCATTATCAAGTTAAACCAGAGTAACTCCAGCTTATTGTTTGAATAAAATTTGTTACAAAACATATATTGAAATACATAGAACGTTTGTGGAGTCCGCGTCCGTGATACTAAGAAATTTGTTTTACAAACAGACCTATAAACGATGCTTTGTAGTTTGTGTGATGTGTCTATTAGATACCGGACTACAACTACAACTATGTAAACTAAGAATTCAATTTTACGTGAGTTATACGCGTTTTATTTCACATGTTCACTTCTGTCCTTTCATAATCATAATAAAATTATATTATATTTTAATTTAATGCAAAAAATACAAAAAGCTTATTTCAATGATATACAATAATAGTGTTATCTTTACGTGACTGGAAAAAATATTTGTGCAACAACAGGCTGATATACTTTAGACAACTACCTGCTGCGCTTGCGCATCTGCCACGATTATATTCAACAACAATAAAACTATTGAATTTTTTTATATTAGTTATACAAAAAATACGTATCTCTTGATATATATACTATTTAAATTTTAAAATATACATTAAATATTATTTATAAATCAATTAATATAATCGATATTCAACTATAACATACAGCTACCCTTAAGTCTTATCGTAGAAGTAATTCATGCAGAAGACAAATAGCAGTTATAATCAATATAGTAATGTTATAAAAATAAGATAAAATATGGAACATCTGCTTAAACCGGTGAACCACCTGCAGGCAGCAACTATGAAAACAATAAACACCTGACGAACACCATACAAGACGACTGGGACCAATTAATACATAGATGTGGGTTAGTGTACCCTCGCTCAAGGACAGCTATTACAACCCTGTCTACGTTTACTCACATATGAATAATGGATAGCAATTATGACATTTATAATTAGAAGTATTAAAAAAATTCATGGACTCGACTAGGAAACGAATCTTAACCCTTTGGAATATCCAATTCAAGTTGCGTAAAGTGAATTTGAAGTTTGGACTCAATTTTTAGCAATACATTTCTTTAATGTTGAAAGCATAATGATTTGGAAGCTAATACATATTTGTTGCAACTTAACGTATTTCTTTAAAAATATTTGTAAAAAAATTGCCATATATTATTGTCGTAATAAATAAAGCCTATGTATATAGATAAAAATAGTTATATTTGTGTAACAGTGAATTACGTATTTAAATTTATTGATGTTACTAGAACAGTATTTCAAATATGTGTTGTTTTTGTATAGTGACTGCGTTTGACTTCCTTTTTAGTAAGCTAAGTCTTTTTTTGCGGCGTCATGTGTTCTTGCACCTGACGCGAAACGTGCGACGTGTCATCTTAGTTAAATGATCGTCACATAAATTATAATCAATGATACTAAAATAAACACTAAGTATATATAATTTTTCATATAATACATATCGTCGGGGATAGTGCAATCCCCGTAAGTACCATTTGATAATTCCGCGTATGACTTATCTACATCGGAAGCAGATTATCAGAAGAATTGTGCTAATTGTGAAAAAAATTCCCTTAAAAGTCGTTAATATAGAAAATATTTCAGCTTAAACTTTCTTCGATAATCTTATCAAATTATCAAATTGTTGTTCCACGGATTTGCACTATCCCCGACAATATATTACATTTCTATTATTGGATTCTTAACACAAATAACTTTTGGTTGTTTATTATTTCAAACACTTAAGGTTATAATATTATATACTGACATTTAAATATCATCATACAGGTTCTATCATAACGTCATTATAATGAATGCAACAGTCTGTCTTATTGATCATAAATATCGTAATAAAACTGACTGGATTTTAATATGTAAAATATAAATAAAAGGTAAATTTATATTATATATATCCCTTGCCTCTGGCAGAAGGAGACGGAGAGGACAGAACAATGTCAGGTTTTTTATATTTATGTTTTATTAAATCAGTGTTTTTATATCAGGTACTATGGCATCTGGATATTTTCCGGCGAAGCTTCCGTGAGCTGACCGGTCACGCGTGCCTTGGACCATCCTGCATCTTTTGCGCTTTAAAGGTCAGTAAAAAATATAATTCATAAAACCACATATACACAGAGAAGTTAAACAGTACGAAAGTCAAAAATATTGCTTTACTGCAAAAACAAATAACTGTTTAATATGTTATTACTTTTTTTTTTGGCCCCATTGGACACAGCAAAATGTTTAAAGGGCTAAAAATTCACGAACTTACGAACCATTAGAACTTCACTGAGTTTAGTCACAATAAGTAAAAGTGACAAGCAAAAGGGCTTCAAACCAGTTAAAATTGAAATCGAGTAAATCGGCCACTTTTATTTTCACCCCCCACATCCTCATAGTGAATGTAAATTATACGGTTTTTAAAGAGGTCTATTAATTAACGTTTCAATAAGCTATCCGTTCATTGAGTCTCGCACGGTCGGTCGCTAGTGTCCAATCAAACGTGACCTTTACTGAACAATGCTCAGTTCACTGCTTTATTTGACCTCAAATTTTTGGGCTTCAACTTTCAACACGTCTCGAACGTAAAATGACGTAGCAGCTTTTTATTATGAAAGGATTCTCTATTCGTGCGAGCCGGTCACGGATTCGCCAGTATATTTCAAATCCTACGTGATTAACTAAAAAAAATATTTCATTGTTTAGAATATTTTTTCTTTGTATAAAACTTATATGAAACAAAAACTGGTTTATATAAAGCCAACGTCGTGATTTACTTATTCAGCTTTATCTCGTTGGACCTTCGCCTTGCAGTTTATGATCCTTTGTCTAGATCGCAAACCACGCTCGTGTTACAAAGACCTATTTCATTTACAATTTTCGTGGTCGATTCTAGTAAGAAATTACAAAGTTCTTAGGAATTTAACAAAACTGGTAGTACTTAAAAATTTAAAACGACTACGTGCAACAAAAGATTTAGTATTTCAATAGACAGAGAATTCAATGTAATTTTTGAAATCTTATACACAATCTATTTCGTTTCCTCATAATGAAGCGTAATTACAATTTCGTAGTTATTCTTAACAATTTTTTATCAAGTCCACTGAACTCTTTGACTCGAGCGCAAATTTTTTGTATACTTTATCTATTTGCATTTTATACTAGTAAAGTCTGCAGATGTGTTGTATAATTGGGAACAACTTATTGTATTTTGTTTGAAGCATAAGATGAGCATTCTACATACATTTACTTAACGAGAAAACGTGTATTCGTATTTATTTGCGCAAAACAGTTAGTCCAAGTTAAATACCATTTGTCTCAGAAAGGCATCGATAATTTCTAAGTCTACACATTATATATTGGTATTTCATAGCTTGAAGCTAGTTGGAAAAGGGTTAAAGTAAAAAATTCCGAATAAAATGAATGGTCAAGTCAGTACGAGTAATGGGCTATAAATCACAACTTAATTACAAGATTGCCAATACTGAATGAATAAATGCATCGAACATATTACATGAATGTAAATTATATGCGTTTTAATTATATTTATTGAATAATATTTTAATAATGTAATACTCTGTAGCAAGTCTGTGATTTGAACACGTTCTTGGCAATTGTACGTGCTGAAAGTATAGTGCGAACTGGGCCAGCCATTAACACTGTTGAAATACACGGAAAGGATACATTAGAAGTGGTTTTTTGTTTGTAAATATCATTAATATTGTTTAAGAAATCTGTAAAAATTTAACCACCGGCTCTTGTCCTTGGTTCAAGTTACTGAGACTTTCATGATAAAAATTACAATGTATATGTAATCAAGAACTTAAAGATATATTAAATGAGTCGAAACATTAACTATAGGTACTTAATATAAACATGCTCATATGCATTTTCACTTATTATTCATCACTCATGTAAATCAAGATATGCAATATTTATTATTTACTAGCTTTCCGCCCGCAGCTTCGCCGCGTGGAGTTCGGTTATATCGCGTTTCCAAGAGAACCTTTCAAAAGTCTGGGATAAAAACTATCCTATGTTCTTTCTCAAGGTCAACTCTATCTCTGTACCGAATTTCATTAAAATCAGTTCAGTGGTTTAGGCGTGAAAGCGTAGCAGACAGACAGACAGACAGACAGACAGACAGAGTTACTTTCGCATTTATAATATTAGTAGGGATTTTTTCTCTCCGTATTATTGTGATAATTTTTCTTTTCAATTCTAACCTTTCGTATTTATTTATTATCATGATTTCAAAGACATTTAATCACTACAAAAAATAGTTTTTTTTTTAATAGGAATGTTTATATTAATCAAATTTGGACAGGTAATGAGTCTCGTGTCAAAGGTCACCTTGATAGATGATCTCAAGATTAAATTTGATACATCCAGCATGCAAGAGTCTAAATATAGCAAAATGATTTTATTTAAATTCAACACGTTAGATATCTTTTGTTGGCGTTCTCATTTAATGTGGTAGTATCACGCAACACAGATATCAATTTACAATATTAACACCAGAACACTATGATTTAAAATATTATTAAAGTGAATATAAAAATTTTCTTTCTTAGGTAATTTTTTTTCGTATTTACTGTTCATTGCTACTTGTTATTAATTTAAATAAAACAACAGTCTCATTTAATTATATAAAAGTATATTGAAATAAAAAATAAAATATCCATAGCCAGTAATATACTGTTTTTCATAGAATATATTCCATATATTTTTTTAACTCATCAAATATATTTTTTTACAAAATACGTTCTTATGTATCATCAACAACAAAACATATTTTTTAATATATAGCTGTTCAAAAATATTTTGGATATTAAAATTAACGTGCATTCATATCAAAGGTTCTACGAGTATATACCCTTGACCGATGCAACGCTACAGAGCGCCACTACATCTTGCAGCTGCAGGACCGGTTCTCTTACTGTCACTATCTATACTTGTGTGTACGTTTGTACGTGCTTGTGTTTTGTTATTATTGACGTTTGTATGTGTGTTCAGTAGTGTGATGATATCATTCATTACTATACATTATTATAGTAATTGAAAATTGTTTTTACTTATTATGAAGAAATATTTATTACTTACATTTCATATATATAGTGAATTAAAATGAATTCAAATTTTTAAACATTCGTTAATAAATTTTTATTCCACAAACTCTTGACTGTATTGAGCAAAATATAGGCTACTTTTTATTTCTTTTTACGTATGAAAAGTATACTTAATTATACTGAATTTACAATAATTATAGTTAAACTGAAATTATACTTTAAAATATTATTGAAACAAGTAAAATGAGAGTTATACTTGTAATTCGAAGCCCACACGATACCCACAGTGTCGTTTGACATCAAGGTTCACGCCTACAATATTGTTTAACTTAAATGGAAGATACTGGACTACTTAAATTACATACGAACTAATTACGCTAAATACTTCAATATTATTATCATAACAATTAATCTCTTTTCAAACGATTCTTCGTAACATGTCTACGCGCTTCAAAACATTTCCATATATAATCTTCTTCTACTTCTACCTGGCAATTTCCCAGCTTTAGCAAAGCTCTGCCTTACATGTTGTGAATAGTTTTGGCTACTTATTTTACGACCGGCCGCCTGTCTGACATCATCCCTCTTTGAGAATGCATTAATCAGTGATGTCTAAATACTCTTAGAAAATACATATGACTTGGAAAAATCACATTGGTACTTATTTCCATGTATAATATCGTTACATATTGGTTTTATATTAAAAGTATCTTTATATATTTTAAGATGACAATTTTTTTTCTAATATTAAACATCAATGACCCTTAGTTTAATCCGTGGCCGATTACCAACCGATGGCGCCGAGTGCCGACGCCTCCACATACAAACTTTAAAAATATATCGATTACATTTAACATATTATAAATTTCACTTGATTAATATGATTTTCAACGAAACTATGTGGGTAGCTTGTAGGATGATGTATCATTCTAATTAAATATGAAATCAATGAGAAGCCTGCACTTGGAGGCTTATTAATACATGTCATATGGATAGAAATGTATTAAAAATGACTAATGTCAAGTAATTTTCAACTAAATTAGTAATTTTAGTTGGAATCTGGCGTTGTTTTTTGGTTCCATATAAAAATTATAACATTTATAACGTTCATTTGATTGTAATTACGATAAAACTATTCAATAATTAAATCAATTACCAAAAATATTATTCAATAAACAAATTGGTGTAAATATATGAAGATAGTATGAAAAATTAAACATTAAATCTTCCAGTAAGCTTTAATAACAATTCATTTTAATAATACCTCATCGTCAGCACGTCATGTGGTTTGGGCACATGTCAATCGATAGCATGCTCCGACCATCTGACAGATTCAGGCTGTGGTTTATACTGAGAGTATGCGAAACAGAGTTGTTCATAAAACCATATAAAAATCAGTGGCGTCATGTGTCTAATATAATATACAGCTGACACGTTCGATATTAACAAAGTATAGTATTAGATTACTAGTATATTTCATTTACAATTGAGATATTTATTTGCGTGATAGTATAAGTTAGTGACTCTCAAAGTATTGAATAATAAAAAAAATATTATAAACATGAAAAAAAGTGTTTCATTAAGATTTTTTTTATAACGTTATAATTAATTAATAATAAAATATACAAGTATTTAGTAAGTAACAAAAATAAGGCTCCATAATGTTACGACTCACGTAACTATTATTATTCAATAAAATTTAGGCTACGTTTCTATCTCTACGTGTATGTTTAAGTCTTTCAACTCCTCTACTGGATAAAGCGATCAATCTGAATAATGGTCAAATATTATTTCAATTTATTATAACATCAAATCTTGTATTACAACATTGACGCATAGTTAAAAAAAAATAATTGCAATAAAAGTTTCAACAGGTTTCTGTTAAAATTCAATTATTTCTTGTTCCATAATATATCTTTATTTTTTTTCAATATACATACATATGTTGTAACAAATACCTTACAAATATAGCCTTCAATCGGTGACTGGTTGAGCACAAGTAGCTTGGAATGTTCAAATCATTTTCTCGTGTTATCTGTAACAAGTAATTACAATCGGTTTTATTTCGTCATAGAACTATAACTAAGTACATAATACATATATCTGACAAGGCGTAACTTTTGTTCAATACAATAATTACATTTGTATAATAAAGAGCTTTTAGGAGCAATTTATCTATATATATAAAAATGAATATCTGTTCCTTGGTCTCACTAAAACTCGAGAACGACTGAACGGATTTATCTTATCATAGTCTTGAAATGTTTGTGGAGGTGCAGGGAAGATTTAAAAGCTGAATTTTTTTTAATTAATTTCTGGGAAAACCCTAAAAACAGCGCTTTTTTATTTCCCATACAAACGGTTTTTTGACATTAGATTTGACAACTAACTAATATGTCAATCATTTTGTCGCACTTCAAAACACGGAGATTTATGGTTTAAAGGTTAACACCAAAAAAATAAATAAGACATAATTTATTTCTTGATTGAGGCAGTACGAAGTCTGCCGGGTCAGCTAGTAGTATTATAATTACATAAGTGTGAACAGTTTTTCATTATGAAAAACGTATGTTATTAAATGAGAATACAAGAAATACTTCGTATGTAGTGTGACGATGCATTCTCGTGGTAGTCATACTGATGTACAATGTAAAGACATTTATTAACTTCAAACACACTAGCAGTTAAGTAATAACTTGTTGTTGATATTGCAAAATTGAATATAGGAATAGTTCAGTGTTTTTTTTTTATGATTAATGTTACTTTATAATTAAAATCTTAGAAACGTGACGAGAACCAACATATAACAACACATTTATATTTTTGATATAAATACTAATGAAGTATGTATTTGTTATCATATTAAATTATTAATTATTGCCTAGTTTTACTGATATTTCCTAATTTTTCGATAACTTAAAAATAAACGATATAATAAAATTTGTATGACCTCATCAATAATTATTATTTTCCACATAAAAATATTGACATAATTGTTCTCCAATAACCATTTTATTTTAGATTTAAAACAACTGGTGTTTCAATTTTTATTCTCAAGTCTATTTGCTATGAAAACATTGAATAATCCGTGAAATTCACAAAATCTTTATTTCATCGTGTTTTGTAAGGCGAGTGTGAGTTAAGTGGCACGATGACACACTACGAGTTTTAAGATGAGTGAGATTGGTCGCTTTTAATATTATAAATACATATAGATGTGCTTGGACGCAACTTTCTTTTCGTTAAAGTAACAGTTGGAAAGGGAATTATTATAGTTTGAAATTATTATGAGATTTACCTCGTTTTTTTTAATTAATTTACAAGAAATTAAAATATATATATAAATAATCTACCCTTTTTTTTAATGAATAATTCTGTTAAAAAGATTTATTTAGGCAAAAAGCTGTTTTTTTTAAACATTAATTTTCGAGATCTTGGTTCAAAATTCTTATAAAATTTGTGTAGTTTGTTTCATGGCTTGTTTAGATTAACATACTGAAATGATGCTGCTGTCTTTTCTGAAGTAAATTTCTTATTAAGCATATTTTATAAAAGTTATTAATATACATCATAGTAAGTTACAGATAATATTTTTAAAAGCTTATAAAGCTAATAAGTAGTAGTAGTAGTAGTTAGCTGTAGTGGTTTATTTTGATTGTTGTGTGATATTCTTTCTTCTTCATTTGTATGTTTTAAGTAATAGTTTTGTTATTGAGTTTATATAGTTTTGTTATTTCTTTTGTTAACTTGTTTTTTTTTATAATATTTTTGTAAGCTAGACAGTATTTTTAGCAGTGTTGTGTACATCCATAATTAGTACATACATCAGTTAGTGTTTAGTTTTAAGTGCATGTACTGTCGATGTGCCGTTCAAATAAAATAAAATAAAATAAAGCTAATCGTTCTGTATTTCAATAAAGCGACAGGCATATGTCGTAATGTCCATTTATATGTGAATATGTCATACACTATATTGTATACTCGTAGTGAATGTCATTTATCTTTATCTGATTTCCATTCAGACATAAAACGTGATTTTTCAATAAACTGCACTAATTGTATGCACATTTGTACGTCTGAATGTACTCTTTGTTGGAACATGAAGACATTTTTTCATTAATCACTTATTCATTCAACACTACATTCAAAGTGAAAATAGAAAATGAAGACTTATTTAAGTCATAAAATGTATAAAATTTTGTCAACGATTGCGTAAACGACTAACAAGTTTTCTCAGCTTTTTGTTTATAAAAAATTATCAGACATGATTTAGGTGACATGGAGTAAAACATATTAAAAGGACTAAGAATGAGACGTGCGTAATGTAAATAGAAATTTCTCTAAATTTAAATCTGAATTTAATATAATTGGTAATACAACATAAAAATCCACAAACGGTTTAATTTTATTTAATTTTTTTTTATGCTTGGTTGACTTATAACAATTATATTATACAAAAAATTTCCTTATGAAGCAAATTTGAATCTAAGTATATTGAAATTTAAAATATATGTACTAACAGTTTCATAACATATGTTCTAAGAAAGCTATTATATTATTCTTTACTGTATATCGTAACGCAGTACGCATGTTACACTATTAACGTAAGATTATCAACTGCGTAAGTTTGATAACGAATAATGCGTTATCACACTTACGCAGTCGTAGATTGCACTAACCGGTCGATCAACCGCAGCTACCAGTTCTAAGTCCTGTCTATTTTCTAGTCTGTGACTATTCTATAATAATTTTATATTCTAACATTATATTCTACTATACTTAGTTGATTAGGCTAATTTTCGTAGAGGACATTAATTTCACATTTAACTGGTTCTGTTTTCCTTAATAGAGCATTGAATGAATTAATTAATTCTAGTTATTATTATAGTTTATGGGTTTATATAATTTTCAATATGATTCTAACATATTGAACTAAAATTATGAATAACCGAGTCGTCATACGACAAATTGCTCAAGATGTCACCGTAACAGGTTCCGCGGCACAGAAGATGTTAATTTCAGTTAAGATGTCGTAAATTTCGCAAATAACAAAACGTGTTAAGTAAAATGAGTGGATGTTAATTAAAAAGCACATAAAGCTTCTAGCTACAAAAACTTCGTCATTGCTACATCAAGACGAGATACGTAACTGGACTCCCGCCTAACTCGATTTTTCTGTCCCTCTCCCACCTGTACTATGTCATATTTAGCCTCGAAGCCTGCATATTCTATCCTTGTCGCACGCATGCGCCCGCGCAGCCTGTCACTGTACTAGAGTACACGCTGCCTCTATACAAGACAGACGCGTATAGAACTGTAAATTAAATCTTAACATTTAACTGTAGCTATAATCTTAAAGTAACGTAGGTGTTTTGCAATGTGTATCCGTGTGTGTGTCTGAGTGTCAAAGGTCATTACCGTTATGTGTTATTAAGTGAGTGGTGTAACATATTGGAAGTGAGCAGTGAACATTCACGAGGTGATCACCCGTTAGCCTTGCGACTCGAATATATACTTATAATATTTAATTTATTCAAAAATGTGTCCGCATAAACTTCTGCCACATAACGCTATACATTTGGCGCTCAAAAAACTGTAATTCAGAATCTTGAAATTTATGAAATCATTTCACAGTACCCATTGTCCCCAACTGAGTAGATATATCCGTTTTTCAACAAAGTCTCTAAACATTTGCTTATAATTAGTTAGTACTTCCAAGTTAATCTAACTACAGCTAGATTCATCTCCCGGCCAATGACATAACGCGTCTATTAACACGGAAGTGTATTGATAATTATTTTTTGTTACTTTATTATTTAACCTAACCATTTAAGGCAGCGAGAATTTTCTTAACTCCTATAAACTAAACGGTCAGTCTGAATCAATCAATTGTTTATCAACTATCCCATAATTGTCTCTTACTGTGTATACAATTAGAACAATCGATGGTTTATTAAACGGCGCTTGTAGCATCTAGACCGACACTAATAAGCGTTTCATTGTTCAAACTATGTACTAAGAATGTCACGAGTATTATTTATTTAATATATCCAGTACTAAGACTCATTAGAACAGTATATTAGATATAGAGAATTTAGAAATAATATTGATAGTAAAAATCTCTTTCAATAACTTTACCTAGAAATCTACTGATAATATCCTTTAAACGATTTTAATATGTAATAGTTATAGGTTGAAATACATTTCAAAGAAGTTTATCACGAGCTTACACAATGGGTTATTTCTTCGGTACAATTGAATCAGATGTTGCACGTATAACAAATCGATTGATGTATAATATACCATAAAGCTAATCGAAGCGAATGGCTAACGATACAACGGCCATAACATTATATGGGTACACTTGCAAAATATATTTCTTCATACTACATAGTATTTATGTCCTATAACGTAGCTGGGTTACTTAGGAAAGAGTTAATTCCAGTTATTTCTAAGATATTTATCTTTTAACTAATTTCTAAGAGATTAAATTAAATTTATTACCAAATTGTATTGTTCTTGACCATCCGTGCGTTCTTTAGATGAGATACATTATCTTAAATACTCAAAAACTATACTTAACAAAACAATTTTGCTATCTGTTTTATCAATTAGATATTGTTTTAAGGTTTGCTATTCGGATATGAGAAGCAATTTAAAGTATTTATGAATATCCGAACCTCTGTTATTTGGTATGATTAACGCCGCCCAAATCCGCCTATGAATGAGGCTGTATTCTCCGAACCGATGACGCCATACGCAGAATGTATCTTAAGGAAAGACTTTATTTTATACCCATAAGTGAGTTGAGTTTTCCTTAAGAAGATTTCCATTTTAAATTATATTATGGTTATATGATTACGTTTGAGCACTTAACTTTATTATCATGTTTATGAAAAATGTTATAATTTGTCAGAATCTAAAGTAGCGTCAGTAGAGCTTGGGAAATACAAGAATTAATTGGTGTTCACGCGACAAAATCCTTGCTTTACACACTTTATATTACTATTTAATATTTATTACTTAAAAAAAATTAAAAGGATAATTTTTCGTTCCAGCAGTTTTTGAATAAAATGAAATGTAGTATAAAAGACACAAACATACAAACTTAGTATATATAATGTTTTTAGGCAGGGACTAATAGAACTTTCGATAATGTATATAATTTTCTTATATGTAATTATTAAATTCTCACATCACACGTAAGTAACTGGATCGCTATCACTACATGAGAATTGTCCCACGGTTGCCTCGCTTCATTGGCAATAAATATATCATATCACATATACTTCTATTTTTCAATATTAAATGTAAAGTTTTTCTTATTAAATTTAATAGTAATTTCAATGTGTTTTTGGACATCCCCCTGTGTGGGCAGGACATTAAGACTTCTTTAAATGGTCACACAAACTCTTGTATAACAGAATATTCGTCATCAAACACGACATTTGCGTAAAGAAAGAAACTAATCTACTAATTACAATACCATTAAAATATCGACCTCATTTAAAATCACCAGACAGTTACTTAGTTTCCGTTCTGCTTATCATAGACAGACGATGTTGAGACCCATGTCTTATTACTGTTTACGTAACAACCAACCAATAAAGCTTTCCTTAACTAAACATCTCGACACTGTGAAATTTGTTATGCAATTCAGTTAGATAATACAGCGAAATATATTTTAAATAACAATACATTTAAAATAACTGATATTGGATAAAAGACCTTCATATATGTACATGATTAATAAGTTTCATATGATTCGAGAGTTAAACTTGAATATTTTTATCATCAAGACAAAGAGGCGATTATTTATTCTTGAGAGGTTTATGGGATTTAAAAGTTAATAACGTTGTAGCTGGGAAGCTGACCACAAGTTACCTTATGACTTAAACATACTTTCAGTCTGACTCATACAAAATACATCCCAATAAACAAGTAACACTTCATTTTATAAGGGAGTTGTTATGTTTTTATTTTCACCCTAGTTAACATTGTTGACCCACATCAAAGGTGATGATGTATTTGACAAATTGTTTTTATAGCCTTTCCATTGAATTTCAAACACGTGACTCATACTTTTATATTTAATTATAAAGTTTATCAATGATTAATTTTTCACTTACGTAACTGTTACCTTTCTTAGAAGCTAAGTTATTTATTTTTGTTAAAATAGAATCAATATTTATTTATAAACTATAAAATTTTTATTCTATTATGGCATTATAGAATTATTCATTATCTACGGATTCATAATCCTTATCATGAAGTTAGTTTATCTTGAAAGTCTTTGACGGATAACTATAAATTGACTTAAGTAAAATTTTAGGAAACAGTATAGAAAGACACACAAAGAGTGAGACCTTTGTCATCAATAATAGAGTTGTTCTGAATATTTATTTACGTTAGTTAGAGAGAGACGACGTTAAACCCACGTGAGGTTTAACAATAGATAACAAAAAAGCGAAACCTACCTGGAAGGTAGACTCGGGTTTCCCGCCCCCGCGCCACAACCAAGTCTCTACTCGAGCCAGTCTGATAGAAAGCCTACACGAATACGTTCGCATCGCAGCCTTATATAGTTATGTTTATAGAAACAATGAAGTCGTTTTATTAGTACCAATTCGTGCCGGTGTAATTGAAACCAAACTTGTATAGTGACGTAAGTCATTAGCTGGCCGGTAACTTCTCACTTTTGACCACCTGCCGCTCTATTGAACCATCGCTGTCTTCCCGCCGAAATAGTTTTTATTTTATATCAACATAGGCGCGAGTAATAAAACTCAGTGTGGGACATAACTCAGCGTAAGTTAGAGGCGAAGTGGAATCGTAATGAGAAGTTTCTTAGTTGCGCGTGTTTAGTTTACTTATTGCCTTTTACGAAGTTGTTTGCGGACACACCGTTTGATAGACATGTATATTTAGCGCGCGTCTATTGTCTTCGATCACGAAAAGTATGGAGGTTGAATCTAAATGAGGTGTCGAATATCATTAATTCGCAAGACGAGAAATAAGTGTGTGTGTGTAGTGCAAGCGATGAGGACTAGTTGATGATGATTAAGTTTCGATATAAACGGAAGGAGACCAGCGATGCTGGAAAAGGGGGGACGGCGATACAGAAGCAGAAGATTGAAGGTTTGAAGGACAGAGAACTGTTGCCTCCTAAAGATTTAATAGGAGGTTCTCTCGCTGGAGTAAGACACAATACTCTTCCTCGCTCCCGCCCGCCGTCCGCTGCTAATCGAGACTCACCCGAAACTCTATTGAGCCCAACTACCCTATCACTCTTCAGAGTAAGTCTGCTGACTGAATATTTAAATCTAAATGAATTTTAATTATATTCTTTTGAATATTTAACAATTAATATACATGCGATCGTGGAAACTGATTCCATGTTGTTAATATAATTTACATTTAAACATAGGTATTAAGTATTTAACTTTATGCAAACTGTATCTTGAATAAGACACATTTCACAGAATGGATTTAACTAACAACTAGATCGTGTCTAATTATTATTTAACAACTCCCCTTCTCTTTAAACATTTATGTTTAATTAATTATAAGACATTTATTATAACTATTATATTATCATTAAGCTATAAAGAAAATTAAATGATTATATAAGAAAAAAATACAATGTAACGAGTAAATTTATCGACTTAATGTTAACATACATATGTATGTATATTATTGGGTTAGTACAGTTTTCTTTGTAAAAACATACGATGTATTGTTCTAATATTTTAGAGCCCATTGTGTCAAAGCCTTTAAAAGACAATTTATTTAAAGAATATTTAAAACAAAGCCCGTATTCATATTCAGCCACAACTCATAGGATGTGCGCCGAATTTGTTAGTATTCTTTAGGAAAGATAAGACAGGGACAGCTATCTTTGTGTGAGTAACGAATGGTCGTGTTTTGCATAACAACCATATTCATATTAATTTACCTTTCTACGTTGTTTTATTCTTAATATATCATTTTATGTAAGTCAAAGACGATGATACTCCTTTGGAGATGCTCAAATGCAAATTGAATTGAAATTATCTCTCCCTAACTATTTGAAACCTATATTATCTATGTGGCATCAGTAATTTCAAACGTATAAAGCTGGGAAGCAATCAAGTAGTAGGGTCTGGGAGCGCTTCATTCTCACGGAACAATAGAAGAAGTAGCCGACTTCTCACCTCTCTTTAACCACAAATGGTTTAATTCATACTTTAGTTCCGTACGCTGGTTCTCGTACACAATCAAATGAAGCATCCAACTCGATGAATTATTAAAATATTGATATATATTTTTGTATAATAAACAGCTTTTATTATAATCACGATGCATCGGTGTGCAACGGAAGGCACGATGCGTTTCTTCCGTCCTACTTGACCGGATAACACCCATTTAGGCCTTAAAATTAAGCTGGGCGGGAAAAGATGAATGATTTTGTTAGTTTAAATTTTGAATTTAAAACAAATAAGGGGCCATCCATAAAATACGTCACACTAATTTCATGAGTTTTTGAGCCCTCCCCCGTCCTTGTCACAGGTGGTCACATTTCTGAGACCCCCCCCCTCCCTAGTGTGACGTCACATGTTTTGCAATTTAACATCGAAAAATTATTAAATTAAAACTGCAGTTCCGAAATTAGTTTTATTTCCATTTAAAATAAGTACTTTTTTAAGAAATCAACATAGTATCAAATATTTGAAATAATAAATAAACTAATGAATATATACAGGGTGACTGGTGAATTACTATCGATACTTGAGGACGTGATATTTGACGATTATATATGACAAAATAAAAATTAATATAACATAAATATTAATAAACTTCTAAGTAAAGTTAACCAAAAGTTATGTAATTCATTACGCATCGTGTGAACAGTCTACAGATTAGGTATACACACACACACGCGCGTTTGGCGGCGTGGTGTTGTATCAGCACGCCGCTAGCACGCGTCCACACTTGGAACACTTGGAACGTGAACTTTATTTATTTATACGGAAATTTAGTCAATAATTAAGTACCTTTTTTTTACATAATTCGAATGAGAATCATGTACCGAGTATTCTCCTTAAATATTGATAGTAATTCATGTGATGACGCGCTCAGTTTTAAGGATTTTAATTAATATTTCAAATTACGCGATTAGTAGCTCTAGATTTTGAAATGTGATGTCACGAAACTTAGGACCCCTCCCACCCCTTGTCACACCATGTCACACTTTGTCGACCCCCTCCCACCCCCTTTACGTGTGACGTACTTTATGGATGGCCCCTAATGTTGATATTTATATATCTTAACATTCGATCAAATTATATTCTAAAAGTTAAACATGACGATGCTAAAACAAACAACTAATTAAAGACAAAACAAAACTTTATAGTATTTTTACGTCGCCAGTCGTAGCGGGTCACGGCGCGTGCCTCTGACCTCTCATATTCGTGTCATACTGGTTTTGGAGCGATCTCCTCGAATGACGAGCGACATTGAAATTTACCCATATAGACATACGAGTTAAATTACCTTGTACTCATTGTTTCAACATTATATCTTGTCTGAATTTGATATGCTGAGTACGTGTTATTGTAATTTCAGGAGCTGTTTGCCCAGTTACAATGGTCTGCAGAGCGCGCGCCGGCTGCCGATGGGCTCCGGAGGGCCTTGGGCGGCGGGGGAGCTCGTTTTCAACTTGGTTGTATGGCGGACGCCAGCGAGTGCTTCGAGCATCTCCTTCTGAGGGTACACGCACATGTCGCGGCCGGTACTGGCGATAAGAGAGAGGATGACGCCTGCAGAGTACCACACTGCGTGCCCCACAGGAAGTTCGCTATGATGCTCGTCGAACAATCAGTCTGTGGGGCCTGCCAAGCCACCTCCGAACCGTTACCTTTCACTCAGGTAAGTTGACTATTAATAATACATTATAATTTGTTGAAATTTAACTTCTACTCTATGAAAGACTGTTCTCTATTCGATGATAATATATGTAGGTATAGTTGTTTGGATGTATTGTGTCAAACACTACGAATCCGTTGTTTAAAAAGAAAAATACATTAGATACCTAATCTTTCATTAAAGTGTCTCTGGATTATTATACATATAAAAGTATTAATTGATGATATTCAGATGGTGCACTACGTATCAGCGACAGCTCTCACCGCTCAAGCTGCCCTGGGAGAAGTTGGCGATAGCTTTGGAACCCTTCTGAGGAAGGCCGGAGGAATGGGGGACGTGCGAGATTGTCCCGTACGTTATATTACAAAACATCCTACATTCATTGAGTTCTATACTGAAGGATTCTAATATAGGTTGCTAATCAATAAAAATATTTTCAGAACGCCTGCGGTGCAAAAATCCAGATCTGCCGTACATTAATGAATCGTCCTGAAGTGGTTTCTATCGGTATGGTTTGGGATTCCGATCGTCCATCGGCCGAGCAAGTTTCGAGTGTGTATGCAGCACTCGGTACTGAACTAAGACCCACAGACGCATTCCACGCTTGCGTTGACCGAGCCTGGGCCGCGCGCGCCACACATCGCCTAGTAGGACTCGTCACATATTACGGAAAACATTACTCCACATTCTTCTACCACAGCAAATTGCGACTCTGGATATACTTCGATGACGCCGACGTCAAAGAAGTTGGACCGGAATGGTGTCAGGTTGTTGAAAAGTGTAGACGAGGCAGATTTCAACCGCTTCTGCTTCTATATGCTGCTATAGATGGGACACCGTGTGATACACGACACGCTCCTAAGGATGTAGTGCCGTTTCCAGCGCCTGAACCTCGTAGGGCTGTCACTCCAGCTCCGGAAAGACCTGCAGCCGCATACGCTAGACGAGCTGTTACACCTGGCCCGGATAACGACAGCGATTACGTGAACAGAAAAGCTGTTGAGAATATGTTTGAGGTCCAAGCTAGTAGACGAGCACAATTAGGTAGAAGTTTAAGTGCGAGTTCAGCATCAGATACCCAAGAACGACCTCGATCTAGACGTGACTCGGGAAATTGGAGCGGAGATAGAAATAGCGCGTCATCGACTTCATCTAATAATGAGAGTCCTTACATGTTCACTCGCGGGCGAGGCTCGGGCAGTATACCCAGTAGTCCGACTCGAAAGGGAGAACTTTCGAGCGGCGGATCATGTGACGCTGGTTATGATTCGTATTCCTTATCATCAACTGATAGCGTTTCCTTACAACAAGGCCTCCGTCATAACCTACAATTAGCACAAATACCTGAATTGACAACGCGGGGTGATTGTGAAGCTCTATGTTTAGAAGCTGATAGATTACTAGAAAAATCTCGCCATGTTGAAGATGCGGGGGAGTACGAAAATGCTCTAGCGCTATGTGACACAGCAGCATCCAAAGCACGGGCTGCAATGGACGCTCCGTACAATAATCCCCACACAATGACGTTTGCTCGAATGAAACATAACACTTGTGTGATGCGAGCACGAAGTCTTCAGCGACGTATGGCGGGGATGATAAGAGCGACTGAAATACCACAATCAGCGCCAGTGAGAAACACAAAAGGAGGCCTGGAAAACTCCCCGACAACGATAGAAATTTATGCTACTCTACCTAAAAAGAAGGGATCAAAGAAATCACCTAAACCTGTTATTGACGATGACTTGGAAACGATGCCAAGAGAACGACCGCCTCGATATAAATCACGTGAAGAAGAAAAAGTACGAGAAAAACGTTCAAGAAGTGAAGAAAGGTGTCGTGCAAGAAAAGACGCTGTGGTTGTAGTGGAAAAGAAAGAAGAACCCGTCGAAGATAAAAAGGCCAATAAAAAGCAACACAAAATAAGAAGAAAATTAATGGGTGGTTTAATAAGAAGAAAGAATCGATCAATGCCAGATTTAACCGAAGGAGCTGATGGAAAAAGCGATACTAAAAACAAAGAAATCCGTATTGTATCTGTTGACGATGCGGATGTTGGCAGGAAAAAGAGTGAAGACAAAACAAATCTAAGCGGTTACTTGTCTGAGGGACATCTGGAATATTCAGCGGGAAGTGGCACCAACCCCAACTTAGAAAGAAGTAAACTTATGAGAAAGAGCTTTCATGGTAGCGCTGGAAAAATATTGACAGCAGCTAAAGTACCTCCGCCACCACCACTGCGAACCACTTCTCAGCTTAGCGGGACTAAGTTCGAGGAAGACGGAATGAAGCAAAACATTTATACACCAGCAAAACAAATTTTGCAAACCGATAAAGAATATTCGTACAGCACACACGAAAATGAAGAAGACGGCGGATTCTCTGAACAATTTGGTGATGAACCACGATCTCTACCTTTTCTACCGTTACCTTATGATGACAATCAAGTGATTCATTACAACAACAACAGATTGGACGACTCACCTAACACGTCTCAAAACTTTCAAACTGTCGTTACCAAAGCTATGATTCACCACGAACAAAGTCCAGTAAAAAGAGAAAATGTTTTGAATATACCTCCATCCCACAGTAACGTGCATAACTTGACGTATACTAATGTATTCGATAATGGCGTCGACGTGGTGGACTGTGGTATGCTCATGCGAAGATCGCCGCAGATGTTCGACCTACCACCCTACCCGAGTCCTTTGAATTCAGTTAATCATTCTAGACAGCAAAGTGAGGAGTTCCCACCACCACCAGAACCAATAGATTTAACACCACTACAAGAAGAACTACATAAAATTGAGTATCAAAAGAATAATGACAACATCAATGGTTACATTAACAATTTTAATAATAACGAGTCAGAAACTCCAAAGAGTTCACTATTAGCTGAATTACAAGAGAAACGGAATCAAATTTTCAAACAGGAGACTAACATGAAACAAAATCAGTTAGAAAACATTGGTACATCTGATGACAATTGGCTTAGAGAGTTACAAGCGAAACAAGCTGTACTTAAGCTTAAAAGATCGGGTTCACTTGAAGGTCAACTGTCCAATAACCAGGAAATTTATACTCAAAATGCAGACGCTATCAGAAATGTCAGAAATATGGCTTCAAGATTCGAAAATAATGTGCATAATGTGAGCAATGAAAGTGAACGGAACCATAGTGGGTATATGGGTATGTCTGGCAGTCGGGATGTTATAAATTGTTCAAATCAATCAAACAACAGAATGTACAATCGACGCTCATCATCATCTTCTATTGATCCAAAGCAAATGGAAGAAGAATATAATGACCAGAAATCAAAACCCAAGAAGAAATCTGTATCTTTTTGTGACCAAGTGATATTGGTCGCTACAGCTGAGGATCAAGAAGATGACAGTTATATACCGAATCCTATTTTAGAAAGAGTCTTGAAATCTGCGATGAACAAGCCAGAACTCACCACAGTACCTTTGCAGACCGAAAAGAACTCTCTACAACGGACAGACTCATTTGACAGCCAGTCTTCAAGATCTACTATATCTTCTGTATCACAAGCATCTTATAGGCAGACTGATAATGGACATGTCGATTACTATAGGATCCAAAACCCATACCCAACTTACCAAACTCAAACGAGATCACAACCACAATACAATACGCAGAAAAATATTCCAACACAAAACACAAATTCTCCACCGGTAAATAATCAAAATTCTAACATACAAAATAACAATCAAATATACATAGCCGTGCCAACCAATAATCCTCTAAATAATAATCCGATACCATACAACCACCCACCAGCAGCGTATCCTAACCAAAATAACTCAAACTCACCGAATTATAGTCAAAATCCTGCGAATAGAATGACCCCTACATCGCACAATCAGCTTTACGCGACAAAACAATTGCAAAGACCATGCAATACATACCAACAACAACCTGCTTCCATACAAACAAGCAATCCGAATGGCAACTATCATAGACTGCCTCAACATCCTGCGACAAATCAGCTTCAAGGAATGTATCAAAAACGACAGTTCACACAAAACGATAACAACAGGCCGTATCAAAGTGTGCCAGCAAACTCACCGGCTTACCAAAGCTATCACAACCCACCGACGAATTACGTTAACACCGATTACTCTATTCGTTATCCCCAAGTTAATAGTTCAATCAATCACTCGCCGTATCAAAGGGTGCCGCCTCCACACGGAGAGGTCGGAGAAGAATACAACAGTGACTACCAGAAAATAATCAACAATCGATACGACAACAGTCGCACACCTGATGGAAGGCATTACGCGAACTCACAACAGAGACCTTACGAAACCGGTCTAGATAATGTTAATAACGAGCAGTACCAATATCAAAACGGCTACAATCCCTACCAACATCTGGTACAACCGAAACAAATACAGAAGAAATCTGTGTCCTTTGAACCTGGGACGAAAGGAGGAACGGATTCTCCTATCCCCTCACAGATGAACGGCAACTATCAAACAGAAAACCAAACGAATCCATCAATGACAAGTCATAAGACGCCTTGCAACCTCTGTCGCAAGAAAACCGTCAACCCCCCCGCCATTTACTGTCCAGATTGTGACTTTTACATGTCAAGGTTCAAACCTAGATCATAGCAGGGCAGAGACACGACCACTATACATTAAACCGAAACATTAACGAGATTCCATTAGGTTAGGTATTTTATAAATATTGTATAAATTTAATATAAGACTGATCTCATGTGAGAATATCGAATCATGTACTTTAAATTATTAAGTGCCGTAATTATAGATAACGAGAATCATAATTTTTAATGATATACCTAAATATATGAATGATTAAAAATTAATGTCCTTTCATTTTTTGGACTGTCTTTTTAATATTTATTTAAAGCTGAAATTGTAAGAGCTATTTAGATTGTAGTGTCATTAGAATTCATATAAATATTAAGAAGTTAGAAGAATATATAGAAGAATCAAGAAAAGATACGAAAAGGTATCAAAATTAATTTTATAATAAACATACTTAAATTTTAACTTTTTTAACATATATTATATCTGTTTTAAAAGGACTTCTATAACAAAATTATAAAATGTTACAGGTATTCATTTAATAAATAATCACGTAAAATTTATCACAAAAGTAATAAAACAGCATTTCCAAGGCGAAGGTTTTTGTTTTTTGAAAAATGTAGTTCAAGTTCTGGAGTAAAAGAAATGTCTCACTGATAAGGTTGTCTGGTGGCAGAAGCATAAAAAAGATAATACTTTCGTTCTTAGACTTTTTTTGGGTTTTATTTTAAAAAGTTACAACTATAATAATAAATCTTATCTCTTCATAATAAGGTAGGACAAAGGTTCCAAAGCTTACATTTCCAAAGGTTCCAAAGCTTACATTTTTAAATAAAGGGTATTTTTTCTACAATTTCTTTTGTTGTACGACATCTGGGAATGAATCGATATCAATTTGATAATTTGACTGCAACATAGTTCTTAAATCAAATTATGGTACAATTTTATTGCAAACATATTAACAAAACTTAATATGACGGTAGAGATTTTCAAAAACATTTAGACTTCTTAGAACTAAACTATTAGTACATCGATGTTTAAATATAAATATTAAATGAAGCTTCATATTATTTATAACTAATAAAATTAAATTTTATAACTTTTCCAAGTTCTTGATTTCTCAAGATATCAATTTTTTTAGCTGACGCCTGACACAGACACTTGCAGTTGCATCTTCTCGATTGCTTTAAAGCAATTAAAGTAACATCAGTTTTAATTAACATAAACATAATTAATTGTATTAAATCCGAAAAGCAGTTTTTTTTCAGTAAATACTATAATACTATATTATTTATATTTTATTCAATTTAAAAATTGCCAAACATTTAAAATGTACTTATTCATCAATCAAATTTTAAACACTGTATGATAAAAGTAAGATGGATGGTACAAAAGGGGGGGGGGGGGGGGGAAATGTTTTTAGATATTTGTAAAAGAAGAAGTATGCCACCTTCTTTTTCATCCTTTCATTTAATTCACAATAATATTGTATGAAGAGTTATCTCCAGCCAAAACTGAGAAAATGAACACAGAATCTCTGTCAAAGACGTATTCTTTCCCACGAATCAAGGAATATGGTGTTTAAATGACATTGACATTAATGACACATATTGCAAAACTTCCTTTACTTTAGTCCAATATCTTAAAAATATTATTTTTACAAATTCTTACCTGTTTTCTCAGTGTTTTTGTCTGAATAAAAAAAAATTGTGAATAAAATATAATTTATGTTCAAGAATCGACGTTTTACAACAAAAATAATATAAAGGAAAACATTTATCAACAAATGCAATTTAAAAAAATATCTGAATAGGACAGTTATTACAAAGTGAATTGAGTTTACTTTACAGTTAAACAGTAAACTAAATATATAAAATATAACACATCTCGTACAAAATTTACATTTAGTGTTATTTTTAAGAGCAGTTACTACATTTGTGCAGTTCTACATTTCCAAATAATTTAAGAACGTATGAGTATAATTATAATTTTCTGACATGTTGACGTGTAAACGTCATTATATGTTGCTAGAGTTTTAGGTAGCAACACTGAAATTTACACACGTCTGATGTCGCACTGGCATTTGGCGATTCCGAATTTAGTTCTTTAATGGCGACCGCAGATGACGGGTCGTCAACTTAAAATTGACTTTAGTTGTTATATAGAACATTAGTCGAAATCGTGTTTAGTAAATATGACGGGAATTTTGCCCAACTACCAACGCTTTGTTAATGGAGTACCCGTGCCGTCCATATCTCGACGTTCTTTTCGTCTTCGTGAAAAATATTTGATTATATCTGTACTTTTCACATTTGGAATTGTGTGGCTTGGCGCACTGTTTTATTTGCCAGAGTTTAAAACTTCTACGAGTGTAAACGATAGTGTTTATAATGTATACAAACGCATACAGAAGGCAGGTCCCGAGCTCCTTATGCCTCCACCTCTCGCTCAGAACGAAGTCGGTGATTTTCCTGTAGTTGGTATTGCTCGTCACGGCGAAGAAGGAGATGATCCTCATATAGTTGAAGACAGGAATCGGCTCCGTGCTAAAATTGATGAGGACATGGGCATGAAAGTGTTGGAGAGACCTCAATACGATGTTGCACCTTCAGCTTCTTCCTCGAAAGGTCCAAGTAAGCCTCCAGTGGATGCTATTGAAGAGCCAGTACTCGGTAATATTGCGAACAAAGATCTCTTACCTGACCACCTCCAGTCTCATAGCCTGGTTAAGACATATCAAGTGCCGTCTCTCGATGCAAACATGGACCCTGATGTTCGTCACAAAAGGGACACAGTGAAAGAGGTAAGATAAATAACTTGTTTATATTATTTTGTCAATTCATTATAATTTTTATAACTAATATTTATCTGTAAAACATTAATTAAGCATACTTTGCTGTAATTAATCCACAAAATTATGAAAAAAACACTTCCTCACCTTTATTTGTTAAGGACGTTTGTAAAAAAAAATGTTTATCTAATTAACTATATCTTATCTAGCAATCGCAAAATAATTTAAGAAATTATGTAATTTTATACATAATAAAAGTCAATGCTAACTAGTCATAAAAGGAAATGTTTGTAAAAATTAACTCAATTTAATAGTCTATAAAATCTATTCAAATTTTATTTTATTACTTTTTAATTTGTATCTCAACTGTTATGTTTTGTGCTTACTATAATTCTGCGTTATCAGGCCACATACAGTATTTCCAATTTCTCATTCAATAATCTATATTAATACTATATCGGTAAAAATTATTAAAGAAAAACTGTTTACTCTCTTTGTGTTGTGCGACAATATGAATTTAGGGTAAATACAGCAAAAAAATAATCATTATCAACATTGACAACAACAAATTTTTACTAGTTTCACAAAAGAGGGCAAATTAAGTACGAATTGTAATATAAATAATTAATTTATATAATTCTATTTATTCTTCAATAGAAGTCATATATATCAATTCCCTTTTTATAAGATATTTGTTTTTTCAATTATTCCCTGTACTGTCGATATAAGCTTTTTTAAAGACTATGATGAAACAAGTCTTTCATCTCTCATAATACTTGTTTCATCAATTTTTTGGTAACTATGGACAACTTTGTATATTTCCTTTAACAAATTAGAATTATTTTAATATTCAATATTATTAGGACAAGTTAATAAATAAAATTAATTATGCTTATATTTAATTATTATAAATTGTTTACTAAAAAGTATTATATAGGTAGCATAATATTTTATAATTTCTCATAAAAGAATTATTGTATCTTTTTCTGTTAGATCCTTTAGATAATAAAGATTTTAAAAATGACTAATAATTTTACTTAAATTTATTATATGGTACATTTTGACAACACCAAGTCTAAAAATAAATTCAGTGATTCACCTATAGCTTACAAACAATAATAAAACTACAATTTCTATTAAAAAACAAACACTACATGGACAGGGCTTTGTAATGTGGCCATAAATAATATATATAACTTTCTCCGTAAACTTTCCGTAAACGACGTTGCGCCATTGGAACTCACACGGTCGCTACCGTAATAATAACTCCATACGGAATTCTTTAACATATAACATAATATTACACTCACTATTAGTTTAAAATATAATGATTTCACTTCTTTGGCATACGGGTTGATTAATATGCAAATTTCTGAAATGTATTGAATTTTTTTGATAAGTACGCTTGTAAAGAATGTCGCATTTTGTTTAGCGGTGTTACGTACTTAGCGTTAAATGAGTCTAAACCGTGACGGTGATCGAATGACATGCGGTTATTATGTTTTATACACACATACATAAATTATGGCTATTATTAGTGTATTACACTTACGATTTAACCTAATTATATGTATTCAAGACAATATTATGTTACATTAACTAAAACTATTCGGTCATTGAACTTAGTCTGATGATGCAAATATTTTTGTCGAGAAAAATATTTTGTCTAAATTGAGAGTTTAGTATAACAAAGTTTTTATTTCATGGAAAATTCTGCCGCGTATATTGACATAGATGTCATATATTCAGAAATTAACAATATAAAAACACATGTTCATTACATTTTTATTGTAATGTATGCCGCTGTTTGTATTATATTCGTTCAGTAAATGTAACACAGTCTGTTAATAATTTGATGCGCAATTTTTTTCGTAAAACATATTTACTCAGCTTACAATGACGTCATATTAATTTTTAACTTTTTTGAATATCTTTCTGGTATTCGAAATTATGCCTAATATTTTTATATTAGGTATTAATTTGAAGTATATATGACACAATGTTCATTGTATTATATCAAGGTAATAAAGTAACTTGATTGTAACTGGTGTGTCATCTTCCGGTCCATGGAAAACTTGTTCTTAATTGAAGCACATTTTACGTGGGATGGTCAAAAACATTGTGGATTATGATACAATGGGGAAAGGGTAAATTTTTTAATCGCACTAGTTTTGACAATAATTAAGCCAGTAAGTTTGTTTTTTTTATAATAAAAATGAACGTCGTTATTCGTCGAGATTCAGCTCAACCGAGGAAATTCGATTCGATTCGATGGGGCGATTCGCGCAGACATGTAGTTAATTTTTAAACACAGAAAACCTCAGTCCATTTCTAAAGCCTTCTATTAATGGTTTATAAATATCTCAATGTTTTAAACAGGCTAGTTTATTTGAAGGTGATCTAAAATAGTGAAATTGGCTCGTTAGGAGACAATGGCATAAACAGATTATAAAAAAACTTTAAAATAGTCCCGCTTAAGGGCTTATAGCTATCAAAAAATTATTATTTCTCATGTCCAAGGTGCTGAAGTACTACCGATGACGCTCTTCACACCAGAAGTAGACTTTGCGATGACTGTCGCAAATTCTATTGCATTTTTTACTATATTTTAATTAAATCAAACTTTTTACTCGCCCTATTAACAAGAATGGGAAAAAAATTAAATTAAAGTTTTTAGGCCTTGATATATCCGATGAAAAACAAATATGTGTCCAAATATACTATACAAACCCGTAACTCGATTGGTTTGTAGTATGAACTAGTAAATATATATATGTGTATATATGAACATATAAAACGACATATTTATATGACGTAAATGCTTTTTTCCCTAAAACAAAGTGTTGGGACAATATCGTAACACCCGTTACCGTAATAGTGAGATCCGATTCGCTAAGAACATAACGGAATTCAACCGGAGATCGGCGACACACTCAAACAATGCTGCGTCAATAACGTTTACACCGGTTTTTAATTTATTTAATTTTATTATATAGTTATTATTAGATATTATTAGTCTCGAAATTTTTTTGCTTATACGTTTAGTTTGGTTTTCTGAATATTTGAGTTGATATTAATGCGCCATTTCAATGTATATTATAATTGAATAGAAACACTTATATAATATAGCAAAATTTAATTGAGCGCATTTTGCCGGCATCCAGAGCGGTACGCAAAACAATTAAGAAATCGATGGCGGTAGGAGATAAAACAACCAGACCAACTGACAGACACTCACATCTCGTCTGCCCGTGATCACGGTTACTGAAAAGTAGCCGAAACGTCGGGAGTATGTAGTTTTCTAATCAAAAATAAAACGCGAAGTAAAATCCGAAAAATATTAGTTTCATTTAAATGAGTACTCGCAAAAATCTTAGATCTCATTATCTTAGAACTCATTAAATTTAATTTACTTGTCATCTTTAAAAATAACATTTTAGCACTCAAATGTCTCGAAAATTTTGCGTCAGCCACGAAACGAAATAAACGCTAAGTCTAACAGAAGAATTGATGGCAGGAGACCCTATATTCCAAATGATAATTTATCCATTGTCTAATCACAATCCAAAGAAATAAACTGAGTAATTTATTATAAACTCACTCACCCTAGTGTCACATTATTCTGTGGACACTTCTCTTTCGACATTCGTACTCGTCGTAATATGTCTTCTTTCATAAATCTTTTAGATCTCATTACATCCTTCAAACCTTTTCCTCTCCTGTCCTCTATAATTAGCTTTTTCATATAATATAGCCAGAATTGTCTCTCATATAATATAGCCAGAACTCTTTTTCATATAATATAGCCAGAAGATCTCATAAGTATCAAAGTTCTATGAGATCTTCAAATGATTCAGTTGTTTTATTAACTGGCATTAGTCCTTAGAATGTTTTCAGCGTCATTCGAAGCGGTTTTATGACGTGCTGTGTTAAATGGTAGCGTCAATTAGGATTGCTGCATCCATATAAATACATAAAAGGTTGCCGCTCGGACAGCTGCCGCAAGGGTTGTCACGATATTTATGATATAGATGATTCTTCCGTCATATGTTCATTGATAATGTGGTTAATGTATATGAACATTACTTCAAATGAAACGGGAAAATATACCTGCTAAAGACATTTATAGTTCTATTAAAATTTATTAAATTTTTTTAAATCATAGTTTGCTATGAATCTTCCTAAATAAAGATAATTTTTCACGATAATCAAAGTAACTATATATATTTTTTTTCTATTCTTTAATACGATCTGTCAACCCTATTGTTTATAATTAGCCAAACAGGAAGATGTCCCGGAACTCCATTAAACCGTTTAAAGTCCTGGTCGCGACCCTCATCTCCAATGTAATCATCACATAAAAATGTTATGTCTCACACGTATTTAATCCATTTCTCCAAAACTCCCTTTATGACTATTAATTGTCTTAAATGCTTTGTTTGAAAATTACGTAATGCCACCAAACGCCGCGCAGCGCGTTTTCGGCTCGCACTAAAAACATCAACTGGTTATAATAATTGCTTAGTTTTTTGTTTTACAGTTTTTTTTTATTATTTATTTTTACGTCATAATATAAGACGTAACGTAATTACATTTTTTTTACATTTACGTTACAGACTTTCATAGTTACGTACATATAATATTTTTGTTGTTTAAATATTTGGTATGAATGTTTGTTATTTAAAAATTTGTATGATTTTTATTAAAATTATTTCTTAATATCAAGGTTGTTACGTGTTATCAAAATAAACATTGCATTTTCCTTATTTTGATATACATATATGGATATATTTTAAATTATAATGATCCCAAATTTAGAATAAGTTATTTTTTTTTTCATATTTTGTGCAGTAAAACTATTTTCGATTTTATTTGATTTTAATATTCATTAATTTATGTTTCCTTACTTACCGTTTGTTTAATTTTCGTTGGTATAATGTACCATAGTAACCATTAATCATGAGAGAAGATTTTAATCTTTTATCTAGATAGCATAATCTGAATGTTTAAACTCTTGTCCATTATCTCTGGTAAGAAAACAACTGTGATAATTGAAATAATCTATCTCGGAAAGAATCTTATACTAATGGCTTGAAATTAAAAATTCTTTTCATATTTTTATAAGAAATTTCTCACTTAGTTCTCCTACATAAATAACCTTATACGTATATGTACGTATGCATATATCTGTTGTCTGGCCTTCAACCTCCAAGGTATTTTAAGCTAGGGGTTAATTTTCGTGTGTTCAAACATTTAACGTCTGGCTTCATTTTCTTAATACTGAAGCCTTTTTTGAGACAGCAGGCTTCACCTTCTCTGAATAATTAAAACAATACTACATATATATATAATGGTTACAGTAAACGTTTATAATTCTATTAAATGGTTCCAATTAATATTTTGAATATTATTTATTGTATATGCGTATTTATTTACTTATATTTGCTTGATATTATTAATATAATATGCCAATTATTGATGTAATATTGTTATTAACAAAGTTTATTTATTTATAGCACGCTTTAACAATTAACAAATAACGCGAGAGTATTTTGCCTACTTGTATTAATTATGATATTTTGATATATAATTATTATTATAATAATCTATTTGTCAATTTGATATAACATAAGTATTGGCAAAATAATTACTCAGGTTATTATTGAAACATGCATATGGTTGTTAAATGTTTATCAATTGCTTGTTAGTTTTAATTAGTATATAGACTCTATATACTAATTAAAACTATATTATAGAGAGACAAAACTCTGATTTATCAATACATATACCTATATATATACCTATATACCTATATAAATTATGATTATTTATATATATTTTTTAAATCCAATATCTGTGTTTCCACAAAAAGTGATTAAAATAAAAATAGCAGGTTATATCGCAAAACAATTCAATAAGTCTCAGTAAATTGATTGTGGGAATTGTTTGAGTCCTTGGAATTACAATGGCCAGATACTTAAAAAACTTTAAGTGTACTTCACTAACCGTAATTATAAATTACATTAATTAACAATATCCATAAAAAACACAATAATTTTTTATTATCGTAGGGTATTGACTAATTATAAATAAATATTTTTCTATATGTCGATTTTTATGCATGTTTTTATAAATGTCTAAAAGGTTTAAGTACGTAATACTTTAGCCTCTTATAAATTTCCAAAGATGAAACGAAACACTTCAATTAATTATTCTATATTTAACTATTTATTTTCTTTGAAACTTATTGTTATATTCTTTGTGTTTAGTATAACTGTAATGTAGACTGAAGTTTTCCGAGAAGAAGAAGAAAGCGTTACTTAAATTTCATAATGCTAATTATTTCTTAGTATTAGTCTAGAGATGAAAATTCATATTTACCTGTAATAATTTAGAATATATAATATTTATAATATTAATTTTTATTTCATAACATGTTATTCTGTTTACTTCTATGCCTGTATTGTCGTTCCCCCAAATCTATAATAGCCCATTACGGTCAATTAGTTTGATGGTAAGGTTAACGTTTACAGACAGCCTTGACGTACAAAATGAATATATAAAAATATTTTTATAAATAATATCAAAGAAATCAATACTCTCAAAAACTTTACTGGTTTTATAAACTAAACAACTGAACTCTAATCTTACTTCATTAAATCAACTTAAATCCGTCTTAAATCAATTTTTTTTACCTCATTAATTTCCTTATATTAATTAATACTGATGTCAATTTGTAATGCTTTAAGCAAGTACTGTTTAAAGCAAGTAATGCTTTAAACTTAAGAACGAGCCTACGAACAAAAGTATTGTTGATTTTAAATATATATAAAATATGTGTCTCTAATTTTATTTATTTATCAGTTATATGGAAAAAATAATTAAATTGTTAATATATTAATTCGGAAAAAAAAACACAAATATTCAAACGCATACGAAATTTCCAAGACCCTCATAAGTAATAACCTCTTATTAAGTTATAACTATCGTTTAATTCTATAGGTTGTTTAAAAAATGTATTAATTAAGATGTCTATTAAATATTAATGTTATAATTATTGTCTTAACCATTTGTTTATTGAATCCAGGCCAACGTTCAGAGTTTTAGAGCTGAACGTTCAAGATTAGCTCCAAACGACTGCCTTGATCGCGCTATTGCCTCTAATGTTGTCGTGGATTTTGTAACGTTGAACAACGTTTTAAGATATTGTATCCTGATATCGTATGTTGGCTTACATCTCTATTGAATATATAATACTTGTATATAAGTGAATGAAGATCATGGAAAAAGCATTATAAGTTGAACATTCGATAAGAATTTACGAAGAATTTAATTTATATCGGTGAATCCAAGACAGTTGTTATCTGGGCACGTTAATAAAGTTAAACGTTCTGTTTACTTCATTAGGCCGATTAAAATTTATGCGTTTGACTGCTTGCCGGCGGACGTCTATAAAGATCTCGGTGCTCTTAAAAGGATGACTGCAAATACTAGAGTAGACAGGAAAAGGAATAATTATTAACCTTAGCCTAAGACTAACTCTGTAGAGATTGGAAATGCGGATAGAACACTTAAGCTAATACTTTATATATTCAAACAGTACAAAAATACTAAATAATATATAGATGTTCAACATATTATAGTATAACTTAATAAAATAATGTTAAATATTATAAATGGCAGGGCATATATGTAGCTGATTGTAGATTGCATCGTATATGTCAGCTGCCTCGACTTTTGCTGCGCTAGTCTTTCATGGATAGTCGTAGATAAGTGGCCATTAAAGCTTAAGTTATTCTTGCTTGAATTGTAAGGCCAGGTTCTAGGCCCAAGTGACTTATTCGCTTCCACCAAGCACCATATGTCCTTCGAATTACAACATCAAATATCGCTTTAAGATGACAGATTATTTATAGTCAATAATTTCGATAAATTTGTGCCAACAAATAATTCTAAACTATACATTTACATCCGTTTTATCTATTTTTCTAAATACTTTTTTATTACTGTATGTTGGTCATTAATTTGATAGCTTATATATTTTATTATCAGTGAAAAATAAAACTGATTTAGCTCTGTCTGTCTGTCGTTCCACATCGTATGTAATATCAAAACTAATATTATCTCGTGTGTCCGTTTGTCACGGATGACATCACCATTATTAGCCTAATAGTTTCTCTATAATAATGATTTTTATTCTCATTTCAGGCGATACGAGCCCACATTGTTGTATGTAAATTGTGCATGTCATTTCTCATTATACTTTTTTTATATTACCTACCGCGTTCACAATGGCTCATAGCACTGTTGTTAAAGATGAGCCGCTATTGAAATTTGTTTTATAAATATATACTGAATAAGGTCACCACGCGCATTTATCGACTGGCTTTGTTAGTCGATCTATTTTATACGAAAAATATATTTATTACAAAAAATACGGATTATTTATATGAAGAATACCGTAACTCTTTCGTTAAATATAAGGCAATAAAAAAATTTACGTATATATATGTATATTTATCTAGTAAGTAGTAATATGATTAGATTATAATTTATTTAATAAGGCAAAACAATATAAATTCTACACATAATTTTTTACATGATAAATGAATAAATAAATTTATTGAAAGGGTCTAAGGGTTTTGGAATTTGGATAACAGTTAGCTCTTAATATATTTATAATAAATCTTGACTAGGGTTCATCCTTCAGACAAGAGTATTGAAGCTAACCGTAACCTTGGGACATTTCTTCGTATATAATATATATATTATATACATTCCTTGTTATATTAAATGTTATTAATATATTTTTATATATTTTCAGGTAATAAGCTGAACGATTCGTGAGTCAAGTCAATCTTTTTCTTAAAAATTAAGTCAAATGTCGAGGTCGAAACGCAATCTCAGTTTATTGTTTTCGCAAACTTGCTTAGGACTTTGTTTTTCTCAGAGATTTACGAATGACATAAAAAAATCTCATGAATTTTTTTATATTCGCGGTGTATGTAAAAAATACGGAAGAGCTTTACTTTACAGCATCCTCGAAATATGAATCTTTTGCTAACCTAATTCCAGTTTTCATTTTCCGAATGAATGGAAAAATTCACTCAGATTCAACCGCAAACGATTACTCCTCTTTACAGTGTGGCAGGACGGAGGGCCGGGTTCCGTCCGCCACATAAATAATCGAGAGCTTAAGAATTTACTTTAGGTTACTACGTCTCTGTTACAACTTACATTCATAGCTAAATGTATAACAAATTATATTTTGTTTTATATTAAGAAGATTGACGTATTTTTTTCATGCGATAATTTCAACGTTAATTTTAATATTGGCAGTAATTTTTATGTTTGATTTTACGTAAATGTTAAAAGCTTAAAGTCATAAATCCCGATGTTGGATTCTACGCATAAATTTCCAATTGTGCTGTCAACGGGTGGGCGCTATCACTGCAATCCGATATTGTTTACGGTGCTATTTGCGAATTGTTGCTTCATTCAGACTCAAAAAATACATTATATATATTTTAACTGTAGATATTTAAGTATAGTTAAAAAAACTCCAATGTTGTATTCAAATTGTGGGAAAAATAATTCGAATAATAATATCATTATCCGTCAAACATGGCCTGTGCGTTAGTTAACCATAATATAGTTTAAACAGGTCTAAGTTAAATGGTCGTTGTTGAACTTTACCGTAACGCTACCAAGTTTGCGCAGTTAACACACGAAGGATTTGACAGTATCTATAATAAAGTTCAGTTATTCGTGCTCATTGAACAATTCCCTGGACCGCCACTTTACTAAACTATGAAGTCTGAATATGTATAGGGTATTAATCAAACATAATTTTGAAGGTTTTTGTCTTCATTATATATACTTTTTTATCAAAAATTAGTAACGTATTTTAAGAAAATAATATGAAAAAAATTCGATCTATATCCCTACTTATAATATTATAAATGCGAAAGTAACTCTGTCTGTCTGTCTGTCTGTCTGCTACGCTTTCACGCCTAAACCACTGAACTGATTTTAATGAAATTCGGTACAGAGATAGAGTTGACCTTGAGAAAGAACATAGGATAGTTTTTTATCCCAGACTTTTGAAAGGTTCTCTTGGAAACGCGATATAACCGAACTCCACGCGGCGAAGCTGCGGGCGGAAAGCTAGTATGTTTATAAACGCAACACCTGAATTACTCTAGGAAATTTATGAGAGTGTCAACATTGCGTAGGTTTTAATGTAGAATATATTTTTTGTACCGGTCTCACAACTCGACATACTGATGTACGTATTAAGAGCTCTGAACATTTACGGCTTTTAACAAATTCTGTAATTTCAAATCATGTGCAGTGTCTAAAATAGTTGCTAGTTGAGTAATATTTAATGAGATTAAATTCAACTCTAATGAGATTAAAGTTTTTTATGTGAATAGTATATGTATTCACACGTCTATAAAAAAATCGTTTGTATCATTTAATTAGGCGTAAATAACAATATTAGATTTGAATAGCCACGCCGTGTTATAGATGTTATACTGTTGGAAACATGTTGCATCAAGTTATAGCTGTAAAAGTGAAATTATTACTCAAGTCTCGGGGAAAATTGTGATATTAATGATACCTTCCTGTGGATCATCGTACATTTTTTTATTAACTCTCCAAGAGTAACGTTTAAATCTCCTTAATTATATTTCTTGATATTTAAGGACTATAATTTGCCTTAATAATTCGGTCGTATAAAGTTTTTAGTGGCCGCGATGATGATGTTACAACGATAACCACATACATACGTCGGTTTGTATTCGGAACAAGGTAACTTTCCCAGAAAACTGATCTCCTTACGATAGTTCTCATATTCTACACCCTCCGGCCGAAACTTAGCAGATAAGACTCTGAGGATCCGTGCAATGAATTGATCCCGACGTACTAAAGTCACTAGATCAACCGATATTATGTATACACCAACCGAAAATATGCCTTCTCAGTTGGTTTATGCCGAAACATGCTAATTTGCCAGAATACCTGATCGTCGATAACACGCGAGTTTTTCAATACGTTTAGCCGAGATATAGATAGCGGAGATTTAATGTTCGAGGGTTGAGATGTGCCAGCCAGACGGTGTGTATGGCGTCCGTCGACAACGACTGAGATCGGCACGGTGTGAGATACGCCGTGGAAGCCATTATGTGTGACACATAACGATGGTGGTGCTTTGATACGGTTGAAGACATCGTTTTGTACATATATATTACGTATATATCTATATATTACAGATACGCAGATATATATATAGGAATGCAGATAAGCTCGGATTTACTCCAGTGATAATCTGTTCGTGTAATAAATTATATTTAAATTAATTACAATAATGAATGACTTTACATTTAATATGGTTTAGGCTACATTCATTTAAATGAAAAAATCATTTAAACAGAGAACTGTGATGTATGTCTTCATACTTTGTTCAAGCCTAGGTATCACCGTAATACCTGGAACCGTTAGCTCATTGAGTGTCAACGATGTGTATACCGGAACGGATGGTTCAAAGATTTCATATACAAAGGTCATCAGTATAGAATACTATTCAACATAACTCTTTCTTAAAACTTATGATATTTTGCTTTACATACATAGTTCATTGAAAAATTATGTTCTGAATTTCGATTTAGCAATTTTTAATTTAATTATATGATGTTCTAATTTGTATATTAATTATTCCATAACAGAATTTAATATGTACTGCTTAAATTCTCAGACGAAATTTCTTAATCTACAACAGCCCCTCTCCAAAGCGTATGACGAATACAGTTTTATTTTTAACTAAAACAAAATAACTTTTATTATTAAATAAAAATATATTTTATATAATGAAATAATAACTATAGTGTCATCAGGAACGTTTGTCTTATTGTTAAGCATCAAAGTTTTTCTTGGTACCAACTGTTAGTGATTTGTAATGCTTATGAAAAACGCTGGACTTAACGCCAGCTATAACAATAATGACTCCGTATGTCGGGAGGAAAAATATATTTTCCTTGTACACAGTCAAACAAGATATAAAATTATGTAAAACAAGATTATCTTCTGTATTCATTAATACTTATTAGTTATAAAAATTAAAAATAGAAATGTTCCTGTCTGTAAAACTTTGTTGTTATAAGTGTCTACTTAAAAGTTTGTCGGCAAAAATGTCGACATTGCCAAATTTTTATTAGTCTTGCTAACTTCAGCCGCGGAGTAGAATTTATAATTGTCGTTTAAACTCATATTAATTTGTAATAGAGTTTGAAAATGTTTGACAAATATATAAGCATCAAAATTAAAACAAAAATGTAGAAAAGTTTATTTCATTGCTCGCTACATATTTTAAGGTAAAGTAATCTTGGAACCTGTTTATGTATATACAGAATTATTAGAAATTTATTGTATTGACGCCGAGAAAAAACACTCACATGTATATTTTAAAGCGTTTTATTTCGTATGTTCATTCAAAACAATTCTTCAATTAACTTTTATTTATAAGTAAGCTATGTAACCAGTCTATCCAGAGCCATGAATGTTATAAAGTCATTATATTCATTACAGTAATAAATGTATCCAAGGGATTCCGTATCCGTCGTTGTCGTCCTTTACTTTTTTACTTAATATAAATTACTCGTCAAGATAAATCTGCTGGTCCCCCCTTTCCCCTCAGGGATCCCCCCTCATCTCCTCGACCCCCGGCTCTCAATACGCCCATGATAAGAAAACTTGTTAATGAAATACGTTCCACAGAACCTACAGATTTACATTAAACATTACCCCCCGTCGTGACGTGTCGTACTTCCTTTATCACATTATCTTTATCGACTTTCTGAATTTCTAATCTATGCTTTTCCCTTTTTTTTTGTTTCCATTAATGTCTATAGAGATTTCATTACAAATGACATCGTATGAATTGAATTCGCGTTGATTTCGACGATGATGTTTCAGTAACGGCGGTATTAATCATACTCGTGTCGTGTACATTAATCATGTATTGTTGTGCGGGCTGGGTGGCTCGCTGCTCCTCGTTTGACGTATATTCTCCGAATAGCGGAGGACATGCCCGGCAAAGATTTTTGGAACTCGAACACCTCATTAGAGAGAAATTCGTGCAATATTCAGTGTTCTCGGATGTCTTATATAATTGATTTTGTGCAACAATGTCGCTCATGAAAGGGTAATTAGTAAAAAAGTTGTTAGACATTACAAACTTGTATTTATACTATGGACGAGTGTGTTCGATTGCTTTAATATAATCACTATTTTTCGTATTTGAAATAAAAATATTCGACATTCAAACATTTACATATAAAATTTCTTTAATTTTATAGTCCTCGAAGAATAGTGAAATTATGGAAGCAAGCATTCGAGTAGATTGATTATTATGTAAAGTTGCTTACACTTGCCTCAGAGGGGTCATAAACTTGGCTCGTTTCGTTTCGTTGTGGATTTGGGAAATTACTTCTACTTTGTCTCACCCGCCACACTTTTTGGGGACCACATTTATTTTGTTAGAATGACGCCTCCTGAATATGTACGACCGAAAAGATATCACGTTAAATGGAATGAACGTGTCAGTGTGTTACAAGCTTAAAAATGTCGTGATAAAGCTGGGAATCCACTTTGTAGTATTGAAGAGGATAGTTTTAATTTATTCCATATAATGGTGGTAAAGATCATTCAAGTTCACGGCCCCCAGCTCCACGTCGATTGAATTCTTGCCAAACAAATCCTATTCCAGTCTGAAAAATCGTTTTCGATGAAGTTTGTTAATTACTTTTCACTTTTCCGTTTCGAATGAATTTTTACAACGATTCAATTATGAAGAACTTACGTTCCGTTTTAATTTCCAAAGCCCGGTATTTTAATTCCAATCTTTGTCATTGAATATATTTAACGTGTTTATGGATTTAATTTTTGATATGATATTATAGCTACTGGTCGTTAAAATATTTTTTGTATATTCTTTTAATCTCTAGTGTTTAAATGAACATAAGCGATAGAATAACTATAAAGGGCTTTGAAATTATTCTAATAATATTATATTATTATCAAATTTTATGCTGCCTGTGTTACTATAAATGAGAAATTATTCGAATTCCCTGTAACAGAAACTTTTCCTTTGCTGGACGGACGGTCTAAATCACGAGCTGCTTATACAGAGCTCACGTAGTTATGAAGACGGACGACTTGAAGTATTTAACTCAATAAAGTTCTGTTTTTACACGTTCGTCACAAAGCCGGGTATAGAGTTTATTGACCATTGACGAGTTGGCTCGCCGGCGCGCCACTTTGAACAAATTTAACTTAAAAGCTACAGAACTAAAGTCTCCATTTTCCCGTTTTATTGCTAAAGTTCTTTCATACGTGTCTCGAAAAGTTGATATTTTTTTTACCTTTTTTTTTCAACTTTAGCCCCTTTAATCTTGTAAAACTTGTGTTAAATTGTAAAAGTTTAATTTTGAAATGTTTGTAAACTGTTTAAATTCAGTAGAGTAAGTTAGGCGTGCAGTTCTTGAATGAACAGTTCGAATCTTCTTACAAAGTTTATTTGAACGTGGCAGCTTTATTGTGAATAAATTAATCGTTTCCTTTAGTTTAACTTTAAAATATTCTTAATTATTATTGGCTTTGTTTACTTTTCTGTATTTAAAAAATATTATCTTTAGTGAATTTACGATAAAAATGTGTATCAAGAGAAGCCTCTTTATCTGAATCACTAGATAAAAAATATCAATATGCATTCCTTCTTATTCTATGCACATTTGTTAATAATAATTATGTTTATAATGTGGATTACGTCATTATTTACAGAATTCAAGTTACTATATTCTTGTAAAAAGAAACACAAATATTTATTATTTATCGAGATCAAAATATGTTTACATCGTAACAAAAACAGAAAGCAACAAATCTTTAACATAGGTACTTTTAAAAGTTATTTTTACTGCAGTAGGGTGGTGCGTTTATTTAAGTTAAGGCATCTAAAGTGCCGGTTTACTTGATCTGGCACATCGCCAGTGCCGTGATAGAGCCAGGGCCGGCTGTTACTGCCAGTGCTCTTAACCTCGCCTGACATCGCCCTTACCTCGCATTTTATGTTTCTAGCCTTCTGGCTTGTTAGCGACACACGGGTTTGCTTCATATTTAATTATATTATTTTCATTATACATATTATATATATCGATTTTAGAGGTTAACTATGGGAGTGGCATAAAACTGGCCGTTTACTGATTACGGCTAATGATGATGTCATATAAAAATTACAGCCGAAAAACTTGTTAGCGACTTCTTGCAGTATATTTTAAAACAAAGAAGTGAAGTTATATAGAATATTATATTATAGAATATTTTAGTTTGACCATGCGACTTAAAATATATTTTTACATTACGTCTAAGTTCTTTAATAAAGTCTTCTCTGTTCAAAAAAGTTGAAACAAAATTGAAAGTGTTTAGCTTTTAATTTGTAAGAAATATGTGATAAAAATAATAAACATAGCCGCTGTTATGATAATAGTTTTTAATTGGCACACGCTATGAGAAATTCACCCTATGTCTCTCATCGATCGCTCGGAATACAACAAAGAAAACAAAACAATAAAATTAATTACTTATAAACTTTTTGTCCTCACTTCACTCTTGTTCAAACATCCTCGGGGTTTCGACAAATACGTTCTTATTTGCTACCAAGAAAGGAATTGTTTTTCTATGTTAAAGAAGATTCTTCTATAAAGAAGAAATACTAATACCTAAATGAAATATTTATTCAGTATTGTACGTTATTGTAAATTTGTAAAGAAATTGAATTTAATATGAAGTATACAACCAAGATTTTTGTACATCTATTTACCAAATTATTGTTACCTGTAAAGTAATTTAGTAATTTTTTTACATTCGTTGTAAGTGTCGTAAGTTCCATAGAAATTTCTCAAAATGTTAAAGCAATCTCAATGAGTTAGCGAGTTTCAGTTAACGTTACGAGCGGTGCCTGTGTAACGCTGACTACTATATTTCTTAACAGCCCTCTGAAACTTTCAGCTCGAGAGCGTTTCATATGTATTTTCTATTACATCTGTACTCATATAATTTAAGTTAATATAGAAGTAAAGTTACAAATAGCAACCATTAACGAGCCAACCGACGGCAATCATCACAAAGCATGCAGCAATTTCAAAAAGTGTTCCCGAAGCCAGTCATCAGCGAGTCTAGAGTCTCATTAGAACATTCGTCTGTCTGTAGACTTAATTGCTCGTTCTTTACCTGTCTGGCTGCGATGTACCCGTATGAGGGCTTTTGAAATATTTCGCTTGAGACTTGAGAACAATCTTTTTTAATGCACTAGAATGAGACACATTACTATGATTGGTTATAAAGTTGATAGATGCAATTTAATACCTATAAGTAATATAATTACTATCTAATACAGCTTTTTCTTGTTTATTCTCTAGATGAAAATTTATTTGTACCTAATGTTCATATTCAATATTATCATCGTTACCACCTCATCTCTTAACAGTCGGTAACAATATGACCCGAGGGAACTTAATTCCCTCTTTGAACACGTCTTAACTGGAAGCAACATCTTTAAGACCTTTGATGCTTGTATAAATAATTAACATTATATACATACAACGAGAAATCAACTGAGACAAGTCATGGCACAAAGTTAGTATTAAGGATAACATTTAATTTTTAGGTTTAAGTCATCTTAAAATATTCTTAAAATTCGCTAAAGCATCAGTTTTAGCTGCTATGAAACTTTTATTATCACGACAGACAACTTCTCATGCAGATAGATGCTGTAAGCTCGTTTGAAATTATCACGTAAAATTTATATAAACATAATATGTTCCTTGAAAAGCAGAATAATTATCTAGTTTAGCCTCTTTGAGGACTTAATTAAGCTTAGATATTAAAGATATTAATTCACAAAGTCTTCCAAACTATCATAATGAATTCGTATCAATTTATTTGGATCCAATCATAATATGTATATCATAATGTTCTATAATATTTTTTAATTATAACGAAGATTATTTAGTTTAAGAAATACATGGAATTGCTTAAATGAGACATGTGTTTTGATGAAAAGGATTTCGCTTTATTGTTTTTTGACTTGATTTTTTTATTACTATCTAAGCTTTGACTATGGAATTTATTTAGAATTAGACAGAATCAGAAAAGAAAGTACATAAAAATTGTCTTTAATAACTAAGCATTTACTCCATTCATAACCTGTCACATTACTTCTAATAAAATACACGTGTTGTGTTTCGTTTAAGCGTAAACGGTACGGATTTTCTGAGTTTTCTAGTAAATGTGTATATTTATATGTATATATATACACTAAGAAATACGAAGAATATATATTTTAATGAGTTGTATGATTGCAAATGGTCATTTGAATTAATTCAATAGTTTTGAAATGGAAAACTAACAAACATAACTCCATATATTAACTTGCTCGTTTCTTTTAACTGTATAAAGAATTTTAATTATTTTAAATAACATTCTTCATGTACATAGCGTTATAATATAAGCGTATTTAATGAAAGTCCTATTCCTTATGAGTAGTTAAGTTATAGTCACAAAGGCTCCCAGGGGTATAAAAGTTATAGCTTATAATGTACGTCACGAACTCCGTGTGACCAAGTTTGTCGCCATAGCCCTGGGGTGCTATGCTCTGTTCCCGGCTATATTAGATGATTTCCAATGGTCGCTCATTATCGATTCTATGTTCGTATTAATTTCCTCCAATCGATATCTAATCGACAAAGTTTTATAATGACTTATTTTGAACTATAGTTATTGTGTACTAGTTCTGTCAGCGAAGTTATTCACGTAGGCTTCGGAACTGGCTCAGAGAAATGTATAGTGTGTTAAAACAATATTTACGATAACCAGACCTCAGCGACATGTATAGCTTTGTGTCGAGTAACTTCATACAAAATACAACAGCTGTACCGCATTACAAATTGAACTACACGCAATTCGACCATGAATTTCTTATGTTTTATTTGGATGACTAAGCTACAAAATAAAGTTAGTAGTTTTTATCCAAAAACAATCACATTTTTTGATGTATATGTGACAAAGGTGACAAATGAGCAAATAACCTACTCGATGGAACATAGTCACCGTCGTCAATGGTCATCTGAAACGTAAGGGTTGTTGATGATGTTTTGGGAGAGGAAAGGGTGGGATAAGGAAAAGGGTAAACAGGTCTCTCAGTCATCGCACGAAAAGCATCCATTAAAGGCTATAACAGGTTCATACTTCCTTGGTCGAGCCAGCCCATGTTCGAGCTGCAGTAACTTGACCCACAGCTAGGCTCTACCTACAAACATCCTCTCAAACTTTAGCAGCTATAAATTATTGTATAATTGTCTAACCTACTAATCTGCTTGTTATATTTTTCGTAGCTGTCAGTTTGTATATAACAATTATACTCTTAATAAATATATGAATTTATCCGCTATGAATACGATGAATCTTTCGCAACTATTTTTTAGCTCTAATTTAATCAATGCCATTTGCGTAATATTTCTTTCATACATTCCAAAGCTCATGACGCGTAAATAAAAAAGTATATTATTTATAGTTTCTTATCTAATAATGTTATATACATTCATCTGTAGGTCCACAGCGGATGTTGTATTGCTCAGAATGCCTCCGGGGGTTATTGCGTGTTCCCCGGAGCTCGGCCTTCTGCCGTTTAATTTGCGATGCTCTCCACAATATTGACAATGGTTAACAGTCATGTAATACCTAACTTACTTTATTATAATATTCATAGAAATCATTAATTTATACGAATTAAAATAAACGAAGTTTATTTGTGTGTCTAATGTTATGCTTAAAGATACTTTCATGATAATTGAAACTAATATTTTTCGACTAATATTTTACGCGACTTTAATTTTGTAAAAAACTAATTACTACTTTCATGCATTTTAGACACAACGTCTCCATACTATTAATATTCGAATAGTATCATCTAACTTAATAAGTGTTTACAATGTCATCAGCCTATCAGAAGCCCACTGCTGAGCAAGGCCTCTTTGGGTTGGTGATTTCAAACTTATAATTGTGAAACTATAAGTCCAGGTTTCCTCACGATGTTTTCCTTCTGACCAATGACTACAATACAATGATCAATATCTGAAAAAATTATAAAAATAAATAAGTAGCGTTATAATTAATTTTGCACGTCTAAAAATCGCTGAGATGTGAAAAAACGCGATGTCGTCGGAGTAGGTACATCATCGAATCGCTGACAACGACACGTTCTAATAGAAAATTTTCATATTCATAAGGACGTGTCCGATTTACATATAAAACGAGCAACTGTCGCTGCGGCCAGCTGGAGCGTCTGTGTTAAGAAGAATTATAAAAAAAATGTAGCTATATACAAATATGAGTAACTAGGCTTTACCAAAAGATGCAGTTCTTGACCTAAAAATTTATTATAATTGATAAGTTTATATAGATTATCAATGTAATTCAGTTTTCATTTGAAAATAGTTCATATTATTAACTAGCTTTTGCCGCGACTTCGTCCGCGTGGAATAGTAACTTCCGGCAGATTTTTGATTCTTCCCACATAGTTCCCGTTCTTGCGGGGTTTTCGGAATGGTCGAGTTCCCGTAGAATTTTCAGGATAAAACCTTGTTTTTTTTTTATTCACAATGAAGTACTCTTAACCAACAACATATTTATTTGTTTATTTGAATAAAGATGAATATTATTATGTTGATACAACTTCAACAAATTACTTCGACCAAATTAGGTACCATAAAAACGGTTTTTGTGAATTAATCTTAAAAGATAGACATTTACTGTCGCGGACTGTTTTTTAGATCATTAAAAGAGCTATTATTCTTTAATACATATTTTTTGTCTATCTTGAACCGTTTTCACGGCGCACGCAACGGAAGGCTTCAAAGATGAAATAATTTCTCCTGTTTTTTACACATTTACCATTATATCTTTGTTCCTATTGGTCGTAGCGTGTTGTTATATAGCTCACAGCCTTCCTCGATAACTGGACTATCCAACACAAAAAGAATTATTCAATTCGAACCAGTAGTTTCGGAGATTAGCGCTTTCAAACAAACAAACAAACAAACTCTTCAGCTGTATAATATTAGTATAGACGAGTTAAATAAATGATATAAAATACTCTTTGAAATTTGTATATTATTTAATTTTATATATCAAATATGTATTGGTAAACTCTAGTTATATGAATATATATTTTTAATTTAACAGAATGTAACAAATAAATTGCTTTATATCCTTGGACAATTTATTAAATACTTGATGATATTTTTCTCCTATTTTTTTTAATAAACAAGAAACTGTTTATAAAAATTTCTAAATATCTTTATAAAAATGTTAATATATGTAATTATAAACGTATTTAGATAGTTTTTAACGGATGTTGATAACATAAAAAACAAAATTGAAAAAACTAATGACACAGGATGTAAATAATAAACATGAATATTGTGTCTTTCTTTAACAAACTAACTAAACTACCTTTTTTTGGGATTCTTTACCTAAATCTAACAAGAGTTAAAATCTATATGGAGCTTAGAAAAATTAAATTAGCCATAAACCTACCTTAGAGAGAACAAATTGATAAAAAAAAGCACTAAATGGTATATTTGTAGTTACACTTATAGAAAAATGACTTGAGTTTCGCGACAATATTGTCTGTTATTAAATTAATGTCTTTCTCAGTCTATGTATTTAGGTTCTTCACGCTCAGTTAGGTTTGTCCTTCAATAATAATGTTCGGTATTATTATTAATGATAATTTATTAACAGAATTTAACGGAATAAAACTTAGATATAAAAAGATATCCACTCCATAATTTTCTTTATATTAAGAAATAATTAAAAAAATATATGGAAAGACGTATTTATATTAAAATTATTACGTTTATGTAAACGTTAAAGTTTCGCAATAATTTTTGTTTATAATCTTATATCAAACGCGTCCGATGAAGTTTCGTTTCAGTATACCGAGAACTTTTTCCTTTGATTCATAACAAACTCTGATTACTTAATTTTGAAGTTAAATTTCAGTCTTAAAATTTATTTATTATGAACCAGATATAAAAATATACACATTTTCTCGTTAAGACAGTATTTTGTACCAGTTTTATTAATATACATATTATCTTTACTTTCAATACTCACTCTACAAAATTAATTCGAGCTTGAGAGACTCCAGACATGACGTACCATTATTTAAATGTATGTAAAGATAAGAAAAAAACCATGACAATGGAAAGGACTTATAAGGTCGTTGCAGTTGGCATCCAGTATTGTAATTGAAATGAATTGTTTTGCGGACTGTGAGCCACACTATGCGTGGCACGCGACCCGCCTCGCTGTTAATTAAATCTCTGACGATGTTCATAATGTGTAAGGTACGTGAAGAAAATGTACCTCAGTCACTCTCTAGAACATGTAGAAATTAAAATATATTTTTAGAGGAATCTTATGTTATTGACGAAGTTTTTCAAACAAAATTTGACTCTTAAACCTCTTAAGAAAAATTTTATACATATATGTTGGAATAATATTTATATTATCTGTACGAACGCGAAAATCTATATAGATTTTAGATAAAATAATGTATTAATAAAATATTCCCGGTACTCTGCGTTTTCAATCATTAATCTAAATATGTAAAATGAATAAGTGATATAATAAAATAGTGTAGGTATAGTAACAGAATAGAAAGGAAAGACATAGGATCATTTTAAATTTGTACATGCGAAAATCTTAGTTTTATCTATGAATCAATTCATTAAGTTCATCAAAAACATTAAGTTATTAAAACTCATGTAAGGTCATACAAGATACGAGTACGCTGTAACTAGTTAAAATTTACCTCCATTTCATTTCCATTGCCAATCAGACTACATACATTCTTGACGTCCTCAAAAATCATACAAAGATTTTGTATATCAAACACCGGAAACAGGATCGTCTTTGTGGTTTTAAAAATTTGATACTTGAACGTAAAAAGGGAAGGAAGGGATGGTTTTGTTTGTGGCAAACAGATTCTATGGTGTCGAGTTCACACGGTGCGTACGAGGACTACGGTTTATATGTTAAAATACACCTTTAGATATTTATCATCTATCATAAAGATTAACATTAAGTATAACAATTTTTATTAAATACTAGAAGACCTGGCGAACTTCGTATCGCCCTATAATCAAGTAATATCTCTTACGTTTTTCTATTTATATTTTTGGAGTTTACCCATTAAAGCCATAAATCTCCTTGTTTTGAAGTGCGACAGAATGATTGACATATTAGTTAGTTGTCAAATCTAATGTCAAAAAAAACGTTTGTATGGGAAATAGAAAAGGGCTGTTTTTATGGTTTTCCCAGTAATGAATAAATTTTTTTCAGCTTTTATACCTTCCTTGAACCTCCACGAACATTTCAAGACTAAGATAAGATAAATCCGTTCAGCTATTCTCGAGTTTTAGCGAGACTAAGGAACAGCAATCCATTTTTATATATATAGAAGATAGTATAAGACCTTGAAATTCTGTAAATTCAAAATTAATGCACGTATCGCGACTATCAAAACACCATTAGCGGCGCATCAAAGAGGCAGATCAAAGTGATCTCTCGTCACAGTGATCCCAGTATAAACCTATCAGATGACATAGTATATGTAATATTTAATACAAGTAGGTAGTCTGCACGCGCACGGGTCGTGTGAAAAGTCTTATTTCTAGACTACAATACAGCTCGTGACTCCAGATATTGTCTTAAGATTAATACGCTGACATAAATCCTTTCATATTTATTACATCGATACGGAAATGTTTTATCGCAACCATAAGTACTCGAAGATCTGACTATAATAACCATGCCTTTGATTTGCAACCTCCACCATATCTATTTATTTTCATCGACTAGACCTTTCATATAGGTATCTTTTGTTAACTATGCTTTTACCTCTAGAAGTTAAGTTCGATCGACTCACTAATTGATAACTTTATTCGTACTTACTTTTCCATAGTACTTCACTAACTACTGTCTCCTAATTAAATCATATTTTTTTAAATAATCTGTAAAGATTTATGATAAATCCGATATTATTATATTAGTATTGTAATCCATCTCAAGAACTTAATCAAATGTATGTACATATATGGAACAAAACTACGACAACAAAACCAATTTATAATAAAAGTATTTACGTGCAAAGTTTACTTAAAAGTATGTACATACATCGAGTTCGAGATCTTTATATCTCTTAAAGTTAGTTCCATATACTAAACAAATCGATACAATAATAACCATTTAAAGGAGAAATATCAATGTTTCGAACTAAACACTGTAGAATGGTACTTGAGCTTGTGGATGTAGCACGTGCCAAACACTAACGTGGCCAATTTCTCATGTGCGTTTATTTCCGTCATCATTTCATCAAGAATAGTGAACCTGGGTCATGTATTACGAGGAGAAATGCTCACCTTGGAGCCGGAGATCAAAAGTTGACATCAAATCTATGGTAGAATCACAAAATTGTTTATATTGAGTTTGTCATTTTAATACTATTTATTGATCATGATTTGATTTGAGATAAATTGAAAAATAAGGATTGGAATTGGAAGTTAATGAATGTAAAATAACAGAATATTTTTTACTATTGTTTTTTTTTTTGCCAAAATTATGTGATGGTCAAAAAAAAAATAATTCTTTTATTAATGTGTTTAAACCAAATATAGTAATTGTTTGAATCTTAATGTAACACCCTTTTCTGACATTGATTATTATCCGTTGTTTCTTTCATGTTTTATGAATCGTCTCACGCTGTTTTCCTTAACATAATTTGTACTAATATTATTTTTATCTCACTCATATTTCTCCGTCCCGACTCCGAGTCCTATTAAAGTTGTACCTGTCGGCTGCTATCTGTACTCTTCATATATTCTCGGTACTTTTGTCGTAAACATTTACTAAAAGCTTCCCTGACAAAGGAGACTTCATTCATTTCTAAGGAATCCATTGAAGTACATTTCTTCTACATCCGGATTGTGCTGTCTTTGTGGATTAGAATTAACTTAACTTAGAATTTTATTCCATTTAAACTATTTGAAGCTCGTTAAATAAATGTTCTAGTAACTCGTCTATAAAGAAATAAAATGAAACACGCCTTCATATAACTCTAAAGCAAATGCATTGTTAAATATATTGTGTTTGAGTATCGTTGCGCCACGTCGTTTAAAGGACCCCATCAAAGTAACGTTATCTATACTCGAATAATATTATTTGAGGTCAGATGTAATTAGCCCACAAACGTCCTTGGCGGCTTTCTAAATATATAAACGAGCTATTTAAATTGTAAAATAAATTTAAATAAGTTTTTGAATATGCATTAAAATCTCATATCGTATTATATACCGACTATCATGCATAATATTATCGTTTCGTACTCCCAAGACAATTAGACGAACTAATTAAATATACCGAAATACAACACAGCAGTAGAGTCTTTTATATACTTGTATATTTTACTTTAACATTTTAATATAAATGTCCGTTATTACATTTTTCAGCTCATCTTTGCGGGTTTACAAAGTGTTTTTATTATTGTCAAAGCGTGAACCTCTGTTTGTCGACATCTAGTTGAGAGTTTCATCAGCCCTCATGTTGATATGTTAAGTCTCTTTGTTGAAAGAGAGAAAATAAATATCAAAGCTCCCAACTTGTAAAATTAAGTGACCAAGTAATTATTTACGTATGAATATTTCAATATGCTTCCATCGTTTAAATAACTTTTTTTAAAGCGCAAAAAATATTGTATTCATGATATAGATGGATGTTATTTTCTATTTTCGTTCAGATATATTACGTGTAATTATTAGTCTAATTATATTTAAATTTATATTAAAAAAATTAATAGTTATTCCGTAAAATACTCGCCAAGATTCATCCATATTATATCACGAGAAATGTATTGAAATCATTCATACAAAAAACTACTTTTTAAATAATATGAAATTCTAAAATCTCATCGAAATATTCTAAAAGCTAATGTATTAACATTTTAAAGTTGCGGCGATGAAATTGGTGACGTCTTATAAGTTCACTGCTTAGTATTCGTATGGAATATATTCAGTTGTAGCCAATAGGTGGCGACGTGAACATCTCCAGCAACTGATATTACGGAAAGAATATTACGTATACAGAAGCTGCACACGTAATACGTAACCCTCCGTGTCCGTGTACACATGCATCCCAGACATCTCGTTATAACTTATTGAAGTTATGTTCAGACGTTGTTATTTGTAACCTTACATGCAACGATTCACAGCAACATATCTCTAGTGCTGACTGTAACATAACTTTGTTTTAATAAAATATGTCATATAAATATATATCTTATGATTGTAATTTCTTTATAGAGCTACATATGGCCTTTTTCAATTGATAAAAGATAGAATTTGTGCGTTTGTATTTGGTTTGAGTTTAAAAGTTATTTATCAAGACAAACATTTTCAAAAGTAATTTGAAAGTTAATTAAAAATATAAGTTTCCATAATTAACTATGTTGAATTATATTTGCCGATTCAAAATAGATATAAGATATCGGTCGAAATATAATAAATTCAATATTAAAAATAGTTTCATTAAGCCTTGTAAATGTTGAATATTATAACAATGACTGATTTTAGTTACAAATCTTCATGTGATTGTTTGTTCTTTGATTACTTTTATATATGTATGTATAATAAAACATCAAATAGATATATAAAACATTATTCTATTTGATTTTAATATAGACACTTTCAGTGGAAGTTGTGTAAGTAGCTTTAACATATAATGTATACAAAAATTAATATTATAATCGAGGTGTCCTCTTCCTAAACCGCCCATTCCGTGTTTTCTATATACGGTAGGACATTCAAACTGACAATGCTCCCGGGGTTATACGTCTGATGTATTCCTATTACTATAGAACAACTGACGGATGATCGTTCAAAAAGTTATATGAAAAATGCATTGGAGTGTTCTACTATGATACATGATATATATGTTACATTTATAAGAAAATTTGCTAAGTCTCTGTGACGTTTTTATTGACTATAGTTCCCATTCAAAAATATACGTCAAATATATTGAAACGTTATAAAAATGAACATAGAAATGTTAATATGTTAAGACAATTTTTCCCTCCACCAAGTATATAAGAAATTACATTTCTATAGTATTGAAGTACGCTCTATGTTGGTTTTCGCCGCCTCTTTCATGTCGATCCTGCGGGAAAAGTCGTTAGTATTAGGACTGTCTTTGAAAGAAAATCGCTTACTTTAGTTTACTTTTTCTAGTCTACCCTTTCCGAGTATTAGCTTTGACAGCGCTCTTACTCAACTGTTGTTCTTTATTGTATTTACTTATTAATAAAAATTTTCTACGCATATTGTATGAAACATATAATGTCATAAAATGTTATAACCATATATTTTTTTACTCCCACATAAAATGATACTTTTAAATTTGTTTCGTATGTATGTTAAAATAGGCTAATGGAATAAATGAAAAATTGTTCATTAAGCATAATGAAAAGAGATTTAAAAAAAACGGTCTGACGAATAAATTGAAACGGAGTAGGTAATTCATTTTGTAAATTGATTGAATGAGTAATCTTTTTTTGTACCGAAAGATTTATAACAAAATAATTTGGAGCTGACAATTATAAAATGAAAATGTACTGTGAATGTGAAATTATATATATTAAAAAAGAAATTACTGACTAGAACCAATACTGAAATGTGCATTGGATATTTTATAGCAATGTAAGTTGTAGATCTTTTGCTCTCAAAGACTCGAGTCCTAAACCCGAGGCTTAGCAGCGAATGAGAGTTTACTCCGGAGATGTGACCGTATATTTAAAGAGTGCACTTCCGAAAGATCTGAAACTTACAAAGTACATGTAACATTTTAATATATATTTTTAATAAGACAAAAATTTACTTATTGCTTATACATATAATATACAAAATATTCGTCTTCGTGAAAATGGTAAAATGTCTTTAGACAATACTTAGGAAGAGCAAAACCAGGCTGTATGACTTATTATTTATTTAAATTTACCTAATTCATAAAACATTACTGAACAAATTATTCCTTTTAAAACTTGACGGAAAACATTTCAGTCTAATTCGTAATTTTATATTTATTCCTTTATATTCGTATGAATATAGTAATTTTATTTTACATGTACAAAATCGCATAAATCGATACGAAGGTAGAATGAATGCTAGCAATAACCATTGTGAGAACGGTTAAATTCGTAGTAAACGCTAGGCGGCGCAGTTTATAGGAAATCAATTGATATACACACATACAGTCGGCGAAAAGGCTATACTAGGACCGGTCGTCGGGGTAGTTTTCAATGTACGAATACACGTACATACATCCGCACTGTAACAAATATTAGCAACGGAGCTTCAATGGCCTTTTCATTGGCTGTCGGATAGCTTATACATTCAAATGACTTCCACAAACGATATTCCATTCGATGCAATGCATTGTTATTTAGTTAATTACTGTAAAGGTTTACACTCAGTAACTGAAATTAGGGATGATTAATATGTTTAAAAAGGAACACTCTGTGAAAGTAAGACTGATGGAAATGAATATTTCTGAATCAATTTATTATCACCTATTGGATATAAAATATTTTTTTATACTTCAAATGCATCATCAAAAAGTTCCAAGACGTTATTAGAGCAATCGCAATCGTAATTTCCTTAACACAAATTACATTTTTTGTTATTTTTATCATCGTAGTTGGAAATGACTGACCTATTTACATTACGTAGGTACATAAATATGTCTAAACATATATTTAACCTTTTTTTCTCTTGGTGTAATATCACCGCTGGCTAAATTATCCCTCAGCAACTGTGGTCTCTCACGTGTAAGTATTCTTTATAGAAATGTGCCAGTTTATACCAACTAGCGGAATATTTTTTTGTTTAATACAACTACGGAGCACAGGTTTTTGGCTGACATCCAAATTGAGATTAAAACTAGCTTTTAATGTTAGGTATTTGTGTTGCAAACTGGATTTGTTAGTAGTAAGTTTAAATTTAAATTATAGATTTTAAAATATAATTGTTTTGGCGTAATATATACGTAGTAATATTTAATTCTGAATGTGTTTACTGTACCGATTTTGATAACTACGAGATGGCGAGCAAAAACAATGTTACATACATATAGATGTTTCAAAAATATATTTTTTCCATAGAATAAACTTGTTTACTATATTTAGACGAAACTTGGTATCAAATAAAATAAATCATGTAACATTTCTCTAATATTTTCAAATCGTTTTTTTATGAAATGGATTATTATTAACGATAAATAAAATCGTAAATTTCGTGTATAACATTTACATAGGAAGTCAGTGACAGCAAAATATATAGCAGGTCGGTACCGTGATAGGCCGTGTCAGGATGATAATGACAAATGAGCCGCGGCTAGCTTGTATTCCATCAAAATATTTATATAAAAACAAAAAAACCCGCTGGCCCATTGAAATCGCATTTTCATTGTGTGAAACGGAATAATAAATGTAATAAAAATAATGACGTCACTGTGCTTATGTAAGTTTTATATAGATTATTATTATGTTATGTGTAGTACCTATAGTGAATATAGCGGCGTCACAAACGATCCCAGCTCTATAATAGACGTGAAACAGGACCTTTGAGCTAACGTCGATATTGGATATCGCTTACAATGGCCTCATATTTGTTCCAATACAGCTAGAACGTTATATCAAACATAAAAGGAGTCAACTCAAAGGCGCTTTTAGATACGAAGTTTGTACGCTTAGGAAAAAGATAGAAAAGTGTCTCTCTTAAGTGAATAGCACCGGTCCATTAGGGTACTGGGCGGGTAAGCTAACGTTTCCCGAACAAATCGAATCAACAAGGGAAAGACCCATTATGCAGATTTTCCATTAGTGAAAAAACTCGACAGTGACCGATCAAAACAACGAATGAATTGATTTATCAAACATAAGGACTATGGGAAATGATGAGAATCTTTAAAGACCAGTTTCATAACTTATCTATAGTCTAAGTCCGTTTAATTTACACTAATACTAAATAAATATGAGACATATTAAAATTTTTGTATCTTAAATAATATTTTTGAAAATAGGTCCGATGTTATTGAGTAATTTAATTTATAATAACCCCAAGTCTTCAGTTTTCGATAGTGTGTCAGATACTTGGTAGCAATCGATCACTGACATCGTTTATTTGACACCCCGGTCCGGCCGAGCAGGCTACACTACTATAATCTACACGACGCCCGCACCACGCCTGAACCATATTTCTCCAGTTACCGTCGATGACACAAGGACAAAATAGAATTTATGGACAGCACAATGCCTATTGTGAACGACAAAAGCATCCTTAAGGCTTTAACGTATAACTCAGACATTGAATATCGCATTCGAAGTATTATAAAGATTTCGACAAGTTTTACAAGCAATACGTACTTATATTATTATAAAGAGTTCTTAAATATTAAAGATCTGTATTTATAGATACTTGTAATTTAGTGTCACATTATTAAATGATAAATAATAAGCTTGTATAGTGTATAACTTGGTTTAGTATGTAGTGTAAGGAGGAAGAGGCACGAGCTTTGATCATGACTTTATTTTATTACAAGAACTATCATTTAACATAATCTTTCTTTTTTTGACTGACATGTTAATTACGTAATACCTTGTCGGTACTATTAAAAATATTTCATTAACTATATTAGAGAGTTTCAGTCGTGTTTGTTTTTACATAACTGTGATATTTGTGTTACAATGGAACAGAAAATAAGATGCGATAATTTTCATTATCGATACGAAGGGATTCGAACCGCTATCGTTCGAAGCATTCAATTAGGTATTTTAAATTCTAATATATCACATAGCATTGCTTAATAGTAATAATGTAACTATAGAAAGCGTTATGTGATATTTAAGTGCTGCCCCTAATATTAAAAAAAATACTAATGAAATATTCAAAATAATTAACGGACTACGTAGTCAATGTGTTCCAGAAATATATTCCAATAGTCCTCGTTTTTATATATACTTAAAAGTCTAAAGATATCGTTCATTGAATACTCAATACAGTGAGATGCGAAGTATTGAAAGGATGAATCATTATTTTACAGCAAATAATAATTCGTCGCATAAAATCTTCTTCTTCTACCTGGCAATTTCCCAGCTTTAGCCAGGGTCTGCCTTACATGTTGTGAATAGTTTTGTCTAATTGTTTTTACGACATCAACCCTCTTAGAGAATGCATTAATCAGTGATGTCTAAATAATCTTAGAAAGTACATATGAGTCGGAAAAATCACATTGGTACTTGACAGGATCGAACCGCGCCCTCGTGCATGGGAGGCGGGCTCTTTAACCACTACACCACCACTGACTTCGTCGCATAAAATATTGTTATATAAAATCGATCAAATACTTTTTTCAATGACACACATTTGTATCACATAATAAGGTTAACTTTATACTCAAATCTACAAATATTTTTATGTAGCAAAAAAATATTAACAATTTTTTGTTGGGAAAATATTTAGTATATTAAACAAGTAAAAAGTAACTCAGCAGCGTGTTTGTTAAGTAACATTAAGATATGTTTTCGAGATGGTGGCCATTTGAACTGTAGTAGTAAATCTGCTGAAGTCACAGATTTACTGTACCCCGCCGCTCGACTAACACTTAATTACCGTCCGAGATTACTTCTCGACACATATCGCCAGACAGACTCATTTTATGTTCCACTATCAACCATTATCTTGAGTACTTAATTAAGGAGACCTGACTCGAAACGATCTCCGCAAACCTAACCTCACACACATAACATACATAAAATATTAATCGACTATTCATTGGAAGAAATACAGACATTTTGTATTAATATTACTCTCAATATGTCTCCTTTCATGAAATCATTTACCAAAAAATAGTAACGTTCAAATAAAATATCGCCAGCAAATATTTCAAATATCAGCGTTTCTTTAACGGAATAAATATGAAAGCAACAAAAGTCTTGTATACGTTTAGTAAATATTTCTTCTCTAATATTTATTGCGATACTTTAATATCTTCTACTACATACATGTGTATATATAATCTTATTGATACATATGTATGTATAAAAGCGTGTTATAACTTGATTGATTCGTCGTTAGCCGCATCTAATATACAATTTGAAATTTAAATTACAAATTACTCTCTGTTATCCCAAAAAACAAATGCCACGGAAACTGGGAAATCTTAAAAATTCGTAATACAATTGGTATTGTTTTATTCATCGCAGAAGTGATTCGTTAAATAGCATTCTATTGTTTCTTTGTTAAATGTTTGAGAACTGACAGAAATGTTTAGATTAATGACAAGTAGGAAGGGGAAGATCATTAATTCACAAGTATGTACTTGAGATGATTTAAAAATATAAACAATATTGAAATTGAATTATATTATAATACGCCAGTGAATTATTACAAAAAATATTTACGCGATCTGAATAACTTAATCTTCTATCTTCTATCTTCTTCTTCTATACATATATAAAAATGGATTGCTGTTCCTTAGTCTCGCTAAAACTCGAGAACAGATGAACGGATTTATCTTATCTTAGTCTTGAAATGTTCGTGGATGTTCAGGGAAGGTATAAAAGCTGAAAAAAATTGATTCATTACTGGGAAAACCATAAAAACAGCCCTCTTCTATTTCCCATACAAACATTTTTTTTGACATTAGATTTGACAACTAACTAATATGTCAATCATTCTGTCGCACTTCAAAACACGGAGATTTATGGCTTACAGGTAAACTCCAAAAATATAAATAAAAAACGTAATAGATATTTTTTGATTATAGGGCGATACGAAGTTCGCCAGGTCTTCTAGTATTAAATAATTATAATAGAATGTCATTATTAACTAAGGAGACAAGTGATTGTAAATAGTTAAATAAGACTACCCATAACACAGTATTAAACATATTCGATAATTTACTACATTTTTTATATTAATGCTTCAGTTTGTGAGGATGTATGGATGTTTGTTGATTTTTCATGATAGAACTACCGAACAGATTGTGATGGAAATTTACAATAGCTTTGATTTTTAAGTAAGACGTAGGATATAATTTATCCCTAAATTCCATGTATTAAATCACTTGACGCAGAGAAAACGCTGATTGTTGTTTACCATATCTATTGTTTTAACACACTTAATTTTTTTTAGCAGTAATTCCGAAGTCCACGCAGACGATGTCACAGACAAAAACTAGTGTTATATTATATGTGAAGTGGACACGTCGATGTTTTATATGTCCGCGTACTCACACTTCATATCAGTCAGATTAGTAACAATCGCGGCGGCGCGGAGTCGGGAGCTAACGTCTAATAAAATTTAGTTAAACAAATATTCAATACAAGTTATTTACTGTGAATTTATTAGTATATTTTATTGTGATCAAAATCATATATAATATTGCTGCGATTGCTGAATTAAGTGTATGTGTCGTGTCATATAGGAATTGAATAAGATTGTCCGTTGTTATCATAAAATGCGAAAATTAGTCCGGTTGTTGACCGGGGCTCTGTCCTTCATAGTGACTATGCTCTTACTGGTCAGGGTTTCCCAACTTGACAGTGAGTCTGATTCGGCCCAGCATCGTATGGAAAGGTCAGCACGATGGGGAAATATGAAAAATTTGGAAAACTTTTCTCAAATAAACGTCACTGAACAGCGACAATTCATTGTAGAGGTATGGCGTGGACAATACGAACCAATCATAATATTTTATTTAGTATATAATGTTATTAAACATTCGCATTCCATTGAATTTATTATATTCACATAGCGGACACTTGAAACATGTTATCGGCAGATTACTCGGATTGTTACAATTAAGATTGATCTAGTTTTGAAATGTGTCGTAAATATTCTATATATATGTATTATCACATTTCTTTATTCAAATGAACCACGTGTCAGAGTTCAGTAGTAGACGCGATAAATGTAACCAATAATATTCATCAAATTATTGCTTCGTAGACTCGTGACAACAGTTCTGATTTCCCATAACGTTAATTTAATTCAACACTTCAGCCATTCGAGATTCAACTGTTAATTGGTAAAGTCTTAAGTTTTTTCCGAGTCATTGGCGACACTCGGCGAAGTTGTCTGAACCTAATAATAATTAATGGCCCCGCAGAAAGTACGATATCCTTTCATTAGTCTTCGGTCTCGGAGCGGAGCTGTGAGATTAAAACTTGAGCCTCGGGGTAACGTCTTTGAAAGCTTTATAAAAAGACGTCTTCTTACTTCCTCGGAGCCTTGGAGAACGTGGACGCTCTGCCGCAGAGTAATGTTTGTTTGACAAAAACTTTTATAAAGAGAAATGTGTACACTGTACAAAGTAAAAATACATACTGCTTTTTACTAGCCATTCATGACTCGCTACACGTCATTTTATTTTTAATATAGGTACGTTTATAGAAACTATAACGCTTACACTCCAAGCGTATACACTGAAAGTATATTATGCTTTTTATAAATACTTACTTGTTGCGATAAATTTTTATGATATTACGTTTAACATAACCTGAATATAAAATCTATAATTTGCTGCATTTAATTTTAACGTTTCATAATCTATTGTCGATAATATTTTTTTCATTAATATTATTAATATTTATCCGTCATGAGAATGACTTAAATATGGTTTTGGTTTTAGCTCACATATAGTAAGCATATATATCTTGTGAATAGTGGAATTGATACCACAATAAAAATCATATTGTCGCTATGCCAATAACAGATACGCCATTATTATTATGGATACTTAGTTAAACTAAGTAGTTAACAAATAAAAAATCTAAACTCGATATATACGATAAAGATTAAAGTAACAAGAGAGTTAACTCAGAATAAAATTAAACTTCTCAATTTTGAAATCATTCTTAAGATTATTTGGAATTTCTTCTCCTATATAATCATCATACATCTGATTATTTTATATAAATGTATAATTTGTCTGTAATAAGAAAAACTTCGGAGCAAGTGTTAAGGAAAATATAATAGATATTAAAAATAGGCGTGAGTCGTAATCAGTTGCGTGTGAACATACAGGGGACAGATCATTACATCCGCCTTAACAAACGAAAGATAGGCATCTGGGGATTGTTCTGCTCATTATATATATAATAAACTACATATAATATATGAAGACTTATGTTAAATATAATGACCACGATTACCCTAACATACCCGAATATTGTTACGTGTTCAGTCAAGATAATGCAATAAGAAATATATAAAACTCTTTGCATCATCTTCTTGTGGTATTAAAAATATATGCAATCTATTTACACGTAATTATTCATACTAAAAAAGGATTGCTCCAAAATTTTTAATGTAAACAATACTTTTTTTCTTTCAGATGATGCGTCACGCTTGGAACAACTACAAGTTGTACGCGTGGGGTAAGAATGAGTTGAAACCGATGACTAAACGAGCTCATCTGACCAGTGTGTTTGGAGGTGGGGATTTAGGAGCTACCATAGTTGATGGTATGGACACACTCTACGTCATGGGACTGATAGATGAGTTCAGGGAAGGTAGAGACTGGATAGCTGAGCATTTCCACATCAATGAAATTGTAAGTACATTGACTAATAACATCTAAGTACTCATTTAAATGAAACTAATATATTCGAATTTTTTTTTTATTTCGGACACTCACATCTCGTCTGCCCGTGATCACGGTTGCTGAAAAGTAGCCGAAAAGTCGGGAGTATGTAGTTTATAATCAAAAATAATTAAGTAAAATCCGAAAATATTAATTTCATTTACATTGACTAGAATAGTGCATACTCAATCGATAATTGTATTAAAAAAGATCATACTTAAATTTCATGTTATATTGGAGATAAACAAACGTATTGGAAATAGCTTTGAAACTAATTATATTCTATATATTTTAATTTAATCGATTTAATGATGAAATTTCACAAAATTCCCCTATCATAATCTCTCCCTACGTAACATTTAACGTACGTTATTATAGGAATTTAGGGCGACATTGCAAATTAAATTAACCACAGCTTGGCTGTAAAACTGAACTGAGAATGTAGGTTATGTTCTCTATTATTTTTACAATGTAATAAAAATATTATAACGCACTTTATGTTATTAGACTGTTAAAATGTTTTACGAATTTAATGTCTTTGCTTTACGTTAGCGTATGTATGCTCAATAAATATTTATTTTAAATTTATTAAACTAGCATAATATGCAGCGTCATTTAACGGTTTTCTTGTAATAAAATTGTCTATTGTATACATAAATCATAATAAATATACGACAACATTAAAATAGCAGTTATTTTGATTACTTATTTGTTTTAATTTCAAAATCCATTCACCTAACGAATACTAATTAGTTGAAAGTACGTTTTTTGTACCCGGCAATTTAATACATATTTTCGGCTGTCACCTTAGAATTGTTAACAAGGGATTCAGGTGATAAAAGCTTTGTTAACTTTATTATCATAGAATTTACAGAATATTCAAAGATTAATGTACGTCATGAAAGGAAAATGTGCCGAATATTTATATATATACTAGCTGAACGGCAAACGTTGTTTTGCCATATAAAAATAGGGGTTGGTGATAAAAAAGTAAAATTTTTGAGTTGTTTATGTATTTTTTAATACCTCATTAAAAAAAATTAAAAAAATAGAGTGAACAACCTTTATCACTTAGGGGTATGAAAAATAGATGTTGGCCGATTCTCAATATGCTCACAAAATTTCATGAGAATCGGTTAAGCCGTTTCGGAGCAGTACGGGAACGAATATTATGACACGAGAATTTTATATATAGCAAGTGTTTTATCTCAGAATTTGTATAGCGTGTATGATTTATCACATTATAATGTAATAAATGGTGGTACCATCAGGACTCGGATCTGTCTGTGTTCGAGACTACCATCAGGTTCGTAGGTGGTCTCCTCTCCTGCTACGCGCTGACAGGGGATGCTGTGTTCCGTGACAAGGCTGCTGAGGTAGCTGACGCACTACTGCCAGCCTTCGAGACACCCACTGGATTACCTTACGCACTCATAAATCCATCCAATAAGGTAAATATTATATTAATACAGAAAAAATTAAAACAAATGATTGGCTCATGTTCTTATTACAGTTTTTATATGAAAATTTAAAACCAATTAATAAGATCTACGACTTGTGCGACTATTTATTTAAATGAATCTAATAGTTTTCGGATTACTAGATGCGAACATCTCGTCTGTCCGTGATCACGGTTGCTGCGACGTAACCGAAACTTCAGCAGTATATAGTTTTTAGAAAAATATATACGAAAATATTAGTGTAACTTAAAAATTCATAATATAAGTTTTTTTTCTTAAGGAGAAATGCTATGATAGTAGTTTACTTACTTAGTTATATGTCAATTATATTAAAAATTTCCTGCAAAATTGATATGATTCCTAAAATATAATATCAGTATAAACTCTATAACTCTATTATATCATTTAAAATGATACAGGTGGAGAGCTATATTAAATTCACAACTTTAATAGACATATGTGAAATACCGCTTTGGTTGCGTACACGAAGTCCACAATTAGTGCAAACTATTAGCACGAGAGAGTGCCCTAGAATAGATATTGCTAAGCAATAATAGTAGGTCGGTGGGTCGTTGAATGTGTTAAAATATGTGTTTTGTTAAAAATATTTGAGAGAATAATATATTGCGTAACAAACAAACGAAATACAAATAATAAGAAATTAATTTAAACATACATATAAAAGCAAGAAAAATACATAATGATATTAGACTCAGATTTTTCATTAAAGAAGTTTATTGAATTAATTAAATTCGAAATCTTCTTAATATAGAAGATCAGAGATTTCTTCAGCAATCATTAAACCTAGATACCCAGATGGTTTAAGCTCTTCCAGTGTTTTAGAAAGGACTTTAGGAATCAGTTCGTTAAACACAGCATTCGATTGCTCGCTACAATTTTCCGATAAATCAATGGAAAGAATTACAAAGATACTCCTTACACAATGCTTTAGAATACAAGTCTTTTTAAAAAGTCTACAAAATTTTTCTATTTTATATACTAAATAGCAAAAGTTTCGCAAAATGTATTATTTGAACGTTATAGCTATAATTGGAAAAACGGATTAAATAAAGGTATTCCAAATAGCTGTTGTTTTTCTTAATCTAGAATCATATTTATTTACAGATGTACAAATAAAAATCTTTGTAGATATATTAAAATTTTGATTCAAACAAGTTTCGATATCTCAAATTGATTCATGATTACAAATCATCTGTTTAAAATACGTGATGCAGTACAAATGAACTCATTCAAAATTAAGTAATAAACTTTTATACTTATATTAATAGAATACTTTGCGATTATCATAAAACATAATTGTATTATTATTTATTATTGTTAAATATTAAGTATGTTACGTATATTTTAACCACATATCACAGTAATATACAGGGTGACTGGTGAATTACTATCGATACTTGAGGACGTGATATTTGACGATCATATATGACAAAATAAAAATGAATATAACATAAATATTAATAAACCTCTAAGTAAAGTTAACCAAAAGTTATGTAATTAATTACGCGTCGTGTGAACACCCTACAGATTAGGTATACACTCACACTCACACATACGCGGACGGCGGCGTAGTGTTGTATCAGCACGCCGCCGCACGCGTCCACACTAGGAACACTTGGAACGTGTCAACACTTTATTTATTTATACGGAAATTTTGTCAAAAATTAAGTGAATATTTTTTTTACATAATTCGAATGAGAATCATGTACCGAGTATGCTCCTTAAATATTGATAGTAATTCACCAGTCACCCTGTATATATGTATTATAAGTACCTAACGTTAGGTTATTACGAGTGATTGTTTCGAGAATCAATCCTTCATTCTTGTATCACCTGGGACCGGTTAGTTTCAACATCTGATAGCTCGACTTCAAAGTACTCATTGACTTACTTGTTTGCTTCGGGTTTTTAGGATACGAGACATTCATACTCTTGAGAAAAAACCTCGCATACTCCAGTTCGAATATTATGATTGTCTAAACTTAAATATATAATATACTAGTTTTTCCCCGCGTTTACGTCCGCGTTAATTTCGGAATTGTTAATATATGTGTAACTAACCGGACGAATTTTATTCCGTCTTAGAAGCCGTTGATAACCAAATATTGGAATTTATTAAGTTTTTTTCCTTTTTTCGAATAAACAGAAATAAATATCTTATATCCGTTTCTTTAAATTTCAACGATATCCCAACAGCGCTTCTTGAGTTATAAATAGTTTAATAATTACTAACACAAGATTCTGTTATATATATATATGTTATATCGTATTATTTATGTAATATATACTACTAGATGTTGATTATAAATGCTGATTGATCATCATATCGAAATTATTCCTATAATGAGTTTAACTTGAAATAACTATTAACGTTTACCTCGCAGTTATATCCACTCTAAATACACTGGATACAATTCAATTGCTCAAACCACGTACTAAATAGACTGTTATTTTATTCATACAAATGTTAATTTACATGGTAAACATTTATGTTTTAAAAGTATTAAATTATCTTGTTTCTATGTACTATTTATTTAGCGAATTAAAAAACGTTGATAACACATTAGTATACCAATTGTTGAAGCATCACTATCAGTATGTGAATTTGATGTAGGCATTTCGATTACAAGCTGTTTCTCCTAAAATATATGTCGAATGTAAATTCTTAATTAATTCTCCGTCTATATGTCGATGCGTTCTTTAGTTTAGTTATCAGAGCGTTGTCTTAGCCTTCAGTGCTGTAAGCTGTTCTCATTAGTCCAATAATTCATACGTTTTATCTGAGACCGCCGAAATAATTCGAGACGGACCTACGTTATCGTACCCCTGTGAGCGCCACTCACTGGCCTTTTTCGTTCCGATAATGCATGCCAATTAAAAATGTTAATGAATAACAGAAATTAATTTTTATAATCAACAAATTTGAATTCGGTTTATAGAAATTGTTGTAGGTAATTCTTTATCATTATTTTGGTTGACTTTTTAGGATACCCTTGCATTCTTATCAGAGATTTTGTATAACTGATAATAAGTTTAATCTTATTATTGTTTCTGTTTCAGTTTTCTAAACTTTTTCTTTAAATTTATATATGAATATGATATTCTTTCACTATTTCGAAATAATTAAGTTATAAAGAAACTATGCAATATGTATTTGTAATATCAAATTATTTGTTTTAATACAAAACAATTTTGTGTACAAGTAGATCTAAAAATAAAAACATTCGTTACAATTATAATAAAGTAATGTCAAAAATTTAATTTAAATTGTAAATTTTTCATCGTCCTCGTGAACACTTGACGATAATATAATTTGTTTATTAATGTTCTCCCCAATACATTGACTGCCTGTTGAATCAATATTTTTATAATGTTTTTCTTATCTACAATTAAATGTATTTGGGTTTCCCCAATAAAAAAATATCTATAATCATAAAAATTGTAATGTATATATTGTATAGATAACAACATAAAAAAACTTATATACAAAAAAACAAATTTGATGTGGTAATAATAATTACGCAAGCGTAACCGCTGGCAGACAGTACTATACAATAAACCATCAATTAGTTGATACCCCTTTGATGGTAATGAAACAAGTTTTAAGTATATACATATCCCGGGGGAACTCAAAACAGAATTTACGTACGTCCAATTAAAAGGCATGATGGTAATTCATAATATTGTGACAGAACGTATTTATGATTCAGACGAACGAAACCGTATTCGATTCACCGATTTATATTTGAATATAATTATATGTAAGATTAACTCGTGTACTCATTTAAATTGAACTAAGGTTTGTGTCATACGTTTTTTCTTATTTTCTACAAATATAATACGAATGTTTCGTTTTCTTTATAGCAACCGTTATCACAGTTAATAATTAAAAAATCGCAGTGTATCCAAAAACCTTATTTTCATTTATATTGAAATATATTTAATTAGCACAGATATTTATTCTGAATTGGGTCATAATATACATCATGGAGGTACTATTAACAATATCATCTTTATATGGATTTTTTAAAACTTCAGGCGATATAAGCTAACGTCATTATCATCTGTATCATAAGTGTACATTTCGATGGCTAGTTTTTTGATTAATTTTAAAATAGTGTATTAAAAAGAGAATTGTAGTAATAAATAGATAAATGCTTAAATTTTATAAATATTTAATACATGGTGTCTAAGGGAGTTTAAGTAGTGAAATTATAATTGAGATAGTAATTATATTTTTGATTGAAAAAAAAAGAAATTTTATAGGATTATTTCAGACCAAAGTGTGACTTCACCTAATTTTATAAGATATTATCAGTGTTGGAGCCAATTACCAAGAATGTAAACGCCTCATATAAACTATTAGCTACGACGCGAGAACGCGGGACTCGGTCAAGATCATCAGTGCGTAACGAAGCATTGAACGTGCAACATCCATATGTGTAATCTATATATAATAAATAGCATTAAGTCAGTCTTCGTTTACTTGTAACCTGCGCACTCATTTTGGTGACCCCGACGTGATCAACTTCGAATTGGAACGGACTCGCAGCCAAACTGTTGTTACGTCATCACGAAAATATCACGGGCGGAGCTATCCTTCGAGAATTCGCCAGCAGCCAGCTGCAGCCACTGTTTCCGAGGGAAGTGCATCCATCCTTTCTACTTATATATCCTTTTTTGCTTCAACTCGCGTGAGTAAAATTTATATAATAAATTTATATGATAATTTTATTTTTCGCCCACCGTCAACTTTTTTATGATATCGGTACATAATATAAAATTCTTTGTTAATAAAATTATTCTTAAAATTGTTGTTTGTACAAATAGCTTGTGTTATATGGTGTTTCGCGGTTTATTTAATTCTTTACATCGTAGTTATTAACATCTGATTCGTTATATATACGTGAAGCGTTATAATATTTTAAATATTGCACCGTCATTATGAGTGACGTAAAGGAACTTATCAAACAAAGGGGACATATTAAGGCTCGTGTAACATTGTTTGAAAAATATTTAAAACCTTTGTTAGAGTGTAAAGAAATTAGTTTAGTACAGGTGAATGAATTGCGCTTGCGCTTAAGCAAGATACGTGATTTATCATGCACTTTTGATGATATTCAATCGCAGATTGAAATGTTGGATGAAGATACGTCAAAACAAATGCAAGAACGCGAATTTAATGAAAATATATTTTTTCGTTTATCAGCCGAAGCTCAGTCATTAATCGATTTTTTCGAAAATAAAAATAAATTAGAATCTTCATCTAACAAAAGTCGTCCGAACTGTCATTTAAAATTGCCCCCAATTAAAATCACTCCCTTTAATGGTGAGGCGAACAAATGGTTGTCATTCAGGGATACATATGTGTCGTTAGTACATAACAATGAAACGATTGACGACGTTAACAGGTTTCACTACCTCAAGACGTACTTGGAAGGGCCGGCTAGCGCTGTCATAAACTCAGTCAGTGTCTCATCCGATAACTATAGCCTCGCATGGAAATTGTTATGCGAGAGATATGATAACAAACGTTTTTTGATAAATGAACACATAAAGTGCTTGTTTTCCATCGAATCTTTAACTAAGGAATCCCACAGTGGTTTACGTAACCTTATCGATACATTATCGAAAAACCTAAACGCCTTACATATTTTAGGTGAACCGACGGAAAAATGGGATACGTTAATTATTTTTTTAGCTTCTGCCAAATTAGACAGTGTTACTTCTCGGAAGTGGGAGGAATATAGAAGTAATAAAGACGCGCCCACACTGGACGATTTTTATGATTTTCTTCGAAAGCGTTCTATGGTATTAGAAACAATGAATGTTAATAAACCCAGTAAAGTTGATAAACGCCTTAGTTTCTCCAACACAAAATCATTCCTTAGTTCTTCTATAGAATCACCATCACCCTCCGCGCAGTGTCTTCTCTGTAAACAGAATCACAAATTATACGAGTGTAACACATTTAAGTCACTACCAGTCTCTAATCGAATTAATAAACTTAAATTACTAAATGTATGCTCCAATTGTCTTCGCCAGGGGCATCAAGCCTATCAGTGCAGGATGGGTGGGTGTAGAATTTGTCACAAAAAACATAACACTTTAATACATAAACAAAATTCTATACAGCAATCATTTAAAATTCAAGAGCAAAGTGATAATAATAGTAAAAACTTACCTACGCTATCACCTGCCGCCACGGTCGCTACCGATTCCGAAGTGCCGAGTAGCTCTGCTTCGGTTTCCATGACTGCAATTTCTACCAATCAATCACTTCTCTCTACTGCTTTAGTCAAGGTGACGAGTAACGGTAAAACTTGCATATTAAGAGCTTTACTAGATTGTGGCAGTCAGTCTTCTTTTGTGACTGTCAGGGCTCTAAGGGAAACAGGTTCGCAACATTTTGATTCTGATTACCATAGCGTATCAGGTATAGGAAGTAGTGTCTTCAATGTCACAAAACATTGCTATTTAGATATAGGGTCGTTAAACGGTTCGTTAGTTATGCGTGTCAAATGTTTTGTGCTACCTCACATCACTGATAGATTGCCCAATGTTGCAGTAAACGTACAACATTTGGACATTCCGTGTCATGTCCAACTTGCCGATCCAAAGTTCTTTGAACCTTCCGATATTGATCTTTTATTGGGTGCTGATGTATTTTGGGACTTGTTGGAATCAAGCAGGATAAATTTAGGACCTCAAGGCCCAATCTTGCAAGAAACGAAGCTGGGATGGATAGTAGCGGGTCCAACTGCTATTCATAGTAACAGTAAGAATCGTAAATCATTTTGTCATTTTTCATTGGATATAAGCCAGCAGCTTCGTAAATTCTGGGAACTCGAAGAGGTGCCTTCTAATGTCGAATCTCTTACCGATGATTATTGCGAAAACTTATTTAAAAATACTACTTATCGAGATGCTCACGGTAGAATTTGTGTTCAAATTCCTCTTAAAGAATCTACTCAGTGCTTGGGTGATTCTTACAATATAGCTGAAAAACGCTTGTTGCAATTAGAAAGGAAATTTAAGACTAAACCAGCTCTTAAACAAAAATATCTTGAATTCATTCACGAATATGAACAGTTAGGTCATATGACCGAAGTTCCTCGACCAGCATTTGGATGCTACTTGCCCCATCACGCTGTCATTCGAGAGTCTAGCGAGACTACTAAGCTTCGTGTCGTATTCGATGCCTCTTCAAAGACATCTTCTGGTGTCTCGTTCAATGATGTACAATATATCGGACCTGTAGTACAGGTTTTTGATTTATTTTCAATTCTTTTACGACATAGGCAGCATCGATATGTCGTGTCAGCAGACGTCGAAAAGATGAATCGTCAAATACTAGTTGTTCCAAAGCAAAAACATTTACAATTAATTCAGTGGCGCGATGAACCCACACATAAAATTAAAATATGTCATCATCAATATGACCATATGTCTCACTCGACAGTTTTGGGTCTGAATTGGGATCCATCGAGAGACGTATCGCAATTTTCAGCTAAGTTGCAACTTGATCAAGTTGCCACAAAACGGACAGTCTTGTCCAACTCAGCAAAGCTTTTTGATCCACTGGGATTACTCAGCCTATGCACCATCATCCCTAAAATAATTTTACAGAGGCTGTGGCTATCGAAAATGTACTTGGGATGATCCAGTGGATAAATCTATATTCAAACAATGGACAGACTTTGCGTCGAACTTAGCTTCAATATCCAATTTTCAAATACCTAGGTGCGTTCTTTTACCGCAAGCAATTCGAATTGAGCTTCAGGCTTTCTGATGCCTCTCAGCTAGCATATGCGTCTGCCGTTTACGTCCGATCATTTTCATTTAAAACCTTTATATTTTCATTTAAAACTTTTACAAAGTTGGGGACTTTTATTAAATGACATCAGAAATAATTTTTAGCCTTTAAGAGGCAGAAACTTGCCGTCAAATAGAGACATTCCAAGTCGGCCATTCCACATTAGTGGAGTCGACTTCGGTGGCCCATTTCACATCACTGACCGCAAAGGTCGCGGTTGCCGGATTACGAAGTGCTATATGTGTTTGTTTATTTGCTTTAGTACAAAGGCCGTGCACCTTGAGGTAGCTAGCATTGACGACTGATTGTTTCATTTTGTGTCTGCGACGCTTTGTAGCTCGTCGCGGTAAACCATTAGAAATATATTGCGATAATGGTCCCAATTTTGTTGGCGCAAATAACTTTCTAACCAACCTCTTAAAAAACAGTGAAGATATTATAGGTTTTGCCGCTGAGCAAGGCATAAAATTTAACTTTTCTCCCCTCACTTTGGGGATCTTTGGGAAGCAGGCATTAAGGCTGCGAAACACCACATAATACGTATATTAGGCGATAAACATTTCACATTTGAAGAACTATCGACTTTATTCTCGCAAGTTGAAGCAATCCTTAATTCCAGGCCCTTAACTCCTCTTTCATCGGATCCCACTGACCTAGATCCCTTGACTCCTGCGCACTTTCTGATCGGTAAACCATTAACAGCGCTGCCATCCGAAACCTTGATGAACTTCAATCCACATCGACTTAACCGATACCAACTTCTGGAAAGGATGCGACAACATTTTTGGGATCGCTGGCAGCACGAATATCTCTGCGAATTGCAGCAGAAGTCTAAGTGGAGAGTCGAGCGAAAGGGATTCCAGGAAGGCGATCTGGTCATCATAAAGGAAGCGAACCTACCACCTCTTAAGTGGCGAATGGCACGAATCCAAAAACTTTATCCAGGATCCGATGGAATTGCTAGAGTCGCCGATGTCTTCACCTCCAAGGGAGTCGTCCGTAGAGCTGTACACAACCTCTGTTCTTTAGAAAATTCAAGGGACGTCACTCGAACATCGAAGGATTTCGAGGGGGGGGAGGATGTTGGAGCCAATTACCAAGAATGTAAACGCCTCATATAAACTATTAGCTACGACGCGAGAACGCGGGACTCGGTCAAGATCATCAGTGCGTAACGAAGCATTGAACGTGCAACATCCATATGTGTAATCTATATATAATAAATAGCATTAAGTCAGTCTTCGTTTACTTGTAACCTGCGCACTCAATCAGTGTAATTGTTTTGCAAGCGGTACTTGTTTATCACGCGGTATTTTATTGTATATAACGATATTAATGTATTTTTTAGGCTAATCGTCAGTATCACTGGGCAGGCGCTAACAGTATACTGTCTGAAGTAGGCACCCTTCATCTAGAGTTCACATATCTCAGTGACGTGACCGGCAAAGATGGTGAGTTTGATTTATATTAGAAATAGTTAAAATTATATGAAAAACTATTAAAATATACAGGGTGACTGGTGAATTACTATCAATATTTAAGGAGAATACTCGGTACATAATTCTTATTCGAATTATGTAAAAAAAATAGGCACTTAATTTTTGACAAAATTTCCGTATGAATAAATAAAGTGTTGACACGTTCCAAGTGTTCAAGTGTGGACGCGTGCGGCGGCGTGTTGATACAACACTACGTCACGACACGCGTATGTGTGAGTGTGAGTGTATACCTAATCTGTGGGGTGCTCACACGATGCGTAATTAATTACATAACTTTTGGTTAACTTTACTTAGAAGTTTATTAATATTTATGTTATATTAATTTTTATTTTGTCATATATGATCGTCAAATATCACGTCCTCAAATATCGATAGTAATTCACCAGTCACCCTGTATATGAAAAATCGTGCATTCAAATGTTCTGATCGTAAAACAATAATTGTTTATAGTATCAATGGTATGTATATATAAATATTTTGTATATATTCAGTGTACAGACAGAAGGTGGAACGTATTCGTGATGTTCTTCACAATATCCAGAAGCCAGAAGGTCTTTATCCCAACTACATCAATCCAAGGAACGGGCAGTGGGGGCAGAGTGAGTATATAACAGATTAGTTGTCATTACGAATATATGTATATATACTGATTTGAATACCTAAATAGGTATCCAAATGGATAGGGCTAAGACATCGAGCTTGTTTGAAAAAGACAAACTCATAGAAAATACAGATATCTTTGGAAAAATAGTAATGTACTTTTTTATCCATAGATTAGAATTTTTATTTCATCAGGTACAGAAGAACCTCTACATATAAAAACAGTATTCAAACTTATCGCAAACCAATACTTTTTATCACTTTTGTTTAATTAGAAAAAGTCTCATATATTCTGAACAATTTACCGCAAACGGTGCAGTTTCTAGTTAATTACTGTGACTATAAGTACCCTTAGTATCAGTCTCTTTTAATATATTTATTTAAAATTATGATTTATACTAAAAAACCTTTCTCTGATTTCATACTTAAATCTAATACTTATCGTATTGTTTCACATCACTACTACCGATAAGTCGATAATCGTTATAGAATCGAAATTATCGATAACTTTGAAGTAAATCACTATTATATAATTATTTTAAATGTATTTTATTTAAGCTTGTCACTAAACCAGAGACTGTAGATTTAACTTTGTAACCGACTACAAAGTTATAAAGTCTGGTTAAAGTTTAATTGTAGCCTAGAATTCCGGTTAAAGTTGAATTTGTGGTTGTTTTAGATTTAAAATTTGTTTTTACTCTATCCGGTTGTATTTATTTTATTTAGCAAGTTTTTCAATGTTGATAAAACTCTTTAATACAAGCTACATAAAAAATATATAATTATTTTCTATGTATATCCAAATCCAAATTATTAATAATTTAATTCTGTAGTCTTATCTTTACGTTTGATATTTACTTAAAATATCATTCACCTTAGCACGAGTTTACATCGTCACACTAACAACAATACAAATCATTTACATACAGTATTTCATTCATAATCTTCTCACATTATAGTATTAACGTAGGTTATTGAATGAGGAACGGGAAACATTACATATGTAGTGTAACAAAGCTTATTATAAGGGTTCTTAAATACATATAACACAGCTTTGAAGACAAAATAAGTACTGTAATAAATTTATTTCAAATTAAACTAGGTACATTGATCTATTCAATTACATATGAAATCATTACGCGTATTATTAATATTTAATTCAAGCGTATAAAACAACTAACAGTCTGTTATATTAACCAAGGAACAAAACAATCAACGGAGTTTATGTGATCAATTACATCGAGCGAGTCACTCATTACTGTAATCAATTGTTATTAACCATTCACTAGATAAGGATAATTAAAACGTGTGCTAAAACTTGTACTTGGGTGTAAATCGATAATGTTTAAATCTCTTTGTTATTTACAAGAGATTTCTCATTCATGCATAAAATAAATTCGATCAGTATTACTGTGATATTTTATGGAAAAAATTGCTTTAAATGATACTTATTTTATAGTTTTACGTTATCAGACGAATTTAATTTTTCTTTTTTCTTCCACATTTTTACGATTTGAAATTTTTCCTTAATATATACAGAATTATATGATTTTTAAAGAATGACATCATTCTTAATACATATATGTATTTACATGTGTATAGCATTATAATAACTTTTCCAGAGCACACATCTCTTGGAGCGCTAGGCGATTCCTTCTACGAGTATCTGTTGAAGGCCTGGATCCTATCAGACAACGAGGACGTTCAGGCTCGAGAGATGTTCGATGAAGCGATGCAGGCCGCCCTCGACAAGATGCTAAGGACATCCCCTTCAGGGCTCGCATACCTCGCGGAGGTCAAATACGGCAGGATATTTGAAGAGAAAATGGATCATTTATCGTGTTTCGCAGGTTACATATCCATATTATACCTTTCCATAGTCTATTCTTCATTTTTCTTTTCTTATTTTCACTCGTAAATCTCTCCCAGGTGGTATGTTTGCTCTCGCTTCAACAACAATGTCAAACTCTCTGTCTGAGCGATACATGGACGTGGCTCGCAAACTGACTCACACATGTCACGAAAGCTACGACCGCTCAGAAACTAAACTCGGACCGGAGGCATTCAGGTTAGAAAATAGAAAAACAAAACTATTATAAAAATTATCTCATATATAAAACAATATAAAAAAAACTTTGACCATGGTCCAAATGAAATTACTCTTAGTATTTTCCCGTCAAATTATCAAGTAATATATTGTGTATTTGTTGTAACTTTTCTGCAAAAATATTTATTTAATTCTCAATAATCACCTGACCTGACCTTTGATAAAAAATATTTCATTTCCAAATATATTTATCTGTGTTTCTTGATCTCTGACCTTTAGAAACATTTGGCTCTTAAGAAAATTTTTATTTATCGTATACATTATGTGTAGTATATTTAAGAATTTTTATTATCATAGTCATCAAAAAGTCAAAAATAAGATAAAGTAATATATTTTTTAAAACCCGACTGATAGAAAGTTTTTTGCATACAATGAATTATCAAACATTTGTAATAAATATTCGAAGGTTATAATAAAACTGGATTTAAGCCTCATAATATTCTTACAATTTATATATACATATATATTACTATAATTGCTCACCCAAACGCAGTTCTTATAACAACTGTTAACATATATTCTCAGATTCTCTGGCGCCGTAGAAGCTCGCGCTATGAAGAGTAATGAGAAGATGTACCTACTGCGACCAGAAACCTTCGAGAGCTACTTCATCATGTGGAGACTCACCAAGGATCAGAAGTATAGAGACTGGGGCTGGGAGGCGGTTCAGGTACACACTAACAATAACTTAGTACTTCAATAGGACCTTTGGTATTGAAAATGATAATATCTTTGTAGCTCTTACTATATTCTTCTACTTGCAATTACCCAACTTTAGCCAGGGAATGCCTTACATGTTGTGAATAGTTTTGGCTAATTGTTTTTACGACCGGTCGCCTGCCTGACATCAAGCATCTTTGGGAAATCAACCATCTTTGGGAAATAGCTCTTACTATAGTAATATATTATAACTATAGTAAGAGCTATATATTATTACTATAAAATTAGACTTTATATAAAGTATTTTAATAACGTCAAAATGTATAAAAAAAGTGTCAATATATTGTAATTAGAGATAACAAGAAATTAATAATTCATTATTTATAGAAACATATTATAGTTATTAAAGAACACGACATATAGATGGCGTTTATATTAATAAAAGAGATAAATCAGAATTACATAAACATAAAATCAGATAATGTTTAAATGTGTGGATATATAAAAATTTTCTACCATTAGTAAAAACGTTCCAATATTTGTTCATAATAAATGTAAAATATAATAACTAAATGTTGCAGGCTCTTGAGAAGCATTGTCGAGTGGAGGGAGGGTACACCGGTCTACTGAACGTGTACCACGCCTCGCCGCAAGGGGACGACGTACAACAGAGCTTCTTCCTAGCTGAAACGCTTAAGGTACACACACACACACACACACACACACACACACACGCACGCACGCACGCACGCACGCACGCACGCACGCACGCACGCACGCACACACACACACAGACACACAGACAGACAGACAGACACACAGACAGACGCAGACACAGACGCAGACACAGACGCACGCACGTACGCACGCACGCACACACACACACACAGACACACAGACAGACAGACAGACACACAGACAGACGCAGACACAGACGCAGACACAGACGCACGCACGTACGCACGCACGCACACACACACACACAGACACACAGACAGACAGACAGACACACAGACAGACGCAGACACAGACGCAGACACAGACGCACGCACGTACGCACGCACGCACACACACACATGAGCGTACTAAAACATGCACACATTCATACACATGTGTAACATATTCAGTCACACTTATATAATATCTTCAATCTATGCATATGTATGTACATACAAATATGTCATATAATATTTGAGACAACTAGAAATCATTATCAACAAATCCATTCTTATATTACATTAGAAGCATTAACCAATAACTATATGCTGCTATTTGTTATATATTTCCAGTACCTCTACCTGTTGTTCTCCGAGGACTCCTTACTTCCATTGAACGAATGGGTGTTCAACACAGAAGCACATCCTTTGCCCATCAAGAACAAAAACCCGCTGTACCGAGCCGCTGATAAGAACGCTATCATTGGAAATGAGAGCAATCAGATTTAAAAACGCCATTTATATTAATTTTGGCGCCATCTCTTTGAATAATGATGAATTTGTAATTAAAAAAATTTATGTGACTTCAATCAATGAACATTGAAGATTTTGAATCTAAATTATTATTTAATTATTTTAATTTACATGATTCTGGTTTCAGACAGATAAAAATTATAATCTATTGTAATATTTTAATTTCACTTTTTTTTTTATTCCTTCAATTTATTTTCTGACAAAGATCTTTCTATCATATAATACGTATAGCAAATTTTTGAATATTTCTTTCATTGTCTATGTGATTTTTAAACATTGTACATATTTAATAATACATAACTAATAATCTCTTAATAAATAATTATTTATATATATTGTGCTGCGAATTGTATAAGATATGGTCAAAGATCATATATAAATTTGAAATTTTGATCACTGTGTTACTTTTCACTCATTATTTTAATAATACTATGTTTAATGCTGCAGCTACTTAATGGAATGGATCGAAATTTCAAATTTCATACAAACTCCCAGTCCGAAGGCATATCTCCAAATGAATTATAGAAATTTTATAATCCCATTGTAACCATAGTGGTGTATATTAAGTATAGATGTTGAACCCGCTGATGGAACTTACAATTGTTTAATGAATGTAGGAAAATGTTTCTAATAATATTTTTAATGTTTTAAAATGTTTAATAATACAATATTATGATAATATTTCTGTTTCACCTGACCTTCTAAGATAGTCAATTAAATGAACCGAAAGCGAATACGCTTTTGAGTTCATTATATTTTATATAATTTAAATTATATTTTTATTAATATGTGACAAAAGATGATATTAAATTAATTTGTGTCAAATTTTTCATAGAACGTACACTTTGATGATTAATTCTTATAATTTATTTATTCCAATTGTATTTTACTTACTTAATTATTGTTAAAGGATTGTGTTACATATTTATATTATAATCTAATTCGTTTTTTACCAAAATCTAACAAAAAAATTGAGTTATTTCTCCATTCGACGGCCTATATAGTGTTTAAATGTGTAATAATTTTTAAAATTTTTCATAAATACAATGTAACGTTAGCACCTGTTAAAATAGCATTTTTATTTATTATTATGATATACAATGAGGAGGTTAATAGAAAATGTTTAGAGAAAAATGGTAGATAAATTTGTGTACATGATGTATATAGTCATAGATAGAAATAGTATAGAGTGGTGTAGCGCGTTAAGATGTGTGTGTGTTGGTCTCTGTATAATAACTACTGCCAGTTTTTTTTATTGTCTGTTGTAATATAATATATATTTATTAGATGTAATTTTAATAAATTTCGAGCGTTTTCGTTGGCTGTAAACGAAATTTTAAACGTTGTGTTTGTGAAGCATTCTTTTTTTTACTGAACAGAGGCGGTTCTATCTCGCATTAATATAAATGTACAATACTTAATGTTTTCTTAGATGTATAGTGACTTAAATTGCATAATGTTTAATTTAATGTATGTTGATGTGTTTGTATGTTACAGCGATGGTGATTAATTTAAATAATAATTATTATTAACGAAATATAAAATTTTGATGTAATATTTTCAGATAAATTCAGCAGATAACTTCCATATTTCTACTTTTCTAAGATTTGTCTTAATAATATTTCTGTTTCTCTATACTTTATCCTTGATTGTTACTTTATAAAGCACTATAAATTTTTGTTGACATTAATCGTGTAGTATTGTGTCGTTTTCAATTTAAATCCAATATTTACTGTGTAGCCTTATCAAACTATCTCGACTACTGCTCAAATTAAATGGAAGTGGTCTTTATAGATCGGATGATATTAAAATATTATTACTACATTTATCTAAACTTCGTAATAGTGTTCTAGTATCGTCCGCAGCTTGTTATCATGAGTATGAAGTAATTGTATTTAACAAACCGATGTAAATTTCAGTTATTAATAAAAAAAATGTTTACATAATCAGCTTTTTATTTATCAACTACGTGTTGTGTATAGCTTTTTAAATTTCCTTTTTTCTGAGTGTTATTATCTTTAATAGGTCAAATTACATTATTCTCAAGGCATATGAGGATTTTCAAGGATGCTTTCGATTATAAAATATTTTGTAAATTTTTGAGGAAGTATATAAGTACCTAACAACTTAAAAAAATGGCGATCTATTTCCCCGAAGTCAATTAAATGTAGATAAAGATACTCCTTGTAACATTAAGTACTTTCAAGTAAAATTACAGTCAAATTAAACCTGCTTTTCATGATCAGCTGGAATAATCAAACAGAATTGGAACAGAAACATTTTAGAAAAATGCAGGCTTATATATTTTCATATGCGTTCAGCCAAAAAACTTAATTCTAAATTACCAGCAAACACTTCTATAATATTTATTAGTATTATTACAAACCCAACTGCTACGAATCCATCGCATAATAATCAGCGGCTCACTCACTGGTGATAGTATATCAAATCCCGGGAACACCGTCAAGTCTTAAGCAGCCTAACTGGTCTACTTGAATTTATTTGAAGTAAAAACGATTCTGCATAAGATAAATGTTATTCGGTTTAAGCTTTATGATCTGATGTTTATTCGTAGGAGTAGTTTGCTAATCTATGATGTAGCAATAAAATTAGAAGCTTATAGGATTTACAACTAGGGGGCTACTTTCCACACTTTCTGTGACGACACACTGTGGCATATCTCCTGTATTTGACAGTAAGTAAGAGTAGTTCTGATGACTTGACACTAAGTGTATAATGCCAATTGAATTTCCAATTTTAACGCTAACCTAAACCCATGTCACGACAGGCAATCGCATATTTGTACGTCAATCATCCATCCGGCCGGTTTCCATTAGTGACGTTACATGATATATCTGTCAAAATGGACGATATATTTTCCCTCCAAAATATTGGTTGTTAAGTAATGTTTGCTTGCAAACGTACGGTGACTATCTGTATATTCCAATTTAATAATTCATGCAATAGAGCCGATAACAAGACTTTTGTGTCAATTATAATTTGTTATCGTGACTGGATTAAAAATAATAATCGTTGACAAAGAAACAAAACTTCTCAGCAATCCATGGATTCTCCGTCCTGGTGCCGGGTTCATCGCGTTGCAGGGAGAAGAGCTTCAACAGTGCCTGAGGCCTCGCGATCTAGGTACTGTTGAAGATTTAAAGACCCCTATCTAACATGCGTGAAACGCTCACCTCAAGAGTCCAACCTCTTCTCTCTACCTAGCCAAATTTGTAAAGAACCGATTAGGGCAGCTTTCAAAGTATTTAATTTCATTAAACCTTAACTGGAACGAAACTAACTTAAAATCTTTACAGCACAGAAGAAACGTGACGTTTATAATACAGAAGAAACCGTATAGTCAAAATAAGAAGTTAAATGCCTCGTAGAAGTTTTACGAACTCTTCATAAGATATTTCGTTATAGGACATTCGAATCGGAAATGATATTTGTAGGCAATTTTTACAAGCTTAGTAACATTGTGATTTCTTGTTCCTATTATGATAAGTCAATGAAATAAAAGTCGAAGAAGTAATAATAAAATAAAAACACAAAAAACGGTTGAGGTTCATAATGTAAAGGTCGGTAGAGTGTATCTGAGTCTCATTAGAGCCGTGTTCAAACGAGCGGGGCTAGTAAAGTAAATGTCGCGACATGATTGCTCGCTCTAACATTTGGTAAGTCCCTTCCCAACGTCCAATTAGGCGAATGGCTTTGTTTGTTAAGGTTATCGCCTGTTTATAGATGCCAAAATTAGGTTTAGGAGGATGTGGAACCTCATTTATATTGAACTCTTTATATATATTCGATGTTCACGATACAGAAAGGATTCAATGTAGATTTAAATACGGGACGTAGTCCTAAAACATTAATTAACAGTCATAAATTTATTTCAAACATAATATATAATTCAATGTGTTCTTTTTAATATAATTATCACTTTAAAAAACCTCAATTCATGACCCATCACTATCAAACTATCAAATAAAGTTCAACAACGATTTGTTACTAATTAGTTTACCTCGCTTAAACTAAAGGCAATACTTAAATTGTTATGTCAAAGTTTTATTAAGCTGGTTCCAATTAAAACATCGATACAAAGACCTCCTGGAACGTGTTTTTTAAACGTAAATCACGTCACCTGACACAAAGTTAATTTTCACCGGCTAGAACAAATATTGTTTCAATTAGCGGAGTCAAGACAATTTTCTTTATGGGGCTCGGCTGCTCCCTGGCCCCATTCCCACCACCGAGGGTGGGGTTGAGTTGCGCTGAAAGCCGTCCCTCTTTCATACCACTGAATAGTTGAACGGCTAACAAACCGACGAACGCATATCAGACGACTGTAGATTTTCGACGACTCATACACAGTCATCAAAGTTGCTTTAGGATCATGCGTTTAACAGAAACTTTTTATTATATTTAATACAATATTTATATTAAATCCTATTCCAATCTGATGGTTACGTTCAGGAAACTTTAAATTTAATAATATTAAGGTCAAAGTCAAGTAATTTATCTCAAGTATTGCAATCGTAAATGTTTGTGTCGCGATAATTATATCAAAACAACGTATTTACCGTTCGTAGTGATGAAGCTGCTGCTCCTCGTCGTGATAACAACCACGTTATCAGGTAAGTTCAATGTATAAACATACTTTTACATATTAATAAAAGGAGGTTGACTCTTTGTAAAACCTTTTTTAAAAGCTATTATATTCATTTTTACACGCAACTCACAAACTAACTGGCCGGTAAATTTGTAATTGATGATTTTTCAATGTCAAAACAATAATTTCAATAGAAAAATAGTGCTTAAAATATTTGTAACGACACTGGCAGAATATACTGTGCTCTTCTTGCACGGATGAAGGCCATATTTTAAATAAACAAACAAAAATATTTGCAAATCAGATAAAATACATAAATGAAATACTTAGAATTCATATTTTTGATTAAATTTTTTTTAATAACAATAAAATGGTTCACCAAGTTTTGATCGCCTTAAATTTATAATAAAATTATAAAGAGCATCATAAAGCTCCATTAAATCTGTCAAATATTTTGTTACATACGTAACAATTTAAAGACGAGAGATATATTGTTTTGTAACTTGGCAACATTAACCGTTTTTATCTAGCCGGCACTTTTATTTTTTATTTTATCCTGAATATCAAAAGGATAATTATATTTTAGTCCTTAAAGTATACAAAATTCCAGGGTAAAATTCTTGCTTTTATATTATTGGCAACCGCTAATAACTCACTTCACTGAAATTACTCATTGTGTTGATAGAACCAAAATACATTTAATAAAAAAAATATATAAGGTTAATATAAATTAAAATTACATTACTTTGTTATATAATATTACGCACCATTTATAAAAAAATATATAATAAAATGAGTCATTATCTTTTTTTCACATTAACTTTACTAAGAATGTTTCGCATAAATTCATTTTATAAATATTTATAAAATAATGAAATAGTCAATCAGATTTATACGGACAAACTTATTAATTTATATAATAACATGAAGCAATGACTTTATAAGTTAATAATATTAAACTTAATATTTATTTATTTATTTCATTTTAATACTTTTTCAATAAATATAATCACAATATGAATGATATAAGTAAAACTATTACAGCAATTTATAATAAGGTTTTTTGTATTTGATAAACGTAATATAGAGATCGTTATTATCTTAGTCATGAAAGGAGAAGTATTATTATTTGTTTTTAATTACAGACATTAAATTATTATTTTTGATAAGCATATATTTAATAAATATAAACTTATTTGTTTTATCAACAAAAGTTTTCGTATCAATGTAAGACGTATTATGTCATATTAATAATATAACCGATAATTTATTTTAAACAGCATGACATTTACGAACCGATGACACTCTCAAAGCGATAGGGTTATACCAATAGGAAGTTTATAGAATACCACTTGGAATATTTGTAAAAGTCTTGACAAATATAATTTGATTTTTATTTAAACGTTTTAAAATTACACTGTACTTTATAATGTATAGTTAAGAATATATATCAAGTCTCTGTTTGTACATTTTTAGTTTAAAACCCCAAATAATTATTATTAAGTATGTATTAACAAAAATTGGACGGTTCAAAAATTTATTTATTTTATGTGAAAAAATATATTAAGCAAAGTGGACATGCCATATTTTTATATCGAATAAAAAACAAATAAATACATTCTACTATACTTTTTTTTATTCACCCACGCACATACAATTACAAAATGTCAACATGACAAGCTACACGATTTCATAAATGGGCGGAATGTCGAACAAATTAATATGATATATGTAGATAACATAGCTCATAATTTATTTACACCGTAAATAGTTTACGCGTTTTTGATTTATATTTTAATGTTAGTTGGGCCGTTTATTAAATATACATATTGATGGAAAAGTAATAAATTTAATTTATCATAAGTACAAAATTTATCTGAATAAGGTATAGTCCGTTAGACTTAAACTGAGCTTTGCATTTGTGTGACTGAAAGTAAAAGTAGAGTAAGACAAAAAACTTTAGAATTAAATATTATTATATTTTAAATAGATACATAACATAGGCGCTAGAGCTATTCTAGATTAAAAATAAAATAAGCAAAACTTGTTAAAGGCCAGATGAAATATTATGAATATTATGGAAAAGAAATTACTTATTAATTAATAAAAAAATTTGAAAAAAAAAAATGTAAAAGAAATTACTTATTAATTAATAAAAATTTTGAAAAAAATTTAAAATTTTTTCTTCACTTGACATTGCGTTTTTAACATTTGATTTCACTACCAACGCAAAGGGTGAAATGAGGAAGGTGTAGGGCGGAGTAAAAGCAGAATAAACCGGTTCAAAACTAGAAAAGAACATTTCATTCAAAAATTTGACATCACACCTACACTATCCGTGTACACTCACACAAATGCAAAGCTCAGCTTAAATCAAACGCACTATACCTAAAAGCAATTTATATTTTTTAAAAATTAAAAATAAAAAACCTTGATGCTTGGTAATTTATATATTTTATACCTGCATCAGTATCAAGAGTTTTCTTAATATAAAAACATCCCAAGACCGTTGATGTTCCCACCATGCAGCCTTAACGTGCGAGCGGTGTTTCCAAGGGAATAGAGAGAGACGGGATCAGCTCCTGAGGGTTCAATGGGTGCGAGCGTGAGAAATATGGGGCGCTGATATTCCCTGTTTACCAGGACGACAGAAGATATAAGGATATAGCGTCGACTAGAGAGATAGAGACTCAATAAACATTTGGCCCACACCACAGTAAAATATGTATTTGGTTGAGGTTTCTTTAATCATAATTTTTTATTTACATTGTGTTATTAATGAGTTTATGTTTACGTACGTGGTTACATTATGAAAAATTTCGAAATGTATTTTTATATATTCAAAGAATTAAATAATGTAAAGTTTTTCCATTTAATAATATAAATAATACCATAGAACTAAAAAATACTGGTGATTATTTTCATGGTCATCGCCCAGCCCTTTCACTATTAGGTATATTTTTTACGGTTTGATGGGGACGTTAAAGCTGAAAGTCATAACGCCATAAGGCGTCTCCCCGGCACTCCCCTGACATTTATCCGTACCCATAAAAATAAATGTCTACCAGGGCAGCATAGCTCGTGAGGGCTCCATTTATAAAGGTCCCTCCACACCCCTTCCCCCGCCTCCCTCTACACCTCCCCCGAACGGCCCAGTAACCCGTTTACCCCGCATTCACGGGACTTACTATTTTATATAAAATATCAACCAGGTTTTATTACTCACCATAGAGTAGAGTATTGACATAAATTGCCTTAAATTTTCAGCTTTATATAATATTTAAATAAAAGATTTATAATTTCGTCAATATACTAATATAATTTGATTGTTTTGTTCTAACCCGTATACAATGAAAGCAGTTCGTATCTGTAATAACTGGTAAGGAGGTCACGTCATTTCCGTTGCGTGTCCAGTGACTAATGATCTCTTGTTTATTGCTCGTCCACTATCTACTGGTCTAGCGGAATGCTAAAATAAAATCATTTTTATTATACATACTTACACTCAAATAAAGTTTTACGTGAACTTTGAACTTTGTAAAGTTAATATTATCCTTATCAATATTACTATAAAATACAATCGCATGAATTACTCAACTTTTTTATTATTTAACATATTCGTATACCTAGTATTCTTTTAGGCATGCTTATAAGGAAATATTTACATTCAGATTTTTTTCTCCAATATATTTTACCCAATATATTTTTAATTTAACATGTGTTAGAGATTTAAATTTGAATAATAAAAATGTTGAAATTACTTTGAATTTTATAATTAAAAAATATATATAAAAATTAATTGCTGTTCGTTAGTCTCACTAAAACTCGAGAACGGCTAAACGGATTTATTTTATCTTAGTCTTGAAATGTTCGTGGAGGTTCAGCGAAGGTTTAAATGCTAAAAAAAATTATTCATTTCCGGGGAAAACCTTAAAAACAGCCCTATTCTATTTCCCAGACAAATGTTTCTTTTGACATTAGATTTGACAACTAACTAATATGTCAATTATTCTGTCGCACTTCAGAACACGGAGATTTATATATGTATATACATTTTATTTTGTTTGTCAATTTGTTCCAACTAATCGCTATATCAGCTCAACCGATTTTGACAGGATTTTAAATCAGAGGTATTTCAATGTTACAAGTAGCAGAGGATGCTTTTTTTAAATAAATTCAAAAACGAGGAGTCCTCGATAAGACGGAATGTTTGTAAGGCTTTAATTGAAGGTTGATAATTTACAATATTTTTTAGGTTTATAAGGTAAAAATATAAAAAGAGCCAGTCCACATAAGGCGAAGAAAAGAGCAATTGTAAATATGCACATCGCTTCGAGAGCGGCTTTATTCGGTATCTGAGTCATGCGACACTCGAAACAGTGCATATAACACACGACACATCAAAATCATATGACCAATACATGACAGAATACAACACCGACACATAACGCAGTGTACACAACACACGACAGAGAGTACACAACAGTCAGCATCCTACAACAACTACAAACGACAGAAAACAAACAACAAAACATCACAGGACACAAGACAGTCTACATGCGTACAGAGACAGCGCTCTGCGGGCACAGTTCCTCCACCGCCGCTGGTGTCTGTGCGCCTGGTGCTGTGGCCGCCTGCCCCGGCCCGGCCGGCCGGCCACTTGGCAACCAACCAGCCAGGCGCTCAAACACACAGGCAAGGATAGCGTTATATGAACAAATAATAATGACACACACAGTCTGGTAACTTATTAAAGGAATTTGATAAAATATTTGATTACATACATCTGCAAAAAATATTTAATAATATAAATTCTTGAAAATCGTCGGAATATTTGAGATCCTTCCTTTCCATCTTCTTTTACAACTTTGTTTCCCGTAACATAGAGACCCTTTTCCAAGACAAAGAATGTGTCGAACGAATTCTCCGAACACTGCTTCTAAGTTATGCTGCCCTGGTCGATCGAATTCAACAAAGTTTAACCCTTTCCTCTGAAACCAGACGTTATTTTTAAACTCTTAGGAGATTCATTCACACTTTAAGGGGAAGCTTAAAAATATGTTTATGGTGATTGTTTGGACAGGTGATGTATTTATTTTAAACCGCTCCACCAATGATCGCAGAGGGTTTAATTTCCGTCCTCGTAACTGAGACCCACCCACCTCACAGCTTATGAAGTCCTGATCAGGATAGATGGTAAGCTTTCAGGAGGAGAAATGTGCGCAAGTCAAAACATACTTGCTGTCTCGCCAACGAAGGGAATACGAAGAAAGAAACGTTCAGTCCCTTTCGCGTTAGCCCTTACAAACAACGCTACGAGAATATGCTACCCTAATACTTCGTCGATCTAATTACGCATATCATTATTCTTTTTTATTTTTAGAACGGATCGTCCTTTCGATAATTAAAACGTATGCAATTTACAGAATTAGCTTTTGTGAATAGATAAATAAATAAACTTGGTAACATTTTTAGCTGCGTTTTAAATATTCCAATTTATATAATAAATATCAAAAAACTTATTTATGTAAAGTCTAAATTTAGTGTTTGCTGAATAAACTTCTTCATTTTAGTTCGTAGATTCCCCATCGAGTCGCTCCCCGCAGAGCCTGAGTGTCGTTTCATTCACCTGTTTTCAACCGATACATCCTGCCCTATAGCTTCGGACACGTATTATAAAGTATTGATTTCTGTTAAGTTAACCTTCTCGTCGTCTCTGCAGCCTTAGTATTTTCCGACTGGTTCGACATTATCAGTGATCGCCGATACATTTCCAATAACCGAAATAGGGCTGACTATCGATACAAAAAAGGTCATTCCAGAAACAACCCTACTTTATATAACATAAGACATATTATGGCTTGCCACTTTTAAATATTAAATAAATGTTTTTTTTAAAATCTGATTTGGGTCATTTTTCCAAAACCACATAATAAATATAATTGACCAAACAATGTAGGTATGTAAACAAACTATTTTTTAATAACCGGATGGGGAAAGCTCTTGTTAAATTAAAATTAAATTTAAATTGTTAATGTTCTCCCACAAACGAGGCGGATCCGCTACGACTGTATCGACGTTGGTACCAGGAGAACATGAACGGGCAGCAGTTACACGACTGTACTAAGAACAGCTGACACATCTGTCAGACGTGAAGCCCTTCGAAACATAACAACTTTAAGTTGTCATAATATACTCGACTATATCTTATTAGGGCTGTGTATGTATGTATGTGTGTGTGGGTACCAGTGTGTATTGTATTTTCAGAATATTTGATATATATGTAATTTGAATTTTAATAAGAAAAGACTGAAAAAAGATGGTTGATTATACTTAATGTTTTAACTGCCATGTTATAAACATACAACAATCATTGATAATTGTATGTTATATCCATACTCATGACTCATGAGTTTGAATGAACTGTAAACTTTATATATTTTTTATACTTGAAACTTTTAATCATGTGTAAAGGAAATTTGTAGAGTTTATCTGGAATATAAACGGGGTAATTAGTCAGTCTTAAAAATAAGGCAGATAATATGCACCTCAGTAAAGTCAAAAATAAAAAAACATTTTCCGTTTCATTCGAATGTTTCTTAACACCCACACACACAGACACATAACCCACATGCATAACACACACAGCCTCACACCCACAGCCGTACATTCCTTAGGGCACGGGACCTTGATGCGTATCTTGCGTAAGTTGGTCTCTCCCCATTGGTCGATGAGACCACGCCTCGTGCGTACAAACCTTGAAGTAGCTGTGACCGGCCCTTGCGAGGCCCTTATTAAACTCCTCGTATTCTTTGCGTTCCTGGTATTCTGTGTTTTATTATAAATAATTTAAAAGGGCTCTGTCAATAAAATAATAATTTATTTGGAATTAAGTGAGACCTATTATTTATTATTAAATCTCTGTTTTCTCCCCGGATAAAAAAACAAAGGCGGGATGCAAATTATTAGTAATTAAACGATCAAATAAAGACGGACCCGCTAAGGGAAATTCTTAAGCGAGAAATAATGGACATGTCACTCCCAATGACTTTGTGTACCAGGAATACATGGCTTGGGTGGAGATGGTTCTGAGAAAGGGATCCCTAGGTTGGTTTTGTTTCATCCTATGCGCCCTTCGTTGCAAAAAAAATAAACCAAAGAACGTAAGAAAAAAGAAGAACAAAATGGCCCGATTCCGTATTGTTCTACTAGGATAACATAAAGAAAGAAGAAATGTTACAGAAGGATGAACTTACCAGGTGCGGATACTCGACTCACGGAATGGAAGAAAAAGTTACCAAGAAAGGTCTTTCCATAAAAGTTTGTTTCGTGTTGAATGCAAAAATTTCTCATTTTTATTAACTCGATAAAGATTTACGAGCAGAGTGGACGCAACTGGACTTGAAAGTATTGAACTTTTATAGTGAATTAATTGTTATATTGTATAAATACACTATAAATAAACTACATACAGTATATCTGCGTTGAAACTCTTTAATTTTATTTATTAACTTAAACTTCAATTAGAGGTATTAAAGGCTATTATTTTATTTTCAACATGTGTATCTGTTTATTTGATCTCAGCTACGCAAAAGGTAGGTACATTAGTCAAGTAATAAAATTTTGGTAAATCAATGGGAAAATAATAAATATACATATATGTATATTCTAAGATCCATTTTGTACCATTTTCAAGAGATTAAATTTTATATGTTTATTTAACCATCTATGTACATGTGTCTTATAAATTAATTTTATTTGACGATATGTATTTTTCCGAAATCAAACTGAGTCTACTATTTATTTACGATTCCGGTATAAATTGTTGTAAATGAAACTTTTATTAAATAGTAATTTTTTGGAACTTACTTCTACAGTTGTCGTATTTGTCCTTAAATGTGTGCGAAAATACAACTCCAGTTACATACAGTTTTGTGGAAGGATAGCACACACACATATATAACAACACCCTACGAGTGTGGGGATCATACTCGGGCGGGTCATGTGTGACATTCGACCTCCAGTGCGGCGATGCTCCCCTGGTACATGTAGCCCACATGTTCAACCCTTCTGACACGTGGCAGCCAACACAGACGTGTGTGTTGTCTGACTAGCAAAACAAATTAAATTAATGTTTTGCATCTGAACTAAAAATAATTTACGTTAAGAACGTAATGCACCATATCTGAATTTCATAATTCTTCACTCATCAAAACAGTTTCAAAATGAAACTAACTAACTATGTTGCACATGCAGATGTCATAAAAATTATAAGAAATAAATAAATAATTTAATCGGTTAAGTAAACTAGGTCGTGTTTACTTTAAACACGCCCATAAACGCAGTGACATGCGTCAAAGCTGACTGTGCTACCAAGACATCAGCGGTCCCGAGAGATAAAGCCCTCATACCACTTTTCCTTGAAAGCAAATAATGCAAGACACGCGATAGAAGAATGCAACTGATTATATCCGTCTCATTTCCGCTCACGAGATGCATTGAATTATTATATTTTTGTCTCACACCGCGCACCACGCTTGCGTGTTGCAGTGGTTCAACTTGAACCGGTCTTTCGTTACTCTGGGAAAAGCACTGCAACTTGGCACTTGTTTGAAAGGAATAAATTTCATTTAATGAATTAAAAAATATGAGTTAAAAGAAATATTACTGAAAAAAAATTAAAACGAGTGTGCTTTAGAATACACGACCGAAGTAAAACTTTTTTCACTCCGTCTGTATGTAATACGTATATGCATTTGTTTATGTATGTATGTATAATACAGACATGTTATAAACAAACACACGTATTAATTTTGTACTAATATTTGAATTCATTTTGGGTTATCATTAATAAATTAATATTTTTAAATATATAATATGTAGATACATCAGTAAATTTGAGCGCAGAATAACTATTTTTCCCCTCGCCCTTACAGTAATCTAGGAACCGTAATACTCTCTCTATCTACCTTTACTAACTTTTATCTACTTCTCATTTTCGTTCGACTTTCCCGATCGCACTTTTCGTAACGCTCGCGTCACGCGTTCATCAGCTTACTCCCAAGTGTGCGCAAAAAGATTTTACTTCAAAAAATATTATATACCTAATTATTCTCATCTATATGAAAATCGAAGTGTACAATTTTTTTCATATTGGTTTTTGTTAAAAGTTTAATAACTTTAGTCCAATACATATTATATAATATATAATAATAAGGGCCGCGGTGGCCTACGAAAATATAAAACATAAAAAAATTACTCTTTTGCTCACACAACTGCAGAACTGTCTTAACCCAAAGGAACTCTACATATTAAAGGTACGTCACGTAGGTATATTATATGTGTTCTACATTATTAGGGAACCAACCAATAATCATCATCATCTCTTTCTCAAACAAATTTTTAATAAATAAAAAATAAATAAAATAAATGAGTTCCTATTTGGATGTATCTTTAGGCAAGTTGGAATAAGTAAAGGTACCAGGAAAACATAAACCGTTGAAGTTGTTACAATGTTTCATTTATATACCTTCTCGCATGCAATAGGAACCTATTACTAAACGTTCTAGTTGGATACTTTCTGCTGATTCAGTTACCCTAGTAACTCGTATTCTAAAACAAGAAGTCAATCAGTCATTTTGTCTGTCTGTGGTCACACAGTTTTAATTGTAAATGGTAAAAACCTGAAAATGCATAGTTAAAATTAATTATTCTTATTACAAATCATAATTTATTTACCTAAGTGCTACCTTATATTTTAATTGATCCTTATTATCAGAGATATTCAACTTACAGTCGCCGCCTAGATCTTCCTTATACAATTCATCGTTACTCCTGGCTACCTATGAGATCCTGGTGAAAAATGACGTCATATGACGCAATCCCAACCCCGCCGCCAAGTATTTAAATTAATTAAATAAAAGCTACTTTAATTATTTTATGACAAATCTCTAAAAACAATCATATATTTTAAAATAATAACTTAATTAAAAGAAATTTAAAAGAATTATTTAATTTTTAATGTTTATTATTTATTACATGAAAAAAAAACAATAATAATTATATTCATTTTAAAAACATATTCGGCCCCTTTCCCTTTATTATTTAAACACGAATGGAAAATTCATTAAATAAACTTAAACTTTATCGAAGCCAAGCTACATCGAAGTAAAATAATGTTGCCTGTGTCCTGCACAGAAACTTAATCTCCTGTCGACCTATATCTCCCTGGTATTAAAAGGGAGCAAACGATTGTTTTCACGCACACGCATTATTTTATTGTCAAACCGTTCCGTCTCACTCCTTTCTCGTACAGGTTCAGAAAAAAAACCGGTGCGTTGTATTGAACGTAATAAACAAACAAATAAATATAAGTTGCATGCATACAAAGTGAACGGCCGCTCCGTATGCAGCGCGTTCGTTGGCTCGTTATCCTTGAGCGCTTGTCCTTTCGCAGGACGAAGTGGCACGAGCAACCTCTTATAATGATTTGCCGCCCTAGTATATCGCAGGATATTTTGTCCCTTTGGGAGACGTTTTGAGTCTTCCATCCCAAGGGATAAAAATAATACTTGTTCCTTGGATGTAAAAGATTAAAACGGTTTTTAATGTTTATTTGTTTTATTTATAATGTAATAATGTTAATTGTTTGTTAAAAATAAATTTACTGGATAGTCTAAAATAATTTAATTAAACAACTTTATTTTAATTATTTTCTTTTTTTATGATCTTAACACAAAAGATAACATTTAAGAAAAAACACACAAGAACGAACACACATTTAAGAAAAAACACACATTTAAAATTATATACAACGTAAACATTATTTATTAATAAAAAATATTTTTATATAATAAAAACCTGTTAAAAATTGAAGCCAACTAACTACAAAGGATAAAGGAGATGAACCGAAAGCGATCTCTTCTAAACTTCTGAGATCCTGATAATTGTTGACGTCATTCCAATAGAATCCATCCCTCGGGTACCTCCCAAATACATCCCCTGAACCAACCTACGGACTTTCTGGACTTGATTTTTAAGCACGTTAGTTATTTTATCCCTGTTTTATATTGTTATATTTAGTTCATCGTTTCGTCTTACTCAATTAATAAAAAAGCAATACATATGTATGTACTTTTTTCTTTTAAATTTTAGTTTGGTTTCATAATTATTCTATCATTTTATTAATATATCTGAGGCTCTCTCGCTCCTACCCAACAGTATGTATACCCATCTTCCTCTCTCCGAATCATTTCAAAGCGCCGCCCAGGCCGGGTTCAGAAAGTAACAGTGTCAAAGGGAGCGGGTGAGAGCGAGAGGCCACGCATGCGCCCTACAGGTTCCTCTTCTAACAAACGAGCTTTCGAATGCTTTCGTTTTGGTAGACCCCTCACGAGTTCTGTGTTCCTGGTACGTTCCCGCGCCAGTACTGACGTTGTCGCTAGCCGCTTTCTCCTTTTATTAAATTTTGTATGCGAAGGAATGTGAGAATTTTACGGTGGTGTATTTTTTTATTTTTCACGTTTAAAATAAAAAACTAGCGTAGTTTATTTAAGAGGACTCCAAAGGACTCCAAACTCTCCAACACGCACAGGATAAATATGGTATAAATTATATATATTTATTACGTTACAGAATATTTGTCCGCACGTGTGACTCCAACAACGTCCATTCCCAGTTCTCCATCGTCTCCAACGCCAGCGACCTTACTCATCAGCCAGGAGTTGCCCACAGTGCCTCAGCCTCCTCAGATATGTTCAGAAGCCGCCAACCCGAACACTCCTTTGAGCAGACTGCGGATCGCGATGAAAAATATAACTCAGTTGAATGCATTCTATGACGCGTTCCTAGTGTTCTTCAGTGACGAACACCTGGTACATATATCCTCAAGTAATCTTAATCACAGTCATGAAATAAAAATCCATGGATTCATGACTTTTTGACTAAGACGAACATTTGATTAATTATACTTATTTGTTTACTGTATTGACCGGAATGAAATCATAACCTACAATGCTAATGAAAAATATAAAGTTAGTGTAATACATACCAGCGGTATCTTAGAAAAAATATTTTCCTCTAACTAGAATCAAGATTAGAGAAATTGCCTTGTATGTAGAATACAACAATATTGAATACATACGTAAATAAAAAAAAATTAAGATATTTATAGATACATTAATTTATTGAATCCGCATTAAAACAAGTAAAAAATTTGTCGTGTATTTTATCTGTATCATATACATTATTCTATATTTTGTATTCATACCACACTTAAATGTTACTTGATAGAATAAAATTTAAAGAATAACTTCTTAGCCTTTACCAGCATAATGAAATAAAAACAGAATAAAAATTAATTAATCTATATTTTTTTTGTTGTATGAAAAAAAATAGTTTATTTAATTTTATTCCGGATGCAAGCAGAATACATATACCTACCTATTACAACTTTAGAAGGATTAAGAATTCTGTAAGAGTAAATTACAATCATTTTCTTTATTACTTTTTCTTAGAAAATTCTCTTCATTTCTTTCTTTTAAAAGATTAGATCAGTATCCAATAAATTGCATTTAACTTAGAGTGAAGAACCAGCGCCAGAGGAGCGTCGTTTGGAGTACATCAGCGGTTGGGAAGGTTCTGGAACAGCTGCCGTATTGGCTGACGGCGGTGCTGCCATCTGGGTACCCTCGGGGGAAGTGAGACGAGCTCGTGACTCACTGTCCTGCGCCTGGCTCGTGTTGGATGAAAACGATCCGAGCCAACCATCCATCGCCGAATGGATTAGCGTAAGTCACACATATAGTTTTTATTAGCACCAATTTCAATAAGACCTTTACGTGATATAGATTTACCATTGAAACTCACTGTTTACACCCTTTTCATTATAAGAAAACTAACGTTCGAGATCGACAATTATTTTGATAGTATGTAACATAAAAGTTTAATGAGATCTAAGATTTTCGCGAGTAACATTTAAATGAAACTAATATTTTCGGATTTTACTTCGCCTTTTATTTTTGATCAGAAACTACACACTCCCGACGTTTCGGCCACTTTTCAGCAACCGTGATCATGGGCAGACATCTCATTTGTAGTATCGAGTATGTAGTTTCTAATCAAAAATAAAACGCGAAGTAAAATCCGAAAATATTAGTTTCATGTAAACATAACAGTTTCATTTGAAGCAGGAACATCCTGGAAGGAACGGTCGTGTGGGTGGTGATGCGAGGTTGATCTCAGCTGCTGAATGGCATTTGTTAACGGCGAGCCTCTCACAAGAAGGTCTTCAATTGGTCCATGTACCGACCCTAGTAGACCAGCTCTGGGATACGGAAATTGATCCGGCGAAGAGACGACCGGAATTCTCAAGGATTGTCGCTAATTTACACAATATAGATTACACAGGTATTGTTTATGTTTATTACTTAGACCATTTTTCTTTCAAATGGTGGGTCGTTGTCCCTTGGTTGAATGGAAATTTTGAGGGTATCGAATTTTCGAACTTACTGAGAGATAGTGAAAAAGAAAATAAAGAATTACGAAGTATCACATAAGTTTCAAATAATTAAATTAATAAAACTAATCACAAAATAAAAGAAACAAAAAAATCACAGAAGGGAGGGCCTATAACGAAATAATCTAGAGTCATGAAAAAGGTTAATATCTTTATACTAGTCCGGAATATCTTTATACTCTTGTGAATTATTATGCGGCAGTGATGAAAATTCAAGAAATATACTATGTATATCAATGATCACGCTCTTGACAATGTGGTCACGAAAATCTATTTCATCAGTTTGCTTTGTAAAGTACTGTCCTTTCTATATCTCATTTTCATAGAGTTTTATTGTAAGCGACTATAAAACATAATATTATATTATATAATAATAATCAGGTGTATCCTGGCGTGAAAAAGTGCAAGCTGTTAGAAACGAATTACGACCTCTTGGTTCAGAGGCGATGGTAGTAACCGCCTTAGACGAGGTCGCTTGGCTCCTCAACATACGCGGCAAAGACATTCCGTATGCTCCTCTTCTAAAAGCATTCGTCGTTATTGGCTCTAAAGACGTCAGAGTTTATGCCCCGGCCGGCAAATTATCTTTACCAGTCCGAGAGGCGCTTGGCGTATACAATTGTTACGCTAACACTAATAACTGCACAAGGTAAAGATACGTAGATTAGAATAAATCTTTATGCCTTATAAATATTTAACCTAGAGTTATATTTACAGAGTAAACGAATATAAAACTATATACTCGGATTTGAGACGAGCTACTGAATCGAAAATTCTTGTACCAACCGCGGGGACATTCCAACGCGGTGCATCAGCGGCCATCTTGCAAAGCGTACCACAAACGAAGCGGGTATCTCAATTATCTCCAATAATATATCTAAAGGCGCAGAAAAATCAAGCGGAGATCAAAGGTATGCGCAAAGCGCATTTACGTGATGCTGTAGCTATGAGCACGGTACTCAGTTATATGGAGGGCATGGTAAGATTAAGGAATATTTCTTTATAAATAGTTCGTCATGAACTAGAATTATCCACAACAAACTTACAACATATTTACCATAAGTTTAAAGCGCCAGTTTACATAAGTAGATCTTTCGGTTTTCATGTCAAACCTTTATTAATATTGCCTGTAAAGATTTATGTTTAAATAACTGAAAACTCTTTCTAAGTTTTTTCCTCAATGCAACCTTTTAGTAAGATAAGAGAGAATATTTGAAGCTCAAATAATTAGGAGTCTTTTGTTATTAAAAATCTATTGTGATCGACATTTTCTTATTATCAGGGAAAGTCAAGTTTAACGGAGAAGTCAGTAGCTATGAAGGTAGATCTCACGCGTGCTACCCAGGCTGGTTATGTAGGTCTGTCAATGCAGACAAGAGTGTCCTTCGGACCTAATGCTGCTGAATCTGAGTATAAGGTCACTAATACATCCAATAGAAGAATATTCACTAATTCAACGCTCGTCATACAATCGGGAGGACAGTATGACGGTAAGTTATATTGTGTCATGTTCCATTCACACCTCCATAATATGAGCTGTGTAGACTTATGGTACCAGTGTTGGTTCAATTTTAAGACTGAGCCTTTCAGTCCCAAACATCGTAAATGGGTCAAATAGCTGACCAATACCTCTCGTAATCCTTAGCGTAAAGTCCAATTATACTGAAAATAATACACGTATTGAAAAATTTAAACCCATTTTAAATTCTATACTTGTGGACCATTTCAAAAAAGGTCTAAGTCAAATTAAATTTAATTTAAATAAAAAAATGTAATTATTAAAAACTTATAAAAAACTAGTGCTTTTAACCATAGTTCTAAAGTCTTTGCGTAAAAGCATTGACGTACTGCACAAAAAATTAATTAAAATTAAAAACTAATCAACCTATTTTCAAAACTAAGTTAATTGAGACATTTCACTCCACATCAATTCCTACTCTAGAGGGCACTACCGTAGTAACCCGTACTCTACACTACGGCAACCCCACTCGTGACGAGCGTAAGGCTTACACGACAGTACTGCGTTCTCTGTCAGCATTGTCAATGCTGCAGGCTCCGTCTACTCTGCCCGCCGCCCACGCTGATCCTCTCGCTAGGGCTCCACTGTGGAATCACAAGCAAGACTACATCCCGCCAACGGGACACGGAGTTGGCGCTGCCTTAAACAGACGAGAAGGTAATGTTATTCTAAATGTGCTTCTAAATCATAGAATATAATTTGAATCTCATAATTAACTCTTACTTGTATCCAGATCCTGTGGTTATCGATTATCGTCAAGACACCAATCTACATCCATTCAGAGAGGGATACTTCATCACTAGTGGTAACGACAAATCATTTCATTATTATTTTTTAATATACTTATTATATTGCCATACTTCTGAAGCGTGGATTACCGGTTAGTTTTCAGAGCTAAACGAATGTATGCTTAATATAATATGTTACCATCAACGCCATCTGTGAGCTATGTCACGTAACTTTATAGATATTAAATTCCGTATTTCCAAAGACTCTAAAGGTTGCAGTAGATAATTGGAAAACAAATTGCTTGAGAAAATACCAAATATCCACACGTACCTACATACTATCTCGCTTATAATAAAAGCCTGATGTAATTCCTATAATGCTTATATGTATTAACAAATCTTAATTTTAGAACCCGCCTGGTATGAAAGCGGAAAATTTGGTGTTAAATTGGGCAATGTCTTAGAAGTGGTTCCGAGGACTGGAGGATACCTGGGCTTCAGAGAGGCTACATTGTTGCCTTTCGAGCCTAAATTGATTGACAAAAACCTACTCACTGAATACGAGGTAAAAACGTCTTAACTTCTTTTAAGCCGCTATACGGTTTGTTTAACATCCGTTCTGTGAGTTAAATATTCTGGTCCTTTATAAAAAAAAACAGTGTCACGAAAGGGAACTATGATTATGAGAACATCTTAATTTTGTCATCAAATATTTGATCCGTTTTTGTTAACGTGTAATAATTTTTATTTTTTTTTATTCCGAGAAGTTAAGGATTTATTTATTTATTTTTTTATATAAATATTTTATCTTAAATTTTTACAGGATAGAAGGTATTAAGTTTATTTTATTTTGTAAAATGTAGATTTTTATATTTTTTCGTTGTTGATCATTAATTGAATGTATTATGATGCGATGTAAGATAATTCAGTTCCTACCGTATTCGTAGATTAATTTCCCTTCCCTGTATTAAAAAACATGACATAAGAGTCTTTATAATTAATATATTTCAAATGATGATGATCAGTGACGAAAAAATGTCTCATCATTAAGAGTATAGAACACTAACATAGAACACTTTGCTTTTACGTGGCTTAAGTATATTAACATTGAAACAAGCCCTTTTAAGGACCCTGTAGCTTCCTACAAGAATATAAATAACTGCATAGAGGCTCATAATTGTTCCTGAGCGCTTTATCAAATTAAATATTTTTTTAAACTTGTCATGTTCGATTCAGTAAGTAACTTATCAGAAAATACGATTCACAGAAGATAATCCTTTTCTTTTTACAAAATAACATTATACATGTTATGTAATAATTTCTTCTTAATAATTTATCATCAGATCAATTGGCTAAATACATACAACGACCGAATAAGGAAAACCGTGGGACCCGAATTAATGGACCAAGGATTAACAGACGTTTACTACTGGATGATGAACAAAACTATCAAAGTAGAATCACCAAGAACCAAGAAATATACAAACTCCGCCTCTTCTACATATTTAAAAGTGCCTTTAGTTTTTGTCTTAGCAATTACTATTAATTACGGTTGATTGCTATTATAAAACTTTTTTTGTGTTTAATGTTTCTATGTATGGAGATCTAGGAATTAATATCGAATAGGATGTTTCTGGTCAAATTATGTTCCCTAATTAGATATGAATTATGATATATATTTAACATATGATTTTAGATAGTTAAAATAATAATTACAGTATGAAACAAATTGATATGTTGTGTAATTGTATTTTCATAGATGTACTTTCGCACCTTTTAGAGTAGAAATCATCTAATTTATACTAGAATATATGATTTGTTAATTGTAAACAATAATTTATATTAAATAACTGGAAAAATATTTACATATTGTGTAAGCACCAAAGACTGTACAAAACCGTTTCTTTTAAGTGCCTTGCTTACATATACAATCATTAATTTAAGGAGATATATATTTATAAAAATTATATACAAAATATATTTGTATTAGGCTATAGCACCGAGTGCCTTAAACAGTAGGGTGTAAATTGCTTTTAGTCTTATATTATTCTTAGTAAATATTTTCAATAAAACTGTAGTGAATTTTGATAGTTTTATCAAATTAGCAATATTGGTAGATATATGAAAAATATGTACTTTTAGATATGATAAATGTTATTGTTTTAACAGTTAAGTTGTTAGTATTTATGTATAAAAGAATGGCTTTATCATACAATTTATTATTAGTGAACAAATTCTTATTAGTTTTGCGTATGTGATGTACTATGAAATAAATGCTTTCTTTTTAGACAAAATTTATTAAGTATTTTGTAATAATTAAAATTATCTTAAGTAATTTTAATCAATATAGTAGCTATGCTTCTATATCGCAACACTGCCATACATATCATAGAGTGCAATAAATGAAACAAAAAATGTGTGTATTTTTATTGGTCCGTAATATATTAATCAACCGTTCAGGTTTCCAAGTAATTTTATTTTTCCCCTTTATACATAATTTATTATGGAATACATTTAGCTTCACTCTAATAAGTAATACTTAAATAAAGTATCAATGAACTTAATACACCTGACTATTAAATATTAGTTACATATAAAACTTATTTTATATTGTAATAAGAGTACTATTTTAGTTAGAAAGTGATTTGTGTGATCAATATGATTTTTTTATTCCTATCTCATTAAAAATATATTGCACAAACATATAATACTGATATTTTATTATATAAAGCAAAGCATAAGCTCAAAACAAAAAAAAAATATGAATCATCAAACAATGCACTGGTTAATATGATGTTACAAATCAAAAATTAAATATTTCAGAGCAGTTTTCTTAATGTACATTAATTTTATATTACTCAGTCTTGAATAACTTGTAGTTTAATAGATTTCATATACAAAAGCTCTAGTGCAAATATCACAGTACAGAATGCAGTGTTCAAATAAATAATGAAATTATGACAAAACAACTGATATCTTATAATTTATTAAAACAAACATAACAGTTAACTTATGTTAAACAGATTATATATTAATATCAATATAAATAATGGTGCTTCATTTAAGCTGTGACGTCACTAGATTTGTTAAATTTCGAGCCCTCAAGTTGTGAAAATCCCTTCATCTTCTCAAATCTACCATTTCAACTGGCGCTGAATCATCGAGCTTTGTGTGAGTTACACTCTGTAAATAAAAAAAAACAGTTAAAATAAATGAAAAAATTATTAAATTTTATTCATAACTGTAACATTAAGCAGACTTTAAAAATTAACTTATTTTTATATAACTTTCATATGGTATGTATTTTTAAGTAACATTTATAATGGATACTGAATTTTTTTTTTAGTACAATATAATATTGTAAATGCAAATACACATTCATAGTACTTAAAACATACATAATGTGCATGACTGATAACTGATAATATATCAAAAGATTTAAATAAAAATAATATTTTTATTTACTACATGTTTTTTATTATTTCAACAACATACTCTCGTTTATTCTTATCTTATCTACATGTGACCACGGTTGCTGTAAAATAACCAAACGTCTAAACGTCGGTCTAAATAATTAAAAAAGCAAAATATTCGTTTTAACTTCATGAATTTTTACGAAAGTCTTAGATGTCATTATACCAAAAGATTTTATTCATTTATAATAAGAATTTTAATTATTTCTGATAATTATTATCAATTGGGAACATAATATATACATACATAGAACAGCGGTGGATCTGAAGGGTGTGGATGAAAGCCTGGCTGACGGCACTTGGCTATGAATGACATGCCGTGATCCTGAGTTAGTGCAAAGTAACCGGTCCTAGAGAAAATAAACAAATATTATACATATATATATAACATAACATATGTCTATTTTATAGTCATCCTTGATATTGAAAATAGTATACATAACTATTAATGATGTACTTAAATGTATATGAGGGTAGGAATAGTAATATCTGGTGCAAAACTAGATCTTATACAGTATGATTTGCTTATAGTTATAGAACAAACTTCTTATCACATTCTACTACACAATTTAGTAAGCACTATATGATATACTCTTCTTCTACCAAGCAATTTTCCCAGCTTTAGCCAGGGTCTGCCTTAAATGTGTGAATAGTTTTGGCTAATTGTTTTTACGACCGGCCGCCTGCCTGACATCAACCCTCTTTTGGGAATGCATTACTCAGTGATGTCTAAATTCTCTTAGAAAGTACATATGATTCGGAAAAAATCACATTGGTACTTGTCCGGGCCAGGATCGAACCCGCGCCCTCGAGCTTTAGAGGCGGGCCTTTTAACCACTAGGCCACCACTGACTGTCACTATGTTATATACTATATATAGTGTAATTAGACTAACTCTTGATATTTTGGTGCGCAGACTATAGCAATGGCTTCTGGCATCATTAGCTGGTAGGAGCATTGTGTGTGAAGATCCACAGATGAAAGAAATGCTGTTTGGGTCGGATGGGTCTGGAATTAAAATATTTACTTATGTACTATTATTTGATATTGAGATTCTATTTCTCTCAGATTTAATAAATATGTAATATGGACAATTACTTATAATAATTCATAAAAAAAACCTGATAATTACTTTGTTGAAAAATATTAAGTGTGAATTCGTGTCAAATACATAATACATACTTTACATATGCAAACTTTTTCAAAGTGGAAAAATTTTGATAATACAGATAATATTACATCAAATTGCAGGCAACACTTAAGTGCTATAACTCATTATCTGTCTTGTCATGAATTAAATAATTCGAGAAATCAATTAATCCAATTAAAATATATTATGTGACCAATACATACATGTATCCAACCCAAGGTGATGAGATTATGTTTGTCCTGATATTCAAAGATATCTTCCTCATTGTTTGTACTACATGAATCCGATGTGCCTGTCTGTTTGGGCACCACTACATGGGTTATTTTCAATTGATTTTGTTCCTGTAGAATTAATACCGCTCTTGAGATCACAGTGTGATACAAACCTTATTGATTAATATTGTATAAGATTTCTCTTTGAATTCTAAATCTCTAACATCAATATATTTACAAATTTCTTCATTGCAGCTAAGAAATTTTACACTTAAATGATTTAGGATAAATTTGCTTTTGATTCATGTTATATGTTTTTAATGGAAGAGATAACTATAAAAAAGTATTTAAATTCAATAGTATAGTATAAAAGTGTAGTTATATAAATAGATAATCGTTTACATATAGTATTATTCTCACCAGTCTCCCAGCTAGAATGCCGCAAGTTTCTTTGTTAGCGGCTGTATTTTGGGCAGCCAGAGATAAAAATCGTGGCAACAGTGCCGTCGGTATAACAACTGTACGAAGACGCCTCGCATCCAATAGTCCACTTGAATCACTGAAATTGAATTAACTAATCAACTTAATATGTCACAATAGGATTTTGTACTTTAATCCGATGATGAGAGATTCTGTATAAATGTTATCTATTATGTATTGACCAAATTCGGGGTTCACAAAAGGAAGATTTTGAACTATGACCATTTTTTTACTAGCTTTTTAATTCTTAACAATTTAATATTTAATGTATAAATCACAAAAACTGTAAAAACTTTCTTATATAATAAACATAAATATAAACAAACTCAATAGGATCTTGACATCTGAAGAAATTATGGATGTATAAAAATAGCCATACAAAAGGGCAGGGCATTTTCAATACTATTCTAGTATATATTGTATATAATAGTTTTTACTAACACAGCAGGTCTTGAGGGTGGTATGATGACAGGTGGCACAGCTGCTGGAACACCTGGCAATGATCGAGGAGGATCTGCAAAGTCGTCGGGATACAACACATCATCAACCGGAGGAGCCGATGGTGTTACAGCCCATTGATCCTGAAACCATTAAGTTATTGTAAACTATTTGCTTAGAATAACTAGGAAAAAGCACATTAATTAATTTAATATTAAATAGTTATCGTTATTTTTATCTCTTGAGTAAAAAATTCATGAATTAAGTATTTTAATGGTTCTGAGTAATTGCCATACATTGAATAAATATTCCGAAACATATCTAAGATTGGTCATATCATCAAATGCATAAAGAAAATATAAATTACTAATCCTGGTCATACTAACTTCGCGTAGCCACTTCATCAAATTTGTATTCATCTATAGACTAACATTTTTTTGTTTTAAATCAATACACTACTATTTAATAATTTTTTTGGCAAAGATTAATGTGAGCAGAAGAAACCTATAAAACAATTAATTTTTGCTATTCCATGTTGAATGACAAAAATTTTATCACATGAGTTTATTGCACAATACAAAATATTCTTACCGCATGTAATAAATATGGTGTAGTGCTGTGACCATCTTGTCTATTCTCGTCAGCTTGAAGTCTTTGAGCAACTTTTGCATCTTCTTGCTCTTGTTTTCTTCTAGCCTCCTCGGCTATTTTTCTCTTTGCCTAAAATAATATAACATACAATAATTTTTATGCCATAATTGACTATAGATATTTAAATTAACTTTAAGGAGTTAGTGTATTATTGTGTACCTCATTTTCAATATACAGTGCATGTTCTTTAGCATAAACATCTAACAACTTTTGTTTTAACTTTTCTGCCTTTGGCATAACTTCCTTAAGTTTACTCTGATTGACTGCTTTAACTTCTGATGGCACAGTGTTGTACTCTGGGTGTTTCCGAATCTTCTCTACAAATAGGGTCATAAACTTCATGTACAATATATAAGCGTTTTCTAAACTGCCCTCAGCAAGATACACATTTGCCATCCTCACCATTTCTAATCCAGATCGATAATACCTACAATTTAATTATTAAAGCAAAAAATATGAATCAATCTCGGAACACTAGGAAATTTTTGCTATATTTATTAGAATGTAAAAAACTTATTGGCAATGTTTCTGCAATTGTAATAAATGTGAGTCATCTCGAAAATCCCATAAAAATATCTACATAATTTATACCTGCTTACCTTCGAGGAGGAACATTGGGATCAACGTCTACCATTGCCCCATAGTTGGCCAATTGCTTAACCCTAGCTGCCGGTTCTAAGGACGCTAGATCCACTGTTTTACCCTTCTTTTCAATTGACTGCATCTTTATAATTAAGTCTTTCTTCGTGTAAATATTTGATAACTTAATTCAAATAATATATGCTTCGTGGCGGCACATTGAATATTTGTATGTAATTATTGCTCATCGCAATATTTTAATTAGTAATCATTTACTACTACCATACAAATGAAATTGTTTTTCTGTTTGATTATCTGATATTTTTGTCAACTTGACATTTAGCGACAAATTACATTTGACATATTTAAAAGTGATGCCAGTGTATTTACTAGATATTGTATAGTGTATTTACTAGGCTAGATTGTCAAATTTCAATGAGATGTAAATCTCTCAGTAATACTCAGCAACGTGCACTTAACAGCTTATTATCGTCATGCTTTTAGAATGCATGTTTTAATGCATTCTAATTTTATCGACATCTAATGTATTCATGCTTTTAATGTAATCATATAAAGGGGGCAAGTTTGGACATGTTAAGCTTTTAAAAAGATTCCAGCATTTGAATTAGTTCTACATCTATTGCTATTTTTAGTTTTTTTAGTCTGTTCAAAGTCCATAAGATAAGCACAAAAATTTATAATATGTCTCTAGAACCACCAGTATTCGAACACAACTTTTATGTCTTTTACTGTAATATTCATAAGGACAAAAAGTTAAATAATTTTATTATTCAGTTAGTTAATTTACTGCGACATTACTGAATTGCAAATAACAATTATAAAATAAACATTATTAAAAGAATGTTAACAAATATGTATTTTAATTACATACTTTAAATTCAATAAATATTTCTAATGGTTTTAAAAACACATGAAAAACAGAAATAGCAACAGTAAAGAGTCGGAAGCCAAATACAAGTGTTGATCATAACCATGAAGCTTATCACAATGCTTCCATAAAATTTGCAAAAGGTCTTGAAATTTATTGGAAATGAGGGGAAGCGTTTGTTAACACTAGAACAAGATTCTGTTCTTGATATGCCATGTCTTGGCGTGGGTTTGCATACATCATCTTTCCATACATCTCTATCAGCATTGTCAACAAAGTTTCCAATACCCTTAAAGGTCCTTTTAAACCAGTTGTCTTTCTTTGTTACATGTATCCATCTACATTGTTGGTGCAAAATGTTTCTTTCACTATTACAAGGAGGATAAATCAAAACATTTTTCTTTCTTCCGTGTCTTGGGCATACGGGTCTATGATGTAATTTTTTATATTGCCTTGGTCGTTTGTGTCTTTTATAAACTGGAGGTTTACTATGTAACAAATCTCGTGGGATATTATTTAAAGACTTTTTGGAAACAGATCTTTTTTGGAGAGGCGGGTGAAAGTGACTTTTCTCATCAGGTAGATGATTAAAATCGACACGTTCTCGTTTTTTATGTTCAAGGGCAATATCATTACGATATTTCATATCAAGGTTTTTGTCTGATATTTCTTGTTTTTGTAATAGAGGACGATCTTGTAAAGTTAGAGGACGATCTTCATAATTATTATAATCTTTGTTTGTGAAAACCTCCGGTGGCGATGTAATGACAAAGTATGATGAATTGGGCGTGTTTGTTAATTTCGTGTGAGTATATCTTTTACGTGTCTTATAAGGTTTCATCACCCACCCTCTATTTCGATTATAATAAACACTGTACTTCATTCTTGGATCAGCACATAAATTGTGACGACTTTTAAATCTGTATTTTTTTATCATAAGCAGTCTCGACGACAGGCGGTTTTAATGAATCTGATTTTTTAGATTCTTTTTTTTTTAAGCATAGAATATAAAGTGTTGACAGTAAATTGAACTCTCCTAGATATATTATTAAATAAACGACCAAGTTCATTACGATAACTAGTTTTCTTAGTGAAACCATCTTTTTCAAATAATTGAAAGGTCGCACTGGATATGTCAGCAACCAACAAAAAAACAGACAATTATTATACAAGGAGACCATAATATTACTATTACTATAAACATAACGCTCTTGAAAATTGACCTTGGCAACGATTTCCGATCATCAACATGATCTGAAGAATACGTGGGTGACTTTGTCCGAAATATTAATGGACCCTCCTGGAACCTTCCCGTTGCTTGGATTGGAGTTAGTTTACTTTCACATTTAGGGTTTGTGCAAATGTGATTGTTGCAATTGTTAGTGTCCCCAGATCCATTCCTGGGAATATTAAAGCAAGATGGAGTAACCCCTATGCATCTGCTGCAAAAATGGCATCTTTCATTCCTTGATAATCTAGGAATACCTTCAACACGAGTTTGTTCACGATCTGAGCATGTAACATCGGCCTGAATATAACGATCGAGTGTTGGGCAATTGTGATAGCTTGGTTTGCCAAATTCATATATACTGTTCTTTACTGTTTGTGAATCTTTGTTACATTCCGTTTGTCCATTGAAATTTCTGCAACATTTATCGTTGAAGTCAGTTCTGGGTGTGGGACAACAACAACTGTATAAATGCTGGTCAGATTTGAAATTGCATAGTTTTAACGATTTCGTATTATGACTCCGATCCAATTTTCTGACGTCATTTCTATGTTTTTGTTTTTTACCAGTTTCCATTGTGTAGAGAACATGTACATCTTTATTATTGCACTGCTGCTTACCTTTTTTCGATCTTAAAGTTTTTGAAGTGATATACCGTAACGCTTCTTTAGTTTTATTGGCGACTTGACAGTTAGCATTTGAAAACTTTTGTTTTAATTCGTATAAACTTGCCGACCTTTTGATTACAGGCCTCTTAAATTTAACTAAAAATGTATATGTGTTGTATTTCGATTCTGACTCTAACATTGAAAATAATATTAATATTATAATCATACTCACTAGATGGTCTTTTAAAAAGAGTTTTTTTACATTTTCTTTTTGTCGTTGCTTGTAAAAATGTCTCTGAACTGAATGAACTTTTAGTTGGAATCAATGTTTCACAGTTTGCAAGGAAGTAATCAGTTGCTAAATTCAGTTTTTTTTTCACACGTGGAGTTGATTTTCTTGTTTGTCTTTTGATTGCTTTGCTGCTATTTGTTTCATGAGAATCGAAGCGCATAAGACGCAAATTGTGCATTTGTCCGAGTCCTTTACCCATTTCTAGTTACATATTTATTATTACATGCGTAACTTTTCTCAGAACTAATGTAAATAATAAAATATAATTTCTCTTATAGAGTGAATAATGTAAATGACATATAAATCGTATACAATGTAGAACAATAATAATATGTCACCTGAAAATAAAACGTGCAGATTATAAACGTAATTTATAAGTATATACCTACATTTAAATAACTTTTTTCACTTAAAAGTTAATCCCGGATCGTGTTTCTTCCATTCTACTCGACACTGGCAAAATATACTGTGCACTTCTTTGTACGGATGAAGGCCATATTTTAAATAAATAACAACTAAATAACTTTTCATATAATGGTCACCACAAAGATCCTTCTTATTGGATAATCTGTACCTAGGTGAATGGGCTTAATTTTATTTGAATCGTTTTGTTGCATGATTCTTGAGAATATACAAGCATTTACAGTTAAACTGATTAGATGAAATGTATATTTACATGAATTATTTTGGAACTCAAAAATTTACTGACATTATTTGAAAAATATGTGTACATTAGCCCAAGTATCGTTATGTGTTAGATAAAATTAAATTACGACGGCTTATTTTATGTTTCTTTAATGAACCGTTATATCGTTAACTTTTGCCCATAGACACTGATTATAGGTTTTGGAAGACCTATCAAACCTACAAAGCAATATATATTTGTCGTATTATACCTAAAACAAAAACCAGTGAACATTATATTCATCCGATATCTACGGATTTGCGACTACCATTACACGTTTGAGTCGACAAAACAAATCCTTCACAAGCTTATCAACTACGATAATAAGTATTTAATTAGTTATAAAGGGAGGATTCTACATACCGAAGACTTTTAATTTTACAAGCTTGTCACATAGGTGTACGATACGAAAATGGATAAACAGGAATTTATTTCATACTCAGTGCCGTCGTTAGGGGAGGGGGGGGCGCGATGGGACGACGGCCCAGGCCGCCAAATTTGGGGGGGCCGATTAGTGGAGGTAGGATACTTATAAATGAAAAAATAATAAAAAAAATAGGAGCTACATAACTTTCTACGTCCACGTCGTTAGCTCTGGGTCACGCTAAAGGAAAAATGGAAGATGGTAGATGGAATATAGAATTCTTAATACACGTTCAGTATTCACATTGGTTCAGAAAAAAATTAATACTCGATTTTGATTTCTTCAAGTGGGCGCCAAAATATTGTTGCCCAGGGTGTCAGTCCCTATAACGCCGGCACTGCAAATACTAATATCAAAATCCTGTTAAAACAGACATATTTATATTCTACCTGTCTATGTAGTGAAAAAGACTTTCACGATCTCAAACTTACACTATCATTACTTGTTAGAAACGAGTTATAAATTACATTTTATTGCTAATGAGAGAACTTTATATGGAGCTGATTAGGAGCGACCCATTTATATAAGACGTATTTATATACAGTCGTTGTATAAATACATATTTCAATTAACAATCGTGGCAGCAACAGCACATAAAACATTTGCAGACTTCGATTAATATAAAACAGGGTATCCAAAATAAAAATCCAAGAAGGAACATGCACATGAAATGACAATTTTTACATTGATTTCTTAGATCGTAGTATGGGGGATACATTTTAGGCCAACGGTGGTAAATCCAGACTTGTGGAGTTTTTCTTAAAGACATCAAATAACAGTCACCCATATTTTCCGGTTGTCTTCTTAAATAATTTGGTCTCCTCGTTAGCTGTGGTGAGATGGGATTCAATATTGTTCTCGTAATAGATGTTAGAAAATCTTTGCTTTTGATAGATCTAATCCTTTTTATTTTATCGTCCATTTTAAAATAATTATCAAAAAATTTATGTAAGAAGTTCAATGGCATGGTATTAGTTCTCTTTTTGTTCGACTTGGCACGTCTCTTCTTGGGCTTTTTAGCGTTTTTACGTTTATTTTCAAGTTTTTCTAATTTTTCTTTCATTTTTATTGCTTGATGCATCTCCTTTGGCGCTTTCTTTAATTTTCCTGCTGTTTCTGAGTCCTTTGTCAGATGACTTTTATTTAGTTTTGCTGCCTCGATTATTAATTTGCTTAATTTTTGTTGCTTATTCACAAGTTCTTTTTCTTTTAACATAATTTCGCATTGCTTTTGTAAAAGTTTTTTTAACTGCGCAGTACTTATTGTTACATTGTTTTCAGTGCTATCTTTTAAATAGTACCTTTGCATTTTGTAAAGCAGTGTTCTAATATAAATATACTATTAATTATATAACCTATCGCACATTATTTGAAATTTTAGTAGTTTTAATATATATTTTTATGTTTTCTTATCATGTTTTACAATTTTTTTTTGTTTTTTCTATAGTTTATAAATTTCTTAACAGATATTGTGAAATAGTAAACATTGCTAAGGAAATTGACACGTATTGTCATTTGTAAAAGTTTGGAAATTTATTATATAATAAAAAATGATAATAAATTTAAAAAGTTTGTATAATAGACAAACTCATAATTTTTTTTAAATAACACGTATATCGTATTAGCTTAAATTCTACGATTAAAGATAGTATTAGTACCTACTATAAAAAAGAGGGGCTGTCTTAGGCATGTAGTTAACTATTCATTTACTCTCTTATATTGTTTAAGAAATATTGAAATCTGATAGTGACTTTATTTTATATTAGCTATTATGTTTGAACTTAATTAATAACAAAAGTTAAAGCTATGGGAATCTTTTGTACGGTACAAACTTTTGGGGTAAAGTTCTAGATACTATAGCCTCATTCGCAAAAAACTACCTACCTAGTCATGGTATTTTCCCTTAACCAACTGCCTGGAATTGCGAATTTTATAGGTTCTATGTCCTACAAGCTACTCGGCTGCCGCTGGTGGAAACGCAAAGCGGTCATCCGTAAGCCTAAGACAAAATAACCAAAAGGACCTATTTGACAAACTGTTTAATTCTACCATCTGCATTTTATGACGAAAAAAACACACCTTTCTAACAGTATACCAGAATGCTCGGGTCATAAATCAAAATATAACGCAAAAACAATTTCACAAAAAATATACATACCTTATAAATTGAATGACTAAGACATCAGAACTTATATACAAGTGTGGGTGCAGAAAATGTAACAAGCGTCGGTTACAGGTCACAGTTCAAGACACCCGAGGTCAAACATAATCCCAGGAACAAGTATAATGAATTATTTATATAATTTCATCTCCCGACATTTTCTGGTTTCCTAGTAACATCTTTAAATTTAAAGACCTTTAAACTTTAAATCAAAACTTGTTTTTATTAATAACTTTATTATTATGGTCTTGGCGAAAGAATCAGAGGATATGTTGCGAAGGTGATGATAACTTTATCAATATTTATTATAAATTAAAACCCCAAAAAAAGTAAATAAATGTGATTTTAATATAAGCATTTTATTTTAATGTATTACGTAAGTAATATGTTTAAATCAATATTCAAATATAATCATTATTGTAAAGAAATTTACATTGTCTACAGCCATATAAAATGTTAAATGGAAATGCCCTTATATAACCAGGATAAATGAGGCACACGTTATCCTCGAGCCAGATTATTTATAATACATTGACGAGGACGCAGATGGAAACGTTGTGGAATCGACACGTTCAACCCGACATGTGTTGACGATAATGTTTGCACTTGGCACTATTTATAAAACATCATCCAATGTTTCGGTCTATTAAAAACAACAAAATAAAACAATATTATGAAACAAAGATATTTTTACAAAGGAATTTAACCCCTTTATTAATTAAATCTTATCTATTTATACTCCTTACGTTATATTTTATAGCCTATCTATTATTAATCTATTATGATTGTTAATTAATACGGAACGGACTTTACGGAACTGCGATACACTGAAGTAATTCCATTTTATTTCATATAAGAGAATGCCTTATCCAACAAGATTTCGTGGACTTCCTGCATCTGGGGGTCGCCGCCATTGGTCAGACGCTGTGGTTCGCATTTTGAAGTTCGAACGCTGTCTTACTTCTTAGATCGCCGCAAGATCGCGACGCGAGCGCATGCGTCGTACGTGCGTGTAACAGTGACAAAGCGTGTGTAAATTAATTTACAAAGTTAATTGGATATCGGATTCCGAATCGTCGAGATATTTTTAGACGTGAGTATTTTTTAAACTGGTTTCAGTGCATCGTATTATAAAGTCAATTAACCGCGTTTGATAATATCTTACAAAATTTATTCCGTCCGCAGAAAATCTGAAAGAGTTTTATTTTGTATTACCGAAAAGTGTATTTAAAATATATTTGTTATCAACTTTTTAATATTGCTATGCTTAGGGCTATTGTGCATTTTTAAAATATTTTCATAAATATTTTTTCTTACAAAACAACCACTGTCATTAAAAACCTATTAAGAACTAATTTAAAATATTTAATTTTATCGATGTCTGTTTCTAGGTAAATATCTATGTTGAAGATACATATTTAATAATACATCTACAGCTAAAAAATGCATTGTTTATTTGTTTACTTTTGAAGTACTTGATCATGACATTTAAAGTTGCAACATCTAAACATTCCACGGTGCTTAAATGTAAATAATTTAAAAACTTGTTTTAAATTACTATAACTTTCTACTAGTACTTATATTTTAAATATAATAAAAAATAATTATAAATATATAGGTATAATTTTGTTAATAACGAATTATGTTACAAAACCTTATTACTCTTAATTAACATTGACGCCACTTATTAGAATAAAATCTTCATTTTTAGGGTTAATAAATTATTTTCGAAAAATTGCTACTTTTCTATAAAATTAATCAGTGTATTACTTAAGTGGTTCTAAAAATAATAATTTGTAAAATTCCAACAGTAAGAAGATCTATACAAAGAAAAACAAAACTGTTCTTTAATAACTATATTTAATAGAAATATAGTTAAAATTTACACGTTTTTCTATTAGAAATGATAACGGATATGTGTCATAATTGTTATTTAATTTACGAGTAACCATATTATGACATTAACAAGTCAATATGTATGTAAGTGTTTATTGCCTTCCATTCTTATCTGATACGTCGACCGCTGACCGCGGTACTGATAGCATATACAAATATATCCATTAAAACTGATATATCAATTTAAATACGTGATAAATAATGAAATTTTTATATGTCTAAAATATTATTTATTTAAATTATATCAATAAAATATTATTTATTTAAAAAAAACCACAACAACAAAACGTCATTTGAAAACGTCACAATTGCAACGAACTGATGCGTTATAAGAAATGTCTTAACATATCCTTCAGTGATTCTTTGAAATAATTATTATTGAGACAATCGTGATGTTGAAGGAACTACAAGATAATTAATGATTTTTCCAAGTTCCAACTAGAATATTTTCGAATTAATCTTTACTTCTATATGTGATTTACTTAGGATATGTTGGCGAAAATGTTTATTCCTTTGTGGTATTAATAATTATGTAAATATCTTTGTAATCTGTGTCAGTTATATGTTTTTAAACTATGTTGTTATTGACATATAAATATATTCATCCTTTTTAGCGATACGCGAAGCGACTTTTTGATTTAATTGGAATGTGTAAGAAAAGGTATTGATAGTTTTTATTTCATGAATAATTGTAGAACTACTGTGTACTATTGTATTATTTTACATTAAAATTACTATATATGACAATGAATACGGAATATTTGATTTTTCAATTATCTCACAATAGATACATACAAATATCTCACGTAAAAATCATTGCGACTTTTCACACGAGAACAAACAATAGATTACTTAACACAGCCATATTGTTTTAAATTTTTACTCCATTATGTACGCTAAAAACAATGTTTATTCATATCTCTATCTTATTTATACGGTATTTTAATTAAGGTTTTAATAAATACATATATTATTTCAGGGATCCTGTGAACCGATGGCGCAATACCAGTTTCTGTTTCTGATCGCTGTGGTCGCATCAGGTAAATTTTATCTACGATAAATCGGCCGAAGGGTTTCGATCCCAGACGCTATGCCTATAAAAAAACTAGCCACAGATAATAAAAAGAAATAGTAATGAAATACTGAGACCGAACAGATAACAATATGTATCGGTTATAAAAAATATTATATTTTAACTAAAAGTATGTTTTATCTTAATCTTAGTTACATTGAAGATAGCTACCCAATTTAGTCAAAATTTTCTAATCCTGTTTTTTAAGGATCATCTTGTTTTTTAAATAAAAAAAAAAATTGATTTAGTGTGAATCTTATATTTGGTTATGCGTGATTTTTAATATAAAAAAACACAAGCAGACGTAAACTTGTACGCAGCAAACAATAGGGATCACATGTGCTGAGCCATTTAAGTACATATTGCTATACATATATTAGTTTACGAGAAACGGTCAATGCCTTGGACTGTGATAGAAAAATACACAAAGACGTTAAAGAACGTTTCTACTTGGCTAGTTTAAAACAATGTAAGAAAAAATTAAAGATTTTAATCACGCGTTTGTTAATAAAGTAATAATTTTTTTCTTTTTCCATTTCTATAAAAAAATTACGTCAAAACTTTATAAGACGTAAAATAACTGAAATCTGAAATAGATTTTAATGATAACAAGGAAAAAACAAGTGATGGGTTTTAATAATCATACTTATATGTACCTATACCTTTTAACATGTACATATTTATTTCATTATGTAGTTACACATCCATTCATGTACATAGTGTGTAAAAAAAATTATCATGTATACAATGACTAATTCAAAATCTAATACAATACTTGTTACTTATATTTTATTTACATTATTATACTATAAAACTAAAATATATTTTTTTAATGTATATTGTATATATTTTTTTAATGTATATTGTATATATTTTTTTAATGTATATTGTATATCATTAAGAGAAAACGATATCTTATAACGAAAGTAAGTTTTTTGAATGCTACGCAATTTTTTTTATTATTTTATATCTACATGTTCTCGACGTTTCGATTAATTTTCAGCAACTGTGATCACGGGCAGTTGACACGCAATTGAAATGTCAAAAAACTTATTTAAACGAAAATCCATGTATATACATATATTGGATAATAATAATTGAAATCTTTTACTTAGCAGTCCTATTAATACCTACTAATATTATAAATGCGAAAGTAACTCTGTTTATCTGTCTGTTACGCTGTCACGCCTAAACCATTGAACTGATTTTAATGAAATTTGGTACAGAGATAGAGTTGACCTTGAGAAAGAACATAGGGCAGTTTTATCCCAGACTTTTGAAAGGTTCTCTTGGAAACGCGATATAACCGAAGTTGCGGGCGGAAAGCTAGTATAGGACTAAATCTTTGTAGATATTCACAGTAATGGAGGTTTTAGTTATAAATACTACCGGACTCATGTTATTCTATCCACACGAGTTATTTATATAACTCCACGTATAAATTATATTCAGCGTATAAACAACGTCAATGTTTTCATATATATTCCGTGCGCTCGTAGTTTTTCCTTATAAATATTAATTAGTTAACACATCACAGTACGCCGCGATATAATAAATGTATCATGACGATATCATTAATCATTAATGATTGTGGGTCACCGCAATCATTAAATTGCACTCTAATGATGATCATTCGAAGAAACCAGGTGATTTTGGTTCGTGAGTCACAGTTTGGGGAGCCCGTGTTAAAACGTTCTTGTTATTCAAATAAGTATTCTTCCGCGTAAATAATTAGCTGGTGATTCATAGCTGTAGATGGATGTGGTCATAATTATTTACCTTAGCGTGACCTTTCATTAGATCGGAGTTTACCTGGAAATGTGACTCTGAATAATGATTTATACACTTACGTTTCCCATCTTAATAAACCTTAGTATAAAGATTCGCCAGCCAATATTGTAATATGTTTTAGTAAAAACGAATTTAGTATTATTGTACATAAGATGGTCTAGCATTTTGATTTTTGGTATAACAAACAAAATTTTATTAACACTTCTATTTTTGTCAAAAATATCAAACCTTGGAAATATTTTTAATATAAGTTTACCTTATTAAAAATGTGAGATAGAACTATCGCATGAAATTATCTCAAATTATGTATATAGTAAACTTATAAAAACCAAACTATTGACAATATCACATAACATTTAAAATAAAATTGTTGAATAATTTAAGAGTTTTTACCCGTATATGTAATCTGATGGTATGCCAACGCCGCCAAGGCTCTGCTGTGCTAAATAAGTGCTTACTCGTGACCGAGAGTACTCGAACCGACTTTCAATATAACTAACAGAACAGGCTCCTGCAAATAACATTACTTTCTATTTATTTTAATAAACTTTGATTCAGTACTGTAAATATATCAAACCAGTTGTAGGTAGCATATAACAAAAAAAAAATCATTGTCTCAACGGACATTTAAAATTTTATTTCTTTTATTCCGATCTCACCGAACAACTTTTTCTATTAAAAATCAAATCATTGATTGTGTGCTAAACGCCTTTCTCCGTTTAAAGTCATACATATAACATTAATGTTTGAGCTTGCAATACTGAGTGGAAAAAAATGCCGACTGGAAATATTAGTCACTTTCGATGCATGTACTGTATACAAGAGTGTATAGCAATCTGACTGGTTTTAGCTTTTAATACAGCCAGCAATCAATAACACTTGCACCTTTAACCAATACTATACCAGAAAATACAGGGTGACTGGTGAATTACTATCGATACTTGAGGACGTGATATTTGACGATCATATATGACAAAATAAAAATTAATATAACATAAATATTAATAAACTTCTAAGTAAAGTTAACCAAAAGTTATGTAATTAATTACGCATCGTATGAACACCCTACAGATTAGGTATACACACACACTCACACATACACGTGCGGCGGCGTGGTGTTGTATCAGCACGCCGCCATACGCGTCCACACTTGGAACGTGTCAACACTTTATTTATTTATACGGAAATTTTGTCAAAAATTAAGTGCCTATTTTTTTTACATAATTCGAATGAGAATCATGTACCGAGTATTCTCCTTAAATATTGATAGTAATTCACCAGTCACCCTGTATAACATGTAAATGACCGTCATAAAACAATCAAATAATCACAGTTTTATGTAGGTAAATTGAAATCTATGTATGCTTTAAACTTTAAAGCTATTAGGAAGCAATAGATTATTGACTGTTGACCCATTTGAGATAAGTGGATACTTAAGCAATTCACGAACGGTTGGAATAGATTTAAACAAGACGGCTTATACGTATATGATGGAGGTAGAATGTTTGTTTTTACAATTTAACCAATAAAATTTCATATACTTTCTTTTACATATAAAACGTGATTATTATTTTTGTTTTTTTTTTTGTCTTTCTAGGCCATACCAAATATGGGGTCTTTATAAATATTGGTTGAACTACGAATACATAACTTACTCTTAACTCTTATAAGGTACAATGGTTTTAATTAATTTACTTAACTTAGAACTGCATCTACGTATATCATTCTTTGGGACTACTATAAATGTACGCAAAAGCGTTTAGATTACATGTAGTGATTTTAATCTTGAATATGAGATCGTAAGGAAACTGCAATGGACTCTTCCGGCAGCTGTGTCTTGAAAACAAACGGGCCAGACAACATAAGTGCATAATGCATTCCGACCATTTACACTCGCAAGAAACAAAGACAATAAATAGTCAACATGCGTTCACTTTAAATCGAGAATTGCGATTTTTATTTTTAATTTATATTATTTAATATATGCTCTCCTTTCGTGTCAAATGTTCATAAGAACGGAGATAATATTATATTTTCATATAAAAATTTTAATTAATTTAAGTTGTGTCTAGATGGCGCTAGTCCTAATTATAACAGTACTTACCAACCCGCAAATTGTTTGTTTTCTCGGGAACATAAAATTATGTCAAGGAATGCTTGAGAAAAATCTAAGTACTTAAAGTATATATATCTATATATATAATGAAATAAAATGTCTAATATCCAGTACTGTTATTACCTAGTTTGCTATCAAATAATGTCACTGCACTTTTTGTTTGTTTAGTTAAAAAACTTGAAAAATTTTTTCGGGTATACAGTACTATAGACTGGTATGGGAATAAAAAGGTGTCTTACAGTAATTGAACAAGTTCTATAAGGCACGGAAATACTTTCTGACAGAGTAATGACTTAAAATTACAGATAAGATACGGACTTGAGGTTGCGTGACCAATTAATGCGTATCTCATTCAAGTTGAGAGTGACGAGGTAGATTTGAGTTCACATATGTATCGATCTATCTACTTCTACTATATATATAAAAATGGATTGCTGTTCCTTAGTCTCTCTAAAACTCGAGAACGGCTGAACGGATTTATCTTATCTTAGTCTTGAAATGTTCGTGGAGGTTCAGGGAAGGTATAAAAGCTGTAAAAAATTTATTCATTACTGGGAAAACCATAAAAACAGCCCTTTTCTATTTCCCATACAAACGTTTTTTTTTGACATTAGATTTGACAACTAACTAATATGTCAATCATTCTGTCGCACTTCAACACACGGAGATTTATGGCTTACAGGTAAACTCCAAAATACTAATAAAAAAACGTAATAGATATTTCTTGATAGGGCGATATATTCGCCAGGTCTTCTAGTATGTATATATTTATCAGTAACAAATATATATGATTATTACAAATAAACCAATCAGCTTTACCGTCTATCTTAGTGACTTTCACTGAGATTTATGAGGTTATGTCTTCAAAAGCTCCAATGATCTTACTAACCAATGACTCACACGAATATCTCGCATTAAAATATACTAAGGTTTTCATAAGGCTTACAAGAACCGGGTTTCGGGCACCGTTAAGCAAGCAAAGTTACGTTTGACCCACTAATTGAAATATTCGGTCGGCTTCAACCATATTTACTTACGGATTTTATGTTAAGTAGTTCCCAACTTCTCGACCACTTAGATGACTACAATTGTTATCTGACTACGAAATTTATGAGAACTTTTAAGAGGAATAAATTTATTTGCGATTAAATATATGTATATGTGTAATTTATTTGGTTTTTCATAATATTCTAGGTATAGGACCATGTCTAAGTCAGAGCTCTTTGAAAGTTGGTACATCCGAAACAACGCCAGCCAGTTTGTTGAAAGAACTCGAGGATAATAGCCGTTACAAGACCTTAGAAGCAAACGCTACACTACTGAAACTTCTCGTTGACGACAAAGGAGGAGTTAGCAAGTAACGATATGCTCAAAATTATTAATAAAACATTTCTAGAACTTTCAAGCTCAGTAAACGTGTCAATTAAATTGTATTTATTTACATTTAAAACGATATGAAAGTGTCTATTTAAAAGTAAATGGTGAAAATAAATAGTCAAATTTCTCTTCTTAGAAGTCTGAAAGTCTCTGCCTTTTTAATGTCTAATTTATTTACAAATATGTTTTAAACACACAAAACATTAAGTAAATGTTTTATTAACTCTACTTATATACATGTGAAAGTTTATTAGGATAAATGTGTGTAGCCCTTGTAATACTGAATCGATTTTGATTGAATTTCATAACAATACATATAGTTTGGATATCAGAGTACGGCATTAAAGCTATAATATATAAAAAATAGCCCTATAGTTACTGCAAGCTTTAAGCATAATATTGATATCGCTGCAGTTACCATGCCAATTGTTACCACTATACACTGCTTTCTTAGCCTAATTCCGATGTTTCAAACAAAAATAACTTCTTATATAAAATTTATTACATCACAAGTTCCAAGTCTCAACAATAATTCTTTCTTACTGTATATAAAACACTATTTATTAATTAAAATTAATATGTAGGTCGGAGGTTTTCGACATGTTGCATTCTAAAGATGATAATCATGACCACGTGGACTTGCCAACGTTCCCTGAAGATGCAGAGGAGGGACGAGTGGACGTGATGGTGGTACCTGACTCACAGGCTGAGTACCTGCAAGGTACGACTTATGAGTCTTATTATTATAGATTTGATACAAGCTGTATGTATAATGGAGTGAAATACATTAAGAATTCTCGCTTTATTTACTACACGAACTTACTTTCTTACATATATATGTATATATAGGGTAATTTTATAACATGTCTTTATGTTACACAAACTATATAACTAAAGCACATAATGCTTTAATTTTTTCATTACAAATACAAATATATCGCTGTCCCAATGTAATAATTATAATATTTTTTTTTTCTTAATATCACCTATACTTAGTTGAGATTTCTATATATTTTTTGCCATGACAATGATCATAAAAATACATAAGACTGCCTAAAAATACATGTACCTACTATAATGTTTGCAATTCTTCTGGCACGCTGCAGTATCCAATCTTTCGCTGCACTTTAGTTAAATAGTAACGCAAGTAGACTTTGTTTAGAAAACTAATACATATTATTAAATCCTTAACGAAGAAGACAACACTATTTCAAAGGTACTTAAATTATAATTAGCAGCCCTTATTAATATGTACCTAATTGTATTCCAAAATTATTAAGGCGATCGAGTTAAAAACTACTAAGCTCGAAAACAGAAGATCAATAAATACCTACACATTTCAATGCTTTTGTAAATATTTAGCATTACACAATATATATGATAATAAACCAAACATACTGGCAAGTCGCCATTAGCGACGGGAAAAATACAACATCAATTTCGAGCGATATATTAAAAGACTAGAGATCTACATATAATGGTCAGTTGAAGTTAATATTAAAAGCTATATACACAACAGCGTCAGAGTCAGTACGTAAGGATTCACGAAGACTCCGTTCAGCAGGCGGGCAAGCTGGGGCCGCTGCTGGGGTTATGGTGCTAGTGACGTGCGCCATAGTGGTCATAGCTTACACCGCGCTCGTCGTATGGAGGCGAATATACTTGTAAGTATGAACAAATACGTATCCTTAGTAGGATATTCCATCGTAAAACTACATGGGAAGATTGTCTGTTTCTGGTTTATGAATCTTGGCATAATATGATAAGTTGTATCTGTTAATGATATAATAGAAATTTTCTATATGTATTTTGACGGCATTAAGTTATAATAATGGTAGCATCCTAATACTTTGATATAGATGCTTTGTAGTTATAAATCGTTATTTGATTGTATTTAATGCTTATAATTTATATTAATATGTAAGCTTTGGAATTTTATATTTAATAGTTTAGGACGTAGGAATTTTTAACTAGATTTTTCTGTTATTAACATAGATACAAATTAATTTATTTTTATTTTGACTGATAACCAGGCTTGATTATGTACGTAGCTGCTTACGATTTACGACGACGAAAATATGTTCTTTTATTATATCTTAACAGTAAATTTATTGGTCATTAAATAAAATATTTCACTACACTAAAGTTTTCAACAGACAAACATAGTAAATTCACTTTGTATACTATAAATTTTTATAAAAATAAAACTGTCTGACGCATTATGTTTAAGATATAACATATTTTGTTACGAGGACATAAAGTTGGGAGGTACAAGCTTATAAATCGCCACGGGGTTCCTATAGAGTAACGGCCCATATTCACAAGGCTCATTGATCGGGTCTTTGACTTACGATTTATTTGGTGGCTTCTCATTGCTATACGCCGTGTGGGATGCGATCAAATCAGATGGAAAAACGCTCCACTGAATTAAGTATTAACATCCTGTAATACGAGATTGTACTTTCTCTTTACGCTTTTATAGGGCTACTTTCGTTCGATGAAAATCAACAATGATTATAACAGTTCATTATCAGACAGAATACAAGAATGCTTAGCAAAAATTTGGATCGTCAAACAAACGAAGAGTTCATGTTACTTTTTGATGATTTATGAATTAAACACTTTGAAATCTTCGTATGCAGTGTTTTTTGCTATACTTATGTATTATGGCAAGCATACGATTCAACTTGTCTACTTTAACAATATAGGTGCTTTTTTTTTTCACCTTTTTTTGGAATACTTACGTTGAAAACACAGTAAGTATAATTATGTTTTTCAGACTAATTTTCAAGGCGCTGGTATAAGTCATCGAGATTCCTTTAATAATTTATAAAGAAATCAGCATGCTTACATAATTAATTGCGATAAAGTATAAATACTCCAACATTGTATTTATTTGAAATAATTTGCTTAACTAACATATGATTAAAACATTAGTAGCGATCCACCGTTAATACTAAAGATAATAATTAACTTCTTGTACTCAGTTTTCATATTCATTGTAAACAATTTTATCAAATATCAAACAAATCTAGGTAAACCTTTTATTAATTTCAAGGTTTAATTGGTAGATATCGGATGTAGAGTTGTAGAGTTGTAGTAAAAATTCTGGTCGTAAAAATAATTGTTATAAATTTCTGTTGTCGGTCAGAAACTCAGGTTTTATTATATTATGAATTAATGTTCTAAAATAATAAGTTTATAATATCTATACGGTTGTCTATGCCAATGCCTAAATCATTCTGTTTACCTACTTATTTTTTTACGTTTAAATTAAATAATATATTAAAAACATTAAATATACAATAGAACTGTGAAAACTAATGAATATATTCTGTATATAACAATAATATGTAATTTAATTTTAACAATCGAACAACGCTTGTTTAAATAGATGGACACTGACCAGTGTTTTATTATAATTAGTAATTGGTGTTATGAAAACAAAACGCAAATGACGCACTCAGTATCATTCATTTAATTTATGCACAAAGACAATATTAATAATGTAATATACCTATTAAGAGGATAGTAAAGATATTTGTAGTTGTTGATAATGTAAAATTAAGATTAAATAAAATTTAGGTACTACTATCAACTATGTAGAGCTACTGCCAAGCAGACAATACGTAGTAAACGTTTCCGACAACATTTCAGCCAGTCTATTAATAATATTTCTGGAAGATCTAATGAAAATCTTAGATTTCTTATATACAATTTAAGAAGATTTTTTATTTATCAATAACCCGATATTCGATTGCACTTCGTCAAATTCATATTACTCATTGATATTCATGAAATTTTCGTATAGGTCAACAATTAAAGAAACTTTTTTAAATTTTCAGAAAGAAGCACGGACTGAAACATGAATTGTTACGAAATGAAGAGATCGCAGAAACAAGAATTGAGGTAATTTGTAAATAATTCGCTTATTAACATAACCTCAATAATTATAATGAAATTGGCTATGGAATGGAAATATATTTCTTACATTTTACCTACAAATAAATTACGCTGAAAAAAATCCTAACTAAATACATGTTTTTTTTTTCAGTTGTGAACGTCACAGTTTACAAGAATTATTTGAAGACTACCAAGTTTCGTGATTACTTTGATTAAGATCAACAATTCTATAAAAAGATGAAGACTGAATTATTTATATGATGAGCCACAGATCTTGCTGAGTTGGTGTCACAGATAATAAAAATAGTTTTAGTACCGTACAATGGATAACTAATGCATAATACACTATGTATTATTCCTATGAATATTAAATAGGAACTGAATATTTTATATATAATTATTTTGTACTACATTTACATTGTTTGAATTCTAGTATACAAATTTGTTTTTTAAGTAATCTTTTCAAGTTTTTCATATTCATTGTATGCACGTCATTTTACAATTGTAAGCCACAATAGAATAGATTATGACTTAGTTTATATAAATAATAATTTTTTTACATATATTCTATGAACAATTGTATGATGTAAGTCCTTTTTATGATTGTAATTAAGAGGAAAATTGCATTTAAGAATGTTTACTCAAAGGGAAAAATTTACTAACTTGTGCCATACAATAATTGTCTACTATTAGTTATTGATTCTAATATTGTAATTTAATGGCAATTTCATATAATATAGAACAAATAGTCTGTGATGTTTTAATAAAATAAGGAATAAAAAAAACAAAGAAAAATGCAAAGTTTATTGTTTGTTCATTTATCACCAAAAAAATGATAATCTTAAAAATAATCCAACAACATTGATCTATCCCTATATTTGTACAAAACGTTAAACAAATCACTATTTCACTTATATAATTGTAGTCTAATTAAGCAATTACATTTGGAAAGCCAGAAATAAAATCTTTATAAGCATGAATATGTACATATATGCAGTGAATAATATTTTCAAATTATTTAAAGCAATATGATGATTTGCGAGACGGAAACCATATTATTGTTTATTGTCAATATTGTTCAAATTACTTGTTCTCCTTATGCTTGACAACTACTGGACCTGTGTTGTCTCCTGTCTCTTTGTTGTGAGTTCCATGAGCACCATCACAGTATGGCCACTGAAAATACATCATTAATATGATACTCAATAATTTAAAACATTTTTTATTACTAAGACTAAAATAAATAAAATTGGAACACAAAATGCTGTAAATATAATATATATATTATAGAACTTATCAAGCAATGATAAAACTGATAAAACGCTGATAATATGAGCAAACAAATGCTCAAAAAATATGACAAATGCATCAGCCTTATTCCTTAGACAAATTTGCTAAAGAAATTTTAAGTTTAATACTTTCTAAGTTGACCCACTGAACTAATCTACATCCTTGGACAAAAGAGATTGTGATTTAAAATATTTTTTAAAGAACAATTGTAATGTATTTTTTAGTTGAACATAAAATTGTTCTAGTTACATATACATGTAAATTTTCTGATATAAAATCTTATTGTGTTGAATACAGAATTTTATAAACTCACATTTTTGCTCCTCCAACATCTACATAGCGACACCTTTTCTGTAATATCTTCGATATCAATGAAGTCCACCACTTTATTTATGTCCTTCCGAATGCCAGGATTAACCTGGCCGTTACCAGCTTCATTTGCTTTTTTTATGGTCTGGTAGGAATAATATGAAATGCCTCCAATTGCAAGGGTAGGTGGCAGGAGGGCAAGCCAATCACGAACTAAAACAAAATATTAAATCTTTCAGTTTTTGAACCTTAAAATACTACGAGATAAATAATATTGTCTAAAATATTACATTGTATCTGTAAATACTAACTATAATATAACAATTTAATAGCAATTAAAATTAAAAAGATCTTTGCTCAGTCAATGTTGATAATTGATAATAAATAAGATGAAACAATTGTAAAACTAATAATCACATCATTTAAGATCATTGTTGCTTGAGATTATTATACTATGATTAGTCGAAAGTGTGTCAATGGCCTTGAAGCCTCTAAGTTTTTTTTAACTTGAATTAAATACAAGTAATACCGATTCAAAAGTTTATTATTACTCAGTTTAAAATTATTAAATAAAAAGTAATAATACAATTACTTCTATAAATGTATATTAAAAAAAATAAAATAACTGTTTATTTAATAATGTTAAAATCGCACGAGGAAAATTAGCTTACCTCCAAGACGAAACCATCCTCCAAATGAATCGGGGATTGGCAAACTTGATAAATAATTGGGGATGGTGACTTTAACAACATTGGAAACAAAATACATGTTTGGTGTTAATTTAGACTACACACAATAGTTACACAACTAATTACAAAGTGTGACGTACTCGAAACGACTTGCAAGTTGCAAACTAAAAAGTGTTCAGTCAAATGAAAATGAAGTCGGCTGTCTGGTGTCTAAAATTATATTGAGACAGCTGACAATTGACAAATGACATTAACTAAAGTACCAAATATCAAAAACAATCACTATTTAGAGCATTTTTGTTTGTGTATTTAAACAATATTTCAAACTTAAAGATATTTTTAAGTACGAAATATCGTTTGAAATCAATTTTTATTACAAGACAGGTGAGAACATATATTTGCAGTCTATTTTACAAAAGTAATTTAACATTTAATATGAAGAGGTAATTATATCATTTATAAGTAAAACATTTAGACATAATAAATGCGTTTAATTGGAGATAGGAATAAAATAATGAATGTTTAATATATGTAAATCTATTATAAATTATATATGTTATCTGTGCTTGTCTGTTTCTCGTTTCATCGTTTTGCTGGGTGCGTTTGCTATCATACGTTGTAATTATGAATATTTTCATTGGTTTTATTGAGTAATATTCGTCACGTTCGTCCTTTATGAGAAATTGTAAAGTGGTAGAAGTGAAATCCTTCCCAGGATATTGACCAATGCTGCTGTGTACTGAATATGGCTGACGAAAGGCTAGTGGTCCTGAATCGTTGTGACAACTTGGGATTTGGATTTTCTTTACTCGGCGAAGCCGGTTTGCCTCATATTATTTACGAAATCGAAGAAAATTCTCCAGCTGCTAAGAGTGGTGAGGTGAGTAACTGACATTTATTTTCGCCTTGTAAATTATCAGTTCTATAAAGTTTAAATTACGAAAGAATTATCTCAAAAAATATTTTCAGCATTTTGTAATTTCATCTGTCTATATGTATTTTTTTAATATAAAATATCGCTTTTTACTAGTTAAATTAAAAGGTCCTCGAGTATACTTTTAACATGACTGCACATAAAAGTTAAAACATTATAGAGATAAGAAATCTATAAAAACAATAGATTTTGTAAGAAAATATTGATATAAGGATTTTATTATAAATTAACTAATTTTATACTAATGCCTTATATTTTTAAAATATTATTTTACACACTTGTTCTGATAATGTTAAACAAACCTTCTTGCTAAAGATAAATTAAATAATACTTTCTACTATAAACTGTAGTATTTATAATCAAAAGCTATAAAACATTTCAACTTTGTCATATATGTAATAATATAATAAAGATTTCATGTGATCTCTTGGAGTAGATTTCACTCATATTTCATTTTTACTATAAAGTTAAAGAAGCAAAGGTATATATTTAAACATTTTGAAACAGGCATTATTAAAAAATATTATCACCGGTTCATATAACACAATCATTACTTAATGTATATTGATATTTATTACCTATCAAATGAATTTTAATTGCATGACACTTCAAAAAAGATGTTCTAATTATTGAATACAATTTATAACTAAGTTTTCTAATTTTGCCTACTCTTCTTAAGTTTTTCTGATAAATATATCTCATGGACTTTTAGTAATATTGGTGTTATCTTATAATATACCTATATTAAATAATATTTGGCCAATATAATTTTTTACATACAGTCCTAAATTATAAAAATATCTTAAATCATTGAAATTGTACAGTTTTACTTTATTATTTAGAAATATTTTATTCATATAAAGGCCAACTATTGTCTCAGATTTTTGTAAGTATAAATGTGATAACAATATTTTTGTAAATAACCAATACTTTAATGCAAATTCTTGGTATTATATTAATGTGTTGTTTCTGACTCATAATAAATGTTATGAAGTATTATGAAGCTTATATATATTATATTTTATATATGTACATAAAATAAATGAAAGGTTATCTGTGGATATAGCAATATAAAGTGATAGTGAAAATTTATGGGTACTTAAATTAGTTTGATGTGAAAGATGCAACTACATATAAAAATAAATTATTTTATATAAAATGCCTTAAACCTATTTGAAACATTGCTTGGGAAACATCAAAGAAAATGATTGTCATAAAATTAAGTATAAGAGCTGTATATAGAAAATCATTTATATATATGTATTATTATTCTTTCTACATTCTTATTATTCTTCTTTCTTCTAAACTGTCTCCTAATGAGTCTATTATACTTTTATCTTAAATCCAACAGAAGCATTTAATAAAGAATGTTATACGAAAAAATAATAGTCTTTCATGTGAGTAATGAAGCCTGTCGTAGTAGTTAATTAACAACAGACTCATTAGGGATTTATCGTAAATATTATAACAAAAAAACAATAAGTTTGCTGAAAATTATTTGAAATTCTTTTTCTTTGGAAATATTAATTCCACATACATATAAATAATCATCCTATGATATAAAAAGTTATTTATTTTATTTATATAAAACACTTATTAAAAGAAAAATAATACTTAAGAAATTATTTTTATCACAATCTGAAAAACACTCAGGTATTATAGACAGAGAAAAATAAACAAACAATTTTTACTCATATAAAAAGGTGAGTTATAATTGTATAAGTCTTCCTAACAAACCTTAAAAATTTAAAACAAATATATATTCACCCTTTTTATATTTATTAACTCCGACGCAAAAAAAGGGTGTTATAAGTTTGACGTCGATGTCTGTGTATGTGTGTGTATTTGTGTTTTCGTCGCTTACAAAAAGGTAAACCGATTTTGATGCAGTTTTTTTTTCATTTAAAGCCTAGCTTCCTAGTTGTTGGTTAAAACTGGGCCAGTTTCTTACGATTGCTCGGAAGTTTTTATATAATCGTTGAACGTTAACGCGTAGAGGTTTTTTTAATTTAATATAACACGATATTCTGTCAATCTTGATGCGCTTTAAATCTCAATGATACTTTGTCATGTAGATTGTAGAGCACTTTAAGGCTGACCAGCTCGTTGAGTGCAGATAAGATTCAAATCAAGTTTATTAGACTTCTCAATTACTGTTATTAACACATTACACGCGCAAGTCAAGATATTCATGTAATTTCCATCCGAATTTGGGCAATATAGTACGAAGTTTGTATTGAGATGTACCTATTTGGTTATGATGTTCGCCGTGGTAACTTCGTATGTTTTATTTATTGCCATTAAAATGTTAAGATAAATTATGTGTCATTTGTCATGTCTGTTATAGCCCATTTTAAAATCAAGGCAGCCATTATTATGTACGTTTTAATTGAACTTTAATTAATTGAAACGTAATATGTAAGATTTTCGCGTATACTAGTAAGAAACGCAGGAAAATCTTAATTTAATTTTAATTAAAACGTTTGATAGGTTGAACAAATTCGGATAATTTTATCTCATTTCAGAACTAATTTAATATTAATTTATTTAACTTACGTTGGATTATTTGATCTTAATCTAAACAGGATCTGGATTTTCAATTTTACGAAGTCGTGTTCAATTTTATCCAAACGTTTAAAGGATGACCGTTTGAAACCGTTGAATGTTAATAAAGTTTGCATCGTGTGCAATAAGACATTGAGTTGACCTAAATATCTGTATATAAATTAAATAGCATTACATTGAGCATCAAATATACTTCAGTGAATCAACGAACAAGGATGAGGAATTCAATATATGATGTACCGGATTTAATCTTGAAATCTATCTTAGGATCAAATCAACGGATCTAATATACTTTTAAGAGTTTGTAAACCTATATTAGATAAAAAAAATAGATAAAATGTCGAAATGACTAAGACGTCGAGACGATTGGATGACGCACTGTCTGATGCGAGTGTAACGTGCCGTTTGTTAGTCGTAAATGACATCGAAATATTAATATTTACTATCCGTGGGCGTCAATAGAGATTATATTAATGATGTAATATGAATTTCAGTACTGCAACGTTACAGTTCACATTGAAATGATAATTAAACACTGAATAATTAATGCCCCGGAGCTTAATAACGGACAATAGTATAGCAGGGACAATGGTTTTTCTCCTCAAAAGATACGCTCCAAGAGATTGTACTTTGTCTCCGTCTGATAGCTAGTGCGGTTCGATATCTTCAACTATGTTTTTCACGAGGCATGCGATGAATTACAAATTACTTACAAAGATTTAGACGACAATTAAACGCAGCGGTGCCCGTCTGGACTTTACATTACTATACTATTACTTTTTGTAATTACTACACTATATACTGACCGAAGTTTTCAGAGATAAGAACTTAATAAGTATACGATTTATTTTCAAGTCTGTGACAATAAATTGTGTAACATTAAAAATTTTAATATAATTTTCAGCTTAGATACGAATCTTATAATTTTTTGGGTACAAATTTATTATTTACATTATAATGAAGTAATTATATATGTAATAATGTATGTATATATAATATAAATGTAATTTGAGTAGTATTAGTCATTCCCTGTCATGAAACTCAACACTAGCCAACCTCATTGGGTCCTCTACTAAGATCTATTTCCTCACGCTACTTGTAAAATTAGAACGAACCACTTCAAGAATTGTTGATATCCAGAAAAGGCTTTTATTATTACATTCATATATCTAGCTATTCATTTTTATTTGTTATATCATTTTCAATTTATAGTTTTTCTGTAATAATAGTACTAAATTTAAAATCTACTAAATTTATCTATAATAATTATCGCGTATACGAAAGTTAATTAGGTTTTAAGAAATTTTTCTTGATTTATTAATTGTAAATACTTTCTACAAAGTATAAAAAAATATATTCCATGCAGCTTAGGAATATATATTTATTTGTTTTAGCTGCATGAAATACAAAAAGACAAGTTACGTCATAGCAACTTAAACTTTGCTATTGAAAACGTCCAATACCCAGCTCAAATACAAGTTAGAAAGTCATTAAAAGTAAAATCTAGCTCTAGCCACTACACCAGTATCTGCTTATCTAGAAATGCTGGCACCGCTTTCGATTTTCCAATAACTCATTAGTTATGTCAATCAAGCGGGACGGTGTCATATATATCAATATAAGCAGCATTATCATAAATACGATCGAACGTACAAGTGTTTGCTCATATTAATTTATTATAAAGTGTATTAGAAATTATTGAAATGTATCAATATTTAGTTCTGACTGTAGGTATACGTATGATCAGACATTTTCAGCAGCTTGCCTGTGATCACGATTGCTGTATAGGAAACGAAACGTAGGGATCATGTATGTAGATGTAGAATAATAAAAAATACATAGCATCCTAAAAACTTAGTTCCATTTAAATAAAGATATGAGAGTATAACTATTCTTTACTTTGTTAAAATTAAATGTAATTTATTTATAAAGACTGTATAAACACATGGTCATAGCAATATTTCTGCACTCTTACCTCTAGTTTGCGATTTAGGACTAAAAAAATATATGAAAAAATTACTTGAGACTGTGTGTAGTTTTTAAATTCACACTCGTAATTGTTCAGTATCGTGTTTCAGAAGTGCTCGAGTACAATTAGATGTTTTTAGCTCATATACATATAAAAATGCAATAATATTCTGATTTATATAATAAAGCTATGTAGCTCTATCGGATTCCAAGCTGTGACCGTGAATTGTTCTAGTAGAATGGCCAGAATAGCTTATTTTTTATAGCATATTTGGTAACATTCCCAAAATTGCGATGTTGGCTTAACAAGCACGAAATGTTTGGAAGCTATTTTTTATAGTTAATTTTAAACTGCAGAATATACTGTTAGTTTTATTGTTATAACTTAAGATTAAAGTTAACGAGAGCTTTATACAATAAATTCTCTCCTTAGTCACTTTGTTTTAGTTTCTTCTTTTTTTGTTAACTATTTATTAATTTGGGTTTATTTTAGCCTTTCATGTAATGCATGTAACAACTTTCTATTATTATAGAAACTATAGATATTTTCGTCTTCTTTGAAAATTACTATTATTGTATTGATTTTGTGATGTTGCTACTCTCAAATCTAATTGGTTATATTAGAATAAAATAAAAATGTTACTATGGAATCGTTTTGCTTACAAATTAATAAAACAATACTAACATCTTTTATATAAAATAACTAGTTTTTGCCCGCGACTTCGTCCGCGTTAGTTTCGTTATTAGTAATATATGTATAGCTGACCGGGCGAACTCTATTCCGTTTTAGAGGCCATTAATAATCAGGTTTCTCCTGTTTCAATTGAACAGAATGATTGACATATTAGTTAGTTGTCAAATCTAATGTCAAAGAAAACGTTTGTATGGGAAATGATGTTTTTAGGGTTTTCCCGGAAATGAATCAATTTTTTTCATCTTTCAAACCTTCCCTGAACCTCCACGAACATTTCAAGACTAAGATAAGGTAAATCCGTTCAGCCGTGCTCGAGTTTTAGTGAGACTAAGGAACAGCAATTCATTTTTATATATATAGAGGATATCGACTTATCAGGGACACTGGCAGAGTATAACCGAATCGGATTCGTTATAAAATATATATTAAAAAAAACATATGTAGGTATTTGTGTATAGTTTAAATATAGGATTCAATCTATCAAAAAATAGCTGACTGTCAAATTATAAGGAATTTTTTTTTTGTAAAAATTATAATACATGAGTGGGGACAGGGTAAAGAGTTAGTTATATTTCTGATGCTGCATCCTTCCGAGCACTCCACTTGTATAGCGGAAAATTCAGGTCGATGACTTCCTTTACCGGGGCTCTTGTAGGAAATTGTACTGGAAAATATATAATAATGATCTAGTAGATTGTCTTTGTGTTAATAAAAATGTATTGTACTTATTGTCTCAAGGGAAAAATTAAGAAAAATATTATTTCTTAGTCACTTTTGAATAAAAACTCGGTCGTAAAGCCGTCGTATCACATAGAATTAATATAATTTGTGCTCAGCGGATATAATTGAGGGCTAGGCCACAACTCGACAGGTTACAGCTATACTGAGACGCGTCACTTGATACATGACCCTACAGACGCGTCACCTTACTACGAGTGTCATACTAAAAGACTATTACCATTTTATCAAGCGTACCTAAATTATTTATTAATGAAAAACTAGATATTCTCCGTATGCAAACTCGTGGTAACTCTATACAACTCCCCCCTACCAAGATCGACCTTGATGTGTAAACGATACTTGAACCTCGGTATTATGTAAACTTAGCAATATCAACAACAATATACAATAATAACAAAGTTTTCAACTCGACCTATATCGTATTGTTCAGACGAAAAGTGAAATAATAAGTGAATTCGGCTTTATACTATGTACCATTATGCGATTGTTTCTATTGAAACAATTAAAAATGTATGTTAATTGAATTTATATATTGGTATGCTTAAAAGTTTAAAAAAGTCACATACGTATGTACTACCGTATATATTATTCAGTATATTTTATATATTATACTAGAAGACCTGGCGAACTTCGTATCGCCCTATAATCAAGAAATATCTATTACGTTTTTTTATTTATATTTTTGGAGTTTACCTGTAAGCCATAAATCTCCGTGTTTAGAAGTGCAATAAAATGATTGACATATTAGTTAGTTGTCAAATCTAATGTCAAAAAAAACGTTTGTATGGGAAATAGAAAAGGGCTGTTTTTAGGGTTTTCAATGAATCAATATTTCTCAGCTTTTATACCTTCCCTGAACCTCCACGAACATTTCAAGACTAAGATAAGAGAAAACCGTTCAGCTGTTCTCGAGTTTTAGCGAGACTAAGGAACAGCAATCCATTTTTATATATATATATAGAAGATTTTGTTCAGTATTCAGGTTGAAATGAATAAAGAAGATATTAGCTTTATTATTGAACCATATACTTTGTTACCCAAAAATATTGTTTCTATTTCAATCATCTACTCGTTACTCATCCAGTATTTTTTCCATTGTCTATAATCAATATAGAAAAAAAACTATATTTTTTTTGTATTCTAAATATAGAAATTGGAACGCAAATATAAAAATAGATTGAACAGGTCGACTATTCCGATGCAACAAAGTTTAATGAAATGCAGTTTTTTAAAGCAAAGATAGGAATGATGAATGAAAGCTAATTGGATCGTGGGCACGGTCGGAGGTGTGAGAAGCTGCCCACAATTCCAGAAAAACATTTTCCATCAGCGCGATTTACTGCTTTTCATTTATATATATGTATAATGCCCCATCGACCTGTACAAACTGCCCCTGTATTCATTGCGTTACTCCTAAGACATCGTATCTTAGACACTACATTTATATACATATATAAAAAAAGCAAGATTTCTTAAGATAATTATGAAACAATATAATACATATGTACCAATTTATTTATTTTAATATTGAGGGACCATTAATTTATTTAATAGTATGAAAAGAAATTTGATACCTCTAGTCTATATATTTTAAAATTTACTTTTTTTAATGGATATAATAAAATTATATTATAACATAATCTTAAATTTAAAACAATACTCAGAAGTCCTTTGAAAGTATCGAAAACTTTAACAAATTAATTGAAAGTAACGAATAGTATTCATACCGCAAGTTTGAACTATCACACTACATATGTTAATAGTTTTCCATTCGTAAATCCTTACATAATTACAGTATTAATTAAGGTAGTTGGCAAACGGGAAGCGCTTTGTGTGAATACAAACATGCAAAGCATATGCTAGTAATAAGTATATGCTAATATATATATATATTAAATATATTTATATATATATATACATATATAAACATTTTAAATCGTAGTATCTTTTTTATTGCCATTTAAATAGTAAACATTAACGTCCTTATACACACGGAAGTTGACATTAAATGTTAAAAACTAAAAATGTACTATTTGTTGTTACTTTTAAATTTTAATCAAGCTTTCGGTAAATATTTTTCGATCAAAATAATTACATTTTTGTGTTGATGAAATTATGAGAAACACTTAGAAACCTGATAGTTAGTTTGTGGTTAATAGATATGCTTGATTACACACAAACACACGCTTGGTCATATAATATTTAGGTATTTTTTTATTTATTATATATTATAGACGTTTTATTAATTAAAACAGTTTCTTCTTTTTTCTACGTAAACTTTTCTCGATTCTCTCAATTCATGCGTTATAATAGTATGTCCGACTATGTATAACTTTAAAAACATCTAAATTTAGGTGATTACATATATTGAAGGTACTGCTCTAAATAATCTTCTTCCTCTAGCAATTTCCCAGCTTTAGCCAGGATCTGCCTTACATGTTGTGAATAGTTTTAGCTAATTGTTTTTACGACCGGCCGCCTGCCTGACATCAACCCTCATTGGGAATGCATTTAATCAGTGATGTCTAAATACTCTTAGAAAGTACATATGACTCGGAAAAATCACATTGGTACTTGCCAGTATCGAACCCGCGCCCTCGTGCATGAGAGGCGGGCCTTTTAACTAGGCCACCACTGACTCAATAATAATCATAGGTTTTAAAAAAGTATCTTCTGATTTTATCAAGAACATATAATACAATTGTATGAAATATGTATTAAAGAATAACTAAAACTATATGTTCGTATAATCAGTAATCTTATTTTGATTATTTTACAGAAAGATATTTAAGATACACCTTGTCCGAATGAAAGAAATGCGAGAATAGTTTTTTATTTTAAGTATGAATCGATAACTAAATACGTATATATACAGTTATAATCTCTACTAATATTATAAAGCTGAAGAGTTTGTTTGTTTGTTTTTTTGTTTGAAAGCGCTAATCTCCGAAACTACTGATTCGAATTGAATAATTCTTTTTGTGTTGGATAGTCCAGTTATCGAGGAAGGCTGTGGGCTATATAACATCACGCTAAGAACAATAAGAGCAAAGATATAGTGGTAAATGTGTAAAAAACGGGAGAAATTATTTCATCTTTGAAGCCTTCCGTTGCGTGCGCCGTGAAAACGGTTCAAGATACACAAAAAATATGTATTAAAGAATAATAGCTCTTTTAATGATTTAAAAAACAGTCCGCGACAGTATATGTCTATCTTTTAAGATTAACTCACAAAAACCGTTTTTATGGTACCTAATTTGGTCGAAATAATTTGTTTAAGTTGTATCAACATAATAATATTAATCTTTATTCAAATAAACAAATAAATATGTTGTTGGTTAAGAGTACTTCATTGTGAATAAAAAAAACATAGGTTTTATCCTGAAAATTCTACGGGAAGTTGACCATTCCGAAAACCCCACAAGAACGGGAACTATGTGGGAAGAACCAAAAATCTGCCGGAAGTCACTATTCCACGCGGACGGAGTCGCGGCAAAAGCTAGTATGTGTATATATGTATATATATATTACATTGTGTTATATACATAGTAATAAATGTCCATCAATTTGACTCATTTATTTATTAGGACCCCATACATTTTAATTGACTAAATGGCTCTTTATATCACAGTCATACTTTATTGCTGGTTGCTATAAAAGTTATGTCAATATTGCTACACAATAACTGATTAAGATATTTGCAATGATGAAAATGCATTTTTGTTTTTGATAAAATAATATTTTGTTTAATACAAAACGGAATTAACATTGATTTTATTGTTTTGTTTAGTTAAAAACTAGCTTTCCGTCCGCAGCTTCGCCCGCGTGGAGTTCGGTTATATCGCGTTTCCAAGAGAACCTTTCAAAAGTCTGAGATAAAAACTATCCTATGTTCTTTCTCAAGGTCAACTCTATCTCTGTACCACATTTCATTAAAATCAGTTCAGTGGTTTAGGCGTGAAAGCGTAACAGACAGACAGAGTTACTTTCGCATTTATAATATTAGTAGGGATATTACTTTTAACTAATAACTCGGTCTACGTAAGGATGTCTAAGATTTTCACGAGAACTCATTTAAAAGAAACTAAGGATTTCGGATACTATGAGTATTTTATTATTTTATAACTACAAACTCCCGCAGTTTCTGTTCCTTTGCAGCAACCGTGATCACGGGCAGGCATATGGTAATGTTTGATTTGGTGTGACTAACCATAATATTTCTTAGAACATTAATTGTGGTATGATGTCCCAATAAACTTTGACCGATGTACACACCAATATTTATTTGTATGTTTATAAACGCGTTTGATACATAATTCAAAAACTACTAAAAGTATAGATGTTCATAAAAAATATATACATAACTGAGGTATTAAATAGTATTTTACTTTTTGTGTTATCAATATACTTGGTATTGTGTGGAAAGTCGAATGTAAAAACTGGTCATTCATTCATTTTAAAGCACGTTTAAGTGACAATTTTTCCTAACAAGTAATTTACGATTTAGTAACTTAAACGCATTCTTATCCTTCTATACATAAGATTTAAATCCTTATATCAATATGTATATCAAATTATATATAATACTTATATAATATTTAGTTAAAGATTTACCATCATCAAAATTAAAACGATAATTTTATTTTAATTAATATATCAGGCAACGCCTGCAACAATTTTATAGCAATATTTCTTATAAGATGATTGATTATTATTATTCCATTATAAATTTATTTATCACATCATTCAAATTATACATAAATAATAAATTACATGACTTTCATATAATCTTTTTTTGGTTTTGGTCCAGTCCATGTTATTTTATAAACGTTGCGTGTTTTTACTTTTTTTAATATACAATTCACATAACTGTGATAGTACAGTAACTTTTGTAGGAAAGAATGCGTTAATTAATTTGAAAACAAAGGATTTTTATCTATTTGATTCTTATAAAAATTAATTTAATTATTATATAGAAAAATCTATATAATAAATGGTAAAGGTTATCAAGAATCATTTATCGTGTAAAATAAAAAAAACTCTTGCCCAACTGTTATGTAAATTTATTTGTTTTATTTAATTAATTAAATAAAAGTATACTTGTGTACTGATTAAAATATCTCATGCCAGAAATGTTACTATCTGCGAATATAACTAACTACTTATGATTGCCGCCACAGTCGTGATTATTCAGATTTTTTTTTATTACTTCAACGAAATACCATAAGGTTTTTAGCATAAACATTTAAAGTATCAAGAAGGTCAAATATATTTATAAATTAGGAATAAAATTTACACATTTTAAAAACATAATCCTCATTTAAACATTCCCGCCGTTAAATCGGTTTCGGTTTTCGTTCAAATTTTATTAAATAGGTAATTCTGGTGGATAAGAAAATATACTCAGTCGTCCCCTGATTTAGTCCCGACGAGTCCAGGTGGGTAGGGCGGGTAATTTCTATTTCCTGCGCCCTTATATAGAGGTTTCATTTAATTTATCTCCTAGCCGCCATTAGCGCTCCCCAGTTCGAAGTTGATAACAGTTGTCGGCGAGTGGCGCCGCGTACGGACGTGTCTCGAGTCCGCGCCAATTTGCCCCCAGTTACAATACTCGTTTTTCGTCATACAACTCCGCTTTGTAAAATACATCTATATTTATCGGAATCAAGTTTTTAACTGCATACCAATAGTGATCACGTAAATTCTTATTATTATTGATGATAATTTATAACGTTTTTGTGTGTTTCGTGTGATATATATTAACATTTTAAAGAAATTGTTGACAAATGCGTCATATTCGTCAGCCCGCATAACACGAGTGACGAGAGTAGGGTGAGTCGGCCCTAGATTCGTTCTGTTTTTAAAACGGCACACTTTTTTTTTTTATTATTTTTTCAGGCAGCGCTCTCGGACTTGACACAATACAGCCAAACGTTAAACATTTGTTTTAAACTCATTTAATATGTTCATACGAGTGTGTAAACAAGCCGCCATATATCATTGTAAATCGCGTATTATTAATTGTTATTATGTTTGTAACGCGTTACTGATTCACATTAATGTGATAACGTCTTAATGGTTCGAACGGTATACGTTATTGTATAATAAATAAGCTTTATGTAGGCCAAATGATATTAATAAGGTTATTGGAATATCATGTATAAAACTTATTATTAATATTAAATTTGACGGTTAAACATTTAGTTGGCGCGCTTTTTACTATTTAATTTACAGTTATATTATTATATTGTTTTTGTAGATGATTTAGATAGTAATAAATTTAAAAAGTAAAAATAAAGCTTTTTTATATGAATGATGCATAAAATTAAAATATTGTTATGTATTTGTGTGAACCATTTGTGGTAAAACGATAAGCCCTCTCAGAAATGCCGATTGATAATATGAATGGCATTAAAGAATAACTGGCAATTGTCATTCATAATAGTATTAAAGTTTTCGAATGATTTATTTGCTTATTAAACATTTTCTATACGAATGTTATACTTTTTTAATTTCGTATTGTCTAAAATTAATAAGTTTTAATTAAGATATGCAATTATGATTTTCTTAAAAAGTTATACATATGGGTCTTATATGAAGTAGTAGAATATTTTTCGTTGTTTCCTTGGGTTGTTACAAACTATTATAAAAAAAGCTATACATTAAAGTAGTGTCGAAACGTAATGAGAGGATTTACTACAATTACAGGTAGAGGTTGGTGATGTATTGCTCAAGGTCAATGGAACTGATGTCAATAGATTCAGCACACGAGAAGGTAAAGATTCAGAAAAACACACACACACACACAAAAAGATACTTAGACACACACACACACATATACAGGGTGACTGGTGAATTACTATCGATATTTGAGGACGTGATATTTGACGATCATATATGACACAATAAAAATTAATATAACATAAATATTAATAAACTTCTAAGTAAAGTTAACCAAAAGTTATGTAATTAATTACGCATCGTATGAACACCCTACAGATTAGGTATACACACACACACACACACACACTCGCGCGCGGCGGCGTGTTGTTGTATCAGCACGCCGCCGCACGCGTCCACACTTGGAACACTTGGAACGTGTCAACACTTTATTTATTTATACGGAAATTTTGTCAAAAATTATGTGCCTATTTTTTTTTTTAATTCGAATGAGAATCATGTACCGAGTATGCTCCTTAACACTAGAAAGACCAGAGTGGTCAAATGACCCCAATGAAGTTATTGATCAATCATATTATCAAAACCATAGCATTGAAGTCATTGTTGTTTTATGACTTTTAATATTTCGTCATTGTTTATATTATTCTGATATGTGTATACCGATAGCAAGATAAATACTAATTAAAAATTATCACCTACCTAGAAAGACCACAGTGGTCATTTGACACCACTGCGTGCATGCTTTGTAAAAATTTACATTTCGTTGAATATACTCGTGTTGTGGGTAGTTGAAAATATTGCTGTGAATGACCTTTGGGACAAAAATTGTGGTATTCAGTTTTGTTCACAAAACATGGCTCGAAATCGTTTCAAAGAAATAATGCGTTTCCTGCGTTTTGTTGTGCGAACAGAAAGGGCTGAACGTTTGCAAACAGATAAATTTGCAATGATTTCGGAAGTATGGTATAAGTTTATCTATAACAGTATTTCATGTTACAAGCCTGGTGAAAACCTTAGTGCTGACGAACAGCTTTTTTCCACAAAAGTTCGGTGTAGATTTTTGCAGTTTATGGGTAACAAACCAGACAAGTTTGGAATAAAGTTTTGGCTTGGCGTTGATGTTGATTCAAAGTACTTGTGTAATGGTTTCCCCATATTTAGGAAGAGATGAAAGCCGTCCACAAAATCAAAGTTTAGGCGAATGCGTTGTATTGCGACTACTAGACCCATACTTGAATATAGGTCGAAATATAACAACTGATAATTTTTTCACTAGTGTAAATTTAGCTAAAAAGCTAATTGAAAAGCATACATCAATAGTTGGTACGATAAACAAAACACGACGAGATATTCCAGCTACTATAAAAAATGCATCCCTTAGTTTATATGAAACACATATTCACAACTCTGAAACCTGCACACTTACAGTTTATCAAGGAAAACCGTCAAAATCAGTTATGATTCTAATTTCACTTCACTCTAATGTATTTGTTGATCCAGAAGAAGCAAAAAAGAAGCCGAACACGGTGAAGTTTTACAATGCTACGAAATTTGGAGTAGATGTTATTGATCAAATGGCCAAGAAATATAGTGTCAAAGCACCTTCTCGTCGCTGGCCCGTGCAAGTGTTTTATAATATTTTGGATTTGACAGCAATTAATTCTTGGATTTTGTACAAAAACCTATCCGAGAAAAAAATCAGTAGAAAAAAGTTCATTCTTGACTTGGCAAGAGAGTTAGTCGGCAAAGATACCCACTCCCTGATGACACCATCTACTTCACAGCCCGAAAATAGCATACCCCTAGAGCCTGAAAAAGAACGTAGTGGAAAGAGAAAACGGTGTTACGTGCAAAAATGCAGGAACAAAACCAATAAATCTTGTATTAGTTGTAAAAAGCCTTTGTGTGGCCCTTGTAATGTAAACAATGAGCTAAAATGTCAAAAATGTGCCTAATATATTCATTTTTTTATCACATAATTGATGTTTAATTACTATTAAGTTCTTTTATTTACTATTATATGTTAATCAATAAAACTTAAAACCATTTTAGACGAATAAAACATTACAACCCATGAATGAGTCATTTGACCCCACTTGGTCTTTATAGGTAGTTCAAAATTTCGGTCTTTCTAGTGTTAAATATTGATAGTAATTCACCAGTCACCCTGTATATGGCTTTAGAAGTATGTTTAGAAGATCTTTTTATAAATAGATTAAATTTAATATTAATGATATATCGATCAATATTAATATTTAACCAATCTCACTGTCATCTCACGCTTCATTTCGCAAACACGCGATCGTTTTATTCACATGTTTGAATAAATTCAAAATAAATATTGCTTATAAAATTTATTATATATGTACATATGTAAACAAAGAGCGATTTTTTTTGTATAAAACTGTATGTACTATAGTAATAATATTTAATATTTAATTGTTTATTAATTAAATATCTCTTTCAGTCTTAAAATGCTTGCGATTATCAGCGGATCCTGTGACTCTTCGTCTCAAGAAAGGTAAATTTCTTAAACTGATAATCTGTTTGTTTGTGTAAGTTAGTTGTTATTTGATATGTTGCGGTCGCATGTAATTCACGTATCCCCAGCGGATCGGTATAGTTTACGAAATAAATCGAACAAATGGGAGTGGCTGGGTTTATAGCGGAATATACCAGGGGATATTATGTGGAGTACACTTTGCTGTTAATATTTAATTTGATAAAACAGGGCTTTGTATGTAGTAAAGTCTGTATAGTTGAGGATATTATATAGCTTAGTTTTAAATGGTTATTTTGTATTAGATCCACAGATCAAAGCGAACGTACGACGCTATCTCTCATCCGGCGAGAGGCGTCCTAGCGGGCCACGTATCAAACAAGATAAGTATGTATTAAAATTTAATTATTCTATAAATTTTATATTATATAGTGATTATTTTTGTTGAGTTTATTTTCGTTACCCCCGTGTTATCCTATCGACCCTTCCGAGTCTTGACAGTTGATATCCGAAGTCGATAAGCGATTTCTGGTGCCATATGTCTTACAGACACCCTCGCCCTAAACTTGGGAATGGTTCCTACTAGCTATAAAGTTACGATGTATTGTGACGTATAGTAAACATTAATTCCGGTATGGTATACGTGGACCAAATTAAAATTCTCCGCATCATATTAATCACGCTCATGATTTTAGCTTTCACCTGAGTTTTGAGATAAATTAAATTTTTGCTCGTCTCGCCGATATACCCAGTGGGAAGTTTCGAGCGTTTAAATACGCTGACCCAGCTTCAAATGTAATGATAGAAACTTTAACTTTATAGCGATTTTATAATTCTAATATTATTGCCGAAGTATTTGAGAATTTATGTATGTTATGTTCGGTGCTCCTTTACGCAAATTTATTTAACAGATTTTGATAGAATTTTAAAGGAATGTGACTTAGATATCAGGATACCACTGAAGATAAATTTATCCTGTAATTCCCTGTAGTTCTCACGGGATTAAAGTTGTACTTTGTACGGAGTGCCTTGTAACATACACCAGTTTAAAACATTTATAGTTTTAACAAACTAAATATCTCACTGTACCCAATTCCGAAGTAATACCTAATATTATAATACATACATGTATTTTATTTAATAAGTAATAACGAAATCGATGCAGTTGTTGTATATTTATCAGATACTTTGTTTTCAATGCATTGGTGATTTATTAAAAAAACAACAGTTAGATGAACTTTTGTTTTCATTTACATTGATTAATTTGAAACGTATCATAACTGTATGTTTTATTGAAATTCATAAGAAATATTTGATAGATCGCTTCTGTTAGGACGTGTATATACTTAGATACTGTTATTCCACACGACTCAGCTTCCTTGTAGTGTAATTTATAACTCCAACTTAACAGCATTCCAAGCACATGTATCACTTTATTCATTAAAATTTAATTATCGCTATGTTAATGTATAAAGAACATACTAATTGACAAGAAGCTGTAGAATTAATATAGAAAATACAATTGATAATTATAAGGAAGAATTTACTTATATTTTTTTAATCTACTACAATACGGTAATTTAAATAGTAAAAAATTGTTAAAGCTTTTATAGTTTATATAAGTCGAATTAAATGAATTCATTATTTAAATGAATAATCATTCATTAACAGATGTGGATCTCCTCCGTCTAGTAATTCTAATAGTTCGTCGAGTTCGTCGAACGGTCTAGTTCGGTCTGGCGAGAGCTGTGAAGCGTTGATTGAAGATCGGTCTGACAGACCGAGACTCACTCAACCTAAGTTCGAGGCCTACATGATGACTGGCGACCTCATGCTGAACCTCTCCAGGGTTGAGCACCCGCATCATAACCACCACGCGCCCACCCATCGCACACACTACCATAGGTAAGGTTGAAACACTATATGTATTGCTAATATAAATAAACAATCAATTCTTATATACAATATTATTATGATAAATTTGGTGACCTAGTGGTTAAAAGGTCCGCCTCTCATGTCGAGGGCGCGGGTTCGATCCTGGTCCGGGCAAGTACCAATGTGATTTTTCCGAATCATATGTACTCTCTAAGAGTATTTAGACATCACTGATTAATGCATTCCCAAAAGATGGTTGATGTCAGGCAGGCGGCCGGTTTTAAAAACAATTAGCCAAAACTATTCACACATCTAAGGCAGACCCTGGCTAAAGCTGGGAAATTGCTAGGTAGAAGAAGAGATTATTATTATAAATTTATTTTGTAGATATCGTTTTATGACATATTTTTCTTACAGATATAATTCAACCCCAGCCTCCCCTAGTGAAAACCGTCTAGCAGCCCGTGTTGAACTAACACAGAGGCACAACTCATCACCCAACACCGGCCTATCGGATCATGCGAGTAAAATGTATGTACATTAAATAAAAATATCCGAATAACAATTAAAAATTTAAATTGTGAGTCGCTCCGGAAAAAAAGGAGGGGGTTGAAATTAATTTTTAAAGATTTTTTAATTATTTATTTAAGTAAAGTTTTTATTTACATTGCTTACAAGACACAATTGATTACCAATATATGTTCAAGCGCCATCCATTTCCCTTCTTTTTCTACCCCCACTCTCTCATAGTGGAAAAAATCTACATGATATTAAGACACTCAGTTTTCTTCAGGTTCAATTCCCAGCCAGCATCTCCCGCCGGTGGTAATAACTCATCAGCTGAATCCAATACGAGGACCCAACATATAGTCAGAACATCAAGATCCGAAGATCATCTACAGGTACAGACAGTTACTCTTATATACATAATATAGGGCCAACGAAACATGAATATAACAAAAATAGGTTTACAGTTAATACCCCGCTTAACGCGACCCCGTTGTGCGCGGTTTCACTATAACGCGATTTTCAAAAATTTATTCAGGTTGGGACATTGCAGAGTATAGACAATAATGATGACCGTGTCTTGAACGTGTGTCAAACAATTAAAAACAGTGTTTAGTGTCATGAACGTATTTTACAAGAACGTAAACAAAGAGCTACCCATAAGACAGTACATGTATTTTTTTCGTAAAAAATTGGAGTACCTTTGTATTATATTGTGTTCTTAGAATTAAAGTGATTGATGAAAATGATTTTTATATTTGTGTATTAAATGTTGACTGTGTTTAATCATAAACCTAGATATACGCGAATTTCAGTTAACGCGATTTTCTTCGGAACGTATCCCTCGCGTAAAGCGGGGTATAACTGTATTTACATTTTTTATATCGTTTTGTTGGCCTTACCTAACATCTAGCGGATGTGTAGATGTATGTGAAGTTTCAGAAGGAATCGTCTTTGAGCGCGGTCGCCGTTGATATGGAAGAGGATGTGACGTCATCGCTCAATACACTATTGGACGCTCGGCCTGACTCCGCTACACCGGGACCTCGATCGGATTCCGACGAAAGAGACAGGTAATGAGTTTTGATGAAAAATTAAGCTATTCAAACATATCTATATACTATATAGTCTACAATTAGAGATAAGATAATAAGTCAGTGGTGACCTAGTCGTTAAAGGGCCCGCCTCTCGTTGCCGAGGGCGCGGGTTCAAACCTGGCAAGTATCAATGTGATTTTTCGAAGTCATATGTACTTTCTGAGAGTATTTAGACACCACTGACATACGGTGAAGGAAAACATCGTGAGTTTCACAATTATAAGTTTGAAATCACCAACCTGTCTTGAGCAAGTGTTGTGATTATTAATGCTCAAACCTTCTCCATGTGAGAAAGAGGCCTTTGCTCAGCAGTGGGCGCTGATAGGCTGATGACGATGACTATATAGTCTACGATTACAACTACTTCACTGTGAAGTAATGTGGAAATGGTTATATATATATTATTTTTTTTCTAAATTTCAGGATTGTATGGACGTACAACGCCCCGGTGTCTCAATGTAACGGCTCAGCGGCGACATCAAACTCTACCTCCATATCAGATGGAATGTCACAACGGTTAATACATATAATAAAATATTATATTTTATAGTCTATTTATTATAAATTTTACCAAAAAAACTATTAAAACTTACAAATATACAGTTTTATAAAAGAAAGTTACAATAACATTTTACTTTCATCTTTATATGTATATGTAAATTATAATTCTTCTGAGAGTTTGTATGTCACTGAACTTCTCTCAAACGACTGGATCGATTTTGATGAGTTTTTTGTATGTGTTCAAGGGGATCTGGGAATGGTTTAGATTCACAATTTTGTTTTTTTTTAATTAATTTTTAATTTATTAGTAGTTGCTGATGTAAACTTTTTTTTGACATTAGATTTGACAACTAACTAATATCGCACCTCCGCTCAAATAGTGTCGTAAGTCAAAAATCCCAACTTTCGAATAAAACGCGTTTGAAGTTAATGCTAACTTTACTTTTCGGCTCATCACTCAAAAACTGTGAAAGTTACTGCAATATGATTTTAAGTAAGTTATAATGATTTTTGACACTCAACAAAATGGTGTAATAGACTTTTGGAATATATTTAAAAAAAAAACTAATAACGGATGAAAAAAACGAATAATTTACGAAATATTGACATCTATGGATAAATAGTTGAACTATGGGCATGGCATTTTTTGAGATAAGATTTCGAAGTTTTTTATTCCAATAGTGCAATAAAATTGAATTCAACTTTTTTTGAGTTGTGACACTATTTGAGCGGAGGTGCGATATGTCAATCATTCTGTCGCACTTCAAAACACGGAGATTTATGGCTTTAATAGGTAAACTCCAAAAATATAAATAAAAAAAATTAACAGATATTTCTTGATTATAGGGCGATACGAAGTTCGCCGGGTTTTCTAGTTCCAATATATGTATGTAATTTCTATATATATTTCCAGGTCTTCTTCCCCGTTATCTCCAACATCAGCGTCGTGGTCCGCTCTATCCCCACCACATCGAGCGCCCCCCCTACCTCGAGCACCACTCAATGGTACCACAACATACCACAGAAACTATTACAACTAATACAATTAAGATATCAATATTAAAAATGTACTCTCATAGTAGAAGGCGCACATAATTTAATATCAAGAATGTCATTTGGCCTGTTCTATATTATTTTATATAATCAAGCAAAACAACGTATTATTCAGACTCTTAGATTGATCTATATCTTTAAAACTTATTGACATTATCACAAAAAGATAGTTATAAGTTACCCATTCATTAATCCTCACATATTAGTATCAACATTGATTATATCCAGTGCCTTAACTAGCCTTTTATGCACCCGGTGCGCGCTTTCAAAACTGCGTCCCTGAAAAATGCTCTAACCAGGCTCTGAAAATAAAATGGACAAATGTGCATACAAATAAATCTATCTATTTGTTGTTTACCAAAGTAACAAAATATATAAGTATATAGCTACCATGCATGAGATAAAACTAGATACTAGTATGGTCATTTCTGCTCCCTGTGCCTGGGCACTGCTGGCACCGCTCTAGTTACGGCACTGATTATATCAATGTAAAACTGGAGTCTATCTGATAATGTTTTCTAATATATTATATATTCATCATTTTTCAGGTGATATGAGTTTATCGGAGGCCGTATCAAATATATCGAGCCCTGATTTCCAAGATCAAGACGACATGTTCGAAACGGGTCGCGAATGTCCCAGAATGGAACTATCCGACCCATCGGATTCTGACTCAACAATACTAGTTTCCGAGCCGTGTCACAAAAGGGCTAAATCAAACTCTACGTACTCAACGGAACACGGAAGTGACGTCACACTCAACGGCGACCACAGCAAGGAGTACAGGATAGTCATACAAGTGAAGGGCCCCGACAAACAGAACAATTCCAGCGATAATGTCAATAATAATAATAATACTAATTACGCACAAAATGGAAAAGAAAACGGGCATAACTCACCCGAAAATCAAGGTTATCAGGTGAGGTGAATGTTTTGTATTTTTTTTACCAAAAAATTTAATTGTTACGTTTTTTACTTATTTTTTATAATATAAATCATATGTATTGGGATTTTGTAAGCCTAATTTATGTTTATCATTGCGCTCTTGTTTTAGAACTTCATTAAAATTTTACGTAATTAATGAGATCCATGATTTTTGCGAGTATTCATTCAAATGAAACTAATATTTTCAGATTTACGTAATTAATCCAAATTTGTCAATTACTATTACCGGTTACAACATGATTTGACCAAAAAGTATTTTATTCTTTTATTCACTGAAATGGTCAAATGAGCACATGTTTTTCATACATAATTTGTTTCACTTAATAATAAATACAATAAATCTAGTAATAGAAAATCTACTTTAAAAAAACATCTTTATGTTAAAATGAAACTAATATTTTCGGATTACCACACGTTATTTTATCATTGGTAAAAAATTTATCACACTTCCTACAAAGTAACCGAAACTTCGACAGTATGCATTTTTAAAAATCTATATATTAGTCATGTATGTATAATAATAATTATATTTTATATAATATGTCCAGGAGCTATGTAGCGGTTCCGACGCGTGTTCAGATGACGGTTCAGACGGTGACTCTCTACACTCATTCCACTACAGTCCTAAAGCAGTGGACATACCTTCAGCTGAGAGGCTCGCGAAAAGACTTTATAATCTAGACGGGTTCAAGAAATCTGATGTTTCAAGACATTTAAGTAAAAAGTTAGTAGAATCTCAATAAAAAATATCTATCTATCGATTTGTGCAATTTTATGATCTATAAATAGATATAAACAAAATTATATTATAAAAATATGCGATCGTTGAGCTAGATGAAACATTATTAATAAATAAAAATGTATATTAAAGATATTTATAAATATTCTACAATTTATTATTACCAAATTGTAATTTTAAAATAATATTATATACCAAAAAATATAAAAAACAAAAAAGATATAATCTGAACACCTGTATAGTATAGACTATACAGATGTTTAGTTGTTTAGTATATACTAATGATGTGCCCTGTGTTTGTCTAGCAATGATTTCTCCCGCGCCGTAGCAGAGGAGTACGTGAAACATTTCGAGTTCGCAAACACTACTTTAGACGAAGCGTTGCGAGCGTTCCTCGCGAGGTTCGCGCTTAGTGGAGAAACACAGGAAAGGGAACGAGTCTTAGTTCATTTCTCACGACGGTACTTAGAGTGTAATCCGGGGGCGTTCAACTCACAAGGTACATACAAATATTTAAATAAGCTATTTACATACAATAAATCATATAGTTCTATATATAAAATTCATTGATCAAACTTGTAGTTTATATGTCGCAAGATTAAATAACCTCTAGTAGCAATTAAATTACCGTTCTATCTTATTTCGTATTTAGCTATTACAAACTTAACAAAATTTCTTAAATCAAAGATTTTGATAATTGCTTTATTATGCCTTACATACAGCAGGATAATTTATAAATTAGTTATTGCTTCAGAAAACTTAATTCTCTACTAATGTATCAAATAATCAATTAAATGCGAATAATATACATATTTCTACATTCCAGATGCGGTTCACACGCTCACGTGTGCTATAATGTTACTTAACACGGATCTCCACGGCTGTGGAGGTACGTTCAGGCGTATGTCGTGCGCAGAGTTCATAGACAACTTGGCTGATCTCAACGACGGAGAAAATTTCCCTAGAGAAACATTGAAACATTTGTACCACGCTATACGGAACCAACCGCTGCAATGGGCACTGTTAGTATTGTACTATAATAATTAAATACCCATAGTTATAGTATAGATAAAAGTCAGTAGTGGCCTATTGGTTAAAAAATCCGCCTCATGCATGATGGTGCGGTTTCGATCCTGGCAAGTACCAATGTGATTTTTCCGAGTCATATGTACTTTCTAAGAGTATTTAGACATCAGTGATTTATGCCTTCCTAAAGAAAGTTGATGTCAGGCAGGCGGCCGGTCGTAAAATAAGTAGCCAAAACTATTCACAACATGTAAGGCAGACCCTGGCTAAAGCTGGGAAATTTCAGGTAGAAGAAGAAGTTATAGTATAAATAAAGGCAATAGATAATAATCTTTATACATTGATATTTTGTTATTTTAAGATCTAATATATATTTGAAGAACAATGATCCTATTGAAAACATAAAATATTAATTTCATAAATACCTTTTTTATGCAAGCATTATGAAATGTCATTTTATTGCATCAAAAAAATCACTTTTTATTCTGATAGACTGCTGATTGACTAAAACTAAATCATTTGTCATATATATTAAACAATAGCAAAGAACGATATCTAATATTTAAACAAGTATACGACGAAACTTGTCAGCATTCAATGGATTCACGGTGCGGATGCCGGTTCCATCGCGTTGCAGGGAGAGGAGCTTCAACAGTGCCTGGGACTTGCGACCTAGATTTAGGTCTAAGGAGCCCCTATCTAACTCACATTAAACCTTCACCTCCACTTTCCAAGCTTCTCTCTGCCAAACCAAATTAAAAAATATATTTACAGTGACTTATATATGTAATTAACTTATAATCAATTCATCCTCAGCGATTCCGAAGCAACAAACGAGATTCGTACCGCACCCGCCGTTGGTAATAATCCGTTCTTAGACCTGCCAGACCAGAGCCGCGCGGTTGAATATAAGAAGGGTTACGTCATGAGGAAATGTTGTTACGACGCTAACGGAAAGAAAAGTGAGAACTTATATCTTTATATACAGGGTGACTGGTGAATTACTATCAATATTTAAGGAGCATACTCGGTACATGATTCTCATTCGAATTATGTAAAAAAAATAGGTACTTAATTTTTGACCAAATTTCCGTATAAATAAATAAAGTGTGTACACGTTCCAAGTGTTCCTAGTGTGGACGCGTGCGGCGGCGTGCTGATACAACAACACGCCGCCGCACGCGAGTGTGTGTGTATACCTAATCTGTAGGGTGTTCATACGATGCGTAATTAATTACATAATTTTTGGTTATCTTTACTTAGAAGTTTATTAATATTTATGTTATATTAATTTTTATTTTGTCATATATGATCGTCAAATATCACGTCCTCAAATATCGATAGTAATTCACCAGTCACCCTGTATATGTATAATTCTTCTGTGAGTGTGTATGTCACTGAACTTCTCTCAAACGACTGGATTTTTTTTGTGTGTGTTCAAGGGGATCTGGGAATGGTTTAGATTTACAATTTTGTCCGCTGGACAATGTTTTTTTTATAATTTTTTAATTTATTAGTAGTTGTTTATACAAACGTTTTTTTTTACATTAGATTTAACAACTAACTAATATGTCAATTATTCTGTCACACTTCATAACACGGAGATTTATGGCTTTAATAAGTAAACTCCAAAAATATAAATAATAAAACGTAACAGATATTTCTTGATTATAGGGCGATACGAAGTTTGCCGGGTCTTCTAGTAGTAGTATAGAACATTGTATTATCATATCTTCATTCATAAATCTTGGATGAGATGCATATATCGATGGCTCCTAGGTATAAGGGCCAATATGCTAAGTGTACATTTTTCAGTAGAGGCGTTTTAAGTTTGTTTCCAATATATCTTGTACATGAGAAAACTGATGCTTTTGAAACTTTGCATATCAACTATGTCATACATGTAATTCATTTAAGTTTGATTTTTTTTTAAACTTACTAGTTTTTTAAATATATATTTTTTATGATATACATTACATAAATCCTTATATGTTAAAAAATGTGTTACCTATGCTTTTTTACTGCAATAAAAACAAAGTCTTTCAGACAGAACAGATGTTATAGAATCCAGTATTATGAAGTTTTTAAACCAAAAAAATGAAAATGGCTAAATTGCTACATTGGATCTTATAAAACCCCAAAACTTCAACCCCTATCTAATATTTTTTTTAGTTCCTAACAAGCATTATAATTCTTTTCATTATACCCAGCTCCATTCGGTAGACGTGGTTGGAAGATGTTCTACTGCACGCTGCGTGATCTAGTCCTTTACCTGCACAAAGACGAACACGGCTTCCGAAGGAGTCAGATGTCTGATAACCTGCACAATGCTATACGGTATGGAAAAATAAAAGACTACACTCTATTTGACAAAAAGATTATATTTAAAATTGAATATTTTTCATTAAAATGACTTTAACTTATATAAACATGCCGATAAAATCAAGAATTTTATTCAAATATATCAAAGCAATTATTATTTGTTTTAAATATATATATTTTTTTGATCTAAACTTAAATATTTTTATATTTAAGTTACTTTCACGTCAATGATCTGTTTATTTTATCATCTCGTGTATATTTTAATTAAATCGAAAAATAACCGTTGAGATATTCTTCTAAAGAAAATATTCGATATGTGAACTTTTTGGTTAATAAGGAAGTTAAGGAAACCATAATTATTGACTAATATTTCTATTCTTCATTAGTTGATTTATATAAAAAATGTTCTATATTGAAATACTTACATAGCAAAAGAGACAGAAGTTATTTTTAACAGCAAAAAGTACTAGTTTTTATTATAGAATCCGACAGTTAAAATGTCATATGTAATTTGTAGGAAATAATAATTATTACCCTTTCAGAATACATCACGCCCTGGCGACGAAAGCCACAGACTATACAAAAAAACAACATGTTTTTAGACTGCAAACTGCTGATCAGGCCGAATACTTGTTCCAGACAAGGTAATACTTATATATGTATAGTCATTGTAGATTTTCTTTCTATTTAAATAGGTTTAATTTATTTATTAATATTTGACGTAAATCTTTGTTTTATTTTTCCTCAGTGATTCAAAGGAGTTATGCTCATGGGTGGAAACTATCAACTTTGTATGCGCGTCGTATTCAGCCGCGCCTTTGGCCGGCGCCGTCGGCTCGCAAAGGAAATTCCAAAGACCACTGCTGCCTTGCACTCACACGAAACTATCTATGGTAAAAGTATTATGTTTTGTATATCTGGATAGATAGACAGACACTATGGGCAATATGTGTTATTGCTACCTACATATCTTTAGAAGTTTAGACGTACAAATGTAAACCTAGGGAAAAATTTTATGACACAAGTTAATAGCATATTTATGATAGAAAAGCAAATAAGAACGTCAGGATACACAATCACTTATCGAACTACATAAAGCCATTTGCTTTTAAATGTTACTCTAGTCAATATGCGGTCTTCTACAATAATAACTTGCAAGCTTAAGTTTAAAGTAATATAAATTACAATATTTTTTTTTCTAAGATCCTTATAGTAAAGAATTTGTATGTATGTTATATTGTATGTTTTTAATATATATAATTTTCTTTCCAGCGAGAACAACTAGCAGAGCATGAGGAGCGTGCGGCCCGTTTAGAGGAGGAATTGGCAGCGTTGAGACTAGCGAGAGATCCACATAGCAGGGACAAAGATCATTACCTCATGCACGAGGTAATATATATATAACATAATACCTATGTACTACTTTTAACAAGTATCAACATGTCGTCGGTGATAGTGCAAATCCGCGTAACTAGCATTGTATAATTCCGCGTATCTACATTGGAAGCAGATTATCAGCAGCAAGTTTAAGCTGAAATATTTGCTAAATTAAGGATTTATGTAATTTTTTCAAAATTACTAATTGTGAAGAAAATACCTTAAAAATCCTTTATATAGAAAATATTTCAACTATGATGATGAATTCATATATTCCACACGTATAACCTTTTAAGTATTTAGAGACTGAATTGTCTCTAAGTTCTCAATTATAACACAATCAGATAAATACTAAACGCGGTCGCGAATCATACCTTTCAGATTCAGGCCATAATTATTACTTAATATTTTTGGGTTATTTAATAAAAGGTGTATATAAAATGGTGTCAGTAGTGGCCTAGTGGTTAAAGTACCCGCTTCTCGTACGGTGAAGGAAAACATCGTGAGGAAACCTGGACTTATAGTTTCACAATTATAAGTTTGAAATCACCAACCCGTCTTGAGCAAACATGGTGATGAATGCTCAAACCTTCTCTAGGTGAGAAAGAGGCCTTTGTTCAACAGTGAGCTCTGATAAGGCTGATGACGATATATATAAAATATTAAGTAATAACACAAAATTAAAAACTGTGATTCGCGAGTTTACGAAAATGGGTAACAGAGTCTTGTTATATCCATAAGCAACTTCTCTGAAGGCTGTAATTGACACCTAATATAGTAATAATAGCTTTGGCAGTAGTAAGTTATATAAACGGCAATAATATAGTTGTTATCAACGTCATTTCAGATAAAGAGGTATCGAACATACGCGTACGTGATGCGTACTCGAGGCGGCGGTATCGGTGCTGAGGAGAACGCGCCCGCGCTGCCCGAGCGACCCCACAACCCTCACCACGCGCCGCCCTGACGCGCCATGGGCCTGTTCGCGGCCTGCGTACTATGATGCTACCCGCGCGCACACCGCTACTACCACGCCCTCTACAACCCTAATACACGGGATACGATGACGATCGAAAACGAATCATTAACATATAACGTGGTACGCGGGTGCGTGATACATGAAACTATGTAGATTACATGTGTGATAATTGTGGACTAAATGATTCTATCTGCCTTACAAGTAATTATACTTGGCTTTACTTGCAAAATTGCATCATACGAGTTATAAATGAATGTAAAACCGAAGTGATGCCATCCCCACCTAATCTTCAAATGTTTGGATAGCGAATGTTTCAGTTTGACATCACACTATCGTATTTTCTATTCTAAAGTAATCTCAAATAAAACTAAGTCAACTATTTGAATGAGACTACCTGTACCTATTACATATATTGTTCGGTATTCATCGGTACTTGGTAGCGTGTTAAAATTATAGGTTAAAGTATTAATAACGATCAGTGTAAATAATTTGACACAAAGTGATTTTAAAATTTATAAAACTATTGTATAGCTAGTCTATTTGTCTTCAGTGGATGACGCTTGGTACATATGTGAACACAAACTCATTATATTCTATTAAAAATGCCTAAAGATTCTGATTAAATTGATATAAATTATATAATATATTTATTAGCTGTGTATTTAGTTTTTGAATGTCAATTGCTGTGACAATATGATTTTCGCTCAACTGATTCAGTTATTGCTCCACTGTAGATGTAAGCTCTTATTAATCTGAATAGCGATAGTTAAGTCGAAAGTAAAAAAGTATTGGAAGATTTTAAGGGTTAGCAAAAACTAACTGTCTAATACTTTGTCGGGAATGTAATGATAGTGATCACAAAAATATATTTATGTATATCTTAATCTCCCATTGGCTTATTTACTTATGAATTTGGTGACGCAATTTTCTATCTGTTGACCATAAGACTGACTGATACTCACCAAACATTCCATTCCTGTATATGCTTCTAGCATCATATCAATTACTTTTATAGTCAAAGGAGATTAACAAATAAAGTTGACTTGGAGTTAAGTAAATAGAATGGAATTGGTGATTGTTGTAACGAAAATTTGTTTACTATAGAACTGTTTGAACTCACAATTGATTTCAATGTTGCTCACAGCCTGAGATTGTCATTTATTTTTGTGTAAAAAATACAATAATTCTTGTACGGGTCTCATTAGGCACGAAAATAATGTAATCTAAAATTATAACTTACTGTGAAAGTATATGAATATTTTTAAATTATTTAATTTGTTCCAAAATGTAATTCTTTGATTGTAAATTAATGTGATGTTACTTCAAGAACTGTTCAATTGATTCAATTACTTCCTTATATGTGACAAGTAACATAAAATGGATTTGATACTATGTAAAGTGTTGAAGAATCTTGTACCAACCTAATATCCATCAGTAGTTTCAGATAAAGTTCACAGATCTAGTCTTGTCTTCCTTAAATATATAGTTTTAAACCTATATCCTATTACATATTTTGAGAGTTTGCTAAGAAAATTTCTTATATTATTTTGTCCTAAACAACAATATTTGACTATATAATTATGTATTTGTCTAAATCAAAAATAATTAAAATTTAGATAATGGGTAAGATAAGAGTAATTCGCCCCATCATTGATATTCTTAATGTGAATTTGTAATGCTCTAGAAATTAATCCTAAGTAAACATTAGTATTAATCTATTGGATAAATTTATTTATTATGTGAATGACCCGATTTAGAAAAGTTCAGTGTGAGTGGTTAAACTGATGGTATATTATGCTTTAATTATTGTCTTAAATTTAAAACTTAAAAAAAAAGCTTCTCTGCAGTTTATTAAAATTGTTAATCATTCCGTGTAAAATCAGTAATATGTATAGTTGTAAACAAAGTTGTATTAAAAATATTTATTTAGTCAATCATGCTCGAATGCTTCATAGGTTCGTTATTACTTACTTTGGCAGAATTTATAACGTTATATGTAGATTCTAAAGTATTGAGACTGATAAATGAAGTAATTTATTTCTATGTATCAACCAGTGTCAAATGTTGGGCTCTAAAGACTTAAGCATCAGCTGTCGATGCGCCGAGTGATTGTATCATTGTATAAGTATTAAAAACTTTTAAATACACTGCTAGCATAAACTATTATAGCAAATTTATTAATATATATATTATATATGTATAATTTTTGGGCAGTGCACCACTTACTTTTGAATATTTTCATTTTATTTGATATCTATTATATTCTTTGTGTAAAATCGGTAAAGGTGATTGAATTTTCGCAAGATTCTGTTGCATTTACATATTAAGTATTCCAAAGTGTTATTGTATCCGAAATTTATTATACAGTTGGTCCATGATCAATACCAATTTATACAGGGTGACTGGTGAATTACTATCGATATTTGAGGACGTGATATTTGACGATCATATATGACAAAATAAAAGTTAATATAACATAAATATTAATAAACTTCTAAGTAAAGTTAACCAAAAGTTGTGTAATTAATTACGCATCGTGTGAACACCCTACAGATTAGGTATACACACACACGCGGCGGGGGCGTGGTTTTGTATCAGCACGCCGCCGCACGCGTCCACACTTGGAACACTTGGAACGTGTCAACACTTTATTTATTTATACGGAAATTTTGTCAAAAATTAAGTACCTATTTTTTTTACATAATTCGAATGAGAATCATGTACCGAGTATGCTCCTTAAATATTGATAGTAATTCACCAGTCACCCTGTATAATTACATATATGAAATACTAAAAAAGTAATATGATTTATTCAATGTTCTGAAGTACAAGTTAAATATCATATTACACATTTTACTATACATAATGCGTACTTTCTTTCCTGTTAAAATCCATAAGTACTTAGATCATTATCAACATTGCCTTTAACGCAATCAATAATCTTGAGTAAAATGGACAATACAATGTAATGTATTGATAAAAGTCAATCTTATAACTGAATCAAAATAGTTATTTGTTAAATATTTTGTCATAAAATCATGTAAATAGTTTTTTTAGTTTTTATTTACAAGTTACTTTTATTTTTTATTATTTACTGAAATGTATAGTTGGATTAGTTTTATTTTGTTTTAAATAAAATGTTTGCCTTGAGCTTGATGAAATGTGTGCTTTTTTTAAGTAGCTATTATATATTTACTGACACATCTATATACAGGGTGTCCCAGAACTCAACGTTAAACGTGATCACAGGGTTGATTCATGAGAAAAATCAGAAAAAAAAATCTATCCCATTGAGTTTGGATTAATATAGGCATTTGAAAAAACCTAGACATTCGGTCAAACTGTCACTCAGGAATCGTAACCCTAAATAACATTTCTAAAACCACCGTCAAAAATAATGACAATTGCCCCGAGTTTTCTAGAATTAAGACTATTTGTTAAACTATGAATTTAAAAAAAATATTTCTTTAAAAAAGTGTGCCAAGACAAGAGTAATTAAAAGTTTGTGCATTGAATCAGAGTTGCAAAATAGTACAATACCTGTTAGTTTCATACTAAAAAAAAAGAGAAAAACAATAAAAACCTCAAGTAAACCGATTATTGCTAACCCATTTTACTCAATTCAAATGCTGTTTATTCGAAAAAGATATATATAGAGAAATATATGGTGGCTATGTTTGCCATCAGTGAGCGAGATAAATATAGTGACGCCCTTTTACCAAAGTCAACAAAAGAAAAGTAAAATTATTAAAGTAATGAAAAATCTTGATCTAGTTTAGGTTTATTGGAATAAAAGCGAGATAGAGATATAACAATTTGTTTATAGCCATCTTTTTTAAATGTCGATTCATTTATCCAGAAATTTTTTTTGGATGTATTGGGGATTTTCATTATGCCTCTGTAGCATTGTTATACAAAATGAAATCTTTTCGGATAATCTCGAGGAAGAAGACTTTGAACTCGTACGTGAAAAGGATGCATTTCGCCTTTAAGGCAAACAAGGTCTACCTCCAGCGTGTATTTGATTTAGGAAATGCCCGCCCTCCGTAAGTGAACCGAATAGCGCTTCTAAATATATTAAATTGGATTTTTTCTGAAATGCCCATAATTTTTCAAACTGCATGGGATAGATGTTTTTTCTGATTTTTCTCATGATTTTCACGTTGTGTTCTGGGTACCCTGTGTATATATTAATTCAAAACAAACTCATTACAAACATATCTTTATAAATGTATAGGAACTTGGCCCTTATCAGAGTTATTTCCTTGTTCGATATAAATCTTAACGTTATAAATAAGATTTTAATTCACTAAAGTCACTGTAGCCTTTCATTCTCCATGTACCTACCTATCATATTTATTAATATGATAATGAATAAATCAATTAATCAAAACTGCAGTGCAATAGAAAATTGGTATGTTAAAAGTGAATTTGAAATTATTAATGCCAGTGTATATAGATGCTAATCAAAATTAATAAACCTAATCAAACAACTCAAAGGGCCTATAATAAAAAAACAGTTCCATTTTGTATGAACATGACTGTAAATTTTTGTATCAATCAATACACCCAAGAAAGAGGTAGAATAAAGATTTAAGGTTCAATTTATTGTTTTTCTTGATTATACTCCTTTTAATATGTAAATTATTATCCTTACAATTTATTTATAACATACAAATTAGTTTTCCATTATAACTATATTAAACAACAAAATATATTAAAACTGATCATAAAATATTTGTATAATTTTAAACTGAAATGCAATCACGACAATTAATTTCAAATGTTGATAAAATACATAACACATATGTATTTAATTGAAAAAAGGTGAAATGGTTTAATAAACCTAGAGTAGAGTAGAGAAATATCTCTACATTGTCTAATTTAAATGTCCCTTAATATATTTTCAACTCACAATACTATTGTCAGATATTATTGTGAGTGTTCTATCAATGATTTTATAAATTTATTTGTAGTGTTTGTAGTCTCACGTACACCACTATAGGGAGCTGCATTCGCTCGGCAGTCTCACGACTAGCGCGGAGCAAAAAGGTGACGTGCGCCTTCGCTGTAGGCGGGGGTAGTAGTGAGACAGTGATTAGTTATTCTTACATAGAGGACCAGGATATTAATTAGCATAACTAAATTTGAAAATCAAATATTTTTCAGTGCCTTTATTGAAACTGAATAATTTCACTGATTTATTACTTAGCTGGAGAGTCAACAGCTAAATGAAAGAGAAAAGCATGAGAGGATGAATATATTGTTTGTTTTGTTATGCTCACAAACTATTGGATTAATAGAAAACTACATTGAAAGTATTCATTTAGTGGGTAGAGATTAACTGAATAATGTATTTTTATTCTAATAAATGTCATAAAAATAGTTTTAAAATACTTAATGATTTAATTTACCATAATTGCTATTACAATATATAAGACTGTCTAGTACAAAATGTATAATCTGTATTTTTTTGTAAAGGCCTCTGTAGAGGATGAGCTAACAGTTTTGCAATGCAATCATGGATCTTGGTTGCATTCTTTGACACTTCAAACACAAAAGAATATCCATTGTCAAGGTCCTGCAGTGCATCATAGATTTCTTCGCATTTATAGAGAGCACAGTCATCTTCATGTGCATATAAAATATCAAAATAAAAGAACAAATGCTTCTTTAAGAAATTAAAATATGGATCATCCTGTTGAATGACAGGTATACAGTTGGAACGATTATACAACACAATCATACGAACTACATAAGGAGGTGGTAGAATACATTCTGACTGTTTGTATTCAGGTATTTGTATATCCTGCTTCAGAATCTTAAAAATTTTCTGAAAATCAAATGTTTCCTGTGTGCACTCTTCAGGTTGAACATAATCTATAGCATTAATAATATCTTTGACATTGTTGGTAAAGTTTTGAATGTATTGAACATCTGAATCATTTAAAACAAATAATGCAAACTCTGTCCTCTTATTGATGGCATGCTTTGAATGTATAAAGAAGTCAAGAACTCTTTTCAACATGTTGATTGGTGTGTAAGTAGTTCCATCTGCCAGTCGAAAGAGTGAATTTTGTGCATCATAACACAAATCCAAACATATAATAATTCTCTCGGGAACATTTATGTTAGGCAAATTAGGCTTTTGGAAATTAGCCATTACTTCTTCATGTAGCTGTTGGTAATCATCACTAACCACCGGATTATTAGGTGTTCTGTAAGAAGTGAAAACATATTACTGTATATAATTAGATATTTCAAAGAGAATTAATTTAATCTATCGCACCTGTTGTCTTCCTGTGATATAATATGGGACTTTTCCTCGGCAGACTCCATTTTGTATATTTAGTAAACTATCACCATTCAATTAATTAAAAACAACTTAAAGTGTAAATGAATATATCTACCTTAACTTGTACAATGTTTTGATATATTTTCTGTCATTCAACTGTCACTTGGCAATTGACAAATACAGGAGTCCTCTACAGTTTCTCATGAACCTATCCTTACTATTTACAAACAGTTGTTTCTTGTTTGGGAACCAGCACCAGGAACTACCGTATTCATATAAACTTTGGATTTGTACTTTCATGGACTACATGAGACCAATATAATACATTATTCAGTAATTTATTTATTATTTCCCTTCATTCTAGTATTAAGAATAAATTATATTTAAACCTATTCATATTTATCAATGTAATTAGGAGTTAAAGTAACTCCGTATTTATAAAAATTAAAAAGCTAAAAAGAGAGTACATCTATGCAGTATTCTCACCACCTTAGCCATATTCACAAAATCCTAAATGTCAGACGTCAAACGACATATGACATCGTAAAAGTCAGATATTTACCTACAAATAACCTATTCAATAATTATAATTGTAATAAGTATAGAAAGGACAATAAAAAGTTGATAAAAAATATTTTTACCATGGACTATCATTACGAACAAACCAGTGAAGTTGAAGCTCTAGATTCCATTTATTATGGAGATATGCAAAGTAAATTAAATGTTTTATTAATTTAAACTTATGAAAAAATATTGAAATACTTATAAATTAACTATTAGTTTTACAGACAGAGCCTATGCACAAGTTTAGTATACCAATTAAATCAGAGGAATATGATGAGGGAGAGGGTTTAGCTTGTGAATTAGTTTTCACCTACACACCAAAATACCCCGAAGAGTTGCCTTCACTAGAAATAAATACAGATGAAAGTTTCGATGAAATAGTCGACAAAAATGAACTTTACAAACACCTTATGGAACAAGTATGTATAGATTTATTTGTGTCCCTGGAATTCATATGTTGTATACACACTTTGTATGTTACACATAGAAATGTTTCATACAAAAATACTTTTGTTTATTTCCGAAGTAAAATTCTAATATTTAATACTACTAGTTAACTGTAAAGCATTATTTATAATGAATTTTTCTGTTGAAAATATTTATATTTTACTTAGATATCTTTAGATGAATTTTATATATAAAATTTATAAGGTGATAAAATTTATGAGCATTTAAAAAGTAGTTACCTATTAACTAGTTTTACCAGACACTGGTTATAATTGAACGAGAGATTAATACATTAATAATTATTTCAGGGTAATGAGAATCTTGGAATGGTAATGATTTTCACACTAGTGTCAGCTGGCCAAGAATGGCTCAATGAGAAATGGGATAGTATTAAAAAAGACAGGGAGGAAGCCGTTCTTCTGAAGAAAAAGGCTGAAGAGGAGGCAGAAATGGTTAGTTACATGTGAAATTTAAGAATGATAAGACATTTAAGATAACAAAATGCAAAAAAAAGTTCAATCTTAATATATTTTATGATAAACTTTTACAGAAAAGATTTGAAGGTACCAGAGTTACGGTTGAATCATTCCTTGCATGGAGAAAACAGTTTGAAATAGAAATGGGTATTCCGGCTAAGAGAGAGAAAGAAAACAAAGACAAAAATAAGTTAACAGGAAAAGAATTATTTATGAGAGACACCACACTCAATGAATCTGATCTGAAATTCCTTGATGATGGTGAGTATTACGAATACTAACTGTTGGCTGTGGCTTTACCTGATAATTAAAGCCCTTCTTTGATATGCATTATCAACATAACATTTGACTTCTCAATCACTCCCTGACTTGGTTATATGGTCTCACAAAGAACAGTGCCATTTCAATATTAAAAGATGTTAAAAATTAGCCTTTAATTGAAGGAAAAATAGTTAACAAAGATTTTGTTAAATAAGTATTTCTCTATTCAAAAGTATTTTCAGTAATTCTTTATGAGTTATGAGATTACCTACATGCAAGTGACATTACCATTGAAATAAGTCCAGGCAATTCAAAGATTAGATAAAATAAATAGACAGACAGACATCACATTTTTTACAAAATTCATTTTTTAGGTATTGTGTATGCTTACAAATTGTTTCTTTTAGTGAGTAACACCTAATTGGAAATTAAAAACAGACAAATAAATTTTATTTGTTACTATCATTTATTAACTTGTAATGATTCATAAAACTATAGATACTTTATTTTAACAGGTGATGCTGTTAAAGTGGATGAGTCTCTGTTCCAAGATCTAGATGATCTCGATATATCAGATGAAGATGATGAAGATTATGTTCCAGGACAGAGTGAAACTGACAGCGATTAACAAATAATGTTTATTAAATGATTTATACCAAACACGAATTAGCTCAGTTTTATATCCTACTCTGTAGCAGATTACAAAAAGATAACTGCATACCCGATTATCATGTTTACAACAATAATTTGTTCAATACTAATCTTTACCTCAAGTATGTCATACTTTAAGATGTATCTTTTAAATTATGTATAATTTCATCTGAAAATTTTATAACCAATATTTCATTATAGGATGAGACTGATTAACAACGTTAATGATTTTTAAATTAAAACTTATTTTTGTATAACCATAAAAACACAATGAATTCATAATGTATTTGTTTATTGTTGTAGATTTAATTTTGTTAATATCATCATCGTCTTCAGCCATGTAAGATCCACTGCTGGACAAAGATAGGCCTCCCTTATCTAAAGTATAGAGCACAGTATAGATGACTTGTTCCAGAAAGATGCTGCCCATCTTCCTGGTAAATATATAACTACAATATACAAATATATGTGCCTTGCAAAATTTAAAGTGTTATAATCTTTAAAACATCTTATACCATTGATTATCATGACTTGAAATGTTTATCAACATATTTATACTTTTAATAATCATGAATAAGAATTTAAATGGTCCTGTTTATAATGTATTAGGGCAAAAGTACTACATTGTAGTCATATTAAAACTTATTAGTAAAATTAGCAGTCTTATGTCATCATATAGAATAAAAATAATATTACTCACTTTATACAGAATTCTTTGGCTGTTATAAATAAAACAAGTTGTTTTTATTCAGAGAATAGTTATTTTATTTACATCTCTATATACAACTGACATCAAATAAGTTTTTAGTAAACAGATAGTTCAACATCCAAGTAAGAAAGTAATTTAACAAGCTAAACTTAATAAAGCAAACAAAAGCAAAGCTCTCATTACTCGTATAATTAATAATTATGTCTAAACTTAAAGCTAATTGGCAACATAAATACCAACTTAGTTTATTTACACTAAGTGCAGTCTTGAAATTAATGGTGAAAATCAAGATTATACATCTCGTTTTTTATCAAGTATTTTTTTTAATAATTAACCACAGATATGTATTTTCAAAGAATGTATATCTAGGGAAAATTACGAACCACGAGTAAGATTATATAAAAAAGTAAGATTTAAACATTTTAAATAAATTCTCAGTCAAAGATGACTTCTTTTTAAATAAAAGATTTGTCGTCTGAGTTCCGACGTAAATCCTCTCTTAATGTTAATTTGGTAAAGCATTAAAAGCAGTATTTGTTTTTATTTCCAGACGTCATGTTTTTCTAATTTGTATTTAAAAAATACTTATTACTTAACGCAGACTTACCGTTCTTCAACACAAGCTTTCAAATGTGGAAAAATTTAATTAAGTGAAAAAGGTGGAAATAGAACATTTAAATCTTTGAACTACATTCTAAAAGTAGATGTAATATAAATAATTATCTAACATCGATAACTTGATATACATACCGTTGACAATTAATTTATAATACTCGACTTACACAAAACACAACAATATGTCATAAAAATAATTTCTGAACAAATTCTCACAATATTGCCATATCCCAATCAATTACTATTCCTACTAAAGACACTTATTATAAAGGCCTGAAATACATTAGCCTGATGTGTTACATTCAAATAACGATCCTCGCCTCAGTTCTATGTATTGTAGAACTAGGGTCTAGGAGACACGTTAAAACTTATGACAACACATGGTATGGTTAGAAATACATACATTGATAATAATCAACTCTACACAATATCATACCAAATATATGAAAACAATTACATTACCCAAAACGACATAGACATTTATTCCTTTTTAAAATCTTCACCATTTTTATTATTACTCTTCTTCTACCACTGCTTTGTTAAACACAACAAATAAATTAATTTGTCTTCAAAAAGATAACACAATTAAATTATTCAATAAATTAAACAATAATCGCGGTGTATAAATTATGACTATTATTTGGGTGCAACAACACGTAATGAGTAGTTAAAACAGATTATATTATGTATATTGTAACCCTAATATGAACAGGTACCAATCAAGTCCATCATTGATCACTTGCAACAATCTGTGGCCACTATTCAAAACATTAGAACATGTCTAGCTACTTACGACTAAAATTACAGAAGGCCACAATAAAGAAATTCATAACAACATACACTTCAATTCTAACATTGAATTTATATATTAATCATTGTAATTAATTTATCAATTCATTCTAACTTCAAATTACAGTGTCTTATCAAATACACATTTATGTAGGAGTCTAAAACTATGTAGGATTGTGTCTAAAGAAAGGCCGGCTACTTTATAATAGATAAGTCGATGGTCCCAAAGGCACCACGCTATTATTGTTCCTACCAGCGAACAGATATATTGAGTGAGAAGCCTTCTTAATTTTTCCGTGTAAAAATATTCATGGATGTTTGGATAGCTTTCATAATACACACACATATAAAAATTCTTCCTATTATTATTACATTAATACTAAATTCACCGACGTCCAACTACAACTTTCAATGGTCGCATTTATAAATGCCGCTATTGTTCATAGTGTCATAGGTTCACCTATGATGAATTATTATTTAACATGAAATTACAATTACGTTTTAAAGGAAAGGTACATCGATATAGGAGAGGGGTTATGGGTGCAGGAAACAAAATATATTCACAGTATTGTCCATTGTAGTGCACGCTAGCAGCAATTCACGCCCCACAGCGGTTGTAGAAGCCGTAGGAGCGCAGTCGTTTGCTGTACGTGACGGCGAGAGCTCATTTGAGCCGTTGCGTTACGTTCGCTAAAGCTACCGCGAACGCCTGAAGGGATGAGAACGGGTACTGGAAGTCCAGGGTGTACGCGTTGCCATCGATACGACCGAACTGCATCACCTGGAATCATTATAATGAATATTATGCTTACTGTAAATAATCCTACTAATATTATAATTGCGAAAGTTTGTGAGTGTGTGTGTATGTTTGTTACTTCTTCACGCTCAAACCGATTTTGATAAAATTTTGTATACAGGAAGCTGACGTCCAGGAATAACACATAGGCTACTTTACATCCCGGAAATCCGCGGGTAGCACCGCGGGGCGCAGCTATATAATATTATTATCTGTTTCTTACTGTTCAAAAGTTATTATTTATCTTTTATTTTGAAAGTAAAAGATCCCATTAATTTCTTCAATAATAATGTACACTAATAACGATTTTTCCTCCTTATCAGTATATTCAGTATTGAGAATTGGAACTAACGAATGAAACTCCATCGGAGAAAAGTTATAAAAAACTTAATAATCATTTTTACAAAAGAACTCTCAAGTCTAAAGAACGGTGATTTTAAACTTATAATTTGATTCTAAGTCCAGGTTTCCTCACAATGTTATTTCTTTCACCGTCTGTCAGTGGTCTCTAAAATACTCTTGGAAAGTACGTATGACTCCGAAAAATCACATTTGTACTTGCCAGGTTTCGAACTTGCGCCCCCATGAGACGCAAGCCTATAACCTCTAGGCCACCACGACAGCCAGAAAATAAATGTTTGCATCATGAATACACGTTAAATAACTTCATCGTTCTCACTTGCTTCCCGTGGTACTCAATCTGGAAGTTCTTGGCGGACTCCTGCGTCACCCGTCCTCCGAAGTCCAGCTGGTACACCTGGCTGTTCTCGTTCCACATGGGCGCCTTGTTGTGCATCATCAGCTGACGACGCTCACGCACCTCCCCCGCGCCCGCGCCCATGTTACCGCCAGCACGTTTTAGCTTTTACAAAACAACAATTATGGTAAAAAAGGTATTAGGTATAGTGAGTTTTATTTAAGCTAAGCAATGCATTTGTGTGAGTGCAAACCGATAGTGTAGGTGTGATGTAAAATTTTTGAATGCCACGTTCTTTTCTAGGATTGAACTGGTTTATACTGGCTTTAACTCCGCCCCGCACCTTACTTTAGCCTTTGTACTGATAGCAAAGTTGAATGTTGATCACGCAATATCAAGTGAAGAAGAATTTGTATAGTTTATGCAAAATTCTTATTGATAATTTTTTTTTCCTTAATATACATAATATTTACATCTTTCCTTTTCCAAGTTTTGCTTATTTTAATCGAGTATAGCTCTCGCACTTATGTTATGTATGTATTTAAAATATAATAAAACTTAATTATATAAATTTTTGTCGACCTCTACTTATACTATCACTCACACAAATGCAAAGCTCAGCTTAAGTCTCGCTAACTATACGGTCTTTCAATTATAAATCTCTAGGTGATAATGATGAAAATATTAGAACTGAGGATATTAGCAAACTAATTTAAATAAATTCTATTGTCTACCGTAACCTTATTAGTTATTTTAAAAGTACCTTATTTCTAAGTTGTGCCTTCTGGAAACTCTCTAGATCTCTGTAGTTCTTGCTGTTAACTTCGTTGTAACCGTTCGAGTACTCGTCGTCTGAACTCTCAGACAGCTTCTTGTTTCTTCTTCTATTTAACAGCGGCGAGTTGAGCAATTGTCTGTAATGGAAATCATTGGAAAAGTTATAATAAATGTCACTTAGTTACCTCTGATTTATTGATGAATTAAGGAACGCTTGTGTGCAAAAGGTTACTATACAATTAATGAGTTTATGAACGATAGCACACCTTGGGAATGAAGCGATCGCCTCCTGGCTATTTCATCTCATATTAAATTGTGAATATAATATATGAGACAAATATATGTAAAAAAAACCCGCTGACTTTCTTTCGCCGGTTGTTCTCAGGTCAGGGTATTTTGTTTTCCGAACCGGTGGTAGTGTCTTAAGTGACCGTCAATAAGGAAGTGTAATGCTTTCTACATATATTGAATAAAGTTGATTTGAGTTTGAATAGGTTATATAACTTTTGTATATTAATACAGACACGTATGTAATTGAAGGGTGTGTTTATCTAATAGTACCTTATCGGTGATGCGGAGGAGTATCTCTGTCTCCTGGTCCGCGGGGCGGGGGTCGCGGGCGCGGGGGAGGGGGATGTGGCCCGCGCGGGCCGGGGGGAGGCTGGGGCGGAGCTACTCTCACGAGACAATGAACCCGCGACCCCCTCACCGGCACGCTTTGATGACCGCGACGCGAGCAGCCGCAGAGCCAACTGCTCCAAGGAACCTGCCCACCACATCTATGTTATTATCTGTCATATCCTAGCTTATCTATCAAGGTTGACTCAGTCTATTGTAATTACTTGTAAAAGCGTAGTGACATGTCCGCATTTTAGCCGTATTTTGTCTGATGGCCAGAGAAGCGGGTGTATACTACATATTATAGAATATTATTTACGATCGATACAGATCGATCGTGTCTGGGAAGACCTTTGCGAACTACTCAGCGGATACTTTACTGGGTAAAAACTAGCTCGCTGTAATTAAAGCCGCATGCGTTTCGACGAAGCGCGGTGCTGTTCTAATGGAAGTCGCATGGGTCTCACCATTGAAGTATTGAGAGGATTGGTGAGAAAAAGCATCTACTACTAACTATAATACTTGCTGTAGTCGGAATCACTGTCGGTGAGGAGGGGTGCGGGGGGTGCAGCGCGGGCGGCGGGGGGTGTCCCCGAGCCCGCCGGTCGCACCCCAAGCGTGCACCCTCCCCTAGTTCGTCCTTCCTCCGTACTAGTGCCGCTACCCTCCTCCCCCGTACTATTGTATCGACTACTGCAGTTCGCGGACACGTCAGCCTTGATTTTCGTCTCCGTTTTCGATTGCCGCTTACTCTTCTCTGCCGTAATGGTCAGTTCCCCAGAATCCAAGCTCCTGGATTTCCCACATTTCTTCAGGCTCGGTGTTTTGTTATCCATTTGTTTCATATCATTCTTCAGGTATCTTCTCGGTCGTCGTTGTCGTTTCGTGTTTACAAGTATCAGTCGTCGCGGTGGTTCTCCCCTCAAGGCGGTCAGGCTGACTTGAGCGTGTAGTACTTGTGGGTCCACCAAGTCGAGGTAACCCACACTACAACTGCGCGTCATCGTGTCATATACGGGAATGTTTGCACACACTGGACTAATGGGCACTACGGTAGTCGTTCTTTGTACTCTACCTTCTCGAACTTTATCTGTTAGATTATTAATATTCGTATCGACGGGAGTCTCTTCGTCAATAAATTTTAAATCTTCACCTTTTTGCAAATTTTTAAGTGTTTCCGTTCTCTTGGACATGGCGTCAGGATGGACTTCGTGTTCAAAATTCTTATTACAGAGAGATTTTAATATTCTATTTGTATTGATTTCGTATGACGATTCTCCTCTATTGCATATATTTTTTCTTAACTTTGACAGACAATTGTCGGCGACGTGATTATCACACTTCTTTATGGTCACTTGTCTACTGGGTTCCAAGCTGAGGTTTAAGCTGAAAGATTGTTGGTCCATATTGGGTAGATTCCCTTTGATCGCAACATTATCTCTAACGCTATACTCGGTGCGTCCTCCACAAAAGTCGCCTCGACCTCCGCAAGTGACGGTTTGAGGCGAGGGTCTCTCGAAAATTATATCGGTAGGTGCAACAGCATTCTTAGGGGACTGCAACGTGGGTACGGAACCTTCACACCTCAAAGGTGATATAGCATGACGGTTGGTCACCCCTGCTGTATTACTGACACGCCTCTCAGGCGTCTGGTTACTATGTCGGACGGGAGTCGTGCTAAAAACATTATCTGTCACATTATTAATAGATTCATTAGTATCTATAAAGGGAAATTCGTCGTAAGATTCCGCCCTAGCCATGGCGGGGTTCGAGTTGTTGTTGGGTGAATATATTTCCGATTGATTTATTATATTATTAGTGCTAGTCATCCTATCAGTCATTATTAGTGGATTGGTTTTTTTTCTAATATTATTATTAGTGTGTGACGGAGAGTTTGTTTCGCTAGGCTGGAATACTTCTTCTTCGTCTTCGGAAAATATATTCGGATTGAAATTCGGGTCTGGTCCGACTGGGTAGTCATCTCTGAGTTCTGTTATTGTTAATGTCATTTGTCTGGGCTGGAGGTGTAATAATGAAGTTTTATACGTCACTTGTCCGAGGTTCGCCGGCACGTTTTTGGCTAATCCGTGCATTTTAAATTTTGTCCCCCATATGTTCGATGTTACTTCCACTAGACGAACGTCCTGCAATTGAAATTTGGGTTAATTTTCCCTGTAACTAAATAAAAGGAATTCACGTTGACAAAGTGAATATGATATATAGCAAGATTAATCGCCATCCTTTGGATGGAAAAAGGTTTAGAAATAATTTTATTTAAGAAAAATTCGTTATACTTCTGGTAAGGAGTCTATATAGGCCAATTCGTCAGGGGTATCGTCTTTTTCACTGGCATTACGAGCTTTCCGTCGTTCTCGAGCTCGTCTGCGTCTTTGTAAGCGCGGAGAGCCCGAACAACCTGAAATAAATCATGTGATTTCAATGGTCAGAACCATGTAACGTATAGCGAATATAAATATAATGTTCCTTACAAGCTCAATCAAAATATTTTGGTATCTGATGTTATTGACATAAATTATTCATCAATATGAATTACAGGAAAACAACGTTACAGATATGACTGACTTAATTCTGTTATCTCAAAATTACGCCTGCCCAGGTTGCGTACAATGTTGGTATCTATTCAATGAATTTTGAAAGTGGTTTAGTTATGTATTAACTCTAATCTACTAATCTCGTGCTACTGCAAAGAGTGTGTCTAGTTGCTACATTTCGAACATGAGTGGGCTTGGAAAGTATGTACCACCCTCTCACAAAGGATCGGCATGAAGTAATCTTTAATGTCTGCGTTTCGTCCGATAAGTAAGCCCAGTTGCCCTTTCCATGTTCCCTCGTAATCAAGGTCGGCAACGCATTCGCAACATGACATATTGCGGATAGCTATGGGCAACGGTTACTTCTATCCAAGTAGGCCACTTTTTTGCCACTTTTCCCATAAAATTAAAACTAATGGACTCACCATCCTCTCGTTCAGTGTCAGAGGAACAAGAGTCGTGTTGTGTGGCGGGTCTCGGTCGGGGGGCTCGGGAGCGAGGCGAGCCGTGTGCTCGAGACAAGCGAGGGGAGCCGCGCACACCCCCACTGCTGCTGGACGCGCTAGTGCTGCTACTGCTGCTCGACTCGCGTGGGGGAGGGACGCCTTCTGGAATGTTCGCTGTTTAATACTAGTCAAAAACCATTCATCTTTACAGTTTTACTGTATAAATGGATTGTTATTCGAAGTTTAAATTACGTATTATAAACTAATAATTTGTTGAAATATCAAATTTTCCTCTCTTTATCAATTAAAAATCCACTCATGCTAGTAAACGGCCTGGAATTTTATACATAGTATTTTCAAACACTTCCTACCTTCGCCCTGAGGATCGAATATCACGAACTCCGGTCTGATCTTGCTGGTCCTTCTTCCTTTAAGTAAAGGCACCAGTCCTCCCAGATGTTCGAGGTACAGTGTATAAGCACCCGCCTCCTCATCATCGTGTCGCAGCATAGTACAGTGAAGACGCCCGCCCGAGGCCGGCGGACGAGATACAAACCGACGTAGTTCGTTCGCTTCAGGGACGTTGCACTGCTTACCAATAGTATTCATGTTTGAAAAACATAAAAGAATATGTGGGTACTTATAAAATAATAGACGAGTAACAAGATGAACTCATATTAGTTATGTTACCATATGAACTATATGAACTGAATATATAATTTTTTCCTACAAATCAGTACAATATACACCTATCGAAAATCTATCGAAGATATCACATACATTTTATATTTCATACATATAAAGAAGTTGTTACCCGTATAGTATGAGCGAATAAACTCGCTAACGCGGGCTGCAGTCTAGGTGGTAGAGGCAGTTTTGCAGCGAGCCGCGGGTGACGTAGAGCGGCAGCGGCACGAACACGTGCCAATAACTGCAGGGGTGCCACTACTCGCCACACGCGGGCGGTACACACAGAGCCCCCCACACCAACGAACAAGCGACGCGCTGCGTGACCCCACGTCAGGGCTGTCACACGCGCCTGAGTAAACAGTATATATTCACGTTACACGTAATAGATTGTGCTACTATGTAATGATAAAAATATTGTCTGGAACTTTAATTCTTATTATACTTTTTCCATCCCTGCAATACGAGGGCTAGAATAGTTATCATTAATAGTTATCATTTTATTAAAAATTTGATCATTTTAATGAAAAAGAGACTAAATAATTAAATAGTGCCTGAAAAGTGTCTAAGTAATAGAATAAATTTGAGACTAATATGTACATTTGGTTTATATTGTTAATATTTTCTCAAAAAGTTTTAATTATGACTGCAATTAATCTTATCGAGCTCACTGGATATTTCCTTTTTTCACCGGTAAGTGCAGTACATTAAAAAATAGGTGCTGTTTATATTTAACAATTTTACAAACTTTTGAAGATGATAAACAACTTAGAAATTTTGTTTCGATTTCATAATTTTATCTGCCATAAGCAAACACATTCAAGGTTTTTCATTAATATTAATTCATTAACAAATCCAAATTCTCATAATTCTTCACTTACTTGAGTACAAGGAACGGGTACTGTATAAATGAGCGCTCCCGTGTCCGCGTAAAACTTGACTATATTCTTAAATGGAGGTTCGTCTTCTGGTTCATTTGGTTCTATAACACAAACACGCAGTTTATTATCTCCATACTAATATATATGATTTAGTCCCAAGATAGCAACCAGACTTACCAGCAACTAAAGTGCCAGCAACGGCCAATAGTTCCCTTGAATTTGCCCATTCCATGGCCAATGTGTTCCCTCTGACACCAGTATGTATCCGGATAGGACTGACATCATCATGTCCTCGTAGTAATACTATCTCTCCGTTGCCAAGAGCTACAGCCAGCACGTGCCCGCCTTTATTCTCCCCAACCTCCTCACCTTCCTCCATATTAAATTTTTCGCAGGACCAAGCCATTGAAGTTATACCGCCTTCTTCTACTAATTGCACCTTTAGAAATACCAACAATTAATAATATCTAAGGAATCTAAGGCTACTATATATTTACAGTTATAACATAATATTTTTTTGATTTTATATCTATTTCTATAGTCTATAGCACTCTTAATAACCCAATTGTTACTCATTAAGATATGTTGACATTTATTTCCTGGCACAATTAATTAGTTTTCATTACATTCTTTTCTTATTATATTTTGTTTGTAAATTCTATTAAGTAAATTATTTCACAAAAAAATATATGTACATATAACGTCAATTTATTGGAGCTACGATTTCAAGAGAGCGTTTAAATAAAATTCACCGCATTGTTTTATAATTTATTCATTATGTATGTATGTATATACTTTAACGTTCTATGTATTATATGAACGACACACTTAAAATAAGTTATGTGTATGCGGAAAACCTACCACTCTATATAGAAATTGGTCAAATGACCGGGTGCTACATGTTCATAATTCACTATGATAGTTGGCAGAGTTTCAAATAATAGGAAAATCATTTTTACATAATTTTTTTATAACAATTTTACTAGACGTATTTTTTAAAATTAACTCAAACGACTTAAAAAGAACTAAGGTAACGTGTAACCATAAATTTTATAATCAGTTTCATTTAAAAATAATTAATGTAACATATTAAGTTTATCACAAAAAGCTATAGTTGTGTAGTGTATAGTTATTTTTCAAACGACCCTCGTGTGTTACAACACAAGCGACCTCTCAGAGGCGCGTCTAACCCTCTCGAAGACCTCTAACCTCTTAAACACGTTCGTGTATAGAGATTTTAACAACTACTAGTATCACGAAAAAGAAAAAAAATACTTTGTTGGCCATATGTCTTTTGATCTGTTGTAAAGTGCTTACACTTTTTATACATAAATAAATTCTTCAGCTTAAAATCTACTAACTTATTATTATAATTTCTATTGTATCTTTTATATTCATGAAATAATTCACGTCCCGATGTTTTTTATCCTCATTTTTAATGGAAGCCGTAACAAATTTATTTCTGAGTGTTTGTCTGTGTTGTTATTTGTATTTTTGCCACGCTTTTATTTCTTGCTTGATATTGAATGCTACAATTATTCTAGTTGCAACTATTTATGAGTGAAAAGATATGAAATGTTGTCAAATAGACCCCACGCTTTTCACTCTGAATTAAATTATTCTGTTAATAACTTAAATTTTATTATAATTATATTTTGAGGTGATTAACTATGAATGATTGTTTGAGCTTCTACTACTGTAATATAATTTCTTTGTAATTGAAAATTATTTTCTATGTTTTAGTTCGGTTCGGTATTTTCTATTACAGTAGGTAATTAAAACCAATTAACATTAAACTTGCTCGTCCGTTAAACAATACCCATTTGTGCAACTCCTGACTCCATTTAATTCACAAGGTTTCCAGAAGCTAGCAAATTATTGAATATAGGTATATAACGGGTGTTTTTTCTACAGGTATACAACTTTGAAATAAAATAAAACAAAAATGATTTTTTTTATTGATATGAAATATAATATTTTGGAAAGATAATATTCTGTCATTATAATTTAAATAAGATTTCAGGCATATGACCTCCACGACTGGCTCGTACGTAGTTTAATCTGGAGGTCCAATTTTCAACGACTCTTTCCAACATTCGTGACTGTATATCGGCAATAACGCGACGAATGTTATCCTCCAAGGGAACAACGGTTTCGGGCTTATCAGCGTAGACTGACGACTTTTACATATCCCCACAGAAAATAATCAAGCGGCGTTAAATCGCATGATTTTGGGGACCAATTCACGGATCCGAATCGTGAAATTATGCGGTTAACAAATGTTTCTCTTAAAAATTAAATGTGGCACGAGCTGTATGACATGTTGCACCGTCTTGTTGAAACCAGAACTCCTGAACATTATGGTTGTTTTAATTGATGAACGAAATAGTCACTAATCATCGCTCTGTAGCGGTCACCATTGACTGTAACGTTCTGGCCAGCATCGTTTCTAAAGAAGTACGGACCAATTATTCTTATCTTCTGTACGCACTGTACGACATCTCTGTGGATGCGTATTATCATTTAGAGTAAATGTAGTGCGAAAACGTTCCATTGTTAATCGAATTAATTGTGTTGATGGACGATTATGTGTACCGAAAAATGGACGTAGTGCGCGATACGTTTTTCGAACAGAGCCATGACTTTCAAAATAAATTTGCACAATTTGGAGGCGTTGTTCAGGTGTTAGTCTATTCATGATGAATTGCCAAACCAAATTAAACACAAATCACTGGACAGCTATCAAAATACCTGCCAGTTAAAAAAGTATTGGCAACTTAAAGTTGTATATCTCTAAAAAAAACACCCTTTATAACTTAGAAGAAAAATATAATTATTATTTTATAAATAGTTTAGAGAGTTTAATATTCGGATTTGTTTTATAGATAATAGATATCGCAATATTTTATTGTGATTTCAATTCCACATTGTTACCCGGTTTAGAGCTCTTTGTAATTCTATTACTTAAACTACTGAACTGAACTCTGTAGACTATTTGATAAATCCTTATTACCGATAAAGATAATGAAGCATGCAAAAGTGAGCGTAGATAAAAAACATCATGTTCACTGTTCAGCGTTGCGATAATAAAACGATATATTTTAAGAAAAATGTTTTTTTTATTTATTTATTCATACAACAAAAACTTTAATCTATATACCAAATGATACTTGAAATTATGCGTAATCGTATACGGTATATAATAAAAACTATATATTTTGCGGTTTCGGTTACTTTGCAGCAACCGTGATCACGGCAAACATCTCGTCTGTCCGTTAAAAATAATAAATTACGCGTAGTAATCTGAATATATTAGTTTCATTCAGTGCCGTAACTAGGGCGGTGCCAGCAGTGACCAGGCACAGGGCGCAGACCCTGGAGGGGCGCAGAAATGACCATACTAGTATCTAATTTTATCTCATGCATGGTAGCTATATACTTATATACTTTGTTACTTTGGTAAACAACAAATAGATAGATTTATTTGTATGCACATTGGTCCATTTTATTTTTAGAGCCTGGTTAGACCATTTTTCAGGGGCGCAGTTTTGAAAGCATGCACCGGGTGCATAAAAGGCTAGTTACAACACTGGTTTCATTTAAATGAATACTTGCGAAAGATTTCATTATTATTAAATATTTTAGAAGAGGAAATATCCTGCTTACCCTACTCCAAATCTCTATGCACGCCACTGATATATAAGATATATATGTATGTATATATATCGGCGCTATCAGCTTTAATAACGAATGCGACAAGAAAATAATTTGAGGCTGACATCAATTCTTGTTAAAACTCATTAGTATTCATGATTATTGTTAAAAGTAAAACGAAATCCAAGATTGTTTAAAAGGAGAATAGAACTATGTTTGAATCTTGTTATAAATATGACGTCTGGACGCACGACGACAGAGTTCAGAGTTCAGTGAGTGCGGACCATAGAATATTGTGATTATGAAGAACCTTTGAGAAATACAAGTAAATTTAGAACAATTGAAGTTTCATTTTAAAATATCATGGAACGTACTAGATGAAGTGACATTAGTAACGTCAGCGAGGCTGGCGTCCCTCTCTTTAAAAACAACGAATGTGTAATAAATCCGATAGATATAATATAAGTATATAGTTTTATATCGTTTTAACTAACCTGTGACACCATAGCTCCGTGGACATCCATCACAACGAGTTGTGCGGATGCCGTGCCCAGGTAGACCTGGCTGTCATCGGGAGTCCAGCATCCACAGGTGATGCGAGCATCAAGAGACAGCATTGAAGACCAGTACCTTTGGCCGGCCACAGACCCAACCAGCACGAAGCCATCCTATACAACATTACAATTCTGATATTGCTTCGGCTTTTCAATCAAATACATTACGTATCTTAGGTTGCTTTCGTCTTTCGAACTCTTTAATTCACCATAATTTAATAGACAACATATTATAGAGAAGATCATAAAAAAATTGGTTAGTTCATTAATTATTTGTCAATTTTATATATCACTACCTTTCCGCCCGTAGCTTCGCCCGCGTGGAGTTCGGTTATATCGCGTTTCCAAGAGAACCTTTCAAAAGTCTGAGATAAAAACTATCCTATGTTCTTTCTCAATGTCAACTCTGTCCCTCTACCAAATTTAATTCAAATCTCAATCAGTTCAGTGATTTAGGCGTGAAAGCGTAACAGACAGACAGACAGAGTTACTTTCGCAATTATAATATTAGTAGGGATCGTCTATCTTAGATTTTCATGCTTATTCTAAGTTAGCATCGTCACACAGCATACCAAGCGTTTCCCGTTTTTCATTCAATAACCAATAATTATATTATATGAAAAGAGATATTAAATAAAAACAATTAAGGATCCGCATTTAACGTGACCAATTCAACAAAGAATAAACATACCTGTTATTGATATATATATATATATACCCCTTAACAGACAAGGGTAGGTACATACTTTTTTTTGTAACCTTACTTAAAATATGGACGTGAAATATGAATTTCAAAAGACGTAGACCGTTTTAAAATTCATGGCCTTAGTAAAAACACGAACTAATTAGAGCACGGTCTCTATGTAATATTCAGAACGCAAAAAAATACAGATAGTATTTTTTTAATCTAATTAAGCTTTACTTTTTGTTATTTTTATTACAAGAAACGAGTCTTTTATTTAGCCTACAGATATAATTTCATTACATTATTATTGTACTGGAAAATCTGATCTCAATCCTAAAATACATTGTAATCTTTTATATAAAAAATGTGGTCCAATTTGTCTACATATTAATCATTTCTGTAATGTCTCTTGTCTTAGGTAGGCAGCCAGTTAAACAGTTTTTTCGTATCAGATTCTATAACTCTTTATAAACTACTTTTTTTTCGTTCGATTTGAACATATATTCGTGTAAGACACTAAAATATATTACGGGATATATCAAATAAACTCATAATTGCTTACCAAGTCATTTTTCGAATGAAGTGAAACAAATAAATCACGTCCACTAATTTTACAGGCTGTTCAGTTTCAAATGGAATGATCCTATCTCCCTGTGCCATAAAATACCAAAATCATTTTCTTGGGAAATTAATAACGCCCAACAAATCCGACGACCTGTTCGAAAACTGCAGTATAGCAAGTCTGAAAGTGATTCTTTCGATTCACCGCCCTTCAGATTCTGTTCCACAGGACAAAGTTGGCCAATGACTACCTATATAGAATATACCACCTATATACATACTTTTTCACCCCACCCCACGTCTAATATGAGAGTTAGTAAGGTGAGATTTAATCCTAACAGCGAATTAAGTAAACATAATTTTCATTCAGTCGCGGATAACCGAGATAAATAAGATTTCTAGAAATTAAATTAATATACATCAATATTTATTAATACAAATGTTTTCATTTTTAAAAATACCGCGTTCTAAACTAGCTTTTAAAGTTTGTTCAGCTACCTTGGCACTTCAATGACGTGGAACTTACATTGTACATAGTACGTGATCTGCCTCGCGTGCCTTAGTTTGCAATTTTCAAGGTTCGTTGTTCGTAAATTCTATTAAACTATTAACTACGAAAGAATTCGCATTTAAATTTATACGAAGGTTAATCATTGACATTAACCAAAGATCTTATTTTCTATGTAAAAACTATTATTGACTCAGGTTGCAAACAAAGCCACTATATTGGAATGGATTGAAGGCTCCCGATTTGAAGAATGCGTCTAGTGGCCTGAATCTAATTGGTGAATAAAAGTAATAACCCATTGAGGTGTACAGACGATTTTTGAAAAGCCAGTAATATAAAAACTCAATTAAACTTTCAAAGGATTAAAGAAAATTCATTAAAGATTTATCATACATGTTCTTAATACATATAAGGGTGAAATATTTTAATCACAAAAGTGAAATAAGAAGTTAAACCACGTCCTTGCGTTCGTCCGCAATTTTCATCTCAACGACGTTTAAAAAGAATGATTCTCAGACATTTATACAAAATAAAAGATTATTATTTATTTTTATGAGATTATTAGCATTTTATTTTATTTATTATTAACTTAAGAAATGTTATTAAATATCGATGTCATCCGAGTGTTTCAAAGGTCGAGACATGACATTACTCTTTCTATCAAAAACTACTTTTGACAAGTGCCTAACGATATGTTTTTTTTTTGGATATGGTAAATATATATGCCTATACAGAGTGACTGGTGAATTACTATCGATATTTGAGGACGTGATATTTGACGATCATATATGACAAAATAAAAATTAATATAACATAAATATTAATAAACTTCTAAGTAAAGTTAACCAAAAGTTGTGTAATTAATTACGCATCGTATGAACACCCTACAGATTACTCTACACTACACACTCACACATACGCGTGCGGCGGCGTGTTGTTGTATCAGCACGCCGCCGCACGCGTCCACACTAGGAACACTTGGAACGTGTACACACTTTATTTATTTATACGGAAATTTGGTCAAAAATTAAGTACCTATTTTTTTTACATAATTTGAATGAGAATCATGTACCGAGTATGCTCCTTAAATATTGATAGTAATTCACCAGTCACCCTGTATATTGCCTGCAGTTTCGAACTGGATTTCATTTCAATTATAAACATAAATTTGCAAAATACACATAGCAAAATGCCATAATAGTTATTTTTCGTATTTTCCTTTGAAAAATACGACTTCTTTTAATTAAACAGACATAAATTGTAATAAATCGTTAGCCGCCTGAAGTGGGTCGTGAAATGTAAACATACGTACGTACATCACGACCTAGACTCTGTTCGCTCGAGAGTCGTGGGACTTTAATATACATAAATTATGCGAAATGTGTTTACTTTCAAAGTGTCGAATTCCTTTACTCGTATGAATTCAAACAGTGAGCTTTTAAGAAAATTAAAATGAAATATGTATCTTGTAAGGCAAACTCACAGATAACTTTATTACCTACACCGCACACTAAAACGAAAAACTTTGTAAGAATACAAACTTCATTTTTAATAAAGAAAAGAATAAGTGTACAAATCTCAATATATGAAACAATATTTCGTATTAAAAATATCCTATAATAACAATATTTACTTATTAGGAACATTTTTACGGGAATCATTCGTACTAAAAAAACACGTTCTTGTCAAAAAATGTAGGTACTAGGTAGTCAGGGTTAGACCTATAACTTAGCGATTTACGTTACTTTTTCGTAACGAGAATCACAATTCATTATTGAATCGTAACTAAACTAAATGTATAAGCTAACTGACATTAATAACAAAAATTCAAGAATACCTGATAGCATATCAGCGCCATCCGACCATCATGAGACCAGGAGAAGTGTGTGACTGGAGTACTCCGGTCATTAATCAGCTCAATGCTCCAACGACCCTCGTACTTAATCCACACGAAGATCACTCCCGAACTGTCACATGAAGCAAGCTTCTGATACGGCTCGTTCCATTTCACCAGAATCACCTAGATGGAAAAAAAATATCTTGAATGGCTTATAAATTCTTTCAATAGATATTTGACAATATTTTTTAAAATTATTATTTTTATCGAAAATGGTGTTCGAAAAATAAAAACATAAAATATTTTTCAAGAGATAATAATAAAAACGTTTTTTTGCTATATTATAAAGTAGATTGAACGTGTAAGGTCTAAAATAATATTAAAAGTTAACAGATTATGCATTATACATTGTGTTCTTATTTTGTTTTCTTATTATATTTTTGAAATTTGTTAATGAAATGTTTATGATGAATTTATACTATTTTACTTAGAACGTTATTATATGTAACTTAGCCTGTAAATATGGTGTTACTAATATAATTCTGCAAATATATTTATTAAGATTTAATTTTATAAACATGGCCAGTGAAAAAAAACTTGCAAAAAAAAACCAAAAACAAAATATAAATACACACTAGCATTAAAAAAATATATACCTTAATTGAAATAGAGACTTGTATTGTACTTACTTAATATTTAAAATATATATAACATCAGTAGTTTAAATACTTATAAAGTCCATATAAATAACTCGGCTCGTTAAAATGTATTGTGGTGACGTACCAGTCGGAGTGCGCTGTCATTATGTAACAGTGAGAATTGTCTTAGTGCTTTTATACCATATTTCAATTTAAAAGTATAAAATACTAAAATAATTATTTCAGAATATTTTTTTATGAATCTTGTTGCTTGGGGAAATTATTCTGTTTGTGTGTGATGTGATTATATTTAATCTGTGCTCTTAAAATACCGATTTATTTATGACTAAGCACTTTCTTCTGATATTAATATAGAATTTAAAAAAAAATCGTATTTTTATTAGTCTGTTTATCAATTTTCTTACAAAAATCTCTTCTAGCACTTACATCGGACTCTTCTCTAATTATATCATTGTTATTACACCATTATGACGTCTAAAATTACGTTTTTACTGAAGTTTCCTTTAAAGTGCTCGGTAGGTTAATAAGTTCCGTCGGGAACAAATGGAAACAAGGTAGACTCATTAAGAGGAACAATTTTTACCAGCATTGCGAAAGCCGACTTATTTTAATTACGTCAAAGGAAAAAGTTACTCTTTCACCAGCTTAACATTTTTAACTTTATAATAAAACCTGTTTTATACATTTAATGACGTCTTGATTCGAAAATTCATAAAATCAAATACCTAGATCTGCATATTATACAAATTGTTTTCAATATGACTTATTTTTATTTTCTTATTTTTATGGAAAATCCTCTGAAAGCTTTATTAAAATTTAAAAAAAATTAAGAAATATATTTAATTCCGATTACTTGAGTATAATAACAGTTGGTGGTGGTTTGAAATGTACAATAAATAGATGTAATAAACATTAATATATACACATATCTACATATATTTTAAAGTGAATATTTACCTAAATTTGGAATATAAGAATTACTCACACTTAATACGACAAATAATAACAATTATGGTTATTATATAACTGTATATAAATAACAACACACGTTCGTTCGAAACATACTATTTTTGTAAAGTTCTTTATATATATATGATACCTACTTCACACCTTTCCTTATCATATTAGTCTGCGTAGGTAATACGTAGCAGTCTACAGCCCAACGGAATCTCGTTAAACAACACTTAATTTAAAAAGTATGTTAATTAACAGCACAATTTGTTTCTGTAATAAATCCTCACATAAACTTTAACCTTTCGTTCAATTATTAATAAGAGCCAGAACTGATTAATAACACTAATTAATCTACTTTTATAGTTAAAATAACTTGTAATAAATAGCGTTTACGATAATTATAAGTCAGAACAAGTATCTCGAGACTCGGCCCTATTATTTCGAGATGCTTCAGTATTATTTTAAGACTTTTTTTAATTACGTACCTACTATAAAGTTCTCAAAGACGGTTCTCCAGCTTAAGGCGTCGGTTGCAATATTATTAAAATGTTTCAATGCCATTCAATGCTTGACAAAACAACTCACTAAACAGAAAATTCATTGAAATTTATTTCCCCAACTGTTTTAAAAAGCAATTTAGTCAGAAATCAATTTTAAATGTTGAGTTGCCTCTTTTGAATACTAAAAGTGAAGTTGAGAACAGATACCGATTTAAATTAACTAGAAGTTTCTGTGGTTGAGGATTTTTAGGCGTTGTATGTTAAGGAAATTTCGTGAGATAAATAAAATAGAAAATTGTAGCTACTGAAAACCAATTTGTGAATCATAACTAACACACTTCGTTCTCAGAACAGCACTCTTGTAAACTAATTATCGAATAATTTTGATGTATTCATTTATTAAATTGATCTATAATTTGCGAACTAATACTTCTATAGATTATTTAAGGATTGGTTGAATGAAGTTGGACTGAAACTGTTCTCAGAATATTAGCATGGACTTGGACTATATGTTTAATATAGTTTTTATAACATAGTTTTCAAGAACACATAAACAAAATGCCTTCTTAACAAAGACTAAGTACCGTGTATTGGATACATTCTTAGAACATTATGTTAATGTAGTAATTTAGGCCAAATTTATTTACTTATGAGTCAATAGCCTAGATTTAAGAGACGAAACCTCTTAGCATTCAATGGATTCACCGTGCGGGTGCCGGGTCCATCGCGTTGCAGGGAGAGGAGCTTCAATAGTGCCTGGGACTTGCGACCCAGGTGTAGGTTTAAGGGGCCCCTTAACTAACGCGCGTTATACGCTCACCTCCACTGTCCAAGTTCCTCTCCCTACCTAACCAAGTATTATACACTTTATTAGGAAAAAATAACGTACTTAGTTTTTAGTATCATATCTATAAATTTCCTGCTGTTAATATATCTTACATCTGATCGATGTCCTCGTAAGTTGTAATTTGTTCGTAACGGTAGTTCGTGTGGTCTTCGCGCGTGTGATGATGTAAATGTAACTCCCACGACCCCGCGTACATTTCCAGTGGCCAGCCAACCTTCTTGGTAATAATTGTTGCGATTCAACTTCCAGCCTTCTTCCTGTTGATATAAATATAATTATTAATTTGCATTTTTACATCCTCTAATTACCATTATTCTAAAGAATTATATTTTTCATACATTTGTCTGAGAAAATATAAGCATCATACAACTATTAAAGAGAAATTTATATATCGAGCAAATTTCTTTCGTCTCGCTGTCGCATGTCGCGTTACAACCAGCCGTAAGGTAGGATTAAAATTTCAGGAGCTCTTTAAAGCTGTTAAGACTAAAAAACGAAATTTATAGTAGAGCCAAAAAAACAAGAATGAACTATCCGATAACACTTATATTTAGACTCATTCTTACTAATGATAAGCGATATTTTCTGTATTGACCAAATTTTCAAATTAATATTGAGCTTTTTGTTATGCGATTATCATTTGAATATTATTTATTATAACCTCCGCACTGTAAAACGCCAATTGAAATTAAAAATTAAAGTTCTTTAATTTGGTTATTATTGACTTTGTGACATAATTTTAACACCGTAATGAATAATTTATTAACAATTTCCGGATTTCAGAATACCTACGGCCTGAAAGAAAAAATAGTTGCATCGTTGTTTCATAAAATCACATTACCATTACAACTTATTTATATTATCACAAATGCTGAAATGTTAACAGTATACGTTTCTATAACCCTTTACTGAGGTTTTATCTTTATTAGTATAGTAAATTTTTCAGTGAAAATTTGGAAGCTATTTGTAGACAGTGAAAGTAAAGGTAAGGGCATAAATTTTAATGGTATAAGAGAGCACCCTAATAAACAGTGCCACCAAAAATCAAAAACAATAATGTATATACATGATTTTTTTATTTATTAAAACATAGGTAGTTTTTTACTGTATTTTATATATGTACCTACTTATATTAATTTATTATAAACTAGTAAACCCAGCGAACTCCGTTTCGCCACCAGAAGGTTTTGTTTTATGTAACATTTCGTTTGGTGATTAAAAGATAAAGATTTTTTTTAGGTATATTTGAAAAGGAAAATTTTTATTTCATTTCACAACAGTAATGAATTCATTTCGATTACAAAAATGAAGTGTTATTTAGTTGAACTTCTCTAAGTAAATGAAAGTGAATCTAAAGTAGATACCGAATCAAGCGTTAAACGTGTCCGCAAATTATCCGTTTCATTGAAGTGCTCCTTTGTAAACAACATTTTTTGTTTTTTGGTCTAACGTCAATACAAATAAAGCGGATGGTTTCCCAACTTATGAACACGCAAAGTATAACTGCCCATGTGAAAAACAATGATATGTAAAAAAAGACTTTCCCTCTTTTCTGTTGAAATTTTCTTGATTTTTATTTTGTTATAAACCTCACGGAGCCCGAGACCTTTCCAACGAATGCAAAACCGTGGAAATCGATTCGTTCGTTCTGGAGTTATAGCGTCAGGAAGGAAAACGGGACTTATTTTTATATAGAAGATTAAATAAATTCAGAAGGTGTAGCTCAAATCAGTTTAATCTTGCTATGCATTTTATCAGAATCAAGACCTACACTGACGTCTGACCGTGCATAATTTGAGCAAAAATAAGACTAACCCTTCGAAATCTTGAGTCTTGCAGTTAGGAATGAACATAATTACAGGGTGCATAATTTTTTAAAGCGTCATTGGAAATTGAGAAATGTTTTAAACAGACTGTCTATCGTTACATTGTATTATTCTGTATGAAAAGAATTAGTTTAAAGAAAAAGGAGGGTTTTATGAGTTTGGCGGGAATGTCATTTGTTGTGTGTGTGTGTGTGTGTGTGTGTGTGTGTGTGTGTGTGTGTGTATGTTAGTAGGTACATATGAGAGTTTGTAAACCAGTCTGTCCGTGTGTGACACCGTACCTCTCAAATGAATGAGAGAAATTTGTATAGATTTTTTTTTTATTTTTAATGCCAGCTTCCTTGCGATGGTTCTTTGCTATATTAAGTTAATGTCGGTCCACCAGTGTAAGAGAATCAACTCTTTTCATTTGAAATAGTTGATTTATGATGTCAGATATTTTTAGTGTATCATTATTATGTGCTTTATTCCTGAGTCCATAATCTTTAAAGGACAATTAATGAGTACAATATTTATTTATTTAAATAACTGGTAAAATGTGTACATAACTTTTTATTCCATTTTCTATAAAATCTTTCCTTAAAAATTGCTTCTATCTGTATTATTTTAATTTTACGTATTTCTCATTTATGTTTTAGACATTTAATAATTTAAACCCAATAAGAATTTATTCTGTTATATTGTTCTAAAATATAATGTAACGTTTAATAAATAGCAAAAGAGCTAATGCTAAGTCTTGGAAGAGTCTTGCAGTAAGACAAGGACCAAATCCAAGACTTAGTGCGCCTTACCAAGAACAAGAACAAAGCCCACACTAAATGTCTTAGAATGTATTAATAATCCACATATAAGCACATTAAACTATGAACATATTTATTAGAGATACATGAGAGTTTAAGAAAAATATTTAAATTGTTAAAAATATCATAAAATGTAAGACTTTTTTTTATTATTCCGTCCATAAAACCAATATAAATCTTAAAATGATTCGTCCAACAGTGATCAGTTATGTTTTGTATATAAGGGTGTTTTCAGTTTTAAAGTAAAAAATCTTAGTTTAAATAAATAAATCCAAAAAGGACGTTTTTTTACCTATTGCCGAGCAAGAACCAGGCGGTACTGATAGAAAATTACCAATTCTTCTCTAAGCCAAAGTTTCATGTTCTAAAGAAATAAATGTATAATACCCACACATTAGCAATATGTGTTTGCCTCATTTAGTTACCACAAACATTAAACTATTACACAAAAATAACGAACAATAAATACACGTTTTGTCTCTCATCTATACGAATAAAGAGTGTGAAGAATTCATTTGTGAAAGGTAATACATATATGAATTTTTTATCCGTCTAAGGTCCGAGACTAGCTAAGTAATAAATAAATTTTAAATATTATATAAGTAGAATAAACAAGAATTTTTATTTAAATAATTAACACGAATTAAATAATCAAATATTAATATAGTTTATATTAAAACAGTTTATAAGTTTCAATATATTTATAAATAGATGCGAATTTAACAAAGGTTTAAAATAAAATGTGAAAAACAATTCCACAGCATAAATTTGCAAGAAGTTTGACATTAATTTGGTCTACTTTCACGAGCCTTTTAATTGTGAACAAAGCGGAGGCCCGGGGGTTTTAAGGGGTTATTCAGAGGCTTAGTTAAACTGCCACCTAGTTATTGGTTGTTTCGAGCCCGGAGTTATATTTTGTGTGGAATTTAATATGCTATGCGCTTTTCTGGCACAAAGGTTTTGTTATGCTTTAAATATGAATAAATTTTGATGTTACTTATATACTATATTATATATATATATAAATCAGTTTTTTTATTGTTTTGTTTCTAACGAATTAAAATAAATGAGTTTTTTACACATTACACGTCTTCTATGAAATAATATTGAATTCATATAGCTGTGAAACCTCAAAGAGACGATGTCACAGATGTAAACAAAGAAAGTAAGTACGAATAGAAGCGAATCGCTAGATAAGAAGAATATTGTGACCTACTATCGAAGTAATTGCTTATCACGCGACCCTCACATTTTCTTGCTTTACCATTATTTAAATGTTGAACTATAATTAAATATAATATATTACATTTCCATATAAAACATTAATTTAAATTTTACTGTAAAGTCTTTTACTCTTAAAAAATCTTTTTAGAATTTTCTTCATGCAACAGGTCATAATTACTTTAAACGGTGCTCGTGAATCCAGAGCCTTTTATGACGTCGTTAAAGCTACATTCTAACGTAAAAGCACGATTTATGATAATATTGCTACAGCAACATTATTTGAGGGTACGGATGTGTTTTGATAGGGAATATTAAGGTGCAATTAAGTATCCTGACGGACAGGAAATGAAAGACAGATTGACTATTAGCCGGATTATACATACATAGATTCCTAACAGTGTCTGGTCCATTATAAAACAAGTCTAGGGGAGAGTCCAAATCGATTTTCTTTTCGATTACTATGTTTAAAAAAACAAACGAATAAAAGACAGCCTTTATAGAGAGCTAATTCGATTTTTATTCTACGCAATTTTGTTTCTCATTATCAAATCTTCTAATAATTGTTTTGTGCAAAGAATATAGCAAAAATGTAAATTGTTTCCTTGGATCTGGAGGGTCGGGTGAATTGCCTAAAGAATCCATTCCATCCCGAGTTACTGACCGTGAAACAGATTTCATCAGGACAGGCGGCTTCTTTACACTTTCCATCTGATTTTTATCAGCAATTGTCGCTGCTGTTCAACTATAAACAAATATTCACAATTTGCTAGCTTTCTCTTATCCTATCTGATTTACAAGATTCTTTTAAATGATAGCAAGCTATATATTTAATTACAAAGAATTCCAGAAACCTTAATAAATGATTAGAAGCTTAATATTAATTAAAAAACTACGTTATTTTAGGTTATATAAACTTTGTCGAAACCAGGGTTGGTAAACTTTAATCAAAGCGAATATGAAAAAAAAAATTTTATGTTTTAAAAACTGAACAAACTATTTATGTAATAATTAGTTCGTGTGAGTTGATCTACGTTATTTAAGTTATTTTAGATAATATTACATCAAGCGTCTTTTTTTTTACATATAAAGAATTATGTATATTCCTTAAATATTGATAGTATATTCATATTGCATCACAATCACAACAAAAAAGAATAATAACATGAGGTATTTACACAAAGAAAGCTATAGCAAGTCGTGAAGTTGTTCAAAGGTAAGTAAAATTGTTTAAATTTATTTACGTAACATTGTATACTGAAGGTCAATAAAATAGGACTGAGAATCTTTTACCTTTCTTATGTAAGGCATGTATATTATTACGACTTTACAAGTATCAAGGAAAAATATTTTATATTGAAAATTGTATATTCTTATTTGTATTTTTGTAAATAAAAGATATAAAAGTTACTTAGCAGTATTTAAAGACAATGAATCTTTTTTTTATTTTTACGAATCTAATTATCGCTTTGAACATATTATATCATATTTACGATAATCAATGTGTTCTTTTGGACTTTTCTTTTTCATCCAACTTATTATGTAGTAATCTTTTAGAAATATTTAAGATTTACAGATACTAACTCTATATAACTTTTTTATTGCAAATTTTATATGATTTAAAAAAAATGAAGAATTTTTAAATGACGATTTAATACCTATATTAAAACAGGAATATGGAGTAATGTCAATAAATGTAATCCTTCCGAATGAGGATTTTTGCTTCAGTGAATGTTCAATAAGCCTTCTCAGGCAGGCTTCGGCTACCTTTAAGCATAAACTATAATAAAGCTGAGCTACGATTTACATTCAAGTAGTCAAAATAGTTTTTTCCTTCATAAATAAAAAATCTAAATAGAATTTCATCCATCTCTACTCACGAATTTTCACTATTCATTTTCTATTTAATCTCATTTCGACTATAAGTGCTTCAAACATGTTTCGCATTTCAATAGGCACATTCACTAAATTACTGAATACTAAACATTCACTAAATTACTGAATACTAAACTTACTGAATCGCTAGTAGAGAAATATTCCTTATTTGAGTTGTATTTTTTACGGATGAATCTTATTTAGTTTTTACTTGTTTTATATACTAGTACATCTTCTTCTACCTGGCAATTTCCCGGCTATAGCCAGGGTTCGCCTTACATGTTGCGAATAGTTTTGGCTAATTGTTTTTACGACCGGCCGCCTGCCTGACATCAACCCTCTTTTGGGAATCCGAATTAATCAGTGATGACTAAATTCTCTTAGAAAGTACATATGACTCGGAAAAATCACATTGGTACTTGCCCGGGTCAGGATCGAACCCGCGCCCTCGTGCATGAGAGCCGGGCCTTTTAACCACTAGGCCACCACTGATTTACTATAGGTACTAGTACATACATAAAGGTAATGTACCAAGATATAGAGTCCAAGTATAGGTACTTATTAATTTTACAACTGTCGTATTTTATATACTTATATATTATTTATGTACGTCTTTGTTACAATATATACTTATACAAATCAGAGATTTTCCTAGAAGCTTTAAGAAGATTAAATCACAAAATTCGTAATAGTATATGAGTAGCAGCTTTCATTTGAGATTAATCATATAGATTTATAAAAAAATATATATCCTTATCAGGATTCGTAAGTATATTTTTGTTGTATTTTATGCTCGTTTATTTTACTCATTAAATTTTGTTTCGTAATTTAAGATTTGCGATGTATAAATGTACCTAAGTATAGTATCCAATTGAATTTGAATTTCAATGGTCATACATAGATTAAAAGTCGTTTTGGCCTAAAGGTTGAAGGCCTGCCTCTCATGCATGTGGGTGCGGATTCGAAACCTGGCAAGTAACAACGTGATTTTTTCAGAATTATATGTACTTTCTAAGAGACAGCACTAACCAAATGGAGGAAAATATCGTGAGGAAACCTGGACTTATAAATCAAATTATAAGTTCGAAATCACCAACCCGTATTGAGCAAGCGTGATGATTAATAATAATAATTAATCATTAGCTCTAACCTTCGCCATGTGAGGAGAGGCCTTTGCTGAGCAGTGAGCTCTGATAGGCTGATGATGATACATAGATTAATAAATCTTACAAATCTTACATAACTAAATACGAAAAGGGAAAGTCAATATTACAACTTAAAGATGTTTTGCATTTATTTTGTTTTTTCTTTTATCAACTTTGGTTAAAATAATACCGAAAATTGTACTGTCAGAAAATAAGTCGTTAACTAATTTTTACATCACTTCATTTTATTAATTTCCGTATCTTATTCTTGAATCAACTGTTTACTGTATTTCGACAATGTATTGAATTATTTTATAAAAAATGTTCTCTTTAGAAAATGTAAAATAGCTCATATAATGTTCTTTCATGAATTTATATGAAGATTTTATCTAAAATATTTTAAAAATCTGTGAATATAGATCTCAATACTATAGTCATGTATTTGAGTCGAACCAAAAAAATAATTTATTACAAAAAGTGATCGAGCCTTTTCTCATCAATAAAATCTTCTCCCCAAAAATCAACATAAGTTAAAAGAAATACTCATATTACAAGTATAAAACATCACGTACAAAACTAAGTACCAAATAGCACTTGATGGAGCTTAATAATATTATTTCCTAATACATATACGTAAATAATAAATATACAATTTCATTAATATATATTAGTCTGAATTTAGACAAAAAAAATCTTTATTTAAAGAGATATAATATTACACGAGTTAAGTAAAACCTACATAAATATTAACAGGATTTCCCTTAATGGAAACGCATGTTTTCTTCTACGTAATTGCATTCTATTTTCTAATAAAAATGGATACAACAAACATAACTTACGCTTATAAAACCTTTTTCTCCAAATATTAAGTTTAATATGACGTTTATATATATTTTAATATAGTATAATTGCTCCTGAAGTTAACTGCAATGTAATACTGACGCAACTATAAACGGCTTACCAACGTCTACTTAGAAACCCTTGGCCACGTACCTACATAAAGTGCTCGGTTACAATTTGATATTTTATAGTTCTACTCACTCGCAACTGAAAGCCATATGAATCTTTCATTGATTAAAAACTAAAATGGTTCAAGGGAAAGCAATTTCGCCAATTCAGATACCAATATAGGAATCGGATTAAATTTTTCATCAAACTGTGGCTATAGATTTTTGTTTTTATGCAATTTTGAAAGGAAAAATAAATGATTGACGTATTAAGTAATGTATTTATGACATTATTTTCATTCCAAAACAAATATATGTAGAAGAAAAACTGAATATTAATTGTAATCATTTGATATGGCAACACTTTTAATGCTTTTTGATTAACTTAAAAAAGAACTTCAAGCCGTCTGTATAACTCTTATGATGTAATACTTCGAGTTGAAATACATATATGAATGTTGAGTGGCAGTGGCAGGCGAGCTTGTCGTTAATTAAGAAATATGTTATACATGTGTCGGGAAATGCAAGGGGAAAGTGAAGTGCGTGCTGCTCGCCGGAAACGAAACCTCTAATTCGAGTATGGCTAACTCAAGATACTGAAGGGGTGTGCATTAATTTCTTTTAAACGAGAATCAAATTAAATCTATATATCCACGAAACTGTGATTCTTTTCTATGTGAGGAAAAAGGAAAGTAATATTTCATTATCACTAATACTGCATCGTAATTCGAAAAAAAATAATTAGGTACATTTTTTAATTTAAAATATTATTAATCAGAAAAATTAAGATATTTAAAAAAAGAATAACAACACATTATATTTTTAAAAATTAATGTCGAACTTTTTTTGTAATATTACATTTTTTTTATCAAAAGAATAAAAGCCTAGTTTAGCAACAATGGAATTAATATTTAATTTCATCCATAATGGTTATTTAATGTAGCGAACAATTTACAGAAAAATTACTCTTTGACTGCCGCTAATTGGTTAATGAAAATTACTACGAACTACATATATATGTTTTGTATAAAAACTGTTTATACAAAATTGAATTGCTGTTATTAAAAAAATATATATGTAATTTAGTTCATTATTAAAAAGAAATCTAGATAAACAAAACATTAAGTAATTCAGTGGCTGGCTCACCTCGGGTAACTCGTCTGGTACTTTGCCCATCCATGATAGAGACAATATAGTACAATCGCACTTTGCGTTCACGTTCCTCTCGAAATGTAAATGCATTTTGATAAAACACTGTCGCTATATCACTAATACTAAAAGCTATCACTCATGAAAGTCGAGGATTCATTTTAGTTTTACGTGTAACCTTACACGGGATGGGTTCGCCAGCTAGTGAGTGAGGAGTGATGTTCGCAGTGCGCAGGTATTGATTGAGGGGCGAGGGAAAAACGCGCCCTCTGACGGAAAATGGGAAAATACCGGTACGTAGATGGCGCGAAGATTAGATTTGTACACTGATTGGCCTTTATTAGCCCTTTATTTCGAGAGGGTTTTTCAATGAGTATGGTTTGTTTGATGCGCTACTTTATTGGCCAGTTTTATATCATTTTAAGGGTGTAATTTTATATGGTTTTATATATAATTAGCGATGATAAAAGATTATTCATAGCAATTTAGTATGGCTTCGTTTTTTTATATACATCGTTCAGTATTAACTATTAAGGTGCGAAAGAGTTAATAAAAAATGTGTAGGTTCAGAAATATTTTATTAACATTAATAATACAGAATAAATGAAAATATCACAGACTAATAACTAAAGAGTAAAACTAATTAAAAAACTATGTAAATTCCATGATTTTCGTAGTATTATTTGATATCCTCCATCGTACCCCAGGTTTGACCACACTTTATTTTGACCGGTAAAGGTACGTTTAGACGGACGGTGTTTTCCATAGATTTCTTTAAAGTAATTATAAAGTCTTGTTTATTAATGATCGGTACTTCATATATGAGTTCATCGTGCATTTGTAATATAAGTCGTGATGAAGATGCTTGTTGTATGGAACACATCGCTGACTTAGCTATATCAGCAGCTGATCCCTGGATGGTCGTGTTAACAGCTTGCCTTTCAGCTGCACCTGTAAATAAACAAGCTGTTACATATAGAATAAAAACTAATTAATTTTAAACCAATCCTACTTCCACATTTCTTAAAACGAAAATATAACGCATAGGAAAGTGATATTATAGGAGTACCAAAATCGGTCGTAAATTAATATATGAAACTCAAAACGTATTCCAAATAATTTGAATATCGTTTTTAAACAAATTTTAAAATTTATTTAAAAAAAGAACATCACAAAATAGGTACATAGCTGTATAAAAAAGACACTATATATTGTTTTTTATTACAAAAACTCACTTCTCTTTGCAGGAACACTACTATTGATATGAGGAAGATATCTCCTCCTCTTCATCAAAGTCTCAACGTAACCTTTCTTCCGACACTCCTCTATCAGGCTCGCTGTAAAAACCTTTATAGACGGATACGTCTTATAAAACATATCCATGAAATACGCAGCCTCTAATTCCGTTACGTTTAAATGTTGAGACAGAGTCCTGTTACCCATTCCGTATAATATTCCGTAACAAAGTTGCTTTGCTTTATGACGTAAATCGTCGTCCACCTGGATAAAAAAAAAGCTTTAAAGTGGCAATAATTTAAAATGTATGTAAAAAGTAAGACAATGCAATTTGAGGATAGAGTCCATTTATAGTATTAATATTTATTTATTTATTGTAATGATTGGTATGTATTTCAGTTTTTCGGTGTAAGGTAAATAAAATTAAATAACTTAATACTATTATTTTCAATTAATATTTAAATCAAAATCACCTCATTCTCGGGAACACCGCTCCAAGACGCTGCTATAGATTTAAAAACGTCAACATCCGAACCCATTATCCTAGTTAGAGTGACGTCCTTGGAAAAGTGTGTCAGAATCCTCATTTCCAACTGGCAGTAATCAGCCGATATGAAAACGTAACCGGGCGCTGCTTTAAATATCTTCCTACAATTGAACTCTATTACGTCCCCACAAGATTCATTATCGCATAAATAGTTTGACGGTATCGTGAATTTCCGCGGTAAGTTTTGCAAATTCGGCTCGTGCATGCTAACGCGACCCGTGCATGTGTACATGGTATAAGACGGAGATATCCTGGAATTGTAATATATTTATGAATACCAGCAACGAATTGATCGGAAAATTGAATTTGTTATGAATATATTAACAACGCTTTGCCTTCGACTTTACTTGCGTTTATATTTTTCTTGGAGAACTTACTCCCAAAAAAATTTTTGTTAGAAATAAACTCTATTAAGCATTTATGTTAAGGTAGAGTACTTTTAAAGATTTTCTTCTGCACTAAAATTATAATACGCTTTAAATAATAATCGACCACAAAACTATTTCAAATATTAATTTACGATGTATTCAGCCTAAATATTTATATGAAGCAACTTCCTTTACATTAAAAAAAAAATCGTAAAAGCCATACCTATTATCTTCAGTGTATACACATGCTTGTTCAGTGATGGGATAAAGGCTCTTAGTGAGTATTGAGTTGAGTTTCCGCCAGTATATTATAATACTGGACATAGGACTATTGTGTGCAGATAGAACGCTCTTCCTAGTACTGATCTTACGACCCTTGTAAAGTCCTAAAACCTATAAAGGAATTTCTATGAATCTCGCTAAAAACAAACTTTGTTTTATATTACTTAGATATATTATATAGAATCTAGTTAATGAGATCTAAGATTTTCGTGAGTACTCATTTAAATGAAACAATTTTTTTCGGATTTACGTCGGGAGTAGGTAGTTTATAGTCAAAAATAAAAAATCGCGTAGTAAATCCGAAAAAATTTGTTTCTTTTAGAATCTAGTTTTTTCTCCATAAAAAATTTGCTTTTTTTAGTGAATAAAAATTCTAATTGGGACTATTTATTTTATTTTTTTTTTAACCTCATTTTTTGTTACAAAAACCTAACAATGTCCACTTACCTTAGCTACATCTTTGGACGAGTTGAAATTAAAATGGTACCCGCATATCTTAAACGCCTTCTTCTGTAAGATCTCTTGAGAATTTTTCACATCAATCAAAAATCTCGACACTAGATCTTTATCCACGGTAATGCCGTGATACTCGCAATCCCCGAGGATCTTACAAACTTGGATTTCTGTATCTGAAAATATAAATATTTAGAATCTTATATTAAATATGATGGTATTTTCTTTTAATAGATTTTCTATTTAATCTCACTTAATATCTTCTCCATGGCTAACGTTTCTTGGGATATTTTTTTCTCCTGTTGTTTTACTATGTTTCTTAAACACCACGCCCTTAGACAACTCATCTCATACATGTTCAATGATTTGTAACTTTTCATCTGGTCGTCAATTTTTATTTCCATCTTCTGTAAATCTAGATCACAGTACTTGAACGTCTGAAACATAAAGTATACTTTATAAATAAAGTTAAATATTTATTAAATCTTATAGTTATAATATGAAGTACGCACCAGATCAGCGATTGTCGATATTTTCTCCTCACTATCTAGAAGCCACTCAGCTAAAGAAACGTCGTTACAATAAGACAAATTAACTCCAAAATATTTCTTGATTTCAACGTAATATGTCTTTATAGACAGCATATCCAATTGAAGGGAATCATTTGATAGAATTTCTATCATCTTCTTTTTAAATATCTGCTCGTTTTCTCCCATATCAATTAAATCTATATAAAAACACGAATCATCTCTTAAGCAAAACGCAATTCCTTTAAAGGGTAATTCATATTTGTGTAATTCAATCTCGTTTTCGAAAATTTTATTTCCAATATTGCAATTAGTTTTTGATGTTGAGTTCATGTCCAGTATAATGGAAGCTCTTTTCGCTTTATTAATATGTAACAAACTCATAACTATATCTTCGTCTCGTGAAACTTTACAAGTTATCTTAGTGTTATTAATATTTAACAAAAACTCCTCAGATCTTGTTGTTTTGTTTTTGATCTGCATTTCTTCAACTGAACGGTTGCTATATAACTTTCTTTGTAACTTCGATCTCTTTGCTGATGTCTTATCGGTGTTAGCACGACGTTTACGTGGACTTATAAAATGATGTTTAATAATAGTCTCATTCATATCTTGAGTGTCTATTATTATTTCATTCTGCGATATGTTTATGTCATTGTCTTCGCTGCATTTTTTCTCATCTTCATACACTAATTTAATATCTTCATCCTCGTCTATATCAAATATTGAACTAAATGCATTCGCAGTGGAATTAGGATTAACAACACCATTTTTTGGATTTACGGAGCTGTCATTGTTTAATTTATCTATAATAGTGGACGGCAAATCTGCTGGGAAGCTATCTTCAAAGAGACTGGAATCATCACCATCTGAAGAAAAAAGGCTAACATCTTTGGAAGACCCACTTTTTGTTAGCGCCACGTCACTTGCTGTGCTTTCATTGTGTTTAAGCTCATTAACTTTATCAGAAGTATCTATAGGAATAATGTTATCTGAATTAAGCTTAGACATATTGTCCAAGACTATTCCGGTTAGATTTAAAGAAACCCATTCCATTTCGTCTTTGGAACCAGGACTGCTATTTAAATTATTAATATTTACTTCATTAATTTTTAACTCGCATTCTTTCTTATTTTGTCCGATTTTAAGGCATTTAGTGCTACCAGAAGTCACGCTGTTATTAGTTGTAATTTTTTGATCAGACTGAGATATTTCTTCAACGATTTTTAAGTCATTATTATTTATATTTCCTTGTGTTTCTGTTTCTTTATTACTTTTAATACTTCCATTATAACCTATGTTTCTATGATTAAGACCTAATTCTTGTTTATACAAAATATTATTCTCATTAATACTATCATTTTCCCCATTTTCTCTCTTTGAGGAATTTATAATACTAAGTTCCTTATTCATTTTTTTATCAAGTAACTTTAAATTTTCGGGTTCGAATATTGATTTATTTTCTGTGTCTATTATATCTTTACCATTTGTTTCAACATCTCCGTTCGTATTCGGTTCAATATTATTTTGTTGCAGATCGATCTCATTTTTTCCTAATATATCCTTTTCCGATCTTGTATCTTTCCATTTAATTTCTGTTACTCCTATCTCTTGCACTAAATAATTCCTAGCTTCTATTATCAACTTCTCTGCTGCTTCTTGGGCAGTCATACCACAATAACCTGTTATCCATATATTCTTTATTTTATTTCTTTTTCTTAAATCGTTCAAATCATCTTCGTCTCTTTGTTTTTCACTTTGGAATGGTACTGATTTATGAAGTGCGTTTTCAATAACATTCACCTCAGCTGATGCAATGCTTGCAATAGTTTCGAAACCCGCATTAAATAAAGTTCTCGCTCGAACGCCATTTAAAGAGGATAGCTTCATGAGCTCTAATAACTCTGAATGTATACCAAAATGCAAACGATCTTGAAATTGCGATATAATCATTTCCATGTTTTTCCATCCAAGTTGATGACAAAATGATGTTACCATTCCTTTCGTAATAAAAAAAATATTAATAATAAATATATGAATAAAATCAAAGAATCATTTTAATCAACCACTCTACCTGCAAATGTAGCGGAAGCCTGCTGTAAACCTTGTAAAAAACCTCTAGCACACTGAAATTTACCAGCAACTTCAGAAAGTGGTACTTCATTCACTAAATCCTGTAATGCTAGTGCTGTATAGAATCTAAAATTAAAAATTCCTATATAAAATACACTTAATCATATCAACACGATTGACATTTATTTCTTCTCACCTCTTATGTATATTAAGTTTATTTTGGTTATTATTATTTTTGTTTGTTCCCCTTAAGCAACGAATTATAAAACTCTCTTGGACACCAACAAGTTCGCCAACTCTTTTCATAGCGGATGTAAGATTTTCCCACAGAGTGAGCAAATGTAACCAATCTATATTATTCCATTGATTGCTGACACTATAAGGCGTCACTAAATAAATAAGATGTAGGTCTGTTTCTAAGACTAAACATTGTCGAGCTTTTTGTAACTCACAAAACAGTGATAATCCATCATTTGGTGACATGGATGATGACAAACAGGCTTTTCCCAATGAAGTAGCTACATATCTTATTTCTTCTCCATCTTTTTGTATTCTCACAAGTTCATAATTGATGAGTTCTTTTAAAGTGTCATTTAATAAAAAGTTTTGGGATGGATGGAGACTTTGTTGGCTAAATAATAATGTACTCTTAGAGTACAAATCTAACTGTTCTTCTGTACAAACATCTTGACTAGCAATCATTTCTAATACAGCTCTCATAAATTTATCTTCTGTCTCTATGCAACTTTTGACAGGATCCAGATCCCCCATCATCAAATCAAATCCAATTTTTTGTTCATTTGAAGTGCATATAAGAATACTTTCTCCTTTTGTATCTTTTCCCATACGCCCAGCTCTGCCTATCATTTGTTTATAAGTCAATATATTAATTGGTTGCTTCTGGAACACAGGACATCTGATGATGACTTTCCTAGCAGGTAAATTAACACCTGAACTTAGAGTGGATGTAGCAACCAGTACTCTTACAGCACCAGATTTGAATGCCCCTTCTATTATGTCCCTTTCATCAAATGTAAGCCCAGCATGATGATATGCAACTCCGAATGAGATAATATTTTTTAACACTGGATCCAAGCCAACAGGACACCCTTTCAATTGTTCTAAAACTTCAAGAATACTTGAAGTCTTTAATTGTTCTCTTAAAATCATGCCTTGTTCATTATTCATGCACCCCAATTTAAAGAATGATGATGCAATGCTCTGTGCTAAGTTCTCACATCTATTCTTGGTCATACAAAATATAAGAACAGAACAACTACTTTTAATTGTTTCTAAACAAATCAGAAGGACACTATCATCATCAATTTCTTTTAAATTTGACTTACACAGCATGCCTATGTGTTCACCTTTTTTATTATAATACTTGTCTCCAATCAAACATGACTCAATTAGAGGTATGGGGCGAAATTCTGTTATAAATAAATGTGCTTCCAACCAATCTGCCAACATTTTTAAATTTGGTAAAGTTGCAGACATTCCAATTATTTGTATTGATAGATCATTTAATTTTGATACTGTATATTTAATTTTAGTTAAAAGAAGCTCCAGAATATATCCTCTATGTGGATCTCCAAGTAAATGTAATTCATCAACAACTACAGCACCCAATTCTGATATATTTCCTTCATCTAAAAGTTTATTGATTAAACTATTCGCTTTTTCAATCGTACATATCGCAATGTGTACTGCCTGTAAACCACCAGGTGGAGATTGGGAGCCCATGAATCCTTCTACCCTGATACCTGAACTAGATAAAATGTCTTGCAAATAAAACATTTTCTCCCTCACAATTGATACAAAGGGTAATATGATTATGACTTTTTTTTGTCTTTCCAGAACAGTCTTAATGGTTAATAATTCAGCAACAAGTGTCTTACCAGCAGATGTTGGTGCTGAATATAATAGATTTTGACAATCTATAAGCACTTTCGGATTGCTGAGACATTCAACTTGCCAATCGAACATTTCAACAATACCTTTTTCTTCATATTTTCTACATATTTCACTAGGCAGACCCCAGTTTTTTAATTTTTTCGTAAAGGACTTATTATTGTCTGTTAACTGCGACAACACGTGCTTGTTACTTAAACTTAGGTTCAAATTATTTCTTAGTGACTGTGAACAAATCTTATTAATCTGGGATGCTGTTCTTTTACTTCCGGTGGCCGGTTTCGACTGTATTTCAGATACATAGTCCTTAACATAATTTATAGTACTTTGAAGTGAGAAAGTATTTTCAAAAACGTCGGCTAAAAATGATACATTTTCTTTTAACTTCTGCAAATCTATTTCATCAGTATTGCATTTCATTATTTCATATCAATTAAAAGTAATTAAATTAATAACATTTGAAATTATATCAAATAATTAACGATTTAAAAATTAATCATTAACTTAAACATTTCATTGTATTTCAAAATAAACTTGTTTGTGACACTGACAAGATAGCAAACAACATTTGACAGAAACCATATGTTGTTATAAAGCTGAGTCTACAAGAGGTATTTTAACTGTCACAGAAATAACTAGCATACATTAGAAAAATAAAAATTTTTAAAGAATATAATAATAACAAATATACAAAACTCAAATAGATTCAATCCTCATAAATATCTTTAATATATCAGTAAGTTAATAGAAGTGATGGCATTTACGCTTTAGTAAAAAAAAAAACGTTCTTTTTAACTTTCTCGATAATGTTATATTATTATTACAACAATTACCATTTCCAAAACTTGTATTGTTTAGTTTTTATCAGTAAACTTATAATTCGATTTTTTATAACCATAGACGAGTCACTCAAATAACGGTAACACTTACGTTACCTCTTTGGCTAAGAAGTTAGGGGTAAAAATTAGTAGCGGGTCAAAAGATGCTAATAAAAAGTTAAGCTAAAAAGCTTTTATTAACAAATATAAACAAAATCAGCCATTTATGTTAACGTTTAATCAACATTATGTACATAATATAAAACATTTCATATTATTTAAATATTAAGGCAAGTTTTAAACTTCTATCACAGCAAAATAGACAATATATACTTTGTAGAACATATTAAAAAGAAATATTTATGATTCACTTGTGTTAACACATCGTCACCTGAAAATATCATAACTTAATTTGTTTAGCAGTTGGTTCTTTTCCTTCAGTTAAGGCTCGGGACTCCAGAATGAATGTTGCATATGTTACACCCTGCAACACAGTTTAGTTATTTACAAAGAATAGATTTTATTTAAAAAAATATATACAGGGTGACTGGTGAATTGTATGAGCACGCCGCCGCACGCGTCCACACTTGGAACACTTGGAACGTGTCCACACTTTATTTATTTATACGGAAATTTGGTCAAAAATTAAGTACCTATTTTTTACATAATTCGAATGAGAATCATGTACCGAGTATTCTCCTTAAATATTGATAGTAATTCACCAGTCACCCTGTATATCAACAAACTTGTTTTACCTGTTGTGCAGCCGCCCTAACAAATCCTTCATTTGCAGAAACTGTAAGAGCTTTAATTCTGTGTCCAAAATTAAATATTATTTTAGATCTTAATCTGACATGGCCCCTTACTTTTAAGTTTTGTCTAGGATAATCATCTTCACCTGAAATTACCAAACTATTTATAGGATACATATAAAAATTTATGTATAATAATATATCAAAAATTGTATGAGTACAATCATTCTGTATTAACTATGGTTTTCTATATTGTTATTTCCTCATGATAACTTATTATTTTATTAATACATATGTACTACTTAATTGTCACTATTTATATAGTTTACCTCCATAGTCATCTTCATATACTCGGACCATTTCCTTCAATTCTAAAGTTCGTCTCTTTTCATTCGGACCTCCCAAAGTATTGACTATCTTTTCAAAATCATCCCATGCTGTTCTACAGCATACAAGCGTTTTATCTATAAAATAAATATATTAGTGTTATATCATTATAATCTTTGATATTAACATATAAATAAAATACTAGTGCAATGTCATTATTCACATAGCACATTATATTCAATTCATTACTTGTTTTCAGAGATATAGTAAATTTACATAAAAATTTTAATACTCTGCAACTTGTGATAAGTTAAGGCAACTCTATTACATTATTGTTATTTAAATTAATATCAAAATATACTGAATAATTTATGATTAATAAACTAGTTGTATTAAAAAGTTTGATTTACTTTCAAATAATTTCTCTAATATCGGTTTCACTGGCCGTTCAGCTTCCCATTCAGCTTGTTGAGTAAGAACAGGCTGTTGGAAAATATAATTGCAGGAGCCATTCGTCATATTACTCACATAAGCCATCATAGCTGTTACATCCAGATTTAAAATATTAAGATCTCTATGATCTTGCATACATTGAGAAACATCTTGTAATATCTGAGAACTGATAAAAAGGTTTTATTGTGTATTAAAAAGGGCTAATGTATATTAATAAAAGCTTCACTTTTATTAATATTGTAAAATATATTACAAATCTTTAATGTGAAATACATATGTATAAGAATATAGTTTAAAATCTTGTTCTTACCAGAACATACCTATTATCTACTTCATCATCACTGGATTCAAATGGATCTTCATATTCCTCTTCTTCTTTAGAATCGGACAATATTTCCCCTTTAACAACAACACCTTTTGATTTCAGTTTGTTTGCCAATGATTCCTCTATTCCACTTACAAATTCGAAGACAACCTGTCAAAGATCAAAACATTTAGGTATAAATCCTTTTTAAATCAATAATATTAGGTATATTTATGTCCGAAATGTATTTTTTTCATGTCATATAATAAAAAAGACTTACCTTTGGAGACTGATACATACATGGATATAATTTTGCACATTCTATATAGTCAACAGCTTGGTCAACTATTGACCGAGCCCCATATGACGAATTTCCTGAACTTAATGCAGAGAGAGATCTTGGATTTCTTGCTATTACTGTAACCACAATTTAAAGTAATATATTAATAACATAACACTACAAAATTTAATGAATGTTAATTATTCAAGAAGCAAACAAACTATACCTTTAGTCCAAGTCTTTCCATCATCACTTATTATATCAACTAGCAACTTGCTATCATTGCTTACATGAAAGATTTTACACACAGATACAACCCCAGGTCTTAAAGCACAATCTACCATCGCTTCCAAATGTCGTAGATTTGAACACGACAACTGTTCTTTTTTAACTTTTTTAGATTTTTGCAACTAAAAGAAAATACAAGATTTTACGAGAAAATAATTAATAAATAATATTAGTCATGTTAAAATAATATTACGAACTCTTTGGAGAAAGTCTATTTCTTGACGAATTTTTCTTTGAAGTTTCTTCACCCCGTCAATTTCGTGCTTATCCTCTAGTAACTTCACTAACTTATTCCCATACTCAATTTTGTCATCTACCATACGCAAGAGTTCTTCTGTAGTGTAATTCATTTTTATTGAGGTATCTCAGCTCAATTTACTATACATCGATTTAAATATAAGTTTCAAAAAAGTTAATGGAAAACAATATGTTACAAATTTAAAATTAAGATCAAGATTTATTAAATTTCACAATAAAAAATAAAAATTAACTAAGAATTCTTTTTCCTCCTAAAATAATCAGATATATTAAAAAAGTATATGTGTGATGAAATATAATTGTCTTTATAAGATAGGCACTTTGGGTTTGAAAATTTGAAAGAGAGATTTGTACTTTCAATAATTTATAAACGTCAATTCGAATCGACAATATGAAAATAACAAAAAAGCACTCAACCACAGAGTATATTATACTTTATTTGCAAAATACTACTTTATTACAAAGTGAAAACGTTAAAAGCTTTATAATAAATAAACTAATATTGAAATATATATTAATATGATATAAGAAGACAAAGGGTACAAAAATTCTAAATAAAATATTATTTAGACAGTTGTGTTGTATTACGTATCATATTTATTGTGTTCACTTAGCGGTAAACATAACCGTGACAAAACAAGTTACAGTTATTAAATACTTTCATTGTACTATAAAAAAAGATTTACTGAATTACCTTAATACGAAATAAATAAATAAAATCTTATTACAATATAATACGACTGTGATTTGAAGATAGAAATCTCTTCCGTTGATTTAGTAATTACTAATTAATTAATTTGCATTTCTAGAGTAGTACCGCAATAAATCAATATTTTAAAATAATTGTTGCTTCATAATTTGTTATATGTAATTACTCTATTGTTTCTTAAACATACATCAATATTATAAAAGAAATCGAGCTCTCTAAATACTCTAAAGGAATTGGAAAATACTAATAACGACAATTGTTTAAATCTAATATTCGATTTTGCACTGCAGTTCGCTTATTATTATTTATTTTTATTTATATTTTTAGTACCTATGTAGTAAAAATATTTGATATCAAATCTAATGATAATCTAGTATCGGGAAAGGCACTTAAAAATTTCATAACATTTCATGATAATAAATTTAAAAATCAAATCCGTTTCGAGTCAGTCATATATTTTAAGTAATCATTCATGAAGCCATAGCTAATATTTAAAAAAGGAATCTTTCATAACGCTATGTATGTTTGACTGTTAAACCTTTACTTCCTTATTAAAGGCCAAAGAGTCTTTAATGCTTTCCACACTACGTTGCCCGCCATTTTTGACCATACGTCATGGTCACGTGACTGACAACTAAAGAGCCAACCAACAGCTTCTATAGAGTGTAGCTGTCTAACCAAACTACAAGTTTGAGAAATGGCTGACGATAAAGAAGTGGAAAAAACTGTCGCAGAAGACTTGGTTGTAACCAAGTATAAATTAGCGGGCCAAATTGTGAACCGTAAGTTAGAAACTTGTGTTTGTATATTTTTTTATCTCGAAAGCAGTTCAGGCGCATTATCCATTTGATATAATGACTCGGACGCGTGTCATCGCCATGCGGACAGTGTGGTGCCGCTTCTATATTTTAACCTTAGAATGTTGCTTAACTTTTATGTAAACCATGCTTTATATAAACCCCTACAATTTTCGTACTTGCAGGTGTTTTAGAACAAGTTATTGCTAAATGCATACCAGAAGCGTCTGCACGTGAAATATGTGAATTTGGTGACAAATTGTTGCTTGACGAAACTTCTAAAGTCTTCAAAAAAGAGAAAGATTCCAAGAAAGGCATCGCATTTTCGACATGCGTATCTGTAAACAATTGTATATGTCATTTTTCGCCAATACCAAGTGAAACGGACTACATCCTGAAAGAGGGTGATCTAGCTAAAATGTAAGTTCCTAAGCTTATTGTAAAGGAAACAGCTAAACAATCTTCCAAAACTGACCTAGTGTTAAATTAGTTGAACTTTACGACGCATCCTGTCAGTCTTTGTTATAAATTCTTTCTTTGCTTGCTTTCTCTTTTCTGCCTTTATTTAATATACTATCATGGTCATAATATTGTAAATGACAAACAACATCATAAAACCACTCTAAATGTATTGGATTCTATCAGAACTTAGGAAATATTCAAGTGCCAACTCATCACATGTTTTTGAATTTATGGAAACTCGTTTTTGAATACAAATTGTAAATATATTTAATATTTATTTCAGTGACCTTGGAGCTCATATAGATGGGTTTATAGCAGTGGTAGCACATACAGTTGTGGTGGGCGGTGGTGAAGTGTCTGGCAGAGCAGCCGATGTCTTACTAGCCGCTCACTATGCTAGTGAAGCCGCTTTAAGACTCCTCAGACCTAGCAATGAGGTAATACCTGCGTATATCCATAAGTTGCTACAATTAACCTCCACTAAGTCATTTCTTGTATATATTTGGTGTAAAGAGGAAATATGTATTGTTATAACAATAATATATCTCTATTGAAAAACATACATTGTATTAACTCTACATAAATATATGTTTGTTATAGAACTATGCAATCACCGATGTTGTTCAAAAGATAAGCGCAGAATATGGCTGTAAGCCAATCGAGGGTATGTTATCCCATCAGCTGAAACAGTTCAGAATTGATGGAGAAAAGAGCATTATTCAGAATCCTTCAGAAGCACAGCGGAAAGAACACGAAAAGGCTACTTTTGAAACTTATGAAGTTTATGCTATGGATGTACTAATCTCCACTGGGGAAGGTGTTGTAAGTAACTCACTATGAAACTGATTAATTAAGTTAATAAAATAATATATATTGATGTACCCTGAATTCTTTCCATGTTAATATTATATTGATTAACATGGCAGTACTCAGGGGAAAGCAATTCTGTTGAAACTCTGAATTGAAATGTTTACATGCATTTTGATTTTTTAAACAATAACAGAACAAAATTATTTTAACTGAAAATATGACTCAAAGGATTGTATAAACATGTTTAAAGTTATTTTTAAAACAGTTGTTTATGGGATAATTTTTTATTTGTTATTTCTTTTCACTTTAGCATTTAGTGAAACTCACCTAATTTACTTTATGATTCCAGGGCCGTGAAATGGATACTAGGTGTACTATATACAAGAAAACAGATGAAATCTATCAACTTAAATTAAAATCATCTAGAACATTCTACAGAGAAGTAAGCATATTATTATAACACTTTTCCCTAATACTGTTTCTCAATATCACCATTGATATTGTTATTATATTTTAGGGAAGATCAATGTAACGAGTTTGAGCCAGTATATTTATTATAGTATACTGGTATAAATACTTACAATAATTTTTTAGTAAAATTATTAATAATATACTTTGAAAATTTTATGACTGTTTTCAATAACTGAATGTTATCTTATTAATTTTGTACTTTCTTGTCCAGGTCAGAAATAAACATGGGTCAAAATGCCGTTTAAAGGTTAAGATCCTTTGACAAAAAAACGAGTGCAAGATTGGGTGTAGTTGAGTGTGTTAACCACAAACTCATTGAGCCCTTCCAGGTATACACATTGTTCAATAATATCAATTTGTATGAATAAAAAAAAAACGTGTAATATTTTTTTAAGTCAATCTTATACCAATACAAAATGTTTGATGTTGCAGGTGCTATATGAGAGACCAGGTGAATTGGTAGCACAATTCAAGTTCACAGTACTCTTACTGCCAAGTGGTACTCATCGCATAACTGGTTTGCCGTTTGACAAGAACCAGTGTAAGACTGAAAGAACCATTAAGGACCCAGAACTTAATGTAAGTATACCATTTTAAGTTCAGAAACTGTGAATACACTTCCCTGTAATCTTTCAAAACAAATTTGATCAGTAATATGTTTTGAACAAGCACAGGGTAAATAAAAAGAATTTTATTTTGAGCTAATTTGTGTTTTATTCACAATTTAGTTTGAAAAATTTCGACATTTTAATTCTTTTGCGAAATTTCAATTTCATTGAAAAAGTTAGACGATTTTTAAATTGTATGTTATTTTACAACAGGCCCTTCTGAATTCATCTGCGAAATCAAATAAAAAGAAGAAAAAGAAGGCTGGTGCAGAGGAAGCAATGGAAGTTGAAACAGCTGCCTAGCGATTGAATTTAATAATTCCCAAGGACTCTAAAGATTCAGCTTAACGTAACTTTCACATGGACAATATTATAAGTCACCTCTAACAGTGATTGTTGTGAGCAATATCAAAGCTTATCCTTTTTATATGGCTTATAAGTGTTTTAACTCCAAAGTGTTCACTTCAAGCTGTATATATCATAACGAAATTGTTGTTAATGTTTAGATGTTTATTTACAAAATTTTCAAGCATTGATAACTGTTTGAGATACACTTTTAATTCATCCGTCTGTATGTTCCAGTGTGATGTTTTTTTTTATCCGGCAAAGTTTATAATTATATTCTTGCAATCATAAAAAGGATAATGTACATAACATTCATAATTATTTTGATCTTCATAATAAAACAGGCATAATTTATAAATGTTAAAACTAGACCATTCCCTAGAGTTGTTGGTTTTGTTAAATACAATTTTTAATGTGCACAAAATTTTATATATACATATACTTAAAATCTTGCAATTTAGTATATGTATGGTAATATTTACTATTATTTTGATGTTTTCAATAGTTTATTTATCATCTGGATGTTTTAATTGATTAAGACTTTAAACACTTGTAACAGATAATGGATTTTATTTAACTATTATTATATACACTATTTGAATGCTTCAAAATGATAGTATCAGTATGTCGATGGTTCCAATATCTTGATTGAGTTTTATAAATGGATAATGTATTTTTGGTACATTACATTACTTATAAGAATTTGTGGAACTAAAAACACAGGAATTGATAAATGTCAATGTGTATGTGACATTACAAGAATGGAATAAATCAAACTGCCACAAAATATTGTGGCTCGTTTTGTAATTGGTATTATTATTTACTGTCCTATATAGGTTTTGAATCCAAAAATATTGTTTATAAGAATCCTTCCTTATTCTTATAATGATAGAATTTCAAATTAACAAAGCATTAACAAAATTAGTGTTCAAAGCTTAACAAGTTTGTTTAGTAAGTTCTAACAAATTTTCTGGAACTTTCTTTTTTACATCATAGGAGTTGATGGACATGCTAATTTATTTCCTGCAATATATTGTTACATAAAAAGAATATTTAGAACGAAATTAAAAAAACTACAATTATTTATATATTAAAAAAAAACAGTAATTTTGGCAAGATGTATTTTTTCTTATGACTTAGTCATTTCTGAAAATACAGGGTTTGTTGTTATGCAATGAGTATGCTTCATAGACTCAATCTACACCCAATATCATAGTTGAAAAAATAAGGATATATTATTTTAAAATGTCTAATCAATTAAGGGTAAATATAATAAATTACCCCAGTGTAATCACACCTCAAAAATTACAAAAATCTCACTAAAGGAAATGTGATGATACTGCTAAGTAATACAATTTTAAGGATCCCACAATGCAAAACTTCAACAAAAAAGTACCATTATTGAAACAATTTTCCTTTTAAAAATAAAACTTAAATCACAATGAGATGGATTATTTAATAATAAAAATATAGCAATTATTAGAGAACTATAACTTTCAAATTTTATGATAGTGAAAAACTTAAAAAATGTGTAATTTATGTGGCTGATAAAATTTTAGTTATAACAATCTAAACAATTCTTTGGAAAGAATGCCAATTGGTAATAACTACCAATTTAACTTTTAAATCTAATTACACTGGAGTTAATTACTTTTAGAAACAAGCTTTATTCTTAATTAAAGTTTATTTAATAATTTACATTTGCTACAAAACAATCATTTTTCGTTATCTTGTCTAGGAGCTGGCTCAACTGGTTCTATTACTGAATTTATAAATTCATATGACTTGCTTGCAGCATTCGTAGCATGTGTAGGAAGATCAATCAAAAACCTAAAAGTGGCTTTCACTCCGCTATTCCAATAATATTTGAATAAATATGTCATTCTATCATTTGAAGGTAGCGGAGGTAGCTGGAAACATTTCAAGATTATATAAACATAACATTAAAAAGAAACATAAACATAAGAACTTACTTGCACTTGCTTAATCAAAAATATTACATATTTTTCTATGGATTCTTACCTCGTATGGTATTTGTTTTTTTAGTTCGCCTACATAAGGTGACACGCCTTCTTCAAGTTCTTCATATAGTTTAGAAGTTGTCGAACTATCTTTCCATACTCCTTTATCAATTGTATAATATACTGCAGAGCCGAGTATAACAGATTTTACACCAAACCTTAAATAAATACATCGTTAATTTAATTAAAAATAGGTGGTTAAATGTATCCCGAAAAAATATGTGTTGGTCATACTTCAACATGTTAGTTGTATTTTCTTGTTTTTAAAGGAATTATGTAATTTTAAGTCTTCAAATGCATATTATGAGAACACTCAAGAAATACAAGTGACAGATGACAAATTAGAAAAGACAGGACGTTTTTTTTATTACAGCTCTAGGGAAGATTTAAGTTATATAAGTGCAGTGAACAGATACTTTATTATAATTTTAGATTTATCTAAAACAAAAAAATAAAAAAATTAACTTTTATCTAAGCTCCAACAACAATACTCATAATAGTATCTAATATAACAAAATATAATTAAATTATTTATCTGAACTACGCACTTAATCGGCTGTCAATATTAAACCAGAAACTTCAAAAGTTCATTATATACTTATATAGCAATAGGGGAAGCTAACAATGTCTGATTATTAATTAGTCTTATTATGTATACACATAATATGTGTATTTAAGAATAGTAATAGGGATAATAATTTAAAATTGTCAGTTTTCTCCTATGTAGTCCCATAAATTGTCGTGTGACTTACCTACCAACTATCATTTTATTGAATGTTTCGAAAGGAAACAATTTAAAACAATGAAGTATATTCTTAAATTGTTGGATAGTATAAACCAATGCTTAATACCAAAACTAGCAAAAAATTTTGATGAACGGGAGAATCATCCAGAGTTTGAAATTCGAAATAATACCCTAGATCAAAACTTCAAATCTCTTGAACAGTACTTAGGCGATCTGGATCTTCCAAATACCAAAGGAACCGCCACGATTATAGCAGCACTTATTATTTTATACAAAGAATTAGATTGTGAATGCCCGTGGAATGGCGAAAAATCAAAAGAATATTCGAAAAAATTAAATATTTACTTTGAACTTGTTTGTGGTTCTCGTTTGGACACTATATTGCATGAGAACAAAAATTATAATATACAAGAAATATTCAATATATGTTTAGAAAATTTGCACAGCAAGTTGACATACGAGAATTTCAAAAAATATCCCGGCCAAGTTGAAGTGTATTGCTGGCTCGCTAAAGATTTGAGGGTATGTATCTTACTTATATTGAATTATCTCAAGTTATGGCTATTGTTATATTTTACATTTGTTATAGAGATTTCAAGTTAAAGTGAAACCAGCGCAAGTTTTTCCAGCGGCCCTGCTTCTTATTGAAGATTATATAAATATTAATACAAGCAAGGGACTTATATGTTGTTTATCGATACTAAGATGTCTGGTTAGTATTTTGTCACTACTTTATCACCTTATATTAAAATTTACTATCAACTATTGAACCTTCTTATAATTTGAATTGATTTCTTAATTATTTAAGATATTAATATTCATTTTATATGAAAAATCAGACTGGTTACTGTTAATTTTAATATGCCTATGATATTTTTAGAAACCTGGTGATTTTGAAGGTGGTAACTATTATGAAGTTATATACAGGAGTTTAAATAAAACTTTCATTGAGCCAGATGCGGATATAACTAAACTGACTCATGCTTGTCTGCTAGAGTTGTGTGAAATTTTTCCTCCTATATTTAAGGTAAATAATATACATATTTATATACATATATTTATTAATATAAGAACTTAAACAACATTTCATATATTTTTTTGTTTTCCAGACACAAAAACTCCAAGAAATGTATACTGGAATTCTAGACCAATTAATGACTGAATCAAATTTATACAGGAAAGGAGAATGTTTGAGTTTTGCAAAATCTATTATAGAGATGCACAAAGTGAACTGTGTCAGTGAGAACACTTTTAAAGTTATAATATGTGATTGTTTAGATATATGCACTAACGAGGTTGTGGCCGATATACTTTTAAATAAGACATTTTAGGTAATATTTATTTCCAGTATGCTTAGTAAGCTTGCATTTCCACATTACATATGAATAGTTTCTCATTTCTAGTTTTTCTTAACATTATTTTTGTACTAAGGTTTAGAAATGAAAGATTGAAAATGTATCTCCTTATGTAGTCAAATAATATAGAACTGTTTTAACCAAGATTAATGGAATCAATATATGTGAGATTTGAGTGAAAATATATATATTGTGTCTATGGCCCATATGACAAGATATTTTTTTATTACCATTTTTGGTCTGTCTGTTGTTCTATTTAAAATCATGTAAAGCGTATGGTTATAGCTAATGTAGAAATTAATAACTACGACTTTTATCTTAGAAGTGATATATATTTTCATTAGTAGAAATAATTAAAAAAAAATTATTCATATGGACAAAGTAGCAGGCAAAGCTAGTAATAATTTTAATTTATTTTGCAGTGTTTAGAGGAGTGGATCCAATATGGATGGTGTGTTTGGAGATTTTCAACTGATTACAGAATGATTTCAATACTATTCAAAGTGTTGTATGTATGTAAGGACAACAACATGGCTCTACATATACAGAAGCTGATCGTCACACTCATTATATTATGTAAACCTGACGAGAAGAAGCAGATATTAAAAAGTTTGGAAAATGTTAATAAAATATCAAGTGTTAATTTCATAAATCAAGTGGAAGCAATAAAAAAAGAAATTAATATTTAAACAGTCTATTTATTTTTATAACAAAGCATATATATGAAAGTACAAATATAATCTGATTTTATTTTGTTAACAATTAATATCATATAAAATATCACACACTTGGTCAATACTAGGCCTACTTTTTCTGTTCTGAGCTAAACATTTTCTGGCTAGGTCATAGATTTGATTAGCTTCTGTCCATACTCCGACAAAAGGGTCCACTAGAGGTGTGATGTCATTATTGATAGTATTTTCTTCAACATAATCTTTTATATTCATTTTTTCGCCATTACTTGATAAGATAGGTTTCAGACCTGTAATAAGTTCTAAAAGAACAATTCCAAAGCTGAAAATGTCAATTTTTTGAGTAATAGTTCCATGTAGACCCTCGGGTGCCATATAAGCTGCGGTTCCCATAGGAGCTGATGTCATGAAAGTCGAGTCGTATTGCTTTGCTAAGCCAAAGTCACATAACTGCAAAAAGAAATAATAATAACCTATAAATCACATTAATAAATAATGATCTCATTATTTGTGTTTGTTAAATTACCTTTGGAACACAATCTGTTGTTAACAGAATATTTGCAGTCTTTACATCACCATGTACAAAATTCTTTGTAGTGTTCTGTGAATCTATTTCACTATTTACACCAAGAAGATCTCTGGTTTCTTTGCTACATAGCGTTTTTTCACTTGTGTGTAAATATTTTAATCCCTCAGCAGTTCCAATAATAATGTTCATCCGTTGAGTTTTGTTTAAAACTTTAGCGGCAATATTTTCTTGTAATGAACCACCATAAATATATTCGCAAACTATACAGGGTACTGGTCCATCTTTAGCAAATCCTATTATAGGAACAATATTACGATGTCTGAACTGAGACAAATATTTGACTTCAGCATTAAAAACTCTCATAGTAATGTCTGGTTTCTGGTGCAGTGCTAAATGACTGTGAGCTCTCTTAATGGCAAGAATTCCATATTTTGGATGATTACCAACAAAAACATCTCCAAACCCACCACTGCCAATACATCCTTTGGGTCCAGAACTCGTCTTATTCAAGGTTTCACTAAAATTGTCAGTTATATCTTGCAATTCCTTATAACTAAACTGAATAAGATTTCTGTCCTGCAGAATTGCACTGTCTATTCTAGATGATATATCAATATTTGGAAAAGAAATTTGGTAGCTATTGGGATATTGGACAGGGTCAAAACTGATGCTGCTATTAGATGTTGTGGACACATCAAAGCCTTCAGAATCAAGTACTGCCGGCAAAATAGAGCTTTGGCTTTCAGTTTCACTACTATTTATCATTACACTCAAATGTGGTATATTTGGTTCTGATGTTTGCATACTCTCCTGTGTTTGGGTAAATTTAATAAGATCTGATTCAGATTTTATTTGAGCTGTAGTTTTTCTACTGAATGATGGTTTGAGATTGTTATCAATTGTATTATTAGGACAATATTTTGAAAACTCAATCATGTCACTTGCAGACTTAAGTTGTCTAGTGGTACCATTACATATATCGTGATTAGTAGTCATTTCAGTTTTTATACTTTGTTCAGTGGTGTCTTGTAACATCTCCGTGATATTCATAGTGATTGGAGCTGCTGGTCCAAACGATGGACGTTCAGGTCTAGGTTCTGTAAATAAAGGAAAAATAATAAATAATTATATAATAAAATGTAAAAATATATATTTAATACATGTTGCTTTATTTATATTGCCTACCATTTAACATATCCGCTATGACATCTGCAGCTCGAAATATTTGTGCTTTTATTAAGATATTCTTAAGCGTATCGAGAGTTGGTCTGATTCTTCCAGAAGTGGCCCACTCATCTATTAAAATTTCGGTGCATTTTTGATTGTTAGCCTTAGCTTCCTCTTCGATTAATCTAATTTAAAAATAAAGAAGAAGATTGAAATGTACTACATATTTGTCTTTTATTTATAAAATTATAAAAGAAGCAAGGATATTGACAAATTTATTTTATATATCAACATAGTAATTAACGTACCGTATGTGTTCATTGTTGTATTTCGGTTCAAAATAATCACTATTTAATTCTTTAGGTATAATAGACATAACTCTTTTCCAATCATTATCAATTTCCAAAATATTGACGATATTACACAGTTCATCAACAGGTAGTTTTCGAAGTTCTACGTGTTTATACATCTTGCTTACTGGCACTTTTAAAAAAATAGTTTATATTACTGAAATATCTATTGTCATAATCAATTGAAATTGTAGCTCTAGAACTTTTCACCTGTTTAGAAGTTACGATTTAAAATATAACAACAAAATAAAACTTTTATTTTGGAATTCCCCATGACAACATAATATGTATGTCAGTTGTCATCCTTGACTTTGAAGTGCATTCAAAATTACAAACAGGACATACCTAATTCACAAAACTCTGAGCTCGGAGTAAAATAGATAAAGAAACAGTTTCGAATTAATAATCAATTAATGCACGGGAAAAATTAATAATACTTTGATTTTTCGCTTATATGTTTTAAAATGTTTGGTGTCTGCAAAGTTTGAACTATGAAATTTTTGTCATGTAGTTAGTTGATTTTTCATATTAATTTAATAACTAACAAATAATGGAAGTAATATAGTACATAAAAATTGGTTGTTTGTGAAGTAGGTTTACGATCGAGATGTTTACGTTATAACGTCTTATTGGTGATATAAGTTTTTGGGAATTAAGGAATTAATGAAGATAACAATTTTTTCATATTTTAAATTAAATGAAATGAAATCTTAACCACACGAGAAAATCTCCATTCGTTTGTATGCCGCTAGAGTGAGAGAGACGGAAGATCGGTCCACTCACTCGAACGCTATGCCTGCCTCCGCTCGTGAGGATTCCGCGTGACAAGTTTCACGGAATGACTGGCAGCGCTCGAGATGAGACGGGAGATCGGTCCGTCTCTCTCTCGTTATACCTGCGATCGCGCTCGTGAGGTTTTGGTGTGACACAAGTTTCTGAACATGTCACCCGACAAAAACGATTTTAAAGACGTTATCACGACAAAATGTACTTAAGTTCTTTTATTTTCAATTAGTATTCAAGAAGACTCCAGAAGTGCATTTATTGAGTTTTATTTAATGGGATAAAATAAAAAATTATATTTTTTTATCAGATTTATCGAACTTCAATAACGTGACATGGAGCAATTAGAATTTGAACAGATCAGATGCCCTCTTAGAATGGCTGACTTTTATTAAATAATAATATATGCATTGCTGTGGTAAGAAAATAAGATTACCTATTTATTAGTACATACACAATTTATACTGTAGTGTTAGATATATTTCTAGGGGCCACTTAGACTTGGTATGAGAATGAATATCGCCTGTTTGAATAAAATTTATTTTATAAAGTTATAAAAAATATATTATAAAAATATTAATTTCATGATTTATTATACAAATTTAAAAACTAAAAGCTAGATCGTTGTATGCGGGAGGCAGGTTAGCAGTGACTTCGTATACTTCATGTAACTTCTGTGATGCTGTTAATCTCCGCCATAATACTGGACATTCTGTATTCTCGCAGTCAGAAAACATTTGATGTCCACAGCACGAGTTACAGATCTGTAAAAATATCTTATTTATTACTAATACGAAATGTTTCTTGCAAAAATTTAATAATGAATACCATGTTAGGTTCTCTACAGTATTGCTACTACCCGCAAAATGCACATATAGATAGGACTTGGCTGCATCAAATTTAATAAATATGTGACAAATAACTATTTACGAGAGGCTAAAGGAAAACAGTTTACTTTTATTTTAGTTATACTACGTTAATTTAACTGTGAAAGTATGTAATAACAGTATTAATAATATTACTCTCAGTATTAGTACTTTGTTATTTTATTTATTTAGTAGATGTTGCAGTGCAATGGAGATGAAATAGAAACATTTTAAAAATAACCGTCTCTTTTGTGGTTATATAATATACAACGTGTAACGTAATTAACGCACGCCCTCAAACACCCCAATTAGAATACATATAATAATACAGGGTGACTGGTGAATTACTATCAATATTTAAGGAGAATACTCGGTACATGATTCTCATTCGAATTAAGTAAAAAAAATTGGTACTTTGACCAAATTTCCGTATAAATAAATAAAGTGTGTACACGTTCCAAGTGTTCCAAGTGTGGACGCGTGCGGCGGCGTGCTGATACAACACTACGCCGCCGCTGCGTCTGTGTGAGTGTGTGTGTATACCTAATCTGTAGGGTGTTCATACGATGCGTAATTAATTACATAACTTTTGGTTAACTTTACTTAGAAGTTTATTAATATTTATGTTATATTAATTTTTATTTTGTCATATATGATCGTCAAATATCACGTCCTCAAATATCGATAGTAATTCACCAGTCACCCTGTATAAACGCAATGCATACACCAAATATTATATATATGTGTGTTTTTCATTTTTTATTTGTGAAATTAGTTATCCCAATTTCGTGCAAATAATATGGTCAGCTATTCATCAACACTCCGCTGCACACGCACACACAGACAGACACAATGTACTCGCCGCGCCCGCGCCCCTCTCTCCGAGTGCCGTCCGACAATAATAAGAAGTAGGTAATAATAAGTATGTACACGAAATAACTACATTATGATTTATGATTCTTCTTTCCATCACACTTTTCAGGCTTAAGATTGTCAACATTGAATTTTTTTTTAATGTGAAGCCAATATATTTTTATAATTACTGATTTGTTAAATTAAATTTGTAAATAATAATTATTAAACAGCTGATAACGCGTGATTTGATTAGACACCACAATACCTACGACAAAGTCGGCGTATTCAAATGGTGTGAATCAAAATATTAACAATAATTTAAAGAACATAAACAAACTTATAGTTTAATTTGCACTCGCACGGCGTTGTCGTTTTAAAACATTTTCAAAATGTCCACCGCCTTGTTCAATGTACTTTAATGACCGTTTCCGCAATGGTTGTTTTATTTTAGATTATACTGCAGTGTTACTTTTCACTTTTACAAAGGCGGTTATTATCTAATTTTTTAGTTCCTTGAAACTTGCTGTCTCTGTGTTATAAACTAGCGATTTAATTCGCCCCCACAAAAAAAAGTCGAGTGACGTCAAATCAGCTGATCTAGGAGGTCATTGGACACATGCATAGGTATTTGATGTGTGCCGGCTGTCGCTGTGCGTGCGTATATATTTGTAAAATACTATTTTAGCCTTGAAACAAGTATCAGTTTTCTTTAATTGAATGGTGATTACTAATTTAATATTTTATTTTAAAAATCTTAATACTCTGACTGACGATCCATTTTCGTTTCTATAAAGTGTTTAGATAACTGTGTGTAGGGTGACTGTAATTTACTTAGTTCTATCTAAATTTGAGAAAAAAAAATTACCTACATAAAAAACTATAAAAATCGATCCAGATACCGATGCTGAACAAATTACTTTCAGGGTGTGCGTTAATTATGTTACACGTTGTATATGTAGATCATGAGCATTCAATATAATTATATATTAAAATAAAAAATAGCCAATTCAATATATGATGTTTTTGTAACCTTATCGCAGCTCTGTCTGTATGTCTGCGCCCGCGCAAGTCTCACAGCCAGTAAGGCAGCAGAGTCTTTCGTCTTTATCGCACACGTTGTACATAAAGCGCGCTGTCCCTTTCCCCCACAGGCGACACATCGCCCGCGTGACATGTAGCGTGTAATTCCGCCTCTTGCGTCCGATCTCTCTATTTGTGACTCACGAGTCCAGCCTATTTCTTGCCACCTGAAAATATAACATTTACTTTTACATACATTTATTTAATGTTGTAATACTTTACAAGACAAAGTGACCAAGTAAGTTAATGCTTAATTTTGAAAGACAACTCAATTAGGTTGATTTTATCAGAGATTTTCTCAATCAGTATTGGTACATACGAAAATGAGATAGTTTTGTTGGAACCCACTCACCATTTAAACACATCGACGCCTAATAAAGACAGACATCTATGTAGCGGTGGAAGGAGTACTCTCATAGCGTAGTATGCAATGTGTGGTGTGAGGGCGGGGTCTTGTAGTAGTTCGTAGGGCGCCCGAGATAGTCTAACGAGCGGTACGTGAGTAGGACCCGCGCATACCAACCAAGATACACGACTACCCCGCGAGGGGGCGCTGCGAGCGTCGCGAGATAAAATACGTCTGATGGACAGAAATATATATATATAATAAAATTTAATAGAATATAAACCTTTTTAACATGATTTTTGCTTGGGTTGTATGTAAAAGTATGAGGTGCATTTGACTACATTTTATATCTTTCTTCTCATAGAGTTGCGATTAGAATTATTGTAACATTTAACATGAAGCATCCTACGCTTTTACTCTAAGTTAAAATAATTTCTTTGTAATTGAAAAGTGTTTTTTATTTATTTGTTCGGTTATTTTTTATATACACTTATATAGTAAAGACCAAATATAACTCGATATATGGTTGTGGTAATTTTTTATTATATGTATAATACATTCATATAAAATGGTAGAAATTTAACTTTTACTTTCTTAAATATCATCATTATGATTTTTGAGATTCGATACTTTTATAATAGATAGATGTCAACGTTATAAAAATATATTTTGATATAAAATAATTGTTTTTATTTCAGAATATCGTCGGGAATAATGCAAGGTAATTTTTTCACAACTATTTAATACCTTCAAAAGTCTTTAATTTAGAAAGCATTTCATCTCAAACTTTCTTCTGATAATCTTCAAATGTAGATACGCGGTATTATCCAATGGTAGGTATACGGATTTGAACTATCCCCGACGATATATCTCTTCGTCTTTTGTCCATGCCGTGATAACTTTTAATTGAAACAACACTTAGCTAAAAATGTAATTACCTTTATCTTAAAACCTATAAATGGTGTATGTTTTGTAAGTTGTCCTTATATATAAATAAATAAATAATATATATACATACTTAGCGATCTCATTAGGCGGCGCGGCTGCCCCGGGTCTATAACCACATTGTCCGTGATACTCCCTCGTAAAGAATAGCTCGTGTTGGGGCAAGCTACCCGCTACAAGCCGACTTAACACGCTACACACGAGACGCTTCACACGAGACATGTCCCCGGACTCAAATAACTCGCACAGAGATTTTTGGAGGAGCTACAGGATAATAAAGATATTATTTAACAATTTCGCCAAACCTGGCAAGTACCAATGTGATTGTGCAAAGTCATATGTACTTTCTGAGTATTTAGACATCACTGACAGATGAAGGAAAACTTCTCCATGTGAGAAGAGGATTTGCCCAGCAGTGGGCTCTGATAGGCCGATGACCATTATAATGTTTTTGGGCTACTATGTATGTTATTATTTTTAAAACTACATACTAACGACGTTTTGATAGTATCCTCATCTTGTCTGCTCGTGATCATTATTGCTATAAACTAACCGAAACGTCGTTAGTATTTCGTTTTTAAGATAATAAAAAACGTAGTAATCCAAAAAATATTACTTGCATTCAAAGATATTTAACTTGTTAAGATCAGTATAAAAATATGATATAATACAAGTATATATATATAACCTTAACTCCCGCGGGACAACCGTCTCGTCTAACAGTTTCGATTCCTTTCGCTTCGTATACTGGTTTTTCTTGATCTATCGTTTCATACATGTATCCTACATACCTCTTCTTGGTCTGTAGTATACAAGGCTGGTATACCTAAAACGAAAGAATTTTGATATTATAAATCCCTATTAATATTATAAATGCGAAAGTAACTCTGTCTGTCTGTTACGCTTTCACGCCTAAACCGCTGAACTGATTTTAATGAAATTTGGTACAGAGATAGAGTTGATCTTTCAATATTGTTTCAATAATGTTCTTACATAGGACAGTTTTTATCCCAGACTTTAGAAATGTTTTCTTGGAAACGAGATATAACCGAACTCTACGTGAGCAAAAGCTAGTAAAATATATAGAGAAAAAAAAGTATGTTTATATCTTACACTTTGTGTTTTTCATTTTTACTTATTAAAAAATATTTTCAGTAATCCAATCCTTTTGAATGTAATTTTTGAGTTTTTTTTTTTCAAAATGTATTTATACAGGGTGACTGGTGAATTACTATCAATATTTAAGGAGAATACTCGGTACATGATTCTCATTCGAATTATGTAAAAAAAATAGGTACTTAATTTTTGACCAAATTTCCGTATAAATAAATAAAGTGCGGTACACGTTCCAAGTGTTCCAAGTGTGGACGCGTACGGTGGCGTGCTGATACAACACCACGCCGCCCCACGCGTGTGTGTGTGTGTGTGTATACCTAATCTGTAGGGTGTTCACACGATGCGTAGTTAATTACATAACTTTTGGTTAACTTTACTTAGAAGTTTATTAATATTTATGTTATATTAATTTTTATTTTGTCATATATGATCGTCAAATATCACGTCCTCAAGTATCGATAGTAATTCACTAGTCACCCTGTATATAGGTACGTATAACAATAATTAATGTATAGTTTAAAATTCTTTAAATTCTACAACGAGTATCTAAATTCAGATGTAAACAATTTGCCTATGACTACTACTTGTTTACGTCAACAGGACATGATAAACAATATATTGTAAACTGTTACGTACGCGCTACATATCAAGAAAAAAAAATGAACATTGCCGGGGCGACATCTTTGTATCGGTAAAATATCATATATCGAGTGACGCCGCTGACTCCGCGGAACGAACACCAAGCCGTGTAATCAAGAAGATTCCTTACACCACACAAGCAATAGAATGTGATTGTCATCCTAACATCGGGGCAATCATGTAGTCTTAGGTATAGGTTATAAGTTTCAATATGTAATTCGTATTTTAATATATAAGTATATTTCGTAGTTTTTGTTAGTATATAATTAAACGCAAAACATTTCAGTATTCAATCTCAAATATGATTGTAGAAATAAATAATATAATACCTTCTCCAATTTAAGTAGCACAGGTGATGGATTATCAGCTGTTACAGCATCAGCTATCTCCTGTCCGATGATAAAAGCTTCCTCACGAGTACCGCCGGGAACCAACACGAACATAGAGTCCGTGTCGCCGTATATCACCTAGTAATGAAGAAAATCATTAATGAGTTTGTATTAAATTATTAAAATTAAATATTCAATTCGTCAAACAAGTAATAATAATCGATTTGACTTTAATTGTATTAAACAAATTTGTTGAATCGGTGTTATCTTTAGTGGTTAACTTATTAATTATCTAACGACCCGCGTTTTCGAAGTTTCTTAAAATTTTAATAATTTAATCGCAATATTTATATAAGGGCAAATTGTCTTAAACATAATGCAAAAAAAATAATTAAAATCATGCCTATACTGTAGTGTTTTAATAAGATAATCATCGTGATATCATACATTAGCGTTCCACCTTCCATTCCTAACGAGACTAATAGCTCGCTCCAAGGTTTCCCTCGCCTTCGCCAATATACTGTCTCCGAGCTCCACACACGGCATACGACCACTGAAGTTAGCAGCTGTATATCCATACGTCACATTCGCTATCAGCTTCAGACCTATAAAAAAGACAAAATAAAGCAAAAAATGGTTGAGATTAGTAAAAAATTAAAAACAAATAGCACAAATGATGATAAGGTCTAGGACTGATGTTAAAAAATTGAGAGAAAAACTTCCAGTAGCACAAATTGTGAAGAAGGTTTTTTGTTGATTATATCATATATAGGACTTAGTAATTTAACAGCTTACCCAGTTGCCTGGAGTGCATGGATTTTTTAACAGCTTCATCTGTTTGCAGCTTCATGCCTTTTTTAACAGCTTGCCTAGCAGCTAGTATTCTTCGTAACAGAGCCGGTAATACTCCTCGTCTCACGGACTGCTTCACAAATCCAACGCCTATCGGTGACCAATTCAATAGATTGTGCTTGGCGAGGGTTTGTAATCTATTCTGTGATATCTTGAGACGCCAGGCACCAAACTCGTAAGGTTCCTTACTGTTTCACGATAAATAATAGTTTTATACATCTGTATGTGAGTTTGAAGATAGTTTCATATTCGTTACTCCTTTTATGTGTTGTCATTCCTTTTATATACGTCCCTACTGATATTATAAATGCGAAAATAACTCTGTCTGTCTGTCTGTTACGCTTTCACGCCTAAACCACTGAACTGATTTTAATGAAATTTTGTACAGAGATAGAGTTGACCTTGAGAAAGGAGATAGGACTATAGTCTATATCCCAGACTTTTGAAGGGTTCTCTTGGAAACGCAATATAAACGAACTCCACGCAGGAGAAGCTGCGGGCGGAAAGCTAGTATACTATAAATCGGTTTGTACTCACCCATTAATATTTTGTATCCGTCCTATACATGTAGAGAAGCAATAGTTGTACGCGATCATCATAGATGGATATAGACTTTGGAAATCAAGCACTATCACTGGATCTTTATAGAAACGGGATTCTGGAACATATTTTAGTATTAATAATATTTCATTTACTCTAACTGTTTCACTTTTAATTTATGCGTTGTTGTTTATTAAATAGTGTTGTTTTTTTAGTAGTAATTTAATTTAGTTAGATTAAGGTGTTATCCTTGCTATAAAACTTTTTAGACAATGCTGTGAATACCTGTAATACTTAGGTGTACATATGAAGACCTATACTTTTAACTGTATTTTTGTGTAAATGTTGCATATGTGTACTGTTGGTGTTCCTAAGTAAATAAAATAAAAATACTCTATTCGTATTTCGTATTTTGACATTAAACTTATACTTCGAGGTTTTTATATACGTTACCGGGTTCAAATATGAGAGGAAGACATTCCGGTGCTTTCATAGCTGCCCTCTGTTTAACGGAGGGTGACAGCGCGACGAGGTTGAGAGGTCTCGCGGCTCTCAGCATGAGGGACTCCACCCTAAACTGTGACCCTCGAGATAAAACCTCCCACCATTGGAGGCCGAACAGACGAGCCAGCTCTGACGTACGGTCTAAAGAAGATAAACATTCATTTCGTATAATGTTTTTTTTTTTTTTTTTTTTTTTTATGTGAAAGGTGGCAAACGAGCAGACGGCCCACTTGATGGAAGGTGGTTACCGTCGCCCATGGACATCCGCAACATTTTGTTGCGGATGCGTTGCCAACCTTGTTTTTTGGGGATAGGGAGGGGTGGGAATAAGGAAAGGAAAGGGTGGGAAAAGGGAAAGGGTAACCGGCTCTCTCACTCACCAGACGAAACGCAGTCTTGTAAAGACTACTTTACGCCGATTTTCTGCGAGAGGGTGGTACTTCCCCGGTCGAGCCAGCCCATGTTCGAGCTGTAGTAACTGACCACAGCTAGGCTCTACCACCTCAAAAAATATTTATATAATATTTTTTTTTAACCTGCATTGACGTAGTATTTCTAATAGAAAGACTAAATCAATGAAACATACGTATTTACATATATAGTTATGAGACGTATAATTATTTCCGTATTCAATGGTGTCAAGATAGGAAAAAAATTGTATCTGCAATGTTCTTTTGGCAATCTGCTGATGATTGAATGTGAAGGTTTCAAAACCATATTAATTGAATAAAAAAATTGTCAGCGTTGATGCGGATTTCGTTAAATACCTTGAATATTTTTTTATAATATAGCAAAACAATAGTAAAGAGTTAATGTTTTACAAAACTGAAGTGCTGTATAGTATATTTAAATAAATATTAAATATATCTTACTTATCATATCAAGTTTATCCAACATCCTGACAGTTCCGGATAATCTCGTTAAATAGTATTCCACTGGAATCCACCTCAGGATCCTGGATTCGTGGTTCCACCACTCAGTTAGTTTTCTATAACCGTATTTAGGAACCCGTTCGTTAAGTATCGCATACATACAGTTTTCAAAACTATAGCTCGACAGCGCCAATTCGTGTCTAAACAGTCGCCAAACATTAAACGTTATTCTACCAATAACTCTCCCTTCCATTTCGTTCTCATCTTGTCTGTACCGTTTCTGGCGATTCTTCTCCGTGATTCTAGAAAGTTCTCTCACCATCTCAAGCCCTAATACCGTAGATCTTTCCAGAACATAGCCCCAGGATTTCGATTCTATATCATACCCACACATGATATCTGGATCGTGTTTCTTAACTATTTCCACGAGCTTCTCCAATAGCTCGTTTTCATTTTCAACATAATTTACGTTATACTTAAAAACGCATCTATTCAAATATTTAGTATCTTTTTTATCATCGACGATAAAAATTTCAGTAATATTTTTTTGTAAATAATGATTAACGGGACAATTATTTGTAACTGTTATGAATAGAGCCATTATATTATCTATCGCAGGATCGGGATAAAAGTCTCCTCTGGTTAAAGTATGTACTTCCAGCAGCATAATAGTAAGGAAATCTGTCTAAAAAGAATTTTACCTTTATTGTACCAGCATAAGAATGAATTAGACTAATAAGTGATATTTCTACCTCCACTGTTGGCGTATTAATATCCGTTTTTGAATCACCGCTACCAAAACATAGAAATGACCCGTCTGGATGCATTGTTATTTGAAGAGAAGTGTTTAATTCACTTTGTTCCTGTAAAGAGAAAATTAGATATAGATCGCAATCAAAAACATTATTCGACTTTACAATTATATTTAAGTACCTTGTTTGTACTTTCCAAACTGATACTGCTGTTTAACTCATTGAGACCCAAAGCTTGTGAGTTTTCTAAATCATCAACAGTCATTCCGATTTCCGTGTCATTATTATCAAAGATCTCTTCAGTTTTTAATTTGTTGTGCTCATTTGAAAGCCATTTTTCAACATCGCTTCTTAAGGGTGCAAGTTTAACAGGTTGTAACACACAATGTCTGTTACCAGCTAATAATAATCTCAATTTTTCCGGTTTGGAAGATTCTTGGGACATTTCGTTGGACTGCAAGAATAACAATTGTCTCCATTCTTCTATACTTGTTGTGTTTAATATTTGCTCGAATGGTTTTTGGTCGCGAGCTAATCTGCTTTGTAGCTTCAATATGATCTGACCGATTTCGACTTTTTCACCCACGTCTTTGTAATTCGAGAAGAAAGGTTCTGGATTTACAGCTTTCGGTATGTTATATTTATCTAATGTTGATATCACGTATTCTTTAGATGGAGGTCTGAATTTTGGTATTAGTATCCTATCATCCGAATATTTAACATCACAGATTGGAAATTCTGATTTTTCATGTTTTATAGGAATTTTATTATCTAGTATTGCACATTTCTCAGGAGTCTCATTATAACATTTTAAGATGGATTCAGATTGTTGAGATTCCGGCAAGTCATTTTCTAATGACAAATCAAAGAAAACCGACTTGTCGTAGAAGCTTTCTATTCCCTTTGCATTATCGTCTAAAGAAGATTCTAAATCACTATAAGGATCTGGTTCTATGTTATTATCTAACATATTATTCTTAATATTAGAAGGTCCAGCCACTGGTTCAAATTCTTCTTTTATATTTACATCATGATTATAACAATTATTATCATTATTTTCATTTGTACTAAGTTTTTGCACTAAATCTGTAACTGACTGTTCATTGTTCGAGGTATCGATACTGTTATCACTTGCTTTACAGCTTCTTCTGAGATGTAAATTCGATATATTCTCAACTGTTTCCATGGAAACGTTGATCTCATCTGAATCATTAGCATCTACACTATTACTCTTGTCACTAATCAACACCGGTTCAACGGATCTTTTACTTCTAGGTCTTGACAGGCCAACTTTAATAGGTCTCATTTTTCTTTTTCTCACTTTTTTTACGTCTGAAAAATCACATTTTTAACGTTAACATTAAAATGAGTAAGGGAAAAAATTATTTATGATAGCATATTGAATTTTAAATTATGATAGCAGTCAAAATTTTAGTCAAATGAATTATCAGTTGTACATTCTTTATATACATATATATTAATAATTTCAAAACAGGTTTTTTGGTGTGAATATTAAGTAACTCACGTTCATCGTCGCAGGTTCCATCTAGCTGTGGAATATTCGCGTCTTCCCAGATAGAATCGCTCCAAGATGACGCTATGTCACCGCTGTCTTTGTCGCTGTAATTATTTAACTGAAATATATCATGGATACAATTTTATAACACTCTTTTAACTATAACAACATATGTATCATATAATCACCTTTTAACTTCCATCAATATTGTTTCATCATTGAAAGCCTGTGAATATTCTTCGTTGTCAGAATCTATGTCATTTTCTGTATTATCTTCAACTTGGGTACCCATAACACTATCTTCGTCTACTGGTTTTTCTTCCAGATCTTGCAACATGTCTACTAATTCCAAATCTTCACTATCCACTAAAAACAAATTTCGTCATAATTCTAAATATGGTTTTATTAATAAGTAAAAGATAATACTCACACATAACCTGACTGTAATGAAGAGAGTAACTACTATTCAAAGCTATGTCTTCATTAACTAAAGTGTCAAAAGAATTATAATTAGAATCTTCTCTTATATTTCTTAAAGTGTTATTCATATTTTCATTAATAGTGCTCTCCCGTATGTGATGGCTAATATCTGTTGCGTTTAATAACTGAGATCCTTCCATACTTTCTGCAGGATAGTGTATGAGTTCATTCACATTTTTATTATTAATTTCAACTGGTTTATCGTCTAAATTTGATAGTTTAACTAATATCATGTTTTCGTATTTCTTATGTGTATTTGTTTCGTCATTTAAACGGGTCTGGGACAGAGATTTTGAAGCCATAGAGATGTTCAATTGTTTCCTCCTCTCCATTTCCTGGTGCCATACTTCTTCTAAGCCAGGATTCTCAATTCCATCGCCTTTACTCACATAGCGACGATTCAGAATGTGTGACGCCATACAATCGGCTTCGTAAAAACAGATACTTTCAGCTTTAAGATCGAAATTATCATCACTTATGACAGGTTCATCACTGTGTTGTGAGAACCCCGTTTTTCTAAATTTAACCGTCTGTATATCAATATTGCTCATACCGAATAGATTAAAATCTATAAAGAATTGTAATGTAAAATTTAAATGTGCCTCATGAGGTTGGAATGCTTGACCCAGTACGGCTCCATTACAGCATAGTTCCACAGCTTGTTTGATAAGACCAGGATTGTACAGGAATATTTTCAAAAAAAGATGTTCTTTATCATGATAACCATAAAATGGTCTGAAAAAGATTTGCCAAGTTAAAGATATATTATATGTAGTTTTATATGAAATTGTGAAACTTATTCATAGAAGTAAGTATAAATAAAAAAATAGAGTTACTTACAGTCCTTTAACCACTGTTATTTTATAAACATGTTGATTTGCTGATGTGGCTTGTTTTAGAGCAATGTTTAATGCTTTGTCAAGACTTGCAGCAATCTATAAAAAAATAATAACTAATATAAATACTGATTTCTAAGTTTTTTTATACTAAGGGAACCCTATATTTGTCATTTGAATGTAGCTACTTTAATGGCACAGTTGCCACATTTGCCACATTGGCAACACTAATTTTTTCCAGACTTTTGATTGGGAAACATGTGTTTTCAAATCCTATTTTAGTACCTATTACTAGTAATTAACACAACTTTTCAATTGTTTCTTGTAATCTTTTACTACAAAAACATGTTTGTAATATCTACTTTTTTGAGATTAAAAAATTACTTGAGATCTTTGAGTATGTATATAAAAAGCTGTTAATGTGACATTGGTATAAAAAATACTTACCTGATATAAAAACTGTGGTTGAGGATTTGCTTCAGGGCATGGGATGTAGAAATAGGGAAAAACACCATGAATATGCAAACATGCCTTTTGACCACCAGGACTAGGTCCAAACACTCTCAAAACTGGTACCTAGAAATTATTTATATTTTCAAACATCTTATGGTAAAACCCTTAAAATTTATCTTTTGATTTCTCTACTCAAGTAGTTGTAATAAAGACAGGAACCCCACAAGTAAAATCATTCACAATGATTTTTTTTATTTGTGGTAGTTCTACTATCAGTTAATATAGTTAATTAATTTTCGAAGCAAATATTTATTGTCATCAGCCTATCAGTGGCCACTACTGAGCAAAGGCCTCTTTCTCACATGGAGAAAGTTTGAGCATTAATCACCACGCTTGCTCAAGACCGGTTGGTGATCTTAAACTTATAATTGTGAACTATAAGTCCAGGTTTCCTCACGATGTTTTCCTTCACCGTATGTCAGTGATGTCTAAATACTCTCACAAAGTACATATGACTCCGAAAAATCACATTGGTACTTGCCAGGTTTGAACCCGCACTCTCGCCAACGAGAGGCAGACCCTTTAACCACTAGGCCACCACTGACTAAATCTATCATGAAACAGATTTAGAAATATAATAATAGTTTCAAAAGTTTCTTAAAATTTAACTTCTAAACACTTACTTGTTTAATATCAGAACCCCTAAATTCTGAATAAATAACATCTATTCCAGGAATTGGCCTAGTCAAATAATGATCACAGACCACTATCCGCACAGAGAACTCTGGCTTCACAAATGATAAGTCTAAAAAAATTGTACCTTGGCATAAGTTATTACACTATACTAATATGTAGATTCTATTTGTATATGTAATATCTAGCAATAGTAAGTATTATGGTGAATTTTCTCTAAAAACTATATTATACAAAGTAATAGATTTTTCGTTGCAATGTTTCATTACAATTCTTTTTGTTAAAAGGGGAAATATATGATTAAAACTAAACTACATAAAAAACGTCATTATTAAACAGAGGATAATTTACCTATCTTTGAGGGTTTGTCACCACTGCTGTCCATAGTATTTTATATAGTGTAAAGAAAACTTATATTCTTGTAATATTCTTAATCGATAAATATTATTTTATTTATCCAATGAGATTGGATTAAATAATTGAGTATTTCATGTCGAGATGATTTTTTCTCTTTATTATTATAAAAACATGATTACTTAGTAAATAAAATTAATTATCACAAGCAAAATTAATAATATTTCATTATTTTAATTATAACAAGCACGCGGCAAGTACGAACTTGTAACAACTTGTTAGAATTCAATATTTATCAGTTGCCGTTTATCATATTGTGAAATGTGACAGTTCACAATAAGACAGCAGTCTCAGAAATCAACAGTTGTTTTGTCATATGTCGCATGTCAAATTGTCTTTTTCGATAATGATAGCGTATGATAATCGAATATTTATAAAAGCGTCAATGTGGGACGGGTTTGTTTGCATTGAGATTTTTACAGTTTACCTAGTTATTTTAGAGTTGGAAAGTATTTGCCTATTTTTGAGATAAATTATATGTAGGGCGGATGGAAACTTAAATGTTTATATATGACTTTCCATTTGAATTTATTAAAACTGTATATAACTAAAATTGTCATCTTTTTTGATAACATAAAACATAGTTTAAATAGCACTGTGTTAATTATTCTAAGCAACCTTTTGTTACGAAAAGGAATATTTTTCGGTTTTACTTTAATAGCTCCTAAGAACAAACGGTGTAAAAAAATATTATAATGTTTTGTGTTCAGGTAGTAAATTTAAAAATAAAACTAAAGATTGACAATAATATAATGAAATAAATTAAATTTAAGTTAATAATTTTCATCTATATAAATTGACTTCCCTATTGTATATACTCTATACCCTGCATGTTTAGTTCCTCATAAGCAGTCTGTGCTAGTTATTGTTGTCTGTAAAAATGCTTTTTTTCTCCGTCTGTTCAGCTGATCCAAAAATTAGTCGTGTTTTCAGTTCTTTCATTTGAGTGTTGTAGTTTTTTTAAAAAATAGAAAATAGTCTCGATAAAAACGAGACAATCTGATTGTGATTTAGCGATGAGGCCATTATTTTAGTAAACGTTAAGTAAACAAAGAGAGTTTATTGTGTTTTGTGGCGTTGGAAATAATAAAGATGAAATTTTAATTTGAAAAATGAAGTGCAATTTCGATGTTATAATTGAAAAAGGGATTTTTATACAAAGATAATAAAGCGAAAAAAAAGGCGATGGATGATGAGGAGGCGGACTTGCGTGAGCAGATATTCCACAATAACGTTAGGGAGCAGATAGTATGTTTAATTATATTTAATTGCCTTCTAAAATAAAGTTCTTAAGTTCTTAGCCTTCTAAATTAAAATAACTCGTTATTTTCAGATATTTCTTCTGCTTTTTATACTTCTGTATCTATTATCGTTTATACTCATCGAGAAGTTCCGTCGTCGCGACAGTGAGGATTATTTTACGGCTGATGAAGACGAAGTTAAGGTTTACAGAATCAGTTTGTGGCTTTGTACCTTCGCACTGGCCGTGTCTCTAGGTTCTGCACTCCTGCTGCCAGTATCAATAGTCAGCAATGAAGTGCTCATACTGTATCCAAACAGCTATTATGTTAAATGGCTCAATAGCTCACTCATTCAAGGTTAGCACAAAGATTTTTACCATGCTAGCATTATTTTACTAAACTTTTGATGATGGTTTGAATTATTTTTAGTTCAACACAAAGAAGTTTATGTATTATGCCTGTATGTTATCATTTATTAAATAACAAGTCCCATGGGAATGCTTTCAAATGGGATAAAAAGTATCCTATTGCAATTTCCTGGCTCTAAACTATCTCCCTACCAATTTTCAGCTCAATCGGTTCAGCCGTTCTTGAGTTATAAGTGGAGTAACTAACACTACTTTCTTTTATATACATATATAGATTACTTTGTTCTCTTGGAATGTGTACATCTTTAGTATTTTTTTCTTTTTCAGGGCTATGGAATCATGTGTTCTTATTTTCGAATCTATCATTGTTTGTGTTCCTGCCGTTTGCCTATCTTTTCTCCGAGTCCACTGGTTTCCCGGGCTGTAGAGGTCTGAAGGGCCGTGTATATGAGACATTTATTGTATTGGCTCTATTAGGAGTGGCTATGCTGGGCTTGGCATATGTTATATCAGCTTGGCTGGAAGGTGATAGATCCAGTTTGGATGCTTTATTGAGTAAGTACATTATTAATATATAATTATCTTCTACCATTATCATTAATTTTAAAGTTACTGAGAATGGATAGATGTTTTTTCTCTGGTGCAAAATAACTACATTAAGTTGTTTTTAACTGAAGTAATAGAGCCTGTAGTTATTTATATTAGCTTCTGAAATAAGTGTTATTTTAAATTGGTTTTAATATTGGTTAAAGAAACATGTTGATATATATATATTTTATTTATATGGAATATTTTGTAGTGATATCATGATTGCACTATGAGTATTGTACATTTAATATATTCCTTCAAGAGTAATTAAATACATCATACAAATATTTTGTATTGTTTTCATAATTTGTAAGTGAATGAAATATGTTTAATAATAACTTATGGTCATGTGGCAAGTCATTAGGACTTGAAAATGATAAAACTAGTAGATTAATGAATTCTTTAATGGTATTACTTTTAAACTTCCATTAAATTTCCTTTAAATAAATGTATTTACATTTTTTATGCCAACATAGAACATATTTCTAAAAATTATTTCTACATATTATGTGTTGTCTAATTTAGATTCTTAGAAATAAAAATCTATTTCTTTAATCATAGATATTGATAATTTTTTTCCAAGATTACCTTGGCTTCTTGCATAACCGGTTTCTAAATAATACATTACATTAAAAGTTAAATATATTGTGATATTGTTTTCTTTTTTATAAATGAATTATTATTATTTTAATATCATATTACACAAATTTTTATGACTTTAGAATTTTTTTATAGTACATATATATTATTATAAATCAGCGATATTTATATTGTTTTCAAATATAATAATCATATGACTAATGTTGTGTGTATGTGATGATCACTATTCAATTGTTAATTTTTTTCTGTTTCACTCTCTATTGTCTTGTATAATATTTATTATTTACAGCAAACATTTCTCTTGACAACCTAATATAGGCAATGTTATGTTTTTTCCTGTTTGTATGTTGCATAAGCTTTCCCTTCTCTTTATTTAGATATCTAGATTTATAACTAGATTTTATAATGTTTGAGAAAATAGTTTTCATTAAATGAATTAATAATATTGTAATTATTATATTTCTTAACTAAAAGAAGACTGGATACATTGTATGTGAATATATAAATGGTTAGAAATATTTAAAACTAATTTCATTAAAGATGTGTCAGAAAGTTTGTTATTAATTTATTTAATTTCGCTTTATTATATGTTATCCATTATTTTGTTGTCATGTGGATAAAAAACAGGTTTTTGGGCTAATGATTAACTCATAATGAGATCTAAGATATTCGCGACTTTTATTTATTTAAATGAAACTAATATTTGTCGGATATACTACGCGACTTTATTTATGTAAAAAACTACATACTCCCGATGTTTCGGCTACTTTTCAGCAGCCGTGATCACGGGAAGACGATATGTGAAGGCACATCTGGCCTGAGCCAATGTATCTGAAAAATATTAATTTTATCTTAATGATTAACTCTTTAATAAAAAAAATAATTTATGTACAACAAGAATGTAAAAGATCACTTCATCAAATAAATTTACTACTTAAATACATGTATACCAGTAATAGAAAATGTTATATTACTGGTATACATGTATTTATATAGTATTTTGTATTATGCAGAAATTATAAAGACTGTTTTTATTTTATATATCTACACAGTACACATTATATTTTAATACATTTCTTTATATATAAATCAATTTGTCCCCAGATCTATGGACATATCTTCCGTTTCTCTACTCCTGTGTGTCGTTTGTTGGTGTTCTCATGTTACTTGGTGAGTTATATTGGATTAGTTTACTAGCAAATGTACTTACTTCTAAAGGCTTAAGTTTCTTTTTATAAATTTTAAATATTTTCTTTATTTCAATTTCCATTGACTTTGGCAGCTTGATTGACAAACTTATGAATATTTTTTAAATATTTTTTTTATTATAGGTCATATAGGCCAGGTTAGAATATTTAGTTGTCCTATATATAGCTATTTCGACTTCAGAATTAGATTCGGAAAGAAATTTATGAAGTGTCTTAGAATAATAGTGATGGTAACCAATCGGTTGCGTTATTTATAGTCTGTGCTACGTGGCATCATGTACTGATCACAATACAAGTGTTATACCGTGACCCTGCGCCAACTAAATGGAATTTACGAATAAATTATAGCCCATATCCTATACTGATGTTAAAGCTACTAGTTTTTTCGTGAAGCTTAACAAACATCCATACATCCTTACAGACTTTTTCGGTTATAATTTTAGTAAGATTAAACAATCATTTGTAACAATTACGTGTTGTTACTAAAACTGTCCTAACAACAAATGTCTGTGCTTTCAAGGTCGATACAATTATCAATAATTATTATCAGACTAGTAATTGACCCTACGAAATATTTATCAAATTGTGTAACAGATCGATTGGATTAGTATTATCGGTAACGGTATGGATTGAGCTAAATACAATGAATCCACTTATTGTCTAATTCAATTTAGTATGAAATTTATTTAAACAAAACAATTATATAAAAATGTATGTAAATTTAGGCGTCATCATAGTCGTTTTTATCTAGGAAGTATTTTATAAGGTCATCATGTTGTGGGAATTTTTCATCCAATTCCCTCCTGCATTCTTCATACTCAATATTTTCCAGCTCCTTGTGTGCTTTAGCTCTGTAAAGTCTCGCTTTAAAGCTGTTTTCATTGATACGCATCGCCCACTCACAGTCACTGAACACCTGGAAATATGTATTATATTATCGTTATCGTAAATTATAACATTTGATTCGTTTTCTTTCTCTTATCAGTAGTTCTTGACACGCTTCTGGTAATAAATTACTTTAATATTTCTATTTTAGTGATACGATTACGGCCACGTCTATCATAACTAATTGAATCTTAAGCATGGTATATGTTTAATATAATTTTGAATCTTCCCAAAGAGGGTTGATGTCAGGCAGGCGGCCGGTCGTAAAAACAATTAGCCAAAACTATTAACAACATGTAAGGCAGACCCTGGCTATAGCTGGGAAATTGCCAGGTAGAAGAACATGTTTAATATAATTTTAATTCATACGATGCGTTTCCCGTTTTATTCGTTTCATCTAATAACTGATGAACAAAAACCTTTTAAAATACACTGTTTAGTGTAACGATACAAACACATTTTAGAATTAAAATCTTTTATATATATGAGCAAAGTATTTGTTTAGGTTTTATATATCTTTAAATGGAGGAGGCTTAAATCAATTCGTCTCTAGTTTTTTCTTGTAATGGTATAACATAAATATTAAACTCTATAGCCTTATTTAGATAATCAATCTAAAAGCTACTTAAAATTTATATATTTATATAAATAATTAATTTATTAGCAATTGCGTAACCTCACTACACGTGTTTCTTTATAATTTTTTTACGATCTACGACTTTAGAACATTTCGTAGTTATCCCGTAGTGTTGGAAGCGGTTCAAATGTTTAGCATTAATAAAACGCATTAGATATTTCAATTTGTTTGATCGGTATAAATAAATTAATAGCATAAAGAATAAGATGGATACGTTTGTTATTGTTTCAAACTATTGTTTAAAAATAAACGTTATCTAAGTATAGTCTTTTAGTTTTGTGACTAAAAAATACTATACTATACTCGACTATGCGACTTTTCTCAATCTTAACTTTATATACGCAAATAGAGAAGTGTTAATATTATGAGGTAGATGCGTGTGTGTGAGTTGCGTACCGCCGTACAACTTTATTATAAACTATAGTTTCTGGCCGTGACTGCGTCTGCGTTAGTTTCAGAATTAGAAATGTATAGCTGGCCAGACAAACTCTATTCCTCCTTAGAGGCAGTAAATAAGGAGATTTTGGATACGATCAACTTCTGTTTCTTTTTCAATCAGATAAATATTATCCTATGTCCTTTTCCTTGTTATAAGCTGTCACCTATCTCTCCATCAATTTTTCAGCCAAACCCGTACAGCCGTTTTTGAGTTATAAATAGTGTAACTAACACGACTTTCTTCTATGTATAAAGATGTATTTCTTACCTTTTGATAGTTCCCAAGTTTGATATTGGTCAAAGCACGATCGCAGTACAGCATGGCGTTATCTTTAACCTGTTCTATAGCTTTGTTGTAGCAGGACAGAGCTCTGTCATAGTCCTCTCTTCGGAATGCTTTGACCGCCTGAGTTTTGAGAGTATCAGCTTTTTCCATACGTATCTTTCTATCTAATGCTCTTCTCTCAGCATCCTTACTGACTTCTGCCATCCAAGCGTCTTTATCAATTTCACCCTAAAATAATAATATTGACTTTTAACTATTACTTACGATAAAGTTATGCTAATGGTTTTTATTTCAAATAGTTCATGAATTTGAAATTAATGGAAAATACATGTTTTGTTAAACCTCTATTCTACAAGTTATTTTTGTTTGTGTTTTGATTTTGAGTGATTAAAACAAGACATCAAAAATGTTGTTTTGTAAGTAGAGATTCAAATTACAGGTTAAATTTTCATATAAGAGAAATATTTTTTTCTATAATACAATAATATTATCGAAATGCATAACTAATTCTATAAAACCGGGTTACTTCGGTAAGATAAGCACCTAAATGCTCGTGACGACCACTTAGTCACGGATCGCGAACTATGCGTTGTAGCTATTTAAGTTATGCAATTATCTACAAGTATATTTCGTATAACTCATATAAACACTTTGAAAATTTTGAGGCGGTTTCTGAATAATACCTTTTTATCTCCTTTCTAAAATAAAGCGCTAGTTTATTTTTACAACATTGTAAGTCAGTATAGTCGAAGACGATTTCATATCCTAAAAGTAGATGATAATAAAAAGGTGAACGAACTCATACAACCGAAACTGTTATTCGAAACACAAATATATCGCCTATATATAATTTACCGTACAACCTATTATACATCTATGTAGCGTAAGTAAATGCCTAAGTCGTTAGCTATATACAGGGTGACTGGTGAATTACTATCGATACTTGAGGACGTGATATTTGACGATCATATATGACAAAATAAAAATTAATATAACATAAATATTAATAAACTTCTAAGTAAAGTTAACCAAAAGTTATGTAATTAATTACGCATCGTGTGCACACCCTACAGATTAGGTATACACTCGCACACACATACGCGCGCGGCGGCGTAGTGTTGTATCAGCACGCCGCCCCACACGTCCACACTTGGAACACTTGGAATGTGTCAACACTTTATTTATTTATACGGAAATTTTGTCAAAAATTAAGTGTCTATTTTTTTACATAATTCGAATGAGAATCATGTACCGAGTATTCTCCTTAAATATTGATAGTAATTCACCAGTCACCCTGTATATAGTGGCCAGCGAAATTGGTTTCACAAAGGCAAACATACTACATGTATAATATATACGTAAGTTTTTATCTACTACATGTTAATGAACTAGAAATAAGTCGCAGTTGTAAGCTATGAATAGATAACCCAATTCACGAATACTCGTTCTACTTAAATTCAATGCGTACCATTATCATACGACAATAAATATTTTCTATGACGTCATAATACGGTATTGTTATTGTACTAACGGAATTCATAGGAATGCTATCTTGATGAATATTCTCACTTACTGTATCTTTCTTTCCCATTGTTTTGAAAGCATTTTCGTTAATAACAGTCCTATCTTCTTTGACGACCATTTTGACATCATCGTCTAAAATCATTTTTCCCTCTAGGTATTTGTCAGCTACAATCTTAGCAGCCTCCGCTCTTTCCTTGTCACCGCTGGCCATATCTTTGACCAGATTTGATACCTCTCCTATTCTCTTCATAAAGTTATTCCATTCCTCGTTGAGTTCGATAGTTTTATGGTCCTTTAACGCAGGATTGGACAATGCTCTGTTGCTCATTATGTATGATCGTTCGTCAGAATTATTTAAGTATATATCAATGTTTCTATAAACAAACCCGTTGCTCAGCAATCATCATTGTTCGTTTGACGCATCTGTTTACATAGCAACCGCTGATACGTGGACATTTTGAAAATAGATCGATTTTATAACCAGCATGTAAGATGGTATAAAAATAATGTATATTAATATAAGATTAAAATTAAATAATACTTCGTTGCTTTTTAAATATAATTAAAATTTAATATTTTATTATTTAATTAATTTTCACGAGTTTTCATTTAAATGAAACTAATATTTTTCACAGAATCCACGCTACTTTATTTTACATAAAAACTACATACTCCCCACGTTTCGGCTACTTTTTTAGGATATCGGAAAATATTAGTTTCATTTCTTTAGTTAGTTTTATTTCTTATGTTAAATTATTTATTCAGTGTTCACACCATTGGGTTTCGTCCGTCTTTTCGGTGTGGTGGGCGGAGTGCTCGTGAAGCCGCAGTTCCTGAGAGATCTAAACGAAGAATACTACGTGTACTCATTTGAAGAAGACACGATAAGACGTAGAATTAACAATGCGGTAACCACAGGTGAGATATGATTATAAATATACTGTTACTAGCTTTCCGCCCGCAGCTTCGCCCGCGTGGAGTTCGTTTATATCGCTTTTCCAAGTGAACCTTTCAAAAGTCTTGGATAAAAACTATCCTATGTTCTTTCTCAAGGTCAACTCTATCTCTGTACCAAATTTCATTAAAATTAGTTCAGTGGTTTAGGCGTGACAGCGTAATAGACAGACAGACAGAGTTACTTTCCCATTCATAATATTAGTAGGGATATAATATACAGGGTGACTGGTGAATTACTATCAATATTTAAGGAGAATACTCGGTACATGATTCTCATTCGAATTATGTAAAAAAAATAGGTACTTAATTTTTGTTCAAATTTCCATATAAATAAATAATGTGTGGACACGTTCCAAGTGCTCCAAGTGTGGACGCGTGCGGCGGCGTGCTGATACAACACCACGCCGCCGCACGCGTATGTGTGTGTGTATACCTAATCTGTAGGGTGTTCACACGATGCGTAATTAATTACATAACTTTTGGTTAACTTTACTTAGAAGTTTATTAATATTTATGTTATATTATTTTTTATTTTGTCATAAATGATCGTCAAATATCACGTCCTCAAGTATCGATAGTAATTCACAGGCACCCTGTATAAGTAGAATATAAATTATATATATTATATTGATATATAAACATGTTCGAATTGTAACAAATTTAATAGCTATTAGTGTGTTATCTTTATTACATGGAACCTTCATTATTGAGAATGGAGTAGTAGTCCAAGATCCCAGAGCTCCCAGACGTCACTTATTTTCTGATGGACAAAATATATACGAGTGAGTAGTGGTGGGGTGTGCTATGATCATATGACTAGTTGCTACCTTGGCCAGACGGCCATTTTTCAGGTAGCAATTAATCAAGGTACATAGAAATACTGCTCACTTCACTTAAATTCTGATAGCTGATTTTAACATATATTTCACACAATATCGTTAAAAATCAGGATTCATTACTCCCAGACACATGCGGTCGGCGGTTTTACCTTACAGACGCTTCAAAGCTATTAAAAAAATTAATTAAGGTCACTTATTTTTCTGATGCTTGATTTTTATATATGTTATTCAAACAATTATTTTAAAACGTTTTGCAAACGGACAGACCGATCCAAGGGGCCAAACATTCACCAGACCCAATTTTCATGTCGCTGAGAGTAGGGGCACGGGCATTATCCGTGCGCATAAGTGCGAGTGAGACAGACATGAGTGTCATTGCTTCTCTCCTTCTATTTGAAAATCACGTAAATAATCAAAGATTAACTTTGAGAAAAGTGCTCATCTGACCGCAATAATTATACAATTGTACCTTACAAACTGTTTTATTAATTTAAATTTTTTTAAGTAAGTTAATTTTAAATTTTTAAAGTAAATATCAAAAGGTTTACAAAGACTATGCCAATGAGTTGTAGTAGTTTTTTTGTTTGATGAAGTTTCATAAGAAAAATTTAATTGACAGATATTGTGATAGTGTATTTTAGAATGTGGATAATTTACAATTTTTTCCAAGAATTCTGTATGATTTTCATTTTGATTTTTAGCTTTAGATAGAAATACATTTTTATCTGACGTAATTAGAGGCAATCGTTTGGACTTGTGCTTTTTAGTTTTTTGATCACAATATATACAAGTAAGATTATTTGGAGTATTATTTACATCGATATCAACTGCAGTATTACTGTCAGAAAGTGAATCAATATTTTCAGGATGATCAATATATTCTTCTAATCTTGAAAATCCGGTTCGACAACTCAGTAAGTACAGATGGGCTAGGTATCAACTCAGATTACAGATTTTTGGTTATTTTAGTTGTGTCAATTCCTGATTTTTAACGATTTTAATTGTTTCACGTGTTAATAAAATTTGTGTTGAATAAATACTTTAATATTATTGACTAGTACTGACTGACGGTCTAATATCCTATCGATCTAAAATATCTACGGTATGCTTTGTCCAATTTAGTAACGTCATTCTAAGAACAGAGCGTTAACAGATTTTTGGTAATACTTCACTACACTATAGAGATTGGTAGAGAGAGGAGCTTGGACGGTGGATGTGAGCGTTTAACGCGCGTTAGATAGGGTCCCTTAAACCTACACCTGGGTCGCAAGTCCCAGGCACTGTTGAAGCTCCTCTCACTACAACGATGGACCCGACACACGCACCGTGAATACATGGAATGATGAGAGGTTTCGTCTCTCGTATGTAATACGATAATGCAAACTTGGATTAAGCATACAGAAGATGAGAGATTTTTTAATGTATTAAATAATTTGTAAACCTCTACTATCCTATCTCTCTCCTCTACCAATGGTTGCCTGGAAGAGATCGCTGTTTTAGCCATAAGGCCGCCTATTGTACATTTTTCTGTTCTTTGTTTTTGTTTTACTCCTATTATTTTTGTCTATATTGGTGTGCAATAAAGAGTATATATAAAAAAGAGATGTCTATCAGATAATGAAGCGTCATTATACATTTTGTTCCTAACCATGGCTAACTCTGGCCTCCATAACGCGACCTTGTTATTTGAATAAATACGTGACTTTTGTTGACGCTACATCTGAATTCTGTATGCGCATGACCCGGCATACATTTTTTTTTAATCATATCTCTTTTTTGTTACTAGAAACAAGTTTATATGAAGGTTATATGATGAGGATTGATGTTGAGAACCGAAAAATAATTAACTACTTTTTGATATTAACTTGAAATGTAAAGAAAATATCTCAAGTTATTTATATTTCTTTTGCAGTTTGCTAATCGAAAGTTTGCGTATTCCCACTACAAACTTAGCATGAACAGTTTTTCATTAATAAATCTTCTCACATTATAGTATTAACATAGGTTATTGAATGAGGAACGGGAAATCTTTCGCATGTAGTGTGACGTTACAAAATTGTTGTAAACACACTCCTTCGTTAAAAACAACCAAAATTGTTATTATATAATCTCTTTTAAAGTTTTTCAATATTTTACTAACAAATTTCTAGGAAGAAAAGATAACAATATTTTTTTATTTCTGATTTATAGTCAAGGAAGTAGGGAAAGTATTTTTTCATTCATTTAGAATATTGACTAGATAGAACTTTTTTAAAAATTGAAGGATCCATAAGTATTTACTTTGCTTTTGCTGTCTGTCTGTCGTTTTTAATACGATTCGCTGTTAATTATCAAGTCATTTGCCTTAACCGATTGAAATGACTTACTACTAGCAATTATGTAATCTATTGTCTGAATATATGATATAAAAATAATATTATTTACAATTATATGTAATAATGATATCTTAGTTTCGCTAGTATTAATTTATATAAAACTAATATTTTCGGATATAAAATTTTCACCACGTCTGCTCGTGATCACGATTGCTGAAAAGTAACCGAAATGTCGGGAACGTGTAATAAAAATAACAAAAGCCACGTAGTAAATCCAAAAATATACGTTTTTTTAATTATATGTATTTTTATGACACATTAACGATGGAGAGAAAGGTTAAAAAATACAATGATAATTAAGAGTTCATAATGACTTAGCACTACGAATGCTTTTATTCTTTTAGAATTTACATTGCAACAGAATATTTGTTCTCAATTATAAACGATTCTTGATTTTTCCATTTTAGTTAAACCTAAAAGTAATCGCTATTATTATAACTGAATGTATGTTTTAAATTACTTTTTTGTAAGCAACATCGTTATTTTAACTTATTTTTCTCGTAAATTCATTTCCAAAATTTATAAAATAATAATCATCGCTGCTTTAATTTTTTGTTTTATACTTTATGTTTCCTCTATTAAAACAGACCAATCAATACATATATACAGGGTGACTGGTGAATTACTATCGATACTTGAGGACGTGATATTTGACGATCATATATGACAAAATAAAAATTAATATAACATAAATATTAATAAACTTCTAAGTAAAGTTAACCAAAAGTTATGTAATTAATTACGCATCGTTTGAACATCCTACAGATTAGGTATACACACACACACACGCGTGCGGCGTGGTGTTGTATCAGCACGCCGCCGCACGCGTCCACACTTGGAACACTTGGAACGTTTCCACAATTTATTTATTTATACGGAAATTTGGTAAAAAATTAAGTACCTATTTTTTTTACACAATTCGAATAAGAATCATGTACCGAGTATTCTCCTTAAATATTGATAGTAATTCACCAATCACCCTGTATAACAAACTAGGAGACCCGGCGAACTTCGTATCGCCCTATAATCAAGAAATATCTGTTACGTTTTTTTATTTATATTTTTGGAGTTTACCTATTAAAGTCATAAATCTCCGTGTTTTGAAGTACGACAGGATGATTGACATATTAGTTAGTTGTCAAATCTAATGTCAAGAAAACGTTTTGTATCAACAACTACTAATAAATTAAAAATTAATTAAAAAAACCTTGTCCAGTGGACAAAATTGTAAATCTAAACCATTCCCAGATCCCCTTGAACACACACAAAAAATTTCATCAAAATCGGTCCATTCGTTTGAGATAAGTTCAGTGACATACACACTCACAGAAGAATTATATATATATATATATATATATATATATATATATATATATATATATATATATATATATATATATATATATATATATAAAGATATGTATTGTGTATTCATTTCTATCCTATATGTCGTTTTAGGAGTGGGCTACATATCACCTGAGCCGATGTACCCTGATCGCGGAGACATATCCGCTCCCGTTACTCCTGAAGTATCGAAGGATGGGCATTCAGTTAACAAGGAGACGCCACTACTTAGACTTAGTAATGGTGCGTTACAAGCTGGTCTCAATCAAAGGCTGAAACAGGTCGTCGCTATGAGAAAGGTAGGTTTAATATTCTGTATGTCAAGCAGACCCATTACCATAGTCCATATGTTTGTATGATCAAAAAATACGGAGAGGTTTTAATTTTTCAAACATACATTATTACGTATTATGTATAAGAAAGTCGTATTAGTTACACCATTTATAACTCAAGAACAGCTGTACGCGTTTGGCTGAAAAATTATTGAGAGTTCATTTAGAACAAGGACAAGGACATAGGATTCATTTCATTCGATTGAAAAAGAAAAATAAAATTAAGTAGATCAAAACCAAAAACTTCTACACTATCTTTAAGGAGAAATAGAATTCTCCCGGTCAGCTATACATTTTTTTATGAGACTAACGCAGACGAAGTCGCGGGTTAAAACTAGTATGTAATAGTTAAAACTATGCGTGTTTAGTATAACGTCGGAAACTCGTGGTAGGTGTATGGCCATGCCTGTGTGTATATTTCTCCATTGTTCTGTTGGCACTTGGCACTACGGATCATTTGGCAGAATTGCGGTGTAGCAGGATGTGACGGTCATAGATCCTTTGTTTTGTAGTCTCATTGAAATACAATTATATATAAATTATACGAGTTTTTGTTAAATTATATTTTACTGTATGTTTATAGAATATAATGCTCTGTGCCGTGGAGAATCGATTAGCGTAACGATAAGATGATATTGTAAACATAATGAAGTGCTTAATAAGCTTTATAATCACTAGTTGAATAACATTAGGTAGATGTGATTTTTGTAATGAGATTTGGGCGGGAAATGTTTGATACTTTATTATATTATCTGTTACTTGGTATGAATTTGAATTCCACAGATTAAATACAATTCAGGAAACCTTTCCCTCTTTTCTTCAGTGACAAGATATCTGTGGGTATTTTAATCTTTTTTAATATCTATAATCTATATACTATCAAAATCGATATTAATTTATATAGAGCTTATGTTTAGGTCACAACTTCTAATCCTGATATAATAAATAAGCCAGCGAAGATCCTATAAATTGTATTGGAGTTCAAGTTTCAAAACTCCTTTTTAATATTTTAATAAAAGTCAAATAACGTATTGTTGATTGATTATTATCGAAGGTCCTCACGTCTATAGTTAACTTTATTGCTAAAATATGGTACTTGACAGGTTTCAAATAAGTTCAAATAATTTAACCTAATAAGAGAACTTGGTTATAAATTGTACGAATACAAAATACTAGTTTTTTTATTTTCTACAATCCTATTGCTAATCTGTAGTCACCATGATCTATCACAAAGCGACAAACGTTTAGTTATAACACTACTAATTACAATCTTTATAACATCGACGCCTTTAAATGCTCAATTAACATTTCCAGCAAGTAGAGAGTCAGCGTAAGACGTCATCGTTCCAGCGTAACGTAGTGTATCCTCTGGCTATGCTGCTGCTGCTGGCTTTAACAACCATCACTGTACTCATGGTGCTGCAGAATACACTCGAGCTGCTCATCGGCATTAAAGCACTGCCGCTTAGTACTCGGGTAAGTGCTGCAATTGTATTATCATTGCACGTTTTCATGGAGTTTGGTTCTTTGGAATTTTCACGGCATCGAAATGATAGATTTCATCTATGCAAATGTAATTTTTCGTTTATAAAAATTGCTGCTACAAATATGAATATAAATTGTTTACTAATCGCAATTTAACAGCAAAATATAATGTATGCAATTTTTGTGTCTCGAAATCTATTGTCAAATACCTTCGAACTAGCTTCACCAATTTTCATTAAGTCACCACATATTTTTCATATCCCTTAATATTGTGTGATCTACACCTTCATTTTTGTTTTAATTTTTAGCCAAAAAAATATATCTAAAAATACATGTAGCCTTAATATTTTATTTAGATAAACCATTATTTTTGGTATGTAAATTAAAAATTTTATATTTTTTGACAAGATAAATTGCTCAGTAACATAGAAAATTATATTTGACTAGATTTCCGCCCGCAGCTTCGCCCGCGTGTAGTTCGGTTATATCACGTTTCCAAGAGAACCTTTCAAAAGTCTGGGATAAAAACTATCATATGTTCTTTCTCAAGGTCAACTCTATCTCTGTACCAAATTTCATTAAAATCAGTTCTGTGGTTCAGGCGTGAAAGCGTAACAGACAGACAGACAGAGTTACTTTCGCATTTATAATATTACTAAGGGTGTACTATGTTAAGCACATTTGAAATGAAAGGACACCTGTCGAGTGTGGTGTTTGTAATAAATAGAAATGACGGAATTATATTTGAGGTACCAAAAAAGTTAACAATGATTCAATAATAATAAGCATGTTTGTATTCCTTCAGCAATTCACTCTTGGCATCGCGTCCCTATCCAAGCTTGGTTGGGCGGGCGCGTCGTTAGAAGCCGGTTTGATCCTATACCTCCACGCAGCTTCGCTCACCGGTTTAGGCACGCCGCTACGTGCACTGCGCGTGCTGCCTCGAGCACGACGCACGCCGCTCGCACGAATCATCGCGCTATGTACCGTGCTACTCGCGCACTCCACGGCTCAGCCACTACTGGTTAAGATACTCGGTTGGTATTATATGTAATACATAGATACACACATACACGCACACACACATGCACACACACATGCACACACACATGCACACATATCATCATCATCATCATCATCAGCCTATCAGACGCCCACTGATGAGCAAAGGCCTCTTTCTCACGTGGAGAAGGTTTGAGCATTAATCACCATGTTTGCTCAAGTGGGGTTGGTGATTTCAAACTTTTGTTTGTGAAACTATAAGTCCATGATTCCTTTAGATGTTTTCCTTCACCTTCTGTAAGTGATGTCTAAATTGGCTTAGAAAATACATATGACTCTAAAAAATCACATTGGTACTTGCCAGGTTTCGAACCCAAGCCCTCATGCATGAGAGCGGGCCTTTTACCCACTAGGCCACCAGTCACTTGTATTAGTATAAGAAATGAAAATTATTCTTATAAGAGACTAACAGTAAAAAATAATAGTATGTAACATACTCAACGGGTAGTCTTATCGCTATAACTTGCTAACAATTTCATCTTACTCTAATATAAAAGCTAATAAGTAATATTCATTACATTATATTATATCATATAATATATTTTGTGTTTCCAGGTATAACGAATTTCGATCTGCTAGGAGAGTTCGGTCGTATAGAGTGGCTCGGTAATTTCAAACTGGTGCTTCTATACAACGCTATATTCGCTGCCACTGTGACTTTATGTCTGGTCAGCAAGTTCACAGCGAGCGTCAGAAGAGAACTATATAACAGGTTGGTAGAAAACATTAATATGTTGGCACATTGCGTCTCATTCCTTAACAACTAGGGTTGCGGTGCACAAAACTGTTACAAACATAATAAATACTAAGATCGGAATGACAATTTTAATATTTAAATATATCAAGTATTGAATTGAAGGAAATAGTATTGAAATAGTTATATTAAGACATTTCCACTAGTGATGTGCGAGGCATCGAGGCTATGTTAGATAAAAAATCTATTAATGCCTCTTTTATATCATTAAAATATTGTATAGATAATTTAATAAGTGAATATTATCTGCCAAGCACAGCCCTAGTGGATAATGCATTACTGTATGGCAGCTAATATATGAATATAGAATTTTAGAAAAAATATGGACCCATATTGAAATATAGATATGTAATTTGATCAAAATGTTATATCTAGATTATGAATTTATTGTAAATAGAAAGATAAATGTATTATAGATATAAACAGAATGTTTTATAATGAGTTATACGTAGTTATAACATTATATAACATATGACCGCAACCCACATTCATTAAAATGAAATGAATTAACTTTTTTATCTTTGGACGCTTACTCTATGTAAGTCATCACATCATATTGAATATATACAAATAATTTAATAATATTATATTGATAGCATTTTAATTGTAATAATTGCATTTATTTTAGTATTCATAATGTAATTGACATAATGTCCTCTAATGGAAGAATCGGATCTTAATTTTAATATTATTATTTTTTTTTACCAATGAGACTGAATTTGTTAACTGTTTAAATTTATGTTGGGAGATTATTTATTTTACTTGTAATTAGTATTTTCTTTTTTGTGAATTTTCTTTAATATGTACTATGATGTAATTTGTATGAGAATCCAAAATACTGGAAGGTTAAAAGACATTTTAAAGACTGTTTTCGTTTTAAGATGATTTTTGTTCCCAGGAGGTTACACTTTAGAAATATTATAAATTATAGATTGTATTATTTGATAAAATTTTCGGTAAAAGTGTAATCTCTATTATGTTTGCTCAATTGTCACTACAACTAACTAACTAACTAACTAGATAAGATACAAATCTGTGTTTCATACTTTAGGTGTACTAATATCTTGTTGAATTTTCGCTTTGAACAACTGATACAAACTGTATTAAATGTTCTACTCAAATTTTCAATCTGCAATATGAATTTAATTTGTGATGGCAAGAAAAATGAGGCTCGATGATAATTTCTAGTCTTTAACGGATCTCTAAATCTATTGCAGCTTGAATTGTCATCATGGACTAACACACATTATAATACAATGTACTGGTACATCACAAATAATATAGTCTGAGAAATTATGAAATGAATTGTAATGTTCAGATTGCCATATATAACTTAAGTGAGCTACCTAGACAGGTTGCCTTATAGACTAGCCATTGTAATATTAGATCTTGAATTTAATATAGCTTACAGAACCCTGGTACAATTATAAACATATCCAGGGCATATTACCTAGTATATCATACATATAGTATTGAGTTCTATATAAGTGGTGCTAAAGTTTGATTGCCACGAGATTATAGGTACTTAGTGTGTTTATATTGTTGCTTAAATAAGACCCTTGTGTGAATAATCTATGATTTAATTTTTAAAAAATATAACGAGTTTTATACATTTTTTATTATCTGTACCAAACGTTGAGATTGCATTTGAAAATATATATGGAAAATTTAAACGTTCTTTTTATTAAACCCCATACATATCATTTTTAAAATCATTAACAATTGCATTTTAACGTCATTCAATGTTTAAAAGATTTTAATATTCATTCATTTATCGACTACACGTCAAACGCAATCATTTATTTGACTTGTTGTTCTTTGGGTTTCGTAATAACCAAAATAAAGCAAGAAAAGGTAAGAATTTTATGGCCGCAATTTTGGTATTTTCAAATAAATAAGTAAAAAATTTAAACAGTTTCTAATTCAGTCTCGAGTAGCGTTGACACAGTTTTCATTTATTTTTTTATGTATTCAGATTTAAATGGGTGGCCAGTATGTTCAGTGTGCCAGAAGAAGTGCCGAGTGGGAATATTACGAAAACAAATAAACGAGTAAGCATGGAACGCTCGTTCAACGTTGAAAAGACTGAATCACTAGATGCATCACATTTGAAAACAGAGTAGAACCTCTTTGTGGAATATTGAACTTAGAAAAATATGAAAATAATAATAATATAATTTTTAACTGTATTAATATTTATTATTTTAATGCCAGATAATAAAAATTGTCATTTCATGTTTGTCATTTGTGATAAATATAAATGTCATTGTTTTACCGATTTCGCTTAGACTGCTAGACATTTTTGTAATGTTAAGAATGTATTAATTAGTTTGTCTATATAAAATGTATTATAATTAATTTCAATGTACTCTCGATGAACAATCTACGAAATTGTTATTTTTAATTTAATAATTGAGCCAAAACAGGTTTTTATTTGTTCTTGCCCCTTTCAATAAAATTTGGTAGTCTTGAATTTTAATGTATTGAGTACTGCCCTTCACATATTATGTAAGTTCCGTTTAAATATATATTTTTATCTTCTATTGAATACTATTAATATAAATATAAAATTTTAACAAGTTATTGAATGTGTTCCTCTAGTGTGTAAGTATTTTTATATATATACTCATTATTTATAACAAAAGTAGTGAAGGTAGATATTTTTTGTGTATATGATACTATTTTTATAAATTATTAATTAAAAGTAAATAGGTATTTCTTTATAAATAAAATATGATAAATTTTTAGGTGTTTCAATGATCTGTTAATTTCAAATAAAATCATGTAATTATTTTTAACTTTGCATGTAACCTTTTGTCATTGAAATCCTTTTTTAAGAATTTCTGATTTCATACAATCATCATGGATTAAATCGTCTGTCATTTATTTAAAAAAACGATAGCAATATTAATTCAAGACGGGATGAATTTAAAAATAAAACATTATATAACTTATTCAGGCGTTTTATTTTCATCGAGTTCCATCGGTGAAACTTCCACATAATATTTGCCACATCTTCTACTTTGAGCTTTGAGAATGAGTTTCCAAGTGTTATTTCTTATAACCTGTACACTTTCATTGCTTTTCAAGCCTAGAATGAAACCAAGGTTGATGACATCATGAACATCTCTAATTTGCAGGAAATTGGAAGCTCCACTAGAAACTATAATGTTTTTTGATCTTCCCACAGCATGATATGTGTGTGCTGTAGTGATAATGTTCTTCCGTGAGGTAGAATCTCGTATTGCCGGACTATACATCAGTTCAAAAAATATCCCACGTTCAACAGCCTGCCCATACAGTTTACGGGACATTCTGAAGGGAAGCCTCGTCTGAGGGTCAAATGTAATTATATCTACATCTAAAGTTGTGCAAATATATTGGAAAGCCTGACTTGTTCTCGGCAAAACAGCTATGATATCATACTTTTTAATATTTTCTGATTGATGTATTTTGTGTGCTATAGCTGACTCAGAGAATTCTATAGTAACCCTTTGAAGTATATTTAATTTAGAGTTTCGTTGTAAGTCAGATGGTATTTCAGGAGGTGCTGGAATATAATCTTTCTTTTCCTTTGTTTGTTCAGCTTTCTTCTTCTTTTTTTTGGGTTCGTCTTCAGCTTCTGGTACGTATGTGTTTATAGCAATTGTATTATAATTAAGTTTTTTTATCGAACTCAACATTTTATAATCAAAGCCTCTATCTATCCATAAATCACAGAAACCCCAGTTGGGTCGTTCTCCAACTTCCATTATAATTAATTATATCTTACGTCTGTACTGGTTTTAATACGAAATTAATAAAAGATTATATTTTTCATTAAAAAAAGAGTTTGAAAATATAACCTCGCAGCACGAACAAATAACAAGCGGTTTGGCGTTTGCTACCAACAAAGTGTCAAACGAATTTTGGATATCTTGTCAATGTCAAGATTTAATGTTAATGTCAAACATGTAAACCGCTTGCAATCACTAATCGATTAAGGTCTTAGAAAATTTTGCATAAGAAATAGTATTTAATGTTATATGAACTAAACATATAACGAAAATTGCTGTATAAGACGATTTATAGCTGTTAATACTTTTATTGTGATTCGAAATTAAGGATCTAGAAAAAATATATATTAGTAGCTTTGTTACTACTTTCAAATTGAGACAAGTATTTATTTAATATAATACAAACTTTTTATATATTACCAAATGACATCCATATATTGAAATATGATTAAAAAGTTGTTCATAGTATAAAAGAAACGGGAAATTATATCAGTCTCAATAAAGATGGTTTTCCGCATAGTAATTGCGGGAGAGTCACAGTGTAATATTTTTGCTGAAGTGTGCTTAGTAGCTGATCATATTTCTCAAAATTTGCCCAGCTTTTGTTATGAACGCATTGAAGTACCAGTAGCTGAATGGAAGGTAAAGAATGACAAAAACCCCCTTTCAATCTGAACAATTTCTATAGTATTAGGTTCTTTTGCTTTTATTTATATTATAATGTTTATTTCAGATTTGGTTGTGTAAAATAAACACAAAAAACAAATGGCATCATATAGACTCTCCAATAATATGGAAAGAGTTATTGATGATGGGCAGCAAGCCGTTTTATATTGGTGGCGCTTGTGAATTTTTGGAATATTGTCATTCATATTATAATTTTGATCTCTTTTTGTCTCCAACGAGATTTGAATATTTGGTACATAATTACGGACAATATCAAAGGAAAATTAGAGAAGAAAAAAGATTAAACTCATCGTCACAAATTTTCGATTTCCAAAATGATGGTAAAAAGTCTGACTACACAATTTGCATATCTGGTGCTGGGAATCCGATATCTATGTTTATAATATCTGGTTTATTTGAAATGACATCGGGTGATAAAATAATTTCTAAAATATATATTTACGATGAGGATTGCTCTCAAAGTTTGATGGAATTTATTGAATATGAATGTAATTTTATCGGTGGTGATCTTTCAGGCAAAGTAGTTAAAAATATTGAAAAGATTGGCGTTGCTCTTACCGGGACCAATCTTTTAATAATCTTAGATTATGTACCTTTTAGGTATGTCAGAGGTATTTAAATATTAACAAGTTGAATAATACACGAACTGATTTTATTTCCTTTGCAGATCTACTTATTCTATCGGAAAATGGCTATACGAAAATAAGAAAGTTATGGAAAGAATTGCTCTAAATATTAATGCATCAGCATCCCAGAAAATGTATATTGTTTTCCCAAATTTAGGACCAGCATGTTATAATGCCACTGTTTTAGCAAATGCTGTAAAGAGTTTGCCTAGGAGTAATATTGTAGTAGTTACATCAGATATCGGTTTAGATATAGTTCCAGTTGCTGCAGAGATAGCAGATGTTCCTCTTAAAAACATATTTTGTCCACCAGTTTGGGGGTTTGTAGGAATAAATCATTTAACAGATATTCACACAACTATTCACAAATATGAGTCTTTTGATCCTTACAATAGATTTATCAAAGTTAGAAACTCGACACTTTGCGTTGGTACACTTACACCGGAATTGCGATCAATGGAATACCTTATGTTTTCTGATGATTCTTTATGGACAAAAGTTGCTGAACGGAAAGTAAGCTTTGATATAGTGGTAACGTTAATTTCAGATGTCAATTTTTACATGTAAATAAATGGATATCATTGTTTTAGATCAAAAAGAAATCGTCTGATAGACCAATTTGTATAAATAAAGCAGTTGCTGTTTTAAATTTGGTTAAGTTATGGCTTTTTTACCCTGATCCCAAAAATATTGTTAACCTCGGTATTCCATGCAATGGTGAGTCACTAATTGGGATTTTTTTAAAAATAAGTTTTTTGTTTATTACTTGTAATATAAATACATTTTTATTCGACGTTTCAGATATAATTTTTTCTTCATGAACGATTCCTTGTATTTTTTCTCCATGTGTATTATTATTTTTTCAATAATTTTACAGGTGCTTTTGGGTTAACGTTTCCAGGACATTTTTCACAACCCGCAAAATTAGTCAACGGTAAGTGGGAACCAGCTTCGAATTATGCATTACCAAGAGATCCAAATATGTCAATTTCATATTTGGAAGAAATAGCCAAAATGGTAATGAATCTATCTAAAGAAGATTTACCTCAATTGATTCCTTACACTCCATGTATTTGTAAACAACCTATACGATTTACGAAATATAAATAATTGTTGTTGTTACTTCTATATTCTATATTATTGTAAATTGTCTTTATTTACGTATCGATTAATCTATTAATGTCTACATAATCAAATCGATTTTAATCGACTAACGATGTTTTCGAACGCAATGTGCTAACGTCACTGAAGGCTAATGACAGTTAGATGTAAACTAGCAGAGCCGAGTCGTCGTTGTAGATAGTGAATCTACTCTGAAGTTCAGCGGTGAAATGTTATGACGTGCAGCTGTCTTTGTTACAACATAATTCGTACATTTATTCAGAATCTTAGTTATTATAATGTAATAGTCGCGTATGAAATATTAGTTCCATTAAAATGTTTTTCAAAGTATGATCGTGCCACGAGGAATTAGCATAGATAGGTGTTCACATTGGATAAGTTTTGTGAATGTTGTGCCAATAATGAGATAGTGGAGTGTTGTGATGCGGCTGTGGGACATGTGGGGTGCGCTCTGGACCGTCGAGGCTCTGGTTCTGTTCCTGGGGGTTCTTGCGACGCCTTTGGACCCTGTGCCACAAAGTTTGGGAGGTGAGAGAGACCCTATTACTCCTACGCGCTCTTTTTTACGAAGTAACGTTGCATGTGCTTTTGTATTTGCTTTATAAATTTGTGTTGTGTACAACATAATAGAGTCTCGAAAACAAAATTTCTTTTCATTTCTTTACAAAAATTTTGTTTAATAATGTAATTGTATAAAAATATCTACTTTAAGATGAAGATAGTTTTTCTTTAACAAATGTTGATAATCTTTAAAATATTTTATGACACAATATACATTTCATATTGCAAAATGTTTAAGAATAAAACTTAAAAAAAAAATGAAAGAAAAAGTTTGAAAAAAGTAAAGAAAAAAGGTAAGTAACAAATTAAATGAGAAAATATCTATTTAAGAATGTAGTAAGTAATAATCAGAAGAAAGTAAGAATTAGGAATTGATTTCAAAATATTTTTTGGTTCCTTTTTTATACAAGTTCTAAATTATTTCAAAACTATAATACATTTTCATAAAAAACTACAATAAAGATAAACAATTATAGTATATTCAATAAACTTATGTATTAAAAAGAATTAAGGGGAAGTTATTTATAAGGAAATATTTCTTCGGTCTAAGTATATGACAAGGTATATTAAGACACGGGGAATAACATGAAAGTTTAAATTTCAATGTGATAGAAAAAGATATATATTATAGAATGAACACTTAATGCTGGCCGGTACAAGATTTTGTAACATTTAATTAAAAAGGAACAAAGAAATATTTGTCACTAAAATTTATACTTTTAATGATCATGCATAAAGAAAAAAAATCTTCCGTTATTGAGAGACAGCCCTGAATTTATTTAGAATTAAATTTTAAAACTACTACATTCAATCTCTGAAATAATATATTATTTACAAATATTATATAGATTTCAAATATTTATTTACTATACATTTTTCACAGCTGACTTTTCATGTTTAGTTACTTGACAATACAAATACAAACTTTTCCACTGAATATTTTACTTAAGACTGCATCATTCTGATTTTATATAATCTATGTTTTTACTTTTAACTGTTTATGTGCATGTAGAATAAATTCAAATAAGCATATAAATATGTTATGAAGGTGCATATGTCTATATATGTATATCCTTAGATACATAACAAGATTTATTATGTACATTTATCCTTCATTACAAGTATAGTGTTTTATTAACGTAATTTATATCATATATGTATAGTATATGATGATACAAAACAGGGTTTTTCTTTCGCCATTTGTACAATAATAGTATTTCTATATAGGTATTTTATTTAACTGGTAATGTATATTGAATCAAGTATTCAATACTTTCGGACGCGCTAAGGTCAGCCACAAATCTGTACAAATCGTTCTCATTGACGATAATCTGACTAACGCCGGGCAAAGTCGAGGGATGAGGAGCTTTACTCGGTCCTACGTTCTGGAATGTTCTCATTTTCTTTTAATGGAATCCAATTGAGTATTTATGGATTCCAATACTTTCGGTCTGTTCTATGTTCGCAACCGTATTATTTAAAGAATTTCGTAATTAAAATTAAAATGAATTATCATGTATTTATTCTATTTGATTTGTATTTTACTAATATAAATCATAATTGTGTTCAAACCGATGCATTAAAGATGTTAAGGCATCGATTTTGTGGTTTCCGATGCAATCTCCTTGTAGGCTTCTATTCAGGTTTGAAAGCGAATTACTTGCCTCAAATGTCAAGTTAATGTATGGTGCATACAGCATGCTATAAATAATATAATTTCTATCTGCGGCGAAGCGTCAAGACTACGGACAAGACACGCTACATTACAGTTTAATGAATATTATATAAGAGCAGATAGCATATCCTAGTGGGTGGAAACAAGCGCATGTAATGTCACCCATTTGGATTAAAGGCTAATTTAAATTGTTGAGTCTCGGATGAATGACGACCTAACATTGTAATTAGTGAACAGATCGTATAGGGATTACAGTTTTGAGTTACAGTCTAGTCGTATATTTGATTAGAATTACAGAGATAAATTTAAATAGGACAAAAATAATATCGTTTTTCTAATCTAATTGTTACATTACGAAAATACGACCTAAAATAAGTCAGTGTAGAGGTAAAGTGAAAGTTTTTTTAGGTTCAGATTGTCACAAAAATGTCAGTATTATTATAACTTTTGAGCAATTTAATTTCACTCGGAATGTTTGCTTTCACTTTTCAGAGCCAGACAAATATAATTATGGCATCACACGTCAAGTTTTGTCGAGACGCGACCCTTCGGCGGTCGTGGTCGATAAATGGTTTAATACAAACACAAAATAAATATTTACCTATACATATATAGGGACTTGGTTTTTTTCATTTATATATAAATTTTTGTAAAGCAAAGGCATTCATAATAAATCTATGTGTATATTTTAATGTAACAATTCATCAATTATTGGTAAATTGAAATCAATAAATTTGTATATATAAAGTCGAGAACAAGTTCAAAAGGGGGAAAATTAATTTAAGGTCTATACAAAACCCTTGAAGTTGATGATTTTCGAAGTTTTTAAGGAGACTTTAAGCAGTTATTGGACGTCTTCCACAGGCTGAGATAAAAATATTATAAATAACGTAGAATATGAAAATAAAAGTTGGAATATTTTTACTCGTAATGAAATTCTTGAGACAACAATCAGCTACAGAGAAGTTTAAATTATAAATTCTATTATAAAATAAATTATTTTGTATACAGCTTTAATGATGGTAGTGATATAATCTAAATGTAAATTATTGCTTTGCCTTCTTGGTAAAATTCTGGTTGGCTGGTTACGTTAGCCCCGACACGTTTAGGAATGATTGCCATTTGCTCGTCATGGCTATACTCGTATAACATAAGCAAGTAATTATAAGGCGGTGTGCGTGCAGCATCAGGACGATCTAGAGTCTAGTCTAGAGGCACATCAGTTGCATAACAAGTAACTTGTGTCATCTAACGGGAATATGGCGCGAGCTGACCAGCCATCGTAGATCCGTTACAGCTATATTGACCGGTAATTTGCATCCGCCCAATTTCGCTGTTTTAAATCTCACGGCACTCTCGTTTGAAAAGTTTTTAATAAAATGAGTGGGTCCGTTCGTGCGACAGTGATTCGGTCCGTAACCGATTGGTCCATTGCCCCTGTCGAACATAGATAACCTATTTAATAAACGTAGCGCATGTCGGATGTGCACGCTGGTCCTTATACGTTATGCATTACAATGTAATTGAATCATAATAATAACAAGGGGAAGAGGCGAACCGCAATTCCTGTTTGCTCGCATACTTCCAACTGGTTTGTAAGGGCATTGGCGGTTGTCTACATTTGCAAAATGACGACGTTACATGTTACCATCATTACGAGATCAAACGAGAAATATGTAATGTATAGACATGACAATGTTACATTGTCCACAATTGACTACTGGGCGACGTGTTCTTACTTTATATATTAATATGGCAATACTTCCCATTATTATAACTTTATGTTCAAAACTTTAGTTCATAAACTAAAAAAAATCAATAACAATAAATACTATGTCAATTAAGAACTACATACGTTTTTGTAAATCGGTTGAGTGGACAGAACAGAAACTAGGTTATTTGCTTACAAATAAAATGCATAGCTTAATAGATTTTGTTGTAATTGCTCAAAAATAAAGTCACCCAATAACGTATGGATGGTTTCTTTAAAGATAGTTTCGCTGTAAATTTTAAAGCAATAAAAAATTCACTATTAATATTCTGAGAATTGTAAGCTGCATGTACTACAGATATGCAAATATAATCTACTTATTCACCAGCGTTATTAAATGTTCAAAGACGTTAAAGCTAAATTACAAGTAAATATATTTTCATACAAAATTTCGCAGCATTCATATAGCCCCCGAACTGAGTAAACTTTTATGAAATCTTCCTTAATTAGTACATATAATATCTTATTTCTAGCTTCGGTAGCTTGGCTTAACATTGAGTTAGTTAATTAGGTGCTTTATTTCATATAGTTATAATGTTTTAGACTGCATGTTGCTTTTTAGTTTTAACGTAATACACTTTAACATTATTTTATTAATAATTTTACTTCAATGTAGACGAAAGCATTGTTCAATTTAAGTTCTTTGTAGTGAATTTTTTTGATAGAATGTTTTAAAAATTCCAAAGTTCAAAACTATGAATTTTGTGTTTACCGAAAAAAAAAATATAGCACTATACCGTTATATTCATTTTAAAAACAGTGTCTATGTAAATCCTAAGTAGATTCCACAGGCTTAACTCGATGGCCGTGAAATCCGTTTGAAAGCCTTTTTATGTGTTTTTTCAGGTTATACTGCAGGTCTTAGTAAAATTAACGCCTTATTATCATCTAGATGATCGTATACACTACGGATATACATAATATTTAATAAGGAAAATTAAGTTTTTGTTTTCTAACAATATCATATATGATATTCCCAATAGACTTTACGTATTTCTTCTTAAAATAAAACAAAATGTTATTATAAAGACCGACTGGAAAAAGAAATTCAATTACGCTAATTGTGTTATGTATTTTTTTCTCTAAGAAACTTATTAGTAAGTTGACACATAGCTACATAACGAGATCGTTCTTTCATCATGAGAATAAGTCGTAAACTTGAGAACATTTTGAACCAGTATAAATGTTATCGCTGTATGAAGAAATAAGTACCAACTCGTTTGATGTCGCCCTTTGTTCCTATAACGAGCTCCCAGTTCCTCGCTCACTAAACCGAATGTAAAAGGCCCTGGCGAGGCTATTTCGTGTAATTTAAGATTGGCTGTTTCATTCCGAACTCTGAGTTCGAAATTGTCTTTTATGTTTTCCTTGGTCATAGAAGACGCAGGAATGGATTTGAAATTAATCAAGTCCGATTTTAAAACTTATTTTTGCTATATATATCTCAACTTCATTGAAACTCAATGGACAGGATTTACATTTTTATTTAATCGAAGGTAATCTATAGTGGACATAAAACATATCATAAAACTCATTTAAACATGAAGATTTTCCATAAAATTTATGTTATTTTCAGATAAATTCGAAACATTTTTCTTTTAATTCAGTAAAAAATTAATAAAGATTTCTAACGACAGTTGCTCACGGGTTTTCTCAGCGGCGATGTTAATCATTTATAACATGACTAGGTCATCATAAGTTCTCACTCTTAGCCTACATGAGATAAACGGTAAGAAAATACATCAACACATACACTTAGAGAACACATTAGAGAAATATTACCGGTAATATTCGGTATTCTCAAGGTCATGTATAACAAAACCTGTTAATTCAGTGAATTCTCATGTTATTGTTACGTGATTTCATTAAAAACAATAGACACAGAGCCATCTTGATAAGCATGTGGGTAAAAAGCATAATAAGATTACAACACCTCAGTCCTCAACTATGGGAATATTACGACAGGTTAGTCAACGATTGTATCGGAAATGTGAGACTCCCTAGCAAGATATTTTATAAAGATTATTATGTAGATCCATATGAAGGAATCGTTATCTTGATTGGACATCTATGATAACGCGTTAGAACAATCCTAATTTATATATGAAGATGTATTAATATCGTTAGATCAATAGAAAATCTATTATTCTTGTTACAATACCTCGTTTGCATAGCTTGTATTTTGCGGTCTACGTTATTCCAGTATTCTGGAGTTTATCAAATAGGTATGTGCGGGTTATGATCAATTAAGAAATCTTATACATAAACGGAATTTAACACATACTATGTTATTTAAGTGATGAAAAGTGGTCATAATATCTGAACTCATCAAACATTCATCAGAATTCTATGGCTGAGACTTCACTTATATTTAAAGGGAGTCCCTTACACCTTACAGTTAGTCTATTAATAGAAATAAACCGGTTGGCATGTAATGTTATTTCACTTATAAAGCAGACGGGGCCAGTAGACTGACCTTTAGCAATTATGCACGCATTTTTAACGCTGTTTCCAAATTTAACCGAACAAAAAAGAGTTTAGCTTCAACGTTAGTATTTCTCATACAATTTATTTTTCTACATTAATAAGTACGCGAGTCCTAACATTCTGAATATCCACACGATCAAGTCGCTTTCATGAGAAGCTAATGTCATAATCCCGACATTGATCGATTCTTTGTTAGCGTGAGAGCAGCGGTTTAAACGATTTACAAATTGAATTCTATATAAATATTCCATGTGAATACTGTCGTTGGAGTTATACAGAACTGCTTTAACTTTTGATTATGTATATTGTGATACACACTGATACATATGTATTCTATGTTAGGCCGGACATGAAATTATAAATACGTGGTTTTCATATACTTTGTTACGTATTAGATTTCAATTGCTTTAAATGTAACTAAGCCTTTAGTATACTAGGAGTTTTTTTTATTATTTTGTAGCTACATACATAATTCTGAGCGATGTTTCCTTTCCAGCAATGGTGATCACAGGCAGACGAGTTGGAAGTGAATTTTCATATGAAAAGCTTAATTTCATTTAAATTATTAATATTTTAGATAGCATTATTTAGACCGGTTTATAGTTAGTAAATATTTACATTTAATATATGTAAAATATTGTTATAGTTCTTAACTGTATGGGTGTTTTAAACAAAATTGATACCTTAAAGAACATATATTTGATAAAAGTTTATTTAAACGTAATGTTTACATATTATATGCCAAAAAAGGTAAGAGTAAAAGATAATACAAATATAATTTAAATCAAAACAAATCATGATGATGTCATTGAAAAAACCGAATCTTCGCGGATAAAACACCAATCAATAGAAATGAATCAACTTTATCTCTAATATATGAACTCTAATATATATTATGGGTATGTTTACTTAATACACTCTTCTATTATGTTTCATGTGACCATATTCTCTATGGAAAATAATTTATTCACTGCTAATGAATGTAAACGACAGTCAGCTAAATGGAAATAAAAGTCCTTTGGGACGTTCGCACAAGGCTTACATTGTACGTGAAACAGATTTTGGTACATCCTACTTATCAATATTTAGTTTGTGGATTTTAAATTTGTTTATTAAAATACGTCATTTATATCATATAATATCTTTTTGACGTTCCATTTTTTTATTTTGTACAGAATAAACAAATCTTCAGGGAATCACAATTTATAATTCGATTTAAAATACGAGATAAGAGACAAGATTTGATTCTCGTATTTCATGTACAATATCATTCCATATTTCTTTTGTATATAATTTTGGATCAAGTAAAATTAAATTTAAGAAATAAACATTTTAAAATATTTCGTTATTTGAAAATAGATTTATGCTTAGTATATTTCAAACGTAATTTTTGCTCATATTTTAAGATTCCTCGTATGTTTATTGTAAACTTCAGTATATATTGTTGAATTCAACGATATAAGCATAATGAAATTTCGATTTTCGCGAGTTTTATTCATTTAAGTATATACTACGAAACAATACTAGCCGAATCGTCGGGAGTATGTAGTTTTTTACAAAAATAAAGTCGCGTAGTATGTATATCCGAAAAATATTAGTTTCATTTAAATGGATATCAGCATATTTTATGGACGGCTGAAATCAATTCCGCTGTGTATCGATGAAACATGAAAAAGTAAACATTAAACTCAACTCATGCCCCGAACCGTCGTCGTAAAAACAATTTGAAGGAAATAAAGCGTCGTGAGCGCGAGGGTGGAACTTTATACGAATATCAAACTAACTTCGACAATACCAGAAGTTCGTCTGCGAGCATCTCATTTCTATACTGTCATGTTTCAAAAGATTTAATACATTGCTCCATGTCGCTCGTAATTGAACTGTGGCGTTAGTATGAGTGAATATCGTGTTACCATCTAGTCTGTCCGTTCACGTTTACTGTGAAGTCGACCGGAACGTTAGAAAAATTATATAATAATAAAATGCACAAGAATATAATTATAGTATTAATGTAATATAATGCTATAATTAATAATAATAAAATAATAAAAAAAATCTATTGAACGATCTATAAGTGAAAAACATTAATACATAATTTGTTAAGGAAATTCCGTCTAAAGATTCCATTCTTGTCAATAACTAAAGTAGGACATTATTACTTCATCGCTTACATATGTAAGGCTCGTATTATATTTGTAATTACATATAAAACTGTTTATTTACAAAAAATCTATTCTATTTATAAGCTATACAATAAAAATAATGATTTAAATACATACAAATGTTTTTCAACATCGTAATGTAAAAGGTAGTAGCAAGGTCGACATGCTTCCTACACATTAAGTTAATAATTACCGTTAAAATTATATAATTTATATTTTAATATACTTTAAAATAAAGATGAAATGTCCAAGTTAAACCTCTGTGTTCTTCTCTTCTTCCTGGCAATTTCCCAGCTTTAGCCAGGGTCTGCGTATTTAAACTTTTTTGTTGTTAAAAGAAATTAATATATATTCTATACTGCTATTATAGGAACGTTTTTTCCTTTAAATCCATTCGTCGGTTGATTCATAATATGGTCATCATAAAGGAAGTCACGTTGTTATAAAAGATCATGCGAGTGTTTGCAGGAAATATATTTAAATAGGTAAGATTCACACAGTATGAGCATATAATTATAGTTGAATTCATTAGGGATATTTCATATAATGAAATCCCTACTAATATTATAAATGCGAAAGTAACTCTGTCTGTCTGTTACGCTTTCACGCCTAAACCACTGAACTGATTTTAATGAAATTTGGTACAGAGATAGAGTTGACATTGAGAAAGAACATAGGATAGTTTTTATCCCAGACTTTTGAAAAGTTTTTTTGGAAACGCGATATAACCGAACTCCACGCGGGCGAAGCTGCGGGCGGAAAGCTAGTATATAATAATAATAAATTGTATAGTATGTATATTAAATAAACGGTGTTACATCACTGTAGAATATCGCTCTGTAAACCCTGTGACAATCATATTACAATACAATACAATGTTTCATATTTGAATCTAATCGATATTTTCATATATATACATAGTTTCAATTCCGCATAACGCAACCTGTGTTTGTTTGAAGTTATTTTAGTATCAACTTTTCTTAATAAATCTATTTATTTCATTATATTGATATTTGAAACTAATATTATAAGTATCTAATATAAGTACGTGGTGGCCTAGTGGTTAAAAGGCCCGCCTCTCACGCATGAGGGCACGGGTTCGATCCTGGCAACTACCAATGTGATTTTTCCGAGTCATATGTATATTCAAAGAGTATTTATACATCACTGATTAATGCATTCCCAAAAAGAGGTTTGATGTCAGGCAGGCGGCCGGTCGTAAAAACAATTAGCCAAAACTATTCACAACATGTAAGGCAGACCCTGGCTATAGCTGGGAAATTGCCAGGTAGAAGAAGATTTTAAGTATAGGTATAGGTATTTATTGTAAATTGTGTGTTATCGTATTGTTATATGAAACTTATTTCTAATGACGTCATTAGTCTGTTGTCCAATGATTACGTCATTCTGTCTAGAATCTTAAAGAATGAAAGAATTTGTATATAAAATATATATTACAAGAGCTTGTATATAAAGCATCGTTCCTAAGTCAAAGCTTATTTATGTAATTTAAATTTATTTGAAATCAGCTGAGATTTAAATACATAATAAGTTTTAAAACTATATAGAAGAAAAAAAATGTAATAAAAGAGTGACGTCATTCAAAGTGCTTAAATCTTTAAAAATCACCAAAATTCACTTGGTTGTGTAAACATTTATTTTTCTGATGTTTTTTTTTTTAAGGATTATACGTACTCCGTAATGCGTTACTTGTGTCGTAAGAACATAATTCCATAAAAATCTTTTGCACCATAACATTGTTAATTGGATAACACTCTTATGGTTTCTGTATTCAAAACAACGTGCTTTCATTACATCATATGGCTTTTGCGTGTTTAACACCAAGTCCCCGTCCTTGGACCGCGGATTTGATTAGTCTTACATAAACCAATCTCACTAATCATTACATACACCAAAGACCAAACAGATTTCTTAATATGGATTGATTTCTAATATGACAATTATTACACCTACATATAAGTAGGTACGGCACTAATCCAAATTCTAATCCGTGATTTAATTATTTTTGTAATTTTGCTACATGTAGAAGATGAATTAGTTCTTAATTATGGTAATTACGTTTAATTTATTAGATACAAAATGAATTTTTACATGATTTTCATGTATGACATCGTGCCTCAGTTCTTCTAGTAAGTGTGTAAACAGTTCTCTAGAAAACTAAGTGGTCAACGTTCTTTCATCTTTGCTTTTAGACCTAATTCATCCCATAATTATTATGTAGGTGATAAATCTGGTTATTGCGGGAGCCATATTATAATTAAAGATGACTCTACATTCCCGATCTTCTTAAGAACTTTTTAATACTTTTAGTGAATGTTTGTTATCATTATCTTGTTAAAAATTGGATAGTTCACCAAAAATACGTAAGCCTGAGGCCAAAGCATTATTTTTATATTTGCATTTGCTCCTTCCTCATGAATCCATAAATTTTATCAATATTTCTTACAGCAGTTCAGCAAAACAGCTCCAAACTAAAACATTATTACCGCGTCTTTTACCGATGATACTATACAGTCTTCAGATAATAATCTATCATGAAACTGCAGCGGAGAAAAACTCGTCTATTAGAACCGAAAATTTGAAAGTTTAAAGATTTATTTGTCCATAGCGTAGTTTTCTATTGTTCTATTGTCCAATGTTCATGCTGTTTCGCTCATTGCAGACTTTTTTTCTTATGTAGTACCCGTAGTAATGGTTTCTTCGCTGCCGCATAACCATGCGAACTAGATAAAAGGCGACTCTTCGTTGTAGTAAATGACACTTATTTTTTTCGGGTTTTATTTAAAAGCCGAATAATATCCGTTGCTGTAAGTAGATGATTACGCTTTGAAGGTATTAGTATAAACCTGTCTTCAGTCGCAGAAGTAACATTTGGTCTTCCACTCATATTCTTTCAGACAAAATGCCAGTTTCTCGATGTCTTTCGTGTGTATTATTTGAAACAATAATAGCCGATCGTGTTTCAATTGATAAAAGTTTTAGTTTTCCATTTTGTTTGACACAAAATATTAAAGTTTTTGATAGTTTTAAAAAGTCCATTTATACAAGCCAAAATCCGATTTACATGCAGAAAATAATAAATACTATTCAAAACATAGCTCGCTAGAAATATAGAAAATTTATTAACGTGTCAGTAAGAATAGTGTCTTTGTCATTTTAACAAAAATATTTTAGAAAAGGATACACAGAATTTGTTATACCGTAAAATAATTCAAAATAACATTTTATTACAACATCGATAAATATTACTTTTTACCGATTCGCTAATATTTTTTTTTCGCATAAATCCTGGTGTTTCCTAACTTTTATCGGTAGAGTAAATATGAATATAATACTTTAAGTGAAAAGATTCAAGCAAAAATTGAAATATCTAAGATATTAGTTCATGTTATTTTAAGAAATATCAATAATAAAATTCTAAACCCTGTCATGTTTGAGATGTAATTTAAAGAGTTGAAAACTGTTGAGAACCAAGTTAAATTTAGTAACAAGTAAGCGAAGTTGATTAAGCTTATAGGCTTTGCTTAATTCTATTGTGGAGCTTTATGCAGTTTGCCAACTCACAAAGGTTACAGCGCAGATTGAAAAGGTTAGTTGTTTGCCCTCAACAGTCAAAATGCCTGGTCATGAATTATTTGATCATCCACCTGTATTGAAGACCGCATTCCTAAATACTTGCTCCAAACCAACTCTAAATGTAGGTATTTCATTTAAATTTATATGTTTTGAAGTGTTTTTAATGTAGTAATATTTAGGATTATGTTTTATTTGTTCTCTAATTAAGGATATATGTAAATTTAACATCGGATTGCGTCAAATATACTTCGTATTTTTTTCCTTTTTTTCTTTGATGATATTATTAACCATATTCTTATGATACTGAACTTACAAATATTATACATAATATTAAAATAATCATGGCCTAAAAAAGTGTTTTTCCTTTTTTTAATATATGAATTGTCAAACCAAAATTCTTCATGCTTTTCATAGCTAGGTAACATAATGATTTATAAAGTGGTCAAATTTAAAAGTTTTTTAATATAGTTAAAGAGAATTACGTAGCGCACGAAAAGCTGAATGAAATGACGTCATCGCTTTTGTCTGTGTATGTGTGTGTACCTCACACAAACATGTAAAGAATAAGCCTCAGTTACAAAGCTGGATATTTAATATATTTAAATTAAAGTCACCCCATTTTTACCATACAAACCTTTTAAAGTAGAGTGATTATGATTGGAAAAAAATAATCAACATATGAGAGAAATTTTTAACATCAAATAACTTAGTATCTAATAATAATTAGAAGCTGTGTCCAAAAGATATATTTGTGATTAATAGCCCGACTATATATAGACATTTCGTAGTCTAGTTTGTAACAAATGTCCAACGATAATAATAAACCTATAATCATGACCTAATTCCAGTCCGTGTTGACAAAGAAGCTTCTGAAGCGCGTATTCTATTACCGTCAAATATTGTTATTTTACTAGTTAATATTATTTTACCAGTTCATCAAGTTAGCCAATTAGTGTCTACTAGGTATTTTGTACCTACTCGTAACAGTATCAGTTAGTTTTTTGACGGTCGCCGTTGTACATATTCCTGTTAATACATAGTTAGATGTTAAATTGCGGTAGGTTCAACAATTTTATGAGTGTTGCTTCACGATACGTATATGCCCATCTATGACAAAAGGACAAAGAAAAAACAACTAAATTGTCAACGATTTTCCAAGCGACGGTGTATACTGTATATCACAGTATGGCCGTATGGGAGTGAAAAATTTCAATTTGAAGCTCGAAGTTTTTAATTTTTGGTTCTTGCATAAAAAATGCAGTGATATACAGTTTCGCACAAATTTAATAACCATCATGAACTAAAAAAGCTTTTTTCTAAACTATTTTTTGCGAAATGCTTTATAAAAATAACTCTTAAGTAACCTTATTTATTAGTTAGGTAAATAGGCATTTACCTTCAAACCTACATTAATTGCTCCTAATAATTTGTAATCAAATAACTAAACCATAAAACTCAAATACCTTTTTTTAAAATCAGATAAGAAGATTTTTATCAAAGCTACCGAATATGGAATTTGATTATCGCTGAATATTTCTTAAAAAAAAAGTTCTTTTAGTGAAATTATATATTAAATTTATTGTATAATCCAATAAAGTGAAGATATTTATACTTTATACATATCGTTATTTTAATAGAACCAAGTAGTATCCTAGACCTTCATAATATATTATTTCAATAATACTGGCGCCTACCAGACTAGACTAGGCCGTGTGAAGGCATTTAGAAGGCAAACAATTCTTAAGAAAGCGCTGCAATGAAAAATAGTTTAAGCATCCTGTAACTGTATTAAAAACAGTAGCCTATATAGATTTATTGTTTGGTTAAGTAACAAAACATTAAGTGTATACAATTAGTTACCCGACCTCACTGTACTGGGAGTCTTTGAAGTTACTGTAAAATAAAATACAGCTGTTATGACATATGTATTGTGCAAGTTTTTGTTGGTGCATTCCTACATTCATTAAAATTCCGTTATAGTTTCTTACATTCATTAGCAAAACAATAATGGAAGGAATTTCACATACGTTTGGTGTTCATACTTTATTAATTACTATCAGTCTCTTGTTAAGATCGAAATATTAAGATATTAACCTTTATTCCATGGGTTTTTGGTGATAGTTCCAAACATTTAAGCTTTACCTTACTTATATAAAAATGAAACTCTTATGGAAGCCATTACAAAAATTTGTGTGTATAGCAACTGGAAATAATGGTTCTCTGTAATAAATCAATCGATTTATTTTAATTGATCTAATATATAGAATACTCACTATTCAAAGAACTTGATGTAATAATTCCGATAAAACAAACTCAAATGTCACTTCAAAAACTACCAAAAGACTATAGAATTAGCTAGGCTCATTAAATACGTAACATGCATACTTTAAATGTAATTTAACATAAAATAAGAAATATACTTAATACATGGTTTAATAAAATCTATTAATGTACTATTTTAAAGACAAATAATATTCATCAATCATGAAATTTAATTTCAAACAAACAAAATCACACAATTTTCCACTGCATAATACATATAGTCAGTAAATTAATTAAACTGCAATAACTCCGAATATGAGACGAGTTTAAACGAGAGCAAAATTACAAAATTATTAATTAAAATATAGCGACCGAGGCAATGGAAATGTTTGAAGATCTCTTCAATTATAAACACGTCAAGAAAAACACTCGTCAAGTATAAAATACAAAACAACGTTAACTCGGATGTGGCAATGAATGCTTGTGGTAAACCGTTGCGAAAATTTGACAATTAATTATCACGAATAGCTTACGGCATGTATAATAAGGTTTTCCTTACACCAACAATGTAAAGGAAAAAATATTATACTTTGTTATTCTTCTTCTACCTGGCAATTTACCAGCTATAGCCAGGGTCTGCCTTACATGTTGTGAACAGTTTTGGCTATTTGTTTTTACGACCGGCCGCCTGCCTGACATCAACCCTCTTTGGGAATCAGCATTAATCAGTGATCTCTAAAAACTCTTAGAAAGTACATATGTCTCGGAAATATCACATTGGTACTTGCCAGGGCCAGGATCGAATCCGCGCCCTCATGCACGAGAAGCGGGCCTTTTAACCACTGGGCCACCACTGACTTTATTATACTTTCTTATTATTGTTTTTAAAATATAATTAAAACTTCCCAAGCAATATATCCGTGGTTAACTAATTTTACAAGTTAATTTCAAACTTCAGATGTTAGTAAGTAAATTGAAGTGGAATATTTATTTCCACTTAAAAGTTTCAAGAGAATAACTTATTGCTAATTAAGACAGGAATATTTATAGCACAATAGACTTAACTGTACTTTTTAACGTGTCGCTTTGAATCAGCGATCGTTAACCCATTTCCGCCCACGTTCAATTATAGTGAATACCTAACTCGTATAATAATAAGGATTTGTACACATGATTATACATATTATTTATCAAAAAAAACTCGTTCGTTAGTTATATAGAGGTTGCTCATGTAGTGTTAGCGTTTTTTTATTTTTTGTTTTGTTCTATACACAGCCTTATTTGTGTAAAGTCGAGCAGCGTCATCGACCTCCGCTCGTGGAGTGTCAGTAGTGTCGTGACACAATACTGTAATCGTTCTGCTTGTTATAAAAAATGTCATGTGAATAAACCCCTTTCTAGTTACAAAAATAAAAGGTTTACTGCACAATCTAATGGAACTATCAACCATTCATGGGTTGTTATACATTTAAATGAAATGCTTTTTTTTTAACTAGCTGTTTGCTCGCGACTTCGTTGACGTTGAATTCGGAATAAATGTTAAATACTATAAATATTTTTGTTTTAAATATCAAGCACTAATTTAATATTTATTATTTTCTTTTCTAATAATTGATTTTAATAGAATCCAAAACAATTACGATAGGCCAACGCAAAAAATAAAAATGAAAAAAAAAAATCTTTACCGCTACATTTTCATGCTTTTTATAATTTTATTAATAACTTAGCAAAATTTTGTACATATATAAAATTGTAAATATGCTATAGATACTAAAAATTTAAGTAAAATGTTCTCCAAAATATCGTAAAAGTACGACTTTTTCGTCACTCAAATGAAATGGATCTTAGTTGAAGTATTTTTGTTTATTTTAATTTCCATTAAAATAGTCAAAGTGTCTCCCTCACTTTGTGTTTATAATACTTCCTATGTAATGGACGAGTTTTAATCTCAGACGCTTCGTGCTTTGAATAACATTTCGTTCGTTAAGTTAAATTTTAAATATCTATTTGGAAAATAAAACTCTGTTATACGTCGCATTATATTTAATTGACTTTAAGTGATACTGGTCTGCATGGATATTTTAATGCCTTTTCTGTTGAATGTATATTGTTTTTTTATTTGGATTATAAAATAAACAATTTTTTTTGTACTTTTCTGATTTTTTTAAAAGATGTTATATTATCGAAATTCTGGTAAATGACTAGTAGATCGCTGTTTTAAAATGCATTCTTTTATTCAATTGAGCGCAATCTTTTGATATTTTTGATTGGATAATATTGAAAAGAACCTGTAACCAATACTAGATAGACGATTTAAATATAAAAAGATTATATTCATTCACGATTTAAATATAAAAAAGAATATATCACCACACTTACTTTTCGACTTCTTTTTTTTGCTAGTTATTTATAACAAAAAGGACGTAAAATTATGGTAACAGTGTGACAAAATATTTTCCTTTAAAATAGAAAGTATATGCGAAACAGTTCTAAAGGAAACAAATTCTGTTACCCACACGTTACTCGCCAGTTTTAAAGAAAAACAGGTAACATGTTAAAATTTATGTACAGCAAAATAACTCTAACGTATATGTATTTAAGGTTGTTTTGCTATAACTATAAAAGGACGAATAAAATTTTAAGCTGACATTTATGGAGCCGTAGTTTTAAACAGTTTTTTTTTATGCAAAAGAATTTCATCCTGGTTACCGCTCTCAGCTCGGGTGCCTTTTGGAATCATGAATGTACCTAGACAGACTTTATGTTTTTAATATAAAAAATATAGCATGAGTTTAAATAAAATTATTTATAGTCGGAATATTTATAAACACAAAAAAACATACGTATATGAAACATAAATCTGACCTTGTATTTCGAGGTCTGTATACATTAAATAAAGCGGTAGCTATTTCGTTATAATTATTAGATTATAATGAATTATTTGATTATATAATTAATGTAGGTACTGAACATTAATGTTAAGGGACGGACTTACCATGTTATTGTATAATGGTTGTTATTGTCTTCTTTAGGATAATTGTTATGTCAAACGGTAATTAGTATTGTAATCTGAATACAAATTAGTTCTTTTAGATTTTAAATTTGTTTTGCTCGGTGCAAATTTATTTGATGTCCGTTTTGATTCTCTCATGATTGTCAAATGAGTCAATATTTCAGTGTCTTAAGATATCAATGTCTTATCATAAGATTATATTGATTTAAAGTTTGATCTTTTCGCCGCTCGCAAGCTGAGTATTTGATGAAATTTTAAATAAAATATGAATAAAATATTCTAATACTTTCCTGAGAAGAATGGTCAAGAGTTTCGGACGGATAGACAGACAGACAACAAAGTTATCTTCAAGATTTCTCTTTTATATAAGTATCATATAGATATATGTCCGTCGTCGAATTCGCAGAGCAATTCCACGATATTCACTAAGTGTGCTTCAATATGACAAAGCTTTGTGTGACCTCACAAACACGAGTTAGGTATAGGTATATAAGTAAACGAGTACAGTGTGAATGAAACGATTGATAAAATAAATTTTTATAAAAATTTAGATGATTAGAAGTCAAATCATATTCAAATGGACTGACCATTGAGGTCACTAACCTTAACGCGTAAGTGTGTTTTAAAACCTAAAAAGTGTATGAAACTCAGTCCTGACAAAGAGTTAAAAAAATCCAGTCAAAAATTTCCAAAATGGAATTGGTACCGGATTGGATTGGAGTTTCGATGGAACTATAAAATAAAAGACAAATCACACTGTGATAAATTCAGAACAAAATGTGCGGGACGGTTTTGGAAAAAAATTCTAGGAAAAGTTTTCAAATCTAAAACATGGTCGGAAATATTCTTCGTCACGTACATTCGCATAGTGTCATTTGAAAGAAATAGCAATTACGAGATATTATACAAAAAAAGCATATGTTTTGCTATAACAATACTCGGTAATGTTAAAAGTAAAGTAATTAATGTACCATATTTAATAAATATATATTTATTCATTATAAAATAATCATTATAAAATAATGTTTTAATCGAAGTTTAATATCCATATTGATTGTAGGACACGGTACGTAACAATAGGAATTAAATGAATTTAAAATATTCTAAGATTTTATAAGAAATGTGTACATTTCATGTTTGTGAAATTAGTATTGCTTATTTATTTTTAAATTGTCATTGTCTCTAAGACTTTGTGATTATTGTTATTGTACATATATGTAATTTCTCTGTGCCATTTGAGTAAAATATTGGAGAAATTTATATTATATGTACTGATTAAATTGACTTTGTTCACATATAATATGACATCATATTGACTAATGAAATTCTACCAAAAATAGCGGAAAACTCAACATCTTTTAGGGATGTTGCATTTCTTAGTACAACTGAACTAAACTAAATCTTGTGCTCTCGGAATTATTTCAAGCATTAGATTGTTTCGACCGCAAAATATCTTTGCGTAAAATAAATTTAGTAAAATTTACTTAGAATTGTGTGAAGTTTATTTATTAAAATCATGACTGTTGTAATAAAAAAATATGTCTGTTTGATAGGAATGTGTTTGAAATATTTTTATTTCATTTTAGTTGTCTATTAATTAGTTGCACTGTAAAGAAAAAATACTCGTATATGATTTTTGTTTTATTTGCTGATGAAACATTATAACTATTTTAATTAATCAGTAATTATGCTCTGATAAATAATACGTTATTTACTGTTCGATTCTGTAGATTTGATTTTAATGTAAAAAAATCGCTGGTAAACAGTACACGTTTTAAATTTTAGTTACATAATTTAACAAAATACACGGTTTTAGTACATTCAGGTAAAACAGTTATAAAAATTTTAACCCTCACATATAATGTCAATTATTTAATGCTTGCACTTAAGAAAGTAAGACAATTAACAGACATTGGTAGAAGTAGACGTATTTATTTTTTTAATAGTGTATATTAAGTACATATTTGTTTATTGTTTAAGGCGTATTTTGAAAGTGTTGCCAAAATTATTGAATGTTTAAGTAAAGATAGTTGAATTATAATTCCTATACTCCAGATTGTGTGTTGGTTTTATTTAAGTAATTTATACATATGTGATAATATCCAAACCATTTATTGCGTCTGAGTTACGATTGTAAAGTAAAAGAAATCTATCGATATATTTTACGCCACTCCTAAACACCGTAAAAATGATTTTCCCATGCCTGGTTTACGTCACAGAAAAACCGATCAAATCGTTTATTGGCCATTGGTATTGGGAACAAAAAAAAGCATTTGTTATAGTTTTTTTGTCATGAATATTCTTATAAGTTTTTAAAACGTGGGGACTTATATATGTTTAGCATGCTTGCCTAAAAAGATGATTATAAGAGGTCAATACAAACTCACCACAAAGAAAAATAAATGAAAACTATTCAAAGAACTATGTCAAGTAGATAGATAGAAATATTTAGATTAGATTTCATTTCATACATGGGGTAGAGAGGTATTCCTTAACTCTAATACTTTAGTTTTTATTTACTACTACGCTTTAAATGAATTAATTTATATTTTGAGGATCACATTTACACACAATCATTCACACTTATTTTTTGATTTTTTACTGTAATTTATCTGTAATTAAGTTAGATTATAATACAATGGGAGGTCTTGTCTAATGATGATGTTTTGCGACATATCAGCAAAGTGCAACAATGATTGGCTTCTAAATAAATTAACTCACATTTATTTAATTTTAACTTATACATAAGATCCTAACACAAAATGTTGATTTCAATATTTCAATATGTATTTCTATAATTATAATAACATTTATGTGTACCTATGCAAAAAGAAAAACGAATAAAGATTTCGTTGAAAACGTTGTTATAATATCTGCAATTTTCCACTATTATTTTAAACAGAAAAGATGTATTTATTAACATTTAATAAATTCACATTACTTAATGATTAATATGCATGATGTTGAAAGCATTTTTGATTAACCATTTATTGGTTAACGCAGATAATATTATTTTAACAATTCAATAAGTTTATTATTTTCTGGAGATTAAATTATTTTATGCCCAAAATATGTTTGTTCATTATACATTTTAAAGAGAATTTACTACATAATGCATAATAATGTTTTTCAGGATCTTTCAGAGAATATCGTTTTCTAGTATTTATATAAACGCCTTCAAAACTTAATTGTGTATTTTAATGCGAATTTGTAATTTTATTCAAAAGAAATAAATTTTTAGGATATGTTAGAAGTACAAAAGTGAAAATTTACGAAGAAGTTTACCATATAGGAATATCCTAACCAATTAATGTTTATTTTTATACCGCTTCAATTGTTGCAACAAAGCTTCGGACAGGCAGTAGACTCGTGTAATTGTGATGAAAAAAAAAAACCCGGAACTAGACAGCTCTCGTGGGAAGCTATACGAGCGGTAATAACGTAATAACGTAACAGTAAACAATCGCGATCGGTGTACGTAGCTTGTGGAGCGTGCGATACAGTTCATAGCAGTTTAACATAACGGCTGGCGAGTGGAGGCTAATCGGCTCGACGCAACTATTCAATGGAATGTGTTTAACGAAACGGCTATCGCTTGTCATCTATAACACTTGGATGGTTATCTTTTGTTTGTATTGATAATATTGCTCTTATTGAACTGTTAATTAAAGCATGATTAAGTTTAAAATGAATCATATATGTCCACTTACTATTTTATTCTAATTAGTATCGTTTTTTCATACAAATAATAACTTTCTACATCTCTTTGCTGTAACTGTATCCAATGACATGGTCCCGGCTAGTTTGCGAACTCCTTCATATGGAATATGAAAATATAACATTAATGTACAGTCAATTTTTATTTATTCTGCTTTGACGGCGAGAACTTTCTTGTTGGGATGAACGATACATGTACATTTTTAATGCAAATTCCTCTTCATCTTTTTTAAATTATACATGAGCTTGTCAAAAACATGTTGAATTTTGAAATAATTTAGTTATTGACGCCTATAGGCGAGGCTATATTTTTGTGTATATCATTTACAAATTCGCAGCGTAGTGTTGTTGATAACTCGATAATATTTTTTTTTGTTCTAATGCGCAATTTCACGGATGCGACATCGTGATAATGTCAAGGATGCGACTAGTTTGGTAATTGTTAGATATGGTCCGGTATCGACATTGAAACATGTTAGCCCCTCCCTAAACAGTCACTTAACATTTGGACGACTTGACTCATCAAGACAATGAATGTGTGACAAAACTTTTGTTCAACCTTCATTATAATAACTTTATAACATATTCGACATTTACTTTTTAAACAAAAGGTAGGTTTGTCATATTATTTAGAAATGCTACTTGAGTTGTTTTCGTTAGAAAAGTTTATATAATTCATTATTTTTCATAAAAGAACAGGAAGCTTCAAAACAACTGCTCTCTTTAGTCATGATTTTAAGTATAATTATAATGATGCGAAAATGTCATTTTTTCATCACGGATCTGGTCAGTGGAGGCGTTTGACCAAACCAGTATTAGCAGTTTAAAATAATTTTATATTCAACGATCTCTGGATAGACACGATAAAAGCATTATGGTCATTACAATTTGATCGGTCTAAACATCTACATAACGCTTTTAATTATTATTAAAATAGACATCACTAAATAGATTCTGACCATAAAATTGTTATTACCATTTTATACGCTTTAATAATTTCTTCTATTTTTCAATTAATATTAAAAATAAGAGCCCAGGCTTCGGTTTGTGTTATAAAAATTTAAAATACCTAGAACGAATTTAAATAAAAAAGTTATTGAACATTATTCTACTTTTTTACATATAATTTTTTATAATTTTCATATGAGTTTAAAAAAGTCTTTCATATATTGTATTAATAAAAAAATATATTTATGTTAAATAATATTGTTGTTGTCTTAATTGATAAAAACTGTTAGTGGTTTCGTATTTTAAGCTAACAAACCAATGTTTGCTTAGTTTTGCTTTAGGTTACTAAAACAACAAATATCTTTGAGAAAGCATAATATAATAAAATGGTTTAGGTATCCATAATCAAATTTAACTTTGGTGTATTGTAGATTTGGGAATTAGGGGATTAAAAATATGACATGTTGTATATTTGACATCATTTTTTGATATATCAATAGTAAGTAACTCTTAACTTTACATCTATTTAACTAATCTGAGCATTCATTAATTTACGTTCTATTATATATGTTCCACAGCTAGTATCTATTTTAAGTTATGTTTTATTTAATTGAAAACATATGAGATTTATCTGCTCGTTTCAATAATTCTTACATAATTAATTCAGAGCAGTTTACTTTTCTCTTTTAGCAATAACAGAATGTAAATGTTCGATTGTTCAATATTTAATATTTGTAATGCCGTAATCACGAATGCTGGGGCGAGTATGTTTTCAATATTAAGGGAAATAAATGCTATTGTTATATTATTCCGTTATTCAGACGATTTTCATTTATAACTAATTTACTGCAGCAATATTTAATTTATTTCTTTTAATATAAAACTTACTAAAAACACAAATGAAAATACAAAACAAAATAAATAAAAATCTCACAATAATGAGATAAAATGGTTGGGATAAGTCTTAAGATATTGTGTTAGACTTAAGAGGAAAGAAATCTGTTTCTGTACCTTAAGGTACGCTATTGAAACCTTAAATTAAAACGGTTATCTCATTGTAAATCAACAGAGATACATCTTTCAATCAGTATTCCTCCGGCGTACAGATCCAACCGTTAATCAGTATTGAATGCAGAACGTTTTAATGAGATTTCTTTTGGATATCTGTTTTAAGATGTCTCAAAAAGTTTTACGGTTCAATCAATTCTTTTATGTACAGTTGTTTGGGTTAGCTGTCGCAATTAGTAAAGGTATTTTGTTGTTTTTAAATTACTTCCAAGTCAATTTTGTCATTTATTATTATTTACTCTATGTTATTTTTATCTTATATACGAATCTTACTAAATAGTTAATATATGGATATAATCCTACCACAGGGTTTAAAAACTTTATTAAGGCTCACATAAAAACCGAATATTTTTAGATGTCATACCTCAACTTAAATCCACGTTGTAAATGTTCGTTAAAATTCTTTCTATTATATTTCATTATGAATTAAAAAACAATCATAAGTGTGCATAACTTGTTCAACATTGTGTAACAACACAATTTGTCTCATGAAAAGCTCCTCCTAATCTTAACATATGAATTTAAGGCCTCAAGATATTTTTTGTTGTGCAATAGATGAAACCATTTATCATTTATTGAAGATAAGACGGAAGCTATATGACACCTGATAATTAAACTAAATAAATTATATAATTAAAGACTATGTTACAATTCAAATGCTATTAATTTAATACCATACAATAATAGGAGGCTGTAATTTAGTTACGTCCGTATGATTATGTAAATGATTGGCCTTTCCTTAGTATGTCTGGAGTGCGGTCAAGGGCGTGTTTGACACGTTTTAATAAAACATAACAATGTTTAGATAGGGTCATAATTACTTACATGTCTCTTATTTAAACTTTTTCATATTAAAAAGATTATAAATCTAATATAAGTAATATTTATTGCAATATAAATATTTGTTACATTAAACCTTTACAGAATAGTGTTGAATGACGAATAGCTGTTAGTTAATTTTGCTTATAAACGTTGTATTGTAATAAAGAACGTCTGTTGTTGCTGAGCCGTCCGGCGCCACTTGATTTATTAACTTTTACTCCTGTCTCGAGGCTCCTAAGTAAATAAGCTTCGTAATATTGCGTTATCGATTCTCTCACGGTGTAAAACATGCAATATCTCCAACCAAACAAATTCTATTATTATACCACCACAACAAATTGAAAGGACAATATATATATGCTTTTGTTTTATAATTTTAAATTAGACAGATGAATGATTTGTGTTGAGTATACAGCCTGAACAGTCATATATAATACTTACGAATTGTCACGAAAAAAGTATAATTTTACGACGATTTATATATTTATTAATAAATCAAGCCAAGTTTCTTTGGTTGGTCTATAAAGGGTATAAGTAGTTCTCATGTATAAACAAGCTTCATACATCAAAAATTGCTGAAACTGGCTTACAAGGAACCCTTGTATGATTGGGGACTGGATATTGGGTCTGCTTACACCTTCACGCAAATTGTATGGACACGCCCGGCACATAATAATATTGAATAAACTACTGAATCACTTTGCTTTGTTGTTATTAAAAATTGTTTTTCTTTGCTCTTGTTAGAGCTTCCATACTTGGGCATATTAATTAATTAAGATTTTTTTCACTCATTAGTATATTGCTCTTGTATATTTATTCTATTAAATAGACTGTTATTTTACATAAGAGTTTATTTATCTACGTTGTGGAGTAAGTAACAGAATAGATGTTTATCAGAAAAGTATTAAATATACTCAATCATAGTTAAACTAAGAAATTGATTATACTTTTAAAAATATCACGTACCCGTGAGAACTCGTTCCGTTCTAATCCATACAACGCCGCGGGTAAGTTCATGTTTTAACACTCTTAGAGCAAACAGGAGATATTTACGTGTCCATACATGGCACGGGACAGAATGTGGGATTATTAAGGAATATAAAAGCTTTGTCGAGATATCCTCAAAATAATTCAAGAAAAAAAAACATTAATGTTCTAGAGATTAATGAAGCTAACATAGAACAAGATAAACCTAAAAATAAATCAAGAATGGTGTTTTAACAACATTTAGTATTAATGAATGAAATAGAAATTCATGCAAAATGTAAAAATTTTCACAAAGACTTCTAAAAATGCTTTTGTTCGTGGCTGTTGTTAAAAATGAATGAAAACTTGAGTCTGAGTAGTGGCTTTCTACTCGTTGGTATGTTTATAAAATGTTTGTGGTATTATTTGTTTTATTTGTAATAAACTTATATATATAATGATCAAATATTTGTGGTCGTTGTTTGGAGAGCGTCTAGTTTATAAGGACATCTAGAATCTAACAAGGGTGGAGAGTGTTTCGTGCCAAGTCGTTAGTGAATGCTTCCACGTGAATGCTTTCGACTCCCGTTCCCCGATTCCGTATTGTAATTCCCATGTGTTGACGCTGGAGAAGTTTGCTCAACTTATTTATCACTAACAATAGTAGAGATCGTATAAATATTAAATTGGATTACAAAATCTTTAAGAAATGAACACTGCACTCATTTCAACGTTAGATTTTTATGTCAGCTAAGTTGAAGTGGATTAGCATTTGTATATTTATGGTTAAAATATTACGTAATCTCAATAAACAGATGCCATTTAGAATTTGCTACGCGTATAAATTAGTGCCATTATTTTTTAATCCGTAACAAAATCTAAGATATTTTTAATCTTCAGTCTATAGCAACCTTGGAAATGCAAAATTAGAAAAATTAAAAAACTGCATCAAACAAAAAAAAATTTTTGTTTAAATGTTATTTAACGTACAATTAATGCAAGCGAAAAATTGGGTTTCAATTAATAGTAATATCTTTTATAATGTATTAAAAATAATTGATATACGTTTTTTCATTTCAGGTAATGAATCGATGTAAATTGTGGATGGAAAGTTGGAGTTTTCTTGGTCTGGTTTGTAATAAGTATGCTAATCTTTCTTTTCTACCACAACTGATCCTGTTAAACCGGGTACAGGTACGATTACAATTATCGGCATTAATTTTTAAATGAAATCAGAAATCTAGAAGTCAAACATGTGTAATACTCAACAGTGTGTATGCTTTAAACCGCTTTGATTGCCTTTGTCATGTCGTTCTAGTTAATAGCTAAGATCTGTAGCAGTTTTGTAAGTTCCTTTGAGTCATCTCTCTAGAATCTAGATGCTCAGTAAATATGGTCTTTACTGCAATGCCCTCAACTCTTATCTAGGGCTTTCCGTGTAGTTTTTGGCGTATTGTCAATTGTACTTAACTTGTAGGCTTTCTGAGCTCGTATGTGACTGGAATAACACATTATTGTTATGTCAAATACTCTGTTTACATAACTTTGGAATACTAAATTTTTTTATTTATTTTTTTGTTGTAGAATGATTAAATACATTTCTTACAAAAAGTATGAGTTCTTTTAATATGTTTGGTTTCTTTTTTAGTTTAGTAATTGTATTTTACTTGGTACTAGTTAGGCTTCTTCTTGTGAAATTTGCCTTTCTTTAACCAACCACTTGCAGAACTTCTCGTCAGTTCTGGAACTAAAGGAGGTCAATCTCCTGTGTTATGTTTATAACTCGAAACTAAAAATAACCAAAAACCACGGACATTCTATGACTTAGTTACCGGCAATTTCGTAAGCATCAAAGGGACGTACCTAAACCTAAATATGTTTGTGTTTTCGTATGGAAACGAGGTAAATACGCTTTTAATTTTTGTTAATTTGCAAATATTCAGGGAAATTGTTTAACTTTTTTATTTAAATTCTCATGTAATAAGTGAATTATAATATATGTATGTAATAAGAGTAACAAAAACGGATAAAAATAACTTTTTATAAATTTTTTGTACCATCTAAGGAAAAGATAGTTCAACGGCTAATACTAATGAGGTACGGACACACTTGTTTTATAAATAATATACAAAAATATTATGATTGTAAGACAGATCAGAATAAAATAACTCACGATAAAATTATTTTCTCAAACATTTGTAAGAGCTTGTTGGCTCTATTTTCTATATGTTTGCTTTGTTCTTATAAAGCTTTATATAAAGTTTTCTTAGCCAGTCTTTGAAATAAATAAAGCTGTGGAAGATTTTAAAACCTTTTGCTTAAATAAATAGCCTCGAGTTTAATTAGCACCGCGTCTGTTTAAAGCAGACATCGCTTTAAGAGTTTTACGCTCACATTTCTTTAATTTGTCAATATCTTAAAACTAGTTGTTGTACGAATAGTGCTGAATAAATAGGTATGTTTTTGTATGTCAATAGTGTGTGGCAAATGGTTTGCATGTCGAAAATTAAATAATTTGACTCCCTCATGATATGATCACTGTTACGTTACGCTACGTAACTGAGATGAGAAAGTTCCAACAGTCACAGAACTTTCGTGATCATAGATAATGACCGACGTTCCTTGTAACTGGATACATCTATTGTTTAGGATGGGACGCGTGATTGCAAATTTAGTAAATTTTCAATATTGATTTCTCTCTATAATATCATATTTTTTTCAAATGACCTTTGAAGTTTTTAATATATAAAACTGCGGTTATGATGTAAATGAAAAATATTTAAAAATAATATATACGTTATTCTTGATACCTTCATTTAAATAAAATATTCCATACGTAAAAAAATTGAGTTCACAAAAATGTATTGAAATAAAAACGTAAATTTTAAATATAAATTCGTTCAACCGTTTTAACACTTCCGTGCAGTATTTTTTTTAAAGTAGCCGAATTTCTCAAATGAATATTTTATTCAATTTATAAAATATTAATTTGTGAAGTTGTCAATTTGTGTGAGTACGGCAATAAAAACTTTGTATCTTCAACAATACTTGTCTGTTTTGTCTATGAAGGTCATACAGAATAATAAAATTATACAATAGTGTTATTTTTATTATAATAAGTGAGCTACTAGTATCAACTATCAAGCACTCCAGTAGTAGTCTAAATCTGCTGAAAAATATATCACATACACCGCAAAGGTCTTTTACCTATTGTTTACTCCGCCTTCAATAATGTCCAAGAATAAAAGTTTGTAAGTTATAAATATTGTAGGTGACCCACTGAGTGACTGGCAGCTCATGAAACATTAATCTCAGCTTTTGAGTCGACGAGAACAGTGAATAGGACTAGGTTTTGTTGAAGGATTACATGTACTATAAATGTTAGCAAATTGTTTTGACGGCATCCCGTTTATAATGGATTAGAGCTTCAGAAATGAATACGTTCAATCTTGTGAATCGAAAATTAATACGAAACTCCTCTTTTTGTAAGAGAGGATTTTTGCTTTAATAATCGCCTTAGAACTTACATTATTTAAAATTAAATTTGATCAAATATGGTTAAAATTTAAATAAGGTAATAGAAGACGTCTTTAATAGATCGATTAAAAGAATTTTACAGAAATCTAAATATTTGTATAAATAAGCATATCATTATAATACTTTAGTTAGAAATTATAATTAGCGAGTCACATTATAACTATGTATAGGGCGTTATATAATCATATAGCTATACGAAATGTCAATGGTAATACAATCAACATTTGTTCAAACATCAATAATAAAAAATTTGTAATATTTTTTCATTATTATTTATACACTACATATATATTATATACTTATTTTCATTTTTATATACTTGTAGATTTATCTAGCAGTTAGCAATGGTGAAAATGAATGACGATATAGAAAACGAAATCTGTTTTACGTACCAACATTTGTTCTTACGTTCGTAAAGACTTTCACCGCACACTGGACACGATATTCACAGTGATACTTTAATTAAAAAACATCTCCAATATAAACAACACTGCATTTATTATGTTAAATCACGCGTTTCAAGAATCATGCGAACATTACTGTTAAATGAAAGGATACCTATAGAACCGATGAGCTGAAGAAGGTCAGTGGATTTATTGTAATGATAATATTGAAGCCATTGAGTATATAAAACAATATCCAATATTTTTATGATTACTAAAGAATAAACCTTGATATGAGACTTAATTTTAATAGTTCTTCTTTTGTTACAAAAGAGATATATTTATAAATAGTGTTTGAAAGTCAATTATTTAGTAAGAACGTTAATATTGCCTCAGTTTATTTCCATCATAACCTTTTAATTGGTTCATTCAACACGTATGATCTTAAGATGTCCCTTGGATAATTTAGGAAACTGAGAGGTCAAGTTGTATCTTATTTTGTCTCGGCATCTGTCCCTTAGGAGACCCTCATTTCGAGGTCGCCGAGCATTTCGAGGTATCAGGGTCGCTAGGAAGTCGACCGTGATTTATCGGAAGAATGGCGTTTATGTGATGGTCAGATATGGAGAGAGGATCTCATATAAATATATTTATATAAAACTTATCCTTGCTACTAGACATTTGATAAAACTGAAGCATGACTAGATTTTATATATATAACATAAATTTAAATAAATACCAAATCTTTAGTCTTTCCTTCCAATGTGTTTTCATTACAAAGTACAGCGTTTCGTTTACGCACTTGATGTTTTAGATAGGAATATTAGATGTTCCTTCAAAAGCCTGTGTTCTCACAAAGGCTCGTGAATATTGTAAAAGTGAGACACACTTCTCACGTCTTGACGGCAGTAAAACGGCTTCGTAACCTCCACAGACTTTATTGCAGAGCAATTTTAATTTTACAGACTTAAAGCAGAAGGTGCTGTATGCTCCCTTTTTAATACATAGCTATTGGATGTTTGACATATAAAAGTATTATGATAAAAAACTTTGTATTATATAGCTGATATAATGTTTAATATTCAGAAGAGTTAAATTAAAACATTTAATGAAAGACATATTTTGCTAAAACTTTCATAATTGTGTTTATCTTCTTCAATTTCTATAAATGTCATTACATTTGTGTAATTTCAATGCAATAAAATTCTTTACAATTTAATATCTCAAATTACAGTTTTAAAAATTTCTAATTAACCAAAAGAATGAAAGTGGTTCACTCAAATGAATTTGCGTCCTAAAAATAATCGTTTTTGATCATCGTTATACTCACATAAGCTTTTAGTGCTTTCCTAATTTGGTTTTTTCGCACGTTGAAGGTTTTTCAGCTCTGTCCATGGAAAAATATACTTTCGAATTATTCGTTAGTATTACACCTAACAATAAGATTATTACGCCTTGTAATTTTTTGATTTTTTCTTAAGATAAGGGAAAGTGAAGACTGGTTATTAATTGGTACATTTAATTTTTTATAGTGCCTGAACTCGCTTTTGTGGCCTACAGCTATTTTTACTCTATTATTAGTTCCAAACGTAATCGCAACTCTATAGACGTTTAGATAATGAAGCCGATATCCGTTTAATGAGCATTTTTAAATATTTTTATCTCAAATCATCCGTTTTAAATCTCAAATAGGTTTATACATATTATAAAATAAAAATGCATCTTAAAAAAGCCTAGTGTTATCAGTACAACTGAAGCTTGCTCTTCTTATAAATATACATCCGCGTATTTCGTGACTTTGTAATATATTTGTCATTGGCTTGTCAGCTCAGAGTTAAATAATACAATTGATAAAAAACAGGCTTTCTGTAATATACTTAGCGTTATTCTGTTTCCAGAGCACTTTAGTCGATTTTATTGTCTCTCACAATCTTTTACGTTTCTCTCGTCTTATTCGTTGAAGAGCTTAAATGGACGAGGGTCAGGCCATAATAAGGGTCTTGCTTGATTGGTTATATTGTATCTTTGTAGACTGGCGGAAGGTTACCAGTTCTATTAGTGAAAGAACCTATTCGAGACTTGTTAACTGTTATAGGAGTTCACTATCCAGGCAGCATATGTATAAATAAAACAAAAAATTATACATTTCAATAAGTTATACTTTTTTATAAATGTATTTGTCTATTGCATGTGCGATGTCTGTGGTAGTTGCAACGAGTTTCAATATATAATATATATTTACAATCTTACAAGTTTATCTTTTTCAAATAAAAATCTATACGTACAAAGACGATTTATTGAGCATATATCTTTCGATTTCATTCTTCGCTATCGTTCACCTTCCAAAAACTTACCATAAAGGAGTTAATCAAGGAAAAAGCCTACGCAATAAAGGGGATCGACCACTGTGTCATCACACTAAACAAGGTAAAAGAAAAAGTGCCACAAAAGATACTGCTCATTTTACATTAAGAATACTACATGCTTATATTTAAAATATTTTGCATTAGTAAAGACACGTTAATTTTGCCAAAATAATGCTCTCATAAGAGAATGCTTTTATATTTTAATAAACACGATGTACAATGCAATGAAACTAAAAATTAATTTAGTTTGCAGCGTGTTCTATATTAAGTCTGCTGGTATAATGTTCTCGTGCACTCGAACAGCACACAGCGACGTGGATTAATGCAATCTCGGCGTTTAGTTTGATTTCCAGTAAACAAAAGAGTTTCCACTAACAAAGCTAATAAAACGAGTTTCAGAAGTGCGCTATAAATAAGAATGTGACACCGTCTTTTTGCTGCTATAAAGTAAAATTTCCATATATTTTTAATCCCCTTTATATATAAAGTGTTGTTAGAAGCGTGCGCCCAAAAGGAAAGTGTATGTTATAAATAAAACTTTATTTGAATTCTTTTAATAGCGAACCTCACATAACATTCACAGTGCGATAATTTTTTCTTTCAATTCTTTAAGCTCTTTTGCGTGTATCCATTTAATACCCGTGGCTGACGCAGCACTGGGCGGTCTTGAAATACACCTAGGGTACAAGAATTTTGTATTACTATTCTTGCTTAAAACTATTACCTATAAATTATTGTAGCTTAATTTATTATTCTGTACTTACTCCACTTTTTTCCCAAAGAGGTTTTCAAGTCTATTCCTGACGAATGTCCACGGTCCCTGATTTTTATGTTCTTCTTGACAAAATGCTACTTTAGCGCTGGGGTAAAAGCAGAACTCTTTAAGTATTAGGTCGTATGGGAACGGGAATAGTTGTTCGATGCGACATAATGCAATCTTGTCCTGTAGCTTCTTCTCTTTCCGCAATTCATCAATTATAATGGCGACTTTGCCGGAGCAGAATATTAGCTTTTTTACATCTTTGGGGTTCTTACTGGCAGGACCGGTTTCTCTTATTACCCTAGCGGATGGATTCATTATAATTCGGTTGTAAAATATATAAATTCCTTTGAATTGCATACGTACCTCTGAAACTGAGTTCCAAGCACGAAATCTTTAAATGGTGAAGTGTAGTAAGGATGTTTGAGGCCAACTTTAGGAGTCATGAGTATGAGGGGCTTGCGGAAGGGCAATGCGATTTGTCTTCGTATCAAATGGAAATAGTTGGCTGGTGTAGTCACGTTGCAAACAATCCAGTTTGCGGCACGGAGTTGGTTCACTGTCGACGTATGTAAATACTTGAGAGAACCGATAGTTGCTATTTGGATGGTTATAGTCACATAGAATGAACCAAAAACATAAAACATATGATCTGACTAAGAGTTTCACTATCTTTCTCTGATAAATCTATCAATGCTTCAATATATATGTATAAGAACTTACAACCTAGTTGTTTTTACTAGCCGTGCTACATATATAAAATAATAGTTCGGTATATATGAAATGCATTTTAAACAGTCAAGTGTTTATGGTCTCAGGTTTAGAACTCACGAGGCATATTCTTGTCATCGAGATCCGGTATAACATCTTCATCATCATCAGCTTGCTGCAAATATCTTTCCGGCCTCGCTGAAGAATGCTCAGGTCCCTTGTGAAACAATAGCATAGAATAAACGGCGTCTTTATAATATTAGTTCTTATTGGATAATATTTTTGTTAAGAAACTGGATTGTTTTTATATTAAATATATATAAATGGACTTGGTATATATAATATTTTTTGATATTTCAAGAAACTTCTCGTATTCTAGGTTAAAATAATATAATCTTTCTCAGTCACTAGAGCTATTGCTTAGGTTATTTCAGAAAATTCCAAGTTAAATTTACTTATAGTCTCTGTATCTGATAAGATATTTACCGCTCCGTCAATGCCGTGTGGTAGTTGCACCACAAGGCCCGACTGACAGACCCACTTGCTTTCTCCGTTCACAATGAAGGTGTCGAAAACCGGCTGAGCTGTGTCCGCGAAATCACCATACTGGGCCTCCCATATAGTAAGTAGATTCGGACTGGAATAGGAGTAACCGACCTCGAAACCCAAGATACCTAGAGATAGGATCTGTTATAATCTAGACAAAATATTGCATTAATATCTATTCATTAATACCTGCACTGGAAATTATTTAATTAACATAATTCAAATACAAATTTAATATCCCGATAAATTAGTGTAACCTCAACCTTAGCGCTGCTGCAATGTAATGCAAATGAGGATGCACACTTAAGTGCTCGTAATTGTATCTTGCAAGTCAATTCAACCATAATTACATTGGTAACCAGGCCTTAATAAGTTTTGCTACTAATATATAACGTCCATCCAACACGAGTAGGAGGCTAATGCTATCTTGATAAATAAATACTCGGTGAACAGGACAGACGCGGAATTCTAACGTGTAATGTGACTTCTATCGTCGTGTTTAATTTAAAATACCTGCACGTGAATGTAAGCATTGGAACGTATAAAAATAAACTAAGACGATATTTCGATGCATAGAATACGTACATTCGTGCATCTTATATCTATTTAATATAAATGTAATATTTTACTTTATATGTTATTAAATAGTCACCAAATTCGCATAACGAGCTGTTGTGAAGGCTGTACAGTGATTGATCAGCGTACAAAGTATCCAATACTCGGTGCGTCGCCCCGTCTACACCTTGGTGATGGTACACATGATGTCTGTTTAAAGTAAACATTATATTTATTAAATACACAATTGTATCAGCTTCATTTATTTTTTATATACCATATTAAATGCAAATGGAATCGGTAGTTTGTTTTAATATTTATCGAAGCCCAACAACAATCAAATCGCGTTGTTAGGTCGCAAGCGTATATCGGTCTAGCTGAAACTAATCAAGAAAGAAATGTAAAAATAAAAGCTGAATTGTCCTGCAGCGGAAATTGAAGCCTTTTCGGTAAAACATAGAACAGTTAAGCTATTGTGGGTTAAATTGTGAATGAGGGTTAGTCGTCCGATACACGGGAAGTCGGTCCCCGGTCGATTAGTCCGGGCTGCGGTGAAATGATCAATTTAGCGAGAAGAATAAAAATGCGCCACTTTGTTGCAGATCTTTGTTCGGGCTTTTGTTCCTTTTTGCAATTCCTTTGGTCTCCGACCATCGTTATAAAACTGTTTTCACCAGCCTTTAATGGCCTTATTGATCGTTTTATAGCTATTTCTTTTAACACAATGCTTCGTTTTGCAAACTTTTAGCGATTTCGTAAGTTTTTCGAAGCCAAAGACATGTATATTTACTTATTTCTAGCTGCCTATTGGTAATTATTCAATATATAATGTGTGTATATATTACCTATGTGCCATAGTCCCTCTTTCTACGTCTTCCCCAGTGAGTCTTATGTGTACTTTATCTCTTAATAACGAACCGTAGGCGAGAGCTTCTCCCATCGCCCAATCTGCAATTCCATCTTTTACCTGTATATATTGAAAATATTTATTAGAATGGTACAGTTGGTTATATTATTTTGTGTAAAAAATAAATGCTAAACATAATTAATTAATTAAAAGTATTAACCATCTTCGCCCTCTTTTCCAAAATCTTGTGGATGCCTTTATGAACTTCGAAAGCCCAAGGTTCCGGTGCTTTACAAAAGTGTTGTGCTATTGTTGATATCGATGTTTCGCAAATTCCAGTCTCTTTTACCTGGTGACAATATATATAGTATATACATATGTATATAAGTCAAATTGAAATCTGGTTCCAAACGGAAAGCTCAAACTTTATTGTTGATATCACTACAAAACCTTTTTCGGGTCACAGGATTCGAAGAACCCGGTCCATGGCGTGTCGATCCAATCCATTATGCTCAGTTTGGTAACCTTCTTCGCCAGTTCGAAATGTTTGTTCAAAGTGTCGTTGTATTCCTTTTCCCATTTATTGATATCCGCTTGCGTTACGAAGCCCTCTGCCAGTATTTTTTTCGCATAAATCTTATCAACTGTACAAAATTAATGAATCAGCAAACTAACATATGCCTTTTGATGTAGGTCGTGTGTTAATAATCTTACCAGTCTCCATACTTCGTATCTTCTTGTACATAAATGGTTGCGTGAACATCGGTTCGTCTTCCTCGCTGTGTCCGAACCTTCTATAGCAGACCAGGTCCAAGACTACATCCTTCTTGAATTTGCATCTGAACTCTATGGCCACCTTCGCCACGTGAGCCACAGCCTCCGCGTCATCACCGTTCACATGTAACACCGGCGCGTCCATACATTTCGCTACATCTAATACAATAATATTATTTTTTTAAAGAATTCACTGTTATTTTTTTCGCTTTGCTTCTCTTCATGTTTTTTTTATTCACAATTGTAAAATGATTTACCAACTATGATAAAAATAGTTATTGAGAAACTAAATCTTCAGTAATTCATAATCACTACAACAGTTTTATCTTGCCAAGACCAGGCAAAGTGAGACAAATATATACATTTAAAGAGGGGATAAAAAAATTAATCAATATTCAAATAAAACTATTAGCTAATTACATTGAAGTAATTATTGTAATGGTTTCAATGTTATTACCGGAGCAATAAGGCGAACTCCTAGCGAACCTCGGGTCCGTAGTGTAACCGATCTGATTATTGCACACTATGTGTATGGAGCCGTGAGTGGTGAAGTTGGGTAGGTTGCCGAGTTGAAGGGTCTCATACACTACACCCTGGCCGGAGAAGGCCGCGTCACCGTGCATTATGATCGCCATCACCTGCCCATATACTTATTATACAACTCAACTGGGAGTTTTATTTTGATAGGTTTTTCATATATTTTATTTTTATTTTATTTTATTTAATAGGAAGCCAACGTCGTGATACACAAAAACTTGTAACTACATAATATAACATCATGGAACTTAATTTTACAGTTGCGTGTCATCACTTAAAGGCTATAGCTATAGGCACTTACTAGATACAATAAAAAAATGGTGAAAGAAAAAAAAAATGTATATAACAACAAAAAGGAATAACAGAATATTTTTTAGTTTCTAATAAAAATTTTGTTTCATACTTCTTGTTTGTGACCGTTTCTTTTCATATGTTCATACATACATATGTACATGTTACATACAAACCATTTAAATGTATATTTACAAGGCAAAAGTATTTTAAAGTATATATTTATATTAATTTTGAAGTAAATGTTTTTGATAGGTAAAGCTTTAGGTTCATAGAAAAACTAAGAATGTTAAGCAAAAATCTTCGTTTCTATGACGTTGCGGAGTTTAAGTCTGCTTCATTATAAGAAATTTAAACAGAAAATGGAGATTTAGTAGCAAAATATATTAAACGAAATACAGCCAAGTTTTGCTATACTTTTACTTTATTCTGCATTAATATGTGCAACACTAAGTTTTATATTAATATTTCACGAAAAATAATATTATGAATATCTAATACCCTGGTGGAAATTTCGTTTTGACGTCATAATCTCAAACGATAGAAGGTATTATACATCTAGTTCAAATTATACATAGCGTTGTCTAGTACAGTTATAATTTTTACCTAAACTATGAATTTTACGAAAAAAAGTTGCCAACCTTATCGCCTTGATTGTCCCCCTTCCAATGTTGTTCAGCACGAGCCTTTCCGACTACAACCGGTGACACGACCTCCAAATGAGATGGATTACAGCTCATTGACACCTTCAAATATTTATTCGTCTTCCTGATGAAGCGGTGGATGAATGTACCCAGATGATACTTTATGTCTCCTGACCCCTAATAATTAACGATAATTTCGTAGAGATAAGACATTATTCAATTTATAAGGGTATAAAAAACGAGGTCTTTAGTTAAACATAGTATATTTTTTACCGGCTCTTTAGGTTCCATTGGTTTGAATTGAGCAAAAATATCAGTCAGCTGTTTCCGACACACATTAACTAACATATTTAAGCGACCTGGAACAATATTACTATTATGAAATTAATTAACAAAACTATAATCTTTTCAATTAATTTCGAGTTTAATAATATAAATCCGTGAAGCAGTATAAAAACGATTTGGAACGAACGAAAATAATATCATCAATAATATAAACGTCTACTTTACTATTATCAAACCTTATTTTGAAACTAGTGTTTATAATATCGAAGATTTAAAACTTCGTAAAGATAAGTTTGCATTTTGGTATACTAGACCAACTGTTATATACCTCTATGCTGCATGGCCATCACTATAGACTCAACTCCTAGTTGAGTGCTGCTGTCCACAATCTCCTCCAGCATCACGATCATACTTTCCCCACCTTCCAGACCAAAACGCTTCTCGGCTGGCCATTTCGTTGCGAAGTACTTTTCTAAGCTTAAAAATTATTTACTTCATATAAATTTGTGTTCTAATACATATCATATTCTAGTTGATTAAGCTATTACTATATTTCGAGATGTATAAAAAATATCAAGTCATCGTCTGATTAAACTGTAATTTCTTGAACGCTTTTGCAACAGTAATAAATGGACAATTTTAAATAAACGAGTAAGGCAAATGTGACATACTAGACCGCTTTGGATAAACGTCTCATGATGAGTTTCTTCTCTTCAATAGTTCTCTCTAAACATCCTGGCGTTTCCATCTTTTCCCTCATAAACTGAAGACAGTCCATGTCGAATAGATGCATATACTCCACACCTATAGGACCGCAATACACCATCTCCAAGCGTCTTATGATTTCCCTACACGAAAACATCATTTAATAAAAAAAACAAAAAAATGAATTATTATTATTTATTATGAAAGTATAATCGCTGTTCAGTAATTAGTCCATATACAAAAGATGAATAAAAAATGCTTCTCAATATATTTTCAAGTTTGACGAAAGGAAAGTCACGTCAGTATTTTCTCCAAACCTAGTGAGTCAAAATCCTTCTTCAAATCATTTTTAATATACTTTAAATTCTTATTAAAATCTTTTATATAATACCTAAGAGTCAAAGCTGTTTCCTTGCCTCCGATACAAGTTCTCTCAGGTAGTTCAAAAACAGTATCCATATGCTCCTCGCCTGTAATATTTTAATACTTAACTTACAACTTGGTACCGCTATAAAATAATGGAAAAGTTACTCTGTGTTCATAATATAAAATTATTATCTTAGGTTGGGTTTCTTTATATTTTTTTTTGAAGACAACTTATTTAATTAAAGTGTCGAATCAAAGTTAACAATTAAATGATACATACTTCTACACTATTTATAAAGTAATCATACTACAAACAAATTTTATTAAATGATTGTAATATTAAATCAAATTCATTTGTTTAAATATAATGCTGGAACTTTAAAGATATTTCGCAATTTTTAGAGTCTGAAGTTTAATTTTATCTATGATAAGAGAGTTCTCTTAGAAAGGTCAATGAGGCCTTTCTGCAAGAATTGATATACAAATTAACTTACACAATATAGTGCCAATTTCTCTCGCCACTACAACACTGTCAACTCCTTTCATTTCCATTGCGGGCTTTTGGTTTTTGAGTAACCATCCCGCTGCTATAGACAGGTTTAAGGGATCTGTTTTCGCCAAAAGGTGACCGCGAGCCTAGGCCAAGTATTTAGAAGATAAATCATTCAGATTACAAACATATTTTATGAAAATCATACAAAAATGCTCATAGATATTTCTATGACATTTCCGCGTTTAAAGTATAATACTGAACACTTTATGTAAACTAATTCCGTTTAATCCAATTTCAATTTTAATCCTTCAAAGCACGTATCTTAAGCTATAATCTTTACGATATTCTAATAAAACCTGATAACTTCGGATGAGATTCTGTACTGCCAGATGAAGTTTGATTCGTTCTTTCGCTTCCTTGTCATCTTTTTCAGATTGCGACGATTTATCTGAAAAGATTTAGCTATGTATCTTAAGAGTAATAACGTGATAAAATATAAAGATGTTTAAATTGATGTATTACTTTGACTGACGGTCTTCGGACTGAATTCGTCTTCAAATTCTTCTATTTTTAAAGTTGGTCCACTGACGCTCTCGTAGAATCCGTCCCATGACTGTTGAATATTACATTTTTAATCATAGATTTATTCTATAGGTTTATACTTTCACAATTTACTCACAGGGTCAACTGATCCACGAGATTTCGACCAGTTTAAATATTGAGCTTCTAAATAATTCGCATTGGTGCCGCTTAAAAAGGTTTCCGCTTTGGATGACACGAGTCTCCCTAATAGCATTAAATTCTGAAAAATATATATTCTTTTTTTATATTATATCAAACAAATATAAAATTAAAATTATTTTAATTACAGTCGAATTCGATGTGCGCACTGGAACAGTTAGTTTCTGAATTGTACGAAATAAAGCCATATTAATAAAATAATATAATTAAGTAAATATTTATAAATATATGTTTATTTTTTATAAATATATCATACTGTAAATGTAAATAAATATATTATATAAATATAAATGAAAGTAATATACAAATTGACAAAAGTAAAATTTATGACATCGAAATTTTTTACGATTATTCTCTATTTAAAGATCTGGAATTTAACGTGCCAGTTATAATAAATTTATAATACGTAGGTTTCATCAAATATCAGATAAAGGCTTCATACTCAAAATAGATCAGTTTAATTACACTTATTATAGATTTTATATATAAAAATAATTGTATAGTATAGTGACTGTGTATTAAAATAGTATTGGTAGAAGTTTTATTATATTTTATAAATTCTACCTGATGTCAAACATATGGCGGTTAATTAAAAACGCGTTCGTTTAATATTCAAACATAAATTTCCATTAAACGGGTGGGCTTTACGCAAGATGCGAATATCAAAATAAGGGGCAGATTCCCGGCGCCGTGGGGGAAGACTCGGCGCCACTTATAGGGGAAGTCATGACAGCCGTGACGTATGTGGGGTATTCAGTTTAATTTACTTACGTGATAAGCTGCCCCGTGCATGTTTACTTCAACTTTTATATTTGCTTCGGCTAGATGTATCTATACTCGCCGTTTATAGGCCCATCTTAATTTATTACAGCATTAGCTGCAACTTGTTCTGTATTTATAAATGTCACGTGAATTATATCGATGTCTGATAGTAAAGTACTGTGATTTATATGTTAATGTTATCTCATATAGCTCGTTCAATCACATAGTTTTATTTGAAGTTATATGACAAGGGTCCTGGCTGTTAGCCGGTCGTCAATCGTCGGTCGTCGCACGTGAGTGATAACCGCCGGCGTGATTAAGCACCGGCTCCCTAATGTCAGTGACCTTAATACTAATTAATGCGGTGCAGGTAATCTAAAACTAATTTCGTTACCACGTTATTACGCTTATATCAATGTGAGTACATACATTATTTCATACTATAGTATAGTAGGGTGTGCACAAAAAGGTTTGATAATGTTTAAGAGTTGACATCGAAGTTAATATTAGATTTGTTCTATTTATCTTTAACCTCTTGTGCAAATGATCAAGGTTGGGACTCCAAACTTGAATATAACCGGAGGGCTTATTGTCTCTAGTACATAATGAGGTCCCTTGGAGACTTGCTTACATTTAGACGACTTTTATTCTATATAGCTTTAAAATATGAATGTTGTGTACCATTACTAAAGTAAATGTTTAGGGTTTTTTACTTCTGCAAATTCGTCAAATCGTAACTCTTGTGGTGTTAGTAAACTATACATATATTAACTATTTTATCTATATGTAGACTTTTATTTTCAGGAAATTTTACGTATAGTTTGCTTTTTCTATCAATTCAGTCTAAAGAGAAGATTCTTTAAGCACCTCTCAATTAAAATACTCAAATAATGACATATTCGTCTTTGATAAACTAACCAATATGGCATAATAATTTTAAAATAGATTAATTCTTATTTACTACATAAAACTCTTAATGGTAATTAGCTACCCGCACATTGACCCGTAGCTATGATGGCACCCCAGAGACTGTTTGGATTTAGGACGAAATTTAATAAAAAATAATGAGATTTAACTTTGAGCATTATCAATTTTGATTACAACTGCAGTTAAATATAAAGCTAAAGTATAAAAAATATGATGATATTATTCTTTCATACTTCCTTTCAAACGTGATTTTTTGTTGTTGCATCTTAACACTATCATCGCCATGTCTTTGAAATTCTTCGTCCTTCGTAGTTTAATAAGAGCTTTTCTTAAAAATGTATATTAGAAAAACTTAAATACATTTTTAAATATGTAATACCAATGTAACAAATAAAAATATCATTTCGTTTTCTTTAATTAAATTGTTTTGTATTGTATCTCTTTTAACCGTGGCCTTGCCTTCAATGAAGTGGAATGGTATAATTATACAACATGAGAACAATGTAAAAATTCACAACTTTTCTATATTTGTATGTATCAATAACAAGGCAAGTTATTATAATTATAAGAAATGGTAAAGTTTGTTCCTAGATTTACAATAATATATAAAATTAGGCCAAATCCATGAGCCCTCTCATCATCGTCAGCCTATCAGAGCCCATTGCCGAGCAAAGGCCTCTTCTCACATGGAGAAGATTTGAGCATTAATCACCACGTTGGTGATTTCAAACTTATAATTGTGAAATTATAAGTCCAGGTTTCATTACGAGGTTTTCCTTCACCGTCTGTCAGTGATGTCTAAATAGTCTTAAAAAGTACATATGACTCGGAAAAATCACATTGGTACCTGCCTGGTTTAGAACCGGCGCCCTCATGCATGAGAGGCGGACCTTTAACCACTAGGCCACCATGATATATGAGCTCTAACGCTTTTAATTTATATTCTTTGATAATTTAATATCAAAGCTATATTAACATAGCTATATTAAACCAGCTTTGTTGATTTTGCGTGAAAAAAAAAACGATCATCGGAATATTTAATACTCACATTAAAATTATTAGTTGGCTTAGTGGTAAATGAATAAAATATAACATTCATTTTAAAGTGATCTGTACTTTAATTAATATTTTTTATAGAAGAAAATTAATATTGAAAATGTAATTTACATTTTCAAAGAAATCTGTTCAACCTTTTGTAGTTTATACATTTTTTTTGGAATGAAGACTTTATCATATAATCTCTACCTTTTAACATCTTTATTAATCTTGCTGACAAAAAGTACTTTGATTACTTACTATTGATACTTTAAAGTAACCTAAACGTCGGGAGTATGTAGTTTATTGTCACAAATAAAAAATCGCGTAGTAAATCCGAAAATATTAGTTTCATTTAAATGAGTACTCGCGAAAATCTTTGATTGTCTTACGGTGACCTAATATTTTAGAAAAGTATCACCAGAAGTAGATTATGGATAAAGGATGGACTCTATCTAATAAGAAAGTGCGTTTATCTAGTGAATAAAATATGAATTTTACACAAGCGGAACCGCAAAAACCAACTAGTTTATTTGAGCATTATATCATACCATGTTACCTGTACCGTGTTATAACTCTTGCAAATTGTATTTATGTTAAAAGTTTCCTGAGGTGAGGGCGATCCGCAACACGTGTTGCTGAACTTCTGACGTGTATTCATGGTTAATAAAAGTTTCACTTGTGAAAACTGAATTCGGTCCGCAAATATCCAGCTTAATGAGCAGAAATGAAATACACAGTTCATTGCTCGTTTTCACATTATGTTGTAGATAAATTTAAGAACGATGCGTTCAGTGTAAACAAATATATATGTACCTACGTGTAATAAAAGGATTCCATTTTTCAGAATTCGTTGTACGGTAAATGTATGATTCTTTAGTGATTGCAATAATATCCACATATTCATTGATGTATTAAATGAAAGCCTATGTAAATGTTATTATTATAAGTAGTATAATATTTAAAAAAATGTCTTCATCCAAATCTTACTGCAGTTTGTATATCGAGTGACTTGAACTGGTTAGATGTTTGTTTAAAATTGCCTTGGAGACTCTATTACAGCTCTGTTTTGTTGGATATTAGAAGATTGTCAGGAATCATACGTCTTTTTTTCTCTTATTAAAAAGTTGCTTTCTACTATAGGTCGATACCCAAAAATTCATTTCTGCAGATCTCTATGGGCCAAGATAGTCAACTACGAGTATGACTGCCTATTCGTCAATTTAAATATGATAAATAATAATTTAAAAATTAATCAGATCAAACTGGTTTAATCCAGTTAGAGAAACTAGGTATTCATTAAAGTTTTATTCAAATATCTTTAAACTAAAATATATAAGCATATTGTAAAAGAAATACTACCAACAGATTGAACAATAAAAAAGAAAGTTGCGTCTGTTTTTATATCATGTTTTAAATTATAACGAAACGTGACTACAGCTTCGTGTTTAAAATGCTATTGTAATATACTAGAATTCTTATAAAGGAATGGTTATCTTTCTTTGAAGGGACACTTGACACACTTAAATCCAGCTTCAATAAGAAATAAAGTTACGTGCTGTGTGATTTAAGTTCTTATGAATATATAAAAACAAAATTGTTAACAGTATCCTAATAGTTATACTGTTTCATGTGCACAGATGTGACCAAATCATGCTTGAAGTAAATTTGTCTGTACGTTTTTGAGTTATCTATGTATAATTTTATACAAATTTGTCCTAAAGTTACCCCTATTTGCAGTTTAGAGTAAACTTTTTGGTTCATAATACGAGATATAGAACTTGGTAGTATAGTTAACAGGCTTCAAATTAAATACATACGTAAAAACACACATTATATAATATAAGTAAAATATTTTTTAATCTTTTTATAGTTATTCATTAAAGATAGAGTTATATTCGAGTTATACATACATATGTATTGAAGTTGAATAAAAGGTAGTATAAATGTTTCTGAAATCTATGTATAGTTGTCGTTCTCCGTAATTCATGCATTGGAGTTTATTTTATTTTATGAATGTACTGCGAAAACAAACATTCACCAACAATGTTTTCTCTCGATGGTCTTAAGTTTTATATTTACTAAAATATTCCTTTGAGAATATAACGCTGTACCTTTGAACTTTCGACATTCCTTGTTTATTTATACAGATAATAATAACAAATTTACTATATAGATATACAAAGTAATTCAATTTAGTTCTGATTCGTCTAAAATAAGACAGCAATAATTTTCTAAAGCCGTCAAGCATTAATGAATTTATTAAAGAAGTTTTTATCAATTATTCGGCACACCTGTTGTCATGTTAAATAGGTTTTCCTTGTTAAATACTGAATGCGAACTGATTTAAGTCCCAAGAAAGTTCTAGCGAAGTTAATTCAACTTATATGAGGTGGCAAATGCATTATTCCGCCGTGTCACCTGGTACGAGGAGAAAATTGCATTGCTCCTTTGTTTCTTAACGCATTACGCTAAGATGTATGTCCCAGCACAGCTGTAAACTAATTCTGACATTTGACATTAGCTTTCTGTCTTCCGATATATGGAATTCTCTTATTTATATTATTTCTCTTATAACATAAATAGAGAAGTTTTAAAGTCAGGAACGATGAAGTGCTAAATTTTATAAAAGTTATAAGACCCAATGCTATATTAAGTAAGATTTTAGAATTTATTTAACCGCTTTTAAAGGTTTCATTTCTTTGGACTATATTTTTGTGTTTGTAATTTATTTCTTATCATTAATTTTGGCCATAAAGTTTTTTACCTGAAAGGAATGTGACTATTATGAATTTTCAACGAAAATTATTCAAACAACTTCTTAGTCGTCATAACACCTACATTATAAACTAAAGTTTCTTCAAAATATCAACAGATTCTAATTATTTCTTTTCATTCAATAAAATGGCTCTAGTATAAGAACGAACGAAAATTATTTCGTTTCACTCTGACTTCAACCATTTCTCTTTAACCGAGGCTGGGTTTCTTGGAAATATTTATTAATTTAATTTAGTGCTCTGTAAAATTTACGTGAAAATAATAACTTCCTTTTGCAAGTAATGCTTGTCAGGTTTGTAATAGAGCAAACTAGGTACTAATATAAAAAAATGCCTTCAACGTGGCCTGGAAATGATACAAACTTATAGGTATGTAACGTGACATTTAGTTTAAAGAACTGTCATAATATCTTAACAAAAAATAATGCCATGTCAAATTGTAAAATTATATTGCGGTTGTTACCTAATTACGTTGAAACTTGAAAACTATAAACTTAAACTTTGTATTTAAGTAGCCATAGTGTTTTAATAACATACACTTTGTATTATATTTGTTCCATATTCATCTTAAAAAAAGACAACAAACGAACACGCCAATGTAGTATAGTTCGTAATAAAGTTATTTTTAACTTACAAGTTAAGAAATAAATGATAACTATATACTATATTGTATTATATTATGTTTGAGTTGATTTAATTATAGGAGCGTTTGTAAGGCAGCAGAACAAAATTATTTAATATTAGACGTCGGAACGACAAATTGTTCAAGGTAAGAACAATAAAAAGGATTTAATTAAGGCTTTAGGTCTGCTCATTACGTTACGTTCACCTGGCCTTCATTAGAACATTTCGTTGAGTCAATCGTTCAGACTTATTGAAAGAATTGTACGCCTCACTACAAATGAATTATTATAATTATATAATATCACCTAACAAGGTACATTAAAGGTGGAAAATAGTTATAAAATTGATAAACGTTTCATTTATAAGCTGATTTAAAACTATACGTAATTAAAGTTAAATAAGGATTTTATGACATCATTGACAATAGTTTTGTTATTCAAAACGAGTCTTCCAATTTAATATTCATAAGTGAATGACGTAATAAAACTAAGTTACATTTTATAACGTTTAATGTATATAAAACAATTCGAAGTTTTCATATTTTTATCCCGACACAAATGTCCGCTAATATCACGATGCCCATACGATCGATAAGGGCCAGCGTTTGTATTAAATATTAATATAAATACGTTTCCTTCACGATCCATTAACACGTTGCTTTGTATTTTTCATAGACAACTGTCTATGAAGGCCCTCTGACTTGCAATACATAGTAGTTTGTCATAAAAGTTTTTTATTGTATGTGACATTGGCTGAATATATTCTGGCTAATATATCTATTACGCATCCGTTTTTTAAAATTATCATTGGGGATTAATTGTAGGACATCAGTTTGGGCTAGTTATTTAGTTACAACACACATTCGAAAATTTTATATACTTGAACGCTATTTAGTAAACTTAAATATGAAATATAATATATATATACAAAATATAAGTAAGAAAAGTGGTTAAATAATCTTTTTTTGTTCCATTGTCACTAATTTCTATCATAATATTCTGCATACAATTCCATACCATGGAGGTGTAAATATGCCTTTGGTTTCCTTGATCATGAAAATATTAATTGTTCTTCAAATCATGACTATAGTTCAATTTATTATATACGTCGACAAAATGATTTTGAGTTTGTTATATTCTTGCTAACTTGTTAAGCATTATGTGCTTGATAATGCATTTTAATTTACATCATCATACAAAAATATAATTTTAAAGCTGTGAAAACTTAAACATCAACCATTCAGCTTCATCACGACGGTAATTGTGAAAAGCGAAGTGCATAATTTGAAGTAAATAAAATTTCAGCCAGACGAGAAATTGCCCCAAAAATAATATGAAGCTTGGAGCGTGGAGCTTTAAAAGTTCAAGAATTTACTCTCACAAAGACCTTACGACATGCTTGCGTAAGTTGAAAAAAAATTATACGCGGTCGTATATTTGGGATTCTTATCTTTCATTCAGAGTTCTCATATAATTCATGAATTTAAGCTAACTTATGTAATGCTTTATCAAATATGAAATTATATTAAACGTATTTGAATGTTCATAATTAAAAATATAGACACGGAATTCTGTATATTTTAAACTCGTTTTGATAATGTAATGTACATCTTAATTATGTGAATTGTATCTCAATGTAAATTTTCATTTGTTTCAAGTAATATTCTAAATATATTTCACGTGAATAATGAATGTACAAGTTGGGAGTACATAGACTATGAAACATTCAATTCATTCCCTGAAGGATGCCGTTTTTAACTTTGTAAGCAATTTTTCTTCCATTTCAATATCACTTGTGTTTGTTGAAGAATACTAAACTTATTAATATGCCATGTACGTTTGTGAATACAAAATTTTCTTTGAAAGCGATATTATTATACCGTTTTATCTTATTTTTTAAATCAATAACTTGAATCCATTGAAAATACTCACGGAGTTCTAATCAAATATTTTAAGAAAGTCTAATAAAACTTAGTATTAACGTATAAGGTATATAAGAGACGGGTACCAAGGTCAATAACCTTCGCCGTTATAAATGCAATGAGAGGTCTTGGAAGTTTTTCCAGGAATCCTTGAATATCTTTCGATTAGCGGACTGAACAAATTGCAAATAAGATAAGCAAGGATCGCGCATAATATTTATACAATCATTTACAGTGCCCTCCAAAAGTTAGTTGAAATTAGTTCACCTTATCAATGATGTTATATATTTTCCAAAATACGCAGTTTCTATGAATGAACTGTTTACTATTTATGTTTGGATACACTATTCTAATACGTACAGTAGGGAATTCCCCGAAATTCATTTTGATTTCTTTCAAAATCTATGTTTATGTGTGCACTACTTGAATTGAGCGCGTCAAAAGTCAGTTGAAATAGGAAATTTTAAACGATATCCGATACTCTCGCGGTTTTAAATTCATTTATTATTATTGTTAAGGCAGTGTGCGTAGTTTAAATTTAATAATAAGATATTGTAAGGTGATTTGACTGTTTTTGAATTAATAATGGCTCCGAGACGAAAATTAACTGTCGAAGAAAGAATAAAGATTGTGTATGAATACGAAAAAATTAAAAACTTTAGTGCTGTGGGAAAATTATTTAAAGTTAGTCCAGAAGGTGTCCGAAAAATAATAAAGAAAAGTTTAGAATGTCCTAGTCTTGCAGATAGGCCACCGTCGGGGCGTCCTAGGGCTACTACTTCTGTTGATGATCGGCAAATAGTGCGGCAGTGTAAAATTAATCCCAAGATTGTGGTACGAGAGATCAAAGATCAATTACAGGAAGCAGGGACCTCGGTTTCTGAAACTACTATCAGGCGATGCCTGCATGATGCTAATTTACGAGGTCACATTGCCAGAAAGAAACCTTTTTTAACATCGATCCAAAAAAACGAAGGTTGGAGTTCGCCCGCAAGTATACGGATAAACCAATAGAATTTTGGAAGAGAGTAGTCTTAAGCGATGAATCGAAGTTCGAACTATTTGGAAATCGCCGTCGGCAAACTGTATGGCGCACAAGCAATGATAACTCTTACGGCGACAAATACTTGCAGCCCACTGTGAAACACGGCGGTGGGAGTGTGATGGTTTGGTGGTGTTTTTCTTGGCATGGTGTGGGCCGACTGCAATTAATTGAAGGCAAGATGACAGCACAGGTCTATTGTAATATTCTCCGTGACAATTTAAAACGATCTGCTGAAACATTGGGGTTAGGTCGGATTTTCAAGTTCCAACAAGACAACGATCCGAAGCATACAGCAACGATAACTAAACAATACTTTGAAGATAACGAAGTGGATTTACTGGAATGGCCTTCGATGTCACCCGACCTTAACCCCATTGAACATTTATGGGAAGAATTAGACCGCAGGATCCCTGTTTCCATAAGACGCAACAAGAATTTGTTTAAAAATAAAATTCTTGAAACATGGTCGACTACACCGGTCAAAACATTACAGAATCTTGTAGAATCAATGCCTAGACGACTTAAAGCAGTTCTACAGAATAATGGCGGTCATACAAAATATTAAAAGTTAAAATATTTGCAAAGACACAAGCCTTAAAATATTTTTTCAACAATTTCAACTAACTTTTGGTAACGTGATTTCATTGTTAATCTACATAAATTATAATTATAAAATTTGTTATGATTCTCTTACTGACAGAAATATTCTAAATTGATTATATTTTAATAAATAATTCTTGAAGCCACGATTTTATTTGGTTTTATTATAATTTCCTCACATTTACTACATTATTGATCATTTCAACTAACTTTTGGAGGGCACTGTAAATGAATACACTGGAATTCAATAGAAAAATATATATAAATAAAAAAGTTAACATTATTCAATTTAAAAATAAAATCCACGCTAGTGTTACATTTACCAACTGTCTAGTTATGACATTACTTAAATCAAATATTCAGAAAGACTTACCGGCTTCAAGCAAAACAATTTATCCTTCTTTTGTGACAGAAATATTGTATACACCGCAATCGTAACGTTCAGACGAATTACGTAAAGGCGATATATATTTTTTACGATATATCGCTTTGAAGAGCCTTTATTGATATACAAAATAAATTTAAAAACATCAAGGGTAGAGAAATCTCATTGTTATTATAATTACGTCTTATAATACGACAGTGTTTTTAATATGAATAATAAACAATATTAAATAACGCTAATATGTAATACTGTTAAAAGATTGAAGAATTACATCGGATGGGTTAGATTGATTCTTTTGCTACGCAACCATTTATCAACACAACAATCACTCCACAGGGAACGAATTACCTTAGTGTAATATTACTAAGAGCGGTCCAAGGGAACCCTTTTTTGTGAGAAAATTCCATTTTCAGTAAAACGACAACGAATTGAAGGTAATTTGTATAACTCCAGCAATCTCTCCCGCCATGCTACAGTTCGCCAATCTCTGCTGCGTCCACTCAGACACACAAATACTTCTTCCATATTGACGCTCGTAAAGACTCGCCGTGCGTGAAATTGTACAGAAATAATGTGAAAATTTAATTTACGTAAAACATTTTTGTATTTACATAATATTTTATTTAATATTCATATAAATCTTTATTTAAATGACGTTTAATGAATCAGTGACTGAAAGCATATTAAATTGAATTAACCATAACGTAACAACTAAAAGCTACACTTGTTAACGTAAATTTATAAATGACTGAAGACGTCAACGGTTGGCATTCGACAAATTGTACCCACTTCAATTTATTACAGTGGATGTAGCGGCTTGATTCGTCTCTAAACAAGCCCATCGACATTGACGTATACCGATCGATAAATTACTAACAATATATTAAGAGAAATGTAATATACAGGTCTCATTAAACAATGTTGTATGAACGCAGTGTTCTGTGAATGTATGCGTTGTGACAAACTGTTTGCCTGTTTGGTATATCCAGGTAGCTGTTCTGTATACATAGTGTGGACGAAATCGTGTTAGTGGTTGTAGAGCCTGATAGAATCTGTCGCCTGCACGCGACACGCCACAACAATGTGAACAGTGCACTTTGAACTCATCTCATATAAAGTGACACAAGCTAACAACTAGCCACTACGGAGATTTATAAAAAAATTTACTTCTTTATATAATCGATACTTGTATATTACTATACTACCCATATATGAAATCTCAATTGTGTTATTGGCAAATTCTGACACGAAAATAAGGAGACACATATTGCTGAATCTCGTTATTTTACGCCTACGCCATGTCTATGTAATCCAAGGTGACGAAGATTGGAAAGTTATATCGTCAACAGTTGAAAAAGAAAAAGATATGATAAGAAATACTTCTCTTAAATATAATGATTCCAACAATATTATACTCATCTTCAATACAGATCTTTATAAATAAATTCTATTATATATTTTATACATTTACCATAATAAGATATTTACTTTAAGGGAGAGTAAACATTTACTTTGTTATTATTTTAAACATCAAGGAAAAGTTTTAAAACCTTTACCGGCACTTGTGTACGAGAATCTCTTCCTTGGCCGTCTAGTCAAATATACCTACTGAAATTGGCTGGGAAGGCTCTTAAAGGCTCTTCACGTTTTTCATATTCTGAATATATTAAAGCAATGCATTAGTGAGGTTTGACGTCAAATAAATATGCTTTATATATATGATTGAATTATTTGAAATGTAAATAATATTATCAAAAGAAATCTTATGTACTTAAATTCAATATTATATTACACAAATATCCATATAATATGATTCTTTCTCTAGCCCTTTATTATTTTAAATTATTGTCAAAAAATAATTTTACTTCTATAAATTGTTACAAATAGATTGTCATCCAAATCGATTAAATTCTTCAAAAAAATTATCAATAATTTAAATAGATGTGCATGTGTAATTTCCTTTGTTCTAAAAGTTGTCTAATCTGGTCTTAAGTTTTTTACAGTATATAAGAAGAATGAATGAAAGTGTTTGATTTGTTTACAGTAAAGGAAGAGTTATTTTGTTAGTGAAAAAATTAATTACTTCTAGTAACAAGGTACAAACTATTATATGGAATTCTATAAAATTATAAAATTATCGCTTTTACGGTTTGAATATTTACTTTTCCTGAATATTATAATTGGTTAATATAAAACTCAAATATTATTTCGTACATTATAATTTATAAGCATATTATGTTATTTTAATGATGAGAAACGTTAAATTAAAATATAAAATGTCCGAGCCGAGGCTGGTCAATGAGGTTTTAATAAAAATATTTCGAATAAATCTGGTTTTCATATAAAGTGTGTTGGTCGGTTTGAAAATGTGAAATATATAAATGCATCATAACTTCCATACAATCGATATTGTTACTAAAAATTATTAATATCGATTTAGAAACTTAATGTTATGTATGTTTTTATATTTTTTGCATATTCCTCAAGTTTTTTAAGTTTGTGATTATGTCGTCAAATGAAATAATTAAAAAATGTGTTATGTTCAAGTTGAGAGGCACGACTGGGAAATTCATTAAGGAAGCACTCCTGGCAGACACTTGAGTTTAATCATTGAGGCGAATGTTGAGAGCTTTAGCGCCGAAATTAAAATATTAACTTTGTATGATACTCACAAGGACATTATTGGGCTGATCTTAAAGTATATACAATTATAACAAAATAAACTTTAAAAGACTTCCATATAAATTCTTATCTTACTGTTAGTTTCGGACAATATATATGTATAACATTTTATTTATGTCGTTTTGTTTTAATAAATAAAAATTGACACACGCACACATGCACATACTCCCACGCATACATACGTAAACACTAAGTCATAGACAACACTCGCACTGACACGAATAATGTATGTATTTCGTGAATAGAAACATAACGGATTTGTCAACAAAGGTCCAGGGTCCGCGGTGATGGGTTACAGCCAGAAGAATTACGTACTGAGAATATAAAATTCGAAACCAAAAAAAAATTATTATTTCAAAAGAGGTCAATACCAATGAGGTCATGTAATGTCATGTACTTTGTCGTATTTCACTAAACGAGGCGCTAAAAATACACGTCTCGAGATTGTAATATTGCACAATATTTTATTCTTAAAGTAGTTGTGTCATAAAATTTTTGTATGTAAATATATATGCAACTTTAGTCAGAGAATGATTAATAGAATGACGTAGAATTTTAAGAATACATAATTCCACAATCGTGAGGGAACATAAGTAAAAAAAAAATATCATCTTGAGATTTTTTCCAACACCTTGTAATCTGATTACCATGAGTACCATCTGATTACCATAAGGTTTATTACACTAAGTGTTAAAAAGTAAACCATTATTATCTCAATTTTAGTGAGTATAATTCACTTTAATTACCATATTTTTATTCATTTAGAAATTCCTTTGGATATATTAAAATCATTTTTAATTATGTCAGTATTGAATCACTCTTATTATAAAAAGTGGTCAGCACATTATGGCTAGCCGATAAACATTACACATTTTACATAAGATAATAAATCACTAGCGGTTTGCAAGCTTTTAAAACGCCCGGTTTCGGTTACGAACTTAGCATATTCTTCAAGTCTCACATGCATACTTTGCGAAAAATCTCCCCGTCGTAAATGTGTTAACATAAAATTGTGGATCGGTCCCGGAGGCCCGAGGGTACTTTTCACTCTTTGTGTTGCTAAAAGTTCACTCTTTCATGTGCCTCACGAAGTATATTTGTTGGAAACAAATTGGTAGGTATGGATTACGTCCTTTGAACTGTTATCAAAACAAACGATAGTTTAACACGTACTTATTTATAATATATCGTTAACTGTACTTCGTCTCGTATCTTCTTTGATATCTTTGAAAGAGAAACAATATATAAACCTTTTTTTCAGATTACGATTTTTGTTTAACCATTGACTACCTAAGACAAAATAGAGTATCACTGTTTGTTACGAATTATAAACTGAAATTAGAAACACTTACCTACATTGTTTGCATTAGAAACACTTACCTACATTGTTTTAGCTTTTAATTTAACATTTTTTACCACTCATATATATGTATATACTAAAATATTTACCCTGAAAAACCCTGCGCTATTTACATTAAAGTGACCAAATGTTGCATTGTAATTTCAAACAAAAGTTAATAAATAAAATATGCCACATATAACACACGGCGGTCGTGGTCAGCTTTTATTTTTATTCCATTCTTTAAAATAAATTCATCATAACTTATAAGGAGTACAAAATGTATTATGATTTTTCAATATAAAAAGATCGACAAGTCCGTTGTACCCGGCGAGACACGGATCATTAGTTGTGTAAAATGCGAATAAAAACCCGTAAAAATAATTATCGATTGGTTTCACTCTAAAAAACATGTAAAGCAATTTATCCTTAACGGATTATTTTGCTTATATATTTTAATTTTCATAAGAAACATGACTAAGCCGGGAGTCGGTTTCGTATTTAATAAAGACGATTAAAATTTACATAAACGGTATATAATCTCAAACTGTAAAATGGCTATAGTTTAAAATATATTCTTATTTAAAACGCTGAGGTCAACTGCCTCGTGTTGAGGTAAGTCATGAAAGACTAAAAAGGAATCAGCGGTGTGAGTTGAGAGTGAATGAACTCCGGCTAACATGCATTGTCCTCCCACAAGACAATATTGATATTTATGACTTACGACGAATACTAGTACAAAGTATGAGTTCATAGTATTCATTATTTGGACAGTTTGATTGACGATAATACTTCAATCAAATTTAAATAATATGTATTTTGGGAGCTCAAACATTCATCATTTTTTTTACTTATAGCTTTGTTTAATATGTTTTATAGTAACAATTTGTCATAGTTATAATTTATGTATTAAATTTCATTGTTATTCCGCTTATATATTTCTGCAGCATACGTTTCTCTGAACAAACAAAAAGTTCTTGAACTCTTAAACCTATTAAACTATACAAACAATACGAGCTCTGCTTGTCTTTATTTCGAAATACAAACAAGGCTCCAAAACTACAGAAGCTCGTGATGATACAAAAGATTTTGCCAAAGTCAAAGTCTATGAAGGAACGCTAACTTCAAAATATAAATTTGAGTTACGAATGAACTCGAAATATTATTTGGTGCTGCTTTTATCAGATCGCTCCCATTCCTCAAACTAGACTTTTTAGAAATAATAAAATACAAATATTTAAGTTTTTTTATATCTTCGATATTAATATAAGCAAAAAATTCCTAACTGATTTGGATAAAGTTTTGTATTGTAGTAAAACTATGTAGAATACAATTTATTATGCTCAGAAACAACTTGTTAGAAGAAGAATTAAGTTAATATTTTTATCATTCATTTTATTGAACATATTAATATATACTTATTCTATTGAGTTTCCAAGTTTTAAGCAATCAACAGTCTCAACTTTGAAGGAACCAATTTCAATAAAATTTTACTTCTGTAAACGACACATAGAAAGTAAAACAGAGATATAAATGTTTAAAGGTTATTGTGACTCAAAGTTACTTTCCGTAAGGGTGAACTTATTAAATTCATTCGCAAAAACTGTTTCAAACAAAATTTTATTTAGCTTTAGTTATTTTTAAATGATTGTTAAATACATGAGTTGTGTTTAGAGAGTAATTACATGACCAATGTTCGGACTGAGGTTACTTTCCGAGATTCAAATTCTCGTTACAGGATACTTTAATAGTTACTTGCTTATGTCTAATTGAAATCTGGTTTTAAAGCAAAATGTATGCTGAATTTCAACATTAGCGATTTAAGCAAAGAGATGGATATAGCTACCATTGCTATTATAACTTACATCAATTGTTTAAGATCGTATGCAATTACATATAAGTAACTATCTTAAATCAAAATCGGTATGTTACAGATGCCCATGGTCGACGGTGTCTACCTTCCACCATAGGCCGTCTGCTAGTTTGCAATCTTTGATATAAGTATTAATCTTATATTTTCTTAGTTTCAGGTAATATTGTCTCATCAATTTAGAAGAAAAATACGTATTGTACAGGTATTTGGTATGTTTATTTACATTACAAACTTTGACCTGTACCTATAGGTACTGAAATTAAGCATTGACTTTATGTCAACTTAATTTTAAACTTTAGTTTGTTTACCACAAAATGCGATCACCAGTTTAAAATAGTCGAAATATTTTTGATTCCTAAATATTAAATAGTTTTTAATATCCAATACCATCTTTATATTAATATGCGTTCTTTAAACATGACTACACAGTCATTAACGTAATAGGGCCATTTATCGTATACCGGTTAAAATCTTAACAATTTTTCTCCTTAAATACTGTAATTCCGATGTTCCGCGAACAGAAATTATATTTTCTTTTACTTTTCCGTATTAAAAAATCTGTTAAATTTGTAACTGTAATTATGGTTAAACACTGCGAAGAATGTTTTGTGTTAAAAATTCCTTAATTAATAAAATTAGGTCCCACAGCACCTTTAAAGTTTAAAGTTCTTTTTATGTGAGGACTATAACAATGTAATGGGCAAAGTTTTTAATATGTACTTATTGTCATATTTTAATTATTACAACTATATGAATAATTATATTTTATTTGACCTTATTTCGCTATACAACTTTTTAAGTTTAACTATACAATGTTTTGTTAAAAATTTCTTAATAATACTATAATAATATTCATCTAACGAGCGTGCTCTTATCAAACTAAGTTAGCTATATCTCCATAGAAACTCATCTTATGTCTGGCTTTATTTTACAAATTTATTTAAAAAATATACTTCTTGAAAAACCCGTATACAGTTCTTGACTAATCTAGTGTCACTACCCGTTTACCTCCTCCGATAGAAAAGCACTCAAGGCACTGCAACCGAAAAAACATTCCTTAAGCCTAGGTGCTAACACTAATTTCTTATTATGTTATTTTTTTGGTTAATTTTTTTGTAGTGAAGTACAATATTTGATAGAGTAGACGATTATAAGTTTTTGACTGATATAATTTATAGAAGAAGAATAGTAAAACAAAAATGGTTGACATCTATTTATTTATTTTCACTAGAATGGAGCAGCTGCCATCAAGGAAGCAATACTCCCGATTGAAACTTTAAAAGGAAAAACCGACTTTTGTTGACCTCTGATCCTTTGGTAACTGGTATGAAAAAAGAAGAAAATATCGTCAGATAATTTCAATGGAAGAATTTCTTGATTTTTTCCCAGAAATGAATCAATTTTTTCAGCTTTTACACCTTCCTTGAACCACCACGAACATTTCAAGACTAAGTTAAGATAAATCCGTTCAGCCGTTTTCGATCACAATTATATTGTTTTGTCCGTTTTAGGTGCTAACGTTGAAGAGTAGACGATTATAAGTTTTTACATTTTTAAAAAGATGTTTATGATTAAGCGATCTGAAATTATTTCCATATCCCATGTATGCCGTGATTGCATCGGAATACGCAACAAAATGTCCAATCGTGATTGATGCGCGGGTCCGGCTTAATTGCCAGGCTCCGTCATCTGTACCTATTGTTGTCAGTTAATCTCCACGAACCACTCGAAAATCTTTTAAATATAAAGATTACTCGCTAATTAATAATAGCTGTCATAAATTTTTAACGGTCAATTTTTAAATGGTTCCTTTATATTCTTTATAGTTACGTAGTTATATTTTTATAGTTAAAATTTTACGATCAAACTTTAATGGAATAAGTTTATCATGATTTTTCTAATATCTTCTTGTTAGGTAACAAAAGATATTGTAAGTGATATTATTATACAAGTCGATATTTATGTCAGTGTGTTAATATGAGGTCAATAACGTGTTTCACATATAATTAGATCAATAGTCTAACTATTATTGATGAAACATTTACGTATATTTATATCTTTTTCAATTAAATTTGTATACTAAATAAATTTTATTGTATAAGCTGCTAGAAATATATAAGTGTAAATGGATTATTACACAGGGTGACTGGTGAATTACTATCAATATTTAAGGAGCATACTCGGTACATGATTCTCATTCGAATTATGTAAAAAAAATAGGATTTAATTTTTGACCATAATTTCCGTATAAATAAATAAAGTGCGGACACGTTCCAAGTGTTCCAAGTGTGGACGCGTACGGCGGCGTGCTGATACAACACCACGCCTTCGCACGCGTGGTTGTGTGTGTGTGTGTATACCTAATCTGTAGGGTGTTCACACGATGCGTAATTAATTACATAACTTTTGGTTAACTTTACTTAGAAGTTAATTAATATTTCTGTTATATTAATTTTTATTTTGTCATATATGATCGTCAAATATCACGTCCTCAAATATCGATAGTAATTCACCGTCACCCTGTATATTGGGGTCTTTGAAAGTTTTACTTTCTTTAATGTAAGATTGTATTAACGTTATTTATAACACGAGCATGCGTTTTGGTATAAATCAAAGTAATTTCACCACCACTTATTCTTTCGTGTACCTCCGAGTATGTAATTGTGTAGGAAGATTTGTATATAGACATAGAAATTTTCTGTATTTGGTACGAAGATGGAAAACTGCAGTAAAGAATTGCATTAATCAATTAAAATTATTTTAATCGGTAGTAAAAGAAAGTTTTAGTACTATGTGTATTTATCATATAAATTATAAACGGGTTGTTCCAAACTAAAGTTATGAAGCATACTAGTAATTAATTTAGTATAAGTTTTTTTATCGATACTAAATTATTAATGCATATAAATAAGTAGATATACATATATTATTATTATTATTATTAAAATTGGCCATAAAATGTTAATGCCATACAATATTTTATTTGTCACAGTTTCTGATACCAAATGAATGGCGTTCATACGTTTAACAAATCCAATAGTAATAAGTAACTGTAATTATAATATCAATATATATAAATTTAATACGATTTATTAAATTATTTAAAACTTAAATCGACTATAATTGACGATCGTGCAAATCGAATGATAACGATATAAAAATGAAAATTTATTTGAAAATTGTTGTCGGGAAATAAAATGTATTTTAATTTTTAGTACACATTCTAACATATGGAATATGTAAGCATTTTCATGTGAACTGAGCTTTAACGTGCGTAGTGAGGATTTTTTTATCGAGCTCATGTTTTTATTGGATGCCGTGGATGTGAAGTGACCCTACAGAATTTCTATGAGATCGAACTCCTTATCTCATCTCTTCTTATAAGAAAATTTGAGTTACGTTTAAATAAAAAAATCTCTGTTCCTGATGATACAAATAATAATTAGTTAACTGTAATGTAGTTTAAGTATTTATATAAGTCAGTGGTGACCTAGTGGTTAATAGGGCCCGCCTTTCGTGCAAGAGGGCGTGGGTTCGATCCTGGCAAGTACCAATGTAATTTTTCCGAGTCATATGTACTTCCTAAGAGTATTTAGACACCACTGACAGACGGTGAAGGAAAACATCGTGAGGAAACCTGGATTTATAAATTCACTATTATTAGTTTGAAATCACCTGCCTGTCTTGAGCAAGCAAGATGATTAATGCTCAAAACCTTCTCCATGTGAGAAAGAGGCCTTTGCTCAGCAGTGGGCTCTGATAGGCTGATGACGATAGCATACTATAATTATTAAATTAGAAAATTAATCTTTTATTATATTTAAAAATCGATACGAAACTTTCAACATTTTCTTTATACTGATTTTCTCATTAATCGTTGAACACTAACTTTTGCCAAGTTTTATTAGGTATTGTTAAAGTCAAGAAAAATCTTTTGCATATTAATTGCTTAATTAAAATTTGTTTTAAATTTAATTCTTGTTCAAGCCATACCTATTGTTTTTTAGTATATTGTAGTTTCATACTGAAGTTAATGAGTTAAACAAGTATTTTGAATGTGAATCACTCGTTAAAAATAATACAAACTTGAAATTGAATTCGCAAATATACTTCATACATTTAGTATAAATTAAATAATTTATTATTCTTATAATATTTTGTTCATATTATTATGTTATTCAATTAAATAGATAAAATATATATATATTAAAAATGAATTTAATTATCAACTTCATCTTAATATTATAATATAGTATTGATCTTCGTTAATTTAAGTCGTAACGCGATACATACTGCAAGTAGCCTACAGCAAGGTGGGCTGCGGTCAGCTTGTGTTACTTACTTTACAACACTTGATATTTTAAAACTATAAAAAAAATCAACCAAACTCACTTTTGCGATTATTATATTTCAAGCGGACTCTCTTGATGACAGTTTTATTCTATCTTCTTCTTCTTCCTGGCAATTTCCCAGCTTTAGCCAGGGTCTGCCTTCCTACTTAAACGCCTCCACTTTGCACGGTCTTTGGCATCTTCGGTGGTTAGTCCATTGGCTCCATGTCCTGCTTCACGGTGTCCAGCCATCGCTTCTTTGGGCGTCCTGGGGGTCTCGCTCCAGGGACACACATATTGAGGCAAATCCTTCCGACGTAGTTCTCAGGCCGGCGTGCAACGTGGCCATACCATCTCAGGCGACTCTCCTCAAGCTTATCCGCTACGTCACGTATGCGGTCAGCCCGAGTAACGCCACACATCCACCTTAGCATCTTCGTCTCCGACAGTTTTATTCTATATAAATAAATAATTAATATTAAAGCCCATTTATTACAAAAAATCTTAAATAACATTTTCGCTTATAAAATAAGTAATTATAACTATTATATTATTCGGACCTAACGCTCGGTAAGGGCCTCCTCTAGATTGCTTCACAATTTTCTATTTTTTGTTTTTACTTTCTAATTTTTTCCATCTCTAATTCTATATCCAAGTGTGTATATATAAATGACGTCATAATAATCATCATAAAGTTTTAATTAAATAAATAACTTTTCAAACGCATGTCAGATACTGAGCGTTGGTAACTGATACGCTAATAAAAACACTACATTGAATTGCATGGTAAAGAAAAATAAAACGACACATTAGTGGAAATTCAAGACATGTCGTTGGTTTATTCAGAACTATTGCACGAATCCTAGAAACTATTATAGTCGCTTAAAAAATGTACACATACATATTGTAACAACAAAGTCACAAGCATTTTATATAGGATATAGGTACATGAACGTGTACTTATATAATTTCTCTATTAAACCTACATTCTGAAGTAATTGTTAAATCTTCGTATGTAGACTTGATAGTTTAAGAATAGAATTTAAAAATATTTTTGTGAAATATTTGAAAACATCAATTGATATTATTTAAATCATCATAAAAGTGCAGTAACAGTTTTAATTCACATCGCTTTATTTATGACTTACACCTACATATATATACATGTGTGTGTGTATGTGTGTGTGTGTGTGTGTGTGTGTGTGTGTAAGTTATCAGAGGCTGTATGTATTACACCGGCTGTATATCCTGACATCCCCCAGAACCACTGGACACCCGGGATAATGGAATACCGGGCCATTAGATGTACGATACAGCTTCACATATATTACATCACATTGATGGATTTTAGAAGATCCCATAGATATATGAAGCAATATAAAAATATAATTATTATAAATAATTACAATATATTTATACACATTAACTGTATAGTAAAAATAAATATTTATATATTTATAAGTTTTACAACGTGTATAATCTATTTTTAATACTATACATACAGTCGTTTGGCCCAATAAAACAATACAAAAGTAAGTAGTTATTAAACCGCAGTAAATTGAGGATCGTAAACCAATAATCCGGATTTCCTTTATTTGTTCAGTCCTTTTCTTTCCATATCTTTTATCCTTACAACGGGCATTTTAGTGGCCCCATATAAGTTTATTTAGGACTCGTAGGCCTCCGAGCGTATTGGGATCTGATTGGGCACACGAGGCGGCCTGTTTATTGTACAAATAAATCAATAAGAAGATAAATAGTAATTTAAGATGATATATTTTCAAACGTGCCCTGAACTACACATTTTTTTCATACAAAGAAACAGTATTCAGTAAGCATAAAGATTTCCTTTCTGATGCATTAATATTATTGAGAAATAATTGAATTTGATTGATAAAGTATCCACTTATTACTTGGATTCCTAACTATAGAAATAAAGACTAAAGGTTACTAAAATATTTTCTCATTAGTAACCATACACTGTAAGATTTCTGAGTGTAAATTAATTTAATTTAACATTAAATCAAAACGCCAGAGTTCTGAATCTGAATTGTTAATTGAAACATTATGTGCCGAAATTTGTTTCTGGAAGTTTCTTACGGTCGGTCGGCTTTACTAGCTGTTATAAATTAATTAGCAATCACCTCAGTCTACCGAAGTTTCCGAGGAATACAATGAAATACATAAAGGAAATGAATTCCTTGACTAACTACCATTGTTTGAAACGGTTAAACAAAACATCCAGAACAAACAGCTCATTGGTTGCTACGGATTAGATTTAATACTTATTTTAATATACATGTAATATATTTTCATTAAGAAAGTATTAAGAACTGCATTTCCTATATAGTTTCTAACGATCTATAATTACTAAAGACATATACCTATATGGCATGTATTTATTGAAAATTGGCTTTGAATTCTAGTTCAGAATTTTCGTTGATCTGATTCTAAGGTATTGTTGTATCGTGAGGTGTCCCGGGGGAAATAAGCGGGTAATGTGTGAATTCATTGGGATAGCCTATAGATATCGTGTTAGGAGGCTCCTTTAATAAAAAAAAATACAAAAACATTTACAATAAAAAAATATTATAAATTAAATTTATTTCATAATTGAAAATTAATCCTCATTCCGTTTTAGAATGGGTCCTATTAAAGTTTATCTCAAACATTTAAATTTTAATACAATAAATTCAACCATTTTAACTTCCACCTGAAACTTAAATCTCTGAAATTTAAAACTTCTATTCTGTACTCTGAATAAAATACGATAGATTTTTTATTTAAGTGATTATAATATAATTATATTTAGGTAATATTTTTATTAAAATGACAGGGAAGATGTATATAAAGTTAATTTGTACTATCAATATAAAAAATGTTCATGAATAACCAATGAGAAGTTATAACAGACCGCGACCTCTTTCGTGTTGTACGCAATTCGATGTAAATTACTGGCAATGGTACAATTGGCAAGTACACAGGTAAGTTTGTAATTTCACGGATGCTTGATCAAAGACGTATCGGAGAATACTGCGTGTTGTTTAAAAGAAAGCATTCGAATTTTATGCTTCGAACATAAAAGGAAAGTAATGTTTGTTTTCACTGCCATTGCAGACGTTTTAACATGATAATTACAGACAAACAGTCACACATTTACATACATATATAAAAATTCACAACAATTAAGGTTCATAAAAATAGAGTCTCCATTTTTATGGAATAATATCGTCGTCATCGGCCTATCAGAGCCCACTGCTGAGAAAATCCTCTTCTCACATGGAGAAGATTTGAACTTTAATCACCACGCTTGCTCAAGACGGGTTGGTGATTTCAAACATATGTATAATTGTGAAATTATAAGTCCAGGTTTCCTCGCGATGTTTTCCTTCACCGTCTATCAGTTGTGTCTAAATACTCTTACAAAGTACATATGACTCGGAAAAATCACATTGATATTTGCCAGAATCGAACCCGCGCCCTCGTGCACGAGAGACGGGCCTTTAACCACTAGGTCACCACTGACATCTCAATAGTATCTAATATAATATAAAAAAACAATGGTAATTTCTTTTGTTTTCATCCAATTATAATTATTTCTTGTACCGAAAAGAATATGATAATTTAAATAGATTCCTTACTATAAGTGTCAACCAAATGTTATCGTATTGAAAACTACGGTATATTTTTTTTGTTAGTAAAGATATTTATAAGATAGTACTTAAGTAAGTGCGAGAGAAGGATAAGTCCCCGTGTGACTGGATGATACTAGAGGACTAAGCTTTGAAGTGCCAACCCATGTTGACGTTGGTTTATCTGAGCTCTATTTTAGTACCAGCATTGAGCACAGGTAATAAGGAAGAAACGCCGCAAGCACTAGCTCCGTCCTTTTGTCTTCAAACTTAGCTATCATTATTTTAGCCTAAATTTTACCTGTTATACGACATTCGCTGCTAAATCTCTCCGTTGATTTCGGAACTTGACTGGAATTGAAAGGGAAATGACATGAACAAAATCAAAATATTTCTTCTTACAAGAAATAAATTCAGATAACTAAATCATATAGGCATTAAATTCAATAACACGAATATTGATGAAAAAGTATCGACTTATATTCGGGTTCAAATCACCTCAAGCAATAGCAATAAATTATTAAGTATAGGTATATATTTTTTTAAAAGATTACCAAAAAACTTATATTAAAACCTATTATTATAAATAAAATATGTCATTACAGTAAATTTGTAACGTTTCTATACAATGGTTTTGTATAACGTAAAAATAATCTTTCTAGAGCATTAAATAAAAGCCTGTTTAAAAACGTTTAACTTAAAACTTATACAAATTACTTTATTATAAGAATTCTTAAAACATTTTCAAGGTTGGAAGAATTCGATAATATTACCAAGGTTTTCTAGAATACATATTTAAATATTATTTCTTTAAAATCACAGCTATTGTTATATGTATGCTCGTATGTTTTCTTTGAAACTGTTTATGTATAACTCTTAACTTAATATTAAGTATGTGCTAAGTGCGAGCAACTTTTAATACATCAGATATTGAACATGGGCTATGAAGATAAATTTTGTTAGAACCTACAAACAAAACTCCATATTGTTTACGACTCGTTGTATCTGTGTATCTTGTAAGACGGTCTGGGTATGATCGTATTCGCTTAGTGCGGAGCGCGTTAATGTTTTTATAACCCATGCTTTCATAGCATCCCACTCAAGGGATCTCGTAAAAACCACAACAAGTGCCTCTATAGCACTAATTAATCCATTTGAAATGGTCTTTCTTCTTTATTAGGACTCGTCCGTGATCCTTGTTTTATTGCTATGGCCTGAAAAGGTTCGCTCACGGCCCGTATAGCGTTAATGGCAATAGTGTTCATTAGCAACTATTTCATATAGATATGGTAATGATTTTATACATCTAGAATTAATCAATATATATTAACTATAGAGATAAAACTTTTAAGAATATAACTTGAATGTTTAATAAATATTTATAATTTCAGAATTTTGACAACATGCCGTCGATCGGACCTTTTGGTCGTAGAAGCATACAAACCATTCAATGTTGAAAATTCAATAAAAGATAAAGTGAGATAAGAGTGATATCTTTCTTTTTAGGATATAAAGGGTAAAAGGAACCTTTTCTAAGAGTACTTTTTTCTTTCATATGTCGTCTAGTAATAATAATCAGTGGTAATTTTTCAAAAAATGTATCGCCCCTAGTTCTACTGTTCCAAATGTAATAAAAAAATAAAAATCTTTTATATCGTAAACATATGTATCAAATACAAATATCTTTTCCTTTATTTAAATTTAAAAGCGAAAATTACATACAACGTTTTATTAACTTTTATATTGTATTCAAAAGCAAATTTGTGTCAGTACATAACATATAAACATAAAAATGTATATAGTATATTTTTAGTACTTTTTTATTTAGAGTTACGCTACAACTCGATCAGCGCTCATGAAACTATATTATAAAAAATATTTTTAATTAAATTTGTATATAATATATCTTTATAAACAAATATAAGAAGATCGGAAAAAATTTTTCGTTTTTTTTTTCTTTACCTACGAGAGCATCTCGACGTTTTCTCTTAAAGTACATCAGTAATCAAATATAAATTGCATTAAAATTGAAATGTACACATGTGATTTTATAATTAAAAATTGTATTTTAATAAATTAAATATAATAAATGACATAGAAAAATCTGAATCAGTATGTCTATTTTTTAAATTTTTTTTAAAGTATACGAAGGACCAGTTAGTACTTAATTAAAAATGTTGAACTAAACTTTGACGAGTATATCACTAACGAAACGGAACTGAACGGAATAGAAGCAATTATAATCCAGTATATTTTGAAGTGGATTGTTAAGCAATAATAAGTGAAACGAATTATTCTCACCCTAAAACTATGTAACGTAGGAATTCAATTAAAGTGGGTGTCATTTTATAGAATTTCTGCCGAGATATGAAGCGTGGAAGAATGTTGTCGTCTTTGAATAGAGTTATTTCATTTATGATGGAATGTCGACTAAATTTTACCCGCGAATTTGCTCATCTAAGCTACGGAACGTGCTCCCTAACGTCTAAGATTTCTTTGACAAAAGATAAGATAATTATAATATCGACAATGAATAACAAAGCTAGCACTGCCGAAATTTAAATGGAATAGCATTTATATAAACATGAACTTTATAACTCGTATACTACTTTATCTGATATTACAAATACGAATAGATTTATATAATAATTAAGCAACATAAGTCTTACTATCAATCCGATATCCCAATACCAAAACCCAAATTAATTTAAACCACTTTAGTTCTGTTTATAAATCAATGTATAAGGAATTAATGTTTCATTGTATCTGTACTGTAACTTAATTTTATAGTCGTTAAATGGTTGAACTTATCATCAACATTGGTCTCGTTTAGTTTACTAATTGGAAATAAGTTAGTTATCACAAAGCAATAATTTAAATGTTCTTTACATTAAAAACAAATCAATAGCTTTCCACTTAAAGTAAAGATTTGTAACAAGATATGATCTTCGTTAAGTCCTTTGTATATTCTGTGAGTCTAAATTTTGCAGAATATAAAGATGCTTAGAAGTCTGAGTTTTCATTTGTATTTAGTACAAATCAAACTATTATAATCTTATCTTTCCGATTATAATACGAACCTTAGAAGAATGATAAATAATTAAAATTAAGCTATATAATTTTACAATCCCTTCATTCTCTCGATATATTGCCACCATAAGCATTTCTCCCCGTTTCGTTCCACTGGTGAAAGTAATTGCCGCAGGTGGAAAACAACTCATCGCTAAGGTGTTGTCATTCCAATTTCCTTACACCCCAGGCTTTATTGGATTTTTTTTGTAATATTCCTCGCACCTGATAAACGAGGCGTGTTGAGACTTAAGAGCCACAAACGACAATACAGAAATGTTTAATTCATTCAACATTTTTATTTGTTTCACTCTTTATTATATTTTAATTAAATTTATCAACTATTTCTTTTATGCGTTCTACAGCTTTATGAAAAAGCATTTATGAGTATATCTTTTTATATATTATCTTATATATAAAATTCTCGTGTCGTGGGTGTTAGACAGAGAACTCCTCCGAAACGGCTGGATCGATTTTGATGAAATTTTATGGGCATATTAAGCAGATCTGAGAATCAGCCAACATCTATTTTTCATACCCCTAAGTCATAAGGGTTGTTAAGCCTCACTGGGTACGGCTACACGCTGCCTAAAAATTTTTTTTCGGACGAATTTTTTTTTTTTTTTTAATGTACCATTAAAAATAAATACAATAAAAAAAATACTTTTTTTATCACCAAACCCTATTTTTTTATATGGCAAAACAACGTTTGCTTAGTAATCTATAACCTTTATTACGTTCATTCTTTGATCCATTTTTATATGTGTTATCATATTTCAATTATAATTTTGTTACATTAGCAGCTGTTCTTACTTTATAAATCATCTCCTACTATTTCCTTTGTAATATCGTTACTTATTTACAGCAAATCCGTGTCAGTTTGCTCTCATAACAATCTTTTGAGCTTAATACTATATAAAACGGAATTTAAACTTTCTTTGAATCGTCATTTGAATTAAGTGGCTCGTAAATCTTAATCACTGACGATTGCAGATTTAAACGAACGTGTCCTGAATATTTTAAATTTATGAGCATTCACGTAATAATGATTTTCGGGGATTCGTAATAACATTTAATAGTTTCGGATAAAACCTTAATCCTCCCGAACGTCTTTACTAAAAGCTTTTATTGTATTTTATAATAAAATGTTTTTTTCTAAATTCCCCTAAAGAAATCAGACTTGAAATATTAAAGAAAATTATTGCTTTTATATAGTCAGTGGTGGCCTAGTGGTTAAAAGACCGCCTCTTATGCATGAGGGCGCGGGTTCGATCCTGGCAAATACAAATATGATTTTTCCGAGTAAGATTACTAAGTATTACTGTACTTTCTAAGAGTATTTAGACATCACTGATTAATGCATTCCCAAAAAGAGGGTTGATATAACATGTAAGGCAGACCCTGGCTAAAACTAGGAAAATTGCTAGTAGAAGAAGATTGCTTTTATACATATAATTTTCTTTATAATAATTATAACTGATTGTGGACTTCTTTTTTATTAAACCTTATATTTTATATAGTGTAAAGAATGGACGAAACCTCTGTTTTAAACATATAAAATACATATTTTTATATCTATTTTTAACTCTAGCATAAAACTTATTATATATGATTGACGATCAAGTCTACGAATGAAAGAATCGAATCGAATTGATAATCGACACATGATTTCAATATACAAAATGTTCAATTTAATATTAAAACACATCAGTTGTAGCGCACGTCCTCACAGTGATATTGACAGACAGATAAACGTTTTTAATGGTGTTATAATAAAAATTAAAATGGAATGATTAAAGATTTAACATTACAAATATTGTCTGTTATGGTTTAACCATATGAGAAATTATGTATTTTTGTTTACTTTTTATATCTTGACTGAATGGATCAATGTTTTAAATAGCAATAAGGGAAAGATTGTAGACTTCATATTTTTCTGATTCTATAGTACAAAGCTTTGTAAATTCATCATATTTTTAGAATCACGTACATTCATGACGTGTCAGTTGCTGTTTGTGTAACCAGAAGTGGGACACGAAACTATAACATCATTATCGATCAATATTTATTTACAATTGTACAAAAAATATATCTAAATTTTAAAATATACTAATGTTATCAAATACCTAAAAAAACACACACTATGAACATAAAATAACTTTATGTAAATAATTTATTTATGATTCGAGGTATTCAGAGGCGAACACGTAATTTGATTCCTAATAGAATAGAAGTACTTTATTAGATCTGAATTCGGGGGCTATATTAAGGTACGCTCACTGTGACATATACCGTCATACTTATTTACATATACATGTTCCCCCCCCCCCCCCAAACAACTGAACCCAATTAACTACTAAAGTAATATGCTTACATAATTAAAGTTGTAGGATTAAAAGCGTTTACGAATTTATTTTTCAGTACACTTTATTTTAGTTTGTCATTCCTATTGGCTATCATAGGCAATTATTGACGGGAAAATGCCACTTATTTTGTTTGCTCTGTAATTTTTTTTTCCTATAATTACAGTTGTTTTGTTTATTGTGTGTTGTTGTGTAGATTGTGTTAATTCTGCTTATTACTAATATATAATTTAAATCGATGATTGATATCTAATAAAAATTCCCAATCTGGTTGGCGATTGTCTAGATGTTATTCACTTTATGAAAAGCGTTTTGATTTGAACTAAGATATCGTTATTTGTAAAAAAAAATAAGATATAAAATAGTAGCAGTTTGCAAAATATACAATACTGGATGTGCCGTAGTAAATTTATTAGAGCAATGAATAATCTCATTTAATGGGTGTTTTGAATAAACATATTCTCATTACCTTTATAAGTGTTTCTGAGAAGTATTTGTTTTAAGAAATAAAAATAAAACGTCAATGTTTTATTTTTAATTAAATTTATTTTTTAATATAACCAATACCTACCATCAATTTTAAGAGCACTAATTAATTAACTTGAATTTAAATTGACTAGTATTGGTTCATCGTTTTATAGATTCCAAACAAATCACTTAAAATGAAACATAAATAAATAATTTATTAATAAATAAATAATTTATTTCAAGTTATTCGATTTAATTTTGTGATAAACATATCGAGTTACATACCTACTATACGGTTTATAGCAGATTACATAAACTAAACAAGGTCGAACTGATCATAATTTTGTGTTCATTCAAATCACTAACTAAAATATTATTCGAAATTATTATTCAATACAAAACGAATACAATGTTGATTTACAAAACAAAATTATCAACCGATTTTCAATCAGGGTTAAACAACATTTTATTTGAATTATTATTTATTAAATGTAACGGCGAGTGTCAAGATTACAGATGACATCTGAAGGCAAGACAGCCCCTTGACCTGTTCCAGTGAAAGAGCTTTTGGAGTAGACGTTAATGCCGAATCCCACTTCTCGGGGAGGCTTTTCATAAATTAAATGCGACATAAAATGAGTATCCGTTTCTTTCGATATACATTATAACGCGTTTATTATTATAAATATATAATGAATCATGAATAACGCCGTACGCCACACAGAACATTGATTTTCTATTCATATATCGGAATATATAATTTGGTTGCGTAATTAATAATTTGATTTTGTTCGAAAATGTTGGATGCGATTAAAATTAGATCAATCGTTGAACAAAATAATATTTGACGATGGTGATTTTATAATTACATTATATTTGGAAACTAGTAGTTTGTTCTGTAATTCCTTGAATAGATTTTTTTCATTTACACATTAACCATTATGTATATATATCAATAAAACACCAATACGTCAGTTCTTACTTATAGATTTTGTTCTGGCCTTACATATGTTTCTTATAGTGATAACTTCTATAAGACTACTTGTCTTTAATAAAGCGGCACCGTTCTAGATATTTTTAATAGTTACTTACAAAGTACAGTCTTTATTATACATACTATACTGACATTCTATTGACTATCTTTAGATATAAAATAATGCTACAGAGTCAATGCAGAACATTTAAACTTAATAAGAAAGTGGTTATCATTTATAGATTCATTTTAATGCCAAATTGTAGACAGAAGCAAATTTCATGTTTTTATTTTTTGTCTTATGCGTCGTTCCATGGCGTAAGTGAATGCTTTGCCAAAGGTCAGAGCAGAAAAGAGGGGAAAATATCAAACTTAAACCACGGATCCAGAACATTGTTTTTGGCAGTAATGTCCGAAACTCTCTTTGAAGGTTAAATCTTAACCTTGGATTTTATAAAATAAGACTTCCTGCCAAACGACCTCTTTACGATGTTTTTACAGTTTGGCAAGCGTTTTCAAGGACTCGAATAAAAGTCATATATTTCATATTATTGTACGATTGCCAGACTCCAGGCTACGTATCTGAAATAAATCGCTTTGTAAAACATTATATAAATTGTCAGATTTAGGGATGCCGACAAAGCAAATTCACTGACAAGCACTGAAAATCAAATTCACTCCAATACATTTGCTCCAATTACTCATTTGGAAGGATTACTATTACTTCTGTTGTTACCGTTAACTACATAGCATGCTTCTAATTATGTTTGTGTACATATGTATGTATGTATATGTACCTATAAGTATGGATTATAAATTGTTTTAATGAAGACTTCGAGCTCAAAACTTTAATAATTCAAACCACATAATGAGGGATAAAAGCTATTACGAGGTTAGAAACTGGAAGATACATTTCTGATTACCCAAAGACAACTTATATTAGGTCCCAGTACAGTCAGGGACTTGGAACTTGGCCAAATATATCTAACATAAGATTTCGCCTTGTTAGGTTTAGATAAGTACATTTACAACAAACTTTATTTGATACTTCAACCAATAAGAATAATGAAGTTAAATATAAGAACAATGCAAAGCAAAATTTATAAAAACAAATGAAAATACACGACATATTAACTATTTTTCTTTGCACTATAATACCATATGGAACATTTTTTACACACTCAATGTGGTTCATTTTAAATTTAAATATGTACATATACAGAACAATTGAATTAATATGTTCGAAATTTAGATCACACTTTCTACAATCGTGTTTACAAAACGTCTATTACGTAATACAACCTTATTACCCACTAACACAGCATTCGGTGCGTAAACTGTGAATGAAAGTATAACTCGCAAACTTATTATTGCGGCTACACTAACTTCTATTACAACGATATAAAGATTACATTCAGAACAGCAATTGTCATTAGGATTTTTACTCAAGCATTAGTCTCATTCACATAGTTAGCGATAATTTGTGCTCTGAATTTTATATGTGTTTAAAAACGCTTTACCCTGATGAAGCTATCGAGTGGGTACCTTTTAATAAACTCCTATAGCACAGCGGAAATTTATCTACAGATACAATCGACGCAATATATATTTTACGTAAAATATATGTAGCGGATACATAAATATTTTCATTTTATAGGAAAAATACGAACGTAAAATACTTTTGCACTGAAATTGAAATACGAAATCCACATACATAAATGGACAAAAAAAAATTCTCGATGGTAGCGTCCAACGCAAATGTTTTGTCTATAGTTAAATCGGAGTGCAAACTCGTACAGCGGACGATATTGGATGCCGAATACGAATTTTGAAATTTATGGACTAACTTATAGAATACGTAATCGGCGGAGCATTTTGACAAAATCCTACAACAGCCTAATTTGCATACATTCCGATGCAGGGAATATTGAGAGATTCTCCAGATACTACTGGTATCGATCAGATGTACGTATTAAGTCAGCTTAATCTGATTCTAGTGTTCTCAATGAAGTTATCTTTTGATGAAATTGATTTAACTTTGATTCAGTTACAATGCTTTCAATGGAGCTCCTATTTCTGTGTATTCAATTGCTTATTGTTAAGAAATCATCTCTATTACTTTCATGACGTTAATAGATTTTATTTCATTTATTGTAACTGTTTCACCGCCTCCAACTACCTACACAAACAATCAATATGTTCTTTAACAGTAAGGTTATTATGTTGAAATGGACAACAGACGACAAGGCTCTTTTTCACTCAAATAAGGTTTTTGATACTTTCTTATAATGAAAAAAACAACATTTAGAATGCTTACAAAAAGATGTCATACATACTACCCATAAACAAGTACTTCTCTTATGGCATTCCACAATAATTCCAATAAATAACAGTAAAAAAAATTCGTCGATTTTAAAAGGTCGCTCCATTAAAATTTTAACATGTACGTTTTAACACAATAAAGTTTAAATTAAAAGCATAAACGTACTAAAAATGCTGTTCAACAAGAATGTATTAACAATGAAACAGGTCACTGACAACGTAATTAAAGTGGAGCTAATATATATAAAATGAAAAAAAAATATACCTTTATATGAGAATAACGGTCTGGCCTATATTCTACGAATTTATTTCGTTCAATTATCTAGAAACATCTGCAGTTTTGGAGTTTACAAACTCATCTGCCGACGTTATTATTTCAATTAACGGAACAAAACTATCAAGTATAAGTTTTCACTTCAACAAGCAAAAGTTTTTCAAAGAAAATTACTCACGTTTTATATCATACCTCGATTTACCGATATACCGATATATTCTAAGTTTAATTTATAAAATCTAATAAGACGTATGTTTTGTATTACGAACTTATAAAAATGTAATGTTCTTAAGAATAACTATATAATCATGATTTATATATATTTTTTAATTTCAATAATTAAGTCAAGATAATAGCGACCAATTATTAACACGGCAAAATTTCCAACTCACGTAGCCATTGAAATCGGAATGTGCGAAGTTTCTAGTGGGATCAGCTTAAAGCTGTTCAGTAATTAGCATTGGCTTCATCCGGTACTCAAAGCACTAGGAAACCTAAAGTTAGACCTAAAGTTTGTAGACAGGTACTTAAACCGTAGCGCATGACCACTTCCCGACCAGGCTTTTAAGAGATTTGCTTCCTAAGTCCCTCGGAAAAATATATCATTTTAAGTCCCTCGGTGAACTTAAATAAATTAGTTTTCTCGTCTATAATACTGTTTAATGCTGTTCAAATTACTAAGTATCAAAGGATGTGTCAATATATAAAGTATATAACATTTCGTTATTTTGATGTATTTTGCTGTTATAAAGGCCCACACCTTACCATTCTCAAATGTTAAAGTCAAGGGATCTCAATATCCCTGGATGCGATGAATAAACAACAGATGTTCCATCAATTTCTTTGAGGACGCGGGCAGGCGTGCCTAAATATTCAGTAGACACAGGTACCTTATATATTTGCATAGTATATTTCAATAGTCTCTAACATAATGGCCGACGTTTTACAGAGAAGAGTTGGGATATTTGTTATACCTAAAGCATCTGCCTAATAGGATAAATTAGAATGTTAAAAGACTGTAATTCCCGGACTGTTTCATACATATAATTTGGCAAACAAACCTTCATTTTGACGGCTGTACTGTTTGTTTAGAAAAAGTATGGAGTTGGAACAATGAAGCCGATAATCCGGTCATACTGCAGACAGCCAGTAGGTAGTATAATTACAGTGTACAAACCCAACTCGCCAGTAATTGGATTAAGGCATATAAAAGCAGCTAGGGAGAGCAATAAAAAACATGAAACTGCTGTTTTTCAACATTGAACGTAAAAGATCTCTTTAGTACACGCTGTAGTCATTATTTAGAGGCGTATCGGAGCAAATAATTAAGTAATTATCTTATAAAAAGTGTTTCTAAGTGAATTACCTAGTAAAAACCATATTACATTATACATTTTGACTTCTAGAGGCATTTAATATACCCCTATGTTCCCCTCTTCACTCGTTAAGATTACTATCAAAACTTTTCTTTTCTCATATATCTCATAACATTTAAAAGCGAGCAAAAGCCGACATGAAAATTAAGCCTTCAATATGTTTAAATCTAGCTTTGAGGCAATGAAGCGAGATATAGAACAGCCTTCGAAGTTGTGGATTGCTGAACATTAAGAGCAAGTTAATCAGAATAACGAAACGTGATAACACACTCGTTACAGTTACGAGGCTTCAATATAAATTCAATGAATAATTACCATTCATCTAAATAAATAGACGACTATAGTCTATATGACAATTATAGTACAATTTATAACTGAAATTACAGAATAATAGTTTTAAATTAATCTTGCGAAACAAATCAATTACTCGCACGGTCAAAAGTGATTTCTTAAAAGGCATCTACTAATTTATATATCGTTCTTTGTATACAATTTTATTGCATAATAAAATAAACTGATTTTGTACTATTATTCGTTGTTTGGTGAAATGATCTCAACTTTAAAATCCGATGTCTGAGAGTATCGTATTCACTAGCTAACTCTTGCATAGTTCAATATCTCTTCTGAGAGCCATTAGTGGCTTATGAGCCAGTAAGCCAATAACAGCAACGCTTGGCAAGCTCACAGGTGCTTTTTACTTTCATGCTTATTTTGCTTGTATTTGAATTATAATTGTCTCAGTGTCTGCACTTAAAAACTTATTGCAACGTTTGCTCCTGAAAGGAATTGTTTGCACAGGTTTAAGTTAAACTACTAATATTTTTTTTAATGGAACTATAAATAAACCTTTATCTATAAACACACAGTAAACAAAATGGTTTTAAAGAAGACGGTTCTTCAAAGATATTTTACGACGGTGAATAGTTTAAATGTTAATATAATATTTGATAAGTATAATGATAAAGGAATCTCCTAAGTTAGACGTGAATCACCCTTTTCATACCGCAGCAACAATCATTGTTACTCAAGTTTAAATTAAATCAGGCGGTGGATAAATAGATTCGCAATTTATATAGGTATAACACAAGACAGAACATTGATTTAAGTACCTTTATTGAGAGTTTTAAATGTGTTTTAAATTATTTCAAAGCTTAGAAGTTGATTTATGTATAAACGATACTTTTAGTACCATTTCAAAGATATCAAAAACAGAGATTCTTAATGTACCAAATTATGTAGATTTTTATACTATTTAACTATAAAACTATATAATCGTAGAGCCGAGGTTAAAATTCTTTTTAAATGTGTAAATTTTCTGTGTTATCAGATTTCCGTCAGAATCCTGATAACAGACGTATAATGGACAGAATATTTGTACTTAGAGAAGCTTGGCTTGACCGTGCTCTCTTCTTTAATAAGATTTCCAACCAGACGTCCTTTCAATACTACCGTTGTACAAATTATAGCAGCTTGGTATAGTCGAATAAGATATTAAATTAGCTGCTCTTTATCCCATTATCCATTAATTTGTGGTTATCCCTACTAATATTATAAATGCGAAAGTAACTCTGTCTGTCTGTCTGTCTGTCTGTCTGTCTGCTACGCTTTCACGCCTAAACCACTGAACTGATTTTAATGAAATTCGGTACAGAGATAGAGTTGACCTTGAGAAAGAACATATAACCGAACTCCACGCGGCGAAGCTGCGGGCGGAAAGCTAGTTTAAAATAAGTTATCGATTTATTAATTTTAACGTATGTATGTATATCTCCGTCCATTTTTATTTTCTGCTCCATCTTGTAATTGCTCTTTGTGATTACACTTTCTTGTTTTTTCTCATATAATCTACATTTAATTCTCCGTCCTTTCGAGAAAACGTAACAAACATAAGACAAATTAAATGTTTGTAAAAATGTAAAATATAATGTAATTTTAATTCTTCATATTGGTTAAATTCAGACGGCGAAAACAAACCAATATTAATTATGACTAATCTTAAGAATTCCTCGTTAAGCTGACAGGACAGTTCTTTAGGCCTCTATTAAATCTTAAAGACTTAGTCAGCGCTTAATAAACGATCAAGCGGTCTTCATTAAGATGGATGGAGTCTGTGGCTATTGATTTTGCAGGTATCACAATGTTTCAGAACCGCAAAATGATTATTAATTAAATCTCACCGATACCCATTTGACTACTAATAAACCGAAATTGAATTTGATCCGAATTCACCGCTCTCGTAATTCTGTCGATAAACTAATAGAAAAATATGGTACATGTAGCGGAGAACATTTCAAAATTCGTTATACAATTTCCAAGCGAGGTCGGTTTTCTCTGGCTTCGCTCAAATTCATTTCGTTCGGTCGGCTGGAGAGGTATTTATTTAGCAATAAATAGGCTGAAGCGGATTGCTAAAGTACAGGAGCGGTGTGTATTTCATTGAACTAGCTATATTAGCTATTGACTTCCAGAACTTATAGCAGCTGTAGCGCTGCAGAAAAATTAGATTTCGATATCCAATTTCATTTTAATTTGATATCACTTTGGTACTAACTTGACTGTATACTTTAAGTCGCTTTAAATGTGTATCAAGTGCTCGAAGTGTTTTTATTTGTCAATATATTCTTATACACAGATATTCAAATTTTATATAACTATTATTCACAAAAATATAGAAAATCATTTTAATTAAATACATATTTTTTTTATTTTTTGGTATCAAATTTATAATTGAATTGAATTAATTAATGTTGTGTCATTGTACAAAGGTCAGGCATTGCAGTTTTTTGAAAATGAAAAATCTAAGCTTATAAAATCGATAAATTGCTTATAATGAAATTATGTGTACTTATTCCCGATATTTTTAGAATCTTTACCAAAATAAACCCTGTAATGGTATGTAATAGGGGGAAAAATTGTGCAAGCAACATTTTTAGCCGGAGATATTTGAAGCGCAAAATCACGTCTGCACACGCTGACGCCGCGCACGTCCAACAAATGACGCGAAAAATTACACACTTTGATTCAGTTTGGTCCTGTTCGAGTGCTCTGCTATTATTTTAGATGTTTCATTGAATTGTTTACATTCTGTCACCTTTTTTACGCATACTTCAATCCCAAATAAACAAAGGCCTTACATATCCAAATATTTCGTCATATTGTTTCTATTTTTATGGTCCAAAATAGAATAGGGTATTCAAATATTTTATATAGCTACTTACTATGATGAAATGTATAATAAAATCCGTATAACGGTTTATTTGCGAGTTATAACCGTATGTTAATCTAAAGTATCCACCATATAAATCCTAGCACACCCCGGAGACCGTTGAAACGTATGGCTCTCGATTTACCAATTAGGTTGAGTTGAAGCTCATATTTCCGTGGAGGGTTTAAGTTACTATAGAACAAAAATTGGTCATTTACTATTTAAACCGCTTATTATTGCATAAACTTAGAGTATTTTTTTGGCAAAATCTTCGTATAATCATTACGTTTTCTGTGTTATCTATAAATGTAAGGAATTTGTTGAATATAGTATTCAATGGTAAGACGATGAATCACTTCTTTTAACAGAGTTGGTTAAATAAAACTAAAAATTAAAAATAGCTGGCTTTATGCTAATAAATATAAAAGGTTTTTCCATTTGAAGCCGTCGAGGAGAATTATTAAATTTATGCAGATCTTAATAAAATATGGAATAACATTAAACCGTAAAGAAATATTTAATATGTGTAAGTTATAGCAAATAAATGTTAAAAACCTAACTTTTAATATACGTGTATATCGAGAAAATATTTATAGGTTTAAAGAGAGTAAAGAAAATAAACAAATAAATCCATTGCAGTCAATAGGTATTGGGAATATAAATTTGAACGTATAGAAAATTGGGTTTAACGAGCATTTTATGTAAATTTTGAACAATAAAACAAAAAATCAATCTGAGCCATCAATACTATTGGAAACTGGTTTTTTTGTGATAATTATTCAATTTATATCTAATTGTTTCTAAACTATAATCTGCAAAGGTCAATGAATAAAAATAACAAATATATATACATATGTGTGTGTGGGTGTGTTACATGGAAATTTCTGATATTTCAATAATATCAAGAACAGCTTCAAATTTTAAAACGCTAACTTAAGTCTATTGAGAATAAGAAAATGATAATAAGTGGTATGACTTACGACATCTTTACTATACCTACTTATTATGTAGTATATTAATTGAGAAGACTTTTCTTACATATTCGACAATAAAAGATGTTCAGTGAGCATAACTAACTGGAACTATATGGGACCATTTATTATTACACTCAATAAGTACAAATAATATTTTAATTACAAAATTCATTTAAATATTCAATATCTTTCTTTTAAAGACCGTATAATTATATACATATGTAGTTAAGTTGATTTTGAGTACAATATAATTTAGGCGATTTTATTCCTGGTTTATGAAACTAAAGATTGTTGCATCTCAATATTTTTGGAGCATAAATAACAAAAAAAAGTACGTACATCTACATAATATCACTATTTCTTTATTTTTCAATTAATTAATAATAAAAAAATACACAACATTTTATTCTTTATTACGTCAAAGATAAATATATAGTATTAAAATCGTTTATAAATCTCCAACATTTTAACCACTAAGTACCAAAACAAGAATAAAAAATATAATTATAGGCTGAGCGTCGAAAAATGTTCCTTACTAAACGAAACACAAATTGAAAGACAATTTTATTATTCTGTTGACATATTAGGAAAGTTCTATAAATAAAAATATAAGTTTACAATATTTCAATACTGATTTCATATCAGTTATGCGTTTTATGAAATTGTTATTTCTTGAATATTATACATAACTCATATATAGGATAGTATAGGATAAGTCAGTGGTGGCCTAATGGTTAAAGGGTCCGCCTCTCGATGCCGAGGGCGCGGGTTCAAACCTGGCAAGTTCCAATGTGATTTTTCGGAGTCATATGTACTTTCTGAGAGTATTTAGACACCACTGACATACGGTGAAGGAAAACATCGTGAGGAAACCTGGACTTATAGTTCCACAATTATAACTTTGAAATCACCAACCCGTCTTGAGCAAGCGTGGTGATTAATGCTTAAACCTTCTCCATTTGAGAAAGAGGCCTTTGCTCAGCAGTGGGCGCTGATAGGCTGATGACGACGATGACGATATATAGGATGGCAACGAAACATACTTATATGTATATTGAAATACGAATTACATGTTAAGACTTATAACCTATACCTAAAACTACATGATTGGCCCGATGTTAGGATGACAATAACATTCTACTGCTTGTGTGGTGTAAGGAATCTTCTTGTTAACACGGCTTGGTGTTCGTTCCGCGGAGTCAGCGGCGTCACTCGATATATGATATTTTACCTATACAAAGATGTCGCCCCGGCGATGTTCATTTTTAACATACTTCTAATTATATAGCTATGGAAAAAATACAACGAAAATAATTAATTTAAGATATATTATAAAGTAAATATAATAAGTTACTTATCTTTGTTTTGATAAATATGTAATTATACGATGCTTTTCACCGTCTTTGTCATCAAGGTAAATAGTATAAAGCACGCGTCACGTCGTAACTCGTAATCAATATTCGGTAATCCCAATAGGATTAGTGTTAGATCATCTATAATAATTAATAAAACTGTAACACGTAGTGTCAATAAATCTGCATAATGTGAGGGTCGTAATTAATGCCATCAATTAATTAAATACTAACTGTAATCGGGGAGAGCTCTGCTTAAATTAATCCCATTATAAATTGTTTAGATTCGCTGTTATGTTATTCTGATTATCTCTTTTGTATGTTATATACTGGTTATGTATGTTATTGTTCTATGTAATTGGATATATAATTAAACCTAAAATCAAGAATCAAGATAAGCTAAGTTGGTAGTTTCTATGTAATGAAATGAAAATCTTCTTATACATATATAAAATTCTCATGTCGCGGTGTCAGACAGAGAACTCCTCCGAAACGGCTGGACCGATTTTGATGAAATGTTGTGAGCATGTTGAGTAGATCTGAGAATCGGCCAACATCTATTTTTCTTACCCCTAAGTCATTAGGGTTGTTCACCCTTAAATATTTTTTTTCTGACGTTTGTGTTCTTGTTTTTTTATAATTTAGCATTAAAAACTACGTACTACCCAAAATTTAATTTTTTTTTTATATGGCAAAACAACGTTTGCCGGGTCACACGGGTTACACAAAATTTTAATTGTAATGACGTAATCGTAATTTGAGCATATAATTTTAAATTACTAGATATTTTTAACATTCAAGAAAACTATAGAAATTTTTAGTATAAAATATCATGTATGTATCTATTCTTGTTTAATCTTGTATTTTTTTGTTATTGCATTTAAAAACTACATTTTTCTTTATAAACTTCGGTTGAGCCAGATTATATTCTGATTCATTGCATTTTAGTTGAAACGGGTACAAAGTTTTTCACGTGTTCATGTATTCGTAAATCCGTTGCAGAAATTAAGTTTTGCTCTTTCTATTTCACTATCTTGTGTGAGAATGAATGTCGGGTTTTATTTTTATATGAAAAGTCTATTTTGCACGTTTTTGTTTTTTTCTGTAACCAAGTTACGAGTATCATTCGTAGTATGTATATTATCTGAAATTGTAAATTTAATTCCTTATTGACGTTAAAAAATATTTTACATTTTCTTGCTGAATTCTTTTTAGCTTTTTAAAATAAAAAACATATTTTCTTACGTTTATAACATAATTAAAATATTTTTTTTCTTCATAAAGAACTGTGTCTTATATATAATTATTTATATAAAAAACATTTATATATTAACTTTGTTATTTTCATTGCATATCAATCGTTAATTAATTTGCTCCATTATTCCTCATGAACATGATAATAATCTCTAAGGATCCAAAGGAAAAATTTTACAACGAATACGTGAAGAATTTAATGAAATAATAAAATTAAATGCTTTCGGGTTACACATTAATCTAAAGTATACTCAAGCGACAATATGAAAAGTACTGTCCAATAAAGAAGTCTGATGAAAAATTATAATTATTAGGTCATGTCGCTCATAAATTAATGTATAAATGAAATTAATATTTTCAGATTATTAAGTATATTTTATTATTTTTAATAACTATATACTCCTTACGTTTCAGTTACTTTGCAGCATCTCGTCTGTCCGTGATCACGGTTGCTGCAAAGTAACCGAAACGTCGCGACATAAAATAGCGCGTAGTAATCCGAAAATATTAGTTTCATTTAAATGAATACTCCCGAGTCTTCGATTTCATACATTAACGTACATTGTATACCTTCTATAATGAGTATGTATGTTTGTCCTCAGAGTTATCCCCATTCATACGTCACTGGCAGCCTACGAGCTACGAGCCGGCGCGGAGGCGCGGGCGCAGGTCACTCACCCCCTCCCCGCAGCCCCCCACAGACATAAAGTTCTATTTCAAAGCCCATAACAGGTACGTACTTCATGAATTTCAATATATGAAAGCGGTGAATCAATATTTCAGGTCCATTAAGCGTAAAATGCGAACAAAGTACAATAAGTAACTGTGTGAAATCATATTATTTATTAATGATATATTAATTTAAACATCACATACGCAGCTATCTGTGTAAGCCGCAATATATAAAAACCAATTCCACTCAATTAACATATTTCCGTTAAAATTTTATACTATAAAAAATAGATGTTAAAAAATTTAAACCTTAATTTATTTTATTAATTCAATATGAGTTCTAATTATTTTAAAGCTGCAATATATTTGATGTTAGAAATGAAAAAAGCGTTGTTACAATATTGCCGCTGAAAAACAATTTATCTTCACAGCCATCCACCAATTCCATTTGCCGTTCAATAATTATTGAATAGAGGGTTCGCGTGACTCATCCACATATTATAACTATCTACCTTATCAGTCGCTTTGATGTGGCCGCTCTGTTAATTTATTACTCTGTAACAGCCAGCCGGACACAACTGTACGAACCAATCTATGAATTAAACAAAATTACTCAGTACTTGGTAGTTCGAAAGTTCGTTTCAATGAAAATATTTATTCAAATAAATGTATGTATATTTTTTGCACGATAAATGGAGCAAATCGAAGCCAAATTTACTAGCAACTAATATAATAATACCAGTCCAAAGATTGCGTAGATTTGAATTAGAACAATCCAATAATAATAATTAATGTCACTTACAATGTTTAAAATGCTGTAACGTCTTTATTGACATAATAATAATTATTATTCTCTTCTAATATCAGGTTTATAAGTAATTCTACATGAAAGTAATCTTATATTTTGAATTATATACAATGAATATCAATGGATTTAAATTTGTGTTTACGCTTACGTTGAAATTTAACACGATAATATAGCACATAACACTCCAACAATTACCGCATACAACTTACAAGCTTTATATTTGTGAATATTAAATAATTTTTATGGTTTCATAATTACAGAATGATTTACTTCAATTACAGATGGATTAAATTATAGAAATGTGTTTAAATCGTAGTCCCATATTAAGTTATACAGCAATAAATATATATTAATTGAAAAAATAGTTAAGGGAAAGTTGCAGACGGAAAAGGAAGCCGGTGAGTTTGCGAAAGTAAAAAAAAAAGTTAAGTCAGGGGAAATCAAAGATACATCAGACTAATAGGTTTGTATCAAGAACGTACCACAAACATCCATTCCCTTAATTAAAACATTCCCAATAGGAACGCCCTCACTCCTCGGTGTAAGAGATCGTTTAAACTAGCCTTTTTATCTATTCCATTTCAGGGTTATTCAATTAACTATATTGATGTTGTTCGCATGGGATTGTTAGCTCATGTCTCGGTTTATTTTAGTTATGACTTTCAAATAGGTTAAGACTAAGATACAATACATTTATGTTGTACATTTTCTGTTCAATATATCATATAAAAACATCAAAAATATGAGAAAAATTTACAAGCAAAATACCTAAAAGGCGTCTGATGTAAGTGCAATCTTAGATGACCGTAGTAAGAATTTTTATTTATAAAGAAGTACAGGTTTATGTTTACAAAGAACTCCAATGTGATGCTCAAGGAATTTTTCTGTCTATATATTGTAATAGGTTCAAAGTTCAAACGGTTTTCGCTCTATATGTAAATTGCAGGTAACTTAAAAGCAGACTCATGTGTTGTATCGAAAAAGTTCAATTTTTAAAGTTGTTCATTATATGTATATAGGAGACTGACGTCAAAGACGACATTGGCTTCAAATAATTAAAATATATTTAGGGAAAAGAAGCAAAGAAATATAAATATTATATATAAAAATAATTAAAAATAAACCTTGTGTATTAATAAGAAGTGTCCTTATTTTCTTTTATTTATGTCTATCAAGGTTTTCTTTATGTAATAGTTAGCTTTTTTCCAAAAAGTCACATGACAATATTTCCAGTACAATTAGATTTTGTAGAGAGAAAGACATACTTCGTTACTATTAGACAAAACTTTTATTTATATGTTCAATGTACATATGTGTTACAAAAAAAAAGGTTATAATTTTTAATCGATATTTGTTTTATTTAAGTAAGTACTTCTTAGACAGAAAATGTATTAAAATTATTTTCTTACAGTTGAAAGCAATTAAATACTAATTAAAGAATATGCTCACAAAAGCCGCAGTTTTATACCTAAATGTATTAAAATCTCCATGCATGTAAAATTGCAAATGTAAATCACTAATCATACAAAATAAAACAATTTTATATGTAACCAGTTATAATTGTAATTCTGTGCTTGAAATTATTGAAAAAAAATTGCTACGTATCAATAAATGCAATTATTTTTATGTTACATTGGTTTAAATAATTATGTTCCTTACATTTTAATATTCACAAATTGCAGACAATAAAAACTATTTACAACAAATTTAAATTCCGAAATATTAATCTGAAAAAAAAACTTATTAATTAAGTAAAAAATAATAATTAATTTGATTTAATGAATGAAAGAATGTGTTTTCAAAGCTTTTGTTGGCATTAATCGGTTTACCTATTTTCACATTCGGTCATAATACCTATATCGAACCTTAATTTCTTATCTACTACAGTTGTATACGCTTCAGGTAACGTCATTTCTCGTTTTTAAATTGAATGAAATGAAAACCAATAAGACAAAATTAAATACATTCGACCCCGTCCTCAACTTACTGACCTTTGAGTATTTTATTTGCTATCACAACAACATAATAATTATTTATTATATAACTGAAGACTTTGAATTTCATAAAAGAGGAAAAAATAAACATATTTTTGTATAAAATCCTGTCCCTTTTAGTTTTTTATTTCATTATAATCGTTCCAAACAATTCAAAGCTTGAATTTCACGTTTCATAACAATGTTGCATAAAATATAAAACACTAACCCCGCTGTAAAACACTGAATCCATTAAACAAAAGCTAAAGCTATTAAGGCAGCAGAACTGTGTTGCATTAGCCCCCAGGTTGCAAGGGGTGGATTAACCATCCTTCCAACCAATTGGGTTGAGTGCAGCTCTTTAAGCCGTCTGTATGCAACCGCTTAACAAACCAGAGGTAAACAAACGTTAAAATAACATTCCATACGTACAATAATATTTTTGTTATTCATTCTCTCATTTGTGGCGAACTTTAGGTAGCGTGACCCGAGTTTAATCGTACTTTCCGTTCACTCAACAAAAAGTCTTAACAACATCAGTGCGGGAATTCCTCTCAGAAGGTTAATCCCGGATATCTACGGGCGAAGTTTTTGTGACAAATTGTAAAAATATATCCCGAGGATAACGGACTTTGTGAAAACGAATATCCCTTAATGTTGGTGTCGGTTACATCATAAAAATATGCGTCCCTTGTCTACAGCAACAATGTCTGGACAATGTGAAAACGCTTTATTATATTATAGGTAGTATTTCAAACTTTGATAGCTACTTGTCTTACACTACGTAAACTATTCTAAGCTCACCAAATAGGCACTTATCACATTGACCGTTACCTAAGTAAAAAATCATGCAGCACTCTCAGTTTTACTTTAAATGTACGTTATGACAGGTCTTTTATGAGATGGCTTTAATATTGCCTTAAAAGTCGGGATAGAACGTCCCGGGACGAGCTAAAAGCCCGGCTTGTTACCAGAAATGAGTAATGGCTTCGGGAAATTGCGTTCCCTAATAACTTCTTTTCTGAGTTTTCAGTGTTGAGCCACACAAATAAGGACTGGCGAATGTCGGCCGAGCTCTTAATAAAACTTGATAATTTATTCTGTCACTTCAGCTTTGATTTCAAGACATTATTTATCATAAATATAGACTCGTTTCCATAATTCTACCTACAACGACTCTGTAAGAAAAATATTTTTGTTTTCTCGCCTGATAAATAATTTTATAGTGTTTAGGATTTAAAAAGAATTCACTTGAGCGCTATAAATTTATATAGGGTGTCCCAACTAGAACGCAATTTTTAAATTTTAAATAAAACACTGATATTAAAAAAATACCGTGAAACTTTATTATATCGTAAAGTAGATAGAATGAGGTTATGTATGGAACAAGATATCGTGCAGATGGCCGCCGCGGCTTTGCAGGCACACGCGCGAACTTTGAATGAAATTTTCTAGGACCGTTTTGTATAAATACTGCGGTATTTCATTAATACAGCGTCCAATTTCCTCTTTTAAGGCTTGAGTCGTCGTCGGCTTATTCGCGTGAACCATCGACTTCAAAAAAACCCCAAAGAAAATAATCTAAAGGTGTTAAATCGCACGGTCTCCAAAACGGGAAATAACATGACCAGGAAATGACTGATGCAGCAATTGAATTGTTTCTCTGGCTGTATGACATGTGGCGTCGACTTGTTGAAACCACATGCCGTCCACATTCATTTCTTCGATTCTAGGCAAGAAAAAACTGGTAATCATTTCACGATATCGAACACCATTAACTGTTTGCGTTGTTGTTGTTGTCTTTACATCACTAACAGACTCAGTTTCGGCAAATTTATTCATTAATCTCTTTACAGTTGACTCTTTTTGAGTAATTTGCGAACTGTAGCCGCAAAACTTTCACCATTTTGGTAAAACAATTTTACAATGAAAATGCGTTGTTCATTCGTGTAGCCCTCCATTTTTACAAACCTTGTACCTTCTACAAGCAAATAATAACAATTGTTCAAATGTCAAACAATGGCACTTAAAATGGAGCCAAAGTTAAAAATTGCGTTCTTGTTGGGACACCCGTTATAAATATTGCGTTGTATTACTTATTTGACGCTGCAACGATTTGGATTAAAAAAATATTTTTAGTCCACCTACTAAGTTTAAGCTTAATATTTAATTCAAACAATGGAGTTAATATCTTCATTAGTTTTAAAAGTACTAAACAATTTTATTAATTAGAACGAATAAAAATAAAATAACATTTTTACCAGCACCTTGCATACATATAGCAATTAAAATATATAATACCATTTAATATATGTATATAGGTTATTAAGAAATAATTCTTCTTATATACATCCAATATAATAATAAGATAAAATTCTTAATAAAACCGAAGTCAATTCATCGTAGCGCTAATACGAACCAAATCCGTAATATTCATCCCATTCAAAGTCTCTGAGGTCAAATAACTTCCTAAACTTATTCATTAATATTTATCAAAGGATCTTTTCGAATGATATCAATTAATACGGATATCGAATTTGGATTTTGATAGCTAATTCAATTAGACTGCACATCCAGTTAATATATACGGTAAATTAATTCATTAACGTACATATATCGATATAAATTAATTGGTTATATTTAATATAGTATAAACGCTGATTAATTTCATTTAGAGTTTATATTTATTTTGTAAGCTTAATTTATATCAAATGTATCGCAATTAGCATCTATTTACTTGATATTTGGCATGCGATGTATTTAGATAATAAATATTTACATGTAGTATTTTAATTATGTGTATTGATATGTACATTCAACATTCTAAATAAGTAATATATATACGAAATAGATGCTCTTAAGCCATTTTAAGGCGCCCACGTCTTTTAAATATTTGAAACAATTACACAAAAGCCTGATTGAAGACAAAGTCTCACTTTCCAATGAATATTACGTAATAATTCCAATCGTACGGATATTCAAGAACAATTATTTAGATCGGCTCTGGTTTATCCGAGAACAATAAATGTAATTAAATTTTTATGTTTCTTTTTTCATACAATTGTGTCTTGGAGTTCTGTTAATAGATTTTTAAGCTTATTATTTCTTTCTTTCAATATATAAAGTACATATATATTAGATATATCTAGTGAGAAACTAGTTTGTTAATACAATAAACAGTTGTAAAAGTATGAAAATTTTTAATCAGAGTCCTCCAATAACAACGAGGCGGTGGACAAAGAATAAGTCACAAGTTTTATATAACTGAGTTAGGTGAAACAGTTGGGAGTTTGTAACTTCATTATACGTTGGTCGTTAGCGACGCTTCCGATCAGTGTGATCTTTAATCAGAATTGTACTACAACTGACAATTGACCGACCAATGTTGAGGATTTTTCTTATATTAAACTAGTATTATTGTTTTAAAATATAATATTCCTTGATATTTTGAAGCCGAAGCTAATAAATTGTCGTCTTTCCATTGATAAATTTCATCAAGAACACGTTATTCGATGTAATTTAAATTCTTTAAAACATCAACAGTCTGTAGCTTGGTCTAGACTATCCGAGTGCACGTGATGTACTATCTAGCATCAATATATCAGGAAGCCGCTATACGTTATAACATAACAAAGATTTAGAACCAACACGTGAGCTTTATACCTTTCAAAATTAGTGCTAAATTTTCTTACTATCCCTAAGTTTCCTCCACCTACCCAAGTTAATGTATTCAATTCGCGACAGATGTACCGCTTATAAGAACTTCAACACTTCTATTCTATTAATTATTACTATTATAGAAAGCATTACAACATCGATTGTAGTTCTAACAGCCGTTGAAATAACTTTGAAACAATAATGATAAATCGTCTGAATTAATACAAACTAAACTTTAACTAACTCGTTTTAATCCAGAGATCGTTCGTTATAGAGATTTCTGTGATTTATAATTTTCTACATAACTTCTGAAATCTGAAACTACTACAAATTTTTCCTTTAAAAAACATAATACGATACAAATACTTCAAGTAATAACCTCGTATAATTAAAATTAAATTTCTTTTCTTTACGTTTTATGCATATTAAGTTCTATCATTGACTATGTAGTTAGTCGAGCACTAAGATCTTTAAGATGCGAGCAGCCAACGTTACCAATATATTAAAGCATGAAGGTGATAAAATATAGGTCAGCGCTGTAACGACGATAAATCAAGACATACTTTTATAGCAGTACGTGGTTGATATTGTAATTTATACACGAGTTAGGGAATATGTGAAAACTTACACGTAGGAAGAATTGAATCATCGACATCTGTAATATATATAGAACATTAAAAATATGTATATCTAAGGAATATTAAAAGTAATTTGATCTTAAAATAAATATTCTCAAAGAAATAATAGATCTATAGAAGTTTTATTATACATTTTGTTTGTTTCAGGGAATTCAGGCTGATTCTTCATCCTGACCCAAGCTCCGTGTTCGCTGAAGGGGTGCAGTTCCATTCATCAGCCGGCCCCATAGATTACAATACTGCTAGTGTCTACTCCGGAAAACTAGAAGGTATTAGCCATTTTAATCTTATGTTATATTATAAGATCTATCTCCATAGATCTCAGTACATAACGTAGATCTCCATAGATCTCAGTAATTCGAAATTCTATTCGGTATTAGAATGGATTTTAGGAAGGAATTATTCTTTCAGTTTAGAAGTATGTTGGACAAGTTTTATATTCGTGATAATTTCACACAAAATCCGATGGTAGCTATTTAGATATTTTCTGTAACCTACCCATATTATATAATTCTGTTTACGTATACAATTAGTATAATCAACAAAATTTTGTGTCGCTACAGAAGACGATATTATTAAAACTTTAAAGTTCAGATTTACTGTTAGTCTGTCATGTTTAAAATAAAACAATAATTAATTGTATGAATCCTATGTAACGAATATGAGAGATATTTTACGCTCATGATTGCCCTGTTTTTTTATCGCCCTGCTAAGAACTTTGATTATATTAAACGATATTCTGACACATGTTTTAAAATATTTCTTTTTTAATATTTTGATTTAGTTTTGAACATGGGCAGGAATGTGAGTTCACTCTGACTTCTTTTCAAAAGTATTATACGACATGGGGCCATGTGCCATCTTCACGGTTTTACTAACGCACTTTACTCTGTAAAGTTAAATATCCTTTACATAATCCACATAGTTTTCAATGTAAACCACTTGTGTTTCACTTCTAACCACGCACTCCCAACGCACGGCGGTGGAATGTTTAGGAAGAATATTGTTTTGTCTGAAAACAATAATTTAACCCAATTATAGGGCTTCTCTACAAGCAATACTTTTCTTATTCTATTTTTCCATTCATCGACTGTTCACTGTTACGATTTAATGTTAGATGGTTTGCGCAGCCCACATTCATCTCTTTAAAAGGATCAAATGTATTAAAAAGTTGATTTATAAAATTATCAAACTGTGAAAAAAATACTAAGCGTGGCATATTACACGGGTTTTTATTTGAATTTCCACCGAGTTAAACCTCATTAAACACAAAAATATTCAACCGTTATGTTAATTAATGAATAGGTAATAAAGTAGATGGTTAATTTTATTCGATCTGATGGTTTTGTGGAATTATTGAAATTTAAAGTACTTCCAACTGAAATTCAACATATAACTTGACCGAGCCATAATTGCGAAATAGTATTTGCAGTCAATGTTATTATTTGACAAACTAATCGGAGTTGTTCAAACAGTATATATTGGGGTTCAGACAAATGTCATCTGGGAATTAATGATGGAAGTAACAAATGGAACGCGGTGATATCATTATCATACACTATGTTCGAGGCGTATGATGTCAATTTGTTATTTAATTACACCGTACGTATATATTTTAGTTCATTAGTGTATTAGACGTGATATATAAGGAAGTAAACATGATAATTAAACGCTATTCATCGGCTTATTTCATACTGGCATCTATGACACGTGAGAGACGAAAACAAGGATATTGACAGGCATCAGGAAACTAACGGAGTGTAATTTTTGATGTACTGAAGCGGTTCTAATTTGAATTTATTTATTTATTTCAAACTAGCTTTTGCTTGCGAATTAGTTGACGCGTCGAAATTGATTTTAAATAGAAATAAATAGTATGTGCTTAAAAAACGTCTATCAACTTAATTATGTGACGTACAAGCACAATACACCTTTATAATATATTACCTCGAGAACTACACGGAATTTAGACACAATGTACCTACATTATTTTTTCATATCTTATTCTTTTTGATTGAAAATCATATGTTATTGCCGGTTACAAGTTGTCAACAACTGGCCTTAATAACTGAATAACATTTTATAACCCTCGCGCACTTTAAATATAACGGGATTTTAAAAATGAAATTTTAATAAAAAGATCTCTTTCTTTTAATTATTTTTCTATACAAACCTCGCCCTGACAATAACGAATAAAAAAAAAACCAATTTGAAAAAAAATATCCAATTTGGAGCGGTCCATCGGAAGTTCGCGTACATACATATCGGTGATTAATTTTTATTTATATAGATTATTCGTTTATGAAATTTAATCTCGATACATTTCGTTACTGTATAAAAGTGAGCATTTGATTTAGAAATAATAATTCAATAAGAAGTGATCAAAAGATGCTTCTATCGCAATTAACCTCACATTCATCTCATCATGTAAATTGACGTCATATATATATATATATATATATATATTTAAATATATTTTCTTGTTTTTTCATACAGTAAACGAGTCAAAGCAGATAAGACTTATACGTTTTTGGTTCATGTCTTGTAAATAGTGTTTTAATTCCTCGCACGCTTCACAGATGTTAGATTATAATCTCTCAAGCCTACGAGTGATACGTATCTTAATGTCAAAGCAATCAGATCCAATAAAGACACAAGATGTTTAAGTGCTTGTTATAACTTTCTAAGAACTTCCTCACGATCTGTCCTTTATTATTTTAACTGACATGTAAGGTTACCGTATTATATCTATGTTATAACTGTCTCTAATGATCCGCTTTAATTATATTTAAACTTCTAAAATCTGACTCTTTAATAAGTTAAACTGAGGATGACTTCTATATTGCGTAACAAACTTAATAAAATTAAATTACAAGGTGCGACCCATCTGGTACATTCGAGACAAAGTGAGTTTTGATAAAATTAGCTCACAAGTTTAATGGAGTATGCTTCTTCGAAGTTTGACTTCCCTTGTCTTTGGCGGCGCAACGCAAACTCATTTAAATAATAAATACTTTTATAATTACTCGTTTATATGGTGGGGAAGTTTATAAGGGCGGATGTTTTTATTCGTCTATATACATTAAACTCAGTTCCTTTATAACAATAATGGGTATATTTCTTAGGTTTGCTAACAAAAAGAGAATTTTAAATATGTCTTATATTAAAATTTAACTTATTATTAAAAAACATTTAAGTCGTTTTTATCGTAAATTTATCACATCGTATGCTTTATAACATTAGGAGGATTTTTCTTAACTATAACTACTTATTAAAATAAAATAAAATCCAGTTTTTAAGAAATACAAAAAAATCTCTTTCAACTAATTAAATACTGTCCGTTTTATCAATAAAATAAATGCTAGCGAGCTATCAAGTGTTGTAATTATGGTTATTTATAGGCGGTTTCCAACCCTCCCTCAACCATAGCTAGTTGTGATTTTAATACATTGGGAGACTCCGGCTCTTTGCACCTCTAATTAGTTTGTATAATATATAGCACTTCATTTATTTTCAACAACCGTTACTTACTTGATTCAAAGATTTATTTGCAAAATTAATTGTTATTATTTAATTATAGTAAATTAGAAATTGTTATTTTAAAAGATTCTAAAATATCTTAACATAGTAATTGTGGTATGATAGTAATATTTTTATTTCAGACGACGACTCTTCTCACGTATATGGCGTGATAACAGCTGAAGGTCTTTTCGATGGCACCATATGGACTCAAAATGAAGAATATTATGTTGAGCCACTCTCCCGCTATGATATCGAGCACCCTTCAATGCACAGCGTCATATACAGGCGATCAGACGTAGAACATCCACATGCGAACAGTGAAACGTCACACTGCGCCTCTCATTTACTACACATGAAGACTAAACAAGGGTATGAAGGGGACCTATTCAACTTCACCGATCAAGTATCCCTCAAGAGAGTACCATTCAGCAATAGTACGGAAGACTTGAAAACTGAAATCAACAGGCGGAAGAAGCGATGGCTTCCCGAAGACGAAATGCAAGACGACGAGCCAAAGAAGAATCCCGAATTACCTTTAGATTTAGACGTCCCGTACACCAGTAATAGCGATCCATTTGATAAGTTTAGCACGAGAAAACCAAAAACTAAAATCGATAAAAGTAATCTCATAACGAAAGTTAGACTCGATTCAGAGGAGTCTCGACCCAAACCAAAGACGCACGTGGAGCTTATAAAAACAAAAGCCGGTGTAGTGACTGTTAGTAAGGACGTTGTTAAAAAGGAACCGGTCGGTTATACAATACTGTCGGCGAACGCTACCGACGACGGCAGGCACGTCAACAAACGAGCCACGGTTGATCCGAGGAAGACCACATGCTTAGTGTACCTACAAGCGGATCACATGTTCTACCAAAGATACGGATCTGAGGAAGCGTGTATAGAAGTCATGACGAGACATGTCCAGAAAGTTAACGCGATATACAAAGTTACAGGTAAAATTTTTTGCATATAAAGAGTAGAGTTTGTCATAAAGTTACTATATAACATATACCTATACATTTTCCACTTATAAATAATTCAAATAATACAATACGAAGCAATAGTGCAGTAATCAGAATATAGTTGAATTAAACCATATAAAAAATAATAGTTAAAAAACAATTATTTATATATATATATATATATATATATATATATATACATATAAGATTAATATTATAACATAATATATGCAAGATTTTATTATATACTTTATTTAAGTTATTCGTGAAAATAAATTAGTTTTATATTGTACCAGATTTCAATCAAGATGGTAAGCCGGATAACATCACGTTCATGATTAAAAGGATTAAAGTGCACACGCTAGACGCCCTCAAAGATCCAGCTTATAGATTCCCAAACAACTACGGCGTGGAAAAATATTTGGAACTGTTTTCAGGTAAATGGAAAAATTTATAACAATCAAGTTTAGGTTTAAGACCAAAAAATAATTCTTTTTATGGGATATATCGAATTCAAGAAATCCTTATGCGATAACATTTTCATTCCCCACCCTATTTCTCAGCAATGCGTGGGATAACTTCAATTATACGTAACAAAATCATATCAGGATGTGTGTGTCCTTAATATCAGAGAAAATCAAATTGTTATTTAATGAAATCTTAAACATATTTCGTTTATTCCGTACATTTTCGCTTCTAGAAATATGATTATTTTTGAAACTGGAATGGTATATCGAGACTTAAAAATTTGAACATACTCAAGGTTTTGCGACGAGTAAAGAGAATAAAGTCCAAAAAAAATTACAATCTAAATTAGACTTAACCTTTTATAAGTTAGAGGCGATATTTTCACCACCATGATTTTTTTTTAATCGAAATTTCATCCACCGGTCGTATTTTTTTATTCAGGCTACTTTTATGATTGTCAATAGACAGTTAGATAATGAAAGGTTTGACAAACATATATTTATCAAACCTTTATGTATATAACATATGTCTTTACTTCTATTATATACCCTTAACCAATATAAATTTTGTTTTTCCACTGTCCACTCCTTATGACCGTTAAAGGGTTAAGTCATATTTAATATTATTATTATCAGCCTTTCAGAATCCACTGCTGAGTAAAGGCCTCTTCTTAAATAGAGAATGTTTAATATATTTTGTAATAATTTTAACAGAGGAAGATTATGACGCGTTTTGTTTGGCGTACATGTTCACTTACCGTGATTTCGAGATGGGTACCCTGGGTCTAGCTTGGACGGGAGACCTCAAAAACGCTGGTGGGGTCTGTGAGAAAAACGGAGTAAGTTGATCTCTTGATAATGGACCATGAAAAACATTTATCATCACTGCTAGTATATATACATACTTAGCAATTTCTTAAATGTCTTGTCCTTTAAAAAGAACAATTTATTAATTTAAATCATTAATGTAGTAAGAATTGTCATTAATCAGAGTTAAAATTTCATTCATCAAAACGATTAAGTTTAGTAACTAACCCAGACTTCTTGCAATGAAGTATATACATATATAAAATGTAATGAAAAACATGAAATACTTTAAGTGTAGTACATTTTTAACATGTAAAACTTCTTACAGCACTACCGAGGTAGTATGAAGTCTCTGAACACGGGTATAGTGACGTTACTGAACTACGGTAAACACGTGCCGCCGGCTGTATCTCACGTCACACTCGCCCATGAGATAGGACACAACTTCGGGTCGCCGGTGAGACATAACATATACATATACACAACTAGACATATGTACATACACTGGCGGCCAAAAGTTTGAGAACACTCTCATCAAATAATAAAAATGAAATAAAACAAAAATTTAGAAGAAGATTTTTACAAGTGGTCTCAAACTTTTGGCAGGCAGTGTATATATATACAAATGCCACAAAGTTTTCAATATTTTTAAATTTTACTGATAGCTATTGTTTTCTAGTGACCTATTATTATTCAAAATTTGTGGGTGCTTATATGCTTTTGTATGTCTGAAGTTGTAAAATTTCTGTTTAGTTAATATTTTTATTACCATAATGTCCTTACTATTTATAATTCTAAAACGTATATAAATTTTAAGTCGCAACTTTCAATATCTCATTTATTTAACATATTTATACAATATGTATTTATATTTTAATAGCACGATCCGGAAATGTGTACTCCATTCGGCGAAGACGGTAACTACATAATGTTCGCTCGCGCTACAAGCGGCGATCGTAAGAACAATAACAAATTCTCGCCGTGTTCATTGAGAGCCATAGACCCAGTACTGAACAATAAGGCTCGCTCACCCAAAGGATGTTTCACTGGTAATACATTCATTCACACTTGTATTATACATTTCTATGTTATACACTCGAACGTATTTACTTTTTACCATTTCGATAACTATTCTATATTTAGTATACAATCACAATCGACATTTGTTAACATTTGAAATAAATATGAAGTGTTTTTATGCCATTGTTCCATTATAGCAAAAAATGCTACAAACTTCATAGATTGCTAAACAATCATTACATTTTCAATGAATGACAAATGAATGTGTTTTTTGTTAACAAAAAGACTCAAAGAACTCAAAAAAAAATCCTTTCTAATAATAGAATTTTGCAGGATAATTATTCGAAAAATAATGTGAAAGTATTCTTAATCCTACTAATATTATAATTGCGAAAGTTTGTGAGTGTGTGTGTATGTTTGTTACTTCTTCACGCTCAAACGGCTGAACCGATTTTGATAAAATTTTGTATATAGGAAGCTGACGTCCAGGAATTACATATAGGCTACGTTACATTAATAACGTGTCCTTTTTATCAGAACCTCAGCCCGCTATATGCGGTAACGGTGTAGTTGAGGACGGTGAGGAGTGTGATTGCGGCTGGGCGGCCGAGTGTACGGACGTCTGCTGCCGACCCCAAGCAGCTCGACCTCACTACAAGCCCTGCACCCTCACTGAACATAGCGTGTGCAGTCCTAGTCAGGTAATTACAATAGACTATAGAGGACTATACATATAGTCAGTGGTGGCCTAGTGCTTAAAGCCCGCCTCTCATGCATGACGGCACAGGTTCGATCCTGGCAAGTACCAATGTGATTTTTCCAAGTCATATGTACATAAGATTATTCAGACATCACTGATTAGTGCATTCCCAAAGAGGGTTGATGTCAGGCAGGCAGCCGGTCGTAAAAACAATTAGCCAAAACTATTCACTAAATACAAGGCAGACCCTGGCTAAAGCTGGGAAATTGCCAGGTAGAAGATTATAGAGGGCTATACAATAGGAGATTTTTGGATTATGAACATTTAAAACTCACCTCATTTTATACTACTTCTACATCCACCTAGTGATTTTCCCAGCTTTATCCAGGGTTTAATAGAATGAGATTATTTGGAATTATATGTTTACTGTATGTAATCAATCTGATAACTTTACTAATGATTAGACATTAAGGTTTTTTTTAATAACTTATCTGATTATGTTTTTGTTTGCCAAAATTTTTCTCGTGTTTTTTTAATCTCAGCTGAAACTAAATCAAATATAAATGTTTATGTATTTATTATATTTGTATATATTTATGTATATATCTATATAAGTATTATATCTGAATTTTGCACTATTATAATCTGGTTTGTATTCTTATATATATCTTTATAACTCTTTTTTTTTTCCTTCTCTCATTTTATTGTACCTATTCCACATTTCTCTTCTCATTTCCTCTATCAAAAGAGTTTTTGGTAGAGATCTCTTTTAATAGATAAGTTATCCTTTTGTACATCACATTTCTTTTATAATACTTTAATTGTAACTTTTTTTCTTTTTGGTACATAAATAAATAAATCAAGTTATAACTAATATGATAATTTTAATATCTTCCAGGGTCCATGCTGCACCGCCTCTTGTACGTTGAAGTTCGGTGACAAGTGTCGTTCTGATAACGGTTGTCGTGACGCTGCTCATTGTGACGGTAAGCGGGCAGCCTGCCCCGCTAGCAGACACAAGCCGAACCGAACGAGATGCGACAAGGAACTCGTCTGCTTTATGGGAGTAAGTACTTAATGTGGAATATAAATTACTATATAACAACGAATAAATCCTCCATAAAACTCAATATAAATACATTCTAAACTAAATGGTAGCTTAGCGTAAATGATCCATAGAAATAAAAAAAATGTATAAAGTTTATTTATGTATTTATTTTCATTTTAATTTCGTAAAAAAAATCGATCAATATCATATAATTTTCTTTTTATTAAGATCATGTTGGATTTAATAAATAATATTGTAATTAGCCATCAAAGTCAATTAACTCACGAATACGAAATAATTCACCTTGAAACAGTACTACTAATGTAACCTTCAATCGTTTCCAGGAATGCACAGGTTCTATCTGCCTGGCGTATGGTCTTGAGTCGTGTCAGTGCGCCGCCCGCAAAGACGATCCTCGTTCTGCCTGTGAGCTATGCTGCAGAAAACCTTCCGGACCCTGCGTGTCATCATTCCATTGGAACACCGCGCCTTACGACGTACCAGACATGTACGCTAAACCTGGCACACCATGCAACGATTACAATGGGTAAAGATCATTCAAACATCTTCTTCTTTCTGCCAATTTCCCAGTTTTAGCCGGGGTCTGCCTTACATGTTGTGAATAGTTTTGGCTAATTGTTTTTACGACTACGCCTGCCTGACATCAACCCTCTTTGGGAAAAAAATAAAATCATTATTCAAACTATTCAAATACTAACTATGATAGCTCTTGTCCACGACTTTATTTGGACTTCCGAATTGTATTGAAAGCGAAATATATTTATTAATTACAAAGATATGACAAACAACTCTCTGCGCTATTTTTCGTTCGTAACACGTGATTTTATGTAAAAAAATATATATTCTTCCGATAATACATGGAATTTTGGGTCAAATGTCTTCTATATACTATTCTGATGACTTGGTCGCATTACTGGGAATTTTTATCGAAGTCTTAGCAGTAGTATCAACAAGAAACATCCAAGCATTACATTACTAGTACAAAAATAGTCCAAACTCAAACTCAAATAACTTTATTCAATATAGAAGCATTACATTTTCGTATTGATGGTCACTTCAGACACTACCACCGGTTCGGAAAAGAAAATACTCTGACCTGTGAAGAACCGGCGAAATAATATCTCATGCTACATTTAACATATATCCTCATTCTTTCAGATACTGCGATGTGTTCCAACGTTGTCGCGAGGTGGATCCTTCTGGTCCGCTGGCGACGCTGCGTCGTCTCCTTCTGTCAGATGAATCTCTGGCCGGGTTCAGACGGTGGATGCTGCGTCACTGGTACGCCGTGCTGCTCATACTGCTCGCTGTTATAGCGCTGCTGGTAAGTTATGCTGACCGTTATAACAGCATATATATACTAGAAGACCCGGCGAACTTCGTATCGCCCTATAATCAAGAAATATCTATTACGTTTTTTTATTTATATTTTTGGAGTTTACCCATTAAAGCTATAAAATTATCTCCGTGTTTTGAAGTGCGACAGAATGATTGACATATTAGTTAGTTGTCAAATCTAATGTCAAAAAAAACGTTGTTTGTTATATATAGAGTGAGACGGGATGAATCCTGTTAGCATTCAATGGATTCACCGTACGGGTGCCGGGTCCATATATGATTAAAACTACGTATATCTTAGTAATAACAATATTAAACAACAATATATTTGAATTTATGTAGATGATATATCTATTATAATGGATTTTGTCATATAAAAAATATTAATCATAGTAATTTCAAATTTTAAACATTCATAAGAGTAAGTCTGTATTTGTAAATATTTACTTATTATATTTTAATGCGCTTATATATTTTGAGTTTATGACCGGACATCATAAAGGATATATAACTCTATGTTTACTTAATGTATTATGTTAAAATATATATTATTTTTGTTCTCTAGCGCTGCTACAGAGCTCTCAAGGTCCTTGATTCAGCCATACAGAATGCCGAAAAAAATAACTAAATATCTTTCACGCTTCATTCGTCTTAGGTATTGATTGTTGGAACGAGTAGGCTAACAAAAAACTACGTACAGCGCTAGAAATTTCATGTTATGCTATATTAATGTTGTAGTAACGCTATATTTTAAATGTATTTCAGTATTACTCTCAATAATATGTCGTACCAGCTGTGCCCCGCGGTGTTACCCGCGGATTTCCGGGATGTAAAGTAGCCTCTATGTTATTCCTGGACGTCAGCTTCCTGTATACAAAATTTTATCAAAATCGGTTCAACCGTTTGAGTGTGAAGAAGTAACAAACATACACACACACTCACAAACTTTCTCAATTATAATATTAGTAGTATAACGTGTTTTTCCGTGTACAGGTCGCTAGCACCCGTTTCTTCGGCCGTAACGCTAAGAAGATCAAGTCAGTAACAATAATACATTCGTCAACTACTGAAACCGTTCGTCTTCCGGACGCTACGGACCAGGGACTCATAGTGCACACTGCTGTGAGGTTAGTTACAGATATCTTTAATATATACAAATAACTTTAACATTAAAGCAATTTGGAAGTACATCATATAGTATAAAGAGAATAAAAATTTGTATATAGCTACTAAGACGTGATATTCCAGAGTTTTTGATGTTACATTCCTACTCACGGTGAAAAACTTTCATTCGATACTTCATGTTTGAATATCGATTTTAATTGAATAATGTTAAATTAGTAGTACTAAGTAAAGTTCAATTAGTGATCGTTTTATTTAAAAGTTATTATATCCGAAGATTACTAACAGCTGTGAATTTCTTTAATATTTTCTTATATTAATAGTTTCTTCAATAGTTTACCAAACCAAAAATCTTGATTAAAATTATATAATAATTTGTAAACACATATCTCAAGTCACAATCTAGACAAGATTATCAATTCGCTATTAAACTTATTATATAATATTTTTATTTCATTCTACAGATCAAAGCTGCCCCTGAAAAAGAAAGTAGCGCTTAGAACACGAGGCTATAGAGGCAAAAAGGAAATACAGAAACAGGGCGACAAGGCGTCTCCGTCACATAACATTAAGAAGAGGGTGAGTTTCATGAAAATCAGTTCATCGTTTTATAATTTGTTAATATACAACTGTGGTTCATTGTTGGAAATTTCAGAAGCCGAACGGTACTCCAAAGATTGACGACACCCATAAAGAAAACACAGCAATTGTAACAAATGCTGAAGGAAAATCACCGAAACACGTCATCCTATCGAAACATAAGAAAGTTAAAAAACGAAAAGTTAAAGTCAAGAAAGAAACCATCGACTACAGCTCAATGCAGAAACATTCCTCGAGTACACCGCCCAAGGACACTGAAGCTTTAACTAAAGTACAGAAATGGCTTCTGAGTTCACCACAACCCACTGCCATACCTAAGTCTAAGTCAATTCCCGTAGGTCTTACTGAGAGAACTCATAGGCAAGTATCGAAAGGTAGAAAAACTCGACCGTCCAAAAGTGCAACAAATCTTCTCTCTGGCGAAAAAGCCAGACTGCAGGTTGTTTTCAAACCTCCATTTAGGTTTAGTGTTAAAATCTGTAAGAGTGACAAGACTAAGGTTGTACTCGATAAGTCTTCGAAGCCCGACGTAGAAAGGAAACGTCAAGATACTCTGCCACAGGCGACCTGTCCGGCCGAAGTGACCAACACGAACCCAAAGCTTCTCAGACAAACCTCGAAAACTACTGACAACGGAAACATTCCAAAAACAGAAGTAGGTAACAAAGAGAAAGACTGCCATGGATATGAAAATTTACTGCCAAGAAGTGCCAGCGACTGTAAGGTCGCTAAAAAAGTACCAGATTTAAAAAATAGATCGGGACATAAGAAGAGCAACTCGGTGGGGCAAAAACGAGAAACTACTGAAAGTAGACAGAATCTTATTTCACAAGAGGACTGCGATAATGTACACGTGTATGAGAACTTACTACTGACAGAGGATACCTTCACACCCAAGAGTTGTAGCATGCCGCGACGACAAACATCCGCCGGGATATCACGACAGAGCAGCTACGGACATCTACCTCGAGCTCAGATCCGCCCACATAGACATAGCACCAACAACGTGAACCGTTCAAGGAATAACAGCACCAACGAACAAGAACCCTTCTATAATATAATAGAGACGTTGAGGAAAGACAAAACGAGCGGGAACAAAGGGAACACGTCCAATACTAACACCAGTAGTTCCTCCGGCAGTGCAAGGGACGAGTCCAGGATAAGTAGATCCTCGCGACAGAACAGTCTAGTTGACAAGCCGTCTCGCTCTAACGTCAGTGAAGCTCCTAAAAAACTATGTCGCCAATCAAGCGAGGCGGAGTTAGGGAAGCAGGCGAATGACAAGAATTTACGGGGCTTTCAGCTAGTTGTGGGGAAAGACAAGCTGAAACGGCAACTGAGCGACAATGAACTGAGTCGATCGAGGATGCAATTAGCGATGCCGATGTCAGCCGGCGCTGAGCCCAGGCGAGCCTTCTGTTGGAGCAAGCGAGCGAGTCTCGACTGTGAAGCCTCACTACCTACCACAAGGCCCAACAAGAGGACCACGTACACCTTCGGCGAACTCAAGAACACCGTCCCCAACTCAATCGAAGCCGCAGCCGTTGATGGCATACAGATCTCGCCCGAAGATTTCCTTAAAATTATCGACAATTAATCAACCAGGTATTAGTATGGAAGGAGTTATTAATCGATGTGTATATTATCTATCGGCTGGTGTAAATATTGTATGTGCTTCTACTGTTAAGATTATTACGCGCCACTGAAACAGGCCATTGCTCAGTTCCCTTATTATCTATTGTGTGGGATCTATTTACTATATTAAATTAATAACTCATCAATTCGTTTAATGTGTATGACCATTTCTTATTTAATAAAACCAAGTGAGATTTCCTGGGAAAATTTTAATGTTTAAAAGCTTCCAAATAAAATATTTTTGTAGTATAACCCTAGTTATTAAGGTATGTTTACTAATGAACAAATATTATTAGATTGTAGGATGATCGTGCTAATTCCAAAATTTAAATAAAAATCACATTGTAATATCTTCTATGAATACCTCAAATTAATTTTAAATGCATTTGAAATATTGGACAAGGTTTATTGAAGTTCAAAATTCATTATTAATTAATGTAATACCAACATTTATATTTATTATGAACAAGTTATTTTTATTGCTGGCAATGGTTTTGTTTCACTGTATTTCTAAAAACGAATCTCTATTTTTTCTACATACTATGTACCTATTGTACAAATTTACTCATACTTATGTAAAGATTTGATATATAAATAATTTCATTATATTATAATATGTTTATTTATCTATTTTATTTTTATTAAAACAAGCTTTCTTGTTTCAATTTATTGAGTGCTTAGTACAATGTTTCATGGTTTAATGAAGACTTGTATATTTTTATTTTAACATGAGCTGTCAATTAAAATGTCAATCAGTTGAAATCATTAATGCTCTAATATTTCCCAAAAATAACTCAGATATTAGAAATATAAAACAGGATTCTTGTTATTGTAATAGATATTATTTCTATCCAATATTTGGTGTAAATGTTATGGGTTGTGAAAAATTGCATTTTAATTTTTGAAGATACTAAGAATCCTGTGTTAATATAAAATCCAAAACCATCAATAATATTAAGGAATTATATAAAATTTTGTTAATAATAAGCATATTTTTCTATTAACATTGATATTTATTGAAACTATATCCTAAAAAAAAAACTTTTAACGGCTGTTATTTTTATGTTCTGCAATATCTGGGATGGAATTAATATTGAAATCGATGTATTAGAGTGACAATATTATGGTACATATTATAATTAATATTAAATGTAATTGTAAATACGCTATATAAGTACAAGTAACGTATACTTAATATTGTTTTATTTTGATGTAAAATTTATTTTCGCCTTTGTGTTGTACTGTTATCTCGTCATTAGTGCCAACACTAGTCTAAAATTGGCGGTTTTAATGATTATATTTATGTTGAAAGCTGTTATTCAGTTTCCTATCTCAGATATCAGAATGTTTTCATTTCGATGGCGGTCTCTGTAAGGTCGTACGCTTTGCTACGCCTAACGCCACAGCATCTATGAGCTTCGTTTTAGGGAGTTAAGGGTAACCGTAAAGCTAGATATTGTATTCTATAGAAAATAATTTCTAAGACGATACTAAGAGTATTGGAAGTGTTACAAATTTGTATCTTATTTTTTTTTTCTCTTCGTAAAATAATAAAATTATAAATGATAGTCGCTAATGTAATTGCCTCTGTGTGTAGCTCGTCTTATGATAGAATATACAATGTATTGCGTTAAATCTTTTCTTAATAAACAAATGTATCCGTTTATTTTAATATATTGTAAAATATGTAGGACTTGGAGTTTAAGACGCAAGAAAATTTCTTGTTAACATAATAACTTGACCTTCCCATGAACTATCTGTCCATTAGCAGACACCAAGGAGCAGCTCGATTGATGGCGTTTTATTAATTTTTAAATAAGATATTGATGTATTAAATGTTTATTATAATGATTTTATAGTCCATAGGCGCTTCGATCTATTTAAAATGGATGTTTCTTACGTTGTATGTTTCTGTCTGTTTCGGAAACGATTTAAAATTATAAGTATACAATCTAGTGACGTTCGCTAGACGTGCCCATGATCTCAGTATTTGTTCCAAGTGCCTTATGAACAAATCGATTCATTCCTACAAACATTCCGGTCTGTCATGTTACGTTCATGTATTACTGATATGATTCATTGTAAGTTATAACTATATAAGTAATAAAATACGTATTATAATATTATATTCAGCATCTACTTAATTAATCTGTGATAGTATAATTTCGTATTACTTTTCATTTAATTTTCACTTTCGATCAAATTATGTTATTTAAAATAAATACAAATTTGTAATAAATTCATCTTCTAACATTTACTATTTTTTCTGTATTTTTTAAAAATAAAAGATCCAACACGCTTTTTGTGTATTATTTATAAAAAGATCAAAAAATTAGTACTGAAATTGAAAGAAAAATGATACAGTTTACACAAAAATAAATGCGTATACAAACTTTTTAGTGTGTGTTCATAGTAGGTGTATCAATGCTGGCTGTATGGAAATGGGTTTTGATAGTTCTTAAAAAGTTTATTTCGAAACCTTCTTTTGTTTTAACCTTTGAAAGTTGTAAATATAGTTGACATAATTTATTGAATTTACATGTATGGTTGGTTTATTGGAAAATACTTTTAAGGAATGGCTCCTATACGATACAGCTTGCACTATGAAGATTATTCCGAACATTTAATGTCTAGATTTGGAAAACTGTTGCAAATGCAATCCTTGGTAGACATGACTCTTATGTGTAGTTCCCATACTTTGCGTGTCCATAAAGCCGTACTGGCAGCGAGTAGTGCATATTTCCAAGTGAGTAAATTTAAATCTGTAAAATGAAAGTTGATCATTGTTTGCACAATGTTTTAACCTACAGTAGATTATTCTTATTAATATATTTTATAGGAAGTGTTACAAAAACAAACGGGGGAACCATTAATAATTTTAAAGATGAGATTCAGTGTGTTAAAGTGTCTAGTTGAGTTTATGTATTGTGGCAAGACTCAATGTTTGGAAGAAAACTTGGACGAGCTGGTATCTGCTGCCCAGTTCCTCAAAATAAAAGGATTGTCAAAAGTCACAAAAGAAGGACTCGGTATAACCAATCACAGTAAGTGTTAAATATTCTACATTTTGACATTACTTAAACAATTTTTATAGGTAGGTATACAAACTATAAAGTAGTCAACACGGGATGATTAAATGTTTAAGGGCTGATAGTTATTATAACACCTATCAAAACTTTAACCGTAATTATCAACAAAATTGTTTTGACAAAAATGGGCTGCCATGTTTTCTTTTCAATTTTAACAGAAAAAGGTTAAGTACTATTTTTAACAACGACAGTTGATTCCACTCATGAAATGACTTGTTTACTATCATATGTTTACTATCATATGGTGGTCATAATATGGACGTACTATTATTATTTAAGTTTCAGCTTCGGACACTATACAATAATTAAAGTGCATCCTACATCGTTTATTCATGAATATAACTATTTTCGAGTTCCGAAATATAATTTTTTAGAGTCAAAGAAAATGATTTTTAAAAATAGTTGCAAATGAAAACATTACTGGGCATCCAAACTAAGTGATGTCTTCCAAATACATTTCTATAAAGTGTTTACGGTGCTTCCATAATGTTTGTAATTTAAGAGTTCCCTCTGCATCCTGAAGTACTTAATAATTGCGGTCTTTTAAAAGTAATTCTAGAGAATAGGGCTTGTGTGGACTAGAACCCACACTATTTTATATAAGATTTTGTGATTGATATAAGTTCTCTAATTTGTTTGGACAGCTCATAAATCACTCGTGTGTTACGTGTTTATTTGTATGGTAAACCCTGACCTCTTAATAAAAATATTACTAAGTGGCCAAGCCTACTTCTTTGTACGCTATGTTAGGTTTATAGAAGATTTTAACTAAATTAAGCATAAGAAAACTAGCATAATGTTAAATGTCCCTTCGTTAAAAGCTATATATTTAAATTTGAATATCCAAGTAGTAGTAGTATTAAATATTTCAAGAGATGTTTTATTTCTAAGCTGAGTTGCCCGTGTTCACTCCGCCCGTGGTCATCAATCGACCTCCACAATCACTAATCGACTTACATACACAGGTAATCATTTTTACATTTTGCAAAACATATTTAGCTTTAACGTAATGTTGCTTTATCCTAACCTAAAGCAATTTATTCACAAATTTATACCATGCATTATTATAAAACATTAATTAGGTACTTTAATAAAATTATTAAGAATGGTTTTGGATAAAAATATTGTGCCCTTCGTAAATTGGACATATAAGGTTCTATAGACAAGTAAAATGGATTAAATTGAAAATTTTAAGGACAATGTGGACCCAAAACCACAAGCGACCCTCTCCACACCCGCCAACCCGCCAGTGGATGCTTTGAACAGAACTAATAAGGTTTATATATATAATTACTGTATTAGCTAGATTGAAAGTAAAGGTAGTATTATTGAATCGACGACAAACACACAAAAAATTAAATACATCAAATTACTTTACCAAACTCATACATGTTTATAGGCTAGTAGAAACATTGATTTGTTTAGTTGCCTAACAATACAGAAAAAAAATCTTTCTAGGATATGGTTGTCCGTATACCATTCGACATAGAAGGTTCAGGCGCGGAGTACAACGACCCTCGAGCACGACCGAGACGAGGCAGACCTAGCTTTAAGGTAACGTAGATAGAATAACGATATAGACTGTCATATGAAAATATAGATAACGATAAACATGATTATACCAAAACTTTAACCCTTTAACAGTCATAAGGAGTGGACAATGGAAAAACAAAAAAAGAAGTCAAAATATATGTATATATAAATATATATTTGTCAAACCTTTCATTGTCAAACTATTGACAATCATAAAATTTGCCTGAATTAAAAAATACGACCGGTGAATATATCGGTTTAAAAAAAATCATGGTGGTGAAAATATCGCCTCTAACTTAGGGTTAAACTATGTAACACAAAACATCATTATTCTAAATAAATAGGTTCATTTTGATTGTAAGTCATGAATGTAAGTGTTAGATGCCGGTTGCCCTTTCCCTATTCCCACTCTTTCCTACCTTATTTCCTTATTCCCACCCCTCCCTATTGTTAAAAAACAAGGTTGGCAACGCATCCGCAACATAGATGTTGCGGATGTCCATGGGCGACGGTAACCACCTTCCATCAAGTGGGTCGTCTGCTCGTTTGCCACCTTTAAAATAAAAATAAAATAAAAAATAGACCCCTGTCTCGTGTATGTATAGCGTCCCCTCTCGTGGGAGAGCGCAGTAGGAGCCGGTGTAGCGAGTGGGGGGGTGATGGGAACAGCCTCGGGCTTGGGGCGGGCCGCGGAGAGGGCGCTGCTACGACGGGAACAGGACTCTAGGAAAGCTATACATCACCTCAAGCATCTACAAAGTAGGCACATGCAGGTAATTACTGTTTATAGATAACTAGTTTTTGCTCGCGACTTTGTCTGTTTTAGTTTTTGTTTTGGAAATGTATAGCTGAACAAATTCTATTCCTCCTTAAAAACAGTAGATGAGAAGATTTTGGATTATATTTACTTTTTTATTCTTTTTCAATCGAATGAAATTATCCTTATTCCTTTGATCTAACCTAGCTCTCCATCAATTTTCAGCCAAACCCGTACAGCCATTCTGAATTATAAATAGTGTAACAAGACTTTCTTTTATGAAGAATTTAGCTGACATGGCTATTAATTTTATTTTTTTTGGTATTACGATGTACAAGATGTCCGTCTAAAATTATTGTTGCAAATTGTAATGCGGTTTGTATTTTCTAGGACTATATGGACAGGGTAACGTTATCACAGGCTGTGAACAGTATCTGTAACGATGGTTCATCCAGCTACCTCAATATGGACAATGATCTTCTATACATGGACCAGACGGTCTCCTCAAACTCCCTCGACCCCACCAACCCGTACTCGAAAGATCATTCTCTGGGAAGCGAAACGATAACTTCAAATTATTCAACCTCAATAACTAGCACGGCCAATACTACGACGAGTAGTGGAATTAACACCGCTATGTCCCAATATGTAAATGCTCTGAAGAATGCTGGCCTACCGACAGATTTACCGATACTGTTTGAATCTGGAGACGGCTCGTACATTAACGTGAACGAACAGGTCCTTCTTGACATGGTGCAGAGTAGCGAAATACAATACGAAGTTATAGAACAACCGAACATAATCGAGAAGGTCGCTGACCCTAGTGAAATCAAAAGCATAGACGATCTGTCGAAGTCCATAGAACGTGGGGAGATGTTGATGGGATCTAAAAACTATACGACAGCCAGTGACTTCGATAAAGAGAGCAGCGTACACGAAGATACAATACACAGCTTAAACGCTATTCTACCTGATAATTTAGAATCGTTTGGAGATCAACAAAATTACGTGGTCCTAGATAAATCACTTCAAGACAGTCGGAACACTATAGATCATGACAGTGCTAATGATTTTTCGTGTATAGAAAACGATATGCAGTTCTTTACTAAATCTATGAGCGATGATGTAAAAAAATATTATGAAGAGCAACAACTGAATGATGCGACCACCTCGCTGGACACTAGCTTTAATATGTCACTCCTCGATACAAAAACATCACATTTGAGCGACAACATGAATCAATCTTACAACTCCTTGAACACCGACGACATGAAGAGAAATGTCGATTGCTACGACTTTAGCTTACAGTTACCACACGCGACAGACTTTAAAGAAGACGCTCTCGACTGTTTGATGTCAACGCCGAGGAGAACGGAAAATCAAGACGGATATATTGATGACACACTTGATAATACGAGAGTTCAAGAGAGAGACGAAATAATAAAAGACTTGATGAACATTGAGAACAAGATAGTTAATGAACAAATCGATAATAAGAGTAACGAGCAGAGCAAGGACACAGCTGACGATGACTTTGGCGCCAGTAACACTATCAAGGACAGCAGTAACTTTCCAGAAGTTTCCACCAATGATCTACACTGGAACTTAAACACAGATTCCAGTAATCACAAGAGTAGCGATTTTATATCATCAGACTTCATGGCGCCATCCACACAAGCATCAGAATCAATAGAAGATTTGGCTGAGTCTCTCGAAACAGACAAATGGGAAATGACGAATGAAGATCAAACAGACAAAAATAATGTAGTTAATAATGATGATACAGAAAAACTTGACACATCAGTGAGTGACAATATACCGTTCGCTGTAGGACTCCTGCCACTGAAACAAATACAGGCGGCAGAAGACGAGAGTTCATTGAAAAGGAAAAGCCTTTACGACCTAGATATGACAGACAATGATGATGCAAAGTGCCTAAAACGGAAATTAAAATATAAAAAGAAATAATTTTTGTACATGTACGACTGTAAGGAAATATATTACTTTAATGATGGATATTTAATTATTGATCCCATAGCATAGTAATCAGTCCGTCAAATAAAATTGCATTGGTCATAAAATTTAAATGCCTAATCAGATTAAAGTTCAATTTAATATACAGGCTTTTTTCAAAGCCTTTTTAATTAATAAAAGAAAACTCGCTATAAAAACAATTTACATTCCAACAATGAGATAAATGAGTGTTAAATTGAGTTTAATAATTACTATTTATTATTAGCCGTAAAACGAGGACTACTAATTTAGGTTCGTTATAAAATATTCAGGGAATATTAATATCAGAAATAGAAAGTAGAAGTATCAAAAATAATGCAAATTAGTTTCGAAAAATTTTATTAAACAATAGTTCTTTACAAAAACTAGTTTTATCGAATCTATTAAGGCCTTACCAACTATTACTTTTCAGATCAGGCACAACATTTAAGTTTAAGAGAATTCTCGTTTAAGAGAATAGTTACATCAAAATTATTTGATTGTTCACTGAAGGACAACACAAACTGACAGTTGCACATTTATATATATATCATGATATACCAGATCTATCTTATCTATATAAAATGGCTCGGATTCAAAGCTTGTCACAACAATCACAAATATAAAGATTAATTTCATTTTTATAAAAAGAAAACTCATGTGACATGATTCTTAATTCCACAAATATACATACTACCATTTAAAATAAAACTTAGAGATTCATTTGTCTTAAGTAGAAGTTACAGTTATTGTCAAAACTACTATAAATATTTTAAACAAATAATATAACTATGTATAAAAATAAAATGAAAGTTGCAAAAAAAATAAAATAAAAAACATAATGGCCGGATCAATATCACAACAAAATGCAATAAAAACAAACAATAATAATACAAGAATAAGTTGTATACATTTAAGACATATAAAAATACTTTTGTAAATGCTCAATATTTAAAGTGTTACTTACAGCTACAGATTGTAACAAGTTAAGAAAAATATATAAAATAGAATCATTTCTACAGAGTATATATGAGAGATATTTAGTTTAGCAGCTGCACTTCTAACATAATATCCATAAGCATCACTGTGGTAGTCGCCCATCTGGAATGTGATCGGAGGAGAGGACATCCTGCCGTCCCCACCGTTGGAGTAAGCCAAGACTCTCAAGTTGTAAGACTTGCCCGGAGTCAAACTATTGACATATGCTTCTAATTTATGTTCCACTGGCACTAGAGTGTCATTAGCTGTGCTCATATCTTGATCAATCTCCCACACTCGCACCTGGAAAAATATATCAAATGAAGAGTATTTAATATTATAAGATTGTGTAAAGTTAACTTTTAAAAGAATGATGAATTTTCTAATGTAAGAAATTTTTTATAATTTGTTTATATTAAATATGTACGTCATTAATAAAAAAGTCAGTGGTGGCCTAGTGGTTAAAAGGGCCGCCTCTCGTTGCCGAGGGCGCGGGTTCGATCCTGGCCCGGGCAAGTACCAATGTGATTTTTCCGAATCATATGTACTTTCTAAGACTATTTAGACATCACTGTTTAATGTTGATTCCCAAAAGAGGGTTGATGTCAGGCAGGCGGCCGGTCGTAAAAACTAATAGCCAAAACTATACACAAAATGTAAAGCAGACCCTGGCTGTAGCTGGGAAATTGCTAGGTAGAAGAAGATGGTAGGTCATTAATAGGAATGGTTATCATACCTTATAGCCTATGAGAGGTTCCTCTTCGTCAGTGGGTTGTACATATCGCCACACAACTCGCACGGTGCTGGGGTTGACGGCCCACACATTCACAGAAGCAGGGGGCTTCTGAGGAGCCTTCCTATATGTACGCTCCAAGTATCGCTCGCTTTCCGGACCTTCGCCAGCTGAATTAAACGCCATTACCTAGAAAAAAATAACATGCTCATATAAAATCTGTTTTAAAAGAATCTACTAAGAACGTATTTCTTATACAAGTTAAAGCTTAATCCAACAATGTACATTATCAAATAACAGAATTCGTTTTGCGAGATTCAATAAAGATATATAAATTATCGTGGTATTAAAAAATACGCTCAGTACTTTTCGCATCTGAAAAAAAGACATTCACTCATCTTAATATAATTTACATTTGTCATATTAATGATACTCAATGAAGAGTGAATACTCACTTTGACGTAATAGTATGTGTCTGGCTGGAGCCCCACAATCAGAGCCCAATTGCGTGTTGTTCTTGATAAATAGTAGATACATTCCTCTTCCTTGTTAGCTTGTTTCCAGTACTTAAGACGATGACCGATTAATTTTCCTCGCAGTCTGTCACGTGACTGGTCGATAGGGTTCCACGTTACATTAAGAGAAGTAGAGTTGAATGATCTTGAATACACTTGCTGAGGGGCGACTTGAGGCATATCTTCAGCAGAATATATAGTGACTACCTCACTCTCGGGACCAGCGCCGATGTTATTGAATGCCTGCACTTTTATATTGTAAGGAGTGAAGAAGTAGTCCAGGGGTATATGTACAACGTGCATTCCTATGTTTCCATATTCTTTAAGTGAAAGTGACTGAAATTCGACTTCTGTGTTATTCCGACGCCAAAATATCTTGTAATAAATGCCCGGACCGTTTTGCAGGGATCTTGGTAGCGGTGTCCACTTGATAGTAAGATCTCCAATTTTTCCACCACCACCTCCAATATTGAAAGGACTGTGATAGGGTTTATCGGCTTGTGTGGAGAATTGAGGACTAGGAGAAGACGGCTCCCCTATACCTAAACTATTGACCGCTTGGACCCTGAACTCATACACAGACCAAGGCATCAAGGTTGTTGTTACGGTGGCTCGTTTACGTCCATTGTATCGGTCTATTTCAAATACATTTGTCACACTCTCGCTCAACACATACCAAGTTGAATTCCACTGCGTACGTCCCGTGACTACGTAATTAGTTATAGGACGTCCATTAGGATTGCTGTCGGTCCATTCCAGTGTAACAGAAGACTGTTGAATATTTGACACCTGTACACCGCCAGGGGGACCAGGCGGACCTTCTATGCGTAATTGTGTACGAGTCGAAATACGACCTATCGCTGATTTAACAATACACTCGTATTCTCCTACATCCGACAAACTCACGTCGAATATCGTTAGTTCACCACCGTCGATTTTAATTCGTTTATCTGCGTACAGATCAGCAGCTTCCTTCATCCTGATACCATTATGGTTCCACAAGTAAGCTGTGTCGAGCATAGAATCAATTTCAGCATTACAATGTAGAAAAATAACTTGTCCGACCTGAGTTGTTATTCTAGGAGGTAACCGTTCAATGAAACGAGGTGCTCTAAGAACAATAAGACGTCCCCGACTCTCATCAGTGCCATACTGATTCTTGGCAACACAAGTGTAAACCCCTTCATCATCTCTAGATAGTTGTCTTATAATAAGATTTCCATTCTCTGTTATAAACCTTTTCCCTCCGGCACCTATAACAATGTTATCTTTCTTCCAAGTGAATGTAGGCTTTGGCGCAGCTTCAGGGTTACACCTGAGAGTCACATTCCCTCCTTCTGATCCATATGTTTCTGACTCCAACGGATGCTTCTTAAATGATGGTTTCAATGACAGCACTCGTAGCTGCCCCGTTGAATACCTCGTTCTTAACTGGTTCCTTGCCTCACACTGGTACATACCCGGATCTCTGGTTGGATCTAAGTATTTTATTATCAATACATTATCTTGTATGATATACCTGTCTCTGTCTTCAGTCTCTAAAGTTTCCATAGAAAGTTTCTGACTATTCTTCCACCATGTGTAATTTACATCAGGGATACCAAAAGCCTCACAATTCCAATGTAGATTTCCCTTATTATCCACATGTTTATCAGTCAAGGGGATGGTGAAGTTAGGCTCAGCTTGCACTTTCAGATACACATTATTTGATATATGAGCCCTATCATTACGAACATCACATATATACTCGCCTTCATCTTCAACCCCTACACTGGGGATGGTTAAGACTCGGTTAAAGTTACTTAAGTATGCTTTCTTAGGAATATCCCCATTTTTCCTTGTCCAATTGTAAGAGGGTACTGGATATCCAAATGAAATACATTCAAACCTGACTTCCTGTCCAACTATCGGAGCCTCTGGGAAGAGTTTTGGGAAATTGTTTGGGAACTTCAACTGCTGGTAGTCTGAATGTGGATAAACAAGAAGTGGAAAGAATGGTCCATTCCTTCCTGCATCTGAAACTTTGCTCATAACATTACAACTGTAGTTTCCTCTATCAATTGTCTCTAACGCAGAGAAGTATAGACCTCCATCATATGAAACGAAGACACGTTTATCTTCCTCAACAAGGTTAGGGAAATAGTTACGAGCCCATAAAAAGTTAACCGAAGGATAGTAAGAGGGTGGATCACAATACATAACCATTCCCCAGTACTGCTTACCACTCTCAACAGGCCGTTTCTGATTGAATTCTCTTATAAATCCAAAAGATAACCTTACCGACTCTGACCTTACTGTACCATATTTGTTTGTAGCCGTGCAGTGATACTTAGCATTATCCTTATCTGCATCGGGATTGTATATCATGAGGGAACCTCCGCTTAGTATAAATCTAGTATCAGACAGAGGATCAATTTCAGTGAATATTGTACTGTCTACTTGATAATCTTCTCGAAACCATTTATATGTAGGTGCTGGATAACCACCAGCTACACATGTTAACTGGACATGTTTATTTCTTAGAGGATCATAAATAGTATCTATTGGTTCTTTGATAAAGTAGGGACCTCTAGGAATCCTTTCTGGATCAAATGTATCCAAGCCATATGTAAATGACCTCTGTTCTTCAATTAGATAGTGCAATCTCTGTGTCTGTCCTTCACATATGAAATGAAAGTATTGTGTTCCTTCAACAGCAGCGAGACCCCAACGGCCATCTTCATGTGAGAATCTATACACTAGGTAATCACGTGGGAGTAAATTGTAACTGGTATATGTCAGTTTTCTATCATCAAAGAAAGCATTTTCCAAACCGGACAGTTGTGACCCATCCGCATCATTCGACCAGTAACCTGGAGATTGCTGATGAGCGCCAATGTACCAAGACCCTTTCTGTGGATCTAGACGCATTAAATTAGTTATTATAAAACCATGTTCTTCTGGGCTGTTGACGGATGCAAGATCTGCTTCGTAAGCTTGACAAATTTTTCTAGCTTCATTTCGGGGCCGGTCTGGGGATTTCGTGAAACGGTAGCATGATTCTCTATAACGAATCCAATTAGGAGGGCACCTATAACGCTCCTCGTAATCCAAGCCGGCGTAATACGTTGCTGTATTCTGAGGGTCTTCACCATCTCCATCACCGTAAACATCTGAGTTTAGGTTGTCTTGATAAAATGAGCTCTGTGCTGTATGTTGTTGGTTAGAGTAATCGTTCCCGTTCACTGGGAAACTTCCATAGGGAATTTGATTTGGCCGATATGCTGTTGTATTCTGACTATCAGATTGATAAGTCTGTTGGTAATTAGGGTTGAAGGGAATATTTGATTCTGACCCTTGACAGTAAACACAACCGAAAAAAGCTAAAACAAAAGGAAAAACCTCCTTCATGTTTAGATCATATACACAATTCTTTCTTCATTAATATGTTTATTTTCGTTAATGTTCTGTTACACTTTACTCAAAGAAAATATAACTTAAAAGAATTATTGTAAAAACACAAGTCCTATATACATTTTTATTTGAAAACGATACGTTAACTGTTTAGAATTCCGATCCGCCTCGCCCAGCCCCAAACATTGTCATTTCGAATAAATAACTTACAATTCACATTCTACTCTATGGTCACTTTATTCATGAGTAAATACAGAATATGTAAATGGTTGTCGTGTTGTCAAATCATAGACAATCATTAAATATTACAAAGTTAATTAAAAAAATATATTGTCAGTACATATTTTAATACTAGCTTTTGCCGCGACTTCGTCCGCGTGGAATAGTGACTTCCGGCAGATTTTTGGCTCTTCCCACATAGTTCCCGTTCTTGCGGGGTTTTCGGAATGGTCGAGTTCCTGTAGAATTTTCAGGATAAAACCTATTTTTTTTTATTCACAATGAAGTACTCTAAATCAACAACATATTTATTTGTTTATTCGAATAAAGATTAATATTATTATGTTGATACAACTTAAACAAATTATTTCGACCAAATTAGGTACCATAAAAACGGATTTTGTGAGTTAATCTTAAAAGATAGACATGTACTGTTGCGGACTGTTTTTTAGATCATTAAAAGAGCTATTATTCTTTAATACATATTTATTGTGTATCTTGTAACCGTTTTCACGGCGCACGAAACGGTAGGCTTCAAAGATGAAATAATTTCTCCCGTTTTTTACACATTTACCACTATATCTTTGCTCCAATTGGTCGTAGTAATGTTATATAGCCCACAGCCTTCCTCGATAACTGGACTATCCAACACAAAAAGAATTATTCAATTCGAACAAGTAGTTTCGGAGATTAGCGCGTTCAAACAAACAAACAAACTCTTCAGCTTTATAATATTAAGTATAGATGTCAGTACATATTTTAATAAGTATTCAAACATTTTCGTCACAAAAAAATTTGATAAATAGTTTGATTTTAAATATTTCAATGCAATTAAAACCAGAAAAATAAATTCAACATTTTGTTAAAAACGATTTTAACATTTTTAGTATGTTCTTTTTTGAAATAATTTATTTAATTTAAGCTAACGCTTGGTTACTATTGCTTAATTACGCAGATTAGTATTTTTTAGGCTCATAGGTTTAATTGAAAATTTTCCAAAAATATTTGATTCAAAAAATAATTGATTTAAAATTTTAATTTATCTGAAATCATTGATTCAAAACTGAATTGGCTTTTTAAATCAATAGTAGTAGACAAGATATTCAACTATAAAAAGTTTTTTTGAAGCGAACGAAATACATCTTTAAGAAAGCTCATTAATAAGCTCATACGACGTTATTCTACTGAGCAGCTCCAGTTTATCCTTATTCTGTGTACGGTTGTAGTGCATCAATTGATAAGCAATAAAAATGAAATTTGTGGTGATGTTTAGTCAGTGTTATTTGAAGCGAGAAGTGTTCTTAAAATTGTACACCATCACATTAAATAAAACAAAACAAATTTTATTGATCACTTTCTTTATTTCCAAGATCATTAACAAGAAATAGTGTGTCAATATTGATAATTAATACTTACACTGTAGGTTACACTTAACAAACAGTATTTTACGCAGTTTTATTTTCAAAGCATACAGTTTGCAATATAGATTCTTCCACGACTTCTATAAATTTCGGACGAACTTCCACATACAAGATTATTCTTCTTATAATATTTCATCACAGATCGATCATGTACTTCTTCGTTCAAATCTCCGTAAAGAATTGATTTAGGGCGGAATAATTTTTGATAATGTAATAAAAAAATTGATATCCACACATTCCACAGTGCTACTTATTTAATACTGTCTGAATATTAGCGTCACTTGACAATATGACATTGCCTTGCCACTTCGTTATTCAGGCAAATTGGAAATAAGTTAAAAAAAAAACATTTGTTTACAATTTATTACATTAAAAGGATATTTTTGTAGATATGCGTAAAAACTATAATTTAATAAATTTTTCTAATACCGTATGGGACTGTATAAATAACAACATAACTTTAAAAAAAATAATAAAGGAATAAATTGTACAATAAAATATTTCAGGCAGACAAATATTGGCAAACATAACAATAAACAAAAAATAATAATTTTAGTCCTATGAGATATATATCTAGTAACTTAGTCTAGCATAATCTCAGGAAAGATGAACAAAGAACTTTATTGAGACAACGTATCAGCGCATTGTACAAGATCGTATGAAAATATACCTTATAGAAATGTATGTAACTCACAGTGGCTTACCGTAGGAAACATTTAGGTAGAGTATAACGAGTATACTAAATATATTTTAAATTCTGGGACGCATTATAAAATTGTATCGCGTACACGTGGACACTTTGTTCACAACAAAATGTTACAACTACAGTGCGCCGTCAGAAAACGTATACTATTGCACACTAATTTCAAGATTATGCTTTACCTTAGATTACATTATGGTAACTATAAATCGTATTTCCTATAATTATTCTATAATTGCCGACATATATTTAACTAACCGTCTAACTTACAAAATTAACACCGTACACCAATGTTAAATAGCACCCATGAAAATTATTATACATTAAAAGCGACATATTATTATTTTTTTTATACAATTGCAATAAAAATAATCTATTTACATTATTTACACTTGTAATGTCCCACAACAATATCTCACTCGTGACACTCCAGAGCTGAACGCGTATTCTCACAAGGCTCTCTTAATTACACTTATATTATTTTGTTCCTAAATGAGATGCATTTTATTTTTTGTTTAAAATAAATCAGTCGTAGTGGATTTTAGATCGCTTCGTTATCCTATACAACATAATCTTAAAATTACTTTACGTAGTTTCGACTCAACAGTCAGAGATCAAAAACTGTGTCAAATCGACTATCATCGAAACGAGAATTCGTTTTCGATATTTTTATATACGGTCGTAAAACCAATCAAATTTATCAACAGTTGTCTGTTAATTACAAAAGTTTTTTCTTTTGAGTTTTGTTTTAATATCCATGAACGTGTTATATATTATATGTCTAATGTCAGCTGACGAGCACGGTTTCTATCTTGAGCAGTTGCCTCAGCTTGTCAGTGACTCGTATTAGCGCGACTTTTGAGGCTCGCACGTTGACCTTCTCCCCCGCACACAGCAGCTGGTGACACTGAGCTCGCTCAAGGAACTCCTGGGTACGAATCTCACGAAGCAACTCCCTCGGAGACCCAGACCCGCAATGGATCTGTTTCAGTAGACTATCCTTTGATTTAATCTGCAAAATACGATACATTGTTAGATACAAGACAATTATGTATGATGAATAGATATAATTGATCAGATCTTATTGGTGGAGATATTACAAAAACTGGTGTTTAATGAGAAAATTCTTATTAATAACCGATATAGCATACAGCGAATGTTCTAGCCAGTTTTTGAACTTTACAAAGTCGGTAATGGATACGTAACACACGTAACCTTTCCCATATAGGGTTGATGTCAGGCAGGCGGCCGGTCGTAACATCAATTAGCCAAAACTATTCACAACATGTAAGGTAGACCCTGGCTATATGGGAAATTGCCAGGAAGAAGAAGGATACGTAACACACGTAAGTCATCGCAACAAAACAGTCACAGATATGTTACAGATGTATCAAGTATGTACCTGTAGTACGTTAGAGATATCCTGCAGCAGACACCAGAGCCCGTCTGCCGGCTGGCCTGTGGCTGTTCGTAAACTGTAGAAGGGTGGTAGAGGAGCCTCCGTACATTGTATCTCGATGGTGGTGTCTTGTGGGGGGGGCGGAGAGGCCGGTGGAGGGGATGACAACGGGTCGCAACCTAACTCCTCACGATCTGTGAAACGAACAAATTATATATGATCATATTACTCTAGTAACTAAATGAGATACGTTTTGATAATTTGATGAGTTTAGTTTATTTTAAATTTATACTGGATAGTACTTGTTAATACAAAAGGTAGATGAAGAAATTAATTTATATAATAAGTAATTTCGCCATTAATTCGCTGTATGAGAACCTACAATGAAATTGATTACCATGTCGTCGACATATACAGCCTAAGTAGTGATAGTTTTAAAAAATAATAAATACCGTTTTAGTTAGTAAATAATATTTAAAATGTTTGTTATCTATATTGTATTGATATTATTGTTGTTTTTTTTTTCTTGTTTTGTTTGTTTAAAATTAAACTTTGTTTAAAATTTATTCTTACAGATTCTATTAAATGTTTGAGTGTAGTGTTTAGTTTCCCTTGTTAACATGTAAGTAGTAAAATGTAAATACCTGTAATGGTGTATCAGACTGTACAAGTTTTTTTTAAATATTTTTTTCCACATATGGTTTGTGAATATGCCGATGGTAAGTCCAAAATAAATAAATAAATAAGAATGTACTATCTCAGTAACAGATTTTCACTAAAATGTTTCAATTTATTATTGTGCTCATGTGGAAGGAAGCGTGTATCTTCGCCCGGATGTGTTCGAGTAATGAGTGTTACCTATGATTGCTGCGGGCGTCGGAAACTTCCACGGCTCGATGGCCCGTCCTTGAACATCGGCTATATAAAGATGTAACAGTTTGGCTGACTGTCCTTCCGCTAGCTCTTCCGGAGTTTGTCCCGCATATGTTCCTAGTAATGGATCGGCGCCGTACGATAGTAGCAATCTTATAATTTCAACATGGCTATTCTCGCACGCTTCGTGTAACGGTCTGTAATATTAAATGATATCTCCTTTTAGTAACAGCACACATATGTTGAGAGAGGTTTTTAAAGTTATTCTAAGGATTTTTAATAGTAATGCAAATTTATTTTACCTTATTCCGCCCTGTGCTGCGGCCGAAACGTTGGCACCGTATTGTAAGAGTAACCTGGCTATTCTAACGTGACCTCTAGCTGAAGCCACATGTAAAGGCGTGAATCCTGCATTGTCTTTCGCTGATGGGTTCAAATCCATTTTCTCTAAGCAATACGCTACACAGTCCTGCAAGAAAATGATTGTTAATTTTCATTTATATTTCATTTCGGCTACATTTTATATCTGCAATAATAAGATACCATACTCACGGTAAAACCGAGTCTCGCGGCGCGATGTAAATGGGTTTCTCCGATACTTTTGTTGATAAACCAACTTTTTATTTCTTTTTGAATGTCATGAACGGACTCTGGACTAGGTTTAGGTGCAGCTCGACGTATCTTTGGAGCATTATCTTCGCGTCTTATTATCTTCTTCTTCTTTCTGATGTAATCAAAACCAGAACTGAATTTTCTCCTGCCAAAGAGACGTTTCAGTCGTCTTTTAGTAGTGTTCTCGGTCGCAATCGGTAAGGTAGTTTCTTCTTTGCTATTATCTTTTTCATCGGTTGTAGAGCTTACATCTTTTTTTAATTTATTAGTCATGTCTTTTCTTCGTTTATGAGCAAAATTTTTCATTAAACTGTTTCTTTTCTTCAAACGCATGAGTCTTCCTTTAGCATCATTTGTTTTCAAAGATTTTGTGCTCCTCAATCCATCTCTAATTGAACTAGATCGCCGCTTCATCTTGTCCTTTACTTTCTTCGGTTTTATATTGTTCTTAGTATCTGGTTCTTTTTTAATAACGACACTCGGTTCCTCCTCCTTTTCAAGTGCCAATTCTTCCCTACATGACGTCGGAGGAGCTGAAGCTGGTCTATCATCACCGAAAATTTCTTTAATAGTAGCTCGTTGCTTCAATACTCTACTCTCAGTACGTGTTCTTGACTTCAAAACAACCGGAGCAAATTCTTCCGTAGCACCGATAAGCCCGTCAGTCTCTTTAATAAATGCTGTCCTAAACATACTGACAGTTTCTTTTCTGAAAGCACCTAAGTAAAAAATATCCTCCATAAACTTTTCTTTCTTTGCGCTCAAATTACCCTTATTTCCATTTTTTAAAAGTCCTAAGCTTGGCGTTGGTAAAAGTTCTGCAGCATTGGAAGATTTTGCCATAACTTTCGGTGTTTTGTCATCTTTATCCTTATTCTTTTTTTTAGATTCTTCTCTTTTACCACATTTTTGTATTAGAACGTCGACTATAGAGCTTCTGTTTTTATTAGCTTTCGTTGCAGAAAAAACTGTTGAGGTTGAGGCTTCTGAATCATACTGTAATTTATTAAAAGCTGAACAGCTTGAATTGGAATCAAGGTCACTGTCCAAGTTGAGTTTATCTGGTCTCCTATATAATTCATCAGTTGCGGCGGATGGTGCCGATGACGGGGCTGGAGATAGAGGAACGGGATCTAAATCAGGGAGAGACGTGGAACCACGTTGAAATTGTGACATACATCCTTTAGCAAACGGTCCACCAGAACGCCCTCTTGGTATAGCAATGAGTCTCGTAGGCATGCGAAGAGATCTCTTATATCTATATAATTCTTCCTCCCAACCCGGATGAAAATCAGAACCGTCACCAAAACCAGGCTTACGCATTGGTGAACTATGGGCACTGGAACTATCGAACTTTTTGGTAGGTGTAGATTTGACACATAATTTTTGTGTAGTTGTGCTTGTTTTACCTTCATCAGTCTTACCATTTTTTCGGACTCTTAATCTATTTGCTACACTTAAAGTATCGTCACTATCCGAGCTATAATCGTCGCAGACTTTCATTTTCTTCGTATTTTCAGACGATTTCCCTTTGTATTTTGTTTGACGTGTTTTCTTAGCTTTATTTACTTTTTCTTCTTTAGGTGTGGTGTCTATAGAATTTTTTGCACTTGTCATTTGATCATCACAGCATTCTAGTTTGACATATGCAGATTTTTCAGATAAGTCTTTTAATAATTGGTAGTTTAAGTTATCACTTTGTTCCAGTTGTTTTTGTTTGAATATTTTGCTCTTAATTAGAGGTTCATCATCATCAGTAGACTCTAACTCCTCTTTAATAACGGTCTTCATTACTACTTCATCTTCCGCTTCTTTTTTTACTAAGGCGCTATTCGAAGAACAATTGCCATCATTCAGAGATTTATTTTTAGCCTTTTGATTAGATCTTGACTTAAGTGGTTTATCGTCTTTATCGATCTTTTTCAAGTTTTTGCTTTTTTCTGGTTTACTCTTTTGTTTGTTTTTTAGTGAAGAGTCATTTTTATTTGACTGTTCAATTTCTAACTTCAGTTCCTCTTCATCAACTGGTTCTTTTTTAATTTGAATGACAGTTGATTCTGTAAAAGAGGCTCTTTTTTCAGATTCAGTTGGATAGAGAGACGAACCAAAAGTCTCATCATCTTCTAGATGATCAGTTTTATTTTCACTCAGAGGTTCTAAGGTACTATTACGTTTCCTTATTAACTTTTTCTTGTGACAACCAACTTTTAATTGTTCCATAAAATTATCGCAAGCATTAGCCCAATCCATGTCTACTTCTTCCACAGGAATATCAGTTTTTGCTTGAAATATACCAGAGTTTATTATTGGTTCATTAGTTTCAGATTTGATATGTAGCATAGCATCTTTTTCAATTTCATCAATATTCATAGGCTCAGATTTCACTTCTGGAGCTGAGTCACTTGGCTTTTCATTTTTAATAACAGATTCCAATCGTAAATTATCTTCTCGTATTTGGTTAAAAAGATGTTGTTTTTGTGATTTAGGCAGAGGCTTACATTTTTCATGTTTGGAAAGTAATAGATCTTCTTTCATTTCCATTTTAGAAGAACTATCGTGACTTGGGGGCATAACTTTAAGTTCCGCCTTAGTCCTTATTCTAGCAACATCATTCTCCGGTGAATGTGTTTTTGCATCACGACTTTCAAACCGCTGATAGTCTGAATCTCTTGGCAATGAATCCACTGCTTTAGGCATTTTTATGTGATAGTCTAAACTAGCACCTGACTGGCATGCAATATTTAAATGACTCGAGTTCGTTGCTATATCGCCATCAACCTCTTTAGTCAAATCAGTAACTTCTATTACTGAATCGTCAACATCGTCAATAACAATGAGATCAGGAATGCCTTTTGTTGATTTACATGTTTCTGAGACTCCAGTTTGTTTGGTTTCTAAGCTATTCCTTAATATGCTCAAGACTTTCTTTTTATCTGGCGCATGTATATTATTATGATTTACGTGGGGGTGGAAATCTCTATGCGTTTGACTGGGAATCTTCTGAATAATATGACGATTATTTGGCATCCTTTCGTGATAGTGAGTATGGTAATCATTAGCCTCCCTGTTACCAGATTCAGGATACATATTCATAGGATAGTGGTGAACGGAATGTTGTTCACGGTACACGTTGGATGTTATTGATCTTTTATGATCACTTTGATATGCTTCAAATTTTTTATGACTAGTATAGCTGTACACTGGTCGACTCATAAGCTCATGCTGTTCGCGAGCTGATTGACTCATTCGCTCCATGCGATCAGACTGAGGCCAAGCCTCATATCGAACGGTTTTTTCGGGAATGTTACTAACGATAGGTCCAGTTGGTCTTTTTCTTTCTTCTATGATCAAATGTCTATCATCACGCATACGACTCTCGTTATATCGATCCTCACCATTTGGCCTCGTAAGATCTATGCGTGGAACATAATCAGGTCTACCTATTGAACCGTTATATTTAATACGATCAGCGTACACTTGGTGCCGAGGTTCTACGGGGTAAGCGGGCTGAGGTGAATCATTTGCACCGTTGTAACGCATTTGAGGAGGAACATTTGGCAGTGAATTATATCCCTGACTTGTTGTTCTTTCCCTATATTGAGCAAAATCAGGTGAAAAATCTACTTTATGTGATGCTATATAACCAACTGAACCATTTCTTGTACTTGATGTTGGTCTACTTTGCAATGCAAGATTATCATTTTTTAGTGAAACCGAATCAATTGCATCATCTTGGGTGGTCGAAGAATCCGCCGAATTTTTGACCGTTTTTACCGATAAATCTAAAGGTGATTCTCGTTTCTGTTTAGTTTGGTTCATTTGATTTACTATAGATGTAACTGACACTGTCATTCGGGCCTGTTGACTAGGGTAACCAGGTTTAGCGGTAGAGCGGGATGGAGATATTTGAACATGATTAGATGTTGCAAAATCATAGTTCGTCTTTGGAGCCACTGCGTTGCGATATGACGATCTAGATTGCACCGTCGAGTTATTTTGAACTGGTGGAATATTTCCATTCTGTGCATATCTTACTGACGAAGCAGAGGACGTCGATGCTGCAGCATAGGGATAGTTACTTCTCTCCACAGATCTACTTTTTCCTACGTAATCAATGCGCGGCGGGAGTCTAGCAATATCATGACTTTGCATTTGTGATGTTCCCTGAACCCGATCATGAGGACGAATAGCGTAATGTGGACTGACCACATCAACGGGAGTGTGTTTATATTGTACTTGGTGATGTGATTCCACTCTATTATTTGGAATATGTTGTGGCCCAGCAGACGTGGGTCGATATCCAGAGTATACTTGTTGTGGATCATATTTTCGTTGCGGCAAAACCGCTTGCCTTTCATATTGTGATGATGGTCGAACACATGACGCGGTTTCTCGTCGTTGTGGTAAGGATGAATATACTTGCGCCGCCCGACTTTCCAGCGGAGTAAGTCTTTTTGTAGATGGTAAATGTGGATGATGAATCGGTGGTACCCTGTCGTTATGTGGAGTTGCGACTTGTGTTGGTACATTATAGCGCTGTACTTGTAGATGATGTGCAGAAGATTCAGTCAAACGGTTTACAGCGTGCTGAGGCGTTTTATTTGATATCCTTGCATATGTTTGAGGACTCTGTCGGGGGGCTGTAGCCTGAGGGACGGCGATTGGTGGCCCATGTGAATTTCTTCCACTCTCAACTACACTTGACTCGTACTGATAACGTGTGTAAGTTTCTGAAGGATGCGATATAGAATGGTGGTCTGCAGGACGACTATTCGCAAATTCGGCGGGTCTACCAATGGGCGTTTGGACCCTGTGGTTAGACGCTCGATATTGAGTGGATGGATCTGCTTGTTCTGCTGCCGGCGTGGACAAGTGGGACACGGCGGAAGGTGGACGAACTGGGGACGGACTGGGCACCGCCGAAGCCGGTGCCGGTGATGGCAAGGTGTGAGTAGAAGGCTTCCGTATTATATGCGAAGGTGGTGACAATCCTCCGACGTTCTCCTCCTCATCCTCTATCTCGTTTCGCTCTCTTCGTTTTTCTGCTGCTTCACGCATAACTGTAGCTTTGTGAATGATATGTGGTTCTGGTTCAAGTGGCTCCGATGGTGGTCGTGGGGGCACAGCGATTATCGTGGGCGCAGCCGTTAATGGCGGTGCAGCGGCAGCGGAAGGTGGCCGTGAACTTGGAGTCGGAGCCCCCGAAAGCGCAGGGGTTCCTTCCTCGGTTGATGCTCCCGAAGGCCACATTTGTTGACCGGTACTCTCTTGTGCCGGCTTTGGTAATCCCATAAAGTATTGGCGCACTGTCCCTTCCAGCACATTGTTAAAACTGACATCCATACTATGCAGCCCCCGGTCTGAATCCACCACCTAGAAATAAAAATGAGCTGCTTGAATAAATTACGAAATAAAAATTAAATACGAATGTGTACGAAATTAAAATTAATTACGAAAGTGTAGGTTTTATTTCAAATATTTACATGATTTTCTAACACTTAACAATTATCATTGAATCATATAAGGATGAAACTCATTTAAACTGATAGACTGATCAAAACCTGAAGATAAAACTGATTTAAAAATTGCATATGTTTTACAATTAGTACCAAATATATGAACATCAATATTCACTTGATTAAATTACTATGTTTTCATTGAAGAAATATGTATTCTCTGTTGAAGGTTCATTACGAGGACATTAACCGCGGCTTGCCCTTGAGCGTTTCTCGCCCTCTCAAAAAATTCACACACGCACACACCACAGACATACCATGAACACAGAAACTTATTTAACTAAGACATGCAATATATATACGATATATCATATTGATTGAACACAAATGATTTGTTTCTGATTGCTATTAATATTAATAACATTTACCGAATGGAATACAATAATAACAAAAATATAAATTAACTAAGTTTGCTAAAAAAATCTTTAAATTTTGTAAATTAAAGTGTTATAAATCGTGTACGTTCTATTAAGTTTACATAGGGGTTAGGGGATAATCCTAAAATTGATTGTTTTAATATAGTTTCCCCCACATCGTAATCAAACATGAACCGGAAAACTACTGACAAATATTTATGCTTTGGAGTTGAATGACCTCATTTAGAGAATAAATAATGTTGAAATTAACTTCGTACATGTTGTTACTGACACAGTAAAGATCAAAAGTAATAAAGGGATACACATAATTTTGTTTCTTTTTCTTACTAATGATTTCAAAGTCAAAATTATCTTTTGTAAAAACCGCTCCTAAAATAACACGATCATAAGCGAAAGTAATGATTCATTTTATAGACAAATATGAATTGTTAATATCGTGTTATTACCGGCCGACAGCAGATAATATTGAAACAGCGATTCCCAGATCAAACCACGAGAAGGCGGTCGCCCTGACTACCGAATCGATTGCGTGCCCTGACGCTACCTATACATTTCACGAGTACTCATACAGCACCCTGTACATATATGATTATAGCTCACCGACATCATACATTCATGTACCTTTACATATATTATTAAAGTCCCTTAATAAACTCCTAATCGAGTATCTAACAAGAACTGCCTATGAGAACTGCTTGTTTAAATTTTATGAGTTATTTGCAGATACGACTGTTCAATAAACCAGAATATTGAACTTAATGGTATAAACAGTCGGCCAATGACGTAGCCTATAATATATTTAGTATTTACAGGCTACATTACCGCCAATTGACGAACGTAACTTGTTTGACGTAAATTGTTTAAGAGTACTAGATACATGTTTTAACATATTAAAATATGTGTTAATTAACAGGTAAACAAAATCCCCAATCTAAATGTTGTGTTGTGTTAGTTAGAGCAAAAATAGTGCTATATTAATGAGGAACAAATATGTAGACAGAATTTTTCAAGACCACCGCGACCACTATTAAGTTTTTATTAAAAAGTATTGTTCAATTTAAATCCCTACTCATATTATAAATGCGAAAGTAACTCTGTCTGTCTGTCTGTTACGCTTTCACGGTTAAACCACTGAACTGATTTTAATGAAATTTGGTAGAGATATAGAGTTGACCTTGAGAAAGAACGTAGGATAGTTTTTATCCCAGACTTTTGAAAGGTTCCCTTGGAAAATGGAAACGCGATATAACCGAACTCCACGCGGGCGAAGTGCGGGCGGAAAGCTAGTATAACATACAAATACAATTTTTAAGTCATTTATTACCGACATATTACAGTTATTAATTAATAAACAGAATTCCAATTAGAGAGGAATTAAAATGTATATAGATTTAAAACGTGCACTTTGAAAATATATAAAAAAGTGATAAATAAAAAAGCGATCTTTCTTGAACAACTACATTACTACTTTCTTGTCATGGTAGCACGATTGAGACATCCCCTTGCCAACAAAAATACAATCATCAAAATTCGTTTATAAAGAACGTCGAACTGAGTAGCCTTCTTCATTTAAGTGGTTTAAAAATTCCCAAATTAAATGGTTAAAATTCTGTTAGGGGGCCTATTTACACGCTCGGAAATACATTGCTAAAACTAGTTACGCCACTGTACGGTGCACCCATATAACTTAATAAACACAAGAAATTCCAATATGCAGTTATAAGGTTTTGGGTAACTTGTAGATATCATATTCAGTACATGCAATGAGGGAATTTAATAGACTTGTGTTCGGGATAATTATTTGAGAGTAAGTATTTTTTTTATTTATGGTACATGTATGTATTGAATCGTTTTCTTGGTAAATAAGTCAATTTATAATTTATATATTTAAATTTATAAACAGAGCAGATGAAGTAAATAACCACTAGGCATATTTTTATTTTTGTCTGATATTAAATATAAATTATGTTGTATAATATTATTTTTATATAATGTCAGGTATTAAGTTACCTTACACCATACGAAAAACCAACATTAAAATGTCGCAAAGATATGAATTATACCTTAAGTTTAAATAATAAACATTTTCTTTAAGAATGTTAGTTTTGTTTCATACTACTTTTTTCTTGCGACTTTTTTGCTTGAATTTTTGAATTGGTCTTTGAGAGTTAAGTATGAAGTTTATTAAAAGCACAAAAATGTTAAAGCTGTTAAGTAACTGAACTACAAGTAATTTGTGGATAAATTATAGCCTACACTTTATTCTGACATCTAAGCTACATTACTGTGAATTTTCACTAAAATCTGTTAGTTTTTGCATGACACAGCAAGTAGCATCCATAAACACAATCGCACATACATATATCTTCACAAATTTGTGCATCTTGTTTTTTCTTACGACTTTGTTCATATAAAATTGGTTCATTGACCATAAATATTATTGATACAATTATATGTCTTCTTAAGTCATTATTATATTAAAAAAATATTTTTTCTTATACATAACTTGAATTACCGAAACCGGAATGAAATATGCAAATTGGTTTCATAGATATAAATTAAAATGGCTTCTTATTGTTATAACTTTAATTGCTTGTAAATGTGTGGATAAAATTATGTTATATCTTATGTACTTACATATATATACAACAGCACAATTAATGGACAATTTGCAATAATTATATGTAAGTAGAAAGTTGCTTATACATATTAATAATTGTTTATGTATACAGACACGTGAACAATATAGTTTATGTATTCATGTGTATATTATCTTATACATATTTCTGTTTTTATCATTCACGTGTCTCTTTAAAATTTATCGTTATAACACTAAAAATAACTATTTAACATTTTTGTTTTGAAATACGAGATTAAAAAACTTTAATAAAATGGTGATTTAACAAAAGTATTCGATTATTATAATTTTATAAATAAATATTATTTGTTTTTTCGCTAATAACGCGTAATAAAAACGTCGGGAGTATTTAATTATTTATTTATTTATTCTTTATTGCACCCAATTCTAAAACTAAAAAATAACATTTTCGTTAAATATTAACAAGTATGTAGTTATAATATTTAAAAACGAAATATTCGTATCATTTAAATGAATACTCGAGAGTCTTAGACCTCAATACATATGTATAGATGTATATTTGTAAGAGAAAATCTTATATGTACAAACAGAGTAACATTAAGTATGTTTTAATATATATTTATACAGGGTGACTGGTGAATTACTATCGATATTTGAGGACGTGATATTTGACGATCATATATGACAAAATAAAAATTAATATAACATAAATATTAATAAACTTCTAAGTAAAGTTAACCAAAAGTTATGTAATTAATTACGCATCGTATGAACACCCTACAGATTAGGTATACACACACACTCACACAGACGCGGCGGCGGCGTAGTGTTGTATCAGCACGCCGCCGCACGCGTCCACACATGGAACACTTGGAACGTGTCAACACTTTATTTATTTATACGGAAATTTGGTCAAAAATTAAGTGCCTATTTTTTTTACATAATTCGAATGAGAATCATGTACCGAGTATTCTCCTTAAATATTGATAGTAATTCACCAGTCACCCTGTATACATGTATATTCACCTTGTGATGTCAGTTATCCTCCTTGAAGGTTCCGACTTCCACTCATCTCTCCTGTCTTCTGTCTTGTGTTATCTGAAACAATTAATAATAAAAAATCAATCAACAGGGAAGGTATAAGGCATAGTCAAAGCAGAAAGCAATGTTACGTTCATTTCAAATAATTTAATATGTTTTTTGTAAATTATACAATGATATTTAAATGTTTTTAATTAAATGGCGGTGTATTTTGAATACCTAATAAATATATATTTATTTTTTTATATATATCATTTTTATTATAAAATCATTACGTTAACTTATAAATTTGCAAGAGTATATTATTGGAAGTTTTAAATTAATGAATAAATCGATTTTACTTGTTTACAGTAAATAAAATGTATGTACATATTGTCTGTTTCCATTAATATCAAATGTATCCACATTTATACCTTATGTATGGACATTGACCCAGATAGGTGTATACAATACATCACGTGGAATGACTTTTAAAACAGTTTTGTTTAAACCCGTGTGCTCGAATAACAGTTTAAAATAAGCATTTACTTTACTATAATATATAAAATAATTTTTAAATATATTTTATTTGTAAAGTCGATGTATTTGGGTGTTTCACACATACACAGCGTTTCATTGTGTGCGTGTTCTATTAATACGCGTTACAGCTGTGCCAGGTCATTCCCCCGCGAAACAAGGTGAATCGTAAAACAGTTTTTTTTTTGTATGTCTTAAAGAAATGCGACTGCATTCCAATAAGCGTATTATATACATTATTTATAACTACAGGCTTTAATAAGTAATATGAGATATCATTTTAATTATATTAAAAAATCCATTTTTTATTATTTTTAGTGACACGTCGTTAAAAAGCGCGCAATTCATTGATCTCCTTATATGATATGTTCCATTGATATCTTTTTATTTCTATAATAGCGACGCAATCGAGTCGTTTGCACCAGTGCTATAAAAACTATTTTTTATTTATTTATATCAGAAAACGTAAAAAATAAATTTAAATTTGCCTATAACTAATAAATACAACTACATTTTACTAATATTGTATACACTTATAGGTAAAAATCAGTTATATGTAAAAAACAAGTTTCATTACAACTTCTAGTATAAATACTCTTTCGTCGCCAAAAAACCCAGACAATTATAAACACAAATAGATCGTAGGGACACTATCAAATAAATAATTTGGCTGTGATTTCGATCCGATGGCGGACGCTCGAGCGATATACGATAACTACTTATAGAAGAAAATAATATTAATAAAAACATATACATATGTATTAAGATGACACTTAATTAAATATTACGACTTGTGAAATCAATAATAGTATAGAAAAAGATTTACGTTACATCTATTTCAAAAATCAAGTAATCTAAGAGTTTCACATACATTCATTAGAATTTTATTTTAATCATATATGTATAAATTGATTTTAATTGTAATAATTTAGAATATACCTATTTATTGTTGTGTATCTAGTAACTTAATTAAAATTAAATACAGAGAAATACATATAAATATTTATGTATTTATGTCTCTATATAAATACAATAATGTGTAAAGCTTTTAAGAAATTTATTGTGGAATGTAAACATTTGTTCGCGACACAGTTTCAAATAGTTTGTGAAACACAATTTCATAGCACATTAATCTTAGCGCCCTTGTGCGATAATTTTATTATAATTTAAACAGCTCTGTAAACTGGGGGTTCAAACGAAGAGAGAGAGTTCGATTGAGTCTCATTTTAAGGTTTGTAGTGAATTATATATATTAAAAGTAATACAAAATTGATTTTCTTAGAAGAATGTTATACTATCATCATTCAGTTTTTATATACGTGTTTTTCTACATATATTTATTATTATTTAAATTAATATTTTCATGGCAAAATAAACGAAATTAATAGCAACATGTTTGTATCCATATTTTGTTTCCGTAAAGCATCAATTTCACAATTTATATTTCAAAAACATACTTTTTCTTATACAACTTACAATTTAGCAGAATTGGATTTAACAGTTTCTCATTAAAACTTGTTTATATACGTATTACAAAAATTAACCTTCTTTTTTCTTAGTCGCAGTCGGGTAAAAAATAGCCTTGACGTCATAAAGAATACTAAAGGCCAATTAAATTATCGGTGGTCGCTTCCTGATAAGTCTCAAATATATAAAAATAACAAGTTTAATATATATGAACTACATTCAATGACTGTTTACATTTTATAGATTTATTTAGGAAAAAGATTTATCGGAAAATGTACATAAACTAACAAAAAAATATTTTTCTTAAGCTTCACATGTTAAAAATTAATTTTAAATTGATGAATTGTACAAGAAATTATTAAAATTTTCACTAATAAATACATATTTAGTACCCACATATTTTTGTTTTAACCAGTTGAAAAAATAAAAAGCGTTGGCTTTATCATAATTAATATCATACCTATAAATATACATAAAAATTATATAAATTACAACATAGCACTATAATTATAATTTTTGTACTCATTATTCAACTAATTTAAAAAGAAACAAAGTAATTAAATCGTGATTCATACTAGCGTAGAAACTAACGCCATCTATGTTTTGCATGTGGAACTAAACAAGAATGGGTAAACGACAAATTATGTTTGACAATAATTAATAAACTATCAAAGATGTAATAAGGAATTTAAACGTGAATGCTCGTAGTCGCCTGTGGCACACATATCGCTAGTTCTATTTTTCGAACTATCGCTGTCTATAATTAGATCCGCATTGTTTTGACTCAGTACTTCCCGTAGCATCATTGATAACGCTATTGTCTTTTGGCAAATAGATTTGTCGAATTCCGTAGTGTTTTGTATAGATTGTGCGGCTTACAGATAAATTTCTTTGATAATAAAAATATAAACAGTGTTACTGACCTTACTAGCACGACTTTATCGCAGTTTCGCTAAGTTATCTTATTTATAATGATAATTCATTATACATGTTCATAATACTTACTGGAGATTTTAATTTCAGTTCTATATGAAGGTGATACTTATTTTATTACTATTATTATATTTCACTGTTAGCAACTTCATACCAATAATTGGCATTAGTTATTTAATGTCATGAAAGGTTCGTGTTTGCTTTATTTAAAGCCATTTTTATATTAGAGATATACTTAATACTTATCAATAAAATTTCATCTACATGTATGAACAGCTATATCAAGTAGTAGATTCCTAATTTCATTAGTACTAGAGATTACATTAGAAAATAGTATAAGAACAAATTGTAACTGCAGATTCTCAATATTTATATTTCAAATTACTAAAGAAGACAACTGTGTAAGTATTTTGAAATAGAATACATACATATGTATTTAACCAGATTTTTTTAAATAAAATACAAAATAGCATTCGACTATCTGTTAACCAATTCGTACATATCAAATAATATTTAAAAAGCATTTTAAACGTCATAAATTTTCCTAGAGGCCAGCATTAAGGACTCGACATCTGTGTAAACGCAAATAGGTCGAGATAAAATACCTGATTCTATATTAAGAGACAACTAGCTCTATCCGTTTGGAATTCATCCAACGTATATAATAACATTGTGTTTGTGACCGTTTCTATGTTTACATTGTGATTTGTAATAAAAAATATATTTGTATAAAATTTATTGACCAACAATTGCCAAAGCGGTGGCAATGACAATTTGATTTCGCGCCATTTTATGCGCGGTAAATGCTACGTCATTTGGTGGGTTCTTTTTTATGTTGGCAATATCGTTGCAATCTCAAGTCGTGTTGAATCTAAGTTCTAAAACTTCCTCTTCCTCCGTTCATAGTGCTTCGGATGCGAGCACGCCCGTTAGCCGTGAGGTTGTCTTGTGACACGCAACGGAGTCGTTTTCCTTCTACAGTTTGTGTGTCAGTAGGTCAATAGCTGGTTACTTTGGAATAATTTTGAAGCAATACAGAAACCGGTTGCCGTGTTACATTCATTCTAACACAAATTAACGTCGAAAGCGAAATGTTATCAAGGTTTTTGATGAAAGATTTTTATTGCCGACATAACTGACCTTCAAAAGATATTTAAAGTATTGTCGATGTGCTATTTGAATTATACAAAAAACTACTGTATAGCAAATAGTTTCGTGAGTCACTTGGTAATTTTTATTAGGGTCATATTCAAATATATTGTAAGTTGTAACATAGGGGATCGAAAAGTTCATGTTTATGTACAGCTTATGAATAAAACATTGAATTGTTATTTCCGCTGTCCGTCTGTCTCTATTACGCAAATTTATATTAAAATTGCTATGTCAGATAGTAAGAGCGAGCGTTGTGCAAACCGCTGATCAGTAGTGGGTTAGCGGGCCAATGTCACCGCTCTCCGCGCGAAATGTTCAATTTGTTAATCTTTTTATATGACTTATAAACTACATTACATGAGTTTAAAGCCAACAATCCCGATGATTAATTTGTAACGCATATAGATAAACACGATTAATATTACAGGAAAATTCCTACAAAAAAAATCGTTAGCGATATTGTTTTAATAAATAATTATTTATCAGATATTTCGAATTCGTTCTCATCTTGTATGTTTAAATAAATTAATTAATACAATACTAATGTCTAAGCAAACTGGAAGTACAATTCATATAAAGAGATATGATCATATTAAAATATCATGAACATTTTTATAAGGATTTACGTGGTTTACAAAGTAATGTTAGCAAAATCGGTTCGTGGGAGGGATAAAAAATATCGTACAGAAATGTGTGTTGACGCGGAAGTGTCGGTGAAAGTGCGCGCGCGGTGAAAGCGTATTTACCTAATACCGACACCGTTACATCAGATGTTGTGAAAGTCAATGTTACTAGACACACGTACACATACTGTACTTAATATATTACGAAATACAACGAAAAGATTAACCACCGAGGATGAAGATCGTGCAAAGTGGAGGCGTTTATGTTGGAAGGCAGACCCTGGCTAAGGCTGGGAAATTGCCAGGAACAAGAAGAAGACATCCACAACATTATATGGATTTGTTTACTCGAAACGTTTAAAAACTATCCATGTGAGTTAAAAATTATATATAAAATTCATTTACGTAGAGCTTGAAGCAGTATGAAGTTGATATTTTTTTTAGATATGACAAGTATAGCTTAGGTTATAGGTTAATCTTCCTGGAAGTAATATTAGCATCTTTCGTATAACTGATAAGAGACTGACGTTTGATAGGAGTTATTACAAAGATAATTAAATCACTACTTGTTATTAAATACCTTTTATACATATATTAGTCCACCTACAAACGAAGTTTTTATGTATTATTAATTTATCAATGTATGAGTAGAATGTCGAACTAAATATGTACTATATTACATGAATATGTTTGGCTTTAGATTTACAATTAATAAACAAAAACATAATGAGATATTTTGACTTACATTATTGGGGTTAAAATATTTTCAATCTGAAGATTTAAAAAAAATCAGGTTACTTAGACGAATATTTTTTTGAGGACCGACATGTTGTCGGCCAGTTTTCCATTTGTCATGGATTCACAATTTCTTCACAGAAATTAAGCTCGGATGATTATTAGATACATTTCTATAGAATACAAAATATAATAAATTTAATTATTGAAAATTGTTAAATAATTTCTCAACACTGTACATGAACTAAACATATAAAATACATTGTGTTAAAAAATAATAGCATTACAAGCTATTTTTATAATGATTTCTAAACGCATGCTATAACAAAGATGACAACGTCAAAGTGACAGTAAATACATGACAAGTGTCAGATTTTTAACGTCATACAAATTAAATTACAGTAATTTTTCTGTTTCCTCCATTCTACACGACACTGTCAGAATATAATGCACGTCTTTGTACGGATGAAGGGCATAGTTAAAACAACCAACCAATTAATTAATTAATTTGGTTCAAAACTGTGAGTTATATAAAGGGTAGTAACAATAGAAGCGAACATTTAGTTATTATATCATAAGGATTCCCATAGGTTGTGTTAGCTTTCATAAGTATTCCTATCCGGCATGTATTATTCAATTGTGTTCACGGCCTACATAACTTATATAAATGAATGTTTATAAATATATATTACGTAATGATTGTTTGTTCGTATCTACATAACGATGGTACGGAACCATATATATAAAAATCTATAATCTTCTTCTTCTACCAATTTCCCAGCTATAGCCAGGGTCTGCCTTACATGTTGTGAATAGTTTTGGCTATTAGTTTTTATGACCGGCCACCTGCCTGACATCAACCCTCTTTGGGAATGCATTAAACAGTGATGTCTAAATACTCTCAGAAAGTACATATGACTCGGAAAAATCATTGGTACTTGCCAGGGCCAGGATCGAACGCGCGCCCTCGTGCATGAGAGGCGGGCCTAACCACTAGGCCACCACTGACTATAATCATTTATATATTATAATACATTTAGTTATTTTATCAGAGTATCTCGGGCGTTCTGTCTTCGTGCCATCGTTATTACTGAATATATCAAAGCAACTGATAAGGCACGTTTTGTGATTAAATTCATTTTTTTCAATATGCCAACACGTGATCTTCGTCACTGATAACGTATATATAATATTTATATGACACGTTCCTTTATTATAAACTCATGATATAAAATAATAATTAATTTAATATACTAGTTTTTGTCGGCGACTTCGTCTGACTTCTAAACTAGGCTCAGAGTATAGTATCATACAATAGACACGGTATTTTTATTTATTTATTTATATATTCAGATATACCATCGACTTATCATAATAACTAACACAATATTATATGCACTAAATATACAATCCAGTATGATTAGCTCTTACACGTGTATACAGCATTGTTTTGTTTACTAAAATACAGACTAAACGGTATAAAACTAAGATAAGTATTCAACAAGTAGCTACATCTATACACTGTCACGTGACTTCGTACACAATACAACTATTATACCGCGGTCGTAAACATTAAATATACAATTTATAACCTGTGTCATTCCGATTTCTAAACTACAATATAAGGTTTCATCGAATTTAGTTTCATAGTTCTACCATACATTTACAGGGTGACTGGTGAATTACTATCGATATTTGAGGACGTGATATTTGACGATCATATATGACAAAATAAAAATTAATATAACATAAATATTAATAAAATGAGAATCATGTACCGAGTATTCTCCTTAAATATTGATAGTAATTCACCAGTCACCCTGTATAGTATATATTTCATAGTTCTACCATACATATATAGTACATATACATATACTAGCGTCAAAGAACAACAAACATACATACATCATGTAAAACCTTCGCATATATAATATGTATGTAAACATTACGATTTAATTGAGATTATTACATTTAAAGCGTCAATGCTTAAGGGAAGTATATATTTTTCCGACGGCGTTACTCGTGAAAATTAAGTTTTATACTTTAGACGTTTAAAGCGACAAAATATACATGCACAACAATTATCAATTCAGAACAGATAACTGATTAAAAGGAAAACAGTTTCCTATTTATTATTATTTGTTAAATACAAACATACATACAAACACATTATTATTATAAATGTTATTAACCAGATATTCTTTTATCATAAACGATGACGAAATAATTGTTAGAGAAAGCGCGTTTATCAGTTTGATAGTTATATCAATGTAGGTTACAAACATACACTCGCTCAACCGATTTGGATGCAGTCAAAACACAGGCGAAACAAGTGAAGAATTATCTAACCCTTGACCTAATATTATTTATCGTGACCCACTGCTTGTATTAGATAAAATATGTCGAGTATCTGAGACTGATTGTTAGCAAGACTTACTTTCATTAAAATTAACTGTCAATAAACTAAACTACCACGTGTATGTATTTTCAAAGTAATTAGTATCAATTCTTAGTTTTTGATTAGTAAATAGTAATTGTTTTGTTGAAAATTTGACTGAAACAATTCAATATTATTGAATTCTGTGTACTTATTCCGAGTTAACATCGTCATACTATTTACGAAGAGTCACAGTTTTGTTATTTTCAAATATTATATGATCGTAAGTTATTATATGAGAAACAAGAAACGCTGCGTAAATAGTTTAATATGCAAACTAAGACTAAGAATTCAGATAACATAAGTATGAGTTGTCTAATACTTATCAATCGACCGATCCACGTTCGTAATCTTTGTAATCTGAACATGTTTATGTTCAACTGGTCTGGTTTCATCGAAATATGATATAACCGTTGTATTTATAAATTATTCCAAAAATCCTAACAACCGAAAATAATATGAGTCATCAAGAAAATGCTGCTTCCGAGAAATTTTTATTACGAATTTAATTTCTGACTAATTTACCTTAACACATTACGATTATTATAAGTAAGGAATATCACTCAATACTACACATAGTTTAATGAATTAAAGCTATATAATTCAGATTTATACTGTTTAGAAACCTGTTGCTAAAACTTTAGTATTATTTTAGTACAAATATAACGAAATGTCACTAAAATTTTACAGATAATATAAATCAATATCTAACCGTAGAGGTTTTATATGTAATCTACACCATAGAGTATAGACAATAAGGAGTTTGTATTAAAATTATTTGATAGCGTCAATCTGTAAGTACTGTTAACGAGTGGCTTCCTTGTAGCGGTGGCGAGTAGGAAACAGAGTAACGCCTTGACCTAGTTCATCAATAGCGTTGCCTCTCTATGGATCTAACAACGAGCAATCATCATCATACAACAATATTATCACCAGAACCTTGATTATAACGAACGGTAATTATTTTACCTTTCGTATTTGAAAACATACATCATGAAACTACATATACTTCTATATTTATTCCGCCATAGAACGGCCATATTGGCTCTATATGTTATTAATATAATCTTAAGCCTATACTGAGCCTAATAATAATTGTTGACGAGTTCTGTTCGATTAAAGTAGTGAAACTAGGATGTTCCTCAGTTGGCGTGGATAAGAGTTATCATTAGCACAGCCTTGAGCCGTGATCCGTGTGTATATGAAGGTCGATCAATCGCCTTGAGATTTGTTGAACGCCTGACACAACATAATTGAGATAAAACTCGCCTAAATTGTACGGACGCTTTCACAATATTGATATTTATTGCTCTATCAACAGATTTTAAACGAATCTCATCTTTATTTGAGAACAAAGGACGGAATACATTGACATTAATCAATTTATGTATGATAAAATCATTTTTATATTTCGTCGCCTGCAATAATAATTCGAGATCATTGGCGACCGATTTCACTAGATGGTTGTAAGTTAAAAGTATTTATGTATTAAAATATTCATTTTATTATCACATAAAAACTATATTGACAATGATTTGTATATGAAATCGATCTTTAAAAAAATAAATTCCAGATAATATCAATAAAATGAAACTCTATAAGCAACAGAATCCATCGATTTTAGATGCTATCTTCATTAGTTGTTTAAAGAATCAATATTATGTAAACTCCAAACATTTTTCACAAACGAATGCCATCAAGTTAATTTGAATTTAATTCAAATACCGAACACGTTTTTAATACGTACCACCGCAGTCGTTAAAACTGTAATGTGTCGAATTGATAACCTCAATTAGAAGGACGCCCGTCTAGATAACTAAAATGTAAGGGCTGTGTATACTAAACATATTATTTACTTACAATTGCCATCGAGACGATCGGAATCCGAGTGATTAACAATCCATTAACAAACTACACAGAACACTTATTTGCTACACAATAGAATAGAGTAAGATTCCTCACTTCACGGACGAATTCACTACAACGCAAGAATGAAATATCTACAACACTCACAGAACAGTTTTTATATGTACACTAACTAGTAACAGTTTAAATTATGGTTATATAAAACACACACAGAGAACGTATCTGGGCTCACACCCTGCTCCGAGGTACCTGTAACAAGACAAAGCAATGAGTACACAATACATACATGCATCATAAACAACAAAAATAGAAAATATAACAGATATATCATATTATACGGAGACTCACTTCAAACGAAATGGATAAAAGTGAACACAAAAACGGAGACGTAAATAATATCGTTGTTGATACCGGACGTGCTATCGTTAGGTTGAGCGAACGCTGACTGGCTAGTGGCTGGCCGACGGGGAAATCGAGGGAGGGGAGGGGTGGAGGAGTGAGGACGGAGATCGAGGGAGGGAGACTGTCTGCTCGACTGGTTGGTCGACTGGTTGGCCGACCGGTCGGACGACCTGTTGCCACGACACACACAAACGCGACTCCAGTAGAGTCTCGAGGCTGATTTGTTTGACGCCTACAGCCGCGTCTCTAGTATCCACTGACGGAGATTATAATATAAGAACGCGGTAATTTACGCGCACATTTAACTTGATTTGAATAACTTTATAATTATAATGAACCAGCTAGTTAATCCACGGAATATCTGCGATTGTTCTGAACGTGTAAAATCAACCTTCAGGAGTTCTCATGGCCGCGCGCTCGACCATAAAGGTCATCTTATACTGGCGAAATAACAATGTCAGTCAAATTACTCGCTAGCAGTGAGTTCGTCTGAAACAACACGAAACCTTGCCAATACACAGACAACAAATTATCATAGAACCCTACATCATTAATAACATTGACGTTCCCAAAGAGAATAAATACATGTATATACAGACATTCATAGTTACAAAGAATAAATTTGTCAGTTAATTAAAATAAATAGTATATAAATAATTAATTAATGATAAAAAAGAACTTCCTGTATTAAAGAATAGTCATTAATAATATAGAACGTATAATTACATAATCATAATGACAATGAAATATATTGTTGACTAGCTTTCCGCCCGCAGCTTCGCCGCGTGGAGTTCGGTTATATCGCGTTTCCAAGAGAACCTTTCAAAAGTCTGGGATAAAAACTATCCTATGTTCTTTCTCAAGGTCAACTCTATCTCTGTACCGAATTTCATTAAAATCAGTTCAGTGGTTTAGGCGTGAAAGCGTAGCAGACAGACAGACAGACAGACAGACAGACAGACAGACAGAGTTACTTTCGCATTTATAATATTAGTAGGGATAATTATTATATTATAAATAACATAATTAAATATATGTAATTCTACTATGAAACCATTTAAAAACTATTACAGGAATTTCACAAACAGGTGCGATATGGAAACGAAAGTATCAATTATTAAAAGTATTTGTGTAAATAAAATACGTATTACAGCCTGTATTGCATTAAAATGTAAAACTATTCTTAAATTATTACCTACCATACGCTTTATATACTGTTACTATATGATCGAAGAAAAAATAAATTATAATTAAAAAGCGCGCCAAAGCAATTTATTAAAAAAAAAATAAAAATAAAGTGCCAGTGTGAATGAATTGTTATATTTTCAAATGAGAGAAACCTCTTTTTTAAAATATTCAAATTTGGAACGACACTGTAAGTCACATTCGAACGCGTAGCGGTATACGGAGAGATAAATAAAAATAAATAAGTTGGTAATCTTCGCGGGGGTAACGTACTTGTTGGGTTCTCTACCTCTTTCCCTCTCGCACTCAACTGTACAGGTTTTTTTTTGCTCGCCGGCCGAGTCATCGTCTTGGCGATTCTTTATTTTTAATGGTCGCATGCGAATTCACTGACAGCTATCACGTTTCATCGGATTCCACATTCAAATAAACTATGATTAATACCGTTAATTAGTATTATTGACTTAAAATAATATATATAAACTCACCTATAGTATCCAGTACGACATACGCATTACAAAACTTTAATTCACAAGGTTATAACGACAAAATGTATAGAGTATACTATAGAAATACTGTCTTAAACGTATTTTTTTTTCTTTAAATTCGCAATTTCATTAACATTGCAACACAAATATCACGTGGGCAACGTAAAGCTTCGAGCGTCGCGCGAACACTGAGACCTGTTCTAGAGAAAGTGACCAAGCCATTACTTTCCAGCCGGTCCGTGGTGCATACTCCGGAGGCTACCGTTACCCCCTTTTTAACCAGGTCATTATAAAGTTCAATTATTTACCTAGCAACCTAACATATTATGTAAAGACATACTTTTGATACTTATTCTTAATTATAACATACGCTAAATTATCGGGTAATCCCATATAACAATATTAAAATTCAAAACTATTATCGCTTACGTTAATTAGTGTACCAGCTTATGAAAGCTTAATTAGCTGACAATGACAACTAACTACGGTATTAATATCATATAACACACATTAAGATTTAAAAATAACTAATTATATCAACAACAACAAATAATATAAGGAGGTTATTGAAATGAGTTCCTATTAAATGATTTTATTAAAAAAAAGTAAAAATATTTTTAATCTATGTACAAGTTTATTCGCACGAAACCCAATAAAATACAGCGATAACAAGTCAACGTACTATTGAAGGAGGGGATAATGGGAATGCCCTCTATACAAACCGATTGTAAATATAGCCCTTTATATTAAAACGAATTTAAATATAACATACATATACGAAAATAAAGTTTAGTAAAATATTTAATATATATAAAGTATTCTAATATTATGAGACAAAGGAAGATAATAATAAAACACGAAATTTAATAATAATAATTTTGGTACACGCATTGAATATTTCAAAGTAATATTACTCATATTTATATATATAGAACTTTAAGGAGGGCTATATATATATATTTGCTAAGGAAGTCATTTTCCTTCATTAAATCTCTATAGATAAATTGAAGCGTACAAGTAATAAATTGCATTTCTTTCAGTTTACTAATTGGATTAATTATTTAATAAGCAGAATTATGGAAAGATAACGTTATTAAAAATAACAAAAACAGATTTCTTTCTGTATATGATATGTGATTCGATTCTAAAATAATTCTTTAGTTATTTATGTCTTAGAAACAGCGAATTAATTTCAATATAAAATCCGAATTATAATGTCATTTTAATTTGTGTTTACAGAATGTTCAACATTTTTATAACTTCGTTACGAGCGTTTGTTAAATGATTCATTTCGGTATTCGGTTCCGTTACGTCGTAACTTGGATTGCTAACGTATAATTAATAATAATAAAATATAAACATCTATCTGTACGTTATAGATACATTTAAATAAATCTGTCAAGATTTTAATTAATAATTTATTATTATTATGCATATTCTATGATTATCGTGGCTCACTTAAATATTTATGATTTAATAGAATACATATATATTATCAGTTATTAAACAACACAAATATAAGAAATACGATAGTTTTTTTGTCACTGCATTTTGGAACTTTCTCGAAACGTGTAATAACTCGATTCCTTTATCCTTACCGGTTTAGGAGTTTGAATTGTTTTAAATTTTATGATTTTAGACCAAATAGAGTATGAACACGCGACCTTGTGTCTCACGGACACCGCAATAAGGTCACTCGGCCAATACTTACTGTACTGACATTCGCAATACACATAACAATCAAAAAGAATTGCATAATAAACAAATAAATTCATTAATATTACGTAATTATAATAATTATTGTTGCCTACATAACTTACGTTACTACTTCAATAGATACGAGTCACAGTGTATAAATAATAGTAAGAATAATTATCGGGACCACAGTGTAAATATCATAGCTTAGTTCGGGATGGTATCGGTTAAAATAAACATTTTCTTTAAACGGAAAGGTAATAAAAATGTCTTTTCGTATCGATGGATATATTTTTTTTGTGTTTCCACGTGTTCGCGTGAATCTTTAGTTATACCTCTATAAATAATGTTCTATTGACTGGGATGGGGAAAAAAACCTGTCCAAAATGTCCTATCTCTACTCGTTATGCGTCGCAGGTAGGTGAAGTAGGGATTCCTTAGAGAAACTTTTTTTTCTATTAAATTATTTGTCCTTTGTTAGCGAGCATTGTGATAAATAAGTTACATAATGCCATCGGTTCACAGTTCACGCTTCACTTTTTTACTTTTATACAATGTATAAAAATAACTAATTCTATGTTATATGTTATCTGTGAAATTATACTAAAATACATAATTATATTAAACGAAAATGATCTTTATACCGTAAGCGTAATTATCATTTCAGCTTGCACATTTAGTAAATTCACATGACTATTATGTACATCGTTGGCGGGATTGGATTGCCACAGATGTTGCGCAAACAACGGACAATGTCTTCGTAATGACACGCCGCGTTTATACATCCATTGTATTTTATTATTAACGATTAACACAGTTTATAATAATATAATAAAAAAATATAAAGACAAAACGGTTGAAATGTCTTCAAAATATAAAACATATTTGAAGTTATTTTCAAATACTATAAAACCTCCTTAGATGTGAAATAATAGATTTTTAGCTAGATATATCAAATTAAAATAGTAAATGTGAATTTAAATACGTTCCATAGTGTCGTGAGTGAGCTTAAAAATAATAATAACTCGTAGCGATTACAAACGAGTCAACGACCTTCGAAATATCTGACCTGAGCCGACGCAAGGTTGCGCGAGTAACTAACACGACCACTAGCGAACGAAATATTTAATAATATTATAGCTATTTCCTTATTTAACTTTACACAACTAGACAAAAAACACCGTATTATGTGACAATATTTGAAGTAGAAGTATATTTTCATTAAAGACTCCTTGTTAAATGATTGATGGAATTCCAAATTTAAAATTACGTTTAAAAAAAACAATGGCCAATCGTAATGAAAAACAGCAATTTGAATTTAGAATCTGTTTTTATTGTATTATTGGTCCAATCTGAATTGTCTAGACGTTTTATTTATATCCTTTATTCATATATTTTTTCTTTGTGATTATAAAACTTGTTATTATTATGGGTATATATAGAATTCTTTATAAGAACAAATTATTATCTGATATATATATTGTTGTGGTATCTGTATCGTTCGTTCACCTTTCATCATACATGTATCTGATTTGATTGTCGTTTAAATATTTTAGAGTTTATTTAATTCCCTTGACCTTTAATGTTGGCGACTTTAAAGTCCAGTTTTTGCAAAAACACGTCTTTCTTGAAAATAAACGAAGGTCAATCATGAACGCTTTTAAGGTATTGAGACAATCTCGTAAGTCTAGATGTTTCTTAATTATATGAAAAATATTATATATATGAAAAAATACCCGTGACTTTTTACATACATATATTTCCTCAATAATGATAATTAACTCAATAAATCTAAGTCTAGTTGCATTCTAACAACTTATTTAGTTGAAATGAAACTAATATTTTCGGATTTACTACGCGATTTTTTATCCCTAAACGTCGGGAGTATGTAGTTTATGATCAAAAATAAAATTAAATATATAATAAAATTAAATTATTTAGTTTAAAACTAAATATACTTGTACATACATACATATTTAAAATTTAAAACAGCGGAAAAAAGACTTCCTATGTCATTGTTTCAGTCTACTTGTCATATTAACAATCGTGGATTACAAAAGAACTACCTACTCTTTATTTAAAAGCAATTTAACGTTAACATCTTTGAAGTATAGAGAGATATGAATATAGCAATTTTCCAGTGCAGGAATACAAGTACTTTAAACAGATCTAATCATATATACATAGTGTACATAAAAACATCGATATTTAATTATGTCATAGTGATGTGTTTGTATCGATTAATCGATTTATCGTAATGACCAATTCGTAAAAGATTATTACCAAGTCATCGACCCTTTAAATTATGACCGTTTCTACATTAACGCGTAAAGTATGTACATACAGTGAACACAAGGCCGTAGTATTAAAAGATTCAACTCGGACATTTACGATCTGTATTGTAACTAATTTATTGTAATATAAAGAAAACATTTAATTATATTTTATTGATATGTTTACAGTTTAGTAATGATTTGTTACTCGATAGTCAATAGTATTCAATTTACTTAAATTGTGGTCGTAGAAAAAATTAACTTGTAATTAATTATTATTTGTAATAATTAAGAAATGACATAGATTTATTTGGTTTTTATTAAATGACAAATACATATTAGGATTGATAATAATTAATATTAAAATAGTATATATTAATAGATGTAATATATGTTTTATTTAAATATGGCGACATCGGCGGTTCATGAGAAGGTCGATGGAGGTTAACATACTATCAAGGAGAACTGTTGAACCAAGAACACATCCGCGTAGGATTCGAATCACTCGACTCGAAGTACCGAAAGAATTATATTAAACTAGCTTCGCCCGGGGTTCGGTTATATCGCGTTTCCAAGAAAACCTTTCAAAAGTCTGGAATAAAAACTATCCTATGTTCTTTCTCAAGATCAACTCTATATCTGTACCAAATTTCATTAAAATCAGTTCAGTGGTTTACGCGTGAAATCGTAACAAACAGACAGATAGAGTTACTTTAGTTTATATTAGTAGGGATACATATTATATGTGAAGGAAGTAGGAAGTATAGCTAGTACAATAGTTTTTTCATGTTGTTCAATGGTCTGCATCTTGAGTGCATCTCATTAGTTCAGTGGATCGTCACACAAGTTACCGTTGTTAGCCGTTAGGGGGAGTATACAAACAAGTTTTTCCGGGTTCATTAAATACTTACTGTAATTTTTAAAACAAATGCACCTCTTTAAGTCTTAACACGGATTCGTCGTATGTTTCCTTGTATACCTACTTTAAGTAATTATGTATGACTGTTCCCGTAACATAAATTTGTGTACAATCATGTTCAACCTAAATAATTATTATATTTACATATAATGATCACCTCTCGTCTATTCCTATTATATACGCGATTTTCCTACCAATATTAATCTTGAAATTTAGTGTGTGTGTGTGTATACCTAATCTGTAGGGTGTTCACATGATGCGTAATTAATTACATAACTTTTGGTTAACTTTACTTAGAAGTTTATTAATATTTATGTTATATTAATTTTTATTTTGTCATATACGATCGTCAAATATCACGTCCTCAAGTATCGATAGTAATTCACCAGTCACCCTGTATAGTTTTATGATTTTCAATGTAATATTTAAAAATAGACATGATTGCAATACAACGTACGTAATATTAAAGGTTAGATAGACGTATTAAATTACCTCCCGCTAGCACTCTGGCTTCATCTATTGAGACCAAGAATCAAGTGAAGAGGATTTATTATTAAGATATGAAATTAACAGAAAATAATCACATTTTTTTCTTATTAAATGAGGAATTTGTATTAAGTTAATTGGTTTTCTTGTAACTGATTCATTTGTATATTTATATTTGTATGAGTAGGTCGCCCGCCGACGCTGTAATAAATTCGACAGTCATTGTCTTCTATCCTACTTTCTTATTTGAATGGATCTATTGTAATTAATTTTAAGACGTATTATTAATGAATACATTCTTTTTTTTTACAATGATTAACTATAGTTTAATATATGTATAAATAAGTCACACGATATATTATAAGGAAACGAACAAATTGATTAATTTAAATTATAAATAATACTCCGTCAATTCCTTCACTTCATTTTATGTATAAATTAACAAAAAAACATTCTAGTTGACGGCCATCGGCCATGCCAAATATAATTGGAGATTAACTTTCGACTATTTTCGGCTCAATAGAATTACGAAACATCTTGCGAAAGAAAACGTTGCGACACGAACATGTCCATTCCTCGATATCATCTGGACGTGTGTTTGGTACAGTATCGTGAGATCACACTTCGTGGGAGTTCTAGGAGTATCATATACCAGATAGGGCTATGGAAATAGGACCTCACGCCGTTGGGAATTTATATAAGATGGAATGTTTGGCAGGTAGAGTACTGTATGTACTGTAAACTAGATGGTGGTAAGCTATATGAGTCGGTCGGAAACTGGTTCAGAGCGGGCCGGGGGTGAGGGGGTGCGGGCCCAGACGGAGGGACGTCATTGACCTGCGCCCCCTCGCCCCCCCGCGCGCCGACACCCGCGCTAACCGTAACTTCATTGTACTCCCGCACTGCGAATCAAATTCGGTATAGCGGAGACGTTTTTGCTAAAGTCGCCCGACGACTGAACTCGATTAAGCTTTCAACGGCGGTGATGAGGAAACACCACAATGGGTGTATTTAGGTGCTTAATAACGTTAGCTTTGTAATGACGGTGGTACCGGATGTTTACATACTAAAAAAACTCCATGGTTACGTTTCCATTAGAAGATGCATAAAAAAAAATCTATGTAACTTCAGACAGAATTGATTAGGAGGTCCCGAACGCAGACGGGAGAAGCAATTTCCACCTCACCGCCCAAAATTTTCGGGGTCAAGTTCATTGCCCATCTCTTGAAGCGACACCGTTCATTCATTTAGACTCAAGATATGAATAGAATAACATATATAAATATATTTACTTGTATATTATGTATTGGAGTCTAATATAATGCTCTAATCAATCGTAATCTTAAACTTTAACTATCCCAGCATGTGTTTAACACTCAACACTCGACTAGAGAGCAGAGCCGTCGAGTGCACTGATGACAACATAACAGCACATGTTACACATTAAAAAAAAATAAACAAACACAAAAACTGTTCGAAACTAAATAAAACAATTATATTCAGCTGAAGTTCATTTAATTCTCATACTTTCTACGACTTTCGATATAATGATTATCTATGGTTGGCGTGATTTTTTTCTGTTAATGAATATTGCAAAATAAAATTTAAAAAAAATTGAGATTCGTTTGAAGCGATCGTTTAAAATACATATCGTTGAATTTATATTTCATTATAAGTAAAACAAATTTAAACAAAGTCACTTTTCACTCGTGACATTGATAATATTAAAATCTTAAATAGGAATATTTACTATAAAAAAAAAACTTTAAGTATTGAATATAACGAAATATAGAAGATTTAAATGAAATACATTTAATATGGTGTGAATTGATAAGAATATAAGTTTTTAGGCTACACAAACATTTAACGATGTCAGTGGCGCACGAACGTCAAATCACACTTGCGACCGCGCACCTGTGGATAATACACTCCTACACTTATTTGAAATACCTAAAATGTCATTTATCGCCATAATTCTATTATAACTTATATCTCTCAAGCAATACGTATATACGTAGATAGTTACAAAACTCTATCTATATCTAAAACGATAGTTTTTTTTTATTTGTTGCCAACGCGAACATTGTTTGAGAAACTTGACGTAATTTTTAGTACAAAGTAACAATAATCGTGCCAATTCCTCAATGAGGTGCGCGCGCTCATGACACGCGTCGACAAGATGGCGGCCGGTGAAAGTGCTAGTAGACGATTTCCGATCGCAAAACTCACTGATGCCAGAGGTTGATTACCGTAACTAAAAATTAATTTTAAATTATCAAGAAAAAAATTTAATTTATGAGAATATTGTGTTTACAATTATTTTATCTTGTGGAAAAATCAGCCGTAATGAGATAAGAATCTATCATCGATAAATTATTTCCAAAAGACGTGAGTGGATAATCTAGTTATGATTAACAGATCTGTTATTACACATAACGGAAAAAGTCCGACTTGATAACAAAAATCGTTATATAGACTAGGTTTATTAAATATAATAATTTTAATCTAAACACCTTCTATTTACCTTAAGGATAAATCATAAAGAGGCAGAGGTCTGCGTAATTTATTTACTTCGTAATTATATAACAAGTATATAATATAAGAGGACGCTTAATCTAACTTATGCTATCAGATTATGTAAATCTTATTGGAATATTTAAATCATTCCTACTTTACGGTTTTTATAGATTCTGATGTTGGGAGTAATTTTCTAAAAAGGATTAATATGTAATAAACTTTGAATAGTTAAGACTAGTTATAATTTAAGATTAAAATTTCATGTTAAATGTTAATTAAATGAATAATTTAAATATAAACTAACATAATTTAAAGTTTCAAACCAAGCTTTATATTAAAACCATATGAAAGTTTTGCTAGTAACGAAATAAAAAAACGAAACATTTACTACCCATTCTTAAAACAAATCACCTGATATATATTTTTTATATGATATTGTTGGGTAACTGGAAACCAATTTAAATATATATACAAACATGCTTTAAAATAGTATTCGTATAACACATACTGAGAATTTTTAAGTACAGCAGAAGTTTATTATGCATATTTTGTTCTTATATTGTTGAACCATTAAAAGCCCACATCGAACCCTCAACCATTCCCTACTCAGTTCGCACGTAATACAATTTCCTTGTCATTAAAACGTCAAAGGAATAAAACAAGGCTTCCAGAGTTTCAAGGTAACTTTGTAAATGAAAGGACGTTACTTAATTGTATACAGTCGATGTATTCTTAGTCTGTATAAATTTTCATCGTTCCTTAAAACTGATATATAATCGGTTTTTATATATAATAGTACATTTATTTATGATTTATGAATAAAAAACGCTTATACTACAAGTTTTATATTATAGCGAACTATTACTACGTATTTGTTATTTAATTGCTGAACAGATTATATTTTATTTGTTGACATAAACTTCTGTTACTCATTTCGTATGAATAATAAATTTATGTAATTATATTAGTTAAGGTCTCAGTTTATTTTGATAATTTCATACGAGTGCTTAGTTTGTTTCATGCTATATACAGGGTGACTGGTGAATTACTATCGATACTTGAGGACGTGATATTTAACGATCATATATGACAAAATAAAAATTAATATAACATAAATATTAATAAACTTCTAAGTAAAGTTAACCAAAAGTTATGTAATTAATTACGCATCGTGTGAACACCCTACAGATTAGGTATATAACTCGAGGTATATGTATATGTTACAGAATATGTAAATATGTAAGCGAGCTCCACGGATAGCCAGATTAGTGGGTTCGATATTGATCGTAAAGCAGACTGGTGTCAGTATTGAAATATGATTCATAATGGCAGGGAGTAATCTTGGTCAATTACCTGACGCCCAGCTATAACCTTGAGGCGAATTGGAGATGACGTCATCATACGAAATATATTACGTTAACAATTGTTCGACGATGGACCATTGTCTCAAATATTATTTAAATTGTTGCTTCATTTATATATTTTAATACTAAAACTATGTAACAGATGTATATTCGTTACTCATTATGTGTACAATGTTAATAATGTGCTTTGGCCGAACTCAATTCCAACGCTGACATGTAAATAGTTCAGTAATTCTTTAGTCTACCAAATACCAATACAATATTCGATACCGAACTTTTATAACATTTTAAATTAAAATAACTATGTATATATTTCATTTATTTATTTAAAAAGTATGTATATTTCAATCAAGTTGTTTAAAAACAATAGCTGTTTTTTTTGATAACCTTGACGAAACCGCTTGGCAACGATCGAAATGAGAGACCTTATCACGATGTAAGTATCGTTAAACGTTCAATAAACTAGTTATTATCAAAGGCATCAAATAACTATTGGTATAAAATTAATTTCTAACCAACATATACAATTCTAATCTAATCGATTGTATTAATAATCGAATATTGTTTAGTACGATCGATTAATGTATTGTTACAAATAAACGTCCTAGTTTAACCGTTAGCGTGTTATCTGAGACTCGAATCCGATTTATAATATTCCCGATAACCCCCCGACCCCGTGTTACGTACTACATGCAAGATAAGTGCGCGGACATGAGACAAAGTCGAGGTCGTTAACCTCGGATATCAGCTGACGACATCGCTGTATAGCGGGGGATATTATCAATGATGCCATTCGATCGACTGCACTAAACTGACTGCCGACTTACTGATCATTGCTTAGTACTCACCAATAACTCTTCACTTTTGATTAACACGTTATTACTTATACTCACGTGTTAAAGCGAAAGTCTTACGAATGATTTTCAAATCGTAAATTTTAATGTTATTTTTAAGTCGACTTCCATAATGACAACAATTATTACTATAAGTCAAGTTTTTTTTTTGTTTATTGTTAAGAACGTTCTGAAATATGAACGCATTGCCATTCGTATTGCAGATGGAAATAAATGTTAAAAAATACATACATAGTTTCAAAATGGCCACATAACAACTGTCTTATAACACGAAAAAATAATAAAATAACAAAGAAAATAATCACAAATTCGTTTATCTAGCATAGAAGCTAAAGATATGTTAACTAACGACGTATTTGTCCTTCGTGCGTGTGTCAGTGAAGACGCGGCCGCAGGTAGTACAGCGCGTCGCGCCCGAGCGCGCTCCGCGACCTACTTATACGACGCCCGCGCTCCTACACCGCTAAATATAGACGAAATGTTGAGAAAGCTGAGCTATACTAATTGATGATACGATGTTACTGAACCGTTTTTATATGGAAAATGTTTATCTGACGTCATATTGATTTATTATATTCATCGGGCGGCCACGGACGTCGAATGAGTGGATATTATAGCGAAATTACACGAAATTCATTATAAATTCTACATGAGCTGTCATTTGAGATACTAATAATAAATAGTTTCGATTTATTTTATTTATAGTATTTTAATATTTTGAGTCGGATAGGATTAAAATTAAATGCAGCTCGCTACGATGAAGAAATATTTGTAATATAAACACGTTCTCTTAATAGTATGACAAACAAACAGTATAAATATTTAACAGTTGGATGTCCAGTGTAGTGTCCAGGTTAGTCTAGCTCTGAGTAGTTGGTTTTCGATTTTGTAATCTGTCAATTGGTAAGTCGTGGTGGTTTTAAAAACCCGTCCTCGCGGACCTTGGAAATACTTGGCTGCTTGCCACGCCCGTATACACTCGAAAGCAGTTTAACACTGCAATCTTAATGGAATCCCTAATTTGATGGCTCTTTGTATTCCTTCATATATGTATAAGCTAATCAATTTTATCGTATGCTTTATAGATACATGCATGAGATTAGAAATTATCTTTTAACGTAGACATTCGATTGTAATGTATATTTCAATGAAAATTCATAACATTATTTTCGCGAACATTTGATGTTTCAAGACGGCTATCTTTAAAATTCCAACAGGGAAGCACCGTGAAGTAGCTTCACTTCCGTATACGTCAACCTCCATAGATAGGTAATGACATTGAATTATGTTAAACTCTTATTTCCTTACTCTATTATCAAAATCCACCGAACTGCTGCTCAAATAAGGTGACATAATCTACGGATCAACTTATATTTGTTCTTTCAATAAGACACGTCACATAACGGTAAAAATATCGCTCGTAAACGAGAGAGACCTTAAAAGATATCTTGAAATTTATTTAGCAATATATTTATGCACTTCACAAGTCACAGTTTCGTAACTACTGAGAAACGATATTACAAACAAGTAGAAGTTTCTGTATTTACCTCGAAGACCATAGGATCCACGACGACTCGTTCAGTACGACAACGTCGCGCAAGTCACTAGCACTCTCACAAACAACATAACACCCGCACAACACGCTCCCACCTTCCGAACAAGCGTATCATCCAGTTTTTATATAAAATCCAAGAGTCTTCAGTGCTCACAAAGAACTTACGAATTAAAAGTCTGAACAATACAGTTTTAGCGCACGCGACAACCACACACACGGATAGCTCGCTGAAAACTGAAGTCCCGTAGACAGTAGAGACGATCCGACGATAGCTCGACAGAGAACGACGGATGTGCGGCGGAAGGGAGACGAGCTCTCGTTCTCTCCCGAGGCTCACGTAATCACGGCCGAGTTTAGCCGAACGGTTCCGATGTTGCCCGACCAGCGACTTGCCAACTATTCCCGCTATCATCGGAGCTGGTGCACGCCGCGCAGCGCGCTGTCAAAGCTTGAAGCCCAAACGTCAGACACGTTTTGACGGAATTCGGTTGTCTTTATTCACTTGCTTCCAAATTAACATTTATCTTTCCCGGGATGTACCCCAATATTTCAGACGAGGGCTTCCTTAGGATAGCCATCTTAAATATATTAAACAAATATAAATTAGATTAAGTGTCTTTTCGTGCTCCTGAAATGAATGTGATAACATTTGTATATGATACCAATACACAAAGCTAGTTTTTGTTTTTAATGTTCGTCTATACCATATCTCTTTAATAATCTTTATACTTGGCTTACAAGAGTATTTTTCAGAAATCGCTGAATGGATTTAAATAAGATATTGGATGCTTCATGATAGACAAATATATAGAACAAAGGGGAGAAAAAAATAATTAATTCTACAAATCTGTTTTGGTTAAATATTTCAAGAAATAAGTAACTGTCACATTCGATAACAATAATCTTCAACACATAATGTTAATGTTATTAGACTACTACTATTAGAGTTCGAAAACGAGTTCTAAAATAATCAACTGTTTATGTGTGAAGTCCTGAGAAAAATAAACATGAAGTTAGTAAAAACAAGCCCATAAAAATGTTTATTTTTAAAAACATACAATAAGTATAATATTTATTTCTCTTACTTATGAATTATGATGGTGTAATAGACTCTCAATTGTTTCTTACTTATTTTTACTTATTGTTTAATGTATGTCTAATTAAATGCATATAGTAAATACGATCAAAACATTTCGAGAATAGAAGTTTTTTCCTCCTTAAATATTTTATATATTGATATAAAACGCTTATAAGTCATTTGCATAGTAAAAAAAAGCGTTCGAGAAAATTTCTCCACGAGAATTTTTTTCGAATGTTTCACGCTCGAATCGTGCCTGACGCGAATCTGCGTTCTAAAGAGCGAGAGGTCAGAGAGAACTACATAGCTCCGTCCCTCTCACACCTACATGACTTGAATGGCTCACTTGATGCGTATGGACTCGCTTGACTTTTCTCCACACATTCGCATAACTTTCCGAGGCATTGTTTTAGCACGTGGGAAGCGTGTTTTTGTTTTGTTTCCTAGATTTTCTACAAAACATACTTGGCAACGAGTTCGAACACAATAAGGAAGTAAGTTATTTTAACATTAAACCGCCTTGTTTTTTACGAAGTCTGAAGGTTTTTTAGTATTCGTGATGTTGTATGCAACGAATAATATATTGATGGTTAAAACTTAAGAGCCTCAGGCAAAAATATTTAGGGATATTATGGGTCAATTTTAGGCATTTTATTACTGAAAAATCCTCTTTGGCTCTATGATTGTACATATATAAAACAAAAACAATGTTATGTTTTTATATTAACTTTATTTCTGCTACATTTATTTCACAAATAGTTTCTAGTAAAACAAATTATAAATTTTATGCAGACATGTCCCTTCTCACTATCCAGAAATGTGTTATGTAAACATTTGAAGAAATCTTTTATTTTTAAGCCCGTCTGAAAGAAAATATGCATTCTGTCACTTGTATAAAAACATATAAATGGTATTTTATTTATTTTCGACTGGTATTAATGTTAGATGTGATGTCGGTTAGCTTGTCAAAGATGGTGTTCCAAATTCAAATAAGAATTCCGATTTTTATAAATAAATACATATCTTTCGTTTGAGATATATTCTTTTGTTAAAATAATAGTTGCATTTTTAATTAACTTATATGTGTATTTTCCATAATTATTTAAGAACCTACAAGCTAAAAATAGAATTGAAGTATTAAATTTAAATATTGCGTAATGGAATGTTTAGTAAGCACTGAATACTTGTGACATTTGACAGATGCTCTTGTCTCTGCGACCATTAAAACTATGATCCATAAATTAGGTCGACATAAATAAACACAGCTAAATGATTTCTTTTTATTTTAATTTCTCCTCCATTTAAATTATATTATTCCACCTATAAATAACACACTCAAGAATTTTGATTAATTGTTTAATTTTGTGATGATTTATAGTATTTTCACGGAAAACACGAAAACAGTAATCCAGTTATTGAAGTTTCATACATTATAATATTTATATTTGAATGTTCGACTGCAAAGATGTTAGTTTTAAAGAAATCGAAAGTTGGCGTAAATAAAATATAATTTGAAACCAAAACACAAAGAGAGAATAAGAGAGGTATAGATTCAGGTAATTTAAGTCAATATTTCTTGTTGATGTAGGTATACATAATACACATACAATATTATTGCGGATTTCCTAATTCTGCATATATCAATAACCAATAATAATCTATTGAAAAATGATATATTAATGATTTTAATTCTCATTAGTTGACTTTTATAGTACCTACTTGGAAAATTTGATGTACCAAAAATGTTGAGCACGTGCTGCGGTCAATGTCTGTGGTAGACTGTACAGTGTACAGTATATACATATATACTACTGTATGAGCTCGCTTGGCAAGCGCATTTGACTCTGCATGACGACTTATCTTGACCTAGAAATGTATCGGAAAGCGATACATATTAAATTAAACGTTCTATGTTTTTTTTTTGTAACTGAACTTATTTGCTCCATTTAAATATAATTAAGATAACAAACGAGCATCACTAAAATTATATTGAAACGACAAACATACATGTATCGAAATATTTTGATTCGACTATTTACAACGTTTTGTATCACATTTTAAAACTATTATTGATTTTTCACAATATACAGGGTGACTGGTGAATTACTATCAATATTTAAGGAGCATACTCGGTACATGATTCTCATTCGAATTATGTAAAAAAAGTAGGTACTTAATTTTTGACCAAATTTCCGTATAAATAAATAAAGTGTTGACACGTTCCAAGTGTGGACGCGTGCGGCGGCGTGCTGATACAAAACCACGCCCCCGCCGCGTGTGTGTGTATACCTAATCTGTAGGGTGTTCACACGATGCGTAATTAATTACACAACTTTTGGTTGACTTTACTTAGAAGTTTATTAATATTTATGTTATATTAATTTTTATTTTGTCATATATGATCGTCAAATATCACGCCCTTAATATCGATAGTAATTCACTAGTCACCCTGTATATACTTAAATTAATATATTATTCACTTTCAAAGTTACCTCTACAACATCCAACTTCTTTAAGTAATCTTTCATATTATTAACAATTATGTGTAAAGTAAAACTCGTTTTATCAAACAAAAAGTATTTATTCTATAGTAATAGTATTTTTTTTACTCTAACATCATCAGAAGACCTTCAATTTAAAACTAAATAACATCGCGAACACCTTATTAAGAGGAAGTATTATTACATAATCATGATCTCATGACGCAACTGTGAAAGCCGATAGCGCCAGGAATTGGGTTAGTATGAGCCGCGCGCTCCACCACTGACCATTTATTTTTATTCAACTCGTTTATACTGTTACATTACAGTTATCTCTGTCACATTGTCTTCAATTTCGTGATTTTACTGGGTTTTTATGCAATTATCTTATTACATAGAATAGTATTGGCCTATTAAGACCAAAATGATGTTATTAGTTGTTATTTGAAAATTTCTTGTATAAATATGGAATTAGAAATCATTTATGACATCTGTAATGCTATGCATTGCATGTTTTTTAAATTTTCTTGCTATTAAAAGTGATTTTTTTCATTATTATTCTTAAATTTTACGACCATCTATCACATGTCACATTACATCGAAGTAGGCTTAAAGTAAAAGGCACTCAGTAGAGCACCCAAGGTCAATATGGCGGCCAATATAAGGCATCAGCTGATCACTCATTGGTGTAACTGTTCACGGTACATATTTGCGTGTTTTTACTTTTTAAGAAATATAATAAAGTTTTAGCATGAACATCAACTAAAAATTGTCTTTATTATGTACGCTTCACCAATATACATGAAATAAAAAATATATCTAATATTGTTTTTCAATGTCATTTATGTTTTCTAACTTAGGAGATACTTCTAAATACTGAATAAGGTCCACTTGCGTAGTGATTCCATAGTTTATTATAAATTTTCTATAAAAGATTACTTTTTAACCTTTTTATATGGTCTCAACTAATTCTACATATAATTAATATTAATATCCTCTTATTCAATACCCAAGTGACCAAATATTGTGACTCCAGCCGTGACACGACTTTGACCTGACCGTATTCAGGTCGCAAGGAATCGATTTGCGTTATTTATGTCTGTCTACGTTTGCTCTTTTCGCGAACTTTCTCAAAACAAAGAAAATGTTTGTCTGGGGACAGAACTGTTTTAAAATATTTGTTACGATGACATTTGTAATTTTTTTAACTTCTTTCTCTTTTGCAATTGACATACACGTGACATGACTGACGTTTTTTTTTCTGTTAATATTTTCATGTATCATTTCTGTATATTACGAAAAATAAAGTCTATTTTATGTATCTTATTTAATGAAATTTATGATTTATCATTAAAAATATTTTTTGTAATAATAATTAGATAATTCTTAGATATATTAAAAATATTAGTTTATTAAAGGTTGTCTATAAATACCATATTAATTAGTCCCTGACTAACGGCAGGAGCTAATTACGGAGTTACCTTTGGCATTTCTCGGATATTACTCTTACAAGCTCTTACTGGCTCTATTATTAGATCCTATCTAGGAATATTGCATTTTCCATGACCCTTGACTCCTCCTTCGTTTGATATTGTTTTCGTTATATATTGTTAATACGTTTTATTTTCATAAACATTAGATTATTATTTTAATATATCGTCATTCTTTCTTAATGCAAAACCAACGAATAATTGAATCATTTTGCACAAGATCAAAGATGGTTATTGATTTTGCTTAATTATATTTTAATATTCTGTTGGGGAATTTTTATATTACTGTCCTGGAATGTTATTAAAAAATGTAGGAAGAACTGGAATCTCTAATATATTAAATGATCGTAACAAGTAAAATATTCACCATCCGCCTGTTAATTCTATGTAATCATTTACTAACTTCATATAAACCTAGACGGTTGAAATTGTAATTATATTATGTCATAATCTATAATTTATAAATAAAAATAAATTTTCTTTAATATACAATAAAATTATATTTAATGTATATGGCAACATTGTATTACAATAAATTTGTCGAGGTTAATATAAATAAATCATCAAAAGATGTCAAAGCGTCTGGTTGAAACTGAATCGTATTGGTCAATATTTTAGGATTAACCTACTTCACTCCATCACGTATAAAAATAGTACATTTATGAGTGTATAGCTACAATTTAAATATTAATCAAGTGATTTCCAAATTTGTATGACACATAAACCTAACCTATGCTTGAATTTCAAATAAAACTACTTATTTTTATACGACGCAAGAGAATTGCATAATTAATTACATAAATACATCTATTAGTATTATTATAACAATCTTTTTGCGTATTATATGGAAGTAGTTAGCCGTTATATTTTTTAACAAGATATACAACAAATATAGTATTTTACAATGATTATTGTAGTATAGTATTAAAGATAAGGAAACCCGTTTGCTTGTTAGATTACTAGCTAACAAACTTCCTCGCTCGCTCATTTGTTCGTCGCTCGGCCGAGGTCGCCGATCTCGTTCTTTCCATCTAATGCCAATATCAAGGCCTTCGCTTTGTTTCCTTGATTAATTTAACTCTTTAAGCGTATACTCAATTATTGCTAAGGGATTCTTACGCTTGAATTATGTATTGTATATACTCAAGTTAGTTTATATACCCTACTTATTTTTATAGGTTATTAAAAAGAGACGCCCATTTATCATACATCCTTAAAACTGTCCAAATCATTATTGTGAAATATAACAAATTAACATGAATGTGTAACGATTTTTTGTGTTAAATATCGTTATCAAATTACATTTATTTATTTTAATAAAGTATTTCGTTAATAAATAATATGGGGCCATGAATTAAAGATTCTAAATGTGAAGATCTGTATCTGATCCGTAGTAATATACTCTAAACACGTTATTAACACACTTTATCCGTACAAGGAACTTTATAATGTCGGACTAAATAATGTGTAGGTACTTGTCGGTTGTATATGGTCGTTCTGAATGCCTTCACGACTTCACGCATGACATCAAGGGTCCAAACTGTAAAAAAACCGTTAAGATTGATATCATATGGAACGCTTCAAAAAAAGTTGTATAAGATACTAATAAGAATGGGAAAAGGCTGGTTGATACAGCTATTTGTTACATATCATGACCACACACAAACAATATTACATTTTTTATTGTTTTAAAAAAGCAATTTGCGGTATAGAGAGCTTTTTTATTGATAAGAGTAATAAAACTTGATATTTTTTAAGTACAGTTTAATGAAATATTTAAAACACCTTAAAATACATTAAAAACTATATAGAAATAAATTTTTCATCTTAAAAGACTAGAATTTCATTTGATCATGTTATTGTTTATATTGGCAACCTACATTCATTCATAGTAATTTTAGGAAAAATAGTACATGGCTGTCAATCATTGACAGATAATTAAAAAGCGCTCAATGAAAATGGCGACACTATCTATATTAATAACTTTCAACTGTAAAAAATTAAAAAGCTTTAGGCCATAATCATTGTAGCCAATTTTTCATGAAATACAGAAACTCAAAAAAATTATATATATAAGAACATAATTTAAAATATATGTGACGTCTGAAATGTATTTTCTATGAAAATTAATAATTTGATAACAAAATACTGAATCGAATTAACAATGTAAGTAAAATTTTACACAAAGCCAATCTACAATTTTATCCTTAGGATAATAAAATCTTTGCTTTAGTTTCGGTTCTTAAGAAAATAACTTTGTGCTAAACGTCAAACAATTCATTATTATATAACAATTCCCTTTAACTTTTTGTTGACAAATTAATCATTAATTATAGATATAAAAAATAAGCAGAGATTAGAACTCACTAAGTCAGTATAAATTATAACAGATATGAATAATTTTTTCGAAATAATCCACAAAACATCTAAATATTAGTACAATTGAGATTACATAGGTAATTTTAATAATAAAAGCAAAATTTATGCTTTACTACGTGAGTCACCACAAAACTAAAGAATTTTTACAGCCACAACACATTTTATCAGCTTGTAATGTGACAACTGTGAAAATGACAATTTCAATGACGTTTAAATGTCAGACAAAAAATTTACTTATAATTTTTAAGTAAAAAGGTACATATTCATTTAAAAACTATTGCTTTTCATCATGATATTGCAATAGTGTTTATATATTTGCATCTTCTTTTTCTTCCTGAAAACCAGACTGAAAAATGCCTTATATCGTTCAAACAAACAATTTCATACCGAAATAGATGCAACGATGTTAAAAAATATTATCTTAGAATAGAATGTAATACAAATTTAATGTTTCAACATTCAACAATTTCATTTTAATAAACAATATATGAAAAATATTGACACATTAAATATCGTATGAAATGAATTCATATTTGAATGTAGCTTGAGCTACACGCGTGTTACAGACGAGACAACAGTAAAAACTAATATTTCATCATTAGTTTTAGTTGTCTGTCGTCAATTGTATATAATAAGGTAGTAAAAACTACGATATATTGCAAATATATGATTGGAAGAAGCAAATTCTAATGAATGATGTAAAATATGACACGATTCAAAATAAACTTTTATGGCAAACACATGCAACACTAACGATTCAACAAAAAAAAAAATGTATTCGCAAAAAGTGTGAAAGTTTTTTTTTATCGATGAGTTTTACAGATCATTAACCAATTAATTTAATTGTAGAACAAACGGAAGTAGATATATAAAAACACATCTTTTTCACAAAAAACATAACGAAAACCACAACAAAACAATAATTAAAAATATAGTCAATTAGGTGGAACTTTTACAAAAAAAGTATTATTATATTTAATTTAGAATATCCAAGACTATTGTCATGAGATAGTTTCAAACATTAAAGAAATTTTTAATATTTTAACTAAAGGACCAGATTTCTTAAACATTATTAAAATTTCTTCATATTCATACCATACGGTAATTTGATTTTTTATTCATCGTAATGATAGAATGATGCACAATAGTCCTTTACGTTTGTCCGCAAGTTTAGCGTTAAACAATTCAGAACTGTATACGATAGTGGTGTGTTCTTTTATTGTTATCTTTGGCTGATTCAGCGGAGCGTCGTCTAGCTGCAGCGTAGACAGCCAGCTTGGAAGGCGACGGTAAGCTGGAGTCGCGTGGCCTTACGAGAGACTCACGAGACTCGGCCGCCGGCAGGGAAGCTGATGTTGGTACTGATGGTAACTTACGGACTGTGTCGTACGGCGAGGGTGAACTACGAGACGCTGTTGATGCGATAGAACCAGATCCGTCGGAGTCCTTGACGAATGTTAAATATGGATATAAGTATATAAATCATTAGAAAAAAAACCCTAAATGTAAACAAGGTTGAGGTATACCTCAGCTCATTTAGGTGATGCCATACGTAATTAATATAAATGGCTTACTTTCCGAGCGTCCCTGTGTTCCATTCTCTCGTATCTGGTGTTTCTGGCGGAGGGTTTCCGTGGCGGTCGAGGAAGGGCTGACGGTGGTGGTGGGAGGCTGGACGAACGTGTTTGCTGAGAGGCTCGACCTTGACGCTCCAGAAGTAAAGCTTCCTCGCCTCGACCACGAACGCCCGCAGCACTCAGACCAGGGAAACAGCACAACCCTCGCTAACACATACAATTAACAATCTAACAAATAACCAATAAAAGAGAGTTGTCTTTTAATTCATATCTATTCATCGACTTCAAATTACTCCCCTACATTTATTTCTTGTATCGTAAACACGTATTGATAATATATGTATGTGAAGATTCTATAATGCTTTACTTGTTTATGCATTTACATGCATCTAATTAGATTGGAAATATTCAGAAAGTGTTAAGCAATCTGCACTTTGTTATTGAGTTAATGAACCAGCACAATAGAACAATACAAACAAACTGAATGATTTCTTAGCTTACCTTGTTGCGAAAACAGCTCTCGTGAAAGCATCATCCGTTTCAACGTGAGCTATGAATATGCACAATATTGCTTTTCTAACCTTAATTATTTCAAATTTTATATTTTTGTCAACACTATAATTTTAAATTTAACTTATTGTTTTAGTTAATTTCTGGCCAACAAGAAACGAAATTGTGTTTGTTACAGTGGTCCTGCAACGACCTGAGTTTGAAATATGTACCACGGAGAGGTCTTATTTTGTAACTTCACGAAGAATTCGTATAAGTCTATAGACGGAACAATTTTATATATTTAATTGTTCATTACTCGAAAATATTACTCGAAATCAAGTAATTCTTAAACTACAACATACTTTTTGATCTCTTTACTATCCTATCTGAATTTGTTAATATATTAATTAATTTATTTTTTATAAAAAAAAGTTTATTATTTGTTTATGAGGAATATTTCTTTTAATTCATCCGACACAATAAAAACATGACAAACATGTATATTTATACCTTTTTAATTTTTATTTTTTTAAATTCCATTGTTGTAGCTATACTCACTTAAAGGTAAGTCGCACACGGTCAAAAATAAAACTCAGCCAACACACACAACTTGTCACTACACTCAAAATAAACAAGTGTTATTTGAAGCTCAAAACATTATCAATCATATTGGAATCACGAAATATCAGCCATGTCCATGTTCAAAGATTGAAATATTCCTTGATTCCAATAAATAAATTAATTAAAGTTAATATATAAACTCCAAGCCTCTAGTATTAGGAACAATTAAAACCACAACAAACAAAACATTATTTATTATGGACATTCCATTTTTAAATATGCCGATTACAAAATCCAATACAAAATATATTGATTACACTTTCATGTTAACACTTATAAAGCCTCACTGTGAAAGCTGCCAAAGAAATATTATCAATACATTGACTTATTTTAATATACAAAGATACGAATCAGACATGAGTACATTCTTAGTCTATAATAAATATAAAATAAGAATACATTTTTACCAAAATATATATTACAGTAAGAATATCTCGAGACTATCTTTATACTAGCTTTGGCTTAATTTGTGACCGACTCAATACAACACATCCATTAATAATACAACAGTTTCCAAATAAAACATTCTGTTCACAACGAAATCTATTCTCAGAGATTCTTATAAAAATATATTGGCACCTACAGTTTGTATATATTATAACAATATCAAGGCCACCGTTTAAGGCAAGTCATTTTCCAGTCATACATTAAATATATACTAATATCTATGAGATGCAATACTTGTGTCCTATATTAGACAAAACACTGTTAAAAAGCTGATTATGAGGTTAAATAAGTTTAGAAACTAAACAAAAAGCTACACTCGTTGATACTGGGTTTACTATATAATCACACGCTTACAACAGATTACCTTCAAGTTCAATGTTTATATAGAGTATATGAAGGGAAGTTAATCTGTTAATATCTGTTATAATATCGGTTCGAGGAATGTTAATGCGACATTTTATACTTGGAATGTGTGTAGGGATGAGTTTAATGAAATATATTGTAATTAATGAAATATTCAAATACTTTTGCTTTCAGACCAATTGATAATAATTATACTTTGTTACTAAAATATTAATATTAGTTATTTTTTTTAATTAAATATAGTTAAAGTATATATTGTATAAGAGATATATTTTCATGAGACTGGTTATTAATTCGAGTTTAGACCGTATCTGTGTGTCTTAGTAGTAGCTGGCGTGCGAGGAGTGCGGGGAGGGGGGTCCGTCTGAGAGGTAACTCACAGCGGGCACCGGCGGCCGCTCCAGGCGGGACTCTAACGCGGCCAGCTGCTCCTCAAGGCGGAGAGACGAACTGTCGAACCCGCAGCCTGGATAATATAAGGAATAAGTTAAATCGCCTTCACAATTATTGACAACATCAAATTAATGCTCTTTCATTCTTACAAAGACGCAATATGAAAAAGGAATACGTGTTGTGCTGAATGTTACTTTCCGATCTGAATTGGACGGCCGGCTTTAATGGACATTTATACTTTCATAGATTGTCACCAAATGTCTTCTGACTGAGTATTTTGAGTGACTAATAGCAATCAACATTATATATAACTAGTTTTTGCCCGCGACTTCGTCCGCGTTAGTTTGGTCAAGAGTAATATACAGGGTGACTGGTGAATTACTATCGATATTTGAGGACGTGATATTTGACGATCATATATGACAAAATAAAAATTAATATAACATAAATATTAATAAACTTCTAAGTAAAGTTAACCAAAAGTTATGTAATTAATTACGCATCGTATGAATACCCTACAGATTAGGTATACACACACACTCACACAGACGCGGCGGCGGCGTAGTGTTGTATCAGCACGCCGCCGCACGCGTCCACACATGCAACACTTGGAACGTGTCAACACTTTATTTATTTATACGGAAATTTTGTCAAAAATTAAGTACCTATTTTTTTTTACATAATTCGAATGAGAATCATGTACCGAGTATGCTCCTTAAATATTGATAGTAATTCACCAGTCACCCTGTATATAGGTATAGCTGACCAGGCGAACTCTATTCCGTCTTAGAGGCCATAAATAATCAGGTTTTTCCTGTTTCAATCAAACAGAATGATTGACATATTAGTTAGTTGTCAAATCTAATGTCAAAAAAAACGTTTGTATGGGAAATAGAAAAGCGCTGTTTTTAGGGTTTTCCCGGCAATTATTCAAATTTTTCTCACCTTTTATACCTTCCCTGAACCTCCACGAACATTTCAAGACTAAGATAAGATAAATCCGTTCAGCTGTTCTCGAGTTTTAGCGAGACTAAGGAACAGCAATCCATTTTTATATATATAGAAGATGTATATAAGAGAGGTGCTGTGTGTGTGTGTGTGTTCGTACCGCTGTTATCGTTGTGTGGGGAGTAGTTCCTCCGTGCGAGGTGCCTGTATCGGTTGGTGACGCCGGCCGAGCCCACGCCCTCCGCGCTAGAGAACGACGCTCCCGACGATAGGCCCACTGGAATATATACAACATGTACGTACATACGAGTTTATTATATATATAAGACTTAAGAGCATTTCATGTCCATTGTGTGACAGTGAAATTACATATATACCATGAATAATGGCTCATATTAATATTTATATGGTCTTTAGTTTCAATTATATAATAATAACTAGCTTTCCGCCCGCAACTTCACCCGCGTGGAGTTCTGTTATATCGCGTTTCCAAGAGAACCTTTCAAAAATCTGGGATAAAAACTATCCTATGTTCTTCCTCAAGGTCAACTCTATGTCTGTACCAAATTTCATTAAAATTAGTTCAGTGGTTTAGGTGTGAAAGCTTAACAGACAAACAGACAGACAGAGTTACTTTCGCATTTATAATATTAGTAGGGATTTGTCATGTTGACGAAAATCTTTACGTTCTTTTATAACGATTACTTTTCAAATTGTGTGACTTCATGTCTCATATATTCCCTTCCATAGTAAACGTACTTATATCACTATGTATTACATAAGATTAAATTAATATCAGTATTAAGAAACTATCGCCAAAAAAGAAGCATGTAATGTACAGCAATATGTTTCTTTATCTGTGATTTGATGTTTTGCTAGTCTATATGTCAGTATCGTAAGTAATATTTCATAGCAGTAGTAATTTTCACTCACCGAGTTCCTCTCTACTCGAGTTGTTTCTGAGGGAGGCGGCGCTCGTGTGTTTCTGTAACACTTTGATCATCGCATCACGCTCAGCCACTTTAGACTCCAGCTCTTTAACCCTACAATAATAATTATACCATCAGTTAGACATATTAAATAATGTGTGACGCCATATATATTAAAAAATATATTAGAAAAAACGATAATAATTTATTGAGATCAGCACGCTTTGAACATACAACCTGCAGAATATTTCAGTTGCTTCATCAATAAAATGTTAATATTTGTTATTAAAAATTTAATAATACATATGTAAATTAAAAAAATAATTACACTAATTATAACTTGTTGGACATTATATGAAATGATATTTAAAAATTAACGACTTTTAAGGTATTTTTTTTCACAATTACTAATTATTTAGTGTTTAATTTATTATTAATCGTGGTAAAATTACCTCAAAAATCGTTAGTATAGAAAATATTTCAGTTCAAACTTTCTTCTGATAATCTGCTTCCAATGTAGATACGCGGAATTATCCAGTGATAGTTACGCGGATTTAGTCAGTGGTGGCCCAGTGGTTAAAAGACTCGCCTCTCAAGCTCGAGGGCGCGGGTTCGATCTTGGCCCTGGCAAGTACCAATGTGATTTTTCCGAGTTATATGTACTGTCTAAGAATATTTAGACATCACTGATTAATGCTGATTCTCAAAAGAGGGTTGATGTCAGGCAGGCGGCCGGTCGTAAAAACGAGCAGCCAAAACTATTCAAAACATGTAAGGCAGATCCTGGCTATAGCTGGAATATTGCCAGGTAGAAGAAGAAGCACTATCCCGACGATATGTATGTTATAATTGCCACACGTCTGTCATATATCCTTTATCCTCACCTACTCTCCAAGTCAGCCACCTTCTTCTGTGCTAAGTGTAGTTCGTCCATGTGTCGTATCTTCTCACTGCGAGCTTCCGCCATCAACCTCTCGGACTCCGCTGACGTCTTCTCTAAGGCAGCGATCTTAGCGTCCCTGGACAGATCATATGTACGTTACGCGGTTGAAATACAACACGGATTTAATAAATATTAGGGTAGATTATAATTCCAACTATTTGAACAAAACGAATTAGTATTTTGTTTCTGTCAAAAATTACCGTCAAAACACTATAGTTAATTATTTTCTAATTAACGCGAGTCTATAGGACATAATAGTTGTCCAATTAGAAAATAGATCGATGCATATAAACCTTTAGTACGGTCGCATCAATTTTTAATTCGGTATGATTACGCAACACGGATAGTTAAATGCCCTGTGTAACACGTACTTAGGTATGGATGCTGCGGAGACAGCCGCCTGTCTGAGCGCGGCCTCCTCCAAGTATCGTTGTTCCCACTTGGCGCACTCCCCTTCTAAAGCCAGCAGCCTCTCATCTCTGGACCGAAGCGCCCTCCTGAGCTCGGCCTCCGCCCCCGCCTCCCCGCCACACGCGGTGCCCCCTCCACCACTCACACCAGACGTATCAACACCACCGCACACACACTCACGTTTTCTGAAATACATATGTATCACTTATTGTACTTATTTATTTAAAACTAGCTTTCCTTGCCCGCGTGGAGTTCGGTTATATCGCGTTTCCAAGAGAACCTTTTAAAAGTCTGGGATAAAAACTATCTGGTTCTTTCTCAAGGTCAACTCTATGTCTGTACCAAATTTCATTAAAATCAGTTCAGTGGTTTAGGCGTAAAAGTGTAACAGACAAGAGTTACTTTCGCATTAATAATATTAGTAGGGATTAGTTTCATAGATAAAAAAGTATATCCAATGATCTTTAACTTCAGAACCGTATAAAATAAGTACATAATGGTAACTTTTTTCTAATACAAGTTTGTAAATCAAAATTTCATGGTGTTATAATAACATGTATGTAGCACCAACATACACAAAAAAGTTGACAGGAAAACGAAAAAATATACATTATTCCAACCACAAATGACCGCATTAATAGAATTAAAATAAAATAAGAAATGAAAAGGAGATTTTCACGATAGTTTGTTTGAATGCTTTGATACATGTTCGTAAGACAGAAGTACCTTCTACTACTACATTCTAACATTTTCGCGAGTACTCATTTAAATGAAACTAATATTTTCGGATTTTAGTTCGCGTTTGAGTGTCGAGATGTGTCTGCCCGTGATCACGGTTGCTGAAAAGTAGCCGAAACGTCGGGAGTATGTAGTTCGTAATAAAAAATAAAAAACGCGAAGTAAAATCCGAAAATATTAGTTTCATTCATATGTTCGTGTATTACCTGAGCGCCTGTAGTTCCGTTTCTAGCTGTGCCCGCAGCTTCCTCTCGGTATGTTCCCTCCTGTCCGATGCCTGTTGTAGCGACGCCAGCGCCCTCTGCAGACCCAACACGCGCTCCACGTACCCACTCGCGTGACGACACTACCAGATACATACTTTATAACGACTTACCATATATATTACACAAGAAAACATTACATTTAATTTACATAACATAATATACATATGTGAAAATCAGTGGTGGCCTAGTGATTAAAAGACCCGCCACTCATGCATGAGAGAATGGGTTCGATCCTGGCAAGTACCAATGTGATTTTTCCGAGTCATATGTACCTTCTAAGAGTATTCAGACATCACTGATTAATGCATTCCCAAAGAGGGTTGATGTCAGTCAGGCGGCCGGTCGTAAAAACAATTAGCCAAAACTATTCACAACATGTAAGGCAGACCCGGGCTAAAAGCTGGGAAATTGGCAGGTAGAAGAAGAAGAATCCTACTAATATTATAATTGCGAAAGTTTGTGAGTGTGTGTGTATGTTTGTTACTTCTTCACGCTCAAACGGCTAAACTGATTTTGATAAAATTTTGTATACAGGAAGCTGACGTCCAGGAATAACACATAGGCTACTTTACATCCCGGAAATCAGCGGATAACACCGCGGGGAGCAGCTAGTATAATATATGTGAAAAATCCCTAATATATAATGTGTGATCTAGATTGTCTTTATAGTTTATGTTTTGTATGTGTGTGTGTGTTTGTGTTTGTGTGTTTGTGTGTGTGTGTGTGTGTGTGTGTCTGTGTGTGTGTGTGTGTGCGCGTGCGTGTGTGTATGTCTCACCTCGTCCTCCAGCCGCACCACGTTAGCCTGAGCGTTAGTGAGCGCCGTGTCCAGTATGTCGATGTGCGTCCTCTGCTCCTGTAACGTCGCCCGCTGAGCTGACATCTCTATCTCCTGACGCTCCTTAGCGCAGGCCAGCTCCTTATCTACAACACACGCATATAAATATGTTATATAGGGAATGAAACAAAAACTCTCTGAAGGGATAGTGAAAAATTAGTCTTATTCAAAAAAGAAAAAAAAATCTTCCATATAGTGGGATAAATGAAATACACAGAAAAAATTCTAAAAATAAACACAAATTAAGAATATACCATAATTATAAACTTCTTATTTTCAGGTTCTTTGTTGATGTATCACGATATTTTCATATACATAATATCCTCTACATCCCAAAGAGGGTTGATGTCAGGCAGGCGGCCGGTCGTAAAAACAATTAGCCAAAACTGGCTAAAGCTGGGAATATCCTGTACTATAACTGTATAAGTGTATCATACTAACTCTGTGTAATTAGTTGCGCTATGAGCATCTCCCGTCCTTGTAACTCCTTCCTCAGAGCCTCCACACTAGCGCCGCCCTCCGCCCGACCTCCAGACGATAGTAACTCCGTCTGTTAATACAGAACAAACAACATACTTATTGTGGATTAATAGTTACTTTGTATGAATACACACACACTTACACACGCACGCACACATATATGTACATATACCATATCTTTAAGACAAGTCCGCATCGTGATTTTATTGATATTATCAGGTGCGAAAATTATGAATGAAAAACTGGAAAATAATCCGTATGTATTGAGTTGTTGTATAATTGTGGCAACAGTAGTAACAGTTTCATATAGAAATAAAGTCTATTAGTCTGAATTAATGTACAATACTATCAAAGTAATGACCGGTATGAATATGTCAGATAAGTGAATTAAAAAAAAAGAGTTTATTAACTACAGAGTATAGTGTACCGTATTATGTATGAACTAAAATATCCTCTTTGCAGGTAAGCGGAACATATATTTTAATATAATATAACATTGTCATTCGATATACAGTTTCAGATTTGTTTTTCAATGTTCAGCGTTACATCCAATAAAATCTTACAAAATCGCTGAAACTTGTATTCCTAGTTTTCTAACACAGGTTGATACTTAAATGTTGCACACAAAATAACAATCAGTATAATAATTAATTTTAATCAGATATAAGAATAATTACTACATACATATTATAACTAGCTGACCCGGCAGACTTCGTACTGCCTCAATTCATAAATTAAAAAAAAATTTTTTTTTTTGGAGTTTTCCTTTAAGCCATAAATATCCGTGTTCTGAAGTGCGACAGAATGATTGACATATTAGTTAGTTGTCAAATCTAATGTCAAAAAAAACGTTTACATGGGAAATAGAAAAGGGCTGTCTTTAGGGTTTTCCCGGAAATTAATAAAAAAATTTCAGCTTTTTAAACCTTCCCTGACACTTCACGAATATTTCAAGACTAAGATAAATCCGTTCAGCCGTTCTCGAGTTTTAGTGAGACTAACGAACAGCAATTCATTTTTTTATATATAGATTAGCACAACATAGAGAGCGCCACTTGTAACAATATATCTCTATCTCTGTTACCTGGTGTTTGAGAGCCCTATTAATCTCGTGTAGTCGCCTACAGTCAGCCTGCAGCCTCACCCGCGCGGCTCGCTCCAGGCGCTCCCTTCTCTCACACGACCCCACCAGCTCTTCGTGGGCTGTACGAACCTTTTCCACTTCCTGCTCCAACTATACAAATAATATACATTATTTAATATTACATTACGTACAAAAGCCAAATCAAAAGTCGTCAAGGTTAAGGTTTAGTTAAATCAGACAGGTCTTCTATTAGATAAGTCTATTACTCAAATAATTTGTACACCTAAGTAGTAGATAGTAAATAAATCCGGTCAAATTTTGTTATTGATCCAGGTATATTCTTCCTAGACTGTGTTCTAAGTGCAATGCCAGATTTTAAAGATTGAATTAACAATATTTTACTGTTTTTAAAAAGTAGCTGTTTCGTTCTTATATGATTTATAGGAAAAAGGTACTTTATACAGAGGATTTAACATAACCATTTATAATTGGAGACAATAGTTAATGTCATTTTTATTGGACTAGTGACAATTACTGTTCTTCATTCTTATAGTGAAAATTCTTTAAAAAGTCAGGTTGTTTTATTTAGGTAGAAAAACATTTTAAAGTTGAATACTTAATTTCTTTCTATCAAAAAGAACAAGGATTTTTTTTCTAAATTAAAATATGTAAATATATTTTTCCGAAAGTTACATTTTTAATACGTATTTAAATAATGATGAAGAATGAAACTCAAATTGTAATAATGTTAAACACGATCAAGTAACATGAATCACTAAGAAAAATAGATCGAGACGCGGTGCAACGTACTTTAAGAGGATTTCATTGAAATAGTGTGACATCACAGGCATATAAAAATAAAAACTTACTCACGACCGTCTCGAAATACACAAGTAAACAATACTGAACGGACATCAGTAAGGTTTTTTGTTTATATAAATTAATCAAATAGATTTTTATAGGTCTTATATTATTGACTACGAAGTATGACAAAAAAAATGCTCAATATACTTGATCTTATGTTGAAAGATTTGAAAAAAAAAACTATGTTGTACAACTGTTGCTGCTTTCACCCAACCAATAAACAAAGAATATTCTTTTTTCTCTACTTTGACTGAATAACAATAGAAAGCGAAAGTTGAAAGAGGGATTATGTAACAGAAAAATCTATTGCGTATCTGTCTGACAGCTGTCTGTATAAATGTATTAAATTAATGAGAAATTGAAGGAGTGCTGTAACTTAACCAAAATAATGTTATTCTATTTCACGTACAAGCTCTTCAATAAATTTCTCAGAATAGTCGATAATTTAAATAAAAATGACACATAAATATATATATTTTTGACAATCAGCAAAAAGCAATTATGTATTTAAACAATATTCTAAATCATGTACCTATTTTATCAGCTACTAAAATAAGTAGACTGATGATAATTATACACTGATGTATGAAATAAAAAAAATAGTTATTGAAATAAATCAATTAATAAACTTAATAAAAATTATTCTTAAAAAATCGTGTCTCTTAATGTTTACCAATTACAAACCATACCGTGGATTTATTTCCATTATTACAATGTACAAGGGATATTCTCAGTAAGCTTTAAAATTTAAATTACTTATAATGAAAAGCGGTTGTATTCTAGGATCCTTTGTTAGTTGTAAATATAATATATTTCCTATGACTTATTAATTAAAAAAGTACTTCTTTAATTGTACAAAATCGGTCATTGTCTTTCTCACCAACAATTGATTGAATGATTTTTTTTATAATTTCTCTTAAATTTCATCCATATTAATTAGAGAAGAAATAATGTTTGAGCTAAATAAAGTGTTCAATATTTATAGTAACAGTTTAGACAATAATTAAATTCTCTATCTATCTCTTTCTGTCTCATACCTTATGTGTCTTGGCTACTCGCTCGCACGCATCAGCCAGCTGTCTCTTCAGCGCGTGGTTCTCAGCTGCTAGAGCATCCAGAACAGCTGCAAACGCATCATCAGCCTCCTCCAAAGAACCCTCGCCTCCGCTACACCAACCGCTGGATTCTGAACCACCAGGTACTGCTCGGACACCAACACTTAAATAAACAAACATACAATTATAATATAAATTAAGTATGCAATCATAAAATACATTAAGGCTCTATTAAAATTGGCAACATAAAACATAAACACACTAAAACAAACTTTTGGCTAAACATAAAAGTTTATATGGAAAGATATTCAATTTCATATAAATATGCTGCTGAGTAAATAAACTTACTATAAACATAAAATATGCATAAATATGTATTCTTTCACTGCATGTTGCTGTAATAAACAATGTCTTAACTATTATATGACTTCTTACAACTTTAAGCCGCTTTTATTATTACCATTCTAAGACATACAAATGCTTTGTATTTATACATACTACTATTCTTACATATACATATACATATTTAATAAGTAGTGTATATACTAATAGTATACATACTACTTATTAAATATATACAGGGTGACTGGTGAATTACTATCAATATTTAAGGCGCATACTCGGTACATGATTCTCATTCGAATTATGTAAAAAAAATAGGCACTTAATTTTTGACAAAATTTCCGTATAAATAAGTAAAGTGTTGACACGTTCCAATTGTTCAAGTGTGGACGACATGCGTATGTGTGAGTGTCAGTGTATACCTAATCTGTAGGGTGTTCATACGATGCGTAATTAATTACATAACTTTTGGTTAACTTTACTTAGAAGTTTATTAATATTTATGTTATATTAATTTTTATTTTGTCATATATGATCGTCAAATATCACGTCCTCAAATATTGATAGTAATTCACCAGTCACCCTGTATATATAATAATAATAAGACTTATATACCTTGTTAGATCCGGCTGTGATCTTGACAAATTCAACTTTTCTTTACTGAGTTTAGCTTTCGATCCTTTTCCTTTCCTTTCTTCACGAGGTTTCGAGGGAGCTCGAGTTGATTGGGGAGAGGCAGGAGGTGTGAGCCCTCGAGGTGTCGGAGATTGGGTAACTTCCTTGGCAAGATGTTTCAGAACTGATGACTGATTCAGAAAATCATCCGGTATTTCAGTTATTTCCTACATATATAAATAACTGTATTATATTTGGTTGGTATTGTTAAATAAGTATTATATTGGTTTCTGTTGTTGAATCTTGCTACTTAGCATAATACATACATTACAAAATTAATATAGTTGTATTGAATAATACAATAAGTATAGTTAATGCCTTTATAAGCCTCTGTTCAAGGATGATGGTAGCATACAAAAAATATATCAGTAATTTTACCTGAACTCCTTGATCGGGTGGGCTCGTATAAATTCTTTGACCTCCGATATCTATATAATTAGCACTTGTTGTAACCGTTTGCTCTTTATGAACTTTCGGTAGAGGTATCCCGCTAGGCTTTTTCGCTGCATCACTCTTCTTCAAGGTGTGGTATGGTGAAGACTGTGTTGTTGTATGCTTAACTTCACTGTTTGTTCTTTCATGTTCCCTGATTACATAATAAGCAATCAGAATAAGAACCAATAGGAAATTTTTCATTTGTTATACAGTAGAAACTCGATTAACGAGACTAATTGTTGTCAATAGGCATTCAGATAATCGAAAATCTGGATAATCAAATGTATGAAGAAAAGCCAGTTTTGTGCATATGTAGTACATAATATATAAGTGTATGTACTAAAAACTGCAGATTTAATCATGAATTAAAATAATAAGTTTAATTTGGTTTAGAATATTTGGTACTAGTCATTAGATGTATGTCACTCTCTTATGCTTTGACATATTTTCTTGTTTGGACTTGTCCATAGTACGGATAGTCGCGAATCCATATAACTGAGGGCCAGATAATCAAGTTTCTAGTTTCTACTGTATATTATTTTAATGGAAGCATAAAGCATACCGAATTGGTGTTGGTCTTGAAGACCAGGAGTCATCCTGATTATGAATGATGAGGGTATTGTATGATGATGATGAAACATCCAAGGAACTACGATTGCTGTTACCTCCACCTACCGAGTCTTTTAATGAGTTGCGGTTACTGCCCGATACATTATCCTGTACATAATATCAATAATCTTTTAATGTAAAAGCTTAGTAATATATAACTAATATATATTTTTATGACCTTCAATGTATTTCTATTGCTGTTGTTATTATTATTGTTAGTCTGGCTTTGATTCTCCTGTCCTTGTGGTTCAACTCGTGCTGTATGCCTCACAACATACCTCTCCTCTCTAGACAGATTCTCATTTGATGTGGACACATCTGTCTCACTGCCGGATAGACTTTGGGGAAATCCACTTGGGACTAAAATTAAAGTCCTTATTATACAAATAATATTTTGATATGGAGATCGATAATGCAGAACTTATTTGTTCATGAAGCGGTAATGTTAAGTAAAAGGTTTAACAATTTAGTTAGATATTACTTCTTAATTTCTTAACATAAGTTTAAATTTAACAAAGAAACATTTTAATTTTACTCACCAGGTTGCTTTTGAGTTCTCTGTATGTTATTAGCAAATGAAAGGAAACGTCCATTAGGTCGCATGGACCCCATGTTTGCAATATGACCTTAAAATTTCAACATTCTTTCACAACAAACTCATAGCATTTATATCGCTCACACACTATATTATGTTAAATCATCTGAAAACACATGTAATACCTGCTGTTTATTACCATCACACATATTTATAGAAATGGACAGCAATAAGAAAAACGAAGAGTAAACTATGTCGAGAATACATTCAAGTAACTTGACGAAATACTAGAAAGTTGACACTTTAAAATTCACACTGTATTATTTTACACTTACAACATATAGAGACTGTACAATAATCTTGGGTAGGAAAGAAAAAAATTATACATATATAAAACTATTAAGTTCAACAATAGTTGATAGATAGGGTCAGCCAGCTGTCAAAATCTATGTTTATAAAATTTGTCTATTATTATACCATAAGCATTAGTCACGGAATTTTATATGACAACACAGTAAACAATGTACAGTCTTAAAAAATTCAATATATTCATAGTGTAGATATCATTATGTTAAATAATTTTAATTTATGATTTTGTAAATTATTTCGAAAATTAGCAATATCCATATATCATGTTTTTACTTTTTTAGATCTAATTTAACTTATTATAATTCGTTTCACGCAAAAACAAAATCAAATTACGAGCTGATATATTACAATATTGTTTTTATTTTCAAGAAACGACAAGTAATAAAATTAAAATATTTATTTGCAAGAAGTCATTACTTTTCATGTGCAATAAACGATACAGTGTATTAAAACAACAGCGATAAATGTTTTTGTCGGTTAAGTGTCAATACTTCAGTCCTTATCGCACTAGTCAAAGCTCAAATCCATTATTAACATCTACCGGAGTTTTTCTTGATCACTTCTTAAATTTTGTAATCTTAAATAACTATTTTGTGTTTGAAAAAAACACAGTAAATGTTATATAACGTATCTTCAATTCTTATAACAAATTTTGTTACATATTAAAAGATAAAATCTATTGTTGATAAAAAGTTTAAATCTATTCGGTGATTTTCCCTAAAATAAAAATTATGGCCAGCCGATTGAGCAGGATTTTTTACGCATCTGCTTATCAGATGTCGAGATCTATTTCGTATGTAAATTATTTTAACAAAGTATCACCAAAAAGTGTTCCTATTGTAAGTAAGTATAAGATTACAGGATATATCCACGTATATGTCTATGTATTATACAAATATTTTGTTGTTGTTTTTGTGGCTAGTTTTTTTTGTTATTCTTCAATATTCAACCACATATTCCTCTATATAAAAAGACAATAGACAAGACATAAAAGAATAATTTAACTTAAATATTTTGGTTCACAATTACTTCTGCTTTACAGTCATTTTTAATGAATATTGATTAAAGAAAGCAAAGCATAATATAATTCATTATGATCTATCAAATATTATTTACTATTTACTGGAAAAATAATCTTCTACCTTAAACACAAATTTATAAATTTTCTGTACAGGTGGCAAGTTTCAGTATTTTGCTGCTCCTAGATTCCTTTCGCAACAGACAGAGCATATGATAGTTGAGTATGACCATGTGAAAAAGGCAACTTCTGATGATAAAGTATACATAATAGATGTAAGGGAACCCGAGGAAGTTAAGGAACATGGTAAAATACCCAACAGTGTCAATATCCCATGTAAGTTTGTTATAGAAGTTACATAATAATTGCAATTCAGTTTTATTTCCATTCATATTTTAATTATAGTGGGTTCAGTTTCGACCGTACTGGGTCCAATGTCTGATAAAGAATTTGAAAAAACATACAATAGATCAAAGCCTTCAGAAGATGCTGAAATTATTTTCTATTGTATGATAGGAAAAAGGTCTGGAATGGCACAACAGAATGCTCTAAATCTTGGTTATAAAAAGTGAGTTTATATTTTAATATTTGTCCAATAAAAAGTTGTAATATGGATGCTTTCTACAAGAGTTACAGTTCTTTGGAAAAATACTAGTAACCTATAAGTAAAGAATATAAGTAAATATGTAGACTTCTCAGTTTATAAACTTTGAAATATTAAAATTTCAGAATCATTACTTCAAAGAGTGAAAATTTATGAGTACAACTTATACACAATATTGTTTCAGTGCTAAAAATTATGTTGGCAGCTGGACCGATTGGGCAACAAAGATGTAATAACATTTTGCCAAAACCAATATTTATTAGAGGCATACCTAGTCATAAATTAATTTTGTTACATAACCATGTACTGCATTGGTATATTTCAACCAGTGATTACAGATACAAAAATTGTCTAAAAAAATTGCTGTGGGATAAATAATGTGCTTTAATTATGCAATTTTATTTGACATCCAATAATTACTGCTGTCTGCTAGACCAGTCATTCCAGCTTCCCAAATATGTCTTGGATCTGTAAAATAAATTGTATGATAATACATTAATAATAACTGAAATAAAGTAGTTGGAAACAGATAAGTGTTGTTGATAAAAGGTTAAATGTCATTATTACTTTGTATATCCAAGTTTGAGTGCTCTATCCAAAGCCTCAGTAGAGCGACGCCCAGATTGACAATAGAAAATTAACTCATCAGATGAGGATGGTTTAGGTCTCTGAAACTTCTTTTTAAATTCCTCCTCGGACATTGTTGCTAGTGCATTTTGAACATTATTTACTGTAAACAAAATTTACTAAAGTAGGAAAATGTAAATAAAAAAATTTATAAATGCTCTTAAAATTAACTTTCAGTCCTGTTAGGCACAATACTGATTTCTGCATTTATGTTATTTAAAAAAAAAATTCATTCAAACAATATTATTTAAAATTAAGTATTATTTGCAATGTTCTTAATGTAATTCTTACATGGAATGTTAATGCTAGATGGAATCTTGCCAGTAGATTTCACTTCTTCGGGGTTTCTAACATCAATTATGACTTTCTCGGGCTGCTGAATGACTTTAAGCATATCTTCATAACTGACCACTCTTTTGGGATCAACCATATTAGAAAATGGAGCTTTTGATACTCTATTAATGTAGCGTAATATCTTGGTAGCTACGAAAAAACATATTCATAAAATTTTACATTCTTTATCACAATGAAATAGAGCAGAAAAATTGTCTCCTCTTTAATGGTAAGAAAAAAAGCTAACAAAAACATCACAAACTGTACCTAACATTTTTTTAATAAAAAGAAAATAAGAGTTTGAGTAAAACTTCAGATTAATTTAAAATATCTTGTCATCAAAACATGGGTCTCTATTCTCCTGTAATTGTATCCAAATCAGATTTATTACTTGGTGGCACTTTTTACTTCAGGGTTTTACACAATAAGTCATTGATCTAAAAAAAACTTAAAAAACACTAACTCAAAGGCCATTTTTGAAAATAGTTAATTTCAAATAGGGAGTCATTTTTAAAAAATTAATGTTAAATCTAAAAACTAAATTTCATGTATATATAAGTAATAAATATTTTTTATATACTTGCGAACTGCGACACAGCAAAAGAACTGTTCTGCGCTATAATAATGCTAATTACAAATACAATAATAAGAACTCCCATACTTTTCTAACAATAACTTCAGTTATCACAACTGTTCAAGAACTAAGCTGATAAGAATGTACCTACTCTGAAACTTCAAATGCAATTGCATGTTGAAACTGAAATATGTATTTTGTTTGGAGAAACCAGATTTGTTATACCTTTAAGTCTACGTGATATTATGACTTATTCCAAATGAATACAAACAATATATAAGATTGTTTAATATTATATATTATATAAATACATAATCCGCAGAATGTTTTTCCGTAACATTTGTCATTGTGATTGTTCTGTCATACGTCATAAGAAATATAAAAATAAAGTACTTATCTAAGTAGGTAGATAAGTACCTCTCCCTGCTTTAATATATAAAATAGAATTATCCTCAAATTTATAAATATTTGTGGTCCAGATTTCGAGTTTATAATTTTAATAAATAAGAAACACATTTATAAATAAAAAAATGCAATTTAAAAGCCATCATTTAAGTTCCTTCTGCGCTACTTTTAGTAGATAGTCAAACGGAACAATTGCTTGTCACTTGTGTCACTTTTATCTATACTAATATTATAAAGCTGAAGAGTTTGTTTGTTTGTTTGAAAGCGCTAATCTCCGAAACTACTGGTTCGAATTGAATAATTTTTTTTGTGTTGGATAGTCCAGTTATCGAGGAAGGCTGTGGGCTATAAAACATCACGCTACGACCAATAGGAGCAAAGATATAGTGGTAAATGTGTAAAAAACGGGAGAAATTATTTCATCTTTGAAGCCTTCCGTTGCGTGCGCCATGAAAACGGTTCAAAATAGAAGAAATTTATGTTAGAAAGAATAACAGCTCTTTAAATGATATAAAAAACAGACCGCGACAGTATATATCTATCTTTTAAGATTAACTCACAATGTTTTTATGGTACCTAATTTGGTCTAAATAATTTGTTTAAGTTGTATCAATATAATAATATTAATCTTTATTCAAATAAACAAATAAATATGTTGTTGGTTAAGAATACTTCATTGTGAATTAAAAAAACATAAGTAGGTTTTATCCTGAAAATTCTACGTGAACTCGACCATTCCGAAAACCCCGCAAGAACGGGAACTATGTGGGAAGAACCAAAAATCTGCCGGAAGTCACTATTCCATGCGGACGGAGTCGCGGCAAAAGCTAGTTTTAAGTACCATACTTGTTACGTAACATGTCAAAATAACTCAAAACAAATAATAATATTTTGAAATCTATCAATGTACAGTACATAACTTTATAATTGTATGTTCCAATAATTGATAAATATCGATGACAAGTTGATATGTAATACATAATGCAGAAAATGTTGATTTGAGAATATTATGATGACGCCTTTACAAGAATAGGGAACTAGAAATACCTTTTTGCTACTCTTATAAAGAGTAAGAATACAAGCTTATAAAATACTCTAAAATAATATTCTTAAAAAGAGTTTTAATACTAATCTCGTACTCCGAAAAAAACATTTTTATATTACATGTATTAGAATAAAAAGGTGTTCTTATTGTTTCTTTTCGGTGACCATACTTTAAACCAAGGAAATATAAATATAGACCCTAATCGTTGGTATATAGTCGTGTGGTATACATTTTTGTCTTAAGCTATTTACATTTTACGCCAAAAGTTATGTACGTAAATCGGAGTGTGTTTAGGTATATCAGTTTATTCAATATACTATATAGAATCCATCTTAATAATATAGAACAAAGAGGTTTGGTCGTTTATTTAGTAATTGTTATCTCGTATTTTTCTGAAAATATTATAATAATAATTTTATATTTAGGACATATTAGACTATTTTAGTTTTTCAGTGGTAATGGAGAAGTAGAGATTCAATATAATGTCAAAGGAACCTGTAATTTATTTTTAAGAGTTTCATTTGATGGACTATTTAGAAAGAACAACTAATGAGTGGCTTTCCGGTTAATTCTCTTTTGAGTTATCCTACAATGTCACAGTTAATCTGCTGAGAAACTTTTAAAGTAAAACTAAGATTGCTTAGTAGAGGTGCATAGAAGATTTTCCACCCTCATAAGTGACATATAGTAACAAAGACAGGCAGTTTAATATAAATCACCAGTTTTCCCCTAACCAGAAGACTGTTGGTTGATTGATTACACTTCTAATACCATTAAGAATGTATTTTACTAGCAAATATATTCCTTCATTATCAGCATTATCAAAATATCTTATTGATTACTATTCTAATTCAATAATTGCTGTGTAAAAGCAAGATATTGTAAAACAGAATGTCACGACACTGATTTAAGAAGTAGACTGTTGATACAGTAGGGAAGGGTTTGCCAGAAAATTTGGCAAAATGACTATATTTCCACCAGAAGATTTTCACTTCAGATTTTTGGCCAAGATGTAAAAACCAACCTCTGATAGACACAATACTTATTTATTAGAATCCTTCATAAAAATAAAACAAAACATAACAAAATATATTTATTTAGTATATAAACTTTATCTGTAGTTAAAAAATACAAATGCATTGTTACTCATCAGTCTCATCACTGAAATATATAAAAATAAAAAAAAAATTGTGGATGTATGTGAGTATTAACATGTAGATATGTATTAAAAATATAAAGACTTCACCGAATTAAATACAAAACCATCTAAACATATTATGCTTAGATTAAGTAAGGATTTTTGTAGCTAAACTTTAAATATAAGAAAAAATATATAAAATTAATATATAACTATATTAATCATGTCACATAGATATCAGAACTGTTATCAATAATTAATTTATCAAAACTTTGATAATTTTAAAGATACTTGACTTTTAGCTTAAATTAAGGAAATATGTTTGTTATTTTGATCTATTTTTTTTATAGGTCTGACATTTTTTCAAAATATTTTTTCTTTTCATCAGGATTGGGAATAATCTGAAAAAAAGTTGGAGTTAAAATTTATTGTTTAAGTATGGAATTTATTTTAATCAAACAGTTTTCACTTACTGTGTCTTGTCCTGGTTTCCATCCCGCCGGACAAACCTCGCCATGTTTGTCAGTGTATTGGAATGCTTGAACAAGCCTTAGCGTTTCATCCACAGATCTACCAACTGGCAGATCATTCATTGTAATTTGTCTGAGAATTCCCTTATCATCAATTATGAATAAACCTCTTAAAGTGTGACCCAAATCTTCTAAGTATACACCATAGTCTTTGGCAATGGAATGTGTGAGATCACTTAATAATGGTATATTGATTTTTCCTAAACCTCCTTCTTTCCGAGGAGTATTAATCCAGGCCAGGTGAGTGAAGTGCGAGTCTACAGAACATGCTACTACCTCAGTGTTGAGTTTTCTAAACTCTTCAATTCTTTCAGAGAAGGCCAAAATTTCAGTAGGACAAACAAAGGTGCTAAAACAAATATTAAGTTAAATATTAAACATAAATTATAAAAGAAGTATATATTTACGATAGAATAAAAAATACAAAAAATAACTTACAAGTCTAAAGGATAAAAGAAGAAGACTAAATATTTTCCTTTAAAACTTGATAGTGAAAGTTGCGTTATCTCGCCATTAACGACAGCGGTAGCCTCCCACTCCGGGGCAGGTTTTGAGACTGAAAATAACCGATATATAATGTTGGCAGTGGAATTTACATGCAAAAACGATATATTAAAAATACTAACTCATTGCCTTAGTGAATTGCAGTTTATGCTCAATTTTTCTGGCGCCGCCAGGAAAAACATTGCCGCTTCCAAAAGAATAACAGGAATCACTTTCAAATAACGTAGCACTACTTTGTGATAAGCTCACAAATAAAAATAATAATGTTGGCAAAAGCATGATCAAAACAGTTTTAAATTGAGCAAGTAAAAATACTAGAATCTTAATAATAACTTAAATCAGAATATTGAAAAGGCTGCCAATTCGCTACGAAAACCGGTTAATATTATCTTCGGTTAAACTTCATCTGTTTTTGACAGTGACACGTTGCCATTATGTTTCTTACTATATAAAAATAAGTTTGAGTTTAAGTATATGTATACAAAATATTATGTTATAGTAAATCACTTTGATTATATATATTAGCTAAAATTTAAGAGATAAACAGATTTCATTGGATGGATGAGTAACAATGAGTGATTGAAGACTCTGATCTCTTAGGTTTCAAAGGCTTAAATTTTTATTTTAAGATTGAAATTATTATTATTGTTTATTCTTTATTACACCCAATACTAAAACTAAAATTTAACATTTTTGTTATATATTACTAGCATTAGGTGCAACAGGCGGCCTTATCGCTAAGCAGAGATTTCTTCCAGGCAATCTTTGGGTAAAGGATCATAATGTGGAAGGGTACACAAATAACAATAAATATATATAATATAAATATACATAGAATATATATAATAAAATAGGAGATAATAACTAAACAAGAAATTAACAGCAAAAACGACTGCTTAGCACTAATGAGATAAGTAAAAGCCCTTAACCATGTTTTTAAAAACGGCTAAAGACTGTGCGCGCCTTACAGCTAAGGCTAATGTATTCTAAATTCGAGAAGCTTCTACAATGAAGGACTTAGAATAGTTAGAAGAAGGAAGGAATGGAGAGAATTAAAATTTCACTCGAGCGAAGAGCACGCTTATGAGTTTCCCTAAGGAGAGTGAAATGCTCTTTAAGATAGAAGGGTGTCGCTGGATTAAAAAGAATAGAATAAAGAAGAGATAAAATGTGAGTATTCCTGCGAAGGCGAATAGGGAGCCACTTGAGTTTTTGGCGAAATTCAGAAACATGATCATATTTGCGTAAACCAAATATGAACCGAATACATAGGTTTTGTAATCGCTCAAGCTTATTTAATTGCTCCTCACTTAAGTTTGTATAACAGGTGTCGGCATAGTCAAGAAAGGGTAGAAGGAGAGATTGTGAAAGCGTAACTTTAGTTGGTATAGGTAAAAAGTTTTTCAATCTTCTCAGTGAGCCAATGGAGGAAAACAATTTTTTACCAACCTCATTTATTTGAGGTGCCCAAGAAAGTATATGTAATTGTATTCATTATTTCCTTATGATTTGTGAGACTTTATAAATTATTGTTTTTTATAAGTTTATCACGCTGGCGTTGTTCATTTAAAAGACTTATAAGAATTGAAAATTTTAACTTATATTTATTATTATTGTTTATTAAGTATTGTAAAAATTACATTTTTAACATTATAGTTATTTACATATTGATATATCATATAAACTAATTTAGAGCTACAAAATGTTTATTGCTAGATGATCGTTAAAACTTTTCAGTATACTCTGTTTCTTAAAATGACGCTTTGTCAATTTTAAGTATTATCTGTTATATACTGTTCGTTCGCAATTGTAGCGAATGCTGTATTTCTTCTTTACTAATTTATTTGTATTTGCATGTAATAAACCAAAAATGTGTTTATTTACGTATTTTATATCGTTGTCATAAGTTTAAATATACTCAAGTCCATCGCAACGTATTGCGGTAAGTTTACAAGCTAACTTTACAAGTATCCACTTGTCGTTCATTATGGCGGTCTGATTATTATAATAAGTTTAGTTTTATAAACTAAGTTTATCCTTCTGTCCGTAGTGTTAATATTTACATTTAATAAAGTGCGACATGTGCCAGTTATTGAATTCATGAAGTGATGTTTTAATTAACTTCTGTTTTAGATGGACGGACAAGACGAAGGGGTGTTAGATGTGGATTTATTAGCTGACGATGGCTCTGATGAAGAATGCGAAGCCCAGCCGTCTTCAGGTACATGTCAAAATCTAATTAATAAGTTAATTTAGCCACAGACATTATTTATCTACTATAGAAGATCATTACAACAATTAGTTGTTTGTTTTTCGTTTGTGAGCAACAAAATAGAAAAAAAATGTTGTACTATGATAGATAATCTATGTGAATTAGTTATTAACAAATGATTTCACAGACTTTTATGCAGGGCCCGCGTCTACACCGACGTCATGCGCGTCATCTCCGCGGGGCGAGGAGCCTGCTTCTCCTCTCGCTGTGGTGTCGCAACCAACATTTTTCCACCACCAAACATATACACGCCCGTTTTTCACATCGGGAAGACGTGGACCGGGACGGCCGCGAAAGGAGGGCGCGAAATTAGCCCGAGAAGGAAAGATCGTCAGAAGGTAGATATTTACCTAAGAGTATTATTTACTATAGTAATCTTGTTTAGTACTACAAATGATATATATTGTTAATTTTTCAGATATAGAGGCAATGCTGGATCAGTAAGAGGAGCTAAAAGGCATCGCACTAGCCGTGACGAGGCTCTTGATGATATGATGGATGAAGATGATTTCACTATGCCTGCACCCGAAGAACCCCCCTATACACCTGAAAAATGGTATTGCAATTAGTTAAATTGGTATAGCATCACTGACAGACAGTGAAGGAAAACATCATGGGGAAACCTGGACTTATAATTTCAAAATTATAAGTTTGAAATCATCAACCCGTCTTGAGCAAGCGTGGTGATTAATGCTCAAAACCTTCTCCATGTGGGAAAGAGGCCTTTGCTGTGATAGGCTGAAAATAAAAATCGTTAACTCCTATTGAGTGTTAGAGTTTTTAAAAAACAACTTTATTGGAATGGTAAGTTAGGATTATATTGGTTTTCTTGTTTCAGGCCAGGGAAATTGTGTGCCTTATGCAATTTAAGTGAGCGTAGTCAACTCGGTCAAGGAGAAATGAGGCAAATAGTTTGTAATATAGAAAGTGAGGGTGGTACCACACCAGGGGTCTCAAACTCTGGCGGAGCAACACCGACCAGCATAACGACACCTAGTACACCAACATTTCCTCTACCACCCGGTCTTACTTCGCCCTCACCTGAAATGTTAGATTCAAATCAAACACAACAATCTCTGCCTTTGAGTAGACGTCAAAAAGCTTTTAATAAGTGCAAGTGAGTTTAACAATACAATACTTAATTCTGATATAAAGTGCATATCATTATATCGACAGACCCTGGCTGAAGCTGGGAAATTGCCAGGAAGAAGAAGAAAGTGCATATCATTAATATATTTTATGCATGGTTTTAGAACTCCCCTGTACAACATGGAACACACAGATGAGTTATCAATTATTGGATGGACTGAATCATTAGAGCTTCCTGCTGTGGTGTCATCGGGAATGTTTTATATACATCGCTGCTGTCTTGAATTCAGCCCACCTTATCAAGATCAAGTTGCGATCGCATGTAATAATGATGATGACAAAGAACAGCTAGAAGAAGCGAGGATAAGAGGAATTGTGATTGCTGCTTTGGGAAGAAAATGTGCCTTTTGTCAAAGACATGGTGCTAGTATACCCTGCAAGGTATATACAATACATAATTGTAAATTAATTATATATCATTATTGAGAATCAAAATAAAATGTTATATAAATTTCAGATGAGTTGCAGTAAATATTTTCACCTACCATGTGTTCTTGCATCTGGTGGTTTCATGGATTTTCAAACAAAATCATCATTTTGTAAAGATCATTTACATCAAGCACCATTAATATGTAAGTATACATACTATTTACATACATAATTGTAATATAATAGTTCATAGCAAATGTATATTCAGTACCTTATTACCAGTCTTACTTATATTTCTTTATATCCATTTATATAATAAATAAAACAAAAAACGTTTATGTTGTGATAAAAATGGCTTTTAATATGATAAATATTTTACTAGGTACAGCGGACATAGACTGTCGAACGTGTCGCACCATCGGCGATATGGCGAATCTGATGACGTGCGTCACTTGTGGTGGACACTACCACGGAACATGCGTCGGTCTCGCTCAACTACCTGGTGAATATCACGCGATAATTAAATATAAAGTTACTGGAAGACCCGGCGAACTTCGTATCGCCCTATAATCAAGAAATATCTGTTACGTTTTTTTATTTATATTTTTGGAGTTTACCTATTAAAGCCATAAATCTCCGTGTTTTGAAGTGCGACAGAATGATTGACATATTAGTTAGCTGTCAAATCTAATGTCAAAAAAAAACGTTTGTTCAACAACTATTAATAAATTAAAAATTAATTTAAAAAAACATTGTCCAGCGGACAAAATTGTGAATCTAAACCATTCCCAGATCAACTTGGACACACACAAAAAATTTCATCAAAATCGGTCCAGTCGTTTGAGAGAAGTTCAGTGACATACACACTCACAGAAAAATTATACAGGGTGTCTGGTGAATTACTATAGATACTTGAGGACGTGATATTTGATGATCATATATTATGACAAAATAAAAATTAATATAACAAATCTTCTTCTTCTTCTACCTGGCAATTTCCCAGCTATAGCCAGGGTCTGCTTTACATGTTATGAATAGTTTTTGGCTATTTGTTTTTACGACCGGCCGCCTGCCTGACATCAACCCTCTTTTTTTTTTGGGAATCAACATTAATCAGTGATGTCTAAATACTCTTAGAAAGTACATATGATTCCGAAAAGTCACATTGGTACTTGCCCGGGTCAGGATAATATAATATATTATAATATATTAATATAACATAAATATTAATAAACTTCTAAGTAAAGTTAACCAAAAGTTATGTAATTAATTACGCATCGTGTGAACACCCTACAGATTAGGTATACACACACACACGCGCGTGCGGCGGCGTTTTGTTGTATCAGCACGCCGCCGCATGCGTCCACACTTGGAACGTGTCCACACTTTATTTATTTATACGGAAATTTGGTCAAAAATTAACTACCTATTTTATGTACATAATTCGAATGAGAATCATGTACCGAGTATTCTCCTTAAATATTGATAGTAATTCACCAGTCAGCCTGTATAAGAGTAAGTTATTGATGTGTTTGTTTCGTTGTATAGGCGTGCGCGCCGGCTGGTCGTGTAGATCGTGCCGCGTGTGTCAGGTGTGTCGCGGCGAGGCGGGCGGCGGCGCGGGCGGGGAGGCTCGGGCTGTGGCCTGTGAACACTGTGACAAGTTATACCACGCGGCCTGCCTACGACCCGTCATGGCCACTGTACCCAAGTACGGTTGGAAGTGTAAGTGCTGCCGCGTGTGTTCCGACTGTGGTGCTCGCTCGCCGGGCGCGGGACCTTCGTCGCGGTGGCACGCGCACTACACAGTGTGTGACTCTTGTTACCAACAGCGCAATAAGGGCTCGTGTTGTCCCCTGTGTCGCCGGGCGTACCGCGCTGCCGCTTATAGAGACATGATACGCTGTTCCGCCTGTCGGAGGTAGCTATACTTTAGCTTGTATGGGGGCATTCATAAATAACGTGAGGTATTTTTTTGAAATTTCTGAATCCTCCCCCCCTGGTGAGATTTTATTGGACCCCTCTCCCCCCAACCTAGAATCTCACGTGAGATTTTACAAAATGTGGGTTTCTTACGTATACATGTTAGATTATTATTGTAAAAAGAAAATTCGATTTCTTTTCATTTACTAGTTAACACTAGTAATCAATATTGCTGAGAGTTTAATTGTAAGTATAATCAAAATTCATATATACTTTTAGTTTCATTCAGGAAAAAAATTAAGAGATATTTGCCAAGACCCCCCTTCCTCCAACATAGGATTAGATTAGATTTGACTAGATCTGTTCCCCCCTTAAACATCTCACGTATATTATGAACGCCCCCTATGAATTGTTTTTGTAATTTCTTTCTATTCCAATATGATATTTTTCTAATAGATACGTACACGGGATGTGCGATCCTGAAGCAGACCCTCAAAACTACAGACAAAAGAAAGAACAGAATTCATCATATGAGTACACATGCCCTATATGTAAAACTAATCAGCAAATGGCTGGCTCCAAATCAGGCTGTAAGTTGCATATTTTAAATATACTATTAATTGTTACAGCTTCTGATTATTCTGCTTTAAACACAAAAAGAATCTATAATTTTGAAATTAAAAATATCTTTAATTAAACGTAATTTTAGCATTTGATGAAGATACAATGGCTTCAACATCACAGGATTCATCATTTGGTGATGAAAATACACAAGAGCAGGATCCTCTTGCTATTGAGTCTAAGGTAATATAAATTAATTTTATATATATAATATAAATTAATTTTATATATATAATTAACTCACTGTATTTACATACATAATAATGTGTCTTTTTTCAGCCTGATGTTGGACTCGGTAAAGGAAAACCATATACTGTATCATCGGTAGTAGCTAAGAAAAAAATAGGTGGATACAAACTTAAGGGAGGCTGTCCTCCAGCAGGAAAAATAGGTTTTCAAAAACGACAGAGATCTGTTTTAGATTTCGGAAGGAAAAGAGGGGCTAAACCAAAGATGAGGGGTGTGTTTGGAGTCCCTGGCCTGGGCTTGCAAAGACCTCAGGCGCCCGACACCAAAACCTCTGAAGATGATCCAGGTAATATCCAATATACTATTTTTATGACTATATCTCTACTCATTAAAAATATATAGAATAAATGCGATATTACAGAAGATGAAGATTCGAACCCTGCAATTATTTTTTCATAATACATATATAATCCATTTAATTATTAATTAATTTAATGTTTATTTTAACCAGCTTAATATCCAAGCAATATTTTTATTACAGGAGTGGAAAATAAACTAGTTCTATGTTCGAGTAAAGACAAGTTTGTGTTGACTCAAGATCTATGTGTTATGTGCGGTGCTGTGGGTACAGACTCTGAAGGCTGTCTCATAGCTTGTTCCCAGTGTGGACAGACATATCATCCTTATTGCGTTAATATTAAGGTAAAGTGTTATAGTTTGTAGACGTTATTTTTGTATTTCATAATCGTCATAAGCGAATATTATAACTTGCTTGCGACAAAACTTTCCGCCCGTAGCTTCCCCCGCGTGGAGTTCGATTATATCGCGTTTCCAAGAGAACCTTTAAAAAGTCTGGGATAAAAACTATCCTATGTTCTTTGTCAAGATCAACTCTATCTCTGTAACAAATTTCATTAAAATCAGTTCAGTGGTTTAGGCGTGAAAGCATAACAGACAGGTAGAGTTACTTTCGCATTTATATTAGTTGGGATGACCATAGGAAATAATTCAAAAAAGTGTCTGCATCACCGAATATTCCAAATTTATTTTCAGTCATTAAAGCGTAGTTAATGTTTATTTCAGGTGTCTCAAGTGATAGTGAGTCTTGGCTGGCGATGTCTTGACTGTACTGTGTGTGAGGGTTGCGGTTCCCGCGGGGATGAGCCACTACTAGTGTTGTGTGATGATTGTGACACAGCCTGGCATACATACTGCGCGCGACCTGCACTGAGCGAGGTGCCGCGCGGCGCCTGGCGCTGTGGACGGTGTAGACGATGCCTCGTGTGCGGCACTAGGGATACACCGCTGTGGTGCGACAACTACACCGGTAAAATATAAAAATAGAACATATTTATTTTTTTATTTATTTTATTATGTAATATTTCTCGATAAAAAAAAACGAGGTAAATGATGATGGGTATACCAAGAATTTGTCTGGATTGTATGTAATTTTTAATAAAAAAAAACATATATATTATTACATTACTATACTTTTTGATATTTGGTCGTCTTTCTTAATAGTTATTAAATCGATATCACACTGTATAATGTTCATAACATACTTTATTCTGTATGTTGTTATATAAATACGCAGTATACCAATGTGTCATTATGGTAGTAAAAAATGATATTGTTAAATTGTATTTATTATGTTACAGAGTGCGCTCCGTGTGCGTCCCTAGTGATGTGCTGCGTGTGTTCGGAGCCGTATTCGGACGGGGAGCTAATAATCCAGTGCACGGCCTGTTCGCGGTGGCTGCACGCGGCCTGCGACTCGATTCGTTCCGAAGCGGACGCGGAGACGTGCTGCCGGGCGGGATACAAGTGTACGTGGTGCCGCGGGAGGGAGGTGCCGCCGCCGCATGCGCTGCCCGGTTCACGCGCGCACAGCCCTCGCCCCCGCCTCACAGCGCACGCGCTCGGCCTCGCCGGAGAATACTACGTCGACGATGTGTGTCTGTCGCAGAGAGGAGCGCACCACATGAAGCAACTGGAGGCTGAGCTCGGCATCACGCATACGAGACGCAAACGACGCTTTAAGAACGACAACACTGAAAAAGATGCCGGTGAGATATAGCTTTTTCTTTAATAGATACATTGATGATACATGAATTAGAAAATAGTTGTGAACAACACTTAATAGTTAATGCAGAACACAGATTATAAAGAGAGTAAAAGTTATGTAATCATGTATCTAACATAATTTTTTGTATGTTGACTGCTGGCATATTGGAATAGAAATAATGGCATCTATTGAAACAGTGGTTCAGAACGTAGAAGGGGAGATGGGAGACGACTCGAAGCCTGACAGCACCGCTGAAATAAAGGAGGAACCTGGTATGTTACTACTTAAAGATTTGATTTTTTCTATAAACATATATCATTATAGTTAATTACGTGTTTATCGCGACAGGCTTATCATCGACCAATCTCAAGGAAGGCATTCTATGGAATGTTGCAAATGATGGACCAGTTCCCGAAGGCTTCACTATTTACACAACCGACCTCGGACTAACGGTTCTTCGGCGGAAACGACAAAGAAATCTTAACAAGCTCGGCATAGGGGGCTTTGTTGTTCGACAGAGACAAACTACAAAAGCTCAGGCTGATGATGAGAAAGATGGAGACGGGACACAGGGCTCTGGAGGTAGAGTTTTAATATATTATTATATAGTTCTGAAACTTGGCTGTATATTTATTATTTTATTAGGAAGCCAACATAATGTACAATGATCTTACAAAGTACACTACAATTAAAGGCTAACTCAGCATGCAATCACAAAAAAATATATAAATATATATATAACAAAGCAACGTAATAAATAATATAGAATAAAGTAGAACTCTTTTAAAAGAGGTATATGGACTATTCCGCAGATATTATTTACAATAAGATATATATATATATATATATATATTATATATATATATATATATATATATATATAAAAGATAATTGTGTTATATTGAATGTGAAACTCAGAGTCGCCCAGTAACAAGCGCAAGCCTCGTCGGAAGCCGCGGTCTAAGTTGATGGAGCAATTTCCCTCGTACATGCAGGAAGCGTTTTTTGGAAAAGACTTGCTCGAACCCGTGAAACCTGCAATGGGTTCAACAGGTACGTTTGAAAATGGTTATATTATTTTATACAAATATTTATGGCGTAGTCAATGTTATTACGAATCGCTTCTTACAGCCATATACCAAATCTATTTATGTCAAATTATAACGATAAATATTTTTTCTCAATTACATATTTACTAACTATATTAGAAAGACGAATGCAGTTTTTAAAACATAATTTTAATTTCAGCTATCACATCTGATTACGCAATTAGAGTTGTAGAAAACATAAAAAAATATATAGTACAAAGAAATAACAAAAATACTTTATCCTTATAGGCTCGGGGGATGGAGAAGGTCTGTTAGGAGATCGAGAGAACTCTGACAGCGAGTCAGACGACGTGTTGTCAGCTCTACATACATTTAACGAACACGACACTACCGTGTTTATAACACTCAACACAGTACGTACATATCGTTTGATTGACTAAACTCTAACGTGGTTAATTACTGGGTTTGAAAGGAAACGTCTTTATAGCTTTAAGTCGTATTTAATAATATTAGAAGATTCTAACATAGCATAATGAAAGCTAGGGCCAATGGGTGGTCCACCATACTTGGATGTATACATGAGATGTTTTATAAAGGAGACTTTACATTAGACTTAGCATATAGCATACACACTATATTTATTACACTTCAAAACAATAACAATATGTTATTATATTAATATTCCATCTTTCAATACAGGAAGAAACGGAGCTGCTGCAGTCACTTAAACCTAAGGACGAAAAGGACGATCCGTCCACATTGAACATTGAGCAAGTCAAGATAAAGACTGAGTGTGATGAAAGTCAACTTAAACATACAGAGGACTCCACTGCTCTCAAGAACGCGATACTCGGCCCTCAGCCCAGCCCCGACCAAGCCGACCACGCGCCGCACGCGCCGCACCCGCCCGCCAATGAACAGAACACCGGTAACAAAGCATCGACCTTAGATCACTACATTTAGGACTTTTTTTTGATTGACCTAACATTAATATCCCATAGACTTGAATACTGAGAGAATTCGTCACATACTTAGTTAAATACGAATGTGTTCATCTAGTATGGACTTACTTTTAGTTCTATATATTTCGGTGCATTGCTTTCCCTGTCTCGGTCGTGAAAATTATCCATTTTATAATAGCACAAAAGGCTTCTCTCAGTGTTTTATTACATCGAGCTGTCCTACATATAAATACATCAATTCACCCTACTAAGTTAAAATTATATATGTTGTCATATACCCACACATATACAGGGTGACTGGTGAATTACTATCAATATTTAAGGAGAATACTCGGTACATGATTCTCATTCGAATTATGTAAAAAAAGTAGGTACTTAATTTTTGACCAAATTTCCGTATAAATAAATAAAGTGTGGACACGTTCCAAGTGTTCCAAGTGTGGACGCGTGTGGCGGCGTGCTGATACAACACTACGCCGCCACACGTGTGTGTGTGCGTGTGTGTATACCTAATCTGTAGGGTGTTCACACGATGCGTAATTAATTACATAACTTTTGGTTGACTTAGTAAATACTCAGAAGTTTATTAATATATGATCGTCAAATATCACGTCCTCAAGTATCGATAGTAATTCACCAGTCACCCTGTGTATATATATATATATATATATATATATATATATATATATATATATATATACACACAAATGTGTCTGTTCTTAAAGTGATAGCCAGCATTTATCTTCTTCTTCCTTGCAATTTCACAGCTTTAGCCAGGGTCTGCCTGATAGCCAGCATTTATGATTGTAATATTAACAAATTATTTTTATTCTTGTGTTGGCTTTTTCTATATATAGTTTTATTTTTGTTGTACAGAGAGCGCCCCACAATCATCCGTAATGTCCGCTAAGGAGGAGCTGTCTCTGCTGGGAGTGTCGCTAGATACTCTGCCTGACATGGACAGCAACGATGTGGACGAGATATTCAAGGGAGTACTCACAGACGACTCACAGGTGAGGATTCGTTAGAATTAATATTCAAAAAGAAAATATTGACATTATAATAAACAGAATTCGACCCAGCGATGTGAAATTGAACCTTATAATCAAGTAGTCGTAGATTTCATTTCGGATCGTCTCGATAAATTTGTCATTGTATATTTTGTATTCGTATTGTAATTCAATCGTTTTCGTTAAACATATAAGTATACAGGAATATAAAATGTTTGTATATTCTTTTGAATGGCTCAAGTTTAAATATTTTTCCTAGTACAGGTTACACTTCACTACATACACATTGATATTTTAAAATTTAATTATTTTTTTTTGTCTCAGGAATCTCAAGAGTCGTCAGTTTCCTATGTGAATTCCATGGCCGGTACCCCGTATTCTCAGCAGCGGCAGCAGTTACAGAGTCCCATGGATTACGCTTCACCTTACCATACAGAATTCGGTAGTAGGTACGTAAAACTTTAGTTTCACGTATTTTATGCATTCTATTTCTACTTTTTTGGCTACCAAAACATTTTAATTCATATTTTTGCCCTTTAAATTTCAACAGAATCAATTTCTGATATATGATGTTTGAAAATAGATATATTACTTAAACCTATAGTTTGTTCAAAAGTAAGACTTCAATATGCAATCAAGTGTTGATCTCTCTAATGTCGAGACATGTTTCGTACAGCAGTTCTCTCAGTCCGTTGTACGAGTGTGGTTCAGGCGCCGGCTCGTGGCCCGACGCGCCCGCGCCACCGCCCTCTTATAACCAACGCAGCGCCGATAAAATGCGTGCCGACGAAAGTACGTATCGTCCCCATTTATCTCAAGAAACTACCATTAATCGCCCCAGCCGGCTCGGTTGAACACCAAACACTATATTCTCGTTCAGGTTTAGGATCAGCAGCGACTATATCAGCAGTGCTGTATGCGAACACCAACCATCCGGAATGGAAGACCGAGTTCCCCAACTGGGTGGACCGCTGCAAGCAGATACTGAAGAAATGGCGGGCCCTGCCCTCCGAGCAGAAGGCGCCGTACTTACAGAAGGCGAGGGACAACCGCAGCGCAATCCGCATGAAGAAGGCGCAGCAGGTACGTGCCAGTCCGACCGGACGTGTGTGCTAACCACTACTCACTCACTGTGTTGTCTCGTACTCACCCGTGTGACCACGCCCACCCGCCACGTCCCATCCCCACTCCCGGCCCGCTTATAAATACTCGTCCGCTCCGTTAACAGTTCTCATTTGGTGTTATCGTTGCTCATTGAATGTGTTTTGTCGATGGCGACAGTTGTTGGTCGACAGGTGTTTAAGATGATCCTCGACTCGTCATTTACGAGACGTATTATGACGTACCTATATTTGCATATACGTTCTATACGTTAGCTTTAATGAGATGAACGCCATGGGATATAAATTTCTCCGCACGCTTTCCGTCACTCAACATCGAGCTGTAGATTCTATCGCTTGTTTAGATATGGCACTGCTGTATATAAACATGTTTATATTGTATTACGATGATTTAATATTACCTTCGACACAAATTTTGAACTGAACCTTGTTCAATGAATCAAGTAATTTATATAACACTAAGGTTATCAATTCCTTATACAATTATTCATACTTAAAGTATACCATGTATATTAAGGGTTAATCTTTGTAACCTATATCTGATATAAATTGACTCTGTACATGATTAAAATTTTTTTATTCATTATTCAGTATTGCTGCTAACTTAGCAATTTATTTACAGTTGTTACTTAGTTTTCATATAGTTTGTTATATATAGTTAAAAAAATATATCACAATAAATGCGAAGGAATCTACAGCGACCATTTTTTAGTTTATATGATATATTAAAATAATTAAATTAAGGTATTGAGTACACTGCGGCCCAACTAACGAAATAAACAATGTAGGAGAACTTTAAAATTTGAATGTGGTTTTTGGCACAATGTGTTATTTGTTTTATTAGTATATCATGATGAATTAGTTTGTATACGAAATTTATCTCGTTTCGTTGGCCTGTTGTATGTATATAATTGAGTATTTTTAAGTGGAAAGACTGTGTTATTTCCTTTATTATAAATGATATATTTAAAATTATAAAAATGTGTATTTTCTTAATAGTTCTTAAGTGAAACTTAAATGTAATAATACTAATCCTTGAAGGAGTGTATGAACGACAGAAACTGTATTATTTATCATAGGCAACTTGATAGTTGCCTCACATAGTATGGAAATATTTGAGAACTCAGGACATCGTGTTTAAACCATGACTGTCCGTGGTGAACGATTAAAATGTACCGAGAGCCCGATTTTGCGTTCGGCCGATTGAAGTCGCGGTCGCCACGGCGGAAGCGTCCTCGCACTCACCGCAATGAGAACTCGACAATCGGCCGCTCGGAAAATCGAACCGGACCATGAGACTAAGCCTGAGTTGGCGCAACAGAGCTCCGGCGGCACTGACGACGGCGGGCGCTCCCCTGCTGGCCCGCCGCCCGCAGCCTCGCCCGCCCCGCCCCCGCAGCCCGCACCCCCGCAGGCCCCGGCCGTCCCCCCGCAGGCCCCGACCACCGGCGCCCCGGTGCGCGCCCCCAACGTGACGGTGACGGCGGGCGGGCTCCTGGAGGCGGACGCGCACATCCGCGTGCTCACACCCTCCGAGATCATGCGCACGCTGCCGCGGCTCGCGCCCCCTCCCGCGACCCCCGCGCACCCCGCCACCCCCACACCGCACTCCGCCGACACGGTACTCGCCCCGCGCTGCCCTCGCACACACACATACACATACACACACACGAACTATACACACTCACACACATTACGTTGGAACAGAAAATAATACAACACTCGTCCTCCTCCACACCGAGATGTCATTAAAATATCCCCCACCCTCTACACACACACACACACACAAACACTCTCACTCTCCCCACCACACAGGTCCTCGTACAGTGTAGTGTGTGTGCGAGTCGCTTCCCGTCTCCTTGTTGGGTGATCGCGCGCTCTCCTCGCGTCCTTTTAACTTTGTCGCTCGTCATTAATGTAAAGTCATCACCCAACAAACTGGCTGTTTAATGGCGTTGTAAGCTGTGTGATTATTTTTTTTGTTATTATTTTCTTTTAGCTTGTTGTAAACCGAGGGTATATATCTGTGACGCCTCCCGGACTCGCGTCCTCTGTTTCCGTAACGTTGTTTAATTTCATTTTTGCTTTGTCTTGGTAGAATTGGCTTTAACATTGGAATTTGGTGGCTGGTTTTGGTGTGCTAACAGTCCTAACACTAGATCATAATTATTATTATTTTTATTAAAACTTGAGTTGCATTTTAGGCTCTTGATGTCTTGTATAGAGTTAAGTTGATATATTTTATTATGTGAATTTTATGAAAACAATTTAGAAGAGAATTAGAAAAATTACTGATTTTAAATTAAATTAATCACTAAATTAGTTGACACGGTAGTTGAGATGATGTTTTTATATGATAGTTGTTAATCTGAACATAAGTATTTATTGTTTTTATATACATATATATTTATTAAGTCATTAATATTTTTTTATTAGGTCACATTAATTTAAAATAATTTATTAATAATTTCAACTAACTAGTCACTTTGAAAGAGCTAATGTTAAAATAAAACCATAAAGAAAATTAACTCGGCATGTCAAATAATTCTTTTGATTGTAAATACATACATAACACACGTAATTACATATTTATTATAAATATATAAAACAAGGTTTGAGACCACTTTTTTTCTTTAACATATTTGAATATGAAAAAAAAGGCAAATGAGTTTTTTTATTAATATAATTCCAAACCAAAATCCTCAGACCCCTCACTCGTTTTAATTAATATATGATTTAATATATTTATTTATTTCTAGCAATCATTTTGGTTTTCAAGCCTTGCAATAATTATTATTATAGGTTGTCAATGATATAACGGAATAAGGATGAGGAAGTCATTGAGACTATAATTCTGCATGTTTATAGTTGTTGTATTTTATTTCGTTGTAAAAATATTCTTTTCAAAGATAATAAAAGATTTGTTGGCTTCACAAACAGACACGAACACTGTATTTATTTATTAAATAATAATTAATGTAGTTTGCACAACAGACATCAAGTGAATCGTTAGTTCGGTTGAATAGAAATGTTGTGAAATATTTTATATGATATACTGACGAGGGTGTTGTGTACAGGAGCAGGAGAGGGCGTGCGGCCAGCAGAGGAGCGCCCGCGAGGCGGAGCAGGAGCGGCAGTGGAAACAGCTGCAGCAGATGAGGCAGCAGCAGACACAGCAGCAGCAGCAGATCATACACGACCAGCGGATACAAGGTACCACGTGCGCTTTGATGAAGCACTCAAAACATTTTTTTTTATATGATCACCAACAGAAATGACAATAGTATTACAAATACATATTAATAATATATGTAATATGTTGTTAATTGAAACAAAAAACTGTAATTGTTGCTCTGTAAAGAGAAATTTATTTTTGAAAGTTTGATACAATATTTGCAAATACAATTTACGACTACCTATATATCTAGTACGAATTAACATTATATTATTTACTAACCTGTAAAGAGAAACAACATTAAAAGCTGTTGCTTCAATTTCTATTTTAAACAATTGTTATTCCTTTTCAAAAATCTTGCTAAACTTAAACGTACAAAACCAGAGAGCCTTTTTCTACAGATTAAAATATATAATGAATGCAGAGTAAAAAGTGGTGCTACCATAGATAATAAATTATAGTAAGTGTAATAATTAAATTAAATGAAGAATAAAAGAGCTTGATTTACATCTCCCTCCCCCCTGGTTTACAAAATCATTAGGCACTGGTATAAGTTTTGCTATGTGAAACAAGTTTGATTCTAACTTTTTGTATCCAGTATTTACTTTATAAATTGAGTTAGATAATTTTTCTAAAATTTTGTAAGGTCCAATTTTTAATTCATCTAGCTTTTTCCTATTAAATCGGTTACCATTTTCCACATATACAAAGTCTCCTAATTTTAGTTGGGTATTATTCTGTTGTTATCAAATTGTTTTTTATTACAATTTATTGTTCTTTCCAATGCTAATTTTCTATCTTTTAATAGATCATTTTGTGTCTTTTGTTCTTTTAACTCATCCGGTAAGATACTAATGACTCTTCCTTCCATTAAATATACTGGGGAAAATCCTGTAACAGTGTGCTCAGTTTCATTATATCTCTGGGTGCATTGATGGGCAATAGTTGTCCAAGCTATTTTCCCTTTTTTTTCATTAATTGTACACCTTATCTTGTTAATTAACGTCTGATTTACTCGTTCATTTAAACCATTTGAAAAAGGTGCATTTACTGCAGTGAAAATGATAGGTATGCTTTCCTTTCTTAAAAAGTTTTTAAATTCATTGGAATTTATCCCCGGATATTGGTCAGATAGAATCATTCCAATTTTATTGTTAGGAATTACTTTTGTTATGAGTTTTATGAAATCTTCTGCATTCTGGTTTTTGGATGTTAATACATATATAGGCATATCTGGTGAAATGATCTACCAGAAGATGGAGATATGTTTTAGTAGAGTGGGAGCCACCAAATGTGACATCAATATATATTTAAATTTAGTTCTAGATTTATTTTTTATGCATATTTCACAGTTCTCACTGATTATTTTTATATTATTTATTAAATTATTTGCTGTATAAAATGGTTTGATTTTATTTTCTGTTTGTTTTACTCCTATGTGGCAATATCTATAATGTACATTTTTTATTAATTTTTTACTAAATTCCTCAGTGAGAATATTTTTTTCTGTTTTTCCTGTTTTCTTGAAATATATCATATCTTTTAGTATCAGTTTATCTTTATATAGTTTTAAGTCTTTATTTTCATCTTTATCATGTTTGATGTCTTCTAGTTTAATAAAATTTATAATTTTTATAATTTCTTCTTGGTTTATGTCTGGTTCTAACACTGGGTTTCTACTCAAACTGTCTGCTTCTAAATTGTTCTTTCCTGGTGAATATATGACTTCAAAATTAAATTGTGTTAAAAAATATGTGAGATCTCCTAATTCTTCATCTGTCCTTGCCTTAATATTTAATTTTTCTAGAGGTTTAAGGTCTGAAAACACATTATTTTTTTTCCTATAAGCCAATGCTGCCAATATTTTACTGCTTCTTTTATTGCTTGACATTCTAAATAAATAGCTTTCTTCCGCTTCTGACTTTCATTCAATTTCCTTGAAAAATAGGCACATGGCTTTTCTTCTCCATTTTCCTGTAACTGTTTCAAAATAGCCCCTATACCCTGAATACAAGCGTCGGTATAAATATGTATAGGTAATTCTGGATCAAAGATTTCTAAAATAGGTTTTGAACAAAGTAGTTTTTTATCTTGTCAAAAGATTGTTGACATTTTTCAGTCCATATAAATATTTGATCTTTCTTTAATAAATTGTGAAGGCGATCTAATATGTTTGGTACATATTTTCCATAGAAGTTGATTTTCCTAAAAACTGTCTAACATTTTTCTTCGTTTTTGGAACAGGAAATTCTTTTATAGCTATTAAATTATCTTTTAGTGGAGTAACTGTATTATCCTTTATTATGTGGCCCAAATATTTTACTTTTTAGTCCTGTGCAAAATGACATTTAGAAAATTTTAGTCTAAAGCCCTCCTTTGAAATTGCTTCTAATAACAATGATAAGTGTTCAATGTGGTCTGTAAATGTCTGGGAAAAAACTAAGATGTCATGGATGAAATTGACTGTAAAATTTGATAATTTGTGTTTTCTGATAATGCTACTAAGTATTCTTTGAAAAATAGCAGGTGAAGTTTTTAATCCAAACGGTAGACAAGTCCACTGAAAATGATTTTCTTGAGTAACAAATGCTTTCTTTTTCCTATCTTCTATTCTTAAAGTTATTGACCAGAAAACAGAATTTATATCTAACGTTGAAAAAAATTTTACAATTTCTTGTTTTAATCATTAAGTCCTCTATAAGTGGGAATGGTTGTGATTGAGGAACAACTATTTTATTTAAATTACAAAAATCTATGCATGTCTACATTTTCTTCCTTCTTCTTTTTTATAGGCAAGTGTTACAGGATCTGCAAAAGCACTATAAGATTCCTCAATTAACTTATTTTGTAATAATTTTGTAACTTGTTGTTCTATCTCTTTTTTGTCTTCAAAATTGCATCTGTATGGTCTTTTGCTACAATATGAATCTATTAATAAATCAATGTGTGCCTCATAGCCTTTCACTAAGCCTACATCATATTTGTCTTTTGCAAATAATGATTTGTATTTGTTGATTAATTCATTTATTTTTGATTGTTGTTGACTGTCTAAATTATTTTCAGAAATGTTAAATTTTGTTGCTTCTATGTGTTCATTAAAGTTAACCTTACACTTATCATTCACTAGCCTTTGCCGCGACTCTGTCCGCGTGGAATAGTGACTGCCGGCAGATTTTTGGTTCTTCCCACATAGTTCCCGTTCTCGCGGGGTTTTCGGAATGGTCGTGTTCCCGTAGAATTTTCAGGATAAAACCTATGTTTTTTTTAATTTACAATGAAGTACTCTTAACCAACAACATTTATATTTGTTTATTTGAATAAAGATTAATATTATTATGTTGATACAACTTAAACAAATTATTTCGACAAAATTAGGTACCATAAAAACGGTTTTTGTGAGTTAATCTTAAAAGATAGACATATACTGTCCTGGAAGATCATTAGACATATTTTTTGTGTATCTTGAACCGTTTTCACGGCGCACGCAACGGAAGGCTTCAAAGATGAAATAATTTCTCCCGTTTTTTACACATTTACCACTATATCCTGGACTGTTTTTTAGCGCTTTCAAACAGATCATATTAGTCATTCATATAGCAATCATTTCTCAAGAGCTAACTTTATCACCTGAAATATTTGCATTTTTCAATACTTTCTGATATTTTTTGTGTATTTTTCTTCACGGCGCACGCAACGGAAGGCTTCAAAGTGTAATTTCTAAGTTTCTTTGCATTTGTTATATAGAATCGATAAGTTGAAAAATTCGAACTTTTATGCAATCCAAACAAACTCTTCAGATTAAAAAGTCATTCATATAGCAATCATTTCTCACCGTTCCTTTCTTAATCAAAAAAGTCATAATTTTTGTTTGTCTATGACAAAATATTTGCATTACTTTCAATTTCTTTCATTTTTTGTGTAATTTCTAAGTTTTCATTTTGAATAAGTTGATATTTTTGCAATCCAATCCGATTAAAAAGTCTTTTTGTTTTGTCTATTTTTTCTTTCTATTTGAAAAATCTTTATCTTTAATGTTAAAAAAGGCTATAGGATTGCCTTTTTTGCACCAATAATCGTTTTTAAATTTGCTTGATTATTATAATTTTTGTGTGGGAATGATATTAATCTTGAGTTAATTATACTCACAAGTCACATTAGATCCTGAATCATAAACCCCCCACGTTTCTATGGAATCATTTATTAATGACTTGGTTTTGATTAATGGTGAAATTATTAGTTTTTTGGATCTATTTTATTTAAACTGATTTCTAATTCAGAATTGTTCACACTTCTAATCGGCTCCTTTCTAGAGCGGTTATCATCTCTATTTTTAAACCAACAGACAGATTCTGAATGATAACGAACCCCTTTCTTTTCTTTTTTACAAATCTTACATGGTCAGTCTTTTAAACTTTTTTCTTTTATTTTACTTTCCGAATCCATTACTTTTCTTTCAACAATCCTTTTGTTAATAACATGTTCCAAGCCCCGAATATTATTAAATAAATCTTCAGTGTCTTTTAACTTATTTCTATCTATTTAGTCTGCTATGAAATTAGGTAGTCCAGTGACAATTAAAACAATCAAAGTAGATTTATCAATTAACTTGTTAATTTCTAATAAAAGCCTTTCTTTCTTTAAATCATATTCTAGTAATGAATCCTGTTTATACTTAAATAATATAGCATACCTTATTGGTGACAAGCCTTTGTTTACATATGTTTCACAAAATTTTGTTTTCCACATACACCACTCTGAATTTATTGTATATTTGATAGGCATAGAATTAAACCAATCTTGACAAGATTCATCCAAAAATAACCGAAACACTTGTATCTATTGAATATCTTCACTTACACCTACACGAATGCATTCGGCTTCAAAAATATCCATCCACTGTGTAACACTTGATGTATTTTTTGTGCATTTTTCTATTACGAACTTTTCAGATAAATTCAGAAAAACTTTCAAGGATTCTTGTAAGAGTCTCTGTTGAGGTTTCTTTCGTAAAATCCTGTTGTGTTTTTGATGTACTCTCCTACAGTAAATATCCCTTAAATTGCATATTTCCATCTTTATCCGCATAAGTATCGCGTAATTCTAGTGTTAATGAAATCCATGCGTGTCTTTTCTCGTGCCTTCTTTGTAAGGTTGCTTTTACTTTTTGAAAAAATTGAGTTTTTATCAACTCATTATTCAGTTTTACCGGTTGTAAATGTTCCGGGATTAAAAACAGATGTTTATCGGTATTCATTATTGAGGTTATGCATATTACATTAGTTTTCGGGTCTTCACTCGGTTTCACGATAAATTCAAATTTTAACTTTTCCATTGTTTCCAACAGCTATTATTAATGTTGTTTTGTAAAATGTTGTTAATTGAAACAAAAAACTGTAATTGTTGCTCTGTAAAGAGAATTTTATTTTTGAAAGTTTGATACAATATTTGCAAATACAATTTACGACTACCTATACAGGGTGACTGGTGAATTACTATCAATATTTAAGGAGAATACTCGGTACATGATTCTTATTCGAATTATGTAAAAAAAATAGGCACTTAATTTTTGACAAAATTTCCGTATAAATAAATACAACACCACGCCGCCGCACGCGTGTGTGTGTGTGTGTATACCTAATCTGTAGGGTGTTCACACGATGCGTAATTAATTACACAACTTTTGGTTAACTTTACTTAGAAGTTTATTAATATTTATGTTATATTAATTTTTATTTTGTCATATATGATCGTCCAATATCACGTCCTCAAGTATCGATAGTAATTCACCAGTCACCCTGTATATCCAGTACGAATTAACATTATATTATTTACTAACCTGTAAAGAGAAACAACATTAAAAGCTATTGCTTCAATTTCTATTTTAAACAATCGTTATTGCTTTTCAAAAATCTTGCTAAACTTAAACGTACAAAACCGGAGAGCCTTTTTCTACAGAAAAAAATATATAATGAATGCAGAGTAAAAAGTGGTGCTACCATAGATAATAAATTATAGTAAGTGTAATTATTAAATTAAATGAAGAATAAAAGAGCTTCATTTACATATAGTTAACATTTGAACACACTTGATAATTGTATTTCTTTTTATAGGTAATCACAGCATGCACTAAATATATTAAACATTAGTAATTATCACAAGATTGTTTTCTTTGGATCAATTATATAATTAAAAAGAAATTGAATTATTTAACAGTTTTATAACAATATCATTTGATATTGTTAATTAACATTCAATATTACATTCGATTCAAACTCAACACTAGCATACCTTCTGCTGGCATGGTGAAAGTGCCTGTCCTACTGAGTTCTACTTGTAATAAAGTCTAGTTATAAGAACTTCCTCGTGTGTTGTTGAAGCAGCGATGCAGCGTCTCCGCACGGAGGGCAGCCCGCCGGGTGCGACGCCGCCCCCCACCCCGGCAGCACTGCCCGGCCCCGCCCCTCCCCCCCACGCTGCTCCTCACCGGTTCCCTCTGTACTCCACCAACGAGGACATCAACCGCCAGCTGCGGGACCTGCTGCAGCGACATCCTGAGAAGATGTGGCCTGGACGTGAGTATACACTATGAACTACTAGCTTTCCGCCCGCGTGGAGTTCGGTTATATCGCGTTTCCAAGAGAACCTTTCAAAAGTTTGGGATAAAAACTATCCTATGTTCTTTCTCAAGGTCAACTCCATCTCTGTACCAAATTTCATTAAAATCAGTTCAGTGGTTTAGGCGTCAAAGCGTAACAAACAGACAGACAGAGTTACTTTCGCATTTACAATATTAGAAAGGATTAAGCACTCATCATGGAACTTACTTTTAGTAATCCCTATGTCTCTGGATCGACTGAACACAAGCTCATAGTAACTATTATTTCTTGTGGTTATACAAATCAGTAATCACGTTCTTTACAAGTAAACACTACATGCGGAGAATATGTTCGACTAAATGTGGATGTTTTTTTTTATAGTACTAATTGAGACCTTTATTGTCGCCAATGTATGAATTTAAAAGCGCTAAAGACTTATACTTATCAATATGTACTACCAATGAAGAAGGAAGTGTTACGTCAGATTACTTATGTTAATAATAATGTTTGTGTATACATCAGCTTCTGGCGAGGAGTCTCCAGCGGGTTGTGTGGAGGGCGGAGGCCCGTCCTTCCGTCCGCCGCTGCCGGTGCCTCTCCGACCGCGCGCTCCCTTACATCACGCACATAGACCAGAACATAGTATGATACAAACAGACTAACTATTATTACTTGTATACTAAACAATGTTATTATATATTAACCAAACTGTATTAAATTAAATAATACTATATTTATTAATTAGATAATAGTTTAATTGTAAATGTAATAACATAGTTAATTGATAATAAATTAAGTTGTTACTAACATAGGTATAAGGAAAATGTGTACTAAAAAAAGAAAGATGAGTCAAAGATGCCTAAATAAATAAAATTATTATTATTATTTTAAATTACCCTTATCAATACTTGGTTTACCTTGGTTAAAATTTATATATTAAATCATGATGTATTTCCGTTCCAGTGATCATTCAACATCGCTTGGTGTTTTCGGACGGCGGTCAGATGCAGCAGAACGTCCAGAACTCCTCGCTGCAGCAAATCATGGAGCAGAAACAAGTCACCCAAGGAAACAGTACGTTTTCACAATCTTTATACTTACAAATTAGTACAACTCCAACATCGTTCTTCAACCTGATTCAAGACATATTCAGATTGATTTTATGTTGGAGAATAGAAAATTATGTTTGTGAATTTTATTTTTTGTTTTTCTTACAAATAGAAATACAAGCGATTACTTACATGACAGAATTAACTAGTGTATGAAATAATGAAATAAATATTACATATGTGATGTAGATATTAATAACATAATGTTTTAACAGTGAGCAGTAACGACAAACAAGACAGCGGTCCAGAACAGGGAACCGACGAAATGGATATTGGAGACATGGACAAACTGGAACAAGACACCGGGAACATTGGAGAGGTACAAATACATATATTAACTACTGAACTACACATTAACATCAATATTTTTTTTACTTAAATGTCAGGACTACAGGCTTCCCTTGTCCAAAATTAAGACATCTTTTGCTAAACGCTTCAGTTCTTTCATTGAGTCGTTTATTTACAATAAAGTAGCCAACGCTTGTGATATTAAACGTTGCTCCGTAAAACAAGCTAAAACTAAAATTATTTCTTGGCTCTCCTCATTGACCTATGTATGATACCACCGAAAAACTTCTTGCACTTAGTATAGTACCTATTCATTGACATAAGACCATATGTAAGTTAATTCTACTTAAATTATGCAATGTATGTGAAACAGTTATATAATTTATATTCTAAGCCGAGCGTCAACAATAAACACGTACTGTAAAACTATCAATTGCTACCCACGAAACAGGAATACCTAGTGTGGGTACCACCGGACATTTCATTGTATAATGTTTTTTGTTAATAATAATTTTTAGTTTATTTAATTTTCATTTTTCATTATTTATTGGGTAGGGAAAATAAATTTATAATGGTTTATACACGCCAGGTTGACATCTTGACTGGTCTTGGAGCGGAGGACGACGAAGAACTGCTGGAGTCTCTGACGGCTGAGATCGGCGAACAGTTCAACATACTGGAGTACGCTGACCCCGAGCTGGCCGCGCTCAACGACGAGACGCTGCTGGACGGACTGGACCTGCCCGACGACGTGCAGCACCACAAGAGGGGCAACACGTACGTACACGGACACGCACACACACACACACACAACAACACACAGACACGCACACACACGCACACGCACACACGAACACTCACGAACATATACACACACGCGCGCACACTCACGCACACGCACGTGTGCTTACAACAAGGAGATGTAAATAATAACATTTTCTCTGATTTTATCATACAATTTATTGCTATATTTATATTAAGTAAGTAAACTCACTCCCTGCATGTATTACACAACATGTTATCTACGATTATGTTCAAAATTTCTTTTCAATCTGAGTTAGACAGCCTAGATGTTCTTGATGGCAGCACTGCCTATTTATTGACTGCAGCATCTGTTTACAAAAGTTTCATACAGCCTGAGTTGAAGTTCCTAAGATTATTGCATAAAACACCTCTTTCGTACACCTGTAGTTAATAATTATTATTCGGAACAGTGATGACGCTGATCAAAAAGGAGACAACAAAATGGACAGCGACTTGCAAACGGCAGTCAAAAATGTAGAGCCGAAATCTGAGATGAAAAGTGAACCGGAAGTGAAAACTGAATTGCAAGACGTCAAGCCGGAAGTGCCGGTTTCATCGAGTATGGGTCAAATGTTCCCCGACGGAGTGCCAAGAGTGATCACGCAGAATCAACAAATAGCTTTACACGTGAGTCGATATTTATTGATAACTTTCGATTTCAATATGAATACACTTTTTCTTTCTTGTATTACTAATTATCTCTAACTATCACCTTGTTGCATTTTATTTTATTAATATACTTTACAAACTTTGGCTTCAGAAAATTTGTATCTAAAACTCTTTTTATTATTATTATTATTATTATTTATTTATATAATACATTAGAAATATCTTTTACGGTGTTACAAAATCCCTGTCGAGTTTATCCGTACACCGGCATAAACAATACGCTGAATAAAATATATCATAGAGAGCAATATCAACAAACAAATTTAAAAATTCAATTAGAACATTGAATGTTGTTAATAATGTAAGTTGTGTGTAGTCGGCCATGCAAGCCATGCAGGCCATGCAGGCGGTGAAGGCCGAGGTGAAGGCTGAGGGAGAGGACAAGGACGGCGACTGGCCGCGACCTGTGTTCTCACACATGTATGGGCTGCAGCTACCTGCGCAGACACAGGTCACAAACATATAATATAACACTACAGTATTCATTTAAATTGAACTAATATATTCGGATTGCTACACACTGTTTTATAAACGTTTTGAGTATACAGTGGCCCCCCGGTAATTCGGCACCCCCTGTAATCCGACATAATCTATTATTTATTATTGAATACATATTTTTTATTCGCTAATACATGATTGAACAAGTTACAACTTGTACGCACCATCACTATTCTGCTCGACGCGTAGGGTATTGTTTTGATTATGATTGCTTAGTTGGAATTTGAATTTGTACTTCAGAGTACATATAAGTACATATGTATATATATTATGTAAAAAATCTTATCATTGAATCTGTAATTTGTCGGATTACAAGGTACTCTTTTGTAAAAAAAATCCGGACTATAGGGGTCTTAGGCAGTACTGTATAATCCAACGAATTCGATAGTTCGACACTGCCCTGCAAAATGTTTGTCGGACTACCGGGGGTCCACTGTAGTTTAAAAATAATAAAATAACGCATAGTAATCCGAAATTAGTCGTTATATAACACTATTATTAAAATATATTACAGATTCTATGTAAACCCAGTTGTTATTGAGGGTATAAGTTATTTCGGCTTATCCATGGTGTGATCGTGCTCGATGGTCGGCTTTGACATTAATGTAACTTCGCCATAGATGCGATCATTAGAATTCCTTACTGTTTCATTGAAATATTATAAAAACTATATTAATAATTATTCATCATATCATTTAACTTAAAACATAGAAAGGTTGGTTTAAAGAAATATCTTCTGAGGCTACTAAACTTCTTTTAATTATTTTATTGTATGGTGTAAGGGCTTAACATTATATTGCAAAGCAGGTTCCCAATGTCCGCGCCGGCCCGCCCGCAACCACTCAACAACGGCCGCAGGGACAGTTTGTTAATCAACACGTGCAGTTCTCACAGGTAATATATATACTCAAATATAAAAATTTCAATATTAATTACATATATATCAGGAATAATATTAAAATATATGTATTAATCTATATAGTAAATTTAAATTTTTTATACAAGCATCATATCTTTTTACAACACGTTATCGAAATATATTTAAACCAAGTGCCACCTTCAGTATCATTACATACAAAAAAAAGTTTAAATGACATTCTTATTCAATCTTTTCTTATAACTCAAACCGTTTGACGATAATATTCTATATATACAGACAATTTATGTCTTTTCCACCAGTATCATTAGTATAAGGAATTTTCTTCTTCCTGGCAATTTCCCAGCTTTTAGCCTGGATCTGCCTTGTATGTTGTGAATAGTTTTGACTAATTGTTTTTACTACCAACCGCTTGCCTGACATCAACCCACTTGGGAATCATTAATCAGTGATGTCTAAATACTCTTAGAAAGTACATATGACTTGGTAAAATCACATTGGTACTTGCCAGGATCGAACCTGAGTCCTCATGCTCGATCACAGAACTAATATTCAACTTAATATTTAATCTTTGTAATCAACATAAATATGTCTAATACAGCCCTAAGTTGTAACAATATGTAAATTTATTATAAATAACTGAGAGAAAATTTTTAAGAAATATTTTGTAAAATTAAATTTTGTAGTCTAAAAAGGGCATGGACCCTAGAGTTCATGGTGTAATAAATAAATAAATAAAAAAAAAACCCGAGCCCTCATGCTTTTAACCACTAGACCATGACTGACTTATCATGAGTATAATGAATCTAAGTGATATATTTCCCACCTTCCAGGGCGGTGTGAGTGCGAGTACTCAAAGTATCGTGAACGCTATGACGGCTCAAGTACAAGCAGCCCTGGCCGCGGGGCGCGCCATAGCCCCCGGGACTAGGCTATTGGGGGCTGACGGGGCTGTGGGGGTCGTAAGACATGATCGATCTGTGGCGCTCGCTGTACTACCACATTCAGGTATATATATATGACACTAGAAGACCCGGCGAACTTCGTATCGCCCTATAATCAAGAAATATCTGTTGCGTTTTTTTTATTTATATTTTTGGTGTTCACCTATTAAAGCCATAAATCTCCGTGTTTTGAAGTGAGACAGTACGATTGACATATGTGTTAGTTAGTTGTCAAATCTAATGTAAAAAAAAAACGTATCAACAACTACTAATAAATAAAAAATTAATAAAAAAAACATTGTCCAGCGGACAAAATTGTGAATCTAAACCATTCCCAGATCCCCTTGAACACACACAAAAAATTTCATCAAAATCGGTCAAGTCGTTTGAAAGAAGTTCAGTGACATACACACTCACAGAAGAATTATATATATAAATATATCGTGGGGATAATGCAATTCCGAATAACTACCATTGGATAATTCCTCGTATCTACATTGGAAGCAGATTAATTATTAGAAGAAAGTCTGAGCTGAAATATTTTCTATATTAACGACTTATCAAGTTATTTTTTCACAATTAGTAATTATTTTGTATTTAATTTATTTTAGAGTTAAACGAGGAATTATCCAATAGTAGGTACACGAATTAACACTATCCCCGACGAATATGTAATTAATAGTGCAATATATTATATTTTGTTGTGGAGATAGACGTTAATGTGATAATATTATTAAAAAGATGTATGTTGTATATCAATCAACAGCCGCTCGTGGTATGGTGAACGCCGCTCGTCCTCATGCGCCACCGCCGCTGCGTCAGGACACGCCTGTTGCTGGTTCGTGTATTAAATAGAAATATGTAGAATTTTATAAAAAGAAACGTAATAATTAACATTGAAAATATACTAGAGCACCCGGCGAACTTCGTATCGCCATATAATCAAAAGATATTTGTTACTTTTTTTTTAATAAATAAATTTAATTTATACCTTAGCAGAAACACGTGGTGGTTATGCTATTATTAAATAGTTGCTCATATATGACGTTTGTATTTTTAACATGGCGCCATCTATTGAATACTTAACTCAGTCAACAGATAATTGTAATAATGACACCTAATTTTCTTTAATGAACAAAAAAATTTGCAATAAAATTATATTGTGACTATAAATTAAGATGTAAGCTATCCTATCTTTCAAGTTGGATTAAAATGCACACGGAATGCAAATCAAATCGGTTTAGTAGTTTAGGAGTCCATCGCGGACAAACACGTGACACGAAATTTTTATATATATAAAGATGTATACACTATATACCGTCACAATGTAGAAATGTCAACACCTTAGGCTTTGGTTCATAACTCAAGCTTAAGAAACTGACTCTTACCTATAAATAGGAAAAGATATAATGAGAAGAAATAAAGGTATACAAAGGATTCATCGTAATACGTCAAATACAAAAAGGGATGTGTTAGTTCTATGTCTTTCGATAGTTATTACTACCGAATATTGTCGGTAATACAAATGAATACATGGTACAGTCCTCCCAGCAGGTGCCGCTCGCAGCGCTCCCCCGCCGCCCTATCCCGGCCTGCGCGCTCCGCCGCCGCCACCCTACCCGCAGCTACAACAGGTACGGACACTATACACATACCTCTACACCTTCTAAGATATTGACTTTATACTCATGAAATGATACATACCAATGAACAGAAATTATTGAAATGAATAACGTGTATTAATTACAGTAAAATTATCTTTGATAACATCAAACTTAGAAGGTTAATCAGAGGCGTTTATATACAAATATAATATCCATAATACTAATAATGCATATAAGTGCAGATATAGTAATTGTATTAAACTCTGTTATGAAAAATTAAAATTCGATTTTTTGTGCATGTCATAATATTTTTTTGAATCTAATTGTTATGGTATTTCGTTGTGCTCCCCCATAAAGGGACGCCGATTTTAAAGCTTTAAATGTATGCTACAAGGCGACGGTTCATATTTATTTAGGATCTTTATAAAGATTTAATAAATATGATCCATTAATATTTGTTACTCTGCTTATAATGTGACCGCATCGCAGTATAATGTTACATGTTCGGACGTAACGTATCCAGCAATATTAATTCATTGATCGGTGAAGGATTAACGTTTATTACCGAGCCGAAACGCTCATGAATCATGCAAAGCTTCAGAAACTAATATTGCATGGGTATACCGTACGCTGGCTCCCCTTTCAAAAAACATTCGTATAAAGTAGTGTGAGTGAAAGGGGCGTCGTGGTAGCGGAGGATGATAGTCGATACAGGCGTGTTGTTGCATGTCGGTGATTGGTTGTCCGGCAGGCGCCCTTTGACGCGGACGCGTGGGGCGACTGGCTGCACCGCCGCCCGCTGCTGCTGCAGGTACCACCCTGCTGCAACCCCCCCTCCCGACACCTTGCCTACCCTTAGACACAATCGCAGAACATTTCCGACCTTAGAAGTACCCTCAACTTTCTAAATGGCTTCCCATTCTAAATAGTCTAAGACTACTTAAACTTCTCTGTGATACCTATTATCTTCTACGATCACGTATTAGAATGTTGATTTGGTGTTCTAGAACATTCCCTAGACCCTGCACTCTAGAGAACACAGTCCTAACTAAAATATACGAATGTAGTATATACAAAATTAGTGGAACAATATTTTTTGGGTGAATAATAGATATAATAATCACATTTTGCATGAATGAATTGCAATTTTGTATCGATTGATGGACTCTACAGACTTTTGCTTCGTTTAATGGAAGTAACTCTATATTTAAAGTGAAACCTTCCTTTTCCCTCTACGTGTTTCCGTACTTCCAGCAACACAACATTATTTCTTGACTGCTCCCTGTATAAACCAGATGATTCCTACAGAGCGAATGTTCCACCTCTAGGGCCTTGTCACTACTAATCACCTCGTAGTTAGAGCTTATTTGCTTGCTCGTAGCACGCATGCGTACTGATTAACTTCTAATTTCTTTTCAGCATTTCCTCTAACAATACACTAACCACTAAGATATTAACCTTATAATTTTATATTACCACAAATGTATCAGGTCGCAGGTAGGATTCGTCAAAATTTGCTTTTTTTATTCGCTCGGTGATGGATTTCATCAGACTTTGGCTATTGTGATCGTTTATACTGTAAAAATTAAGTTCTAAAATTAAACATTGAAAAAGGAATGATTTTTTAAATATATGTCTAGTTAAGTAATATATTCCTTATTTTTATTATTTAATTAATTTCTTTGAATATCTATTTAGGCCATATAATTTAATATTGTTATATTAAAAATAATTTATTATTGTATACTGACTTGTCTTTTCAATCGGTAGCCACACAATTGAACACAGCCTTATTATTATTTTGCTATAGAAATTTTTATGCAATTCTTATCACCTTAAGTAGTACTAGATCAATAAGGCGAAAACACTGCACCCTTTTCTTAAGAATGTAAAAGCAAATTCTGCATTACTTGATATTTTTTAGAAAACGAGCTTGTAGAGAATTTTAAGACGTTCGATCGTTCTTTATTTTTTTAACAATAGCAGTTATATCGGACAATGTAATAGAATAAATTAAATAATGCATCGCTCCCTCAACGAACCGAATCGAATCGTGCGGACCGAGATACCGAGCCGCGGAACGGATCGCGACCGACGATGAGTGAGTCGACGGTGCGCGAGCGTCGAGGAGCGATGTGAAAACAGACATTTAACCGTCAGAACGTAAACCAGGAGCAACCGTTGCTTCTGGAGGAGCTGTTGGAGCAGGAGAAGCGCGAGCAGGAGCGGGAGGGGGGCGACTGGGGAGCGGCGGGGCCCGGCCCGGCGCCCCCCGCGCCCCCCGCCGCCGCCGCCGCCCCCACTGTGCCACTGTTCGCTGGCTCCGCCCCACCACAACCTCCCACGCCTCCAGACCGAGCGCTCTCCGACGCCGATCACCACGCTCGCCTCGTGTACGAGCAGTGGCTCAAGCAGTACAACACCTTCGCGGCCGACCAGCTGCGCTACTATGAGCAGGAAGTGCAGAAGTTGCGCAAGATTCGCAAGGTGAGTGTCCAGTAGAGTGCTTCTGTGTTCGTGCGCTTTGTAGTCGCGTGTTTGCGTCCTCCGGTCGAAAGTCACACTTCTTTTGCAGGTTTCCGTCGGGGGTGTTGGCACCTGTGTTAACCGAATGTCAATGTGTACTAACGGGGGGTTGTAGATATACTCTTTGTCTTTTATTCCCTACACTGTTAATGTTCTATTTTCAGTCGCTGAATAGTAAGCAGCGCCAATTAAGAAAATCCGGAAATGAGTTAATGCCTAACGATGCTGCTGAACTCCAACGGGTTTCGACAGAGCAGCAGGCGCTTCAGAAACATTTAGAAGCTGCTAGAAAACAAGCTAGACAGCATAGTATGCTAATACAGGTACTTTTAAAACATACATGCACATATGTATGTCTCTGATGATTTTTATATGCTATATATTTCATAATAAATTTTGCAGGAGTACGAAACAAAACAACGTCAAACAAATCCACAGCTAGCCCAACAGACCATTATAAACCAATCACAAATCGGAAGTCAAACAGTCTTTGCCCAAAATCAAAACATAACACAAAATCAACAAATGCAACAACAGACAATCAATCGTACTATGCAAATAGGTCTTCAAGGTTCTCAAATACAACAGCAAACGTTGATACGAACACAGCAAACGGTTCTCGGCTCTGACGGACAACCGATGTCGCAGCAAAGAATCGGCCTCGTCACCTCGCCTATGAATACACAAGGGAGGATCCTACAAGGTGGTCGGACGCTTGTGATCGAGCAGGCGGGGGCGCCGCAGCAGCAACTAGTCCGGCAGCTGTCCGGTGTACAGGATAGGCCGCAGTCGGTGGGAGGCATCGTCCAATTCAGCCAGCAGCAGCTCGGTGGCGTGCGAGGTCCTGCTGGTGGGCCCGCCCCCAGAACACCAGCCCGTCCAGCGATGTCGCCCCTTCACGTACAGTCACCTCACTCGCAGTCTCCTCACCACTCGCTCGCGCCGCAATCCCCCCTGCATCCCATGCAGTCGCCGATGCAGTCTCCACTGCACTCTCAACAGTCGCCGCTTCACCACACGTCACAGTCGCCCTTGCATCCTTCGACCCAATCGCCTCTCCACTCGCAGCAGTCGCCGATGCATGTGCAGCAGAATTCTAATATGACTCAGCAGAGTCCGATGCATCCACAACAGAGTCCGATGCTCCCACAGCAAAGCCCGATGCATCCTCAACAAAGCCCTATGCACCCTCAGCAATCTCCGATACACCAACAGTCACCCATGCATTCTCAGAATCAAATGACTACGCAACATTCTCCGATGCATCCTCAGCAAAGCCCTATTCATCCCCAACAAAGTCCTATGCACCCGCAGCAGAGTCCCATGCATCCGCAGCAGAGTCCGATGCACTCACAACAGAGTCCAATGCATCCACAACAAACTTCGATGCATCCTCAGCAGAGTCCAATGCATTCCCAACAATCACCGATGCATATGCAACAGTCACCAATGCACACACAACAGTCGCCGATGCAATCCTCGATGTCTCCCCAGCATTTCTTGCAGCAACTGCAAGCTCAAAGGACGAGTCCTCAATTGCCAACTCCTAGTCGTAGTCCACAGGTTGGTTAATGCTGATTCTTATTAATATTATTTTCAAAATAGTTTATTAACATTAGTCATAATATATTGTTCTAGATTTATCAACAATCGCAAATTCAAAGTCCAGTTGCTTCTCACTCTCCCCAAATGCAAAACGTAAGACATGGTTGCTACATCTTAGTTTTTATATTGATATGTTTTTTTAGTATTTTCATTTATACAATGTTTTTACCTTTCATAGGCTGACTACACGTCGGGCAGATTTCCCCGCCCAACATCGGGTTGCTCTCCACTACCGACCCGTTTTGCAAGACCACCTCATCACCAGCAAGGTACCATTTCTGCACTTGTAACTTTATAATCAAATACATTTTAACTGTTAAACAAAATAGCTTAAAAAATATTTTCTTCAAGGTATGAGAGTAGGAGTGCCTTTTGTTAATCGTCAACAAACATCACCACTAGGAAGTCCGCAACCTCTTCCATCACCAGGAAATAATGCCAATGAAATGACGGTAAGCATATAACAAGAACCCGAGAAATATCAATAATAGACCAGTGCCGATAGCTTTTAAAACATAATTAAATTATAGTAGAATGAAGCTCATTAGAAAAGGAGGGGAATATTATAAAAATTAAAGGAAAAATAATTTACGGGCGATCTGAGGTCGGGAAGGGTATGGGGATGGGTATTTAAGGGTAAAAAATGGGTTTTCTTGATTTCCGGAAAAACTAAGAGTCCTACGAAAAAATGTTATATAGCAAAGTTGTAGGTAATAAAAAGATATCAATAAAAGTAAACATAAAATGAATACAATAAGAAGGCCACGAGCAGCAAGAAAGTGTTCGACGAAGTGACCCTATTTCACTGAAAATTTTCTCAAATGCATTAAAGATGAAATGATGTCTTTGTGAGACCAGATTATTTATAAAATAAAAAATTTACTAGAAATATTTATTATTTATAAATTAACAAATATTTTTTTCAAGGATACATTATAAACCCCTGTGGTTTTATACCACTCGGGTATTCGACGTACTTTGAGTCAATCAAATTAACTTAAACACCAGGCAGAGAGGAGTCTTTGTCAAGTATCATATTTTTCAGAAATAGTATTCCTCCTTTAGTTTTTTGAACAAAATACTAAATTGAAATGAGTTTATAACTTATAAAATAATTATATTTTTAAAATTTGATAATAACCACATTCATTAAACATTCTTTCTTGTAATATTAGCTTAATAGGCCAGTGCAGAAGCCTTCAAAATTAATGAAAAATGAAAATAAATTATAGTAGAATGAAACCCATTAGAAAAGGAGGAGAATATTAAAAATTAAAGGAAAAATAATTTACGGGCGATCTGAGGTCGGGAAGGGTATCGGGGTGATTATTTAAGGGTAAAAAATGGGTTTTCGATTTCCGACAAAACAAAGTCCTACGGATAAAAATTATATGGCAAAGTTGTAGGTAATAAAAAGACCTAAAACTTTTATACTAACATTTTTTTCACATAACCTCAAATTTTATGTGCAATATTCGAAAAACCAAGTTTTTGTTTTTTTATTTTTATCTTTTACAAGAAACAATATTTTGTCACGCAATTTGGTGAAAACTTACCTTTTAATGTTCCAAGTACATTGTAATTTATTTGATTAGAAATATTTATTTTATTCAACTTATTTTGAATAAATATCGAAAAATCAGCCTCATTTTCAATCGAAAAATCACCCGTCAAAATATCAGTTTTATTCAAAAATTAGGTGTGTTTTCTTTTTGTTGAAATCTCTATTTTCCGATGGTGAAGAAAAAACTATAAATTTCTTACTTGCAGTACCATTTTTGGATAAAATAATCATGTCTCTTTTAATGAAATGACACTCGATATCGTTTGGAAAATGCTCTTTCAATTTTTTTTTTAATAGTTTTAGCAGCTTAATGTAAATTTTCTGTAAATAATCTATAAGAGGGACTATCTGGAGAACTTCCAGAGTACATAACTATTAAAAATAAATTAGACTATTAAAAATAAACATAACTATTAAAAATAAACATAACTATAAGTACAGCTCTTAAATAAAATATATAACGAGTGATCACCGTTTCATTCCTTAAATAAAATATATAACGAGTGATGACCGTTTCAGCGTCAACAACTGCTTCAGCGTCAGCAGTACAGCCCTATGGGAGGAGCGCCATCATCTCCATCGTTATCTCGTTCGCCGCACGTGGCACGCACGCCCACACCGTCTGCGTCACCAGCCGCGTCTCCTGCGCCTCATCACGACCACGGCGGCGGACACCACCACCATGTAGCTCCAATTCCCCCCGGTTATAGATACTTTAAGCCCGGCCTGTTTGGCGGAGCACCCGTCTGGCCTAACAAGGACGACGATAGGCGACGCGCGACCCATATAAACAAAGTATCCATTCTTAAACGCCGAACACCACCCAGACCAAGATTCGCGGGTAAGACGGCGCCTTGTGGCGACCGCTCGGAGGATGCCGGAGACACGACGGACACCAGGCAATACGTTCTCTATGCATCTACTACTTCGGACGACGCAGCAGGCATGACTTTTTCTAAAGACGATGATGATGACGATTTTCAAGAATTTGTCGAGAATTTGGATGATGATGACATTGTTGTAGTCGAGCCCGGTGCTATCTCTCCAGAGGAACGAATAGCCACAGAAGAAGATTTCGAAGAACTTATCGACAGCGGGAAACCGGAGGACGAGGTGGAGGAAGAAGTTTCTCAAGAGAAGCCTATTACTAGGACAGAAACAACGACTAAGACTGTTGCAGTAATAAGTCTAGCACCAGCAAAGCAGCCGTCATCTAATATGCAACAATATAAATTACTAAATCCCTCTCAAAGCTCTGCATTAACGCGCCTACCGGTATTAAGTGCTACAGTGATTTCACCACACTCTAACGCAAAAATTTTAAATGAGGTCTCTCAAGCTACGGTTGCGTCCGTTTCTATCGCTAATCACACTATATCCGTTCCAGTATTAAAAAGTCTTTCTGTCCCAATCGCTAATGTCACCGGTCATGCTAGCGGGATGGCAAAATCACAAATCAAAAAAGTTCCCTTGAATATAAGTAATTCACCAATGACAGTAAATATGTCATCCTCTCTATCAAAGCCAATAAGCTCGGTTATAAGTGTAATATCTTCAAATGTAAAAAATGCAACGGTTAACCCGGTTATAACGTTGGCTACATCTAACACAGTTGCTGGTGCCACGAGAGTTCCAGTACCTTTACTGACGCAACATCAAGTTAAACAAAAAATAGTAAAAACTATAGAGAAACCAATGGCTTTATCATTGTCTAACACAAAATTGTCAAGTCTTTCGGTGACTCACGACGCAACATTACCAGCCAAAATTTTCCAAGATGATGTCGCTTCACCTGATAGTACTGTATCTACGGAAAGTAATTTAGAAATGCAAAACCCTACTTCATCACGACATATAATGTCGATTTCGTCACAAGATCACGCACAGACAGAGCAAAAGTCTAACATTTTAAAGGAGTCAAATAAAGACATCGATATAGAGTCTGAAATAAGTAAACAAACTGAACTTCCACATACTATTTGTCTCTCCGACAGAACCCCACTTCTCCTTGGCAAAGCAGATATTAAAAGTCCCGACCCCATACCCGAAAAAATACCTGATAATATAATGGAAGGTGACGATGAAGATAAGCCTGAAGATAACCTCCAAAGTCACCTTCTACTATCATATAATAAGACAATACAAGATCAAAGTATTCTAAATCCGCCTGCTACTGATAAAAAACCTGAAGAAAATGTGGTAAAAACAATTAAAGCCATTGCTAATCAAACCAAAGAAATGGTCATAGACTCTAACATGCAAATTACCTCTGATTTAACACAAGATTCAGTTCAGATTTCGATACCATCTCCGACGCCGTCGCAAGAACGATATTTGAACGACATTACTATGCGTGAACATTCGGAAACGGTTGAAGGTAACCAAAAACATGTCGAATCTTTTGAAGAAATGCTCTGTTTGATAGAAAATATAACAGATGAAGCAAAAAAATTCGCGATGAAACAATCTAACCCTAAAACCAGCTCAGCGCCTACTCCGAGTAATGTTCCGCAGGCTAAGAATCGTAATGTTGTGTCAAAACAAGAAGTTAAAGAACAAGAACAATCCTCTTTTCCACCAAGGGAAGTTGAAAGGCTCAATCTTCAGTCGGCTACAGTACCACAACTGTCTCCTTTATCTCAACCAGCCGAATTAACGTCTAACATGGCCAATGTATCACAACAGCTGCGAACTATTATGTCTTCGCTCAACACTAACACTTCCAAAGCTGAAACACAGACAGTTATGAGGAAATCTAGTGAACCTACTACTCCAACGCAAGTCAATTTTGAAAATTTGCTTCCTTCATCTAAAGTTGAAGTAACTACTTCAAGACCATCCCCGATACAGAGAATGGAAAAACCTCAAACTTCTACTTCTTGTTCTGAGCCAGTACCAATGAGTGCTGCACAAGTAATAGGATCAAGGGTCAATGCGTTGTCTTCTGTTGGACAAGCTCGAAAATCTCCAACAGTTTCACCTATTAGTTCACCAGTTGGCATTTCGAATCAAAATCTTATGAAGTCTCCAGCACAATCTCCTCTAATAAATAATCAATCGTATACTGTAAATGATGAACCGCAAACGACATCCATGTCCACGCAAATATTACAAATGCCAGCTCTATCTAAAATACATAGTAGTTCATCAGTACCTACTTCACTTATGCACGGAAACAATATTATTACAACTAGTGTAAGCAATTTTCAAAAGTCACAAACGTTACCTTCGAGTATTCTAGGCCATACTTTATTACAGCCGACGAGACAAATAAATACAAGTAGTTTACAGTTCAATCCACAAAGTATAAGTTCTAGTCAACCGCCTGCCTTAGTCATGACTTCGAGGACAATAATTGGTAACAAAGAACCAGCACCCAATGTCACTGTACGTACACATAGTATCGTCAGTCCGGGAATGAATCAAATGCAAACTAAAGTTTCACAGGGCAGTATTAACTTTATAACATCTTCGAAACTGTTACACACACAACTGACGTCACCATTAAAACGATCAAAATCGACAGATGAACCAAAGACTGAAGTGATCGTCGGTCACATTCAACCTACAAAACGACACAGTGTTGAATCGGTGACGGTTAAATCTGAACCAATGGAAACTGAAGAGTCCAGTAATGTGCCAACGACCACGCCTGAAAGTTCTGTTAATAAAATAATACAGCAAAACGTAGTTAATCAAAGAAACGATGAGTCCCAGAATGTGTTACTGAAACAATTACTACAAACTACTACTACTTCGTCAAGTGTAGTTCCTCAAAGAACAATGACAATCCAAAGAACGGCGCCGGCGCTAGGTACTATTCCTTCGTTAGAAGCACAACTAGCTAGACCATCGATACCACCCCCCACGCTTTCCCTCTCACAAGAGGTCGATATACCTAAAAACTCACCTCGACACATAACATCTGTGAGTTCCCATTTCGCAAGTCGTTCGATGCAGTCAACTATGTCTACATCTACATTATCTCCTCTCATACAGACGTCAACACAATCTTTAATGGACGTAAGAAAGCAACCGATGAAAATAATGAATAAGGAGGAAACCACGCCACTGCCAGAGTGCTCTCCAACAATGAAAACTCTACCAATGTATCCGATGAGTATAGATAACCAACACCAACCTATAAAGAAGGAAGTCGCCCCACCGCAACAAAGTCCCGTACATCGTCCATTTACTCCCTTAGATGTAAAGAAAGAATTGCTAGATGAAAGCTCCCAGCAATCAGCGACCTCTGGTGTATCAACAGCTTCAGATCAAGGAAAACTAGAACAACCGATGAAAGAAGAATATCCTGAAAGCATTAGTATGGAACACTCATCAGATATAAACCCGTCGGAAACGCCTTCTGAGGCTAAGAAACGTAAGCGTCGAGAATACCAACAAAAGAAACGTAAACAAATGCAATTGAACATGAAAGCTGCTGCTGAGAATAACATGAGCTCTATCAATGCTAAAAAGAGACCTCGTAAGGGTTCAAGGTATGAAGAGGACTATGATACGTTTATAGATAATTTAATGGCGCAATTGAGACTACTACCGCCTATGCAAATTCAAGAACCCTCACTCACTACTAATTTTGCTGTTTGTCCATTATTTGGTTCTGGTGATTTAACTAAACTCAAAAATCAGGACTATGATATTCTAAAGGGTGACTTATTAGGGGAGTTCGGTAATGCTAAAATCCCTAATGTAGCTGATTATTACAATACTAAACCATTTGGCGATGAAGAACCCTTACCAGAGAAATCTACCGCTTCTACTCAAAGAGGATTTTATGACCAAGAATTTCAACCCATTGTATTTGATGAAGATCCAGAGGATAAGAAACTTGATTTTATTTGTAAAGAAAGAGATACGGAAACACCTGATACTATTGTTAGTTGTTCAAGTCCTGAAGGTTATGAAATTGAGCTTGACGATAGTTTTCCCTTCCTTAAACCTATCGATGATGATGATGAAGATGAAGACGAAGAAGCATCTCCATCCGGAAAAGTTTCCCCCATCATACCTCTCATAGCTCCCATTCCAATTAGAGTTAAACCTTGTTCACTGTATCAGTTGAAAGACGAAGAAGATAATCAGAAATCACTCAAGTGTTTGGATTCAGATGCTCCTCTCAAGACGAAAGGCGACGACTCTCCTAGTAGTTCTGAGAGTAATGAAAACGTTACAGTAACTCTCACTCTTACATCTGGCGCTGCCGAAGATATATTAGGTGTATTGAAAGAACTGGCCGGAATATTGCATATCCCTCCACCTACATCGTATCAAATCATCGAACGCACGGCTACCCCACCATCACACAAGCTGGGTCTATATAGATCTAAAGGCAAAGATGGCAAAGAAGGAACGCCTATTGATATACAAAGTATATTAAACGGAGCTGCCAAATTCTGTCGCCATTGTGACGTTGTTATCTTAGATTCAGTGGTGAGAGCGAAGGCATCAGAGTTTCCTCTATTAGCAGCAAACAAAGGAAATGCTGAAGAAATTCTGTGTGATAGTGATTCAGAGCTATACTTCTGTAGTACACAGTGTTATGAACGGTTTGCCTGGCGACCAACTAATATTATATTGGACGGCAAAACTAAAATTGCAAATGTTAAAGAAGATAATAAATCAGATGTCGAAACTAATCTTTCCAAAGACAGAGACGATTTCGACACAGCATCCACTGAGAGCATGGAAACTGACGACTTGGATATTAAACCAGACATCAAAGACGAAAAAATGGATTTGTCTTTCATAGACTCCTTAGATAACGACGAATTGATGAAAGAGGTCGGTGATGACGTCAGCGCTCTGAATGAAGACTTGAAGAGTATCGAACAGGACGATAAGAGTAATCAAAGCGTCGAGACGGAGAAGTTCAAAGGGATTCGGTACAAGACATGGTCACCAGGCTGCATCGGACCACCCATCAAATATAAACGACCTACGGATCGTGAGCTCACCGAGCTAGTGTTCAGGACGGGAGTGGCCATTATGCCCGTCACCAATGAAGACACTCGGAAATGTGAACTATGTGGGATACAAGGAGACGGAGTGGCGGACGGGGTGTCGAGGCTGCTCAACTGTGACGTCGACAGATGGGTTCACTTGAACTGTGCTCTGTGGTCGGAGGGCGTGTATGAGACAGTCAGTGGAGCCTTAATGAACGTGGACACGGCTCTGGTGGCCGGGTCGAACGCTACGTGTGCGGTGTGCCGCCGTCTAGGAGCTACCGTGCGCTGCTTTAAAGTCCGCTGCGGAAGTGTCTACCACTTGGGGTGTGCTGTCAAAGATAATTGTGTCTTCTACAAGAATAAAACCGCCTTCTGCGCATCTCACGCCCCTAAGGTAAATATCACAGTATCTTTTTATAAAATTGCTACTAGTTTATAAGTCAATCAATAATTCTATTCAAAACAATGTCTACACCCCAGCCACATTCGATCTGGAATTCTAGTAAACAAACCATGAGTCATCATAATTAGGGTTGATACACTCTTAATAAAAAATAATAATTATTATAATCACAACTATACCCATTATAACACAATTTCCTGTTTAAACACGAAAATTTTAATTTAATATAGAATCTAAAAATTTTATTTAGCTGGTCAATACATAATTCATATGAATATTAGCTTAAAATAAAAGTTTAAAAATCTTTAATTGCCACTATAATATTACTACAAAACTAGCAACTCTATATTTTAATACTGACGTAAAGAAATCGCAGGCTTGTAACATTTGGAGTGTTTTTTATGCAATTGGCAAATATACACAAAATTTAATCTAAATAAGTCCTGTCGTTTGGGAGGCGATAGATAAAGTTAATAAAGCGAATTATATAACTACGAGGTGATTTCTGATATCATTTTAAATTTAAGGTAGTATTTTTGAGATGTACATTATTCCAGATGATCATAAGTATTATAATTATAACCAAGAATGCGCTTAGTCCTTTGTCTTAAATATTTTAATATTTATTATAAATTTAATTTTAATTAACATCAAAAATAATTGTTGTACATATTTCTAAAAATGTTTTGAGCAACTGCCTGACGTTGGTTGCTAAGCAACGCTTTATTATTAAACATTCCACATCGAATTTGGCTGGAGTTTAGGACGTTAAGCAATATTAGATTATTTTAATTACCTAAAATTTTTGTGTCATTTAATAAAATAAATAAATGTTTTAAAATAATAATAACACATTAAAATTATTAATTTATTGGCAATTGCACCCTTCGACTAGAGCAAGTGTCTATAATTAATTATATATCAGCCCAGAAAATGTTTGATGCCATTTCGATTAAGAAAATATACAAATTATATTCTAAGTTAACTAACCTAACCGTACCATTCACAGAACGAAAAAGACAATGAACTAACGACTCTGAGTGTGGGTCGGCGGGTGTACGTGTGTCGTGACGAGCAGCGCCAGGTGGCGTCCGTGATGCTTCACTCCGACACCAACCACCTCATCCGTGTGGGAGGACTCATCTTCCTCAGTCCTGGACATCTCCTCTCACATCAACTCGCAGCCTTCCATACGCCAAATTACATCTACCCCATCGGCTACAAAATCGTATGATATACTCTTGTTTTTACTTAAAAAAAACACGTCATTTGGAATTAAATTGAAAGATTTAGAAAATAATTCATTATATGTTTGTCGTTTTCTTAAAACAACAGATTTGATTCTAATAAAGATTTATTTATTTTTTTGGATCACCAACAGAAATGACAACAGTATTACAAATATTATAAAGTTAACAATTGAACACACTTGATAATTGTATTCCTTTTTATTGGTAATCACAGCATGTACTAAATATATTAAACATTAGTAATTATCACAAGATTGATTTCTTAGGATCAATTATATTATTAAAAAGAATTTAAATTAACAGTTTTATAAGATATATACATTATATCATACAACTAAATATTTTTGATCTGACCACACTTGTTTTTTCGTGAATCAGGTTCGTTTCTACTGGTCGATGCGTCGCGCGAACAGTCGCTGTCGCTACGTGTGTTGGATCTCCGAGGACGACGGCCGGCCGAGGTTCCACGTGCGGGTACAAGACGAGTCCAGACACGAGATGAGCGCGCCCACACCGCGCGCCGCCTGGGCTGCCGTGAGTACATACCGACACTCTACCCTAACATACATATATATTATAAAATAATTCTAACTTAATCGATCATTATTCGTATCTTCTTCATAGGTTTTGGATGCCGTCGCCGCTCTAAGAGACGGACGGAAGGAAGCGGGCGAGGAGGGCGTCTTGAAACTGTGGCCCAACTACGTGACCGGGGAAGATCTATTCGGACTCACGGAACCCGCGGTCGTTAGGGTACTAGAAAGTTTGCCAGGTATCGAAACGTTGACGGACTACCGGTTCAAGTTCGGTCGCTCGGCGCTGTTGGAGGGCGGGCTGGCCGTCAACCCGTCGGGGTGTGCACGTGGGGAGCCGCGCTGTGCCCGCTCGTGGAGACGCGCGACCCGCTCCCTACTGCCCGCGCCGCCCGTACCCACGCCGCAACCCACCTCGCTCACTCCACACGACCCCGCACACCAGACGCACCCCGCCTGCCCCTACTCTAAACAGTTCGTGCACACCAAGAGCAGCCAGTACAAGAAGATGAAGCTCGAGTGGAGGAACAACGTCTACCTGGCCAGGTACCGATTACAAACCGAGATGCTCCTTAACTTAACCCTCCTTCACATTCAATTTCTGATCAAATATTTACGGTTGCAGATCCAAGATACAAGGCCTAGGTCTCTACGCAGCCAGAGATCTCGAGAAACACACGATGGTGATAGAGTACATAGGAGAGATCATACGGTCAGAACTCTCCGAGATCCGGGAGAAGAAATACGAGGCTAAGGTTAGTCGAGTTCAGTAGAGATGTTTGTTTATTATAATAGAAGTGTTAAAGAGGGCCGTGTGTTGTAGAACCGCGGTATCTACATGTTCCGGCTGGACGAGCGGCGCGTGGTGGACGCGACCCTGTGCGGTGGACTGGCGCGGTACATCAACCACTCGTGTCAACCCAACTGTGTGGCAGAGACAGTGGAGGTGGACCGACATCTGAGAATCATCATCTTCGCTAAGAGACGCATCGCGCGCGGGGAGGAGGTCGGCTTGAGAAATACTTATTTTATTAAAGATATCAGCTATCTTCATGTTAATTTTTGTTTAGAAAGAAACCTGATTCTATTATACTTAAATTTCGATCGGTAATACTTCATATCTAACTTATGAGTAATTATAACTAAGGCTGAACAAATTTTTAGTAACATCTAAGAAACTAATGAACCTTCTAATTACTGTAATTCTTCTTGTCGATCTAATTACTTGAATAATTTACATCTATCGGAAACCTTATTAGGAACTTGAACAGTCCTTAAGAGTCCCGCGTGTCTGTCAGTCCTGTCTCTTTGCTTGATATCTTAAACACCTTATTGAGTATAATTTAAACAGGTTTAATTATTATTATTTTTTAATCCCGGTAGTATAGATATTAAAAACAGCCATTAACTTTGTCATTATCATATATCAATGTTGTGTCTTTTAATAGTATTACGTGTGTTTCCAGCTGGCATATGACTACAAGTTCGACATCGAGGACGACGCTCACAAGATCATGTGCATGTGCGGCGCGCCCAACTGTCGCAAGTGGATGAACTGAGAGCCCGGCTATGAACTAATTGGACATACCAAAGTGATCTTACAACCTTAAACTTAACTAGTGGATATATTCAATAGCTAATGAACCTAACATAGAGCTGAAGTGTGATTTTAACTTCTTATACGACAATATCGACAGAATTTTACAATCGAAGTTTGTTTTACAGTAATTTTGTATTAGCGCTGTAGAATGCTAGGTATTGGTATAGGAGACTTTTTGTACATAGTCGATACAGATCATTGTTATAAATTTTTAATGTTTACATAATATTAATGTTTTGGAAGTATACGTAGGTGTAGATGTAATTTCGTTTCTAATGTATTGTATAAATGTTTCGTCACCGCTTTGTTTTATCGGATATAAATATATTTCCTCACTTTGTTATAACACAAAAATATATTCACTGTTGGCGTCGATTTAACTAATATTTTTATAATGGATTGCATAAAATTATGTTTCTATCGATACGTGTTACTGTAATGATTATTTATTATTTCCATTTGTCGATCGCCGCTGCGTGTAAAGAATATATATGTACAATAAATCTATGATAAGTTGAATGGGAACGTTAGGTTAAGCGAGTGATAGACGAGTCTGCATTTAGTAAGCACGTGTTACTAGCTGTTTAGTGTAACGTATGCCGCATCGTGCCTCTCCGGTTTTATATGACAGCCCGCGTTTCTAGTTCGTAGAATATATGATTTCGCGCTCAAACAAATAATTTATTTTTAACAGTGAGGTGTTTTTTTAAATTGAATCTCTATAGTAATCCTAACACCGATCGCAAAAAAGAATATAATATTTTATAGTGATTTTTCAAAGCCTGCGAGAATCGATCGTTACTTATGGGCGCGATTTATATTTAGATAGTTTTAATAAAAGATTTTATTTCACAAGTAAATGTATAAAAGCGACCATTGCTATAGTTTAGTTTTATAGTGAAAGTGTTAATGTGGCCACCTCGTTTAGATCGGAATTAAGAGTTAGTGACCAAGGATCAACTATGTTTAGCGTAGAGAGGATTCACAAATGAAATATAGCGTGTATTATATAGAGGAATAATGAAAAAGAAACTCGAATAGTTTTGAGTGATATACACGGATTAGAACAGTTTTTACATTTTTGTTACTGGATTATATTGGAAATTTTATGGCACTGATGAGAAAATAAAAATGAATAGTTGTTTAAGTTACTTCACTCCAGGTTGCCATCCGCGAACTTCGACGAGGTGTAATTAATTATAAGTTTAAATGTGCAATATGAAGTCAGTACTGATTGTAAATAATATACACTTTTTGCAATTCTGTGAATAATTTATAAATCATGTATTTATGTTGAATGCATTATACGCAGTTAAATTAGGACATGAAACTGCTTTTCCATCAATTTATTTATTAAAAGCATTCCCTATTATTTATCCTATATGAGAACTGACTGTTGTTTCACTGGACAGTTTTTCGAGAGCTAGTGAAAATATATCTTTTAGAAATATTCTATAATTATTTTTATCACATTATTTTCCTTTCATTAAAAATTTTAAGTATAACATGACTTTTTATTTAATTGTATATCATCTGTTCAAAAATCATACACATTTAAACTGGGCACTGAAAAAATTACGAGTAACTGGTTAGTTATAAATAAAAAAACAAATTCTGCCATAAAAATTTTATTACAAACTGTTTTTGGACTTAAACCAGTGTTTGAGAAACGGCTCGTCGTAGTAATAAAAATTGATTCGATTTTCCACACTTCAGAAAAATAATAAATTATATAAATTGTGCACACAAAACGAAAATTCAAAGGATAAATTAATATATTGTAGACAATAATGTATTTTTTTGTATATGAATGACAAACATACTAGACCAGCCGTTTCATAATATTCTCACGTATTTGAATGACATTCAAATACACCCAACCAAGGTAAATGACGGAAATATTTTACAAAAATATAATAAACATGTCGCGTTTACAAATATACAACACAATGAGTTAACTTAAATGTTGGAATGAAATTACCTCTTCGATAAATATACCAAACAATTTAATATTGCTATTCTGATTACATGGAAATTAATGAAATGTATAATACCTACCGCTACAATGACAATACAAAAAAAATATAATGAATTAAAAAAATCTGAAACTCAGATAATACATATGCTTGCATCAAAATCATATTAAATATACAGAACCCAATGACATCGAATATGGTTTCACAAACCGAAATGAAATAATATATGATATAGATTATAGATTAAACAATTGAAATTAAGAAATAATTACATTATATATCTAGTAGTATATGAGTAAGTTTAACAAATCTACACTGAAGACAGCTGTGCTGTGAGGATCGTGTACAGAACTCAACCATGATGTATGATTGTTTACATGAAAAGTAAAGGCCTTTGAAGTAGGCATTAAATAAAACCTATCGTAAGCACTTACCAATGCATCTGACGATGGCGGCACCTAACCCGCTCATTAAAACATTCTGCCCTGAGATACTAAACGATAATACATACAATGAAAGCTATTTGAGGCGAAGTTATTTTAAAAAACTGCTATAGAACGTACGTCAATAACTAGTAACGCCTGGCTCACAACCAAATGGCAATATGATTATTTTTGTACTCTGATTTGTTTTGGTAAGTACATATCGATTAAATATATTATATATTCGTTAAATTAATAGCAACTATTATTTTATGTGCAATAATTTCGAAAAAAAAATATGGATGGAAAGGTTAAAGAGCCGAATTCTTGCATTACTAGTAGACGAGAATTAGGCTAGTTTAAAAAAAATGCAACCCCATACACACAAATTGCAACCGTTTATTACAACTGACACTTTAGATATTCTATTATTGGGCCCAATCTTTTTCACTAGACACGTTTCAGAACCACACAGGTTCCGCCATACTTTGCTGTCTATCATCTAAAATAAAACATTTCTATATAATAAGAACAATTGTATTAAATAAAACCATTAAAATGTGATGTCATTATTGTCAGTACATAATAAACGGGATAAAGATAAGACTCGATCGTATCGTTGGCCCCGAGCAGTGTCTTAACAGGGCTACGAAGGAGGGGATATAAGGAAGCGGTGTGTGTGGGGGCAGACGGCCGAGCGGGCTACTACGTTCAGTCTATGTACTGCGCTAGCCAACGGAAACCCTCTCCATAACCCTGACGCTTCAGCACCGAACACATGAACAACTCCAACGGCCGCCCCGGCAACTCCGACCGCGACACTTTATTCTGAGGAACATACATTCATATACATTAGGATAAGAAACTTCACCATACTTCACATAACCATACAATATACATACCTTTCCAGTGGTCTGCTGGTAGAGGTTAAAGAACTGGCGCAGTTCGTCCTCGCTGGCTGCGCCGGGTTTGTCGATTTTGTTCCCCAGTATGAGCACGGGACAGTTGCTGAGGGTTTCGTCGGTGAGGAGGGAATCTAGTTCGTTCTTGGACTCGACCAGCCTCGCTCGGTCGCAGGCGTCCACAAGGAAAACAATCGCGTCCACGGCGGGGAAGTAGTCGCGCCACACACGCCGCGCCTGCTGATGCCCGCCGAGGTCGAAGGTCGTGAACCGCATACTACCTATCGACAGCTCTTCTGATGCTGCAAATTATGTGACCGTTATAACAAGCCCCACTGACATACATAAAATTCATTCCATATATAAAAACACAAATAAAGGTTCAATATCACATGGATATCTAAAATATAGAACATTGTTAATGAATAGTTTTACAAATTTATAATATGAATGCTGACTACAACCAGTTTGGTGACAATTTTAGCACCTTAAAATATTCTGCATTATTAAAACATCTATTATTACATAATATATTACACCATTATGCTTAAAAATTCAAAGATAATCTTATATTTATAGATGTAAAATATTTGAACATTATTTAGCTAAACAGTACAAACATTCTGTATTCTTTCCACACATCTACTATAAAGTGGACACCCAAAAACTAATGTTATCAATCAAATATATTTTTATAGCACAAAACTTCAATATTAAAATTTAAAATTCTATTTAATAATTTTTGTCAAGGTGACCTGACCTTGACATGATTTCTTAATATTTTTGTTTTATTATTAAAATTTATTTAATAAACACAATACAGGATATAACAAACTATGTTTCTTACTTCATACAAAATCTACTTATGCAATCTAAGGTTAGTTAATTATACAATCTAATGCCCATAAACTGCTTTTGTAATTTAAAATCAAGAGAACTTATATTCAACTTTAATATATTCCTATAAGACTTTTATTTCGACACAAAAAATGTATGCAATACTACATTACATTACAATTCGCTTCTAATTAATTTGAAATTACTTTGCTAATGTATTGTCTGTTTAAGCAAAAATGTGTCTTATGAAACAAAAATAAGAAACAATTTAAGTTAATAACAGAATTAGTGTGATAATTAATTAGTTTAGAACTAAGACAAATGTGTATATTTCAATTAATATTATTTTTATTATATATATAACTTACTAGGATGTAATGTTGGGACATGCTGTGCTAGTCGATCATCCTTCAACATATGCAGCAGTGTTGTCTTGCCAGCATTATCCAATCCCAGGAAAAGGAGCTTTCCGGACTTCTTGTACAACCCTATATATAAAATAGAATTATTAATTCAAGTATTTATTGTTAGAGTAGTATTATATATTCAAATGTATGTATTTTTAGAATTATAAATGAGTATGATCCAGACAAAAACACTGTTTGCTACATTATTAACAATGCATACTTGATACATAATAACTCTTCTTATAGCAAACTGATAAAAGCAATAAAATAAACTTTATCTAACAGATAACACAATGTTTATAAATCAATATAAATAATTTGATATTTTTGAAATAAAATGATTATAAATTAAGATCAAATTTAATTGTAATTTTAAGTCAAAACTACAGTTTTTAAACTATTAATTGGTTTACTTCTTAAAAGCCAATATTTAAAAACAATATGCTATTTAACTCACCAAGAAACCCTAGTACGCCAGTGAACCAATCCCAGATAAACATTTCGAATCTGTAAAGATTATTATAAATAATTATAAACTTATACCCAGCTCCACTAGACAAGGACTTCACTTGAAAACGATGACTTGCGAGTTACGATAAAAAATATCACCTAAACTAAGTTCGTCACCAACAGCTTTGATTGAAGTTTTTAAACAATTTAAATTTGGGTTGAGATCCTTTTAAAGATCATTGCGAATCGCATAGCATTGCGATAATGAATTGAGTAATATGAATGACAAGACGTCATTTGCGTAGTTAAAACTTCATAGAGAAATTCCTGAAATATAAAAATGAAATACTCACTTATTAAAATTGTACTAGATTATCTAACACTAAATTTAGTTGTATCACAATGTTTCGCACTTATTAGCAATATGTTTCGTCGCTAAAACCGACGATATCATAAATGTTCACATACGAAGAAATATCAATCTGTTGGCAATGAGTGACGTGCACTGACTTATGTCTGTTGTACTTCCGGAACTAAAGATTTGACACTCTGCCCAATCAATGTTTAAATTATAATTAATTATTTAATTTCTTGAAATGGTATAATATATAAATCTTTATAATAGTCATACTAACTAAATCATTTATAATTTTTTTTTATAGGTTTTATAGTTATACATTCAAAAGGTGTATCTATTTTGTGATGTATTATGTACAAATACGTTTTATTACATAAATATTTTATTTTGAAAATGATTATACTTGAATGAGTAATCTTTTATTTTTTGTTAAATGGTAATTGTTGGTTTTTAACAAACTTTTCCCTCAAATAATTAAAAAAATATATTTGCAAACGTTGTTAATAATTTGGTAAATTATTTCACTTACAATATATTAAATTGCATGAATTAACAAGTACATTAGGTTCTTATAATATTTTAAATAGAGATACAAATACTTACAACTGGTAACACAATAGTCATCCGGAAATGTTTCTGTCTTTCTAGTGTTTGACAGCTTTCAAAGCTAAAGGTACAAAAATGTTTTAAGTTTAAAAGTTTGTGAAATCTCGTAAATATTAATGGAATACATAAAATAACGTTTAGATACATCCTTCATTATCGTCAGTGCACTATTATTTCCCCCAAAAGTTTACGGATTGCTGTGATTTTTTAAGGTTACTTTGGTGCTTTGAAGTGTTGTTATTTTCAGGCTAACCATGGCTCCGAGGAAAAACAAAGTTGCCAAAGAAGAGGTGCAGGTAACTCTTGGCCCTCAACATTTGGTTGGGGAGACCGTTTTTGGAGTTGCTCATATATTCGCTTCTTTCAACGACACATTCGTACATGTTACCGACTTGTCTGGCCGGGAAACTATTGCCCGAGTCACTGGAGGCATGAAGGTTAAGGCCGATCGTGACGAAGCTTCTCCCTACGCTGCTATGTTGGCCGCACAGGTACGTTATTTGTTATCATGACAAAAACAAGTTGAAATTTTGATAAGTCTACTATACATAACCCTACTTTTATTTACATTATTTTATTACTAAATCATATATTATTAAAGTCTATAAATCTTATTTCAAGTTCTATTTGGCTTACTATAATTGTTTACATAGGATAAATAACAAGATTACATAGTCCACTGTTATAAGAATTCACTGTAGAGTATGTCCACTAAAGTGAAACTATTTCTTTAGGATGTTGCTGAGAAATGCAAGACTCTTGGAATCACAGCTCTCCACATCAAGCTCCGAGCAACCGGTGGCAACAAGACTAAGACGCCAGGCCCCGGAGCACAGTCTGCCCTCCGTGCATTGGCTCGTTCAAACATGAAGATTGGCCGCATTGAGGACGTCACTCCGGTGCCATCAGACTCTACCCGCAGGAAGGGAGGTAGACGAGGACGCAGGCTGTAATTTCTTAGTTTAAGCTACTGTGGAATCAATATAATGGTTTACAGTTCAATTTTGTTTCATTCTTAAAAACACCCTGTACTCTACGCATTTGTCATTATTTTGAAGAATACTAGGAGGTTTATTAGATCCAATGAAAAAATATTCTAATAAATTTTAAAACATGTTTTAAGAAAAGACATCAAAGTATCTAAGATTTGATTCATAAACAAATTAACTAATATTCATAGTGCAAAATACAATGAGACCATTTATTTCATGTTTTCTTTGGAAAAAATGCCTCAGATAAATTACTAGTTCTAAAACACTTTTTATTCCAGTTGAAAATGAGCTTAATTTGCAAAGTTTTGTGTTAGCTTATCAGTATTAATAAAGTTCTGTTTATATTTAAGTTTGAGACATATTTTTATTAATGAACTTATTGTTGAGATATTCTTATAAGTTGTAAAACTTTATTACCATCAAATTAAGAAACACTGTCGATCTTGTCTAAATTCGTATTAAGATGCACTGGAAGAGATGATGAAGTTATAGCTCCATAATCTTGACACCACAGGTCTGCTAGATTACCAACTTAGTGGGTGAAAACTATTTTTTCTCAGCTAAGTTTCAAAAATTTGTAATCCAAAATAGTTTATTGTACCTACTATACTTAGTAATTAAACATGTTATCAGCTACGGTCGCGGGAAGAACTTGCTCTTGCTAAATGTTAGAATATAATTGTATGGAAATAGATCGCATGTAGTTTTGTTTTATAGCCGGTTCATATTAGCTGTTTCCATGTCTTAGTGTACATAGTATTTTGAATAACTAATTTCCTTTAATTTATATGACTTGGTTTCTAAAGTAATTGTCAATTTTTTTTAGACAGTCATAATTTTCTAATTGCTATTGATTTGAAATTCTGTATGGACAGTGGCGGCGTAAGGCGTGGGCGACGTGGGCCATCGCCTACGGCCTCGCGGTACAAGGGGCCTCGCGCCTCAAAAATTTTTAAAGCGAGAATTTTAAAAAATATATCTTATTTTTCTTCCTGGCAATTTCCCAGCTATAACCAGGGTCTGCCTTACATGTTATGAATAGTTTTGGCTATTTGTTTTTACGACCGGTTGCCTGCCTGACATCAACCCTTTTTGGGAATCAGAATTAATTAAACCTATTTTGACAAGAATAGTGTTTAAATGTTTTAATAATATTTAGCGAATAAATAGATAGAGTTTAAGTATATTGATTGCCCCGAAAACAGTGACATTTTTTAATTGTTTTTGTTTTCTTTCTGATTTGTAATACATCGGTACCTGTACTCGTCTATTTTACATAAAGTAACAAATATTTAATTGGTGATAAGTACGTAACGCAGTAATTACTTGTCTATAAAATAGGCTTTATAATATCTTTTGAAGGAAACCAAAGCTTTAAGTGTAAAAAAAAACATCGACGTTTAAGTTTTTAAAACTAGCTGGTAGTAAGAGCTTCAGGTTTCCATAGAATAGGGCCTCGCGAAATCTGTCTTGCCCACATAAAATTTAGGTCTTGCCGCGCCACTGTGTATGGAAATAATCAGATTAAATACTGATTTGATCTACAAAAAAGAAAAAATATTTAAAGGTCGATTGGACAAAAACTAACTCAATAAATATTTAAAAGAATATTGAATATTGTGTACAAATTCATTATATGTGATTTTTACTTCTAATGTGTCATAAAATTTCGGAGTCTTACGGTTTTGATAGAAAATTAATACTGAGTTCTCATGATAAGGTTTACAGAATAATTCAAAGCCATTGCTTGATTACTTGAAATAAATTGTAACTTTAAACTTTTTTTTGAAAATATTATTAATTGTGTACTTAAAAACTGCGCAGCATGTGGAACAGATGTTTAATGTTACTATTTTTTTAAGAATAGCAAAACACAAAAAAATCTAAGATATATTCTATTCTTTATTATACCTATAAAGATTTTGCTAAAAAGGAATACTTTTCAAAGTCAACTTGAATCTTAGAATTCTTTTTTATAGCCCATAAATATATGAAGTTTATATTCCGTATAAAAACTATTTAAAAATTACATAGTTCTCAAAGGTCTATTCAGCAACACATAACAGAACTTTTAGTCGCTTTTGAGATCGATACATATAGAAATAAGAGCGAAAGCCTTAAAAGAGCAATCTGAAGCTGATGTCTCTCTTTAATAATAATGTTCAGTCAAATTCATTCAAATTTCATCTACTTATAATTTAATTTTTTTTTCATAAATCACCTAAAAGGCCTTTTTCTCTTTATAACATTCTTTTTTTTAATTTTGACGTGTCAATGTTGATTGCAAAAAAAAAAAAATAGTAAGTCGGTGTTGTTATTGTTTAATATATTAATATTTCAGATAAATAAATAGTTACCATATAATAATATACAGACGATGATTTCTATGTTTAAATATTTTATTTATACACAACGTTTAATTTTTAGTATGGTAGGTACATATATTTTTTAAATTCTATTTACCTCATACAAGAGCGTTATAAATCTTCGTCAACTATTCCAACAATATTGCACTCTCAGCTAACCTAATTACCGCGCACCAAACATGTTTGTATTTTTTTAACATAATCAAGTTTTAAAAAATAGAAAAAAATATTAACATTAGTTTCTTGTCGATTTTTTTCTATATTTATTTCTATTTATAGTTATTGTAGTAATTTTTATTTTTCTTCCAAAAATTTTTTGATTATATTGCGATGAGATCATTCGGTTCATTCTTTCGTTTGCTCCTTGAGCGTACTTATCTGTTCGATAATACTTTACAATTTAAATAATAATAATAATAATAAAATGTTTTCTTCCTGTCTTTTGAAGTCTTATTTTAATTACAATATTTTTATATCTAACAATTATCTATTCTCAATCGTCTAGACAGTGAGCTACCGTACTAAAACACCTCGCTGAACAACATGAATATGAATTGTAAAAGTTATAAATTTCTTTAAAATGCACAATACATTCCAGAAAAATACACTAGAACTAATGGCAAGCGATAGACGTGATCCGTTATATAAAAGTAACAAAGTCTCCTGATAAATCTTATGCTCTAATACTGAAATATTTAAAACAAAGTTAAAAAAAAATCCCCAGACGTGTTATATAATGAATTCTATCGTCACTACTTATATATGATATAAAATTGATAGTTTGTTGACCAACTGTAAAATTTGTATGCGTGTGTGTCAGTGGGATAGTTCATCATGTATGTGTGTGCATGTATCGCTACAATCCGTTCTTGAGGCGTATCTTCTTGAGGTGTGAGGGCGCGGGGTTCGGGTACTGGCGCCTCTTAGCGGCGAGGGCTGTCTCGTGCGAGCCTCCCGCCTCCCACGAGCTGGACCCTCCCGCGGCTTCTGATGAGGAGGTGGAGGTGGGCTGCCTCCTCGCCCTCCCTGGCCGGACGTATCCTCTCTTCCCGAGCTTGGCGGACGTCGCTCGTTCGTCAGAATCGTCTGCTGCTCGTCTGTTCGTTTTCGCCTTTACAATCCCGCTCATCTGCGTCTTGCTAGTGTTTGGTTTCCGTATGGCGAGTACGTTGCGTCTCTTGGTGGATAGTGTTTTAGGTTTGGGCTCGCTGTCTGCTAGGTAGCGTGTTCGTGACGATGATTTCGCCGGTTCGTTCTTCTTGCCGAACTTGGTGTTGTTGGTGAGGTCGAGCCCTGAGCGCGGTGCTAGTATGGGCGGACTGCGGCGTCTCTCTGTGTCGCTTTTGGCCGCTACGTACGCGTTTTCCTTCCTTTCATCCGTCACCTTAGCTTTGGAGCGCGCGAACAACGGCATCCTCGTCGGTGAGGATGTCTTCGGTCGCAGTCTCGACATAGTCAACTGGAATATTGGGATAATATTTGATATATTTATAAATATAACTATTAACATGTGTTAGCTCTAGGAAACGACATGCGTTGTTTATATTCCATGTGCCCATTCTATAACCACGCTAATCAGTTCCTTACCTAACATATTAAGTATTAGGCTGTTGATTGTATTTTATCTAGAAGTTTTGGGGGATGTTTTAGCACTGAAAATTAAAGATAAATATATATATTGTTAAGAACTAAAAAAAATAAAATGAGGTTACAGATTTTAAGGTAAATTATTAGTTAAAAGAAGTTGTTGTATAAGACTTATTTAGTGTAAGAAATAAAATTAATGATCGAAAGAAAATAAATGTGTAAATAAAGCTGGTGTACATACAAACAGACATAAAATAAATAAAGACATAGAAAATAACTTCATTTGAAAAATAACATGGCTATGTGTATTTAAAGTCATAAATTTTAAATATAATTAAGAAGACAGATAGGGACTTCAAATGTTAGGTAGTTACAAATATCTGTTCGCAAATACTTTACCAATTACCCATATGTGTTTCATTACCTATATACGCATTACTCTATTTATGTATTTTTTACCTACATAGTCCTAATACCTCGTCTCCAACCCCCACCTGATCCTAGGAACTAGTACATAGAATATAAGTTAGGTACACAAAAAAAATAGAAGGTACAACCTGAGTATAAAAGAGATGTATGTAAGAAAGAATAGTATGAAGAATGGAAGGTCCTAGTACAAGTTAGAACTGGCATGAAAGATTAACATAGCCAACAAGGCAACAAAAAAATACCTCGTTTCCTAAGTATGTGTTCTATACAAGCTATATTACCTGTGGTCGCGCGGTTCTCGAGTGTGTTCTAAGCCAGTCCCTCACAGCCGCCAGGTTTCGATGTTCAGAGCAAGGTATCCGTGAGTTCGGATGCTGTCCCGTCAAATCCAGTATTGACGCTCCCAGAGATCGCCCCACCTGATTATATATTGTAATTTATCCTAATCTATATGTCTTAAATTTCACATTTATGTATATTTTTTCTTGGGAAGTATTTATACTCTATATAGATTTGTAATCGGAGATATTTCGAGCTTTTAAGCACACTAAATAAGGTGTACATTAACACATCGCTTGTACCTGCGTGTGTGATTTCTAGAAATCAATTTAGTCATCTGTGTATTTACAGAGTTGTTTGTACATTTTTATTCCTATTGTATTTTATTATTATTTACAGTTAGATATAATACTTTACTTTTGTTTATAAAATATATACACATGGTATAGCCAGAAATATGATCTGGAATAAATATTTTTGGTGAGATGGTAAAAATTGGTTGTCGGTTGATATTTTTTGTATACAAAGGTGTAACATAAGTGAATATGACTAAGTGGTAACCAAAAGTGTAAGGAAATACTTTCTTATATATAACAATGCATACAAATTCGTGAAACTCAAGATTTTCAAGTGAACCAAATGAAGTTTGATTTCAGAACGTCCGTTTAAAATAAAAATAAAAATTCCTCAGATAACGTAAAGAGGAATCTTTTATTAATCTTCTTTAAGCATGGTTTATATTTCAATTATCCGTCATTCAAACTAATTTCTACAAGTTAATATCGTTATTCTAGTCTTAAAATATTTATCAGACATAATTGCATTATTTACATGAGAGTAAACATAAAATGATAATGTTGAAATCACATATCAACTTTAATTGTAGATTTAAAATATTTGGTGCGAGTCTAAATACTAAGAGTGTCAACTCCCGAGCTGTCTACGAACATCAAACGAACCTCTAATGGTTTTATATCTCCGTTATAACTCACTACCCTAGCGCGATTCTGCCTTACCTGAAATTTTGGTAGTTCCTCAAATACTAAATAAACACTATTCACTATATAAGATGAGTAATGACTTGAGTTACTAAAATAGTCTAGATAAATGAGAATTACATAATAGATATATGTAAAGAAGGTAATATATATGAGTAATACATATTCATAGATAATGTTGACTAGTAAGACATACTTATGAATCAAAGGTATAAGACTCCTTGAGTCTTGGGACTACTATTGTATGAATTATATAATTATACCCCATTAACCCCCATATAAATCTATTCTAGTCTAGTATAACGTATGAATGTGTTACACACTATTCACTACATAGACCGGCAGTCGGTACAGTGTACAACACAGCAGTGTGAGTCCACAAACCTGGAACGGGTTTACCTCCTCAAAGATGTGCGGCGTGTACTTGGGTGGCGGGGGTGCGGGCTGCGTGGTGACGGCTGGCTCGCGGCAGGGCGGCGGCAGTACGTTGACCAGCCGGCCCGTGTTGTAGTTACACTCCAGCGTGTACGAGCGGACCAGGCCCGTGGCTTTCAACACAGCCACGCGACCAGAGCCCTCGCGGGACATGCCGTCACGACGATCCCTATACACATAATACTATATACTATATGTTTATCAGAACATGAGTAGGGAAATGTATAGCAGAGTATTTATAAGGCTGTCAAATTTGGTGTTAAGTTTAGATATTAAGTAAAAGTGAACCCCCTGTATATAGGTCAAAAGTCATCTTAGTTAGAAGTCACATTATATATATCACTTACATTGTAGTGTGTAAAGGTTATACAACAATCTGTTTACCAGAACATGAATAGGGAAATGTATAGCATAGTATTTATGGCTATCAATTTTGGTCTAAGATTAGATATTAAGTAAAAGTGAAAATATACAGGTTAAAGATCAACTTAGCTAGAGGTTACTATATACGATTTGTTCAACAGAATATGAGGGTAATAGGATAGTAGTATTACGAAAATGTATAGCATAGTATTTTATAAGGTTTAAATATTAAGTAAAAGTGAATCTTACTTGAGATACATATTCCTCTCAGTGAAGTTACAAGATGAGAAGTGAAAGTGCAGGTTGTTGAGGGACATGATGCGAGGCAGCAACATGCACTCCACTGAACTCTCCAAGTCTTCGAAGTGGTTGCCGTACATGAAAATACCTGGAAAAAATATTAAAAAATTTGATTGAAAATATACACTAAATAATTACAGTCTACAAATATCGAATGTCGCGGGTTACGTTGATAAATTTATTCTGTACTAGCTTTCCGCCCGCAGCTTCCCCGCGTGGAGTTCGGTTACATCGCGTTTCCAAGAGAACCTTTCAGAAGTCTGGGATAAAAACTATCCTATGTTCTTTCTCAAGGTCAACTCTATGTCTGTACCAAATTTCATTAAAATCAGTTCAGTGGTTTCAGCGTGAAAGCGTTACAGACAGAGTTACTTTCGCATTTATAATATTAAGTAGGGATGTTCTATTAGACTGAATCAAATTTAAATCATTTTACTATCATTACTCATACAAGTATATGTTATAAGTATTTCTAACAGCTTAGTTTCTATAATACCTTTCTTAGAGGCGTGTCCGTGTAGATCTATATATAGATATAGTCCGGACTCCACGTCCTTGTGCTGTCTCAAGGCGGGCGCAGCGGCGGGGGAGGGGGCGGGGGCTGCGGTCACGGCCGGGGGCCTTTTCTTAGACGACTTCGGAGCTGACTTCGGTTTGTCGACCTTACGGATTGTCACTGGCTGAGAGGTGATATGATAATTAATAAAACATTTTATGACTTTGTGTATGAAGACGATTTGTTTAGCTATATAAAGCGATTTAAATAAGTAGCTGTTTTGTGACGTCATAGAGATATAAATCAAAATAACTGCTTAGCAATATGATTATTTTGTAAAAACCATTTATAATTGTAAAAGATCGAATGTTATTCTCAATGGGTGAAAAATATTAAATAATCACAAAGATATGCAGTCTTAGTAATAGAATTTTTTATACTTAAAAGAATAAAAATGTTCGTTACCGGTAACGAGTCTCCTGTACTTCCGGCGGGGGATCGCGGCTGAGGGCGCTCCGGGGGCTGAGGCCTAGGAGATAGAGGGGGGCCCTCCACACAGTCACCTGAAGACGTAGCGGTAGCCTGGGGAACATCAAACAACTATATAGTTTGATCACAGGTTCATACATATACATATATCCCTAGTCCCTAATAATATTATAAATGCGAAAGTAACTCTGTCTGTCTGTCTGTTACGCTTTCACGCCTAAACCACTGAACTGACTTTAATGAAATTTGGTACAGAGATAGAGTTGACCTTGAGAAAGAACATAGGATAGTTTTTATCCCAGACTTTTGAAAGGTTCTCTTGGAAACGCGATATAACCGAACTCCACGCGGGCGAAAGCTAGTATTTAAATAAAACTAATATTTTATTTACTACGCGTGCTTTATTTTTATAAAATAATTACATACTCCCGACGTTTCGGTTACCTTTCATCAACCGAGATACGAGATGTGAAAGTCTTAAATCTCATTATATATACAGGGTGACTGGTGAATTACTATCAATATTTAAGGAGAATACTCGGTACATGATTCTCATTCGAATTATGTAAAAAAAATTGGTACTTAATTTTTGACCAAATTTCCGTATAAATAAATAAAGTGTGGACACGTTCCAAGTGTTCCAAGTGTGGACGCGTGCGGCGTGCTGATCCAACACCACGCCGCCAAACGAGCATGTGTGTGTGTGTGTGTGTGTGTATACCTAATCTGTAGGGTGTTCACACGATGCGTAATTAATTACATAACTTTTGGTTAACTTTACTTAGAAGTTTATTAATATTTATGTTATATTAATTTTTATTTCGTCATATATGATCGTCAAATATCACGTCCTCAAGTATCGATAGTAATTCACCAGACACCCTGTATAATTTATCCAAAAAAATCTAGAGCAATCTTACATAAGTACCATATTTATGTGTTACATTAGAAAGATTTATATGTAATTTTACTCACAATTTCCTCGTTACCATCCGTCACAATATATCGTTTGAAGCAGTTCGTACAGAAGAATACATTCACCGAACCTTCAAGAACTTCAAGGTCGTCGACCTGCAATAAAACAAATGTTGAGAATAATTACACTCATACAGGGTGTAACGAAATATTAAATAAATCATATTCAATGAACCTTTTGTTCCTTAGTATCAATTTTTTGTCTCTGATGTTCTCCGTACTCCTCGATATTTCTATACGATGGCAGCTCAGACATCTGTGTAATAAACAAAACAACATATATTATATAAAACATATTATAAATTCTTGGGACATATTCAAATATATTGATAGGAATAAATTCACATATACGCTAATATGGTAATGTTATATGGCATAGAAAATATATAGTTTAAGTATGTACCCTATTGTATTTGTATCATCAAACTGCATACAGACAATTCAGTTTTTAAATAATAAACCTAAGTTAATAGTTTAATGTACGAATATTTGTGGTAAACATACACTATACTCTATGTCATATGAAGACTGGTATACTGTGTCACACATAGAAATACATATAATAAAGGAATTTGTTTTTGTGTTTGTGGTTATAATAAATATTGCATTATTCACATGTGTATTGTGTACATACCATCGAGTCCCTATCCCTTCGACACACTTTACAGTATCCCATCTTCACTACAGGAAGTTCCGGAGTCATACTCTCACTGGGAACAAATTATATTATTACTATAGAAAACTGCGTAATTCGTTTTAATAAAAAATAATATATGCCTTCAATATAACAAGCAACCGATAACGCCATCTATCGTCTGTATTATATGACTTAATATAGCGATACACAAAATGTGGAAGGGAATTCTGATATTTCAAATATACTTTGACATAATAAAAATCCATTCAATATTTTTTTTGTTATTCAATATCGAAAATTTTGTCCATCTTCCTGGTAATTTCCCAGCTTTTGCCAGGGTCAGCATTACATGTTGTGAATAGTTTTGGCTAATTGTTTTTGCAATCGACCGCCTGCCTGACATCAATCCTCTTAAGGAATTCAGTATAAAATATACTTTCATAAAATTGTACATATCTATTAATATTATTTCCCTTACCCGACGACGGACGAACTAGACTCCATGAGTAGACTGATGCTGTTCTTCAATGTATCTCTCAGCGGCTTGAGAGGGTTGAGGCCGTTTATATTGAGCTCCTCGCTCGTGCTGAGGTGAACGTTAGACCCCAGACACGACCGCAGTACGTTATCGTTGAGGAGAGATGAGCTCTCATCTAAGTTAGCGTTGGATGGATTCGACGATATATTGTCTGTTTGTGAGGGCATCTCCTGCAGCTTCATGTCGAGGACCTGAAGATTTATTTATTTATTCTTTATTGCACCCAATTCTAAAACTAAAAAATAACATTTTCTTTACATATTAGTTGCATGAGGTGCAACAGGCGGCCTTATCCCTAAGCAGCGATATCTTCCAGGCAACCTTTGGGTAAAGGATCATAATGTTAATATGTGTTTACTTTTAAACACAAATAACAATAAATATATATAATATAAATATATACTATATTAAATACATACATAAATATACAGGGTGACTGGTGAATTACTATCGATATTTGAGGACGTGATATTTGACGATCATATATGACAAAATAAAAATTAATATAACATAAACATTAATAAACTTCTAAGTAAAGTTAACCAAAAGTTATGTAATTAATTACGCATCGTATGAACACCCTACAGATTAGGTATACACACACACTCACACATACGCGTGTGGCGGCCTAGTGTTGTATCAGCACGCCGCCGCACGCGTCCACACTTGGAACACTTGGAACGTGTACACACTTTATTTATTTATACGGAAATTTGGTCAAAAATTAAGTACCTATTTTTTTTACATATTTCGAATGAGAATCATGTACCGAGTATGCTCCTTAAATATTGATAGTAATTCACCAGTCACCCTGTATACATAGAATATATTATACAGGGTGACTGGTGAATTACTATCGATACTTGAGGACGTGATATTTGACGATCATATAAGACAAAATAAAAATTAATATAACATAAATATTAATAAACTTCTAAGTAAAGTTAACCAAAAGTTATGTAATTAATTACGCATCGTGTGCACACCCTACAGATTAGGTATACACTCACACACACACACGCGTTTGGCGGCGTAGTGTTGTATCAGCACGCCGCCGCACGCGTCCACACTTGTAACGTGTCAACACTTTATTTATTTATACGGAAATTTTGTCAAAAATTAAGTGCCTAGTTTTTTTACATAATTCGAATGAGAATCATGTACCGAGTATTCTCCTTAAATATTGATAGTAATTCACCAGTCACCCTGTATAATAAAATAAGATTAAGAAGCCATTGGTGTTAGATGAAAGCTTGGGTTAAAGCTTGTTTAGTGATTAACCTTTAATGACCTTGATAAATATATCAAACAAGTCTTGTATACTTATAATATGCAATATATTTATTGATTATATTGGTAGGGGCTATAGATTAATGTTACACACCGATTAACATTGAAGCCTTCGTTAAATGATAAGTTGAAGTGGAAAATGGCAAAAAAAACTTATGATACAAACTTTTCATATTTAATTAATAAATTAGAAGCGTCAGTACGTAAAAATAAATCAATATTTTGTAACACATACAAAAACGTTACAAATTATATATTTAAATATAACATATGCAATGAAACATATTTAAGATTTATAATAATTAAAATTCATACACGTACATATCTTATTATTAAGTCATAACAATATGGTTAGGGCCAAAGCTAAAATAATAAATTATAAACACACATCGACTCTTTATAGCTCGAAAGAATTTAACGGTTTACTTATATTTGTTATTAAGCTTAGCGCTATCAAAATTAGTCCAACCGTTTCGTGGTTAAAGAGGAACAAAAATATGGATAAAAGTTAACACAAACAAAGATATAGAGTAATTGTATGAACCTGATCTGCTAAGTTGGCAGCGTCTCCACTGAACTCATCCCTACTGTGGTCCTCGGAGTACAGAGCCGATGGTTTTGATGCTTGTGTCTTGGCCTTATCACGCTTGAAGTCACCCTTGATGTTTGGTGACCGAGGGGCTTTCTTCTTCTTTGTTTCAACCAGCTGATGGATAGAAATAAATTTTATTATTGAGTTAGATACTGTGTGATGTTCAAAACATGCCTATTACTAGACTTTCTATAAGCATTTCATGTAAGGCAATATTTAACTATTATGTGAACTGGGTTTCTTTTATAATGATTATTCCTTACTTTCTTGGTGAGAGTAAAATGTGGTAGGACTCTTGTCTTCGTTACGAGTGAATATATTCTCATAGTTAAAAAGAGATATTTAACACAGAATAATAGTTGTAACAGTTGAAAACTGTTTATTGTCAATTTTTTTTTAAAAGTGACATAAGATTTCTAAATACAGAAATTTCCGATTTAAGTGGAATTGGACAAAATTTTATTAAACAACTATTTAAGTTGACGTAATTAATGGGTGTCCCCTGAGTAAATTGACTAACTTACAAAAGGTAGTATTTTGCTATAATAACAAACCTCAACACTTTCACTGATATTCTGTATGCTGCGGGATGCAAAGCTCTTAATATCCTCACAATTATCTTCCTCTTTCTCGAATCCAAAGTGGTGATATCTTATAAGAGACCTTGACGCATACACAGTAGGATGGTAGAGAAGTGATGGATTCAAATACACCCTGTTTAAATTAACCCCCCTTGTGTCAGTTCTGTAATGACCCCTGGCAACACCATCTGGGTTTAAAAATGGAATCATTTTGAACACATAGAGTTTCCTCAATTGGATTGCAATCGGATCATTCCTGGTCAATAGTAAGTTTAGGAATCCGTTGAACACAAAGCTTGATGGAGTTTCCCCTGGATGCACACGAGCAGATATAAATATGACCTGCAATTTAAATTGATAATATGAAACCGTTTGTTTTGTATTCATAGTTAATTATATTACATTATTTTACCTTCTTATTTTGAAATTTGAAAGGCCTCTCCTGATTTTCTGGGAACAAATTCTTTAACCTGTCCTCTCGCTCCGTTGTTATGCCATGGTGGGATGAAATTGTTAATAAATCTACACGCCTTCCTGAAATTCATAGAATTATTAAAAACATATCTTCAAGAGTTAAATTAATTATTTTATTTTGTTCACCTTCTAATGAATATATTAGACATTCTCTGCAGTAATATATGTCATCGGGTGATTGGGGTGGCGGGACTGGCAACATTTTAAGATCAATAGAGTTCAGAGCTATTTGCAGCTCGGCGAATGAGAATGGGTATGTGAATGCAAAGAAGGTAGTTGCTTTCGGATTATCTGATGTTCTATATCGGAAAGACAGTGTGAATGTGTTGTCATCTGTCTGAAAAACAAAATGAAATTAATAAATACCTTAAAAAAAATGAAATTTAGAAATATTTAAGGTCTTATAGAAATTAATTTATATTTCTTAGGAAATATGTTAAGTATAAACCATATATAAAAGTAGTCATTCTTACTGAATGCACAGGACGATCCCTTATCCTTTCCCACTGTGGCTTTCCTGGAAGAGTCCGTGTCACTGGAGCCATGCCCTGGTTATACATCTTGCCTTGTTTGTTGAGATTTATCAAGTTAAGCCGCACCTGATATATATAAATTGCTTAAAAAACACTTGAATAGGGTAGAATAAAAATATATGATCTATTAATAAAACAAATCTTAGCACTTCATGTTTTGTGTTTGAAGTTTTGGACACAAGCAGGTATGTGCATACCATATTTTTTAGACTTTTTATATAAAACATTATAAACACAGGCCATAATCAGGACAATATATATCATACAAACAAACATGAGTAATAAATATCACATTATAAGAGCAAAGATGTGGTCAAACACTTGTTGGAATACAAAATAAAATTTTTGATAGTTAATTAAAAATTTCTTCGTCAATTCATTCGTAATACCTGTACATTAGGCTCACTGGCTTGTATGCCAAAATAAAACCAGGTACGATTGCCATTCTCGAATTCTGTGCCAGCGCAATCGGGTCGAGTCCATAAATTAAACTCATAATCGGGAGTCTCCGAAACGTTTGTTTTCGGATTTAATGTTGGAGCTGAGAATTAAAATTATCGTATAATAATTGTGGATACAAACAAATACATGATGTAGGAAAATATTAAAAGGCGAAATTAAGGCCACATAGATGACATTAATAAAAGATTAAAACACTCACCAATGAATTCTGTGGGCACTCGTTCTACATGCCCTAAATTCCCTGAGTCAAAATTATGTATAAAGTAAAATCCGCCGCACTCTATTATATTATTGCGATCCATAACTAGTTTTGTTAGGCTACATTCTAAGAATAATCACAAAAAAATACACCAATCGAATTCACTTTTTCGTAAACATTTACTTTATTAATTTTAATTTTAAAACTTAACAGTCAATAAACATATTTGAAAATTTCAAAATGACGCTCAAAAAATAATAACTTCACTGTTTTTCCAAACAAAATTATGTAATTTTGTTGACATCGATTGACGGATAACAGCTGATTTACTTTATTGGTGATCTTTTTATAATACAAAAGCTATAAAATAAAAGTATTAAAAGTTATTGGCACTTTAAAAATATAGACTATAATTTAGAATGTCTTGGTTAGTAATGAAATTGTATTAAATGCATTCTGTATTTATTTCGAATATCACTTTTTGCCACTACCAAATTTTATTCAAGATGGCTGACATGCTTTTCCACACAAAGGATATTTGAGCTGCCAGTTATAAAAAACAAAGGGTACGTACACATTATCCCATTCCATAAAATCGCCTAACACACTGTCGTAAATATAACAGTTGTACTAATTATTCGCTACTCAATTCTTTCAATCATACAAATTCTACTCTAGTCTACAGCCTCAATTAAGACTACACTATAATTTATTAAAAACTGTTAAACATTACATATATACATTTAAAACAAGTCTTAGTCTTTAAATTAAACCCGTATAGAAGATTCAACTGAATATAATATAGGACGCTTGGATAAGTATAGGCTTCTTGTATATAAAACAATATCGAGGTACTTTTGATATATTTTTTATTTTCAAATAAAAACATTTAATATGTCTACGCTTTGATTCGATAACCTTTCAGTAATTGTAACTACGGGAAGACGAGACCTCACCTCATTTATATTTTAACGTACAACATTGTATGCTTATCAAATATAAGATAGCATTACACTTATAGGCAATAAAAGCCATTTTTTTTCATCTTACAACTGTAACCTTCTGCTAATACGTAAAGTTAAATAATATCTTTTAAACAACATTCAATTTTATTTATATAAGAGATTATGTGAGAATCTATCTGAAGCCTAAAAATACAATTTGTTCAAGGGCTCACTCTAATATCAACCTATTACAAAAGTACCGTCAAATGGGGTGAAGAGGAACCTGTGGGTGAATTGTGAAAAATCGGGGTTAAATCTACAAATCACAATTGTATGGTGGAATACTTACTTTTTGAACTGGCAACATTTTTTGGTTAAGAAGTTAGAAATCAATTGCCAAAACATCTTTTTGAAGCTGTGCGGTTGAAATGTCGCCTTTAACATTTATTAAATTAATTTGATTTTGTAGTTACTTTTATATCAACTATCTGCAAGTGCCTACTTAGTTAGTAAAGACTATTGAAAGATTTTTTAACTCTTAAAATACATATTATCATAACCAATAATATATTAATATCCTATGAAGTTTTTCAGTATACTTTGGGGAGTTAACTGGTACAAGGGGTTAATAGGGACGGAAAATATAATTACTAAAAAGGTTGTATGTGAAAAGATAGTCAATATAGCCTATAGGAGCAGGGTTGGCACTTTAAATAAAAAATCATTCAAATTTATTCTCGTCGAAAACTATCAGAACCTTTAATTCATAAGAAAGGTTTTAAAATTAAATATTAATTAAATATTTACGACAATCCTTTATGTGAGCTTAATTTTTTTCTAACGGTTGATCGTAGACAAGTGTTGAAACGTTTTTACACTGATAGGTTTTTCGTGTAATTTGTTTTCAGATTTATGGACTTTCCATAATGCCCCGTACATATACACCAAACCGAGAAAAAATATATAAAAAATATGACGAAATGCTTATAAAACAGGCATTAAAGGAATATAATAATACTAACATGTCGTTAGAATATATTTCACAAAAATATAACGTCTCCAAATCAGTTCTGCATAGACACAATACTGTTAGTGTGAAAAAGCAAGGCGGTCAAACAGCTTTAACCGAAAATGAAGAGGAACACCTCATACAACATATAAATGTTTGGTATGCAGAACGAGGACATCCCCTTAAAACAACAGACTTAAGATTATTTATAAAGGGTTATTTAGACTATTTAGGAGTAGTAGTAAAGAGATTCAAAGATAATATGCCTGGTCTTGATTACATACATAACTTTTTGAAACGAAATAAAAGTAAAATTTCTAGTAGGTTGAGCCAAAATACAACACATTCAAGAGCAGCACTTTCTCCAGAGGAGATAAAGGCACATTTTGACAAACTAAAAATATCCCCACAAGGAATTCAGGACATTAGTTTGAACAGAATATCTGAAAAATCTGGCCCCAGTAAAATCATAAAAAGTAAAAATAAGTTTACAAAAACAAGTCCACAAAAAATATCTATAGATCAAAAAGGAAAAACTGTTACTAGAAATAATGAATTTGGTAATGAAATGGATAATGAGAAAATCTTAAATGACTCATTGAATATTCAACCAGTGCAAGTAAAGACAATAGATAATCCAATAAATGTAAACAAAACCAAAATAAAAACAATAAAAATCATAAAGATGAACAGATATAACATATCAGATATACAAAAGTACAGAACCCCTATCATATTACTTACAAAGCCATTACTCAAAAAACCTTTTAGTCCACCACCAAATTCTCACCAGCAAATTGATAATTCTGTTAAGCAAAACAATTACACAACAGATTCTAACCAAAACTCTACTAAACAGAATATCACTACGGTGCCCACAGCTTTTGATAAAATCTTCACGATTCAAGAAGAAGTCAAACTCTCTCCTCTTACAAAGGAAGAGAAAAATATTGAAGTGCAAACTAATAAAGAAAACTTTGTTAACAAGAAAGCAATAATTATGAAGCCAATATATATAAACAAAAAAATTAAGATTATATCAGTTAAAAAATTAGTAAATTAAAAAAACGATTAAGTGATAGTATTGTTAAAAACTGAAGAAGAAATATTATGTGATTTATGGATGAAAAATTATATTAGTTGTATATATTACATGTAAACGAAGTACATAAAGGTTAAAATGTTATTTTTTTTGTTTGTATCATTTGTTTATTTTAAGAGATTGTTGTCACATAAATATTTATTTTTTTATAAACAGAGATATTTTTAGAAAAATTGTGTCACACAAGGTGTTGTTTTGAGTGTATTTTAAATGTTTTTAATATATTAATTGTGAAGTATAATTTCATGAAATTTTATTTTAATCTATAATATTCTACCATTACTTATAAGTTCCCTAGTTCACATAAATACTACATGACTATCTCTCTAAACATATGTTTACTTAATTTAGGCAGCCCAACATTTTTGTTCTATAATATAATTTAGAGTAATTGATTAAAGCTTCTAATTTATTTTTAAACTACTTAAAAAAATATTAAAGCCAGGTTAAGTGTAGATATCCGAGAATGTCTGTGAATATCCTGTTTTGTTTTTAAAAAAATGAGATGTTTAGTTTTATTTAAAAATCCTACCTAAAAATTGTATATAATAAATAACGAAATAATATTTGCCTCCCAGTTTTACGTGATTTGTTAATTATGCTATAAAAGAGTGGTAAAGGATTTATAATTGTGTAACATAAGTTACAAACACAGTCCATACTAATATATATAATAGCTTTTAATGAAGGTAATAAAACAAGAATTTCATTAAATAATTTATTTTGCATCACATACATTTGAATCTAAAGTGTTTTGCATAAATAAATATAACATTTTATAATTTTAGTCTTACATGTATAGTTATGAGAATCATTTACAGTGGATATCCAAATATCACTGGTGTGTGTTAATTAATGATACAATCTCGACATTTGATCTCTTTCAGCTAATACTTTTTTGCTACGATCCGGCTAGTCTATTCTGCTTGGCTGTAAAAAAATTATACAAATTACGAAATAAAATAATGTAAAAAAAAAACAATGAAAAGATTGATTTTTTTACATTTATCTTTTCTATAGGATCTATCTTGTCCTATTTAATAATATAAACTTTAATTTGATTAATTTTAATTAAAAATATGGGCTTTTTATCTTTGGACTGTGTTAATCCCTACTAATATTATAAATGCGAAAGTAACTCTGTCTATCTGTTACGCTTTCACGTCTAAACCACTGAACTATTTTAATGAAATTTGGTACAGAGATAGAGTTGACGTTGTGAAAGAACATAGGATAGTTTTTATCCCAGACTTTTGAAAGGTTCTCTTGGAAACGCGATATAACCGAACTCCACGCAGGGGAAGATAGTATAATATATATTAAAAAATAAGTATAACTCACATGACCCTCATGGTGTTAGTGAATCCGGATCCTTGTCTCCATCCTGTAACGACTACTACATTGTCGCCTGTGTGAAGGAAGCCGCGCGCGCGACCGAACTTCAAGCCGTATTGGACGCGGTTGTCGACGTCCTTGAGCCAGTCGCTCGCAACGCCCTCTGTAATATTAATATGTAACTATATAATTAAGAAATGTTAAGAAGTACTCATATTAATTTGAGACGCTAATTCTTATTGACCATATCTTCAAATTGAAGTGAGAATTCAAGATTGTAATCAATAAAAAATATAATAAAGCTATACACATTAGCAGTACTTAATAAGTGAAGTTTTAAAGTCTATTCCTTATATATAATTACATATAGTATATGTTACCTTCGTAAACGATGGGCAAGACTCCTCTATACAGATGTGCCTGTCGGGCTGTCTGAGGATGTCTGGTGACAGCGATGATGGGACAGCGAGGTCGGTACTTGCTAAGAAGGTAAGCGGACCGGCCGCTGGTGGTGATCACCACTATAGCAGACGCCATACACTTGGTGGCAGCCTCAACAGCTGCTATGGCCACCGAGTGTGCTGGGTCTCCTTGAGTTTTTACCTAGAATTAAAATATATTTATCAAAGACGTCCTGTATTAGTAACAATAAGAGAAATATGTATAGATATGCAAATGAGCAAGAAATGCAAATGTAAATAAATGAAAAGATTTCTTAATTTAAATGAGATTAACAAAAATCGAAAGCAATTTTTTTCATTACGTCAGAAGTAAAATAAACATTTTTAATTACATTCTTATTTCATCTAAATCTTTTCCATACATATTACATGAATTGCTTTCTTATAACTTCACCTGTTGTACAAGGTCGTTGAACAGCTGCTTATGCCAGATAGCTGCCTCAGCCTCCTTGCAGATGTTAGCCATTGTAAGGACACACTCCAGTGGGTAGTCTCCCTTAGCTGTCTCTCCGGACAACATCACACAGTCTGCTCCGTCCAAGATAGCGTTAGCCACGTCAGATGTCTCAGCACGAGTGGGACGAGGCTTCTTCACCATAGATTCCAACATCTGGGTCGCGCATATCACTGGTTTTCCGACCTGGAATTGTTTAATTATGTTTAAAAGTTGATATGATAGTTCATAGTGGTGAGGAAATTAACAATTGATAATTAAATAACATATTATTTTTTTATAAAAGTTTATAAGTTAGTGAGTTTGTAAAAGTAAACAATTGTATAATTCTTTTTTTATTACCTTGTTACAGCGAGCGATCATTGTCTTTTGCGCTAAGAACACTTTTTCTGGTGGGATCTCAATACCCAAGTCACCACGAGCTACCATAATACCATCGGATTCCTGAAACCAAAAAGTGCATTTTAAAAATCTTTCTTATCATCAAAGTCTATAAAGTGACAGAAGCTTTAATAACACAAATATTTAATGTATAACATATTTTTTATTTGCATTCATTTATACATATAAGAGTTAGGTCCAATTTATTGGACTTCAAGCTATTGTTCAATACAAGGTGATCATTCATTGAGCAAATTGTTACATCCGTCAGTACTTGGCAAACAAATGCTAACTAGTTCCAACTAGATACAAATAACAATCCTTTGCACAGTCACTTCATTAAAATGGCCCCGGCTATATAGAGTTCAGTTAATTTAATACACTCAATATCATGCAAATTTTAATTAAATTACAATTTAATCCTACTAATATTATAATTGCGAAAGTTAGTGAGTGTGTGTGTATGTTTGTCACTTCTTCACGCCCAAACGGCTGAAGCGACTTTGATAAAATTTTGTATACAGGAAGCTGACGTCCAGGAATAGCAATAGGCTACTTTACATCACGAAAATCCCGGAAATCCGCGGGTAACACCGCGGGGAGCAGCTAGTACTTTATAAAAATCTGTTTATGAAATGATATAATGGCAAGATTTTCTTTGGTTGTATCCAGTTACTATAAAGTTAAACTAACCTCAATGATTTCATCGAGGTTAACCATGCCCTGATGGTTTTCAATCTTAGAGATAATCTTGATGTTCTTTCCCTTCTCCCCAAGAATGCCGCGAATCTCTTTCAGAGCAGCACCATTCCTGATGAATGAAGCAAATATCATGTCGACCTGGGAACAAGATTTTACAGGTTTAGATATTTATGAGTTATAATTCAGTTATTATATTATTATTATATACATTAAGTATTATTCATAATTTTTTTATCTTCTACAAATAATATTAAAATAATTTTTAACAATGTCATTACTAATAACACTTGAAATTAATGTATATGCATGATGATAGTTTACTTAATTAAATACATACCCCTTGTTCAACACCAAAGATCAAGTCAGATTTGTCCTTCTCTGAAACAGCTGGAAGGTCTACCGGCAGGCCGGGGAGGTTCACACCCTTACGAGATCCAAGCATACCTGAAAATTACACTCGTACAATTTAACATTACTGTGCAGTGTGTCCCATAAAGGTAAATTTTCTTTGGACTTATATTACTATTAGAGCCTTAAATAATGAATAAAGAAGTCTAGTTAGATAATGAAAAAAGAAGAATTGAATTACATATAAAGTATTCTTATTACATTAAGTACATATTCTTTTTATCAAAATTTGTTTTTGTTATTTTTACGTTATTATTTGTATTTAGATATTGTTTAAAATAGATGATTAGTTAAAAATATTAAATCAAAATTATATCCATAGTAAATAAAGTGTGATTTTTTTTTCTTTATGTTCATAATGTTGGAAAAGAACAAAGTATGTTTTTTTACAGCCTTTTTTTTGGAACAAACCGAGAATAACATTTATGGATTATTGATCTTAATAAAATATATAATAAGTGACGACTAAAAGTAGTTTTGGGATTTTGCTCTACAGTAAGAGTTGTTAATTAAGTTAACAAATGCATTTTTTTGTACCTCCATTCTCAATCTGACAGACGAGGGTGTCACCAGTCGCTGACTGACAGATGACTGAGATGAGACCGTCATCAATAAAGATTCTGTTCCCTGGCTTCACTACATTGGTAATGTTCTTGTAGTCCAGGTATATAACACTGGCTGAACCCTTTTCTTGGTAAGCAGGATCTGTAGTCAATTTGATAGTCTCGCCTTTTTTTAATTCAACTTCTGCTGAACCACCCTGTATAAAGAATGTGTTTTCTATATTTATTTGTTCATGAAATCTAAGTTGTCTAGATTCAAAGACTGTTAGGAAGTGAAATTGTATAGCAAGTGATATACAAATTGTTTGTTTAATTGTATGTTACATGTTATTAATACATCAGATACTAAAATAAATTTGATTTATATTATTGACTTAAAAATAACAGGTGTAAAAGTAAAATCAAACATTTAGCCGTTTTTTGTTGAGATTTTTTTAACTTCAAAAGGGATACTTCTAAAATTTCATTAGTTATTTATAAAATTTGTTAAGTAGGTTAAAGAAACATATTTTATATAACAATATAAAAGAGTATTTGTTTCGTCCCAAAATTTTTACACATAATAACAATATACTGGAGAAATTACGTTTGAAATGATAATCATTATTATATACTAACGCCTTCCAAAAGCCCGGTTCTGATTTCTGGTCCCTTAGTATCGAGTGCTATAGCCAGTGAGAATGGAACTCCCAGCCTCTTGCTGTAATTTGCCTCGGCCTGGCGGCAGTTCTTGATGGTCTCCGCGTGGTACTCGTGTGAGCCGTGAGAGAAGTTCATACGAGCCACGTTCATTCCAGTCTCCATCATCTTCTCCAACATAGCCACATCGCGAGATGCCGGCCCTGGAATACATTTTGATATTAATTGTAAAGAATATTCATAGAATATTGTGTTTTTTATAAGACTGCTCCTTGGATTTCCTATAGTAAAGGTTTAATAATATATTTAGATGATTTGTATTGGGTTTGAAAGTGGAAATAAAATGGATATCCATATTTGAGAAGATTTGTAATATATATAATATAACGCAACTAATTCTTAAAACCTTGATTAGGATTAATTGATAACAATAGTGATGTATAATGTTTCACTAATAAATCAAAAAAAAGACCACTTAATTTTAATTTTTTTCAGTATTATTACTTTATGTTGGCTGATCTCATAAAACAACGATGTTCCTGAGTTCATGTTTCGTTTCCGCGAAATTCTCAAGCTACGCTTATGATAGGAGTCAGCTTGCCATTTTATTTGCTATTGTAGGACGTAAATCGTATTATAAATTAATTATCATTAGTTATACAAATTTGTCACTATAAACGTTTATGGAAGGAATAAAATTTGACCCTCTTTCTAATCGAGAGCAGCCTTGAAGCAAAATAACATGAATTCCCGTTTATAGTCAGAAAAATGGTGGACAAACACCTGTTCACAGCTGTTTTTTATTAATTAAACTATATGTGTATAGTTATTTTATTTATATTTATACTTTTTACTATTCCAATGAATATTATTACGATGTTAGAACGTAATACAATAGAATTCAATAATGACCTAAGCCCTAAGGAAGCCTTTACAAGAAAACGTTAGAAAGTAATAATCGATTGATCGAGACGGTATTTTTAATTTACCAAAGAAAAAACAGACTTCGTCGTGAAATGGTATGAATAAATTTCGGTATTATTACCGATTGAATCAATTTCTGAACAAATCTCAAGGTTTAGTTGCATTTTTTTATGAATATCGCATGATATATTCTCTGTTAGGGCACGATACATCTATAGGTCTTTAGGTCGGTTTGTAGAGTGGTGTGTAATTACCAATGGTGCAGATGATGCCAGACAGACGGACATAGGAAGCCTTGGAATCTATGTCCAGAGCGCACATGTGCTGCAAGTGAGACGCAGCATCAGCAGCCACCAGTTGCATGGCTGGTTTGTCACCGGATCCCATCTGAACATATAATAAATGAAATAAGTCTTAGAGGAAATAGGAACACTAATTTCGAAAATTCGTCTAAAAATTTATGGTACCTACTTATATTATAAATACGATCAAAATGTAGTGTGTATTTTATAAAAACTATAAAAGATTCACTCAGAAATAGGAATAATTTAGTTATATTATTTTGATTGAAAAGTTATTCATAAGTTTTATGTATTTTTATATTTGATAAGTAAATTTTTGATGAGCAAGTTTTCATAATTTGTATAGTGTTTATAATATTAATTCATATCTGTAAACGTAAATGAAAATGAATAAATAAATAAATTATCATTGATGACTTGAACACCTGATGACTGACTTGGCAAAGAAAACAAACAGAAATAGACTAACAAATTCAATAGATGCACTCGTAATTATTATAAACGAATATAACTCTTTAAATATAAAGAACCTGCAGTACGAAAAAAAAAGATACCTATATTAAAATAATTACGATTTACTACAATAAGTTCGACCACCTTCAAAATAAGCTTCAAAGAACGCGTAAAAGAATACTTCACATATCATTTCTAATATAATAAATAATATTCTAATAATTTATATTAAGAAACTAAAATACAACGTATATCTTACATAAATACATCATAAGTACTCGTCTAGAATATAAATACTATATCGTTTATTAGAAGCAATCATAACTAGCTATAGCTACTTCAGTATTATCTTTCAGTACATAGGAAGTGTATGGATAATATTGCATATATAATTTATCATTTTAAACTCTGTAACTCAAAAGCAAAGGTGCAAGATCGAATGTATTTTAGTCACGCTAAGTGCATAATAACGCAAATCGCCATGGTGTGCACATATGACATCATTTACAATAAATGGAAAAATAAATATTCATTTTACATTTCTATTGAAGAAATATATCACTTTTTATGCTTTATAATTATTTAGCTTCTGCAATTTTTATAATAAAAAAAATATTATAGGTATTTATACCTATGTAATTTATATAACAACCAGGTAACGTTTTTGTTATTTTAAAGCAAAATGTTTTATTCGAATAATTTTGAGTTTTTACAAAACGTGTTATACAATTATTATTATCCAACGCTACGTTATAATATTACGGTCATACAGAAATAGAATTCTTTTACCTCGGTTTTTCCATCGTAGACTGTCGACCAAACCATATTAACACAATTCGAACTAACAATTTTTTTACTAATATTATTAAGTAAAACCGTCGGGGCTAGTGATCTTGAACTGCCCTTCAGTGCGGAAAACTTCTCTCGGCAGCTACGAAATGCGGACTTGCGTATTGGACACCGAATCACAATCGTCGGCGCGCGCATTAGCGACGCGCGGGGTATTGTCAGAAAAATTAGGGTGAATACATCAAACTATTCCCTCACGAGAACCAGTCGAAATCAACCCTTCTTTATAATTGTTTCGTGTTTATATAAAATCGAAGGTAAGGCTAAGGTTTTGGACAGACAGCTAAAGATCTATATTTAAATTTAAACATTTGAAAATGGGCCAATGTATTTGCCAACAAGACCCGACTTGTATGAAATTATTTTTGAAATTTTCACTAACATTGACTTTTGTGATAATTAACTTATCAAATGAAATGAATATTCATGACATTTGCTGTTGTAAGTTTTTTTTCCGTCACTTTTCTGTACTAAATTTTTCATATTATCTTTTTTCCATCGTCACGCCTTGTTGTCGTGACTAATATAAATTTGCTATTATTCTTATATTACTTCTTATTTATGGTATTGATAATGTATCAAATATATATTAGTAATCAACAATTGTAAATACACATTTATTATGTATGTTTAGTGATTCTAAAAGCCACATTAATATTTTGTGATAATTTGAAGAAATAAATTTTTATTTTGATTTTAGTGACATGACAACTATTTACTAAATTATAATGTCTTAGTGCATGAAAATATTTCAAAGTTGATACAAGCGTTTATAGTTATATATATTTATTTAGTATATTTCAAGGTGAAAGTTGTAAGTATGTAATGGTAGTATAATTTAAGTATCTTGTTAGAGCATTTAAATTTATATCATTAATTTCAAATATATTAAAAACATTTTTACATTTTCATTTTGTTACATTTGTTGTATAATAATTATTTAAATACCATTATATTATTCATATTACATTGAATATATCACAGACTTAGGCAATGGCTTCATTCGCACTGGAATTGTGGAAAATTTTATTAAGGATAATAAGATTAAACAGTCAAAATACATAAATGAGGTTTAAATTGTCTAACAAGTGTCATGTGACATGTGAAACCTTTTAAAATACCTTGAAATTTTTTTTCAGTAAAATGTTTAATTATCATAATTTCATATTTTTAGAATTGAAACTTGTAATTTATATATAGTGAAATGTATGTCAAAATATACATATTTAAATATCGAATTATAATATTCAGAAACCGATGGCTTTAAAGATTAGAGAAAATATTTTCGAAAACAGATCTAGTCAGACATTTTAAGATTGTGATGTAAATGTAAACATTGATACTATGGGCACAATATAGAAATGTATCAAATAATTTTTGTACACGCATATCCCGAGATTTTGAAAAATATAAGTAGGTTAATTTTAGTTACCATAGTATTAGCCTTTTAGACTACTAAGCCGGTATTAGGGAAATGGTGCGAGTTTGAGAGTAATAAAACTTAGCTTACTTCTATTATATAGACTCTATGTTCAATATAAAAATATTAATTTATTACTTACATTTGCCATTTCGGAGAATTATTTCAGTTATTACCAAACACGTATAAATTTAACAAGTTGTATAGATAGGTACGAAATGAGAACTACAATTTTGACAGTGACTAGCGAGTCATCAAGGACATAAGGTCATTACAATGTCACAAGTGGAATGGAATTTTTGCTATAGCCACATTGACAAAGATTGAAATTCATCAAAATCACTAACTTTAATAAATTTAATGTATGTTAATTAAGGAATTTCATTTAATGTAATTTCACATGATTTTTTCTACATTAACGTAATATAAATATATACATATATATATCGCGTATATTACATACGTGAATATAATATGTACATATCCTTAAAAATTGTGTGCTCCTGTGAATGCACTAATGTCAATATATAATACAAGCCTACTGACCAAACAAATAAAACTATTTTTTCATAGCCTAATCCTATTGAATAATTATGGTAAAACAAAAAAACTTGCAGAATGTAAGCAAAATAACAATTTACTCACTTTAGATGAGATGTTTCGTCGTTCCACGGCTTTCATTTCAAATTTTTAATGAACACGTCCGAATGGAACTTACTTAAATAAAATTCTGATCGTTCATACGATCGGCGTTGATGATATAAAATCGACTCTTCTTATCTTTATCCGTTGTCAATAAACTTTACCCTCGATTGATTAGTTAACATTTACTGCGATCATAATCATAAACGTAATAGGAAGTTATTCTATAGGGCAAAAAAAGATGGGTATATTATTCAAATTATATTTATTCCAATCCAATTTACAATGAAAATTAATCATAATGTGTTGTAATAAAATTAATTAATTAGATATCTACTGACAAGAATTTTACCTTTTTCAAAGGTTTTTGGAATGGCATCCACAACAAATATACAGCTTACAAATACAGAAGCATTTACTTCACAGTGACAAAAAAAAAAGATACTCAAAACCGGAAACTGGTCACAGATATGAGGTATTTTGACAGACTTATTAGACACTGGGTATAATCACATTCATATATCTTCGAAGTGCAGGGAGGACACACACACATTGAGTAACATCACAAATACATCAGCATTATAGGTTTTATACACATAATATGAGACAATTTATTTAAAAAAGTATTTATTTGAACTGCAGTATGAGTATACTGAGCAACATAACTGATTGAAATAAAAAAACATGTTACATAATGCAATAAAACCATTTATCTATTTTACTCAAAATTAACAAGTTTCACTTCGACTTGTAGAAAATCTGTGATTAAATAGCTATCGAAAGAAGTATATATACCAAGACTATAAAAATAATCTGTGGGAAGGCAAGTCTTATATTCAGCAAAATTTGTATATTAATGTTAAGTATATAGAAGCAGTCATAAGCAGATACAAATTTATAGTTTTAGTCCCAATGTTCAATTTTTATATAATAAAAATAAGTAAAGAGTCTATTATCTACATCCAAGACTTACAATAAGAGAATTTATGACATGAAAAAATTGAACATATCTTGGTGCGTAAGAACAGTGCTACCACGAAGACAAGTGAAAGGGACTTGTACAGTTTTGGAACACTACATATATATACTTTCTTATTATTAATATCTAATAGGACAAAGTGCACTTATAACATTCGTGGTAATACTGTGTGGATATACTTTTATTTTTATATTATATATAGTTCCAATTTTAAACTATAGAAAATATAGAATATAGAAAATAAGGCCAAATAATACCCATTCAAAGCACTCGGCTGACAATCAGAAAATATTTCTTTCAAGATTTCAATAAACATTTAATATGTCAATAATTTGTAAGTTACATTTAGGCCTATATTGTCAATTATTATTTGATTAGCATAAAATTGATAATTGTTAATATTTGACGTCAACATTGTTTTAATATTTTTTTAACCATTAATACAATGAATGGTATAAATCTTAGAAAATTATATAGGTATTCATTTAAATTTTAGTTAATATTGTCCAATCGTAACAATGTGATAAGAGTGAAATTGCTCTATATCTATACTTTAAAATATATTAACCGATATCATCGTACCCTAGTTTCATTACATCTCGCTACATTCATAATATCACTCGGGCGAACACATCTAAATATCCGCCCCGATTGTCTTTTTAAGCATATAAATCAACATTACAGTTATATAATATAACATTCAATCAACTCAGAACAGACAGGCTACTGAACACACAACACTGACTGAAGCATATTGGTAATGTACCAATAACCATCTACACTATTTGTTCGGTGCCATCTCGTCGACTTTAGCGTATTAACCGACTTCGCTCTTGACATAGAAGAGTAAGTATGGTGTTGCTGCGGAGCGCATTTTTGGCTCAGCTGATAGTAGATCCTCGAACTCTTCGTTTGATATGGGTTTCACAAGGTCGTCGTCGCAGGCCAGCCAGCAGGTGTCTAGCCGAGGGCGCGGTACACAGCAATCATTGGCAGCGCAGCCAGAAGGTTGTGCTCTCGGCCGATTGAATAGTGTTCGCATGAAGCTCGACCCGCTGTTGTTAGATGCTGCGTCACCACCGCCGGTTCTCTCACATTTGCTGGCTACTTCGCCGTCACCGTTGGAACGATCTCTCGCGTACGCTACATAGTGGCCACCGGTCAACGCCTGTCCTAGGTGCATTATCACCGCCCATAGGATGTATCTGAAATTAATATTATATACAGGGTGACTGGTGAATTACTATCGATATTTGAGGACGTGATATTTGACGATCATATATGACAAAATAAAAATTAATATAACATAAATATTAATAAACTTCTGAGTAAAGTTAACCAAAAGTTATGTAATTAATTACGCATCGTGTGAACACCCTACAGATTAGGTATACACACACACTCACACATACGCGTGTCGTGACGTGGTGTTGTATCAGCACGCCGCCGCACGCGTCCACACTTGAACATTTGGAACGTGTCAACACTTTACTTATTTATACGGAAATTTTGTCAAAAATTAAGTGCCTATTTTTTTTACATAATTCGAATGAGAATCATGTACCGAGTATTCTCCTTAAATATTGATAGTAATTCACCAGTCACCCTGTATAAATACCTTGATTTTAAGTTTTAACTAGAGTGCTTAATAATTTTATAAAAAGTTGACAATGTTAAAAATTGCATAAAAATTACATTATATGGACCTATTCTTGCTTTAGTTAATGTTATACTGATTTATCTTTATACATTTAAATTGAACAGTATAATCCTACTAATATTATAATTGCGAAAGTTTGTGAGTGTGTGTGTATGCTTGTTACTTCTTCACGCTCAAACGGCTGAATCGATTTTGATAAAATTTTGTATACAGGAAGACGACGTCCAGGAATAACACATAGGCTACTTTACTTCTCGGAAATACCTGAAATCCGCGGGGCGCAGCTTATTGTCAAATTGTTTACCTGTGTGTGGGTGGATGATCGGGTGGCCGTTTGGCACACGGCTCACAGAAGCATGGCATGAGCAGTGGCGTGGGCGCGTGTCTTGTGATTTTTTCCATGCCGCCGCTGAAGCGCTTGAGCTGCAACACTAACAGCCGTGGCAGTCGCGAATACGCGACACTGCGTCTAGCTTCGTTGTAGCGCAGGCAGCGCTCGCACCAATACTGTTACATACGATATATTGAATTTTATTTATCCTAACTTTAGCCTCGGGAATACTTAACTTCGAAGCTATGTTCTGAATACAGGCTTATATTTTCGCACCTCCGCTCAAATAGTGTCACAACTCAAAAAACGTTGAATTCAATTTTATTGCACTATTGGAATCAGAAAACTTCGAAATCTTATCTCAAATAATGTCATGCCCATAGTTCAACTATTTATCCATAGATGTCAATATTTCGTAAATTATTCGTTTTTTTCATCCGTTATTCGTTATTTTTTTTTTTTAATATATTCCAAAAGTCTATTACACCATTTTGTTGAGTGTCAAAAATCATTATAACTTACTTAAAATCATATTGCAGTAACTTTCACAGTTTTTGAGTGATGAGCCGAAAAGTAAAGTTAGCATTAACTTCAAACGCGTTTTATTCAAAAGTTGGGATTTTTGACTTATGACACTATTTGAGCGGAGGTGCGTTTTGTTTGAACATTATTGAATTATGATTTTTGGGTAAAAAATTCAGGAACTGGGAAAAATATAGCATGATTACCCACTGAGCCTCTCTAGAAGTAATAATTTATAATTCAAATCTAATTGAAAAATAATGTTGTTAGGGAGATATATTCGCCGAACAACGAAAAAATGCTAATACTATTTTTTGTCAATTAAATCTATTTTGTGTCTATGACCTTGTTATGAATTGAGTCTGAAGAATATTCAATTTTATCACAAATTAGTTTTAAAAGAATTTATATTTAAGAATTCTTTAAACATTGAGTGTGGAATGTCGTCGAATTTATTAATTTTTAAGTGTCTTAACATTAAGAATTTATGGTAATAAGTCAAACATTATTTACATATAAAAGTATACCTCTCATAAAAATGTAAGGTAAGTGATATTGTAAGATTTTTTTTACTAGATTATATATTATGTATCATCCTAAAGTATTTATTAAAATGAGTAAAATATTATTGTGTTGTTTGTTTTATATCTTCAAGCTCCTTTTAATTTAATCTAACTACCTATGATACCAGATGTGTTTTTCAAAAATGTACTAACCTTATTCTGGTCTCTCAAATATTCACTAGAGAGACATGCAGCTTTAAATGGTTCTTCATTGGTGTCATCATCACCGACTGGCACACACAGCTCACACACAGCCTGAGCTTTTTCTGTCACCGCCTCACATTCCAGACACATTGTTCTAACAACCATTGTACCTATATAACAAGATATATATACATAAAAAATCAACGTAAATTATAAGTTTATATACAGAATAACAGTTTATATGTTGGACATAATATAAAATATGTGGAGATATGTGATGGTTTTATGTAGTTAGATATTATCAAGTTTCACCTTAAATTATAATCAAGAAACTTTATAAGGGAATATAATAAAAATATATAATACTAGAAGACCCGGCGAACTTCTTATCGCCCTATAATCAAGAAATATCTGTTACGTTTTTTTATTTATTTTTGGAGTTTACCTATTAAAGCCATAAATCTCCATGTTTTGAAGTGCGACAGAGTGATTGACATATTAGTTAGTTGTAAAATCTAATGTCAAAAAAAAAAACGTTTTTATCAAAAACTACTAATAAATTAAAAATTAATTAAAAAAACATTGTCCAGCAGACAAAATTGTGAATCTAAACCATTCTAAGATTTCCTTGAACACACACAAAAAATTTCATCGAAATCGGTCAAGTCGTTTGAGAGAAGTTCAGTGACATACACACTCACAGAAGAATTATATAAATATATGTGATGATTTTATATCATTAGATGTAATCAAGTTGCACCTTAAATGATATTCAAGAAACTTTATAAGGGAATAACAATAAAAAAATTTTTGCAGTTATGAGGTATCATACATATATAAGAAAACAAGTTACAAATAAATTCAATGAAGACTCTCTCTCATACATAAGTTGGATTATATCTAAATTGTCAGTCAAATAATATACCTTCAAAATCATCAGCCACAAAGTCCCAGCCAGGTCTCGAGCGTTCGTCCTTCTCAGGGTCTGGTGAGGGCGGTCGTTCTTCTGAGGGTGAGCTTCTTTTATCAGTGGTTTTTGTTTCTTTGCGTTTTTTCCATGATTTGCGTAGATGTCCTAACGTCTTACTGCCATCACCGTCGAGGCTGGGTTGACGACCGAGGCCATTACTGGAATTTGTAAGTCATATATAAGACAAGCAACGCCATCTAGTTTGTCACGTGATCTCAGAAAATACAACTATTATGTAGGCGTTCCTTAAAATAAGTCAAACAGCACTAAGGGATAAAATTTTAGCTTATATATTTGTAGCATGTTCAAACTACATTAGTGAATTTTCACCAAAATAGGTTTGTAGTTTTTTCCAAATTATAATATTGATTAATAATATTTGTTATTAATAAGAGTTATTTTAAATGAAATTATTTTAATGTGAAAAGCATAACTATTTATAGCAATATTGAAAATATCGATAGAATATTTATCGATATACTTAATTTTTAAACTTGCAAATCTCTACTCGAAAAACTAACAAAAGACGAGTCGCGCCACGCCGGCTCCCCTTAAGCCGTGCCGTGCCGTGCCTTAACCGTTCATGTGTCAGATGTTTGAAACATTTTTTCAAATAATGTCGGCTTAAAACTTATTTAGCCTATGCACTGTAACTGACCTCTGCTTGATATTTTTTAAGTTATACTATTTTTAATAATAAGCTTATAATTATATGTAATGCCTTTAAGGGAGGACACAGTTTTTAGAACACGCTGTATTTACAATTGTTTGTAAACGTGAAAAGTATTTTTTTTTATATGTAATGTTCAAATTCTAGTATGTCTTTAGCTCTATATCAGGAATGGGATATCTTTATAATATGTAATAGATCAGGAAGAAAATCACAAGTTAATATGTATTTTCAAAATAATTATTTTAAAATTGTATTCATAGGTAAAATTATTAGTTAATTAATAATCTGTTTCAAATTTCTGAGATTTTTTCCTTAGTATATTTATTTAAATCAATTAAAATTGCTTTCTTACTAATAACATATTATAGAAATTACCTTCAAATGTAGAGTTGACTTCTCTCAATGCTGCAAGAAATGCATCAGCAGCATATGGTTCAGGGCTTGAATCAGCAGCGCCACTGTTTATACACTTGCTTTCCGCTGCCCGTAGGCTAAGGTATGTTTCATGAAGCTTTTCTGTGGCTATCTGCAATAATTATAATACTATATGAAGATTTATATTGTCATTTAATGAGAAGTGTAAAATAGATTTCCTATTTATATGTAAAAAGTATTTGTCTTTATTATTCTGGTATAAAGTTTTATTTGCTTGTTTAGCTTTAATTGTCAAACATTACAAATATTAACAGGTTTCTTTGCATTAATGGATATTTTTTTATCAAATCATCTTTATTATGTTATCATTTATATCTTTATTTAAATAAATGATTAAAGTGTCTTATTTACATTAACATGTTATACAAAATGCTTTTACAAATAAGCTTGCCGTTATACAACCAGAAATTATTATAAATGTATTAAATAAGATAGCTATTACACTTCAGAAGTTACACTTTGTACTATAGCTTTGATTTCTATAAAAAATATTTATAGTGTATTATACAGGGTGACTGGTGAATTACTATCAATATTTAAGGAGAATACTCGGTACATGATTCTCATTCGAATTATGTAAAAAAAATAGGTACTTAATTTTTGACAAAATTTCCGTATAAATAAGTAAAGTGTTGACACGTTCCAAATGTTCAAGTGTGGACGCGTGCGGCGGCGTGCTGATACAACACTACGTCACGACACGCGTATGTGTGAGTGTCAGTGTATACCTTATCTGTAGGGTGTTCACACGATGCGTAATTAATTACATAACTTTTGGTTAACTTTACTTAGAAGTTTATTAATATTTATGTTATATTAATTTTTATTTTGTCATATATGATCGTCAAATATCACGTCCTCAAATATCGATAGTAATTCACCAGTCACCCTGTATAAGATCATCTGTTATCAATAAACAAGTGACATTATCTCAAAAGTAAAATTCAAACTTGATATTTTTATCATGAGTTCAACATATCTGCATAAATATACTATCATTGACAGGATATTAATTTTCATGAGAAATTAATTGTGCAAATATTTTCTTATGCATATTAACATTATTTTTTTTATTATCGATCCTGGCCCTGGCAAGTACCAATGCGACTTTTAGGGGTCCAAAAACTATCCACAACATGTAAAGCAGACCCTGGCTAAAGCTGGGAAATTGCCAGGTTGAAAAGAGATTAATATTATTGTTTTTAAACAATCACTTAACACTTAAACTGTTATTAAATTCAATATGTTACAACCAGTGTGTCTTGGCCTTGATTACTATGTTAATGTAATTGCCTGTAAGTACAATGAATGGTAAAACTGAGTCACAGTACTACGCTTTATATGTATAGGTTTTGGCTTGGCTTTATAATTATACATATATTTACCTGTATTTTACTTTTCCCCGCACTGTTGTCTGATTGTCCCAGAGATAACAAATCTTTACTGCTCCACGATCTAGTGCCAGAAGATGCAAGGCCAGCAGCGCTTCGACCCAACGATGAGCTTTTTAACCTAATGCTGCCTAACTTCTGTTCCACTCTAGTGAGATCAGAAACTAGATGGTGGAGATTGTGGACAAATTGTGGAGCATATCTATAATGAATATATAAAAACTATGTAAATGATTTACATTGAACTATATATCTTAATTTAAAAAAAAAATGTAATTAATGTATTTAATACACAGAAGGAATGAAAAGTTAAGGCTTATTATTTAGTGATGTTATGTTTTATCAGTTCATATAAAAATTAAAACTAACCGTAGGGTATACAGAACACTATTGAGGAAACAAGTATTTCCGAGATTAGACAGTGTGGCAATGGGGGCTTTCCACTGTGTACTCCCTCCATACTGGTTGTCCGAAGGATGATGGCCATTCAACATTTCAATGTTACTTATTGATGGTTCAAGTACAACTAGCTGTGGCTCACTAACAGTTTCTAAAAAACAATAGCTTAAGATTATGATAAAAATAGATGTAATATTTGAATTATTAAAGTGAAATATTGAGTACTTTAAGAGAAAAGACGAGTTATTAAGCACATATTGAATATAAACATACCTTTCGGTTTCGAAGTTTCTGTCAAAGGCTTAAGCTTTTTAGCAGCATTCAATGTATTAAGATATGTGCCTGTTAAAGGTCTCTTCACTGGCTTGTTCTCTTTATTGTCATTTGATCCCTTGCAGGAGCTGTCCTTTAAATCTCCTGGTTTCTGATTTGCGTTGATCGGATTTGTTGCATTATTTCTTCTAAGAGAGAGTGACAATTTAGTTCTCGCAACACCTTTTGTCGTTTCTGATAAAGAGTTAACTGGCATCTTCAGTACCCCTGCGAAAGTACCGAGAATTAATAAAACTATAAAATACAGAGAATTCGCTACTTTATAGATCGTTCAAGGATAGAGGAGAAAATCATTTTAGATCTAATATAAATAGTATACTTACGGAAGAATTTTATATTATACACATTGACTTACATTATTTGGCATAAGGCAATGTATTTTCTTATTGAAAATAGCTACAGTATACAGAAATTAAGAAAAATTTGCCGCAAGTGACCCCAACCGTAGACAGCCATGTTGAATTTATTGTGTAATGTTATGATCGTGTGCGTGGATTACAGATAAAAAATAAAAAATATTTGATAAACGTTTACTATAAATTATAAAATATTCTGTGGATAAAAATAAATGATCTGTAATTGAATACATTTTCTTAACAACATAAAATATGGAAATATTCCAATATAAGACTCACGGTTTTCTAAAACGAATACACTAATATCGCGCACATAGAATATATATTATTTTATTTTATTTTTATTAATATTAAATTCTATATACAATAAGTAAAATTAATAGATTGAAAGGTTGTTTTTAAAAATATTAACTTGATAATCAGGAGATTATACATATATTTACAAACGCTATGTTCAGTACAAAAAAAAAATCCATTATATTACGATAGGATTTCTTGATAAATGAATACACATATTGCGCACGCTAGACCTGATAACCCTTGATGAGCTATTACTGCTATTAATATCTAAAGCCTTCAACAAAGATCTGCACACACGCGATTATTAAAGGAACATGTAGTTTAGTGTCGATATAAAACCTGTAACTCTTCTTAAGGTTCGCAAAAGTAGCAGTTTTAACTATGAAATAGTGAAACAAAGGAAGTTAATTAAAAGAACAAAATTATGGTAGTGTAACAATAAAAAAACACGCTTTCTCAAAACCAAATAATTATTGAATGGTGTTACATGAGTTACGTTCTTTAGGTACATTAAGTTAAGACTCAAAGAAGACTTTTTATATTTTTTTTTGATAGTTTCGGAAATTGTTTCATTTTAAGTTCGATTACTACCTAACAGAAGACTTTAAATAGTACTACCTACAGGTGATTTTTTGATAATTATTGGATTTGGTTAAGAGTTATTTCTAATCACTCATCTGTGCGCACTCATCACATTTTTAATAAAATACCCATATAACTCTCATATATTATAATTATCAATTATAAAGTAAAAAGCATAATGTTTATAAAGTAAAACGTGTTTTTCATATCAATATCTGCCTAGTTGAGCAAATACAAACTGAAAGGTCTTTCGGATTTACAGTAGTTGGTTATATAATAAGCGAATCTATTAACAAAATCATTCATTCATTCACTCAAACCAATTGTTATTTAAGCTGCTTTTAAAGTTATAGGCACATAAAAACTACAGATCTTCTTAGGCTTTTGTTGGTCAATTTATTCAAAACAATAAGAAATAATATTTTAAAATATAAAAAAATGGAAGATAAATCATTTGAGCAGTACTAAAAACAATCAATAACTTATCTAGCAATTATAGAATAGGAAATGTGAAAGATAAATGATAGTGTCGGCCCCATTCGCTATTCAACATCGTTTTAAAAGTATAAACCGTCAGTTCTTCACTTCTTTTTAGAACCAGCGGCCGAAAGTAATCATATTTTTGTGTTAAAGAGAAAAATGTATAAAAGTAATAATATGATACGTGTTGAAAAAAATAATCGAAGACAGTACAATATTACAGTGATTCCAAAAAAATTTAAATTATTTTTTATAATAATTCAAATATTGCTTGGTTTGGATTTCGGTTTTATAGACTGGAGCGAATTAAAATATTAATAGAAAATCGAAAATCCTCTGTACACAGTTTACTCCAACATTATAAGTTTTTAGTAGAATCTATAGAAAAGGTTATGAAGTCTTTTAGATATATTGTAAGTAAAAATAGTTTATATGTTAATAACATTATTATCAGTTATTTTTATTTATATTCTTTTTAGTATATTTTGTCCTTACTTTTTAATATACCTGGGGTAATGGCATCAATATACTACCTTCTTGAGACTATACAGAAAACTGGTGACGTGAGTATTTTATATTCTATTTTATATTTATTTAGCAGTGCATGATGAGCGAGGATTAGGTAACTTTGAAAGGGTTAGCTAAGTTTCGCCTTCAATTAGAGCAGAAACTTCGGAGACTATCCAATATTTATTGTTACAGAAAAGTTTTGGACTGCTTGTACCATATATCCCTCTGTTGCTAATAATCACAAACAGAGCTACTCCAGCCGTTGCAGCAACTTGGCTAGGACAAAAAGCGATGGAAATAAAACTTACTTTGTATAAACGAATTTTCGAAGAAAAAGGTAGCTTACACTTTTATATGTCAACAAAAAGAAATGTCTTATGGTAATGAAACGGTAATGAGAGTTCGATTTAGAGAATAATTATGCTTTAAATTACGAATTTTATTTAAGACTAGTTTTCCGCCCGCAGCTTCGCCCGCGTGGAGTTCGGTTATATCGCGTTTCCAAGAGCACCTTTCAAAAATCTGGGATACAAATATCCTATGTTCTTTCTCAAGGTCAACTCAATCTCTGTACCAAATTTCATTAAAATCAGTTCAGTGGTTTAGGCGTGAAAGCAAACAGACAGACGGACAGAGTTACTTTTGCATTTTTAATATTAGTAGGGATTAAATGGCCTATATAATGGACTGTATATCCTTTCAGACATACGTCAAATACTGGCTATGGAGAGGTTCCTTAGATATATAGAAGCTAGACCTTTCAAATTCTATATGTTATACCTACTACCCATGGACGTGTCCCTCCTAGCTATAATTCTTGAATTTTGTATCACTTACATCATCATCATAGTACAGATGACACATATTGTATAATTTAAATAATTAAATTGTCAGTCATGTTTGTCGTTTTTTTCTATTTGTTAACTATTTATTAGTCTTTTAGAATGAAGTAGTAAGTATAATATGATATGATAGTTTTCAAATTATAACGTGTACACAAATATGCAAAATATGTACACAGATATGAAATTATTCTTATTTAATCTATAAACTTTTATTCGTTGTAATTAACAGTAGAGAAGGAATTATACATATTATTCTTATTTATTTTTTCTTATTCTGACAGTGTATTCGTGATGAGGAATTGCAGAGTATAGAGTAAGTATGTAACTTAGAGATCAGCGTCATTAACTACGCTATACCATATACCATAATCTATGGTGACTTATCAATGAAAAACAACAAATGCTCCGTAAATAGTGGTGTGATGAAAACTTGTGATAAGCATGACTAAGAATTGTGTTAAGATTCGTATGAAGAAATTAGTTTTTTCGGAATTTGGCCATTGTTTGTTTTTTTTTTATAAAATGAGAATGCTTTTCATATTGTATCTTAATTGAATCTTTTTTGTAATTGCTTGTTTACAATTTGTTTCTTTTTTGATTAGATATTTAGATTACTTTTCAGCCGTGTTTATGGAAACGAGTTGAAGGTTATAGCCAACGAGTTAAAATATTACGAGAGAAGTCTAATTAAAGATAATTGTGTTTCAATGTATATTTTATTAAAGTAAATCAGGTGAATAAATTGCTAATATTTTATTAATTAATTGATTTTTATTTTTTATTGTATTTTCGTATTGTGTGCACTAGCACACTATATTAAACATTGTTTTAAAACTAGTTAATGCTTCTTCATGAGAATTGATTAATTAAGTAAAGTATATGTTAAATTGTTTGAGGTCTTATTAAAATAATATCAATATAAACTGACAAGAACGAGTTTCATCAAAAATGTCAGCAACCTTTACTCGTATATCAGTAATTGCAGAATAAAAAAATACATTGAGGAAATTTAATTTTATAATCTAGAATCCGGCTACAACTACAGTCAAGAAGTAAAGTCAAATATAAATATGAAAGCGGAAAAGACAGTGATCATTCTGTTAAAATGTTTTTCAGTCGTATCTTATTCCTTAGAGTTTTATTCGGTTTTCCTCAAAGCCACAAGTTGGCTTTACCCAATCAGAAATATGAATAAGAATATTACAACGTATTTACATAGAAAAATGATTTTTTCTAAGGCACGTTTAAGACGGTAAAGGAAATATTTTTCTAACAACCTTTAGATGTTTGTTTCTCACATATTTTTCGGTGTTATAATAAAATTAAAGTTAATTCAAAATGAAATACAATAATACGAGTATGCTATAAATATTTATCAACAGTGATTATAGAGAACATGCGAACTTGTAATTTTATTATTTACCTACTGATAGAATTCAACATACAATCTTCAATAATTACTAGTATTTATCATAAAATATGAAATAACAAATTTTGAATATAAATAATAATTATAATTTTATTTTATAATATAAAGAATTTTAGTGTTCGTTTTATTAATTTTAATTAAAAAAATTATAGATAAACCACCTTTTTCAATGTCCTCCTTTATCAGTTAATGTTTACCTCTAACTTTAACTATGTATACCTTCAATTTATATTTTTCTTTTTTTATATCAAAATCGGTGGTTAGTTTTTAGACGTAACAGCACATATAATTTCAATAGATAATTCATTCATTCATTTCTACGAGTCAAAGCCATTGTCTACAAAATTGATTTGAGGACGTCCATATGGTAAGTTGACTTAATGGACCAATTATTTATATCCTGGCTTACGAGGGTTCTACTTATTGAGTTTAAAATTCATGGGGCAAGATTAGAAATAGTACCCTATTTCTTTTTAATTCGAAATTTTGAATCCATAATTTAAAAAAATCCATATAATTAAAAACGGCTCGTGACTACTTCGATAAATAAGCATATTATATACTTTTTCAAATAAGCATAATAATAAAAAGTATTGAAATACTGAAAATAATTTTAGTTAAATCAAAAAATGTCTACGCCGCTTGTACCCTTGACTCATATAACAAATTATATACTTGTTACATCTAAACTTGTAATTATTTATAAATTAGGAAGTAATTTCTATAAAAACAAATAATAATAATGGGATTTATAAAGTAGGGGTTTTGTATATTTGACTTGAAAGATTAAGTATATGACGTCAGTAAAGAGACCTAAAGGCTAAAGGTAATTTATGCTGGGCAAGCTGTTGCCACTCAAATCGGATTTAGACATATTTAGATGTCCCTCGGGCTTATGATTTATGAACGTAGCATAATGTTTAGATTGTGTTACATCAAACATTCCTAAAGTACTGATATTGTGAGCGTGGTGATTTTTATTATTTTAATTAATTTATTCATGTGATAAGAACAAGATAAAATACTTTAATTTGATAATGTACTTTATGTGGTGATTATTGGAAATGGTACTGACAGTCATTTCTATGCTTAATGGTTACTAAAAATAATATGAATAAAATAATGCCAAATTTTAAGTAATTTTATTTTCGATTAAAGTAACGAATTAGAATTTAATGGGGAGAATATGCTATAACTGTATCTTTGTTTTATTAAATTCATATCATTATATTTGTATAAAGTGCGAATGTCAAAAACACAATAGACAAATACCTTAAATTTTCATAAAAACAAATACGACAGTGTAAACAAGAATTTCAAAATACTGTTGTTGTTTTTATTAAGACACTCACCCTTATGTCAGTCCTATTAGTGCAAAACCAGTAAAACAACATTTAAAAACAAAAATAATCTTGTTAAATTTGTGATTTGTGCTTAACAGCAATGATTTTTACAAACAATCTGACTTTTTAATGCAAATTTCAAAGTTCAACTTCTTTTTGTAATTAGTAACAGCTTGTACGTAACGCGAACTTTAAAGTTCTCTGCCAATAAGTTATTAAAAGTGAGCTCTTACAAATGTTAAGGATCCAAGAGATCATTTAATACTGGTATATAATGACTTATAGATTAGAAAGATAATAATAAAACAAAAGTCGTAATTATATCAATATATTAAAGTGAAAACTTTATGACTGATAAATTGTGTGAATTTGCAGCAGTGCTTTGAAATACCACCGCGAAATTGTATCACGTACGTAGCAGCCGTTGAAATTCACATTCAGTATGCAAGTTGAAAAGGAATGTTATTATTATCAAAATTCATTAAGATATATTAATTTCAGTTTCTTTGAGGTATATTTAATTAAAAACAACCACAATATTTTTAATTAAAATGTGGTATACTTCATATAATACATATTTGTTTTTTCTTAAGAGAAAAACCGCTAGAAAAAAATTAATGAACTTCTCTTAAAGTTGCCATCTGCACTAGCCTATTTGTAAGTTAATCTCCTTTTAAACTTGCATAAGAATTTAAAACACTGAAATTTCATTTGAAGTTTTTAAGAACAATGTAATTTTTAACCTTATATTTTTATATACTTTTCGTGTAAAGAAAAATTTATCTCATTTTTTGGTAAATATTTATTGGAATCAACCTTGAATCCGTAGCAACAGTAGGTATGTTAAACTTAAAAAGTTTCACCGTTTATGCTACCTTAATTTAAATAAAAAAATATATAAACTAGTAATAGGTACATATAAATACGAACGCGTCAGGTTTTACTCATTTTGTTTTTTTATTGGATGATTTTAAAATGTTAATTACAATGTTGGTTTCACATTATAAGAAAAATAAGTTTAATTTGCTACGAGTCCCGCGCAAAATGGAGTCCCGTATATTTTTAAAATAGTTTATCTTTGTCGAGTTAATTTTGTACTTATAAATATAAATACAAAGCATATTGAATATACTTGACGTTACTTATCTATGAAATTATTGTGCAATGCTTGTATTTAAGGCCAGTCTCATAAATATAGTAAAGAAGCCACAACAAATTAAGGGCCATTGAAAATATTTTAAAAACTATCGCCACGCTTGTTAAATATAAACAATGCTTCAGTACTTGGTATATTTCACAATATAAAATAAAGAAACAACCGCTCCACCCTAGAAGTTCCATATGAAAAAGAATTTGCGAAAAGCAATTGAATCATTCATTTATTTATTTATTAGTATGGACAGCGAGAATGTTCTTCAATAAAGATTTATAATCCGATTACCAAATAATGAAGATTTTAAATCTGACGCTGCTTTGTACTACAAATGTTGAATTTGGAAAATTGCCAGCCAAAGGATTTTGGGTCAAAATTATAAAGTTTTCATTGAATACATTTGTGAACCATGCACAAAGTTTGTGTTTGAGTTTCAAAGATTATTTAGTAATTGGAATCCGAAATTTCTTTTTAATGATAAAAGTTTGTTTTGATATAAACCTCTTAAAATTGTGATAATTTTACCCAATGCTGAGCTGATAGTATGAAGTTACATTTTCATACTGAAAATTAATCATTTATTTAAAAGTATGTATATTCAGAGGAGTAAATAAAGGCAAATATTATTGTTTCTGATATGTTACTTATGGTTTTTATGTTGAAATTAGATATTGACGAGTACTAAGCAATGTCAAGTGAGTTTGATTGTTGGTTTTGTATATCAAACAAAATTATGTACTTGAAGATGGTGAGAAAAGTACTGTGTAACTTCTATATATTTTAAATTACTAAGTAATCCTTCAACATATAATATAAATGTTATATAATTACTTACAATCGGTTAATACGTTTTTCAAACTGGGTAGGAAACCACAAGTAATAAAAACAAATGGTGATCTTTTAAAGAGGTAATTTAACGTAATGACAACCGAAGTCAAGATAATATTATCTATAAATCGACACTTAGTGTCGAGAATTATCGTTTGGTTTATCAATATTATTCCTTATAACTGCATGGTGTATTTCATCCACATGCCACATTCATCAGAAAAAAGATTACTAATGATAATAATACAGATTCTTGCGCAAGAAGTAGATTTGTTGAATAAATTTGAATTTCTCGAATAAAAGAAGACCATAAGGGAGAGATGGCTCATCCAAATAATTCCTGAATTGTTGGCCAGATGTTGCAAGTGACGATTTAGTTTATTTCGTGGCATGCGTTAGAGTATACGTACGTGTAATTTTTTTGTGGACGAGAAACAAAAAGTGAGTAAATTTTTTATAACAAATATGTTTTGTGTAAGAGAGTTTATTCTTAAGAATTTTTGTTTCCTAAAATAATGGTTATTTTTGGTTTGGTTGTGTATACGAGTCAAAAATTTTCCTAGCCTCGAAATCACTCGCAACGTGTTGCCAATTATTTATTTTTTGAGTGTGGTCCTCACTCCAGGAAGAAAAGAAGAGATGGCCAGTATAAGTTGGTTTATGATAGCCGTATGGCCATATTATGCCGGGTATAGAAACTATATCTTATTTTAAAGTAAAACAATTTTCCTTTTTTTTAGATGGTCCTAAATACAAGCCAAAGGCAGTAGCTGTAAGAGGCAATAAAAATTTGGTCCCAATAGTTGAACAGTTACAATTAAATGATCGATTTAACAAAAGAGCTCAGGTGGCAGGATATGATTGGTTTAGATGTTCTTCCAACGACGCCGTCTAAAATTCTATAGGAAATAACACCTATATATACACCAAAACCACAATTTGTAATTCGTTAATAGGTAAAATATTTATTAAAATATACTTGATATACTAAATTTCCACATTAAATTATAATTAATACTTATATTAAAATATAAACAAAAAATAAATTTTATGAATTAATTTACATTTAGAACTTTTGCGTACATTAAACTAATGTTTATATAATATTGCAGATTTTTTATGACATAAACTATAATGGCACTAGATATCTTATCTAGGATTCGGTGACAGTTAAAAAGTAAGCATTGGGACCTAAAACATAAGGCATAATAATCTCACGCTAGTCACATGTTTATGAAAAATTACGAAAATTATGAATGAGATATGTCATTTATAGAAAGTATAATTAATATTGAAAAAATGTTTGACATTATCTTTTACTAGTTGCGGAAGATTCTTGAAATCTTATTGGACATGAATTTTTAATACTTATAAATTATCCTGCGTGAGGTCAAGTTGTGGGTTCTAGGTAATTACATCGTGATTAACGTTCATGTGGGGGATTAATCTTCTACAAACATGACAGATAATGTGTATCAACAAAATAATAACCAGCAATTTAATATAGTTTTACATCTATAAATGGAACCGAGATAGTAAAACTAATACAGTAAGAAAATATTCTGATAAAAGATCATATAATTTATAACTGCTATTTAAGCTTTTGTTGAAAGTCTTTTATACAGAATAAAAACACTTATATGTACGTTATCCAACGCTTTCCAATTCAATTCAATTCAGCTAGGAATCTTTTAACCGTATAATAGTGTGCAATTTTTTTACTTCACTTATTTCAACTTTTGTGTTGTTTTTATTTAACTTATATGTATTGTCTAACTATTTCAGATTACTAACCTAGAACACATTTTGATGACTGTTGTGTACTAGTTTAGGAAACCTAATTAAAATTTTATGAATAATTTAATAAAGCAAATATTTTTATTCAACACAACCTACATACTATCCAATTATGACTATTACAATATTTTTTATAAAACCAACGAGTTAAATTACCCTTTTTTTATTGAAATGTAAAGTAGGTACACACTTTCCTTTTGTAATTATTATAATTTTATCATCAAACGACAACATTGAAATTGTACTCGTAATTCATTCCGTTGAACACACATCACAAGAAGTGCTCACAGCTATTATGTATTTTCCATAATTCTTTAATAAATTCACTAATTAGCTAATTAAAACTTGTTTATTTGCGCTTCGAAGAACAGAAACAACAAAAAAGCGAAAAACATTTTTGAATTTCATACCGACAAATAAATTTGTCCCTTTTTATTCGAGGATCAACACGGTTTCTATGACTTTTTAAACGAAATGTTTTTCATTCATAATATGAGAATGAAAATGAATAATATATATTTTTATTAATATCTCGTGTGAAGATTTATGATTGTTAAAAATCAAAAATAATTTATGACGATATAAACTTTTGATAGTAATATGAGGGTCTTCGTTCTTACTCAAATAGTAGTCAACAAAGTCTCTTTTAGTAATAGCGACGGCGACTACATTACACGTAATTGTGGTTCATGTGTTTGAAGCACAGCTTTCCACAACCACTGTTAACTTTGTTGGAAATAGCGTCAGGAATTCTTTTAATATAAATAACTTTAAAAAATCTGTTAGTATTTTGATAATCTCTTTGATGCATATACATATATACTCGTTTAAATATTTGATTACGTTCAATCATTGAACATGTAAAACGAATAAAAATTGAATAATTTCACCTTTGAGCTTCAATGGAAGTCAATTTAAAGAATTTAATGTTTAAATTTGCCTTACATTTTTAATTACTTCATTATTGACTGTTTTCGAACGCAGTACTAGAATAATTTATGACCAAGAATATGTTCGTAAATAAAGTGATCTAAAGTATAGTATTTAGTAATGTAGAATCCCTATCACTTTATTATTTTTTTCACGCACCCCAGCCTACACAGCTATTAATTTAATCCATTTCAGGGACTAGACAAATATATGGGATTTTTACTAAATCTTTTTTTGCAATATGTTTAGCTGCATGTCATAATTCACTCAATACTTCGCGTAAGCTTTAAAAATGCTACCTGATATAGGTTAAACAATAAGCATTTTTTCTTCTTTATAATCTATTATATTTTGATTTTTCACCTGTAAACACGTTCATTTTATTAAACAAATGTAAATTCTACATACTTGATGTATGATGAGCTTCAATAAGTACCCTATTGATGAGTAGGTATATCAGATTAGTCGCTGACGAGATTTTTGATAGCGATGTTTAGTAAAAAAACTGCGTAATTTTTTTTTACCCTATCAGAGCCAACTGCTGAGTAAAGGCCTCCTTCTCTTATAGAGAAGCTTTGAGCATTAATCATCACGCTTGCTCAAGACGGGTTGGTGATTACAAACTTATGATTGTGAAATTATAAGACCAGGTTTCCTCACGATGTTTTCCTTCATCGTCTGTCAGTGGTGTCTACTCTTAGAAAGTACATATGACTTGGAAAAATCACATTGGTACTTGCCAGGATCGAACCCGCGCTCTCGGCAACGAGAGGCGGGCCCTTTAACCACTAGGCCACCACGTACAAAAAATTAAATAAATAAATTTTAAATTTTACAATTAATTATTTAAAATGGAAATAACTAGATGTTTAAGTTATTTCTATACCAAGCATTAATGTTAGAAGTAACGAACAAGTTAACTGACCTTTTTTAAAACTTTGACTTTTTATTATTAATTAATATCTTCGAATACCTTGACTGAATTCTTGGTAGGTATGGGCCACGCCATAGATATAACTAAATACTACAATTCAACAAAAAAATTGTGATTTAAATAAAATTTTATTAATAAAACAGCCTTACAAAGGAAAAATATACCTTTCAAAAATTATAAAAAAAAAATGTATTGCACGCTATTTTTGTAAATACGACATCTATTAACCCTGTCGACCCGTCTTGACAATCGTCTTGAAAAAGTTTTCCAATTACACGCCTTAATGATCTGAAAATATTGAATAATTAATCTACTAGTCGGAAAATACAATAAATTTTAACGATAAAAAACGTTTAGAATTAATTATATTTAATATCACTTTGTCTTCTTTATATGAAATATTAAGAGAACTTAGTTGTTATGTGAATATTATAATTAAATCTTTTTCACCACTATCCTGTTTTAAATATTTTAAGCCTGTTTGCATATCAATAGCGACCGTACGTGTATTTTTCTCCATAAAAGCGATGGGATTTTGGATGCCCGTGAGTACGCATAAGTGAAATGAAAAATCAAAAAAGGACAAATATGTCACCACGTTTGTAATACGAAATTGAGATCATAACAAATCGGAATTTATGGATGGTTAAAAAATTGTTCGAAAATAAAACATTGTAACGTATTAAAGGTAAATTAATGTAGTTACTCTCATTATGATATACCTAATGAATAAAAATATATTAGGATTTTCTGTAACAACGGAATAATTAAAAGTTTAAAATAATCTAAGTTGTATCGACTACTTAAACTGTGGTATGTTATCCATTGTTGCTACATGTACGACAATCTAACATATTTGAATATTCTTTTGATATATGTATTATCATTTATTGGGGGAGACATGTTCGTTTGCTTCATTTTTTTTCATACGGAAAACTGAAGACGAAGTTTTTTCCAACAATACGTAATAATTATCAGTTAAGGATTGTTAAAAAATAAAAAATACTGTTATATACGTTTGCAGCAATCATTTAAATTTTTCTTTAAGAATTCTTGAACGAATACAAATAAAAAATTTACGCCTTGTAATGGCGTATCCAATAACGTTTTTATATTTCATTATGTTTGAGAAATTACGTTATAGGAGTTTTTAAGTGCTCACCTTTGGAATAAGCGTAAGGGAATGAAATTGATCTGTTTTGTAAACGAAAGGAGAAAAGCAATACGGGATAAAAGTATTCAATTCTCGAAAGTATTTCTTTCAAAACGTAATTCTCTGTCTTCAATTTGGCATAATGGAAAGCAACAAATTTATGGTAATTGTTTTTTTTTGGTTAAATCACTAAGTTTTCTGTATATGTACTTCCAATTCTAAGGATTTTTCACTAAGAAAACGGTAATTATTATAACAGCAGTAATTTCTTTAAAAATTTTAATACCCTATTATTAAATGTCATAATAAATGGGCATTTTAATTATTGTAAGTGGTTGGCAAAATTGGGACAGCCGACTAAGTCTGCGTAATTAACGAGAAAAATGGGTATAAATTTTGATTTGATGGTAATGAAAATCTATTATTTCTATTATTTCTTACCCTTCTAAAAATTATAAATAAAATTGTTTATAATTAAAACTCGTTATATTTGTCTGAACAAAGACGTTTCATTTTAATTGTATTAAAATATTTAATATTATTTGTATTATCCGGGTAAACGAAATATTATTAAATCGGCGTGAATGCTCGGGGAATTCGTTTTATTGGAAAACAATGTCTGAGTAACATTTTGTGTTATTGTGTTTTATGTGACATTCCTCTTAATCATGCGAACGGAATCGTCTTACAAATAGAATATCTTTATTCTAATAAGATTTATATTACATAGTATAATATAAGATTATACATATAACATTAATAAACATTTTTACAGCTTAAGTTTAAATAAAATATCAATCTCTATTAGTAAGATTTCAATTATATTTTTCTTTACTAAATCCGACCTTTAATTGAATGTAAAAAAGAAGTCTAGTTCACTAAAAGAATTTAAATTAAGAAATTTTTACGTAAATATTAAATATGACTTGAAGTTCAATATATGTACTAGACGCAGGTACAAACTTAGGCAGTTTAAGACATTACCTATACTTGGTTCTTGAAGGATGTATGACATAGCCAAATAACACTTAATTTTATATATGCGATAGCACTTGTGCCTACATTGTTAAAGCTTGTGTCACAAAGCCTCATTATAAAAATTAGTTAAAAATTAAATTTCTAAAATACAAACAATAACCTACGACAAAGTATATATTATTATCGAAGTAGCTTAGATATACATTTGTTTACGTTTCAACTATAATGCGCTGTCCTTGGAAATGGATATAATTTTTGAAAAGTCATTAAAATAGATATTCCTATCTTGCCAATCAATGTAGTGCTTAGTAACAAATTATTATTTTGAACAATAAAAACCAAGCATGCTTTTAGCTAAGAAATATGTAACGAAATAAAACTGAAATAACAGTAAAAATATTTCGCATAAATTAATCTTCTATAACATTTTTCATTCAAAAGTAAATAATGATTTAATGACCCATAGAGAGTTAAATATTTCCATGAAATTAGGTTTGAATGACTTTGATGGACGATTAAACTTCATTTAGAACGATTCTAAGAAGTTTGCTTTATTTGCTTTAGATTCCATATACTTGCTAATATTTGTCAGACATAAGTTCAATAAGGACTCGATAAAAAAGAACAATGAAAATATTATTGAAATTGTCAGCTTGAAAGTCGTTTTGAAATATTTTATGTTTTACTAAATGTATACATATTATGCATATGAGAAATGTAGTTTAAGAATAATGAATTTCTCATCCCCCTTAAACAGTAAGAACCTATAAGTAATAACCTATAACCTATTAATGCTTCTATAAGTTAGTCTTCTTTTTTGTCATCTATTTTCAACGTGGTAGAGCCTAGCTGTGGTCAGTTGCGTTTCGTCCGATGAGTGAGAGAGCCGGTTACCCAATTCCTGTTTCCACCCGTTCCTTTATTCCCACTCTTCCCTTTTCCTCAACGATAAAGGTTGGCAACGCATCCGTAACACCAAGCAAAATGCTTTGAGAATGCTTTACCTATGTCTTGATATCTAGTACTGTTGTCACTTACATGGGCTTTTAAATTTGTGATGTCTATTTGAATATCTTATAATGTGATGTGATTTATCGCTATCTGTTTCTCCATATTATTACTGAGAAGAAGTCGTAACGTTTGAAAACAAAAATGTTAAGTAATAAAAACGAGAAGTGAAATACAAAAATTATATTTTAGTTTTGTTTGTGAATTTATATTATCAACACATGTTGAATATTGTACCAACGGAGTGAAAGTTGTTTGGAGGTACACATTTGGATATCAATTTAAGTTAGTCAATAAAGTTATCTGAATTTTACCAAAACTTTTGTCATTTATCTTCAGAGGTTCTCTGAGAGGCCTAAAAGGTAGATTATTAGACGCTAAGAAATTTATTGTATCAATTAATCTCTCAAATACATTCTGCCAATGTTTCGAAAAAACTGACAGAATAGACTTGTTCTTTGTGAATTTTACTTCATGTAGATTCAAAATCTTTTAATTTTGGTAGGACCCAGATGATTCTTCCTATTTTTTTCACTATAGGTTGGTACTCAGTGCGTAAAATTCACTCCAAAGTTGTCAGGGACTCGCAATCGAAAGTGTCAATATTTTTAGTAAAGTTGGAGCAATTTTTTCAGACAGTTTTGGAAAGAGTTTTTTTGAGAAACTTCATCGTACTTGAACTTAAAACCTAATTATCTACAGGGCGTTAAGTTATTTTTTTTAATTTTTAGAATTCTCGCTTTCTTCCTAAATACATTTCGCTTGGGTCTGACATTCTAAGTAGGCCTCAAATTTTTATTTGTTAGTAATATCTTATAAAATAATACGTAGTTTGCCTATGATTATAAGATAGAATAGTAGTTTTGGAAAAGTTTTCTAAAAATTCTTTAGATGTAACATACTTACACAGTGCTACATTCATTTATAAACTTTTTTATTCTTGTTCACAAGAACATAAATTCCTGTGTTTACGAATATTAAAAAATATTATAACATTGCACGCATACGAGTCGAATTGATTACCTTCTTTTTTTGTGATTGTTTAATTAATAAAAATGCTATAGCCGAAAAACAGCATAAAGAATGTAAGGCATTATACTACACTATTTAGAAATAATTTCTTATATAACTTTTATTTCCTTGCTTACGTGTCTTTCTTTAAAAACATACTATTTACAATACTATAAAAATTCACTGTAGTTGAAAAAAATATACACTGCTTATAGTCCTTTAGTAACTTAATTATTCAAAGACTGAAAAACAACACCTATTCTCACATCAAACTCCTCAAGAATAATATTAAAATTTTAGGTTGTTGTCGTCATTTCATGATAATATATCTGCCAGTGTTTAGCCGTGTGGAACATAGATGAACAAAACGGAATTTGAAATCCTTAAAGAGCGAGGTGGTTATGTCTCTCATAAATTTTATCATATGTCACCAGATTAAACCTTTAAACAATGAATGTGGTATCTTGACATTGCCAGATACTTGCATATCATATTTTCTATTTTCTCATCATTTATTTTTATTATTAACTAATTATATCTTTGTTTACGTTCACAAGCTCTTAGGAAGCAATGCCGTTAAGCTTACGTCATCCACCTCCTACGCCGCCTCTTACTGTCAGACACTTTTATCTCATCCTCGGATGATAATGGTTTCTGAAAAGTAATAGAAAGTACGCATAAAATGTAGAATAATAATATGCTCGACCTAAATTCGTTTAACGTAGTCTTATTACAAAAATAATATAATAAACCTAATTAAAATGTTATCATTACTTCACGTACAATGGGTTCTTCATGATGTCATTTGTTATATTTATTTTTTCATGTGGAAGAAAGGAATTTCCTGTTTTCCTCGATCACTTGTGTATGGTTGTGAATAAAGGAATTAAAATTACATTCTGTGTACCAAATTTCGAATACATACAATATGAATAATGACGAATGTGTATTCTTTTATAAATAGTATATCACAGAAGAATATCAAACGAATGCTAATGATAGGTTTTGTAGTGAATTGTTCATTAGTATCTGATTACATTTAAATTTGATTTTACCTCGCAACTCGAATTCAAAAAGTTCCACAGAATAATTTAAAAGAAGGATATTCTTTTGCTGTCATTGGGGTTGATTTAAAGGCTTTCCTTAAATAAATACTTTACTTTATTTTAAATAAAGAGTAAAATATTCTGTTATGATATACGAAGAAATAGGTAACCTCACAGAATAATAATAAGAAAAATATAGTAATCTAAAAACATTACGAATTGATACTAATAAACCCTGAATATGAGTTTGCTACGTTTTATTTTCATTAATTAGACGTATTTTTACTAATTATAACATGTATATCCAATAATTACACGTATTTTCATCAATTCTTAGACATATTTTCAAGAAACATAATAATGATTACAACTACAAACCGACCAAGCTACTGCAAAAGTTTTGTAAGTATGTATGACTACTTAAACGTTCTTTATTTTTTCACACAGAAACTGCAAAAAGAATTTTGATTAAATTTTAGAGCATTATACTGTAGACATCAGATTAAGATATAAGCTGTATTTTATAAAAAAATATCGTGTAGATCTAGCGGGATCATGTCAAAAAAGGCGGCAGTCGCTGCCAGTTGATTATTATCATACTTGTTGTTTCAATACGCTTTATATATTTCTCTTTAGTCCAATGTTGAAATCTAAGCAGACTAAATCATGGGCAGAAACCTACATATATGTAAAAACAATTATTTCTAGTGTGTCTGAGTTCACTTAAATATTTGCTTTATTTTGGTATTTTTCGTTTCATTGGCAATATAAATTTATCATCTGCAAATATTTCGCGTGTCAGACTGACAGACAGATGAACAGTGGGGACTTAGTCATAGAGTTCCATTTTACCCTCTGGATACGAAATCCTAAAGATATATTTAATACAAATTTAGCCAAGATTTTAGCGAGTACATACCTTTCCAATGTATTACTTGCCTTGCAACTCGTCTTTCCGTGATCACGGCCAGAGTAAAGTAGCCGAAACGTAGGGTTTAATGTAAAATAAAATAATAAAATCTTGTAATATATTTGAAAAGCATAGTTTCATTTAAAATGTTTTATCTAATTTGGTACCTCTCCTGTCTAGTAATTAACTGTTAGAAGACGTTTTTGTCATATTTGTTGTTTATTTTGTTCCAAATAAGTCTGTAGACGAAACAAATATATATCATATTTTATATTATTTATTGGAACATTAATTAATACATATTTATAGTTCAGTGGATGAAATACGTATAAACTGACCGTGTTAAGGTAACAATAACGGTGCAAACTTGTATTAATGGTAATAGTATTGTGGAAGAGCTGTTCATTTACCAACCAATATTGACTGTATCGCTGTAGAGGACATTTGCATTCGTTTGACACCACACTAGATCCGATCACTTATGTTAATATATCACATTTAGTACGGATTATACTGTGATGTAATAAAGCTTATATTAAGTCAGCATTCGATATTACGGTAATAAATGACGGAGAGTATGTAAATATGTAAATAAATGAAACTAATATTTTCGGATTTACTACGCGTTTTTATTTTTGACTATAAACTACATACTCCCGACGTTTCGGCTACTTTACAGCAACCGTGATCACGGGCAGACGAGATGTGTCTGTCAGTCGGTCGCGTTATTTTTTTTATATGTAAATAAGTCATATTTCTCTTCTTCACGGCTTTTATTATTAGATTACTTAGTTCTGTTTATAATTTAATGTTTGAGTTACAGATTTAAGTCTTTTAGTTTGAAGTAAACATGTCCATGTGATGATAGAATCAAAATAACTGAATGTATAAAAAATTGCATCAGAAAAACAAGTTTAACATATCAGTAAAGCAGTGCAATAGAACACATATAATAATGACAATGTAATTCGTTATTGTTTAAAATATTATGTTAAATGTGTTAAAAGTGATAATATCAACAGATGAAATAAAAATTGCATCTTTTTGGCGAAAATTACTTACAATTGTAAATAAATTAACAAAAGAAAATAGGAACTATTTTACCTTAGTAGATATTATAGAAATAGGAGAATTGATACTGGAGAACAGATATAAATTGATACCTGTGATTTCAAGGCCATCAATATTTCTTTAAGTCAGCCATCTTCTAAGGTAGAAGCGATAAAATATAAAAGCTTACAGAAAATGACAAGTTCTATAGTAAATGAGGTTTCCAGTATTACTTTCATCGGCATCATTTTTTATATTAATACATTTATTCAATTCATTTTATTAATAACATTATTTTCAGAATAAACATGATTTAAATAAAATTGAGAGCTGATATCAAATAGAAAATATAAAAAAAACTATCATTATTTTTTTCATATAAACGCATTAACGAAATTAAATTTATAATTACAATATATTATATGAACAAATACATATATGTATATATATTTATAAAGTTTAATTACTATTTGAAACAGCTGTATTGTTATCTAAGGACAATCAGTACAAGTTCTGCGACGCTAATGACTCGTTCTTAATGATTCCTTGTTGCTTTCTCCCCTTGCATTTAATGAGACATTGAACATAACTTTAATGCTACTAGATACGTTACACTCCTATATGTAAACAGAACTTGTAATTATTCCAAAAGAGAAATGTATTGAGAATTATTACTTCGTAATTTAAACTCCTATAAGGTCATTGATATACAATTCCTTGTTCCGCGACCTTTTTTTAATTGTTTCATTTAGAAATGAATACATCCTTATCTTCCTTATAAAAAGGTTGTTCAAACGACTTATATAATTCATTGATAAAAGATTGTTTTTTATCAAATGGCTCTGAATCTTTAATTTAATTTATACCTGAAGTAACAAAATGACTTGAATTTGAACTCTTGGCTTTTCAAAAGATTTTAATTAAAGAAAAATACGGAGCCGCTATCATATTTCAGAAGAGGTTTGAATAATAAACGATGTTTCTGTATAATAATTTTAACAGATTTTAAATAACACCGAAAATTAAGATAAATTAGTACTTAACTTAAACATTACATATTTTTTCTAAAAACACATAATATATTAGGATATAATATTTATAACCTCATTAAGTATTAAGATATTCATAAGGTCATATATACGTAAATTAGAAGATTAAATCGGGGAATTTAAATATATTTTGTAATAATCTTGATACTATTAATACATTTAAAGACAATTATCATAAATTTGACTTTTAGGGGGGAGGTTTACATAAACTAAATTGCAAATGTATTAGGTTAATAAGTAGAGAGGTTGTCAAAAAAGAGTAACAAATAAATAATTATTATTTACTTGTTTTTACTGTTTCTGTTTCAGTGATGGTTATTTTCCAATGCTATATTGGTTTATTAGAAATCAGAATAAAATAATATACATATTTACCAAAACTTTTATACTATTAAGTAAAATTTAAATTTATCTATCACTTTTGTCCAATCTACTCGTATGTTCAATTGTGAAGATATTTAGCAATTCATGTTATTATATATTTATTAAGTAAATAATAAAACAGTCTATCATTACGTCCATTAAGGAAAGTAATTCTATGATAGATTCTCTTATAAATATCAAATCATAATTAGTGTCCACTTCTAACGTTAATTGTACAAAAGCGATCCGTTGGCTTTCAAATTTGGCCTGGCCGTTAATAATAATTGAAAGGACCAATTAAATTAACGTTTTAGGCTTCCATACCTCTAACGTAAAAAGCTAACCTTATTTAAATTTGTACGTGACTTTATAATACTTGCTCTGGATTTTGAATTTTGAGGAAGAAAATATTATGATAAAAATTACAATTATTTGGCAGCTGCTAACGTTATTATATCGATCTTCTTGGTTAAAAAATATTAAATTAGAGTTATAGTAAATACGCTGCTTAATATAATATAAAATAATATTAAAATTATATTGACTTTCTTTTGGTTCTTATAGTAAAAAAAATATTTAATCATTGAGATTTTCGAATTTTGTTAAACGTTTTATTAAACGTTTTGAAACTCAATCGTAACAGTTTTGTTTCATCGTAAAAAATCTATCTAAATTGATGCTTCCATTAGAATCGGTTTCTATAAGAAATTTAAAAGCTTAAGTGATCGAACGTTATTGCGTAGAGGATTAACGTTGACGTCTTCAGAGAGATCAATAAAACTTGAGGTTTTGTATTGAGGATTATAAACGGTTGGTGCAAAAATTATAAAATAAATAGACAATATTTTTAAGTTTTTTACAAGCTGAGAATATATTGTAGATCTGTTGAGTATCAAATTCTCACACAGCGCCATCGGTAGAAATTGATAATGTAAGGAAAAACGACACTGCAAGCTTAGCACCATCGCTGAGAATGGGAAATGGGTTTTAACATAAATTCAATTTGGAGTTAGTCACTCTCTTGAAGACACTAATTTAGAAAATAATAAATACTTAATTGTAACTTGTATTTATAGTTTTTATAAGTGTAATGTTTCATTCTGCGGTGCTACGAGACGTAATTAGTTCTTGAATACACGTATTTGAGAACATGTGGCTCCTGTTTTCGTTTTCCTGTTCGAGATTGCTTAGTTTTGTCACAATAGATTTGTAAGAATTTCTTATTATATATTTACTTTCATTTTCTTAAATGCCATTGTCTAAGTTATTGGAACACGAGAAAAATCATTGATAAACATCCTAATTTCAATAGGGAAGATGATTTCGTTGGTGGTTGGTTTATATAACACCTGGGATCTCTTCTTTACAATAATAGATTTTGATATCCGTGCCCACAGTCGAGAACCTAAAGATATATTTAGTGCATTTTGTTTCCATCCAGAGAGGTATACAATGAAAAACGGAATATGACAAATAATAAGATTGATTGATAGACAATTTTATCGAGTTTGCCCGTGATCAAGGTTCCTGTAAAGTAACCAAAATGTAGGGTAAAATGTAAAATAATATATTAGTTTAAAAAAAATATATGAAAAAATTGTTTTATCTAGAAGTGAATTTAAGAAAGTCTTACAATCATAGAACATGGCGTTTATAATTAGACCCTTGGAATATACGGGACATATCAAAATAAAGAAATATGAAGTAAAATTTTGCTCTCATTTTTATGTGCTTATTGCGCCAATTAAGGTATCGCACATTTATATTTAGGATTTCTTTCTATTTCCATTTATACTTTATTTTATTCCTAATTAGTCTTAGTCTGTATTTTTTTCTCTTGTCACCACTAAAGCTTGTTGATTTTTAATGCTTATCGATAGACATTTTTAAGAAAATTAAATGAATTTTATAATAAACTTATCTATATTCACTCCAGTTATTATAATAAGGACCTGACCATTATAAGTGTGAGGAAGATATTTTTAAAACGACGCTCTTAGATATAACTAAACCAATTATGCATTCAAAATCTAAAAGATTATTATTATTCTTTCACAGTGCTTGATTTTAAAATAACATTAAAAGATATCGTTAAAAAAACCTCATGTACTAAAATTATTATCTACTGGATTAATGTTATCCCGGTTTCGGAAAATAAAATTTTATGTTTTATTTTATTGGTACCTCGCAATATGATTGGTTAATACAATTTTGTATTAGAAATAAATTACGGAGAGGCTAAAAGCATTTTCTACTTCATATATGTTTCCCATTTTCCATACAATATGAAAGTAAAACGCTTTTCTAAATATGTTTGTACAAAAAATTATGTTTTCATATTGGAAGAATAAAATTTTATGACAATCTTTTATATTAAAATAAGAGAGTATGATTGATTGGTATCGCCTTTTGTGGACTTTGTTCATACAGCAGTCAGTATGAAGAAGTTCACAATAATTCTTGTTTTAAAAATGATGTCGAAGTCACACCATAATATCAATAAATGTGATAGGTTACTGAAATAATATTTATTTTCCCTTGTGTACATGAAAAGAATATATCAAGATGAAATTTCACACCAATACAGGTTGTGAACTGAATTTTGATATTAGGTTTCATCCAATAAATCACTCTCTCGAGGGACTTCGGAAAACCGAAGAGTGTGGAGGTGATGACAGTCTGTTCAAAACAACTTACAAACAGATGCACGAAGTTATGCAATTTAAATATTATTTATAACAAATATATTTAGTACTTCAATGTCCGTTACGTTTGTTAAAATATTGTACTTACAAATTATATTGAAGTTAAAAGAGCTTTTATTTTATATTTTGTATACGATACATGTATAGCAAATGTCCAAAATGATTAACAATTTAGGAAACTACTAATAATAAAAATATTAAATACAAAATTCTTAGTTCATAGGGGGCAAGTTATTTTAAATATATATATTCAAACTTTTTCAAAAGAAGGGAGTACTGTCATATACAACTTTGATATCTTAAGTTATCTCTATTTCAACAGAATGGATTCTATGGTAAAAGAAATATGCCACTACACTTTCGGTCAGGTTTACATGTTCACTACGGTACTGGCCCTATTATGACGTGGATAGATCGCTGAAAATCTCACTTTTCTTTAAATAAAAATGCGAAAAACAGGTGAGTTATATGTTAGGTTTTAAATTTTATCCCAATAGTATAAATATTTGTCGGCTTGCTTTTTATATATTAATGGTTTTGTAACTTTTAAATGAAACTGAGTTTTATACTTTTCGTATATACTAGTCGTTTTTTATTATTTTGTATCTATATTATCTCGAAATTTCAGTTCCTTTACAGTTTACAAAGGCCATATCTGGCACAATAGTCATAGTCAATGGTGGCCCAGTGGTTAAAGGCCCACCTCTCGTGCACGAGAGCGCGGGATCGATCCTGGCAAGTACCAATGTGATTTTTCCGAGTCATATGTACTTTCCAAGAGTATTCAGATACCACTGACAGACGGTGAAATAAAACATCGTGAGGAAACCTGAACTCATAATTTCACAATTATAAGTTTCAAATCACAAACCCGTCGTGAGAAAGCGTGGTGATTAATGGTCAAACCTTCTCCATGTGAGAAAGAGGCCTTTGCTCAGCAGTGGGCTCTGATAGGCTGATGACGATATCTGACACTTTCGTCTAGTTATATTCTTGGTCACGGTTATTGAGTTGAGAAGCTGCGATGTGGGTGCAGCAGATTTTTTTTTCATTCTAAATTCTATTCATAAAATTGCCAGAGACATTTATGTCTATTTGTGTCTGTTATTTTACAAATGTTTTTAAAATAAATTTGTATTCTTAATTCTAAAGCATTAGTTAACATGACTTAGAGTAAGAGAAAATATTCTGCTTTATAAGCAGAGCAATAAAACTAAGATAAAGCGATCTAGTTGACAAATATTTCTTTCAGAGTAGAATCATAAGATTAGGACCAACTAGAATCTCACAAAAGTTAAGATAAAAGTTCAGATAACGTCGTGCTCTACCTACGTCGTATTATTTAGACAAAATATCTGCTTTTTGCGTAAAACTTCCATAATCTTATGGATCAAGACTACGTATAAATTATATCAAGATATAAGAAATAACTGTTTTCAAGTTCATGTTTTTATTTATATTAAACTAAGAAAAACGAAGGTTTTGTAAAAATTAGAACTATTTTATATGATTTTATTTTACTTACCTTTGTAAGTTTGCACAAAAAAATTAAATATACGCTTAGGTAATATATAAAGATTTAGAAAAAAAAGGTATCGGCAAAAACTATTATTATATGTATACTAGAAAAACAATATAAGTCATCATGGAATAAAAAAAATTGCATCCAATTTGGCATATCTTTCCAACACTGAGGACTTCTTTATGAAAGCCTATTTAACGACGACGTACTTGAAAGCGGTGGCTTGAAATTGAAGACGTGATTCTGAAAGGGACAATACAGTGCCTTCGTTAAAAAATGATAATACACATGAGAATTTACACTGAACTGTAACGAAATGAATTGTAGAAAGTCCGTAATAGAAAAGTTACAAATTAAACTATCTACTAACTTACAAGTTAGTATGCAATTATTTTTTATAACAAAAATAATTATTATTTATTTTAATCATGCCTATATTTCCTTTCACTTATAAGCAGGTATAGATATAATCTTATTTGGTATTGAATGGTCCTATGAATTAAAGTCACGAGGTATCGATTGGTGTCATTATCTTCTTCTTATCGTCTCTATATGAAAGCCGGCTCAAAGGTTCGGATAAAAGCATTGAGATATTAATGAAGCATCTTATGAAGTCCTATAACCGCTTTGTTATATTAACAAGCTTTTCTTTCAGTCTAAGTAGATTTTTACCGCGATTCTGCTTATATGTATAGAATTACCTGTACTTATACGTTACAGATTTATGGGGTAAATGTAGAATATAACGTAAAAACATCAGATACTTCAGTGAAAATACAAGTATATTTATTTTATACTATTAGTAAAAAAGCTTTATGACAGATAAATATAATAATGTATTTGTTTTACCCAACTTAAACACAAATTTGGATGCTTTTGCCTACTAGATACTACAAGGAAGCATATAATTAATAGAAATATTAAAATTTTGCAATTAATAAAATGCGTAACATTTAAAATTTTGTTATAAAATTAGTATACGTGTTTGTTGTCGTTATATATTTATATGCAACAAATTAAGTTCCAATGATACCATTTATATATATTTTTTATTTAGTTGGTATCGATCCACTCGTATGTTAGAGTACGTGACTGTTTTATTTGTCCATGATCCCTTTATCGCAAATATTTTATAGCTCTCAAGGGTCAAGAATGCTTATATTAAATTACGATCTCCAAAGTAAAATGTATAGGACCTAAACTTTTTTAAATATTACCTAAGAATATGATGAATTTTAGCTATTAAGTTATAAATCAATAAATTACCAAATATATCTTAAAGGCATTTAGAGGTGACAGATTATTTGACGTACGCTTTGAAGACGCAATGACATGTTTCTACTACATCAAGTCTTGGTCTTAAGAGTACTTCAATATTAATTAAGTTATATATTGCCTCTATATAAACTAAAGGTATGATAAATATATTTGTTATACTAATAAGTGATATTTTCTTATTGTATATTAGGTCAGAGACAAAGGAAATAGTTAAACAAGAAACAAAGTAAAACATTATTTGTTTAGTTAGTGGAACATTAATAAAGGATGTCGTTATAATTAAGGAGCTTTCAGAAATAAAGGCAATTAAAACGACATTAACAAAACGATTCCAGCTTCAAAAGGTCTTCGGTTCAGGAAACGGAACATTTTTGTTGTTGAGTAACTATTTTAATGTCATAGATTGACAAAAGATGCCTCATTGAAGTGAGCTAGTCCTCTGTGAAAGGGTTAAAATTGCATGCTTACATATTTTTCGTATATCACCCGAGTTTTGTTCGCAAAGTATAGTCATATTTTAATAAATATGTTTAAAAAGCCTAACCTTCTGAATATATGACATGTAATGAATTGCGACGTATTAACATTTCCTAGAAAATCACAAATTAACTACTAAACGGATGTTCATCAAAGTGGTTGTATTTTAGTAGAAGCTAAAATACTGCGAAACTGTCAGGATATTTATAATCATACACTTTAAAGCCAGTGTGTTTGGTTTAACTATAGTATCTATGACCGTCGGCGAAACAGTGGGAAACTAGATCAATATTGTTTCAATATGCCGCAACAAAGAGAGTCAGTTTAATTAACTTTGGACTATTGAATAGCGAACTGCAAATATCGAACGTCAATTGAAAAAGTTTTCAGATCAAACTTCGAAATATAAAACAAGAATAAAAATGCAAAAAAATAATTGATCATGAAATAACATATAATTAATTAGTCTGTTTATATTAGTGTATGAGCATAAGTGATTGGTTTTAGAGGGGGAGTGTCAATTGAAGGTAAATTGTTATCGGGGTGAAGTACGGTAGAGTCAATATTTGTTAGGAAACGAACCCCACCTTCACGGTATCTGATTTCGTACGAATTCAATAATACGTCAAACTGAAATTAATAGACGAATAAACGCATTAAATATCAATTCATACATAAAAATTACAGACATGCATAGAAGAAAGATGATGTAAACAAGTGAACAATATTCTATTAACTCTTATGTTGGATTACATAAGTGGATATATGATATTCGATATTAAATAAGATTAAAATAAATTTATGACCACTTAGTTTCAACTTCAGTAGAATACGTTAAAATTAAACCTTTCATTTGTACCAACATTTCATTTTGAAACTTTTGTTTTAATAGCTTAGGATGGAAATAGTAAAAGTTATTTTGTTTTGACAGTTTGTCAAAGATATTGATAGAGTGGCAATCCCAAAATCAAATCGCAATACGTCACATGTGAAATGAATCACAAACCTGTCCTATTTACCAAGAATAAATATAAGTATTACAAATAAAAATGGTTTAGTTTTTTTCTCTTAAACTTCATAATGTTCATAGTGTTTATTTAAAAAAAAGTAATAAAAATGATTAAATTTGCGTTTAATAAATAAAATTACGCTGTAGAAGAATATGACAACGTAAAAAACGTCTTATCTATTTCTGTAAGGTAAAATTAAAGCACAAAATCTATGACTTACGTTTAATATTATCATCAGCCTATCAGAGCCCACTGCTGAGCGAAGGCCTCTTTCTCACATGGAGAAGGTTTGAGCATTAATCACCTCGCTTGCTCAAGACGGGTTGGTGATTTCAAACTTATAATTGTGAAATTATAAGTCCAGGTTTCCTCACGATGTTTTCCTTTACCGTATATCAGTGGTGTCTAAATAATCTAAGAAAGTACATAGGACTCCGGAAAATCACATTGGTACTTGCCAGGATCGAACCCGTGGCCTCGTGCACGAGAGGCGAACCATTTGAACCACTAGGCCACCACTGACTTACGTTTAAACATTATAATATTATTTTTATTAATTTTATTTCTCATATAATATTAATTGACGGTAACAATACAAAAATAACGATTTGTTTTTTAATAAGGGAATTTTTGTTAAAGGTTTTTAGAGTATTACGTAGTGTTTTTTCAATTATTGGTTTAGTGAAGCCTTTATTGGCATAATTGAAACATTTTTATCTTTTTAAAAGATATGTTTTTATAACCACAACCGATAAAGCTAACCGCTTTTATATATTCAAACAAAATAATCATTAAAATAAAACTAATATTTCTGATCTACTTCGCGCTTAATTCGCATCCGAATATATTCGTTTTATTTAAAGAATACTCTTAGATATCAAAATGCTCTATAATTATAATGACCGCATTTCGTTACTTTATTTATTTATAATATAAAATAATAAATTAGTTTTAATATTATAAAAATGTTGCAGGATCAATATTGTTTAAGAAAGTAATTTTGTAGGTTACAGACTTTTTGCGCTTTATAAAACTTAAATTAATGTAAAAAATTATGCAACGACCGCAAGTTTTTGCAACCACTCCTTTTACGGCATGTTTACATATCTTCAAGATCTATTAATTATATTTGTTATATTGAAGATACCCGCATTCTGTTTTTTCTCACGTGATTCATGTGAAATGATTTTCCTTTACACGTTTTCTCTGAAACAACAACATGGTGCTTTCAAAAGTTAATTGTACAAGTTCTTCCTACATCTATGCGCGTTGATAACTCCACGAAACCCAATACGTGACAGATGTTTATGGACGACAGTTGCCACTAATAATAAGTTAGGCTATAGAATTGATTAGAAATAATATCAAATAAAAATATTCATTTTTGATAAAACGTTTATATAAGGACTTTTTCTTTCTTCTTATAAATAATTATTACTTATTAAAAAAAGTATTTAAGTAATGAGAGGCTTTCGAAAATAATCTATATACGAATACAGGTTGGATATATATACGAATACAGGTTGAATATTGATTTACCATATTTTAACTATGCTACAGTAATTACTAACAGCTAGTTTTAAGAGAGCTCGCCACCGTCTAACCGCTTGATAGTTCACTCTCCGCTTGCTTCGGTTTAAAACAGCTCCACTGACTAGCGACAGCTTAAAATATTATAATACTGTCGTAAAAAAAAAAATATTTTTTAACTATTTTAAAAACTTGTATGTAATACAACTATACTTTATAGCTAAAAATAACCCAGGTACCATTATTATTTTCAAGAAGTTTCTTAATGCCGGCAGGGTCGCGAGGCAAGCTCTTGATATACCGTGGCCCTGCCTAGGTGGCGTGGATGAGGAACACCCAGGGGTTTTAGTGGGTCGAAACCCCACATAACCCGGCCAAGTCCCCGCTCGCCCGGGTATCTGTGAACAGATTTCCCCTGGGAAAACAAAAAAAAAAATAAGTTTCTTAATGTCAGATTTAAGTCTTTCTTGGTAGGAGATCAAAACATCAGCCAAGTTATGTCACCAAAAAACCGGTTGATGAACTAAGGTGCCGGATATGCTCGAACATTGCCTGGACCTACATCTTACAATAAAACCCAAACAAATACAACAAAGACATTTCGTCCCCAATGATAACCTCTGGCAAGTGTATAGTTAAGTCTGTACCTAATAAATATAATAATAAAGAATATGTACATACCTAATATATATAAAAATAATAATAATAAATAATGATATAAATCCTCCTCCTCATTTAAACATCCAATGTCATTGGAATGAGATGCAACATATATTTATTCTTTGCATCTTATCCTTTGACGTGGTGTTTAGTTTTCTACTGGGGTTCCGTCGAGATATTCGGACACTGTAAGTTATATGATACGTCAGGAGTTAGAAGATTATATTGCTTCACCGGTGTACTCATTGGTGATAAAGTTCGGCCTTAGTTTACGACTGGAAATGTTTGGACTAAAAAAAGCACCACTACTCGGAATGATCTTACCAAAAAGGTCTCTGCTAAACATTAAAGCTTTCTGATATCTAGATAAGGTGGTGGAGAATAACTTCTCTCAATCCTCTTCACCATATATGGGTAAATCTGATGTACCACTGGTTCACACGCGAAAGATAAAAGTTGCTGTCAAAAGTTAGTTAGTTTAAAGCATCTATGGCTTGCATTTTTGTCTTGCAATTAAAAATAACTCATTTTACTTATCAGACGGATGTGTAAATAATAAAAAGGTACTAAGAACTGTGGTTTGTCTTCATGTAAATAAAGTTAATGTTCCTAATGGTATTCTGCTTAAACATGTGCTTTTGGTTTTTCAAGGTTTTGATAAGTGACTTTTATTGTGCCGAAGTCTTGAGGCAAAATAACGAGGTCAAATGGAGTTCTTTTGGTTTAAATTCAACTTTACAAAATATATTCTTCGCTTTTGTGTCAGTCTGTCTTTAACGAGGTGAATAGGCTATTCTAAGATAGTGTGCTTACCATCTAAAACTATGTACTACATATTCAGATGGTATGATAGTAAGCGCTGTATAGTTCTTAGGAAAACAAAGTTCCACAATTGAACGAAATCGGATTTATTTCTCCTGCTATTTTCATATTTGTATTAAAATTAGACTCTCAGTTTTTGATTGAAAAAAATATTCTAAGTGACTTTCTTTGTACACGTTCCCAAAACTTATTCTTCATTATTTTTATTCGAATTTATTTGGAACAACAATGATGACAATTCTGGTGTTCCTGAGGTTATCATCTGGATGATAATAATAATTAATGAATAAGTTGGGCGTCATTGACAAATAACTGTAAATGTTTCTTAATTATCTTTGAACAATTTCTGTGATAATCGCTGATCGAAAGGATTGTGATCGAAATTGTACGTAGTACATTTGTGATGCCTTACTTCTTACTTAATGAAATACTAGGATTCAACAATTGTCAAGAGTAAAGGTGGAAGTCGAGAAAAGTTTGTCGTTCTAACGTTTGCGAAATTTCATGAGCCATTCATTTATGTTAATGTCTTTTAAATAACAGTAGAGAAGTTTCCAAGCGGCCATTAGAACTTGCAGTCTTAATATTTTACGTAATTAGTAAAGGTTGAGTAAAACTTTATTCGCCAGGTTTGCTGCAGTGATTATTTTTTCATGCAAAACATCGTTTGTTTTCGTTATCATAACATGATAATCTATTTGGAATTACATATATATTTATTATTTCTGATATTGATTTATAATTTTATAAATCATATGTTTTCTTTTTCTTCTTTTCTTTATTTTTGTCACAGATACTATTTAATAACAATTATGGAATGTAAAATAAATAATAAATATTTAAATTTTTTGCCTTATAATTACAATTACGTCGTTACTTTTAATATATTGAGTTTATACTGTTTCATATACTTTGTAGATTACTCGAAAAGTTTGTATCCAAGTTTTTATTGTAGGATGTTTGGAATGGTATAAAGAGAATAACAAAGTCCTCGATTATAAGGAAAATAGGTACAATACTGTGAGATATTAAATATGTATAATTTTATAAAAACGATTGTGGTGTTAAGATAATTAAGATAATGTTTTGTCATTTATATAAAACCAAATCAGCTTTCTGTTTATGTGTATATAAAAACGTATGTAGTTTATTGTATTATTTAAGATCCGCGTAATTTAAAAGGCTTGTTTTCTACTACTACTATGATTTACTTTATATATATTTTTAAGTATCATTTCTCCTTAAAACTATAATTATTCTATAAATTAGAGTTAAAGTAAGAATAATAATTAACTTTAATCATTCTTTATTATACTATTTTTTTTCTTTCTTATACTAATAGGCTGTGGTAGAGGCATATGTTTTTTACAGCAGTGTCAAATGTAGGCACAGTTTCATTTAGAGGCCATCATGTTCAGAACAGTATTTGAAGTAGCTCACAAATTGCGCACCAAACTGGTTTGAGAATAACAAAAAGCAGCCGGTGTGAGATTACGAAAACACTAGTGACACGCTACAAAATGTGATAGTCCCGATAAGGCCAAAAATTCATTATTGTATTAAATGTTAAGGTAATGTATGCCTTTTAATGTTATTAAATCACAGACTGCAAGAATATAGTTATGTGCAATGTTTTAAGAATTCTTCCATCATTTAGGTTTATTATGATTCCAAGGCCTAGATACTGTAATTTATTCACCCTGTATAATGTTTCTCCCACTGATCAAAATGGTATGAGTAATATTTTTTGGTAAATAGTCGTGTTCGTTTAAAAGCAATTTATTTGGTTTTATTAGATCAGATGTCACAACTCTTAGTCAAATTCAAAGTTTGAGTTATCATTTCCTCAGAGATATAAAACCTAAAATTTTCTCTCTTCGTTTCATACTACTGTATTGTAGTCTTGGTAATGAGCATCTTATATATTCAGTCTTTCAGAACTTATTCACCGGAGCCTTAATGATCGTATAGTTTAAGCTAAGATTTTTATAAATTTATAGACGTATACGTAATTTATAGACGTATATTAATTCATAGGAGAACCTTTTTCTCTTTTGAAGAGGAGTGAAAATTTTAAATACTGATAAATTGGAAAACATTAATCAAAATTTTGGTCTAAAAACCTAATAGAAAGCAACTCTTTTTTTAAGTATATCTAAGGCTGCAAACTTGCAGACGACCTAATTGGTGGAAGATAATCTCCGTCGACCATGGACGAATAAGGAATGTTACCGATGTTTTGCCATCCTTAATATTATAAGAGGAGAGGAAAGGGAAGGACAAAAGGAAATGGTGGGAAAAGGGAAATCGCAACCGGCTCTCTCACTCATTATGTCAGGTAGTATTATTAGAATAATATGCCAGGTAATATAATAAATAATATGGGTAATTTATATAAGGTGCTGCTTCATATTTTATTATTTTTTTTTACTTTAGTAACTGAATGTAGATACTTCCTCGATTTTAAACAAGAATACCATCGCTTCAACATGTAACTTAAAGACATTGTTACAGAACTATTTAGAATGGGTTTTGTGAAGAATATTTTAACATAAACTAAAATTCTAAATTTCATAGTCATAATATATTTAAATTTAATTAATAAAATTTTAATTCTAATGAATGGCGTCCAATTAAAATATCTGGCACATAGTCCTTTGTGTAATTTATCACATTAACTCCTGATTTATGACTTATTCAAATGTTTCTAATTCGAAAGGTATCCCATTAACATTTCAAACATTTCAGTTCTAATAAATGGTTAAATAAAACGTGAGGGATCCCATAAACTTTGACGGTAAATATTTTCATGAAAAATTTCGTATCTTCAGAAGAAAGACTGAACGATGATACAAATAAATGCTATATTTTTTTTTGTACCAAATATTTTTATCCTCTTTTGAGTTTATTTGTTACTGTATAATGAACATTTTTTTTTGTTAAAATGTATTAACCAATTTTGCAAGATGAACAATGATATTATTACTTGGAATTATTCAAAATTAACTTCTATGGTGTTTTATTTTCTACATGTATTTATGTAATATAAATGAAACTGATATTTTGAGATTGCTATTTTATTATTTTTAAAACCTTTATACATATGTAGGTACTCCCGAAGTTGCGGTTACTTTGCAGCAACCATGATCACGGTCAGACGAGATGTATTTAATATTCTTAAAAATAGTCAGTAGTTGAAAGTTTTAATGAAAATTAGTAAATTGGCTTTGATATTAATAACAACTTTAATTAAATTTTCTGGTTTCTTGATCTAATTCAACATAACTATACTTTTTGGATCCTATTGTTTTCGTGTTACTGAAAATAAACACACCACCAATATGACGAAGAAAAAATGTACTGAAGTAGCAAAACGAAGCATTTTTATAGAAATATTTTAATCAAAAAACTATATCATCATATATATAAATAATATGGAATTATCTGTTTGTGTTTTAAAAATAAATGTGTGTTCAAGAGCTTATGTTTTATGTTTACTGTTAGACTTAACTTTGTCGTTTGTTATTATTTTTATAATACCAGACTATTTGGAAAGGATGAATGGTATTTTTCATATGATTCTACATAAAAATATTTCATTTCAATCTATATATATAATGTCACAGTTTATAAAGTTCAAAGATAGTAAGAAAACTTAAAAAAGAAGTCAGTGGTGGCCTTGTGGTTAAAAGGTCCGCCTCTCATGCACGAGAGCTCGGGTTCGATCCTGGCAAGTACCAATATGATTTTTGCGAGTCATATGTATGTACTTTCTAAGAGTATTTAGACATCACTGATTATATTGCATTCCCAAAGAGGGTTGATGTCAGGCAGGCGGGGCCGGTCGTAAAAACAATTAGCCAAAACTATTCACAACATATAAGGCAGACCCTGGCTAAAGCTGGGAAATTGCCAGGTAGAAGAAGAATGATAGTAAGAAAACTATTTCGATAAGCATTTTGTATTTTTTATGAACAGAATGACTGGATTGAGAAGTATTATTATTTTATTCTATCTATGTTAAAGCATAAAATCTTAATTAATCTTATAATTAATGTAAAAGTAGTGCACTGAATTTCTAATTCTTAACTTAAAAGGAAACTTATGTTGTCGTTGCTATGCATGGGTGTTTTTATTAAAATAATTATTGAAAGCATTGATTTACAATATTAAAGTAATTTAGTTTACGATACTGATTTTGATATGTAAGTGTAAAATTTCTTGATATTTATTTTATTTACAATAAGTATAAGAATATTCAGTTTTATTTTAGAAGTAAAGTGACGTTTATTCTGAAGCTACAAAAGCTAACATAATTCCAGAGATTACTACAATTAACTAATTTATTTTATTAAAAAATATACTACCTAATTATTATGATATTTTACTAGTTGAGTTTAATAAGGATTTTTTTGAAATTGTTTTCATAAAATTATTTTAAAATATTTAATAAAGATAGGCACTATAATTTATATATAAAATTAAATATCAATAGAACTTATTAGTATTAAAAAAATATTATTATATATCATATTATTTTAAACTTATAAGCCCGAAAATGTATCAGAAAAATCTCTTAAAGTCAAAACTTCTTATGCCTTTTAAAATTTATTAATATGTAAATAAGATAAACAAGTTCTGTATTATGAAAGGCTTATATGAACACTAAGTGAATTAAGATTTTCTTACTTATCTGTCAATACTAGAGATTGGATTTGGAGAGTTGCTTTCAGTAAGTCGCCTGCAATGTGCTTACTAACGTAGTTAACTAAAATATGGACTATAGACATCAAAAACAGAGATTTAGAGTCCCATCTGTTATGATTCGTGTCATCAGTTTACATTTACGTGAACATAGCTCCTTCGTAATTAATCGATGACAGTTTCATTTTGTGTATTAGGCCTATGCTAAACTGGATTAAAATATATATGTATATAATAACTAACTTATCTACATGTTGTTAAGTTATTATTATAACGCAATTGCATAAAATAATGTAATATTGAACAATAATCATTACTTTATTTATAAGTAAAATTAGGGCATTATGTTAGTTTTTGTATTTTGCATTTGTTCACAAAATCAATAGTATAATATAATAAATTATTTTGGAATAATTTTTCAAGCCTAATAATATAAGCTACATGGTTAAGTCTTAGAATTACATACATGAATTACTATTTTAATCTTGAATGAAGTGAGGTGCTTTTGATCAACATTTAAAGTATAAAAATCCGAGGAGACTATTAAATTGAGAAAAATATTTTAAAATACAATTATGTGCTAGGGTATTTTTTTGAAATACGACTATTATTATATAAAAAATGCTTTCATAACTTAAAAAGTTGTAGTTTTACTAGTAATATCATCCTCAGTCATTTAGGATATCTTTTTTTCAAATAATATCAACGAAAAACCTTTTGTTAGTGGGTTCCACTATACTTTAAATTCGTACATACAAATATAAGTACTAAGCAAGACTAAATAAAAGCAACTACTAAGGAGATAACAGTAAACGAGTAAAGTTTTCGTTTCATTTACAACAAACATATCACTTTAGATTTCCACTCCTCTACATTTGTCTGGATTCTAAGTTATTTAAATATTATATCCCCAAGCTTATTTTGACCATTATTATACTAAAAAACTTCTAAAAGATCCTAAATAAAGCATAAAATATGGTTTGTCATTGTCTATATCAATTATTTATAAAAAAAAAATAGTGAATTGTCGATAGCAAAAGAAAAAGCACGGTATTTTTTACCTAATACAACACACAAGTGGTGATGATCAATAAAATGTTGGTTTTAATATAGTATATGCACATAAATATGTACATATAGTTAGTCTACTACAGTACATATATTACATGTTATCATGATTTGAGAGTTCATTCGTATTGTTTGCAACTTTGAACTAAAATTACTGTTTCAAAGCCCTGGTATACGATTCCTTTATATAAGATAAGAATTAAAGATGTTCTTAATGGTTATCCATGTTGTTAATTTTCAGGTTTCTAAGCGTAAGGATAAAAGTGTCTCGTAGTTTATGACAAAGTTGACTTTCCTAAAGTGTATTGAAATGTAATAATAAATTCTATTTAGGATTGGCATTTACTACTACGATGTTTCTATTCACTTCATTCTGTAGTAAGGCGATGCCCGTCTTATTTTATTTATAGTATAAAACCTTACACTTTATAGTCGCGTGTATTTACTCTCATTCATACATTCATTCGCCATCAAAATATAACTCTAGAATTTACTTGAAAACTGTTTTGTGTCTAGTGTTATAAAATAAGTCGTTTTATATGTACATTCTCGCAAATGTGGATATGTACGCGATCTCGCGTATTTCGGATCACTTAATTTAACCGTTTGATATATTTTCCAATTAAATTACTCTTCCATGATTTAAATAAAATGTCTGCAAAAGCAAGTTCTATTTTAGTTTATTATTTCTTTGCATGTTTCTTTACACATCGTACTGATAAGAATTTTTATTTAGGTTTTCACAGAAAGAAGGAAAAGTTATTTTCTTTTGAAGATCCTTGTTATTTTCAACCGATTTTATACAAAGAGGTGGTTATAAAATTATCTGTATTTTTAAATGTTTTTTACTTATAATTTTCAACGGGGTGAAGTGCTTATTCAGTTCTTTATTTAAAGGCTGGTGCTTCATGTTTGGTGATATTTAATTTTGTCCAATTCTAACTGTACCAACCATGAGCAAACCATTTTAGTCATAAATTTGCATTGTGTGCGACAAATGAATAAGTAAGTTCAATGCCAACCGATTTCGATTTATTTATTTATAAGGGTAGACTTCCCAGATGGTCCCATGATGATTAAAACAACCTGATTATGAAATCCCGGCAACATTGAGGAAAATCCTTAGAATGTGTAGGTATACATAATGCTCGCTCAGTCATGGCATCATTTGACATTCAAAGTCGGAAGACAGATTTCGTAATTTTGGAATTTACCGACTTCAAAAGAGAAGGACGTTCTTTATTCGTTGGAATCTTTTTTTAAATATATTTCTTGATTTCTCTTTATCTTCTCCAAGTTAAGTAACTAAATAGTAATATACATATAATAGTAGAACACTAAATAAGAACGACCTTAAAATAACCTACACCTAAATTAATCTACACTTATTCTCATACAATTCGAAAAATTCATTAAATAACAAACAATCGGTATGAAACTAAAACTAGATTCCGTTAATTCTTACACACAAGTACGATCACAATATATATAATAGAAAATTCCTTACCTAAATTAATGTTATCGCATTGAGCTACGTTTCATGGAGCAGCATAGATAGGGAATGCACTCAAGCTCAAAACAAATAACTACGTTAGCGCCTTTCAAAACACAGGGAGTGATAGGTATTTAGTTAAAATAGTGATATTAATTTGTTATTATTCTAATAACTAAGAAATATTACCTACATACCTTCTACCTGTCAATTTCCCAGCTATAGCTAGGGTCTGCTTTACATGTTGTGAATAGTTTTGGCTATTTGTTTTTACGACCGGCCGCCTGCCCGACTTCACCCTCTATGGGAATCAGCATTAATCAGTGATGTCTACATACTCTTAGAAAGTACATATGACTCGGAAAAATCACATTGGTAGTTGCCCGGGCCAGGATCGAACCCGCGCCCTCGTGCATGAGAGGCGAGCCTTTTAAACAATTTGCCACCACTGACTTATAAGAAATATTACCTACATTCATATACCAATATTATGCAGACCTAAGGCACTTCAAAAGGTGATTAAATATTAAGAAATTTTTATACATTTAGATTAGGTTTGGTAAGGAAATAGTATTAAGGAGTACAATTACTTTTTGCTTTTTAGTTTCAATGTTGTTTTTTTGCTTATAATTTTTTTATTGTTTTCAATGGTTCTTGTATATATGTATATTACTTTCTCACTCCGATTTAGACTACATTTTTCAATGTTTTTATTAAATATTCTATATTAAAACAGATTAATATGTTTTGTTGTCGAATTTTTCAGAAATATTAATGTAGACTATCATAATAAATAAATATAACTATGCTACTGCAAGTACTTATTAAATATACTTTTGTCTTTGCCTTTCTCTCTCAGATGGTGGATATATCATTATTATATGTAATATCAAAACAAATTAAATATTTTGTAACCAAATATATAACAATTTAAACTTGCTAACGTTCGAGAACTATTCAAGCAATCTCCAAAGTGTATTAGGTAACAAACTCTAATCTACCTAGCGCCCAAAGACTTATGTAACTTTGTGGATTGCTCTGTTAGCTCACAAAATTGAAACTTTCTGCACCTAATTACGTGATATTTTAACTTATATGTAAAGTAAAACATTATTTATTAGATTTTCTTAATAGCATAAATTGTTGTTTGTCATAGTAGTGTTGTAAGGTGAAGTATTTTTTTTAAACGCACTTCAAAAACAATCATGTATGTTATGTATACAAATATTATAAAGAAGAAAGGTTTGATTTTTTGTTTGTTAGTCTCGAAAAGGCTCCAAAACTACTGTACCGATTTAGAAAAATTCTTTCAACGTTGGAAAGCTATACTATCCCGGAGTGATATAGGCTATATTTAGTTTTTTTTTAAATAGGGTTCCTTACCAAAACTCCGATAATGTAAAAAATATACCAAAATTTTTTTCTTTAATCGTGAACGCTCCGAAAACGATTGAAGATACATATAACAAAGTCGTTTACTAAAATTTTGTTGAACTTATCAATATCTACGAAGAACGTCGCGACATCATATTTCTAATTATTATAGTTTTGTCACGAAAAGCCTTTTTTATATATAAAAAAAATATTAAAACACCATTGCTTGAAAAGGCTCTATATTTGTACCTTAGTATTAATCCTAATCAAAATAAATGATTTATTATTTAACATCGTTTCAAAACTTTATATAAGTTTTTGAATTATTAGATTCTGACATTCCATTCGAAAGATATCACAAGTTAAAAATTTTGAAAAATATCCGCTTGGCGGCTAACTATTGGTTGTAGACTTGTAGAGCTGTAGGCGTCACTCGGGCACGGAGGTAGGGGAGGGGGAGGGGGGTTTAAGATCACGAAATATGTAATATCTAAGAATAATGTTTCCTATTTTTTTGTTTCACGCAAAAAATTATGAATATTTGTGTAAATGTCTTGATTAGTGCCCGTGCGAAGCCGTTATATGTATAAAAACATCCATTACAACGTTCACAGTTTTTCTGTAATGTATTTAGCATCAGCATTGCACCCGTGCGAAGCTGGGCTGGGTAATATAGTTATTTTGTTTGTAGTTATTAACTTTTATGATTTCGAGTCATGCTATTTTTTGACACTAATATCACAAGCTGAAGTCTTTATTTATAGAACAATGATTAAAAATTTATCGCAAACATATAACATAATAAAATTATAAATAATTTGTATTAAAAGAAAAATCACTGGAAAAACCTTTTGAGTAAACTTTGGTTTTGGAAGCAAATAAAAATATTATATCTGTCGGCGCAGTTACCTTTTTAATAATCAATAATTGAGGGTAGATAAATTGTGAGGTGTCGCTCACGTGACAACCTGTGCAAGTGAAGTCATAACAATGGCTGTTAGTCATTATAAATAGAGGCGAGTTACTGATTACAGACAGTCGTGCTGGAGCCGCCGCAGGGATCGAACCTCTTGGAAGTGAGACATCATCCAACCGGCTGTGAGGGCTGTGAGGTTACCTTCGATAGCCTCAAGGGCTGACGACATTCGAGAACAAACCGCACTGGTGACGTCAGTTATGCTGACGTCACTCATTTTAAAAACCACGTTTTGGCATCTTCTCCGACATCAGAAGTGGGATAGTTCACTTCTGCTCGTCCATCTGATAATAATGGAATTTTTCTTCAATGTTTCAGAGCCCCTGTGGACCACGGACAAAAAGTCCTAGACCACAGCATCGACCTACCTCAATCCCTTAGAGCCTCTGTGGACCACGGCGTACAAGACCGCCCAGACCACAGCAACATCCTAAAAATTAAAATCCTTTGTGGAACCATCAGAAGTCAAGTGTACACCACAGATCTGGAGTGTTACCTCTGAGCTAATCACGTGTTACCCTCAAGCTAACCTCGTGTCCATGATGTATCCCTATGAGAACCATGAGATTCTGTAGGGATGGATTCTGTAGGGATGCCTTGTGAAGTCGTGAGGAGACATGTATACACCAAAGAGTGATACCTCTGAGCTAATTACGTGCTATCCAAGAGCTAACCACAGGTCCTTGATGTATCCGTAAGAGAACCATGAGATAACGAAGGGACGCCTTGTGGAACCGTGAGGAGACATGTATACACCGTAGATCTGGAGAGTGTTACATCTTTGAACTAATCATGTGCTACCCTTGTGCTAGCTCATAACGATCAGTTTTTGTTTTTATTTCATTCTCAGGTGACCAGGGAATCTTAACCAAGAATGCAGGATGGTGCAGAGCGCGCACCAACTGTCAGAATGGCCGTGTCGGCGCAGTTACCTTTTTAATAATCAATAATTGAGGGTAGATAAATTGTGAGGTGTCGCTCACGTGACAACCTGTGCAAGTGAAGTCATAACAATGGCTGTTAGTCATTATAAATAGAGGCGAGTTACTGATTACAGACAGTCGTGCTGGAGCCGCCGCAGGGATCGAACCTCTTGGAAGTGAGACATCATCCAACCGGCTGTGAGGGCTGTGAGGTTACCTTCGATAGCCTCAAGGGCTGACGACATTCGAGAACAAACCGCACTGGTGACGTCAGTTATGCTGACGTCACTCATTTTAAAAACCACGTTTTGGCATCTTCTCCGACATATCTCATAAATGAAAACTACTTTTGGAATATAAAACATTTCAATTCATATAACTTAGTGTGTAGATGGCATTGTTTTATTTCCTCATCTTCAATTCCTACTTCAAATAGTTTCAATCTTTATGCGTTTATTTTATAAATTATTGATTAAATAAATTCTTTTCCTAAAGTAAGCTTTTGTAAAAAATACTGATTGTAGATATTTATTCAATTGCAACGTAACTGTAATTGAAATGTTGAATTCTTTTATAATAGTTCATATTTAACTATAAAAATAATGTTACATTCATTTACGGTAATATGATCCTATCGTTTAGGATGAATCTGTATGAGCTGGGCCTTTTTAAAACAATATTTTTTTACAGATTATTAATTTTATCTGCAATCGGTTTTTTCAAACTATTTCTTTCACATTCTAATTATTAAAACGTTCCTGATATAAGAATTATTTTAATTTTTCTCAGTTACGATTTGGTGTCTTAAATTAATACTTATTGATATTTGAGACTTTCGCGAGTGTTCATTAAAAGAAACTAATATTTTTCAGTTATACTAAGCGTGGTTTATTTTTGTAACAAACTACATACTCCCCACATAAATTCAAGTTTAAAAAAAGGTCGCATTATTTACCCAGAGATATTTCTTATGTGACTCGCTTTTATATTTTTATTTATTAAAGTTTCCATTACTTTTCTTCAACTATCCTCAAGGGAAGACGAGATGAAAGTGTCACTATGATCTTACTAAGAGTTTGCTTTTTAAACTTATTTTTTGTTTCCAGTTTTTCATGTATAATTCTACTCACATAGAAACAAAGTACATAGGTGCCTTATCTCTGCACCATAATTGTGTTGATAGCCAGCACCACGAAGTTATCAGGCATCCATGTACGAGAATGTATTGTAATCAGAAATATATATAGGAATGAAAATTATTTAATTATATATTATTATTATATAATGAAAATAATATTTATTTAACTTAAACAAATTTGAAATTTTTGATACATTTTTTGAGGAAAACTCCGAAATAAACGTTAATAAACCACCAAAACTTACGGCTACGTGATATCAAGATAGTGATGCTATCATATTTTTAGTGTTAACAAAACGGTTTTGATTACCACTGCCAGATGTTCGTTCCACAAAGTCAGTAGCGGCCCACGTTTTGTTGCATTTTACCCGAACAGAGGCGCCCTGGGTAACTTCATAATTAAAAAAATGGTTTACATAACAGATATCAAAATAATAGATAGTTCTGTACTTTTTAGGAAGTGAATTAATACTGTGATGACTGTTATAGTTGAGGCGGTAGCAACAAAAATAACCCTTCATTAAAATTAACAACTTATTTCATTACAAATCACAAAATATTATATTCTTAAACAAATTAAGTAACATTTTAAAATTAAAATATATATTATTTTATATCAGCCTGTAAGTACTGCGTTACCTTCAAAGCAGTCAAATTTAGTTCAGATATATAGCAAATGTGGTACTTATATGTATAAGAGCATCAGAATGTTGTTTTTACTCCATCATCTTAAAACGAAACCTATAAGCTTAAGATGCAACTTGAGACAGGGTGATACTATTGACGATTAATCGATAATTCCTTACAAACCCGATGGAAGAAGACGTTAAGGTCTTGTATAAGAAACGACCAGGCAACAACTTATGTATCAATTACTGATTTTGATTTGCTGATAACATAGTAACCACCTCCGAATCCTGGGTCATTAAAAATGTTTTAGACTGTGACAGAGCTTTTGAAAGATTTGAGAATAAATAAAAAACATAGTAGGATTACTTCCACCAACATCATATGGAGGCCAGGAGGAGGCGAGTTTGTCGAATGGCTACCACTACTACTAAATCATTGCAGATATACCAATATTTCTAATATCAAATACCATTACCACCACGTACGCTGGATGGACCTCGATCGAGTATGAGTTGTGAGAGGCCTCTTTAGAAAAGTGACCAATCACCAATCAGCCATCATAGTCATCTAATGTGATGACGATTATGTTTTGTAGCTAATTTTAAAGTAAAGGCTACCTGAGGAAACTTGAAATGAAATAATTTGGAAAAGGAACAAATGTAAATAATAGACTCATATAAATTAAGGCAAACCTAATATGATCCTCATTTTTATGTCGGGGTATTAAAAATTAATATTGTAAAGAAATAAATTTATCATTAAAGTTACATTTTTTTTACAAAAGTGCGTTGTTGAAGATGGGATGACCAAGAATATTATTTTTTTTAAAAGTACATTTCACTAGCATTGCAATTATGTAACCTTACTTAACTTAATTAATTAGGACACTTTTAAAAAGATGAGCCAGTTCCAAGAAGAAGCATTGTGTTTAAAATATACAAAAGTTGGTTTCATATATGATGCCTTGTCATTAATTAGCAGGTACATTAGGTGTTTCGATTGTTTCAACTTTGTAGACGTAAATCATACTTTTGTCTTGACTGTGTAAATTGTTATAAAAAAAGCTATTTTAACTAACGGGTGGAGTCATAGACGAGTATTTTCTGTGTCTGGATATATTCAGGAATCCTCTCAAAATTGAAATGAACTTCTACAATGCAACTGGGTCAAATTAAATTAAACTATAAAAGTATTATTTGATATATAAATAGAATTGAAAAATTTATTTGTTATTTCAAAGAAACAACAATATTCTATCTGGGTATTTTTTTTTATTTATTACTAGTTACTTTTTCATATAAAGCTATTAATACTAATTCTAGTTAGTTCCAACATCTTAATTTACATTTATTAAAGGTATCAAAAGTTAAGTTCAATGTTACAGTAGTAATTCCCAATTTAAAATATTTTAAGAAGATACTATGATTCGACAATTGTCAAGAATAAATGGAAATGGGCCGCTCAACAATTGTAAAAATTTCACGAGCCATTTATTTTTGTTAACGTCTTTTGAATAGCAGTGCAAAAGAGGGTCTTAGAGCCCGATGTCTTAATACTTTGCTTAATTAGGAAAGGTAAATATGAATGGCCAGTTTTAGGCCATTGATAAATTTTTACAAAATACTTCCTCTATCATGTTGCCAAAATAATACAGTACATTAATATATAGAGATTTTATAAAATTATTATTGTAGGTATTAATTAATTATATTCATAATTTAAATATTGTTAAATAGCGTTGTAATAATGTCTTTGTGTATCATTTAAAAAGTAAATCAAATTGGACTTATGATTAAAAATAAAATTCATGTAATATATTTTTTTTGCTTTAAAATTAACGTCGCAATTCTCAAAGACCGTTCTGTCGTTACTTTAAATATATCGAGTTTATACCGTTTAATACACTTTGTAGATTACTTGAATAGTTTGTATCCAAGTTTCTATTGCAGACTGTTTGGTATGGTATAACGAGAATAACAAAGTCGCAAAGTTCTATGATTACAACGAACATAGATGATATATTATGTATGAGAAATATTAAATAAAATTTTATAAGGAAAATAATGTTTTTAAGATATAACTTTAGTTCATTTTTAAAAACTGACGCCATATAAGGATAGTTCTGTAACTAATCAGATCTGTATCTGACTTGTATACTTATGTATGTATGTATAAAAGCTTATTTTATTGTATCGATATGTTGAAAAATCAAGGCTTCGTGCCATTACTGAGATAGTAAGTTTAATGTTGCTTATATGAAGTTCAAGTTTTTGTGGTTTTCGTTTAATTTTGGATATGACTTCTTTCTAGATGCAGTAGTTTGTTTTAGGTCATTTTAAATTTTATAAAAGTTCTGAGAAATAAAAAAGGATGCATTTTTTTAAATTCGAATTGTAGTTGAATTTAAAAAGGTATTTTAGAGATGATTTTTTTTTTTTAAATTGTAAGAGATTAACAACGTCTATATTTAGTCGAGAAACATCTATAGCTGGGGAGACCTCTGAGATTACTCCAAGTAATTGAACAGATGAGTTCTTTATTCAAAAATCTCTCAGGGCTGCAACATATATTTTTAGTATGGAATGATTTTATTATGTTTTATTGTATTATCTATAACACTCTAAGAACACGTTTTAATTTGTTGAGTAATATTTTTTATTGCCTCTAACAATCTTTCATATAATAAAACAATATTTTTAATTCATAAAGCATTTCGTTTTCTTATTTCTAGTCTATTTGCAGAGAATTTATTTACGATAAAACAATAATTATAAATACAATAATGTTCATTATATTGACAACTTGTGTTTCTGTTCCTAACATGTTGTTGAACGACTGACATAATTATTTTGGTAGATGATTGAATTACGTAATACGAGTTTTTGCCCATGACGTCATCTGCTTCAATTTAAATCTATGGCGGAATTAGAAATGTATAGCTAGGTCGACGAACTTTATTGTCCCATAGAGGTTCATAGTAGATTTTGGATTATATTAAGTTTTTCGATCGAATGGGACGAAAAGAATCCGTAGCAAAGTATAAGTAATGGTATAAAAAATGTCTGTCTCTCTGCTTCAATACATCTCACCATAATTTTTAAGTAAAATCAGTGCAGCGGTACTTAAGTTATACATAGTGTTACTAACTCGACTTTTTTTATGATACGAGTTTAAAAATGTATATATGCTTAAGTAATTATACGTAATCTATGATATTATTATGACGTTTTTGGATACTGTGAAGTAATGCTAAACGAAAATAATAGTACTTCTACCTTTTTGTAATGAGGGATAATAGCAAACAAACTTTAAAAGTATAAATTGTATTAGAAAAATAATTATGATTATATTTTATTATTTCTTTCTGTCAAGTGCCCAATCTAAGCGAGTAATACTATTTGATATCAATTTAAGGTGTGAGGAAATTATGTAGAAGCTGATTTAAATGAGAAAAGTAATTTACATGTAAATTTGATTAAATATCTTTTATGATCAATAAATAGAACATTTATTAATAAAATGTTCCTTTTATACCAGATATAGATTATTCATTAAAAATTATCAATTATTATTATATCAATATTTCGTACATTTTGATATATTTTTTAAAGTTTAAATAAGACGATAGATTATTATCTATCGATAGAGGAGAGACGATACATGATCTTGAATAATTAAAAAATACGATAGAAAGGTCAATCCGTTTCTTTTGAATACTTGGAAGTGAAATGACTTTTGAAAGTAGTTTTTTTTTACGGACAAAATATTAGAGTGTGAATGTTGTAAGTTTCGATAATTTTAACTATATTACTATACAAATATCCCTCTTGTATTGTCTGAGTGACATTATTAAATTGTACTAAAATATACGGTTAAATATTAATATTACAAAAATTTTTGTATACATAAGATATGAAGTTAATGTCTGTTTGTTGATTTAAATTTTAAAAGTGTCTATGTCACATTTTCATTCGCTTAAATTGATTTTAATGTATGTTATAATATATATATTTTTTAATATTTTAAATAATTAGTATTTTTTATTTTGTTTTCATGTTTTTGAAATAAAAATTCATGTAACAGCATTTATAAAGATTTTTCCATAGAAAATATCTTAAAATTCTTACTGGAAACTAAAATTCTAAAGTCTAAACTCCATGTTTCTTTGTACAATATTTCGCAGTAGCTCCCGAATAATTTTTGATAAAGTATTTCTTTTTAAAGAGGGATCCGGGGAATATTTTAGCAATTTCAGTAATAATAAATGATTTAATAAAATCTAAAGGATCTCATAAAACTCGTGAACCATTAAAAAAATGAACCATTTCTTAAGAAAGGTAGAACGACCGTACAAAAAAGACATATGTCTGCTTTGTAAGATAAGATATAGCTGGACGTAAAATGTATATATATTTTTATTTTACTCCCATATTACTTTGTACAATTTTCTTAGCCATTTAATAAATTAATGAATTTTATAGAAATATACAATAAAGTAAAAATAAAACAGAAATTTTAACATGATAGGTAGTTATAATAATCAGAAAATCTTTTTAATTTATGTATCATATCTAATATTTATGTCACAGTATACTGTTTCTTTTAGTTATATTTTTTTATCAATCCTTGAGCATATATCTAAATATTATGAAATCTTTCTATAGATCGACTATTTTTATTAGTAATGGTAGATACAAATTGAATAGTTATGTGCCATCAACAATAAAGTAGTTAAGAATTATCTATTCCAATAGTACAGTTCATTCGGGTTACATTAGAGCATAATCTAATGAGATCTAACACAATCGCGAGTTTCCATTTAAATGAAACTAACATTTTTCGGAATACTAAGCGTACTTAATTACTTTAAAAACTATATTCTACGTTTTGGTTACTTTGTAGCAATCCTGATCACGGTAGTTTTTAAAATAATAAAATATACCTAGTAATCTGAAATATATTAGTTTCATTTACATGATAACTAATTATATTGAGGTTGTCCTCATGGACTTAAAATTTATCATAGTATATTTTATTTTTCAAACACTATTTAGCACCTAGATAGGTCTTAATTAAAAATAACCAACAAATAATGGTGAGTATTTTTAAGTATATTTCTATAGTTTTCAGAATGACTATTCATTAAATCCAATTACTAAAAGCTTTTAGAGTCAGTATTAATAAACTCCTATTTACTATTGAACTGGAGTATTTAGATTATTATTTTGTTAAGCTTATGCGTTATTCTGGGTGTTAATTGAAAACATAACATTAGTTTATTAATTAATCTCTTTTGCATTTTCTACCCATTAGGTATTATCTTATATTACGAAACAATAAATTTATATATTATTTTGGCGTATTATTCCAGTAAATTAAAGAATGTATTCAAGGAAGTAATAAAAAAGTATCTTTTAAGGTTTAAAAAAATAAATTAACGCTAGGAAAATTCTTTGAAACATATTGAAACATATATACATATATGGAGAAATGCTAATCGCAGTATATCATAGCTTTTTTTTGAGAAAGCCTACTACAACGAAAGTCATAATAAATCATTAACCGATTTTTTTTACCTCAAGGTTTAATTCCACGTCTAGCAAGGGTTTTAGATTAGATTTTTAAAAAAGTTCTCATTAGCAATGTTTTATACTGGCCAGTTTTAAACATTTTCATTGTTACCCACGTACATATGTTGTCTCTAGACTGCCACTGTTGAATAAAAACTTAGGTAATTTTGTTACACTTGCTTTTGAGGTTCTAATAAGGATAAAAAATAAAATAAAAGTTTGTTTAACATAATTTTATTTAACATAAATTAAATTCTTCACATGTGAACTACTTTAAATATACAAATTACAAAATTATATACAGAGAAGCGCGTGCCCCAAGTTTGATTAATGTTTAATATGACACAAATATTTACATTAAATTTTTGAATGGTTTTATCTCGAACGAGTATCTTACTTATATACAAGTTCTGAATATGCGACCTCTATAATAAGTACATATATTTACAAAGCGCTAAAAACAAGTTCTTACACATTCATTTACTAATTTCGTTCATGAAAATGATATAGTAGTCAAAGTTATATATATTCCTTGTAATGCTTTTGTCGATTTGAAAAACTCAAAAGCAAACTTTATATCAAAAGTGAATTTTTTTATATTTCAAATTAGTCAGGCAACATTTTAAACAAAAATTATATTATAGAATATTTTAAGCCATTTTATACATAGGTTTTGTTTCTTGTTATCTATTTCTAACACATTTATAGTCTACCTAGCTAATTATTAAACAAATATTATTTATTTAGTAAAGAATTAAACATGAAAATAAATAATTTGAAAAATTTATATCCTATATTACACATTTACCGAAATTAACGGCCTTGTCATTTCACAGACTGCCATGCAATGAGTCTTGTATAATGAATAACATTATGAACAATATTATTTTCTGTAATTATTTTGGTCCGTAAAGGGCTTATTAAAAATAAATTTTTGTTTAGGCATAAAGATCTTGCGGTGTGAGCGGAGGTCGGGTATGGGACCGTGGACGTCAAATCCACGTTCGTTGGTCTTGCACCTCGGTTCCACGATCGTGCTGATTGCCAGCACCACGTCGCTGTCAGGTGCTGCTCATCAATGGATTGTTGTAGGTGCTGTGCATCGATATACGTATTGTACCTAAAAGGACATTTTTTTCTCATTTTATATGTACAAAAAATCTTGTAGTATCATGAAAGTGTAGCGGATTTTGTAATTTATATTTCATGAAAATCAATATTATCTATTCATTAATAAACTTAATAAAATCTTCATCGTCTTGTAATACATTTACGATTTTGTGAATCCCGTATTTTACTAACAAAAGAATTCTTGTATATTTTCGTATTTATTTCGTAAATGTATTATATTTTTGGTCGTGACAGCAATAAAAATATATTAAGGAAGCAAAGTTGTAAATATTTAAGAAGCGAACTCAATACGAAGCAAAGCTAAATTGTCGGTAACGAATGTGAGCGACTAAAACTCAAAGGCCTAACTACAGAACTTAAATTTTGTAATTAATTCGCGAGGTAAGAGCTTCATGAACATTTAGTAGTTTTGGAACGACATTTTTACCAACTTGCAGATTGAACTCCAAGCATCTCCTACGTGTGTATTTTATTTGTGTGAAGCAAATGAGGAGTGCCAGGAGGATTTTTGGTGAATTTTGTCATTTTGATTGTTGTCTTGAAATAACCTACGCAAAAGAATTATAATCTCTTACGACCACTATTTAATTTCAAAACAGTTTTTAAGGTTTAATAGACGAAATATTTGTCAGTAAAATAATGCTTATTTAAGAGCTTAAGAGAATACAGAATTATTGTATAAATGAATTTAAAGCAATGAGTTTATTTACGACATTAGATCAGTACTGTATTTTGTACCAATTTATTGGTAACTATATCTTCGCAAACCATAAGATTGTTAGCAATGAAGCATCAATCAAATCATCAACGAAACATCACTATCACAAACCGAGCTTAATTATTATATTTTACAGATACACTAATACAATCTAACAAAGTAATCTTATTAGCTATACTGACTAGTTCCATTCTTTCTGGAGGGTGAAAGTGATCTCATGGAACGATCTAGACGATGACGACGTTCACCCAGGCCGCAGCACCAGAATAACTGCTTAAATCCACGACGAAATCTGTACAAGAAGTAAGATGATGACATGAACCCAATAAAAAAATTCCGTTGAATTTTCTGAAGGATTTTTAGCTCATCGGTTACTATCGCATAAGAAGGCTTACAGTATACAATGCTAATAAAACTAGTAGCTTAAACTATTATTAAATATTAATTTAAAAGATTTTTTTTATACTTTGGCATTTAACCCAATGTGAATCTAGATACTTGTAATTTTTTATATTTTGTTTGAACTTATTCCATTCAATATTAAAATATGTATCAACTTTCTCCATACTGGAAACGTTTAACAGCTTTTCGCAACGAACTTAGGAAGTTATACAATGAAATTATTCACTTATTGACATATAATATTAAATACTCACTTGGAGTTCATCCAGCAGTAGATAATAGGATTATACATGGAGTTGCTCATGGCGAGCCAGTATATAGCGAGATAGATCTCCTGTATATTCGGATAGTTAACCACTTCTGGGTAGTATGAAGTCACAACGAAGTACACATGGAATGGAAGCCAGCATACAGCAAATATTACTACAACGACCATCATCATTTTAACAACCTAAAAAGAATTTTTACTTTGATCAATGATAAATATTTAATAAATATGACAAGTAAATACAAAGAAACATGACAGGCTGACAACAATAAGACGTAATAATAACAAGGGATGAATAACAGAATTATATATAACCTGGGATAAAAATTGTTTTGGAACAAACCTTCAAATGATATTCATAATAAAATCTACAGCGGCTTAATGTTCCATAAGAAGAAAAAGACTTCCAAGCAATTTAGTCCGAACAATTCCACTGGGTGATTTAGCATTCCTTAAGATGTCATTTAGAAAAAATATATACTTTACCCTTCGTTTGCTTTTCACATTATCCAATTGTCGTTGAGTGCACTCTCCTATTGATTTGGACCCCCACAACTCTATTCCCACTTTTGCATAAGTATACGTCATAGATGTGATGGGCAAGAAGTACGTTAGTACCATAAATGCTACATTGTAACTGGAAATAGAGAAATAATTCTTAGCTTCTTATTACAATATCCTTGTTAAAATGTTTTTCGAACTTTTACTTACATGTATTCGAGTTCAGATTCTGTAGTACTACCGTCTGGCCATTCAGGGAAACAAACCCGCCTATAAAGTTTTAATTTAGTTATAGTTTATAATTTCTGCACAGTGATAGATGAACACCTTATATAAATTTATTAAAAATATAAAGGAACAAAGTTTTAACATTTCATTTATTTACTTACTCTGAAAATTCTGTTTATTCTTAAATTAAGTTAGTTTCGTGGAATTATTATTGAATTATTATGATTCTGGAAACTTTGAATCAATATCGATGTATAGTTTGTTTATATCAGTGTAGATTCGGATTCGTATTGCTTATTAAAAAAACTCTAAAATACTGTTATTTATGTTTTCCTTGCCATCACTTGGGTTTACAAAGACACCATTCATTATTTTAATGTTAGGTGGTAATATTACGTTGATAAAATTAAAGTAACTATCACAATATTTATCACAACGATCTCACCTCGTAGTGCCGTCAGGTAAAAGATCTACGTCGGTGGTGAAGTAAATTATGTTAGGGCTGCTGATGACAGAGCTACCAGCCCAAATAGCGGCGGCAATACCCAGCGTCGCACGTTTGCCGAGTCGGGGACGTAGAGGACTCATTATAGCCACGTATCTGTACACCAAAATATTATTATATCAACTACACGATACACAAGTTACAATAACTTAAACAAACGTGTGAAGGATTTATTATATCATGCTTTAAACAAGTTTAAGGCTACATAGCTGTTATAAACACAGAACGACAAAAGTATTCATTGTGAAAATGGATTCTGTCAGCTATAAGCTCGGTTATGAAATAGGCACGTACATGTATTTATACTGAGCTTATTCTCTGCATGTTTATGACGTGCATTAACAGTCATCTACATATGTTAAAAATATTTTAGACATGAAAGTTAAGGATTATAAACGATGTGACATGTTACAGTATTTATAAAGTAAACCCAATCAGTTAAAATGTAAAGGTTTCATAACGATCTTTCAAATGAAATATAAGTAATTTTCAAATAATAAAGATTAAATATATCCCCATGATACCATTATAATTAGTTATATTTAAATTAAACTATATTTTTTCGGATTATACTACGGGACTTTATTTTTGTAAATAACGATATACTATTGACGTTTCGGTTACTTTTCAGCAACCGTGATCACGGCCAGACGAGATGCGAATGTCTATCAGTTGGTCTATAATATGTTATATGTTAAGATATTAGAAAAGCCATATGAAATCATAATCCTACTTTTGTTATATTTGAACTTCAGTCTGTTATATAGAAAATCTTGATATAACATTTTCATAAAAGAATAAAAAGAAGAAAAAAACATTTAAAAGTCTTTCTTTATTCATATGGGAATAACAAAATTCACTAACATGTTGTTATTATGCAATATTGCTGTATTTTTTCGTTTCGATTTGTTATTTTATTTACTGCGAATTGGATCTGCATTTAAGTAATGAGTTTTGAAGAAATTAAAGTCAGTTACATTAATAGTCTTATAACTCACAAACATTATGTAGAATAAAATAAAATCCTTCTATTCTAATGTATTAATGTTATCTTTCATTTTAACAGGTTAGAAATAAATATTCTTTAAGTAGTAAAATTTTATGTGTTGATAAATCGTGGCGTTTCCCAAATAAGTAATTGAATTTCAAAATTAAAATGCCCAGCACATTAAATAATCTGATAAATTATACTAATCATACTGGTGAAATTGCGAAATCCGTGTTGATTGTCCAAATTGTAGCATTAAACCTGAAGTCACTCTGTAGCATTTTGTTAATATGATATAATTGACGAAATTTATTATATGGGAATATTAAATAATATTTATATAATTTACTTAATATATCATTAAATAAAACTTCATACACTAAAAGAAGTAAATGTCATGTTTTTATTGTAAAAACAAAGAGTTTAAGTTCTATTATAAATTCAATTAAAATAATTAACATATGTTTAAACTTACCTATCCACACTTATAGCCATGAGGGTGAAAACAGACGCACTGATGCTTAAGACAGCAATGAACTGGCAGAACTTGCAGTAAAAGTGTCCGAATGGCCAATCCGAGTACAACATGTACGTGAAGTTGAAAGTTACGTTCAATGTTGATACCATCGCGTCTGCCACTGACAGGTTGACTGTAAAAGAATACCTTTATTTAGACCTTCTTAAAACATAATGATATCTAAGGTTTTCGGGAGTACTCATTTAAATGAAAGTTAATTTTTGGATTTACTACGCGATTTTTTATTTTTGACTACAAACTACATACTCCCGACGTTCTGTTATTTTAGATGAGAGTGTCTGTCAGTTGGTCTTGTTATTTTATCACCTACCGCCATCGATTTCTTAATTTTCTGGCGTACCGCTCTGTATGCCTGCAGAATGCGCTCACGGTGTCTCGAGGTCCTGCGGTGTGGTAACCGAGTAACCGAAACGTCGGGAGTATGTATTTTATTATCAAAAATAAAAAATCGCGTAGTAAATCCGATTATATTAGTTTCATTTTCTTAAAACACCCGTATATATTGTTTTTATGTCACCATCCTGTATAATGTCACAATTAAGTTATTCTCATCAAGATAGATGATTATTGTTCATCCTCTCAGTTTAATATCATTAAAGAACTTCTTTTTACTTACCTAGAAAATAGTTAGTGACGCTTCTCATTCTTTTGTTAGCTAAAACTATCCAAATAACGACGAGATTCCCAACAGTGGCTACCACTACCATCCCTGCAAAGAGGAATGTCCACAAGACTTGCCGCCACCATGGTAAAATGAAGGACTGGTATACCTTATTAAGAAAATAAGATCTATTTTATAAATATAATTTAACAATAAAAAGTAATTTAAATAAAAATGTAACTAAAATTATTACGGCATAAATAACAATTCAGTGAAATGAAATTTCTTTTCCAGCACATTAAAAGAACATAAGCTCATTAAATGGCAGAAAGTTAAGCCGGAGTGCTCTGAGTCGACTCTAGGAAGATTCTGTTGCTATTTTTGTAACATCTTGAATTTTTTAATTATAAAATATTGATATTTAATATACCTGGGTTGAGTTGTGCTGAGTGATGTTACTATCTGTTCTGTCAGTCTCATCGTAAACAGTGAAATAGTTTTGCGAGTCACTGTAAGTTGAACTCCAATTAGAGGCCAATGTCGGTTCTGTGTCCTCTAGCATTGTTGCATCTCAGTGCCTAATGATTAACAAAAAGTAAAAACTCATTATTATCTATGTATAATGAAAAATATACATAGTACATACATTCTTTTGATTCAAATATTTATACTTTTTTTACATTAACTATGTCGTGTTATAATTTTAAAAGCAATTATCTAATGATATTTCTTCAAATTCGTGATCTTTATAAATCTGGTTGTACTAAATATTTTATATCAGATATCTAAAATAAATCTCGTAACCATCGTTTGATTCATTTCTCAAATAACTTATCCTTTTGTAGTATCTACGAAGATTTATTAATGGAAAACCTTGAACGGACAATCACATACATATATAAAGGATAAGGGTAGATACTGTTTGTATTCTTATATAAGTCTCAATCTAAATGTTATTTTATCTTTTTTTATCGTAAAATACATAACTTCATATTATCTGGATATCCTATAATCTTTATATTCTGAATTTAGTACTTTAAATTGTAAACAAAAATGCTACTAAACACATGATCTTTTTCTATTTTGTTTTTAGTTAAAGTTAATAAGACGACAGCGTAGTTTGATAAATTCTGTACAAAAGTCATATTTTATGAATCAAACTTCAATGATGCTTATTTGACTAAAGTTATACAAATTTTTACCTTGTTTGAACATTGTTGCTTTATTAAAAGTATAACATAAATAAAATAAAGTTAGTCTTTGTTATAAGTATTATTACTTAAGTTCCATATTGACGTAATACTTGAAAATTGAAATACCGCCTTCCATATTTCGGTATATATTCCCTACATTCAGTTATAATATACTTACATTGTTTAACGTATAGTTTGAACTACGATTTATCACATTTCGTTGAATGAGTCAATGGCGTTTAATTTATATTCATAGACGAACAATAACGTCATTTCGGCTCAAAAGCTTAATCGGGCATTGATATGAAATTCATCTTTCTATTGATTGTTGATATGAATTTTAACAATTAATATTATTCATTGGAATAAATCAATATTCTATAGGTTAATTTATATTAAAGTGTTATTCAAGCAATAACAATCTTTTTAAAACATTTCAGAGACAACATAATTTATTTGCAACTAAATATAATATGTACAATCTATTTAAGTGGATTTTATCCTATATAAAACTAAAAATACATTAAAATGTATATATTTTTTACTTCAGTTTTTTAAAAATACATTTTAATCTTTCTAATCTTTCGTAATTGTTAATCTAATTGTCGTCTTGTCATTATTAGAAATTTATGTTCTTGATAAATACGTGAATATGCATATCCTTTTGGGCCTCACGTCAAAATATTTTTTTCTTAGAGGGTTTTTAAAGACGTTGTTGCTCTTATATACAGAACAAACTATTCCAATGTCTTTGTTTAATATGAACTATGAGCTCAGTGAAGTATGTATCTGGCACATACAAAATCTTTGTTAATTTTTAAAACATCGCTGACGAGGTCGCGCGTATTAACTGGTTATAAAAACGCCGCATATTTATCTTCTCATAAGAAGAATCTAAATTTTAAACCGTTTATATTGAAAAACGTAATAATAAACAAAAAATATCATCAAAGCATATTTGAAACTTGTATTGGTTTTATAATTAAAAGTTGCCATTGACATAAACTAAGGGGATTGAGATCATACGTATAATGTAAATAATATTACGTTCATCTTTGAAGTAGCAATAAAAAAGCTTTACACGAACGTTTTATTTGAAATAACGTTATCTGTTGATTTCCCAATGGTAATACTTCAGATGCTCTCAGGGTTTCAGTTTTGAAGACCACTAATTGGTTTATATACTTCGATATAATCATAATTTTCGTAAGACCTTTTTTAATCTCTATTTTTCTTTATAAAATATTTTTTTTCTTAACAAGTCACATCCTTAACGCCATTGTGAAAAAAAAGCTTATGTAAATTTCAAATAATTCTTTTACTCAAAAAAAAAAAATGTTATTTTATACCTAATATGAATAAGAAATGCTCTGAAGCGATTTCTGAATAAACAATCTATGTATTTACCTCGTGCAGCATGTTTATACTACTGTATGACTAAATAATGAACAGTATTTTATATAATTTTGCCATAGAATGTAAACCTTGTAAACATATGAATGAGAAAAGTGAATAAATATATTTGTATTTTGTGATTTATCTTAATAATATATGATCCTGAGATCTGTATCCTTGGTAGGAGTTGATATCTTAATCTACAATACAGAATGTTTCATTGTTTATCTTTCATCAATTATGAAATGTATTGTCGACGATTTATCAATGACAGACTTCGAATCTCACGGTTTTGAACTTTATTCAAACATATATATGTATATATATAAACAATACATTATACAGTAGTTTGTAATGAGGATAATTCCTTTGTCATTAACATAAAAGCATAATTATTTATATTACTTGGCTTCATCAATAATTCAATTTCATTTAGCCGATGACGTAAAATAGAATTCATTTAATATTATAAAATGAACGCTGAAACTCAGAACCATAAAAATAGTCTCTTATGCGCATTTCATAAATTTATTTTTAGAATTAAATGTGACGCAGATGAGAGAAATTACTAGGTATTGGAGCTATGTCATTGAAAACTCCACTGCAGTGTGATTGTAGGAAATTATATTATACATACGTCATATAAAATGATACGATTTACTACGTCGTATACTTTATTACGCCGCTTGAAATTACCACAATGGAAGCTGTTACGAATACAAAAAAGACAAAGTATTAATAGCTTTTTTCTTAATTACATTGTAATTGGGACAAAAACACAACAGTTTTAATGAATAGATGTTTTTTCTCACGGCGGCTTTTTAAGGCTTTTTGTCGTTAGGAATCGAAACATTTAATTGGATTCGAGCATCAATATAGACTCGACATCAACATACCAATGCGACCTGAAATTATTATGCAAATTCTGAGTTCTTTAATGGCGTGCCGAATTCCAATTAATCACCAGATGGCGTGTGAAAGAACCGTATGCTGTGGTGTTGAGAACAAAAGTTTCGAGATTTATAATATGATAAAATAAAATGGTCTTAGATAATATTTAGAAAAACAAGTATTAAGGTTTAAAACTAATATGTATAATAATAAAATTGTAACATAACAATTTAATAACTATAAAATTATTCTAAATGATTCAGACTAAGCAGCTCCCCTTACATCTGATAACTGAATCGTGACTGTGAAGCTTTTATTACTGCTTCAATTTTTATAAATGAGAATATCAGAAATCTAAACACCTCCGTTCTTCTATCCAATTTCTATCAATCATTTTCTTATCTTCTAACAATTTAGAGCGATATAAACGCAGGCGTTATTACGAGTGATAGCCAATAATTATGATTAAAATATGTAAATGTATAATTTTCTTACTAAAATTTAAGCTAAGATACAAGAGTTCTGAAATCATTATGTTAAAGAATAAAAAAATGTTTAATCAATTACATTTTCAGATACTACACTCAGTATACAAAAAAAGTGTTCTGGTATAGTAAACATGGCTATCAAGATATTTGGTTTTATATTAGTTGAAAACAGCTATGAAAATTATAAACATTGATTCAATAGTTCATAGTAAAATATACTTATTTCAAATATGAAATTTTACCCTCTTACGAGGATTTTCGCTTTAAATTGGGCGCTAACTGTGTAGATCTACGTTTGCTTGCAAAACTCTATAAGCCTTACTGGTTCGGCCAATTGTGTAGTATGTATGTCAAAACCTCCTTTTATTACCGAAGTGACATCCAACCATTAGAATCTAAAACATTGCTTTCCATCAATATAGATAAATGAATCTAGCTCATAAATTTCCAATATTGTGTGCCTTTACACTTGTTGTTATAGTGCTGAAATAAGGTATAACCTAGTTCTCGTCTAAAATTTAGGTAACAGTAAACTTCTAACACGCAAGTCGCGTAAAATATAATGGGTAGTAACGCTAAGAGACAGTATTATTTTTTAATACAAATAAATAGCTACCATCCAATTTCACTAATGAAGCATCGTCTATTACATTAATCGTATACCAATTTATCACATCTGTCAATCGTTGTGAGTCATGTTAGAACGATATTATTATATTTTTTCATTTCCAAGGCTAAAATAGCAGTTACATAAACAGTTAAATTAAGAACATCCTCTATTTATATTCATTCCAAAAAGGAAAAAACATTTCAATTGAAATGATAAAACGTATGAAATGTATTTTAATTTTTTGCACATAAACATAAAACAATTTTCAGTTAAAAGAAAAGTGATTTATAAAGTGAAATATGAAATGATTGAAGTAAAGAACTATTGGACTTGTATTAGAAAATGTAAATATATTTTTAAATTATACATATAACATTGATACGATTTATTTATAACTACAATTAATATGGCTCCCATAATCACTTATTATGTATGTATCGTCTCTATGAAAAGTTTAGTTAAGTGACGATGTAGTGAAAACTATAAATTGTAAACCTATTGTTAGGGCTTTAATGTTGACCGAGTTTCATATAGCAATGTCACTAACAGTCTTAAATTGCATAGATAATTACGGTCTCGATTTAGCCCTCCTGCTATTTTTCCAATAACAACAACGTAAAATGAGAAACATAAGCACAAAATGCTAGTGAATTAAGTATGAATAAGAGAAACATTCCTGGAATACTATTTTTATAATAATGATATAAATATTTAAGTCTGATTATGTTTTTTCTCATTTAATTTAGTATATTTGAAACTCCAATTAATATCTCAAAATGTTTACTTCTATGTAGAGATCTTATATGTCCAATGGATGATTGTAATTACGTTGAAACAAGAAAAATATCCACCTTAATGGCTGGCGGCCATTAAGCTGTGGTCGACACATTATATACTGGCCTCTAGAACATGTTCTTAAGATTTCACACTAATAAGTACGAATGTAATAGAAGTTATTTATTTTCATTGTTAATGGTTGATTAGTATAAAAGTTTAATAATTTATTCTCACCAGCAGTTATTAATGTTCGCAGTAAAAATATGATTCAGTTTTCATAAAAAGTAAAGAAGATCCGCAAGAAGTTTTATATTAAAATATTATTTTATGCTTTTAATTAGCATTCGAGAGAAAATTTCATTTTTGCTTTATGTTCATGTGCTATTTTCATAATTAAGAAAATAAGAAGCTTAATTGCTGTTAATATTTGTTTACTATTTTTTTGTAGCAATATAGAATATATGTTATATGCATATTTTATATGTAGCAATTATATTAAGAAACTTTATATTATTAATTTATATATGAAATTAAAGTTTTGTCATACTCTTCATTTTGATTTCAAATATTACATTCTTGGCTAGGAATTCTGGTTTCTAGGTTTCGAAAACTGTACTCCATATGTTTTTTCCTTACGTTACTCAATTTACAAAATGGAAAACTTTAAAAAATCTAAATATTTTCATGGTTATGCCGATACTATATTAAAAAACCAGTAGTTGGTCGATTTGTTCCACTCAAATCACAAGGGACTCATCTTTCAAGCTTTTTCACCTTCTCAATTTGCTTGAAATGGATTATAACAGTTTTGTCACTAACACCTCAGCTTGCAGCTAACTAGGACGTTGTTTTACGATCCCCTATAAATATATGAATTTTAATCCAGTTTATGTATAGAGGCAAAACTGAAGATTAGACTTGTTAAGACTGTCATAACTTTATATCTATAGAACTTTTACAACCTTAAAAGATTCTTAGAAAATACATGGAAGGAAATTTTCTTTGGTTTATAATTGGTAAGACTAAATGTTATATATGCCAGCTTATAAAATGTATTGCCTTATATGTGCATGTGAGTTATTTCGGTATCGTATAACATATCGTTCGTTATTATGTATTGTTCTGATATAGGAAGTCATTAATTATACTGATAATTATCAGTATTATTTCCTTAATTGTATCAACAATTATAAATGTTTTCATTAGGTTGTATTTCACAAATTTCTTTTAGCCGATTTTTTTTTCCTTTTTTGTTATATCGTACATTGCTGTGCAATAAAATATTATGATTTCTCAATAAATAGTTACATAATTATTGCTGTGTTGTCAAACTTTCGTCGTTGTGTATACAAAACTGCAAAGTTCAGTCTGCACGAAATCAACTTACAAGATTTTCCGAAAGCAAACAGATTTCCAACATGAAATATACAGCCTATTAAGTTAAAAATATTGAAAGCTTGTGCGCTCCGAACATTTATTCTGTAGCTGGGGTTTCAATAAAGTGATTTAAGTGCACGTAGCTATGTAATAAAATGTACCGGTCGGTGCTTTGGCAAGATGCATAAATTAAAATTGGCGAGGAACAGTGATGTGTTGTATAAATATTTATATTTATGTTAATAAAAAAATTTGCCCATTTTTAATGTTTATTGTTTGAATAAAAAGGATTTTTAATAATGGCACATATGCAATATCTTGAGAATCAAACTTTCATTTATTTGCTAAGATGTTTTCTTATTGTAAGGATTTTCTTATTGTAAGGATTCTATCTGTAGGTAACAAAGAATTGCACTCTTCCTGGTATACTTACAGACTATTCTTCCTTTGAAAGTCTACTCAACCCCAAGGTTATCTTAAAATTTTCAAGATAGAGAGAACAAAAACAAAGAAACAAATAGGGCGCTAGTAAGTCGTGTTCATTGTATGTAGTTTAAGAAAAGAGACGCAATAAAAAGCATTAGTTTAAAAAGCAAAGTTGAAGGTTTCATTATTGAATTTATTTTTAATAATTATCTAATCGCTTCTGTGAACATAACATACAGAGTAACTTTTATTTTATGTTATTGATCATTTCAATAAAAGCCGATGTAATTGTTATTTCCTTATTATCCATATAAATAAATAGACATAATTACACAAAACGGTATTCTGCATAATTCATATCACAATGTTCACATTATCCTTAATTATAAATTGTGTCTGCTTTTTCTGGTATCTGGTAATAACAATAAATTCAGAAGTTCGGATGTGTGAAAACTTACATTTTAGACTGTATGTATTTAGCATAGCAAGAAATTTACTGAACCTTTTCTAAGTGAAATATGCGTGTATTATGGATATTTAAATAATATAATTTGGTGGTCATGGTGGCAAACGCGCAGGTTCGAAATCTATGTAATTTTTTCGAGTCATATGTACTTTCTAAGAGTATTTAGACACAATTGACAGGAGGTGAAGAAATATATATAAATCAAACTTGACTTATAATTTCAAATTATAAGTTCGCCAACCCGCCTTGAGCAAGCGTGGTGATTAATGCTCTAACCTTCTCCATGGGAGAGAAGACCTTTGCTCAGCTGTGGACTCTGATAGGCTGATGATGTTGATCATAATGGTGAAATAATTAAAAAATGAATGGTTTAAATCAGCTTTAATATTTCAATGAAGTTAAAGTATTACTACATTACCCTATAGAATTCTGGATATAAAAAGAAACATTTTATAAATTGTTGTTTTTATTTCAGTATTTTTTTAAGTGAATTTTATTCATGCATCAGTCTAGACAGTTTGATCTCAACATGAACGGGATGAATTTATATTCAGACATATTCACTGTTATAAATAAAATAACATACATTCTATCAATTTCCAAGTCTTTCATATCTATTTTGTGTCTATTCATGGAAATAGAATGCTTTTTGATGTATTTTTCTTTAACTTCAATTATAACTAAGGTTTTCATCAACATTTTTTGTAAATTATGTTTTATAAAACATTTTCAAAACAGTGGCTTGGCAAATCAAAGTCTCATTGAATTGAGGTCGCGCGTCGTGAGGTAACGTGAATCTTGACTTTATCGAAGTTAGTGATAGGTCAATATCTACTATCCTTAAGAAATAAATCTTAACTGTGTATAATGGCAGTCAATATCAAGAAATAATAATTATTTGTTTATTTATAGAAATAAAATTTTAAAATAGCACATGGGGCTCTGAAACCGAACTTTAACTTCATGGTTCATCCCGTGGAGTCTTGGCGACGGGTTTTGCTATATGAATTATGGGTAGTTTAATATGGTATTTTAAGCGGTGCAATTTTGAGATCCGGATTCGGTATTTCATACCAATATTCATCAAAATCTGTTGAGTGGTTTAGGCATGAAAACGCAACAGATAGATAAACACACAGGCAGACAGACCTGTCAAAATTCACTTAAAACCCTCTTCATAAAGAAAACATGTTAATTTAAAATGACACACTGGAGGAATTTTAATGGAGTACTAATTAAAATTTTAGAATGGAAAAACAATTTATAACGTAAGCGACACGAAGTGCGGAAAATTAATTTAACAAATTGCAGTAATGATATAAGCGTAAGGTGATTTTAAACCAGATAGGTGAAGTGATGTGAAGCTTCAAATGTTATTAAAGCTTTAACCACCCTTTAGGCGATGCGGAGCCAAGCGATAAGGAAAGATATTGGAAGCTGTAAACATTTTAGTATATAATAACTACTTTTCTTAAAAATAAACAGGACTTCGTTCAAGTGAAGTTTAAGCGTTGTTTTTAAAGAACTGTTTGTATAAAATTTATTGTATTTCCTATCGTGATATGGAAAGAGGTAATTTATTACTGACTAATATTGACTGTTAATATATTTCAGATGAACGAAATCTCTATAAAAAATTTCAAAAATATTATTGATTTTCAATCACTATAGATGAATAACGTTTTTTGCAAAGCATGCTTATTTTAAAAATTTTATAAGTCAGCAAAATAACGGAATATATTATAAGTGCTTATTCTTGAGACTAATGAAATAAATACTACATACCTTGTTGTTTATCCATCTTGATTGCATCATCAGACGAATAAAAAAATGTAAAGAGTGACTTAATATTTTGTGGCTGTCTTAAAGGTAAACGTTTTATTTTTTAAGTTTTATACTCTGTTGCTCATTTTCATTTCATGTTATAATATGCAAGTAGAAGAGTTAAATAATTTATAGTCTAATTTACATTATTAAACACTTATTTTTCTCTTGAAACATATTAAAGTTAGAATTTTTGATATTTTGAATTACTTTTCTTGTAACTTTAATATGAAATGATGTTTAAAATTTTTTGAAATAGTTGTTTTGTGTGATATAATTTCTAGCCACTTTCTCCATTGAAACTATAGTATGTTTTGTAATGTCAATAATCTTTGGGATTAATATCGGCATATATTTGTTTGTACCATCTACTATGTATGGTTTATCAATCCGGATAAAATTACTATGGCACACTCATATTTTTAATGTCGAGATATATATGTACATTGACCATGCATTGATGATTCCTTAGTTTGTCCAATGTATGACAAGCAACATTCACAATCAAGTTTGTATTCATCCGCTTGTTATTAAGGAATGGTATATAAATATATCCTTAGATGAATCTAACAAAACGACGAAAAATAAAAAAAAACTCATTAACCTACAATGTATACAGATTTTTTTGTCAAACAAAAAGGAGCCTAGAACATTATGAGCACCATCCACGATGTGATATAAAGAGCAAATAAAAATAAATATAGTTATGAATATGAATTATTGTAAATACGTTTATAAGAAATACAAAGGCAAAATGTTAAATCGTATAATGCTAAATAAACATAGTACTAAATTTATTTAAAATACTTTATAAAACATGGAATATTTTTTATTTCTATTCTTCGTTGAAACATTATTTTATTCATGAACCTATCAACCAAGTGCTGCACGTACTAAACGACTATTTTCATTAAGTGGAATAATTGAACGATTGAATTATAAGACGGAAAGAACGGTCAACTGTAAGCAAGGTTGTAAAATCAGTTAAATATATTATATCATTTTACAGTCTAAAAGGTATTTAATTTAAAAAAACTATATAGAAATTGAATATACATTATTTATATTTAAATAATATTTTTTGTAATGTGTATTTATATTTTAAATCATAAGTTAGGAATGTATTGGTGTTTTCTCTTATCTGAATTAAAATGTTAATACATTTTTTCAATCCATTTAATTGTCAATTTATCTTTGTTAAAACGTATTTTTTATATATATTATGTAGTAATTTATCAATTACTGTTAACCTGAAAATCATGTTTTTCTCGTATGCGTAAACTCATTGACAATTTAACAGCGTCTCCTATCTTACCTCTCTTAAATCGCAGAAGTATAAATGAGATAATTTTAATAAAATAGCAATTGGTTTTTATGAATTTGAAGGCATTTATATTTTCAAATTCTATTTCAAATAAACCAATAAGATACAAAAAACATATAAAATAAAAACTAGTTATAGAGAAAAATATAAGTATATAATAGATTTTTTTTTATTTGTGCATTTTGCTTAGAAGCTCTATATTAATCAACGCTGCAAGTGGTCTTTGTAAGTCTTTCATTCAATGAAGACAAGGTACAAATGTGTTTTGTGTTCCATTTGTAAAGGCGCCAACGAATTAAAGGCGAAGTAGCTTTTAACTGTGAAACAGGAATTAATTGTTTTCCTAATAAATGGATAAAACCCAAACGCTTTTACATATATTTTGAAAATAACTAAAAGTAAAACGTTGCACAATCTGAATTCCTGGAGGTTAAAAATATCTAATCGATTTTTAAACTGGCATGCAGACGAAAATAAATTTAAATTCACTCAAAAAGTTTTCTTTGTGTATACAAAGGCTTTTATAAAAAGTATTGCACTTTATAAGCTTATGAATAAAGATAGACTGTTGCAACTTTAAATTCCTCTGGAGTTTACTCGACACTTTACGAGCACTCTGATAATGATGTTCTCTATGGCAGCTTATCTTTATGTATGGAGAAGGCGTATAAAAAGACGTATCAACGAAATAAAGAACAATAGGATTTGAAAGGTTTAAAACTATAAATTATTGTGGAAATGAATGAAAATAATAATAAAAATGTTTTAACGTGTGATTAATTGTTATTCAATTCGCTTTTCGAGTCCTCACGTCATTTAAATGCCACAATGGAAGTTGAGAGAAAATGCTAAGTTATAGAATTCAATACGATAGGAATTCCAATAACAAAGGTATTTGAAAAATTATAATTTTATTACATTTCTTTAGAGTATAATTAAAAATTAAAATTCATGCATGATATGTATCTTAATTCACAAAAAGATATTGTTACTTATCAAAACTTTTTATATTACGTTTATTTAAAAATAAAGAAGGGTTCATGATAAACTCTAAGTCACCTATAATTTGATTAAATTTAAAACCAGTTAAATATAAGCAAAATCAATACAGGCCTGTATAAGTTTATGTTCGCTTCCATCGGACTTTAAAATCGGTTCCAATCGGATCGAACCGTTTACGACGCCCACAGCAATCAAATTCAAAACCAACGATCAAACAAACTTTAAGATTAAAACCCCTGCACTAGAGGTCTTAAGTCACTTTAATACTGGATTTAATCTTATATCTTATCCATCCAGGTTTATTGACTTAAGTATATTTGGTATAAGTCGTAATCCCAGTCCCAGACGCAATATTTTGAATGTAGTAAACTCAAACCGGTGTGGTTCAGTCTGAAGCAACTTAATAGTTATAAAATAAATTGGCTCATAAATTTGATAGCTTAGATTTTTGTATCAGTATTAAACCTTATTAAATATAAAAGTCAAATTACTTATATTTTTCTTGAACTGTGGTTTTACAAGAGACAATTTTTATAATATGAATGATAATAATAATAAAATTTTTGCTACCGTAGTTAATGTGCTTAATCCATTAAATACAAAATAATGCACTTAAAAGATTTAAAGCGATTGAAATAATTGATTCGTCAAAATATGTTGAATAAGCTACCTTAATATTTTGTTTAATAAATATTGGTTGAAGTAATTTGAATAAGGCAAGATTGAAATCATTACATTCAAAATGATTTCATAGGTTAAATAAACCTGGTGTCACATGTGGCGTAAAATCTGTTACTGCCCATTTGAGATGGATCTCAGTTGAACTTTGGGATAATTCTAAAGCAAACTTTTGCTCACCTCATTTAAATAAGTTAAAAGATAAAGGCATATATAATCTAGAGATAAAATTAAAAGACAATTTATCATTAATTTGTATCTTATTTTATTGTTTATATTTGTTACTGGTTTTAATCTCATCTTGTTTTTATTTTCTTTAAAGGCTATTACTCCAATCTTCAAGGAGAAATGACAGGTAGACTAAAGGATTTTCAAAACATAGATCAATAATAATGTAAACCAGTTTTGTTCTTTTCGAAGTGATTGAATATTCTGTAACTGAATGTTGACTGAACATTTCATAAAAAAGTGCTATAATGTAATTAAAAATCATTGTAATTTCATTTATTATTCTATTTTTGTTATCTGTTTATATCTAAGTTTTTGAAAAAATAATTTGTTAACTAATATTGATGATTTTAACTTTTTTTCGTCTTAAGTTAAACTATTATTTCTTTTGGCTATAATCCTTTTTGTTCAGTGAGTCAACATTATAATAAAATTATTATTTACATTTTTTTTAATAGATGTTCGAAATGTATTATTATAAGGCTGCCAAAATTTTAGTCTGATCACGTGAATACGGTTTCATGCGTTTGGTTGGCAACTGCAGATATCCATTTATCCTAATGTGAAACCTGGGATGTGAGCTCATTCATACACTAAGGCTCCACAGCTCTCGAATTTCCCAAATGGATTTACCAATACTATGTGGGTAAAATAAAAAATCTTTCTTTATTAAATACCTTTGATATTTGCGAGACTAATATTTTTAAATTAATGTACACAAGCTGTAAGATAATAAAAATAATCTTAAGAAAATTAAGTTTTAAGTTACCAAAAATACCTTTGATTATCTTAATGTTCTGACGTCAGTGATGTATTTTCGCAACCAATTTACAAGCAGTACGTATAATTTTCTTATATTATAATTTAGATGAAAAATATATAAAAAATGTTACTCTACAATCCATCAAATCAAATAATTCATGTTACCCATTGTTAGCAGAATTTTGTTGTTACCTTTATAAAAGCTATCGCCATTACATACCAAGTACAAAGTAAAGCGGGAATAATAAAGTCGTTTATAACACTTTTAAAACGATGTCTAGTGTTCAAATGAGATTGCAGTTGTTTGAAATGTAAATTTTAGAATTTTGAGAAGTAGAATGAATTAAACACGTAACTATCATTGAACACTTCGTATCTTCTGGCAGCCTTAACTTCCGAACAACCTACTTGGATCTTTTGTTTACTGATAGGATTCTTCACTTAATAAATGAGTGTGGTAGATATTGCAATATATATGTAGAGTTTATAATACATTAGTATAAATAATATTGTCCAAAAAAGGATTTCTTTTAGTAGTGGTATAGAGAACTTATGAAGAAAAGTTCGATATATTTTTTATTATTTCCATTACAGTAATCAATGTCTTATATTTCTTTTGAGTAAGGTCTTCCAAAAACCTGGTATATTGGTTATGCTAGAGAATTTTATAGAAGGAAGAGAATGATATTAAAAGAAGTAAAAACTAAGACTTATTATATAAGTCAATGATATCAGTCAGATGAAATTAGATTACAGAAAAAGTATTTAATTTCTGAAGATGAATGGAATGAGTTTGAGCTGAGAACAACATTTAGGATAATGTGAAACCGACTGCTGTGATTTTTAATTTCGTTAACTAGGTCTTCGGTTGAAATTAAATCAGTGAAGTCAGGAATTGAATAAACTTAGTTAGAAAAAGTAAGAAAGTTTTTTAATTAACAATACAAGCCAAGAAGAAATAGTACTTCTGAAAACTTCTCTAATAGAGTTTTTCTCAATTTGAAAATCAAACGATCAAGAATTATATCAGTAAATCATGTTGTAATCATTAAAAAATAAAGATTTGCAATACAGGCACTATTTAGAGATATATTTGAAAAGATTAAGAAATACATACATACATATATGTTAAAAATGTATAAACTTTAACAATCTATTCTTAATTTCATGAAATACAAACCATGTATGTACAGTAAAAATTTATATTATATATAGATTTTAATTTGCTCACCCCAGAAGCCTTAGATATCGAATAATTAAGGATTATTGTCATCAATTTCTAAACTGAGTTAATTTTGCATCCTAACTTTTAATATTTAAGATTTCTCATGTATTCAAAATTTAACAAAATACTTTCAGTAGATGACATAAATCATATTAGCAACAGCTGCTTTTTTGGTTAAATATTTATGTAAATGAAATCAAAAAATTGTAATTAAATATTATCATTTGGCAATTTTCCCAGACGTTGGATTTTGAAAGTAGGAGGAAGATGAAGACGATTTATTAAAACACTCTCGACTTCTGAGTTCATTAATTACGATTTCGTTTTTAATATTTTTATTTTTTAAGAGACTAATATTTGAAATTAATTTTAATTGAAATTCTTCCTTACCTCATTATGTAAAGTAATTGTGTAAATTGATAGCTATAATTATAAAAGATGCTTCTTTAATATTATTCAATTCGATATGATTAATAATAATATGATGCCAATTATTTTAAGGGTTTTGGATCAGTGAAAAGATTTTTTCTATAAAATATTTTTATCTTCAATAAATTGATAGGATTACATGTTTCTGGTACTAAAATTTAAGAAGCAGTCATCGTTGTTTTATAAAAAAAGTAACAGCTTCACTATTTTTTAAGAGATTTATATCAATAATATTGTATGTAGTATTAAGATTGCATACATTTTTTTCACAGTAGATTAAAATACTTTATTGACATGTTTAACCAGCGTAAATTTTCCATCATATCGATTTTGCTAAACGTGGTTTCTGTAACTTCGTCAAACTATTCATTAACAGCGTTCCTCGGAGGCTGTCCTGTTTAATAAATGCCCCTAAAGTACACTGTATATAGGGTATGTTTACATTATAATAGTATACATAAGTTTCACACATACTACACACTCACACACACATATATACATATATTTACTAGTACACTATTCATAACTGAAACTTTATTGTATATTTTTTATCAAACTAATGTTTTCGGATATATTTTTCGTTTTTATTATTTTAAACTACATACTCCTGACGTTTCGGTAACTATGCAGCAACCGTGATCACGGCCAGATGAGATGAAGTCATCATCATAATTATCTCGTCTTCAACAATAAAAAACAGGTAGTAAGGTTTAAAAAAATAAGTTTTAATAAAATAAATACTCGCGAAAGTCTTTTTTTTTCAATGTGCTTTTACACCTACGCTTACGATAAAATAAATTTAGGATGATTTTAATTAGAATAAATATGTTACTTTAACTTTCAATATACTCGTAGTAGAATGAAACATAATTAATATATTAAATAATATGGTGATTCATCGGAATTAAAGATATAAAAAACTTAATGAAGTCAGATATACTGAAACAGACGAGTAATGTTATTAGAAGCAAAATTAATATTTAATAATTTTCAAATGTAAATATCATTTTATACAATATATGTACATGTATATACTAATTTAATGTTGTTTAAAAAAAATCAATATGAAAAACCGAATATGAATGTTCTAAGCAAAAATTTCGATAAGAGAAATATCTTGTTTACAGGATTTTATAAAATATTAAATTTTTATTGTATCTATAACAGAAACATATTGGCGGAGTGACGAAAACCATTCCGTGTAACTCGTAAACCGAATGTCAACATCTCTTTGCGTTGAAATGAACATTTCATTTCGTTTGTGAGGAAGTAGACACACAAACAAACTGATCTTTGGAAGACAGCCAGCGTTTATGATACGAATATCATACACATTGTATATAATAAAAATTTTATATTTAAACATCGATATTTCTACGCGCTATAAAAATAATGTTATGTTTTATTCAATATCTAAAAAACAACAGACTAGTCTTACCTGAATGAGGGTAACCCAAATTTTATGAAGTATGATTTTACTCTTTTTCTGTATCCGAGTACTTAACTGACTATATTATATTCTTTTAACTAGGTAAACACTTTTAACAATTTCAATAAATTGTACATTGCTGAAAACCTGTTGATATCCTAAGTTTTGTTGCTAATATGAAAATAAAACAAAATGTAGGAAAATATCCATTGTTATGACAGACAAATACATCTCTCTCACGTTATAGTATTAAATTAAATATTAATTAAATAGGGACAAACAAATAATATAACAATTTAAACATAAGGGGCTTAAACCCCAACCGAAGAGGTATGAATAAGCTTATATAGAAATTTCAGTAGAAGGCATAATTTCCCTTATTTCAAATATAAAGACAATGAATGTAACATGAGTGATAACAAATAAAATATCTAAATATATGGAGTTGTTTTCAGTTGTTAAACATTTTATTGTGTGATAATACTGAAATATGTGTTTTGTAGATAAAAATTAAATTTCCATGATGAAAATACAGTTCAACATTGTGCGGAAGATGGTACCGGGGATGAACTTCCTGCGACGAATATTAGAGTGATGAATTTCACAGCTGTGAATCATTCATTTTATATAAATTAAACTTTAATAAATTTCTATCTAAATGAAATATATTATTCGGATTACTACGCGTATTTTCTTATTTTAAACAACTACAGCAACGGTTACTGAAAAGTAACCGAATAGTCGGGAGTATTTAGTTGTTTAAAATCATAAAATACGCTTAGTAATAAGAACAACATTAGTTTTATTTAAATGAATACTCGTGAAAGTCTTAGATCTCTCTATTTTCTATAATTCAAACAATATGTAAGTTAAATAATACAAACATTTACGTATATAATGGATCAAATTGACGATATTTTTATAACACATGTTAATGTGATGAATGTTTTTAGCGACTGCCATTAATCATTGTTGAGTGCCATTAAACGGACGAGGGTTAAAACATTTGTCATTACATATAGAGGATGTGTCTATAACAAGTCCAAGCTTTTTATATAAAAATATAGAGTTACTTTAATCCCTTTTTGTTGGATGACACACAAAAGGATTATTCAGTTTTAGAGGGTGAAAGCTTTTTATTAAAACATATTTGTAAATTGCACTATAGAGTACTCTAGCACTCCCGTTATTGGATTCCGAATTATTTTTACCTTTGTTCAAATAATTTGATTTAAAGTACAATAAAATATCTGTGTATATTAAAAAAAGTTGTAAATGTATAAACTCGACTTTTAAAATTACAGATAAGTAATATTTACATCATGCCATAAAATTATTACTTTGTTTATTTTATTATTAATGTGAATATTTGATTAAGTTTTAATAGTTACATTCCATTTGTATCTTAAGTTATCTTAAGTTTTTTAAAAACCATCTAAAGTATCCATCCAAGCATAATATCCATTCTTTCAAACTTTTTCATTTATAATAATGGCATTGAGAAAGTCATCTTTACTTCTATTGAAATTAAAATAGGTAAAGAAAATGTAACTGACATTTAAATCGTCGACAATATTGATGGAGTGGATATCTGTGGAAATCAAGTTACTGTCACGTCATAATAATAAATTACGGGCCGCTTTTTGACGGTAACATCCGCTGAATTTCATGAAAATTACACAGGTGGTACAATTTACGAGTCATATTTTATTTCCTGCTTTATACGCGTTTGTATTGTTGAGTTAATGAATCAAAGAATTATTACGTTGCTTTGCTTGCATGTTAGAAGTTAACTAGCGCGTTCCTTCATTTTAAACTTTTATATTATGATACAAAGTATAATAGTTTTCTTACACACTACATTAATATAGTAATTTCATACACAAAGAAACACACAAGCTTAAACAAGTCTGAATATTAAAAAAGTAAGTGGCATAACGTCTTTTACAAACATGACCCCAAATAAAGCATGTGAATGCACTGAATCAATAATTAAAATTGTAATAACTTGCCCCCGAATTCCACAAAAACTAATATAGATTATACGTTAACAAAAAAACAAGATTAATTTGATTTTAGATTGGCTATCTAACTAAATTATTTCAATTAGATCACCGGCGATCTACTGAGGCTAAATATCTATTGTTTAGTTTGGACTATTAATCAAATTGAAGAAGTTTACAAGGAAATGTGGTCTCAACGTTAAAGCAATACAATTACTGAGTTTGACCAGTCAAGGAGCCATGTTCTGTTCAAAGACGAAGCCTATCACAGAAACACGTGGATTTGAAGGCTTCTAAAGATTTGTTGTGATAGCAACGGCTTATATGAGTATTACACCCACCACACTCACCGGCAATCTTAAAGTTTCCAGTTTCATTAATGTTTAAAAAGATTTTCATGTTCATATTCCCAATAATGATGGAATTCTTAAGTGTTTGGTATTGGTTGAAATTATACGACTTCTAATAATCATTTGAATAACTCAAAATAACGGAAAGCTCGCAGATTGACTGACGAAATAATTGTGGAATCTGGAATAATGTAAGCGAACATCAAAACCTGTCCTCGTCTATATACATTAATTAAGTATCCCAACTATTGGAACGTTTAATCCTCTAACTCTGTATTCGATTAAAAGACGCAGCAACGCGCTTCATAGTGGGGTAATATTGATTCCAAATGCTAAAACCCCTTGTCAGCTTGTCGGGCAGCGTTGCTTTAAGCTTCTCTTTAACTCAACACAAGAAATATGAACATGCAAAGGCCTACACTCTATTACACATCGGTTCTTTAATCATTCCAGTCTAAGAAATAAAGAGTTCTGAAATGGTATTTTTAAGAAGCAAGCGAGCAAAACTAAACGTAATAAAAATAATATTTATTTTAATGTTCTGTCCTTAAAATTGAGTGCGACAGGTTGCTCGAATAACGAATTTGCCTCCTCTTGTGAATCTATTAGTAGCATGACATCGTAAATTTATATTAGTCATATAAATTTATGATGTCACTATGTCACCTTGATTATTTTTATTCTAGTTTCATTTACTCCGAATAATTATATTATATAAAAAATTTAAGACATCTTATTTAGGAAAGATAAACTAAACCTCTTTAATATATTAATAATATCTCTTTTGAATATCTTTATATTATTGTATGACATGAAGAGTATATTTCACAGATAATTTATTTATATGTCAACTGTCAGAACAGATAGCGTGTGACGATATTTTTGAAATAGAACATTTTTTTATTGTGTTTAGTAATGAAATAACTGATTTGGATAGTAAAATTTAAAAGGTCAACAACATTTTTCGGTTTAAAACTGCTAGATCACTTCGCAATAACTTTTTCACTCGATATATTTATTAAAATGTTGTAAAATAGGGAGGCAAATTATATTACAAATATGTGTAACCTTTTGTACGGCCATGTATTAATACTAAAATTGGAAAGTAATTCTATAATTGAAATCCTTCATTTGATTATTAACATTAATGAAAGAAGAAAACGACAATAACTCAAAGAAATATTCTATATATTCTATTCTCAAAGAAATAGCATAGAATATTCTATGCTATTTCTTTGAGTTATTGTCGTTTTCTTCTTTCATATAAATGTTAATAATGAAATGAAGGATTTCAATTATAGAGTACAAAAATATAATCGTGTGTCAAATTGTCTTTATAGTAAATTGACGTCGACCTCTCATTTCAAAGATGTTTTAGGCAAAGTGCTGGATAACGATTTTAAATTGTTTGAAAACAGACAAAAAGTTTTTTAACATGAAAATTCTTGATCCCGCTACAACTAACGACAAGGTAGTATGATGCTAGGTTAAAATTATACGAAATTTGTAAATGATATTTCCAGTGTGACTTTTATTTGTAAAACTGACAGATGTTTGTCAAAAAACTGACAGTTATGTGACTTCCTTAATACAGAGTATATAATGTAGGCTCAGGTTCCATTATAATAATAATTTTATTGTTAAATCGGTGGCAATGGTAAAAGTTTTAATTTTTTTTTCATATTTCTTGTTTTCGTGAGATACCTTAAAATTGTTGACGTAAATAAGCATAATTAATAAGCCAATGTAAATTTGAAGTAATAAAAGTGGAAGTATGTAAATGAACATTTTTTTACACTAAAGAAAATTTAAGAGGAAAAATATCAACAATATTTAAACACTATTTAAACTAGAGATAGACTATTGATTTTAATCTAGATAATTCTTTAAATTGTTACCAGGTACATATACTTACTTTAGTAAGCATAGGTTTCAGTTTCTCTTGTAGTGGTTTTGTTTTTATCTTGTATTCTATTAAGGTTTCTCTTCTAACTAGAAGAAAGTTGTTTTTCTACTCATACTTTTTAGTTTCGCTTACCGGCGAAGGTCTGCACCTCCACGGAGTCTTTTAAACTCACGAAGCCGCAGAATAGCTGTAAGTCGGTTGCTAGGCTGACTAATGGTGGTTGCGCGGGTGATTGGGGGGACTGTGTGGCCTAAGGAGCCTAATGAACCTTAGGGACATGGTGTGCCTTATGGGCACCTTTATACTTTATACCTGGGGGGCTTTCCGTCCTAATATGACGCTAAGCCTTTGACAAGCGTTGGTTGCCATGGGGGTGGGAGGTAGGGGTGGGATTCGGCTCCTAGGATTTGTTGGAGCATTGCCCTACTTTCGTCTAGTGTGGGACTTTGTGGCATCCGCAAAAATCAATCAGCCTATTAATTCAACTTAATTAGCTTAAATGTTATTCAACTTAAAAATGTGCAAACCTTTTTAATATATGGATTATGGGGAAACAAAAAAAATATTAACATACATGTTTTGGTTATACATTTCAATCTACTGCCAATGACATACAAAAATAGACAAATAACATTTAAATATATGTATATTCATATCTTGAAAACTCAATATACGAACAAATACCATTTAATGTATCTATGTTATAATCTCCACCTTTTTTTCCGTACGCCCATGTATGTATTTTTGGATTCATTGATCGGTGTCGTCTAGTTTATTATCATGTTTACAAGTGGGTTTCATCAAATTAAGTCGCCATCTATATAAGCATATCATAATAACGAGTTTCAATTACAGTTCGGTCGTAGTCACATCGAACTTTATTGAATTTATGATGGTCGTTTTTCCTCATTAAAACCTTAACCCGAATAAAAAAGTACTTTATGAAAGGTTATGGCGCATTATTATTTTCTTGTCATTTAAAATGTCAATTTTTAATGATAGTATAAAATTAAATCAAACAGTAGGAAGTAGTAAGAACCAAAAAGTAGCAATTGCATGAGTTAATTTTTTTTTACATATATGTCTAGATTTATTTAAGTCGAGATTTAAATATTAGAGGAACTATTTAGCGATTAGCTGTGTTCCTTATTTCATCGATTTAAATAACAACTATGATTTTCGTACTTTGCGTTTTGTTTTATTATTTTTATTATTTTCATTTTACCTGTCTTTTCGGTTGCTTTAAAAGAAGGCTGGAAGTTAAAAGAAAACACGAGAAGCACATATTAATTTTTATATGAAATTCTCAAGGAACGCAATTACTTTGTCCGTTGAAGAATTTTAAAAGAAAGCAATAATATATTTCAGTGATTTGGAAAAGAGTTTTTTTCTACTTGTATTCTTACGTTTATTTAAGAATTATAATATGAGACGGAGATTTCCTACGAACAATAAATATTATTTTGCAGTTGTTAAGAAAAAAAAAATACATATTATTAATACTAAAATCTTCAAAACTGAGAATATTTGCATAATTGTAGTGGTGTGTGAAATCTTCACGTTTAATGGGAGTAATTTTTTTCTTTACCACAATTATGGGCAAAAAAAGCAATTGAAGTTGTATATAGAATTACACTTACTGTGACTTACTTCTTCATACTATGATCACGCCATATACAAACAAGACATAAATGTATATGTAGAAAAATTTAATTATGTTGTCACTGACTGCTGGTCTATTTTTTTGAATGATTACTGTTTTAATTTTTGTAAATATTAACAGTTTTATAGTTTTTTGAAGAAATGAGTAAATTATTAAGTTTTATAATTATCGTATTGAACACGTTTTTGGGCTATTACTTACTTTTTGTCGATATTAAGTCATCTAGAAAATATTAAGATTTTAGAAACTTGTTTTAGTATTCTTATTTATGATTAACCTATGCATATTTCTCAAAACTTCTAATTTTCTAGGGTTTTAACAAGTTAGTTTCTAGGGTTTTAATAAGATAAAAACTGTAAAAAACTGTAGTTGTGGTTAAAAATATAATAAATCTAATTCCCATTCATATTATAATTTTAAAGGCGATGTTTTTTATAATATTCATAATGAATTAATTTTATTAAAAATTACATTTTGAATAACTCTATTAAATTTAAGTTGCCTTCTATAGAACAATATAGTTTTATTACGTAAAAAATATTATTCATACATTAAAAAATATTTTTCAATCATGTAAGTCAACTTTAAAAATTAAGCTGAAATATATTTTTTCACATAAAAATAAGGTCATAAATGTAATAAAAGATTGGAAAGCATTCATTTAGAAATATCCATAGGTCTCAATGAACCTGAGAAAAACTCATCTCAGTTTGATCCACGAATTCCGTATTCGACCCAATGCTGGAATTCAGCAAAGGTCAAACAATCGATTAAGGGCTCTGAATTGACGCCTTGTAGAGATAGAGGGATTAATGGAATTGTCAGACTAAGATAAACATGTATAGCAAATGACGAAAGCCATGGGACTTGGTTCGTATAAAATAATTACAGTGTAGGTTGCAAGAATTTGTAACAAGTCGTTAAATTATTGAGTGTATCGTTATTTAAGCATTATGTTTTATTGGCAACACTTTATTTATGAAATGGAACCTACAATAAGTATGTCAATATTTGCGTAAAATTTCACTCATAACTTTTGAAATAGATGGTGTAATGTGGTAGCACCTGTCATTTTGTCATTGTTAATTTATAAGTTATGGCTCCCTGTGGTATAGAGGCCGCCTTACCCAATCTAATTTTGATATTTTATTTAAAAAATCCATATGTATATTTTTTAGGATAAACCGGTGATGATGTCTAGATAATGTTGAATAAATATCTTCAGAAGTAAGCATAAATGTTGATAAGCATAGTGATAATTCCCTTGGATTTGCGGTTCAGTGGCATTTCAGGTTACACTATGCTCCTTATAATTTATTCAAGTAACTAGAAACATTGCATGTGATAACTTGGGTCCTCAATTTCATAATTTTTATAATGCCTACAAACCTTTTATGGCTTGTCATTTTTCTAAGAAAAGAAATAGCATTGTGTTTATATTTTGAAATTATTGTATTAAATATATATTATAATGAATATCAACCTAATTGTTACAAAAAATGATGAAATTAGAAAATGCTATACAAACGAAAACGACGCTTTTTTTATACCCGCATGCAATTTTCATCAATCACACTTGCGAACATCGATTAAATTGGTTACGCGAATTTCGCTTTTCGAGTAGGTATGTTCCTGGTAAACTCAAATTAAATCACGCAATCGGTTCATTCTGATCTCATTATGTAGCGTTTGCAATTTCATCAGTTTGCAGTAACTATAGTAAATCACTATTTACAATCCTTTACAATCAGTTTTTCCATAGGTATTCGATATTGTTCGCATCGTAATTGATAATGTGTGGAAAGTTTCAGTTAGAGACGCAACCTCTTAGCATTCAATGGATTTGCAATGCGAGTGCCGGGTCCATAGCATTACAGGGAGAGGAGCTTCAACAGTGCCTGGGATTTGCGGCCCAAGTGTAGGTTTAAAGGGCCCCCATCTAACTCGCGTTAAACGCTCACCTCCACCATGTGAGCTCCTCTCTCTACCTAACCAAATATTTTCGGATTACTATATGAATTGTTTTTGAACTACATACTCCCGTTTTCGTTACTTTGCAGCAACCTTGATCATGACAAGGCTGGAGTCGAGTAGTTAAAAAAAATTGCAATCTTAGACCTCCTTTAAACAGGTTTTACTACATATAAAAAAGTAATTATGAGATATTGTTTAAATATAATCTCGACGAATCCCAATATTTGGGCAAAGAGTCAATTGTATAAAGCTGTCGTTGCTTATATAAAACTAAATATTTATAACTAAGTTATTGTATACTAATAATCGATTAAGTTGTTTATTCTGGTCAAATACATATTTTGCTTGCTTTATATTGTAAATATTATATTAGTGTCATATATGTACGTTCTAACGAATATTAGTTAAACAAGACCTATAGCGATTGTGTACTTCGCTTTAATTAAATAAGAAGCGTTTATGTAGAAAAAAACGTTAAAAAAACCAAAATTACACTTAAACAATATTAAGGTGCATTGTATTCTAGTCTCTCTTTTAATAGGTTTAGTTAATATTGTAAAGTAAAATCAAAAAATGCGCTATGGTTAGTAGGCAATTGCAATAATAAAAAAAATGTTTAAATATAAAATACAAGTATGTAGGTACAAAAAATTTTGATACGATCTAAATGTGAAAAAAAAAATTACAATTAATTTCGACACCGCACGATATATCGTTCTGTAGATACAGATATATTATTTAAAGTGTTTTAAAAGCAATGTTGAAGCTTTTCCTCGGGAAATTGCTCAAGGCTTTAAAGAAGTTTCCATTTCAACAATTACAATTTAGGGAAGAATTGAAACGAATTTCCCGTTTATTCCATCTTACAAATATTATTAAAGTAAAGCGAATATATATTTGCGTGTTTGTTACATAATAAATTAAATGTTAATAATGGTACATTATAACTACAAGCTGATTTTTTATTTATTTTGATAATTTCTAATTCATATTTTAAAAATATTGCAATGTTTTCGATAAAACTTTTTTTCCATGTTTTTATCCTAAAGTAAGGATCAATAATTATAACAATATAGATATATTTACTTATAAATTCGTAAAATTCGTTCAATTGTTTGCATGATCCACTAAAAACAATTATTACTATATAAAATAAAAAAATTGTAACTGATTGCTGCTTATTTTCTCAATTTCATAATGAAAGAAATTAGAAATTAATTAAAATCAAATACTACGTTATAAACTTTTATGTTTTCCGGAATTTGCTTTGTAAAATAATTCGGAATCTTTATGTATTTATCTATACTGAAGTTATACGTCAGTGTGGCTTTTATTGCTGGGTAAGATATGGATTTGCCAAGAGTATGGAAGTATCCGGCATTTGTTATATAAATTAATGTTTACAATGTAACTTCTGTTATTGGAACTGTTTGATGTTTAATACCTATAGGATGGTCTTGATGGTCTTGATACAACAAAATCTATTTTTATCACCTTATTATTAAACGCCATTTACGTCTTAAATAATTGTAATTAGTCAATAACGTTAGTGCAAAAGCTTAATTTATTTATTTTAGATCCCATAAACACGAGCTATAACTACCCAATATTCGTGGAAAAGATTCTTATTTTGTTTTATTTCAATCAAATATTTCACCATGACATTCAGATCATTTGCTTATATAATTTCAGTTAAGAGATCTACCATTACAACGCTGTAAAGAAAATGAGAGAAATTTTACTACTTAGACTTTCAGGGAACAAGAGGAACGGTTAATAAAAACCGGTCGGTTTTAATACCAACCGTTTTACTCTGATTCGCTTTGTTCAAAGTTTTTCTTAAGATGTTAAGCTGTAAAGTCTCGGTTGCCAATTTAGAAGAGAAGATAAATGACAACAATAATAATTATAAGTTGATTTGTGCTTTGATTTCTTTTTGGATTTTTAACTGAATGTCAATTAATTTCAGGTTTTATTGAATTAAATAATTTAGCAATGTTGTTCTAAAAAGTAAGTGGATTCGATATTATTTTTTTCAAATTATATAAATATGAAATATTAGTAGCTATTGATATAAATATGAACAATATATTTTGTTACAAGCATCCATAATCAAATAAAACTTATTATATATAAAGGCTACCCACATTGTAACTATATCATCTAATAAATTACCTTTGTTTAGGAAACCACCCCCATAAACGCCGTCATTTACGGAATGCGATCGTAAACATTTTATTACAATATTAATAAAGACTTGTAAAGTAAAATAATAAACACTAATAACACAATCAAAATTATATCGCTGAGAAAATGTATTCTCTAAAATAAATTGCTTTTGAATCTCTGTTATCCTTATATTTATGTACAAACAAATATTTAGTTATGTTCTTATTAAAAAATTGTTGTTATGAATAAAAGAATGATTATTATGTAAGAAATGTATTTATGAACGAATATTATTTGTAACTTATATACAAAATTTGAAGGGAAAGGACGTTCTTATCAAACATGGAAAAGTCACGTTTATTTCGAACTCGTGCGTCAATTATCTGTTATCCAACTTGGTACTTCTATCTTGGAAACTGAAATTTCGTATATAATACAATATACTTACAATATACTATACTATACAAGACAAGTATACTTTGTCTCTAATAAATATATTTTTTGTCTTAAATAATCTTTTTTTATCTTCATATTCTTTAATTCAAAACAAAACGTCTGTTTATATTCGAAACTTTGTTACAAAAGATGGATATTAGCAATTTGGTTACTCTGCGGCTAAAAGACAAGCGTTTATTTTTAGGAAATTTTATCGTTAAATATGTCTTCAATAACATACACTATAAACTATATTTTTTTCACACTTTGTTACTCTTTCGAGCAGGAAAAGCTGAAGCAACCAATCGCTTACAGAAACAATTTTCCTTATTCTTGTTTTTCAGTATTATAACAACTATTTTAATGTATACTATTTTAAGACAACAATAAAATTTTTGATAAGATCTCAGCGTTCATTTACTTCTACTTAGTTATATATTGTATTATCATCTATATTTGAATTTAATACACGCTTTTTATATTACTTTAAAACTTTTATGAGTTAAGTGGTGATAATTTTATATAGCTAGTTATATAGCTACTCGAAATATTATATAGCTCTACTAGAAGACCCGGCAACTTCGTATCGCCCTATAATCAAGAAATATCTGTTACGTTTTTTTATTTATATTTTTGTAATTTACCTATTAAAGCCATAAATCTCCGTGTTTTGAAGTGCGACATAAAGATTGACATATTAGTAAGTTGTCAAATCTAATGTCAAAAAAAATAATGTTTGTATCAACAACTACTAATAATTTAAAAATTAATTAAAATAACATTGTTCAGCGGACAAAATTGTGAATCTAAACCATTCCCAGATCACCTTGATAACACACAAAAAATTTCATCAAAATCGGTCCAGTCGTTTGAGAGAAGTTCAGTGACATACACACTCACAGAAGAATTATATGTATATATAAAGATTTACAGTTTCTTCTTAAGCGTATCAATAAATAGTTTTACTTGTCAATGGTTTCCATCTAATTATTATAAATCAATTTATAGTTAAAAAGCCAAGAAATTGTAGCTGTTACTATCATGCTAGATAATCTTAACAAACCAGTGTGTTATTTCTCATATTTGCTTAAATATAAGATCCGTGTATTTAGTTGATATCACTGAACAAATATTATGACTAACGATCCATGTTTAATGCATAAGTCAACCGATAAAGGTATGATTTTACAAAATATCTCCGTAAAGACAACTTCGGGAGTTAATGGTTTTTCAATATTAATATTGTGTGAAAATAAGGTTTCATAAAATGTTTTACACTACAATTTACCCTCTCACAATCTGTTTTGGTAACGTTGTATCTCTTAAATAAAATAAATATTAATATTGTCGTTCATATATTTTTTGATTAGTATAAACTGTCATGAAGAGAACAGTGCTGAGTGCTCAAGAAAATATTAAGTTTCGTGAAAGTATTTCTGGTATATTAAAAGTTTTTTAATTATTATAATTCTTGTCTGCATTCTCTCTAAAAACCTCTCTGACAGTTTTGTCAAGTATGCATAACAAAGCTCGGGCTATTATTTAAGAGAAAGTTTTACTCATGATTTTAGCTTTTTATTTTATAATCTACATATATTTGTAAGTAGTATATTTTAAGGATAAATTTTTCTAACAGTCATGTTTCTTGTAGTGTAAATGAATTATTTATGTGGCGAATTTACTTCATATGTTTGAAAGTAAATTTTTACGAGGTACTCGTTTTTCAAATTTAATTTGGAATGAAAGGTATACTGACGTTTTATGGCAAAACAAGTAATAACATCTTAGACTTTCACGACTTGTTTTTTTAAATGAAACTTATATTTTTCATTTAAATGAAACCTATATTTTTCGGATTACGCTTATTTTGTTATTTATTCGCATATCGTCTGCCTGTGATCACGGTCGCTAAAGAGTAACCGAAACGTCAGGAGTATGTAGTTTTAAAATTATAAAATACGCGTAGTAATCCGAATAATATTAATTTCAACAAAACAAGTACTTTGCAAAAAATAATCATCTATAAACATAAGTATTAAATTTATAACTGATACATAAAGTGCTTGTTAATGCTTGACAGTATTGCCACCGTTAACGTTTTAACTTATCAACGACGTCTGTCACGCAGTAAACTGCTACTATCTTATCAAGCGTTAATTCTACTTCATAACTTTAATGAAAATTAAACGTCGTTTTCTATAGCTACTATTATTACTCAACTATTAATGGAGTTAATAAAGTACTGAAAAGATTAAGATCTGTGCAATTTTGTACTCATTATACAACTAAGATCATACGTTTAAACCATTTCACTCTTGAAGTATTCAATGGAATTAGGAAGGTATTTCATAATGTAATAAATAACCCCTTAACTTAACGTTTTAATAAAGAGAAATTTAATTTAGGCTGAGGTATATATTCATAATTGTCCAGTTATAATCATGGTGTTGCAGCCCTTGAATATATATTTCAATTTGTTACCTTTTCAAGTTTTGTGGGTTATATAGGATTCATAGGAGATTATATATGTAGCATAAGGTATAACAAGGGTCGGAGTATTAAGATAAATTACTCCCCGGGCAGAATGTATTCGCAAAATAACATCAATAAATGCGAAAATATTAATGGTCTTACGGTGGGTATATTTTATTTTCAAGAGTTTATTTAGAAAAGGTTACGATTATGGGAATTATTGACGAACCCAGGTCTGTCTGTTTTAGACAGGTATAAAAACTTGTACCATTATAATTTAAGCTCGGTTTCAATGGACAACTCTCAGTGAGGAAGATCATCAGTGTTTGAACCTAACTTTACACAAAGTTTAATCTTTAAGTCAAACTTCTCCTTCATTGATTCTTTTTTAAATTTAAATAATACCTAGAAAAAACCTAAAAACATATAAGATTTGACTCAGAATTACAAAAAAAGACATTCATATTATAATATTGATGGTATCTAACTGTGCAAGTTCTTGTTGATTTTTAAATATTACAAATTATCTATTCCTGCTAGTAACAAATATACAACGTATATGAAATATCTAATTATAAAAATTGCATCCCCTTGTACTGTTTATATTTAAAGTATTGTACTAATTAATTCAGTGTTCGTGATTTAAAATGTAGCACAAATGTTTTGTAAAACGTTGTGTCCACTGAGAATTGTTTGTCCAAAGCTATTTAAAATGTACTCCTTAGAGAACGAAATGAAATAACATTAATTATCTTTTTACAATCACGTCCTAAAGATCTTTGTTCAATATTAAAGCTGTTTGTCCACGGCCAATTTTAATCATTCATGATTAAATGTTAAGATACTATCGAGTTTCTAAATTTTAGGGCTCCAAGAATAAAAAATATTGCATTCTTTATTTTAACGAAGTAGCTATTTAAATAAAAAGGATGACCTTGCGCGATTGAGCAAGAAACAAACACAATCACATGCAAAATATTTGTAATTATACTGATAGTAGAAAAAAATATTAATACACGACTTTGAAAGCTAAATTGAAGTCAGCTGACAAATTCAGTGATTTTTTCTTGTCAAGGACCACTGGACTTGTGGTATTGACAAGTTAATATCTGAAGGCAAAATATCATTTAAATATGCAGTAGTAGTCTGCTTTTATAGTAGTAGCTTCCAAAATTTGAAAAGTTTTATCTGACTATAACTAAAAAACTTCAACTTGGTATAAAAGGAATCAACGTTTTCCCAACACTAACTACGAATATTACCGAACTGTTCTAGTCTTGCAAAGAGAAATCTCACTGACAGTAGATGGTGCCTTGAGATTTGTTAAATGGATTTCATCTGTTATGTTTATTAGTAAACTGTCAACAATAATTTATACAGTCTTGCTTATTTATGGAAGAATATAAATAGAAATTCTTTTTTCCATTAATTTAAGTTAAAAGCAGCTGAAAAAATATATAGAATCATTTCAAAAATATGCTTTAACAAACAAAATAAATATATTAAAAATGGATTCAGTTACTGTACTTATTTCGAACAAATACGGAAAAGTTCAAATTTTAATCGGATAGTTCTTTGATGTTAGGAAAAAAACGAGAATATTCTTCGCAACAATATCCATAATTTTGAAAAATTCTTACAGAAGTAACTAATATTCATACAAACTCATTAACTTAGTCATAAATTCGATGGAATCATAATCTACTTGTAACATTTTAGGAGAATGTTCTTGATATATAATAAAAATTCACTTCTTAACGAAAAGAGAAAAATAGTACAGGTATTTTGTAAACATTTTTTTTATTATGCATATATCTTTTGACTATTAACTGTTGCTAAGAATATATTAAATGAAAAGTTTCCTGAATATACATATATTTAAATTATATAAAGTTATAGTCCATCAATATAATTAATCGAAATGCTGCGCTACTTATTGTCGGTATAACTCTACTATGTACTATACAAGTTAAATCTCATAGGACTTAACTCTAGTTAAACACACTTTGTTCAGTTGATTTATTACAGTAAGTAACATTGTAGCTTAAGAAACTAAATATACACAGCGTGGTGACAATAAAAGTAATTGAGGATGTCAAGGCTAAGCCCTAGCCAACGGTTAGCTATTACAACGCATCAATCAACAGCAAAATGCAATTCATTAAACGTTATAGTCAAAGCAATTTGTTCAACGATCTGTTGTTTGATTTATATGATTATTTATGTATTATAAGTGAGAAATCTCTTTAAAAATATAAAATAATTCTATATTCTTTTGATGTTTATTGAGTTAAAATTGGTAATTAAACTATGAGTTTTGTATTTTATCATAGTGCTAAACGCGATGTCTGCTATGACTCGCTATAACCACTTCATCTGCTTGACAGTGCAACTACTTCTAATCTGATACGTGGCACTCATGACAATAACTTATATTAACTGAAACAGAGGAGAACGATCTAGTATATGCTCTCAGATGAGAACTTTGTTATGATAATCTGTATTTACGCTAGAGGAAGCGGACACTGAAGAATAATTTTCACATTTGTTTTTGTTTCATGTTCCAGACTGTTACTTGATATAAAGTTCAGAAAAGATGTAGATTCTAGAACATGAAGTAACAATATTGGAAGAAATGAAACTAAGCATTTGGATAAAATGTAGTTTTCTGCGAAAACAAAGAATCTGATAAGTGATCTACTTACCTGTATAACTACATATACAAAGGAGAATATACAGTGGTTGCTTTTGTTTAAATGTCCTGGACAGTTGTCGTATAAGAAACTGGAAGCACCATTTTAAATAACAGAAGAAAGCTGTTGATATTGCAAATATATAGACTTCTACGTGCGAACATTTACGGGAAAAACTTGATCCATTTTTTATACACAAAAGTTTTATCCTCTAAACAGATTTCACGTTGTTCACTTGAGTTTTTGTCACTCACGGACTAATGGAATGTTAAATTTGTGGGGATAATTTTGTTTTGTTAAATGGTAAAGGAATGGATATTTTAAATTAAAACAGAAAAGGAAAAAATATATATAGAATAATAAAGAGACGAAACAAAGATGTTTAGAATGAATATTTTTTGTCTAAGAATCTTATACCCAGAACATATATGTATGTTTTAAGGCGTGTATATTTATTTGCGTATTTGGTTGCGGCTTAATTACTTTTTCTTACTTGAATTCTAAGTTGGTTTAAATTTAACATGAGTAACCAAAACTGTTTTACCTGGGGTAAAAAGAAATTATTAATAGTCTGTAGGAATTCATAATGTATAAACATACTTAGAATTGAATATAGATGTTTCTTATACCGGATCAGGGGTAGACATCCTTTTCAAATGTAACATTCCATAAACGATCTTAGAAATATTCATTCCAATTTCAACCATAGTGGAATACTTATTTCTCAAAATAGTTTACAGGAGAACTATGGTTTTTAGAAGCTTTTACTTGGCATTGCCATCATTTTTATTTCTCTGATTTTAACTAAACTCTTGAAAGCTTTAGTTTAAGATAGTACATTATTTATGAAGGAGTAACTTTAAAACCAATATTTGAATAGACCTTTCTTTCATAATGCTCATTGAAATAAGCTTACATTTCTTATTTATTCGAGTTATTTTATTTCCTTGATTCCTTAACTGACACGTCTTGACAATAAAATGTAATGGATAATTCCTTTTTCCGTCATTAATTTGAAAGTACTGGTAATATTGACGATTTACTATCTCTTTTGTTTTGGGAATTATGGTGACAGCATATGTACTTTCATCATCATCATCATCTATACTATTCTGTTTATAAACAACTAATACAACAATTAAAATAATAAATATATTTTATTGTACCGAATATCTAAAATAACAAATATTAAAATAAAACAAACAATGAAATTTGTCGACAAAAAGCCCTTCAACGCATTCATCCAGGCAATCTTTGATATGAAGATATTTTTTTGCAACTTGAGTGGGCCAAAAAGAGTTAGGTATTTAAGGAACTGTATTATTATACACATATAATAATTTATATAAATTTATATCAAGGCTACAAAAAAATTCAATAAATTAAATTAAATCACAAAAAAAATATGACTTCACTATAGTCAAATAATATTCTTTTTTTGAACTAGAATTTCAATAAAAGTTATAAATAGAAGATAGCTCATAAAGATTTCAGTCGAAAGAAACATTAATTTACATTCATGGAGAATGTTACATTGGTAAAAATATAATTTTTAAATTTTCATCGTAATATTAGAAATTAGCGGATTTAAAAAATTTGTCTAAAAAATTAATATTTTACATCAACATCCAGGAATAAAATTACTTCTTGTAATTGTTTCTCACTAAAATACGTACATTTATCGGCAATGTTAAAAAGCAATTTATGTATTATGTATATCTATACGGTTTGACAATTTTAGTAACCATTGTATTTTATATCGGATAGATCGTTTGCCTGTATCAGCCTATCAGAAGCCCACTGCTGAGCAAGGCCTCTTTCTCACATGGAGAAGGTTTGAGCATTAATCACCACGCTTGCTCAAGACGGGTTGGTGATTTCAAACTTATAATTTGAAACTATAAGTCCAGGTTTCCTTACGATGTTTTCCGTCACCGTATGTTAGTGATGTCTAATAGATCGTTTATTAAGTTTAAATTGTAAAATATTGTATTGTATTCTTTGGCATTCCGTCCGTCTCTAACGTAACTAACTCCCTATAGTATTTATGATTATTGTCAAATCAGATTTGACCATGCATTTACTTTAGATAAATGTCCTATTTTGTAATCATTACGGTACCTGCGACATATTTTTTTTCTCTTTATGAAAAATTTCTTTTTTTTATATTCACAAACTGCTAAGTTGAAACATACGTTGTACATATCAGCATTAATATCTGGTAAGATAACTTGATCTCGAACTTTCTATGGATTCTTGTGAAATACTTTAAAATATAAAACTATATTAATTACGAAACTGTTGATATCAAAATATAATTCCATATTATTTACAGTTACAGAGGCTGTCTGTTTTTTATCTGTTTTTTACTTCGTATAATCGGGCATTGGAACTGTTCACTAATAATATACAGCATTCTAACATTTAATATATATTATTTTATGAGATTTTGTTTTATTGTGAGAATTTTTGCTGTATTTGTGACTGAAAAATTTGTATTTTCTTTTCAAGGTTGCGTTATTATTTTCACCAGTCAAATATTCATACAGATAGAGAACGCTTTGAAATAGTATGTCTGCCTTTTGTATCTAGCGACTACATAAATATAAAAGTTATTTCAACAACAAAATGATTGTTGTTGACAACAATTGACTTCTGTAATAACTAAAGATTTTTGTTATAATCTAGAAGTACTGTTAATATAAAATACTAATTTGTAGTTACTGTTGACCTTTTCTATTCTTTGATAAAACTAGTTTAAATCTAACTAAGTCAGAGAATTTTAAAAAGCAATGCAACTGAAAATGCAACTTGTAAAGAGATTTTTCAACAAAGAACGTTTAAAAATTTCTCTCTTATACGTTGAAGTGGTTTGTATAACCATTGTAAAGTGGTTTGCAAATAATTGAATGAAACCCTATACTGCTTTACATTGGATGGTCATAGTTGAAAATGAAGAATTCTATATTTTTTATATACCTTATATTTTCATTCGTGATGTTATTCTATCTAATATTAAGTTTCGTTTAAAGATATTTATCTAAAAGAAATCTTCTTTTGTTGAAACGTAATACATTATTTTTAATTTTGTTAAGTGAAATGGATACAATATTAATATTTTTATTTTGTTACTGATGAATTAGGTATAATATAATATGTTTCAAAAATACAGAATAAAAGGTTTTTTAAATTGATAAATGTGCTTGTATTGTGCAATTTGTAAAATATTCATTCATAACAGCATATTAGCGTTTTATTTGTTCGTTCCAACCTTTTGTTCATAAGTCTTAAAAATTAAATTTTCGTTTATTATTTAACGAGTAGACTACGGAGTCATAGTTTAAACTTATCTTTATTTATATAGAGTGTACTCACATATAGTCGTTGTTAATGCAAGGGATGTATTAATGTTCAAATAAATATATTCTTTCCGTTCCTGTATTTGTTTGTGTCTAAATCCATATACGTAAAGTATTTAAATATAAGCTGCTTGAGTACTGGAAAAAGTTTTCCGCCAAACATCATTAGTTTCGTCTTAGTGATGCTGGCTATTTTGGGGACGTCAGTAAAAGTGTAAAAAATAAGAAAGTCTCCTGTGGACTGTATGCTAGTGCTACTTTGATAAAAAAAATTATTTAAAGATTCGACAATAAATCTTCTTAAGCAATAATATTATTCTTGAAAAAATAAGATTGTTAAAAAAACAACAAAAATTAAAAAACGACTATACAAAAAAAAAACATCAAAGAGGATGCAAATAAGATTAAATTGAATTTATTCTACAAGTCTTTTTTATTCAAAGAGAACACCACAATACTCTTTCGAATAGGTACTAATGTTATATAATCGTGTTTCTATGTAGTTCGTTATCTTATCTTTGCTTATTTACCAGAAACATAGGAAATTATAAACATCTTACCTTATCTATGTCTGAAAAGCGTTTGGCTTAAACAAATTTTAAGCAGTAAAAGTTTGTCGAAGGATAAATTTTGCGTGATTACCTCAACATTAAATAAATGTTTTATTGATATAATCGAGATACCACTTTAATAGTATCTTTAATATATATATTAAATGAAAAAATGAAGAACTAAGTACAATATTAGTGTGGCCATAACCTTTGCTTCTGACATAGTTGCCGCCCATCAGACAAAATATTATGATAACAACCAAATCGTCGGGATTAAGTATTTGTCTGATTAAGTCATTTTGATCGAGAGTATAAAAATTTTCACTAGTCTTGATGTTGAGTCTGAATACGACATGTGAAGAGTTTCTTTGTGTAAGAAGTTGGTGTAAAGTAAAGTGGTTCTTCAAGCGAGGACAGTTACTCTATCTCTACGAGGCCCGGATCCGGGACGATCCGTGTGAAATGCTGTTAATGCATTTGAACAAGCACTGTTAGATGATTTTCAAAATGCGGCTTTAAACTTCTTAGAGATACGTTTAAAAATGCTATAAAATTTGATTTGGTTCAAATAAATCTAGGAAGACTTAAATGGAAAGCATTCAGTTGTTTGGGATATATTTTGGAGAATGAGGGCACTTTTAAATCATTTGATATTCACTCGCAGAGGAAGCTTTCATTCTATGACTTATAATAATTTACTAGCGTCATCTACTTTTAATTGGTATTTTTTTAACGACAATAGAAGGTGGTCAACTCACTATCTTAAGATAGTGAGTTGACCACCTTCAGTTTAATTTTCTTCTATCTGCACTTTTAATTATTTTCAAACACTATCGATAAAGTATATTTAAAATATATCAACAGCTTAATTAAATAATGGATTCCGTCTGTTAAGTAAATGAATGGGTTAATATTGTTTAACTACAAGCATAGAAATTGATCTCAGTGGATTTTATGAAAATAGAAGTAAGAATCTGTTGTGATAATAAAAACATACACAGTTTTACACTGAATTACTTTTATAGAATATTTCAGTAGAACTCCATTCACATAGATATAATAATTATAATATTATAACTTAAATAACCCTGATGTCTATAAGTAATAAAGTATTTGCGGGTAAAAAATATCTGATATAATTTATTTTATAACTCGGCAATATACACCTGATGACGTGAATTCTACATATAACGCAATTTAAAACAGCATCAAAACTGATCTTGCAGTAAAAATACCAACATAAGCTATAAATGATGCGTATTTTACTATCTTATTTTGTTATAAAAATATACCTTTCAATATCGGGTCTTATGAAGAGCAGATTTCATCAAGCAGGCAGATATTTATTTATGGGTACCAGCTTGTAACAGTGTATAAAGCTATCGGTCTTGTATTCTAGTAAGGCTTTTGTAGCCCATTGTAAATGATTTCAATGCGACCAATATCTTCTCTAGATCATAAATCTTGTTTAAACGGCATGTACCATATATGACAAGGGACCTTTGACAAAAATTTTATCTTTATTATAATAAATATTAAGGAGAAAGTTCTTTTACTTGGAAAGTGGCATGATACTTGATTATATTTTTAACAAAATAGGTATCGTTCAACAAAAATACACACAGCCTTAAAACTATGTATTAAATAATTTACTTTGGATTAAATAATTTACTTTGGCTTCGTAATAACGTAAGTTTTAGTGTTTTGTTAAGTTTCTGTAACTATTACGGTTTATTAGAATTAGGAATATCGCGACCGAAGCGGCACCCGCATGTTCAATCCATGGATTGCTGAGAAGTTTCGTATCAATCCAATTATATCCTTCTTACTTTCAACTTGCAATTCATATTATTCACATAATTCTTCATTTAATAATGTAAAATCTTTATACTTAAACTCAAAGCTTTGCCGCATATGATCATCTTGAATAACTAAAGTGACTTCTGCATCTATATTTTACCTCTAGGGCATATTTCTGATCCAGTGAATAATTCCCGGTCCCTTTTAGCTAGGAAATCCTTTGACCTTTAGTCAAGGAGCAGAAGACATGCTTAATCGAATATAATTTTCCACTAAATATTTTTCTTCTGATATCGAGTTCATTACTCCATAGAATAAACATCTTATTTTTTATAGTAGCGTAAAGATTGTCTGTACCTTTTTTATAAGTAAATATTTGTTTCGCAACGAGGAAGTTCAAATCTGAAAGATTTCCATAGGCTATTTTAATATAAGTCTTAATTAAACTTTAATTTTAATATTTATATACATTTACATCTGTAGGTATCTGATGATCTAGACGAGATAAAATCATTTGAATAACGTTCACAACTCTAATTTAGCAAAACGGTTTCGTAACAAGGCAAAATTGTGTTCAAGAGCATGTTCGAGAGGTTCTTTAATAGAACAATGTGGTCAGGTCAACACTACTAAACGCCTACTTGTTTATAAATATAGTTAGTTTTAGATTTGGTTCTACTAAACCTTTTATAAATTTAGATTTGTTTACACTAAACCTATTATTATTTTTTATTGTTTTATAAGTTGTTCAATGTTTATTAGCTTTATAAATAGAGTTTGTGGTTTTGATTATGCCTGTTTATATACTCACTTATGTATGGAAGAAATACGGTTTAAAAGAAAGCAAGCAAAACCCTAAGGCTGATTTTATTTAATATTTTTAAAATTTTTGTTTTATTAGGGATCGTGTTTTTTATTTTGCAAGTAAATTTAAAGAGAACTAGGTGATTTAGATCACTGTTTATACTTATGGTATTTCTTAATATGAAAAACAGAAATTCTTTAACCAGGTTCGTTTTTTGGTATCATATTATTAACTACGGATACCGTTATCAAATATTATTAATTTATTTTTATATGTGCTTTATCCATTATCTCTTTACCTTATACCCTGACTCTTGATAGATTAGGAATTAAATAATATTTAAGCCCTGTGCATAAATGCGTGAATTTAATTAAGACTCTATAGAAGTAGAACCACCACGATGAAAGACGTTGACTAGTTTTACTTATAGTAACCAACATCCTCACATTCAATGTCTCTAGCCAAATATATTTCTGATACAAAAGTAATTCCCATTCTCAATAAAAACAAAGTAAATTTCTGAAATGAAACATTTAAGTCCGGAAAAACGTTCTCAATTTCTTTTATATAACTTATTTTTTTAGGGATATTAAATTTCAGATGAAAAATTATTTTAGTTATCAAAGTTATAACTCTAATAAAATTATGGTTTTCTTAGATAAGTTAAGGGACTTATTAATTAATTCGTAGAATAATCTCAAGCGCAATCATTGGCTATAACATTATATCAATTCTAGTCATAGAATTTTACGTCAAACTGTTTAATTAATAGATAGAAATAAAATAATATGCGAAGTTTCATAAGCACGATAAGTTTTTTTGCTTTTGAAGGTCTTTGAAAAGGATAAATAAGATAGTATTGTTAAGGCACTTTGATGGCATTAAATATTACACGATACGCATCTATTGTACATAATTTATAAAATACTTTTATCGGATCCTTCAGAGACTTATATCTGTTATATCTGTAAAGACTCAAAAGAAAATTTATTTTTTCAACTAAAATATTTTGCATTTTTTGATCTCAGTTATAAAAAGTAGATATTTTGTAAACACTACAGTTGAAATATATAAAAAGATAAACTTTATTACAAGCAATTTTGTATTATAAAGACCTTCTGATAGAGTAATCAATTGTTTAATCGTTCACGGTAGAAAGAACGACGAACATAAATAAAAACTATTGGGATGAAAGTAAGGCAATATTACTCCGAAAACATTTGATAAAGGTTTCGATATAATTCTTTCTCTATTATATATAGTAATTACACGGTTTGTGTATGTTCTATTTTTTATAATTCTGTAAAAATAAACGTGTTTTGTTAACGTGTACATTTATATAATTTTCACAGTAAATTCATCACATTAACTACTAAGAAACAGTTTGTGTTTTTATAAAACGTCCTCTAAATTTGACTGAAAAAAAATTTTAGATGGCTTTTAATCAAATTCTAAATCATGCTGGTCCATTCATGATTTCTTACTCATTTTTATTATTAAGTAAACAATTAGCATATTAATAATTGGTTTTCTGTTATTACGTTGAATTGTCTCATTAGTCGGACTAATTTCAATAATTGATGTCAGGTAAAGTAACTAGAATTCACAAAGCCAAACAGTGTAATGGACAGCAGAATTGAATTAGCCCTCAGTCAAACTAGCGTTTCTACCCGCGTATATTGTTTACAAAGTAATTTTATAGCTAGTATACAACAATAACTCTTAATAGATTGATAAAATAATAAATTCATGACGAATATAAACAATGATGCCGACCAATTTACTAAATTAAACTATTTTTTTTAATGTGTATGGGATGTGGACATGTAAGTTAAAATAAATTTAAGCTTTTATTTAGCAGTCACAACATTATTTCATATTTTTGTCACTGAGGCTAGTGAATATGTAATGTTTTTTTTATTCTCAATTAATGATAAACATAAAAACTGTTCCGTTATTTGAGATGATGCTATAAATTTCATATGTCAATATATGACAGATATTTATATCTTAAGAATATTATCATAAGGATTCTATAAAGGTCTTCGTTCTTACCACACAATGACCATAAACCCTAACCCTATTATTTGCAATTTGAAAGGTTTGATATAACTTTGTTCATATTTCAAGGGTTTTATGAAACTCATATCGCATTGTCGACATTCGTAGCCCGCGTATTGGATTTTTGTGCTGGCCATAATTCCAACTACAAAAATTTAATTTATGTGAGAGCACTATTTCAATTTGCGACCATTAAGTAAACAAAATATGTCCTGTCGATTTGTATTTTAATATTTGAATTGTGTAATTTATTTTCGAAGAAGAAATTAACTAAGATATTTTCGTTATTAATATAAAGCGTCGATGATGGGCGATGATAGAATTATAGAAGTATGGAAATATTTCAAAACGTGAAGGGTCTTCAAATTACTCGAGGCCTTCTCAAAGCTGTTTAAATCTGTCTACATAAAAGCAATTGGTTGTTATACTTACTTTAGTCCCTAAAGATATTGAAGGTACTTAAGTAGGTATTCGGTATAGGTATTTTGTATACAGTAAAAAATAAATATAAAATGACTATTAAATGTAGGTGGCTATTTTTTATTTCACTCATACATAATTAAGAATAGAAGTAAGAAAGCTATTTTGTCTTCACGATTCGAGAACTAAATGGATAAAAAGAATTTTTGAATTCATATCTCAGACGGTGAAGAAAATAACATACCATTTAGATTTATTTAGACAATATTTTTTCCAAGAGATTTCGAAATAATTATTAACTATTTGTTTTGAAACCTGAAAAAGATTGTTTTATTTGTTAGAATTTAAAATAAATAGTTGGGTAAACCCCAATGTACTATTAAAAATACGGTAATATTATATTTCTGTATAATTTAAGTTGAAAAGCGCATTATAGTTATTATTTTTACCATACTTCAATTTTATTATAAGACTATTTTCGGTACAATAGTGCTTTAATATATTCTGTTAGTATAATATTAATTATTGCTTCTACTTTTTCAAGTTAGACAACTAGTAGGATAGTAAACATTATTGTTTCTAATCAAATAAAATAATAGCATCAAAAATAAGTAACGTGTTATAATTACCAGTGTGTATTTACCAAATAATACACACAGCAGACACTGTTACGTCGACAAACAATAGCTCTTCTATAAATAACTCTTTAAAAATCTTTTGTCTCAAGGGATTTTAGAAATGACACTTATGTATCTCATTTATTAAGGCCTTAAAATACATCACATGCTTGTATGTATTTTGAGGTTCATTGCTGTGAATTATACCTTGTGACAAATTGTTTAAGGTTCGCACCTTGTCACAATTATAAGCGCATTCGGATAAAATACGTAATTGGGTAAAATACGTATTGTTGTTGTTAACCTATATCATTAATTATAATATAATTATGGTAAGCAAAATAGGGAAAAAATTTTTACTTATTCCTTTATATTATATTCCAAATTAATCTACTACTTTAGTCGATTAGAAAATTTCAGGACCAAACTATAAATATACATATATGTATTGTATAGTTCATTTCATTAGAAATTGTCAATCTTGTAAACAAACATGATCAACTGATATTGACAAAGTCTTGTCTATGTCCCTAGTGATGTGAGTACTCTTCGTGATACTTTAGTCTTAATTATTGTATTAAAGTATTGTTTGTTCATAGTTTGTTAAGTATTTATTCGTGAGCTTTTTTTAATGAGTTTAGAGATGTAGAACGCAAATGAGAAGAGTTGTTTGCATCCCAATAGCACCAAAGTCCTTGGTTGCTTGGGAAACCAAGTACCCCAAAGGCCAAGCCATCAAGGTCAGTTAGTATTACGAGAACGATTTATAAAATGTTTAATACGATTTTTTAGCGCTACCTAGTTTTAGTTCTGTCTGCTAAATACCGGAAAAAATGTAAATTGGATTGAAAAACTGATTTTCACCGCAGCCTTTTGAATTCACTATAGTGTTTAGTATAACCAAATCTTTTGAATATTTGTGAGTTTGTTGAAGTTTAAAAAATAATGATTATAAATGTTTTTATTTAAAAATGGAAGTCGGGTCAGTTACACCATTTGTAGTTCAAGAACGGCTTTACTGCCTTCAAGAAGAAACAGAATTCACCCGGGCAACTATACATTTCTAAGTTTTAAAGTAAAGTAAAGGAAGTCCCGGACAAAGAGCAGTTCATTGTATAATAATTATGTACACCACTAATTTTTCAAAGACAAATAGTCTTGGATGAGTTAAAAATGATCGTGTCAACTTGACAAATGCAATAAATTTTCTTGTTGGAAATAGTTTTATTAAATAAACATATGCACGGTTGTTTAATGATTTAAGATTGTTAAAAATAGTGGTGGGTTCATTTTGATGTAATTATTATCTGGACTGATATTCACTTCTACGTAAGAACAGAGTAATCGTGTCAGTTGCTCTGTTTATAAGATTGCCAATTTCTATTGAAATGAACTTTATGTAGTCCTTGTCTATCATTGTTTGCAAACTAATTAGGTAGTTTTTGTCTTTTTATTAGTCTTTCGGTAATTTAAGTTTTTCTTTGGAGTTTTGGTAGAAACTTTAAGATTTCTGTAAAAACAAATATTTTTTTTTATTAAAATTGTTAGTTTACAGTAAATTTAAATAGAGACTTAGTATATAAGCATTTAAATTTATAAAATTTGCCATTATCTGAATAGTTAGGAAAGAAATCGTTTTTATAAAGAATTTGAGTTTTTTGAGGCCATTTCAAATATATCTGCATGAAACATTGTTTACTTAGTTCAAACAAAACATTTCAAATCGAGACATCAAGACAATATTTTATTACAAAATTGTTGTGTATTTTTTGCTGCATCGAAGCAGAATCTTTTCAAATGTTTATAATCAACAACTGATTTAATAATTAAAGGAGTCAGTCAAAGATTCGAGGCCCAAAATTATATTTCAATAACTTACAAAATATGAGTCACCCTATAAAAAATTTGAAATGTATGAAAATGATGTCACATGTCAGACAGTCTCCGAACCATGGACCATGTAACTTTCATTTATTTCGAAGATTTATTAAACATTTTACGTAGCAGAAATTGACTGACTTAATGGAATTGAAAGTTTTATATAAAAAATATAAATGTTGTAATTGCAAAAGGTCATCAAATAAAATGATAGAGACTTGACTAATAAAAGACTTTTTTGCATATGTAAGAATAATTAAGAGTTATTCTATACTGGACAGCCGAAATAACCCGGTAACTAATTTAATAATATTACTACATAGATAGTTAAAGATAGGTGTTGGATGGAGCTAAACATAACTATAATTGAATAATAAAAATATATCAAACCACGATTGTTACATAAATATTAATTTATATATATGTACACTAGGCGTACTCCAATTTTTCAAAAAACAAATATTATTGCTGTTGTATTAATAGTATATAATTCCACCATAGTAACATACGATTCTCTTGTATCTATATTAAACAAAGTAAATCGATTCCTCTAAGTAGTTACATAATTTTCATTTCATTATTTTCAGAAGTGGAATTTCAATGATGGGAATATTAATAATTTCCCCATTTTAAGGGTCTTAGTAAGTGGTGTTAACAGGTCGGAACAATCTTTATTTTTAATTGTTGAGATTGAACCTCAACCCTTTATTCATCTAGGGTCGATCCCATCTTAAAGGTACTTAGTTGAAATACATTGTTTTTACTAAAATTCCAGTAATTAAAAGTAACAATCATACTCTGACGAAAAAAACACCTTTGTGAAAAAATAAATGTAAGCATATCAGAAATAAAACGAAAATCTTTGGTCATGATTCCCTGTGGCACTATTGTCACTGATATTTTGATATTTTACTTGAAAATGTTTGTATTTTACGTAGACAAATATAATAATTTTAACAAAAGATATCAACTAATAAAAGGAGCGGTGACAATAAAATGAATCAAAACACGAAGAATACCAAGAGGTATCAAACAAAGAGTGAGTTCTCGCTACCATATATCAGCGTTGCAGCTGAAACAACATAATAACTTAGATAATTCAAAGCTTTTCATTGTCTGTAAGGGATTTTTTTACCAAGTTTATTTTTTACATTAACATTTATAAAAGACAGTTACATATTTGCTAGATTTTAAGTTGTCAAAAAGTATATAAAAATATGTCAAATGTACAATTTATAAAATATATAATTTTGGGTTATTCTGTATGTTGATTTTGAATTTACAAGGACTTCCTAAATACCTATATACATATATTCAAATTCAACTGGTAGTAATAAATGTATTATTTAGATTAAATCCTTATGAAATACATGTATAAGCATTGATTAATGCATTTATTTCGAGATGAAATAATTGGCAATATATTACGAGATGAAAATTAATTGTTATTCTAAAACAATAAGTATGTTTTTATACATATAGAATATTATAATTTCAAAACATTTATTTTATTAAAATAATATAAAACAATATATGACAATTAATTCGTCTAGGCTATGTTATCTAAAAATACTATCTTGAATTTACCACGTCATCGATTCAATTAATTATCAAGACGCTCGGAGTCTGCAGACATTTTCTCATCTGATCATTAATTTTTCAAACATATTCATACAGTATGACGTGCCATATCATATATGATAAATTAGCTTATTATGTTCAACATTTAGATTTTTTTGAAATGTAAAGTACCTGTTTTAGTATTTTGTTCTAGCATGCATAGAAGTAGTTTTGATTTCAAAGCTTATGTCATATGATGATGAAAAACAGTATGTACTCATATTTCAGTAGTACATTTCTTAAGTCAACGGTAGGTAGATTTTTAATCAAAAATCTTCAAACATTTATATTTGTTTGTTTTTGTTGGCATTGTTTTTGTTTGTAAAGACGTAGAGAAGTCAAGTTTCTTCTTTACAAATAGTGACACACTTAAATGACTCCTTTTTATAAACATCGTTTTATTTCGCAGTGAACAAAAATCGTATTCTATTGTATAAAATGTTGACATGCGAATGTCACCAAGTTCTTAATGATGAATTTTACATTTCTTGCGTAATACATACATATTTAGTACATTGAAGATTTTAAATTATTTAACCACAAAATATCCATGTATAAAAAGATAATTTAGAGAGCTATTCAGCCGTTTAGAAAGTTCGTATTTCATTTTAATAAACCAAGAAGTTATTCTTAATATTAATTTTAAAAAGTCTAAAAGAAAAGTTTTATTGTTATGACTTTAAAATCTGGCTCATTTAAGTGTACCAAATTTATTAATTAAGAAAGATTAAAATATTCATACTTAATGTAATTTAACAAACCTTGGCCATACTTGAAAATTATTTAAATGTTAATTAAAAATATGATCATAGAGCTACAATCAAATGCTTTATCTAAGAAAATAGAAAATAAACTACTCGCATTCCTAAAGCACTGTTAATGTAGACACAATTAATTTACTAACCTAGACTAGAATTAAAAAACACAAATAGGAAAAGATGCGAGTAAGAAGTTTCAAGTGGTTTTTTTCCATTGGAGTTGTTAGACGGTACTTTTTTATTCTAAAACTGTGTTAAGCCGGAAACTTGGCAAAAAAACCTCTTTCCTGAATTTATGCTTTTAATTTTGCATGTACCGACCTGTACAAAATACATCTACTGTAAAGAAAAAATATTTTCTTTGTATTTGGATTGTGATTCATGGCTGTAAAAATGTATCTAAGTTTTTTTACTGTCGACAAGAAAACACATTTTTTATATGTAATTTGTTTTGAATTTATCTGTTTTTGTTAACTATGTAAGTGACATATTGTATTAACGTATATTATTAAGTTCTGAATTTGATTATTTAATTTACATACTGAGCGGCACTCATTACTAATAGATATTCCAAATACGTACATAATAAATATTTCCGAGACATTTTTATACATTTAATACAAATTTGAAAAATAAATTCAACGATATTTGATACGCACACGCATACTATCACAATGTGATGGAAAATTCATTAAACTAATTAAACTTAAAAATTATTTAACTTACAAATGATTACAGATCATTTCTCGTATTACCACAAAACTAATCGAAATTGGCTTTAAAAAGAAAATAATGTCCCAACTAAGAAGAACAAAAAAAAAAAAAATAAACAACACGTATAAACAATTAATACAATTTAGAAGTCTATACTTAGTTTTACGAATCTTTTAATCTCCCAGTAAAAGTCTCAATGAAATTGTTCTGGACTGGCTGTTTCAATTTTATTACTATCCCGAAAAAAGAGAAAAACTCACGTACAACAATTTTTAAACATTTATTACTTACTATTGCAAATATATTCTTAGGAAAAATTTATTTTTCTGGCAATAGTGTATGCTCAAGTGACTTTTATATATAAAATTTCAAACATTATTTTTAGTTTTATTTTTAGTCGTACTAAGCTCATTAAAATGCATACTAATCTGAATATTTCACTCATTAACACTATAAATACGATAACGATATATAGGTATGCTACGGAGAGTGAAATGGTTAAAAAAGTTGTAATTTATATAATATAATTGGAATTGTTAAATCAATGTTAGATTTATAACAACGGTTTTGAAGTTAGTACAACACTAATATATCCAATGTTAATTCGGGAATTTTTCATTTTAAGATACGTGAAATGTGGCCAATTGCGTGTTCCACATTCATGTCTATAGAAAAATAAATTATTATCGAAATTCGGTTATGTTTTCGTATACGGCAATAAATTTAAAAGATCTAAACCATACGTAAAACTTACAAGTCTATGTATTAATAGTAAGTAGGTTAGATTGATTAACACCTATTTCGGATGGAAAACTAGGTGTATAAAACTTTATTCTACATTATCCCTATCTCTTATTACTCTGAGACTTCAAATGCGACATCGTGATTCTGAGTATTTATAGTCAAGGCATGTTGTTGTTTTCAATAAGATATTAGTGTTGTAGCATTAGAAATTAAAATATTATCAATTAGTTCGAAGTAGGCGAAAATTTTCACTTAGAATGAAACTGTAGTGCAATTTCTATTAAATCTTTTGAACTCATTCAAAGCATTAATTCCGAAGTATTTTGAAAATAATTCCATTATTTAAACGTTATTATAAGGATACGTTATTTAATATTTAAATAAAAGTGGTTCAGAATAAAAAAAATAAGTACGTGAATCTCAAGTAATACACAAACTTGTAGATATGTCCATGTAAATTTTCTGATTTAAAGTTTTTGGTTCTTTAACTACTTCCTAAACAATTTAAGTAAAAGGTTTTTTATTGTTGCTTACTTTACTCGACTGTCGTAAACAACTGAAAACTGGCCATTGAATAAAGTTTGCGTTGTGAATAAATTCATATATTATTGTTTGGAAAAAACTTGTTAAAATTAAAGCGGCCTTTATTTAATTTTGCGATGTTTGCACTTTGTTACGTGCCGGTTGTGTCTTCGAAGCTGAATTGGAACAAGCTCGTTTTATGTTATATAATTTCAATGACAATGATTTTTTACGAAAAATATAATTTAATTAATGATGAATAAATAAAACAATCAAACAGTACAATTTTTAAATTACATATACCAAAACGATCATACATGATTTTTTTATAAAATAATATATAAAGAATATACCAACATTTATTTTACTTTCAGATGAGTTCAAATATTGCATTTTAAATTTGTACGAATGTTACAAATCGAATTTCGTTTCATATGAATATGTTTTGTTCAACTTATAAAAATGCACTACCTTCAGAACTGGCATGAGCATATATTGTTGTAATAAAATTGTAAAAGTTTGATTCAATTTAAATATTATTACTGAGTTAAAAAACTGTAATGTATAAATATAAAGAAAGTCAAAGTAGCGATATTATTAATTTCTACCTAAAATGTTCTATATTTATAAAGCATTAACTAATGGAAGAAAGATAACACGGTTTCATCAAAGCGCCTATTACAAGAGATTTAAAATAATATTAGAGATCAATCTTTTGGAGGCAAATGCCTTATTGCTACAGTTTTAATTGGAAAAAGAGTAAGGAAGCTTTTCTATGTCTAATTGAAATTCTATTATAAATAATCCTCAGAAATTGATCAAATGGTGTCAAGTTTAATAGTGGGGTGTGCGAAGTTCAGGAATGTAACACAATGATATTAGGACCCTGTTATAACCCAATACAAGTGTTTTCGGCAACTTTTGATTTGACGCACGAAACTTATAACTCCCCAAACTTGTATCAGATCTATTCGATAACTTCTGTTAGTGAATTACAACTTGTTTCAAATAATATAACAGTGAAGATGTTTCTAACTTTGTATAGTTATCGCAAGACGTGTTGTGCAAAGATTTACTATAGGAAAAATAAACTTCTATAAGAAACAAAGATACCAAGAATATGCTGTTAATTTGTATTATTTTGTTTGTTGTTTTAAAACTGATATTTTATTGTTTTTCTACTTTTTCATATGTTATTCATTTCTTATTTAATCTCTTTTGTGTTATTTCAAAGTGATAACGTAAAATACTATAGAGAATAAATTTATAATTATATGATATATTGTTAAAATACATACATGTACAGAATATGATAACAGTTGCATGTTTGTCATTTATTGCAATTGTAATTTTATTTAACGATGCTTTTTAAATTAAATCAATTTTACTTACCTGACGGCACCTCTATAAAACACACAATCACATCACACAATAAATCAAAGTTATTTTAATTAAATATAAAACTAAACAGTCTTAAAACTTTTTAAATATGTTCCATAAGATTAACACTTAAGAAAAGTTACGTATTGGTCTAGAAACTTATAGCACTGATGTAGTTTTTTATATACAGTTTAAAAATACTTTCACGAACTTTAATTAGTATGTGTTATATATTTTTATTGCGTTCAGGGATCATATACTGCAGCGAGTTACAGGCGATGTTAGTGAGCGTACTGCCACCGTCACACTGTTGACCCGACGCTCTCCCATCGCGATTTGAGTTGGGAATAAGGATACGCGCAAACGTCGGACCTACGAACAGTATATAATTTTTTTTCCCATGTAACTATGTATCTATATAAAGTTTATTTATAAAGTATGATAACAGAAAATAGGATGTAAGCGTTATAAAAGTATTCTGTTTTGTTTGAATATCTTAAAATTTATAAAGGAAGTTTTTTATACGGATCTAACGCGTGTCTATAAAAATATCCCAAAATCAGTTGTGGTTTACTGTTTGGTAATAGATTATTTCTCCCAGCCGTTGTCATATTTGGAAGATGTAAAATGTTGCATATTCTTAATATATTTAAAAAATAATACTATTTGAAATAAATGTGTAACGTTTGTTAATTTTAATTTTTATTTGGTATTGTTGTAAATTTTCTAATAATATACAAAACAAAAAGGGGTTTTATATTAAATTATGTTTCCCTTTCACTTTCATTTTCATCGTATTTGAACCGCAAGTGAAATAAGTTCTTTCTTTCTTAAATTTCTTTCATAGAATAACCAATTTGACATCGAGAAAATCGAAAAGAATCAATTAGCATGTTGGAAGCCCTGACTTTCCCTTCATCGTTTCTCTATTGTGTTCCTACCTTTTTAAATGATAACTGAAGAGTCTTTAAATCGACAGCACGTCTTATTTTCAATTCTTCAATCTGGTTGTAAATCTTAGTATAACATGATTTTATAATAATATTCTACTTATTGTGAGAAGTATATTTGAAACAAAAGTTGTTTGGGATCTTTGTTAGTTTTTATTGTGAATTTATTTATTTTCTCTTGTTACCTATTTGTTTATAAATTTTCCGGCATTAAAATGAATTATAAATTAAATTTGATGATCTCTGATTTGTGACAATCAATGCCATTCATAAATATTTATTTGTGTTTTAATTATGTTTTCTTAAAAAAATTGTTTTTCCTTAATAATAAATACTAAACGTTAGACTTTGAAAACTCGAATCACATTTCATATAAATATAGAATATCATTCTATTTCTACAGTATATATTTTCTATGAATGTTTTATATTTCAAATACACATCTACTCCTTCATGAAGCTCATATCTCAGTCTCCTTCCTTCCATAAGACCAAGTGATACCATCCACCGAGGTCATATAATGACGGCTCTAAGGAAGCCATATGGAAGATGAGTTTAAATATTTAATTGGAGATTTAGATACGATAGGATAGCCTCAAGAGACTTCCTATGTCGGGTATTTCTTATGGACAGTATCGGTATCCGATAACGGGTTCTCCACAAGTCTTCCGTTGATATTTGAGGACCCTTTTAGTTGGTTAGCTACCCATGAAACACTATCCTACCAGCATTATACAAAACCAGGGTGGTTTCAACGTATTTATTAACCAAAGTATGAGAGGATCTGATAACGATTTTCCCAAATCAATAGATATTATGCCGGCAAAGAAGCTCGGGATGTGACTCATTAATTGCACTCAATTTCAATCCAGTCTTCAATGAAAAAAAATTGTGTTCCACTTCACAGGTTTGGCTGGATAATAAACAGCTCGTAATAACTGAAGATATCTGTTATAAACTCCATATACTGGTACTATATCTTATAATATTTGAATCTCCTTATTTTTTTTAATCTCCTTATTTTCTTAATAACTTTTATCACGTAAGAAGTGAAATTTATTATTTTATTAATGAGTAGTATAAAGTTCTACTTCTTAGCGTTTTTTATTTATTTAATAATTTTTTTTACATATCTTATTCCAACATAAGTAACTTGTTAATTAGAAATAAAAGCCTGGCCTATAATGAAGAACATTAAATGTACAATTTTATTATCAAAGCGGGATCGGCCGTTTAAGTATTCGTACCTGATAAATATGTCCGCTATCTGTTTGCTTTTATATATTCGACTTTTATTAAGTCAATTTATTGTACACAATTGTTATAAAAAAAAAAGATAATTAATGGAACATTGTATGATTTTAATTTCAAAATATGGATTACGTTCAATGAAAATTTGTATTGTTTTTTTGTAATTTTGTAAATAAAATAATAATTTATTTATTTAATACAACTCTATATAACAAAATATTTTAACGCTTTACGATCCAATAACAAAAAAGCATTTAAAAATAAATTGTTAAAATGTATTTGAGCAATGTTTGACCGTTTTTATGTAAAATTTATATCGTTTATAAATTTATTGTCCAATCTCTTTCAATTTTAAAGCTAATGTTCAATTTTAATTTTTAAGCTAATGTTTATTTATGTAACAAAAGTTTGTAAGTTTGTTTAATATTCTTACAGAATATTTTTATTCCATTTCGTGAATGTTACAAAATAACGGTTTAATTGCTTAATGAATATAATTTTTTCATTTCGTAATAAAAATACGATTGATTGTAATACAATTCATTTTACTCAGTTATAAAATTTCTTATAATAAGAAAACGTTTTTCCCTACAGACAGCAGTTCGAATATCTCTATCACTGAATATAAATCTGCAGATGTAATAACATAAAGTATAGCTTTTAAAAACTTTGTACTCATACCACTTTGAAAGTGTTTCTTCAAATCCAAGTATTCGATTTCATCAAATGTTTTACCAGTTTGTGTAAGTAAAACTTTAGGGGTGTCTGTTGCGATTTTCTTCACAATTTAAGTTACCGAGGAAACGTTCGTGAAAACTTTTTCTTTGAACGCTTCTTTACATTACAAAATATAGTTATAATAGGAACAAGTTACATAAAAATAATTCAAAATAAATAGGGGAACACTTAAACGATAATTATTGCATATATAACTTTTTTTTTGGGTCATATTTTCATTTAGTGCAAAACAAATTTTAATAACACTACGTATTTTGTCCTTAATTAATTCTTGCAATAATTGAAAGATTCTCAAAAGTAAAAAAGACTCAAATATGATTATTGAAACGAAAGTCTCGCTCGCACATTTGAATTATAGACTACAAATCATTGTCATGTTATGTGTTAAAATTATTTATCTAGCTTTTGTTCAAATTGTCAATGTAACCAAATATTTATTCATTTAATTTAAATAAATATAAATGTATGCAATGAAGTATTCTTGATGAATATTATATAAAGTTATAATATTGAAATATTCCGTTAATATTAAAATTTTCTGAATATTCTTGTTCGTTATAATTAAATCTAGTTCGGCTATACTAACAAGTCTTTGTTGGCCAGGAACAATGGATTGTCAAGGGATAGGCTTTTGTCGTCGCTTAAGTACTTTTCCTGTTTTTACTCAACCTCAAATATCGGTCTTTTATGAGTTCTAAATTAACAATCCATGTCAATATTGTAAGTTAACTAATAGTGGAGCATATTACAAAATTAAATTGTATTTGTTTAAGTTGATCTTATAAGGTTAATAAAAATGAATTCAAGTAACTTCAATTAATTAAACCTTTTTATTCTTCTGGCTGAGGAGAGTATAAAAGAGAAGATTTTTAAGACAATGAGAGAAAAATATTTTACAGTTCTCAATTATAAAACATTGAAATTATTACCAATTTTCATATAAAACTTCCTTTCTTTTCATTTTAAGTGTCACAAAATCTAGAGTTGTTATTTAATGAATCGTTTTGATTACATTATATTTTATGAATAGGAAATCAAAGATGGTTATTCCCTTTATTTTTAGCATATAACTCGCGACTTGAAGAGGATCAGAAATATATATATTTTTTTTATATATTATATAAAAAAAATATATATATATACGTTAATAAGTTCTGTTACTATACGTTAATAAGTTCTTTGTTAAATAAAGAAACTACAGAAAGAAAGGTTATATAAATTGCCTTATTTATATTTTCTAAAGATATATTATTTCAAGTTACATTTATGTTAATATTAAAGATTTTTAAAAGTATACAATGTTTTTAAGAATTATGTTGGTATACAAATATTTTTAAATCACACTAAGGTTAGTCGTGATAAGGGTTTATGGAGTAGCCTACATACAGCCTTTGTCTGTTTCGCGTGACCTAAAACACCAGGGTATAATTTTCACGCGTTCCAAATATAGTAAGTTGCTTGAATGAAACGTGTTATACAATATTATCATAATATCTTAAATTGATTATAATAAAAGATTACTCAGTGAACTTTACATATAGGGTGTTTTTTTTAGAGATATACAACTTTAAGTTGCCAATACTTTTTTAACTGGCAGTTATTTTGATAGCTGTCCAGTGATTTGTGTTTAATTTGGTTTGGCAATTCATCATGAATAGACTAACGCCTGAACAACGCCTCCAAATTGTGCAAATTTATTTTGAAAATCATGGCTCTGTTCGAAAAACGTATCGCGCACTACGTCCATTTTAAGGTCCACATAATCGTCCTTCAAAATAATTAATTTAATTAACAATGGATCGTTACTCTAAATGGTAATACGCATCCACAGAGATGGCCTACAGTGCGTACAGAAATTATTTCTGCTGTAGAGCGTAGCGTAGAAGAAGACGCGAATCAGTCTATCCGCCGAATAATTGGTCCGTACTTCTTTAGAAACGATGCTGGCCAGAACGTTACAGTAAATGGTGACCGCTACAGAGCGATGATTAGTGGCTATTTCGTTCATAAATTAAACAACCATAATGTTCAGGAGTTCTGGTTTCAACAAGACGTTGAAACATGTCATACAGCTCGTGCCACAAATGATTTATTAAGAGAAACATTTGGTAACCGCATAATTTCATGTTTCGGACCCGTGAATTGGCCAAGATCATGCGATTTAACGCCGCTTGATTATTTTCTGTGGGGATATGTAAAGTCGTTAGTCTATGCTGATAAGCCCAAAGCCGTTGATCACTTGGAGGATAACATTCGTCGCTCTATTGCACAGTCATACAGTCACGAATGTTGGAAAAAGTCGCTGAAAATTGGACCTCCAGATTAAACTATGTACGAGCCAGTCGTGGAATATGCCTGAAATCTTATTTTAATTAAAATGAAAGAATATTATCTTTTCAAAATATTATATTTCATATCAATAAAAGAATTCATTTTTGTTTTATTTTATTTCAAAGTTCTATACCTCTAGAAAAAACACCCGTTACAATCGGTACAACTTTGTAGCAACTTTTACAAGCAAAATTAATAACTTTCAAGATTGATGATTCGATTTCTTTGATACTAACTGTCAAATATAAATTTTCCCAAATACAAATTAAACTTTCCGTGTTTAAAATCTTGTAAACAGAAGTTCATGGGGCTCGAAGTATTTTAATTGAGTGGGAATCATTTTACAAAAATGACCAAGTAATAAATTTGTAGTTAAGACTTCAACAATTTCAAAATATTTTAATGTATTGAGGTTAAAATACGACGCTAATTTAAAATAATATTTTATATAAATCCAATATGAAGGTGTTGCATTTAAGTATTTGTTTTTTATTTTTTAAAGTTTAAACCAATCACATCAAGTACTTTAATCTACCTGTTTTTCTGGTCGAAAAGATCTTATCACTAGATTCTATGTATATGACATAAATTATATAATGACGTCATAAGTAGATAGTAAATGTCTTGAAGCAAAATTTTTTTTAAGACTATCATTCATATTCATAAGTAACATTCAATCCTCTATACTGCATTTAGATTGATGTTATATATTGTTATTTATAAGTTATTCTAAGAGAGCCTTTTTATTTAACACCCATTAAAGGAAGTGTGTTAAAAAAAACTTATTCAAGATTTTGGATATAGCACCATGTTGGATCAACAATGACGTCACAAATGTATCCAAGCAATGTCACCCAAACTGAACTTAAATATAAAAGAAGAAATTAATACATTTTCCTTAATGTATTAATATCTGAATTCCCAATTATTAATACTGATGTTGACGTCATAACTCAAATGCATTACATTATACCTTTTATAAATAAACATGATTACCGCAGACTGGTAATTATGATTATCTTGCGATGTATATATGGCACCGAATTCAACATTGACATTCTATTAGGAATACATACAAATAGTTTCATAGTTCTAATGATTACATAACATTATAACAGTTTTACAAGTAAAAAACATAATTTATTACTATTATTAACGGGCTTTAACGTTTTATTTTGTAACTTTGTATCATTGTTGTGTTTGGATTAAAATAATACTAAAAAGCAAATATTTAATTCGGATCAGTATAAGGTATTCCTCATTAACATAATAGTGCTAAATATACAATTATATATTTATTAATTAATAAAAAATTATTTATCGTTGATATGGTGCATAAAACATGTTATTATTGTGCTTTTTAAAACAATACAATTTTGTTTTTCCTTATACGAAAAGATTTTAATAAAAAAAAGAATGTTAATTATTAAAAGCGTGTAAGCTACTGCAGTGTTTTCTAAAGAGCGGCTACTAATAACGACGCAGTATTGCATGTCGCAGTACTAATATAGAGGTCTAATCGCTGTAAACGAAACAGTACTTTATTTTCTGTACATGTTACAGCTGATAGCTTGATTTCATATATGTAATATAAATCAATATAATAAGATAAGGTTTAGTGTATGTACGGATTTTGATATACTTTCAGGTAACTTCTCGAGGTATTTTTAAGAAACTATCCTATAACCAATTTAGGTACAAAACATAATGACAAGCGGTCTAAAAACTAGGGTATATTTTTTCAGTCAGTCAGTATTAGTCAGTATCTCGTATATACAGACATTCAGATAGGAAATGAAAATAAGGTTTCAGCTAGGTTATTATTGTTTTTATAACAATTGTTTAAAAAACTTTAGAACTGTACTCGCTTAGATAAATAAGACTTCACTGTCATTATCAAAGACTGATTAAATGATACTGCTAAGACTTTTCAAAAACATTGCTATTGCAAACTTCACTTTCCAATCATAAGAAGTTCCAAGCAAACAGGGCGGAAATAATACAAAAGAAAAAACATTTTTTAAATAACATTTTATTGTTCATTTTAAAACTGAACGTGTATCAATGATTATTATTATTCATAACAGTTATTATTAAAACAGACACTTGTTTATTTAATATTTTATATATGAATTAATAAAGTCAAATGTTTCATAATAATTGAACATGTTCATCGTATTGTGACATGAAAACTTGTTTTACTTTTAATTAATATTGAATACTTGTACAATTATATTTTTATTCTCTTTTGGATTTCTATTCAAGGGAAAGAAATGTAGTTTTATTTTAGCAAGAATATATAAAAAGAATTGTAAATATCAAACAATTTATTACGTTTAAAACGCTTTTCTGTTGACTATTCTAGACAAACGGAGTTATTGCATTTACGTCCTATGTCCTTTGATCATAAAGAAAAATAAATTTGATTGCAGTTTACTTGAAGACTGTGAAACTGAATGCGAGGTCCATACTAGACGAGAATTTTGAAAATTTTATAGTACATTTTTTATAGAGTACAGTAATTTTTAGATGTTATTTATAACTTATAAGTTGTAGAACAATATAATCAATCGTTGTTAAATTTTTGTTTACAAAAGTCGCAATGAAAAATGCAATAAAATTATTTTTCATAACCTTCTGAATTTATGGCGTAGTATGTTGTTATTGTATTATTGTATCCTTGATCTAAATTAATTGATGGCTTAATTGTTATAGCTTCCTGTAGTTGTTGCTTCAGATCCCGTTTGTGGCAATCAGTATCGTATTATAATTTAGTTTATTGAATTTCATTTTTATTCTTTGACTCGACACTTAAATTTTTGACTTAAAATAAAAATCTAGTTGGACAATAAATAAATGAGAGGAAATGGAAATTGCATATGTTAAATTTTCAGGTTAGCGATAGAAATGTACAGCACTAATGCTTATGAATTTCCAGTAGTAATTTGAGCCATAAAATAGGACTGCAGTATGGACTACTGTAATATTAATTTAACGTTATTATCAATCAAATCGTACTTATTCTGTAAGTATTGTCTGTTTTACCTTTAAACCCCTTATAGGAGCTATTGTAAAAGCGGAGTATCAAATTCTTGGTATTTTGTGCTAGACGTTTATCACTTCCATACCAGATGGCTGAAGACAGAATTCATAGTTTCAAATACAAGATGCTTATATGTTATAGTAACCACCATTATAAATAAATATAGATTCAACATTACTGTTAATTATAAATATTAGTTAAAAAAAAACTAAGATCGTTTTTTGTATTTATATTATTTGATTCATTAATTTTATCCTGAACTTGTTTGTCTAATTCTAATGCGATGACATCAACCAAGTTTTTTATTATTTTATAACTTTCTTGAAAATATGTCAGAGTGTAGAGACGTTACCCCGTTTTTACCAGGATTCCGTTCGTCGATAAACGGAATGTATTTTCTTTGCGAAGCATTTCACAAGATTTTTGATATTTCATGGACGGTAAAACGAGTTTTTATTTACCAAAAGAAAATGCATTCGTCAAAGATTTGAACCGCCCAATAGCTGTGTAGTATTTTCCATAAATCTTTCTCTTAAATTTCTCTTAAATGTTTTGGCGACCTACATATTTTTTGTGTGTGAATTACTAAAATTATACAAGTAACTTTTCAAAGATTTTATTTATGATAAAATAAAAGAAATAAAGTTTCTTTTCTTATTTATAAATATAGAAAATAAAAAAATGTTATTGAAAAGCTCTAATTATATTTTGTTATTTTTATATAAATTATAAAAGTATAAGGGTATAAGTGTATTGTTGTACTGAAAAAATAAATAAGAAAAAACATTAATAACTAATTATTAATTGTGACTCACTCTTACTTATTTGTATAAGCATATAAAAAAGTTTACATCAGATATTTTATTTTATTTTAGGTTCTTTTAAAATTTAATCTTATTATTTAGTAAATAGGACAATGTAAATTTCGTCGACCTACACGTGAAAGTTATGATTATAAATATAGTACCTACGGTATTACTTTAATGTTTTACATTTTCCTTCTTTAAATTTAATAACACATGTAGCAAGAAGGTTGATTAGAAAACGTTACATTGTTTTTAAATTTGTTAAGAACGTCTTTAATATCACATAGTTAATACATATATCAGTCTTGTAAAATTAATTGATATATTTATAAAGAACTTTCGGATTTAAGTTTGTTTTGCTATCCAAAAGCTACATACATACAGAAAAAACTGATTGAAATGGTGTCTTCTAGTTATGTTACATTATTTAAAGAATTATTAGTATGTAAATTATATAGATGTAGTACGTAGACTGTTGCTCATATGAGCAGACTTGTCCAAGTACATGTTGCTAGACAGTTTGCGTAAGTAGCGATTTCGTCGTCGTCATTTACTTCTGGATATTTCTTCCAGTTTTCTTATTGTAAGAGTGAAAAAGAAAGTAGAATAACCCATTCAGGTGTCTATCAACATCATGTTAGAACAACCAATTGAAAACCTTAACTTTTACCCCGCTTTATTGTTGTATAAATTTAAACTAAAATTATTTATATAGTAATGGATCGAGTCAGTAAACTAATGTACATATTTGTAAACCACATTGTAATGATCACTTTATCTTATCAGAGCCTTGACAGCATTTAACTACCAAACCCTTGTAATCATTGCGTACAATGAAGTGTTTAAAGTCACAACTACTGACGAAAATCATTTTTAAATCTTATTGGGTATTGTTATGAGATTTCTGATATCGAAAACAGAATATATACATATATACGAGTATATTTTGTTCATTTGAAGTTCAAATATTCATATTTTGAATCAAAAGAGTCAAATTTATTTTCTTTATTTATAAAATACATCTACTTAGAAGTTAAACTTTCTTTAACTATCTCGTTAAACGTCTAATCGGATAAAAGATGTATTGTTGTTGCTTTTCCGTCTATGTTAAGTGTTAAGTGTGTGTTCCAAAGTTTTCCTTGGAAATACGCCAGCGTTGTCAAAGTTACTTCGATTGTCGTTTGTTTATCAATACTCCCAGTATTGAAGTGCCAATCTAATCGGTTCGACTTTGCAACTTGTATAAACACGAATCTCAATTTAGTTGCAATACATTTTATCTCCATACAAGTAGTTTCAATGCAAAGTTTACTGTGATGTCGATCACATCTTAATCAAAGTATACGACTAGCATTTACTCCGTGCTAAAAGCATTTCAGTATGATTTACAGCTTGTTTTAGTGCCATCGGAAATCCCACTTGCTTTACGATTGTCTAACGCCATATTATACACAAATACTTATGAAATTAAAGAAAATAACAATAAGTTTGAGGAATTAACTATTGTTTACCTTTGATAATATCTTTCCTGTAAGCTAAACGTTCCTTTTTGAAGTCAATATTGAGTACATTTATTTTTATCTTTCCCTATGTTTAAAATTAAGTGAAGTGTTTCTCACCGTTTTTTCATGAATTTTTTATAATCCTAACATAATTTTTAAAGCTTCTGTTGGCAATTACGCTTGGTATAATATTTTTGCAGTGTATTATAAATAAATATTTATAATTTACACATAAGACTTTTTATATTTTTAAACAGGTTTCAGAAATATTGCAAGGTATTATATCTTCCAATTTATTTCGTATTGGTTAAAAATTTTAGCACACAATGGATGGAACCTTTTACCATAAAAATTATTTTATGAAGCATTTCGCCGTTACCAATAAAATGTTGATGTGTCGACAAAATCATTGCTGGATTCACCTTGACCCTGGCTAGAGCTGTAAAATTTCACATAATATTATTTATTTATAAATACCAATATATAAATATAACTATAATTATATGGAACCCAACTATTACTTACCATCATATGGCAAATTATTGGTACGTATAGTGTCCTAATTTTAAAACCATAACGAAACATTTTTTATATTTTCTAAAAAGACGAGGATAAACCAAGGAGAGACTGAAATAAAAAGTTTTTATATCAAACTAAAATAGTATTTTTCTTTTCACTTATTATCGTTATTTCAGATGCAACCTTTAGACCCAGTTTCACCAATCAATGTTAAATAAGTAACATCTTGTTAAGGCGTTTGATGCTCTATTAGATGTATCGAGCGTCCCACCACGCACAAATGTCCGTTTAAATGTCTTAACCAGCCACTAATATTAATTCCTGCTCTGGAGCTCCGTCTAATGGCTAACAGAATGTTAATGGCATTGTCAAAACTCAATTGTCCAATCACAGCCCTGATTTCTTGTAACCATAGTAACGTCATCTGTTTTGTCAGTTTCGACTATTTCCTTGTTATTATTAATAAAGTGAATTAAAATTTCATTTAGTATGATGATTTTCCCTCCAGCTTTTCTATGACATTGCAAATTAAGTTTTCTTTTTATTTCTACACAATAATATATAACACAATTTAAGTCAGTGGTGGCCTAATGGTTAGAGGGCCCGCCTCTCGTTGCCGAGAGTGCGGGTTCGATCCTGGCCCGGGCAAAGTACCAATGTAATTTTTCCGAGTCATATGTGCTTTCTAAGAATATTTAGACATCACTGATTAGCCGATTTCCAAAAGAGGGTTGATGTCAGGCAGGCGGCCGGTCGTAAAAAACAAATAGCCAAAACTATCCACAACAAGTAAGGCAGACCCTGGCTATAGCCGGGAAATTGCCACGTAGAAGAAGAATATATAACACAATTTATTGACAACACGATTTTGACAAGTAACACCTAGTAAATTGAAAAGAAAATTTTTTCGTGTGCTAAATATATGCAACCACACGATATATAAAAGGTTGGTTAGTAAATGCTGTGATTAGACTAAACAAAAATTGATTGGTGAAACTGGGTCTTAGTGTTGTTAAGTAAACTTCGCGTCTCTCACTAGTGTCATTATTTCGGATACCCTTCCTACTAAGTCATTACTTTTAAGTAACATTCGATTCATTGCGAATAAAGAAGTCTCTTTCGTTTAACTACACTTGATATTAACTGTTAAAATGCGTTCTGAAATATTTAATTTCAAATATGTTAATTTTAATGTCTTCAATTTAAGTTTTTTTTTACAAGAAACGTGTTGGATGAATGAAGTTATATGACATAAAATATTTTACTCGAATTAATTTCTTTTGAGATATGTTATTATATATCTATTCAATATGAAAATATTATAATTAAGTATGAATGTTCTAGAAGGTTATTTTACCATTTACGGTTAATTTTGTGGGTATTTTTGTAAGAATAATAAAACATACCCTTAATATGTATTATTAAAATGCAGCCTGATATTGCAATCTATCAAAATCTTTTGAATCTTTACTTCCTGCAATAGTCATACTGCCACTATTATTATCTATCTTAGTAAATGAAAATAATCTCTAGAAGGAGAATGCATAGAAATATAGCCAAAATTATTTTTCCTAAATAAATTCCACCTATCGCTTTGTTTTTGCTGTTAAAAAGTATTAAATACTTTTAGACTGGATGCACCATTTAAATTAAAAATATTATATAGTATATAGTATTTAAATGTTAAACAGAAAAGTCTTAAAATCGTCTCATTTGATTTGAAGCAATAACCATATTCGAATAACCTAAACCTATAACTAATAATTTAATTATAATCTATTCGGCATTAAGGGTTGAAGAAATAAAAGAAAGGAACTAATAGAATTATTATCTTTATATATGATGACAAAATTATAACAAGTTTTTGCTTTTAAGCTTTATTGGCTTTGTTTTTTTACTTGTGCTTTTCTACTAAGAACGATCTATGGAATAAGTCTCATTCAAAAAGAAGAACAGTGTAAATGAAATGTCAATATATTCTTTAAATATTTCTTCACTACTAACCCTATGTATTTGTTATGTTCATATTTTATATATCATATATTAGTTTTCTATATAATATTAAATTGTGCTTTTGGTTTCACATAAACTTCAGAATTAGGGTCAGAGAGTAATGTATAAAGTATGCTAAAAAAATTAATATGGCAACTAATCGGCAGGACACTTACAGCCAGTATTATATGACCTACATAATATAACGGGTATGCCTATATCTGCCTTACATATATGTATCACGAGAACAAAGAAAAATAAGACTATATCCTATTTTGATGTCTTTTCTACATTACTGTATAGTTTCAAAAAAAGTAAATCACGACTACTGCGAAGTAACCGATACGTCGAGAGCATGTAGTTTAAATAATAAAAAAAGGGGAATTAATCCCAAAATATTAGTTTTATTTAAATTAATATCCTTAAAAGTCTTAGATCTCATTATGCATGTTAGCTTGTTGATTCTAAATAGAAACATTAAGGTCGGTGTAGGTATGGGTCAATTTTAATGGTACGATGGCGTGTTTGTCACCTACGAGGTGAAACATTTCCATGCAAAAACAACATTAAAGTAAATAATTATCTCTTGAATTATATGAGGTAACGTTCATTTTATGACCAAAGCCGATGAGAGCCGTAATTGAACGTCTTAGTGCGGTGTTGCCCTATTTTCCCGAAATTTCTTCAATTAACATTTTATATGTACGTGATGTAATCGTTACTATGGGACAGCATGGACACTTAGGGTCAAACATGTCTTTCAGAACTTCGTTGACTTATTGTATCATATTTGAACTGAATATTAAAAAAATATCTCACAATGTAAGATGCTAGAGCTTTTTTTCTAATTTATTTTACTCAAAAGTTATATTATATTTTTCAAATATAATATTTCTGTCAACCGACTTCTAAAATAAGGAGGTTATTCATACATCTGTATACTGTTTGATTAAGATTGTGACTATAATGTGAGTGTAACTCTTAATAACTATTAATCATGTGTCGTGATAAATGTCTTCCTGAATTCCGCAGCATCATTTTGGTTATCTTTGATGGATCCACTTGACTTAACTCGAACCTAAATCATTTCTCATATGTCTTTTTTTGTATATATCTGCAAAAATTTTCGCCCTAATACGAGGCAGCATCTAAATTAGTTAACACCGACCATCGCAATTGATACGTGGGCCAACTATTTTAACCTTCTTACTTATTTACATATGTTATTGGTGTCTGACACAAGATATAAAAATCTTGAGATGGGTCCAGCAATACCACAGTGCTAAGAGAAATATTAGCAATGTATATATTTATTTTATTATACAAAACGAAACAAAGTTCTTTGAACACATACATTCTATAAAGAAATAAAAAATTAAAAGTGGTAAAGTTTAGAATCGTGGAGTTATTTAAATACATATACTGTATATTTGGAATGCAAATACAAATGTTTATTTTAAAGTTGATATACATTTTTTAAAAGATATTTTTGTTTTTTATTTCCAAAAAATAAATAGGTATATTTTTAGTATTTGGGAAATATAAAATATATTTATTGACTCTTAAAGTCTCTTTTTTTATTTTAAATGCTATCGTGTTTGTAAACACGGTTACCAAGTTCTGGATAAAGTGAATATATATTTTCATTTGGTTGTATGATTTTGAAGGATAGCATTGGATAGGATGGAAAAAAGAGCTTTTATAATTTAACACAACGTATTATCTTATGCCTCGTTTTAGCTCACATTCAGCCCTCAATTGACGTTACTAATAAATAAAGCATAATATTTTTAAATTATATAATTATCTATAATTACGTTTCTTGGTTTCTTCCTCTTAATACAAATATCGCTATTTAAGTCAATATAAATTCTAAACATCTTTATTTTATTTTATTATATGTTAATAGTTATATGAAATCTTTCAAGAAGTAGATTTTGAGATGAAGCGTTTGAAATATGATACTGTTATTTGCTCCGCTGCTAATCCTATTATGATATCGATGGAATCGTTCACTTATTTGCGTTTATTTTCATAGAAGATAATTTATTGTTCTAAGATTTCTTGTTCCGTAAATGAAATAAGATTATGTATTGGCAACATTATTTAATATTGAAATAAGATTGTATGTTTTCATTCTATTATAAATAATATCATAAAATTTTCATTTATTTCTGTCAATTTTAGACTAAAATAAAGTTTCATATACATAAACTCAAAAGCACAAACTGTGGCCTTTCGTGTATTTAATAATTTCACATGTAACGTGTTTAATGCTCCGTAAAACACTCCGTTATGGAGATTATGCATATACTAAGCAGATTTCAGACACGTGTAGTGAAATCATGGATACCATTTTATTCAGTACTCTGTTAGCACAGCTGCCTGTTCTCTCGGATTTTTTCTGATTTTATTTAACCTGTGAATTGCTTTCAAATTTCAATCACACTTTGTTCGTCGCTTTGGCTCTCGGTTTGACGGTCATTAGACATTCCACAATGTTTCTAGTAATTTGAGAAACATAAAGGATTTGATCCTAAGTCTTATTTCTATAAATGGCTTCAGTAAGCAATCTCTCTTTAAGAAAATCAAAAGACGACGTAATAAGTTTTGTATAACAAAATATTTTTTATATTCTACAAGCTTTATTTAAATAGAAATGTAAAAACGTCTGTGTTTTATAAAAATAAGTGCTCGTGAGGCTATCATTAAAAGCTACTTGTGTTGTCAAAAGATTCAGATTCCAACGAAAATGATATACAACAAGGGTCTTCTGTTAACAAAAACTACGTTTTATTCAGGCCATCCATCAATCTTGCGACAGTCACCGTCAGAAAAGTCACTAGTTGGGATTACTTATGCTCCTAAATAAAACAAAATTATCTTTCTTTATTTTACAAAACTACTTTTTATTGTTAATACTTCCCGGACTAATGATTATGTTATTTAATACCTTTTCTTTAAATTTGAGATACGTTTGACATACATACATATATTGCTTAATATTTTAATAAGGTGACTTTTTAATTCCAAAGATTACAAGATAAACTACAAGACTAAAAGATATAATTGGGGCTGTATCCATATCAGGCAATTATTCCTTGAAATATATAGTGGAAGTTAAGTATCAATAACCTATTCCATATGTATTAAATTAAGTGTCAAAAATGGCGCAATATTTATGTACAGGATATAAATTACAAAATCAGGTAGACAATATTACAAATACTCTTATATAATAATTTGTGGAATAAATGTAAAGAATCAAATCAAGTTTTACTTGTTGTTTTTATTTTTATTATCTCGATACTTATATATCACTTGTTTTGCAATTTAAATAGCGGAAGAATTAAAAATATGGTATACATCATAAAAAATCACAATTCTATTCCGCCACTGAATAACTAATCTAACAAAATAATTTTAGAATAATTATAAAATTAATTACTTTTTATGTTATTTTGGATACTCTAACTATCAACTACAATCTATTATGACCAAAATAATTAATACGAGTTATTTTTAAGATTTTTATTTGTAAGGAAACAAACATTCCAGACGACAATGAAATAGATGAAAGAGTTGTAACAATTAACAAAAAAAGTAATAACGACAAACAAAAAACATTAATACAGATTCTTAGGGCAAGTGTGCTCCCTGTGGCAGGAAACCACGTTCATCAGCAGTGTAGTCTACTCTGTATTTAATTCCATCAACGCCAACATATTCGAAGAAACCTCTTACCCTCATACCACTGCTTTCGTTATCAATCTTTTCAATATGACCTTCTTCTTCAGCCAGAATTGTGTTTTCTGTCTCATATATGTAGTGGTATCCATCGGGGAACACATCGGCGTCATGACGGATAATTCCGTATTTATATTCATAGTTTTGTGGTACTGAGGGTACGGCTTTTACAGGCTTAGCAGGAATGTATGGCACGTAAGCGGGAGTGGGTTTTACTAATAATGTAGAACTGACGTATTGTGGAGAGCTTGGTGGAGCAATACTTGAAGGTACTGAGGGACTTGCTACTTCATCAACGATTGGGGCGGGTGTGGACATAGGCTCAGCATCGGGCACTGGAGCATCTGTAGCAACAGGTTCAACGGTGGAAACTACTGGTTCTTCATTGACAACAACGCTAGAGACTGGTTCAACGGTGGAGACAGGTACATCTCTGCAAAATAAATATTTATATAATGAATACTCTTCGAGACTTAAACTAATTGTATCGTTATAAAGTGGTAACTTACTCTACGGTTGACTTTTCAGGAACATATTTGTTGGCGTCATCTTTATCGCCTTTGTAGAAACCGCCGGCGGAACCGTTGTCAGAAGAGCCAGAGTAGAAACCACCAGGACCTCCTTTGTCAGAGGAACCGCTGTAGTAACCACCACCAGAGCCGCGGTCACCACGATCGCCACTAACAATTTTATTTTATAATTAACAAACAGATTTGTACACTAAAAGTAACATTTAATTGAAAATAAAATATTGCCTACTTGTATAGCCCAGCTTTGTCTGGGTTGTAGCGTCCAGACTGATCGTATTTGCTGGGATCATATTTTCCAGGGTCGTAACGCCCAGCGTCGTAGCGTCCAGGGTTATATTTGCCAGGATCATATTTACCAGGGTCGTACTTGCCGGGATTGTAACGACTAGAACTGTCTGTACTTGTCGGTTTAAAGAGCAGGCCACTGTAGTAACGGTATGGGTCATATGTAGAGGGAGGAACTACTGTCGTTGTGTAAAAGAAAGGCTTGATGGTAGGTCTGAAAAACAAAAATTTTATATAATATTTTTTACAATTAATAGAAATGGTTTTGTTAAGTTAGTTTAATGCTACTCACATGCTAACATCAGCGGCTAATACAGCCGTGGCTGATACAAGAAATGCCTGGAAAACATTATAAAAAATTAAATCTTCCAAAAGATAGTATAAATATTTTAAAAGTTTTGGTAAATTAAAATTAAATAAATCTGAAGTATCATTTTCTTATTGTAAATGTAACAAAATATATTTAAATATAAAAATATATTATATATATTTTAATAAATCATAAATAAAATATAATTTCATACCACAAGTGTCCTCATGATTAATGCTTGTTCGACACCACTTCGCTTACAATGTGATGTCTACAAGATGAGAACCTATATATAGTGTTTTATTCAATTCTAATGTGATTCATCTCCTGTTCTGATTTTTTTTTTATAATTTATTATTCTGTGCTTCTCAATATGCAAAATATTTCCGTTTCAATTATTATCTACTCTTTAAGAAATAACCTCGTTTTAATAATTAAATAGCAATAAAAGTTTTACGTAAAATAGCAGATGAAAAATTTTGAATCACAAATTTTATGTTATAAAAAATAATGAGGTTTTACCTAGATTAAACTCTGTAAACAAAGAACCTAATTATAAAGGAAGCTTCAAATGTATGTATCATTTGATGTTATGATCTATGTATTTGTTTGCATTATTCGCTTACTACTAGGTAATACAATGAGTGGAGCAGTATTAATTTTTATGACACTTTGAGAACAATACGTTTTTTATAGTTGTAGCACAAATCTGAAAAATAATATATATAAACAGTATTATATCAGAATTTTCATCTAGAACTATCATTTGTAACAAAAATCTTTTTAAATTAAAAATTTTGATGCCTTTTGCTTCAAATATTTCTTACAACTACCATTAACGATATATGAGGAGGTTCCTATCTCATAAAAAATAAATTTGAATCGTAAAATGGTATAAAATACCACACGTATACGCAACTACTATATATCTTTAAACAATTTGAATCACGTAAAACAAAAGTAATACAATTTTAGTGATAGATTTACTAACTTATGTTCCACAATAATAATAAAAAAGTTTGAGAATCATATATTGAATGTATGCAGGTCACTCGTGTAACAGGTCACTAGTTCTCAAACGCACCAATCACAGGATGATAATAAAGGCATTAAATATATTGATAATAACAAGGACAATTAGTTATAAAAAATAATAAAATATTAATGTTATTATAGTACATCACAACATTAATATCTAATGTATCTATAAAGTGATTTCTTTCGAAAAACTTTTTTGTATTTTTTTTAAAGTAACTTAATGTATTATGAAATCCCTTGAATAATTTTTTTATGAATTATTTTCTCATTACAAATAGAACTCAAGAAATGTCTTTTGCATGGTTGCAGAAACTGTGTATATTATCGGTGACGATAACATAGAAGATAGAAGGTATTCTTTTTGAAGCAGTCGGTTCAAACAAATCAATATCTGATTTAAATTAAAAATATTTACAAAAACGTAATTTTTTTCGTGTTGCGATACCACTAATTAGTCAATAAAATAGAACGAGCCTCCGCTATCAAATCAATTATAAAAAAATAGATCAATGAATAATTCATAACAATTTATGTGAATCCGTATATTAATTAAGATAAAGTAAATTAAGGAATTTGAAGGTTTTGATATTTATTTTGCATTATTAATAATACCATAGTCATGTTTATATTTCGATGTTTAAAAATTGTATGAATTCGTCCAGATGTTTAACTTTAGTGCGAAGGTCGGGTTATCTATAAACAAAGCTGATTGTTTTTGATGAAACAAATATTACACATTTCGGTTTCATTAAAATAGTATACGTATGTGGTATAAGTTGTTATATGAAATATAAAATTAGAAAATAACAATATAAGCAGTAAAAATATACATAACAATATAAATCCTTCCCTGATAGGTATTAGGTCAAGCTCAAAACTTCAATCGAAACAAATAAGCTTATGTTCTTACCAATTTAAGAAGGCCGTGATTGAAAATAAATTTTAAGGCTATTAAAATATTATAAAGCAATTATTTTAAGCATTTATTCAATAAAGTTCCTTAGTATCCCTTATTTTTACATAATTTCAATGTTTTTAATAGACTTTTAAGAATTGTTTTACAATGAAATATATACTGTAAAGTAAGTATAATAAAAAAATAACATATTTATATTTTCAACTTTATTATAATGACATATTTAAAGGTCAATAATCTTCAATATGAAATCAAATTATTTTGTTCCCTATGTTTCACCTCTACGCTCATGAAAACATTGAACAGATTGTGTTCAAATTTTATTATAGTGTTATAGGGAAGGTCGCGAGTTTCCTAGAACTACTTCAAACCCACTATAGTCACGGCACTCGTAAGAATAGGCCCCAATGTAAATTCACTACTTATTTTTTGAAAAGATTGTTGGCAGACTGAAGAAAAAATACAATTACATAATATAAGTGACATTATACATTCTAAGTGTTGTATTTTTAGGACGATATATATTTGTTAATGAAATGAAAAATATTTTTATTTATTTACCATGACGACTAATGACTAGATTAGTCGCCAATGTAACATTTAATCAGTAGTAATCTTTGCATTTAATTTTAAACTTTATAAATATGTGCTATGCTCATGAATTACACTGATAAAATTTCATGCAAATACATACACAAAAAAATATAAAAAACCAGGTCATTCACATAAAAAACAACTATCCGAACTCCCTTATTAATTTAAGTTCAGTATTGTTTGCTCAAAGCAATATCAGGAAATTGTATTTTTTTTTGGAACACAATAAAATTATATTTTAATTTTATCGCCATCAATGTAATTGACTTACTTAAAAAGCAATATGGGATCGAACGTTCGAAAATGGGACACAACACGACAATCTAATAAAGAAAGGGACGATTTGTGTAAGCAGGATTGTCAATTACATCCTTATAAATGGAACAAGTAGTAAGAGTACTTCAAGAATACATATGTATTATTAGAGCTATTATGTTTGTTAACGAACCTACATCGATGTTTATATTATAATTTTCACTGAAACCTTTGTCTATTAAGTCTTCTAAGTTCTACTAGTATAAATATAAAGCCACATGGCAACATGTTTTATTTGTATCTTAATTCGACTGTTAGCAATTCGAAGCGAGTTCGTTTATTTGTCATTGCTAACCGACCTAATTACTCAATCAAGCAATATAAAATTTGGGATAATTACCACCCTTTCAGTCCACACGAAAAAAAACTCATACAAAATTAATTCCTCTCTTCATTTACATTTTTTATTGTCCAAATAAAACGACAATTGGTTGATTAATTAAAATACGCATTTTAATAAAATAAAAATAATATACCTTGTATATTTTATACTCATACAATTTAACCTACGATATCTCGAAGACTATTCTTAATCAAAAGTTGTCTAGACTAATTATTTATTTAATTCACAAAATTCGGTTCTAAAATATTGATATATTTTATTTGATAGCATCCATTAATTACTGGAGTAAGGTCAAAGAAAACGTAAATGGATCGACCTGTTTTATATATGTCACCTTAATATTTTAAATGTTGACATTAAAACAATATATATTAGGAAATATATATTATTAAGGAAATGCAATAAAATGCTAACCATATAAATATTTATAAACATGTTAATTCTATTTCTGTTAAATTTATCTCTATAATTTCACTATACAGGTATTAAAGTTAAATGTTTAGTTCAAGCTTAAGTCTGTAATGACGATTGCTCATCAATCAGAAATTATACATGAATATAGAAGAATAACACATATTTTTTGCAGTAATTTTTTTGCAATATATAACACAAAAAATAGTAAGCTTATTTAAATATGATACAAAGTTGCTGATAAAATATAGTTAATGATATCGAAAATTTTAAATAAATTCTGGTCGTAAAAAAATATTCAATGATCATTTATTTCACTTGAATGTCATGTGATTCTCAACATTATAGAAAGTTTAATAAATTAAAATAATATAATATGTGCGAAAAAAATGAGAAGTCAATGGAATTGTTTGAAGAGTTTTTATATGAAAGGATATATCTTCAAAACATTTGTTTTTCATTTTACCATTATGTTATGAACCTATTAAAAATACTTACTATAATTTAATTCTTATTACTATTTTACTACAAGTTCATCGTAAATATGAACGAGCAATTTTTCGTTTAACAAATTAAATCAAATCATTTTTTGAATAAATATTATACAATGTCTCATGTTTATGTCCGAAGTATCCCAAGGGAAATGCGTAAATATCAAAATAACATACTTAAAATAAATCTGTTATTAATATCGGTCTCAGTCACCAGCTCTAAGCCCTGTTCTGTGTTTTTAGTAATGCTCTGGTCTGAAAAGGATTTATTTAATTATCGATAAAGCTATGTAATACAAATATTTGTATACAATACCGATATTACTATATATAATATGTATCTATGTAAATATATTTTTATTATATAATGCTAGTTAATACCGTATTCCGAATTGCAAATTTATTTAACACATAATATGTCGAAGTGCTTTTAAATGTCAGAAAAGAGGTCAACAGTCAGTCATAAATTAAAATACGTGTATTGACATTATAGACCAGTGTCGATATATATATATAGTAAGATGAAACCCATTAGAAAAGGAGGGGATTATTGAATTGTTTAATATTTTTTTCATTTTTCTTTAATTTTAAAGGCTACCCTGGTTTATTAATGTTTGACGGTATAAGATAATGTATTACAGATTTTTGTCAATGTGGAAGAATGTTTTTTTTGTCAAGATTGTTTATCTTATTAAAAAAAAAACATTGAAATACATCTTTCTCAGAGTCTGAGAGTTAAATAATCGAAAAATTTATGATATGGTATTTGTTGTTTATTCTCTAATCAGAGCTGTCATTCCAATCCTGAATTATGATACTAAGTCGAAAACGTCACCAGTTTGACCTTCATCATCATCATCATCATCATCATCATCAACTTAGCGCCTATCCCGGTCGCTCGTTCTGGCTAGGCGGGAGAACCCAGGGTCCGCTTTCTTACTCAGTTTCCTCCACTTTGCCTTATTATACTTTTACTTCGATAAAATTCAAAAACGTCACAAAGAGAAAAATTTTGTGATTTTTAGCTACACTTACCTTATTTTGTTATAATAAAAAATATATGTACATTCAGGATAAATACTATTGTATGTAACAATTTCTTAAATCTTAATTACACATCCGATATTTCTGGTGTTTCATTGGACGAAGAAATTGAACCCGTTCAGAAAGTAAATATAAATAAATACAACAATTGTATGGGTACTTTGGCTTTTAATAAAATGACTGTATAGAATTAGGTTTTATCCGACGTTCCAAATTACGTCGGGTCTGTGGGACAAATTGAGCACATCTGTGGACTTTGTCGGTGACGTAATTATTAACCACGTCTAAGTATTAAAAGAATCGATTTATTTGTGACGATTTTTTAAAAGCTATTAGTATTCTCAAGTTAGTAATATATACTTCATACATGGTAACTGTCACAGGTGTGAATATTATAGCTCTTGTAGAAACTTCGTTTTATTTATTTTCTAATACTTTTACGGTATAAAAATAACAAATTAATATTATGGTTGCTTAGTAATGGTAATGTTCTATGTTCGCTTGGCTTAATAAAGAGAACCATTTTTATGTCAATCATAAATCTTTGAACGAAAAGTTCATGTGATTTTATAAAACAGAAAACTTTTAGTATTTCTTAACTATTAGTTTTATTTAGAGAAGTTAAGAACTCTATGAAATTACTTCATCAAATTTTATCATATTATATCGTGATACTCTATTTTGACAAAAATGTTAAATATATTGTAGTGTATGAATACACAATGTTACTTCTATAATAATTTATAAACTAAGACGAGTAGAAAGAAAACAAATATGACTAACTCTGTGTCTCATTAGTATCCATAAAAAATAAAATATAATAATATAATTGGCTAAAATATTATTAGCAGCACTTACTAGTTCTTCCAATTTCACGAGACAGGCAGTTTTACACAACATGAAAGTCTTATTTTCTTAATCTGCTGTACCAAAAATTATGATAACTGATATTAACATATACTTAAAAAGTATATTTACTTAGTCAGTATTACTATGTACTATATAAGTATGGTAACAAAGAAAAAAAATGTATACACGTGTCTTTTATTACTCTTCGTAAATTCAGACAAAATCGTTAAAAAATATCTCTATTGGCTTCAATACAGTCAATTATGCGTTAGGGCAGTTATCTATAGGATATAGTTATAGCATACGTATAGGGAGTTAAAACTATTATGGTATTTAGAGGACACCTAACTATCTAAAACTGACAGAAATTAATATTCAGATAATTACTATAAAGACTAGATAACGGCCAGTCTTCAGCTCGGATAGAGTCCATAATGCTTGTTTTTATCCAAAATCGACCACTCTTGGCTCCGAAACTTCCTGAAAGGACTATTCTGATTATTGAACACGTTTTTGTGAGGCTTCACTATCTCATTCTTAATTCACACATAAAATATTTATCAATTTCTTTTAATACATTTAAGATATCCATCATTGAACCTTTTTGTCTGGTATATATAAAAAAAAACATGAATAATGCAACTAACGTCAGTTTTATCTGAGCCGTAAATCGTGAAGAGGTTTTACTGTCGCGTCGCCTTTATACTGTGTTTGTTGTAGCTTGTTGGAAACGTCTCATTAAATAGATTATGCAAATTTTATTTCGCCACCTGGGGCCAATACCGATCGAAGCTTTAGTAATATTTTAGTGTGTCTTTTTAAAATTAAGATATAAAAAAATATATATTTTTTTTTTTTCTTAGGTTGTAGTCAGTCACACAAAAAGTAATCATCATAAAAGATTTTGCATTTAATTTAAATATTGATCATGCCCCTTAAATAAAATAATTAATTATATAATTGAAATTGAGTCACAATTAGCTTTATTTCAATAATTACAGATTAAAAGTTGGCCGTTAAGAATTTATAGGAATTAGGACACTAATTTAAACAGTTTTTGTACAACTGCTAGTCTGATTTACTATTATATCAATGGCATTTGAGTTACTTTTGTGATTTCTCCTTACATTACAGATAATTGTATTCAAGGCACTCGGTATCCAATGCCTCTTTTGCATTTCAACACTAACACTTAGTCAGGCAGATTTATTTCTACTTTCTATGTATTGCTTTCGAACGTTATATGCCTTAAGTAATAAATATTTTATTTCAAATTTAATACTATACATATATACTTGTTCATTTATTTTAAAACAATTACCTATACACGGCACGTGTCTAATTAATGGGGTCTTAATAACAAAAGACTAGGACTTCATTGAAAGCTTTTTATTTAAATTATTCTTGATTTATATATTCTTTCCGTATACAAAAAGACCTAAAAATCAACCTTTAAAATCTAATTTTACGAAATGGTTCGATCTGATTAATTTATAGGATGTTTATTGTATGTACTGTTTTTGTATTTTTTTTTAAATATTATTTTGGGAAAACGACAATATATATTTGATATTTGTGGATAATGTTTGTTAGTTGCATATTGAACAAAACTAACTATTTGAAATTGTACAAAAAATGTGAGAAAATAATCTCTTAAGTACGTACTCTTCTGAAATATTCTGCGAAGCAATAAACATTTATCACTAGTTGGGACCAGCAAATCCCTGAAAAATATATGTTTATGAAAAGCCTCTATAAAAGACGATTGGGTAATAATTTATAGTGGACACAACGTTTTTTCTCCTATAACGAAATATCTGTTTCCTGTATCATTTTTTGTGCAACTTGTTGTTATAAATAATCAAATATTGTGGCTCTAAATATTATTATTTATGTATTATTGTCTTGTACAAGAAACATTGTTCTTAAGTTCCAGAGAATTAAAGAATATATTTTGAAAGTGATGAATTTAAATTCACGTATGTATTTAAATTTCACTTCATTTAACAATAATCATAGGACATGGTTAGTGCATTTTCTCGGCTTTTACAAAGTTTTATATAAAATAAGAAATACAGACAATTTTATTATTTTTTAATTCATATAATTTTGTATTTAAAGCATAAAAGTTGTACTTTCGTATTTTGATCGTAGCTAGGGATTTTCCCTTTTTTTATTTTTTATTTCAGTTAAAAATATTTAAAGTGTATTTTTATCTTTTTACCTACAAAAATAGTGTAATAACATGTATTTAATAACATTAATTATGTATTTTTAGAGATTTTTTTAAAATATTAACCACATAAAAACTTTAAGGTCACTGTGATAATAGTATTATTTTCTAATGCACAATCACGACATGGACAATAGGATCCATTGGGAATTTCCGCTATCTTTGAATTAATAAAGTGTTGGATCTTAAGGGCCGTGTTGATAAGTATGACCCAACATCTATTATTCAAGTAGACCTATTCTTGACTTTTGGTTTATGTAAGTTATTTAATATTGATTCCATGGAATCCTTTTAAATTTATTTAAATATAAATATGTAATGGTCTTCAAAAAATTTAATAAATACCCTTTGTTTTTAATTGAAATTGAGTTACAAATTCTATTAACTTTTTATGCATATTTAAATATTTACTAAGTTTATATTTAATAATACATACATAGGTCATTATCATAATATTGGTAATGTAAAATTATATTACTGAAATGCGAAAATTTGTATATATATTTCAGTACCTTCTTAAATAGTACGTTAAGTTGTTTATTATAAGCCTTGTTTTGTTAAGTCGCTTTGACCATCCTTCTATTGTAAATTAGTAAAACTTTTTACGAATCTCTACCTCCAGCCGAAATTGTCAGTGACCGAGTTAGTCCATGCCAAAGTTACCATCAATTTGAGAGTTACTTTGAGGTTGAGTAACTTTTTGTCATGTCATGCAAGTTGCGAATATATTTAATACTATTCTTTGAATTGCATAATTCAACCAGGTTTGGACTTGATCGCTTTGGATGTAGAGAGCCAAGAGGATTAGTACTTTCATGGGTTTCTCTTCATAAAAGTATTAAAAAGACAATATAATATTTCGTATTATATGCTGTAATTAAGAGAAACAAAACTGTATGAATTGAATTTATCTTCGTTATAGTCAAGTAATAATTATAATTTTTTATCACATCTTAATACGAGTAGTTGCCAACGAGATAAATATGAATTTTACAAAAAACTCGTTTAACAAAAAATATATGACCTTTGTTTTAAAATTTATTGTGTATTTTGTTTTAATAGTATTATATAATAAAGCTTTAATTCTTAGAATATATTTTCTTTTTTTTATGAATATAATAAGTACATAATTAATAATTGGGTCATTTATTATGAATAGAAAACTTAAAAATTACTAGACCTGTTATATTATTTGTGAAATGTTTAAGCGTTAAATAAATGAAATACTACAAATTAATTCGCTCATGAATATGGCCTCATTGAATAAACATTAGCAAAGTACTAAAGACCAGTATGCCATTTGAATTGACTAAGATCAAAGTGAAGTTGCGGTGTTATATAATTAATTAATTTATATTTGATTTATTTATAGGGGCAATTTACAGTAAGGCCGTCAAAAATTTTATAGCCGTCTTTTTATGTTTGGTATCAAAGTGTCTAGACATTAATGTTCTCATATTTTAAATACACAAAGCTTATTAATTTTTAGGTATCTTTTTATGTTTTTCTGATACTTTCATGGAAACAACTTTTAGTAATCATTTTCTCTATTTTATTAAATTATTTTGTGTTGGATTCTTTAACTGTCATTTTATAAAATTTAATTCTAGAAATAAAATGAGACATGTCACGTGGTACAAGACAATGCGGTTTTCATGTTTGTAATTTTTTGACAGAAATTTTTCTGTCACGTTGGCTCAGAGGTCGTGATAAACTGCCTTTTGCTTTTAAGCGGAGTGTTTCTGAAGTCTTTTCGGGTACAGCGGTTTGAAATATAAAATACATTTTGTTATAACGTGAATTTTTATTTTCAAATCTATTTTGTACTTCCATACAGAAGGAAATAAGTTTGATTTATAACAAGAAAGGCCGTGACTACGTTTCCGCTGTGTTGAATACTGCCTTTTGATTAGTTTATGCTTTGAAAACTGTGAAATTTTTTATTTTGTTTGGTACTGTTTGAAATAAGAAATTTAAGTTTTAAAGAAGTGTATTTAGATATTTAAACAGTATCCATCTTTGCATGTGCAAATTTCTGAAACGCTTTAATTTAGGAAATGTTAAAACACATGTTTCCTTTTTCATTTTATTCAGAAGAGCCATCAAAACAATATTGTAGCTTGAACTGTGGAGGTAAGAGAGACCCTCAAATTTATACCTGTATCGCAAGCCTCGAAACTGTTGAAGCTCTTCTCCCTGTAACGCGATTGACTCGGCACCCGCACGGTGAATCCATTGAATGATAAGAAGTTTCATCTCAATGACATACATTTTTTTTATAAAAATAAAAAACATTTTATTGGAAAGCATCTAGGACTGGAATTTTGTTTTACAAAAAGTCTTTGCGGCTCGTATTACTAGGAGATAAAAAACTGTCGGTGCAAGTTGAAGCGACCTCAGCGTTTCGTTAGCCAACCGGTTTTTGGACATAGGTTCCGTTTTCTGGCAATAAAATTGAAATTGATGGTCCAATATTTTTTTTAAAGCCACCCCAAGCAACTGAACTAACGAACAAAATAAACCTCGACTCAATAGTTCATTCGGCTGTCGCGACCTGAGTCGTCAATAGAGTTCCGTCTCCTTCAGCCAATAATTAATAGTGATAATTTTAAAACTTTTGTCTACATGTTTGTGATTAATATAAGAGAACAGGGAAGTTTTTACCTAAAATCCAATAAAGCCCTTTATATAAATACACAGTAAATTGTTAATAAAATTAAATACAATATCTCTTACGTTATAACAGCGATCATAATACTGCAAAGCTTGTCCTGTTTCCCTGAATGTGATGAAATATACTTACACAAATATTATAACAACATTCTACCTTCCTGTATCATACCAGTTTCACATACATAAAATTTGAATCTTAAGTTTCTTTCAGGAGATATATTCATATACACACAACATTTTGATAACATATTAATATTTAGTAGGGTTCCGGATAAATATTTATAAGACCAAATTATAACATCTGGAATTGTCTGCAATTACATTTTTCCTGGACTAAAACGAATATGATAATCCTAATATTATTCAAATTTTGTGTCGACCTTTATTGAGTAATAAAGGTTGAGACATTTTCCTCACAATGCAACATTTATTATGATTTGTGAGATTGAAAATTTGTTATATGTTATTTGATGTGATTGTCATACTGTACAATTCCTTAACCGAAAAAGTATGTTTCAATATACATATTTTGTATTTAATAACGCTGTAAGCATGACTAGATTTTCAACTGGCATATCTCAAATGTTATTATTTGTATACAATGTTAATTTTTGGTGTTTTTTTATTTTCGTTTTTATAATTATATTCATTAATATAACCGAGTTCAAATGGTTTTCATGGAAGATTGTAAGAGCTTCATTGTTGCAATAGATGACAAAATACAAAGTCTACCTGGCTACTTGCATACCTTCCACGCCAACGTCATGCCTTCCGTGCTTCAAGCCAATTTTTTAAGTTTACTGTCAGTTACTGTTTAAATTTTCAATCATTTTGTTCAATAATTTTAACTTAATAAGAGATGTTACTTATTGATTTTTGTAGTTTTTTCTTATAAATATACCATATATAATATAAAGAAGTTACTAGTTCGGGAATTTGCTGCAAAATTTACAAAATTTACCAATACATATTGTAGCAATTAAATTACATATTGTAGCAATTTTTATCCGTTTGCTTTCCGTGGGACTTGACATTTTAATCTATACTAATATTATATAGCTGAAGAGTTTGTTTGTTTGTTTGTTTGTTTGTTTGAAAGCGCTAATCTCCGAAACTACTGGTTCGAATTGAATAATTCTTTTTTTGTTGGATAGTCCAGTTATCGAGGAAGGCTGTGGGCTATATAACATCACGCTACGACCAATAGGAGCAAAGATATAGGGGTTAATGTGTAAAAAACGGGAGATCTTTGAAGCCTTATTTCATCTTTGAAGCCTTCCGTTGCGTGCGCCGAGTTTGAAAAACATCGGTTCAAAGATACACAAAAAAAAAAAATATGTATTAAAGAATAATAGCTCTTTTAATGATCTAAAAAACAGTCCTGGACAGTATATGTCTATCTTTAAAGATTAACTCACAAAAAACCGTTTTTATGGCATTTGGTCGAAAATTTGTGTCGAAATAATAATTTAATCCTTAAGTTGTATAAAATAAAAAAATTAATCTTTTATTCAAATAAATTTATACGGGAACTCGACCATTAAGAGTACTTTACGGGAACTATAAAAAAAATCAAAATCTGTCGGAAGTTTATCCTAAAATTCCACGCGGACGAAGCCGCGCGGCAAAAGCTAGTATCTAATATTAGCCTTCTTATTATAAATACCTGTCGGAAACCTCACGAACATTCCAAGCGGATAAGAAAATCCGCGGCAAAAGCTAGTATCTAATATTAGCCTTCTTATTATAAATAATTATCTTCGTTTGTTTGAATCAGCATTTGAATTTCTCTTTAAATTACCAGATTTTATTTTGATTGTTCAATATTAATCATTATTTTCATATGAATAATGAAGCTGTTTTCCAAAATTTTCCTCCTATACCTTAATGTAAATAATAAAATAATTTAATATAAAAATCTTAGATCCAAATACGTAAATTTGAATGATATAATAAACGTTAAATTTACACTAATTACACAAATTTATTAGCAGTTTTCCACAAATTAAGAGTTGCTATGGTTACTTGCTCACAACTTATAAATAATTATTGTTAATGAAGACATGAAGGTAGACTAATTCAATGTATATCAAATTATTTTCGGATACATGTTTGACGAATAGATTAGGATATTGAAGATAAAAAGTAGATTTTTCATCCTTCACCATCTGGTATCAACAAAGTTGAAACTTTTTTCGAACCCCGTTAATATGAATAAAAGATAAGCAGATGGATTCTATTTTCGGCTCCAGAAGCGAACAGACAACAATTAAATTAAATTCTATCTAATTCTTTGTATCCACATATCGTACTAGTGTAGGTTTCATTGAAGTCATACTATAAAAGTTTGTAAGTGCATTTAAGATAAATGAATCCTGGCAACTATAAATACATAGAAAAATATATGCATGTAATTTATATTATCGTATATTTTAATACAATCTCTTTGTTTTAATACAAAACAGTAGATTTTTCCTCCGTAAAATGTATGGATGTATTTCACGACGAATTGTTATAGCGTGAAATATTTACGATCAAAATGTTTGGGAGAATTTGATATGAATAATGATGTCTACAGAAAGGATATATTTTTTTTATATTTAGATTATAAAGAAATAAATGTGAATTATTACAAAAAAATCAATTGATTTCTCTAAACTTAGCCACAACCTTAATGAATTAAATGAGTCAAAACATAAATAGAAAATGTAAAAGTCGAACAAGTGAACTAGTGTTTCCGTACATTATCAATAAAAACTTTAAAAAAAGTGTATTTTGTGTGATGGAATATCTTAAATATTTATTAAATGATGTTTTTTGGTATTTGTTATTATAGGAACGTTAGAAACACATAATCTGATGATATTAAATGGTTCAAACAATAATTAATTTATGAAAAAAGAATATACTTAAAGTTGCAACACAGCATATTAAGGCATTTAAATTAAAAAAAGCAATAATTAAATTATGTATGGGATCTTAATTAAGTTACTTCTCATTAATCAAAATTATTGTAAGTTTTTACAAGTTAACTGAACCCACGACTTTGTTCACGTGTAATATTGGCTTTGAGCATCATATTTTTTCATATCTTTTAGTTTATTTTGAATAAAGAGCACTTCAGTTTTGGCTTTTATATATTACTTTAGTACAATAGTTCTTTTTGCATGATATGAGGGGAACAGCTATTGGATATCAAAGGATACAGGATGATAGGATTGCAAAACATGGGACAGTTATTTAAGCTGCAAAAACCCACAAATTTTTCACACACCTCCATCTTCTATGTGTAAAATGTATAGTGTTAGTTTCTCTGATTTAAGTTTTACTTGGCAAAAAACTGTAAAGTTTTCTTAATTGTGTTTATACTCACTGACCTTAAAGTAACAAACAAAGAAGTTAAAGTAGCACAAGGCAAACAAGCTGTAAAACAATGTCTGAACAAGCTTAAACAAAATCCACATGCGTCCGACTGAAGATTCACATATTCATTCTGATGTGTTTTTCGATTGCTCACTGCATTTTATTTCTTGTCTGAGATGTAGCATTAAGCAAGCTTACAAATTTTATCTTGACAACTTGTAAGATACATGGGTCCAATGTAAAAAAGAAAGGAAGATAAAAAGAACCAGTGATACTAATAAAAATTATTAATAATTTAGTTACTTAAATTCAATTCAAGACAAAGATATTGTCTTTTTATGTAATATTATAATGAAATATAATTCCTATGTCAGTTTTTCTATAGAGCTTGTTAAATTCATTTAGTCTATTTTCTTTCGTGTTACTTATTAAAATCTTTTATTTGTCTTATGAGATAGGCATAAAAATATGTGACATGGTCTGTGAGTTCACCGTCATAAAATATAAAAATAAGAATATAGACCTTAATATATAAAAACTAAATACTTTTACTATATAATTCAAAAAATTGTAATGTTATTCTCGTCATCTTTCTCTCGTTACATAATTTTATTAAATAGCGAACAGTATATAATATTTTATAATGTTTTTGCAGTTGAGATTTGTTATTTTATATTTTTACACTTATTCAAATTACTCTTAGTAAGAAAACGATCGAAGGAAACTATTTTATAAAGTTTTACTGTTATATATCACTATGATAAAGACATACTAGATAGTGCTGACCTGAATTAATTAATCTGTTATTTTCTTTCATACATTTTCACACTACCTTAAACACTTAGTTCTTTAATTCCTCAATCTTGGAATAAATATTTACATATACAAAATAAAATATAAATATTTATATATACAAAATAAATATTGTATTGTTCTTCCGCTCGATCAGCTTTTACGTAGCATTCTGTGATTTTTAATGTCTCTTTCTTTTGAAGCGAATAAAAGTATATAGCAAGTCATCTGACTGATGGCGTCGCGGCCAAATCCTTGTCAAAGTAATAAAGTAACTTTAAGATTAATTGAGGTTACGTGAAAACTCAGTAGCTTAGGTTAACTGTCTGATTCGTTAAACACACAGATTTGTGATTTACAACTATTTATTTAACCCTCATTGAACCAATACTACTAAACGAATTATTTTGGCTATCGTCAATCTCTTGATTGGTTTGGAAAGTTTTAAAAGTGACTTAAATTTTTTGTATATGCATAAATAGGATTTTAGGGATTTTTATTTTATTTATTCTAGGTCAAGTGAACTTTGAAAATGTTGAAATATTACTATTACTTAAATATCTTTGAACTGAACATATTAGATTCTTATTTATGAATCCTTACTTTAAGGATATAAAACCTTCACTGTGGAAACTTAAATAAAGTTGAAGTTAAAAGTCGAACTGTTAACGCTTAGTTTATGCTAATAAGTTTTTAAATTTGAAAATACCTTTTTTTAAACTAATTTGATAACATAAAAAAAAGTTAAAAATAAAGATAAAAATAAAAAAATTTTCACCTTATCTGAATTTAAATATCATATAAATATTATTAAGAGTTTTCAATAATAAATAAGACTTACATATGAATTAATTTAACTAAACGGATTTTATTTAACCAAGACTATAAACCATAGAAAACAATTTCCGTAGTTAAATTAAACATTGATTAAATGATGAGAACAATTACTTTTGCAGCAGTATCTAACTAAGGGTGAATTTATATTAATAACATCCTGTCTTAGACACACCCCAATGCTGAAGCGAAATGCTTTTTTGCTGTATTTGAACAAGGCATATAGATTTTCTTATCAAACACTGTTAAAACATGGATAAATATAAATATTCTTAAACATATATTTATAACTGACAGCGTTATATGAATTGTGCTAATTATATCTTAGGATTAAACAATTAATAATATATATCGTCATTTGACTTCATAATAGAAAAATATATTTTCTCGTCACCTACCAATGCACATTACTTTTCACAAAAGCTTGCGATTTATTTACATGACTAAAACACTACAGATAAATCTCGATCCAATTTACTGTTCTTTACTTTGTACATTTCAGTTCCCATTTTCACTTTCCTTAATTTTGATAGCGTCTAATTTTTAAATATGATTTTATTACGGTGATATAAAAAAAATGTTATATTGAAATAGTTTCTAATTTACTAAAGTTCAATGTGCAAGTCAACATTCTGTTCCAATACCTTTTAAAATATAAATCACCGTGCAAAATGAGTTTATATACGTTCAGAATATTTTATTTCAATATTGTCCTCATTCAATATCAAACTCATCGCTTTAAATAAACGAAGTTAATCTCATCACTTTATCAGATTCCTTTTTCATACAGAGTGACGTGACACGATTGAGAATGTTTTTTATTTAAGATTTAAGATACATTCTCTCCACTTTATATGATAAAATTGCAGCTTTGTACTGTTGAATAATTTATTATAACCTATCTGCAGTGTTTGTTGTGTTGACAGTTGCATGATTTAGATATCACTTAAAAATTTTAAAATGGAAAACAAGGAATACGTGAGTGGTAAAGAAACAAATCCCACTACTTTAAAGATGCCATAAACAAAGAAAGAAAGGTTTTATATTCTAAAGATAAACATTCCAGTTATCAGTTTCTGGTGCACTGGGTTAATTTAATTTCCTTCCACATTTTCTACATTGAGTGTGTAACACAAATGCTCATAACTCGATTTAGTCCGATAAAGCAGCAAAAGAAAACAATTTCTAAATCTAAAATTAACTGTACCCAGCAGTTGTATCATACGTGATAGATTTGGCAATGTAGTCATTATTATTCCACGTTGTATTCGTTAATATTATTTATTACAACACATTCAAGGGATAAATCATTTCACATATTGTATTAAAGTGCTGAAATAAAACGTAACGATTAAAGTAATACATTAAAACTTTAAGCAAATGAGAAAAGATTTTTATTTTTTTGGAATCTCAAACTTTAAGTCATGTTTAATATATATAACAATCAATTTCATTTAAATTGAATTTTTGATAAAATTGATTAAATTATCCCGGCATTATCATACTGAAGTGGAAATCGGCTGGTCAAGTCTCCAGACAATCAAACAATCGATGAAGCCGGAACATGATTGACTGGAGCCCGCGGCTAGGTAAACGTAGTGAAAGACACGTGTAGCACAATGGATCGACGATTTGAGAAAGGTAATGCCTGGCTGGATGTGACCTTCCAGGATTGGAACAGTTGGCACAGTTTGGAGCGGATTTCATTTATCAGAATACAGGGAAAGCGTGACTTGTTTGATTGATCAATTGACTATTGAAATTAAAATAGAATATTGAGGATGCTGAGAATGTTGGAAGGTCATCTTTCAATTCTGGCACAATTAAATACTCTTAGTCTTCGTTCAAAATAATTGAATTTCAAATGTATATATTTATTTAAAGCCAGTAAAACAAAATTAAGCGTTGTATACTTTTTTAACATATTATCGTTGCTTGACAAGTTTTACTAGTTTATTCAACTAAAGCTGAGGGAAAAAACTTTGTTGTAAAAACTTTTATGAAATAAACTAAATTGTAGGGATTGAAGAATTTGTAATGGAAAATTGAAAGTTATTTATGAATAATGTTTACAAGAATTTTTCATAGAGGTTGGGGGGCTGAAGATTCACATATTTGAGGACAGTATTAAAATGAGACAAGCTAAGTAGGATATGGGATTTTTATAAGTACAGTAATATCCCGCTTAACGCGACCCCTTTATACGCGGTTTCACTATAACGCGAATTTCAAAAATTTATTCAGATTTGGACATATTACAAGGTATAGATAATAATGATGACCACGCCTTGACCGTATGTCAAATAATTAAAAACGGTATTGGGTGTTATGAACTTATTTTACAAGAACGAAAACAAAACGCTACCCAAAAGACAATACATGTATTTTTTCGTAAATAATAGAAGTACCTATGTATTGTATAGTGTTCTTAGAATTAAAGTGGATGAATAAAATGATTTTTATATTTGCGTATTAAATTTTCATTATGTTTAATCATAAACCTCGATATACGCGAATTTCAGTTAACGCGATTTTCTTCGGAACCTATCCCCTAAGACTTACTAATATTTTTAAAGAGTGACGGAAGAAGTTTAAACATTTTTGTTTATGACAACATTTATATACAAATAAGGTAAAAAGGCATTAACTATGTATAATGGAAAGCTGCCGACAAAAGGTCAAGAAGGAAAGAATTTTCAAATATTAGAGACAATTACATACATAATTCACACCATAATAATAAGAGGTCTAACTTACAATAAGAAGTATGTCAGAAAGTGTAAATATTCAAAGTTTAAAAAAGAATTAAAAAAAAATCTTTTTAAGTCATTTTTGATATAGTTGCTTAAGTCACCTATAAAGATTGTAACCATGGAAAGTAGAGGCTTTTTCATTTGTATTTTTTTTGGAACGAGGTTCCTTATCGCGCGTTGTGAGAGGGGTCTAGACGGAAAATATTCTCACGAAAAGTTGTCACGACACTTTTTGCTATAGTAATTGTAAGCTGTGCGGCGTCGCATGTTTCTCTGTCTGTCTGTCTGTCACTCTCTCTCTCTTATAGAAAGCAAACCAGATATTTTCATTTCTATTTCGCATTGAATCGCATTATTTCGCATTTATAAAATATTAAATGACAATATGTAATACATTCGATATAAGAATTTTTTAAAGGTTTTTACTTATTTTTTTAAATATAATTAATAATATAATCAAAATAACAGAGGAATGAATATAACATAAAAATATACATCTAGTAAGATACAATTTTAAAATTATCTTTACATTTTTTATTGGCATAAAATCAAAACATGTTTTTCAAAACGATTCCGCTCATCTATTATTATTATTATTATAACAAGCTCGGAATATGTTGACAGCTTTCACCTACTTTTTCATAGAGTTAATTTTATATTTGTTTAGGTTTATGAGGAAATAAATAATGGTGCAGATTGTTTTATGTAAATGTACTTCTTGAATACATTGGCTTGTGACGCAATATATTGCTATAATTATTTTAAAATGGAACCAAATCAGTATATACTTTATATTTTACTACAAATAAAAGTTTATTAAATTTTTTTTTGCTTAAATAATGTAAAATCCATACTTCTACAAACCTGCAGAGCTCTCTTTGCGCTTCAAAGGCTAAAAATGTAGTGCCACATGGAAAATAAATACTACAGAAAATCACTTGCTGCAAGTTATATAGGTAAGTTCATTTATATAAAATAATTGCATTCGTTTATAAAAATATCGAAATTATTTTATTTGTGTGACCAATTGTGTACGCATAATTGTGGAATTATAAGTCCAGGTTTCATCACGATATTTTCCTTCAACGTTTGTCAGTTGTGTCTAAATACTCTTAGAAAGTACATACATATGACTCGAAAAAATCACATTGGTACTTGCCAGGATCGAACCCACGCCCTTGTGCACAAGAGCCATTAACCACTAGGCCACCACTGACTAAAATTATGTATAAAATATAGTATATGCGTAGAAAATCTATTTATCAAAACACGATTGACACAGGCTTCAGGCGGAGTGAGATGGTGACCGAAATACTTCACAAAGTATTATATAAGCAGGAACTCAAACGTATTACATATGTATTTGTCGGAGAGATCGCAGAATTTTCGGATTAGTCGTCCAAGCGGGATGAGTTCCCTGTCCTCAACTGTTTGATAATTTTGCGGTCATATTCTCTTCTTCTTCCTGGCAATCTCCCAGCTTTAGCCAGGGTCTGCCTAGTTTTGCGGTCATATTATGCTTGTATAAAACTTCGGTTTATAGTTTGTCTACGGTAGTCCTATCAAAAAGGGTATCAATGAAACCTTAACCAGGTCACCCTGCTTGCACATCGCATGCTGCGTTCAAGTTTAATTTTTCACACAGTATACCACGCTTAGTTACTATTGATAAAACTTAAGTTACGTAGTGTGTCCAAATATAGAAGTTTATAGGTGCCTAGTCATTTACAATGATATTGGTTAAAATACATTTGTATCTCAGACATTAAAACGTCTACATGACCTCCGAGGAAACAATGTCTAAAGTAACGCTCTCCAGCCAATCAGCGAATGTAATCACAACCTCAGTTCGCATATCCATCAAGTTGCTGACCCGTGTACATTACCCAGTAACCACACGATAGGGTTTCAGTTGAACCCACAATGTTCAATAAAGTCTTCTACTCGAGGTTACATCAAAACTTAATCTTTAACATTGTCATTGATGTCAATTCGACTGAAACATGACCAGGTAGCATTCTTCCTATCTTTTCGAGTGTACTTGTAAGTTTGTTGACTCAAAAGTTCTAGAACATGTTTTGTAATCTTGTTTAACTTCACCAATAGATTCTTCCAATAAAGTACTGCCGGTATTTTCTATCATATTTAATATTGTTTTAGAACGACCATAACGCTTTTTATCTGGACTCGTACATGATTTCAATTTTTTTTAAATATACGTGTATTTTGATGAACATGTGCAATTCTTTTTCTTCTTCTTCTTAGCGTTACATAATCTCGTCTTGTGATTTATTATACTTATAACAATATTTCAATAGAAAAAACTAACAACAAAAATTTAAAGCATGTCGGACATGATAGTGTGTAATAAGGAACCATAAGACTGAAAAAACAAGTCTTATAGCTCTATTTCTACAAAGTATAAATATGCGTAGGTACGCTATTTTGTCATAAAATTAAAACATTTTATGTATGCCTTTCCTATTACACACACGGCATTGCAACATCGGAACTGCCAGTCAGCAAATAGGGAAAATAGTTTACCCTACCCAACCATGAATTAGTATTAATATATTATTCAATTATTTACCGTTCATCTACCTTGAAGTAATAAGGAATTAATTTTATCATATGAAGTGCTTAATTTCCTAAAAAAAAAAAAAACAGTATATTGACCACTAGTAATTCGGTGGATTTTTTCGGTTGATTTTACAGATATAACTTTTGTAGCAAAATCTGGAGTAATATGGAGTGATTCCTAAGAATTTATAGAGCCCGATTTGAGAATTATCATATAAGCATCTCTTTCATAAATATGCTTACATTACAGATATTCATGATTGACTGTGGCAGCTTAAGTAAAAAGTTTGTGTTTTAATACAAGATCTTGTCACTTTCGTTATGTTTCTACTTCCATTTGAAGAAATTATTTCAAAAGTTAGCTGTAAATGTAAAAAAAAGCTTTTTATATTTATTCTCAAAAGTTCCTTACCAATAACTTAAAAATGAAACACAGGAAAACTATTTTAGTTCAACTTTATATTAAAAAAGTTTTTATCGATAAGTACTTTGACCACAAACTTGAATACGAAACTGATATAAAGCCTGAAATCGTGTCGAGGGAATTTTTATACATAGTGAAGAATAATGTCACCAGGAAAAACTGTAAATTCTTGTTTGATATGGATATAAAATCAAAAGTTTCGATCACGAGTTGGTAATTTTAAACGTATTTACTTTAACTGTTTTTCAATTATATCTACTATATATGTAACTTTTTTGGAATATATTGTGTACATGATTTTATTCTTATGTTTCAAGTAAAAAAATTATAATTCGCATAATGTACAATATCACCACACATGTGCATTTATATAAGTTTCACAAAATATTGAGAAAGGATGACAATATCAAGGATATTCTCCCTGTTTAAATTTTTACCAATAACAATAACAAATAAGTTAAAAACCTTTGCAAACAAAAATTACAATTTGACAAAATTTCAGTTACTCGATCAATTTTCAAATATTCAAATTTTATTTACTTTATAAATAAGTAACGTAAGACAATTTCTTTTTAAATAAATCTAATATTAGCTTTCAATTGTTTTGCATAAAACTAAAAAAAAATCAATGTTCGATACATTCACTTTGTATCGGGAATAAATTATTATAAAATGAATAAATTCCAGGCGTACTGAACATGACTATGTTTTTAATTATGTATTTGGAATGCATAATATTATAATTTGCAAAATCTAATTTTACTTAGATGTCTAAGAACATATGACCACAATATTGATACGTTTTCAAGAAAGGATAGAATAGATTTTCAACACTGTTGTTTCTACAAATAATGAAATATGTAAATTGCTATTGATACACAGCCAGGTTGTGTATTTTATGCTTTCCGCGACTACATAAATATGAAACCTCTGTCGATATTAGTTTTATTAAGTCATTGCAAGATGAGTTCCAAATATTTGTGGATGAAGTTCATATTAAAGCATGTGCGAAAAACGTCATATTGATGTGTACTCAGTCTTAACAGCAGATGCTTTTTGGATAAGATATTTTACTAAGTTTCTGAAAAATATAAATATAATGTCATTATGTTTTGAACGGAATTATGTTTTTTTAGTATTTTTTTTTTAATTAAAAGTTATTGGCAATATACTGAAATCAATAGGGCCTTGCTTTTTGCAAATAATTCAAATACTATTTGATATTTCTTATATTTTGAAAACATTAAAAAATGAGAAATAGGATCATTTTGTTATATTTTAAGAGGTTCAAAATAAGACTATAAAGGAGGACCAACAGGTTTGGCTCATAAAAGACTTGTTGATTAGAAAACAAGCATGTCTTAAAGTTTATATGATAAAGACGTATCTTCTGAATTAATAATACCGTCTATGTTTTTATATTTGTTGAGCAATCTAGGTTTATAAGTTCTCCTATATAATATCCCTATCTTAAAATCCTAATTGTTAAAGTATGTTTATCTATATTTCCCTAATACGTTAACACCCTATCGTCAAACAATTCTCTATAGAATTTAATTTGTTTTTTGTAACTCTTCATGGAATAACAAGCATGCATTTTTTTTACAATAGGTCTCAATTAAATGAATAACTTGATATAACAATAAAATATTGTCTTAAACTTAAATTCAGTTTAATGTAAATTCGATTTTCTTTTGATTACATATTCTTACATACCGAAACTCCAACAAAGAGGACAATTACATATACCTTAAATTTCATTTCAGATTACATTGTTTAAATGAGTTTAAATTAAAACAAATACATGTGAATATAGTTATATAAAAGTCATATCATGACGTAACAGTTTTTTCAAACGATCAAATAAATATGGAGATTATTTACTTCCAAATTTTTTAGCATTAAAATGGCTGATAAAAGGGAGTAGCACTATTGCGGTAGCCTAATAGACTGCTGAGTTCGTTTCAGGAATTCTCTAACATAACTATGTCGTCAGCAAATCGAAGACTGGTAGATGATAACGTCATTGATGTTGACACTAAGTGCTTTTCACTCTGTCAGTTTGAGTAAGTTTTTCAAGGCGATAGCAAAATCGTCACTCTATCTTACATCTCATTGAAACTGGATAACGTTCATACAAATGCCATGTAATTCAATTAATTGGATTACATGTTTGTACATATTTACGTAAACTTAAATAAGTCAATTCCATTATCATCCTACTGAAGACACTTTTGTAGGAAACAATAATCAAAATATCTACATATTTTCTAAGAAAATATTTAAACTAATTTGAAAATGCTTTTAGAATTTATTTTCTTCTCACGTACGAAAATTTATATGACTTATCTAATGGAAAATTTTGTTACCACTTGGTATGCAAACGTAATGATCTTTGTACATATTATACGCTTACTGCATTAAATATGTTAATAAAATTTAAAGCGGAATAAAATAGTCAATGTACGTGATGTATTATCTTCAAATCCTATTAGTCGAGAAAGCTGGTAAGTGACGCTGTCGGTAATAAATTGTTCCAGACGCTCACAAATGGTTGGTGATGTTCCGAGTAAGTTACGAGGTAAGAACTAACCTATTTTAAGGGCTTATATACCTAAAAGTATTACATATTCACTTAGAGAGGTAACCCTAAGTTAATAATTCGATGTCAGACGGTGTGTTAACATATCTTTATACGAGTATATTCGCAATGTTTCATTTCTATTGTATTACAATTGTTTCACTAATCTATAACTCATTATAATAATGGCATAAAACAATAATTTTTACGGCCGTTTATTATGTATCGTCTTTAAGTTGGCAAAAAAATACTGAAGTTTAACTAAAAATATAGTTCAATTTAAAAATAGAACAAATCAAAGATTTTGTAAGAAGAATAGTTTCACATACCTCGTGACAAAGTGATTTCTTTTTAAATGAAACTGTGTCCCGCTTTATCGGTAAGGTGAAAAATGTTTAGACATATAATTAATCAGCGACGTGGGACAAAGTAAAAGCACGATTTTATCTCTCCTATACTTGTAAATTTTTTAAAGAATTTCAGTACATTTTAAAGTTGGCTGAACGGAGGCGAGTGAATGTAGAATTTTAATATAAAAGTTTTATATCTCCTGTGGTACATATGTTTTTATCAATATTTTATTTCATTATTGTTTTATCAATTTGATTAAAAAATAATATTAACGATTAATGTTGTATTAAAAATAAATACGCACTCGCTGCTGACTTCAGTATTATGTCAATATTTTTAAGCGTATCAGCTATGTGAATTATATATTAATAATTTAACGAATATTCATGAGCTGCGCCATTGTGTATGTATACAAATTATTATATGAACGAGTGACGCTGCTGACTCCGCGGAAGGAAAATCTGCGATCATTACCAAAAGATTTCTAATAACATACGCAATGAGCGAACGTTGCAATAGTAACATTGGAGCAATTACCTATTATTAGGTAAACCTATTATTACCTATTATTGTTTTAAACATGGAGCAGGCCCGAGTCGAGGCGCAGAGAGAGGCGCTACACCGGTGGCAGGAGGCACTTGCCAATCCCACCGCTGGTCACTGGACCATAGAAGCATTTCGTCCAGTACTAGTGGAGTGGGTGGGGTGCCAGCGGGGCGGCCTGTCCTTCCGCCTGGTGCAGATCTTGACTGGACACGGTTGTTTCGGTCACTATCTGCATCGGGTGGCAAGAAGGGAGGAGACGCCACAGTGTCACCACTGTGGCGATCCTGACGATACGGCCGAGCACACCCTATTAGTGTGCCCGGCATGGAGAAATGAGCGCCGTGTTCTCACTGCGGCGCTCAGCGGGAGGATCCTGTCGCTTCCAAACATGGTGAAAGCCATGGTTGGAAGCCAGGAGGCATGGGAGGCTACTGCTTGCTTCGCCGAAGAAGTGATGTCGGCGAAGGAAGCTGCGGAGAGGGAGTGGGAGGAGGATGCTCTAGCCGCTCCCCTCCGGCGTAGACGTACGGGTCGGAGGAGACGGGTAAACCTGTAACCTTCGACCTGGAGGTTCGACCAGCCTGCATCAAGTGGCTCTGATGCAGGCATTGCACTTGGTCAACGCGTCTGGGGATTATCTTGGCTCTCCCGGGTAATCCCCCACCGGCGCGGCAGCCCGGCACAGAGCTGGGCAGCCCGGGGGCGAATTGGTGAATTGCCATAGCAGGTCCCAAATCGCCCCCAAATACGGGCAGGAAGGGAAGCCGGGGAGTTTTAGTGGGTATTCCCAGGGCCAACAACATCAGGCTCTGGGCGACCCCCACACAAGTCCCACTGTCGAGCCAGGGCAGTGGGTAGTCTGTAAGCGGATTTCTCCCCGAAAAAAAAAAAAAAAAAAAGGTAAAGGTTATAAGTTTTAATTTTTATATAATTATAATTTTAATTAAAGCGTTTCGTAGTTTTTTTGGTAAGTGGTTGATCTTGAACATCATTCTATATAACCAACGCTCAAGCAAGATATGCAAACAAAATTATTACCTAAAACAAACCCAATGAGACTAAAATAACTTTTATATAACGTAGTTTTAAAACTGGACTCTGTTTGGTGGCGCAAGCGGAATAATAACTGTATGCGTAGTACAAGTGTGCATTGTCACACTACATACGATGCGTTTCCCGTTTCTCTTTCATATTTTTTCTCTATGAGATTCGATTTATCCCTTTAACCCGAAAGAAAGATGAGACTTCCCTTAACACGTCCCGGGCACTCAGGCCAAGTATTTGCACTCATAGCGCTTCTGAGAATTAGACTTTTTCATTCAATAACATGCTTTAAAACTATCACGAAATTTTGGGGATAAAAACTTCCACAGTTTCGACTGTAGCTTCACAATGTAAACTCGAGTTAACCATACTAAACTCTTTTAATTTTATTATCATTGTGTTTGCAAAAGAGTTATATTGAATTTGAAATTCCTCCAAAATAATTACTACCTATCTTTATAATTTTAGAGATCTGTACAATTTCACAAATATGTCTGGACTGGAACAAAATAGAAAATATTAACAGTGATATTATACCGTTGTACTATTCGTCAATTGAAATATACTAACTTATAATTAATAATATGTCAAGCACTTTAACTCAATTTGAAAATTACCAAATATCGTTTAATTTGTAAAAAATATGATTAAAGTACTCTTCTAGATAATGTAAACCAAACTAATCAAACATCATTTAAAACTCTATATATATGGAGCTTAGTAAATAAATCATAATTATTATTTTATGATATAAGACTTAAAATAGAAATCCTCAAAGTAATATCTAAAGCATATGTTAATTACACAAAATCAAAATACAATTTAGCAGGACAAAGCGATAATTTACTTCACTGTCTCTCACACAATCCGCAACATATAGTATTTACTCAAAATAATGAAGTCTGCAAAATTATAAATAAGTTTCCAGCTTCATCCTTTGCCTGAATACAGATTAGACATTAATCATGGAATTGCATATAAATAGGAATGAAATGAACTTGCTCTACAATTATTAAGGTTCCTCATTGTAAATCAAAAGTTTCATGTAAATACTATTTTATATAAACCTTTAGTGTTTCTTGATACAAATTAAAAAATGAAATAGTTAATAAAAGTAGCATAAAAGTGCATAAAGACAATTTTAATAGGAAAATTTATGTATACATTTTCAATGTATTAACATTATGGGACGTGGAAGGCAGGGTATATATATTTTTTACTACATGTATACATACATATACTATAGAGTGTATGATGGAGTACTTCTTAATAATAATGAATAAAATAATACTTAGTTGGTTTTTGCTGTTTAAATTCATTAATGATTTATAAAATTTACTCGAATAAAAGTTACATATATTAATATAAAATAATATGCTCTGCCCTAGAAACGAAGTCCGTAAAAATCTTAAGGTATTCTAGAGGAACATAACAAAATACAATCACTGAAGTCTGCCACGTTACTGTTCAAGTACTTCGTCTTTGAAAAGATTTATAGCACCTGGATTTATAGTCGTGGTCTAGACTTAGAAGCATCTTCAGTATACTCTTTGTAGAAAACCCTTTATTGTACTGTGAATTAATGACACTGCGAACAAGAATTTATTTGAAAATAATAGAGGCTGTTTTATATATTTTCAACTTCTTAGTCCTCTTTTATACATTTCTTTTATGTATTATGAAATAACCAGTACAACATGTAGATAAATTTTATTTTCAATACAAGATATACCTTGTGTTTAGAAATTTAAACAATTCAAGCGATTAATCACGTGAAGTTATAAATATGACCAGCCATTTACTTCTATAGATATATTTCAGATGTAGTTTATTGTAAGATAGTGTCATTATAATTTTGCCAACACGTGTCAGTTCCCGCCAAACATTAAACAAAAAACAAATGTGTAGCACAGAACGTCAGCCGCATGTCAGATGTAACAAATTTAATTATTTTGGTTCCAAAATGAGGGTTTGACGCTAAGTGTTTCAGACATGGTTTTCAGCGTAGATAAGTTGGAGGATTGTTTATTTTTTTATAAAATTTTTGTTTAAAATTAATCTCAAATGTATGCTTTTGATATGCAGACGGACAACAAAAAATATATAAATCTGGAATTCGTTTATATTAATGATATTAATTAAAAAATTAGCTCAAGTCTATAATTTTTGTTGTTTTTATTTTTAAATTAAGTAATATTTATAAAATATACATTTATATGATATATCTATTGTGCCTTAGTTCATTTGCAATGATAGAATTGCTGGCAAATATTTCTATCTAAAGTTAGCAATTGTTCTGTACGTGATAGATTATCCTGAGTTCTTTTAATAATTTCATAACAAAGTTGTTGCTGTTGTATTATTTATAGCAAATTGTTTTGTTATCGACATAAATCATAAACTTTTAACCACGAACTTTATATTTGATTGTTTACTATACATACATTTATAAAAGATTTTTAAGACAATAAGGTAGGTCCTGGTTTCTGTAAATATTTTAACCAAGAAAACTTATTATTGTTTTTGTTGACTTCATAGTAAGGAAATCTCCAATTTCTATCGATGATATCTGTTGATTTTAAGCAGAGAGAAAACACGAACCAATAACAATTGGCATTGTTTTCTATAGCCGTTATATAAAAATTGAAACAAATTATGTAATGTGATTCAACTCTTGTCTTGAAAAGTTGTTGTATTATATATAGTTATTGATATCGCACTAAAATTACTTCTTCTTCCTCAATTTATTCATAAACTAGTTTTCAAAATTCTTCTTTGTTAGTATCAAAATTCAAAATGTATAGCTGACCCGGCGAAATCTATTCCTTTTTAAAGACAATATATCAGAAGATTTTGGATAGGATCAAATTATTACGTTTTTCTTTCTCAATCGGATAAAAAGTATCCTATGTCCTTTCCCTTGTTCACAGCTATCTCTCCATCAATTTTCAGCCAAACCCATACAGCCGTTTGAATTATAAATAATGCAACTAACACGATTTTCTTTTATATTTAAAGATAAATCAGAAGAGGTGTCTCATTTATTACATTGAACTAAACACATTGTATGACTTGCATTGTCCCCAACGAAGTGACGGCGCATATGGACTGCCGGATAACGCTACGTCAGCATTCTGCGGTAAGCAATAGCCAAAATTCGATAGTACCAGCCACCTGTGTCCTCAACGCCCCGTGAAACAATTACTGTATATAATTCATTTGTTTACATTATACATCATTTAATTAACATTCTAACCTCCATCTTTATCTCTTGTATTTGTTTTAATGTTTTCTTAATTCTTTTAAACCTTAACTAAGCAAAAGCTACAAGATAAAACTTAATTTATTAGTAGACACTTATAAATGAATTTTTGATATGCAAAAAATAAAGGAGCACATATTGTACGTATAAATACGTTTTATTACATTACATTGTTACAAAATAGTAAATTTTACTCAACATTAGACATAGATTGGAAAAATATTGTTCAAGTTCAAGCAATTGCTTAGAAATTCCGCAATTTGAGAATGTCATAGTCATTTAAGTAATTTCTTTGATCTATTTTACGGGTCGCTGAACATCGAAGCAACAAAATGCATTAAGGTTATTGGGTACTTCTCCAAGTTATATCGATGAAAATGACCATACAGACTTTCAATAATGCTTTGTTCTTGTAAAATATAGAACATAAAAATGGCTTATGTCTTTGATATGTATTAAATATTACAAAGAATGGCTATCATAAAATACGATACATCAAATTTTCACATGATTTAGTGATTAGAGAGGTTAAAACTAACACCAAATTTATATATATATATATATATATTACATTAGTACTAGTACAGTATATTCCAGCCATAAGGAGGAAATATCTATATAAAAATAAGTACAAACAGAATTAATATCATTTGTAAACTACAAACTAAATTTAAGAAAGTAGATTAATTCAAAGATTTTGTAGGTTTTTATATGGAATTTTTGATGACTTCAAAGCTTTTTGTATCACTAAAAATTCTTATAAATCTTTATGATTAGTATATTGCATCAGGGAAATATAACATATACATTACAGTTGATACGTGAATTACATATTTTAAATATTACTACATTTAACACTTAATACATTTACTTAAGATTTAACAAATTTAAAATTGTATTAATAGTTAATTAATAAATATAATTCCAAGGCTATACAGGTGCTAAAAATGTATTTTTTTTATAAGAAGAATAATTAATCTTACTTTATAATTTTGAATACAACTTTACATATTAAATACGTATATACTTCCATTTTAAGCGGTATGGAAACAGAAAATTTTCAATACGGCACCGTTATAAGATTTACGAGTTCTTGTGGTAGCAATATTTAACAACAGACAAGTTCAACTGTTTACTGCTTAAAACATTATTTTCCGTCAGTAATTCGAAGTACAGTGAAATATTTATGTACGATAGTTTTAAATTAATTTAACTAAAGTTCAAAAAAGGGTCATTTATAATAAAATATGATGTAATATTAAAATGTATAAAATAAATTCTCATACTCGTGAATAGCCATATCTGATTGATATATGTAACTGTATACAGATATATATAATACATATCTATGTATTTATATTAATATAATAAAATTGAAATTGATTCCTAATCAGAGTAAATTTAATAAATAACTCATTTACTCTTGTATATATTATATAGAATACTTTATTACGATTACAAAGTGCACTTGATTTTCAATACGAAATAATTCGATCTTTATATAGCTTTAATTTCATTAGTAACGTCAATATTACATAATTGTTTGTACATATGTATCTTAACTAGGTATTTATAAATTTTAATAGATTATCTAATTGTGTATCTACACATACATACAACATTTACTAAGCCGACTAAAACTCTACAAATATTTAAATAGCTTTTTCACTTATCATTATCTTCCGCTTGCAATGAAAGTTAGTTTCAGTCAATTCCGTAACTTTTATAGAACGAAAGCAGGCATCAGCGTTTTCTGAATATTAGCGTAAACAATTTCTAATTTATGGGACCAAACGAATAATAACTGATCTTCAATATTGAGATTTCTTAATTTACTTATTGATATATGGCAAGAATAAAGCTGAATATAATAAAAAGAAATCTTAGAATTCTTTTTAGTATAGCGTCCAGGAGCTTGTATGAAATCGTAATATTCTTTCGAGATTAAGATAAGTGGCCCAATTTTCTTATTTTATGTGTATTAGTGTAGGAAAATATAAGCAGTATCTAGTAATAGCAAATACTGTTCGTTTGAAGTTGTGTCAGAAATAATGAAAAATAATATAAGTATGGATGTAATATGGACGTATTATCCATAAATCCGTCTTCTCTAGAAGACGTAATAAATTTGTCTTGTAAATAACTTCTATTAATACTTGATAACTTCATATTAATACTTGATATGCCTTGCAGGGTTGCTGCATATCAGCAGTGTGATGAATTATACACGAGTTTCCTATTCACTGTAGGGAACCTCAAGGGTGGGGGTAACAAAGTTAACACATATCCGTCAGATCTTATACAAGACTAATACATAAATTAATTAAAACTTTAACATCAGTTCTCATGTGGGTATATTTAAAGTTCAATCCGATCGACAAAATATTTAAAAGGTGCATATAGATTTTGATGTTTTCTTAAAATTTATAAAAATAAATCAATCAGTGAAATCATTACAAAACAACAACAACAGACAAGAAAACGTCTCTTTGTCTCTTTTTTGTGAATATTAAAAAAGTTATGTGAAAAGAGTCGTTACAAAACCATTCAATTTGATTAATTTCTAATTCATATAAGAGAGACATATTTTTAGTAAATTAATAGAGTATTCCGCTAATAATAATTTTACAACGTTGCATACAACGCTATGGACTGTAACGTCCCACTTTGTAGGCAACAACATCCGATTAGGTGGATTAGACCACAAAATCCGAGTTCATGGATTCTGGTATCCAAATTAGAGCACTGACTACTCTAAAGTGGAAGAATCTAGCTGTGGTCAAGTTACTGCAGCTCGAACATGGGCGAGTTCGACTGGGGAAATACCACATTTCGTTCGTTGACTGAGAGAGCCGGTTGTCCGTTTCCTTTTCCAAACCTTTTGTCTCCCTTTTCACCTTTTTCCCCGTCTTTTCCAATCAAAGGTAGTAACACATCTGCAATTTTTTGTTGGGGATGTCTATGAGCGGCGGCACTACCTCCATCAGGTAGGCCGTCTGCTCGATTGTCCCCTTTAACATTAAAAAAAACTGATTCCGTCGACTACTAAATTTTCTTCTGTGGGCATCAACATACGACCCTTATATATATGAATTCTTGAGCTGCTACATTCCAATTATAACATACAAGTTGGTGGACTACGGCATCTAAATTATATTATTTAAGTCCATGATATACTTCATCCTCTTCTGTAGACTGCAATATAAAAACTTTAACATATAATTCCTTGGCATGCAGCATGCGAGTCATAAAATACCTTCGAGAGCCACAATATCCAAGTTGTAACATCCGAACAGCAACATAACTCTTGAAAAATTGTCGCATTGATAAAAGTGATGAATTTTTATTAAGCACGTAGCTGCAGTAAATTTAACCTCAATATATGGTGTGAAATTTGAATACTTTAAGTATCATAAAGTTTTTAACATTACCGCGGTGTTGAGTTAAAAAAAATTATTGAGAATAAAAATGATTATTCTATTTTAATAAATACTTTTTGTTAAATCGATTTCACGGTTAATCAACCAAAAAATTGATAAGTTAAATAAATATTTAAAAGTATTTGTTTTTAATATTATATATTACCTTATTAATACGCTACTTAATCGTTTTTAATGTTGTTAACAAGTCCTAACCTCAGATGTGGTATTTCATTCTTTTTGGTCTTTCACCGGGAGTTACGTATTATAATATATTATATGCTAAGTATTATAATATTTATTCGTTCATATACTTTATCACATAAGATTAAAGCCTCAAGGAAGAAGATAAATTCTTCTTTTTGCTAAACAACTTCATTATTTATCATATTTCATATATTGAATTCAATAAAACAACACAATAGTGATATGTACAATGGATGCTATCATAGATTCTCTACGACTCAATATTTCCGATGGGATTCACTTAATTTTTAATATCAATTTCCTGTCTCAGATATTTTTCAATTGATTTTACTTGGTCAACAACCGTATTTATTGAATTTTATCATTTAACTTTGAACGTGATACTCTTTATATAAATATGTATCACGTATAGTGTCAAGTACGGTTTTGTTATATTATTTATAAAGTTATTATATTTCTATATTGTAAACTGTTTAGTTTTATCTTTTACTTATCTTTAATCATTTTGTATTATTACGGATTTCTCAACTATTATTTTCAGTTACTGATAAAAAAGTAATGAGTTTTTTTTCTAAAATAAAAGTTTTGATCGTTTTCTTCTTTGATTTATATTCAAGATAGTTTAAATGTAGTATTTAGTGTTAAAACAATTAACCAAAACTATTCACAACATGAATAAGGCAAGGCGACCCTGGCTATGCCGGGAAATTGCCAGGTAGAAGAAGAAGAAGAAGTATTTAGTGTTGTTTTTATAAATATACTTTTGAGTATCTTTACCAGACCAAATTACTTTCTCAACCACTAGCTATGACAGGTAAAAGGCATTTGAACCATATGAAATGCTTGTGAATCCTTTTTTAAAGATAGTATATGTTATGCTGTGAGTTTTGAGTGAAAATATTATTAATTGAAAGGATTTCATACAGTAAACCAAGCATTACTAGTTTTGCAAACAAAGCTCCTATCGAAGTCTATTTTATTTTATTTTCTCTGTAATTATAATCCGTCACTTTTCTCATTCCTAAATATAATTTTTCGTTCTTATCTTAGCTCCACGAAAGCTGACTCCGCTTTAAATCAGCTAAAGTTTGAAGGGAGTTAACGCTTCTATAAAACGATTTTTTTCTCTTCATTAGATTATATTGAAATTTAATTAATCTTCATTTAGACGGTAGCGATAACTTACTTTTCAATAGTGCCTTTACATATTATATGATCATGACCTCCAACAGAAAATTATAATATATTCACTTATAAAATGCTTTGAGTTACCACAACTTGTATCATAAAATTTTATATTGAGTATGTAATCGTTCAAATTATTATTATTTTTAAACCGGTGCATTTTAACTTACTTCAAGATTCCTTCATTTTTATATAAAGTGGAATATATTGCATATTAAGTCAAAATACAATTATTACCTTTACCTTCATTTTTACTTCAACCTATTCTATGATGTCATATTAAGGTAAATATCCCTAATTTATAAATCATACCCAAAAGCATCATATATTTTGTCCCACTAATGATTTTAATTTAAACAATTCCTATATTATTAATAAGAATCGAATAATAACATATTATACGATTCTAGCCTAGATGATCGCTGAAAATTTCAAGTCTTGTTAACTCGTCTACGGAAGTATGTTAATCAATGATCGTGTATAATTTCCAGAGCTTAATTATTGTCACTATATAATTATTATAAAGACGTTTTGTTCCATTTTTTATTTGTGTCGTATGCAACATTTTCACTGGATAACATAGAATGTTAAAATTGTTAATAAAAGTACATTAACAGTGATGTGTAAGTTAAAAATACTTTAACAGCTGACAATATCAATTTAAGGTAAATTGTAGTAAGGATTAGTAGTTCTGTGACTTTAAAAATAATTCAATTACCATCTGAAATATAAAATATTTTTGTTACGAAGACCGACGAAATCATTAGAAAAAGCTTGTGTTATATAACAAAATTAAACAACTTTGCACATTAATCACTATTGCCAAATTATCACAATAAATAATGACACGTCAAAAAGTTTATTTTTTTTCAGGTATATTTTTCATTACCACTCTCCCTTCTTATTTGTACCTTAAGAAGTAAGTACAATAGGAAATAAAATGTAAGTAAATTTATAATAATGGATAACAATATAGTAACATTTTTATTAAAATAAATTCTAGCATTTGATTAAGTATTATGATATTAATTATGAGAAATTATTTAATTTATTGCCTCTACAATTAAATAAAAATATTATAAATGAAGTATAACAAGTCATTGGTTATTCCGCATAATCTATTTTTGGGTTTCAAATATCGGAGAGAAGATAAATTGTTTAAGATGAAAAATTACGATCGAGCACATCAAAAAAAAATCTTTACCCAATATTGATGTGGTTCACCTTAATACATACTAACAAAGATATTTAAATAATTGAATCAAACTTTAATTATTTTGAATAAATGAATTAAAAAGACGAAACAATTTACGTTAATTATTTTAAGAGAGATTAAAAACATCCGCAGACTAACGCTTTCAAATACCAGACATTGCACTAACAAAGTTTTGGTTTAAATGACTGTTCTAAATAAGTAAGTTTTCAATGTGTATTCCAGTTTGTAACCGGAATCGTTAAGGGCACAACTCTTTTTATATGGAACTAAATGGAATATATCTGTCTAACCAAAATGTATATATTTAATCTTTTTATATAAATTTACGTAATGTAATAAGTGCTGAACATCTGTTCCACCTCGCAAGAGACAGAAAAAAGTATGCGGAGCTGACTGCCAACATTCACTAGTCGGAGAGGCACCTTAAGAAGAAGAAGAATGTAATTTTATTTTTGTAAACATACTAACAGCTGTTACATTGAAAGGATATTTTAATGTGTAAGTTTCTTGAAGCAGTCTTGAGTTAACTTCTTACGGGTAAATCTTGTCGACAATTGCTTCGAAATCCAGAAATGGAATTAAATTTTTGAGCGTGTTTATTCAGCTAACATTTTGAACTACTTTAAATTCTGAAAAGATTGCTCTATTGAATATATAACGGAAGCGAGTAACATTTTTACAGGAAAGTAACACTTCAAGCTGGGATTTTCAATACTCTTGAGTGATATGTTTATTCTAAATACACTTCACTTAAATTTATTTAAAAACTTGAATTTTTTTTAACCATTTAACAAATATTGTTAAATTAACTTATTAACTCATATACCGTCTAACCTAATTCAAAATAATAATTCATTATAGTTTTTATGATAATTAATACAATTAAATTGAGTCAATTTGCTTAGTTTTCACCAATTTGTTACGATAATAAGGACCTATTTATTATAAGACTATGTTTATTCTGTCTCATTCTGGATCCACTGAATGTTTTATTGTCTATTATGTATTTAATGGAAATTGCATTAAAACATCAGTAAAATTAATAATAGAAAAGAAAGTAACTACTTATATGAGGACTTATTATTATTATTGAGATTATTATAGTGATTGAGTATTGCAGCTCAAAAATTACGAATCATAAAATACAATATTGTTGCTTTATGTTAGGATTTAACAGTTTAAATCTACCGCCATTATTGCTATCTTAAACTATAAACCCAAAAGTTAGTGGTACAGCAAGAATTAAGATTACAGGAGATCTATATTATATGGAAGACGAGGAATATAAGTGACGGTTTCATATTGTATTATTTAACTACTTGGTTCTAAGACGCCTGCTATTAAATTTGAAATTAAACACAATCATTTAAGGGTGGGAATATTATGCGTTTAAACTTTTACGTCATGATTTGCAAAATACTGCTGACAAAGATAAGACGTTCTACAACACCGGAGTAACTGGAAAAATATTTGTTTTACGACAATTATTTATCATTGTCTATGTTCACATTGAGACAACAAACTGTGTATGTATTTTGACGATAATTTAAATTTGATAATAATTAAATAAAACCTGTGTCTCTTCTTACATATTCTATATATGTAAAAGTACTTACTGGCCCCCTGAACATCTTTTTAAAAGATATTAAATTTATCTCAATTTACTGTCGAAAATGTTAAGAACGATCATATATCAAGACCGTTTCAATGAACCATTTAAATATATATATGCAAAATAATAATTAATGTAACTGATCAAATTGGTTACGATTGAACAAACTTAATTAGAACCGATAACTGTAGATTCGATTGATGGAAGTTAATCCAACTCCTAACTACTTCTAAACCTCCAGCCAACTGAATCAGACAAACTAAATCATCCACTTTTGATAGATCGCTGGTACAATCCATAGTTAAATGAATTACGTAACGGCTTACAGTCTTGAAAACGGTATTTTTATTCTCATGTAACATCGATAGAAGGAATGTAGACAATAATTAATTAAATAGTTGTTAAATATTTAAAAAACAATGTTTAACTCCCAAAAATTTATGTAGATTTAATGTATCATTTATAATTATAAAAAATATTTATATATTTTAATATATATGATGTTAATTTGCATCTATCTAATTTTACTGAACTAAAAATTAAAATTAACTATTTTAATATAAAATATTCCAATTTTCACAGTCGATTTGGTAGGACGAAAGGGAATATAAATAATTGAAATCAAAGTAATCGAGCGAATGTATGCACTCCTTAAACGATGAAAGCTGTTTTATAAGAAAAAATATTATTGGCTTCTTGTTATATGTACATATATTCCATTAGAGTATTTCATTTTCACTTTGAATGTCATTTAGAACTAGTGTTCTAGAGGAAATAAATTTTTGTGGCGTTTCTTCCTCATACGTACAACTTTGACTTACTTTTCAACTTAAACTAACAGTAATAGTAGCAATATGTTAATGACACTTCAGAGAATTTATTTTGAATTTAATATGAAGTGGAAAAGAGGTAATACATCTATGACTTTTGATTTTGTGAAGTTTAAATAAAGACGTTATGATAGCAATTACCTTTGTGCTTATAAAATAATGAGAATTATATTTTTTTCTGTAACCAGTGTAAGAATGACATAATATGTATAATCCTCAAAACATATTCGACTTTTAGTCCAAACAGGACAAATAGACGAGTTCAGTTTACCTTAACTTTATTACCCCTGAGATCGAAGCCACAAATACAGCCGCACTAATTTCATTGTTGGTTTATCGAATGTTCGATTGTTCTATCAACAATGCGTCAGCACCAGATGAACTTCATGAATAATTAGGTTTTCAGTACCTTTTCTAATATTTAATCATAATCAACGCTTTCATTTGGAATTACGAAATGATGAATTATGTAAAAGAAATAGGCACTTAATTTTTGACAAAATTTCCGTATAAATAAATAAAGTGTAGACACGTTCCAAGTGTTCCAAGTGTGGACGCGTGCGGCGGCGTGCTGATACAACACCAAGCCGCCAAACGCGCGTGTGTGTGTGTGTGTATACCTAATCTGTAGGGTGTTCACACGATGCGTAATTAATTACATAACTTTTGGTTAACTTTACTTAGAAGTTTATTAATATTTATGTTATATTAATTTTTATTTTGTCATATATGATCGTCAAATATCACGTCCTCAAGTATCGATAGTAATTCACCAGTCACCCTGTACGTTTCTATTTATAAAATTGATTTTCTATTTATCTTCAATCGAGATGCATTTAAAACATTAACTTTTAATTAAAGTATATATCTGATAAATCAAACGCGCTTACAACTAACTTCCAAGATGTCAAATAAGCAGAATTCGTTCGTATTTTATTCATGTTATTATCTTTTAAAATCTTTGGTATTACGTGATTACTTGGATTTTTGCTCTTTTATAAATTTAATACTTTTATATCTTATTAAAATAGTTTTAATAAATTTAATAAGTATCGAATTCCTAGTCTTTAATCACATTTAGTTTCATGCTGTCTACTCCAATCCACTGGAAACGATCAGAACTCCGAGATTATCGAGGACCACTCATAAACATACAATAAATAGATCTTATATTGAATATATGTATATTTACATAAAGTACCATTGTTTACTAAATTCCAAAAAGTATTTGTTTCAGTTAAACACATTTTTTATTCATATATTGGTTTAAAAATCTAATATAATTGGAAACTGTAACTTTTGCTATGAATTCAAAATTTTAAATAGAGTTGCAAACGAAATTAGAAAAAATACATTTTTATTTGTAAACGAGGCATTCGGAATTGTTAGAACAGTGTACGCCATTGATAAATCGCTGTTTTTGAATTTAAAATTTATCGAGTGTATTTTGCTTAAAACTAAAAATAACTTAATAAAATTACAGCGAATTGTCGTGAATGTTTTAAAACATTTCAAAATCCTAACAGTGAACGGGTGCCTCAATTAATCCCGAAACGAGTATCGAAATATTGGACTTTGTTAACACTCATTGTTAAAACTTTCATATTTAAGTTATAATACAGTTTCGGTGTTCTCGAAATTTTAGAATATAATGGATTAGTTGATATATAAAAAATACTGTTACCTAAGCCATTCGTGTTGACAATTAGCGCTTAGCAGTGGATCAAGTGTCCTTTTATTTTCTGTATTACTTTATTTATTTATAAAATCATTTTTGTTAGTTTTTCTTCTTTTCTTTGAGGTGGTAGAGCCTAGCTGGGGTCAAGTAAGCTGCGTTTCGTCTAATGACAAAGAAAACTAGTTGAACTTTCCCTTTCCCACCCTTTTCTGTCCTTTCAAATTTACCTCCTTGTCCCACTTTTTACCCCTCTTCCCCAATCAAAGTGGCTACATACCCGCTTACCTATGTTGCGGATGTCCATGGGTACTACCTCAATTAGGTAGGCCTTCTACTTGGTTGACCCCTTTAGCATTAAAAAAATAAAAGCATTCGTTTTGTACAAGTAAGTAGCTCACTAGATTAATAATATGGATTTTTTAATTATTGCGGATTTTTATTTAATATAAGCCTCTATTTATCTTATATATAAAAGGCGAATCATATTTGAGGTATTTTATAATATTTTTTGTTTAATCCACCAATTACGTTAATTTATTTAATGATTAAATATTATATAAATTTCTAATTTCATAAAATTGTATTATTAAATGGTACTTGAATCAAAAAGTAAATTCGGTACTTAATAAAGTTATGTACTCGTAATATTGATAGTTAGTTTGATGTAAATTCAAACATCTGATTGTATCAATAAAACTCTCAACAGAAACTTACACAATGAATAAATAATAAATAATCTGTTTTATCGGTGAAATTCAAGGATTTGGAACTCATCATTTATTCTATTTGTTTACAACGTAGTAAATTAAAGAATTATTCAAACAGAAATAATAGAAAATTAAAACTTCGTAAAACTTTGAAATGTATTGTTACATCATTATGAAACCTTTTGTTAAGTTAAAATATTGGTTATGCTGCACATTCCTTAGGTAGGAAAATGAAATCAAGAACTTTGCTTAACTGTGCTTTGCTTAACTAATCAGCTGTTAAAAACATGATAATACTGTCATGACTTATGATAAAATCTGCAAAGATAGTTTATTTTCAGTTTGCTGCTCTTGGAAATATATAAGGTTTTGAATGTATTAAATGAAAACTTTTTCTAAATACAAATTATATTTGTTTGATTCTGTAGCAATAAAATCTTATTATTTTATTTGTATGAACTTTTACCAACCCTGGATCTTGCGCATTAGAAAAAAATGCAAGTCCAAAGATAGTTTTACACAGATATGTACGTATCTGAAATAGAACAGAAAAACTTAAATGAGTGCTTTAAATGGAATTTATTAGGACTACTAAGAAGTAAGAAGCTCAATAATTTTATTAACAATACATCCACTTCATAAAATTAATCGATTCAAGTATTTTCGTGTCCTATAATATTATCCTTAAGACAACACATCAGGAAATTGCATAAAAACAACATCATAAACAATACCATGAATCTATGAAGAGTTCTTACAAATTTTCTCTATTAAACATTATTTATTTATTTTATTTATTTATTTAAATGATTCACATTATAAACATTATTTATAATGTGAATAATTTATGTTCTGAATAACAATAGCAGTAGTACTTATTAATATTTTATGCGATATTTCGAAAAAATGCAACATAAAAAGAAAAGAGTTGAGGTCTTAATTATGAACTCAGGAAGAATTTATCATGGAGGCAGTAAAATGTATTAATTAAATCTACCGAATACGGCTATTTATAGATTACCGTAAACTTTGCCCCTCTTAAATGAAACATTAATTCAAAACTTAAATTAAAACCAGTATTAAATAAAAAGAGACGACTTTTTTCTTTATAGCAGTATCAAAACGGTGACTAGTTGAAACTATGTTCAATTTATCTTATTTCATAAACCTTGATCTGCATCCAAATTTCCAAATTTCTTAACCTCGACAATTTTATGTAAATGTTATGTCTATTTTTAATGTTCTTTTGTCTGTAGAAGATTGTATTGTACCCAAAAAAAAGCCAAAGTATCAAAATATTAAATTAAAAAAGTACATGCATATTTCCAATTTACTTCCTGTTATACAATGAAGTGTAATAAAAAAAATACTGTTATTTTTATTAACGAAAAATATAAAGGATTTAGGAATTCATATGATAAAGAAATCAAAATATACTGATCTGATATAATATGGACTTTTGTGGGAAGTTATAAATGGTTTTCAATAATAATAATCGAACACAATTATAAAGATATCTTTTATTTTAGTTAATAATAAAATTGCTACAGGCTTATCATTTTAAATATACCGAAACTAAATTGTAGTTTAAGTAATTTTTATGCTTTTAAACCGTTAGGAATGAAAGATATAAAACTGATTGAAACATAATATCAAAGTAAATATCAACATACAAGAGACACAACCTTAAGTACCTAAGTGATATTGATGGTGAACTTACAATTTTACTTATAACTTACAAATGGACATTATTTATTTCCGTCACTATTTTCCTTTAAGTACTATGTCTACTGATTTCAATCACAATATTTACTTGCTAATATTGGGCTATTATTTATCATCTAACCTCAACAAAATATAAATTTTCCAAAGAGCCAATGTATACTTATTTGCAGTCTTGCATAAAATTGTAACAAGTTTTATCGTCTATCCGTTTAAATTGTCCAAATTGGTCTAAGCCTTTAAACGTGCTTGCACGGACCTCTTCAACTATTTTAAATTCAAGAATTCTTCCAATGCATTTGTAAATTGCGAATAAAAATTTTATGTGCGTCACGAAAAATATATCCTTGAAAAATATTGTAAGAGTTTTAAATTTAGTCTATAAATAATTAAACACTTTATTCCATTACATTTCTTGAAAAATTATTTACATTATATTTTTAGAGAACGACTAACTTTTTATGATCAAAAATTCACAAGGTACTTTATATTTCTGGTTATTTTATTTTATAAGTTTATAATTGTTTCCTATTGCAAAGCCGTTCGTCATTACTATTAATTCTATGATTGCCAGATTAATTAGAACAATGTGTAACAGAAGTATTTTTTATTTAAGTCTTTCTTTCATACATATTTTTCCTCAGTCACATTTGGTTTTTATAATCATTATATTTTGAAAACTATTGGAAAACATGCAACTTTTCCTCTCAAGGGATAAAAAGAAGAATATGAAGAGCTCAAGTTATATAATTGAGTTTTTACAACTAAACATAAGTTGAAATATGCTTTTAATTCCCAGTGGTGTTAGGTGGTGGTGCAGGTTTAAAATTTCTTTCAATATTTTTAATATAGATGACGAAATATAATTTCAATCAGATAAATTCCTCCGTAGTTGATACTTAATATTTTTAACATAAAAAATATATGTAACTAGAAAAATATACGAGTGCGTTTTGGTTTTGGCTACAAATTTTCATAAAAACTTACCTATGTCCCTTCCTATTACGTCAGCCATCTACTAGTGACAAACCAGTAGATTTATCTCCATCGTTTAAGGGATAAGCTAAAAAAAAACATACAATTATTGTTTGTCGTACCTTGTGTACTGTATACTGCCAGATTGAAAGACAGTTACTTTATATAGTAAAACAATACTCAATTTTTATTTATATGAATAAATTCAGACGTGCCTATGAAAGTTTTTGACTCGTGCTAAGGAATACGAGCTTTTGAAAAGGTGTTCCCTGTATTCCCTTCTTATTCATCACACCTATTGTGGGTCTTACATGTACTTAAAGATCAAAGAAAATTTTAAATTGAAACGCTAAGAAACTACACTATGTTATTTCTTACGAAAATATATACTATAAAAATATAATATATCTCTGTCGGCAAAATTATAAGTTACAAATTTATTTTATGTTCTTGACAGGCTCTTGGCGTCTTCAAAATATTCCTGTAACGTAATTTTCTTACAATAATATACGAAAATATTTGGTAGACTCAATATAATTTTTAAATATAACAGTTATTAAGTGTATATAATATAGTTATGAAAGGGTTGCAATAAATGAAACTGACGATTATATACTTCTAACTAATTCCAATTTATATACATTGAAAATATATCTATGTATATAAACCGGTGAGGAATAATACAAAATCCTTCTTCTTTAGATTGTGAACTTGGAGAAATACCTCCGATGACAACAACGACCTGAAGATATCTCATGTACCAATAAGATTTTCCTTAAAAATATTTTCCCCTAGAACTTTTAAAGACACAAAAAATAGGACTGAGGTGGCATCACCAACTAACATTATAATAAAATGTAGTAAAATTAGCTTTAAGTTGCAAAACATTTAAAACTTCTGGGTTAAACTATCGTATTTATCTTCCCTATATATCTATCAAAATATATGTGATGTTATATATTTTTGTTGTTTTAATATACTTTTACTTACTCACTTATCGTCAGCTGGTTTATTTTTAAACTTATGATCCTTGGAAATATTAAATCTACAATTGTTTGATTAAATTTTTAAACAGGTACTGCCACTCCATATTGAATCTCCACTATATGTTCGATTGTAATACAGATTAGGCATCGCCTTTTTAAAATATTTGGCTATTTATGTATTTTCATTTCAGGAAACAATTTTACATGGAAGTTTTAAAGACAGGTAAAAAATATTTTAATAGTACATACCTATATAAATATCTATCAATAATAATGGGATTGTTAAATATCTATCTTTGATATCTAAAAGGTAAGGTATTCTTAAAGTAAGTCATAATAATCTTATTTCTTCAATAACAAGAAAGGATATAAGTATTTCTGAATCTCATTAAAGCCCTAGATTTTGTTAACTTCCCCATTCTGTTAGTCAAGCTTGAATAGCCAGTTATCAGGGGTAACACAAATAGACCAATTATCTCTTTGAACGAGCTCAGATGGTCAAAGGACATAATTGCTTGAACTGTAAATGCCTATAATGCCCATTCACATGTTTCGAGATCTGATTATACTTCTTATGAAAATGCTATTATGTAAAATGAATTGTTCGTCAATGTTTAAATTTAAGTCTCGTACTTAAATATTAATACATGAATTCATTCATTATTTTCTGCACATGAGGCCTAAACTCATGGATATCGCAAAAGATGAATCAAACAATACTTGAAATCAGATAAACTCCTTCACCCTAAAATAGAATTAACTTTATTGCACATCACACAAAAGTAATTTACCTAAAGAAAACAACAGTGAATCACAAAGGGCGAATTTAAAGCTTATGACAAATTTATTTCAGGTACTTGTTTTGACAAAAGATATATAAATGAGGGTGGGGGTGAAGGGCATTTGAAATATATATACAACATGTAACGTAATTAACGCTCACCCTCAAACACCCCAATTAGAATATAATAATATAAACGCAATGCATACACCAAATATTATTTATTTGTGCGTTAGCATTTTTTATTTGTGAAATTAGTTATCCCAATTTCGTGCAACTAATATGGTCAGCTATTCACCAACACTCCGCTGCACACGCACACACAGACAGACACAATGTACTCGCCGCGCCCGCGCCCCTCTCTCCGAGTGCCGTCCGACAATAATAAGAAGTAGGTAATAATAAGTACACGAAATAACTACATTATGATTTATGATTCTTCTTTCCATCACACTTTTCAGGCTTTAGATTGTCGACATTGAATTTTTTTTTAAATGTGAAGTCAATATTTTATAATTACTGATTTGTTAAATTAAATTTGTAAATAAGAATTATTAAACAGCTGATAATGCGTGATTTGATTAGACACCACAATACCCACGACAAAGTCGGCGTGTTTAAATGGTGTGAATCAAAATATTAACAATAATTTAAAGATCATAAACAAACTTATAGTTTAATTTGCACTCGCACATTTGCTTTGTCGTTTTAAAACATTTTCAAAATGTCCACCGCCTTGTTCAATGCACTTTAATGACCGTTTCCGCAAATGTGGTTTTTTTAGATAATACTGCAGTGTTACTTTTCACGTTTACAAAGGCGGTTTTTATCTTATTTTTTAGTTGCTCGAAACTTGTTGTCTCTGTGTTATAAACAAGCGATTTAATTCGCCCCCACAAAAAAAGTCGAGTGGCGTCAAATCAGCTGATCTAGGAGGTCAATGGATACGTGCGTAGGTATTTGATGTGTGCCGACTGTCGCTGTTGGTGTTTCGTGCGTAGGATGACTGTAATTTACTTAGTTCTTTCTAAATTTGAGAAAAAAAATGACCTACATAAAAAACTATAAAAATCGTTCCAGATACCGATTCTGAACAAACTACTTTCAGGGTGTGCGTTAATTATGTTACAGGTTGTATATATATATCGGATTTATTACACATTCCTTGTTTTTAAAGAGAGGGACGCCAGCTTCGCTGACGTCACTTATGTCACTTCTTCTAGAACGTTCCATGATATTTTAAAATGAAACTTCAATTGTTCTTCATGCTCCTGAATTTCTCGAAGGTTCTTCATAATCACATACATCATTGATACGCACTCACTAAACTATGAACTCTGCATTCTGAAATCTGCCGTCGTGCATCCAGACGTCATATTTATACCAAGATTCAAACAGAGTTCTATTCTCCTTTGAAACAATCCTTGATTTCGTTTTACTTTTAACAATAATTATGAATACTAATGAGTTTTAATAAGAATTGATTACAGCCTCAAATTATTTTCACGTCGCATCCGTCATTAAAGCTGATAGCGCCGATATATATATATTAAGGAACTTCGTTCGGATTTTTAAAAATAAAATAACAGTAAGACATTTGACAATTTGACTATGCGATATTAATTAAAATGAACAAATATAAAAGGTAAATAAAGGAATGAAATGATAACCTGCTAACTCCAGTTAAACAACAATTAAAGTACTTACAGAGTAATATCCTTAAAATAGCCTTAGACTAATTGCTAAACCAATATTAATAGTCGAAAACCCATGAGCGATGTTGCCTCGACGACGGACCACCAGAAAGTGCCGATGTTTCTTTTTGCGCACTGCTTCTATTTTGTTTCTTTTCCAAGGAGTTCCTAACTCGGCTTCTATTTTGTTTCTTGACCAAGGAGTTTCCTAACTATATTATTTACAGTCTAGAGTAAATACAAATAAATGTTGAAATATATAAATTAATACGGACGGTATAAATATGGATATCATAGTAAACATAGTTTTATCATGGATAGGTCAATATAACGAATGCTTAGAAACATATAAAGATATAGAAGATGACTTAGGAAGGAGAGAATTAGTTAAGGCGGGATTTGAGTGAAATAATACCGTGTTCTTGAATGATGCCGGTTAGTTAGCACTTCATACAGATAAGGGCAAAGAGTTCCAAAGTTGGACAATTTTCGCTGATGAGGAATGTGAGTATCAATATGAGGAGTAATTACAGGAATTTCAATAATAAGATTGTACTTAGAACTTATTAATGAGAACTACAACTACATATTAATAAAAAAAACATATATTTGTCCTACGTCAAGGGGTACCGAAAGAAGGATAGTATTTTAATTATAAAATAATCCTATAAAATAAATAACTCATTGAGATTCTAGAAAAATCCACCCTCATAGGGATTTGTGACATATAGATATTTCTTTTCTCTAAATTAACTTGTTACTTCTAATATAACCGCAGAATGCTATAATCAAACCAGAAACCTTCTTTAAAGCAAGCGATTTATAAAAACGCTTTGTAGATAATATGGAGCGTTAATAAAACCCTAGAGATATATACCGCGACTTTACTACTAGCACTGAAACAATCTTATCCTCCACAGAAATTTCAAGCCTCGTAATAAGAGGAAATTGGTGTTACAAAAGGTTGTAATTTTTTTTTTTGACTACAAAGTTAAAAAACTTGATTCATCTATACTGTCTGTATTTAACATACTTTGGCCTCCTTTTTTCATAAGTCTTAAAAAAAAAAAAATCATATTTTGTTTTCAGTGACCAAGGCCGGTAATTATATTTCTTTCCGCTATAGACCGCTAACTACACTTTAAAATGTTGTGATGTTAAAGCTTTGTGTGAATAATAAAAAAACAATACAATGGCAGTCGTACTTTATAGTTGTCACTATTAAATAAATTACGAATAAATAACATAACCAACAATTTTAAAACGTTACTGTAATATTTAAAACCCTTTCATTGTTTTAGTACAATCTGCTTTAATCGAAATATGGATCTCTAAATGAGATTCATTTATATTTCAGCAAGATGTGCGCTGTGATTTTGTTCTACAAAGCTTTGATAATAATTTATTCCACGCAGAAAGCTACAGAAAATCATGACGAAAATTCTTAAGTGAAAACTTTGCAGGTTTTCACTTTCTCATAATTTTATTTTGTGTAAACGACGCTATTACAATATCCAACATTACTTTTTATTTAAAATTTTCGGTGGTGTTAACGTTGTTCTACGATAACTATTTAAAATGTACTACTATGATAGGATTCTAGTATACAAATAAGAGCATCTGATTTCCTATACTTCTATATTCCCATGCGTGGACTTCCACATACGACTCCTAACATATAAATCCTTGAGCTGCTACATCCCACTTATAACATCCAAGTTCGTGGACTACGGGATCCAAATTATATTATCTAAGTCCATGATATATATTCACTTCCGTAGACTATAACATAAAAACTAGAACATATAATTCCTTGGAATAAGCAATTTAACCATAAAATACCTTCGTGAACCACTATATCCAAGTTGTAACATCCGAACAGCAACATAACTCTTGAAAAATTGTCGCATTGATAAAAGTGATGAATTTTTATTACGCGCGTAGCTGCAGTAAATTTAACCTCAATATATGGTGAGAAATTTGAATTCTTTCAGTATAATAATGTTTTTAACATTACAGCGGCGTTGAGTCAAAATTTTAATTGAGAATAAACATTTTCATTAAATTTTAAGTTATGTTAAACTGATTTTGTGGTTAGTTAATCAAAAATTGTTAACTTAAATAATTAAACATATTTACTTTTAATAGTATACATACATATACTCGTATTATGCTATCATTTCGCCAGTTCGTCGCTTTTTACGGCTTTCACCGGGAGTTATGTATTACATGCTAAGTATTTTAATTTAAATTCGTTCATGTAAATTAGCACATGACATTGAAGCCTCAAGAAAGAAGATGAATTCTTGTATTTTATTAAACAACATCATATCCTTTATCATATTTCATTTATTGAATGCAATAAAACAACACAATAGTGATATGTGCAATTGACGCTATCATAGATTCTCTACGATTCAATATTTCCGATGGGATTCACTTCATTTCTAATAGCAATTTCCTGTCTCAGATATTTTTCAATTGATTTTACTTGGTCAACAACCGTATTTATTGAATTTTATCATTTAACTTTGAACGTGATACTCTTTCAGTAAAGATCTATCACGTTTAGTGTCAAGTAGAGTTTTGTCATATTATTTATAAAGTTATTAGATTTCTATATTATAAACTGTTTACTTTGATCTTTTTACTTATCTTTATTCATTTTGTATGAATACATATTTCTCAACTATTATTTTCAGTTACTGATAAGAAAGCTAAATAGTAATGGTTTTTTTTTCTATATACACATATTTTATATTACTTTGCGCAATTATTGTGATATAAAAATCTTGGTAGTTTTCTTCTTTGATTTATGTATATCTAAAATAGTTTAAATTTATTTTATTTAGTTTTGTAATCTTCTATATATATAAAAATGGATTGCTGTTCCTTAGTCTCGCTAAAACTCGAGAACAGCTGAACGGATTTATATTATCTTATTCTTGAAATATTCGTGGAGGTTCAGGGAAGGTATAAAAGCTGAAAAAAATTTATTCATTACTGGGAAAACCATAAAAACAGCCCTTTTCTATTTCCCATACAAACGTTTTTTTTGACATTAGATTTGACAACTACTACTAATATGTCAATCATTCTGTCGCACTTCAAAACACGGAGATGGCTTACAGGTAAACTCCAAAAAACTACAGGTAAACTCCAAAAATATAAATAAAAAAAGTAATAGATATTTCTTGATTATAGGGCGATACGAAGTTCGCCAGGTCTTCTAGTCATAAATATACTTTTAACTTTTGAATATCTTTCCCAAAACACATTACTTTCTCAACTGCCAGTTGTGATTACACTGGCAGGCAAAATCTTACGAATCTTACGAAGTACTTGTAAATCCTTTCTTAAGGATAGCTGTTTATTAAATGCTGACTTTTAAGTGAAAATATTATTAAATTAAAGAGTTTCACAAAGTAAACCGAGGCATTACCAAGTCAATTTTATTTTCTTTCTCTCTAATTATAATCCGTCACTTTTCCCATTCCTAAATATAATTTTTCCTTCCTATTTTAGCCCCCACGAACGCTGACTCCGCTTTAAATAAGCTAAAGTTTGAAAGGAATGAACGCTTCTATAAGTCAAATATTTTTTGCTATTCATTATATTTTATTTTATTTTAAATAATCTTCATTTAGATGATATCAATAACTTATTTTTCAATAGCGCCTTTACATATAATATGATCTTGACCTCCAACAGGAAGTTATTATATGTATATTTACTTAAAAAGCATGCTTTGAGTGACCACAACTTGTACCGTTAGTAGCAATATGATTATAATCATAATATTTTCTATTCAGTAACCGTTCAAATATTATATAAGGTATTTTTAAAACCAGTGCATTTTACTTACTTCAAAATTCCTGCACTTTAATACCAAGTGGAATATTTATACTGCATATTAAGACAAAATATAATTAATTAAAAATATAATTACCTTTATTTACCTTCATTTTTAATTCAACTATGGTATCATATTATAGTTTTAAGGTAAATATCCCTGATTTATAAATCATACTCAAAAGCATCATATATTTTGTCCCACTAATGATTTTAATTGAAGCGATAGCTATATATTATTAATGAGAATCGTATAATAATATGTTATACGATTCTAGCCTAAATTATCGCTGAAAATTTCAAGGCTTGTTAACTCGTCTATGGAGGCATGTTAATCAATGATCGTGTATAATTTTCAGAGCATTATTATGCTGACTGTATAATTATTATAAAGATGTTTTGTCCCATTTTTTATTTGTATTATATGTAACATTTTCACTGGATAACATAGAATGTTAAAATTGTTAATAATAGTACATTAACAGTGATGTGTAAGTCGAAAATACTTTAACAGCTGACAAAATCAATTTAAGTTAATTTGTAGTAAAGATTAGTAGTGCTGTGATTTAAAAAATAATTCAATTACCATTTGAAAATTAAATATTTGCGTTACAGAGACCGACGAAGTCATTAGGAAAAGCTTGTGTCATATAACAAAATTAAACAACTTTGGACATTAATCACTATTGCCAAATTACCACAGTAAATAATGATACGTCAAAAAGTTTATTCTTTTTAGGTATATTTTTCATTACCACTTCCCTTCTTATTTATATCTTAAGAAGTTAGCGCGCAATAAGAAATAGAATGTGAAATAAATTTATAATAATGGTTAACAAACAACAATAAATGTAACAATTGATTAATTAATTATTATTATTGAGTTTGTATTTTGTGATGAATTTCATATATATTACATACTTTACAACTTGAAAATTAAAATGAAAAAATTTTGTATGCGAGTACCCTATATAGACCAGTGCCGATAGCTTTTAAAACATAATTAAATTATAGTAACATGAAACTCATTAAAAAAGGAGGGCAATATTATAAAAATTAAAGGAAAAATAACTTACGGGCGATCTAAAGTCGGGAGGGTATGGGGATGGATATTTAAGGGTAAAAAATGGGTTTTCTTGATTTCCGACAAAACTAAAAGTCCTATGGAAAAAAGTTATGTGGCAATGTTGTAGGTTATAAAAAGATCTAAAACTTTTGTACTAACAGCTTTTTCACATAACCTCAAAATTTTATATGAAAAATTCGAAAAACCAAGTTTTTGGTTTTTTATTTTTATCTCTTACAAAAAACAATATTTTGTCACGAAATTTGGTGAAAACTTTCCTTTTTATGTTCCAAATGCACTGTAATTTATTTGATTAGAAATATTTATTATTTATTAAAAAATTTTCTCAGCTTATTTTGAATAAATACCGAAAAATCAGCCTCATTTTCAATCGAAAAATCACCCGTCAAAATATCAGCTTTTTTCAAAAATTTGGTATGTTTTCTACTTGTTAAAATCTTTGTTTTCCGATGGTGAAGAAAAAAATATAGGTTTCTTACTTACAGTACCATTTTTGGATAAAATAATCATGTCTCTTTTAATGAAATGACACTCGACATCGTTTTGAAAATGCTCTTTCTAATTTATTTTTAATAGTTGTGTACTCTGGAATTTCTCCAGATAATCCCTCTTTTAGGTAATTAACAGAAAATTTACATTAAGTTGCTAAGGCTTCTGCACTGGCCTTATAATAGAAAACCTTTTTCTAAAATCATATCACATCAGTAGGTAATTACTTTAACAATTTAGTTTTATTATTTCAAAAAATAGTAATAATACAAAATATGATTAGTGGAATTGAACATTATTCTAATTCTTATTTAATTACATATCGCAAAATATTACTGATATAGAGAAAATATAAAAATAAAACGATTGGCATAAATCATATTCAATCTCATATACAATATATTGAATACAATATAATATATGACACACAATACAATATATACGACATGAATAGTACGACAATTACAAAAATATAGTTATGATATTAACCTTAAATATGAAAAATAACGATCGAGCACTTCAGAAAAAAAATCTTTACCCGATATGATTTTTAGTGTGGAAGATTCAACTTAATACTAACAATGATATTTTTAGCAATAATTTAATTATACTTTACTAACAGTGATATTTTGATAAATGAATTTTTAAAGACGAAACAATTTACGTTTATTAGTTTAAGAGAGATTAAAACCATCCGCCGAGTAACGCTTTGAAATATCTGACATTGCACTAACAAAGTTTTGGTTTAAATGACTGTTCTGAATAAGTAAGTTTTCAATGTATATTCGAGTTTGAAACCGGAATCGTTGAGGGCACAACTCTTTTTATATGTAACTGATCTGTCTAACTAAAATTGATATATGAATTTTAATATTTTTGTATAAATTTATATAATTTTATTTTTGGACCCATACTAAGAGCTGTTACATTCAAAGGATATTTTAATGTGTAAGTTTCTTGAAGAAGTCTTGAGTTAACTTCTTATGGGTAAATCATGTCGACAATTGCTTCGAAATCCAGAAATGGAATTAAATTTTTGAGCGTGTTTGTTCAGCTAACATTTTGAACTACTTTAAATTCTGAAAATATTGCTCTATTGAATGTATTACGGACGCGAGTAACATTTTTACAGTAAAGTAAAACTTCAAGCTGGAATTTTTCAAAACTCTTGAGTGATATGTTTATTCTAAATAAACTTCACTTAAATTTATTTAAAACTTGAATTTTCTTTTAACCTTTTGACGAATATGATCTAATACAAAAAAAAATCCATTATATTTTTACGATAATTAATACAATTAAATTGAGTCAGCTATTTTTAAGAGTTTATTCTAATTCTGGGTTCAATAAATGTTTTAATCCCTATAATATAAGACGAAACCTCTCAGCATTCCATGGATTCACCGTGCGGGTACCGGGTCCATCACTTTGCAGGGAGAGGAGCTTCAACAGTGCCTGGGACTTACGACCCAGGTGTAGCTTTAAGGGTCCTATCTAACGCGCGTTAAACGCTCACCTCCACTGTCCAAGCTCCTCTCTGAATCAAACCAAAAGGATAGAACCTACAAGGGCTACCTTCTGCCTGCTGCTGCCTTAGGAAATTGCATTAAAATATTAGTAAAATTGATAAAAGAAAATAAAGTAGCAACACATTATTTCTTACGTGATTGAGTATTGCAGCTCAAAAATTACGAATCATAAAATACAGTATTGTTGCTTTTTGTCTAATAACTACGTTTATTGTTTCTGATTCTGATTCCATTGAATGTTTTAATCTCTATTGTATAATGAAAATCGCATTAAGACATAAGTTAAATTAATTATAGAAAAGAAAGTAACTGCTTATATGAATTCTAATTATTATTAACAAGACGTTATTTCTTATGTGATTGAGTGTTGCAGCTGAAAAATTACGAATCATAAAATACTGTATTGTTATGCCCAGATTTAACACTTTAAATCTACCGCCATTATTGTTATCTTAAACTATAAACCCGAAATTTAGTGGTACAGCAAGAATTAAGATTACCCGGGATCTACATTATATGGAAGACGAGGAATATAAGCGACGGTTTCATATTGTATTAAACCGTCTCTTGGTCCTACGCCTGCTATTCAATTTGAAATTTGAGGGAGGGAATGTATACGGTGTAGGGAATATTATGCGTTTAAACTTTTAGGTCATTATTTACAAAATACTGCTGGCAAAGGAGATGACATTCTACAACACCGGAGTAACTGGCGATAATTTTTTTTACAAAAATTATTTATCGTTTTCTATGTTCACATTGAGACAAAAAACTGTTTATTTTGACCATAATTTAAATTTGTTGATAATTAATTAAATAAAGTGTCTCTTCTTATTTATTCTATACATGTAAAAGTACCAATTGGCCCTTTGAACATCTTTTTTAAAGCTATTAAATTTATCTGAATTAACTGTCGAAAATATTAAGAACGATGATATATCAAGATCATTAAATGAAATATTTGAATAAATATGCAAAATACTTAATGTAACTGATCAAAATGGTTACGATTGAACAAACTAAATTAGAACCGATAACTAACAAACTATTCAACTTTAACAGTAATGGTAGCAAAATGACAGTTCAGAGAAGTTATTTTAAATTTAATATGAAGTCGAAAAGAGGTACTATAGTCCTTTAGATTTAAGCTGAGTTTTGCATTTGTGTGAGTGAAAGTAAAAGTAGAGTTAGACAAAAAACTTTTAGAATTAATTTTAAATAGATACATAACATAAGTGCTATAAAATAAGCAAAACTTGTAAAAGTCCAGATGGAAATATTTTGAATATGGAGGAAAAAAAATAATTGATTAATAAGAATTTTGAAAAAACTACAAATTCTTATTCACTTGACATTGCGTTTTCAACATTTGATATTGCTACCAGTACAAAAAGTGAAGTGAGGAAGGTGCGGGGCGAAGTAAAAGCAGTACAAACCGGTTTAAAACTAGAAAAGAACGTTTTATTCAAAAATTTGACATCTCACCTACACTATCCGTGTGCACTCACACAAATTCAAAGCTCAGCTTAAATCAAACGCACTATATGAGTACATCTATAATACTTTTGATTTTGTGAAGTTCAAATAAACACGTTATGATAGCAATTACCTTTGTGCTTATAAAATAATGAGAATCATATTTTTTTCTGAAACCAGTGTAAGAATGATATAATATGTTTAGTCCGCAACACATATTCTCCTTTTCGTCCAAACAGGACAAATAGGCGAGTTCAGTTTACCTTAAATTTATTACCCCTGAGATCGAAGCCACAAATACAGCCGCACTAATTTCATTGTTGGTTTATCGAATGTTCGATTGTTTTATCAACACGTTAGCACCAGATGAATTTCATGAATAATTACTAATTAGATGTTGGCACTTTTTTTAAAACTTTTACAGCGGAATTACGAAAAGATGTATTTAGAAAATTTCCTAAACGTTTCATATATATTCATAAAAATGATTTTCTATTTATCTTCAATCGAGATTCAATTAAAGCAGTTACTTTCACTTGAAGTATAAATCAGATACCTCGAACACGCTTACAAACTAACTTCCAAGCTGTCAAATAAGCACAACTCGTTACATTATCATCGTATTATTTTCTTTTAACATCTTTAGTTATTTCATGTATTTTGCTCGTTTATAAATTTAATGCTTTAATGTCTTATTAAAAAAGTATTAATAAATTTAATAACTATTGGATTTCTAGCCTTTAATCACATCTAGTTTCATACTATCTACTCCAATCCTCTGGAGACTATCAGAAATCCGAGATTATCGAGGGCCACTCATAAACACACTATGAATAGATCTTACATTGAATAAACATTTATATTTATATTATATATTCCCGTTGTTTTCTAAATTCCAGAGAATATTTGTTTCGGTCAAACACATTTTTTATTCAAATATCATTTATGTTGAAAATCTAATATAATTGGAAAATGCAACTTTAGCAATGAATTCAAAATTTAAAATAGAGTTGCAAACTGAATTAGAAAAAATGCATTTTTATTTGTAAACGAGGCATTCGGAATTGTTAGAACAGAAACAAGTGTACGCCATTGATTAATCGCTCTTTCTGAATTTTAAGCTGTGCTGCTAAAATTTATCGAGTGTATTTTGCTCAAAACTAAAAATAGCTAAATAAAAATACAGCGAATTGTCGTGAATGCAATGACTTCTTATTTAATAATATTTCAAAATGCTAACAGTGAACGGGTGCCTCAATTAATCCCTAAACGAGTATCAAAATTTATTTTATTTATTTTTATTTCATTCATTTGTAAAAACAAATGTTGGAGTTCATTAACTCTTACTCATTGTTAAAACGAAAATGAAAATATTTAAGTTCTAACACAGTTTTGGTGCTCTCGAAGTTTTAGAATATATTAGATTAGCTGATATATGTATAAAAAATTAAATTACCTAAATCATTCATGTTGACAATTAACTCTTACCAGTGGATAATATTATTTATTTATAAAATATTTTTTGTAAATAACAGCATTCGCTTTGTGCAAATGAAATAGCTCAATGATCCTTATCTGAAAATAGACACACTAAATATTAAATAAGGACTTACTTTCACACCAAATAAACAATAAAATATTTTGACTCAAAACTATTAATAATATGGATTTTTAAATTATTCTGGATAATTATTTCATTTATTTTTCTATTCATCTTACATAAAAAAGCGAATCATGTTTGAGAGACATTCCAATATTTGTTGTTTAATTCACAGATACTGTTAGTTAATGTAATGATTAAATATTATAAAAATTTCTAATTTCATAAAACTGGTACTTGAATCAAAAGTAAATTCGATACTTAACAAAGTTATGTAATATTGAAGGTTATTATGGTATAAATTCAAATATCTGATTATATTGATAAAACTCTCAGAGACAAAACCTTTCACAATGAATAAATAATAAACAATCTGTTTTATCGGTGAAATTTAAGGATTTGAAACTCTATTGGTGTATAACGAAGTAAATTAAAGAATTATTCAAACAGAAATTGCAGAAAATTAAAACTTCGTAAAACATTCGAATGTGTTGTTACATCACTATGGAAAATCTTTTGTTAAGTGAAAAATATTGGTTATGCTGCACATTCCTCAGGTAGGGAAATCAAATCAAGACCTTTGCTTAACTGTGATAGCTTGTTTTTTTACTTAAATACATTTATTTCATAGTAATTAGCTGTTATAAACATGAATATACTGTCATGACCCATGATAAAATCTGCATAGATAGTTTATTTTCAGTTTGCTGCTCTTGGAAATATATAAGGTTATGAATATTAAATGATAAATTTTAATTAATATATATTATATTTATTTTATTCTGTAGGAATATGAATCCTAAAATTTTACTAGTTGTGTGAACTTCTACGGCAAACTTAAATAAGTTCTACATATTGTTGGAATTTATCTGTGAAAACTTAAAAATTAGGACTAATAAGAAGTAAGAAGCTTAATAATTTTTATGTTAAATAAACTCACTGAATAAAATTAATTACCAATATTTTCGTGTCCTTTAATCTTTAAGGCAAGTGCAAACACTACAGACATTTTCATAAAAAAACATAAACAATACCATTAAATTACAATTCCTTTTACAATTTTTCTATATTAAACATTATTTAGCTATACACAGAGGGCATACAGAGCGCTGCGTGTCCAATATAATAATGCTTTCAGGGTGATATTAGGGCTGCCACCATTCTGTAGCGCTTCTGAGATGCTCTCGGAAGCAAGAGTTGACGGCTTCCACGCTTTAATAAGAAAGCGTATCGCGTCTTTACTAAGCAGAACGCGAGCCAGCACCAATAGCATCCTGAGGGCATTGTGCGATAGATGGGATTGTCCTATGTTGTTACATTGGATCGGTCTCATCGGTCATTGGTGAACACATTTCCAGTGAATTAGTATTTATTTAGTAAGATTTAGTATTTATTTGTTTGTATTAATTGATATGTTTAATTTTATTTCAAATTTATTTTAATGTTTTATGTAATTATCCGAAAGTATGACCACGTTTCAGAGTTTCGTTCAAAGCTCAAGTGGCTCCCTATTCGCCGTCGCCGGAACCTGCATACTCTTTCTCTTCTGTACTGTGTGTTATTTAATCCAAATGCTCCTCATTATCTGAAGGAGAAATTTGAATTTTTAGGAGACCAGTCTAGAATTCGACCAACACGTAGGCTCATACTGAAAATGCCTGCTCATAACAGCAAATTTTACAGCCAGTCGTTCACTGTTCAGGCTATAACTCTTTGGAACGACTTGCCATTGAGCATTCGACTGTCGAAAACCCTACATGCATTTAAAAACTCCTTAAAGAACCTACATATATCTCTCATCACAGTAATGATGACGACATGATTATGACAAATATTTAATAACGGCATATATGTTTGTATTATGTATATATATGTATTTATATGTATGTATGTATTTATTGATATATGTACGTATGTATATTATTGAATATTTATTACTGTTATTTATTTTGTATGTGTTGAGGTTATATTTATTTTAAGAATATTTAATATTGCACCAAACTATACTGTCTTCCAAAACGCAATCCTCTAACCCTAGGTAGTCTGGAAGAAATGGCTAATAAGCCATAAGGGCGCCTTTTGTTTCACCATTAGTTTTTAGTTTGTATTTTTTGTAATTTTTTGTATTGTAATTGTGGTGTACAAAAAGGGTTAAATAAATAATTTTGATATGGATGAAATGTCTGAAATAAATATTTGTTATTATTATTATTATTATTTATAATTAGAATCATTTGTGTTCTGAATAACAATAGCAGTAACACTTATTAATATTTAATGCAAAGCCGCCATCAAACAGTATTATTTAGTAATCATAACTTGATAAAATGGACCGTTCGTCAAACATAAGTTAACAGCTAACTAAATTCATTTAACTTTGACTGATTTTGGCTTGAGACGTAAATATCAACTCATTCAAATCGTAGATATTTCCAAAAAATGGAACATGAAAAGAGAAGAATTGACGTTTAATTATGACCTTATAAATAATTGATCATAGAGGCAATAAAAATGTATTAATTAAATCTACCAAAACTTTGCCTGTCTTGAATGAAAAATTAATATAAAACTTAAATTAAAACCAGTATTAAATAAAAAGAGAAGCCTTTTCTCTTTATGGCAGTATCAAAATGATGACTAGTTCAAACTACTTTTAATTTATCTTATTTCAGAAACCTTGATCTGCATCCACATTCCTAACCTTAGATCATTTTACGTAAAAGTTATGACTAGTTTTAATGTTCTTTGACTGTAGAAGGTTGTATTGTCAAAAAAAAAAGCAAATTAAACAAACTATATGATTTAAAAAGTAAATAGATATTTCCAATTCACTTCCTGTTATACAATAAAGCGATAAAAACTTTACAGTTATTTGTATAGATGGAAAATATAAAGGATTTAGGAACTTGTTTAATAACGAAATCAAAATATACTGAACTGATACACTTTGGACTTTTTGGGAGAGCTATAAATGATTTTCAATAATAATAATCAAACAATAATTATAAAGATATCTTTAACTTTTGTTAATAATAAAATTGCTGCAGGCTTATAACTTTAGATATATCGAAACAAAATTGTAGTTTAAGTAATTTTTATGCTTTTAAACCGTTAGGAATCAAAGATATGAAACAGATTGAAACATACTATCCAAGTCAATATCAACATACAAGAGACACAACCTTAAGTAAGTGATATTGATGGTGAACTTACAAATGGGCATTATTTATTTCCGTCACTATTTTCCTCCAAGTACAATGTCTATTGATTTGAATCACAATATTTATTTGCTAATATTGAGCTGCTATTTATCATCTAACCACTGAAAAAGTAAATTTTTCAGAGCGTCAATGTATATTTATTTGCAGTCTTGCATAAAATTCTAACAAGTTTTATCGTCTATCCGTTCAAAATGTCCAAATTGGTCTAAGCCTTTAAACATGCTTGAACAGACCTCTTCAACTATTTTAAATTCAAGAATTCTTCCAATGCATTTGTGAATTGCGAATAAAAATTTTATGCTCGTCACGAAAAATTTTTATATACTAGAATAATATTGTACAATTTTAAAATTATTTTACAAATAATACACTTTCTTCCATTACATTGTATTTTTTTGGAAAATTTATGAATATTATATTTTTAGAGAAAGATGAACTAATTATGATTAAAATACCGGAAGTAATTTTATGTATAAAATGTTATAATTTTTTCTCTAGTTGGAATACAAAGCCGTGTTTTGTGACCATTAACATAATTATAATTACTGGATAAGTTAGAATAATGTGTAATAGAAATGTTTTTTTTATGCTTGTAAGACTTATTACTATCATAAATATTTTTTCCTCAATCACATTGGTTTCTTAAAGTCATTATATTTTGAAAACTATTGGAAAACATATAACTTTTTCTCTCAGAGGATTAAAAGAGAAGAATGAAGAGCTCAAGTTGTATATTTGAGTTTTCACAGCTCAACATAATTCTAAATATGCTTTTAATTTCTAATGTTGTTAGGTAAAACTTTAAAATTTCACTGAATACTTTTTAATATGGACGGCGCAATACGATTTCCATCATCTGATGGTAATTTCAATACCTGTGTAGGCTCTTTCTAATTTATTTTTAATAGTTGTATGCTCTGGAAGTTCTCCAGATAGTCCCTCTTTTAGGTAATTTACAAAAAATTGACATTAAGCTGCTAAAAGTATTAAAAATAAATTGAAAGAACATTTTCCAAACGATATCGAGTGTCATTTCATTATAAGACACATGATTATTTTATCCAAAAATGGTACTGTAAGTAAGAAACCTATTTTTTTTTCTTAACCATCGGAAAATAGAGATTTCAACAAATAGAAAACATACCAAATTTTTGAAAAAAGCTGATATTTTGACGGGTGATTTTTCGATTGAAAATGAGGCTGATTTTTCGGTATTTATTCAAAATAAGCTGAGAAAATAAGTATTTCTAATCAAATAAATTACAGTGCATTTGGAACATAAAAAGGAAAATTTTCACCAAATTTCGTGACAAAATATTGTTTTTTGTAAGAGATAAAAATAAAAAACCCTAAACTTGGTTTTTCGAATTATTCATATAAAATTTGAGGTTATGTGAAAAAAATGTTAGCATAAAAGTTTTAGATCTTTTTATAACCTACAACATTGCCATATAATTTTTTTCCGTAGGACTTTTAGTTTTGTCGGAAATCGAGAAAACCCATTTTTTACCCTTAACTACCCTTTCCGACCTCAGATCGCCCGTAAATTATTTTTCCCTTAATTTTTATAATATTCCCCTCCTTTGCTAATGAATATCATTCTACTATAATTTATTTTCACTTTTAATGAATTTTAAAGGCTTCTGCACTGGCCTATATGTCATTTTACTGTAGATACTAGTATAATATAAAAGATCCGAGTGACAATCCGGCTGAATTGCCTCCACCGCTTCAGGGATGAGCAAAACAAGAAACATACAGTCAGGCAACAGTAGTGAAAAATTGTACTTGTATTCGTATTGTTTGTAATTGTATTGTCCTACCGTGTATATACATATACATAGTACCAGATTGAAAAGCAGTTACATTATACATATAAAACAAAACAATACTCTATTTCTACTTATATGGATAAATTTACATTTTCCGATAAAAGTTTTTGACACGTGCTAAGGAATACAAGCTTTTGATGAGGGGTTCCCTGTATTCCGTTTTTGTTCATCACACATATTGTTAGTCTTACATATACTTAAAGATCAAAGAAAATCTCAAATTGAAACGCAAAGAAACTACACAATGTTATTTGTTAAGAAAATATGTACTATAAAAATCTCTGTCGGAAAAATTATAAGTTGCAAATTTATTTTATGTTCTTGACAGGCTCTTGGCGTGTTCAAAATATTCCTGTAACGATAACTTTCCTACCATATTCGAAAAAATTTGGGAGACACAATATGATGTTAAAATATATTAAAATTCCACTCTCTGTTATTTTTTTATAAATAAATACAAATATGTATATATTTTTAAAATAAATCTATACAAACCGGTTAAAGTTAATACCAGATTCTTCTGCTTTATAAAGTGAACTTTGAGCAATATCTCCAAAACAACAACCACTTGTATATATCTTATGTACCAATAAGAATTTCCTTAAAAATATTCTGTCCCTATAACTTTGAATACACGATAAGTAGGACTGGGGTGGAATCTCCAACCTAAACTAAAATAAAGTATGATACCAAACTTCTGAGAATAAAGTATAATTCAAATTTATCTCACAAAAGATATGTGTTATATATTTTTGTTGTTTTATAATCCTTAACTTACTCTAACTACTCTAAATCTACAATTGTTTGATTAAATTTTTAAACGAGTACTGCCACTTCATTGTGAATCCCCACTACTATATTCAATTGTAACACAAATTAGTTGTCGCCTTTTTAAAATATGTATTTGTCTTTCTATTTTCATTAACAAAACAAGTTTGCATGGAAGTTTTAAAGACATGAAAACTATAATGGTATTGTTATACATCTATCTATAATATTGTAAAGATAAGGTATTCTTAAAGTTAATCATAATAATCACACTTCTTCAATAACAAGAAAGGAATAAAAGTATTTCTGAATCTCATAAAAGCCTTAGATTTCGTTAACTTCCCCATTCTGTTAGTCAAGCTTGAATAGCCAGTTATCAGGGGTAACACAAATAGACCAATTATCTCTTTGAACGAGCTCAGATGGTCAAAGGACATAATTGCTTGAACTGTAAATGCCTATAATGTCCATTAATATGTTTCGAGATCTGATTAAACTTCTTATGAAAATGATATTATGTAAAATGAAGTGTTAGTGAATGTTCAAATTTAACTCTCGTACTTAAATATTTATACATGAATTCATTCATTATTTTCTGCATACATGAGGCCTGAACTTCTGGATATTGCAAATGATGGATCAAACAATACTTGAAATAGGATAAACTCATTCACTCTAGAATATAATTTTTTTTATGAGAAAAGGGGGCAACTGAGCGGACGGCCTACTTGATGTTAGGTAGTTACCGTCGCCCATGGACATCCGCAACGTAGATTTGCGGATGTGTGGCAGCCCTTGATTGGGGAAAAGGAGGAGGAAAAGGTGGGAAAGGGAGGGAAAGGGAGGGAAAGGAAAGGTTGGGAAAAGGGAAAGGGCAACCGGCTCTCTCACTCACCGGACGAAACGCATCCTTTAAAGACTTCTTTACGCCGATTTTCTGTGAGAGGGTGGTACTTCCCCGATCGAGCCAGCCCATGTTCGAGCTGTAGTAAATTGACTACAGCTAGGCTCTACCACCTCAAAAATAGAATTAACTTTAATAAAGTTATAACTTTAATAGTTGTGCAATAGCACATGACACAAAATTAATTTACATACACAAAACAACAGTGAATGACAAAAGGCGAATTTAAAGCTTATGACTAATCTATTCCAGGTACTTGTTCTGGCAAAAGATATATAAATGAGAGTGGGGGTGGAGGGCATTTGGATATACATACATTATTTACACAGTATAAATACAACTAAATGTTGAAATATATACATTAATACGGACGAAATTGATATACCGTATAATATAACGAATGCTAGAAACATAGATATACAAGGTGCCTTAGGATGGAGAGAAGTAGTCAAGGCGGGATTTAAGTGAAATAATACTTCTTTACCGTGTTCTTGAATGATGCCAGTTAGTTAGCGATTCATATAAATAAGGACAAAGAGGTCCAAATTTAGGCAACTTTCACTGATAAGGAATGTAAGTATCAATATGAGGAATATTTACAAGAATTTCAAGTATAAGATTGTACTCAGAACTATTCGTGAGAACTACAACTATTCATTTAAAAAAACACACAAACATATATTTATCTCACGTCAAAGGGCACTGCGAGAAGGATAGTAATTAAATTATAAGATAATCCTATAAAATAAATAACTCATTCAGATTTAAGAAAAATCCACCCTCATAGGGATTTGTGACATATAGATATTGCTTTTGTCTAAATTAACTTGTTACTTCTAATATAACCACAGAGTACTATAATAAAACCAGAAACCTTCTAGAAAGCAAGCGATTTATAAAAACGCTTGGTAGATAATATAGAGCGTTAATAAAAACCTCGAGATATAAACCGCGGCTTTACTACTAGCACTGAAACAATCTTATCCTACACCAAAATTTGAAGCCTCGTAATATGCGGGAATTGGTGTTACAAAAAGGTTGTAAATTTTTTTATGATTAAAAAGTTAAAGAGCTTGATTCATCTGTACTGTTTGTATTCAACAAACCTTGGCCTCTTTTTTTCATAAGTCCTAAAAAGAGACATATTTTGTTTTCAGTAACAAAGGCGTGTAATTATATTTCTTCCGCTTTAGAGTGTGAACAACACTTATCAAAATGATGAGAATTTTGAAGTTTTGAGTCAAAAATGGAAAATCGATAAAATAATCGTACCCTTACGGAGTCACAATAAGCAAATAAGATAAACATATAAAAATAAGTAACTAATAAGTAACAAATTAACTACATAACCAAAAATTTTAAAACGTTACTGTAATGTTTAAAACCCTTTCATTGATTTAGTACAATCTGCTTTAATCGAAATATGGAGGTTTTAAATGAAATTCATTTATATTTCATCAAGATGTGCGCTGTGATTTTGCTCTACAAAGTTTTGATACTAATTTATTCCACGCAGAAAGCCACAGAAAATCATGACGAAAATTCTTAAGTGAAAACTTTGCAGGTTTTCACTTTCTCATAACTTTATTTTGTAAACGATGCTTTTATAATATTCAACATTACTTTTTTATTTAAAATATTCTGTGGTGTTAACGGAGTTCTACTGGTTCTTCTACTCACGTTGGAATGTGGTATCCAAATTAGAGGATCTGTTTAGGGAAACAGATGCTCTAATTTGGACTACATCCCCTTCCGTAGGTTGTAACATAAAAACTTTAACATACAATTCATTAGCATACAGCATGCGAATCATAAAATACCTTCGTGAACCACAATCTTCTTCTTTTTCTGCCTGGCAATTTCCCAGCTATAGCCAGGGTCTGCCTTACATGTTGTGAAAAGTTTTTGGCTATTTGTTTTTACGCCCGGCCGCCTGCCTGACGTCAACCCACTTTTTGGGAATCAACATTAATCAGTGATGTCTAAATACTCTTAGAAAGTATATATGATTCGGAAAAATCACATTGGTACTTGCCCGGACCAGAATCGAACCCGCGCCCTCGGCGACGAGAGGCGGGCCCTTTAACCACTGAACCACCACTGACTTAACCATTCGTGAACCACAATATTCAAGTTGAAACATCCGAACAGCAACACAACTCTTGAAAAATTGTCGCATTGATAAAAGTGATGAATTTTTATTACGCACGTAGCTGCAGTAAATTTAACATCAATATAATATGGTGTGTAATTTGAATAATTTCAGTATAATAATGTTTTTAACATTACTGCGGTGTTGAGTTAAAACTTTAATTGAGAATAAAAAGTATCATACTATTTTAATAAATGCATTTTGTTAAACTGATTTTGTGGTTAGTCAACCAAAAATTGTTAAGTAAAATAATTAATTAAAAAAAAATTGCTTTAAATTTTGTATATTATGATATCATTTCACCACTTAGTAACATGTTACGTCGTTAACAAGTCTTGAACTCAAATGTGGTTTTTCATTCTTTGTGGTCTTTCACCAGAAGTTACAATTTTATTCACTATTTCACTAGTGAGTATTTTAATTTAAATTCATTCACGTAACTTACAAGATTAATGCCTCAAGTAAGAAGATAAATTTTTCTTTTTGATTAAACAACTTCTTTATTTATCATATTTCATCTATTGATTGCAATAAAACAACACAATAGTGATATGTATTATGGATACTGTCATAGATTCTCTACGACTCAATATTTCCGATACGATTCACTTCATTTCTAATATCAATTTCCTGTCTCAGATATTTTTCAATTGACTTTATGCGGTCAACAACCGTATTTATTGAATTTCATCATTTAACTTTGAACGTGATGATACTCTTTAAATAAAGATATATCACGTTTATTGTCAACTGTCAAGTAAAGTTTTGTTATATTATGTATGTATTTATAAAGTTTTTATATTCCTATATTGTGAACTGTTTAGCTTGATATTTTGGCTTATTTTGTATGAATGCGGATTTCTCAACTATTAATTTGAGTTACTGATAAGAAAGTAATAAGGTTTTTTTCTATGTATATACACATAATATTCTAAAATACATTGCGCAATTTTTGTGATATAAAAATCTTAGTAATGTTCTTCTTTGATTTCTGTATCAGATAGTTTAAATGTATTTAGTATTGTTATTATAAATATACTTTTGACTTTTGAGTATCTTTCCCAAACCAAATTACTTTCTCAACAACCTGTTGTGACTACACTGGCAGGTAAAATACATTTGAACCTTACGAAATGCTTGTTAATCCTTTCTTAAGGATAGTATATTTTATGCTGTGACTTTTGAGTGATAATATAATTCAATTAAAGGGTTTCATAAATTAAACCAAGCATTAACGTTTTTGCATACCAAGCTTTTATTCTAAGTCTATTTTATTTGCTTTCTCTCTAATTATCATCCGTCACTTTGCTCACTTCTAAATATAATTTTTCGTTCTTATCTTAGCCTCCACGAAAGATCCTTTACTTTAAATCAGCTAAATTTTGAAAGGAGCTAACGCTCCTATAAATCAAATATTTTTTGCTATTCATTATATTTTATTTATATTTAAATTATCTTCATTTAAACGGTAGCAATAACTTATTTTTCAATAGTGCCTTTACATGTTATATAATTTTGACCTCCATCAGGAAATTATAAATCAATTAAAAAAGCATGCTTTGAGCTAGGTACCACAATTTGTAACAATAGTACAGACATGATCATACTCACAAAATTTCATATTTAATTATTTCATAAAGTATGTATTGTAAAAACCATTGTGCATTTTCACTAACTTCAAAATTTTTGCACTTTAATACCAAGTGGAACATTTATATTGCATGTTAAGACAAAATACAATTATTACATTTACCTTCATTTTTAATTCAACTATTGTTTCTTATAGTTTCAAGGTACATTTATTCATTCATTCATTCCTGATTTATAAATCATACTCAAAAGTATCATACATTTTGTCCCACTAATGATTTTAATTGAAATCCTAGCTATATTATTAATGAGAATCGTATAATAATACTTTATACGACTCTAGTTTAAATCATCGCTGAAAATTTCAAGGCTTGTTAACTCGTCTATGGAGGCATGTTAATCAATGATCGTGTATTCTCACTGTATAATTATTATAAAGACGTTTTGTTGCATTTTTTATTTGTGTCGTATGCAACATTTTCATTGGATAACATATAATTTTATAATAGTACATTATATGGCATTAACGATAATGTGTAAGTCGAAATACTTTAACAGTTGACAATATCAATTGGAGTTAATTTGTAGTAAGGATTATGAGTACTGTGACTTAAAAAATAATTCAATTACGATTTGATAAATAAAATATTTTTGTTACGGAGACCGACGGAGTCATTAGAAAAAGCTTGTGTCATATAATAAAATTAACCAACTTTGGACATTAATCACTATTGCCAAATTACCACAGTAAACAATGACACGTCAAAAGTTTATTCTTTTTATGTATATTTTTCATTACCACTTCCCCTTACAGCTTAAGAAGGTAAACGTGCAATAGAAAATAAAATGTATACTAAATTTGTAATAATGGATCTTTCGCGAATATAGTTACACTTTTATTAAAATAAACGTTTAAAATTGATGTATATTATTGATTATGTATCGTTCATACATACGAGTATATTTAAATACTTTACAACTTTAAATTAAAATGAAAAATTCTTGTTTTCGAATTCCCTATTATTGAAAACCTTTTTCTAAAATCATACAATATCAGTAGGTAATTAATTAATTTATCAATTTAGTTTTATTAATAAAAATGTAATTTTATAAAAAGTCTTACATGTGTTTTATGCAATATACAGTTTATGTAATTGAAAATTACTTATGCTTATTGTTATTTTTTACAGTAGAGAAAATATAAAAATATAACGATTGGCATAAATCATTTTCAATCTCACATCCAATATTGTGTATAATACAGGTACGACATGTATAGTATGACAATTACAAAAACATAGTTATGGTATTAATGAAAAATACATTCAAGAAATTATTTAATATATGGTCTCTACAATTATATGAAAATATTAGAAATGGAGTAAAACAAGTCTTTGGTTGTCCCGCTTAATGTATTTTTGGGTTTCAAATATCGGAGAGAAGATAAATTGTTTAAGATGAAAAATCACGATCGAGCACGTCAGAAAAAAAATTACCCGATATTGGTTCACCTCTATATTAACTAAAATATTAAAATAATTTAATTATTTTGAACAAATGAATTACAAAGACGAAACGATTTACGTTTATTAGTTTAAGAGAGATTAAAAGCATCCGCAGAGTAACGCTTTGAAATACCTGACATTGCACTAACAAAGTTTTGGTTTAAATGACTGTTCTAAATAAGTAAGTTTTCAATGTATATTCGAGTTTGTAAACCGGAATCGTTTAGGGCACAGCTCTTTTTTTATATGGAACAGATCTGTCTAACTAAAATTGATATATGAATTTTAATATTTTTATATAAAAATTTATATAATTTTATGTTTGGACCCATACTAACAGCTGTTACATTCAAAGGATATTTTAATGTGTAAGTTTCTTGAAGCAGTCTTGAGTTAACTTCTTACGGGAAAATCTTATCTACAATTGCTTCGAAATCCAGAAATGGAATTAAATTATTGAGCGTGTTTATTCAGCTAACATTTTGAACTACTTTAAATTCTGAAAAGATTGCTCTATTGAGTGTATTCCGGAGGCGAATAACATTTTTACAGTAAAGTAAATCTTCAAGCTGGAATTTTTCAAAACTCTTGAGTGATATGTTTATTCCTAATATATGTACTTTACCTAAATTTATTTAAAAACTAGAATATTTTTTCAACTTCAACTTTATTTAAAAACTAGAATATTTTTTCAACTTCAACACATATTGTCAAATTAACTTTTTAACTCGTACATCGTCTGATCTAATGGAAAAAAATAATTGTTTATATTTAATATGATAATTAATACAATTAAATTGATTCAATTTGCTTAGTTTTCACCAATTTGTTATGATAATAAAAACCACTAACTAATATAACTACGTTTATTGTTTCTGATTCTGATTCCACTGAATGTTTTAATCTCTATAGTATAATGAAAATTGCATTAAGACATAAGTTAAATTAATTATAGAAAAGTAAGAAACTGCTTATATGAGATCTAATTATTATTATTAAAAAAACGTTATTTCTTATGTGATTGAGTATTGCAGCTGAAAAATTACGAATCATAAAATACTGCATTGTTATGCCAAGATTTAACAGTTTAAAATCTACCGCCATTATTGTTATCTTAAACTATAAACCCAAAAGTTAGCGGTACAGCAAGAATTAAGATTACAGGGGATCTATATTACATGGAAGACGAGGAATATTACCCACGGTTTCATATTGTATTATTTAGCTCCTTGTTCTTAGGATGCCTGCTATTAAATTTGAAATTAAACACAATCATTTAAGGGTGGGAATATTATGCGTTTAAACCTTTAAGTCATGATTTACAAAATACTGCTGACAAAAGAGATGACATTTTACAACACCGGAGTAACTGGCAACAATTTTTTTTTTTACGACAATTATTTATCATTTTCTTTGTTCACATTGAGACACCAAACTGTGTATTTTGACGATTATTTAAAATCGATGATAGTTAAATAAAACCTGTGTCTTTTCTTACATGTTCTATATACTTTAAAGTACTTATTGCCCCTACTAAATGTAACTGATCAAATTGGTAACGATTGAACAAACTCAATTAGAACCGATAACTGTGGATTCGATTGATAGAAGTTAATCCAACTCCTAACTACTTCTAAACCTCCAGCCAACTGAATCAGACAAACTAAATCATCCACTTTTGATAGATCGCTGGTACAATCCATAGTTAAATGAATTACGTAACGGCTTACAGTCTTGGAAATGGTCTTTAAATTATTATCATATACTATCTATGAAAATAATGTAAATATTAATAAATTGAATATATTGAATAGTTGTTCAATATAAAAAAATATTTAAACTCTTCAATATTTAAAAAGATTTAATATATCAGTTATAAATTTAAAAATATATATTTTTTTTATTATATGTGATGTAAAATTGCATCTATCTAATTTTATTCAACGATAAAATATTCTAATTTTCATAGTCGATTTGATAGGATGAAATGAGAATATACATATTTGTATAATAATATATTTGTGGCGTGTTGTCTCCTCTCCTTTTTTCTATTTTCATTAATCGCATTACTTCTCAATTATCTTCTCTCTATCACCTGTATGCTGACGATCTCCAATTATATAAACATTCAAAATTAATTGATTTGCCTAAAACAATTCAAACATTAAATAAATACCTTGAATCTATTGTACTTTGGAGTAAATCACATGGACTTAAAGTAAATCCTTTAAAGACACAAGCAATTATAATCGGCAGTCAAAAACTAGTTTCCCGCATTGATTGGCCCAATTGGCCTAATATAATTGTTGATGGAACACTTGTTCCATACAGTGAAACTGTAAAAAATCTAGGTGTTGTTTTCGATAGATTTCTGACCTGGACCCCCCAAGTAAGCGAGGTGAGCAGGAAAGTGTTTGCATCTATCGGGTCTCTTCGCAGATTGCGAAATTTTCTACCGATACCAACTAAAATTGTGCTTGCACAATCTCTCCTGCTACCGATTCTCGATTATGCTGATACCTGTTATCTCAATTTAAGTGAGGAATTGCTTAATAAACTTGAACGCATCCAGAATCTTTGTATACGGTTCATATTTGGACTTCGTAAATTTGACCACGTTTCAGAATTTCGCGAAAAACTCAAGTGGCCCTCAATCCGCCTTCGCAGGAATACTCACGTTCTTTCCGTATTATACAATATCCTATTTAATTCTACCTCTCCCTCATACCTTAAAAAGCGCTTTGAATTCCTGAGTGATTCTCATTGTCGCTCTCTTCGTTCTGACGATAACTTGATTTTAAAAATCCCCTCCCACAATACATCCTTCTATTCTAAATCCTTTTCTGTGGAAGCTGTACGGCTCTGGAATTCCTTACCACTTACCATAAGGCGTGCTCAATCCCTAGCAATATTCAAAAGGTTATTAAAAGCAAACTTCTTCCCCCCTTAAATTTTGTCTACCTGTTTCCTTAATATTTATGATTTTATTTTACTATTTATTAAACACACAATGAATACATCTTAAATTGAATATATATTACATATTTTTTTCTAAATTTCAAAAAATATTTGTTTCAGTCAAACACACTATTTATTCAAATATTATTTGGTGAAAATCTTTTTTAATTGGACGGCAACTTTAACAATGAATTCGAAATTTAAAATAGAGTTGCAAACGGAATTAGAAAAATCAGATTGAAACATAATATTAACATACAAGAGACACAAGCTTAAGTAAGTGATATTGATGGTGAACTTACAAATGGACGATAGTTATTTTCGTCACTATTTTCCTCCAAGTACAATATGTGTTGATTTGAATCGCAATATTAATTTGCTAATATTGAGCTACTATTTATCATCAAACCATTACAAAATGTAAATTTTCCAGAGAGCCAATGTCTATTTATTTGCTGTCTTGCATAAAATTCTAACAAATTTGATCGTCTATCCGTTCAAATTGTCCAAATTGGTCTAAGCCTTTAAACGTGCTTGCACGGACCTCTTCAACTATTTAAAATTCAAGAATTCTTCCAATGCATTTGTAAATTGCGAATAAAAATTATATGCGCGTCACGAAAAATATATTCTTGAATAATATACTAAGAGTTTTTAATTTAATTTATAAATAATAAACTTTGTTCCATTACATTGTTCTTTCTAGTAATATCTATGTATATAATCAAAATTCCGGAGGTTATTTCATTTATATCATTATAAGTTTTTGTTTTTTTTTTCTAATTGCAATACAAAGCCGTTTGTTATTAAAATTAACATAATTGTAATTAATTAAAACAATGTGTAATAGAAATGTTTTTTTATTTAGGTCTTTCTTTCATACATATTTTTCCTTGGTCACATTGGTTTCTTATAATCATTATGTTTTGAAAACTATTGGAAAACATGTAACTTTCCCTCTCAAGGGATTAAAAGAGGAGAATGGAGAGCTCAAGTTACATATTTGAGTTTTCACAAGTAAACATAAGTTGAAATATTCTTTCAATTGCCAGTGGTGGTAGGTGCAGGTTTAAAATTTCTTTCAGTATTTTTTAATATAGATGACGATTGCGTCATATATAATATAATTTCAATCAGATTCATTCCTCCGTAGTTGATACTTAATATTTTTGACATGAAAATATATGATACAAGAAGAATATACGAGTTTGTTTTGGTTTTGGCTACAAACTTGCAAAAAAAAACTTATCTATGTCGTCACTTCTTATTACGTCACCTATCTACTAGTGACAAACCAGTAGAATAATCTCCATCGTTTAAGAGATTAGTCAAAAAAAAACAAACGACTGTAGTTTGTTGTACCTTGTCTACATATAGCCAAATTGAAAATCAGTTACTTTTTATTAGACAACAACACTCTACTTCTATTTATATGGATAAATGCATACGTGCCTATGAAAGGTTTTGACACATGCTAAGGAATACAAGCTCTTGATGAGGGGTTCCCTATATTCCGTTTTTATTCATCACACATATTGTGGTTCTTACATATACTTAAAGATCAAAGAAAATCTCAAATTGAAACGCAAAGAAACTCTACCATGTTATTTATTAAAAAAATATCAACTATAAAAATATAATACATCTCTGTCGGAAAAATTATAAGTTGCAAATTTATTTTATGTTCTTGACAGGCTCTTGGCATGTTCAAAATATTCCTGTAACGTAATTTTCTTACAATATACGAAAAAAATCGGTAGACTTAATATAATTTTTAAATGTAACAGTTACTAAATGTATGTAATATTAGAGTTATGAAATGGTTGCAATAAATTAAACTTACGACTATATATTTTTAACTTATTTCAATTTATATACATTAAAAATACATATATATAAACCGGTGAGAAATAATATGAAATCCTTCCACTTTAGATAGTGAACTTGAAGAAATATCTCCAATGATAACAACCACTTGAAGCTAGCTCATGTACTATTACTAAGATTTTCTTTAAAAATATTTTCCCCTAGAACTTTTAAAGACACGAAAAATAGGAATGAGATGGCATCGCCAACTAACATTACGATAAAATGTATTAAATTACCTTTAAAGAGTTGCAAAACATACAAAACTTCTGGGGGTAAATTATCATATTTATTTTCTCCATCTATCTATCAAAATATATGTGATATTATATATTTTTGTTGTTTTATTATACTTTAACTTACTCGCTTATCGTTTTTAGTAGCTGGTTTATTTCGAAACTTATAATCCTTGGAGATATTAAATCTACAATTGTTTGATTAAATTTTTAAATAAGTAGGTACTGCCACTCCATATTGAATCTCCACTACCATGTTCCATTGTAACATAAATTGTCGTCGCCTTCTTTAGATATTTGGCTATCTATTTTTATTTAAGAAAATAAGTTTACATGGAAGTTATAAAGATGGGTAAAAATTATTTTTAATAGTATAGTCCGTTAGACTTAAGCTAAGCTTTGCATTTGTGTGGGTGAAAGTAAATGTAGAGTTGGACAAAAAACTTTGAGAATTCAATTATATTATATTTAATATAAGTCCTAGATCTATCTATCTAGATTAAAAATGAAATAAGCGATTCATGTAAAAGGCCAAATTGAAATATTATGAAAAAAATATTAAGCAATAAAAATTTTGCAAAAACAATACAAATTTTCAACATTTGAAGTTGCTACCAGTAAAAAGGGTGAAGTGCGAAGGTGCGGGGCGGGGTAAAAGCAGAATAAACCGGTTAAAAACTAGAAAAGAACGTTTCATTCAAAAATTTGACGTCACACCTACACTATCCGTGTGCACTCACAGAAATGCAAAGCTCAGCCTAAATCAAACACACTATACTTATATATATCGGAATTATTACAATTTCGTTGTTTTTAAAGAGAGAGCGGCCAGCCTCGCTGACGTAACTACATACTTAATGTCACTTCTTCTAGTACGTGCCATGATATTTTAAAATGAAACTTCAATTGTTCTTAATGCTCCTGTATTTCTCGAAGGTTCTTCACAATCACATATTTCAATGATACGCACTCAGTGAAACCTTAATTCTTAATTCTGGAGTCTGCCGTCGTGCGTCCAGACGTCATGTTTATAACAAGATTCAAACATAGTTCTATTCTCCTTTGATTTCGTTTTACTTTTAACAATAATCACAAATACTAATGAGGTTTAATAAGAATTGATGACAGCCTCAAATTATTTTCATGTCGCATCCGTTATTAAAGCACCGATATATACATCTCTATCAATAATAATGATATTGTTAAATATCAAATTATAATATCGTAAAGGTAAGGTATTCTTAAAGTTAGTCATAATAATCACACTTCTTCAATAACAAGACAGGAACAAAAATATTTCTGAATCTCATAAAAGCCCTAGATTTCGTTAACATCCCAATTCTGTTAGAAAGGCTTGAATAGCCAGTTATCAGGGGTAACACAAATAGACCAATAATCTCTTTGAACGAGCTCAGATGGTCAAAGGACATAATTACTTGAACTGTAAATGCCTATAATGCCTATTCACATGTTTCGATATCTGATTATACCTCTTATGAAATGCTATTATGTAATAATTGAAGTGTCAGTCAATATTAAAATGTAAGTATTATTTTTAAACATTTATATTTACATCATTCCGTCTTTTTCTGCAATTGCGAGCCGTAAACTTCTGGATATCGCAAAAGATGAATCTTAAAATACTTTTATTTGTTTCTTATTCACTCCAGAACAGAAGTAACTTTTATGCACATCACACAAAAATAATTTACGTACACAAAACAAAAGTGAAGCACAAAGGGCGACTTTATTGCTAATGAGTAATTTATTCCAGGTACTTGTGTTGGTAAAAGGCATATGCATGAGGGTAGAGGTGGATGACATTTGAAAATATATACATTATTTACACTCAAGAGTAAATACAACTAAATTTTGAAATATATAAATTAATACGGACGATACAAATCTGGATATCACATTTAATATACAGTATATGTTCAGTATAACGAATGCTTAGAAACATATAAAGATATTAACGGTGCCTTAGGATGGAGAGAATTATCTCTAATATGTTAAGGGGGAATTTGAGTAAAATAGTACTCCTTTACCGTTTTTTTGAACGATGAAAGTAAGTGGTTCATACAGATAAGGGTAAAAGGGTTGGGTAACTTTCGCTGCTAAGGAATGTATGGATCAATATAAGGAGTATTTACAGGAATTTCAAGGATAAGATTGTACTTAAAACTTATTCGTGAGAGTTCTCATAACACAACCAAAATTGTAGTTACAACTATTCATTTAAAAACAAGCAAAAACATATTATATTTGTAACACGTCAAAGGGCACTGAAATAAGGATCACATTTAAAATATAAGACACCCCTACAAAATAAATTACTCATTGAGATTGCGAAAAATCAACCCTCATAACGATTTGTGACATGTAGATATTGCTTTTCTCTAAATTAACTAGTTACTTCTAATATAACCACAGAGTACTATAAAAAAACCAGAAACCTTCGATAAAGCAAGCGATTTAAAAAAACGCTTTGTAGATAATATGGAGCGTTAATAAGAACCTCGAGATATAAACCGCGATTTTACTACGAGCACTGAAACAATCTTATCCTACACCAAAATTTCAAGCCTCGTAATAAGCGGAAATTGGTGTTACAAAAAGGTTGTAAATTTTTTTATGATTAAAAAGTTAAAGAGCTTGATTCATCTTTACTGACTGTATTTAACAAACCTTGGCCTCTTTTTTTCATAAGTCCTAAAAAAAGACGTATTTTGTTTTCAGTAATCAAGGCGTGTAACAACGAGTATATTTCTTTCGCTTTAGAGTGTTAATAACACTTATCCAAATTAAGAGAATTTTGCGGTTTTGAGTAAAAATAGAAAATCGATAAAATGTTAATGTCTTACGTTTACAGTGTCACTATTAAATAATTAAGTAATAAGATAACCATATAAATTAGGAATGTACAACACAACCAAAAATTTTAGAACGTTTCTTTAATATTTAAAACCATTTCATTGTTTTAGTACAATCTGCTTTAATCAAAATATTGAATCTTAGATGAGATTCATTTATATTTCAGCAAGATGTGCGCTGTGATTTTGCTTTACAAAGCTTTGATAATAATTTATTCCACGCGGTAAGCCACAGAAAATCATGACGAAAATTCTTAAGTGAAAACTTTGCAGGTTTTCACTTTCTCATAATTTTATTTTATGTAAACGACGTTATTGTAATATCCAACATATTTTTTTTTATTTCAAGTATTCGTTAACCTTGTTCTACGATTACTTTTTACGATGTACTACGATGATAGGATTCTGGTATTCAAATAAGATCATCTGATTCCCTGGACTACTTACTACATTTTCTTCCGTGGGCTTCAACATGCGACAATTGATATGTAAATCCTTGAGCTGCTACATCCCAATTATAATATCCAAGTTCGTGGACTACGAGATTCCAGTTATATTATCTAAGTTTATACTACATCCACTTAAATAGGTTGCAACATAAAAACTGCAACATGTAATTCCTTGGCATACAGCATACGAACCATAAAATACCTTCGTGAGTGTAATATGACCAATATCCAAGTTGTAACATCTGTATCAGCCATATATGTAACTCTTGAAAAATTGTCGCATTGATAAAAGTGATGAATTTTTTTATGCACGTAGCTGCAGTAAATTTAACATCAATATATAATGGTGTGAAACTTGAATACTTTCAGTATAATAATGTTTTTACATTAACCGCGGTGTGGAGTTAAAACTTTAATTGACAATAAATATTATCATTCTATTTTAATAAATGCTTTTTGTTAAACCGATTTCGTGGTTAATCAACCAAACATTGTCCAGTTGAATAAAGAGTGAAAAGTACATATTTGCTTTTAATATTATTATATTACCTTATTAATACGCGCCTTAGTCGTTTTTAAAGTTGTTAACAAGTCCTGACCTCAAATGTGGTTTCTCATTCTTTATGGTCTTTCACCGGGAGTTACGTATTATATCCTGAGTATTTTAATTTAAATTATTTCAAGTAACTTAAAGCAGAAAAGACTGAAGCCTCAAGAAGGATATAAATTCTTGTATTTGATTACCCAACTTCTTCATTTATTCTATTGAATGCAATAAAACAACACAATAGTGATATGTACAATGGATGCTATCATAGATTCTCTACGACTCAATATTTCCAATGGCGTTCACTTAATTTCTAATAGCAATTTCCTGTCTCAGATATTTTCAATTGATTTGACTTGGTCAACAACCGTATTTATTGAATTTTATCTTTTAACTTTGGACATGATACTCTTTAAATAAAGATGTATAACATTTAGTGTCAAGTACAGTTTTGTTATATTATTGATAAAGTTTTTATTTTCCTATATATTTCCATACTTTGATCTTTTTACTATTCTTTATTCATTTTGTATGAATACATATTACTCAACTATTATTTTCAGTTGCTGATAAGAAAGCTAAAGCTAAATAGTTATGAGTTTTTTTTCGATATTCACATATTCTATAATACATCCCGCAATTATAGTGGTATAAAAATGTTGGCAGTTTTCTTTTTTGATTTGTATATAAGATAGTTTAAATGTAGTGTATTAAGTGTTGTTATTATTAATATTTTTTTGACTTTTGAGTATCTTTCCCAAACCAAATTACTTTCTCAATCACTAGTTGTGACTACACTGGCATGTAAAAGGCACTTGAACCTTACGAAATGCTTTTAACTCTTTTCTTAAAGAAAGTATATTTTATGCTGCGACTTTTGAGTGCTCCTAAATATAGTTTTTCGTTCTTATCTCAGCCCTCACGAAAGCTGACTTCGCTTCAAATCAGCTAAAGTTTGAAGGGAGTTAACGTTTTCTAAATCGAAAAATTTTTTGCTCTTCATATTATTTTTTTAAGTTTACTTAATCTTCATTTAAATTTAATTAATGTTCATTTAGACGATAGTGATAACTTATTTTCAATAGTGCTTTTTACATATTTTAATATGATGCTTGACTCTCAAATATTACAGGAAATTAAAATATATTTTCACTTACTTCAAAATTTTGTTGCATATTTAATTGAAAAAAAATACAATTATTACCTTTACATTCATTTTTAATTCAACTATTGTATTATATAAATATCTTTCAAGGTAATATATCCCTGATTTAAAGCATCATACTCATAAAGCCTAAATCACAAGGCTTTTAACTAGTCAAGAGGCATATTATGATTTTCCAATAATGAAGTCCTAGCTGTATTATTAATAAGAATTGTATTTACAGCTGATGATTAAGTTATTTTATAAGGATTAGTGCTTTTTAATTACAAAGAAATAACGTTACAAGACTCATTAGAAAAAGCTTGTGTCATATAACAAAATTAAACAACTTTGCACATTAATCACTATTGCCAAATTATCACAGTAAATAATGACTCGTCAAAAAGTTTATTTTTATTTTAGGTATATTTTTCATTACCACTTCCCCTTCTTATTTATATCTTAAGAAGGTAGTGTGCAATAGGAAATAAAATGTAAAATAAATAATATGTAATAAAATGTAATAAAATGTAAAATAAATAAAGTTATTAAAGTAAATGTTAACAATTTATTAAATATTATTGAGTTTATCTTGTTGTGATGTATTTCATAAGTACGAGTATATTAACATACTTTACAACTTGAAAATTTAAATGAAAAAATTCTTGCTTTCGAATACTCTATAATTGAAAACCTTTTTCTAAAATCATATCATTCAGTAGTTAAGTACTTTAACAATTTAGTTTAATTACTTAATAAATAATAAAAGTAATATACATTATATGATATATGGAATTCTACATTATTTGTCCTACTTGTTAAGTATTTATATATCGAAAAATATTTATGATATAGAGAAAATATAAAAATATAAAGATTGGCATAAATCATTTCCAATCTCATAAACCATATATTGTGTAATACACGCCATGTAAGACTTATGTACAAGAATTACAAAAATGAAGTTATGATATTAACGGAAAATACATTAAAGAAATTATTTAATATATTGTCTCTACAGTTATATGAAAATATTAATAATGAAGTAAAAAAAGTCATTGGTTGTCCCGCATAATTTCTAGGTTTAAAGTATAAGGAGAAAAATAAATTGTTTAAGATGAAAAATAACGATCGAGCACTTCAGAAAAAAATGTGATTCACCATAATACTAACTAAAATATTTAAATAATTTGATCATACTTTTAATTACTTTGAATAAATGAATTAAAATACGAAGCAATTAACGTTAATTATTTTAAGAGAGATTAAAAGGTTGCCTGGAAGAAATGGCTAATAAGCCATAAGGCCGCCTTTTGTTACATCGTTAGTTTTAAGTTTGTTTTTTTTTTGTAATTGTCTTTATTGAAAGTGTGGTGTGCAAAAAAGTATTAAATAAATAAATAAAATAAATAAAAGCATTCGCAGAGTAACGCTTTCAAATACCAGACATTGCACTAACAAAGTTTTGTTTTAAATGACTGTTCTAAATAAGTAAGTTTTCAATGTATATTCGAGTTTGTAAACGGAATCGTTAAGGGCACAACTTTTTCTATATGTAACTGATCTGTCTAACTAAAATGTATATATATTTTAATGTTTTTATATAAATTCGCATAATGTAATTTTATATTTGGCCACATGCTAACAGCTGTTACATTCAAAGGATATTTTAATGTGTAAGTTTCTTGAAGCAGCCTTGAGTTAACTTCTTACGGGTAAATCTTCTCGACAATTGCTTCGAAATCCAGAAATAGAATTAAATTTTTGAGTGTGTTTATTCAGCTACTTCAAATTGTGAAAAGATTGCTCTATTGAATGTATTACGGAAGCGAGTAACATTTTTAAAGTAAAGTATAACTTCAAGCTGGTATTTTTCAAAACTCTTGAGTGATACGTTTATTCTTTATACACTTAACTTAAATATATTTAAAAACTAGAATATTCTTTTAATTATTTAATAAATATTGGCAAATTAACTTCTTAAATCGAAGGTATACCGACTGATCTAATGCAAAAAAATAATTCATTATATTTTTTATGATATTTAACACGATTAAGTGGAGTCAATTTGCTTAGTTTTCACCAATTTGTCATGACAATGAAAACTTATTTATTATAAGACTACGTTTATTCTGTCTCGTTCTGGACTCAATGAATGTTTTAATCCTTACCATATAATGGAAATTGCATTAAAATAACAGTAAAATTAATAAAAGAAAATAAAGTAGCAGCTTATGTAACGTCTCATTATTATGAACAAGACGTTATTTCTTACGTGATTGAGTTTTGCAGCTCAAAAATTAGGAATCATAAAATACTGTATTGTTGCTTTATGTCAGGATTAATCAGTTTAAATCTGTCGCCATTATTGTTATCTTAAACTATAAACCCAAAAATTAGTGGTATAGCAAGAATTAAGATTACAGAGGATCTACATTATATGGAATACGAGTAATATAGCCAACGGTTTCATATTGTATTATTTAACTACTTGGTCTTAAGACGCTGGCGATGAATATTGAAATTAAAGACAATCATTTAAGGGAGTGAATATTATACGTTTAAACTTTTACGTCAAGATTTACAAAATACTGCTGACAAAGGAAATGACGTTCTACAACACCGGAGTAACTGGTGATAATATTTTTTTAACGAAAACTATTTATCATTTCCTATGTTTACATTGAGACAAGAAACTGTTTATTTTGATGATAAATTAAATTTGATGATAAATAATTAAATAAAGTGTCTCTCCTTATATATTCTATATATTATGTAATAGTACCAATTGGCCCTTTGAACATCTTTTTTAAAGCTTTTAAATTTATCTGAATCAACTGTCGAAAATGTTAACAAAGATGATATATCAAAATATATATGTAGATAATATTGAAATATATATGCAAAATACGAAATGCAACTTATCAAATATGTTACGATTGAACAAACTAAATTAGAACCGATAACTGTGGATTCAATTGATGGAAGTTAATCCAACTCCTAACTACTTCTAAACCTCCAACCAACTGAATTAGACAAACTAAATCATCCACTTTTGTTAGATTAGTGTTACAATCTATAGTATAATGAATTACGTAACGGCTTACAGTCTTGAAAACTATCTTTTTTTTCTCATATACCACCGATAAAAAGACTGAATGTGATAATTAATTAAATGGTTGTTTAATCTAAAAAAATATAAAAACTCTCCAAAATCTAAAAAGATTTAGTAAATCAGTTATAACTATAAGAAAAATCTTTTATTTTTTATTAATTGTGATGTTAAATTGCATCTACCTAATTTTACTGAACGATGAAATATTCTAATTTTCACAGTCGATTTAATGGGACGAAATGAGAATATAAATAATTGAAATCATCATGATCAAACTAATCCAGCGAATTAATGCACGTTTTAAAGGACGAAAGCTCTTCTTGTTATATATTGCCTTAAAGTATTTCATTTTCACTTTGAATGGCATTTTAAACTAGTGTTGTAGAGGAGAAAAAAATTGTAGCCTGTCTTTCTCATATACATACATACAACTTCGACAAACTATTCAACTGAAACTATCAGTAATAGTAGCAAAATGAAAATGACAGTTCAGAGAGTTTGTTTTAAATTTAATATGAAGTCAAGAAGAAGTAATACATCTATGACTTTTGATTTTGTGAAGTTCAAATAAAGACGTTATGATAGCAATTACCTTTGTGCTTATAAAATAATGAGAATTATATTATTTTCTGTAACCAGTGTAAGAATGACATAATATGTTTAATCCTAAAAACAAATTCAACTTTTAGTCCAAACAGGACAAATAGGCGACTTCAGTTTACCTTTACTTTATTACCCCTGAGATCGAAGCCACAAATACAGCCGCACTAATTTCATTGTTGGTTTATCGAATGTTCGATTGTTCTATCAACAAAGCGTCAGCACCAGATGAACTTCATGAATAATTAGATTTTCTGCACATTTTGTTTTAACTTTTAATCATAATCGACGCGTTATTGCGGAATTACGAAATAATGCATTTATTTATTTAACTCTTTTTTGTACGTTTCTATTTACAAAACAAATTTTCTAAAAATCTTCAAAAACGAGATGCAAAACAAAACATTTACTTTTACATCAAAGTATATGCAACTAACTCAGATAAATCAAATAAGCACAATTCGTTCGTATTTTATTCATGTTACTATCTTTTTAAAATCTTTAGTATTACGTGGATTTTTGCTCTTTTATAAATTTAATAGTTTAATATCTTATTAAAATAGTTTTAATAAATTTAATAAGTATAAATTTCCTAGTCTTTAATCACATCTAGTTTCATGCTGTCTACTCCAATCCGCTGAATACGATCAGAACTCCGAGATTATCGAGGACCACTCATAAACATACAATAAATAGATCTTATATTGAATATATATCTTATATCTTATATATTATATTGAAGTCAGTGGTGGCCTAGTAGTTAAGGGGCCCGCCTCTCGTTGCCGAGGGCGCGGGTTCACACCTGCCAAGTACCAATGTGATTTTTCGGAGTCATATGTACTTTTCTGAGAGTATTTAGACATCACTGACATGCGGTGAAGGAAAACATCGTGAGGTAACCTGGACTTATAGTTTCACAATTATAAGTTTGAAATCACCAACCCGTCTTGAGCAAGCGTGGTGATTAATGCTCAAACCTTCTCCATGTGAGAAAGAGGCCTTTGCTCAGCTGTGGGCGTCTGATAGGCTGATGATGATGATGATAATGATATTGAATATATGTATATTTACATATATTTACCATTGTTTTCTAAATTCCCAAAAGTATTTGTGTCGGTCAAACACATTTTTATTCAAATAGTATTGGTTTAAAAATCTAATATAATTGGAAACTGTAACTTTTGCTATGAATTCGACATTTTAAATAGAGTTGCAAACGAAATTAGAAAAAATCCATTTTTATTTGTAAACGAGGCATTCGGAATTGTTAGAATATAATGGATTAGCTGATATATAAAAAATACTGTTACTTAAGCCAATTAGCGCTTAGCAGTGGATCAAGTGTCCTTTTATTATCTGTATTACTTTATTTATTTATAAAATCATTTTTGTTAGATTTTCTTCTTTTCTTTGAGGTGGTAGGGCCTGATGATGAATGATGTTTTGAGGTATATTATAATATTTGTTTTTTTAATCCACCAATTATGGTAATTAATTTAATGATTAAATATTATAAAATATTTTTGATTCCATAAAACTGTATTATTAAATGGTACTAGAGACAAGAAGTCAAATTAGATTCTTAATAAAGTTATGTAATATTGAAGGTTATTTTGGTATAAATACAAATATCTGATTGTATCAATATAACTCTCAGAGACAAAAACTTTCACAATGAATAAATAATAAACAATCTGTTTTATCGGTGAAATTTAAGGATTTGGAACTCAGGATTTATTCCATTTGTATATAACGAAGTAAATTAAAGAGTTATTCAAACAGAGATTGTAGAAAATTAAAACATTAGATTTTTTTATTACGGAATTTTTGTAAAGTAAAAATATTGGTTTAAGGGCACATTTCTTAGGTAAAGAAATCAAATCGAACCGTTGACTTTATTTTGCTAGCTTGTTTGTTACTTAAATACACTTACTTAATAGTAATCAGTTGTTATAAATATGATTATGCTGTCATGATTCAAGATAAAATCTGCAAAGATAGTTTATTTTCAGGTGGCTACTTTTAGATATATAAGGTTATGAATATATTATATGATAAATTTTTCTAAATTTTTCTTAGATGTCAGGTAAATTCAACCATTTTGAACTTGTCGCTAGAACCATAGCACGTTTCTATCATGTCGTTCAGTACAGAAGATTTTATTAGTACTGTTCAAGCTAGAACTCCTATTTGGCAAAATAAATATAAGCATAACAGAGATGTACTATTAAAGTATGGAAGGAAATAACTGGATTGTTTCCGGATATGGAGGGTGAGTATATGATATACATATTTTTATTCTGGAAATATGATTTTTTTTCAGCATAATAATATAAAAATAAAAATAAAAAATTTTGTGGTCCATATTTACGACCTCTGACAATACGTCACACTCGCGCGAACGCCTGACGGTTAACGTGAACACGAGCTCGCAACGTTTCCCGCGCCCGCACCCGCACCCGCGCTCGCGTGTACCAACGTGAACGAGCCCTTAGACAAATATACAAGTCCAAAGATAGTTATACATAGATAAATACATATCTGAAATAATACAAACACACTTAAATGGATACTTTAAATAGAATTTATTGGTGAGAACTCAAAAAAAGGACTAATAAGAAATAAGAAGCTTAATAATTTTATGTAAAATACAGTCACTGAATAAAATTATTCGATACCAGTATCTTCGTGGCCTATAATCTTTAAGGCAAGTGCCAACACGACAGACATTTACGTAAAAACAACATCATAAACAATACCATTAATTTATGAAGAGCTCAAACAAATTTTCTCTATTAAACATTATTTATAATTTAAATCATTTATGTTCTGAATAACAATAGCAGTATTACTTATTAATATTTTATGCGAAACCGTCATCAAACTGTATTATTCAGTAATCATAACTTGATAAAATGGACCGTTTGTCAAACATAAGTTAACAGCTAACTAAATTCATTTAACTTTGACTGATTTTGGCTTGAGACGCAAATATCAACTCATTCAAATCGTAGAATTTAACTTCGATGCGCAATTCCAATCGGTCGCAAATAGTAAACTTTACTGTTCTGGATATTTCGAAAAAATGCAATATAAAAAGAAAAGAATTTAGGTCTTAATTATGAACTTATAAAGAATTTATCATAGAGGCAATAACAAAGTATTAATTAAATATCCCGACGAAGGCTATTTATAAATTGCTGTAAACTAAAATGAAACATTAATTTAAAACCAGTATTAAATAAAAAGAGACGACTTTTTTCTTTATGGCAGTATTAAAACGGTGACCAGTTCAAACTATGTTCAATTTATCTTATTTTAGAAACCTTGATCTGGGTCCAAATTTCCAAATATCAAAACATAGATAATTATACATAAAAGTTAAGTCTATTTTTAATGTTCTTTTGACTGTAGGAGATTATTATTGTTCCAAAAAAAGCTAAATAATCAAAATATTCGATTGAAAAAGTGCATGCATATTTCCAATTCACTCCCTGTTATACAAAGAAGGAATAAAAACTTTACAGTTAGATTTAGGAACTCGTATGATTACAAAATTAAAATAAACTGAACTGATATAATATGGAATTTTTTGGAATGTTATAAATGATTTTCAATAAAAATCAAACAATAATTATAAAAATAAAATGTATTTTTTTTGTGAATAATAAAATTGCTACAGGGTGATAAATTTAAATATATCGACTAAATTGTATGTAGTTTAAGTAATTTTTATGTTTTTAGACCGTTATGAATCAAATATATAAACAAGATTGAAATATTATATCAAAGTAAATACCAACATACAAGAGACACAAGCTGAAGTAAGTGATATTGATGGTGCACATACAAACAGACATTTATATTTCCGTCATTATTTTCCTAAAAGTACAATGTCTATTGATTTGAATTTCAATATTTACTTACTATTATTGGGCTGCTATTTATCATCTAACCACTTTAAAAAATAAATTTTCCAGAGAGCCAATAGATATTTATTGCAGTCTTGCATAAAACTTTAAAATGTTTTATCGTCTATCCATACAAATTGTCCAAATTGGTCTAAGGCTTTAAACGTGCTTGCACGGACCTCTTCAACTATTTTAAATTCAAGAATTCTTCCAATGCATTTGTGAATTGCAAATAAAAATTTTATGCGTGTCACGAAAAATATATCCTTGAATAATATTGTGAAAGGTTTAAATTTAGTTTAAAAATAATAAACTTTGTTCCATTACACTGTACTTTCTAGTAATATTTATGTATATAATCAAAATTCCGGAGTTTATTTTATTTATATCACTATAAGTTTTTTAATTTTTTTCTAATTGCAATACAAAACCGTTTGTTGTTAAAATTAACATAATTGTAATTGTCCGATTAATTAAGACAATGTATAATAGAAATGTTTTTTTATTTAGATCTTTCCTTCATACATATTTTTCCTCAGTTACATTGGTTTCTTATAATCATTATATTGTGAAAACTATTGAAAAACATGTAACTTTTCCTCTCAAGGGATTACAAGAGGAGAATAAAGAGCTTAAGTTATATATTGGAGTTTTTAAAACTACACATGAGTTGGAATATGATTTTAATTCCCAGTGGTGTTAGGTGTAGGTTTAAAATTTCTTTCAATATTTTTTAATATAGATGACGCAATATAAATTCAATCAGATTAATTATACTAAAATATATATTATCAATATAATTTATTATAGATACTAGAAGAATACGCGTTTTGTTTTGGCTGCAAAAATTTAAAAAGAATAAGTACTTGCCTATATCACTTTTTATTAAATTAGCTATCTACTAGTGACAAACCGGTAGATTTATCTCCATCGTTAAGCTACAAAAAATATACAATTATTGTTTGTCGTACCTTGTATACATACTGCCAGATTGAAAGGCAGTTACACAAAACAATACTCTATTTCTATTTATGTGGATAAATGCATACGTGCCTATGAAAGTTTTTGACACATGCTAAGGAATACAAGCTTTGATGAGGGGTTCCCTGTATTCGGTTTTTATTCATCACACATATTGTGAGTCTTACATATACTTAAAGATCAAAGAAAATCTCAAATTGAAACGCAAAGAAACTACGCCATGTTATTTGTTACGAAAATATATACTATAAAAATATAATACATCTCAGTCGGAAAAATTATAAGTTGCAAATTTATTTTATGTTCTTGACAGGCTCTTGGCGTGTTCAAAATATTCCTGTAACAATAATTTTCTTACAATATAAGGAAAAATTTGGTAGACTCGATATAACGTCTAAATATTACATTTATTAAATGTATATAATGTTAGAGTTATGAAATGGTTGATTTGCTTTTTTCCAAATTGAGGTACCATTAGCGTATGCGTTAGCGAGAGCCGCACTAATTATTATTATTCGTTGTTCTTTCGCTGTTTTCACTGTTTTTGCTGTTTTTTTTAGGGGAGTTTTTTAGCATGGGAGATAAGAAGTATGATGGGGGGTAAAAAGAGTTTCCCTGCGACATCGAAAAAAAAAAAGTTATGAAATGGTTGAAATAAATTAAACTTACGATTATATATTTTTAATTCATTTCAATTTATATACATTGAAAATATATGTATATAAACCAGTGAGAAGTAATAAGAAATCCTTCTTCCCTAGATAGTGAACTTGGAGAAATATCTCCAATGATAACAACAACCTGAAGATATCTCATGTACCAATAAGATTTTCCGTAAAAATATTTTCCCCAAGAACTTTTAAAGATACGAAAAATAGGACTGAGGTGGCATCGCCAACCAACACTATAATAAAATTATTATATTATAGCAAAACATAAAAATTCTATGGTAAATTTTGATATTTATCTTACAAATGATATGTTATATTATAGTATATTAACTTATCGTTAGCTGGTTTATTTCCGAACTTGATATCCTTGGAGAAATCAACAATTGTTAGATTAAGTTTTTTAAATAAGTAGGTACTGCTAATCCATAGTGAATATCCACTACTATGTTCGATTGTAACACAAATTAGTCATAGCCTTTTCAAAACATTTGGCTATCTTTTTTCATTTAAGGAAACAATTTTACATGGAAGTTTTAAAGACAGGTGAAAACTATAATGGTATTGTTATATATCTATGTATAAAATTGTAAAGATAAGGTATTTTTAAAGTAAGTCATAATAATCACACTTCTTCAATAACAAGACAGGAATAAAAGTATTTCTGAATCCCATAAAAGCCTTAGATTTCGTTAACATCCCCATTCTGTTAGTCAAGCTTGAATAGCCAGTTATCAGGGGTAACACAAATAGACCAATTATTATCTCTTTGAACGAGCTCAGATGGTCAAAGGACATAATTGCTTGGACTGTAAAAGCCTATAATGTCCAGTCACATGTTTCGAGATCTGATCATACTTCTTATGAAAATTCTATTATGTAAAATGAAATGTTAGTCAATGTTCAAAAAACTTGAATACTTAAATATTTACACTACATATTTATTAACTATTTTTCTGCAAATATGAGCCCAGAATTTGTGGATATCGCAAACGATGGATCAAACAATACTTGAAATTGGATAAACTCATTCGCTCTAGAATATAATTAACTTTATTGCTCATCACACAAACATTATTTACGTACTAAAGAAAGAGTGGAACGCAAAAGACGACTTTATCACTTACTAGAGATTTTTTCCAGGTACTTGTTTTGTTAAAAAACGTATGGATGAGGGTGGGGGTGGAGGACATTTGGATATACATACAATATACATTATTTACACACAAGTGTAAATACTACTAAATGTTGAAATATATAAAATTAATACAAACGATGCAAATGTGTATGTCACATTTAATATACTTTATATGTTCAGTATAACGATTCTTAAAAATATACATATAAACATATTGAAGGTGCCTTAAGATGAAGAGAATTAGTTAAGGCGGGATTGGAGTGAAATAATACTCCTTTACTGTATTCTTGAACGCTGCCAGTTAGTTAGCGATTCATACAGATAAGGGCAAAGAGTTCCAAAGTTGGGCAACTTTCGCTGATAAGAAATGTAAGTATCAATATGATTAGTATTTACAGGAATTTCAAGGATAGGATTGTACTCATAACTTATTCGTGAGAACTACAACTCTTAAATTAAAAAAAAAAAAAAAAAAAAGAAATATTTGTCTTACGTCAAAGAGAGAAGAATAGTCTAATGACTAATTTAATAATTATAATATAATCCTATAAAATGAATTACTCATTGAGATTCTGGAAAAATCCACCCTCATAGGCATTTGTGACATGTAAATATTGCTTTCTCTAAATTAACTTGTTACTTCTAATATAACCAAAGAGTACTATGTACAATAAAACCAGAAACCTTCTTTAAAGCAAGCGATTTATAAAACAAACCTTGGCCTCCTTTTTCATAAGTCCTAAAAAAAGACGTATTTTGTTTTCAGTAATGAAGGCGTGTAATAACGAGTATATTTCTTTCGCTTTAGAGTATTTATTTATCAAATAACATTTATCCAAATTATGAGAATTTTGCGGTTTTGAGTAAAAATGGAAAATGAATAAAATTTTCTTACGTTTACAGTGTCACTATTAAATTATTAACTAATAATATTCACCACAACCAAAAATTTTAGAACGTTTCTTTAATATTTAAAACCCTTTCATTGTTTTAGTACAATCTGCTTTAATCAAAATATGGAACCTTAGATGAGATTCATTTATATTTCAGCAAGATGTGCGCTGTGATTTTGGTTTACAAAGCTTTGATAATAATTTATTCCACGCGGAAAGCCACAGAAAATCATGACGAAAATTCTTAAGTGAAAACTTTGCAGGTTTTCACTTTCTCATAATTTTATTTTATGTAAAAGACGCTATTATAATATCAAACATATTTTTTTTATTTCAAGTATTCGTTAACCTTGTTCTACGATTACTTTTTACGATGTACTACGGTGATAGGATTCTGGTATTCAAATAAGATCATCTGATTCCCTGGACTACTTACTACATTTTCTTCCGTGGGCTTCAACATGCCACCCTTGATATATAAATCCTTGAGCTGCTACATCCCAATTATAATATCCAAGTTCGTGGACTACGACATTCCAGTTATATTATCTAAGTCTATACTACATCCACTTAAATAGGTTGCAACATAAAAACTTCAACATTTAATTCCTTGGCATATAGCATCATATCATCATATCATCAGCCTATCCGACACCCACTGCTGAGCAAAGGCCCTTTTTCTCACATGGAGAAGGTTTGAGCATTAATCACCACGCTTGCTCAAGACGGGTTGGTTATTTCAAACTTATAATTGTGAAACTATAAGTCCAGGTTTCCTCACGATGTTTTCCTTCACCGTATGTCAGTGATGTCTAAATACTCTCAGAAAGTACATATGACTCCAAAAAATCACATTGGTACTTGCCAGGTTTGAACCCGCGCCCTCTGTAACGAGAGGCGAGCCCCTTAACCACTAGGCCACTACTGACTTATGCTTATAGCATATAGCATACGAACCATAAAATACCTAAGTGAGCTACAATATCCAAGTTGTAACATCTGTATCAGCAATATATGTAACTCTTGAAAAATTGTCGCATTGATAAAAGTGATGAATTTTTATTACGCACGTAGCTGTAGTAAATTTAAACTCAATATATGGTGTGAAATTTGAATACTTTCAGTATAATAATGTTTTTACATTAACCGCGGTGTGGAGTTAAAACTTTAATTGACAATAAATATTATCATTCTATTTTAATAAATGCTTTTTGTTAAACCGATTTCGTGGTTAATCAGCCAGGAATAATGAGTGAAAAGTATTTGCTTTTAATATTATTATATTACCTTATTAATATGCGCCTTAGTCGTTTTTAAAGTTGTTAACAAGTCCTGACCTCAAATGTGGTTTCTCATTCTTTGTGGTCTTTCACCGGGAGTTACGTATTATATGATAAGTATTTTAATTTAAATTCTTTCATGTAACTTAGCAGAACTTTTGAGTATCTTTCCCAAACCAAATTACTTTCTCAATCACTAGTTGTGACTACACTGGCATGTAAAAGGCACTTGAACCTTACGAAATGCTTTTAACTCTTTTCTTAAAGAAAGTATATTTTATGCTGCGACTTTTGAGTGCTCCTAAATATAGTTTTTCGTTCTTATCTCAGCCCTCACGAAAGCTGACTCCGCTTCAAATCAGCTAAAGTTTGAAGGGAGTTAACGTTTCTCGAAATCGAAAAATTTTTGCTCTTCATTATATGTATTTTATTTAAATTTAATTAATGTTCATTTAGACGATAGTGATAACTTATTTTCAATAGTGCCTTTACATATTTTAATATGATCTTGACCTCTAACAGGAAATTAAAATATATTCAATTAAAATAAGCATGCTTTGAGTTACCACAATTTGTAACGATAGTACAAACATGATTATTATACTCAACAAAAATTATATTCAAATATTAAATAATGTATTTTTAAAAACAGTGCATTTCCACTTACTTCAAAATTTCTGCATTTTAATACAAAATATAATATTTTGTTGCATATTAAGAAAAAATACAATTATTACCTTTACATTCATTTTTAATTCAACTATTGTATTATATACTTTCAAGGTAAATATCCCTGATTTAAAATCATACTCAAAAGCATCACACATTTTGTCAGAATAATGATTTTAATTGAAGTCCTAGCTGTATTATTAATAAGAATTGTATACTTATGAATTATACGATTTATTTTTGTTACAAAGACCGGCAAACTCCTAACAAAAAATTAATTTATAATATATGATAGATGGAATTGAACATTATTTGTCTTACTTGTTATTTATATATCGCAAAATATTAATGATATCGAGAAAATATAAAAATCTAAAATATAAAAATCATTTCCAATCTCATAAACCATATATTGTGTAATTCACGCCATGTAAGACTTATGTACACGAATTACAAAAATGAAGTTATGATATTAACGAAAAATACATTCAAGAAATTATTTAATATATAGTCTCTACAGTTATATGAAAATGTTAATAATGAAGTAAAAAAAGTCATTGGTTGTCCCGCATAATTTCTAGGTTTCAAGTATCAGAAAGAAAATAAATTGTTTAAGATGAAAAATGACGATCGAGCACTTCAGATAAAAATGTGGTTCACCATAATACTATAATATGTATATAAATAATTTGATCATACTTTTAATTACTATGAATAAATGAATTAAAAATGCGAAACAATTTACGTTAATTAGTTTAAGAGAGACTAAAACCATTCGCAGAGTAACGCTTTCAAATACCAGACATTGCACTAACAAAGTTTTGTTTTAAATAACTGTTCTAAATAAGTAAGTTTTCCATGTACGTATATTCGAGTTTGTAAACGGAATCGTTAAGGGCACAACTCTTTTTATATGTAACTGATCTGTCTAACTAAAATGTTTATATATTTTAATGTTTTTATATAAATTCGCATAATGTAATTTCATATTTGGCCACATGCTAACAGCTATTACATTCAAAGGATATTTTAATGTGTGAGTTTCTTGAAGCAGCCTTGAGTTAACTTCTTACGGTTAAATCTTGTCGACAATTGCTTCGAAATCCAGAAATAGAATAAAATTTTTTGAGTGTGTTTATTCAGCTACTTCAAATTGTAAAAAGATTGCTTTATTGAATGTATTACGGAAGCGAGTAACATTTTTACAGTAAAGTAAAACTTCAAGCTGGTATTTTTCAAAACTCTTGAGTGATATGTTTATTCTTTATACACTTAACTTAAATATATTTTAAAAAACTTGAATATTCTTTTAATTATTTAACAAATATTGGCAAATTAACTTCTTAAATCGAAGGTATACCGACGGATCTAATGCAAAAAAAAATAATTCATTATATTTTTTATGATATTTAACACAATTAAATGGAGTCAATATGCTTAGTTTTCACCAATTTGTCATGACAATGAAAACCTATTTATTATTAGACTCTGTTTATTCTGTCTCGTTCTGGACCAAATGAATGTTTTAATCCTTATCATATAATGGAAATTGCATTAAAATTACAGTAAAATTAATAAAAGAAAATAAAGTAGCAGCTTATGTAACGTCTCATTATTATGAACAAGACGTTATTTCTTATGTGATTGAGTGTTGCAGCTCCAAAAATTAGGAATCATAAAATACTGTATTGTTGCTTTATGTCAGGATTAAACAGTTTAAATCTGTCGCCATTATTATTATCTTAAACTATAAACCCAAAAGTTAGTGGCACAGCAAGAATTAAGATTACAGAGGATCTACATTATATGGAATACGAGTAATATAGCCAACGGTTTCATATTGTATTATTTAACTACTTGGTCCTAAGACGCTGGCGATGAATATTGAAATTAAAGGCAATCATTTAAGTTAGTGAATATTATACGTTTAAACTTTTACGTCAAGATTTACAAAATACTGCTTACAAAGGAAATGATGTTCTACAACAACGGAGTAACTGGTGATAATATTTTTTTAACGAAAATTATTTATCATTTCCTATGTTCACATTGTGACAACAAACTGTTTATTTTGACGATAAATTAAATTTGTTGATAAATAATTAAATAAAGTGTCTCTTCTTATATATCTTTTTTAAAGCTTTTAAATTTATCTGAATCAACTGTTGAAAATGTTAACAAAGATGATATATCGAGATATATAGACAATATTGAAATATATATGCAAAATACGAAATGCAACTTATCAAATATGTTACGATTGAACAAACTAAATTAGAACCGATAACTGTGGATTCAATTGATGGAAGTTAATCCAACTCCTAACTACTTCTAAACCTCCAACCAACTGAATTACACAAACTAAATCATCCACTTTTGATAGATTACTGTTACAATCCATAGTTAAATGAATTACGTAACGGCTTACAGTCTTGAAAACGATCTTTTTATTCTCATATGCCAACGATAAAAAGACTGAATATGATAATTAATTAAATGGTTGTTAAATCTAAAAAAATATAAAAACTCTCCAAAATCTAAAAATATTTAATAAATCAGTTATAACTATAAAAAAATCTTTTATTTTTTATTAGTTGTGATGTTAAATTGCATCTACCTAATTTTACTGAACGATAAAATATTCTAATTTTCATAGTCGATTTAATAGGACGAAATGAGAATATAAATAATTGAAATCAAACTAATCCAGCGAATTAATGCACTTTTTAAAGGACGAAAGCTCTTATAAGTAAAAATATTATTGGCTTCTTGTTATATATTCCATTAAAGTATTTCATTTTCACTTTGAATGGCATTTTAAACTAGTGTTCTAGAGGAGAAAAAATGTGTGGCTTGTCTTCCTCATATAGACAACTTTGACAAACTATTCAACTTAAACTATCAGTAATAGTAGCAAAATGTAAATGACAGTTCAGAGAGTTTATTTTAAATTTAATATGAAGTCAAGAAAAAGTAATACATGATCTATGACTTTTGATTTTGTGAAGTTCAAATAAAGACGTTATGGTAGCAATTATCTTTGTGCTTATAAAATAATGAGAATTATATTATTTTCTGTAACCAGTGTAAGAATGACATAATATGTTTAATCCTAAAAACAAATTCAACTTTTAGTCCAAACAGGACAAATAGGCGACTTCAGTTTACCGTTACTTTATTACCCCTGAGATCGAAGCCACAAATACAGCCGCACTAATTTCATTGTTGGGTTATCGAATGTTCGATTGTTCTATCAACAAAGCGTCAGCACCAGATGAACTTCATGAATAATTAGATTTTCTGCACATTTTGACTTAACTTTTAATCATAATCGACGTGTTATTGCGGAATTACGAAATGATGCATTTAAAGAGAAACACTTTCTATACGTTTCTATTTATAAAATTGATTTTCTATTTATCTTCAATCGAGATGCAATTAAAACATTTACTTTTAATTAAAGTATATATATCAGATAAATCAAATAAGCACAATTCGTTCGTATTTTATTCATGTTACTATCTTTAAAAATCTTTACTATTACGTGGATTTTTGCTCTTTTATAAATTTAATAGTTTAATATCTTATTAAAATAGTTTTAATAAATTTAATAAGTATCGAATTCCTAGTCTTTAATTACATCTAGTTTCATGCTGTCTACTCCAATCCGCTGAATAAGATCAGAACTCCGAGATTATCGAGGACCACTCATAAACATACAATAAATAGATCTTATATTGAATATATATCTTATATCTTATATATTATATTGAAGTCAGTGGTGGCCTAGTAGTTAAGGGGCCCGCCTCTCGTTGCCGAGGGCGCGGGTTCACACCTGCCAAGTACCAATGTGATTTTTCGGAGTCATATGTACTTTCTGAGAGTATTTAGACATCACTGACATACGGTGAAGGAAAACATCGTGAGGTAACCTGGACTTATAGTTTCACAATTATAAGTTTGAAATCACCAACCCGTCTTGCAAATTTATTTTATGTTCTTGACAGGCTCTTGGCGTGTTTAAAATATTCCTGTAACGATAATTTTCCTACCATATTCGAAAAATTTTGGGAGACACAATATGATGTTAAAATATATTAAAATTCCACTCACTATTATCTTTTTATAAATAAATACAAATATATATTTTTTTAAATAAATCTATACAAACCGGTTAAAGTTAATACCAGATTCTTCTGCTTTATAAAGTGAACTTTGAGCAATATCTCCAAAACAACAACCACTTGTATACATATCTTATGTACCAATAAGAATTTCCTTAAAAATATTTTGTCCCTATAACTTTGAATACACGATAAATAGAACTGGGGTGGAATCTCCAACCTAAACTAAAATAAAATATGATACAAAACTTCTGAGAATAAAGTATAATTCAAATTTATCTCACAAAAAGATATGTGTTATATATTTTTGTTGTTTTATAATCCTTAACTTACTCACTTATCGTTACCTTGGAGATATTAAATCTACAGTTGTTTGATTAAATTTTTAAACGAGCACTGCCACTTCATTGTGAATCCCTACTACTATTTTCAATTGTAATACAAATTAGTTGTCGCCTTTTTAAAATATTTTTTTTTATTTATTTAAAATGCTTTATTGCACAACACATGGAAAAAAGGGTTAAATACAAATCATAAAGTGAACTGTACATACACGGTGCGCAAAGGCGGTCTTATCACTAACAGCGATCTCTCACAGACAACCTTTGGTGATAGGAGCTTAGAACGAAAACAGGTAAGTGAAGAAAAAGATACAGAAAAATGAGGAAATATACAATATAATAATATTTATACTAAGGTATAGTAATAAACTACACATAACTACATCCCAATAATACATACATAGAAATATAATACATATCAAAACATATATACATAAATATAAACTACATAAAAAAATATGTATTTGTCTTTCTATTTTCATTAAGAAAACAAGTTTGCATGGAAGTTTTAAAGACATGAACACTATAATGGTATTGTTATACATCTATGTATCTATAATATTGTAAAGATAAGGTATTCTTAAAGTTAGTCATAATAATCCCACTTCTTCAATAACACGAAAGGATTAAAAGTATTTCTGAATCTCATAAAAGCCTTAGATTTCGTTAACTTCCCCATTTTGTTAGTCAAGCTTGAATAGCCAGTGGTAACACAAATAGACCAATTATCTCTTTGAACGAGCTCAGATGGTCAAAGGACATAATTGCTTGAACTGTAAATGCCTATAATGCCCATTCACATGTTTCGAGATCTGATTATACCTCTTATGAAATGCTATTATGTAATAATTGAAGTGTCAGTCAATGTTAAAATTTAGGTATTATTTTTAAACATTTATACTTATTTACATCATTCCGTCTTTTTCTGCAATTGCGAGCCGTAAACTTCTGGATACCGCAAAAGATGAATCTTAAAATACTTTTATTTGGTTCTTATTCACTCCAGAACAGAAGTAACTTTTATGCACATCACACAAAAATAATTTACGTATACAAAACAAAGTGTACGTAAAGTGAAGCACAAAAAGCGACTTTATTGCTAATGAGTAATTTATTCCAGGTACTTGTTTTGGTAAAAGACATATGCATGAGGCTAGGGGTGGATGACATTTGAAAATATATGCATTATTTACACTCAAGAGTAAATAAAACTAAATGTTCAGTATAACGAATGCTTAGAAATATATAAAGATATTAACGGTGCCTTAGGATGGAGAGAATTAGTTAAGGGGGAATTTGAGTAAAATAATACTCCTTTACCGTTTTTTTTGAACGATGCCAGTTAGTAGTTCATACAGATAAGGGTAAAAGGGTTGGGTAACTTTCGCTGATAAGGAATGTAAGTATCAATATAAGGAGTATTTACAGGAATTTCAAGTATAAGATTGTACTTAAAACTTATTCGTGAGAGTTCTCACAACACTACCAAAATTGTAGTTACAACTATTCATTTAAAAACAAGCAAAAATATATTATATTTGTAACACGTCAAAGGGCACTGAAATAGGGATCACATTTAAAATATAAGACACCCCTACAAAATAAATTACTCATTGAGATTGTGAAAAATCAACCCTCATAACGATTTGTGACATGTAGATATTGCTTTTCTCTAAATTAACTTGTTACTTCTAATATAACCACAGAGTACTATAATAAAACCAGAAACCTTGTATAAAGCAAGCGATTTAAAAAAACGCTTTGTAGATAATATGGAGCGTTAATAAAAACCTCGAGATATTAACCGCGATTTTACTACGAGCACTGAAACAATGTTATCCTACACAAAAATTTCAAGCCTCGTAATAAGCGGAAATTGGCGTTACAAAAAGGTTGTAAATTTTTTTATGATTAAAAAGTTAAAAGCTTGATTCATCTGTACTGACTGTATTTAACAAACCTTGGCCTCCTTTTTTCATAAGTCTTAAAAAAAGACGTATTTTGTTTTCAGTAATCAAGGCGTGTAACAACGAGTATATTTCTGTCGCTTTAGAGTGTTAATAACACTTACCCAAATTAAGAGAATTTTGCGGTTTTGAGTAAAAATAGAAAATCGATAAAATGTTCTTACGTTTACAGTGTCACTATTAAATAATTAACTAATAAGATTGCCAAATAAATTAGGAATAAACAACAAAAACAAAATTTTAAAACATTACTTTAATATTGAAAACCCTTTCATTGTTTTTATACAATCTGCTTTAATCGAAAATATGGAAGCGTAAATGACATTCATTTATATTTCGTCAAGATGTGCGCTGTGATTTTACCCTACAAAGCTTTGACAATAATTTTTTCCACGCGGAAAGCCACAGAAAATCATGACGAAAATTCTTAAGTGAAAACTTTGCAGGTTTTCACTTTCTCATAATTTTATTTTGTTAATACCGCTTTTATAATAACGTTGTTCTACGATTACTATGTATGATGTTTTAAGATGATAGGATTCTGGTATCCAAATTAGAGAATCTGATTCCCTGGACTACTTACTACATTCTCTTCCGTGGGCTTTAACATACGACCCATAACATATAAATCCTTGAGCTGCTAAATTCCAATTATAATATGCAACTGCGTTGACTACAGGATCCAAATTATGTTATCTAAGTCTATTACTACATCCACTTTCCTAGTTTGCAACATAAAAACTAGAACGTATAAGCCTTGGCATACAGCATATGAGTCATAAAATACCTTCGTGAGCCACAAAATCCAAGTTGTGACATCCGAACAGCAACATAACTCTTGAAAAATTTTCGCATTGATAAAAGTGATGATTTTTTTTATGCACGTAGCTGCAGTAAATTTAACATCAATATAATATGGTGTGAAACTTGAATACTTTCAGTATAATAATGTTTTTACATTAACCGCGGTGTGGAGTTAAAATTTTAATTGACAATAAATATTATCATTCTATTTTAAACCGATTTCGTGGTTAATCAACCAAACATTGTCCAGTTGAATAATGAGTGAAAAGTACATATTTGCTTTTAATATTATTATATTACCTTACTAATATGCGCCTTAGTCATTTTTAAAGATGTTAACAAGTCCTGACTTCAAATGTGGTTTCTCATTCTTTGTGGTCTTTCACCGGGAGTTACGTATTATATGCTAAGTATTTTAATTTAAATTCTTTCATGTAACTTAGCAGAAAAGGATGAAGCCTCAAGAAGGATATAAATTCTTGTATTTGATAACACAACTTCTTCATTTATCATATTTATTCTATTGAATGCAATAAAACATCACAATAGTGATATGTACAATGGATGCTATCATAGATTCTCTACGACTCAATATTTCCGATGGGATTCACTTCATTTTTAATATCAATTTCCTGTCTCAGATATTTTAGAATTGATTTACGTTGTCAACAACCGTATTTATTGAATTTTATCATTTAACTTTGAACGTGATACTCTTTAAATAAAGATGTATCACGTTTAGTGTCAAGTACAGTTTTGTTATAGTATTGATAAAGATAAATCATTTTCCATCTCATATACCATATATTGTATAATACACGCGAGAATTAAAGAAATTATTTAATATATATATCTCTACAGTTATATGAAAATGTTAATAATGAAGTAAAAAAAGTCATTGGTTGTCCCGCATAATTTCTAGGTTTCAAGTATCAGAAAGAAAATAAATTGTTTAAGATGAAAAATGACGATCGAGCACATCAGATAAAAATGTGGTTCACCATAATACTATAATATATAAATAATTTGATCATACTTTTAATTACTTTGAATAAATGAATTAAAAATGCGAAACAATTTACGTTAATTAGTTTGAGAGAGATTAAAACCATTCGCAGAGTAACGCTTTCAAATACCAGACATTGCTCTAACAAAGTTTTGTCTTAAATGACTGTTCTGAATAAGTAAGTTTTCCATGTATATTCGAGTTTGTAAACGGAATCGTTAAGGGCACAACTCTTTTTATATGTAACTGATCTGTCTAACTAAAATGTTTATATATTTTAATGTTTTTATATAAATTCGCATAATGTAATTTCATATTTGGCCACATGCTAACAGCTGTTACATTCAAAGGATATTTTAATGTGTAAGTTTCTTGAAGCAGTCTTGAGTTAACTTCTTACGGGTAAATCTTGTCGACAATTGCTTCGAAATCCAGAAATAGAATAAAATTTTTGAGTGTGTTTATTCAGCTACTTCAAAATGTGAAAAGACTGCTCTATTGAATGTATTACGGAAGCGAGTAACATTTTTACAGTAAAGTAAAACTTCAAGCTGGTATTTTTCAAAACTCTTGAGTGATACGTTTATTCTTTATACACTTAACTTAAATATATTTAAAAACTTTAATATTCTTTTGATTATTTAACAAATATTGGCAAATTAACGTCTTAAATCGAAGGTATACCGACTGATCTAATGCAAAAAAATAATTCATGATATTTTTTATGATATTTAACACAATTAAATGGAGTCAATTTGCTTTTCACCAATTTGTCATGACAATGAAAACCTATTTATTATAAGAGTACGTTTATTCTGTCTCGTTCTGGACCCAATGAATGTCTTAATCCTTATCATATAATGGAAATTGCATTAAAATAACAGTAAAATTAATAAAAGAAAATAAAGTAGCAGCTTATGTAACGTCTCATTATTATGAACAAGACGTTATTTCTTACGTGATTGAGTTTTGCAGCTCAAAAATTAGGAATCATAAAATACTGTATTGTTGCTTTATGTCTGGATTAAACAGTTTAAATCTGTCGAAATTATTATTATCTTAAACTATAAACCCAAAAGTTAGTGGTACAGCAAGAATTAAGATTACAGGGGATCTACATTATATGGAATACTAGTAATATAGCCAACGGTTTCATATTGTATTATTTAACTACTTGGTCGTAAGACGCTGGCGATGAATATTGAAATTAAAGGCAATCCTTTAAGGGAGTGAATATAATACGTTTAAACTTTTACGTCAAGATTTACAAAGTACTGCTGACAAAGGAAATGACGTTCTACAACACCGGAGTAACTGGTGATAACATTTTTTTAACGAAAATTATTTATCATTTTCTATGTTCACATTGAGACAACAAACTGTTTATTTTGACGATAAATTAAATTTGATGATAAATAATTAAATAAAGTATCTCTTCTTATATATTCTATATATTATGTAATAGTACCAATTGGCCCTTTGAACATCTTTTTTAAAGATTTTAAATTTATCTGAATCAAGTGTCGAAAATGTTAACAAAGATGATATATCGAGATATATAGATAATATTGAAATATATATGCAAAATACGAAATGCAACTTATCAAATATGATACGATTGAACAAACTAAATTAGAACCAATAACTGTGGATTCAATTGATGGAAGTTAATCCAACTCCTAACTACTTCTAAACCTCCAACCAACTGAATTACACAAACTAAATCATCAACTTTTGATAGATTACTGTTACAATCCATAGTTAAATGAATTACGTAACGGCTTACAGTCTTGAAAACGATCTTTTTATTCTCATATGCCACCGATAAAAAGACTGAATATGATAATTAATTAAATGGTTGTTAAATCTAAAAAAATATAAAAACTCTCCAAAATCTAAAAAGATTTAATAAATCAGTTATAAATTTAAAAAAAAATCTTTTAATTTTTATTAATTGTGATGTTAAATTGCATTTACCTAATTTTACTGAACGATAAAATATTCTAATTTTCACAGTCGATTTAATAGGACGAAATGAGAATATAAATAATTGAAATCAAACTAATCCAGCGAATGAATGCACTTTCTAAAGGACGAAAGCTCTTATAAGTAAAAGTATTATTGGCTTCTTGTTATACAGGGTGACTGGTGAATTATTATCAATATTTAAGGAGAATACTCGGTACGTGATTCTCATTCGAATTATGTAAAAAAAAATGGTACTTAATTTTTGACCAAATTTCCGTATAAATAAATAAAGTGTGGACACGTTCCAAGTGTTCCCAGTGTGGACGCGTGCGGCGACGTGCTGATACAACACCACGCCGCCGCACGCGTATGTGTGTGTGTGTGTATATCTAATCTGTAGGGAGTTCACACGATGCGTAATTAATTACATAACTTTTGGTTAACTTTACTTAGAAGTTTATTATTATTTATGTTATATTAATTTTTATTTTGTCATATATGATCGTCAAATATCACGTCCTCAAGTATCGATAGTAATTCACCAGTCACCCTGTATATTCCATTAAAGTATTTCATTTCCAACTAGTGTTCTAGAGGAGAAAACATTTGTGGCTCGTCTTCCTCATATGGACAACTTTGACAAACTATTCAACTTAAACTAGCAGTAATAGTAGCAAAATGTAAATGACAGTTCAGAGAGATTATTTTAAATTTAATATGAAGTAATGAAGAAGTAATACATCTATGACTTTTGATTTTGTGAAATTCAAATAAAGACGTTATGATAGCAATTACCTTTGTGCTTATAAAATAATGAGAATTATATAATTTTCTGTAACCAGTGTAAGAATGACATAATATGTTTAATCCTCAAAACAAATTTAACTTTTAGTCCAAACAGGACAAATAGGCGAGTTCAGTTTACCTTAACTTTATTACCCCTGAGATCGAAGCCACAAATACAGCCGCACTAATTTCATTGTTGGTTTATCGAATGTTCGATTGTTCTATCAACAATGCGTCGGCACCAGATGAACTTCATGAATAATTAGATTTTCTGCACATTTTGTTTTAACTTTTAATCATAATCGACGCGTTATTGCGGAATTACGAAATAATGCATTTATTTATTTAACTCTTTTTTGTACACCACAATTACAATACAAACAAATTACAGAAAAATACAAACTAAAAACTAATGGTAAAACAAAAGTTTATATCAGATACATCAAACGCGCTTGCAACTAACTTCCAAGCTGTCAAATAAGCACAATTCGTTCGTATTTAATTCATGTTACTATTTTTTAAAATCTTTAGTATTACGTGGATTTTTGTTCTTTTATAAATTTAATACTTTAATATGTTATTAAAATAGTTTTAATAAATTTAATAAGTATCGAATTCCTAGTCTTTAATCACATCTAGTTTCATGCTATCTACTGCAATCCACTGGAGATAATCAGAACTCCGAGATTATCGAGGACCACTCATAAACATACAATGAATAGATCTTATATTGAATATATGTATATTTACATATAGTACCATTGTTTTCTAAATTCCGAACAGTATTTGTTTCGGTCGAATACATTTTTATTCAAATATTATTGGTTTAAAAATCTAATAGGTATAATTGGAAACTGTAACTTTTGCTATGAATTCAAAATTTTAAATAGAGTTGGAAAGGAAATTAGAAAAATTCCATTTTTATTTGTAAACGAGGCATTCGGAATTGTTAGAACAGTGTACGCCATTGATAAATCGCTGTTTTTGAATTTAAAATTTGTCGAGTGTATTTTGCTTAAAACTAAAAATAACTTAATAAGATCACAGAGAATTGTCGTGAATGCAATTACTTCTTATTTTATTTCTATGTTTTAAAACATTTCAAAATGCTAACAGTGAACGGATGGCTCAATAAATCTCGAAACGAATATCGAAATATTGGACTTTGTTAACACTCATTGTTAAAATTTTATTTATTTATTTATTTATTTAAAATCTTTATTGTCTAACTACACACGTAGATACAAAAGGTGGACTTAATGCCTGAAGGCATTCTCTCCCAGTCAACCCTTAGGCAAAGCAGAAAGACATGAAGACGGTAGTATGTAAAAGTAAAAATATACATATTAATTTCTATTGATATATACATAATATATACACATATACATAGATACATATACATACACATACATATACAAACACATACATACACATACACATACATATACATACACATACATACACATACATATACATACACATACATACACATACATATACATATACATACACATACAAATACAATACACCAAAAACAATAATAAAAACAGAGACTTAACACAGATTCTGGGCAAAATGTTCCTGTAAGCGACGCCTGAAAATTGCCCTTGTAGGTGCCTTTCTTATTTCTAGTGGAAGTTTATTCCACAGTCTGATAGATTTAACAGAGAAGGAGTTGGAGAGGAAACCAGAGTGGTGGCTGGCTTAAAACTTTCATATTTAAGTTATAATACAGTTTCGGTGTCCTCGAAATTTTAGAATAGCTGATATATAAAAAAATACAGTTACCTAAGCCATTCGTATTGAAGTTTAGCGGTTAGCTGTGGATCAAGTGTCTTTTTAGTATCTGTATTACTTAATTTATTTATAAAATCATTTTTGTTAGTTTTTCTTCTTTTCTTTGAGGTGGTAGAGCCCTTGAGAGTAAAGTAGACATAAAAACAGTTAAATATTGAGTGGATTTGCTTTCACACCAAATAAAAATATATATTTTGACTCAAAACGATTAATAATATGGATTTTTCAATTATTGCGGAGTTTTATTTAATTTATGCCTCTATTCATCTTAAATATAAAAAGCGAATCATGTTTGAGGTATATTATAATTAATCCACCAATAATGTTAATTAATTTAATCATCATAAAACTGTATTATTAAATGGTACTAGAGACAAGAAGTCAAATTAGATTTTTAATAAAGTTATGTAACAAAGAAGGTTATTTTGGTATAAATTTAAATAACTGATTGTGTCAATAAAACTCTCAGAGACAAAAACTTTCACAATGAATAAATAATAAATAATCTGTTTTATCGGTGAAATTGAAGGATTTGGAACTCATGATTTATTCTATTTGTATATAACGACGTAAATTAAAGAGTTATTGAGAAAATTAAAATTGAGAAAAGAGAAAAGAGATTGTAGAAAATTAAAACATTAGATTTTTTTTATTAAGGAATCTTTGTAAAGTAAAATTATTGGTTATACTGCACATTTCTTAGGTAAAGAAATCAAATCGAACCGTTGACTTTATTGTGCTAGCTTGTTTGTTACTTAAATACACTTACTTAATAGTAATCAGTTGTTATAAATATGATTATGCTGTCATGATTCAAGATAAAATCTACAAAGATAGTTTATTTTCAGGTGGCTACTCTTAGATATATAAGGTTATGAATATATTATATGATAAATTTTTCTTAATTTTTCTTAAATGTCAGGTAAACTCAACCATTTTGAACTTGTCGCTAGAAACCATAGAACGTTTCTATCATGTCGTTCAGTACAGAAGATTTTATTAGTGCTGTTCAAGCTAGAACTAATATTTGGCAAAATAAACATAAGCATCATATGAACAGAGATGTCCTATTAAAGTATGGAAGGAAATAACTGGATTGTTTCCGGATATGGAGGGTGAGTATATGAAATACATATTTTTAAAATAAAAGATTTAATATAAATAAAAAATAAAAGATTGTGGTCCATATTTACGACCTCTGACAATACTTCACACTCGCGCGAACGCCTGACGGTTAACGTGAACACGAGCTCGCAACGTTTCCCGCGCCCGCACCCGCACCCGCGTCCGCGTGTACCAACGTGAACGAGCCCTTAGACAAATATACAAGTCCAAAGATAGTTTTATATAGATATATACATATCTGAAATAATACAGACACACTTAAATGGATACTTTAAATAGAATTTATTGGTGAGAACTCAAAAAAAGGACTTATAAGAAGTAAGACGCTTAATAATTTTATGTAAAATACACTCACTCAATAAAATTATTAGATACCAGTATCTTCGTGTCCTATAATATTATTATAATTTGAATCATTTATGTTCTGAATAATAATAGCAGTATTACTTATTAATATTTTATGCGAAATCGTCATCAAACAGTATTATTCAGTAATCATAACTTGATAAAATGGACCGTTTGTGAAACATAAGTTAACAGCTAACTAAATTCATTTAACTTTGACTGATTTTGGCGTGAGACGCAAATATCAACTCATTCAAATCGTAGAATTTAACTTTGATGCGCAATTCCAATCGCTCGCAAATAGGAAACTTTGCTGTTCTGGATATTTCGAAAAAATGCAACATAAAAAGAGAAGAATTTAGGTCTTAATTATGAACTTATAAAGAATTTATCATAGAGGCAATAACAATGTATTAATTAAATATCCCGACGAAGGCTTTTTATAAAGTGCTGTAAACTTCGCCTCTCTAAAATGAAACATTAATTTAAAACTTAAATTAAAACCAGTATTAAATAAAAAGAGACGACTTTTTTCTTTATGGCAGTATTAAAACGGTGACTAGTTCAAACTATCTTATTTTAGAAACCTTGATCTGGGTCCAAATTTCCAAATATCAAAATATAGATAATTATACATAAAAGTTAAGTCTATTTTTAATGTTCTTTTGACTGTAGGAGATTATTATTGTTCCAAAAAAAGCTAAATAATCAAAATATTCGATTGAAAAAGTGCATGCATATTTCCAATTCACTCCCTGTTATACAATGAAGGAATAAAAACTTTACAGTTAAATTTAGGATCTCGTATGATTACAAAATTAAAATAAACTGAACTGATATAATATGGAATTACTTGGAATGTTATAAATAATTTTCAATAAAAATCAAACGATAATTATAAAAATAAAATGTATTTTTCTGTGAATAATAAAATTGGTACAGGCTTATCATTTTAAATATATCGACTAAATTGTAGTTTAAGTAATTTTTATCTAAGGAATCAAATATATAAAAAAAAATTGAAATGTTATATCGAAGTAAATACCAACATACAAGAGACACAAGCTGAAGTAAGTGATATTGATGGTGAACTTACAAATAGACATTTTTATTTCCGTCACTATTTTCCTAAAAGTACAATGTCTATTGATTTGAATTTCAATATTTACTTACTAATATTGGGCTGCTATTTAATATTTATCATCTAACCACTTTAAAAAGTAAATTTTCCAGAGAGCCAATAGATATTTATTTGCAGTCTTGCATAAAACTTTAAAAAGTTTTATCGTCTATCCGTTTAAATTGTCGAAATTGGTCTAAGCCTTTAAACGTGCTTGCACGGACCTCTCCAACTATTTTAAATTCAAGAATTCTTCCAATGCATTTGTGAATTGCGAATAAAAAATTTATGCGCGTCACGAAAAATATATCCTTGAATAATATTGTGTAAGTTATAAATTTAGTTTATAAATAATAAACTTTGTTCCATTACATTGTTCTTTCTAGTAATATTTATGTATATAATCAAAATTCCGGAGGTTATTTTATTTATATCACTATAAGTTTATTTTTTTTTTTCTAATTGCAATACAAAGCGGTTTGTTATTAAAATTAACATAATTGTAATTGCCCGATTAATTAAAACAGTGTGTAATAGAAATGTTTTTTTATTTAGGTCTTTCTTTCATACATATTTTTCCTCAGTCACATTGGTTTCTTATAATCATTATATTGTGAAAACTGTTGGAAAACATGTAACTTTTCCTCTCAAGGGATTAAAAGAGGAGAATAAAGAGCTTAAGTTATATATTGGAGTTTTTAAAACTACACATGAGTTGGAATATGATTTTAATTCCCAGTGGTGTTAGGTGTAGGTTTAAAATTTCTTTCAATATTTTTTAATATAGATGACGCAATATAAATTCAATCAGATTAATTATACTAGAATATACATATATTATCAATATAATTTATTATAGATACTAGAAGAATACACGTTTTGTTTTGGCTGCAAAAATTTAAAAAGAATAAGTACTTGCCTATATCACTTTTTATTAAATTAGCTATCTACTAGTGACAAACCGGTAGATTTATCTCCATCGTTAAGCTAAAAAAAATATACAATTATTGTTTGTCGTACCTTGTATACATACTGCCAGATTGAAAGGCAGTTACTTTAAGCAACAAAACAATACTCTATTTCTATTTATGTGGATAAATGCAAACGTGCCTATGAAAGTTTTTGACACATGCTAAGGAATACAAGCTGTGATGAGGGGTTCCCTGTATTCGGTTTTTATTCATCACACATATTATGAGTCTTACATATACTTAAAGATCAAAGAAAATCTCAAATTGAAACGCAAAGTAACTACGCCATGTTATTTGTTACGAAAATATATACTATAAAAATATAATACTTCTCAGTCGGAAAAATTATAAGTTACAAATTTATTTTATGTTCTTGACAGGCTCTTGGAGTGTTCAAAATATTCCTGTAACAATAATTTTCTTACAATATAAGGAAAAATTTGGTAGACTCGATATAACGTCTAAATATTACATTTATTAAATGTATATAATTTTAGAGTTATGAAATGGTTGATTTGCTTTTTTCCAAATTGAGGTAACATTAGCGTATGCCGTAGCGAGAGCCGCACTAATTATTATTCGTTGTTCTTTCGCTGTTTTCACTGTTTTTGCTGTTTCTTTTTGAGGAGAGTTTTTTAGCATGGGAGATAGGAAGTATGATGGGGGGTAAAAAGAGTTTCCCTGCGACATCGAAAAAAAAAAAGTTATGAAATGGTTGAAATAAATAAAACTTACGATTATATATTTTTAATTCATTTCAATTTATATACATTGAAAATATATGTATATAAACCGGTGAGAAGTAATAAGAAATCATTCTTCCTTAGATAGTGAACTTGGAGAAATATCTCCAATGATAACAACGACCTGAAGATATCTCATGAACCAATAAGATTTTCCTTAAAAATATTTTCTCCTAAAACTTTTAAAGATACGAAAAATAGGACTGAGGTGGCATCGCCAACCAACACTATAATAGAATTATTATATTATTGCAAAACATAAAAATTCTATGGTAAATTTTGATATTTATCTTACAAATGATATGTTATACGAGTATTATAGTATATTTTTGTTGTTTTATTATACTTTAACTTATCGTTAGCTGGTTTATTTCTAAACTTGATATCCTTGGAGAAATTAAAAATTGTTAGATTAAGTATTTAAATAAGTAGGTACTGCCAATCCATAGTGAATATCCACTACTATGTTCGATTGTAACACAACTTAGTCACAGCCTTTTCAAAATATTTGGCTATCTATTTTCATTTAAGGAAACAATTTTACATGGAAGTTTTAAAGACAGGTGAAAACTATAATGGTATTCTTATATATCTATGTATAATATTGTAAGAATAAGGTATTCTTAAAGTTAGTCATAATAATCACACTTCTTCAATAACAAGACAGGAATAAAAGTATTTCTGAATTTCACGAAAGCCTTAGATTTCGTTAACATCCCCATTCTGTTAGTCAAGCTTGAATAGCCAGTTATCAGGGGTAACACAAATAGACCAATTATCTCTTTGAACGAGCTCAGATGGTCAAAGGACATAATTGCTTGAACTGTAAATGCCTATAATGCCCATTCACATTCACATGTTTCGAGATCTAATCATACTTCTTATGAAAATACAATGTAAAATGAAGCGTTAGTCAATATTCAAATTAAACTTTCAAACTTAAATATTTACACTTGACATTTATTAATTCTTTTTCTGCAAATATGAGATCAATATTTATTTATATCGCAAACGATGGATCAAACAATACTTGAAATTGGATAAGCATATTCGCTCTAGAATAGAATTAGCTTTATTGCACTTCACACAAACATTATTTACGTACTAAAACAAGAGTGAAGTACCCAAGGCGACTTTATTAATTACGAGTGATTTTTTCCAGGTACTTGTTTTGGTAAAAGACATAGATGAGGGTGGGGGTGGGGGGCATTTGGATACATATACCTGATTTATACACAAGTGTAAATACAACTAAATGTTGAAATATATAAATTAATACGGACGATACAAATATGGATATCACATTTGATACACCGTATATGTTCAATATAACAAATGCTTAAGTACATATAAAGATATAGAAGGTGCCTTAGATTGCAGAGAATTAATCAAGGCGGGATTTACGTGAAATAATACTCCTTTACAGGGTTCTTGAACGATACCAGTTAGTTAGCGATCCATCCAGATAAGGGCAAAGAGTTGGGTAACTTTTGCTGATAAGGAATGTAAGTATCAATATGAGTAGTATTAACAGGAATTTCAATAATAAGATTGTTCTTAGAACTTATTCATGAGACTTACAACTACATATTAATAAAAAAACATATATTTGTCCTACGTCAAAGGACACCGAAAGAAGGATAGTAATTCAATTATAAGATAATCCTATAAAATAAATTAATCAATGAGATTCTGGAAAAATCCACCCTCATAGGGATTTGTGACATATAGATATTGCTTTTCTTTAAATTAACTTGTTACTTCTAATATAACCACAGAGTATTATAATAAAACCAGAAACCTTCTAGAAAGCAAACGATTTTTAAAAACGCTTTGTAGATAATATGGAGCGTTAATAAAAACCTCGAGATATAAACCGCGACTTTACTACTAGCACTGAAACAATCTTATCCTACACCAAAATTTTAAGCCTCGTAATAAGCGGAAATTGGTATTACAAAAAGGTTGTAAATTTTTTTATGACAAAAAAGTTAAAAAGCTGTTTCATCTGTCTGTATTCAACAAACCTTGGCCTCCCTTCCTAAAGTCCTAAAAATTAAAAAAGCATTTTGTTTCCAGCGACCAAGGCCTGTAATTATATTTTTTCCGCTTTAGAGTGTTGACGACATGTATCAAAATGATGAGAATTTTAAATCTTTAAGTGAATAATGAAAAATCGATACATCGGCAGCCTTACTTTTACGTTGTCACTATTAAAGAATTACCATATAAATAATTATGAACAACACAATTACATAAAAAAAATTAAACGTTACTATACTATTTAAAACCCTTTCATTGTTTTAGTACAATCTGCTTTAGTCGAAATATGGATTCTTAAATGAGATTCATTAATATTTCAGCAAGATGTGCGCTGTGATTTTGTTCTACAAAGCTTTGATAATAATTTATTCCACGCAGAAAGCCACAGAAAATCATGACGAAAATTCTTAAGTGAAAACTTTGCAGGTTTTCACTTTCTCATAATTATATTTTGTGTAAACGACGCTATTCTAATATCCAACATTACTTTTTTATTTAAAATATTCTGTTGTATTAACGTTTTTTAAATCATAATTATTAAACGTACTGATTTATAATTTTTTTATGTATGTATGACAATTAAAAGAAATAATTAATTAAAATGCTAATTATAAGCTAATAAAGAAATCAATATATAAAAACAGGATAATATACGGCATTGATTGAAGAACAAATCACCTCATATACAATTTATTTTTTTATTATCATTCTAATATTCTATCGTAGCCCACTGCTGAGCAAAGGCCTTTTTCTCACATGGAGATGGTTTGAGCTTTAATCACCACGCTTGCTCAAGACGCGTCAGTGATTTCAAACTTATAATTGTGAAATTATAAGTCCAGGTTTCCTCACGATGTTTTTCCTTTTCCTTCCGTCAGTGGTGTCTAAATACTCTTAGAAAGTACATATGACTCGTAAAAATTTTTATGAGTTACGGGCGCCCTCGTGCACCAGAGGCGGGCGTTTTAACCACTACACCACCACTACCTATATATTCTAATATATATAAATAAAATACGTCTCCTTTTTATTCGAATAAGTCATTACATTTTCTGTTTTGATTAAATACATTCTTTATAAACATAGCATATATGATTATAATACATACCTACCTACATCCAATATCTATATACGCAGATTTTATATGAAAAAACCTAATTGTTCTATTTTAATGATTGCTCATTAATTAATTCGTACTTATTGAGTTCGCTTGTACGCGTTGTAGCATTAAAATATGTTTTTGGGTCAGGAAAATATACTTACTAATTGTCTACTCAAATGAATTAACGGGTTCATTTACCTAGAAATTATTTTTTGAAACTTAGGTAGGTCATACAATTCGCTTTTTTAATTTATTAATTTCATATAATAATTTGCTTGTTTAAAAAACCGCTATGATTTGGTAATAATATCAACAAATATAAAAACTCCCTGTAAATAAATGAAAGATATCTATCAAAAAGATAAAATCTATAAAGCATTAATGGACTTGTTACGAAATTAGTAAGAATTTAGTTGACAAAAGAGTTCTTACAGATTTATTTCAAATTATCCGGTATGCATTTCCTTTATTTATTTATACTGTCTGTGAAATAAAACACTTATACATATATTTTGTATGTTATACTTATTCCTAATATATTGTTATATATAGATATGTCCACTTGATTTTATCGTTGTGCTTGTACGTTGAATGTAAAAAATGATGTGTAACACAGATGAGAAAATTTATCAAACGAACGGGGACCTTTTATCAAGAATTTGTGATATTTAAGAAGTTGACGGTGACTATGTCAAAAAATTTTAATATTTAATCTGGTAGGCGTTCAAAAGTGACTGTTTTCTTAATTGAAATATCAAATAGCTAGTTACATATTGATATAAACTCAAATAAATGCGCCGTTTTCATTATTGACAAGTGTCACGTGACAGCACAATGTTGCCTTTTTAACGCACCAGCGTAGGTATCCACCAATAACCATATTGGTAGATACCTATAATATAAAATAATAGGCCCTGTTCTATTTTGATTTATTTTTAACCCTATTAGTTTGTTTGAAAAAGTTTTTTTCAAGTTATCAAATCCATTTTATTTATCTTGCTTTAAATATTAACGTTCAGGTTTCAAAATTTTTATTAAATTGAAACTAAAACAGTAAGTAAGCATTCCTCTGTGACTGTTAAAAGAAAATATTTTATGTAAAATGGTACCGCCTCTTTTATGTTTTTTAAACGCAATGACAAATGACATAAATTTGCACCAAACTTTTGGTCTTATGCCAACATATTTACATCCTAAGTGTTTCCTCACACCAATTAAAATATTAATTCAAATAGTTTTAGTAATATAACGATAAAAAATATTTTTTATCCAGTAATTTTAAGGATAGAACATGGAAAAAAACTACAGTTATTGTTATGGTAATATATAATTGAAGAGAACCCGAAATATTATATAACTTAGTCACTGGGATATAAAAACTACATGTACAAAATTTTATACTTTAAGGTATCTCATAAGGTGTTTTTGCTTAACAAAAGAAGGAAATCTACTCTTCAAAATTCTATTTCAAAATACAAAATCTAGCATCAATGGATTAAGACTTCAACAAATAAAATTAGAAACAGCATAGAAAAACCGTAAACAACAATATTTCTACGTCACCCCTACGCTGTACGCTCACCACTAGTTAATACCGGTTTTATTCATACCGGTTTTTTCCATACAACTCTAACTGTCATTTTATATTGTAGAATAAACAGTCACTGTTCTTAGATTTTAAAATTCAATTCTAAATTCTTTAGTTTAAAAAATATCATATACAATGTCGGCAGATAGCTCGCCGATAAAATCTTCAAGATCTCTGAACAAAATTGAAACAGTGGAAGACTTTGAAAATCAAGTATTTGTTTGTATAATAGTCACACCGCCTACTTCTATGGTAACAATATCAAAATATACTTGTTTTCTTGTAGGACACATTGTTAAAACATGTTGATATATCGATTGTGGAGTCTGAGAAGCGAGCTAACGGCACCTTGCATGTGCGAGATCATTACACTGTATATTTAATCGATCTCAAGTAAGACCTCATTTCATTGTTTTCACTTTTAATGTTCGTAAATTAGGTCTCGTTAGTGCCTTATTAGATTGTTTTAGCTTACTAATATATAACGTCATAGATCTAGTTTAATAAGAAATTTGTATGTACTCTTCTGTTAATTATATTTGTGGTTTTTATTACAAAATTAATATTGCAAATAACTTATATTATTAACCTTTATACTTAGCCTTAAGCTAACTTTAGTAATGTGTAGTGCAGGAAAATATTACAAGAAGTTTTTCTAATATCACAAGTATTTTATATATCTCTGTCTCTAAACTATTTCCTATCATAATTTTCAGAGTCACAGATCCTGAATACAATATAGTGCAATCAAAAATTAGTACTATATGGAGAAGATACACCGAGTTTGAGCAAATTCATGATTATTTACAGGTTACATATCCACATGTAGTAATTCCACCTCTGCCGGAAAAAAGGGTAACATTATTTATTCTTAATATATTTTAACTTATTATTTAACAATTTCTAAGTAAAACTATATTACAAATGATTACAACCCTGTCTACTAATATATCGTTACATAAAATTTTCATCAAGTAAAAAAATGTGGCAAGCATTGTTTACACTTCAATACCTCCCACATTAGTTGTTGTATCTCAAAAACTGTAAATTTACAGTAGAGCATTTCAAAGATTCAAATTAAACCACAATCTGCAATATTTGAAAATTACAACATAAGGTATGCTTCTGACAAATCTTTTAAAAATTGAGTTTTTGTTGTTTTTTTACTTTGCATAGATTTAATGATCCATAATAGGATATTCTTCAGAAAAAAGCAAAATAGCATTTTTGTGGCATACATCAACTTATGTGGGAGTTATCAACTTCTATAAATTACTGATTGCTATTTATTTAAATTTATCACATCTTTATGAGAAATATTTTTCTTTTGTGAGCTTGTTGTGTTATGTATTATGTGTTTAGTTAGAATTCTTAAAAGGTTTCATGAAAGCCTTTAATATTGTTATATAAATAAAATATAATTAACCATGTTATATGGTTTACATGAGAAAGATAAAATCAAAACAAAGCAACAATAAAAGAAACAAATAAATTGAAACATTGCTAATTGTGATTACCAAGATTATTTAATAGATTGCAAGACACATAAAGGATGATTTTCTTTAAGATGTCTGTAATCTAACAGTAATATATCTTTATGATATAACTCAACTTAATTATCACAATTGTGATTAATATTATACTTATTTAATTTTCCAGGTATTGTATGCATGGCGGAAATCAGATACAACAGATCCCGAGTTTGTTGAGAGAAGGCGGGCTGCACTCGAGAATTTCTTATTAAGAGTGGCTTCGCATCCAAGACTTTGTTTTGATGATCAGTTTATCAATTTCCTTCAACAGGAACATGGATGGAGGGAAACTATCACCGATAGTGGTAATTCTTTGTTATATAAATATTTTTCACATGCTATTCTTAATAAATCGTTTTGTTTAAGTTTTTATAAATACAGTGTAAACTCCATGTAACGTCACTCGATTTAACGACAAACTCTCTATAACGCCATAAAATGCAGTCCCTTCAGTGTCGTTATATAGAGTTTACACTGTATATAACTGTCATACAAATATTGTATTTAAAATTAATTTAAATGATCTCATTAAAGATATTTTATCATAAAAAATCATGAGCTTGTAGATAAAGATTTTGATAAAGTAAATGAGAGAAAGTTCTGAATTAACTGGACCATGTGGGATATTAGTTAATATTTAATACTGTTAAAAAGATTATATACTTATATTTATAGATGTTTATAAGAAGATTCTCACATATAAATCTTAAAATACAAGTTTAATGAATCTTACAAGAAATAAACACTTATTTTCAGGCTATCTGTTACAAGCTGAGAACAAATTAAAATCATTATCAGTATCCATAAGACTGAAGAAGCCGGATCCAGAGATAGAGAGTGTTAAAAATTATGGGAAACAACTTGAAACTAATTTAGGAAATTTTCTATACACAAGGTACAGTAAATATATATAAAATATTAGTGAGTCTAGTTGTAATGTTATAATAAACACTTTCTAAATGCCTTTGGATGTGTATATATTATATGGTTCACTTTTTTATTTTATTTTTTTCTGATCAAACTGTGACATGGCTAGATTGATATTGATTGGACTTTTCTGACAAGTACATTTTGTAATTGTCAATAATTGGGCTGCTTTTATTCAAGTAATGTTGATTAATTTCATCAAAATGTATTTTATTACACAAAGTTGTACAAATTTAGATTTGTATTGAGCAGAGAAGCAAGATCAGGATTTATGATATTTTCAGATCAAAAATAATAGAGAAAAATTATGCCCTATGTAAGTTACATGCTAACTACGGCAAGCTGTTTAGTGAGTGGAGTGTTATAGAAAAAGAGATGGGAGATGGATTACAAAAGGCTGGACATTATTTTGGTAATGAAACAATAAAGCTATCTTACTATCTGTATTAATTTGTATCTGACTAACAGCAAAGTAATTGTTTGCTATAATTAATTTCCATAGCAAAACTTTAGTATATTCAAGATATACAAACTTTATTCACATGTTATAATAGCATAATTTTAGATAAAAAACTTTGTCTATGGCATGTTTTCTTTATACATTACAGATTCAATAGCGGATTCCATAGACTCAGTGGCGGAAGACGAGGAACAATTAGCAGATCAGCTTAAAGAGTATTTGTTCTATGCTGCAGCGCTGCAACAACTGTGCGCTAACCATGAAGCGCTGCAGCGGGCGCTAGAAAACGCGCAGGATGCTCTCAATAACAGGTAATAATTAAAGCAAATCCAGCAGTAATGAAGCGCTTAGTACCTGAATTTATATGAAGTTATAATTTGAGATTTTGTACGGAAAATAAGTGGCAATTATAAAGTCATTTTTTGATATGAAATGCATTAGAAATAAATTATATTCCACACAATGACAACCTGTGAAGATATGTAATATGTGTATTCCAAATGTGTATCAAACATTATGAAATTTACAAAATTTAATTTAAAAATCAATAAATTATTCATGACACTGATTTTGGATATTTATCGTTTATTTTACACTTTCATCTCATCTGCCCGTGATCACGCTAAAAAGTAATTGAAACAACGAAAACATATACAAATAAAATGATGCTAGACAGCGATATATACTAATTAAATATATATTCAATAGTAATTTTGAATTAATCAAATCCAAATAATAGTGAATTAATATCCCTGTACCATGATAGTTTGTATTACTTATCGTTTCCCCCCTACCAGGATATCTGAGCGTGGTCGCGCGGCCGCCGGCAAGTCCGGCATCATGTCTCGCTTGTTCGGTACTACGGAGCCCGACATAGTACGCGACCACGCCACGAGAGCCCTAGACCACAAGATACACACAGACAGAGACAATATTGATAGAGCGAAGAGAGATCTTGAGTTAGTTATCTTTATATAAGCGTATTTATGAATATAAAACTGATATTGTTGATGTTAATTTTAATAATGAATATAGCCTAAGTTTCGACTCATTATATTAGCTGTCAACCAGTGAGAGTTCTGTCAAAATCGGCTCAAAAATTGCAAAGATTAGTTGGAACAAAAAGACAAAACTGGAAACTAATATATATTTAATGTATTTATAGAATGTATCTTAAATTTATGACAATTAATTTTATTTTTGATTCACTCTCACTTTGATAATTTAAAGGTAATTCTATATTTATTTTAAACATTTCATAAAGTAAATAAAGTTACAATTACATTTATTAATGTTACAACAAGTTAGAAGGATTTTATTTTTCATACAATATATCGTTTCTTACTATACTTTTTGTTAAGATTCCGTGAGTAGTTACAAAACGCTTAACTTATTATATATCTTTGCAGAGAATTTACCAAAAAGGCTATGGTTGAGATTGAATACTTCCAAAAACAAAAAGATAAGGACTTGCACGAGTCGCTAGTTGCTTTTATAACATTACAAGTAAAAGCAGCGAAAAAGGTAACTTTTTTTTTAAAGAAAAAAATATACTGAAAATAAGTTTTAGTTACTCTGTATGTAAAAGTTATTATGGATATTCTTTTCCTTAATAAACCAAAATTACTACACTGATTTGGATCAAATATGACATATACATATATCGATACCTCCCACGTAAGTTGTTGTATCTCCAAAACTGTAATTTTACAGTACAGCATTTCAAAGATTCAAATTAAACCAAAATCTGCATTCATTGATGTATCTTTTTAAAATTTCGTATTTAAATTTAACATAATAGTCTTCTTAACTACGTTAAAAGATATTTTAATTAATATGCCTATTTGCGGAGATATTGTTCATACGACATTTTACTCTGGAGTAGAAGCTAAAAAAGGTGTTGTATCTGACACTTACAACATTATACGGTGGCGCCCAGGTAGCATCACTTGTGGTATATGATAGTTACAACTGTATACGTTGAAAAACATAAGTCTTACTCTGTTGTATGTAACTCATACGTAGCGCGAGCGCGTGATTGTACCCACCTCGCGCCCCGCGTAAACAATTACATAGGCATATACATCAGTTTAATCGGTTCGCGTTTGAAAATTACAATATTATGCGTCTGACAAATCCTTTAAAAATAGTGTTTTTGTCGTTTTTTTTTAATTTGAATGGAAGTAATGGTCCATAATAGTATATTATCCATAAAAAAGCAAAATAGTACTTTTTTGGCTTACAACAACTTACGTGGGAGGTATCGATATATATACAGGGTGACTGGTGAATTACTACCAATATTTAAGGAGAATACTCGGTACATGATTCTCATTCGAATTATGTAAAAAAAATAGGTACTTAATTTTTGACCAAATTTCCGTATAAATAAATAAAGTGTGGACACGTTCCAAGTGTGGACGCGTGCGTGTGTGTGTGTATACCTAATCTGTAGGGTGCTAACACGATGCGTAATTAATTACATAACTTTTGGTTAACTTTACTTAGAAGTTTATTAATATTTATGTTATATTCATTTTTATTTTGTCATATATGATCGTCAAATATCACGTCCTCAAGTATCGATAGTAATTCACCAGTCACCCTGTATATTATACTAGCAAAATTGGTATTAATATATCAAATTTGTGTATAATTAAACTGCCTTATATAAATTGAAATGCATAATTTGTAATAATGATTGATGAATGATAACAGTAATTAATGATTTATACTTATAATGAAATTATATATTTCCAGAATTTGCAAGCATGGACACAAATTCGGGAATGCATTCAAAACATGCCATGAACACAACCCACCAAGAGCACCTTATTTATATTAGCACTTTTATATAACAAGTAACAGAAACATAAGTTTAATTGTATAAGTAGTTTTGAAGACCAAATTTAAATTATTTGAGCTTTAAATTTATAACATATGGCGTTGTTTTTGTATTTAAAAATGTTCTAATATTTAATTCAGTCATATTAATTAAGCTTAAGGACCTCTATAGAAAACATTGTACAGTTTTGAAATTATTTTTTCTCTTAATTATACATAATGTAAATATTTATTCGTCGGTTTTTTTGTATTAAATTCCATCAATACCTTTTACATATTAGAATTCGTAATATATACAAATATATAACATAACACAATTTTGCATTTGATTAATAAGATTTTATTTATACAGAAAAAAATTTTAAGTATTTTTTTTATTTCATTTCCCAAACGTTTTGAACATTTTCGATGAAACAAGAGTGATTAAAACATATCAAAAAACTTTTAAATTTTAAGGTTTTACATTAGTAGGACATGTTAAAGGAAAGAAGATAATATTTCATTTATTTTAATACAAATATATTTTCCAAGTAACTCAAGTGACTATTTTTGAAACTTTTAAAATAAATGATGCTGATGAGATGCATTACCTGTCTGGATAACCAAAATCTTAGAGTGATCACATACAGAACCTTTTAATTTTATGTATGACTAGTTTTTGCCCGCGACTTCGTCCGCGTTAGTTTGGTCAAGAGTAATATATGTAGGTATAGCTGACCAGGCGAACTCTATTCCGTCTAAGAGGCCATAAATAATCAGGTTTTTCCTGTTTCAATCAAACAGAATGACTGACATATTAGTTAGTTGTCAAATCTAATGTCAAAAAAAACGTTTGTATGGGAAATAGAAAAGGGCTGTTTTTAGGAATTTCCCGGCAATTATTCCAATTTTTCTCATCTTTTAAACCTTTCCTGGACTTCCAGGAGTGTTTCAAGACTAAAATTAGCCAAATCGGTTCAGCCGTTGTCGAGTTTTAGCGAGACTAAGGAACAGCAATCCATTTTTATATATATATAAGATAAGATAAGATAAGATAAGATAGAAGATATAAAGAAAGCTATTTCCAATCATTAAGTAAATTGGGTAATCAAAATTTGTTAAGAAGAATCACTTAGTAGGTCCTCAGGTTCAGATGTTATGAGTGATTAGATAAAGTGAAATATCATAATAATGTCAATTATTTAGAGGATTCTTCATGAAGCCACCACTGATAATAATTAAAATGAATCACAATAATATCAGAGCCATCTAGTGGATAGAAAAGAAATCATTTTACAAGTGAGATCTAATATTTGTCTACTTAACAAAAACGAACTTTGGCATTGCTATCAATACGCAAGGACTATAAATAATGGTATGGCTGGTGATATATCGTGATAACATCATTTAAATAACGCTTCAGTTTAACAAAAATCTAAGGAGAAAAATCACTTTACTTTCCAATGTTGAGAAGCCATAGATTTGTTCCCATTTACAAGCTTTCGTTGCAGTCATTCTTGACCCAAAAGATCACATTGATCCGAAATCCTAAGATTTTTTCCTACATACATGTGTATATTGCTACTAACATTGAAAATAATTAATAATCTTCATGTTGAAATCTATATTTCTCATTTTACACACATTTTATTAAAATAATAACTGCTATAACTAAGAGGGAGTATGCTTAAATATTTTATCATTATTTTAGCATGTAATTAGCGTAGGAAATATTATATTGAAACAAAATATTCTACTGTAATCAAAATAACAATTTGTTTGGTAAAATAATTTAGTGTTTGCCGTCAGAATATAAATGTATTTTTTTTACAAATTCACACTTAAGCGATATAATTAATATACCGATGTTTTGAAAGGCTCGTGTATGATAAAGTTAAATTATTTTTGTAATTTTTTGTTGGTGCCCTTGTGAAAGTTAAGAGAAATAAGGAACATTTTCGAGATATTATACTTTTTTTAGCACAAAAAAGGTAAAAATGCTGTTCAAGTCTACTAAAAAATTAACCGATGTGTTTTAGTTGATTACTTGATAAAAACCTCTGAATAATTATACCTGACATCGCTGAGAAGTTAAATTTATCGAATTCAACTGTTTATGGTCAACTGAAGGGCCTGGGTTTAACTTCGAATCTCGATATACGGATTCCCCATTTTCCACGGAAAAGATAATTTTGTCGTCTGGATTCACTCCTAAAAAAATCTAATTTACTACTTTACTCAAATTATCAGTATTGTAATGACGAAAAATGTTTTGTAATTAACAATGTCAAACGAAAGAGAACATTATTAAAAAATATGAACCGACTAGAAAGCATTTTTAAAGAGAAACTCTAGCAGAAAAGGGCATAGATATCTGTTAAGTGTTACCTGAGCTTTTATCGAACACAAGAATTAATACGGAAGTCTACTTTCATCAGCTGGTCATACTGAATTATACATTTCAACAGAAAAGGTGGATTGATCAACCAAATTATTGCGAGATCTCGCAATCAGTGACTCGCCAAAATCTTAAACACCTTAAATTGCATACACTGCTACACCTATTATTTTCTTTAGTTTTGGTGCCTTCGGATAACTAATTATTCTAGTCACTGCAGTTTTCTTTTTTTTAAGGTTACACAACTACCTCAAATGAAAACGTTAAAAATCATCTGGATTAGTTTTCTGCTAGCAAAAACCAAAAATTTTTAAGACACTATTTGATCTAAATAGCCATTATATGTATAATTTTTTCATTGTACGAAAATCGTCTTTCATTTTTACCCAAAAAAAGGAAATTTCTTTCCGAAGAACCTATAATATCAATTTACTATTATCTTGTTATAACGAATAAAAATTGAAGATACGAGGAAAACCCTCTATGTTATTATAAACTTATTAAAGCTTTAGACATCTAGCTAAAATAAATTGAAAATTATTTCTCAAAGCTTTGCTATAAGGATTAAAATTAGAATATTTTCATAACTATATCATATTCTTATAACTATAATATTTTCAACTGGTATCTCTCGCTATCGTTTCTCGACGAGGTCATTAACGTTCCAGACCAACAAAGATTTCTAAATACATATGATACGTAGCCGCGGCATTGGGGAAGTGTAATAAATCTCACACTAAGTGCCCAGAATCATAAACGAAGCAAATATACCTACGTATAAGGTTAAGGAAATGAACTAAAACTACTACATTTTCCGTTAACTCAGTCACACTAAGGAAAGGGAAAGATAATGCTTACATAGATATGGCTTATGAGTGACTCATACTATCCTTTTAATACGTGGTACCTATAGTACCAATAGGTCATGCGTAATAGAGTAGTACTTAAAGGCCCAGTGACTATAATAATACGTTCATCGAATTTTCTATTTAAATTGCTAGTGCATAATAAGATGTATACCTACAACAAGTTCGGTTTGTAAAAAAATTAGACAAAATACGTAGCGACAAAATAAAAACTACTAAATACTGTATGATCTATATACACACCTGTTAATGTCGCATGTTAAATTATTAAATCACTTAGTTTTATCGATTCAAGCATTGACCTTGTAGATAATTAGTTATACATTGAATAAAAAACCTTCGTTAATATATATGTATATATTTTTTAAAACATAAAAAAATCCAATTTTGTTCTATGTATACCTGTTTAAGTAAATGATGTTAAAAGCTATAACAAAGGTTGATTGAAACTAATGTCGCAGCAGAAGCAACCATAATATTTCATCCTAAATTTAATTAATTTTTTATATTAAAGTGTCCAAATTTTAGGATTATTCTTCATTATCGACGACCACTCCAAGAATAACACATTTTAAAGAATTAATGCATAAGTTTTAGGACCTAGTTACTTAAATAAAAAATATTGGGGTTACAGAAAAAAAGAAATAGTTCACGGTTGACCACCCCTGTGGCATTAATAATTTGAATTTGATGTCTGCTAATGGAAGGAAAATAGGTCACTATTGTTAGAGACCGCTGTGTGTCGAACACGTAAATGTCATTTTCGTCATTTTCAAACGTGGCCAATCAATATATTTAACTGAAAGGAATAACTATGAGCTAATAGATTTACTTCGAATATTACTAAATAACATTCAAGTGAAATATTTCTGTCGACAGTCTATTAATTTGTTTATAAACCAATCCTTGCATAAATAAAAAAAGATCGATACATAATGAAACACCAAGAAGTGAGCGTTGATTATTGGACAATGGTAAAGACCATGTTTTCCTATGGAGCTCTGACTGCACTTTGTTGGATTATGTTGCGTCTTTTCCACACCGTGTATACAATGCCTAGGCGATTTCGCTCGCAACAGGAAAATATTCAGCATACCTTACAGGAACTTCAAGTGAGCGAACTTTTTATAAGTGAATTTATTTCCTACTACTTTTGTATGTAGCCTCATGTAGATTTTTTAATTAAATTAGGCCTTTAGAATTAACTCATACATGATTGCTGTCCTCAGGACACAAGTATTTACTGGTGAAGTATGCGTTGGTTTTCATTGTTTAGCAGATGTTTTCGTTCGTTATTATCTCTTTAGGTGTTTTGGTTATCTGTAATTTTTTATGAATGGCGAGGCAGCTTAACGCAATCCTATCATAATATATCAACTATAAACTAATTTAGATGTGTGTTGTTAAAAAAAATGAGAGCACAAAATCCCTGCAGATTCGCCTTAAATACTGCAATTTTCTGTTCTTTAAAGTTGAGCATATCATCGGCATAGGTCAAGACAGATCATATTGTGAAATGGCTATTTTATTGGCTTGTAACGTATAATTATATGGAGTATTCTTGATAAAACAATTAAGAGCCCGTTAGTTGATCAGTGTGCCGTAGAAGAATCCTGGACTTGATTCATTTATGAGGCAAGGATTCATTAATGATCCCCAAATCTTCTTTCTATAAGAATAACAAAATTAAATTCAGAACAAATACAAACTCTCCGTAGATACCTCAAAGTAAAAAAAATATTAATTCAATTATTTATGTATTCACTCAGTTAAAATTTGGCTTAATTGTGGATAATCTTTTATTGCCACATTACCTTTGTTTTCTGGTTTACAAGATGAGAGTAACATTAAACTTTCCCCTATAAACTCAACCTATTGCAAGATTTTTACGTAGACTAACTAAATAGGCAGAAAATTTGAGCATTTAATATTAAAAATATGTATATCTATTGCTACAGCTCAAACTTGTAGAACATTTCTTTTTAGAATCGTTTTGTAAAATATTGGTATTTAAAGTTGCTTGATATAATACATTTAAATTTTGTGCCAATTTTTAAACGGAGAGAAGGGTCAGCTAATAGTATTTTTAAAAACAAAATTTAATACATACGAGTATATTCCATTGCACAAAAGGTCTAATTATTATTATATATAATTACGCTACACTTTTCAATGTTTAATAAAATGGGAACTGTACTGTATTTATCATTCTCGGAAATAATAATTGTTGATATGCATAAAAGATAACAAAAGTATATACAAAAAAGTTACAAGTTGTATACTTAGGTATAATTTCCGTATAGATTTCTGTTGCTTACAAAACAATATAAAGATTAAATTCCGAAGAACGCAATAAAGTTACTTCTTATCTTTTTATTTTTTCCTCACTATATAAATATGCAATAAAACCACTATCACCATAATTACAAAGATGTTTGGAAGCAAGCTCAAGACGTAAAAAATGTTTATTTTTTGTTATATCTACATCATCATCTTCATCAATTAATTTAAGCAAATAGTATTTTTTGTTTGCATCAACACTACCTTATTAATTATTGGTAAAACTAAGCTATAAAAATGTAAGTATAATGATTACAGAAGCGGTTTCCGGATTTAAATATTACCGAGGAGGATTTAAATAACGCTGAAAAAGAACTTGAACAATTCACCAAAGAAACAGAAATTGATGGCAAAAAGGAAATCCCCATCGATAAAATACCCGAAATCGTAGAACCTGCTTCTGAAGAAGTCAAGAAAAATATTTAATACAGTACTTGTAATTCATTCTGTAACACAAACAATATTGTTTTTACTCACGTAAACTCATAACTAATATGTTAAGTAAATATTTTATTTACTCGCCACAAAAATAATCAGGATTTTAAATAAACACTGAAACCAAAACTTCGTTCCACTCTTTATCAACAGATGGCGTTGAACTTACTAAAGCTCTCCAGACCCGGCCGGAGGCGTGGTTAAAACAGAGCTTTCACCCTAGCTTTAATTTTATTGATCGCTACGTAGTAAATACTTTACATGCCGTTTTTCGGCATTTTATTTTTATCTATGTCAAAGCAGGTCGATGTTCATTGGCCTCGATATATAGATAGCAGTTATCACAGACAATTGTTAGAACAACAAATGTATTAACAATCGCAGTCAGTATCCAACACATACCGTCATATGTCAGACGTGTTTAATTATAACAGTGATTAGTGTCTACCGATGAATGGATTGTTTATTGACACGTGATCTTCATTGTCGAGATGACTAGATCCAGTTATAGACCTCTAGTTCCTCGTTCTTCAAATAATTCCCTGGAGAACAGGGAAAATGGGTGAGTTCATTCATAATTCATCGCTATTAATATATTGAAATAAATAATTGTTTTGTTGAAGATATAATTTTGTTTGAGGTAAAATGAGTTTAGTCAAGTGTAGTGTAATAAGTAGGTATTATATTGAATACAAAGTTCAATACACGGTAATATTTCTTGCTTAAGATAAACTGGCTCCGACAACAAATTCACCTGCTGGTTCCAGCGGTTACCTTATACAGTTAGACTCGTCTTCTATAATAATTATTTAAAGGGAAAAGTTATATACTAAATATAAATTATTTTCCTAAAATAATAAATACTGAACGCGACGAAATTTTACTTATATCTCATCTTAATATTTCCACAAATAAACATTCCATTATTTACCTAAAAATAAAATGAGTATTATATATGAATTTCGAATATAACAAGAATATGTTGTATTATTAGGATTCCTATTATAACTATGTGATCTCACCATAGCTATACGCAGTTGCTAATTCTTCTTAACGAATGCACTTAAGACACCTGTAGAATTCATAAGAAAATAAATCTTTTATAAAATAATTACAAACATGTACAAAATGTGATAGCAGTGTGGTATTTATTAAATATTAAACACAAATAGATGTAATGCACACGATTTTTTTATTTATGAAGTGTAGAGACCAAATAATAAAAATGTAAAAAAAAATAGTACAATGACTAAATTTAAATGTTCTATAGAAGTCTCACCATTATCACTTTTGAGGTAGTTCTTTATCGTACAAAATACTATTACGAATAATGTTTTTATATCCATATTACTTAAATACATTTGTTTACGACAAAGAATAAACTTAAATACTTAAACACATTTGTTTACGACAAAGAAAAAGACAATAATACATGTAGGAATATTATTATCAAAGTGGGTTGAGGTAATTCGTTTGCTAATTTAATAAACATTATATTTCATATTATTTTTAATTCTAATGCTTTGTACTATATTTTATTTAAAATCAGTATTGATAACAATATTTTTAATACGACTCAGGGAAAATAGATTTGAGTAGATATATCGTATTTGTTTAAATGTGCAAGAAGATATTAGAATATATCGTGTTAGTTAAATTTTATAACATATTTACTCAGTATATATGAAAATATAGTTTCGGTATTTGTACTTGACAATTATCAGTAAATCAGCAATTATAAATTCAAATTATGGAAATTGTTGTTTGCAAATCATATGAATCTATGGATTTTAGTGCAGTTGAATATTAAAATCTGTTATATTACAAATACATGGTCTAGTTCTTATTAGATCTGGAGTCAGTTAAATTCCTGAAAGCATTATTAACTTAAATAACTTACTAACGTAAATAATACACAATAATGAGATAAAAATAGAATGGAGGTTGGGATACTCAAATCGAAAGTTTTATTCTTTTGGATTCTTGCCAGTCGTTGTTGATCTGATTTCACTAACTTTGATAGGATCTCTGTTCAAATTTTAAAAGTTTATTTATATTTCTATATATAATTTGAATATTGAAAAAATAAAATAAAATTTTAATTATAATTTAAAAAGTAATTAAGTGAATTAAATCCTTTTAAAACGTCTTATTTTTTTAATTTTCAAGGGTACATAACTTTTAAAAGACATTTTGTTTTAACTGTATTTGTTACTGAGATTTTAAATAATAATTTCAGCTAGAACTGAAAGAAATCGTATATAAATCAATAAATATATTCGTGACAAGTTTTTTATATTAACATCTCCTTAGTATGTATGCAATGCTTACAAAACTTACTTCAATGTACAGATTTCGTATAAATGTAGTATAACTTATTTATATTTCGACTTAATCAGTTCCTATAATCGGATATCGCTACATTTCGAAGAAATAAGTGTGTGATACACATCGTAAGAAAATTACCATTACAACAAAAGTGAAACCATTTCAATAGAGACTTATAAATGTAAGTATTGTCATTGAAATACTAAAACGATAACGTTAGCAAAAATTTTATGAACAGTGTTTTAGTAAGAAAGTTATTGTGCATTTTCTAATTTCAATTAAAATATTATTAAGCTGTAAATGAGAGGATGGCCAACATAGAGGAAGTTAAAAATATTTTTAAATAGAATTTATAATATTCATATTCTTTGTTTGCTTGCTAACTTTTTAAAAATCAAATAGAATATTTCCACACCTATAGTTTCCTTAGAACACTTAAAACAGGAGCTTTCCAGAATTAATTTATCTGTAGCTATTCATTTAATTGTGTCATGTATAAATATTGACGAAATAAACAAAGATAATGTCTACACTTTATCCACAACCAACAAGTGAAGCTAACAACGCATATAACGATAAATAGGACTTTTTTTAGGTTTTCTTTTATTTTCAAAGCAATTCATTATAATTTGGGTGGCGGTCTAAATCAATTACCATAATGATTTTGATTTTTTATCAAGCTTTATCATAAAATTCAATGACAAATTAATAACATTTATTTTTAAGATAAGATCATATCAAAATAAGTCTTTAAACGGTCACGACATATTCCTAATATTACCCTTCCTTTATTGTTAATTGGAAACCTTACTTATAAACAAGCAAGTGTTTCCCAGTAGCGTCAAAGACTTTAAATGGCTGCAACTTTACACTTTAACAACTTTGTAGAAGAGAAGGACGTAATGGAAAATGATTAAGGAAACAATATTGTTAGTGACAATATTTATATTAGGAGTTTTTATTAAATTTAATAGAATAGGAATTAAAAATATTGTTTAATGAATTTCACTCGTTTATTAACAGTAAATTTCCAATACACGTGTTTGGACGTAATGTCACTATTATATAATAAAAGAGAACGTCATGCCAGTTTTCTTCATACGACAATATGTCTATTAATAATACGCTCATGACTTATAATGAAAGCAATATGATATCTATTAAACAATATATTCGATTAAAAGATTAGAATTCAGAATCATCTTTAATTTTTAGTTTTACAGCACTGTTTGTTTTCGTTAGACAAAATATTGTTTTCTATATAAAAAAAATAGATGAATTATGTATTGATGTAGTCTTATTGTGTTGAAGTTATTCAGTTCAGTCAATAGCAGTTTGTTAATACGCATGAGATACAAGCAAACATTTATCATAAATGATAACAGCTATCTTGTGTTAATTAAGTCGTATGGTTACACGAGACACTCGACGACTGGTGAAGTGATAACAAACATCACGTTCTTTATCATTATTAAAATAGTACTATGAAGTTCATTATATGCTTTATTTCTTATACGAAACTTTGCTTAAAATAATTTTACTTCATTGAGAATTAACGATTATTTGAAATGCCGAAATACATAATACAAAATACAGTGTTAGGACTAATTGTATTACAAGATGAATTTGACCTAAATCATCTAAATTGTTCACGATTTTCTTTTAATAAAACTGTCAATATTATGTAAATTGCCATAATGTGAAGCTTACTTATTTCCCAGTTTTTTTCTAATAAAATATAGTGTTTTTTGTAGGTATACATTTTATGTATATCTATTACCAATTATAATCAGTACCAGACACCAGAGTATAATAATTGAGATAAAAAAAAGTCAAGAAATGATTATTGTATCACAAATATAGAAAGTAGTTCTGTTTTTGTACTATATGATTTAAATATATACATTCAAAATTAATTTAATTACAATGCAAATAATATACTGAGATTCTAAAACAATATTCTAAAGTCGTAGTTCAATGTCTCGTTTAGTTATTTATAGATAAATAAGAAATAATTGAAGAGAAAAATATCATAACACTTATACATTTTCAAAACCCATTTATGTATTGAACGAAAGAAAGAAAAAGGCAAATAGCTATGCATTATTTAGTTAATATTAACCCAGTTTTTTTTTAATTTTTATAGATATTTGTTGAAAAATTTTGTTTTACTTTTAGAAAATCGTTTTTAAGTTACCAGTGATGTATTAATTTATGTCCTATAGTATTTATTTTGTTGCAATACTCTTTTAAAAACTAGTCTCTCGTCGTATGAAACGTACTTTGAGCTTCAATCACCGAGGGACCTTGACCTGATGCAAAAATGAAAAACCGCAGACTGATTTTTATTCTAAATAAAGAAATGACCTCTCACCTTTATTCTATTCATAGCAACGTTCTATGCTTAGATTAATATGACTAAAATATTAAATCATCGCATGTAGATTTTTATATTCTATATTCTATAGTCAGTGGTGGCCTAGTCGTTAAAAGGCTCGCATCTCATGCTCGAGGGCGCAGGCTCGATCCTGGCCCTGGCAAGTACCAATGTGATTTTTCGGAGCCATATTATTATCTAAGAGTATTTAGACATCACTGATTTATGCATTCCCAAAGAGGGTTGATGTCAGGCAGGCGGATTGATCTTAAAAACAATTAGCCAAAAAAACTATTCACAACATGTAAGGCAGACCCTGGCTAAAGCTGGGAAATTGTCAGGTAAAAGAAGATTCTGTAGAATAAAAAATATATTGAGTATATTCAACGTTCACATTTGTTTATAAAATTGTATTATTCTCCTTTTATAGAAGGAACTTTAATCTGTATAACAAATGAGAAAACTTTCTGCCACGTTTTGTTTATATTGCATTTATTTTTGGAAATTAGAGCTTATTCGTAAAATAAAATGTTGGTATTGTATATGGTCGTAAAGCACTAAATTAATAAGATAACAAATCAGTTATTTTTCTTATAGAATGTTTAAAATCACTTACCTTTGAAATAAAAAATAAAAATCTGATATTCTAATGACAATCAAAGTGAATCTCAGATTCTTCTGTAACCTCCATGGATTAATGATAAAATGAATGAATTTTCAATGACTGATTTGATAATTTTTGTTAGGGAAAATACTTATTATTACTTGAAATAGTTTTTCTAATAATATGAGATAATAAATATTTCATTGAAGCTTTTATTTTATGTAACAATATGATTATTTGTATATAAAAGAAGTATATGAAATTTTTAAAAATGTTTTGGTGATACGTAGTTACCAATATGACTATCTTTTGCAAAAATTCACCACATACCTATGTCAATGTGTTTTCACATTGTGTGATATTTATTTTTATTTCACTTTATCAGATAAGATACGTATTTGAGTACCTACTTGTATTATTTTGTGATGTTTGATAATTTTGTTTATCGTCAACCTTGCCACTGAGTCTGCAATATAAATTTTATTTATAATAGAGACGAAACTTCTCAGCATTCCATGGATTCACCGTGCGGGTGCCGGGTCCATCGCGTTGCAGGGAGAGGAGCTTCAACAGTGCCTGGGACTTGCGACCCAATTTAAGGTTTAACTAACGCGCGTTATACGCTCACCTCCACTGTCCAAGCTCCTCTCCCTACCTAATCACATTTGAAAAGAACCTACTAGGGCTGCCTTCGATGTACGTTCCAAGAATGCATTAATGTGAGCTCTGGACAAGCCCAAGTCCTTTAGTAGGTTGTAGAGAGATTTCGCTGTTATACCTCTCGCTCCCACCTCTACCGCGTGAGTGAGTTCGTTTGTGAGCTCGTAATATTTGTTGACCTTGATGGTATGGTCTTTGGGGATGTTGGTTTCGCAAGGGACCGTAAGCTCTATCATCACTACGCGCTTTAAAATTCGCGAAAACAAACCAATGAATTTAGGATTTTCTCTAATGTTTTTTTACATCTTACGTACAAAAATCTTACGTACAAAATGACACAGTGAATGTTACACAATACACAAAGTGAATAAGATAATACATTTTAACTCTCTATTTAAACATATTTATTGGTTCTAGAAGCAAAATTTAAGATACCAATTAAATACATAAATATTTTCTCCTTAAGGCAAACAACAAATAATTTAAAAATCTCGTTACCATATCCTTGGCAGTTCACCAAAATCCAAAAGTATGAAGTGAATCATTAAACGTTGAACATATAGTTAACGTGTGCTATCTTAACAAGTGACACTCGTTCCAGAAATATACTTTCTAAACCTATGAGTAATCATGAACTGGTTCTCAATTCTTTTCTAAAAAGGCGCCATGTCATGAAACTTCTCAGCATTTCATGAATTCACCGTGCGGGTGCCGAGTCCACCGCGTTGTAGGGACAGGAACTTTAACAGGGCCTGGAACTTGCGACCCAGGTGTAGATTAAGGAGCCCCTATATCCCGCACGTTAAACGCTCGACTATAATCTAATAAATGAAAATACTTAAAATTTCTTGACAGTTACATGAAAAAATCACTTGGTGATTCTAGTTCTCGAAATATGTACCTCTATTTACATAAAACAGATTATTTTCTGGAAAATTACTAACGTTTATGTTATAAACAACAAAATTTAATTCTAAAACTGCCGGTCAATCTGTAATTATTTCGGTGAATTATTTTTTGTTTACCGAAATCTCAACAACATCCGGACGAAGTTAAAATATCGAAAGAACAACAATGACCCCATAATGGGTAAAAAAACGTTTATATAGATTGTGAAGATTTACTTGAAACAGAAATCATTTAAATGATAATTTCTTTACAAAATTTTATGATTCAGTAAATAAGTAATAAAATATCACGAAAGATAGAAATGCAATGAGTGAATCGAAGTGGCCTTTAACCAGTTTGTTAATAATAACTTAGTTTCACATTGTTAATATAATTAATGATATAAATATAATAAAATTTAATAGCGAACAAATATAAACCACTCTCAGATAGAAACAAACAAAGCCATAAAAATGAGGAGCAATCGACTTTACGGATTAGCAAACAAATACTAAGAAGATATTATGTTACGCGAATTATCCACGGAATTAGTGCTGGATAACGATCAATTCGGAAAATATAGGCGATATACCCGAAAAAATTTGATCATTTTCTGAAATTATCTCAAAAATAATTATTTTAAGAATATCAGTAACTGTAGAGCTTTAGTAGAACTAATTGTAAATATATTATAAATAATGAAATCCTATTATGCTCATGATATTCTTAAAAGGAAAACGTATAACATAAGCAAAATTTAAGTAAGTGTACTTGACCTGTTGCCAAAAGTATAGTTAAAATATTATTACATTTGTACTAACATAGTTGATGGCAACATTTCAAAACTGTTTATTTTTTATCAAACCCAATTCTACGCGTTGGTTTCTGGATATAAAATAACTATTAATTTGTGAATGTTAGTATAAGATCTCAGTTCGTTACGTAACTAAATATAATATGTGTATAAATAGTATAACAGTTTGTAGGTCATTGAACTCTACCGCAAGATGTCGGTCGCAGTATGTATTGTTATATTATGTATAATACGGAAAATTCGTACAAATATACTTGTGGTTTTGATTATTTAGTATCAATTATATGGTGATTTTAATATACAATTGTGCTGTCATGATTTGGATCTAATTGTGAATAGAATTTGTGTCTAAATTCCATTGAAAAGTAGATATTAATTTTTTTGTTCATTTTCAAAATTCTATTGATTATAGCTGTAGATTATCTCAATTTTATTAAATAAGATCCTTAAAATTCAGATCATTGAAGAAATACTTACGTAAAAGTATTGATACAACTCTCAAGTTCCGTAATTTCAAACGGAAAAGAACAGTTGAGAAAATCGTAAATCAAGCTTTCATCGTCATGCCAGTTGCTTCTAATTTTATTGTTTAATATTTTACGTACTCAAAACCATTACTACAAAACACATACATAAGATAGTGCTGTACGTAATAGGTGATGTCGTGTTTTCTATATTTAATACAGTAATGGATCTTGAATTTATTGCTAGTGGTAAGAATAGAAACACAATCGTGTCGCATGTACTGCAACTAAAATTATGTTCTTATAGAGTAAATATTCGTTTTATTTTAAATTATGAAGCAATACGTATCAATATTATATTGGGTTTTCCAAGATTGATCGTTGCTGCTTTATCTTTTGACGAGTTTCATAAAATTTCTTCGAATCACTATGATACTCTCCTACGCCGATTACAAATTATATAAATGAGTTGTAGCATTCTTCAGCGTTTACTACCACACATAAATTCTTTAAGGTTATTCCATTTTATACTTCATGCGCCAGATTCTGAAATAACAGAGTTTTCAGTTTTGAGTCACACTTTTTTCTTGTATTATAGTTAGTTGTGAATCCACTTTTCGCAAAATATATACGCTGTCATATTTCCGCTTTCAAATATATAATTGATTGGTTTATATATTTATTATGACAAAAAGAAAACGGCTCCTGCATCTTATAAAATAAATATTTATCTTCTCTTTCCGTTTTGACTATTTTAAACGGATTACAACACTAAATAATGAGCCGTGAATTATTACCTGCTGTTCAGACTGAAGTTTGGATAATATATCACAATAACCCTGAAATTATTTCACATTATCATAAGTAAGTATTAAATGTGGGGATAGAAAATCTATAAAAAATTATAAGACTTAATCACTATCAATATTTTTAGCTAAAATTACATTGTTGACGACCTGTTTATGATTTATTTTAACAGAAAGCATGATTTTTCAATCTATGTTTACCTGTCTGTGTAAGGTGGATAGAGATGCAGAAATAAATTGCTCGACTGTTCTTTTCATCTAATAACCTAATCCCAAAGATCCTCGGTTTTCATTAGTTTGACCGTCTTCGTCTTTAATGAAGTGAAAAAAAACAACAAAACTCGGCATTTATTCTAAATTTAATCATGAAGGGTCATAAAATATTTTTAATTAACTCCCATTTTTAAAACACTAATGAATTCTTCTGATAAGAATGACAAAGGCCATTGATTCATTGATAATTAAATTGTTTATATTTTGTTGCTTTATTCTGAAATATAATTGATAACATTCCTTTTTCCCCTTTAGGTTATTTAAATCTGCCACAAAAAAAAAACAAAAAACTCAGATTTAATCATTGTTTTATTCTATGAAAATGCTGTGTTATTAAATAAATACGAGTATATTAAAATTCCTACCTTATAATTATCATATGGAGGTTCCGGTTAGTATTTATGTTGAGTCCATTATTATAAATTTTTATCTAACATAATTCAAAGACAAACGAAACTTCTCACCATTCCATTGATTCACGCGTCCATCGCGTTATAGGGAGAGAAGATTTAACTAGTAGTGCCTGGGGCTTGTGACCCAGGTGTAGGTTTAAGGAACCCTGATCTAATAGCATTAAACGCTGACCTCCACCGTTCAAGCTCCTCTCTCTACCTAACCAAATTTAACACAAACCTACTAGGGCTGAGTCTCGAAGGATGTTCTAAGAATGAATTGATGTTAGTTCTGGATAGGAACAAGGCTTTTAGTAGGTTAAAGAGAGATTTAGCTGTTATACCTCTCGCTTTCGCTCTCCTATATATTTTATCTAAATATATAAGCTGTTGAGAATTATACGTTTAAAAGTACCGTTTCATTGTATCCATAATATAATATATTTTTAATAAATACATATATCTTATATGTGACCCGTTACGTTGTGAAAGGATCATTTGAAACCTATGAAATAAAAAAATCTTATTTTTGCTTAGCAGTGAAGTATGTATAGAAATACAAAAGATATTATGATCATATTATTCGTGATACTATCTGTTAAGATATGGAAAAAGTGACTAAAATACAAACAAGTAAAGCGACGGATAAGAAAACCAATATTTAGATTATGACGACAATTCTTTTAATCACGGTTAGGAAATATGAACACTGTTTTCATTTAGACAATACCATTTATGCTATATAGCTATTTTAAGGCTTTCGTTTGGGACTATATAAAAATATATGTTTAATTTATTCTAATTCACAAATAGCGATCGTTGTGAGAAATCATTATTCCTTATACTTCGGAATAAAGATTGTAATTTTCGAAAGATATATTAGGTATTCACTAAGTGTCGTACTGAAAGAGTCCACTGAATCGCATGCTAGCTCTAAACACATGAATATCACTTTCACAATATAAATATGAGTCAAAGAAATGAAAACAACACTCAACGAGATGTATCTTCATATCATATTATTTGCAAGAGCTTTCCACTTTGGTTTGATTGAATTGTGTTTGAGTGTTTTGTTGCTCACAACGCATGTGCTAAAAATAGACTGAAAGTTCACTGAGGGCGGAGCAAATATTTATATATTCAAATCTTTTATGATCAATACATATATTGTTTGTATTTGTTTGGCTTGAGTTGATTTAATTGCATCCATGTCAAAATGTACACGCGTATTGAAAATGTTTCTTTTTTCAAATTCAAGTTTCGTTTATCCTTTTTTATTTTTTTGCATGATATTCAAATTACTTTAATAAAAAGCTATTATTAAATTATTGAAGTTACATTCTGAATGTGGACCCGCCGAGAGTACGCGTACCTACATAACATTTAAAAATTATTTTTATAGAGATCTGGGAGAGGAATTGACAATTTTTTTTATAACACTTTTTTAATACTGATTGCTAGCCTACATTGGACTTGTTTGCTCATAATGTTTCTAATATTTTTCAGTCATAAAAAATTTTATTACAGTTTTATTGTACGTATATTAAAAAAAACTTTAATTTTTTTGTAAAACACTGTTTCGTTCATTTATTTTTAATGTATCCTATACTGTTTACAATTACAAGAGTTAATATTTGGCTACTACCTAATATATAATTAGTATTCTTACGTTTTTTCATAATCAATAAAAACCGAAGCAATGTAAGTACTTACGTACTTTTAAAGAACAAACTCATCGACGAAAGACCGTTTTATAAACAAGTTGAACGCTAACCCGGATTTTAATAAATCAGATACAATTTTAAAAATAAAAGGATGTGTTTATGTTTGTTGAATATTTTGCAATAGACTAGATTTTGCCTTTGGATTCGCTTGATTAATTGTTATTTTGCTATTATTCTTAAATTTTAGTAATTTATATCAACAAAATTTGCACTCTTGTTATTCAGGTGCTAGATATACCAAAACACAAAACGTTTAATATACTGTATGGTTTGAAGTTTTGAATGAAAGAATGTATATGGATTACGTTTCTATGAATAACAAAGTGCTTGTTAAGTTTTTCCTTGTAAAATATTCCTTTTTTTCCAATTTTATAAAAGTCTAATCTTGGCTCTAAGAAACTGATATAAATGAAAGAACGAACTTACAACAATTAGGTTAGAATAGAATAGATGAATAAATTCAAGACATCATATCTTTTTCAATATATTTTTATAAAGATGTCCCATTACAAAATAATAATAAGATATATGAAAGAAATTATAGAAGAATGTTTGAAGTCTAGTTGACATTTCAATAGATATTCTTTTTACAAGTACATTGTTTAATTAATTCAATGGCCAAATACAAAATATTCAAAGGAGAGACACCGAAAATGGAGCTTGTTCAAAGGAGAAAGGAATTGGTATTGTTTTGTATTTAAGGAGTTGTATTGATCCTTAATTAAGGTCTGTTTTTTAACACCTTGTTTTTATTTAAACTAATAAACTGCTCCCAAAAAAAAAATTATCTTCTGCCTCGTACACCATTTCTCTATATTTACCAAGCCATTGTTTTACGCGGCCCCCGAAAAGGTGGTAAATACAAACCGCGGTTAGTAAGCATCTGTTTCCAATGCTCGTTTAGTTGCAGATTATGCATTTAATATAATCGAAGACTGATCATATAGAATATTTTTTTTACTAAGTAAAACGTGCTTTTTAAAAGTCGATAAACTGATTTGTTTCTTAAAAAATATAAAATACTTCACACATAATTTTTATTCATTATGAATTTTTAAGTTGGGACATAATAAAAAATTTACTTGTGCTTGAATAATAAGTACTTCTCTGAAATGGTATACAAAATAAACTTAAGAACCTCTCATAAACACAATAAGGTAAAATAAATATCCCTTGACGATTACAAATTGTTAAAGTTGAATGAAAATGAAAAGAAATATAATAGAATATTTGGTTTATTTCATATAAACGTTCCATTTATGTCATTTTAATAACTTTTATTTATTTAAAAGAATATAAGCAATGTATTTAAGTTTTGGCAGAGCAATACAGGATAGTATAATGGACTCAAACCCCTTACATAATAAGTAACATATGGAAGACTAAACAACTGGGTTTTATCATCATTGTTTTGTTTCGTATCGAAAGATTCGTTACGTAAAATGTCGAAAATAACATTTATTCTGATGCATTTGGTACTTACATTAAAAATATATTTTTAGAACGTAGTTTATTTAAAATTCATTAATAATTTAGACTATTTAAAGTATTATACATTTAAATTATAAAGAGCTATAATGGTATCATATTAAAGAGGTTCCCAACCTATGACCTAATCTTTATAATTAAATTAATTTATTTTTTTAAATTTCTCTCGTTATTTATTTCCTCCAATTCATAATTATACATATAGTCTCATTTTTACCGTTCAATTATTATTAAAAATTCTGCTTACAGGTTTTTGTTTTGTTATAAATTTTGTCCTAACCAAGTTATAAATAGTCATAATATTTAGCACTAATTTAGAAAAACACCATTTTTTATTAGCTTATAGGACTAATTGGTACTTATGGGCTCGGTTTCTAAGAAATCTTTCAAACGAAAAAATAATACATGTTTTTGTTGATTTTTTTTTGCATTAAGATATTTCATATAAATAGTTCTTCTTTATAAAGAAAACTAAGTGTAAACTTTACGTCTGTAATTATATCAAATAAAAAGTTACTGTGTGACACCTTTGATAAATAGCAGACTAAAGCTACATTAGATCGTAACCAGTTGCTAGACAAACAACTTTCCTTTTTGCTTTAAACTATTTGCTATAAGAATATAGGAAGTATAAGAACATAACGTTAATATCCATCTACAATCATAATATGTAATATAATATAACAATTAATTAAAGATATGAACTGATCTTCTTTGTCTAGAAATAAAATAATACTTATAACTATTTTGGTACTAGTAAAATCATGTTAAATTTATCACAAGTTTATTTTTTTATGAATATTTATTCCTCTTTTAAAAAAAAACTGTACACTCAGAAGTTAATAATTCTATGTGAAATGAGTCAAAGCATAATAATTTGAAATGACGTGATTTTAAATTTAAACAAAAATTCTGATAGCTTTTATATCTAACGATATACTTGACATTAAATGTGAATGTAAATATTGACCATATATAAACATATTTATTGCGAAATTACAGACCAGGAAAGAACTGAAATTTTTTCATACATTCACGTAATGTGGTTTTAGTTGGTCATTACACTAAGATTCAGAAATAAATGTCATTTTATATAATCATTATTATAAATTGAACAACATCATTATATTTGATGAAACAAGTAAAATGAGAATAGACAGTTTGCAGAGCTTGTAATAAGAAACTACACGGAAGGATCTGTGGTTATGGTTACCACACATTGAAATAAAAACTACTTTCTTTTTTCTTCTTCAAAATCCTCAAACCTTAAATCTATATTATGAAATAGACTTAATATAAAACAATAAGTGATAACCAAAATATTATCTTATTTTGGGTGACTTTCATTTAACGTGAAATACAGATATATGCCAATTAAGAATTTATATAGTCTAAGCCTACCTAAATTTGATACATTCATATTCAATTAAAAGTGAATAAATCTAAATATTATAAAAAAAGTTAGTTCAAAATGTATCAAAGGTGGAAAGTATAAATGTTTTTTTAATTAATGAAATTCAATCACAGATTTAAAAATAGAGTCAACCTCAATGTGTTCTTAAATCCTAACCTGCAGCATCCACGAGGAAATGCGCCTACTTACTTTCCTCCGCATCTAGTTTACGTACTATCGATTCCAACTGATATAAACACCCTGTGCTGATAAAAGAAACAGCACCCTGTTTTTATGAGGCTAAAGCCGACATTAGCTTAAGTGAATTTTATTTAGAGCGCTCTCTTCTCGTACTACGATGAGGTAGTTTGACTCGTCGCCAGTCGTACATTGACTGACGAGGGGACAGGACGTGCGGTCGGAATAGTAATTTTGTTATTAGAATTCAGTTCGTGTTTTGTGATAAAGATGGACGTTGACGTTGAGACATAAGTGTAAGAGTGATGCACATAAAGTTGTCGGAGATAAAAACAGGAATGAAGGGACAACCGGTCTGGTAAGCAATCACATGTATTAGAAAGCATCGCTTACAGCCGCGTTAGTCTTAGAAGGTTGAAAGAAAACATAATGACCTTTCTGAATGTATTGGCTTTAAGAGTGCTAGTGAAATTGATAGTTTATTCTAATTTAAATTGAAATTTAATATATGTAAAGATATTTATAGCAACTTATATTTAGAGAGCGGTGACTTCGAAATTATTTAGAATATGCAACCTCAGAAAGCTTCTAAGAGACAATGCAACGTCACAGGGAATGTCATAACAATCTTGTTTATAGAAGGCGGTGCTCTTTTTCTTAACTTCCAAAATAAAAATTTCGTTCATATATCTACTAATTATATTATAAAATAATCTACCAAACTTGAATTTTTTTTATTTCTCTTTCTATTTCAATTAAATATATTTTAAATATGTATTTATATTTCTTTTATTTTTTAATAAATGTAGTTCATATTTTTTTTCCCAAGGGTGACGCGATAAGCCGTCGCTATAAATCATTAGTTAATTAGTACTTCCATTCCTGATCAGTAATAATGACTTTAACGGATAATAAATGAGCCAAACCCCTAACTATTGATATGTGAAATAATTTGGCGCTTTCACATAAATTATTGCTATTTATTTTAATTCTATTGTTTCAAAGGTTATTGACCTACAGGTCAAATTGTATTATGCGTAATAATATACTCAAATTGCTTAGCAAATTTTTATTGAGACGAACGCTTTATTTCCTAACATTTTCTCTACATATACAAATTTTTTAATTTCACATAAACCAGTCCTTTGACATTTAATTCCAATTTTAATATTGCTAACCAGGTTACTTATTCAATTATAAAATAGTACCCAGTAGATTTTCGTGTCATTGTACAATGAAATATTCAAGGATTACATCCATTAGAACACATTTATTCACGAAAGATGTGCGTTTAAAATTGTAAGCATAAAAAATATGAATAATACGAGTAGGTTATTACCCGAGAAATATTGGAACAAAAAAATTCGAATAAATACATATTTAGTACTATTTAAATTATATACAATCTGTAAATCCATCTTCTATGAACGATAACTGCTAATTTAATATAAAAGTGCTCTCTATGGTTCATTGTACTCAAGTATTATGTATCATAATATTAAGGATAAAAGACTCATTAGCGTTCAACTCTGTTTGTTGTTCTGATATGAGTTTCCCAAACAATTTTCTTAGAATGTGTTGACCGTGAAATGTTTGGAAAAGATAAGTCTGAGAAAAATAAGTCTTAAAATGGTTCAATAGAAATACGTCACTTATTTTGGCCAAGTTCTTATTTTAGGTTGAAGTTTATAGTAGGTGAACTTATTATACACATATAAAATTTGTCTTCTAAAATAATACATCAAATCATTTTTCTTTTATCTCTATACGTAAATAGCTAGAATAAAAGATTTATATCGAGTTTACAAACAATAGTTCATTAATATTAATCATTACTATATCTTTTAAATCTCAAAATTAAAAAGAATGCTATAAAAATATAATGGTTTACTATAATTATAAAAACTATTCCAACAGTATTATATATTATTTTAAAATGTGTTGGATCTAGTTTTTAAACCTAAATTTTGTATGAAACAAGAGCGTATAATTGGAAACCGCAATTTTATATTCAAATTGTTACTGTAAACATGTCTTGTAAATTGTGTATGTAAACACATTCTGACCGAGATGTCTTTGAATAGGAATTGCTTTCTAGGTCACGACTCAGATCTATTGATTGTTAGAGCTCACGACTCTTAGACTTTGACTTTCTTTCTACATTTTACAATAATTTATTGTGAATTTATTTTAAAAACCAGTTTAATTTTACTGAATAGTATTGACGCTTTATATTCAAGATATCACCGGCAATAAATTTGAAATAATGATAAAATGATTTCCCATTTTTTGTTCATTATTATTGAAATTAGATCTCATTTTAATACGCTATTGTTTCTTTAAATTAAAATTCCATGCTGTGCGTAATTTTTTTACGAAGCCATCAAGCTTTCGATTTTAAAACCACCTGTTTTCACAAAGTTCCTTTTTTTCGGTTAGCATCCAATAAAAAAAAAACAGGTGACAACCTGTCCTTGCTATTTCAAAACTGACTAAAAATATTTGCTGTGAAGTTTTTTGCCCACCTATTTTATGAGTTCGTTGTTGTTTCAATAATTAAAAAGCTGTATTCTTTTAATTCAATTACTGAAATCGAAATATGAACAAAATGTCCATGTTATTAATCAACTTAATTTAATAGAGTATTTTAGCTATTTGAGTTAAATTAATTATAAAAGTCAAGAATATTAAATAGACGTAGTAATTATTATTATTGGAGTATGTAATGCATCCAATGTTAAAGTTAAAACTGAAATGTACAAAGTTCATCGAACCGAACTCTTGATTCTCAAAATCGGGTTTATTTTTTATCTACAGGTGAGTAAAGCAAAAAAAGCGGTTGGATTCCTAACGAGCGTTCGTTTTAAACATCCACGATCGTGTATCTCTATTACAAATCCTTCTTAATATTAGCCGGCACCAATATTTAATAGGATTTATGTATATCATTATAATATTTTTAAAGTAATATAATATTAAATTTTCAGGTAATAAAATTTAATATATAAAATATTATAGAACTGAATCTTAGAAAGCTGTCTCACTGATCTATTATCATGGCATTACGTATTACAAAAAACAACTTTATGTAATACTTCATTTAGACTCCAACGACTTGTATATCGATACAGGAAATGTATGAAGGAATGCAATAGCAAAACACTTAGATATAAATCATTTATATAAGTTTCGCTTCTGTAACTGTCCTAATATTTTGCATTAAATAAATCTACGCTTATAAATCACAAGATGTTGCAGAACTTTGTACCTAACATGTGATAAAAATCACGTAGCCTATTACGTGTACGGACGTCATGAAGTGATAAATGGTAACTGAAAAATGTAAATATTGTTATTCAGCTTAAAAATTTACCCTTAAAACTTTTATAAGGCGTTGCACACGCTGCCTGTATGTTTAGTTAGCGAGATTGTAAGTTTGTTTGTCCATAACAATACTTTAATTTATCTCCAAAACTTAAGAGATTAACAACAACTTTTGTTTAATTTTAACGGTGTGATTGACTCATGAATTTTATTTTTTATTTGATATCATCATTCTATGTTATTGTCTTGGTTTACTAAGAACGATTCGCAATGATTGAAATAAGAAACTTATTGAAATGCGCTGAAATATAATATCGTGAATTTTTAATTTGGCTACAAAAGACGAAAGCAAAAGTCGATAAAGGCAATTTTTAAGTATAATTTTTAGATTTTATGATACCACTGTCCTATAAGATACAACACTGAAATCCTTTAATCTTATTAAAACCTCACCTTTTGACCCTGAACCACAATGACTGTCAATTGTAACTTTTTCTTTGAATGTTATATCGTCAATATATTAAATCAATTTTTAATAATTACCAATCATAATTACTTTTTTCATATAAATACCATTTGAATCGCTATCATAGGTTTAAAAATATATAATCTAGTTGAAACTGGGCCAGTCGATACTTTAAATAAAAGCCAAGATTGCATCACATAATAATGCTACCGTTGCATTAACTGTACCAGTATAACAATAGATGATATTTACATATTAGTATCATATGAAACGTTATTTTGTATTCGTGAAGAAGAAATAATTACTATATATATGTCGATATCAAACCTGTTATAAAATCTTCGAATTATTTTTATTTCTTACGTAGATTAAAGCAACGGTTTGAACTTAGAAGTATTTCTTTATATTATTCTATGTTATGTTTCCTTTGGAAATGTATTATTTGTAAATTCACGTAAATATTTATAATCAATTTTTACTTTATGCTCCATTTTTGGATATTATATTGTAGAAGTGTTACAAAAGTATTGAATCTTTAAACTATTGAAGTCATTAGGTCGGTGTTGTTTTTAATAACGGCAAATTTGGATTAAGTGCTACATAATGTCTTCGAATATATTATCATTACGAGCGATTTTTCTGTTATTTATAGCCATATTAAAATAATAACACTATTAAAATATATTTTTTACAAATAAAAAAATTGTCACTATAATTTTATTTAAAATTAAACAAAATCATTTAATTTCAATTCGGACCGTAGTTCGACTATGTAGAGTAATATATTCGATATGAATTTATTTAACGTATATAAAATAACATAAATATTTTTATTATAATCGTATAAAATATAGTTTAATACAAAAATCACACATGAGCACGAATGGAAATTATAAAAAGATGATTGTGATGAATTAACTCTTTATCACAGCATTGTTATCTTTTATATAACGACTTATCAAAAATAAATATTTTATAAGGCTTTGTTGATTTTGACCATCATTAAACATTACTACGTACTTAGTTTTAGAATTCCTATATTTATTTTGACTGAATATTTTAAATTTTATTTTTAAAGTTAGTTGTAACTTGTAAGTCTTTTATTATAATTCTTATTAAACATTGTAAAAGAAAATTTTACAATTTACTGTCTTTATACACGAAGAATACTGGAAATGGCGAAAAGGAAGATAAATAATTTGTAATAAATTATTCTGGTAATTTTAAATTAATAGTCGGGTCTCGGTCACGTCGCTGGTTGTCACGGCTGCGACCTTCGCCGAAGTTCATGGCTTCACGCAAAACGACTAATTCTATATCATACAGCTTTTAAGATTTAGTAAAGCACGCCATCTTCACTCGACACTAACCGCGAAGTACGGAACGCGATACTTGGCTATACCTTAATCACTGTGATTTAAACTATTTAAAATAATAATTATACTAAAGTAATTATGTTAGTAAAAACGATAAATTTAATTTGGAAGAGGTAAAGTTATTAATGGGCTTCTAACTAAATGTCAAGTCAAAAATTTTGAATAAGAAAAGCATTTTCCGTGATATAATAGATTCTATGTATTAGAAATCCCCAAAACATTCTGCCACACTTTCTGGCTCCGTTCCAAGTATTTCCATACATCGAGGCCCTGTATTGAGTATCAATATTTTTCCACCTTAACTTGTGTTATTTAAAATGTTGAGCACTTTATTCAACTGAGATATGGTGTATTGTATTGATATGTAAAAAATTCCTAAAGTGCAACGATTACAATATTAAAGTATTAAAAAGAATTATCTGTTGCAATTTCTATCCCCACATAACTAATAGGTATGTGGATAATTAAGGTCGTTTAACTTAGTTACATAAACGAATTTGAGGAAAATATATTTGACTCATTAGATGCCATGGCTTTGGAACAAGATGTTATCAAATTAGGGTTGACCCTGAATTATATTACAAGATCAAACAAGCTATTGTTTTAATAAATTTGCTAAACCTTCATTCACCCCACTTTTTATTTAATGTTTTGTTTGTGGTTTCTGTCTTTTCTAAATTATACAATTTCTTTTGCTTTATCAAATGTCGTTCTAATAGTAAAATGAAAAATATAGAAAATAAATGATAGAAAATATTTCCATTAATAAAAGCCCTCAAATCAACATTGACATGGGTATATAGAACAGGAAGAGTGTCTTATCAGCGGAATTCACACATTCACATTCACATTACAAGCTCTTCCTTACAAATAAATCAATACAAATATATATCGGTACCTCGTAAAACAAGATTTTGTCAGCGATTTCAAGAAGATTTGCTGTGACAGATATATAAAATAGACTAAAATTGGACCAGAACTATTAAATCTACTACTTTTAACGAGATATTAAAAAAACAAATGACAATCACAATATTTGTATCAAGTATAATAAGGGACGGAAATATTTGTAACCAATAAAAATAATTGGAACCCAAAAATAAACTACTATTGTTTCAACATAAGTTAAATTTACATTAAAAAACTTTTAAGGTCAAATTCTTTTTTATGTTGTTATTGAAATCCTAACTCTTGAAATGTAAATAACTTCTACATTTAATTATATAGAACTCTGAAAGGTTTCAGTAATTATAATAAATGATCCGATGTTAAGCTTGTTGGAGAGCCTCTAGCAACAGTTCGAAGGACACTTATCGTATGGCTTCGAAAGTTTGATAACAAACAAGCGTTGGTCTCACGATTCAAAAGGCACACTTCACATAAACGACGGTTTTATTTATAGATATATTTGGATTAATTATATTTTGATTGGTCTCTCACTATTTAAGAATACTTACATTACTTTACTTTAATATATCAGTTATTTTTCATATGAATTGGCTTCTTAATATTAATGTTATTCAGTATACACAAGTCGTTGTTCCATTTAAAAATTTACGTATTCATGATCATGTGTCTAAGTTATTATTTTCACGATTTTTCCTGACTGTTTTAGAAAAATCGATTATTATTTTATACTTTACTTGAAGAAGCATTGCTTATCTAAATCTCTAGTCTACGTGACTGATCCAGTAACATAAAAGAAAGAACAATTTTAAAAGCATCATATTCAAAAGGCGGCCAATATTCCGCCTACATGACACCTGGTTATGCTGCGAAATCCAGGTCATATCAGTTCAGTGATTTAGCGTGATTCACCGCCATAGGAATAATATATCCGCAAAATGTTTTACGGCCATCATAACTGAAATAAATTCTTTTACAATTCAAGTCGGAATGACGCAGATCATTCTATAATCTGAGTAAATATGTCTTTGTCATTACGTGTTGTACCTTTTAATATAACGGTAGCAACCATTAAGACTCGTCATTTAATTTGCGCCGAACTCAAGATTATACCTAAAAGTATTTCTCATGTACACAGGTCGTTTTTTAAAGAATCTATTACATTAGCGTCTGTCAATAGTGTATTTCTCGTCATGTTATTGTTTCTTGGCTAAAATAAGATTGCCCTACAAGGTTCAACTAATCCTCTTATACTACACGTGGACACGTGCTACCACCGATACCACAAATGACATTGTCATGCTTTTAGTCACGCTGTAAATCTGTTAACATTTGTAGAGATCTATTACATTATATATATATATATATATATATATATATATATATATATATATATATATATACATATATATACATATAGTAGTAATTTATTTTTTAACAGAATTTTACACCTTGTAAATCGCTCTTTATTAAAAATCTTTATTTGAAATAAAAACTACATACATGTCATGCATATTCTTACAAATTATACTAGATATAAAATACTCAGAAAATAACAAATATTTTATTTGTCGTCATCGTCTCCATAATTTAATTAATTTTAAGTGATACTAACAGTTATTTATCTTCTATATATATATAAAAATGGATTGCTGTTCCTTACTCTCGCTAAAACTCCAGAACTGCTGAACGGATTTATCTTATGTTAGTCTGGAAATGTTCGTGGAGGTTCAGGGAAGGTATAAAAGCTGAAAAAAATTGATTCATTACTGGGAAAACCATAAAAACAGCCCTTTTCTATTTCCCATACAAACGTTTTTTTTTGACATTAGATTTGACAACTAACTAATATGTCAATCATTCTGTCGCACTTCAAAACACGGAGATTTATGGGTTACAGGTAAATTCCAAAAATATAAATAAAAAAACGTAATAGATATTTCTTGATTATAGGGCGATACGAAGTTCGCCAGGTCTTCTAGTTATATATAGAAATTGTATACGAAAATTGATTGATAAAATAAGTGAGTGACGTATGATTGGCTTGTAAAAATAAAGTTTTCCAAGTATTTTCATTAAAAATGTTGATGCTTTGAGAATTATATACATTCTTTTTTATTTAAACATAAAAATTGTCCTCATATATTTATAATTTTATATGATTATATTATCATATCGTTTAGTAGTGGACGTGTTCATGTAAAACATTTATACTGAAGTTTGAAATGATTATGAAGAACTTCATCTACCGTTGTTTGAGACATTTTGAGTCGAAAGTTTTTTCTCATTACGTATATCATATAAACATATTTGAACTATACTTTGCCCCATTAATCTACTAATAATATTATCTTGGAGATAATTATTATTCTCATAAATCATATAATATTTTGCGTTCGAGTTCAGATCTTTTATTTGTTAAGTACAAAGCTTGAAGTTTCTTAGTAAGCCGTTCATTAAACCTTAGTCTGATCAAAGTTTCTCTGAACTACTAAAGTTTTCCACAACAGCTCTGCACCGCAATTATCCAAGTTATATAAAATTAATTAATGATTTACGTGTTCATTATTATAAATATTAACAATTGTTATGTTCATTTGCATATAATTAAAGTCTTCATATACTGTATTATTGAGAATCTCACTTTTACAGATCTAATTATCGTAACACATTTGAAGTTTTTTATCAAACCACTTGATGTTTCAAATAAAGAAATCTATATATTTTTATATATTTTTGCATGTTTTAAACTGTTAAAATTTCTCTGTTACATTTATGTTCTAGAAATAGAAATACTTTTCTTAGCCTAGCAACCCTGTCCCGGTTCTTTCACGTCATAAAGTGCCCTATTTCTTTTCATTCTGCTGAGAATGACAAAAATGATTCACAACAAGGTCTTTGTAAGATTTTTTTAACATCGTAATATTTCTTGAATTTCTTGAAAACATGAACACTACTTTTTTCTATGTTCATAACTGGCCGAAAACGTCTTTTAATTAGTGAAACATCCATTGACCTCATGAAAATTAGGAAAAGTTTATTGGCAATTCATAATTGCGGTCGAATTTATATAGGTCGTGTTATAAATTTACGAACAAATCGTATTCTTAAGTTTAACATGGAAAATTGATTAAATATATCTTGTTATTTAATTTTTTACCAGTATCTTACATAATAAATCTCGTATTTAAAATTATAAATTAAAATCAGAAAAATGTAATCTATTAATACATTTTTTAATACATAATCCATGAAGCCGTAACTCCGTCATAATACATTCATGTTGACAGAAGCACTTGAATGCTAATTACAACTTAAATAAACGATAACCGATTGAAATATTCAAGTTTAGAGTTGAGTAAGTTGCGGAATACTAATGATTTCAATATAAGGAGTGCCAGCAATATATTAATGTGATATACTTTTTTAATAACAAATGATATATAGTATGATATAGCATATGGTACGAACACTAGATGAAGTGGAAGATTACTTAAATATATGTTATAGAAATATACAATATTTAAGGCACTTCTTAAGGTACATATATATTTTCGAATGTAGGACGTAGCAAAGACTTGATAGTACACAACTCGATGGCAATGGAACAGCAAACTGGAGTGCGAGGGCTTATCTCATTTTAAGCTTCTTACAAAATGTGCCAGTTTCCCAATATTCGTTGGTGGCCACTCTGTAAGCCAGAATAATCTATAGGATCTTTATCTCAGAGATTATTCAGGCATCTTTATGAATATGATATAAAATTCGTGTTAGATATATTAATGTATATTACATATTTCAAAACACGATATAATGATTTTTGAAGTTTGTTTTTCTTGCATTCAATAAAAGTATTTCATTTATTCAATTGTATTCATATAATTGGAATTTTTATAAGTCGTCACCGTTAGTCAAATGAAAATTTATCAATAATTTGATCAGAAACACAATTAATTTGTCCATTTATTTTAACATCTATATTTATAAATAAATAAATAAATTCTTAAAACTCTCTAGGCGTTAATTGTCATTTAAAGATTATACTGGCACGAGTGAGCAACTTAATAGAATAATCATACTATAAAAATATCTGTCATAATTTTGGAAAAATGCTTCCACCGATAATAACCAATTATAGATAACAAATATAGAACCAATGCAAATAATTCACATATTAAAAAGAACTTATTAAAAGAGAGCGTCATATTAGAGAGTTAAAGTGTATTATAAAGACATAAGCACACGCACATATGTATATTCCCACAAAGACACACGCACACATACACACACACACATCGACGTGAAACTTATAACCTTCTTTTCGAGTAGGGAATTAATAAAAAATAATTGATGATGTCAATGTGGCACTTCTTTTGAATTTCGTTAGGTTAATGCCTGTTTTGAATATTTTACGACGCTTAGAAAATCCTATGAATATTTTGTCTAACCTAACCCCGTGAAATAAAAACATGGCGCTAGCTGTCACTACATAATCAATGACACACAAATGTCAATTTTGTTATTTGAAGAATATATTTTTGGAAGTATAAGTGATATTATAACAAAAATATGTATGTTATATTTTCATAGTTCATAAGAATTCTATACATAAAATGTTTCTGTGACATCGTTGTCTATATACACAGCTTAATTTTTTTTTATCATCATTAGGCCAAAAAAACCTTTAGGACTTTTAATGGAACGTGTTCGAAAGAGACTTTATAAACTAGGCATACATTTTTTTCTCTGTATACACTAATGGTACATTTTAAATATAACTTAAAACGGGCATAATGAATGTCTGCTTTGGAGCGGAAAGGGATTGAGTTCAATGCACCCATATGTGCATAGCTTTGAGATTTTAATAATCTGTTGGCAGTTCTATAGAGTTGCAGCGCCCGGATTTTTTTGTTAAAAAACTGATTTTGAGGTAACAAATAAATAACCTATTTTAAACAAAATAAATGATGTATAAAAATATACATAAATATAACCAAAACCCTTTATATAGCCGATAAATCACATAAAATTGTACAGATAAATAAAAAATAGACAATAGATTAAAAAAAAAACAATTGTAATATTCCTTGAATTATTATCAGTAAATAGTCTCTTGAAGTAGTTAATTCAATGATATAATAGAGGTTTACCCGCTCTATATATAGTCGCGAGTCAGATTGTTAAACACTTAATTTAACAAGTAAATAGCTACAGCCATAACTGTTAAATTAAAGTCTGTCTGTAATGAGGAAACACCTTTGCAATTTTAAATGGGAGCTTAACATAAATGTGAAAAATAGTGTCACACATCATCGTATTAAAATCCAATATGAAATGGTCTTTATTGAATGGTTTTTTAATATACAGTAATGTATGTATAACAAACTGTATAAGTTATTCCATCCATTTGTGTAATTAATAATTACTTATTACAAATAAAATATTGCTTTTAAGTTTCATTGAAATGATATTTCTCTATGACTACTAGCAACAAAGTATTTAATTTTATTTTCTTGCAATATATATTTTAGCTTCTGGTGTCATGTAGCAATTAATATAATAATGGTTTTAAAAGAATTTAGTATCGTGTTTTTTATGTAGTGGACTTTAAACAGGATGGAGTCATTCATCGGTTGTGTCAGTCAATTTGTGGGGGACAGACTATTTTTGTACCGTGTACTCCCGTCCTAATGGCAGCAAATTGCCACGACCAGAATAAACACGACGTGTGGCGCGTCTGTCAGACGGTTTAATACTTGTTGGTTAACAATTATGTAGTTTGATACTTCAATAATATAGATACCTCAAAAATATAAGTGACTCAAAAGTAACCTTACCTCAATATTATTCTTTAGTAGTGAATTCAAAAGCGAGACATGAGACTTAGGTTTGCCAAACATTTGATTATATTCCAATAATTGTATCATATTTCATATTAAAATTAGGTAGTGTATGAAATAGGTCGTACATAATAGAAAGAAATTTATTAGAAAATATTAGAATCGAATTCATTTTTGTGCGCTCTTAAAATTTAAGATACAAAATATTTAATGAAAACAAGTAATAATTGATAATTATCTCATTATCTTTATACTATTAACCTCATGTTGTTTCTATAACAAGTCACCTGTGTCACATATATCTTATGTAAAGAGGCCATATCATTGAAGGTTTTTGTAAACAAGATGTCTGAATTAATCTGTAACGGCTGTTCCCATCGACGTCGATTTACCGTTCTGTTTCCAATCCAGTGACCGCAGATAAAAGGCTGTCAGCTTCTATACATAGACACTCTGTCAAGGCTTAACATTGTAATATTAACACTTCCACAGATTCAAATAAATGAAGACGACTATTCAGACAAAATATAAAATATTTTTGGTAACGTAAAATTAATCAAGTCCCATTTTCAGAACATATATTTCTTTTCCTTAAAGAGATGTGAACATAATGTATTAATAACGTTTCCTTTAGCATGTTATAAAAATATTATTATCTTTCGCTTTTATTTCTTTTCACCAGAGACTCGTTGGATATTTAATATAATTAAACTTGGCTCGCTAACATTGAAACGCAATATATAATACAAACATAATTTAAATGTACTATTCGCAATTTATTATATATGCGCAAAGTTCAAAGTACGTTCTGGTATAAATTTGTTCATTGACAATTGGATATAATTAATTCTCGTCATTTTAATCTGCATAATATTAACTTTTGTAATTGAATATTGACAATAAATGTCGGGCGCTTTGTAAAACATGCAATATAATTATGTAATTACTTCATTTTGAACTTAACATTGCTGATTAATTAGACACCACTGACAGACGGTGAAGGAAAACATCGTGAGGAAACCTGGACTTATAATTTCACAATTATAATTTTGAAATCATCAACCCGTCTTGAGCAAAGCGTGGTGGTTAAAGCTCAAACCTTTATTACTACCAAATAAAAGTGTAAATACAACCCAAAAAGGGAACAATTATTACAATTATTATAATATCAATGACAATTACAGAAACTTCATTATTGATGATTAATAAGATTCTTATTGGATGTTAACTGAAAGGAGGTCAGATCATTTGAATCGTTGACTATGCTTACAATGAAAACTAAGAATACACATAACAGTTATTAACTAATTATGTATATAAATTAATTAAAAGTTAAGTGATATTTTATTCCACATATATTTTAGTTCATGTTCCAAATAACAGCAACCAGAAGTAAGCATTGCAACTCAAAGGGTATTAAAAATTGTGTAACGATTTATTTTTAAATCATTTCATTTGTTTAAGCGGAAACAAGGAATAAACATCCAAACATACTCACACAGTTTACGCGTAAAGACTTTACGTCATGCCAACATTAAATTTTTTCACATCGCTTTCTTTCCCAGAAGCTTCTAGCTGATTTAAATTAGGATGCTTATTTTTGAAAGTGATTAAAGCCAGCGATACTTTATAAACATTTGCATTTAGTAGATAATAAGCGTTGCCTAAAACGAATTTATTAAATAAGCTATACAAACCACAAATATAGAAGTTAATTATGCGAGCTCCAATTGGTCGTAAAACTCGATTAACGTAAGTCGATTCTGATACATCGCAATTCAGGCATTTCGATTATGAATGAAACGATGTCACCCAATCACATTTAGAATTTTTTTGACAATTCACATATGATCGCTGATCGTATTTTTGTTATTTTACGAGTTCTCGTCATTAGCTGAAATTTTTATTAAAAATTTTAGTATGTAAGCATGTATCTATATATATTTTATTGGACATGAAAGGTACTAACTAAATGGATTTTATTGAAAAAATAGGTATAACATAACAAAAAAAAATTGTTTATTTCTGTAACTTATACCTAGATACAACTAGGGAGCTCCTTTTAAGTAATGGAATTAACTTGTGTTAGGAGTCCCCGCTCTTCCACAAACGGAATCAAGTACATCAAGGTAAACACAATGAAAAGGTAACATTATACAAATAAAGAATCGTTTAAACAGGTAACATATAATTACAACGTAGTTTTATTAATTACTCATAAAGTATCGAATTAGCACTAACATTAAATATGTCGATAGAAAACCTCACACATGGGAGCGAACAATGAAGTGAGTTTTAATTTATTTTAAATCTCTAATATTCCTAGACAGTCGTCAAACTGTCATCGAAGTTGAAGCAACACATATTCTACCATATAAAAAATTACGGAATTTCGTTACTAGAGAAGTAATAATAATAATCAAAGTATAAGTACTTAAATGTTACGTTCTTACCCGGTCTCCCTATACGTATATATTGAACCCAACTTATTAGTTGGGTTCAATATGTACGTCAGAGCTGGTATTTAAACTGAACAATATATCCAAGGCATCAGACACGCGAACAGTGAAAAATTTAAAATTTATGAAAGCGATCCCTAAATAGAATAAGTATTTTTCGACGTCTGCTAGTCAAAATAGTACGTATTTTCAGTCGCATTTAATATTAAACTGTAAAAGGGCAATTAGTAATTTGGAAATACATACAGAAAATATATATCTAATCTATTTCTTATTATTTTAGATAAGGGGAAATAAAAATTCTATGTTCTATTTAGAAAGACTTGTATTGATTGGAATATTTCCTGTTTGTATCAATTTCATCTGGAATAACGTTTTGTCTCTGTTCGTGTGATTATCAGTAACCTACAATGAAGTACCTATATATAATACAGTACTTAGGAATCTAAAACTAAGTGTTACTGAACAGTAAATTATTCTTACATTAAAACCACCAATTATCAGATTTTTTCGAGCCAAAGTACCACAAAACTCCTTATCACAATTTTATTTGACCAATTCAAACCTTAAAATGAAAAGTAACTTATTTTATTACCCTTGTATATAATAGGCTTGATTGCAATAATATAATAGCAATTTTATTTAAATGGTTTTAAAATAATATTCAAGATTTTACTTAGTATTTTAAAATACTTCATATTTTTCATCTATTACCATTATTGGTATATTTGAAGTACAGTTGAGCTCTATTAATCATCCAACTGTAATTATTGTCGTACGAACTCAATACACCATTGATGTTTCAAACGGAAGAGCCATTGTCTCAAATACTTCCTGCTGTACTGTCCTGCATAATGTATATTCGTAAAACGGTGAATTCTTTAACAATAGGTATATTTGCTAGAAATAAATATAAATTATAGAAATCTATTATGGGAGTTTATATATTGTGACGCAATAAAAATTTTGAATACGAGTGACGTAATATAAATACAATTTAAAAGATAGGCTATTTTTAATTATTTATTTATTATTGTAAATTATGTCGCAGAACACTTAATTAACGTTACTAAATCCTTTATATAAATAATTAATGAGAGGTATCATGGATTTGATTTTCTATTATAGTACAGGCAACCTTGGTGCCCATACAGATATTTGATTACTTTATTTAGTTCTATTGTTTTGTAATTCGATTGCGTGAGCTTCCACTTAATTTTATTCAAATAAGTTTCATAAGTAGAAAATGTTGAACGAAAAATAGATAAAACATGAAGGGGCTTCAGTTAGAACGGTTTCAGTGTGATATATTATAACTCAATACAAAGTTCCTCGAGCTGAAATAAATGTTAGGTTGTCAGAAAAATATATTCTTTTCCCTCCAACTGCCAAAAATACGTTCAGAAAATTCTAAGAATTGTTATGCGTCAATGTGACGTAGTCAACACATATATATGTACATATAATGAATATCTTTACTATAATCAGTTACTGTTAAACCTATACTATTAAGGGTGTTCTGTGTCGCTGTTAAAACTATAAACTTACTCTTAAAGTAAATAAATATTATTTTCAATTTTTCATTCATAAATCTTCGCACACGAAACATCATGTCAACGTAGGTTATATATTTAGATTGACGATACAAACTTGCGTCAAATCCATCCATATTGGAATGCTGATCACGTTTCGTTTCGGTTTGAAATCAATTTCATGTAGTATTCTTATACGAGAAACAATGAAAGCATTCATACAATCCGGTTTAAAGTTTGATCCATGGTATAACAATGAAATACGAAATAACTCAAAACTATCTTGAATAAATCAAGTGATCGGCTGTATAGTTTGTATCTAGTGCAAGTAACAAATGGTCACAATTATCCCTTTTTTAGATTTTTTCTTAACCCTAGCAAATTTAAGAATTATTCTTCGTAAACTTTGATAGGATAACTCAATTTTACATCATATTAACATCTCGAGGGACAAAGTAAAACATTGTTTAAATACAATGATGTTGCAAATTTTAATATAGTAACAAAAAGCTAGAATTATTTTCTACGACTCTCATTTCTACTTAAATCATTTTAATCAGCTTCCAATAGCTAGCGAAAGGAACCAAAATTTTTCAAGTTTTGTGACTTTGTTCAAAAATATCCTTTTTTTATTTTAAATATACTTTATTCATAAAATAAATTCTTTTAAGAATATTGTTTTGTTATTGCATACATACGTCATACGTCATACGTTATATTTTACATGCATTTTTAATATTTTTATATTTAATTCGACATTGTGAATTAGTAAATTCTGTAAAATAAAATCAAGTAGATTGAATAAATTTTAATCAAAGATTTATATCCATTGTAAAAGGGGAAAAAAATTCCCAAGGCCTAGCCTTAAACTGTTGGAAGGTAGTTTTTTAAAGAACAATTAAAAAATATAGTAGAATTTTTCTTCAGATAATTCTTTTTTTTTCACTGTAGCATTGATTCGCTTGTTATGACTAACTAAAAGAAGAGATTAAACAAGAAGCCATATATATTGTAGCAACAGTTTAAAAGCACATATATACAAATAAAAATGACCATTTAATAATGATGTATCTTGTTACTGTAATTCTTATAAGCCAATAATAATAGTTATTTAAATACAAATGAGTAGACTCTTTTACACTTATATAAATTAAATATTATTTTTTAATTACTGTATCATAATATGTTATACAAAATTTATTTCATTATAACAACTGCACCAAGGTAATTTTAATCTTTATCTATGGCTGGTTAAACTTTGTTACCTGTCACACTGTGCTAATAATATAAACATACCGCATTGCTTGTGCCTGCAGTCTGCGTTCATATATTAAAAAGATAACACTTTTACTTTAAATAGAATTCTTTTTTGGCTATTTCTGGTGGATTATAACGTAGAGATAAAAGATTTTATATGATATGATAGAGATAATAAAAATATACAAAGATATGTACTTTAAAATGTTACAATTTTACTACATTTTACTTAAGAACGAATATTATATGTATATTTCTATAAAAATATTATATTTTTAAGTGTCATATTTTAGCTAAAGTATAAATAATTCAGCGAATACTATTGGCTTGGAGACCGTTTCTATTTCGGGCAGCTAGACCAAAGTCTGAAACGTTAGAGTTGTCAACTGTACGTAACTGTTTTAAATTTTACAATAATGTAAATGTTAGTAGAAAGAAGACCGACTATTTTTTAAGCTTAATTAATTATATTCGTCAAAAAGCTTACCTTTTTTTGTTGATTTAATTTTAGGAGAGTGCACCTGCTTAGGAATTAATACAGCGAACTGTTTATGAGAAAGCACAAAACAAGCAATTGAGATAACATAAATGAAGAAAAATATACACCTTTAGACATATCTTATTCAAAATTGAAGAGATGCGAAAGTAATCTCTCGAACATTTCTCCCAGAGCGACCCAGTGAGACGGAGAAGCTTTGACTGCAAATTATTAAATGCATCTTTGAGTAACTTTAGACCCATTTCATATATTTTTACAATCTACTCTATAGTCTGTACCATCCTAAGCAGATTTTAATTAAATTTTTGAAAGGTTTTTTTAATTAGCACATATTAAACATTACACCTTCCCTCTTTTCTGGTCAAGTTAAAAATATGCTTAAACAAATTCTCCTACTACAAGTTTTTGGTAATAATTGATAGTCAAAATAGTTTTTCTCGTTGGTTATCGTAAAAGGAAATGTTATATCTTTATATACACTATCACAGCAATACCTACCATCACACTATCACACAACAAACTTATTCCACTTTGACCCAAGTAAGATACCTAAGTACATACATATATACATAAAGTCAAATTACCAAACAAACAATGGACGTATCATATGTACGAAAATATCTTGGAATGCATTAGAATGATCCTTCAAGGTTAGGTCAGCGAACTATAGTACAACGTGTGCCAAAATCATTTCTTATAATAATAAGGACTATTAATTAGTTAGTACAATACGAGTAGTAGGTAAGGCAATGTTACATTTCATTTTCTATAAAAATTATAAGCGTCTTGGGCGTACGGTCGAAAATAGAATTTCTAGCAGACAATGTATATGTAGAGAAGAAATGTATAGAAAATTAAAATGAAAGTAATATTTAAATATTAAAACATGGTGATGACAAAACGACAATACAAGTAAAACTTAATAGATCATAGACGCCTGAATAATTTCTAGTTTTTTTGGATTCAGTGTGTTGAGCAATTGAAAATATTATTCACCTCTTTATTTTATATTTTATGTTAAGGTCTTTAAAAATCAAATGTACCATATTATCATTTCAGTAATGGACATGGCAAAAAATGAGCTGAATATTTACATAATTAAATCTCCAAAAAACCTTACTTTACGTTGTATCCGCGACCGAATGTAACGACATGCGATAGATAGACGAAAATATTTGTGGTGATGTACTAAAATTTTTACTCTAACAATCTGTTATTCAAAGTATAATTAATATCCAAAATTTTATCTCCTTGGAAGTTAAAAGTAATGATTTGTAACGTTCTACTTGACTTTCAAAGTTCAAACCTTAAATTTGAAATTGAATTATGGTTAAATTTCAATCATTATAGGAACCATAATTTCTTTTCATAAAATGGAAGTTTTTTTATTGTATTACGTAAAATTAGATTATTGGGAAAATGTTACTTTAGCGATTTATTATAATTTAAATATAAATAAACTATTCTCTTACAACTGTACCATAACTAAAGAAATTTTGTTCTTATATTGAAGATATTTTATAACCCAAACATGTTAATATATCTACACTGTTAATTTTTAGTTGCTGTCATCGAAAAACATGTAAATTGAGCTAATTATTTTAACCTTAGATGTAGCTTTTTTTTATTAGTTGTAGTGTGCATCGTATATGGTTACTACAGTTATCACATTTCGTATGACATTGGGTGCTCATGATTAAACATCCTACTAAATAAATATCAACACAAATTCCCGGAATTATTTATATTAAATCTTATAAAAAGATAATCTTAAGAACATCCGTGTATATGTATGATCAAGTCAAAAACAAAACCATAGGCACATTGTTTGATTTTTTCATAATATCCGGCGCTTGTTACGCTGAAGGAAATGAATGAAATAATATAACGTTAAGACAAAGGTTATAAACTTTCCCCTTACATTTATTCAATAAATATACAAAATTAAGAGCAAAATAGATTTTATTTTTAGTTACATCATACATTCTTATGATAGTCTATGTATTTCCAGGACTACTTCGCCTCCTGGCGAGCCGTTAGTTCGTGCACCAGCGGGAAAGCCTCGATGTCCGCCGGCTATATCCAGGCTGAGGGTGGAAAAGGTGGAAGGGGGACTGGCAGTAGCTGGTGTGGTTGTTGCAGCCAACTGCCAGATAGTACTCCCTATATTCGGCTTCCTTTTCATGCTTGTTGGATGCGTACTAACTGGTAAGATGACATAATTAATTCAAACAAATATTTTGTGTAACTTCAGTCATTGAAAATCAATGCTCGTCTTGTTTATTCAGTTAACAATGGAGTGTTTATTGAAAACTAAGAATGATTTACGAACAATACCAATACTGGAGATTGTTAGTCCCCAGATAATCCTCTCCGTCATTCTTATTTAAGCGAGTCAGCGCTTTGTCCGCTTTTCCTTGTTATTTTCATTGTTCAATACTTGTATCGAATTGGCAACTGCCTATACAATGAGCATCAAAATATATTAAAACATGCTTTTAAAATAAAATTTTAGTAAAACAATTACGAATTTTTAGACGATCCAAAAATAAACGAATTTATTTTCACTCAAAAATTTTTTTGGAGTAAATTTCACGAGAGCTAAAAATACAGTTTGTTATTTTAAATTTATTTTGATTCAAATTACTTTTCTATTTCTAGTTTCTAGCAAAAACAAATATTAAAGTTTTTCTAATAATGTAATCACTAAATTATATTTGTTATTAAAACCTTGATTTAACATATTTAATTAACTTTGGGGTTAAAATTTGGGGTACTTTCTAAACCTCTTAATACATTGTTCTTCAGATACCTACTTATATAAGAATAATGTCTAAGAAATTTAAATTTTATCTAAGACATAACTGAGGTAGAACGCTTAATCTTTATTGCAATATTTTAATTGTTATTCTGTTCATAACAACTATCTGAAGATTTAATTCATTTAAAGTGTATCCTATTTCATTTGAGTATCACGTTATTTCAATCAAGTGAATATATCTTATAAATTGTTCTTAATTCAAAAGGAAATCAACCTGTATTTAACAATATGTAAGTCAAGTAACTGTATCTTCAGCGGCTTCGTATCGTGGTTGCGGTGAGAATGAGGAGCCCGACCACTATGCGGCTCGGATCGCCTTCACTGGGAACTCGCGCGTGCTCGGACCGGTCTGCATCGTCGCTGGGGCCATCATGACCTTAGCTGGTGGGTATATATATAATATAAGACATGAATTGTTTTATTATTATCTTTATTCTTTTCTGGAGGAAAAGGCACAGGTGCTGCATTTGGTAAAACAATTTTTTAATTAAACTAATATTTTTGGATCACGACGCGTATTTTATGTTTTTTAAATTACATACTCCTTTATTATTTTTAAGTTACATACGTTTAGGTTACTTTGCAACAAATATGAACACGGGCAGACGTGATGTGATGTGAATAATTTTTGTTAATTAGAATTATATTACTATAAAATTATTATTGCCTGATGAATACTATAACATCTTTATGTAATCATTGTAGGCAACTATTAATAAGTGTAGGTATATATGTCGTTAAAGCGCCGGAATCATATTATGGAAATTTATTATAATCATTCTACTCATACCGGTGAAAAAACTTTCTTAAGCGGAATGAACTGAACCGAAAACAGAGTTCAAAAAGAGTTCCATAGCCTTGGTTTTTATTGCGTTATTCCAGAAATTAATTAAAGAAAAAGCATAAACTTGACCGTTGCCCTTTGATGACCCCAACAACTAGAGGTAAGATTTACGCTTTTGTGATTTTAATGGTTGATATGTAGTGTCTAAAAATACACATGAGTAATTTAAAGTAAAATTATTTTATTGGTATAAAATTTGCGACAAAAAAAAAAAATTTAACGTCCGTAACTTATATTACTATAAAAATAAATCGATAAAGTTATTACATATTACTGATAATTAAACACGTCAATGTAATACTGTTAAGATATTAATAGCTAAGGTTACAGTTGGCGTCAACACTTTACATCGGGAATATTTCTTTTTATTAAAAACATTATGGTAATCAAATTAAACAATCACTAACTTTTAAATCTCGATGCACATGAGTAACTTCAGTGGTGATGAAGGCTGATATAAAAGGCTTCCGTTATTCAATGTCTCTATAAAACAAAAAAAGCACTTAAAATAAAATAACATTGTGGATACATCAGGAAGTCACAGTTTTTATAGATCTCTTAGTAATCATTCTCTAAGAATTATTTATCACCCGATACAATCACGCTGACGTAAACTAGGTCACGAAACGAATGAGTCGAATGAAAATTTCGTGCTAAGTAGAAATTAAATTAATTCGCCCATAGACAGATTTACGGCCTTGCCCTTTTGTAAGGAAAAAAATGTTTCAAATTATTTACATGAAACAGCAACTATATTTTTCTTTAATTTTTATTTAATAATAATAAAATAAATGTTATGTTATATATATTTTCCAGGTATCGTGCTATGTATGCTGATGAGAGCGGCACAAAAACGACAACGAAGACTCGCCTTCCACTGTCCTATACACGGTGACTTCTATCCACTCAGCCCACAAAATAGCAGGAAATATACACGTAAGATATCATTACCATTACGTAAAGCTCAACAATACAAACAATGAGCATTGTTATATTGAAATTCTATGACATTTACAATTGAAACCGTATTTATATATTGCTAAAAACATCACATATTTTTTATCTGTTATATAATTAAAAAAATAATAATCAAGATTTTCTGTGACGTATTTAAAGAAATATTTTATAAGTATTACGAATAAATGAAAAATGTTGAAAGTCTTGTTACCTCTTGGAACACTTTAGATGGTCTTTATAAGTATTCATAAAATACGGTTACAACTGTGTTTGAAACATAAAGTTGCTTTATATACATGAAAAATAAAGTAATGTGGATACCACTTTTGGATTTACAACAAAGTAAAGAAATATATTTCAATATTTTACAGATAATTTAAAATTGTATCAACGAAATAATATTAATAAATACTATCTTAATTTCATCCCAATCAATCCACTATTGATCACTATTTGTAGGATAGAGATTTTTTTTATATATCAACTCTCATAGCATTCAATGAAGTCATTCAAATAATTATAAAAAAAATACTACTTTCTGTATAAAGCTGTATCAATACCACTTCTATATGACTTTCTACATATTACAGGTAGTCCACGCGGCCTCTGGAGATGGTTGCGTGGTTGGTTGGGCATGGTAGAGGAAGGCGAGACTCCTCGCTGTCCCCGCTCAGTGGAGCCCGCCTCGCCAGCAAGAGCAGATGCCCCCTGCCCGCCCCCATTACCTTTTCTCGTCCCTAGCGATTCTGTAGTGTAAGTAATACACGAATTAAACCAACCAATTCCTTTCGAAAGCATGCGATTGATCACTATACTCAAATTCATTATCTATCTTATCTATTGTCATATTTTTAACTCTATCTTCCGCATTTTAAATGTTATTTTTAAACGACTATATTTTTTTCAGAGGGATGGCGTCAGTGCTGGGTGTGCCATTAAGTCCAGAACAAACTTTCGGCTCTATTAAATCACTGGCTATCTCGCGGGAGGTGGCCAGCTTCCCATTGTCACGATCGCCGACTCCACCGCCTCTTAGGTAATTAAAAAACATCTTGTATTATATCCTATAAATATCAAAAACAGTTCCTTTTGTGTGACGTGTTAAATGTAGATAGTAAAAAATGAAATATAATCAATATAATTATCTATTATTATATACCCGCTAGAAAATTGTCTTTTTATCAATACACTAGTTCTTAGCCACGACTTCGTCCGTTTGATCTTGGTAATTGCATTTAGAGAAGTCAGTAAAATATGCTTTCAAATATGATTATGTTAAACAAACCGCAGCGACATCTATTATGTGTGATTTGATACAAAATAGAATGGTTGTCGTTTTCCCACGGGAACCACATAGCAGAAAGACACAAATTTTAGTCTACATGCTGACGTGTAAGCTACAGGACTAAAATGTTTTCATCGCCTTGCTTGCACCAATAAATTAAAATATTCTCATTTATAATATTAATGGAATTCTTATAATTAGTTTCGGCTCGTTTAATCATGCCCTACATGCATCTCAAAGAAATTTATTACAAATATATATATACCTATACTTACATTTTTTTTTATCTTAAGGAACATAAGCTGAGATTGACAGACCTTTTTTATGGTTAAAGTACAGTTATGTTATTTTCTTACAAATTAATTTTTACACGCAAACAAATTAGAAAATTGCAAACACTTATATATTATATACTAACAGATTTATTTAGAAATTTCTTCCTGGAAATCTTAGTCCGTAAGTGGAAGTTATCTAGAAGCAATTTTCTGTAAGCTGCTCCGTTGCGCTTTGTTGATTTACCATAGTTTCTTCACGCAGTTTTCTTCACCATAGTTAGTTTGTTGACCAGACCATAACAAATATGAGTATTCATTAAACCCACATTTACGCCAACTTTAAACGTTTCAAGACGATTGTAATATATTTTAATAGACATAATATTTTGACTTGTGGCGAATAGTGAGAGGAAACGGGAAGAAGTTTGTTAGAAATAAAACTTCTATTTCCATATTTTATTAAATTTATTTGCACTTTCCAGCTATCCACCGTTCAAGGATGAGTCTAAAACAATCGAGAGCATCCCAAATGCTGTGTCCCACACGGACTTCGATTGCGGGTCAACGACTTGCAACTACCGCGTTGTTGAATGCAAGCTAACAACTACGAACGAACTGTGCCGTAGTGCTCAAAACCCACGTACCACACAGACAGACCAAAAACAAAGACCGGCCACAGTGTGCATTGTCATACCAGACGAAGGCAAGGGCTAATAGATATTAAGTGTAGATAAAAAATATAGACAGTGTTCAAATTCGGAATGGCTGTTCAATTTGATAACCGTTTGTGGTTAATGTTGCTAGTTTTTATATGTTAAGAGTGTTAACTTGTAATGTGTGCAAATGACTGAGTGTCCAGTGACCATTCCAACGGCAAAACACGTGTGGATATCGTTTTTTTTATCAACTTAACGTGGAACTAACAAGTTTTTTGCTCAATCACGTCGGTCTTCCTCTATCGCTTGTAAAATACCAAACAAATTGTGCACCAGATAACTTTGTACTTGTTTTTTTTCCTGCACCTATTTTAATGATTAGAATATTTACAGTTTTGAATCTGGAACACTTAAAATATTAAACAGTTTTCTGTCACTGAATGTTTTCATGCTTATAAAGTGTATTAAATAAATGTTTGTTGTATGTTCTATTATCAAATATCAAAGAATAGTAAAGCATTTGTATTTTGTAATGAAACACTGCTCACTAATATTTATAATTATTTAAGATAATCTTATTTTCGCACTTTGTTTGAGAATAAAAGCGTATGTGTTCTTGTGATTTTGTATGTGTTGCATCATCGAAAAACTTAAATATTTAATTGTTTGAGTTTATGATTAAAAATCTTACTAAGCGCTAAGTTCACGTGCCCTTGGTTTTTCATGTATGTCGTACGATTTTTGGCTCAGTAGATTGGTGTTCCTAATTTTGTAGTCTTTAATATCTAATATATTCACATTTTATTTCGTATATAGAGTGGCTAGATAAACATAGTTATATAGATAAATATACTCAATGTAGAACGTAAGCCATGAGATGTATTTTAAGGCGACGTAACTTTTGAATTATAACATTTGATTATCTGGCAACACTCAATGTTAAATTAATTATAATATTATATTCTTTCTTAACCTATTTCATTGTCTTAAAATAATAGTAATTACAGCAGTTATTTTAGATATAAATCCATATTGTGATATTTGTTTTATTATTTATGTGAATAATTTATATATTTGTTTGGAGGGAGGAGCCAAAAATGTTGCCAAATTTCACTATGTATCTATCGCGTCCATCTTCTATTCAATAATGTGCTCACAAAAGACAATTTGATTTTAGACATTTTAGGTTCTGGATATATATTTAGATATGAAATAGGATAGATATATAAAAAATTTCATTTTGTGATTGAGGCATTTATTGGCCGAGTTATTGTGTAAGGTATGTAATTTTTATGATAGTTAAGTGCCACGCCTAAGGAATATTGTATACATAGGCTTATTTAATATTGTTATAGATATTAAGTATGAAATAAAATACAAATTTTGATTTAAATTTTTGTTTTTTTTTTTTGTAATTACTTTAACTGGACTTGAAGATTTCTTTTTTATTGTCATAATCATCAATCTGATTGTCATAAAGTTTAAAACTTTATATTTATTTCATATCATACAGTTTTAAGTAAATGTCACAGTTTAATATTATGAATGGAAAATACGGAAAATATTTTATTTCAATCCTCAAACATTAAATAAATTTAATATATGTTAGGAAATTAATATGACCGAGAGTGGATTAAAAAGTTGGATAGGTATTAGGTAGTAAATGAAAGAAATATATAAATGAAAAAAATATTTCAGTTCTGGACTTAACATACAAATAACTTAATAAAACAATACACTAATAATTTTACTAAGATGAAAATGTATAAAAGTAATTTAACAGAATAACAACAAAAAAATTACAGTGCCATTAATTCTCGCATTAATAATTATCGGACTACTGGCAGAAGGGGGAGATTTTATCTACATCACCTAAATGCATTCAGTTGTAAAACTGTACGTACAGCTCTGTCATTTTTTCCACTCACGTGCAGGATGTTGACCTTCCATCCGAGGTTTTTCCAGAGAGTTTCAAAAGGGGTCTTTCAGACAGCATTTGTTCAGGAATCTGCTCTACATTAAAGGCCAGCTACAAGTCCGCAACAACCTTTAAGCCACAGATTTCTATAACTACTTCCCATCAGGTAGGCCGTCTGTTCATTTGCACCTTTCACATAAAAAACTCATTTACCTCTCTTGTATCATCATCTCTTTTTTATTTGTTAATATGGCAAAACAAATAGCTTTGCCAGTTTCATGTACTTATATCATCAATTGTCAGTACTTTTTCCATTCTTTTTATGATGATTCCACCAGTATACTTTTTGCTACTATACCACAAAACACAATGCCTACTGTTCTAAAATCTCATTAATATTTTTTATATTGCAAGTTTCACAAGTCTCAAGCAAATAACATCATTATTCATCCAGCATGTAAACCATAATTGGGTAACAACATTCACATGTCTATGGCTATAAATAAATATGCTGGTCCCGGCGTTGCGTCCCGTAGGCCTGGCCCTGAGAAGACTTCTGCTCAACGGCGAAGGGACGTGTGATGTGTACTGACTTATAGGAGAACATAATGTTAAGCAAGGCCCTCTACGGGTCTTGGACTTATGCAGATACTCTTGAAACAGGCACTACCTGCATATCAAGATAGCGAGAATAAAGCCAACCCTATACTAACATCACCGTGTCGGTATGGAGTATTCAGCTTATCTCAACCTGGAGGAGTGTGGGGCATGGGGTCGTCCAGGTGGTGAGCTGGTGAGCTAGAGCGTGGTAGAAAGTAGAATTTCATTACTGAGTTTTATAGCAAAAATATTTGATAAAGAGAATATTTGGCTGCCACATAACCTTTTTCTAAGAGAAGATATTTGGGCCTAAACTTTCACTACACATTGGTCTATACCGTTAAGGTGTTTCTGTTACTTATTCTAGGGTTGAAAAATTCCTCCGAAGGAAAACTCAAATACCTCGATTCGATTCGATTCTCCTTTTGTGTTGCAGAAAAGTAATAAATCCCTCCCCTAATATTGAAAAACAGTTAGTAATTGATATTAAGACGCTTAATTCTTCTATTATAGATCTATATTTACGTATATCTTAGAAAAGAGGAACTATCGATCTTCTCACTAGTACGTTTTCAGGTCAATTACGGATTTTTATTATTTTTTTAATCTTCATCCACCTTAACTTTATACTGAACGTCCTTAAGATTATGGTACGTATTTTGTTTCTCCGTCTTTTTAACTGAATGAATTCCCAAATATTTTTCTACGATGCTGCAGCATGAATTTTTAAAAACAACAGAGACAAGTTAACCAATTGCAAGCACCTTGAAGTGATTAAATTATATACTTTTCCCCCTGTAACTACTAGGCATCTTTGCAAACCCTAACACAAAAAAACTTCTCACTTTGGTTACATTAACATCGCAATATTGTAACAAGTACGTTTGTGAGGTCTATAAATACGGATTGAAAATTAATAACAGTTCGCAGTATTATAAGTTTCCAAGGAAAATGGCGCTTAATGTCACATCGAGCCATTACTACTCCAATAATTCTAATTATATCACACATTAATTTAATTCCATGCCAATTATTTACACTATTAGTAAAAACGATCTTACTGTGTGAGCTGATCATTTTAAAATATTCATGTCAAATTGTCGGCAAAATAAATGGTATGTTATCAAATCTAAACATCTGGTACATCACCTAAGATGAAAATAGCTCGAACAGATTTTTTTAAGCCAACTTCCTTTTAGTTATAAAAATATCCCAAAAGTATTCTTTATCTTTTGAAAGTAAATAGTGTGAGAATATTTAAATTTACCGACCTTTTGAAATAATTTCAGTTACCCAATACGATTACACGATGCTTGCACTTTTTACTAAATTCAACAGTTCTAATATTTAGAAAGGGGGAAATTCTTTTGCATATGAAATGTTTGTACATATTCACTTATACATATTAAAAGGGAACAAATATATGACTCACTATAGAAGCAAGATAAATTATATACAATAAAGTTTTATAAAATTCTGTACACTAAATAAGTGGAATAATAACAAAAGAGTACATGTCGATACATTTGACATACTAAAGTTAAGGACTAGTATTATTAGGTCAATATAATGTAAATTACGACTACTTTTGATTTTCGTATGGTCGTATTCAATGTATGGTCGTATTAATTTTGATAACATGTATGTTCTACTTTTCAAAGTAACTATCCCTAAAAGTATGGAAATAGCGACCTGAACGCATAAAGATTTAGATTACATGTCAACTCGGACCTCATTATACGCTCCGTCGCATCTTTAGTGAGAGCAAACTTTTCAGTGTCTCGACTTCCCTCAACCCCTCAATCCCAAGAACAGTGTTCGGGCGACTCGGATACACCACGCCAACCGGCGACTGAAAACTAAAAATAACCGTCCGTCGCTCAGTACCGCCGTAACAATCGCGCGCGACGCCCGCGCATAACGCGTAACGCAACCATGGCGGAGACAATCGAGGAAACTTATGAGACTGCGGTCACCCGCAAGGTGGTCCGCAAAAGCCTCAGGATAGAGGAGGTGAGGACATCACTGTTTTATGTAACCGACGCAACACAAATAGCTCAAGTACGCCACGGCCCACACACATGTACGCATCTGCTCACATAACCGATAACATTTGACAGTGAACACGGACGTAAACACTAGCGTTATCCTGAAACAAACATTGAACGCTTGCGGAATATAAACGTTAAACAAAAAAACATAAATGCATTAATCATTCGTAATCGTCCTGCTCGTTTGTTGCTGACGGATGAGTCGGTTTTGTGCCCAATATATCTATCCGGCTAGTTCGTGTTGGAAACCAGCCGTTAACATCGATTACACATCACGACCCGCGAAGGTTTGTGCATCATACGTCAATGGAGGAAGTGTGCGCAATGCTCCTCTAATAATTTGTGACGATGCAAATAGAACTGGCGGTTGAATGAAAATTTCCGTATCCACCTTGACGCGTGTGCATCGACCTGTCCCGTGATATGGACAATGACCACGTGCGACCTTGCAAGACAAACAAAAACATACGGATTCAGAATGAATACCAACACAAACTTAGGTACATATCACTCCTTTTGAAAGGAACAAACTAACCCAACACAAAATCTATACGAAATAAACAAAGCATCTCCGGTTTTAGTTATGCAATAGTTTCTTTTGAACGAGCAAACATCTTCGTCATAAAAACTGCAGATATTTCTGGAAGATGACAATAGGCTATTACAGTGTCTCAGAAACATGTGTACGTAAGTGTAGTGACAGAAGCTTTGGTGTTGCGTTATCAGATTCCATCAGCAATTAACAATGGCTTTCATTGGGGACTACTGCCCGTTTCTAAAGCGCAAAATCCAATGGAAAAACGCGCCGTGGCATATTTTCGTCTTGGCTCCCATCCTAGTTTATCTGCTACATTACGATGTTTATTCACAATACGAATGTGAACATTAATGTGTGCGTCCGAGGCACTTGTATTTAGGTCTGTGAATCAAAGTAACAAGCAAATTTATTGATGGGAATTGTAGTCTTCAAGGCAAACGTTCCATTGATTATCCTCCTTTAAGTCTCCCTAGAATTGTGCCTTAATGAATGTCCTAACTATATGATTCTATAAAACAAATTGTAATACAAGACAAAATTTTCATATATCTGCATATCATGATGACGTTGAAAAAGCTTAGGGTGGCACGAATCCACGGGTTTGTTTACTTGGCATCCACAGCCTGCTCCGGATGAAATCTCTCACCAAGAGTATTTTGGTAGTACTGTCGTAAAACGTTATTGATTTGAATTTTATTTAACTTTAACTATCAATGATATGAAATTATTTGATGCATCAAAAATGTATAACACTAATAGTTTTAGAATATTACGTAGGAGTATCATAATTCTGATTCCAATGAGGTTTAACATTTATATCAAGTTAAAAAAAGGTAGTACTAACATAAGCTTAAGTGACTCCAATAAGTCAAATTTCCTTTATACGTCTATTTTTAACAAACGAATAAGATTTTTATTTTTATATATCATTGGGCAACGACCGTTGATACTGATTTATTATTTCTTTAGTTTATTTTTAAATTGTTCAAATATCAATCATAATTATATATAAGGGATTAATGACTGATCTTAATTTATACTGTCAATAATTTATACTGATCTTAATTTATACTAAATAAAAAAAATTATAATTATCTTTAAAAAAAGTAATCAGTGTTATACTACAATATAAATAAAAAAATCCTTGATAACCAGACATTGCTTTCAATTTAATTTTTAATTCTTAACTTAAAATATAAATTTTAAATTTAATATTTTAAACGGTTTTCTCACGAAATCTATTGAAATTGCAAAATTAAATAATATATATATAACATGTCGTTAGTACAAAGTCCCTTGTAAATAAAAGAGAAGGTTGATTTTAATATAACAAAAGTCATAGAAGGGACAATTATTTTTTTTTTCTGATTTTATTTTGGGACTTTTTAGCAGCAAAGCTAAATGTCAGTAACATCGTTCCCTTAATAAAAGTCCCACCACCAACAATAAATATAGGCCTTAAAGTATCTAAAATAATTCTAAAACTAATAAACTATGACATATCTTATTTTAACTTAAACTGATAAATAGTTTTGGCTATCACTGACTTTGGTATGGATAACACACTTTGAAAAATTCCTATATCCTTTAAATTAATGCTAAATCTATGTATTAGCTCTCTTACAATTATTATTGTAAAGGATAATTTAACTGTTCCCTTAAAATGTTTCTCTTACAATTATATACAATCCTAATATGTAATATATAAAAAGTTAACCTTATCATTAATTTTTAAACCTCCTGATAAATTTTCAAAAATTAATAATTAAATATGAACTTTGAAATCGTCTACAAATCAAATTTATCACGAATAACCGAGACATTAATAATTAATCTGAATGATGTTTAAACATCTTAGGTCATATATAATCTATTCGATTTCATTCTTTATTGAAAGCCAAAAAATTTCGTTACAAATAAAGATATTTTATATGAATGTAAAGCTCAAAAAAATATAATTCTTTAAGAGTTTAACAAAATGTCAGTATAAACATAAAAAAAAACTAGGTTTCTACTGCTTTTAAAGAATTAAAATATATTATTTCTTAGAGTATTATAGACAAATACTAAAAACTAAATACACACCTTACCTTAAGTTTTACTTTGACTCTTTTATAACGATACTATATCTAATAAAGTTGTTTTCATTCATTCACTATTCATGTATCTCTAAGTATATTTGCTTGTATGTATTTACGTCAATACTGACTTCGCAATCTATTTTCTAACATCGGAAGGGGTTTTATTTGCTCCGATCTATAAGTACCCAATACATGGGTTATATGTGTACTTCTATTTCACCATTCAGTCTTCCAAATCCGATGTTTACATTTATAATCTCCCCATCTCTCTTCAACCAGTAGTGTTTAAACAGTAGGTAAATATTTTTTTCTTCACCTGGAGTAATTGGTCATAATTCAAATTCAGCTTCCCATTAGGGAGTTTTAAATATAGTTTCCACTTCACCAGATAATAACAAAATGTGAGGTTTATAAAGGATTTTTTTATTTTTTAAAGCAATAAAATAGTATACTATTTATGCATACTTTATTAATGTTTTTAAAAAAGAACTATAGGAAGTAAAGATATACATACATATATAATAATTTTATATGGAGACATCATTAGCCTCTAAATATTTTATTTAGGATACAACTTTTAGATAAAATCTTTGTTTTTGACCTTTTGTCTAAATTAAAGATTCATATATTTGTCACATTTGTGTAGAAAACAATTTTTTCTGTCTGCAGCTAGTTACGGTTTAATTTATATATTAAAATTAGCGAAGACGATTTTTGTTTGTTTTAATTTAGGTTACGTCTTATTTCAGGTCTAACAATAGGTACATACTTTCTTAAAAATAAGCAACAAAACATATTTATTATCTTGTAAATGTAAGTTACAAATCTCTTCGGTACGACTATAAAACAAACAGTTTATGTGTGGTTATATATTTGACACGAATATTAACTAAAACCAAGGCCGTAACATCCGCAGCAGCATGTTCTTTTACTAGACGAACAGTCATTACGAATTCAATAACTGTATCATCAATGAATGTACCTTCTAAAATAATCAATTCATCATTTACATTATCGATAGCTAGTTCATAATAAAAGATTTCAGACTCATCTCAAACATTCTTATTATAAAAAAAATATCAAATCTTTATATCTACATTTATAAATATAGTCACAGGTCAATTAAGCTGAAATTCATAAATAATAACTGATACTGAGAACATTTCATCCATTATAAGCAACCTGTAATATATACTTCAGGTTAAATTCAAAAACAAAAGTATTGTATTGTTAAGAGAAGTTAAATTATTTAAATAGACTTAGAGATAAAATTCTCTTAAAAGAAATATTTCCAGCGACTGAAAGATTATAAAATAGCTCTTTTTGAGCTAATTTATTTGAATATGTTAAAAAGGGAAGAAAGAAAAAAAAGATTGTTTGTTGTACCTTTAAAAGAAACTTTAATATGATAAATAATTCAAGAACATATATCTTAAACTACGGAGACAGTTTAATAAAAATGGTCAACTATGGATTATTGAACGTTTCGTTAAGATATATCGGTATCTAACTAATTTATAATTTTATACTAAAGTGTTTTAAATATTTCATACTTGAATACTACTACAATGTAGCGTTATGAATAATAATCTAAGGGCTCAGAATTCAGTCGACGCGAAACAGTTCAATTGGTATTTTGTTTTACGTCTAAGTTACAAATAACCATTCATTTTGTGAAATTGGCGAAGCTCCCGTGCTCGTATTCAATAATCATATTGTAAATTTTATATATAATAATACAAATTGAAACATTGCAGTAAACACATGACAATATAGATAAAATCTTGGGAAATAAACGTTTTAATAATTTACAGTGCTAAAAAAAAAACAAAAATAGATTAAAAGAAAAAGAACAATGGAGGTACAAGTATATTAGTACAAACTTTCCATTCGAACCGACCTTCTTTTAACTAGCATATGTATGTATTTTCCTATATAACTAATACAGTTTTAGATCCACAAATTTTTGTTTATTATGATTTGTTACACAAACAACTATTTAGAGACAGCATTAAGACCATATAAGGCTTCTGATACGACGTTTTGTTCAAATGAAACGCAGATCTGCACAACTGTTCGGGAAGGTTGCCAAATGTGCGATTTTACCTAATTGACGACCAGCAGCCCGTTTGATCACTCAAGATCGATGCTCGAATAAAACACTTCTGGAACCAACAGACGGTACAATGTTTGTTACAATATGATTATTATTTTATATAACAATTTGTTCCAAATTTACAGAAACTTCTCTTTCATAATAAGCTTATACAAATCGGATTTACACACCTGTTTTTTATCCTCAAAGGGAATAAGGGATATATATATATAGCAAGGGCGCATAATATATTTTCTAGTATGGACTATCGAAATCACAGAAAATAGTACTACAGTAATTAAAGCAAATGTAAGGTAAAATGTAAATCCTTATCTTAATAAGACTGGCATATCGTTTAGGTGACAAGGTAGCGATTGTCATACGTTTATAATTTAAACAGATAAATTATAGGCACAAGTGAAGTGTTTCTTAATAATAACATCATGCTAGTCGTGGAGGAGGTCTTAATGCAATTTGCAGTGCAAATTACCGTGCATAATATCGATATTCGTCCATCACGTTCGACATGGCGTCCAACGTCAGTTCACGGAAGCAACGTTTTTGCGCCTCGACGCGAAAATGGAACGGAGCGGGTATAATTAAATGTGGTTGGACTAATCGTTGGCGAGTAACACGCGAATTCGGCCAGTTCCAAATCGATGTTTTAATTTATGCACAATGACCTTTCTGTTGATTCTAACATTAGACGATTCTAGTACCTACGTTAATGTACAGCTGTTTTTTTCTTTAAGTGGAATATTGTTTTGCAATTTGAATATTTCCTGTGTATACTCTTCACGTATATAACGACTATACACATAAAAATGCTGAGTCATGAGAACTTTAGGGAGGGTAATAACTATTAGCACACAACAATCCTACAAACACCTAATTATTTCGGAGAAATTATCTTCGTTTATATTGCGAGTTTATTATTATCGGAAGTCTTTAACCCATTAAAAGTCCAGACATTAGTCAAGGCAAGATAAGTTCATTGGTCTCTTAACGTGCTTTCGAACCCTTGTCACAAAGACGTGCGTCACCTCATATATATGGGGCGAGGCTTAAATAGAATTACAATGTTTGTAAACATTTATTTCAAATCAAATCTACCCTCATATTACGATACAGTCAAGCGGCATCTGTCATAAGCTTAATTAAATATCGCATCCAAAATTATTTAGCATTTCCGTCATACATAATTACTTGCACCAGTGATTTCTAACTAACATCTTAATTAAATGATATTTATGTTAATAACTATTGCGAAATGCTGTGCCATTTCATTTTTTAAACTCATTTCTTGCAAGTTATAGCAAAAACTGGTCTGAACTTTGTCTAAAATATAGTTTTACGTATGCGGTCTGCGTTTAATGTATGTTTATTTAGTGGCTTAAGCAAAATAAGGGTATAAAGTGTGAAGAGTAATACCGTATCGTAAAAAAGTCGAAAGCGTTCTCTAAATGTTAATAGGTTCTTTGACACCACTTTTTTTTAATGTCATTCAATGTCGAAAGCAATGTTGCATTGAAGTGTTTTAATTACATGTTAAAAGATTCATACAGTTTACATTTTCTTCACGTGTTTTGATTACATTACATGCATTTATTTTTTTAATAATTTGTTGGCTTAAATAGCATGCATTTTATGTCTCTGAGTCTTTTTGATCTTAATAAACCAGCATGCGGTTTGAGGAAAAACAAAATCTTTACTCCTAGTACTAAAACTGGATGTTTAGATAAAAATTTATTTTAGCATTGGTGATGCGAAATTTAAGGTAGGGTAATAAGCTTCTAGACTTAATACATTCCAACAAAGCTGAATCTAAAAATTTAAAAAGCGTTTGCATAAATATGGAAAAAACACAATAACAAAAAGAAATTTCAACAGAGAATGTTACGAACTATTGCGGTATTTATTTAATTTTTCAGATCTTCATTTTAGATTAAATCTATTGTACCTATTTGAAACTGAAACAAATTCTGTAGTATTACAAACTTTGAATTACGTTAAAACATTGCTAAGTCCAGAAGTTAGATTTAAATAATCAATTATTCGTTAATATTATGTCGTTTCTTCGATAACACTTTTTTCTCCTCTTCTCTTTTCATTGCAACTCTGTAGATTTGTGATATGTATACTTCTAAAACAGTAGGCATGTCGGCTTTACGATGTTTTGTTGACTCAGTTATAAGCAAGAGCTAATAACTAATAAATCAAAATCATGACAATAGGTCACAAAATATACCCAATATTTTGTGACCTATATACATACGACTCTTGTATAATTGAATTTTAAATTTATAAACCAGTGAAAATGATATATAGTCGTTACGAAACGGATTGACGGATGTTTGAGACGGTCTTTTGTTGAAGCCGAGTGGACGAATGTGAAAATAAGACTCAAACATAAATAGACGCTCCCGACAATGTCGAGGTGATTCTAGCTGAGACTGGCATTATAAATATATAACGTAAATTGTTTGTTATCACAAGTTACATTTTCAAATATTAAAAAATATATACTCTATTACAAAACAAAAGAATCACTATTTTTATATAATAGTTTAAAGCCCCACAATTTTTTAATTAAATAAATTTTGGCGCTACAATTGAGGGGATTCTTTAATGAAATACTGAGTCATTTTGTTAATCCAAAGCAATCTTTGGATGAGTATCATGTTTCTAAATAAACAAGATATAAAATTATATAAGGTTTCATTTGGAAGTTAATATAAAGATTTAAACATGTTTTCCAATAATTATAGGAAAGTATCATACCTTAAAACATAAACTGAATATGAACATTTCACACAATACTTGTATCGCCAATAATTATTGTAGTATGTAACTGTTAGATACGCAGAGTAACCTATACTTTACCAAATACATTAATATATTAAAGTAGGGAACATTTAACCGGCTTCAGAAAAGAAGAAGTTCAAAATTCGATTGTTCATTTGACATTCTATAATTGTTTAAATTAAACTTCATTTTTTCTCATGCATTAGGTACAGATTGTTGTGAAATCTTAACAAACAATAGTGCTAATTGTTTCCATCTAAGTTGGGCTAAGATCGAATTGAACAGTAAGATAAGAGTAATATATATCTACCATTAAGTACTATGTACCTACATAAATAAGTGTTAAGTTTAATATTATATAATAGTAAAATTATAGGCTTTCCCATTTTTCCCCTGTATAGAAAAAAATTCTTCAAGGTCATAGGTAAAAAATATCTGTTTTTTGCGGTTTTCTACAAAACGGATAGTTTTATCATTAAAAACTTGGAAAAAAAATGTAGACCATAAAATTATCTGTAAAATGTATTAATACTTTTTTCCTACGTACAACTGCTTCGGAGATATAATGATTCAAACAATTTGAAAAGATATAATCATCATACTACGTAAGCGTTTCCACGCCACATAATCTACTTGATATGTTTTTTAACGTGGTTCCCTAGTACGCCTCGATCTAAATTAAAACAAAGGAATGAAATATATTTTGTCTGATTTGCAGCCGTCAAATTCTGCTTCTTAATTTTCTTCTGCAACTTCATGCTGGATGCAAGTTTTATTACCTCAATAGCGACGTATCGTTATATGTATGTCACCTCGTTTGAATCAAACGAATCCACCACGTTTGGACAATCAAAATTATTTTCAACATTGAAATGTATTGTTTTCAATATTGTTTTGTTGTATGACCCTAATCTGTAAAGTCTAACTGATAACAAAGCTCCACTTAAACATGATAACCCGAAGATGTTGTGAGCAGCAACTGAGTTTGGAGGAAGACAAGCTAATTGAGCATGTTTTTAACTTTTAGTATTTTTAACGAAACACGCATATCTATATTTACCTAAGCAGATACTTTTCCGTACACAAAAAAACAAAAAGTGAATTCCGTTGATGAGAACTTTTTGTCTAGTTGAATTATTTTTTAAGAACCTCAGCACGCTGTACTAGATCTTGTTTTCTAATATTTAGAACATTGTTTTACCTCTCCTGTAAAAGGCTGATGCTGCGTCACATTGCCTAATTCCATGTTCTGTTTTTTCAGAGTCCCAATGACATATTGCTTTAGCTACTCAGTTTATTTTGTACCTGATATACTTATAGTTATAAATTATGTGTGTTTTAAGTGTGAGTTATAATTATGTATCTAAAAATAAAAAAACACATATTACAATTTTGGATATGTATTATACTCATGCATATTAGAACGAAAGCAACTTCCATAACTTTTGAATATATCTCCAAAACAGTGGCTCGTGGGAAAAAAAGCTTTTTTTACAGATAATTTCATGATCTTTATTTTAATCTGAGGTATTTTCATCATCTCAAACTCACCGTTTTGCTGAAAGTAGCAAAAACTGAAATTTTTCATATTTGACCTTGACTATTTTTTTCCATACAAGGGAAAGACGGTGAATTTTCAAATTTTATCTGTAAATTTTAGATTTTGAACAATCTCACCAATTTGAACTTTGTTGTAAATTTTTGTAACTTCACTTTTATTGTTATGTTTAATTTTACCGGACTATTATGAGTGTAACAGATTATTTGTTTAAAATTTTTAAGATTACAATTTTATTTTGCTTAATTTAAGATCTTCACTTAGTTTTTCTATTGATATCTCGATATTTTGTGATTTTGATTGAAGTAATATATTTTCTGATTGTAGTCTGTGATTTTTAAACTAATCTACAAATTTCACATTGATACAGCTCATTGACACTAGTGACTTAAATTCATTTTATTTAAGAGGAATTTATTAATATTGTAGGCGAATCGTGGAATTTCTTTTTAAATAATTTAGATATAGATATAAAGAACAAAATCCTTTTAAGAAAAAAACAACGATATGCACCTTATTAAATGTATGAGATTATAAGAAGAATACTATCTGCAACATACAAAAAATCATAGAAAGATCCTCAGATCTAATTATCTTTAAATCTTTCAACATCGATATACATTCCTAAACGGGATTTATCACATTCCCTCCACTATTAGCAGTGTGTAAACGTGGCCATATAAGTAAGATTTCATAAGATCTCCTTATTTAAGTTAATAGAATATAACAACATATAAGTATTTATACAATAACAAGCAAGATATATCTCTTCAAATTGTGATTTGATTTTTCTGATACGTGAATATAACAAAAGGAGTATGAAAAGGCAGTTTATATATTTCAATAAACTCTATATTTTGTCCTCATAAAAGCTTTTTCTGCTTTTAAAACTGTTCAATGCCCGTCAAAACTACAGAAATTTTACGCGCGACCCACATGTTCTAATGAGTCACACCGGCCAATGTACTTTTAATAATAAAAACACGCATGACGAATTGCCACGAATAAAGATGTTAATGAACACGCAGGCATCTGTAATTAAATTTGTGAAAAACTGCACAAATGAATAAAATAGATTATATAGGTTAAATGAGAACAGATGAAATTCAATAACATATACATTTTTCATATTTTTAACCAAGAAACTGTATTTAAATTTTTATAATTACATTTATCTATGACATAAAGCTGATCATATTCGATAACTTTCACATATTTTATTATGAATAACCGGTAATTTATTTCTGTTCACTTAGTATAATATCTCAAAGTGTTTAAAATGACACATTTTAGGCTCAGTCATAAATATGTCATAAATTGTGTTGAAACGTTTGAATGATGAAACGTATTAACTATCAAAGAGTTATTTATAAATTGGCTATTCCCAGAGGTTGCATAATGAGTCGTATAAATTAAATATTTTATTATATACCAGCTGCCAATCATGCGTCTATTTGCAAAGTGAAAAGTGATAGAAAAGATTATGATTGAAAAAAAAACTTTAAACAAACAAATTTTCTTTACAACATTTTTTATTTAATCCTTGTCAGATATTACCTTTATTCGATATACAATTTGTAATTAAATTGATATGTTGTTTTAGGCGAAAGCAATAAAACTGGTACTAATTGAGGAATCTTGTAATAAATACTCATAAAAATAAAATATAAGGGATAAGCTACATTAGAAATTATATCGCTTACTGCGGATTTAAAGAAAAATTTCTGGAACACATATTTATTGTTTTCCCAGCTGTTGTAAAACGATAAGTTTGTATCAGTTTTACAAAAATATCCGTATGTTTGAAAATATTTGTGTGACTGTGATTTTATTATTTATAATCGATATAAAGCCGCATAATTTGTTTACAGCTGTAAATTATTTGATTCAAAATTTAAAGAAAAGATACAAATGAGATACGAATTACGGTTTCAATTTATTGAGGCTAAATTTACCGTTCGATTAAATTGGTTCGATTTACCCGAGATGTCGCGGCCTTAATACAAATAACTGATTTCACAAAAATATAAGGTTGTGATTTGTACATTGGATTCTTGTTCCAATATTTTCCACTGATTAAGTAAAGTATCACACCTATTCTTAAAATATTCTAAATAAAATTTCTGCTTGTCTTTATTTATATATATTGGAGCCAAAGTAATGGATAAGTAATTACGTAATGGTTAACAGCTAAAAACATAATATCTGTTAATACTAAATAGTATTAAAGACGAATTCTCTAACGACTTATATCCGTTACAATATAAAAATAAGCATTGACGTACTTCTTTTAAGTTAAATAATTCCTTACGACTCTTTAAGTACTCATGTATAGCGTAATTGCAAGTGCAATAAAATGCAATCATTTAAAAATGTGGTCATGGGTTACTTTGCACTAAGATGCCTATAAGCAACTAGTATGTAGGTAGGTATGTTCATTACGACATCACTACTAAATACGATTTTGGGCGTGTCAATGTTCTGATTGATGAGACTGTAAAGGTTATTGGCTCTTACGATCAGCCACGTGTTTTCATTTATGAATTAAAATAATTTCTTTATTACGATTAAATCTGATACCTCTTTAAGGCGATATGGAGTTTGAAAAATATTTAGAATATAAAACGAAACAGTTTAAAGTGAGTTGAAGATGCATGAAAAGTTAACTATTTTAAATCAAGAGTATGAGTCATGAAAAATATGAAATGTGTTTACATACTTTGATAGGAACCAGTCTATACGTAGTTACGCGTATGAAAACAAGATGGCTCTGATGGTAGCGAATCTGTGAAAGAAAATTTAAAACGTTTAGAAAAGTGATCGGCTATATGAAATGAATATTATTGTATGTTAATATTATTATTTATAAATACGATCTTCATGTATAAGACAATACACTAATGTGTCATATTTTAAAACAAAAATATGTATATCCACTTAACTAAACTAATATAATAATTAATAACCCATGACTTTATAAAATTAAGTATTGACTTATTGAAGTATAAATAAGCTTTCTTTGTAATGATTTATATACTTACTTACCCTTTCTTAATCTAAAAATATTATGTATTATTATTATTAAAATATTATATATTATATATTAGTAGCGCCTCTCAACTATGTATAATGTCGAAACTTAATTTATCTTTAAACAATTCTGACCTACATGATAACAATGCAATAATAGTATTTATTTTATTACTCACGAAAGTCGATTAATCTCTCTGATTAGTTTACCGCTTGCCAAGAACGGATTAGCCAACACATATTGCTCATAACAAAACACAGGACCCTGCCAAAACAAAAACGCAATTTACAATTACTGGACATTATCAAAAACTAACTTTAGGTCCACTTTAATGTGTAAGTCCTAACTATATTGGATGCATAAACAGTCACGACAAATTAATGTACGGTTTTCGTTTTAAAAGTCTAGTATGAATATTATTACAGTAAGATATAATATACCTACTTCATTTATTAAAATGTGAAGCAGACTAATATTAGGATATGGGTTTAAGCAGTTGCCAAAATTAAAACTTGTTATTCTATAGCCTTGAAGAAAATTTATCATATAACATTTCAAAACAAGAATAATATTTTTAAAAGGAATATTAAATTACTACGCTAACAACTTTTTGTACCTCTTTATTAAATTTGACGTATAAATTTAAAACAATAAGAATCCAGTCATAATTATGTAGATATTAAATGTCATCAGCCTATCACAGCCCACTGCTGAGCAAAGGCCTCTTTCTCACATGGAGAAGGTTTGAGCATCAATCAACACGCTTGCTCAAGACGGGTTGGTGATTTTAAACTTATAATTGTGAAATTATAAGTCCAGGTTTCCTCACGATGATTTCTTTCACCGTCTGTCAGTGGTATCTAAATACTCTTGGAAAGTACATATGACTCAGAAAAATCACATTGGTACTTGCCAGGATTGAACACGCGCTCTCGTGCACGAGAGGTGGGCCTTTAACCACTGGGCCACCACTGACTATATTAGATATTAAATAGGCTGAACTTATTTAATGGTACTTTTTATAGTATTGTTGACAATTACATAAGGAAGTTATTGAGGGAAGAATGGTAATTTTGAATCATATGAGTTCGCAAGCACTTCTACGTAATCAAGACTATAAAATTATATTTACTTCCTGCTTGTCGCAATTGGATGCACTATGACGCATTATTTTGACAATAAATTCTCACTGAGATGTGCAAAACTAGCGAAGCGAATCTTAAAGGAAATCCATAATTAGAGAACATCAACATAATATATAAACGATCACGAGATTAAATTTGTGATTCCCCGACCTACGTCAATAATTGCGATAATATGTAGAAAGATAGATAAATCTTTTGTTAGCGGTGCTTGGTGCATAATTAAGGTTTAATATAATTATTTTGGTTTTGACGGATTTTTTATCACGATCATTTATCTTAGAGAAGTTTATTATAGAAACACATTTTTGCGCTTCACTTTTCCGTTTCACATACTCCGTAATGAAAATTTATTTACAAATCTACACAAAGAAGATTAATCATAATATAATCCCTTTGTTTATAGGCTAGTACGGAAATAAACACAAAGAGTCCATAAATGAATTTAGTGACTTAAGTTAACTTTTATCTTTTGAATTCCAAATATGAACAACTTTGGCTTGATGCCAATTTGAGCAGATCCTTATATGTTTTTTTTTCGTGCATATTGATGTTAGATATAAATATAAATTGAGAACTAATTTTTTCTTGTCCGATACAAGTATTTTCTTTTCTTACTTAACTAAATATCCCAAATACATTGACACCTGAATAGATGCTTATAACATATATGTATTTGTGTAACAAAAACAGAACTAATTAAAAAAAAAAAGTTTCGCGATGTTACTAGTACCAAAGATTTAAAATAGTACTTCGTGATGATGGTAACACAAATTATTTATTTACTTTCAAAAGAAGTTTGTTGTAATCATGCCAACAGATAATATTATACGGAATGTGATATTTTAAGAGCCCAATGTCATTACAATTTTACTACAACAGCCCTATAACAACATTTCCGCATTTCAATTTATTTTATTGTGATATGTACACTTGTAACATCGTGTTGCGAATTATATACGGTCGGTTAACACTTTTAAATGTGATAAAATTAACAAATGTTATATACCAATTTTATTATGTCTTTTCTATCGTTTCTTGACATGCGTTACAACTTAGTCCTAAGAGTAAGTAACAGAGTCACGACACTTTCTGCCTGAGGTTTTTTTAGTATATGGGCTACAAAAAGAAAAAGTACTTCAAAATTAAAAGAAGACTTAACAGATTTGGATTTGAGTGGAATGTTTAAAATATTGTTTAAACATGGTTTTGTAAAACACATTATTGTAGACTATTGGAATTTTTATTACTTCTTAAATAAAAAACATTCAAATATTAGTTAATTGTTTAACTGCTTAGAAAATAAAATCAATTACTATATTCATTTATCGTCATTAATAGAATATTGTACTTACGAGTACAGAGCATAGGCAACCTATTTACGTAGTAGATTACAAACTTAAAAACTTGTGAAATTTTTAGTTACAATGGGTAAAGTCAATGTCGATTGTGAAGGGAATACTATTTCTGATGTGACAGTTCAGTATATTTTAATTGTAATTGCAGGTAAGTCACCTTGGATGACGTCAACTGGAAGATGAAAACATCTCAGAAGCCAAACGTCATGTAACTTTTTATGACGCTTTAAAGAGAGGACAATTTTTTTGGAAGGTATGATTAAAAAGTCAAGAAAAACTGACTCATTCAGTGGCTTCGTTCTTCTGTAAATCCCAAAAAAATACACATTACGGACGAATATATGAAAGTTTTTAAAACCATGTACAAAAGAGAACAAATATATAGTACAGAAAGTCAATGAAAGTTCTTTTATGAGTTGTTAGATATTTCCAAACTTAAACTTCTATACAGGTTATTCTACGTAATTGGAAAAGACAAGACTAACGGTTCCAGTTCCAATATCGAGTTCCTTTGCAGCTCACCATCTGTTATTTAGCACTCGCACACTTACCGTAAAGTACAAATTTTAAGAGGGCTACTGTTCAATCGTTTATAAAAATCCAAAATATGGCAGATATGACCCATATTGTAGCATACTAGATGAAATCCTTCCTTATTGTAACTAGAAAAGATTCAATTTTCTATCAAACTAAGCGTTTACTAGGAAATCTGGTAATTTAAATAAGTTGCTACATGCAATAAGAAACTTTATTGATAAGAGCATAAACTAGTAAATCGTGCTAAAGTCTATGGAAAATGTGGCACAGATTTATCGCGGAGTATTAGGAGAGCCGAGTATTTATATTAAGTGGAAAAGCTGTCGGCTCCTACGCCGACATCGCTTTTGGACGGCTGCAAACAAAATGTTATTTTAAAAAGCATAAAAAAATCTAAACGGAATCAAAGTATCAAAAAAAAGATCATCTTAAGACAATAACAACTTCATATTTTTCTTTTCGTTATGCATATCCGCTCTGATTGGCAAATCCGTTCTGTAAACAAAGTAATTACTACACTAATGAGCAGTTGATTACGCGACATGTCTCGTATAAGAATATTTGTATACCTCATAACTAATTACTTATGCATATTATAGTGACTATTTTAGGATCATAATAATCTGTGAAGATTTTTTTAATTGGACTTACGTAAAGACTACAGCGACAATTCGCACTATCGGCTAGATCGTCCAACTAATAATAATCACGTATGTGAAATGTTTTGGCTGCTGCTTTTTGTTCGCCGCGGTTATTTCAGTTTTCCAGTAGGTTTCTGTACAGGAGCAACAGTGGCCGTCTCCACGGTGGAGCATATAATTATAATAAGTAATCAGTTCATAGCTAGTTCAGTGCAATGGATGTGCCCAAAGACCACAAGGGATAGCACGATTTCGCAATTTGAATGTAGGAATGTTACGTGTTGAGTGCCTAACAGCGGATGTGTTCAGTTTTGAGTTTTGTGATATCAGTGTGAAAATCCAGTAAAATGACGGAATTTTTCGGTTCTTGGAGCGACAGCCACGATGTTGAGGAGGTGGAAGAAACTGTTGAAACAGTGACCACAACCACAACAAGGAGAAAAACTGTAGCTCCTGATGTAAGTCTCATAAGCTCAAGACCTGCACAACTTGCACGTCCTTGATCGTGAATAGCGCAGGTGTATTTTTGAAACAGACATTTATTTAGAATTGCGTTCCGGGTTCTGGAGATAATTTTCAGTCTGACTGACTTTGATCTCTGAAATTCTGTATCGTTCTCATATATTCTGATGTAATATTCACATTCTAGTTTGTTTTTATTGGATTAGTTACTTATGACATCCGATAGATGTCACGGGCGCTGTCAGAGACACGTAATGGTGATAGAAACCACGTTTCATCAAGGTGAAGGCGATGCGTGAATGTCAAATAAAATCTCTTATATATAAAGACACAATGTTTCTATGTCTAAAAATATACAATCAGTTACTTCATTTGGGAATGTGCAAAAAAAGAGATTCATGTTAACTATAACTTAATACTCTTTTACACATTAAATATAATAACAAAAGCTTCAGTTTAATTTATGCATTACTGAAACTATAAAGTGGGTGGTTGCCATTATTTAGTAACACATGTCATCGTTTATGCCTAATTAAATAAATTAATTGCTTCCACCGTCCAATTATCTTAGTGTTATGAAACCAAATAAATAAATAAATTGGTATATGGAAATTAAATTGATTACAAAGTAACTTTACGAGTGAAACGGGTCCTAAAAAAATAATTACTTGAAAATCGCCCATCTCAACTAAAGACTAATATTTGATGTAACTAAACAGACCATTTAAGATGTTAATGTAGTGTGAAATATTTTTATTTATGTCGACATTTGCTTTGAGGTTTAAAAGATAATTGGATTCAAAATTAGAACACTGAACGTCCGCTTTTATAAAGATGTAAAAATATAATAACAAAGAAATTAGATTTTTTTGTTTAAAAAAGATTATCTAAACTTTCAAAAACAGCAACTTTAAATAATTATGGTAAATACAGTCAATAGTAATTTATCCCAACCTTAATTTTATTATGAAAAGTGTCATTGAAAGCATGTACAATGTACATATGTGTATTTTTTGGTTGTTTACAAACTAGAAAAGACTATTTGAAACTTGAATCAAGGCATTACTAAAATCATAAGGGTTTCTTCGTCGCCATCATGATTTGACACAGGGCGATCATTAACGCATTTTATCACGGTGAATTAACTGTTTTATTAATGTGATAAAGATAACTCAAATAAAAAAAAATTAGATTACCTGTTACCACTCTCTAATTTTAATAAAATAGTGAAAACCTGATTGAGACTGGTTGATAAATTCCCGTCTTATTCGTTCTAATATTCTTTCTTGAAGATGTTCAACATAGGATTAGACTTTCGTTTCCTAGTTAAACCAGGAACCTTCCATTGTTAAGCACAGTAACACCAATATTTAGCAATCAAAGACTTTTGTCGCTCACTCATACTCCACCTGAGAGGCCACTGGTCTCCCAAAAATATACGCGTCCTATAGTTGGGCCTAACCATATCAGACTATGACTACTAGAGCCACACCAGGTTTGCCGTTTATCTTGAATTTTGCAAGTAAAAATCTAACCAATTCCCGGTCAGCACCTGTGAAACGAGATATCAATGCAATGTCGAATTGCTACCGTCACGACGTCGGAAATTTGAAACATGAGCTCAAATCTTTCATTGAATAAACGCCCCAAAAACATGAGCTAAATGAGCAGAGAATAAAATGATCGCCAGCTGCTTTCCAACCGGTAACGGTACTTTAACGCAACGCTTCCTGCTAGGACTCAATTTTTCCATAATACTTTGTTACTGACCTAAAATGTTATGGACAAAAATATTAAAAAATAAATAAAATAGAAAAAACTTTATATAAATAATAAAGTGTTGATTTGTCTACATTCTTTATCATACGTTAACAAAAGTTATATAGGAAGAATTCGATGAATAAATAATTATATTTATGTCACATTACGAAATAAAAAATAAATAATATAGTATCCTTCATAACGATGTTATTTGAGACTACATAATCTTGTCACCCAATCAATATAGTATCTAATAATATAATTATTAATTGTATAATAAACTTTTCAAAATGCTACTAATTAGAAACTTACGACTTCTTACTAATCTCAAATGAAAATAAGAGATCTCTGCTACATAAACGCACCATTTAATTTTTGTCTATCCATCTGTTTGTTCTGTTGATGTCTCTCTAGATATTAAACAGAACAATTGGATCTAGTTTGACGTCAGTTTGATTAGCTAATTTCACAAGGAGTAACACAAACTGATATTTAAAAGACTTTAAAAGGAGAAAGTTCTATGTCGACCATATTAAAATTGGAACACTTTTATTGCTTCAGTAGTTCTTCTTTTACCTGGCAATTTCCCAGGTTTAGCCAGGGTCTGCCTTACATGTTGTGAATAGTTTTGGCTAATTGTTTTTACGATCGGCCGCCTGCCTGACATCAACCTTCTTTGGGAATGCATTAGTCAGAGATGTCTAAATACTCTTAAAAAGTAGATATGACTCGGAAAAATCACATTGGTACTTGCCAGGATTGAACCCGCGCCCTCATGCATGAGAGGCGGGCCTTTTAACCACTACCCCACAACTGACTTATTTTATTGCTTCAATAGATGTTTAATTTAAGTATTTGATAAATAAAAATGTAATTTTATTTTAATAAAACAACATTTTTATTTATCAAATACAAATTCTTATAAAATGAATACTTAAATAATATCAAAAGTGTTTCTTAATTTATTTCTTGCTAAACTTTCAGCTAAAAATAAAACACGAAAAAGTTACTGAACGATTTCAATATTTTGATTATTCAATCTCTCGCGTATATAAAGAAACGATCAAAGCCAAACTGTATATTATAAAAATTCAAAGTAAAAATCACTTTCATATTTTTATTATATTAAAGACAATATACCATGCCAAATGTAATTATATCTAAAAGCGTGATGGCTGTAGTCGTGCGACTGAAATCGTGACTTTGTGACTTGTATCGAAGATAACATCTAATTATTATTCCCAATACGTGGCACGATATGTTGTGATAGTACTTCTAATGATAAATAAACCTCTTCTTCACATAACCATTTTTGATGATCGTGGCAAAGCACTATTAGATAGAAGGACTGCTTGACGATAGGTACATTCTATATTAACAAAGCCCTTTACAAAAAATGAACATTGAATATATTTTAGTCCTGCAAATTTTTAAACACAGAAACTTTAAGCAGTTTTCTTTTTACAATCACAATAAAAAGTTCAGTTTTTTTATACGAACAAAACTTATACTGGAATAAAAACTTAATAAATTACACTATACCTATTTGAATTACAATAATGTAATTAACTTTATATGTAATTGTTACATTTATTTATTGAAGGACTCCATAAGGCCGTGACTCAAATGTTTTCACGTTCGCTCTATTCGCGTACTCGCTGACGGCATTACGACACTTACATAGCTTCCTTTGTTTTGTATTTAGTTAATTTAGGTGGGAAAAATTTTCACATTATATTGGCAACACTGCAACATATAAAAATATGGCAACGATTTTTAAATATAGTTCAATGCACCTACAAGAAATAATATGCTAATAATCCTATCATTACTTCAATAACAAAATGAAGCAAATCAAATTTGTTCACAATATAACGAAATTTGATATTTCATTGCACAAGTTTTAATAAATCTATTAACGATAAATTATTAGAAAGCAGAATATGTAAATATAGCTGTGATTTATTAAGCAGGTGCTCTACATTCTGAAACATTGTATTGTTTTCCTCAAAGTGTTTAGTAACTCCTGAAATATAGATATATTTTAGGGGAGGAAAGAAAATAGTATACGTAAAAAACAGAATAAAAAAAGGCATATCAAATGACAAAATAACTTTCGTACACAACAATAACTGCATTGTAATTATTTGAAAATATGTGTTGTATTTTTTACTTTAAACTTAATGTTATAAAGAAATTTAACCGTCAAAATGAAAAAACGACAAAAACTTTCTTTAACTTGGAGTCGGGAATATAAAACAATATTTCTTGGGCACAATATATTTGATGCAAATAGAACTGGAATGGTTAGCTTTAAAATGAAAGTATGGGTATCTTTAAAGTTGTAGGTGTGTTCCATCGGGGTGAACGCACTGGCGCCCTCAAAGCCAATGTTTATATTTGTGGAAACGCTACAAATAGGACATTCCTTGCTACACCTCGCTAACCCACTTGCACGTCGATTGTCTGACAGGCGTCTGCAAGTTCAAAGGTGGATTTTCTAATAGGTAAATGTCATTGCCACACCTGAGAACAATCTTCCGAATACCATCTTCAACAGTCCTAGTGCTTGCCTCAATAAATCGGTGTGGAAATCAAATATTTGTAACACGCCCACTACTTCCAGAAGTCATTTTGGTCTTATAAACAGTAGAACTGCCGAGGTTATTATATGTTTTAATAAAACTGTATTTATTTAATTTGTTTCTTACAGGTCTAAATTAATTCAAAGTTATCTAATTATCCCATATATTAAACTTTGTACAACAACATAAAACTAACGTTTAGAAAACAGTTTTAGTATACAGCTTATTGCCTGTACAAGCTATATTGTCAGGATTCACACATCAGCTAACTAATACCACAAATATTTAACTACGGCACTCAATACCTCTACACTGGGAGCTATAATTGTCAGGCCAAGACACAGTATTTCGTAGTTTCCTTATTACAGTGGGCGTATGCGCAAAGGCAGTGTGAATTTATGTACTCAATAATGACGTCTATCTAGATGCAATACGGTGTAGTTTCATGTGAATGAATTTTGATCTCGTAGCTATACATCAAACAGCGAAGATGTGTCGCGATGACAGGCGACGAAAGCGCTAATTGCTTGAGACAACCAAACTAAATACGTTATGTTTGTGAGCCAAAATACAAAATTTTATGATCTATACTCTGTATTTGCATTTCCGAGAAATTATAATTTCCCCCAACGGAACAACTCAGAAACGTTGACATTTTAATAATTAAGCTTATTAAAAAAAAAAAAACAAATTAATTTCACATTTTAACACATAAAAAAAATATGTCCTGGTAATTTTATAAATACGAATGTATGAATTGCTACTTGGAATGAAATGCCCGAATATGAGGAATACTAAATATGATAGAATTTACAGACAATTTCAAAATTATAGATCATTAAATCTTATTACGTTTAGGTCTTTGCAAATGAGAGATAACAGGAAAGTGATTTTTAATTTTATTTACTTTTGGATATAAATCACTTTTCTTTACTTATCAACCTGTCTTTAATAAGTAGGAGAAATTGTCTAAATTGGTTCTTGAGCTAAGTGCAGTAGTCCTTAAACTTAGAGTCTTATAAATGATCAGTATAGCTCAAATTTTTTGTATATTATGTAAAAAATTTAAAAATTTTAATAAAATATCCATCATATAAATTGTGTATAAGAAAAGTATCTGGCTTATATCAAAGACTTGTTTTAGATAAAATTAGAAAGCATGTATAAAATTTATGAAGAAATAGTTAAAGCGTATAATTAAAGCGTAGCTTTTGTCCGTTGTTATAAAAAAATAACATGAATGTGATTCAATTTTAAACTGTCATTGTTTTTATTAACCATTCTCATTTTATTTAATGTACTACTAGAGTTATCATTTTTTAAATCCTGGAATACTACAACTTTTAATTGTTATTCCTTTCTATATGTCCAGCTTACCATAAAAAATTACATGGACGTTTTAAAGCCAAATTCAAATGATTATTATAATAAAACTCGGAGAAAGATAAGAGTTATATTATCATCCATTTGCATATAAATTCAAAGTTTTCAGAATTTAGTTTTAACGATTCAGTTAGAAAAGAAAACTTATTCAGATACATATGTACATAGTTATAAAAATGAAGCGAACTTTAATTTTTTATTTCAAATCCTACCAAGATTTCGCAGATACATGTTCATAAATAAGTGTTCGAAACACATTAAGTTAATTTTCATTTTGAAAAAAATATTAATTATGATCACTTAAATATAAGAAACTATTCGTTAGGAATAGAGTTGTAAATCGCATGGCACAATCTCCTATCAGTAACGACTTTGTTGAACTTTGCGAGCGAGCTCTTAAAATAGACTGTCCCGCTCCGCCCCGCGGGATACGTACTTTTTTGGAAATCAAATAAAAGCTGCGCTATAAATATCATATCAAGCAAGGTTGGATAAAAATAGACGGGATATAAATACAATTATCAAAAATTACATCTGCTTATTGATTCAATCACAGCGCATGTATTACATGTAAACATATAACTCTAGTATTTAAAGTACGTATATCTGTTTATGAAGTGTATTTTAGATATATTGATGACATATACCCTGTGTTATAGACTGTCTCGCTAATGAGCTGGCTCCTCTGAATTAGCATCATCTCATCGAAAAGAGATTTGAAGAAGCTTTCACGTCAGCACTCGTATGATTCAGAGCAAAATAGCAACCGAAGTTCATTACCCTTTTAAATAAAGGGGAGTATTGAAACTGTCGATAGTCGAAAAAGTTTCTCGAGTATTCTCGTTCTTACACTGCTGAAGAAGCATATTTTTGTCTATACTCCAACCTACCGAGGCTTAGAAAATACATAAATAATAAAACCAATAATTGAAGTTATATTTTGTAAGCATAAAAGCCTTTAGTTAAATACGGATAATAATCTACAAAAAGTAATTGAATTTTATACTTGTAATATATATAACATTATACAGATTAAAATCATCTTTGAGCATATTTCTACACTATTTATAAATTTTCATTGCTGGTAACATTGAATATGGGATGCGTCAATAGTTAGCCTCCATGGTCTGTTGTAAAGATCATTACGAACTACTTAAAATTGATCTATTAATATTTAACGTACCTTTCATGACAATGAACACTTATCATTAGTACTTTAGAAATACAAATTTAAACTGTTGATGATAAAATTAATTTCATTAGGTATTTAGATAATTATAAATACCTTTTTGAAATTTCCAACGTTTAAAGTTTCAAAATGTCTGACCGAAAGGTGACTTATTATTAAAATTTAATTAATTCAAAGTAATAAAAAACAACTGATTTCTAATTTTTATGTCGTAGCAACTTAAAGGTTATATTTGTCTGAAAATATACGTTTGTAATTTACGACTATCTAAAAATGCCGGAAGATTTAAAATGATCGTAAAAATCTTAAGAGAAGCAATACTTTTAAGATATTATAATAAGTTGTAAAATTATAATTACTTTTAAAAGTATATTTCGCTATAAATTTTCATCGCCGTTAGCTGTTACATGTAAAACTTTTATCTCAGTTGTAAAACAACAGAGAAATAATTAATATAAAAAAATCTAGCATAATACGAAGCTCTTCCTTATAAATAAACTCTTTACTTGTGAAAAAAAAAACAAATCAATAGTGCTTAAAACTTATAAATTTTCGTCTACATTAGTTTAAGTCTTAGACTTTATAGACAATTTTTAAAACATTATGTAATAATATGTTAAATTTTACCTTCACGTATTCTCTCTACATTCTCCAGGTACAAAATCTTTAATCTGTTACATAAATCATATTTATCTACAAAAAATCATAACCACCAAGATTTTAAAAACATAAAATCCAACAAATACGTGACGCTTGAAAGACATAAAAATTATGATTGAGATTCTAATGATACTCGATTTAGAAGACTCGTGACATCCAAGGCTCAGAATTCAGTAAGAATTTACTTTGATGTCGACTGCTTGATACGAATTATCTGCTAAATGTACCTAGACCTACATTAAGATAGGAAATGACTCAAAATATTTATTAGTCTTTGGAGTGGGTGTCAGAAACCTTGAATGTGACCGCCAGGCTCGCCCGCCTATTGTGTTATTTATTTAAATTTTTGTTTTCTTGTTGCATGAGATCATCCAAACTCAGTTTTGCTCCATTTTACGTTTTTAGAAGCATTCATCTTAACACCGAAGAATGAATTGTTAAAATTATAAAGGATTTATAATTAATCGAAGTCGCAATAACTATGAACTAGCAGCAGGTGTATTTCAAAACAATTAGTTATTTTTAAAGCAATTATTTATAGTAAGAAGGAAACCATTCCGAAAATAACTCACTATAACGTTTCGTGTAGTTAATACATTGTGGTTTCACAATGGCAACGTTTATTGATGTACACTGACACGATATATGTACATTGGTATAGATATCACAATCTTAAATTATTTTTAATAATTTCACGAAGGAAAAACTTAGATGCAGATTTGTATTAATATTTCATCAGTTTGATGAAATGTTAGAATAGCCACAAGGCATAAAACTTACAGCATAATAAAAAATTGTTATTAAAGTAAAGTAATCTAGATTTTTTTTTATTGTAATCCCTACTAATATTATAAATGCGAAAGTAACTCTGTCTATCTGTCTGTTACGCTTTCACGCCTAAACCACTGAACTGATTTTAATGAAATTTGCTACAGAGATAGAGTTAACCTTGAGAAAGAACATAAGATAGTTTTTATCCCAGACTTTTGAAAAGTTCTCTTGGAAACGCGATATAACCGAACTCCACGCTGGCTAAGTTGCGGGGGAAAGCTAGTATTCAATATTATTACCCTACTTATGTAGCGTGAAAATCTTCGAAACTTGTCAGTCGAGTTTTTATATTATGTTTAAATCTTTTAAAATGAGTATAAGAACTTTTTCTTAGTAACTGACTTTGTCGTAAACGCGAGGCGAAAGTAAACTGAATGTACCCAGAAGTCATAATAACCACAGCTGACATAACAATTAGGTATACAGAGAATAATAATTGTGTGAACGTCACTATTTTACGTTTGACAGATAGACAATAGACAAAAAGCCCATAGACAAATATATTATTTATATTTGTCTATGGGCAGTATAAGTTATGTCTTGTAATATTAACCACAGAAAACGTGTTCAAGTTTAACGCGGGCTGAATCTAGCACAGCGTATTTATATCAATATTCAAAATTTATGAGATCTTAACAAAACTATAAAAATAAACAAAAGTTATTTGAGTATTTTGTAGTCTCAGAGCCAACATCACGTGAGTCAGCTTTTGTAAAAGAAAAGTTTTTGACTGTATTCTATGTATTTTGTATTAAAAAAACACCTACATATAATTATAAAAGTAAGTATTTATAATGACAAAAACATTACCTGATATTATACGAAATATCAATGATACGTCATGGGTATGAGTTTATATATTTAAGGTTTAACTTTAAAGTAAGGTTAAGTTATATTATAATTCAAATTCAAATTCAAATAAAAAACATAAAATGAAAAATTCATGACAATCCGTAATATCGTGATAGTTTAATTGGTAAAAACAATTGGTATGGACTATTCGGATGCTTACAAATTCGAATCTTGTTAGTGTCATTAATTTTTTTCTAAATTTTTTACTTGATATTAACTTATTGAAATACATTCCATAAAGTCCTGATCCTTTACTTTAGAAGAAGGTAAGTTTCAAAAGAAGAATATTTTGTGAAAATACAAACTAAAAAAATTCGTTTTTAACGATAGATAAACAATAAAATTTTGGTAATAATTTCCATGAATAACTAAATGCTATTAAAAGACGGGAAAATTGCATCACAATGAGTCACCTAATAATTGTTTTAATATTAATTATTCAATTAGTAACTTTACTGTTAGGCAAGTATTACAAAATCCAAATAATAAACAAAATGGTCGTATGGATAGAATACCAAATTGCATTAGGAGACGTTCTTCATATTTTGTTTGAAATTGAAATCATTTTTTATTTTCGAATATTAGACAACACTGAGAGACGATGAAGGAAAACTTCGTGAATAAAATTTAGACTTATAATTTTAAATTATAAGTTTGTAATCGCCAATCCGCCTTAAGCAAGCGTGGTGATTGACGCTCTAACCTTCTCCATGTGAACCTTGCTCAGCAGTGAGCTCCGATAGGCCAATGACGGTCATACGTAGAATAATAAATTTTGTTTTTCTGCTTAAAGGATATGTGAAGTACTTATATAGAGTATGTGATGTACGGAAACACTGAAAGTGCTAAAGTTATTTTTATTAAAAAAAAAAATCTTACTGACTTTTATACAAAAAGGCACCGGGATGGTTTCAATTTAACACATATTTTTGTTATTTTCTTCTTTGTACTTAACAAAATATTTTCATAAAGTAGGTAAATATTCATAAAATGTGACCTTCATTTTTGTAATGTTTTCAAAATTTTCAAAATATTCAAAATTAAATTAAACATAATTATCATATAAATCACAATTCACATATTATTTTGATTGCCGTTTTTATATTCATAACACTATAATATGTCGAAGGGAAAAGATTATGTTTTTAAAACACAAAAAATTGTTTACATTTATTTCACATTTCTATTAGTTACTTTTTTTAAGGAAGATAATGGACATTAGAAAAATCAAAGTTACCTAAAGTTATAAATGCTCATTTTTCTCATACTGACAGATAACTAAAGCCATCACTATTTTGTAATAGCCGTATATGTGACGTGACTAATCGATTACAATCGATTGCCGGTTTTCCGGTATTTGATGAGCATAAAAATTATGAACTGAAACTTACTGTTCTTTAGGAGAATAGTTATTTTGAAATGTCTATTTATGATTTCAAAATGTCTATATTGAGTGAAGTGTTTTTGATTACTTGTAGAGCATAAATTAGCTTTTTCTGTCTTTGTATTTGTCTTGGGAGTTGTCTGGATTGTCTATCAGTCTACAGTCAGAATTCCAATAGACTGTTTACTCATTTTATAAGGCAGAAACATTTATAAGACATAAAAACACCTTAATAACTTAAAAAGTTACATTTTCCTTCCCTAAATAATTAATCCCGCCTAGACTTATTATTAATAGGGTACTATAATTTTCAGTAATATACACTTATTAAGATAATAAATCATTTTGATATGAATGAACCTAGAGTTTTCGGATACTACGTATTTTTTTAATTATTTTTAACCACCATAATCCCCACGTTTCGGATCCTTTACTACAACCGTGATCACGCTCAGATGAAATGAAGTTTCATTTAATAAGCCCCCACATGCGAAATGCTTAAATATCATTTGTGTTGATATAATATAAACCTTAAAAGAGAAGCCTTCCTCAGAACTAAAGAAGATATATTTTTACATTTTCTGTTAATATTTTTGAATAATAAACACGCTTCCATGGTATTAAAAACTATTATTGTTATTAGAAAAGGTCCTTATACGCGTACAATATTATCAAAGCTAAAAACATGACTTAAAGACATCATGTATATGTCTTTAAGTCATGTTTTCAGTTTTAGACTTCATGTAGAAACGAACATTTCATAAATAAAAAATCCATTAATACAGTAATAAAAAATGACAGAAAAAAAATAAAAAAAAAGAAACAAGGAACTCGTTTCAAACAGACCTTTTTACAGTTAAGAGAGCATAATGCATTGTTAACGCTACAAAACTGGTTGTGTCGTGTAGTGTTTTTTTATTTAAAAATATATTTTATAAGTACTCTATGAATCTCGGCTGGTACCTACGTTTTGCGAATCAAATTAAACACAATTAGGCTTTTACTTTTTATTGAAACAGCCATAGCCCATAAGTACTTTCTACCACTTTTATATAAATATAAAAAACCTCTTTGCATTTTACCAAACACAGAGATATAAGAAAAAACCTACTAAAATGACTAAATTACTAAAACAAGAATGAGGTAAAGAAAAAAGTAAAAGTAATCTATTTGTTACGCGTAAAGTAGAACAGATAGCATGATACTTTTACTAGTTTTTAAGATGGCTGTCGTATCTATAGTATAAAAAATAAAGTGAGTTAAATAAAAATACATCTACATTTATTGCAAGTGAATATTTCTTTTAGATAGCATGATAATATATCAACAGCTGTAATAAATTACGACATTGTAGAAGAGACTAACTTATAGAAAATTTCTAAACAATAGAAATAAGGAATACAGTAGAATGGCTCCATCGCAATTTAGCTGCGTAACCAATTATGATTGCATGTTGTACGATGCGTGACGGCTATAAGCTGTAATTTTTAATAGACGCCATAGTTCTACCGATGCATTAATTTACCAGGAAAGATATGTTTTATTCCATTTTTTGATGAAAAAAAATCCAATGTTCGAGATAGTTTCAGATTTTGTATTCTATGTTCGGCGTTACTTCCAGAATTGTCTTACAAAATGGCTGAAGCCACTATTCATACTTTTCAAATGTAGGTTGACACTTAAATGTTGCCATTACAAAATTACAATAGTTCAGTATTATAATTATTTATAATCAGTCATAAAAATAATTCTAAGAATTATATTATAATTAGAATAGCACGGAGAACGCCACTCGTAATACCAAATAAAAATACATCTATAGATTGCGTAACTGGAGACACCAATATTACTTTGCGAATTATAAATATGTTAGTGTCAATTGGTGTAAGAAAACCGGTAAACAAAGAAATTTTCTGTCATTACGCTTTAACGAGTAACAAGGCACCTCATGTCAAGCTGCGCTGGTTATGGAACTTAGTAGAAAATTAAAAATATAAAAAATATCGCTTCTATTGTTAAATACATAAGGGCTATACTTGTTTGAGGGTATTTTCAAATTATGCAAACTTACTGTTAAGTTTCTGACGATACCATTTCATGAATAAATCATAACTCCGTCTTGTGTGAATGGGTTACTAGATTTCCTGGCATATGTGCAAGCATGAATAATTGCACATGCATTTGTATACACTAATCGATTAAAATGTTCGCAACTTTAATATCTATAAGTACTATCAACAACAGGTTTTTATGTAGACAGCAATTGCCAAAATATTACGTAATAACTATATTGTATATTAGAATTAATAATAAATTAACTATTATCTAATATACTCGTATAATATATTGAATTATAGAAATAAATATTATATAAATATCGTATTTGAATATATAAATGATTAAGTTTTTTAATATATAATGATCATTCTAATTCATGAATCCGTAAAACTAGACTCGCTTCCGAAGTCAATTAATTTAATTGAACAACTTTTCAAAAATTCTCTATATGGAAGTAAATTTATGAACTCGTCTTGTTACTTACGCACTTACCTGATAATATTATTCAATTATTTTTAAAAAGGAAACATTGCAATTTATACATATTTTTTTTTAATTGTAATCCAGCGTATTTATTTAAAGAAATCGGATTTCAAATCTTGCCACTTAAATATTTACCAATAGACAAGTCTTACTTACTTACTTTACTTTCTTCGGCGCTACAACCCTTTGTGGGTCTTGGCCTCTTCCACAATAGACTGCCATGCGCGACGATCCCTGGCTGTCCTTCTCCAGTTCGTAAAACATTTCAGAGCCTTGAGATCATCTTCGATGCAGTCGCACCATCTCTTTCTCGGCCTTCCTCTAGGTCTCCTTTGCTGCGGCTTCCAGTCGGTCATAATCTTGGGTGCCCTGCTTTTGTCCATCCTTTCTACGTGCCCAGCCCATCTCAGACGCTGTGACTTGATGAATCGGACGATTGTTTCTCGGTTCATGAGTGCCTCCAGCTCGTGATTCATGCGTATACGGTAGTCACCGTCTGCGTCTTTCACTGGCCCAAACACTTTGCGTAGAACTTTCCTCTCAAACACGGCGAGCTTTTGGGTTTCCAAAGCTGTTAGTGACCATGCTTCACACCCATAGGTGGTGACGGGGCGTATTATGGTCTTATAGATAGACAGCTTGGAATTTGCACTAAGATATTTTGATCGGAAAAGTTTGCTGAGAGAGTAAAAGCATCTACTGCCAGCCATGATTCTGGCATTCACCTCATCTCCAACCCTATTCCGGCTGGACAGTATCGACCCCAGGTACTTAAAGCTGCTGACTCCTTCAATTGTATCATCTCCAATGGTGACATCCTGTAGTGGACGAGGGTTGCGCGTGCTATGAAGGTACTTCGTTTTGCTTGCGTTAACCATCAATCCATACTTTGCCGCTTCCATCTGGAGAGTTGTGGTGTGTCTGATCATGCTGCTTTGAGACCTGCTTGTGATAACGATATCATCCGCATAGGCGGCTAGCTGACTGGTGTTATAGTCTAAAAGCCCTTTTACTCCTACGTTTCGGATGGCTGCCTCCAGCGTAAGGTTGAAGATAACATAGCAATAGACAAGTCAATGAGCTAAAATCGGCCTTTTGTAATGTTATTAAAAAAGGTAAAACTGCTTTTAAAGAGGTTTAATTTAAAAATATACAGTTTATTCGTTCATTGAGTCGGTCTCCCATTCATCACATTAAGAATTCCAAGCATATGAATTACTTCATCTTAATAACATGTGTACAATGTGGTAGAAAGTTGAGACCTTGTGAATTTACAAGCAGTTTGGAGCCTACAATAGTAATTGTGTGATAACGCGCTATGGTGTGGAGAAAACTTCGCGACTTTCGACTTGTTGGAAAGTAACATACATCCACACGTGGTTTGAATGCAGTTTTTATTCGAATATCTTGAATGAAACTCTTATCTAAATCTCATAGCTATTGTATTTAAAACACATATCAGTATTTTGTACAGAAAGAAACATTTCTCAGTGTTAATAATTCAGTAAAGCTAATAATGCTTGATTTACACGAACTTTATAAATCATCAAAAAGTTCTCCAGTCTCTAGTTTTTTCATCGCCTCTCTTTCCTCGATAGCGATTCTGGCTTTCAATTTTGCTAATTGACGATCTCGTAAGATTTTTCTCTCAGCTTCCTCTTCACGCCAAATTTCTTCTTCTTTTTCATATCTGGTTTGCTTGATACGGCCATAAATTATACCTGCAAAGAGTAGCCCAAATCTTAGACCCCTGATCAGAGGAGATACTGGAACCGGAGGTCCATATGGCAGAGACATTTTCAAATTATTATTTTCGATTTCACGTAACACAACATTAAAATGTCATGTGACATTTGACAAGTACAGAAAAAAATAAAATAATCTGTAAAGTTTTTACAGAAATCGGTAAACTGAACAAGTCCATCACTATATTCTAGGTCAAGTGCAATAAAACAACAATAAAATTATTTTTTTTGTTCCGGAATAACATTTATGTCGTTCGGAAGGCCAGTGGCCGGAGTGCAGCTAAGAATACCGTTTGTCTCTAGTGTGGTGACCACCAATTATAGCAGGCTGGCGAGACGCCAGTTAAAGTGCCAACGTAGCGTGGTCAACAGGAACAATCGTTTATCGAATCAATCAAATTCAAGCATAGTATTAAATATATCCAGACTTATTAATGACAACAACTTAAATTGTAATTAATTAAACATTTAAAACATAAAGTTTAAGGGCTTGATTATGAGAAATGCAAAATTAATCTTAAATAAACCACACTTATAAAAATGTATGACTTGAGAAGATTGGACAGTTATTACGAAATTAAAAGTGTGTACTTTTTTGCTGCAATACAGTTCTAATTTTCTCTTTTACGTAACCAAAATAGCCTTTATAAAAGATTTTATAGCTGTCATCTATTGCTTAATATTTACCTTTCATTTATAAACCAAAGTGTTAAGTGAAATATCTGAAAACTTAAGGAAATAGAATTTGTAAAATACAAGAAAGTATAATCATTATTTGTAGCTTTCACATTACTACTACTAGCTTACGTACTATTATTATAATGTTTTCTAATTTCATACAAGTCTTATTATGTAGCACTACTTAATTGTTAGCTTTTACAAGTTGCATAAAACTATGGTCTTCGGTCATAGTACCGGACACAACGTTTCTGTTACGTTACAACAACCGTGATTATGGGCTGCTGTAGGGCAAAACTTAAATTTGATAATTGCTCTGCTTCGTTCAAACCTTGATCACACTACCATAATAAACGTCCATTGCTCTTCATCAAAGCCCAGGTAGGTACTAGGTAGGTACTTTAGTTTTTCCTGGTTAGGATGATCGTCATTAGGAATCCTAAAATAAACAGTACTAGCCAGAGGACTAGTACTGTTTATAAGAGACCCATATATTATATAAAAAGATATGTAGATATCAATGGGAAATCGCAACACAATCCTTGCTAGTTAGTTACCATAGGCCAGGTTTTGTATTAGATCCCCTCATGCTTATGACTTCTTGAAATTCTAGAGATCATGCTGCAGAAAAAAAAAACATCTTACCATTAAAAAACCACCTACTTATTACTTGTCAGTTGTCAGCATTGTAGAACCCATAGTAAGTCACTGACAGTTGAACGACAACCTGCCATATTACAGCATGGTTAGTTATTAGCGTTAGTTAGAGTATACAGTATAGACACGACCTTAAAGAAGATTTTAATTGAAACCATTATAAATGTCCGAAGAAATAAGTTAATTAGTGAGACTAATTAAGACTAGGTACGAGAATCATTGCTTTAAAAGAAGGGAGTGTACTAACTTGCTTATTGCTATGGCTTGTCATACATTAGGTAAAACGACGAAGAGAACTTTTTCAGGGCACAAATAACTTATATCCGATATTAAAAGCAGGCATGCCTCGCAATCATTACATATCTGATTGGACTAAACATAGATCTTTTCACATGAAGTCACCTATATAAAAAACAATCCACTAGGTTATTGGAATTTAAAAAAACATCATTATTATTTCAATTATTTCAAAACAGCAAATGGCTGGCAACAATCTACCACCTCGGTTTTTCTGTAACCACACTATACTGAACGCCAGACCAGTACGCAAAAATATTCAGAAATCGTTAGAGATCACAAAAAAACATGACTTACTAACAGATACTTTTATCTCGTCTGCCCGTGATCACGGTTGCTGAAAGTAACCTAGACGGTGTTCAAATTTTATTATAATAAATCCAATAGTTTATCAGAAAATCATAGTTTTGTTCAAATGTGTTCTCGCGAAAATCTAAACATATGTACATAAATTTAAAAAAACATCCGCTAAAATAACATGGAGTACCTAATATTAAAAATTACTATAATAGCTCAACTTATTAAATTATTCTGAAATGTCCTTACATGTTTTGACCTTTTACAAATGCGTTTAAATCACATCATTATAATCATTTTATATCAATTTGACTTATTGTTGTTAGAAAATGAAAAAAAAACGCATTAAATGCATTGGAATTAGTTCAAAGAAATGGAGAATAGGTACGTGGAATCATAACAGTTTTATTATTTTATTGGCTTGCCGTTGAACATCAACCCACCCACGCCTAATTACATCCTTTTATATAAATGAGAGATCACAAATAGAATAAACAATTTTATATAGTAGTAAGTATGATAATTATTACTTTTGTTAAAATTAAGTATCTAATATTAACGGGATTTAAAATACTTTGTAAGCCAAGTTTGTGCTACTAAATTAGAAGGTCCCTATCCTAAATATTTATGTTTTTGAGGATTTCTATTATATAAATTAATATATACAAAATCTTTTTATAACTTACGGTTCTTTGCAATTTAACAAAATGAAAAAAATATTGTAGTATCAAGGTGAGGCTTTATATAAGCAATGGCGTAATCTTCTCATTGTAGTAAACTGCGATACACAAAAAGTCATAAGTCGTGACCTCGTGTAACAATTATTAGACTACGTATTGTATTAAAAATGAAGGTTCCGAATCAATAGTAATTTAAAACTGAAATACCTATATTTAAAATGAGAAATTTTTAATCAATATTATATCCAATTTCAAAAATACATAACAATTTAATAATTAATAAAAAACGTTAAAAACTACTATTGTTGCTAATATAAAATGAAGTTGTTCCGTTTATCGTCTTAATTTTTTTATCTAAAAAGTTGATAAGAAACCGGTACATATTTATTCTTTTCTTTTCAGTATTTGACAAACTTCCCTAGCAACTTACTTTCCTTGTCACACTTGTGACAAACTATCATGGTCTCTTTTCCTCTTCTTACTGTGTTTTTACGTACAGTTCCAGTCCGTATTCGTCAGTTGAGCTGTTAAGTATCAATCGAGTGTCATATTTTAAACATATTTAATAGAATATTAAGATGTAAGAATACATTCGTATAAAAGATAAATATAATTTGATAGATATTCGAAACTCTAATATGGGTATCTTTAAAAGGCTGAAGCCATGAAATTTATCGATTAATTAACGCTGGGTGTGGTGTCGCTGTCAAATCTATGTTTGAAGTTTTAGCTCTAATCTTTGTTGTACTACTTCAAAAGTGTTTTTTGAGTGTTGAGTGTTGTGATTTGCGTTTTGCAGAAGTCGTCCAGTACAAAGACGACAACAATGACGACGCCGGCCAAGCTTTATGGACGCGAGCTGTCGGCGTACGATGAGGTTGACGTTGATGAGTTGCTGTCCAAGTTGTCACAAGAGGAACTCACCATGTTGGCCAAAGAAGTTGATCCAGATGTAAGTACTGAGTGTAATCAGTTATTAAAAACTGAACATTGTATAACACTCCATTTCGTAAATTCAACAAAATCCACTTAATACTTATACAATATTTAATCAGGTGATGATTCAAGCTCATTTTTATTTATATTTATAAATTAGCAAACATAAATTATGTTTGGTTATATAAATGATATATATGTTGATGTTATGCAGTAGAAATATCTATTATGTGTATAATAATATGTAATATCTTGTATAATAATCCTGTCTTTTACATAATGAACTAATTTTTCTCATAAATTATTAATATACTTTCTTTAAATTAAGCACAACTCATTTTATTCAGATCATTGATGTTTATAACAAAACTAATTCTAGTAAGTACACAAATAAAGTAAAATTACAATTTATGATCGGACAACACACTATTAAGTCTTTGTATAATTTACTTCTTATCAAAAATATGCACAACAATGAGATTTAACCTCAATTTCTAATAATATACATAAATTATTAATGTTATAGTGATTCAGACATTTTAATTAAATTTGAGTAGAATTATAATATAGAGCCGTATTAATTTCTAAATCTGTCATGTAACATTGTCCTAGTAAAAGTTAATTAATATATTAATAAAACAATTTAATTTATTCAATAACAACTCATTAACAACTGTAATAACCAATGAAGGTTACTTGACAAACCCTGAACATTATCTAATCATTGTTCATTTAGCAGCAATAATGATTATTTAGTATTAAATTATAAATGAATTCATATGAAATGTTTTTCTTTGTAATATTAAAATTCTTATTACTTAATTCTTGACAGTCTTGTCTTACATTTTTTCTCTAAATAATTTGTAATTAAAGATAAATAATACAATTTTCTCTAAAGTTTTGTTCTCTTAGTTTCATTCAATCACAGAATTTGTTGTGCTTGTGACTTATCAAGATTTATTGTAAATTTGCAAAATTTTGCATGCTCTGTTTGCTCTATAAATTGACCATTATACTTTTAAATTAAAGTTCTACTCTTATTTTTTCTCTCAAGATGTGTGCCACAGATATTTTTATAATGATTTTTATAATTTAATATATTTAACAATTATTCTTTAAATACTTATTTTAATTCTCCATATGAAAAGAGGAGTGTTATAAGTTTCATATTGATGTCTGTTTGCCTGTGGCATCATATGTCTGAAATTGGTAGATCATTTAAAAGGATTTTATTTTTTTCCCTTAGAAAGCTAGTTAGATATGTTTGAGTCGTATTGTTCAAGAGTATCAGCTCTTTTCCAAAATATATACATAATTTTTTTGTATGAGTACATAATAAAGTGTTTTGCACATGCTAGTTTAACCGGTAAATGGCAATAATGTATAGTGTAGGTAGGTAGTATATGTAGGTTTTCTTTTTAATGTAATAAAATTAGGTTCTTTCACTTTCTTTAAGTATCATTTCTTGGTAAAGTCGCATCATAATTGATACATAACATAATATTCAATCAACATGATAAATGGATTTAATGATATGATAAGTTTATTAAATGTAAAAATTATTATTTATTAGTAAGAATAAATGCATATTAAAACATATATAATCATTTCAAATAAAATTCTTAATTATGTACAATAATAATGTAAAATTAATAATGAATATTAAATACATGTTATGAATGCTATTCAGTAGCTATTGTATAAAATTCACCATAACATATCAAATTGTCATATATAACCATAAAAAATAACTTGAATGTAAACAAAAAAACAATATTAATAATAATTAAACAAATGATTTATATGTTTCAGGACAACTTTCTCCCTCCCTCGCAACGGAATAACTATGCGTGCGAGAAGGACCCCACCGGCCCCCTCAACAGGAAGAAATTAATCGAACACATTAACAAGCAAGCCTTAGAAACACCCGATAGGCCAGAAGTCAAACCATATGTTCCTGGCGTTGTAAGGGGTAAAAAGGTAATATATTACATAAACATCCACAAACTTAAAAGATTTCATTACTTTATAAATGAAATTATTTCTGCTAATTGCTTTTAGAAATTGTGATAAGTAGGTAAAAATGAAATGGATTTGGTATTAAGATTCCATTTCATATACCAAAATGGCTTACAGTATTTTAATTTAGTATGATATCATGCACAATACTTTATATCAGAATGACATTGAAGGAATGAAGCAAGAATTACATTGATACTTCCTCTAGCAAGTATAGTTACTTTAATTAAAGTATTGTTAAGGCACAACTAAAAGGCGTTTATTCGGGGTGTGTAAAGCATATATGTAGTTTCATTTCCACTTAGCATCAGGTTAATCATCAAGCAATATCCAGTCAGTAATTAACAATTTTTGATATTCACTTACTAATCACATTCAACCACACAGGGCAATAAGCTTATATATATATTAAAGTATAGTCAGTGGTGGCCCAGTGGTTAAAAGGCCCGCCTCTCATGTACAAGGGCGCGGGTTCGATCCTGGTCAGGGCAAGTACTAATAATGTGATTTTTCCGAGTTATATGTACTTTCTAAGAATATTTAGACATCACTGATTAATGTTGATTCCCAAAAAAGGGATGATGTCAGGCAGGCGGACGGTCGTAAAAACAAACAGCCAAAATTATTCACAACATGTAAGGCAGACCCTGGCTATAGCTGGGAAATTGCCAGGTAGAAGAAGAAGATGATAAAAGTATGTGTTAATAATTTTCAGTGGATTCCACCACCACCTCCTGAGAAAGTCCGTGATGCTGAAGAGCAAATCACTATAGATCTGGGAGATGAATATGAACAAGCACTCACCAGCGCCTCCCAGGAGGAAATCATTGATCTTGCAGGTAATATATGCGGATAAATAGAATTATAAATATTTTCTTAATTTGCATATTCTGTATATTTTTATAGTTGCTTTTCACTTGAGTTAAAGGTCAAACAATAATATATAAAAAAACATTGACTTAATGGTCCAGAAATGTTAAAATCGTAGTATTAGGCCTATTCTATATACTAACTATTGCTGATAGTATATTAAAACTTCATACATAATTTCAAGGACAATGATATCTGCCATAATCTACTACTTGTTTTACCTTGTAAATTAGACACAGTTCATAACAAAGTACTGATAGACAAAGAAGGTGGCTTTATTTTCAATATAGAGGAAAAATTATTGGGTTGAGATACATTTTAATTGAGCTGTATTTGTCAAGTTTACATGTATTACTAGTTATTAATATACTCAAATAAGTTTGCTAAGTAGTGCTTAACAAATATGATTTGTTTTTATAAATACAGACATTTTTCTTCAGAATTCTGTTCTCTACAATAGTTTAAATAAATATGACCACCCAGTGAGCTCTAGAAAGTATTTTAGCGTTGTTAGAAAGACTGTCAATCAAAATATGTTAAATGGCTTTCAAGATTTTGATTAATGATTTTTTTAGTTTTTATTTTTTTTACATTCTCAACAAGTTTTGTTCTATGTAATATTATGTAATCTGTATTATGACAACCCACTTTTTAAAGCATTTATGTCAATATTAAGTAACTGGTGACACTATTAACAATTTATTGTAAAAATATATATTTAATGACAAACGACTTTTGAATTATAAAAAAACTACAACTATTGATAATGGAAATTATTATTATGTGACATAAATATATTTTAAATTGCCAGCAATTGTTCAATAAATGTAACTCAAACTCACATCAAAAGCCCAATCTTTAACAAATACAAGAAATTTACAAGTTTCATATTAAATCTTTTGTAATAAAATTCTTTAGGAATTCGCGACAAATTGGCAGTTGTCCAGTTGTCTAATTGATGATCTTAGTCTTGACATTAACACATTCTCTTTATATACAATCAGTTAAAATGTAGCTGACATTATTTTATGAATCTAGAAATTTCTACAATCTGATATCTTACTTGTTTACAAAAATAATGTTGTTCTATAATTATTTTTGTTTTGTTTGTAGACCGTTGAATATTGAATCAATAAGAACATGATTATATGTCAAATTAACTGAGGATGTGTGTATTATAATGGCATTGTCATTGTATACAGTAAATAATTGTTTTAAAAATACACGTTTTAATATGAAAGTAAACATGAATTCATAGTTGTATCATTCTTTTATTACCAGCTATCTTGGGTTTCCATTCTATGATGAATCAAGATCAATACCACGCCTCTCTACTGAACAAAGGCCAGCCAGTGGGGCTCGGCTGGGACGGTATAACCAAGGCTTCTAAACCCAAGGTAACATATACATTTTGTATTATATAATAATGAAACATTTAGGAACTTTATAACCTTACTAAAAGTAATAATTGAGTAAAATTGGAATTTACTATGTATTAAAAACTTCAACCTTTCTCAGGTACTTCATATTGTGATTCAGATTTGAAAGTTAATAACACGTCGTGATTTTTATTTTATTAATTATTTTAATATTATTTATCCTATGTATATTTGTATTTGTCTGTGTATGATTGTTATTGAAATGCTGTGAGAATAAAGCAATGGAATAGGGTTATGTTTTTAGAAGTAGTAAAAACTCTCAATTTACAAACAATTTTTGCTATTCTATATATTTAAAATTGTCGTATTCTTAAAGTCGATTAACTAATGCAATATATAATATATTTTTTAGTTGCATGTGTATATTTCCAGGTGTATCCAATGGATCCTCCCAACGACACAGACCCAGATAAAACCATTGATAGGGTCAAACAGAATGATCAGACGTTCCTTGATCTCAATTGGAATAATATTAAGGTAATATTACTAAAATATTATAGAAGTATTACTATTTACATTTAATTATTGATGTAAATTTGACATTAATGTATCTAATTACAGAATATAAGTGACGAGAAATTCGAAAAACTATTTGAGAGTCTCAAAACTAACACGCATTTGGAGGTATTGTCGCTAGTGAATGTCGGTCTCAACGACCGTACCGCCCAATTATTGGCTGATGCTTTGGAAGTCAACAGTACGCTGCGTGTTGTTAACGTAGAGACTAACTTTATAAGCCCGGCGGGAGTGGTTCAGTTGGTGAAGGCTCTGCTCACTACTACTAGCGTTGAAGAGTTCCGCGCTTCAAACCAGGTAGACGAGTTTGCCCATAACTTAGAACAATATAGATAAGAATTATAACTAAGACTTTTGCGAGTATTCACTGAAATAAAACTAATATTTTCGGATTTACTGCTGTACATGACAGAACATCTCGTTTGGCAGTGATCACGGTTGTTAAAAACTAACTGTAATAATTAAAAACCCTTGGTACATCTGAAAATATTGGTGTTAATTCAGTATGACTATTGTTATTTGATATGTATAGTATCATTTTGTTTAATTGATCGGAAAATAGATGTTTTGTACGCGATATGTGAACCGCGGTGGAGCATATCAAAGCAAATTATATGAATTTGCTACGGGTGTTAAGTTTATTTCATGATCCTTTATCATATATCGGAATGATATTGTGAAGAAAAGTTTTATTAAGTGAAATTATACAAGATATAAATCACTGTCCTACTAATATTATAATTGCGAAAGTTTGTGTGTGTGTGTATGTTTGTGACTTCTTCACGCTCAAACGGCTGAACCGATTGTGATAAAATTTTGTATACAGGAAGCTGACGTCCAGGAATAACATATAGGCTACTTTCCATCCCGGAAATCCGCGGGTAACACCGCGGGGCGTAGCTAGTAGAAGTATAAAGTTATAGTTTGTTCTTTTATTTATATTGCTATATAAAATGTTCCAGCGGTCGCAAGTCCTGGGCAATAAGACGGAGATGGAGATCACGCGGCTGGTGGAGCAGAACCCTACGCTGCTGCGGCTTGGATTGCATCTAGAGTACAGCGACGCTCGCCACCGGGTCGCTTCTCACCTGCAGCGGAACATCGACAGAAGTGAGTACACGTGTTCACGCCGTGACGGTCGACACGCGACTGAGTCGCGGCCGTCGATTGCCCTTTATATTTGAATTTGGAAAGTTACCTCATATGTAACCGGCCAGTGCGATTGAATACGCCAATAGCATCGCATTGTTTCAAATATGAGTTTGATATATTGAAATTTCGAATTAGGTTTGATATATTTAAATTTCAAATTATTATGAACCGGTATATTCAGTTAGCACATATACCAGTTTAACTAGTCCTTTGAGTCAGTTTACTTAAATCTCTCCACCTTAGTGCCAGGACTTAAGTAACTTTTTAAACATATTTTTCAGTTCCTAAAAGAATTTCAGTTAAAGAGTTTTAAATTTGGCATAAAGGTTATAAATGTGTTAAAATTAAAAAAGAAATGAGTTATTCAGATTTTTAACTAGGTTATGATAAATATAAGACTGATGCACATGTGATGCTTGAGAGAGAGAGGTGAGAGAAAAAAAAATGTATCAATAACATTAGGACATCAAAATTTCTTATGTACTGAACATTTATCTAAGTAGAGACGAATACTGAACAAACGAAGTAAAGCTCTTTGCTTGGAAACAAATCGATATAGAGTCCTTGGATCTAGTGTGAAGAATACAAGGTTTCATACAATGCTTACATTGTACAGCCTTTTTATTTGAACTTTGCACGTTCACCTTCGTTATTCCATATTCAATCTAAATGTAGGATGAAGGCCATACAAGCATTCATAAGATCAAAATTCATATAAAATATATTCCCACGAGTCATGGACATTCATTGCCATCAACAGTTACATTAGTACACTGCGGGGCGTCGGAGCGAGTCCGCGGGCGTCGGCTCCACACACTATAGTAAACACATACCATAGATCATAGATTATAGATCATGCCATAGAACATAGAGCACGATATAACAGAGGCATACATCCTCGCTTATTAACACTAATCATACAAAAGGATCATTTTGTAACGGCTCACGGAAGAGCCACGATCGAGAATAGAAGAAGAAAACACACCACATCGACTTACACTGAATCGATTATATCATACAAAACACGAAAAAGGGATCGAACATAACAAGACACAATCGATAAACGATATCGATATTATCAGATTGCCGATTACAAAAGCGGGCTAGCGTATCGCTAAGCTTGCGTTTGCCGCGCGGTCGTCCGCCGCCAGTCGGGGTCGACTCTAGCTTCTTCAACCTAACGCCACCTAGCGCTGAGACACCAACACCGACGAGCGAGCGAAGAATTAACGATAAACCTATAATGGAAACCGATAATGACAACGATTTACCTAATGCGAGGACGCCAGACATAGACCCCGCTACCCACTTGTGAGTAAGGCTCACAGCATCATGCTCCCCATCATACATTTGTGAAATTGATCAATCCTAACCCAGCCCGCTGTTTGATCAATTTCGCTGTTTGTTGTGACAAGACGGTCACTTTTTTTGTTCAATTACAGTACGGAAAGACCTAACGCTGCGACTTCAGTTCAGATTCTTTAACAACCTGCAAAAAGGGGCGCGTAGTCAGTAGAATGTATAAAGGTCAGCCATCATGGGTTTAGTTGGCACGGCTGCCTTAACAAACTTCGCTTCAAAAGCTTATTTTACAGTGTCGATTGATTTGATTATCTAATAGAGGTGCCGTTTTATGAATGGATAGTAATGATATCGATTTTATTCATAATAAATATTGATAAAACCGCACCCAGTTACTTCAAATACTTCACTGACTTGTGAAGTAATTCTTTAAACTTAACAGACTTCTTCGTCAAAATTGTTTTTTTTTTATTCTATCAGTACACTAAATTTCTTCATTAGAATCATACTACATAAAGCTGATTATTTGTTTTTTTTTTTAACCGATAACAATTTAATTTTTAGCCGAGAGGGGAGCATAAAGAAAAATGATAAAATATAGAATCGTCGCCAAAAAATCGGTAAAATTTTAAATGTATTTGGCGCGAGTGCTGTTAAATACGATAAAAATCGTGTTTTTTTTTTACGAAATCAGTAACGGTTTTTCGAGCTACAGCTTAGCTAATGTATTTGCTGCATAGACCTTCGATAAAACCGTGGGGTCGGAACTACAGAGGTCGAGCTCTGATGTTTTTTGTTTACTTTGCATTTAAGAACCGTACCATGAGTGTTGATTAACTTTCACGCATGATTGTGTGAACTAACAGAATGCGATGTATGGAATAACTTATAATATTAAGCATGAATATTAGAATCTTCCTACAAATAATAAGATTGCGAAATCCTCTGTGTTAGTTATATTTACATTCATTGTTAATTAGAATCCCTTTTGTAACGATGTTGACTCTAAAACATGTTGGAACTTATGAATTTAACAATCAGTGTTTTATAGCGAACATCGATTTGTATATAATAAAGCCCTGAAATGTGTGCGTGTGTGTATTACAGTACGCCAACAACGCCGGAGCCAGAGCGGCGCTTAGAATTCTAAACGACATATGGTGAGTTCCCTTATATACCTTGACCGGCAGTTATTAGAGAGGTGGAAGAGAATATTGCAATGAAAATCAACATAACAATAATACCACACTATACAATAATATACATTTAACGTAATTACACATTATACAATTCTGTGCCATTGAAACAATATTTTACAAACAATAGGCCAACATGATCCAACGTTGGACCAACTTGGTCATATTTTCTTGTCATAATGGTGATATTTGCCAATATTTGTCACCAACCATTTAATATCGTTGCAGGTGGAAGGGTCCGGCGCGTGAGCCTGTTCACTCGCAGCCCCAGCTACGTTGTTGGCTGGATCCATTAGTCCATCAATATTCTGTCACGCTCTTTGTCACTGTGTAGTATTTAAAATTTAAACTCAAGTTACACGATACGATACGACACGATAGGCCCTACTTAAGTGTCCTTTACACGATATGAAATTAATTACTAAGAGATGAGTTATGTCCTCGATCGTGTCGTATCGCGTCTAATATTTCAATTTAGCGCAATAGTTATAGCTTGTAATTGAACTATGCTTACTCTTAAGTATATTGCTTAACGACTAGGTGCTGCGTTTTGAATAAATAAAAAAAAAAATACGGACCGGCTCTTTATATTTGTCTGATATGAAGATTGCGAACCAGCTTTGAATATTGTTAAAGTAGTATAATGTATGTTTTTGAAATTATATGTAATTATCATATATTTTTAATCATATTTTGGGAATAAATTGTATACTAACAATCTTATTATATATGACTACACATTTACAAAGATCCGTATTGACAGATATCATTGTAAACTCGATGAGGATTTTGTTAACAAGAATTGTGGTTTTATTTGATAAAGTGACATCGAGACGACACAAGATGGCGGGACCATCGACACGACAATGGTTTGACGGATTATATTTTAAATTTATTTAAAACAAATGTATCATCAATTATATTATTTTTATTTAAAATAAAATCATAAATCTTGTCTATGACTGTTTCGTACGTTTATATAATTAATTCTAATTCTAGTGTGCTAATGAAATCGTATTAATTTTTTTTAATAATTATATTGTATTATATGTTATAGACGTGCACATTCCATTAATGCACAACATGCTTCTCAATTGCTGAATCCATTTATATAAGTTTTGATTACTTGCAATTAATACTTATATAAACGGAAGAACATCAAATTAATAACTTACTATACTTTTTAACTTGAGGTTTAAAAATCGAAAGTATGTTTTTAATATACTTCCATAAAGTTGAATATCGCACGACGCTGACAAAATCTGTAGTCATCATGAAAGTATAAAATTATACTGCCATAAAATAAGAGAAGTAATGTTTTGTATAAATGGATATTAGTTTAGCGTTTTCAATAAGGCACAAGGTTTTCATTGTACTCGCTGACATCAAACCACGTCGTTCGTTTGGTGGCTTTTAATGCGACCTTCTGCTTTCTTGAAACTCATTGCTTATCGTTTTAACTGTATACTTGATAGTTTACTGGGGATCTTTGTGTCCATAACATTGTGATAAACGTCATGTTTTTCCATTAAAAAAACCGCTTTGTTTTTTTTTTCTATTCGTTTTTTTTCTCGTCAACGTAAGGATTATCTGTATATGAATTTAGATTTTAATGTATTTTTCTTTTGTTGTAACGAGCTATAAAATTTTATAATAAAGAATAGTTTGTAATTATAGATTTTATATATGCCAATGTTGTGAATGGAACTTTTGGTCCAACGGAAACCTTGACTATTAGAGTCGCAGTATGTAGTTTGTGACATAAAAAAAATAAATAAAGCACTTAAACATAGTTTTCTTTTATTTAGCATTGCATATATAGTTTGTACTTTCTACCAAAGAAGACTTCTCTGTACATAAGAACTGTAAAAATGTAAAGTTAACGTTTTTTTGTTTATATACGATAAAATCTCTTCATGGCCTATACGTATAAAGACCATCTGGAGATAAAAGAATTGGCCAAGTCCTACTGGCAATCTTAAGAGATTCTGTTTGTGGTCGAGATTGCGCTTCAAGCATCTTATATTTTATTAGCATTTTTATTATTGAAATAAAAAAAACTAATTTTCGATGTTAAATTATGGAAATTTCGACGCCTCGACTAGAAGTCTCAATAATTTTAATTGATTTTACTGGTAACAATTTGACTCTAAACGCTTTATACTTAAAGATGTCTAGACATCGTCTTATAATTATTAAGATAACATCAGTTCAATTACATATAACAACTTGTTACGTGTGTTCTATCGTCTGTACCTTGAGAAATTATTGGATGTACTGTACTGTGTATGTAGTGACAGCATCACGTATTTTGACTACTTGTTTCCGGACTTTTCTCGAACATTTAATTCATATTTTATATTATTTAATAGTTTTAATGGATTTTCAAGAAGTAAATAGTTACAAGTTTTTTTTTTTATATTATTAAATATGTATTATTTAATTTTTAATTTTAATATTTTCAAACAATTTTTTCCTTCTCCATAATGTTTTATTTACTTTTTACATTTTCTCTAGTCTAGCAATTACCTAAGTGGATTAAAACAGGAAGGAAGCGGAGGTTGTGAATATTATCGAAATGATTTTTTTATTTATTTCGGTAATCCAATAGTATTTATTTATATACTCTTTATTGCACACCAATATATACAAAAATAATTGGAGTAAAACAAAGAAAAGAAAAATGTACAATAGGGACGACCTTATCGCTAAAACAGCGATCTCTTCCAGGCAACCTTTGGTAGAGGAGAGAGATAGGATGGTAGGGGTGTACAAATTATTTAATACATAACAAATTTATACCACATATATATACGATACATAAATAAATATTCCATAAATATATGATTATATAATAATATACATACACATTATAAATATATACATTTATATACTATAGATACTTACATAATAAATAAAATATTTAATTGCAGTATTTCTTCATGAAGTAAGATAGTGCTCTTTTATCATTTTTTTAAAAGAAGTAATAGTTGGTGCACGTCTTGCTTCTAGTGGAAGAGAGTTCCAAAGACGAATTGAATGGACTGTAAATGAGTCACTATAAAAAAATGTTGTAAGGGGGGGTATTTTTAAGACCAAATGCTCTTCAGAACAAAGATTATGGCTATGTGAAGAACTTAGAAATTGAAAACGTTCTTTTAGATATGAAGGAGAAGACGGATTGAACAGAATACAGTACAGAAGTTGAAGGATGTGAGTATTCCTGCGAAGCCGGATTGGGAGCCACTTGAGCTTTTTACGAAATTCAGAAACGTGATCATATTTACGAAGACCAAATATAAATCGGATGCAAAAATTTGGAGACGCTCAAGTTTATTAAGTTGCTCCTCTTTTAGATCAAGATAACATGCGTCAGCATAATCGAGAATTGGTAGTAGGAGTGACTGTGCTAACATAATTTTGGTAGGGATGGGTAGAAAGTTGCGTAATCTTCGAAGGGAGCCAAAGGCTGAAAAATTTTTTTACTAACCTCACTTATAAATAATACAAAGCTGAAAACAGGATTACACAGTTTCAGTCAAATATAAATGAAACGTTAAGGTAAGTGTTAATTAATTACAAGTAATTCATTGTGTGGCCCAGCTGTGGTCATACGACTACAGTTCAAAAATGGGCTGGTTTGACCGGGGCATTACCACCCTCTCCCAGAAGAGCGGCATGAAGTAGTTTTTTATGGCTGCGTTGAGCCTGCAAGGGCTGCCTATCGTACGATGAGTAAGAGGCCTTTTTACTTTTTCCCATCCTTTCCTGTCCTGAGATGTCGGTGTGTGCAGTGGCTATTTGTCCTGCATTAGCTTAAGTCCGTCTTCTCTCATTCTCTTCACCCGAACCAAATATGAAAAACTATTGCACATGAGAGTTATACGCACTAATCCGTTACCGTCCATCGCCATCTAAAGAGGGTAAAGCCGAGATAATATCCAATCCTGGCAACACTTTGTGTCTGAACTATCACGGTTACACACTTGACCACCTATTTCTATCGGGGGTCGGGGTTTGATTATACGCCAAGGAGGATATTTATTATCAACGTCTTGATAGCCTAGAATCTGGGTACCTGTCAGTGATGTGGATATGGGTGGAAAATGGTAGCACAAGCTGTATCTACGCCTGCCTATACAGGTCCCATAGGGGTAATACCGAAGCCGATATAACTTTATTCCATAGGACTTTTAGTTTTGCCGGAAATCGAGAAAATAATTTTCTACCCTTAAATACTCCCTCCCCCCCAAATACACTTACCGAGCTCAAAGCGCCTGTGAATTATTTTTACTTTATTTTTTATAATATTACCCTTCTGTTGTAATCGGTTTCATCCGACTATTATTTTTTTTTAACTTTTTATCAATTTTAAATGCTTCTACCCTAGCATATATAAATTTTTTACTACCTCAGTTATGTACGTTTTTTTCTTGTTTAATAAAACCTCCAGTTAGTTATTATACGTCCGCTAAAGTTATTTAAATTTTAAAGCTTAATTATCGTCTTATCTTTTCATCCCTACAATATAAATCCAAGTCAACGAAATGTCATGCACCGCGTCTGTCATATTTTTTTATTGGACTTATAAACGACCTCTGTATATAAGTTGCTGCATGCCAGACATCAGATTATTGTTCGTTCTACAATCACACTTTAAACTGGATATTAATTTTAGTCCAAATGGCCAAGGAGGTCAGAAATGAGAACTTTAATCTCGATGAAGTAAGTCTATATAATATTTTTATTTATCTTTTTTGTATTAATATAAATTTAAGCCACAGAGTATTTTGTGATTGGAATTTTGAATTATTTAAGCTGTGTGTGTTTGTAAAGACGGCTTTAAGGCCTCGGCCTCGAATTTTGCGGGCAGCGTAGCGGCAGCGGGAGCGGCAGAATCTTACGCGTATAATCAAATGGACCGACCCTCGAATACAGCTGTGCCCGCTGCCCGCTAGTTTGGAGAACAGTATGCGTTTCCGTGCCGCCGCCGCCGCCGCTCTGCTGCCCGCAAAATTCGAGGCCGAGGCATAATGGATACTTAAAACTTTTAATACATATTTTTTATTTGAGTTGTAATTCAATGTTTGATAAAGAATAAAAATTATATAATTCATAAGATTAGAATAGAAAACCATCACAAAAAACTTTATTTTGTGTCATTAAATTTCCTTAATTACATATTTTGTTTTAAAAATAATTAGTTATTTGTCTGAATAAAGTTAGAAAATTCATTATGAAACAAAAATATTAATTCTTAATTATTACTTCTTAGTGATAAAAATCGAAAGAAAATTTTTAATTCTAAATAAAGTTTAATTATTTTCTCGTTCCTTGATATTTTTCCCGAGTGTGTCGTTTTGCAAATATTTTCATTAAAAAATACACGAAATTACTATTACATATAAAATTATTAGAAGCTTATTCTATTACCTGGCTCATATTAATACTTTATAGGCACATTTTTTTCTTCTTTGAATCTTTCCACGTTAGGTGGGGTCAATTCTCCTTACCTTTTTTGCGCGAGGACAATCTGTTCTGGATTGTCGGGTCAGGAAATTGGGAGTTTTTAACTTTATTGACCATACTTTACAGACACATGAACATTGTTATATTATGTTATAGGAGATTCTGGCGCCTTATACCCACCTCACACGAATTCGTGGCAAGGAGTTTAGAGAACAATTAGTGAGGTCCTTCAACTATTGGCTCAAGGTCCCTGAAATTCAATTTAAAAATGCGATCGATATCATGACAATGCTTCACAATGCCACCTTACTGTGAGTCTTCAGAAGTATTATTACTAATTATCTTTCTTGCAAAGTATCTTAGAAGATTGTATTCGTAATGTAATCATTTTTTTAGGTTCGATGACATCCAAGACAGTTCGTTAACCAGACGAGGTCTGCCAGCAGCTCATTGCGTATATGGCGTTCCTTTAACTTTGAATGCCGGCTCCCAAATGATATTGAAGTGTATAAGTAAAGCCTCAGAGTTAGTACCAAGCCGGGAGGTATGTTTGGAAAATAAAAGATGTCTACAAATAATAGTTTTAGATTTTTTATCGATATTCAATACTAGTCAACGCCTTTAATAATGTAGTTCTTTTATAGGGAGCAGAAATTCTAGTAAATATATTTTTCAATGCCCTTTCTGGCCAGGGCTACGAAATCTACTGGCGTGAAAATCGTATCTGTCCCAATGAGGAGATATATCTCAAGATGCTTTCTTTAAGTAAGAAATAAGCATTAATGTTATTTCAAATTTTTTGGTGATGATGATGATGATGAATTATTAAAAATAATTATTATTCTACTGCTATTTCGTGCTTCAACTATGACTTGTAATTTTTTCATGCAAGTTTAATACTGCAAAGAGAAAATTAAAATTAATTCATACGTAAAACTCATAAACTTAACAAACAAAAAGGGCTATCGAGAGCTCGTATAATTATTTTATGTATATATTTTACAATGATGAACTAAGTGAGATGAATTTGATAATAAAATAAAATTCTTATTTCAGAAACTGGTACTATACTTTTGATTGGAGTAAAATTGATTCAGCTGTTCAGCGAAAATAAGACTAATTTTGATGATTTTGTTATGAAACTTGGGCTTTACCTCCAACTAAGGGATGACTATTGCAATATGGGACGTGAGAATGTATTATCAAATTATATAATCCTTTATTATATTTTTTAACTATCATACATTCGTATGATAGTTGAACTAAGGTACACATAAATCTCTTAATCAAGTAATTATATATGGAACAATTAAAATATTTGCCTTTACAGGATCTAGAAGAAGTTCCAGGAGAAAAAGACATGAATGTTGGTTTCAATTAATTTTATTTTATGTGTCTTACGTTGCTGAAAGTTATAAAATTATAATATGGTTATAGGGCGACAATGATGGGTATGTCTTAGAAGATATAACTGAGGGCAAGTTCACATTGCCTGTGATATATACCATGAAGACTCCAGAAGGACCGCAAGTTTTAAGTATCCTTTTTAACATCGTGGACACAAATATATCACATCAGTTTGTAGTGTAGACTGCTTTATACGAGATAATCCACAAATGAAGTTGTGCGTAATTTTCACATATAATTTTCTGAGCGAATAAAGGCATAATGCGTCAACACACCAGAGATCTGGAACTGAAGAAGTATTGTTTGTCTCTGCTGGAGAAGTCTGGAGGAATGCAGTATACTAGGGATCTTTTGATGAAGATGGACAAGGAATTGCGGGCTGAGGTGTAGTAAAGAAATACCTTTTCTTAATACATATGAAAACGACGACTCTAAATAGCTTTAAATCAAAAAACTTAACGAAATGAATTTTTAGCCAATTTGTTAGTAAGAATACTTCTAATAATAACACATGCAATTTTTAAAATGCATACGTGCAGGTATATCTTAACAAGTTAAAATCAATTATTATTATCAATATATGTGGTTGTATTGATTTCAGCTAGCAAGCTTTGGCGGTAATCCCATTTTGGAAGAGGTATTAAACGGGTTAAAGATTTAAAACACAAAAAAATAATTCTTGTGCAGGTAAATGGAATTAAATAACATTACATATTAGTTAAACGGCATCAATTTCGTTATATTGAGTTTAAATAAGTATATATATTAAATCTTCTTTTTGTTATTTGATTTTAGTTTTATATAATTTCCCTTAACTGTCCATTTACTGTCCACCTTAACTGTCCATTTAAAAAGTCTAAAGATATGCACATATACACACATTCACATTTACATAACGATATGTGCTCATATGCATGTACACAAAAGTGTCCATTTTTGTCAGTTAGCTCACAGTCGATTAACCGGCCTATTTGATTGATAAGAAGATTATTTGATTGTTCAGACGAAAGATAAGTATATATAACAGCAGAAAATTCCAGCAATTCTTACATTTTATGAAGTTAATATTATACTAATCGATACTGTTAATAAGAAACGCATACATAAAATTTTATTATGTATAACCATAAAGATCTATATTTTTTGCATTAAAAAAGATAAAAAAAAAATAATATTTAATTATCCATGTATGATTTGAATATTAGTGTAATTACCTGCTTCGTAAGTATGCATAAGTTGATGGATGATTCCATAAGAAATGCTGGCTGGGACGCCTCCCTGGGAACTGGATGCCCAGGTTCTGGCGGGGGTGTACCACCAGCGTGCGCGAGAGCGATCCCGGGGAACGAGTCCGGACCGGGATCGGGTGGAAGGTTGGCGGCGCTCCGCGCTCGCCTTGCTATTTCGCCGGTGGAGGCGGAAGCTCTCTGAGCCAGTGGCCGGGTTGCGAACCGTGGAGGCTATTCGCCCGCTCCTCAAAGAGTGGGTGGACCGCCGACACGGTTCCTTGACCTTCCGGCTGGTGCAGATCCTCTCGGGGCATGGTTGCTTTGGGAGGTATCTGTGCCACATAGTCGGAAGAGAGCCGACCGCGGCGTGTCACCATTGCAGTTGCATGGATGACACGCCCGATCACACCTTGGCGGAGTGCCCTGCGTGGGCGATAGAGCGTCGCCAGCTCACCGCGGTGGTTGGCGCAGATCTCTCGTTGCCGGCAGTGGTTCAGGCCATGGTCGGTAGCGAGAGTGCCTGGGAGGCGGTGGTCCGGTTCAGCGAGTGCGTCATCTCGCGGAAAGAGGCCGCTGAACGAGCGCGGGAAGATGACCCCTCCTCGGCGCCCCTGCGTCGACGAAGGCTGGGTAGAAGGCAGCGGGCCTACGCTCGCCAAATGCCTCCCCAGTGAGAGGAGCCTCCGGGCGTTGGTGGGGAACCGGCGTCCGGGCAACATAGGCTGGAGTGAGAGTGGCGTGCTTGGCGTTCCCGGCACGCTGCTCTGGAGTCGGAGGGGAAGTGTGGTGAAGCCACTGTGACCCCTGCCGAAGACGGAGTCCATGGGACTCGTGCGTAGTGAGCGGAAGTATGGCTTGCCGTTCCCGCTCACTAGCCTACGCACAGCGCAGAGAACGCCGAGGAGTTTAGTGGGTGGAAATCCCACACGCCCCCGCCGTGTTTTCCCCCGCGGCGGGAAGTCTTTCAAAGATTCTCCTCGTTAAAAAAAAAAAAAAAAAAAATGATTCCATAAGAAAATATCTTTTATATTTTATGCTGTTTATACCATTATGCAGATAAATATTTATAAAACCATTGCACTATTGCAATGGCAGTACGTTAGCACTACGAGTATATACATAGTCTGTTTTAAGTCACAATTACGTAAAGTTGGCTGCAATATGATAACTGATGGAATAAAATAAGAAGACGATAATTCTTTTTAATTTCTTATTATTAAATGTCTCGAAAATGTGTTAATCGAATTAATTAGTTAAATATCATATAGCTTCACAGTCAAACAGTAGTATTATAGAAATGTTTAAAAGTATGTAGTAGAAAGGCGATTGAGATAACTATAGTCTGTTAGGCTTCGAAAATCAACACTCTTTAAAAAAAATTAAATGAATTTAAAAATGACTTTGGCCTAGCTGTAGTAAGACTCGAGCTCGTCTTTGTAGGTCGACTGTTAATGTAATATCCTCTAACAGAAGATCGAGTTAAAGTAGTATTTTGCATTGCACTTCCCCTGATGAATGAATGAGATCCGTAAGCCCTTAATCTTCATCCTAAATGGTTAAGCTTACTTCATTGCCAGGTGGACGCGATGAAATGACGCACCCGTAGTTTGGTAGTGGATCCGAACCTAGAGTAACTCGGTTTTGGGGCTTTCTAAGCCATTGTCATGTTAGGTACTCACTGTCATTTTCTATATTCCTCCCGGCTAAATAACTATCTTTTGGGAAGGAGTAAGTAATGGTAAAAATTTGGAGCAAGTTTCTGAATGGGGAAAATTGAATCTTGTTTAGTTTAATCCCTCGTTTAAGACATAGTTACGTGCGTTTACCTACTAATAAAACACAATTGAAACGCATGGAGTAATGTTTCACACTGCAATTTCTGCTTTAATTATACAATACAAATCAATTTCACTCCCATGTAGTGTAATGTATATATATATATATATATATAACCTTGATTATATATATGTATATCTGATATCTGTGTTTTTAAAAGTCATGTTCACAGGTCCCTTCTTTACTTTTAAGGGATGCAACATACAAAAACAGAAAATGCTTCAGTTGATCTACATCATAATTTATTATGTTAATTTAAATATTATTTATTTTACAAGGATAATTACGAAAGTAAGTCATGTCAGCAATAATTTAACAGATTAATTTTTCACAAAATGTAATTGCAATAACTTATTAAATGTCAAAAACTTTTTCAGGAAATGTTTCTTTAATGTTAGATACTCGTAAAATCAATACTCTAAAGATCAGGAAACTCAATAAAACAGTTATTGTGGGATCATTACAACTTTCACTGGCAATGGGTGTAGCCTTAGCAGAATGTGTAAAGATTTTATAGCACTAATATAAGACTACTAAGTAAGGTTGTAAACGAGAAATAGAAAAGTCTAAACTTATATTAGCCTCAATACCTTATTATTGGTAAAAATGTTTTAAAAATAAAAATACCTACAAAAAGAGTTACCACGGTCGGGAAATATAAAATTTAGCTTGAATCCTACTTTCAGTTTGTCGATTTTTGGTTTTTGAAATAACATAAAGCTGGCTTAGACAGCAAAAGAGTGAAAGTATTAAAATATTAAATAAAGTGAGGAAACTGTTAATAGTTAGGATAAATAAAGAGTTTTCTATGTTGTTTTCTTGGTCAAACCGTATTATCTATATATATAAACAAAATCGGAGTGTCTTATGTCTAATGTAATTTTGAAATAATATTCTTTTAACCACATGCATATAAAAATATATAGGTACGCTATGTGTACCAATATAACTTTTTTAACATTTTTGTTTGTCTGTTTGTTCCGATTTATATTTATAAATGAGGGACCGATTTTGACGGGAATTTTTTTGGTAGGTAGCTGATGTAATAAGGAATAATATAGACTACTTTTTATTCCGACCCCGACATTAGCAGTTATCACGCGTGAGTGAAAGTCAAAGTGAAACGAAATTAGATATTAGAATTGTGTTGTTTATAAAATTCACTCATCGAATTTATCAATGGTTTTAAAAAAATTGGATGTGCTTTAGAATTTTACTTTAGAATTTATTTTTTTAAATTATATTGAATTTATAATCCAAATATCGTTTTACTCTAGTAATTATAAGCCTGTTATTTATGATATATTTTGTTGAAATATTTTTTCTTTGTCATGTCAGTCTTGTCAAATGGCACACTAATGAAGGGATTTTTAATAGAATCATTATCTCATATGAAAGTGGATCTCGTACAATACTCACAAACTCTCATCGGAATGTCAAAAACTCTAAAACTTACATAAATTTCAATTAAGTTATTCAATATCACATTTTAATTAAAATCATAATAGAGCCTCACGTTATTTAATACCGAAAATACGCTTCAAATAATCAATACAACCTTAAAACGTTGCAACCCCACAACACAAAAACACCACCATCAAAGTGTTCATACCAAATTCTTGAATATTTGGCCCACGATTGATTGTCAGTGCAAAAAACTATATTTGTAGTTCAGCAAAAAAGTGATATTATCGGAACCTTGCAACGAAATCAATTAGTATTTGTTACAGCTGTATATATATGCACATATACGTATAGCTGTACATACATACTTTGTAGCCATGAATATAACATTTTATATTTTCGAAGCAAAACCTATTTGATAAATAGTTATTTACAATTCTCGTAACAAAAAAAGCAAAGATGTTTTCATCATCAAGAAAGGATAACATGCAAACTAGTAATTATATTATTTACCACCAGCATTGCACAATTAAAAATTGACAATAAATGGAATTGGTTTTCGTGACAATTATGGAAAATGAAATATGGGAATTTGAAAAATAAATGGTGATGACATAGTAATTTCATATTTATTCCTATTGAAGTAAGGAATAAAATAGTTTAGTTTATTTCCAAAACATATAAAAGCCCCCAATGAAGACATATTTTCATTTCATTTAACAGCTATCGACGGAAGGAAGTAACGGTGTACTAATAACGAAAATGTTTACAAGGAATATAATAGGAGTGGACGAAAAAAATCACAAGAAAAATACATCGTTTTCGAGGAAAATAAAGATATTTTTTATATTTAGTCAAATAGTATTAAGTTTGGATTTCGGGTTTATAGAATACAAAACTCTGAAACAGAAGGTTTTACTTAAATTGATTACATTTTTGGTGTCTTTGTGTTTGGGGATCTTTATAGTAAAAATGTTATACAATATAGGTGACAACTACTACATAACTTGGAGCTTAAAATTTTTAGCAGAGTATTACTTGTACATTTTAATTTTGATTTTTACTCCAGAAAACCGAACGTTTCGTTTTTATCAAATGAAATTACAAGAGTTTGATAATAAAATCCGAGTCCAAACCTCATCTTTTCAGCTGGACAACAAAATATTATTCTGTTTCATGTTGTCGCTTTCCTTTGATATGATTATGATTTTTCTGTATTACGCATATGCCGATGACTACGAGTTACAAATATACTTACAATCATTGTTTTATATTCCTTTTCGTTCCTACAATTTACCTTTAATAATATTTTTCTTCGTATACCTCTCGATGCTCTATAGGTTAAAGCAACTAAACATATACATTGAAAGTCGCAAATCTTCTGTGTTAAATAGTTTACAACTTTATATGTTCCTAAATGATTCTATTGACAATGTGATGAAATCCTTCAGATACATTGTAAGAGACAACAATACCTTTCCACTTTACGAATAGATCCTAAATGTTTTTCCTAATAAATTTTTCCTTTTTAGTATTTTGTATGCTTATCATTTAACATACCAGGAATGATGGCATCTACATACTTACTGATTGAGCTTGTACAGACAAAAAGGGACGAAGTAAGTTCATAAGCTTTGCGAAATGTGATTATAACAAGATCGAATATTCGCGCTACATATGGAGCGTTTCCAATTTTTCATACATAAATCTTCGCAAATTATCTATAGTATAACTAGATTATTGAATACTGAGATACTTTAAATGTTTTGTATGTTGTATGACAATGTAAATTTCTGCGAAGAAAACAAGATTAAATTATTTTATGTAAAAATATTTCTTTACCTTTATTCCAGTTAAATATCGGAATGATTATACCATATTTCTCTCTATTCCAAGAAGCAATTATTAGAGCTGCTCCAACCATAACAGCCACCTGTATGTCACAAGAAGCTATGAAAATTAAACTTCTTTTATATAATCAAATTCTCCAAGAAAGAGGTGTGTTCTAATTATAACTTAATATGTAAATGAATCGAATGTTTAAAGTTAATTTTATATATTTTAAATAAATTAAAACTTTGCTAGAGCTGCTTTTTCGATACATACTTTCAGTTTCTTATAAGGAATTTTTATTTTCAGATAGTCGTGAAATACTCGTTATGGAGAGATTCGCCAAGTACATAGACGCTAGACCGTTCAAATTCTATATGTTTTTCATAATTCCTATGGACGTTACGTTACTCGTCATAGTTCTTAATGCTTGCATCACTTATCTCATTATCATAATACAGATGACACACATTGTATAAGATTTAATGCTTAGAATACGAAGTCTTAAACAGTTTTTTCTTTAAGTAATGACTTATCGGTATAGTTTTTGATATTATTTTATTTTTGTGTAAAAAACAATAATTAATATTAGATTTTTAGTTGTGCCAAAAAAATAACAAACCTTGTGGGGTTACGAACATATGAATGTAACTAAAAATAAGCGTATTTGTTTTACGGTCAAGTTGATTAATTAGGTTCTCTCTAAATTGAAAGTCTTTTATTTAACATGTAATTTCTAGACCCATACCTTAAACAAAAACACCAAAGTCTGGCCGTGGTTACATATTATTCACAGTATCCATTGGTCTTCTGTAGTTGTTTTATATTTCGTAATCAAAACATAAAAGGACTGTTCTTTGGTTCTGCTGAACAAACATATGTAAATGGAATATTCATTAGGTAATTGTGTTATTATGAGTCAGTTTATTCCAAAATTGTGACAGTTTCATATTGTAAATATAAAATAAGCATTTTCTTGGAGAAATCTTTAAGAACAAATAAAAGCTTTTTTATACCAGGCTACCGCCTACAAAAACCAATAAAATATGAGGAATATCTTTATACAAAGATTTATGTCAGATTTTTCAATTGTTCAATTGTTCACGATGATTACTATTGAGACTAATTAAAAAGTTCTCTACGTAGAAACATAAATTTCTATTGTTTAAAAGATTATGATGACCTAATAATAGAACTTGAAAGAAACTATTTTCAAAAAAACTATATGTAAAACAATTAATAGGGCATCCTACTTTCAAAATATTTTGGTTTACCATTTTTGCATATGCAATTAAAATGTTAAAAAAATATTTTCTTAGTTCGGAAAAACGAGAATGCACTAGGGCAATAAAATTAAACCTCAAGCCTTTAAATTAAAGTTCTAGAATTTCTATCCCTAGCCAACTAAATTAAAGTTATCTCGATTTCGATCTAATTTAGACCTAATACGTCTAATCTAATAAATTGCAAATTTGAATACTATTGTGTTTGGATGCGGACCTATATGACATAAAAAAATTAATTCGAAACTTATAAACGCGGTCAAGACATTGTCGCGAAATTTAATACCATATATTAAATAATTTATCGTCTTCTTATTTTATTTCTTATTTTTATTTTATTTGCACCCATCTTTACGTAATTGTATCTTAAAACAGACCATACTCGTATCGGTAACGTGCTGCCACTGCAACAATCCAATGGTTTTATAAATATTTATCTGCATAAATGAATATATGACACAAAATATACTTATTTATAACTTATATAAATTAGCAAACCTGCATCAAAGTATATAGACATTAGTTTTCCTTAATAAATTTTCTTCAACTTTGATTCCACTACGTTTTATTGTAAACTTAGAAAGTGTTAAAAGAAACTATTTATTTTAACTAATATTATTTTGGGATGTATAATTCTATACTGGTCAATTGTAAAAAACTATACGTGTGTGCATATATAAACTTTCAATAAACTTATTCAATACTAAATTTATTAATAATCTTAATTTTGCCTGACGATGTTTAATCTCCCAAAAATGTTTCTGCAAATGAACCATCGATATAAAGTTTAAACATTGTTAAGCTCAACACGGAAACATTACCTTAAAAGAGATCATACAAAAAGAATATTTGAATAATATATGAATATTTGAAAAAGTAAAATCGTAAGTGAACAAAAAAGTGATAGCATCAGAACGTTTTACCAAAATCATTTTTTTTTCCAGCCTATCAGAGCCCACTGCTGAGCAAAGGTTCTTTCTCACATGGAGAAGGTTTGAGTATTAATCACTACGTTTGCTCAAGACGGGTTGGTGATTTCAAACTAATAATTATGAAATTATAAGTCCAGGTTTCCTCGCGATGTTTTCCTTCACCGTCTGTCAGTGATGTCTAAATACTCTTAAAGTGCATATGGCTCGGAAAAATCACATTGGTACTTGCCAGGATCGAACCCGCGCCCTCGGGCACAAGAGGCGGGCCCTCTAACCACTAGGCATCCACTGACTTAAGTCAATTAATATATATTTTATAATTATTACAGCTGTATTAGGTATGTTAAATAACTCGAAACTATGAATATAATATTTTATAATTTCGAAGCAAGCACTATTTGATAGAACAGAGAACAGAACCCCTTGACCGAAACGACATAAAAAAAAAATCATCATCGAGAAAGGATGTCATGCAAAATTATATATTTAATCATCAGTACTGCACTATAAAAATTACAATAATTAGAGGTGGAGTTCGTGACAATTATGGCATATTATGAAATATTGTGACTTAAAAAATAAAGGTAATTTCATATTAGTCCGTTTCTAATACAGGTAAAAGCATCAAAGTAATACACGAGTTCATTTCATTTAATAGCCATCGACGAAAGGAAATAACAGTGTCCAAATAACGACAATGTTTACAAGGAATATAATAGAAGTGGACCGAATAAATCACAAGAAAAATTCATCGTTTTCGAGGAGAATTAAAATATTTTTTATATTGAGTCAAATGTTATTGAGTTTGGATTTCGGGTTTATAGAATACAAAACTCTAAAACAGAAGTTTTTACTAAAGTTGACTACATTTTTCGTGTCTCTGTGTTTGGGAATCTTCATTGTAAAAATGTTATACAATATAGGTGACACTTATTACATAAATTGGGGATTAATGTTTTTAGTAGAGTATTACTTGTACATATTAATTTTGATTTTTACTCCAGAAAATAGAACGTTTCGTTTTTATCAAACGAAATTACAAGAGTTTGATAATAAAATCCAAGTCCAAACCTCATCTTTTCAGCTGGACAACAAAATATTGTTCTGTTTCATGTTGTTGCTTTTCCTTGATATGATAATGATTTTTCTTTATTATGCATATGCCGATGACTACGAGTTACAAATATACTTACAATCCCTGTTTTATATTCCTTTGCGTTCCTACAATTTACCTTTAATAATATTCTTCTTCGTATACCTCTCGATGGTTTATAGGTTAAAGCAACTAAACATATACATTGAAAGTCGCAAATCTTCTATATTAAATACTTTACAACTTTATATGTTCCTAAATGATTCTATTGACAATGTGATGAAATCCTTCAGATACATTGTAAGAGACAACAATACCTTACCATTTTACAATTTGATTCTAAGTATACCTAATAAATTTTTCCTTTTTAGTATATTGTATGCTTATTATTTAACATACCAGGAATGATGGCATCTATATACTTGCTGATTGAGCTTGTACAAACGGACAGCAACGAAGTAAGTTCATAAGCTTTGTGAAGTGTGCTTATAAGAAGAGCAAATATTAGCGCTACATAAAGAGCATTCCCAGTTTTCCATACATAAATCTTCGCACATATTCTATAGCATGAACATAGAATTTTGAGCGAGAAGCGTTAATGTATGAGAATTTCGTGCAATACAAAACGGGAGTAAATTATTTTAAATTAAACTATTTTATCTTTATTCCAGTTAAACTTCTTCTTCTTCTTCTTCCTGGCATTTTCCCAGCCCTAGCCAGGGTCTGCCTTCCAACATAGACGCCTCCACTTTGCACGGTCTTGTGCATCCTCAGTGGTTAATCTATTGGCTCTCATATCCTGCTTCACGATGTCCAGCCATCGCTTCTTTGGGCGTCCTGGGGGTCTCGCTCCAGGGACACACATATCAAGGCAAATCCTTCCGACGTACTTCTCAGGCCGGCGTGCAACGTGGCCATACCATCTCAGGCGACTCTCCTCAAGCTTATCCGCTACGTCACGGACTCCAAGACTACCTCGGATGAATGTGTTACGTATGCGGTCAGCCCGCGTAACGCCACACATCCACCTCAGCATCTTCATCTCCGTGACGTGAAGCTCCTGAGTGTGCCTGGACAGTACTGGCCAACATTCGCTGCCATATAAGAGAACCGGTCGGATTATGCTCTTATATATTAGTCCCTTGAGCTTGGGCGGTATTCTGCGGTCGCAGACCACACCTGTGACCTCACGCCATTTCGCCCAAGCAGCGCTGATCCGGGCTTGGACATCGTGATCGATGCCTCCGGACTCATGCAGAATAGATCCAAGGTACCTGAACTTTTCCGACTTAACGGCTGGTTCAGGACCTATATGGATGGTGCAAGAGTCCGGGCTCCCGCAAGCCATGTACTCGGTCTTCGACACATTTAGTTTGAGACCACCGTTCTCAAGCGCACCCTTCCAAAGGTTCACTCTCCGCTCCAGCGTCAGCCGGTCCTCGTCAATGAGCGCTATGTCATCGGCATACATCATCAGCCATGGAGGCTGGTCCTGGATGTTAGCCGAGACGGTGTCCAGCACTACATTGAACAAGAACGGGCTAAGAGCCGAGCCTTGGTGCACCCCTACTGAGATCGGGAAGGGTTTTGTATCGCCAACAGCAGTCCTAACTATGGAAACGGAATCGCGGTACATGTCTCTGATGATGTCAATATAGGCCTCAGGGATCCCTTTGGTTCGCAAAGCCCACCAGATACATTGACGAGGCACACAGTCAAAGGCCTTCTGCAGATCAAGGAATGCGATATGCAGAGCTCTCCTTTTTTCCCTGTATGCCTCCATCAGGGTTCTGATGGCAAAAATGGCGTCCAAGGTGCCCGATCCAGGCTGAAATCCATATTGACACTCCGAGACAGTACACTCTCGGCGGAGCCTGAGGTCGATCATGCGCTCAAAGAGCTTCATGGTGTGACTCATGATCTTGACGTCTCTATAACTACCGCAATCTTGAACACTGCCCCTGCCTTTGTAAATGGGGGTAATGAAGCTATAACGCCACTGATGTGGCATAGTCCCAGTGTTCAAGATGCGGTTGAAAAGGTCCGTCAGTATGAGCACACCAAGAGAGCCCAATGATTTCCACGCTTCGATCGGGATATTGTCAGGTCCCGCCGCTTTCCGATTCTTCATGCGTCGAAGACAATTCCGAGTTTCATCAGGTGTTATCGGGGCAATAAGTCCAAGATTAGGAGGTGGTTCGGTAGGAAGACTGCACGGGTGCTGGGTATTTAGCAACTCCTTGAAGTAGCATTTCCATCTCTCCTTCACAGAGACATGATTACACAGCAGTGTGCCCTGGGAATCTTTGACGCAAAGACATTTTGCGATATCTTGCGTCGCTTTATCCCGAGCTCGAGCCAATTTGTAAATGAGCTTCTGCCCCTCCGCAGTTTCAAGTGTATCATATAACGGTGATAACCTGTCACTGCGGGCTCTGGCAACAGCCCTTTTACTGGCACGTTTCGCTGCTATGTACTCTAGTCTGTCTTCAGGAGAGCGTGATTGCTGCCACTTCTTAAAGGCAGCCTTTTTGTTGCGAATCACCTCCTGCACTTCGTCATTCCACCACCACGTCTCCCTATCAATGACCCGTCCCCCCCTAGAAAGACCTAAAACTCGTTTGCCTGCTGTGATAATTGCTGACTGCGCTCGATCCCAAGCTTCCTGAGCAGATTCGGTATGGGTCAACAGATTTTGACTCTCAACCGCTGCCCGAAAGTTGGTCTGCATCGCTCCATTCAGCAACCACCACCTGATCCGAGGCTCACGTTTCTCGGCTACTTTCTTTTTCGGGGTAACGACAAAGTCCATGACAAGAAGACGATGTTGGGCCGTCAGGCTTTCACCAGGAATGACTTTACAGTTAGTCACCTTGCCGATATGACACCGTCTGGTCAGCAAATAATCTATTTGGGTAGAATGGGACCCGCTTTTATACGTGATAAGGTGTTGCGGAGTCTTTTGGAAGAGCGTGTTCACGACGGCCAAGTCAGACGCAATACAGGTTCTGAGAATGGTTTCTCCCTCTGCATTGCGGCGACCATAACCACAACCACCGTGTACTCGCTCGTACGTATCCGCAGCCCTACCTACGTGGCCATTTAAGTCCCCCCCAACTATGATTACTTCAGCAGCTGGAATAGCGCGTAGAACCTCTTCAAATTGCTCCCAGAATGACTCTTTTTCTGACTCGCTACATCCCGCCTGAGGAGTATAGGCACTGATTAAGTTAGTTATGACTCCCTCGATCAATACCCGCACCCGCATCAGGCGGTCGCAGCGACGGTCGACTTCAAGAAGACCATTCTGAAGCTCTTCAGATAGCACTACCGCTACACCAGCTTTACCTGAAGGCGACCCAGTGTATATCAGCCGGTAACCCTGCCCGATGTTGCGAGACTTATTGCCCTTCCAGCGAGTTTCCTGAAGGAATGCACACTGGACCCGACGTCTCATGAGTACATCTGCGAGTTCTCTGCATCGTCCGGTTAGAGAGCCAATATTCCATGTTGCAAAGCGGAGTTTCCGATTGGGTACTGACGTCTTTAGCCGTGCCCGTACTTGACACGGTAGCCCTTGCCCACTTATCGCAGGTTTAGGGCGATGTGCCTGCGCGTCGTTTATCGGCGACGCCCTAACCATACCCAGTTCTTTTTCCTTTACCTTATCCATTTGAGTGGCGAGGAGTGGTTTTACCGGAGCGACTGCCGTCTGACCTCCAAAACCCCGTCAAACGGGTAAAACCAGGAAAGGATAAAGATAGAGAGGGGGAGGAGAAAGAGGTAAGGAATGGGAATGGGGCGAAGGTACAGGACACCACCTTCATGGGCTGGAGATAGGGGTATGAAAGTGGTGGCTCGAGGATCCGGGGTCGCGTACCCGTATGCCCAATACCAAATATCGGAAAAATACTTAGCAGGACACCCTCTGGATAAAACTAAAAAAATTAAAACATTGGAAAGATTATACCCTATTTCCCTTTACTCCACGAAGCAATTCTAAGGACTGCTCCGACAATAACAGCCACCTGCATGTCACAAGAAGCTATGAAAATTAAACTTCTTTTATATAATCAAATTCTCCAAGAAAGAGGTGTGTTCTAATTATAACTTAATACATATATAAATGAATCAAATATGTAAAGCTAAATTTATATATTTTTTTAATAAATGAAGACTTTGCCAGAGCTGCTATTTCGATAGATACTTTCAGTTTCTTATAAGAAATTTTTATTTTCAGATAGTCGTGAAATACTCGTTATGGAGAGATTCGCCAAGTACATAGACGCAAGACCGTTCAAATTCTATATGTTTTTTATAATTCCAATGGACGTTACGTTACTCGTCATAGTTCTTAATGCTTGCATCACTTATCTCATTATCATAATACAGATGACACACATAGTATAAGATTTAATGCTTAGAATTCGAAGTCTTAAACAGTTTTCCCTTTAGATCCATTTTCTATTTCTTGCTTGCCTATACATTGCCTATACATATCGATACAGTTTCTGCAATTATTTTAGTTTTATGTAAAAAACAATAATTAATGCTACATTTTTAGTTGTGCCAAAAAATTTACAAACATTGAATGGTTAAGAAAATATTAATGTAACTACAAACAAGCGTATGTGTTTCAGGGTCTAGATAATTTTTGTGTTTAAGTTGTCCGTAAAATAATTTGTATGCCCATATCCTTAAACAAAAATACTAAAATCTGGCCGTGGTCACAAAATATTCACAGTATTCATTGGTCTTCTGTAGTTGTTTTAAATTTGTTTTCAAAACATAAAAGAACTGTTCTTTGGTTTGGCTGGACAGACGTAAATGGAATATTCAGTAGGTAATTGTGTTATTAACAGTCATTTTAATGACAGAAATGTAAGTTTCATAGTATAAAATTGTTTAAGGAAACAAAAAATAAATAAAATAAGAGTTTTCTAATATCTTGAAGAAATCTTTAAGAACAAATAATAGCTCTAATCATACCAGGATAACTTCTTTATTTGTAATAAAAATAATAATTAATATATTCAAAATAACTTCATGTTAAGATTATTATTGTGAGATTTTTCCGATTTTCACTATTAATCCAAGCTGATTTTTGGCCGATTGATATATGATCCACCTAACGACGTGACCAGCATTAGGCGAGAGGACTTTAGGTTTGGACGTCGAAATGCGTTTCGAAATTGATAATAATCTTAAAGTGTCACTATCTTTTAGAACTATTTTAGATAGAAGTCGCTTTTACCATTGTAAGAAGAATTTAAGATTATTTAGTAAAAAAAACTGGGAAATATAAAGTTTATATATTTTTTGTAACAGAAGCAATTCAGATATCAATATTTTACTCGAATATACTCGAATATCGCCACATAGGTATAAATAGTCGTCACGTAGCCACGGAATCAATAGCAACATAGAACAACAGTTTACCGTCCCGGCGGTGTTCGTAACCATATGCCGTAATAAACACAGTAATATGAGAAGATGGTTTACAAGCAAATCTTTGTAAATAATCATAATTAAATATACCTACCTTTGCCAACTATGAAAGTAAAATCTCATAAAAGATTTTTCTTATAAAATAGACCGTTACCCTTATAGAAAAGAAACGGACATGACTCCCAAAGAGATTTCATCTATTGTTTTTGAATTTTAATTTATTAATTTTAAATTCCTTTAAAATAAAACTAAGCAACTCATATCAACTTTCACACAAAACACTGGAATGTCTTTTTGAATGTTTAAAATAAATATTAGACTGTTCAGATGCAAAATTGTATATATTACAAAAAGAAAATTTTATATCATTTACAAGTCATTTTGTTAACATTGTTCATTTCGTTATTGTATCATATAAATTATTCAACTATGAAACTATGAAAAGCAAAAACATAATTGTATAATGCTTACAATATTTTACGTTCGTATGTTGACATCAAGTTATATTAGAACCAATAAATTAGCTTCTTAGATCACATCCTATTGTCACAACGTCAGAGAATAGGGAAGAAATAAAATATACATCTATTTATAGGTATTAAACATTAATTAACATGTAAGATAATGGCATTATTCATATTATAATAAATATGTGAAATTCATGCAGGACGGGGAAAAAAACATTTTTTAGGTTTAACAATAAACGTAATATCATTTCAATCATTAACTACCTATCGCCTGCGACTTAACCGTTCATTGAAGGAGCAGTAGTTAATACCTATAACATAATGATGTAAACAGATTTTAATCATAAGCAACGTGTTTTTTTCAGTGTTTATTAAGATTCATAAAATAATCTTTCTTTTCTTGGATAAGTTGCTGCAACATAAATATTACAGTACTACTGTAAATACATGCTTTTTGTGTTCGTTTATCCTAACATTTCATAGGATTTAATTTATATATATCGGCGTTATCAGCTTTAATAACGATTGCGACATGAAAATAATTTGAGGCTGTCATCAATTCTTATTAAAACTCATTAATATTCATGATTATTGTTAAAAGTAAAACAAAATCAAAGATTGTTTAAAAGTAGAATAGAACATTGTTTGAATCTTGGTATAAATATGACGTCTGAACGCACGAAGACAGAGTTCAGAGTTCAGTTAGTGCGGGCCATTGAATAATGTCATTATGAAGAACCTTCGAGAAATACAAGACCATTAAGAACAATTGAAGTTTCATTTTAAAATATAATGGAACGTACTAGAAGAAGTGACATTTAGTGAGGTCAGCGAGGCTGGCGTCTCTCTCTTTATAAACAACGAATGTGTTATAAATCCCATATATACAAAAGATATACTGAATTTACTAATTAATTTAATAATGTATCATTATTTACCTTTTAACATACACACACTCTCAATATTAATAGTAGAAATTTCGTTATCTGTAATTTGGTTGAAATGAGGAATAAACTATTATGGTATTTAAATTGTTGCTCGTTAAACCTTAACTCATCGTTTTCCAACCATAGTCCAGTCATTTAGTGAAAAAGACGGGTTTCTTGGAAAGTTTTTCAGGAGTTTTGAAAAGTGGTGGATTTAAAGATTTCAGTATGCTCTTTTTGAATTATAATTTTTCCACCTCGTACCCCCTCCGCTCACGTCACCATATTGAAAAAATGGCGCTTAAAAACGGTTTTTCGACAATATCTCCTTTCCGACGCATTTTAGGAGAAAAAAAAATTGAACTGGACAAAATTTCCTACTATTTATGTATGCTTAGTTTTTTTCATAAAACTAATACTTTTTGGCGTAAGAGAACCGCAAGGTATTATTCATTTCATAGTTAGATGGTTGATTTAACTCTTGGTGACTCTATCGGATATATTCTAGGTGTACTTGTGAGATTATCATGTATAAATAGGTCGTTGTCCTGACAGAACTACAGGAATCTCACACCGTTATCGTCGCGGACTTCTAGCCCGTGTGTGCCCATGTGTCTTTGACAGCCGACGTTTTCCGTACCAAACTTGGCATTCGATGATCGCTAGTCTTGTTTGTGGATGTTTTGTATAGTCAGGTCTAGTGCACTATAGAAATCGTCCTTGTCTTCCTTGACATTTGGCAATTTGACAAAGAGATTTCAATTAAATTTAACAAATATAAAAGGTAAATTAAGGAAGAAAATAATGTACTACGAATATCAGTACCAAAACAAAGAAACTACTTACTTATAGCCTTAAAATAGCCTTAGAACTAATTGCTAACACAATACTAACACATAAAATCCTTGAGCGATGTCACCTCGACGACCGACTATCGAAAAGTGAGTCTTAGTCTCTTTCGCACACTGCTTCTATTTCATTGTTTTTTTTTAGGAATGCCTTACTATATACTTTTACTTTGATCCCTGATCTCTGTTTTTCTAAAATTCATGTTCACAGGTAATTCTTCATTTTTAAGACAGGCAACATATTAGCAAATGGCTATGGGAGGCTGTTGATCAAACCATATAATAGGTATTCCATTGATACTACTACGTGAAGGTATATTCTTTAAAAATTATTTCAAAAATCCTTGTATTTAAAAATATTTTCAAATATATAAAAATATTTAATAACATGTCCATGAGACGATTATTTTTCAACATTCCGTTGATTCATCGTGCGGATAGAGGGTCCATCGCAAAATATGAATGGACGTAATCTTGAGACAAATACCTTATTTCAAGTTACATTCATATTTTTTTAACCCCTCTCAGGTTTTTAAAAATTTTTGGCACAACTAATAATAAATTGATGTTTTTAAACAGTAAAATAATTTCAAAAACTATATTCATAAGTCTTTAATTTAGGTGAGGGAAATAAACAAGCATGGATCGAAGGAAAACTATTTAAGACTTAGAATTCTACGCATTAAACTTTAAACAATGTGTGACATCTGTATTATGATAATGAGATAAGTGATGCAAGCATTAAGAACTATGACGAGTAACGTAACGTCCATAGGAATTATGAAAAACATATAGAATTTGAACGGTCTTGCGTCTATGTACTTGGCGAATCTCTCCATAACGAGTATTTCACCACTATCTGAAAATAAAAGTATTTCGAGTAAGCAAATAAGTTCACCTAAATTTCTATCAGCACGTTTCGTATATCAACTTATACACACACTAGTTTGCTATTTCAAAACTATAGTTCAGCGTTCTTAACGATAATCAAGATTTGTAATAAAATCATATTTAATACAACAATTTTTCTCATAGTTTTAAACTAACTATTGAAATTAACAGCTCTTGGAAATCTTAATTTATTTACAACAATCTTAATTTAGATTTAAATTCGCTACTCAACATTCATATATAATATGTATATTACATTGCAATTAGAACACACCTCTTTCTTGTAGAATTTGATTATATAAAAGAAGTTTAATTTTCATAGCTTCTTGTGACATACAGGTAGCTGTTATGGTTGGAGCAGCCCTAAGAGTTGCTTCGTGGAGTAAAGGGAAATACGGTATAATCATTCCAATAGTTAACTGGAATAAAGATTTAAAAAAATATATAATTTAAAATAATTTAGTCCCATTTGTTTCGCACAAAATATTCATATTTCTCGCTCAAAAATCTATATATATTATAATGTGTGATTTAAATATAATAACCTGAGAATGCTTCATATTTAATGCGAATATTCGAACTTGTTATAAGTACACAAAGCTTATTAACTTACTTCGTTACTTTTTGTTTGTACAAGCTCAATCAGCAAGTACGTAGATGCCATCATTCCTGGTACATTAAATAATAAACATACAATATACTAAAAAGAAAAAAAAAATTAGGGAATACACTTAGAATCAAATTAAAATTTTTAATTGTTATTATCTCTTACAATGTATCTGAAGGTTTTCATCACATTGTCAATAGAATCATTTAGGAACATATAAAGTTTTAATGAACTTAATATAGAAGATTTGCGACTTTCAATGGATATGTGGAGTTGCTTTAACCTATAGAGCATCGAGAGGTATACGAAGAATAATATCATTAAAGGTAAATTATAGGAACGTAAAGGAATATAAAATAGCGATTGTAACTCGTAGTTATCACCATATGCGTAATAAAGAAACATCATTATCATATCAAAGGAAAGCGAAAACATGAAACAGAACAATATTTTGTTGTCCAGCTGAAAAGATGAGGTTTGGACTTGGATTTTATTATCAAACTCTTGTAATTTCATTTGATAAAAACGAAACGATCTATTTTCTGGAGTAAAAATCAAAATTAAAATGTACAAGTAATACTCTGTTAAAAACGTTAAGCTCCAACTTGTGTAGTAGTTGTCGCCTATCTTGAATAACTTTTGTACTATTAAGATTCCGAAACACAAAGACACCAATAATGTAATCAATTTTAAAAATATCTTCTGTTTTAGAGTTTTGTATTCTATAAACCCGAAATCCAAACTTAATAATATTTGAATTAATATAAAAAATATTCTTATTTTCCTCGAAAACGAGGTATTTTTTTTGTGGTATTTTTCGTCCACTTCTATTATATTTCTTGTAAACATTTTCGTTATTAGTACACTGTTATTTCCTATCGTCGATGGCTGTTAAATAAATTGAACTCCTGTATTCATTCGAAGCTTTTATCAATATTGAAAATGGACTAATACGATGTTACGATATCGTCACCTTTTATTTTTCAAATCACAATATTCCATAATTGTTATGAACGCCACCTCGAATTATTGTCAGTTTTTAATGGTGAAGTACTGATGATAAATAATATAATTACAAGTTTGCATGTCCTCCTTTCTCGACTATAATTTTTTATATGTCGTTTTAGTCAAGGTGTTCTTTATGATTACCTGTTATATTGAATATGTTTTGCTTTGAAATTATGAAATGTTATATTCATGGGTTCGAGTTATTAAGTACATGCCTAGCTGTAATAAATATTAAACATATATTAATAGTTTTTGGTAAAACGTTCTGATGCTACCACTTCTTTGCTGACTTGCTACTTTACTTTTTCTACTATTCATATATTTTTCCAATATTCACTTTGTTTCAGCTCTTTTAAGGTAATGTTTCTGTATTGCGGCGTCACAACGACAGTTCAGCACAAGTATTTTTGGGAGAGTAAACATCGTCAGGCAATATTAAGATTTTAATAAATTTAACATTGAATAAGGTCATTGAAAATTTATATATAATAAAATAAAATAAAAAGGAGGTAAAAGATATACAGGAGGTTAAATGATCCCAAAATAATAGTAATTAAAATAAATAGTTTTTTAACGCCTTCTAAGTTTACACCTTCTAAGTTTAGAATCAAATTTGTAGAAAATTTTATTAAGCAAAACTAATGTCTCCATAATTTTATGGAGATTTGTAAAATTACATAAATTAATAAATAAAAATTAGTTTCATTTAAATAAAAATTTGTTTAAAATTAATATGTCGTTTATACTTTCTTTCGTTAAAAATATATTCAGTTTTCTTTTTTAAAAATTTAAATATAATTTCAAGTTTTTTACACAAATCAAAGTTATCTAGGGTGTTTCATTTGTACCTTATACCATAAAAAGAGATGCATTAAAGTTTTTTAATGTATCGGTTTGTGATTTAATTTTTGTTTATAATTTTTACTTTGTATATACTTATAATGGATGTAGGAAATTATGAAAATTAAAGTCATAAAATAACAAAAAAAGGCATTTAATTAAAGTTAATAATCAGTATTTCTTTTCCTAACATTAATTGGAGTTCGGCATCTGTTATCCAAATCGAGCTGTGGTATCAGGTCCCAGGTTCTTTTTAAGTGCAGAAAAATTTGTTTTTTTGTTATCAGATTTGGAGATAAATTTACCATAGCTCTTCGCAGTAACATGTCGCTGAACGGCATCCAGGCAGATATCGCATCATCACTCCTAGACAGAACCGTTTTCTTCAAAATATCGCTAGGAGGCAACAAAATATTACAGTTATATTTCAAAGGCCACCTTCTGACCACCAATTGTTGGTTAGTGATCAAACTGTAAGAAGAAGATTAAACGGAGCTGGTCTTTATTCTCACAGACCACATTGGGTTCTAACTTTGCGGCGTGGCAATCGCGGATGGAGACTATTGTGGGCTCGAAAACATTTCGCATGGAGTGACTAGCAATGGTCCATGGTGCTCTTATCTGATCAGTCTCGGTTTGGATTTCATCCAAATTCGCGAAGATTAAGGATTTGGCGAGTTCCTGGTAAACGAAGCTGTGTCTAGCATCCACAAGAAGTCCATTCATATCAAGACGGCACATCACAACACAATCAATCAATCGGCTCAACTAAAAATGTAACATTAAGTATTATTTTTTTACACAAAAATAAAATAATTTCAAATACTATATCGATATTATGTCATTACTTTAGAGTTTAGGCAATCAAGAAAAAGAAAATGGATCTAAAGGGAAAACTGTTTAAGACTTAAAATTCTAAGCATTAAACCTTATACTATGTGTGTCATCTGTATTATGATAATGAGATAAGTGATGCAAGCATTAAGAACTATGACGAGTAACGTAACGTCCATAGGAATTATGAAAAACATATAGAATTTGAACGGTCTTGCATCTATGTACTTGGCGAATCTCTCCATAACGAGTATTTCACGACTATCTGAAAATAAAAATTTCTTATAAGAAACTGAAAGTATCTATAGAAATAGCAGCTCTGGCAAAGTCTTCATTTATTAAAAAAATATATAAATTTAGCTGTACATATTTGATTCATTTATATATTAAGTTATAATTAGAACACACCTCTTTCTTGAAGAATTTGTTTATATAAAAGAAGTTTAATTTTCATAGCTTCTTGTGACATACAGGTGGCTGTTATTGTTGGAGCAGCTCTAATAATTGCTTCTTGGAATAAAGGGAAATACGGTATAATCATTCCAATATTTAACTGGAATAAAGATAAAATACTTTAATTTAAAACAATTTAGTCCTGTTTGTTTCGCACAATATTTTCATACATAAACGTTTCTCGCTCAAAAATCTATCTCAAGGCTACATATAGATAATGTGCGAATATTTATGTATGAAAACTGGGAACGCTCCGTAAATAGCCGGAATATTCGAATTTGTTATAAGCACACTTCTCAAAGCTTATGAACTTACTTCATTACTTTTCGTTTGTACAAGCTCAATCAGCAAGTATATAGATGCCATCATTCCTGGTATGTTAAATGATAAGCATACAAAATACTAAAAAGGAAAAATTTATTAGGAAAAACCTTTAGAATCTAGTCGTTAAGTGGAAAGGTATTTTTATTTCTTACAATGTATCGGAAGGATTTCATGACATTGTCAATTGAATCACTTAGGAACATATAAAGTTGTAACGTACTTAACACAGAAGATTTGCGACTTTCAATGTATATGTTTAGTTGCTTTAACCTATAGAGCATCGAGAGGTATACGAAGAAAAATATCATTAAAGGTAAATTATAGGAACGCAAAGGGATATAAAACAGTGATTGTAAATATATTTGGAACTCATAGTCATCGGCATATGCATAATAAAGAAAAATCATTATCATATCAAAGGAAAACGACAACATGAAATAGAACAATATTTTGTTTTCCAACTGAAAATTTGAGGTTTGAACTTGGATTTTGTTATCAAACTCTTGTAATTTCATTTGATAAAAACGAAACGTTCTATTTTCTGGAGTAAAAATTAAAATTAAAATGTACAAGTAATACTCTACTAAAAATTTTAAGCCCCATGTTATGTAGTAGTTGTCACCTATATTGTACAACATTACTACTATAAATATCCCCAAACATAAAGACACCAAAAATGTAATCAACTTAAGTAAAAACTTCTGTTTTAGAGATTTGTATTCTATAAACCCAAAATCCAAACTTAATAATATTTGACTCAATATAAAAAATATTTTAATTTTCCTCGAAAACGATGTATTTTTCTTGTTAGTTTTTTCGTCCACTCCTATTATATTCCTTGTAAACATTTTCGTTATAAGTACACCGTTACTTCCTTTCGTCGATGGCTGTTAAATGAATTGAAAACATGTGTTCATTCGGGGCTTTTATATGTTTTGTAAATGAACTAAACTATTATATTCCTTACTTCAATAGCAACAAATATGAAATTACGATGTCTTCTTTATTTATTTTTCAAATTACCAAATATCATTTTCAATAATTGTCACAAAAACCACTTCGAATTATTGTTAATTTTTAAGTGTGCCATGCGGATGGTAAATAATATAATCACTAGTTTGCATGTCATCTTTTCTTGATGTTTAAAATCATCTTTGTCTTTTTTGTCAAGGGATTGTATGTAACTATTTATTGAATATTGTTTGCTTCGTTAATATGCCATTTTTATTCGTGGCTCCAAAGTAATTAAAATATGTATATGTATGTACAGCTGTAACAAATACTAATTGATTTTGCTGCAAACGTTCCGATAGTATTTCTTTTTTGCTGAACTACAAATTTAGTTTTCCGCAGTGTTAATAAATTGTGGCTCAAATATTCAATAAATTTTGTATGAACTCTTTGATGGTGGTGTTTTTGTGTTGTGGCGTGGCAACGCTTTAAGGTTGTATTGATTATTTAAAGCGTATTTTCGATATTAAATATTGTAAGGCGCTATTATGATTGTTAATAAATGTGATATTGAATAAGTTTATTGTAATTGATATACATATATTCTAAGTCCTTATATATGAAATTGTTGGTTTGTAAGGAAGTAACGTTAAGTCGACTTTTTTAAATATAATATATTTATTTAAATGAAACAAATATTTTTCTGATGTACTACGCGATTTTATTTTTGATAAAAAACTACATACTCCCGACGTTTCGGCTACTTTACAGCAACCGTGATCACGGGCAGACGAGATTTTTATCAAAAATAAAATCGCGTAGTACATCAGAAAAATATTTGTTTCATTTAAATGAATACTCGCGAAAATCTTAGATCTCATTATAATATATTTATTTTATGACACTATGTACTTTTCTTTTTATGCACTTTTGCTTTCGGTTTGCTCGCTCCACTTAATATAGGTAGATTCCACATTTCAAGATTTTCACTTTCCCAATGAACTTCAAGTGGATTGAAACAGTATTATTACTAATACCGCAGCTTGCAGCAAACTCGGACCTGGTTTGAAGGTCGAAATTTTTAGAAGTAATCCGTTGGAAAACGTACTGTTTTTTTCTTATTTTGCGGCACTTCCGCCATATATCAAATCAATATCAATCGTTGGAGCCTTTCTGAAACACTGGCGCTACGGCGGAACTCATGCCAGTTAATAACTCGACATTTTAAGTTTTCCAGTTTGACAATTGAGTGACACAAAGAAATAAAAACAAAAATCAAAAAAAAACATATGGAGTACGGTTATTCAAAAACAATTTCATGAATAAATAGCTGTATAAATTTGAAATTACAATTATTAGCCAAGAGCAGATATTTGACGTCAAAGTAGCCTTTACGACGAAACGCTAATTTCATACATATGTAAAGATCTAATACTATTCTAATATAATTCTCTCCAATTAATATGCCACCAATTTGACAAGGTAATTTACCAAACCGAAAACAATCATAAGATCTAATCGTAAATTAAAATTTTATGAGAAAATAAAAGGAATATAGAAAAGTATATATGTGTCATCCATCAAACAAGCATGTTGTCTTTACTGTGCACCGTATAAAAAAATTCGAAAACAGTTCTAAAAGTGTAAACTTAACCGCGCTTTTGTTAGCAATCTATAGAACTAAAAGTTAGTCATAGAACGAACAGCGTTTTGCAAGTGAATTACTGCAATAATTAAAGTTAAAGTGATTGAAAAACACATATTGTAATAAATAGTGCAAATTGTTTTGTCTTCCTACCTGACATTAATAAAATAAATTACGATCAGCACTATGCGATGAAGCATTAAAGAACATTCGACACACTCGTTGAAAGTGTTGTGGTGTATTGGTGCGAGAACTTGTGTTTCATCGAGAAATCAGGGATCGATCCCGGTCGACAATTTATTTTTATTTTTATTTTTTTCCTTTTCCTGAATTATATTGCTTATTTAATACAAATTCTACCGTGGAGAAATTACTGTGAAAAGTGGAACAATATGGTTTTTACTTGCAAAATTTGTACTGATAATATTGCAGTGACACAGAAGCGAATTAAGTGCAGTCACTGCCTTTTATATTACCATTCCGAATGTGTTAAAATTGGTAAAGATTCAGTCGGTATAAGAGCACATTGGAAATGTCACAATTGCAAAATTAAAAACAGTAAAGTGGCCATTTCGGAGGTTGACAAGAGGAAGAAAGCCAATAAATCACAAGTTCAAACAGAAAGTGAATCTGATCAATATTCTACTTCTTCTTCAACTACTAACACGCCTAATTTGAATCAAGATCTAATAACAAAACACAAAAATGAAAACTTGGAAGGTACTTTGCTTTGTTCTTCGGCAATTTTCGAGCAATTGGAATCCATTTTCGATAGCAAAGTAAAGCCTATGGTGGAATCAATATTCAACGAACTAAAGGTATCTCTTATTGCGGAAATAAGGAAGGAAATGGCCAAAGAATTTAAGAGACTGGAGGAAGAAAATGCACAGTTACGTATTGAATATGAGAACTTGGATGAAAAGTGTAAAAATTTAGAAGCAAGAATCACACATACAGATTTAGAAGTTTCAGAACTGCAAAAACAAATTGATCACCAACAACAATGGGCAAGAATGTCGAACTTAGAAATCGTAGGATTGCCTGAACTACCCAAAGAGTCACCAATTAGTTTAGTCATTGAGATAGCAAAGCATGCAGGGGTTACCCTTAAAGATGATCAGATTGAATTTGCCTCTCGAGTTCAGCCAATGCAAAGTAAGCCAGGTAGACCGAAAACACTTGTTGCAAAACTAAAAAATCGTGAACTTAAGGATGCAATTCTATCCGGCTTAAGGAAAGTTAGAGGCATTAGTACAACAGATATAGGATTAGGAGGGAATCGTCGCAGATTCTACGTCAACGAACACTTAACCCCAAAGAACAAGCAGTTGTTAAATAAGGTAAAATCTATCGCTTCTGATAAATCATACAAGTTCATCTGGGTCAGAAATTGTTAAATTTTTTTAAGAAGGAACGAAGAATCACCAGCCTTATCAATAAGTTCGGAAAGGGATTTGAACAAAATAAAATAACATGTTATACATATAAGTATAAGATAGTTAATACCATGTTTTTACAGCTTGTTAAAATTACATTTTGTTACATTTTTAATTTAAAACTGTATATGGGATACTGTTCACTAAAACATGACAAATTCATAATCACACTTACCACATTTAACACAACAACACACACATTGCTAAAAAATATAAAAAAACATACAGTAAATAATATCATTACATATATAAATAAAAAGAAGCTTATTATAGCTAAATATGCTGCTATTATAATTCGTTCAATATTATCTAGTAAAGATTCTACTATGCTTTTTACTGTATATATTCTTAAATTGTTGACGTCTTTATATGTATATGTTTTGGAAATATTCACAATACACGCACTACATACACATTTCCCATTCACCTGGATACTCATATAGCAAATTCCATACATTTAAACGACGATACACACACTTAAATAAACCAAATAGTAACTCAGCCATACCAATGTCATTCCAATTCTCAATCAGTAAATTGGTACATTGTTACGGAATCAGTCAAAAACTACACACTATTAAATTTAATAAATTGTGGCAGCTTAATATTATGGTACTTATTACGGATACCATCAGGCGCTAATCCCTTAGAAATATTTTATCAAAACGTACGTGGCTTATGTACTAAAACTAGTGAATTTAGACTAAATATTCTTAATCATAACTTCAATTTAATTTTAATTACTGAGTCATGGTTGACAAATGGTATCTATGACCGTGAAATCTGCGACAGCAGATACGATATCCTAAGATGTGACCGAAATATTGAAACTTCCACAAAGAGAAAGGGTGGTAGTGTACTTCTTTGTGCCCTAAAAAAATTACACATCCAACATCGTAGTGAATGGGCTTGTCATGGTGTCGAATCCCTTTGGGTAACTATACCTAGTGAAAATTTGAAAAATCAAGGGCATCGAAACATTCATATTGGGTTAATCTACGTTCCTCATAACATCCCGTCTAGCTGAAATCACTTCCAAGCAACCAAATGACTACATCATTCTAGCTGGTGACTTTAACCTACCGAATGTTAAATGGTCAATTAGTGGACCTATAATACAAAATCAAGGACCAGCCAATTTACAAAACGCTACGGAGAATTTCATTGACATATGCAATCTTTCTGATTTGAAACAACATAATACAGTTGACAATAACAAAGGCAGAACCTTAGACCTGATATTTAGTAACATACATTTTGAAGTTAATCACTGCCCCTACCCATTCGTCTTGGAGGACGCGTATCATCCAACACATACACACACACACACACACACACACACACATAAGCACACACACACACACACGCACGCACATAAAAATACCCATATACCTGTTAATATCCTCTAGTTGCATGTTTTAACAATTATTTTCTTTGCACCTACTCTCTTTTTGTTATCCACTTTGTTAAAAATATTATGTATATTAAACACTTTACAATGTAATCTCTCTGGCCATAGTCTTAATGAAGTTTTAAAAACTGTACAAATATAATCTGTATACGCTGTTGATTACAAATAAATAAATAAATAAATAAATAAATAAATAAGTATAGTGGAATTGAGAAGTTCTCTATTTAACATTACAATATATCTTTTTTTTTTTGATGTCGCAGGGAATCTCTTTTTACGAACCGTGCAACCGGCCTTGGTGGGGCTGAAAGGGATGTGTGAGACTCGGCCTGGGCAGGCCCCTACTCACTAAAACCACTGCGAAAGCCATCGGCCCCTATGTCGGTGTACCCCGGATCTGTCAGCGACAGGGCAAATTACAATGTATCTTTAAAATAACAGTATTACGTTTCTTTTCTCGATATCTTTAAACTATGTATAAGAAATAAATATTTAGTCACAATAAAGACCGTGAATGTTATTAATTTCATATTGATGTCTTGTTACATTATATTTGATGACAACTGTTATTTACTAATGACTTTTCAAATCAGTTCGCCAAAATAAAAATATACTAGGTATCGGTTATTTAAATAGTCTTTTTTTTTATTATATTGTACAATTCTTAATGTGGTACATAAAAAATAAATTTTCTTTAGCGATACGCAATACGATAGAACAATATCTTTCTTTTGGATACTTAAATTTTTATCATTTTTTTTTTGTACAATATGTACTAATATTTACTGATACATAAATTACAGTGTACCAACATTTTATTTGTATGATTAAAAAAAACTATTTGATGATAAATGTAAGGAAAATATCGTTTTCGATGTCTTTAAGGAAAATATTTCTAAATAATATAATACAAATCACAATTTTATATAATATTTTTTTGTTAATACGAGTTCATATATGTAAGTACTTAGAATTTTGGGATTATGGTAAATTTGTTTACCTCAACACCGTTGAGGTACTTAAGAGATCGCTGTTGTACAGAAGCACTTTATGTAAATGTGTGATTATAAGAATAATTCCATAAATAATTTAAAATATTCAATGGAGGCATTGGTCCGGGATCGAAATAACATGACAATGAAATGAAAAAAAGATTTCGACGAAATGAACATATAAGAAATAACAGTCTTATATACTAGTTTATTATTCACTGTATTACTAGGGTAAAATTATATTTGAAATACATATTTGGATTATAAATTATATTGTCCTTAAAATTCTTAAGCACATGTAAATTTTTTAAATCCAGTAAATCCGATTAGTGAATATTATGAACAACACAATACTAAAATCTCATTTGGTTTCACTTTGAACTCTGTAACTATTATCTTATAATACATATATCATTGTATAGTACATACGATATTTGTTTCTTTGTTTGTTATTTTGTTAGTAAAATCTACAATATAATTCATTCGTGTCTAAGCTTATAAAAATATATTGTAACTCAACTACGACGACTGTTTCTTTCTTTTAATTGAAAATTTCAAATTAAAATTAACAATAGCACAAACACAATAATTACAATATGTTTACATTATTTTATGTCCGTACAATAATATCAAGTTATATTAGAACCAATAAATTAGCATGTTAGGTCACATTCTATAGTCACAACGTCAGAATAAGGAAGAAGTAAAATATTCATCTATTTATAGTTGTTGAACATTATTCAAATGAATTATAACGGTTAGATGATTACATTACTATAAAAAATATGTAAAACTTGAGTTTATACCAGAACGAAAGAAAAAAACATATTAGATTTCAGAGCAAATGTTTCAATACCATTTTAATCATTAGTAACTATCGCGTGTTACGGTAAACCGTTCAATGAAGAAGTACATGGTATTTAATACTTATAACATAAAGATTTTTTTTTATCATAAGCGACATGTAATTTTCAATGTATATTCATATGTATGTTCATAAAAGCATCTTACTTTTCCTGCTTGAGTATTCTAAACAAGAATGTGAAAAGTTGTTGCAACTAAGTTTCTGTTGCTACAATATTATGTACTAAATACTACAAATACATGCTTTTTATGTTGATTTGTCCTAACATTCCGTTAGATTTAATTTATATACATAAACAATACTACATTCACACCTTCAATATGTCGTTTTTTACCTTTAATCATAAATACACTCTCAATATTAAAAGTATAAATTTCGTTATCAGTAATTTGGTTGAAATGACGAATAAATTATCATCGTATATAAATTGTTCATCGTCAAACCTTAAGTCATTATTCGTTTTACAATCATACGCGCAAGTAAACTATCTTTAAAGTTCAAAATGGCCGAAGATAAAAAATGTGGGCAATTGAATTTGGATGAAGTGAGGATATTTTCATTTTTTAATTCCAACTGTCATTTTATAAAGTTATGTTTTCATTTAAAAACAAATGTTCGTTCTTTTTTACGTAAGAATAAAATTGAAGGTAGACGTCTCCATTTTATTCTGGAAATATTATTATTATTATTATGGAAACAGACTATTGTCACTTTTTTTTACAGTTAGCGTATATTTTATACAGGAAAATAGATATATTCTCCAGTAGCTTCATCTTATACAGATCATTTTATTAATTTTAGGAAATCTTAGCTCCCTATACCCACCTCATTCAAATTCGGGGAAAGCAGCTTCGAGAACAATTAGTGAGATCCTTCAACCATTGGCTCAAGGTCCCTGATATTCAACTTAAAAACGCGATCGATACCATGACAATGCTACACAATGCCAGTTTACTGTAAGTCGAACGAAGTGTTTTTATATTTTTGTCTTCCTTCTTTTTATCAGTTTATCAACCCTTTAGTAGTGATTAATTTTTGCCTACTAATTTATTTTTTTTATTTATATATACCTATTATAAGTTAACATTATTACTTTAATTAGGTGTATGTATTTTTAGGCTTGATGACGTCCAAGATAATTCTCTAACCAGGCGAGGACTACCTTCAGCTCATTGTGTATATGGAGTTGCGTTAGCTTTAAACGCTAGCGCACAAATATCGATGAAGGCTATTCTTAAAGCGTCGGAACTCGTACCCAGCAGAGAAGTAAGTTTGAAAATACAAACATATAAACAAATTAAAGATAGTAATTACTGTTTCCAATAATTAAAGATGACAAATTAATTTCTACTTTTAGGGAGCTGAAATAATGGCAAAGCTGTTTATAGATGCCCTTACCGGCCAGGGCTATGAGATCTACTGGCGTGACAATTGCGTCTGTCCTGATGAGAAGATATATCTTAAGATGCTTACTCTCAGTAAGTGATACAATATTGTGGTGTTTATAAAAACAGGAAGATAATTTATTGAAAATATTTGTTTATACTTCTGCTATTTCGTGTTTCGACTGTGACTACAAATTTCATGAAATTATAAAAACTTAAGTTAAACTATAATTAATGTATACAAATATATTATATATATAATATTATTATACATAAAATTCACAAACGTAACAACGAAAAGTTAAAAAAAATAATTTAAAAACAGTCCCTCAGTATGAAAAATGTAACGTTGAACTAAGTGTGATGGATTAGAAAAATATTATTATCTCTTAAATAAAAAAATTAATTTATTATTCCAGAAACTGGTACCATGCTTTTGGTTGGCGTAAAATTGATCCAGCTGTTCAGTGAAAATAAGACAAAGTACGACGACTTTGTTATGAAACTTGGGCTTTATCTCCAACTAAGGGATGACTATTGCAATATGGGACATGAGAAGGTACGCCTTTATCATATATTAGTACATATTAACCAACATAACCTACGCTACGAGCATATAATTTAATTTCAAGAGAGATTTTTTGTGGAGTAATTGATTTATTTCCTATTTTTAGGATTTAGAAGAAATGCCAGGAGAGGAAGACGTCAATGTTAGTATTTTCAATAAAATTAAATTTATATGTCTTACATTGTTCAAAGTTATAAATTAATATTGTGGTTTTAGGCTGACAAAGATGGATATATCCTGGAAGATATAACAGAGGGCAAGTTCACATTGCCTGCGATATATGCCATGAAGACTCCAGAAGGACCGCAAGTCTTAAGTATCCTTTTTAAAAATCTTGAACAAAAATGTATAGCACATCGGTTGGTAGTGTACACTGATATATACTGTATATGAAATAATGAACAAATGAAGTTGTGCGTAATTTTCACATATAATTTTCTGAGCGAATAAAGGCATAATGCGTCAGCACACCAGAGATCTGGAACTGAAGAAGTATTGTTTGTCTCTGCTGGAGAAGTCTGGAGGTATGCAGTATACTAGGGATCTTTTGATGAAGATGGACAAGGAAGTGCGAGCCGAGGTATAGTAGAGAAATAATTTAAACTTGCCATACCTACAAAAAAAATATATAAATTAAAAAATATTTATCTCAATTAAGGGGTCTCAAGAATAAAAATATTTGAACTATTTTAATGTCGTCATCGTCATCAGCCTATCAGAGCCCACAGCTGAGCAAAGGCCTCTTTCTCTCATGGAGAAGGTTTGAGCATTAATCACCACGCTTGCTCAAGACGGTTTGGTGATTTCAAACTTTTAATTGTGAAATTATAAGTCCAGGTTTCCTCACGATGTTTTCCTTTACCGTTTGTCAGTGTTGTCTAAATACTCTTAAAAAGTACATATGAATCGGAAAAATCACATTGGTACTTGCCGGGATTGAACCCGCGCCCTCGTGCACGAGAGGCGGTCCTTTTATGCACTAGGTGCAACCACTGACTATTTTAATGTACTGTAAGGTAATAAATAGGCCTATTTTATGATATTAACGCAGTCATATTAATTGCAGCTTGCCACATTAGGCGGAAATCCTGTTTTGGAGAAGGTATTGGATGGATTAATGGGTTGGAAGAGTGAAAAATGATTCTTATATACGTATATAAAACAAGTAAAACTTTAGAAAATGTTAAATATCCTGTATTGATTTCGTTATATTATTTTAGAAGCATTAATAAATCATCATTCTGAAATATTTTTATAATCTTCCTTTCTCTTTTGTATGTTTTACTTAGAAGGTTACTTCAATGAAGACAAAAAGGCGAAAAAAATGAGTCCTTTTATTTTATGAATCCGAGAAGAGGATTATTCAAAAAACTTTCTGTTTTGATCAAGGCAACTTTGTTACCATCAATCAGTAAATAACTATAAAAAATGGTACACATCATAATTTTAAATTGAGTTTTATTATCAAGTTGCAAATTTTAATATAAATTGCTGAAGCTAAATCTATAGCAATGAAAAAAGTTATATATGTAAGTCAAAACTCTTTTTTTATTAATAATCAGAATGAATGCAGCAAACAAAAAAATACATCGAAGCAGTAAAATAGAGGAAGCAGTAAAAAAAAGAAAAAGACCAATTTATATGTTGCTAGCAAAGGGTATGATAAAACGTTAGAATTCTCCACCATCATTTTCCAAAAAAGGTATTATGAAATTATCAAATTTGAAAAGAACCTACTAGAAATACGATCCAAAAATGAATTGATATGAGTTCTTAATAGGCCTAAGTCTTTTAGTTGGTTATTGGGATATTTAGCCATTATACCTCTCGCGAGGACATCTGCCGCGTACAAATCCACACCGAACCTATTTCTAGTGAGTTCGTTAGTGAGCTCGTAATATTTATTGATTTGATGCCATGATCTCTGGGGATGTTGGTTTTAAAAGGGACATTTAGCTCCTTTAATGCAACACGCTTTAAAATTCGCGGATACATAAAAAATATGTCTGGTCTGGAGGCCGATGCACAAAATATTCTCTGGGATTTTGTATAACAATGCTTAGGTTTAGGTTTAGAGATGATTTATTTCCCATTAAGAACAAAGTTCACTTACATAGGAAACTTAAACTAGCAACATAACAATAAACATTCATAAAGTTAATGGTGACCTTATTTATACAAACATTCAAACACAATTACAAAGTTTGACAGTACGTTTTCATTCAGCCTTAAATTTCAAAAAAAGATTTATCGTTAAATACTTCTTTCGGCAGATCACTGTACATCAGCGCTCCCTCAAACTGTATAGTCCCGTTACCACAATGTTCAGATCTAGACTTAGGTATTTGTAATTTATGTATATATTTTTTTTAATGATGCATTATAATTCGTCAATTTTGCCTAATTTGACTAAACTTCTAATATTCGCATAAAAGAATTTTAAAGAAGAGGAGGTCATTGTAACCGAGCCATAATCATGATTCATGAGTAATCTGGTAAGTGACTGGTTCATTTCGTGGTGGTGTTAAAGCCACTATTTGGCGTTTTTTGGAATAAATTTTGTAATTTTTGGTATTCCGTTAAAATATTTTATCCTTAAGTCGGACTCACCATTTTGCTTACGCGCCTCAAGCTCATTCTTTAAATTTTGTAAATATTTAAATTGAGTCGGAGTTTGATCCCAAAAAATACGAATACTTTTGTTTGTCGTTAATGTACGGTTTCTTAATATACAGTTCGCAGTGTCCTGACTATCAAAACATACCTTTATGTTGCGGTTTTACCCGGGGTGTATTTGCCTAGTCGAAAAATTTTATTTGGTTTTGGGCAGTTTTCATAAACGCTTGTAATAATTTTAACTACTTCTTCCATATCATATTTATTTCTATTTTGAGAATTTTTATCGTTTAATTCAGGTATACCCGCAAGTACGATATTTTTCTGCCGATTGCAACGATCTTGTATTTCTAGCATAAGGTCTTCGTAGCCAAGCGATGCTTAACCCCATGTTGTAAAACTGGTCAAGACATGCTTGGAAACATAGAAAAAGGAAGTCCAATCCTACCTGCCCTATTCTCCAGACCTTACTGTTTCAGACTGTCACTTGTTTAGATCAATGGGACGCGGTCTAGCTGACCAGCACTTAAAATTTACGAAAAACACTTACGAAAAGGTTGACATTTTGGTCTCTTCATGGAAAACATAAAATGACAGTTAGTTTTTTGAGCGGGGATTTTTACTGTACCCAATAGATAGGAGAAAATAAGGACACGCTGTAACACACTGACAATCATAAATGTACGGCGAGTTTTTTACAATTTGCATTGAATTTTGAAAAAAACCGGAGGAAACATTTTATAATGTTGCAATTCATATTAACAAGGAGCTGTAGAAAATAATATGATTTTAATGATTTTTTTAAAATAAATTTAACATATACACTGATAGCTGTAAATAAAGCATTTTCAATTATAGGTTAAAAGGAGTGGAAGTTTGTAATGAAGTTATTATAGAACAGAATAACACGGGCCACTTACCAAAACTATTGAAAATTGTATAAAAATGAAGTTTTGGTTATCTATACTAATATTATAAAGCTGAAGAGTTTGTTTGTTTGTTTGTTTAAAAGCGCTAATCTCCGAAACTACTGGTTCGAATTGAATAATTTTTTTTGTGTTGGATAGTCCAGTTATCGAGGAAGGCTTTAGGCTATACAACATCACGCTACAACCAATAGGAGCAAAGATATAGTGGTAAATGTGTAAAAAACGGGAGAAATTATTTCATCTTTGAAGCCTTCCGTTGCGTGCGCCGTGAAAACGGTTTAAGATAAACAAAAAATATGTAGTAAAGAATAATAGCTCTTTTAATGATCTAAAAAACAGTCCGCGACAGTATATGTCTATCTTTTAAGATTAACTCACAAAAACCGTTTTTATGGTACCTAATTTGGTCGAAATAATTTGATTAAGTTGTATCAACATAATAATATTCAAATAAACAAATATGTTGTTGGTTAAGAGTACTTCATTGTGAATAAAAAAAACATAGGTTTTATCCTGAAAATTCTACGGGAACTCAACCATTCCGAAAACCCCACAAGAACGGGAACTATGTGGGAAGAACCAAAAATCTGCTTTAAGTCACTATTCCACGCGGACGGAGTCGCGGCAAAAGCTAGTAATAAATAAAACCCTTAAGGGTTGAAAAAATACTTAAATTTTGTATAACTTTTATCGAACAGTCTTTTGCATCATCCCTATGAGTTATTTATTTATGTGTTTATGAAAGAAAATACATGTATAACAATGATAATACTTATAAAAGTATAATAATCATTGGGATCTTTGGACTTTGGGTCTACGTAAATACATTTATTTTGTAAATTATATTTTTCTTTAACATTCTGTAATACGTGTATCGTAATCACATAAATACCTTGACGATGTATCCGATTAGTGAATAATAACCACAGAATAGAATCTCTTTCAGCTTAACAGATGTTTACAATAATTTAATGTAAGTGGGCAACACTAAAGACAATAATTTAAATTATTTATCCTAATATTCGGTACTTTCTCTTAAAAATGTTGACATCAGATTATTCACAACTAATTGAACATTTCACATATAAAAAGGGCGTACAAAATGTACAATGTACATATATATATTATAACCTGTTAATACGTAATGCTATATTTTTTCTTTAATAATTATTTAAAGCACTTTTAAAAATTACACGATATTCATACGTATAGTATATACTATACATATTGTGCCTATGACTCGATGTACGTGTAAAACAAGGATGGCAAAACATTATGACGATAAGAATGGTTTTAAAGAGATCGCGTGACGCGTAAATAAACATATGTAGTTACTAGGTAACCGGGAGCTGAAAGTTATATGTGGTGCATGTTAGTATCGTCTTATCAGTCGAGAGTCAAAAAATACTTTCTATAAATTATATTATGTATTTATTTTGATGAAATATTTATTCGTTGTAATGTAATAAAACTACACTGAATTAAGAACCATTAGAACACATAATAAGCATTGTAAAAACAGCAATCTAAACTTTATAAAATTATAAAACAAAAATCATTATCTGCCAATGTATGGCCTGACGTATAAATTACCTTCATATATAAGTTGTTGCTTGTCGTTCCTTAAGTTATTACTCATTTAGCATTCACACCGATAAGTTATTAAAAATTAATATTCAAAATGACCAACCAAATCAACAAGGAGCACTTGAATTTAGATGAAGTAAGTACATACCTGATCATATTATCTACCTTCTCTATCATTTTTATTCTGTTTTAATACATAGTAAATTAATACATCATTTCAAATTTTAACATGTATACGTATATTATATGTATATGATGTAAAGTAAAATGTAAGTCATTAATATAAAACCTAATAATTGGTTATACATTTTATACTTCATGTGTTTTATTTTTAAGATAAAATGAAAAGCATTTGTTATTATTGAAATGGCTTTTTGAACCTGAAATATTGAATATAAGTACCTTATTTCGCTTTATAGAATAATTTACCTATTGATTTTAGGAAATCTTAGCTCCCTATACCCACGTCATTCAAATTCGGGGAAAGCAACTTAGAGAACAATTAGTGAGATCCTTCAACTACTGGCTCAAGGTCCCTGATATTCAACTTAAAAATGCAATCGATACCATGACAATGCTGCACAATGCCAGTTTACTGTAAGTCGACAAAAGTGTTTTTATATTTTTTTCCTTCGTCTATTTATCAGTTTATCAACTCAATGTGATGTAGTAGTGTGTAGTAGTGATTACATTTTTTATTTATATATAAATATTGTTGAGTTAACATTATTACTTTAATAAGGTGGATGTATTTTGTAGAATTGATGACGTCCAAGATAATACTCTAACCAGGCGAGGACTACCTTCAGCTCATTGTGTATATGGAGTTGCGTTAGCTTTAAACGCTAGCGCTCAAATAGCGATGAAGGCTGTTCTTAAAGCCTCGGAACTCGTACCCAGCAGAGAAGTATGTTTAAAAATACAAACATATAAACAAATTGACATTACTGTTTCCAATAATAATTAAAGGTGACGTTATTTTATTTAAAATTGTAGGGAGCTGAAATAATGGCAAAGCAGTTTATAGATACCCTTACCGGCCAGGGCTATGAGATCTACTGGCGTGACAATTGCGTCTGTCCTGATGAGAAGACATATCTTAAGATGCTTACTCTCAGTAAGTGATAAATATTATTGTAAAATTTTTGGTGTTTATAAAAACAGCAAGATAATTAATTGAAAATAATTGTTTACACTTCTGCTATTTCGTGTTTCGACTGTAACTACAAATTTCATGATATTATAAAAACTTTAATGTCAAAAATAAAACTAATGTGTACCTAAAATTCACAAACGTAACAAACAAAAAATGCTTCATTTATATAAAATTTAAAAACAGTCCTCAGTATGAAAAATGTAACGTTGAACTAAGTGTGATGAATAAGAAAAATATTATTATCACTTAAATAATAAAATTTATTTATTATTCCAGAAACTGGTACCATGCTTTTGATTGGCGTAAAATTGATCCAGCTGTTCAGTGAAAATCAGACAAAGTACGACGACTTTGTTATGAAACTTGGGCTTTATCTCCAACTAAGGGATGACTATTGCAATATGGGACATGAGAAGGTACGCCTTAATCATATATTAGTACATATTAACCATAATAACCGACGCTATGAGCATATAATTTAATTTCAAGAGAGAATTTTTTGTGGGTAATTGATATATTTCCTATTTTCAGGATTTAGAAGAAATGCCAGGAGAGGAAGACGTCAATGTTAGTATTTTCAATAAAATCAAATTTATATGTCTTACATTGTTCAAAGTTATAAATTAATATTGTGGTTTTAGGCTGACAAAGATGGGTATATCTTAGAAGATATAACAGAGGGCAAGTTCACGTTGCCTGCTATATATGCCATGAAGACTCCAGAAGGACCGCAAGTCTTAAGTATCCTTTTTAACATTTTAGGCACAAATATAACACATCGAGTTGTAGTGAAGACTGGTTTATATGAAATAATCTACCACTAATATGTCCGTGATTTTCACATATAATTTTCTGAGCTAATAAAGGCATAATGCGTCAACACACCAGAGATCTGGAACTGAAGAAGTATTGTTTGTCTCTGCTGGAGAAGTCTGGAGGTATGCAGTATACTAGGGATCTTTTGATGAAGATGGACAAGGAAGTGCGAGCTGAGGTATAGTAGAGAAATAATTTAAACTTGCCATACCTACAAAAATAATTATTAAGAAATATATTTAATCTTAAATATCCGTCAAGAATTAAAATATTTGAACTATTTGAATGTACCGTTACGTAATAACTTGGCCTATTTTATGATATTAACGCATTCATATTCATTGCAGCTTGCAACATTAGGCGGTAATCCTGTTTTGGAGAAGGTATTGGATGGTTTAATGGGTTGGAAGAGTGAAAAATGATTCTTACGTACGTATACAAAATAAGTAAAACTTTAGAAAATGTTAAATATCCTGTATTCATTTCGTTATATTATTTTAGAAGCATTAATAAATCATCATTCTGATGTATTTTAATAATATTCCTTTCTCTTTTCTTTGATTTATTTGGTAGGTTAGTTCAATGAACACAAAAAAGCAAAAAAAAGTGTAATTTTACTTTATGAATCCCAGGAAAGGATTGTTCAAAAAACTTTCTGTTTTGTTCAAGGCAACTTTGGAACCGTGAATCAATAAATAACTATAAAAAATGGTAAATATAATAATTTTAAATTGAGTTTTATTATTAAATTGAAAATGTTTAATTGAATTATGAATTTATAAATTAATTGAAAATGTTTAATTTAATTGAAAATGATTATAAAACTATATTTATAGAAATGCCAAAAGTTATTTAAGTCAAAACTCTGTTTTTTTTTATATAAATAAAGCCGAATAAATACAGCACACTAAAAAAATAAACTGAAGCAATAACATAGTTGTTTATCGTTAATTTAATGACAAGAGCGCCTATTAATTAATCTTTTGATATAATACTTACTAATATGATTCATAATGACTGTTTACGTAGTTGCTTGTGCGCCTCCTATAAATAGCACAACGCACTGTTTGAACATACAGGAAAACATTTTTTAATCTTATATATTTTAGGTATTAATAGTTGCTTTGTTAGCTAATAAATTATGCATTATATTTAAAAACCTGATAGATCTTTTGAAGCGTTTCAATCTTCTAGCTATTCTGTTTCTAATCTGTTACAATGCTTACATCTATGATCGATCTCAATAATTTTAAACCAATTAAGAGCCTCATTACAAATCCTGAGAAGGAAGAATACTATTTTTCAATGCACCTGAGGGAAAATTGCTCTTCACTTAGCCATAATACAGTAAGATCCCAGACGTCACGTATTTTCTGGCGGATGAAAAGTGGACGATTGAGTAGTGATAGTATGTACTATGATAATATGGCTACCTGCTAGCTTGGTCAAACGACCAATTTCCAGATATCAGGTGATCAAGGTACGTAAAAACGTTACCTTCTTCACGTATATTCTCATGGCTGATTGGCATATATATTTTATGTATATATTTTTATGTTGTGTAAATTAAGAATTCAATCGAAATAACTTCGTGTCAGTAACTTACCATCTTGAAAAAGTGAGCTTTGGTCTGCCTGCTTATCAAAGGTTTTAAAAAAATAGAATAAATAGAAGATTTATATTGATTATGGTGATATGAGTTTCTTTAGTTAGGTTCATAAGGATATGATAAATATGTGACTAAAGAAACAAAGATGACCCAGAACTAGAGTTAATACTTCATTTCCATGAAAAGCTTATGATAGGAGCACAAAGTAACAGCGTAGGATTACGATGAAATAAGTATATAAAAGTCTTATATTCGGCAAAGCGAGACGAAAGACTTGAAAGTGGAAAAATTATAACCACTATAGATCTAATTGAAGTTTTATAAGAATAATATATATCACATTTAATACAAAATTCGTTGTTTTTAAAGGAAAGACGCCAGCATTGCCCACGTTATTAATATAACTTCTTTGAGTACGTTCCATGGTATTTTAAAATGAAACTTCAATTCTTTTAAATGTTCTTGTATTTCTCGAAGGTTTTTAACAATCACATTATTCAACAGTCCACACTCATTGAACTCTGCTGTAGTGCGTCCAGACGTCGTATTTATATTAAAATTCCAACATAGTTCTATTCTCCTTTTTAAATAGTCTTTGATTCTTTTTTACTTCTAACCATTATCTCACATTACAGCCGAACAAAGTTCTTGTGTTTGAAACACAAATGGCGATAATACACCGAAAGATATCATAAAGTGAGTGCGGGTATCGGGTCCATTGCGTTTCAGAGGGAGGTGCTGCAACAGTTTCTGGGACTGGCGACCCAGGTGTAGGTTTATTTGCTTGGAAACAGAGAAATAGGTTCAATCCCACCTGCCCTATTCTCCAGACCTTACTACTTCAGACTTTCACTTGTTTAGATCAATGGCACGCGATCCAGCTGACCAGCACTTAACATCTTATGCAAAAGATGACAATTTGGTCGCTTCATGAACTGCTTCAAAAGATAGTTAGTGTTTTTAGCGGGGGATTCTTACGCTGCAAAAAAGATAGAAGATAATAGGGGCAAGACATAATATACGCTGACAATCATAAATGTATCGCGAGTTTTTTACAATTTACATCGAATTTCGACAAAAAACGGAGAAACATTTTTTAATGTTGCAAGTCATATTAATAATTGGCTTCAGTAAATAATATGGCTTTAATGATTTTTTATATATTTAATATTACAATACACTAATTACATTACACTGATAGAAAATTTTTTTGGGAGACACAATTAAATTACGATTAGTCACATCAAAACACATGCTATAAGAATAAATATGCTGGCGTAGGTCAAGTTTTAACGAAAACATTTAAGCAAAGTACATATTATTTAGTACAATTTATTTATTGATTCCCATTAATGGTGGTTCAAATATTGTTAGTAGATCTGTGGCTGTTTTATATTTACTAAGAAAACTTGATTAGAAAGATTGAGGTGTTGGTTTTTCTGTGTAAAATATAATTTTTACTCAAAATAAAGACTTTTCAAATAAAGGTAAAAAGGAGTGAAAAATAACAGGAGAACAGAATAACACTTTCTTTCGCTTTCCAGAACGATTGAAATTTATATAAAAAGAAGGTTTGGTTATTATAAATAAAACCCTTAATGGTTGAAAAAATACTTAAATTTTGTATAACTTTTACCGTGCAGTCTTTGCATTATCCCTATGAGTAAAAATTGCAAGTTTTTTTTAACAAGAACGTCATCTTATTTATATGTTTATGAGAGAAAATACATGTATAACTTATAAGTTTAAACATTGGGATTTTTGGACCCTGGGACCACGTAAATACATTTATTTTGTCAATTATATTTTCCTTTAACATTCTGTAATAAGTGTAATCACATACATACATTTGGCAGACCCTGGCTGAAGCTGGAAAATTGCCAGAAAGAAGAAGTAATCACATACCTTGAATCAATACCTTGATGATGATTCCGATTAGTGATTAATAACTATAGAATAGAATCTCTTTTAGCCCAACAGACGTTTTACAAATGAAAGTTGTATGTAAAATAAGGTAAGCTCGGCCCTTGTAAATATTATCGGATTTATGATTTGTTATGATATTAGTGTCATATAATATTCGGTACTTACTCTTAAAAATATTGACAACAGATTATTCGCTATACATAAAACATTTCGAAAAAAAAAACGCTGTATAAAATTTAAAATTGACATATTTTATAATCTGTTAAGACGGTACTTCACTGGGCGTTGCGTATTCGCGTATTATATTCGCCGCATTTGTCCAAATAGCGCAAACACGACATCCACACTTGTCATGCCAACAGCAAATAATGCCAAAGGATAAGGCTCGACGTTATCGCTTATTTTTGTTTGTGTCTTATTTATGCAAATATGTCAAATGAAGACGATTAAATCCCCAACACATGGCTTTATTTGGCCGAACACAACAAATAAACTCCAAGTGAAATGCCACCTTTAGGATAATGCTGTATTTTTCTTTAATAGTTATTTAAAGCATGTTTTAAAAGTTACACGATATTCATATGTATAGTATATTCTATACATATTGTGCCTATGACTCGATGTAAAGGTAAAACAAGGATTGTAGCAAACACTATGATGAAAGTGATCTGATAATACGCACTGTTAAAACGGGACGGCTATTGTAATCCTTGTACGATTATAAGCCGTCACGTTTTGAACCATCGTAGTACATATACAATTACGTACGGGAAAAAAGCAGGACCCTCGATTGACAATATTTCTTGAGTTAGAATATCCTTCTCATTCTTCTCTAGGGCGTATAATATTTTTTTCCCACCAAAGGGTCATTTTTTATATTCCAAACATTTTTTCATCGTAAAGGCGTAAATAAACATAGTTACTAGGTAAACGGGAGCTCAAAGGGTATATCCCGTGCATGTTAGTATCGTCTTACCAGTCGAGAGGCAGAGAATACTTACTATGTATAATATAATGTTTTGCTAAAATGAAATATTTATTTCTATGTAATGTAAATAAAACAACACTGAATTATGAACAATTAGAACTCATAATGTGCATTTTCAAAAACAGCAATCTAAATTTTATAAAATTATAATACAAAAATCATTATCTGTCAGTGTATGGCCTGACGTATAAATTACCTTCATATATAAGTTGTTGCTTGTCATACCTTAAGCTATTACTCATTTAGCATTCACACCGATAAGTTATTAATGGTTAATATTCAAAATGGCCAATAAAATTAAGAAGGAACAATTAAATTTGGATGAAGTGAGTACCTGTTCATATTATCTACCTTCTCTTTAAATTTTATTCTGTTTTAAAACATTAATCAATTTATATAACATTTCAAATAACAACATATTTACGTAGATTATTATTAATGATGTACAGTAAAATTTTAGTAATAAGTTAGTTATTGGTTTTATTAGTACCTACTGTAGTTATTCGTTTATTTTAGTTCTTATGACCTAAATATTAGTTGTAAATTTTTTTACTTACATTTTTAGAAAATAAAATTATATTTATGTGTGTTATTGTTAACGTAAAATGAAAAGCATTTATTATATTGAAATGGCTTATTGAAACTCAAATATTGAATATAAATACAATATTTTGCTTCATATAATAATAATCCTATTAATTTTAGGAAATCTTAGCTCCCTATACCCACCTCATACAAATTCGGGGAAAGGAACTTCGACAACAATTAGTGAGATCCTTCAACTATTGGCTCAAGGTCCCTGATATTCAACTAAATAATGCAATCGATACCATGACAATGCTGCACAATGCCAGTTTACTGTAAGTATCTAAAAGATTTTATTTTTCTGTTCCATATATTTTTCTTTTCTCCACGGACTCGATATCATAGCAAAAGAGATTAATCTCCAGCTAAAGTGTTTTTTTATATCGTCAGATATAAAAATTATTTCAAAAGCCATCATATATTATATGAAATAAATTTTTAGGCTTGATGACGTCCAAGACAATTCTCTAACCAGGCGAGGACTACCTTCAGCTCATTGTGTATATGGAGTTGCGTTAGCATTAAACGCTAGCGCACAAATAGCGATGAAGGCTGTTCTTAAAGCCTCGGAACTCGTACCCAGCAGAGAAGTAAGTTTGAAAATACAAACATACATATAAATAAATTAAAGATTGTAATTACATACTGTTTTCATTTAATAAATAAAATACAATTTTATTTATAATTTTAGGGAGCCGAAATAATCGCAAGGCAGTTTATAGATGCCCTTACCGGCCAGGGCTATGAGATCTACTGGCGTGACAATTGCGTTTGTCCTGATGAGAAGACATATCTTAAGATGCTTTCTCTAAGTAAGTGATAAATATTATAGTTATTTTCTACACCTTTTTATTATAACATAAAATGTTATAGTACTAGTATGTACCTTACTACGCTTTACTACAATTTATTGTAATTATTGTTTTAATCTACGCATAATTACAAAACTTAATTCGTGTTTATATTCATGTTTAAGTATTTATATATTCAAAACTGGAATTCTCTGTACGTAAGCATCGCCGTTTTCTAGGATAATTTATCCAGCATAATTGTTTATATTTTACGAAATTCCGTAGATCTTTAACTCAAATTTTACTTTTTAATCATTGTGACACAAATTCTGATAACGAAACAAAAAAAGTGTTTTTGTTCATGAATTTTCATGAAAAATTATACCCATAAAGGACAAACAACGTTTTAAGAACTGATACAATCCTGCTATTGCTTCACATATTTACTTGATCATTGTTCCAGAAACTGGTGCTATGCTTTTACTTGGAGTAAAATTGATCCAGCTGTTCAGTGAAAATAAGACAAATTACGACGATTTTGTTATGAAACTTGGGCTTTATCTCCAACTAAGGGATGACTATTGCAATATGGGACATGAGAAGGTACGCCTTGATCATATATTAGTACATATTAACCACCATAACCTATGCTACGAGCATATAATTTAATTTCAAGAAAGAATTGTTTTTGTGGAGTAATTGATATATTTCCTACTTTCAGGATTTAGAAGAAATGCCAGGAGAGGAAGACGTCAATGTTAGTATTTTCAATAAAATTAAATTTATATGTCTTACATTGTTCAAAGTTATAAATTAATATTGTGGTTTTAGGCTGACAAAGATGGGTATATCTTAGAAGATATAACAGAGGGCAAGTTCACGTTGCCTGCGATATACGCCATGAAGACTCCAGAAGGACCGCAAGTCTTAAGTATCCTTTTTAAAAATCTTGAACAAAAATTTATAGCACATCGGTTGGTCGTGTACACTGCTTTATATGAAATAATCAACAAATGAAGATGTGCGCAATTTTCACATATAATTTTCTGAGCAAATAAAGGCATAATGCGTCAACACACCAGAGATCTGGAACTGAAGAAGTATTGTTTGTCTCTGCTGGAGAAGTCTGGAGGAATGCAGTATACTAGGGATCTTTTGATGAAGATGGACAAGGAAGTGCGAGCTGAGGTATAGTAGACAATCATAAAACTCACACATAACACAATAAACAAAAATTGCTTCATTAAATAATGTTATGAAGAGTGTACAAATATATTGAAACTTTAGAAAAAATATTATTGCTTTATGTGTTATGACGTAAAATTATATTAATTCTTATCATATAATAATAAGGAATTTTATTTCAGCTTGCAAATTTGGGAGGGAATCCGAATTTGGAAAAAGCGTTAGACGGCTTAATGAGTTGGAACACTGGAAAATGATTCGAACGTAAATATTTTTTATATTCTTATGTTGTGTCGTTTTTGTATTTTAATTATTATTTAAATTTAAATTATTATTTCAATTTAAGGTATATTAAATAAATTTATAGGTTATTTTAAATCATCCTTGTGTATTTTATTAATTGATCAGAAAAATAATTTATGGAATACGTATCGTTTTATTGTTGGGAACCAAATACAACTTAATGAAAAAAGCAATATAGTTATTAATTAAACAAAAAATCATACATCTGTCTCGACAAGAATTCAAGCTTATATTGGTTTTAAATAAAAGGAAAGAGGAAACTTCAAAATATAAAAAAAATAATTAAAATAAACACTTATTTTATCTGTCAAGTGACATTTAAATAATTGCATAAATAAATTAAAAAAATACCTATACGTATTAAAAGCAATTCTCGGTATATATTTAAAGTTTTATATATTAAAGTAATTTTTTTATTACATTTCGGTTACTGATCTATTAATTTTTCTCATTTAGTTAATCTTTATAAGGTGTAAAGAGTCATTATGATGGCAAAATCTTAACAAAAGATTAATAACTTCATGAATAAATATAACATTGTATTATGATACGAGAAAGTAGGTAACTAATGATTCATACATTCATCTACAAAGCATTTTGTTCTTTAATGTATTTAAATTTTACATTTACTTTATCCGTGAGTAGAGATTTTATCTTAACTAAGTCTAAGTCTTATTTAAAACCAAGAACGAGTTGTTTACCTCGTCCCCTTACATTGTAATAGCCGTAATAAAAAAGTTAATTTAATTACAATTTGATATTGAAATGTCTATGTCAGAAACATTTTAAATTGAGAACAGAATGAAGAATAATTTTGTATTTTTTTGCTAGTATACCTACTAATTTCAATATAAGTAGTTAATGGTGTTCTAAGTCTTTTAAAATACGCACTTTAGATTTACGTCTTGCACTTTATTTTATATTTACGTCTGCTATGTTTGCATCTTACTGAATTTGTGTTGTTTTAGAGTTAAGACCTATTAACAAAGTTCCTAATTGTTGCTTCAGTCGAGGCTGTTAAATTTTATTTCATACATTTATCCCGGATCGTGTCTTCTCTATTCTACACGATACTGGTAGAATATACTGTTCACATATTTGCACTGATAAAGGCCAAATTAAAAACAGCCAACCATAAATTAAAGATCTACTACTAGCCTTACAGAAACATTTTGGTATATAACCTTTTGGTTGGGTCAAATTATAATGACTTTTTAGTAGAAATAATTTTATTGTTGCCCAAAACAGGTCGATCCCAGAATAGTGACAGAAAGAAAGAAATATAATAAATACATTACAATATTGCAATAGTTATATTGGGGTAGCAAAGCTCAAAATTGAGATAAATTTAATTTATTTAACAATAATTACAACATCATCATCATTATAAATTTTATTGTGGCTTTATACTATAAAACTGGCCAAAATTCAGCAAATTGCCTTACTCTCTTACTAGGCGAATAAGTGGATTCGATATTCCTCTTTTGCCGTACTGTCAATAAACTCCTGAGATATTAAAAACTAACAGAATTAATTGAAAAACATTGTTTCTGTTAAATCTAGCTCTGATCACAGCGATAAGGAAAAGATCTATACTTAGTTATTGCGAATTTATTTATCTTACTTTTATACAAGGCCATTTTAATGCCAATGAGATATAATCTTGTTTTTATTAATAACATGCAAGGAAGTATTATAACAACATTAACCTTAATCAATCAAAATACATTATATATAAGATATGTATAATTTTAATTTAATACTAGCTGACCCGGCGAACTTCATCCCGCCCTATAATCAAGAAATATGTGTTACACACACTACAAATTATCCTGTAGAAACCAATGTGAAAAGTACACTAAGGGATGGTAAATGAATTATGTAGATATTTTGTTATTATAACTCCGGCCACAGACCAACTCCAACCGAAATACATATTTGTAAAGAGGATATCAATTTGTTTTTATTTTATCTTTTTTTAATGACAACTAAGTGAATATTACTGCCAGTGACACATTATTTTATTTAAAAAGTGAAATATTGTAGTATTTTATTTTCTAGTAATTTTCGTATTTTTTCTTACATAAGAACTTTCTTCTAATGACAATAAATACAATAAAATAGAATTAATGAAATCGGTCTAGCCATTCACGCGTGATGCCGTGACCAATGGAAAAAAGGATTCATTTTTATAAATATAGATTAAATAGTAACATTATTGTTTACTAGACTTAGATAAATGGTAAATAAATTTGGTTCTTATAGAATAAAAATTGTAAATTTCATAAAAATCTGCCATAAATATTGAGTATGCCATGATATTCATTGCAAAAATGGCCACCAAATCTATGAGTATATTAAGGCTCTAAAATACAAAAAACAGTTAAAAACGTAACATTTTTATTATTTTTAAAACAAGCTGAATAAATAAATAACATATTAGAACATTACAAATACATTCCATATTTCAAAAAAAAACTATATTAAATATTTTCGGAACCTTTCCAACTTAATAGTCCGTCCAAGACGTCTTCCATTAAAGGGTTGCCACCTAAACGGAAGAGCTGTAAAAGTACATTATTCAATCTATAACTGCAAGTATTTTTTATGTTTATGGACTACTAGCTTTCCGCCCGCAGCTTCGCCCGCGCGGGGTTCAGTTATATCGCGTTTCCAAGAGAACCTTTCAAAATTTTGGGATAAAAACTTTCTATGTTCTTTCTCAAGGTCAGCTCTATCTGTGTACCAAATTTCATTAAAATCAGTTCAGTGGTTTAGGCGTGAAAGCGTAACAGACAGACAGATAGACAGAATAAAAAGAAACTAATATTTACGTTTCCGATACCACAAAGTATCCGAAACGTTGGGAGTATGTTGTTTTTAAAAGGAATAAAATAAAGTGTAGTAATCAGAATAAATTAGTTTCATTGAAATGAATAGTAGTAAGTCTTAGAGCTCATCTTAGCTAATTATTAAATTAATTAATTAATTATATCATTGTCAGCCAATTTATGTATTCTTTTTAATAACAATTTATGTATTAATATTTATTAAATAAATTATTAATAATAATAAATATATACTGACTTCAAATTGGAACAATTTCGATGAATTTATATGAATTAATGCATAGATTACCTCTTTCCTCGCCTCTCGATCCAACTCAGACAGCAAGTCTCTTGTATATTCTAGACTACCAGACTTTTCTATCAATGAAAGGCAGTATTTCTTCACCTCTATATCACGAGTTCGTTGCCGCAGTATGCCTTTGTGAGATCAGAAAACTATAGTTTGTTTGCATTAATATCTATTTTTGAGTGTCAATAAGCACAATGAATCTCATTAAAATTATTCTTATTTATATGTTTAAAAAGGATACTTAAAATTTTTGGTCCCTGTGGTGTCTTCATCGCATGTATTATAGGCAAACTAAATTTACCCTCTGTTATATCCTCACAAAAATCCATCTCCTTATTTACCTAATTCAAACAATATTTGAGTTATAGAACATTTTTCACAATTAAACATGTTCAATTTGAGACACATACACTTACATCTTCTTCTCCGGGGTATTCCTCTAATGCCTAAAAGTAATGGGAAATTAGTATATAAAATATAATAGACATATAAATAAAAAAGTGTTTACTTCTATTTGTTTCAAATTGCAGTAGTCGTCCCTCAGTTGGAAATAAAAACCAAGAAGTTTAACAAAATCATCGTAATTTCTTCTGTCATCACTTAAAACTTGTATTAATTTCACTCCATATAAAAGCATGGCACCAGTTTCTAAAAAAAAACATTATTATTTTAGAACGTTTTCTTTCACAAAATATCCATTTCTTCTAAATCCTTTCGTTGAGTCATAGTTAAAAATGCACATAAAACTTCAATTTACTTTGCTGAACCATTTCTTTATACTCTGCTTCAGTCGGACACAGAAAGTTGTCTCTCCAGTAAATTTCAACACCTTGGCCATAAATCACATCCAGGACGTGCTCAACAAATATGTTACCACCCTGCGTAAAAAGATGAAATTCTTTAGTATACATTTATATCATCTTTAATATATCTATACTTAGTTTGATAATTATACCAATGCTGCTGGTACGAGGTCTAATTCTTCTTTCAGAGCCAGAACCAAAACATGAAGTGCTGTATTAATAGTTAATGGTATCCCATAAATACAATGAGCAGCGTGAATACCTCGACGTTTTATTGAATTATCTTGAATGTCATCGATCCTTAAACAAATTTTAATTGATATTGACTGATAGATAACCGATTTTACAATTTTTATCTATTTTTATTAATATAAAGAAAATAGTCGATGATCATGAAGTGGAAAACATATCTTATATTGATAAAACATTGATTTTAATAAAATAATTAGTATATACAGTTATTTTTTAATATTAGAGTAATAGAAAACTAACAATAAACTTGCGTTATGTGTCATTGTCATCGCATTGAGTGCCTTTTGGACTAGATCGTCTGGGACCTTAAACCAGTGATTGAAAGCCAATACGATTTTATTCCGAAACTGCTTGCTTTTAACTTGCGTCAAATGCATGTAGGGTGCAAGAAGCTGCTGAAGAATAGACACATTATGAATACACTAAACAGATAAGCATCTCATAATTCATATCTCAATTTTGTAGATATAAAAATTATTATTAAACACAATCGAGAACTAGATATTAAAGAGCAATTTTGTAAAGATATATCTAGCAGTAATTAATCAAGTTCTAACGAGCACAATGTGTTCTCAATTTGTGAATCAAGTGTCCAAAGGCAAATAAATCGGTAACAAAAAAATAATGTATTACGAATACGACATGTTAAATTTAGATTTACTTTTAGCCCTTACCTTTTCTAAATTTATTTTACAATCCATATCTTCGTCAGTTTATGATAACCTATATAATTATTATATGACCACTTGCTTTTATACATATGACTAATAATTCTAACAACATCAAATAACTGTCGGAAGGACTAATGAAGACTACGTATACGCCTTAAGGTAATACAAAATAATGTAAATGTGGGTATTAAAAAATTTGGTTGATGAAAAATTTTATACACCCAAATTAATCTTTACTTGTATCAGCTTCTTTTGGCTTCTTTTCGTTTGATTTACTATTAATATTTCTTAATATTGAATCCAAAACAACCGTTTATTTAAATGACTTTCAACGTCCTCTCATCTGACCTATTTCCTATTAGTTTTATTACAAACATTTTCATGATTACTGGAATGTGAACAAAGCATTGACGTATCAAATAACTAGCAGGTGAACGTTTTCTAATAATAGTCGCTGGAGTAAACGATTTTATATATTGATTTGCAACAAGAAATCCAAAAAAATAAGACTAATTAAAGTTAACGAGTAACAACGGGTCTTTTTTGAAAATATAATTAATCACAGAAATAACGAAAATGAGAATTAAATTAATTAATTAATTATAAAATAGTTACAATTACTCATTCAAAATTGAAGTGTATTAAGATATGTAATTAGTTAATAGGAATGTCAAAAAGTGGTGAGTATTATTAAACGAAATATTTAAGAATGGTAAAGAGTGGGAACATTATGAAAAACCATAAAAAAGTAAATTTTCATAGATAATTTATAAATAAAGATCATAACAAACGTAATTGCTGTCTTTTAATCTTCATACATTCTTCTGAAATAACCTTAGTATTAGATTATAATTATCCTTTTTCTTACACTATACAATTATTTTAAGATCATAGTCTTGTCACTATGACCTTGTGTTTTCTCCCTCTTTCCTTTCTTCACTCCTTTTCGAAGAAGATAAAACAAAATATTTTCTACTACAAAAATACATATGAGTGCTAACATAATATGCATCCGTAGGTGTAATAATTAATCTTTATCTTAGTTACCAGCCTTTATATGAAAAGGTTTGAAAGAGTTTAATTAAAATGTTAATAACCAGAATGCGTATTACGTATCATTGATTCTGGAAATCGGGTCAAGGGTGCTTTGAACCTGTATAGTTGTAATAAACTGTAAAAGGAGTGTTCTAATTATTTTAACCTCACATTACCTGTTTAAAAAGATACTTACTTACATTGCATATTCTCATATTTAAATTATTAAGATGAGAGGTAGTAGTGGCTAAAGGGCTAATGGCTAATGGCACTAAAATAAAAATGGTTTTAATATTTTGGGTACATTCCACAACCTATAATAAGTTTTGCTGCTTGTTTATAATTTCTTCGAAAAGTGCGGTGAAGTCTAAGTTAAAATTGTGTAGGACGTTACAGTAAAATATTAAAGATTTCTTACTAAATCTTGGCGATAAGACAAGTTATCCTACTAAAATAGACTTTTATGAAAGCCATTTCCTAAAGGCTTATTCTTGTATCTATTTTTATATTATTTAAGCAAGAATGGAATTGAATCAGAACATAGACATACATATATTACAAACAATGTCTTGAATATTTTTAATAAAAAGCAAAATCCTTTCAATACAATTGCATCTGGATACTATGTACGATAACTTTTTTACAAATCGATTGCACTGAAACGCAACATACTCGTTTTTTGTGTTTAATAAACAAAATTATGTATTGGGTCAACAAAATCTACTAATAGTCAAAAACATGTGATTTACTTTGCGAAATTAATTTGTTAATTCATATTTATGCGTAAAAAACTGTCTACGAATATTTCTTAGTATAAAGACCTCCCGATGAAAAGCAGAAGCTTTAGTGATTATTTGGAGATAGCCTCTTGTTATCAATTTTATTTAACTTTTTATAAATTTATCCAAAAATATATGATATATATTTTAAAGACGTTCATAAAAATCATTGAGTCATTAAGATCCAATTTATTAATTACGTTCAAATGAATGGCACTGATTTCCAAATGGCCTTACTACAATTAACATTAATATCCTTACTTAATGTTCTATATAAGGTTGCACCCAGTGGGGTTTTAACACTTTGCCTTAGCTATTTACTTTTGAACATGTCTGACTATGAAAAAAATGGACAAGAAGATTTTGAAGAAGTAGGTATTTCTTTTTATATAAATTTAACGCTAATTAAAATTGACATCAGAATTAATTTATAGTTTATACGAAAATCTTAGAATAATTGTCAATTTATGAAGGAGCTGGTGACATGAGCTAATACTGATTGTTATTAAATCTTGTTTTTTAGTACCTAGTAGAAATGAGACAATTCCTCATCTTATCTTAACCCTTCCATATAATTTTGATTCTTGACTAATACAAGAAATTTTCCAGGAACTGCTCGCACCTTTCACACATCTCCTCCAAGTAACGGGCAAGCGTTTCCGTAACAAAATCGTATTGGCATTCAATCACTGGCTAAAAGTACCCGAAGATCAAGTACAGAGTGCTATGGATGTTATGAATACTCTGCATGTTGGATCTTTACTGTAACCTTTTTTGATATAAATTTAATAACATACATAATTAATATCCTGTTAAACATATTGTACTAGTGTATCATCCTTGTTTAATGAATAACTACAAAAAAATATTAAAATCTAACGTGATATTATATTAAACGCATAAACTATAAAAGTAATAAATATTTTAGACTTGACGATATCCAAGACAACGCTTTATCACGTCGAGGACTTCCTGCTGCTCACTGTATTTATGGACTTCCCCTTACATTAAATGCTACCATGCAAGTGGTTATTATGTGCTTTCAAAAAGCTATAGATTTGACTCCTAGTGGAGAGGTAGGTACATATATATGTATTTCATTGCTTTTGCATATAATTCCAAGTAATAAATTGACTATTATATTCAACATAATTGTGGATTTTATACTCTGCGATGACTAAAAATAAATTAAAAATCTTACAGGGTGGCCACATATACGTTAGTCAGGTGCATGATGCAATAATCGGTCAAGGTTTTGAAATTTACTGCCGAGACAACTACATATGTCCAACCGAGGCGGAGTACAAGAAAATGGTCGAAAGAAGTAAGTGATTGTTCTCACTATTCTTTTTATAAAAGAACAAGTGATGAGTTAGTTAAAATACTACATAAAACAAGTTAAAATCTATCCTATCGTAACACTATTTTTTTATAAATGAAATAATTGTATTATTATTATTACTACATCCTATTTTTTTAGTAATTTTATAAATATTCATGTCTCATATTAAAACAATAAAGTAATATTTCTCTATTATCTAAAATGACAATTATCAAATAATGAATGCATGTATAGATGCCATAACATTATAAAAACAGCTTCATATATTTTTTAAAAGAAAAAAGATGTATTATTAGGTATAAACGACTTTATACGTGATATTTGTTGTTTTCCAGAAACTGGTTGTATGTTATTATTGGGAGTCAAATTGATGCAACTATTTAGCGAAAATAAACAAAACTATGATGACTTTGTTAGACTTCTCGGATATTACTTCCAACTGAGAGATGATTATTGCAATTTAAGACAGCAAGAGGTATTTTTGTTTTACTTTATAAAAAAACAACTGACACAAATTAGCATATAATATAACACTTATTGTATTTTTAGGCACTGGAAGAGTGGCCCGGAGAAGAAGACACACAAGTGAGTACTTTTTTACATGTTTTTTCTTCAAACGTTGTCATTTTCGCAATTTCATACAAATAGAAAATTACACCTGAATGTGTTAAACAGATATACATAGGATTTTTTCAGTCTTAGTCTTCTTAATTTTTTTGCAAATATTTAAATGTATCGCCGAATCTCAAATCTCGGTTTATTGACAGATAAAGCAAATGGTAAGTTGAACTGAAAAGTAAATAGGATCTCATATGTAAAACTGCTGTTTTTGGTAAACTGATCGTGATAAAAGTTGAATTAATTATTACAAATTACGAATTGAAATGTACTTAGAAGGCTTTTATATTTCTATCGCTTTCATTTAAAGTTTTTGGTGGATTTTTCTGTGACCTTATCCTATTAAAACCTTGGAATGGTACTTAATTCACGAGTATGTTTTCCACACCAACACAGTAAAAACCACAGTAGGTACAACATGCTCAGGGAACTTATCATATATGTGGGAATACTATTAAAAGGTAAAAAAGGCCTTTTTGTTTAAATGTTTTGGCCTAGACTTAATATGTAGATGTAAAAATGATCATCAAAGTGGATTTATTACTAATAAAAAATTATATATACATATATGTACTTATGTATACTGTCTGAGTAATGTATTTAATGTGTATATAACAGTCGTAATAAAAAAAGTTGTTATTGGACAATCTCTATTGTACATACTACATCCCATAAATTTCTTAAACAATTTTTGTTTGTCCTAGAAGGCTTTTCGACACCAATAACAACCTTTAATCATATCACTTAATCCTATAATAAATATTTTACATATGTATATTTCCAGCAATAAGTTTATAATTTAAATACATAAGAATTAGTGTACAGCATTTTTAATATTGCTTCAATAATTTGTTTTAAGGCATCTAAAGAAAACAACTTTTGTGAAGATATAACCGAGGGTAAATTCAGTTTACCAATTATACATGCCATGAAGACACCAGAAGGTCCAAGAATTTTAAGTATCCTTTTTAACCGTCATCTGTGAATATTATGGAGTATGGAGACTCCATACTTTACTATTAGTGTTGCTGTTAAAATGAACCATAACAGTGAGAAAAGATTAACTAATGTATATTCATTGTTCAACAACTAAACTGAGCTTAGCATAGTACTAGTAAATTTATTTTTTAAATACAATTATTTTTATACCATATTTTTAATAAAATATATATACAAAAGAGATAAATGTATGTAAAACTGTATGAAATTAGAATTAGAAAGATTTTTTCCTAAATTATGAAAGGCATATTGCGTCAGCGCACTCGTAATGTGGAGTTAAAGAAGTATTGCCTTTCGTTGATGGAGAAATCTGGAAGTCTACAGTATACGAAAGACTTGCTGTCTGAGTTGGACCGAGAGGCAAGGAAAGAGGTAGGCTATAACTCTGTTAAAACTTCTTTGTTTTGTGTTAAAATTCCCGTCCCATCTACATGATATCTTGTGATAAATCTGAAATACATTTTAATTTAGATAATTGAATGACATCGTGAGTAAAATAGAATTAAAACTTGAGAACGCCAAATTCAAATCAAACAGTAATTAATTTTTAAGTATTATAACAGACCAAAGAGTACCAACACCTTCTAATATCACGAAATCGTTTCGATGCTTAGTTTTATTATACCACTGTCTTATCCTGTTTTTTGTTAATATTTTAAGTTAGTTACATTACAATTTATATATGTATGTCACCGCAATATTTTGTGCCCATAGTTTATGAATATAACAAAATTTTAATCGAAAATAAATACATATATTTCACTCGCATTAGAGTAGTCTCTGTATGAAGTAAAAATTTTTGTGGGGGTTTATCAAAGTTAATGAAATTACAACATTTTCTATGTTTAGGTCTACACATATAAAAGGATTATTTAATTGAAACTAATATTTTAATTTAAAATTATCGCAAAAGTCATAGATTCTATTAAGAAGGTCATTATTTTTATTACAGCTCACACGTTTAGGTGGAAATCCTATTTTGGAAGAAGTACTAGATGGTCTATTGAGTTGGAAGGACGTTGAAACAAGTTAATAAAAATTGTTGTTTATAAATGTGGTAACATTTGTATATAATATAATATTTTAGATATAACATATGTGATAACAATATTTAAAAAATATTAAAAGCAAATCTTTTAATATAGCCTTATTTTTTAGTTTTATACATTCAGAGCGATGCTCTGTACAGCATTTTTAGAATTTTAAGAAAAACCTTGGTAAATACCTGAAAATTAAGTATTCTCCTATTTGGAAACTTTTCATTGGAGCTTTCTAATATCATATCTTGAATTATCTTTCCTCATCTTCCTCGACCATCCTCAAGTGATTCTGAATCGACGCTTGATTTATTTTACCATTATTTATGTTAATAGATAAAACGGATTAATGTAATTTGTTTGGATATTGACCGAAATATTTTTATTGCAAACAATAGCAATATTTTCATCAACAATAATCATTTTGGATGTTGTTTGATTTTATTTCAGTCAGACTGTGCTCTAAGCAATTTTGTCTAGCTATCCATTAGTACAATGTATATTATTTTTAAGTTAGTTATTTAGTTGAAAAGAGTTATGAATATAAATTATGTGAAAAGGTTCTTGAATCTTGTCAAATGAGTATCGCTAAGGTTTCAAGCTCGTAGCTGTTCTCTTTGGATTCCAACACTTTCCCTTCTACTAGAATGAGCCTTTGTTACAAACTTATAAAACCAGCATCCGTATGTAATTTCGTTTTTACTCCTTATCGAAATATAATTATCAGTAACACTGCAGTAAGATACTTAATAAGAATAGAACTAACCGCTTAGAGTTCCGTTGTCTATTCCTACAGCTCACTTAACATTGGCCTTAGTTAGATAGTACAACAGCCTGTACTGTATTATACAATTGCATTAGTTTTTTAATTTTTTAATGGAAGAAATCAAGACTAAAGGTGTAGGAGTGAATGAAGACCTTACTCTCCATTATTTACGAAGAATCCAAGACACACAACGGATCATATTTACATGTTAGCAAGTCCAAGGCCAAAAGACAAGAGCGTCATGACATCTCAAGTCATATAAAGTTATTTAGTACATAAATTCGTTAATTTTAACGGCATTAAATTATTTATATTATCTTTACAGAGTAATGAATGCTTTCCCTCAAAAGATTACAAACGAATTGGAATTTGTTGAAATGCTTCCGCCGAATAAAATATTACGGTTGTACTAACTGGTCCAATAACTTAAAAATAAGAAGTAATTAAGTAAGTATCCGTTCAGAGATTCTCTTCGGATTTCATCAAACACAGAACTTTTTATTTGAGGTGTTTATTATTTCTATTTCCTTAAAACTCTTTTAATAATAAATATTGGAAGGTATTTACAATACCTAGACTTGAATTTATACCTTAAAGCGAGTGCAAATATTTAACTATATATTATAATAAAAAATAAATTATAGAGGATAATAGTTCCATGCTATTTCTAAATGTTATATATGAATATCACATCAATATCGATAATGGACAACATGCAAACTAGCAATTTTATCTAATGCCAGCAATAAGTTAAACGACATTTGAAAAAGTAGTTACTATTAGGTAGATACATTAATTTTAAATAGATAGCGGAGATTATAAAACAGATTATTTTGTCTGAAATAAGTAATGATTTTGTTCTCGAAGAAAATATAATGTTTGTTGTCAGTTTGTCGTAGTACTGAATAGTATAAGCTCTTTATAGCATTTATAAATGTATTTATATACATATACGGATCACAAAAAAATACACAGTACACACAAAAAATAAAAGTGGTATTGATCACAATCATGAAAATAAATTATCAAGTCCGAGGAAATAGAAAATATTTTTAATATAAATTCCATTATTTTTATTTTAAGATTTTGGATTCATAGAGTACACAGCTCCAAACAGGAAGTTTTTTCAAATTCTTAACATTTTCGTTGTCATTGGGTTTTTTATTATGATCGCAAAGGTATACAAAGTTAAAAACAATTTCTAGTTAATGTGGAGTATACATTTTTTACACAATATTTCATTTTCATACCATCATATGGAATTGCGTCAGATTGATTTAAAAAAATGCTTTAAATATCTTCATATAATTTGGATAATAAAGTAATATTTTCTTACTTCATTTTGTCATCTTTGTTTGATATTCTTTTGAAACATCTTCAATGTGCACACGGTACTGATTACGAGAAAGTAGTATTCTTAAAAATATAATTTTACGTTCCATATCTACCTTAATAAATAAGTTAATTTCTTTGTGTATCTGTCAATGTTCTAGAAACTTAAATACCTTAAAATATATATATATATATTAAGTGTAAGCCTTGTAATTTACATTTCTATTTGAGTCCATCCAAAATATATTGAAATCATATATGAACATTGTAAGTTATATAAGAGTGTATGAAAATAGTGCTCTTATTTTAAGTATTTTTTTATTTAATTTTATTTCAGTATATTGTACGGTTATCATTTAATGTACCTACCAGGTACAAAATATACTTGAAAATATACAGCAAGATGGGGTAAGTGGTGTAGAATTGGCTTTTAAATATAACGTTATGTCACCATTGGAAATATTGTACCACATTTAACTCGGTTAGGATCAATGACTATTTAGACAGTATCGACTATTACAGTTACAATGCTATCAAGAGACTATGAATGTTAGACTAATATTAAAAGAAAGAATGTTTAATGAAGGTGGTTATTATCAAATTTAAATATTAAATTATTTTATAAATTATAAACTCATTTCAATTTAGTATTTTGTTCAAAAAAGACTAAAGGAGGAATAGTTTTTCTGAAAAATATGATACTTGACAAAGACTCCTCTCTACCTAGTGTGTAAGCTAATTTGATTGACTCAAAGTACGTCGAATACCCGAGTGGTCTAAAACCACAGGGGTTTATAATGTATCCTTGAAAGAAATTTTTATTATTTTATAAATAATAAATATTCTCGTCCATTTTCTCTTTACGTGTGGCCTGTGATATATCCTTTTAGTGTCCAGCATGTCGTTTTTACTGTTTCGGATTTAGTCTTTTCTTGAATTAATTTAAATTGTATATTTTTATCTTACTGGCCCAAGTATGATTCTTTCTATTCCGTCCGGACATATTATTATATTATTCTATTGTTATTCTGTATAGGCCAGAAATTTCTATTTCTTGTTTATCATTTCGCTCCACCTCCAAGTATTTGGTGAAATGACTCAATCCCTCTCCGTTGACATTTAATCAAAAATCGTTCCAATCTAGTCTCTCAAAGATATCATATCACCTCTAATACATTTGAGAAAATTTACGGTAAAATAGGGTCACTTCGTCGAACACTTTCTCGCTTCTCGTGGCCTTCTTATTATATTTATTTTATATTTACCTTTGTTACCTCAAAAAATCTTTCGAAATGGTTTATTACATTCCTTAGTATCTTTTCTATACACACCTCTTATTTTAAGTTATTCCTAAAACGGTTTTAATTTCTAAGAAAACATATTGCACTGATTCATTTGCTAGCATTGAACTTTCCTTTTTATGACTCCCTCATATCGTTACATGAATCAATTAATTGTGGTCTGACTTAATATTTAACCTATGAACGAAAGACATGCCTTATACCTATAATCGATTAGGATTTTGTACAGTCCACTTGAGGAACACCAAGTCCTTTTCTTGTCTTATATTGTATTCTACAAACTGTTCAAGATACTAAAATTGTTTTCTAAAGCAAATTTCACTAGTCGATCTCCGTTTTTATTTCTATTTCTACATTCTCTTTATCATGCCACGGAATGCCACAATTCCACGGAAAACAATTGTTTAAAAAATGTTTTTATTCCATTATCCTACAAATCCGATATTATAAAAGATAAAGGCAAGTTCAAAATTCTATGTACAAAAGTTTGATGTACAATTGTGCATCTTATTGTGTATAAATAAGATTAAATGCCTTTACTAAATTCTATGTTGACTTTATGTTTTTACCTGGTAAGACCCGGTTGAGAGATGAAAGTAGTAATCCATTTTTAGCAATAGTTTGAAAATCACTGTTTATATTTTTAAAAGATAAAATAGAAAATAGAAACATACACATCGGTTTCGAGAAATTGTAAAATATTTAATTCTCAAACGTTAAATTTAATATTTCTTAAACATAATATGCATTATAGTGTTGGGAATAATTAATTATTATAGGAGGTTCGTATATTTAAACCTCATTTTTTATCTTGATTATATCAATTTTAAAAGACGATAACATGCAAACTAGTGATTTTTATAATAGGTAGGTAGTCTGTAGCTGACCAAATACCAACTATAACATTAATTCGTATCGTATTCATATTAATTATAAAAAAGATATTTATCAAAAATAAATAATGGTTTTATACTGTATTGGATTCTAATATTTATGTAAAGTTCTCAACACGAAACATTTCTGCAATTTAAATTTGGCATCAAAAACCTTGAAGCTATGGACGACGACATGTATAAGACCAAAAAATTATTAACAGTGGAAATAAATAATCGAAATCATTATAATACGTTACTAAGTTCGAAGAATATTAAAATATTCTTTACATTTATTCAATTATTTTTATGTTTAGATTTCGGATTTATTGATTATAAAACACCAAAAGACAGGTTTTTATATAAACTCGGTGCATTTTTGTTGTCACTATTTTATGGGATTTTTGTAATGGTAGTAGTGGTATATTACGTTCAGGATGATTTCTATTTCATGTGGACATTATATTTTTTTATTGAATATTATTTATATGTGTTAATTTTTATTTTTACTCCACAAAATAGAACATTTTGTTATTATCTAATGGAGTTACAACAATTTGATAAAAAAATTCAAGTTGAAACTTCTTCGTACAAGTTGGAGTATAAAATAATGTTTTATTTTATTTTATCGTGTATATATGATATTTCAATGATAGTTCTATATTTTATTTACTGTGACGATTATGTGAAATTAACTTATTTAAAACTATTATTCTACGTTCCTTACCGTACTTACCATTTCCCTCTGATGGTTTATTTCTTTATATACCTTTCGATGTTCTATAGAATGGAGCAACTTAACATATTTTTAGTAAATCAAAAGTCGTCTGTATTCCAAGTACACCAACTTTATAGATTTTTAATCGATTCCATTGAAAATATAATGCAACCATTTAGATACATTGTAAGTAAATGTATTAGATTTATGACATTGATGATACCTATTAATTTATTGCCCATAAATAATACTCTTTCCAGTACATAATACGTTTATTTTTCAATATACCAACTATACTGGCGTCCATCTACTTGATGCTTGAAAATCTACAGCAAGATGGTGTAAGTCATATTTGTAGTAATATTAATCACATCAATTTTATAATAATTTTGTTTTTAAATTCCAGATAAACATCGCGACAATTGCTCCGTATCTATCTTTGGTACAATCAACAATTGTTTGGGCTATTCCAACGATTGTAGCCACATTGCTATCACAAGAAGCTTCTAAGATTAAACTTATATTGCATAATAGAATATCAAACGAATATGGTGAGTTTCCCTTAAAATACCGTATTAAGTTTTAGCTATAAAACCCAAATTACAATTTGTATCTACTTTTTTTCTAAATGTTACAAGTAATATCTCCTTTTTTGTAGAAAATCATACAGTAGATAGGAGTGAAATCCTAGCTATGGAGAGGTTTTCCAGCTACGTAGATGCAAGACCGTTCAAGTTTTACATGTTTTCCATTGTCCCTATGGACCTTGCATTACTTGTAATAGTTTTGGACTCATGCATTTCTTACCTCGTAATTACTGTGCAGTTAACACACCTTGTATAAATGAAACCTAGTCTTTGGGATAACTTCAAATCTTTTTATGATTTTATTTCCCATATTTCGATTACTTTTGAAGTGTAAACTAATGAGTGTCAAACACTTTTACCACGCCGTTGCTGAAGATTCATTAAAACCATAGGAAAATTTGGAAATAAAATTACAAAAAAGCGTAGCTATGGGAAAACTTAGCTTGAGTTAAATGTGTACACGCACAAATCTTAGATATCATTACATCTTATTTAATAATCAAGCATCGAGTAAAGAGTTCATTAAGATGTTTGATAAGCTTGTCATAGCTAACAAGCATAGTGAACAGTTAAAATCTTAATAGTATTTGCTTTGATTAATGTGTTATGCTGTTTATTATTAGGTATATTTTCCATTGAGGTAAGTAACTTCGATGGCATAATATTTTGTTTTAAAAAAATTTGAAAAATTAAGTACGAAACGTATTGTTATGTCATCGTTAGAAAGTTTATATAATAATTGGGTTACAATACGTTATATTTTCAATTTTGTATAATTTTTGGGTACTTAGGTAATCTGTGATTGTCAGTACTCACTTATGGCTGTAATTAAATTTGCACGAAATAAAAACTTAACTCTAAATTACTTTCTTTTGTTTAACTTACCTGCTAAAAGCTTATTTGCAAGATATAATTCATGACTATTATATTTTATAACATTTTATTTAGATGATGAAAAATAGGCATACCCTTCCTATCTAGGGTCCCAAAGCGTCCTCTTAGTATCAGTCCCATTTAAAACACAAATTTCCTTAAAATAACAGTATAAAGAAGATGATAGAAGCGTGGAAAGACATGTTAGTTGTCTTAATAATAGATTTCGGTGATATTCTCAACATCGATGACTTTAACATCAAGTCTCATGTACTGAGTGCTGTCTGTGCACATGTTAGTTATATTAATTACGGAGATATTTCAATGACTTTGATGTCAAGCCTAATATACGAAGTTCTGCTAACATAATATTTACACCAGTAATTGACTGATTGAATAAGTTAATGTGTGGCCGACAACAGGAGATCTACACTTATTTAAATTTAAATATTTTATTAATCTGTTTGGGTGGTGTGGCAAAGATCGCTTTTTGATGATAAGACCGTCCTTCGTACACCGTTTTATCAGTGGGTTGTACAATGAAGAGGATAATTATTATTTAAAGTTAAAATTAATTAAGACGTCGAATTAGCATCTTATTTCAGCATAGTAAGTACAATGGTAGGTAATTTTAAATTTAATTAATTACTAACCTTATCATTTGCAATGATCCCAAACTGTGCCTCCTTTTCCTCATCGCCTTACCTTTTCTTGATTATGAAGCAAAATTTATGTTAAGGCCAAAGAAGTTTGCATATATGTATTTTGCAAACACAGTGTAAGATGACAGACTTTAGAATTCTTTGAGTTCATCAGAAATAGGAGCTATTTCATATTTTGTTACAGGGACAACATATAGGAAACATTTGGGCCTTTTTCTTTCAAATTTTTTTATTTCTAAATCATCTTGAGTCGATAAATATTTATATATTATGCCTTCATTTATATATTTATACCAGCTTTTTCTGACTACGTCTATTTTGAGATTGTCATTTTCATTAGCGAAGAGAACTATTTAAAAACATGTTAATTATTGAGTTTCTGAAAATATGAACGACTGCTCAGTCGATCCGTAATTACATAATCATAAAACAAATATTAACATTTAAGCATTACTTCGTTATTCCTGAATATTTATTCGATTTATTTCATATAGTACTACGTGAAACATTTTTTTTTAATTTTGTCTGCAAGAAATAACTTCTTGCAATAAGACTTTGAACTTTTATTTTTTAGGATGTTCAAGTAAACGTGCTAAAATACAAAATTAGAGTTAAAACAAACAATAGATGTGTGAAATCTAAACATTTGATTTTCCTTATATTTTTCTATGATTAGTAATATGCTTTCCACAAAAACAATATGTAAAATAGAATCATATATTTTTATGAATACATTTTAATTATGTTGCTTCAGAAGCTAAGTATAGTTATTATTGTGACTCAAGTTCTTTCATACGTTAAAAACCACGGTATCTCATTTGATACCAGAGAGAAAGTAATTTCTAGACCACTTATAAGCTTGAAGTTGGCCCTTGCCATTGTTTTTTAGCGATCAGGTAAACATTTTTACCATATCTTATTGACTCCGTTTGGGAATAAAAATTAATTTAAATTAAAAGGCCAAGGACGCATAGGAGGGATTAAAAATTAAATATCAATTATAAATTCTAAGAAAATTGAATAAAACATTTATTGTCGTTATTGGAAGACATTTTAACATGAGTATGGTTATCAGAATAATAATGAAAACATAATTATAAATCACAAAACAGAAGCAAATATAATACATTTATATTTAGGCTAGGAGATATTTATTGCAGCTCGAATATAAATAGATTTATCTACCAACAAACTATTATTACATAGAAAATTAATATTAATATTGATATTATTAAAATTATGACCATATATTTCCATATAATTACTATTGAAATAATGTTTTGAGACACAGATGTGGTTCTTATATAATAGACACATAATAATTATTAATCAAACATAAAATCATATTATAAAAATGTAAAATTAAGCCCTTTTTTACTATTTCAAATAATTTAACATAAGTTTTTTATATCTAAAATCATAATTCTATATATGCATATTTAATATAATACAGAGAATAATATTGAACTGCTATTGGTATCGATATAAATGGTAATGAAATGATTTTATATTTTAATATCACTTATTGAATTATTAAAAGTTTGTTCAAGGTTATTAAACAATTTTCATGAAATAAACAGAAGCCATTTTATATCAGAAGCTGTACAACAATTATATATTTTCAATAAAATTTTGCAATGTATAACAAAACTAATTAAATGTATATAAAATGATTGTTTCATTGCAATTCTTTAAGTGTAGATTTTATAGTTTTATACTATGTAAGACATTTGTTTATTCAGAGTCTAAATAGGCAGTGGAATACTATTACAATAATTTTCCTGAACATATTTCTATTGTTACATATTGGTAATTTAACAAAATTAAGGTCCCTTAAGCTACCATATATTCAGTATCTAAAAGACACCTTCGTAATGAAACCCTTCTATATATATTACTACAAGTGAGTTAATTCATCGTGTAGAACACCCCTTATAAAATAAACTTATCATGTAATGATACTATTAAACTATTGATACTATAATAACTAGCATTGTAATAGTTAATATAAGCAATCTAAGGTGAGATAGAATTCTAAAAGCCTAAGATATAACATTCCATCAGAATTTCTAACCGGGACACATATAAATATTCCACCAATAGCAAGTCTCTAATTTCCACCAATAGCGTGCCTAGAAATCCCACCAATAGGATTCCTTTATTCTTAACACATACATTTCTCTTATAATAAATTTATAACTATTTAATTCAACGTTTGTTTTCTCTAAGCATATCTGATGAAAACTATACTACAGTAATATCTAAGTACTTAAGTAAGTATATACTGCAAATATTGAAAAATTATTAAGATTTTATATAGGAATGTTAGTAGCCAAAGGACATATTGAAGTACTAAGTACTTTGTTACTTTAATCTACTACATGCGTCCTATTTTAATGTTCTTCCATACATTTAGTTATCTATGACTAGTATTATCAATACTACATTAACATAATGATATTAGAATTTTATTATTATTCTTTCTTGTCCAAATCAGACAAATAAGTACATAAAATTAAGTAATTTTAAAAGAACATAAAAAAATATTTTACTTCATAGAAAATCAATTTGGAGAATCATCAATTCTTTAAACTTTGGTTGAAATGTATTTAACGAGAAACATTTTTATCATGAAATCATTATCAATTATTAACAATAGAATAGAAAGTTTAACAAAAAATATCTAAGATCTTTTTATGCAACATTGATATATAATAAAAAAAATCTAATCTGAATTAAACATTATGTATCAAATAAATTTTAAACAACAATTAATATTTTTAAGATACACCAAAACATATTTCATATAAAACTAATTAACCTAAATAAATTATAAAATATTATTTAAAAGATTCAGTGTTTTGGAAGTTAAGCCAAACAAAAATTTTATAATTAAACCACACAAAATATTAGGATATTAGAAACAACAGTATTTTGAAAATTATTGTTCAAAATTGTTCAATTTCTTGTCTCGCCTCCAACTCAAAAGATCATCCAAGAATTCTTCTAAGTGAGGGTTGCCACCCAGACGTCGAACCTGAATTATAAGTAATAGGATTTACATAAAAACAAATAAGTATTATATTAATAGTAAAGTTGACAACCATAATGCAATCCAATATTAGTATAAAATTAACCGACCGAAACCACATTTATATTAATTAATGAATGAATGAGCGTGTGAATGAATGGATATTACTTCCATTTGATATAACTTTTATAGTATAGCAAAATTTACAGATATAAGGCAATGTATTGGTATAAAATTAATCAACCTAAACGCTTTACATTTATATCAATGAATGAATGAACGAGAGTGTGAATGAATGGATATTACTTCAATTCGTTTATAACTTTTATAGTATAGCAAAATTGACAACCATATTGGAATGAATGAATGAAAATGAATGAACGAATCTTTTGTCGTACCTCATCTCTAGCCTCTTGGTCTAACATGGCCAATCGTTCTCGTGTGTATTGGAAGCTTCCAAACTTCTCCAACAATGAGATGCAATAACGCTTCACCTCAACATCACGCGTCCGCTGACGGAGGATGTCTGATACGTTAAGGATAAAGAAAATATATCTTTTTTTATCTTTCTCAGAATATATTTACATATATATGTAGATAACTCTCAAATAACAAAAAATATGTATCTAGTAATGAAGATTTCCTTTCTAAAATCTGAAATTAACACATTACTTGTGTTATTGGAGAATGTTAAACATTTTTATATATATTTTAACAGTACACAAATAAAACTTTGAAATGACGATAAAAAGGATACGAAGGACTTGATTATCTTCCTTGTGTGTGTGTATCGCGTGTATTATTGGGAAGCTGAATTTTCCCTCAGTTAAATCCTCACAGTAGCTCTTATTCTCGCTATACTGTAAAAAAAATGTATGCAATATAACATATATCAAATGTTTCATAGATAACTAATACATAAACATATAAACTTTTTGAAGGTGGATGTATACAGGGTGACTGGTGAATTACTATCAATATTTAAGGAGAATACTCGGTACATGATTCTCATTCGAATAATGTAAAAAAAATAGGCACTTAATTTTTGACAAAATTTCCGTATAAATAAGTAAAGTGTTGACACGTTCCAAATGTTCAAGTGTGGACGCGTGCGGCGGCGTGCTGATACAACACTACGTCACGACACGCGTATGTGTGAGTGTCAGTGTATACCTAATCTGTAGGGTGTTCACACGATGCGTAATTAATTACATAACTTTTGGTTAACTTTACTTAGAAGTTTATTAATATTTATGTTATATTAATTTTTATTTTGTCATATATGATCGTGAAATATCACGTCCTCAAATATCGATAGTAATTCACCAGTCACCCTGTATATTGGAATGTATTTATCTTTATATACATTGTAGCGGGCTTAAGCGGGCTTAGTCAATATGCTAGAATGTTTTCGACGTTAAGGTAGCGCCATCTCGTGACGGAAGGACAAAAATTGTAGGTATACATTTACTATAATATTCTTATTCTTAATGAATGCAAAACAAAAATGTCTTAGAATATTCTAGTAACCTCATTAAAGCCTATAAAATTTGCGGGGTAGGTTTAGAGCTAGTGTATAGTAAAACGAGATACAAGTTATATTACGTGCCATCTTTATTAAGTAAAAATGTGTGTTTTCTGTTCAATGTCATTATTAATTGCAAATTAAATACCAGCACGTTACAGTATATAGTAATTCTACCATACGTTTGTACGTGATTATAACGGCTGGACCGATTTGAATGAATTTTTGGTGCATTTTGGTGGCGCCCAGGTTTGTTTAGATTTATTAATCAGCCCGACAGATGGATCTACCGACTGTATTTAGATTAATTGAAATGAAAACGCGACAGTCTAGTATTATATAGATTTCTTTAACACACCCATAAATTTATTTATGAGCACTTTAATATTCACGCGAGTAATTACTAGTAAATATATTACCTCCTGTAAACACAAATTGCAGTAATCATCACGAATCTGGAAGTATAGTCCCAGTATGGATGACAGTTTGGTGAAATCTGATTTGTTGTCACTGAACAACTGCATGAGACGTATCGCCAACATGAACAAGCCACCGGTCTCTGAAAAAAATTAATACACTCATTATATATTGTGTATTACTGATGCTAGATTTGGTAAAAATAACATATACGACAGCAATTAAATGAGTCTTGTATGATACATATACTACACTAATCCTTACTAATATTATAAATGCGAAAGTAACTCTGTCTGTCTGTCTGTTACGCTTTCACGCCTAAACCATTGAATTAATTTTAATGAAATTTGGTACAGAGATAGAGTTGACCTTGAGACAGAAAATAGGATAGTTTCAATCCCAGACTTTTGAAAGGTTCTCTTGGAAACGCGATATAACCGAACTCTACGCGGGCAAAGCTGCAAGCGGAAAGCTAGTACTAATATAGAGATAAGAGAAGAGGAATAGAATGAACATTATATGATAATTCCAAATTAGGATACTTATAGCAAAATTTTCTTCAATACTAAGAAAATTAGATGTAAAATTCAAAACATATGATACTATATCTATCGGCGTAATTCCTATAATTAGAATAATCTTAAACTACCTTCAAAACCTCGACAGAAAATTAAGTATACATATAGGCTTTGGCGACGTCATTTATAGTGACGTTATCATTTTTAAAAATCCCTATATTGAACTACAAATTTACAGTTAATATAAATTTATCTTAATATAGCGGAATATTTATTTAAAGCATTTACCTTGACCTTTACCTTGACCTTACATAATTCTCGATTACATTTATAAAAATTATGATAAGGACCTTCACTAATGTGTGATAGTTTTTTAATATGTAAATAACTTCAAATTATAAATACATTGAAGTGTCTGTTTGTACGTTCCGGCTAATCTCTGAAATAGCTAGACCGGTTTCGATGTTACTTTCACTAACTTTATTATTGCTTTAATAAGTAAGGGAAGCTAGTTTCGTTCTTGAAACATTATTTATTTTTATGAATATAAATAGAAAATTATTTATTTATTCAACTTGGATGAAGTCGGGGTCATGACATCATTTAAATGTAAAGATTTTCATAAAATAATGTGCATACCAAAGTACCTTTTAAGCATCATTTATCTTAATCATGACTTTTTCCTCATACATAGTATTTTGTTTCATTATTACTTATTCACTGCAATATTAAAAACAGCTTTAACTACTTAGAATGTTAACAACCTTGTATTTACGACCTTACTTTATTTTACATTTTATAATATACTTACATCTGAATATTATTTATTTACCTTATATGTTTTAAGATGAATGAGATTCGTTCGATATGGTAAAGAAAAGATACTTTTTAAATACTATCCCAAAAAAATTCACACATTTTTGATGATTAGTAAAATTTATATAATATAATGTTATTTAAAACTTTAATAACTTCAACAATATACTTCAATAACATTACAAAATTACACACGAACCTTGTGATACCTACTTATTATCTTACATTTGAATAAACAATAATTATATATTCAACATGGATGGTATGATACAAGGTGATTTAAATAAATAAACTGTGATACGACATATATGACATGACACGATACGATACTATACGATACGATACGATATGATATGATAAACAATGCAATGCTCACTTTTTATGGTCATCTCCTTATATTCGTCTTCGGTGGGACAATAGAAGTTATCTCTCCAGTATATCTCAATACCTTGTCCGCGATACAGCTCAAGAAGCTGTTCCGTGTACACTGTTGTTGCCTGCAATAATAGTGTCCTATAGAATTCGTACGAAAATTGAGAATTAAGAAAATTCTATCACACAAAAATTTCATTTAAAAAAATATCCTTATTTAAATCAATATTGGATTTAGTAAGAAAATCGATTATTTTTTAATATACTCCAAAGCATTATAAACTGTTGTACTTTTACTCGTTTTAATTTTATGGCCATACATTTTAATTGTTATCAATACAAAGTAAGATTAATACCAATACAAGTATATAAATAACTCAATTAACATATGAAATAAAATTCACTAACCGCAATGATTAAGCCATAAAAGCTGAAATTAAATCAAATGCCTACTTTTTCTCTAAGGGAATTTTTCCCATCAATACTTACCAATGGATGATCAAGCTGCAATGTTTTTCCCAAAGCAATGGTGACCACATAATTGGCGGCGTTAATAGTACTAGCGATGCCATATATGGAATGAGCCACTGGTATACCGCGACGAAGTATTGAATTATCTTGTATATCATCTAAACTGTTACAAATAACAAAATGAAAATGATAGTAAAATATGTGAAAACAAAATATTTACGTAATTCGTTCCACTAACGTAATAGTAAAAATTAACAGGCAATAAAACAGAAATTGTTGTATAATCTCTTATAAGTAAAGTCTCAGAAATAGTCAATTCTTAATTATATTACTATGAAAAGCTAGTATAGTTAGACCCTCCCCCCCATTTGTCCCAGAAGTCTTGGTAGTTAACAATAACTTGTGTTAAATCATAAATTAAGAGTCATTAATAAATGTAAGTGACAACAAGCTGTTTAATTAATTCCATGACAAAGTGCAATAAAAATAGAAGCAATTTTCATTAAAGTGCAATATAAATTTTGCCAATTGTGACCAATTAATTTCAAGCGCTCCGATGCTATGAATCACAAAAACTATAACACTCATCTTAAAATGTTGAAAGAAACAATTCTACAAATTGTTAAAGAAAAATCTAGTTTTAAAACATTCTTATTTAGATAAGATGATAATGATATATAAGATTATTGTGTATACACATTTGAAAGGACACTATTATTTAGAGCATTCCAAGTGCATCAAGAATAATGTTGTAAGAAATTAAGATGCTCTATACCTCATAAAAATAAAGCTTTTTTTCAGTATAATATTTACTTATTGTTGTTTATATATCTAAGAAATTTTGTTATTTTCACTTGTGAGCTTGCGAAGGAAAAACAAAACAAGAAAGTCATTTAAACATTGAATAAATTGATGTTACTTACAGTAGGCTTGAGTTGTGTAACATTTGAACAATTTCTCCAATAGCTTTGAGTTTGGTATCACTAACTTTCAACCAATAGTTGATGGCGAGTGTAAGTTTAGCCCGGACTTGCTTTCCAGGTACTTGTTGTATGTATGTAAACGGCATGAGTAGTTTCTAAAATAATATAATTGTTTAATATACATACGATATAATTAAAAAATAATGCAATGACAATATAATTTGGATTAAATACATGAATTATAATCATTTATGTAGGTAAATTGGTTCATTATATTCTCTCATATATTTATTTTCTTTATACAAAAAAATTACAGTCAATTATTTAGATTAATTTCTTGATGACATTGTATTAATATAAAGCATATAATTATATATTCCCAATTATTATTGGCACTTTTTCATCAAAATAAGAGATGTCAGCCGGTAATATGATAATAAATTAATAATATTTAAAAACTCACCTCGTCCTGATCCTTATTGCCATTTTCTATAGAAATTTGCGACATCATAGGTGTTTTGTGTTAGTTTTCCCGTAGGATCAAATATGAAAAGCGGCGCCTAACCTTGTAACAAGTATTGATTTATAACTGCAATGCAGCTAACTGTAGGAAGCTCAGTAAGATAACATTTGTCAGTGTCATTAAAACAGCTTGAATACTTTTTTTTATGTTATGCTATGGCTTCATTCACACTGGAATCTTGAAATATTTTGCCAATGTCAACGTTTTATTTGTTAGACATATTACAATCTTGAGTACTTTGCAAGAAAATACAAAGGTGTCCGCGAATGGAATGAGAGTGTTTATTTAATTATTAATATTGTGAAATGAATACATTTATATTTTATCAGCTTATAGAACAAAAGCTTGAAATATGTCAATCTGTAAACGTTTTAAAAACAAAGTGGATAAAAAAACAAGGCAAGCAGTCGAAATTGGCACTTTTAATATAATTCTTAGTTTTTTAAGTTTTCAAATAAAACTACTTAACTGATTAACAAATATCAAGGTAAGAGTTTTATGGTCACACTTCCATTGATTTTATTTGAAATTAAACAAATATTTTTCTGAGCATACGTTTCTTTTTAATTATTATGTTTGAATGATTTGATGATATTGAAATTGAGTTAAACTATATTGGCTATGAATATATTTTGAAACAACGAAAATCAGAATTGTCAGATATGATTTGACACTTGAGTTGTTGATGTTTTCGTAGATATAATAAATTTAAAAGATAGATTTTTGAACATTTCATACAATGTCGATTTATTTAAATAACAGTCTTTTGTTAGGCTTATAAAAATAATAAGTTATTTTAGTTGTTTATGATGTCTGCACGAAATTATATATTATCGGCACGAGAAAGAAATATCAGCAAAGTTATTGATTATTTACCTCAAATAAATTACCAAAAGTCAGGGTATCGTTCAGGACAAGAACTGGCAGCGCAATCAGCTAATGGTACAAAATTATTGAACAGGAATTTAAATTTTTCCTATAAAATTCCACCCTATGCAACAGAATGTTTCGACAGGGCTGGCACACCATTTTCAGATTTTTTTTCTGAAAGCGAAACAGGTATTACACTATTCATATATAAAAAAAAAATTAATTGCGTAACTAGATTTGTTTATGCAATTTATATGAAAAAATTGTGCTGATTTAATCTAGTATTCCAAAAAGTGACACTATGTTTATTGATATTAATTTAGGTACCCCAGATCTTCATAGTGAAGAAAGTGATAGTAGTTCTGGGTCAGCCTTTAAAAGGAATACTGCTGAGGCAACTAGAATATTGCAAGCGGAATGGGATTGTATAGAGAGGACTATCTATGATGAAGAAGGTGAAAAATGTAGTCGACCACACATGATAGAAGAATGCAAGCAATGGAAACAATTACATCCACAGCTAAGGTAGCAAAATTTCAATCTTACAAGGGTTAATATAAATTAGAACACTTATTAAACTGTTGTAAATATTACTGAAATAATTGCATATTTTTACTCTGTTATTTAAAATTATATTATGTATCATTGTATAAACATGTAATATATTTTATCAATTACCTTAATATTCCAGGGTTATTGGCAAAGCATTAAAGTTGCCAGAACAAAGGCTTTCTTATAAACAAGTGGAACAAGAAGAGTTGATAGCGATGCATTACAGCGACTATGATGAGTTCAGTGAAAGTGAAGAAAGGCTTTCTCAGAGCAGTACAGACGTCACACCTCAGAATTCACCAAGATTTTCTCATATAGAAGACACTTATGAACCAAAACTGACTAGAGAGAAAGTGTCTTTCAAACTTCATGATGATATTGATTTATCTGATGCATTTTGCTCCCTATTACACATAACTCCAATACATATCAGGAGTCCTTCACATAAGAAAAGACCTAACCAATGTATAATGAGATCGGATCTTGCTTCATCCAAATGGACAAGAAAAAGACCAGAATCTTCAATTAATTATGACAGAAATAGTGCTAAGTCATTGGTTTCTTTAGATAGAAATTATAATAGTATTAATTTTGACAGTAAAATTCTTAATGCTCGCATTTTAACGGCAAAGCATAGAGAGTTAGCCAAACTTGAACCACTTTATACACCGGAATTAGTACATAATGATGGCTTAAGATTGAATGGCATTCATCCACAGTATAGTATTAGGAAGGTATCATTGCCACCCCTACTTTTAGACGAAAAACGTAAGGCATCTAATGGGTCTGCTAAAAAGATAGGTAAAAATAGAAAAGGCACATCAAAAGGCTATTTAGATAGAGCGAAACTTGCATAATTATTATTAATTTATATTTTTTATTACACATAGGTTTTTAGTCGAACAACTCATGAGTTTTGTTCATAGTTCAATTGATGCTGTTTAAAAACTTTTTCTTTAATCAAATCAAGTGTATGTTTAAATACACATGCACTAATTAATTTAATTTTAATATAAACAATATATGACTGAAATTTATTAATTACAAGATAATTTGTACATGATTGTCATGAATATTTGTACATGATTTAATAAACTTTGATATAATTCATGATATAAATATTTGTTACTGGAAATAGGTGCAAATAAAATACATACACATAAACTATAACTTAACAGATTTTGCAAAGATTTTTAACAATTAATTAGAAAAAAAATTAGTAAAAATCAAATTAGATTTTTGATTCTATTTAAGTTGCACATCACTAGATGACGAATATTTTTGTTATTTTTTTTTCTAATTTTATTTTAGGTAAGTTTTTAATGCCTAATTTCATACTTAGTGTAATTGATCTTTGTCACAGGATTTTTTATGCTTTTAGTTACAGTGTGTGATGTTGGTAGAAAATTAATGGTGTGAATTGAAACTACTTATTTATTGTAAACATGTTATTGTAAAAATAATTTTACAAATATATGAACTATGATATTGTTAAGATGTGTTTTAACTCAAGATATAAACAAAATATTTATTTTGTGGTATATTTTCAAAAATTGTGTTTATGGATTTTTCAACTCAATCATTGTTCTTTTGATAATATCTCGTTACTACATCAACATTAAAGATAAAATATTCATATAAATGTTATTCTAAAACGGATAATATTAAATTTTAAATATAAAAAAAAAATAAAATAAAACAAATTTCATCAAATACAAATACAGAATTTATTTTGATATTTACATTATTTGCATTTTATTAACAATCAACATCAACAATATTAAATAATTTGTTTTGTGGTGTGATACATTCGAACATAGGGTAATATTGTTACCCGCATTGTGCAGTCATTTAGCTTGAATGTACGCAGCAACATTTCCTACAGCTAATTACAAGCCAATACTTAAGTACTCTATATCATAATTCGTGAGAGCTGTTATATTAAATCTTTTGGCAGTTTATACTCGGAAATGTTGCTAGCGTACAAATGACAAGGCTTTCGTTATTATTACGTGATAACGGCAACACACAAATTCGTCTATAATATCAGGTCACTAATTACACTGTTACTCTAAAACCGAACATAGCTTCGTTAAAATAGTGTCGATTTTAAAGTGTCAGCAATTGGTCTAAGGAATAATACAAGTTTCCCAGCGATAATTGAATATTTAAATTGCCATATGAATATGAAAAAGACGAGTGATTTTTTTTTTACAGAACAAATTCGAGTGATATAAAATGGAAACTTGTAATATCCTCCGTAAATGTTTCAATTTTGTATCCAACCGCAAGTAGTGACTTCAAATCGATAGATCTTTATCTATAAGCGGTGAAATATGAAGTTTTATGTGAGAAAATTGAGCAACTGCAAAGAAAGCTGTGAGCTTAAGTTTCAGAGCTGCCATGATATATTTCGTCAATGAAACTCATTCAAAGTCTATATAGATGAAATAGAGTAGGAAACTTCCAATGTTATGTTACACAGTTTGCGATATGTTGGTAATTGGTATCATAACCAGCCAAACAAAAAACAATAGTCAGGCAGTCCGCGACAAAATGGCGGCAGTGGGCCAAAACTTGTCAGTTAATAAGATAATTACTTGGTTTTGGCACCGACATTTGTAGATTTTAATGACGTTAAAAATACAAAAAGCATTTTATAATATTTCTTAAGATCTAAGATTCATAAGTGGCTAAATATAATCTTAGGTTTATTAATAATAATGATAGGCAGTCTAGGTTTTTTTGAGAACGCCTAGTTGTCATTTCCAGCATGTCAGTGCCAATACACAACAGAAACGTGTTTATCATCTGACCGTCGCGGCGTTGCGGTCTCACCTATTTTTTTAATATTTTCCTTTTAATACGTAATATAAATTTTAAATTGTTATTTACCTCACAGCCATCATTATATATTGATTCTACTTTAATTAAGAGAGGACTATGCGTATAACAACACGACAAGATGGCATATCAGCTTACAAAAAGGGTCTAGCGTATATTCGTAATATAATAGAGCATTAAGATTTTTAAATACGTATATAATAGGTACATAAAAAATTCATTATTCTGTTCTAAAACGTTAACAACCTCAAGCTATTAGCAATAGTCAACAATGTTGTTAATTCTAGGATATCATTGCACACAGAACATGGATCTAGGTACCTAGTTGCGATTAGCCTTTAAGTTGTAATACAATTTAGATTTAATTTACGCAAGATAATTTTCGAAATGTTGCTGTTCAACAAGGAACTAATATACCATAAAAATAAAATAAGTAAAGGAGCTAATTTTAGTCCTAGACCATAGAACGTCACATAAGATATACACGTTAGTTTTAAAATAATAAAAAGAAATTAATAGATAATTGATATACCTTCTAACAGAAAATAATTATGAAATAATATTAAACATTAGATTGCTTTGATGGATCCGATTTTTTGGGTCACTTCCAGTTTGGGCTATATCATCGTTTATACTAAAAACTAACGGAATTGGTCTTAATAACAAATTATATATATCTATAGTATATACTAAATTTAGAATTCTGGTTGCTTCTCGTATAAAATATTTAAATGATGATGTTATACCTATTATTAAGTATACATAAAAAAGGAAAGTCATTTCATCGCATCTGCCACATCTCTGCTCTGTTAGCTATTTGACAAATCGGATCGTATAGACTATATAGTATAGACAGTACAATATAACATACTTAGTGTTTAGGACACAATTTACTTGCAGCTCAAGTTTTACAAACGTACATAATGCATTTTACAATAACATTGTACATTACCTACACCATGCAACCACACGCAGAAGGACTCAGCTATATTCTCTCTCAATAAGGCGATTATACAATTAGACACTATTTAAATTGCACACCGATCCACCTCTATAAACTTTTAATTGCGATATATATTTTGTAATGCTGTATAAAAATATTAAAGGAAAAATTGTCACTTTAGCATTACCCTTATAAATAACATTCATAATTAGTTCAAAATACCTATTAGCGTGTATTTTACATTTTTACAATGAGACGTCCAAACTCTAAACCTAACTAGCATACAGTGACATAGAAGCCTACTTCACAACAAACTACACTCGACAATATCGAATTTAAACTTTAAAGCAGCCGTAATTTCTATTTTTAATGCAAGGAGGTGTTTGAGAAATTCTTAAGTAACATACAAAATTACTTTTGATTATATACAACGAGCTAGAAATGCTAAGTATAATCGTGAGAGTGATGTTGTTCTAATTGTAATAATTCTGGCGTCTACGGGTTCCCAGTGGCATGCATGCACTAAGTTTAGCCGAAACTAACCTTATATTCTTGATATAACCATCTTAGAGAAGATCTGTGTTAACAATGTATGTTTGGCTCGTGTTTTATATAATACACAGTTAAGAATATGATTGGACAGAGCATTTATATCTAGCGTGCACAACCATCACAATATTATAAAATTTATAAGTCACATAACTACAATTATTTTGCAATTTATCAACTATACCTTGCCAAGATCATAAGATTTGGCCTCATACATAGGTATCTAGGTTTTTATTTTTAAATCAACAGAACTTTAAATTAAAATTAGTGTGTTACATATAATGAAATCAAGTGAGTGAAATGAGTTCTATTAAAAATAGAAAATGGCAGAAATATACATTTATAATTAAAAAAAAGACTAAAATTCCTTAGTAGTTTTTTCTTTTCATTTAGGTAGTTAAATAAATAGATAGTACCGAAAAATTGTGGTACACTTAACATGGGGTTGCATCATCGTAACAACACAAACAGTTTCTGTATTTTCTTCATAAATGCTATCAACAGCACATAATTAAAAACCTGAAACTATCTCTGTTTAATTTGACGAATGAAACTCATGTAAAGTACAAGTAAGTGGTATGGTTGGTTTGTGTATATAAAATTATTTACAAATCTTGATATTAAGATGAAATTATTTCGTGAAATGGCAGTTTTGGCACGCGTGTTATTATGCGTCCAGGTAAAAAATAATCGACACAGAAATTCCCCATATGAATCGCAAGTTACTTTTGCGAAAACTTCAAGCTTGAAGTATTGTAGTCAAGGACACGTGCTTTCTTACTTCAATACTTTCATCGAGACTTAACATAAAAATATGGCAGTATGTTCGCACTCAATTCCATAACGAATTTTTTGTTGCATTATTTCTCTTTGGACCGTTTTGAATACACCATACATACACATAAAAATGGGTACTTTAACCTATAAGTATATAAATAAGGCCGGTTTTGCCTATCCTATTAAAATGAGCCTATTATAATCTAATGACGAATTTTAAATGTAATTTGCAAAAAACATTTCTAAATGTACTCTAATAATAGATTAAATTAAATGATATATTATTTTAATAACAAAACAATGTCAGTATGTAGTTTTACATTTAATTGTAAGATAGGATTTAGGCACATGATGTGGATGAAAAAATTGTTAATTTTTAAAATAGAGGTAATAAATAAATTATTATGAATAAAGAAATTTATTGCAAATTAATGTATGATCTACTACGTTTATGTTTTGCGGCTTTAATTTGTATAAAACATTTTTTACAACCACATCAACCTGTAATACCCTTACACATACAGGATGTTTGATAAAAGACATGAGTTATTTTAATATTTTCCGACGGTTAATCTACTATTTGAGGTATTTAATTCGTTAACACTAAAAATGATGCGCATCACGCGTGATAAATAATTAATCTTTCTATATATGTACAACTATTTATATCCCCATCAAACATCTTGTACATATTTATTGTAATTCTTACTAAATGATATCTATTGATTTGACTGTGTAATCACTGTGAGGCGATAATCTAAATCTAGTGAAGGAACAATAATAAACTTCACCAAAGTGACCCGTCTGTTCAGTTTATTAGCGTTCCATAATATCTAATACAATAAAACTATGAAGAGTCCACAATCGTCAAAGCACCCGGAGTTAATTCTAAATACATCGCAGGCTTCAAAAGCCATTTATATAACAATGAAGTTTTGAAAATAATATCACACATTAACAGCAATTTTACACTTTGCACTGATTCCGTATATATTTTAAACTTTCTCGCAATTGCAATTAATATTCCTTCAAATGAATTAAATCAGTTTCTTTTCATATTTTATGTGCAGCGCCACAAATCACGTCCACTTTGACAATCCCCCGCCCTATTGGGAAATAAAAAACCAAAAAGAAAACAAAACATTTTAAAATAATTTATTAAAAAAATAAACAAAAAAAATCTATAAGTGTGGTTAAATCTCAAGTAAGAGTCAGAATTATCAGTGCGTCTTTAATTGAACTGACAATTCCTGCTATCACTTACTTCTATACTAGGATAACATAAAGATAATAAAAGTAAAGAACTAAAATGAAAAATGAACGTGTGAAATGGAACTGTATGTAACTACCATACCGTGCAAGGAAGCGAAGAAAGTTAAGCCTTAGAGCTAGTGATGAATTCAATGTGAATTCAATAGTGAAGGTAAGAGTTAACTAAATATAGAAAGTACTTGATGTGATATATTATTTCAGTCAATGATTATTATAAATGCTTAAATATTTCTACATAATAAGAAAAAAACCTTAGCCCTTTTTATATATGTCTACTGGATAAGGAATGGACAATCTAAAAGAAGTTAAAAATGTACCTTATATCATTAGGTTGTCCTGTAATAGCTTAAAAATTCGTGCAATTAAAAGTTTAAAAGGTCTTTTACATTGAAATTTTTGAGATAGTTCATGTCAAGAATACCGTGTGCCTACCCTCGAATCAGAAGTGATGTGTGTAGTGTCTTTATAGATGGATACAGACAGAGTGTAACGAGTCATACCTTAAAGAAATCCTATAATCTGATATTGTACACTAAGTTCACGACTAATATCTGAGACATCGAAAGCCCTCTAACTATATCGTTACACTCCGTACATATCCGCCGATAGTTGTCCCGCGTTCCGGTTACATCGGGCATAGATTCAGATCCTAACTCTCTAAGTGTCGTAAGCGAGTGAGAATTGCGGTGCGGTGTCCATAAAAAAATGGGGTAAACTAAAATTGGGAAATAAAAGATCGTATCGGGGTCGTCGCGGCCCCAGGTTTAGGGGAACGGGGTCGTCACGGCCCTCTGGGGTCGTCGTGGGACGGTCTACACCTAGATGTAGGAGTAGGGTCCGTCGGTGAGGGCGCTGCACAGCAATAGTCAGGACGCGTCGTCTGTGGCGGCGGCGGCGCGCCGGTTGGAGCGGTACTCCACGCCCGGGTCGAACTGCATCAGCACAAACACCTGGAAATACAATGCACTTAGTAGGAACTTATATTGGCCATAAAAGATAATATGTGGTTTTAATCTTCAGTTGAACTACCAACATGATATAGTTCCTATTGTTCTATTGCAAATGCAGATATATAATATGATAAAACTTAAGTTAAACTTAAGGTAAACACTTAAAATAAACAGAAAAGTAATAAATTCATTAAACTTTAGCACGTACTTTATCACCAATAAAGTATGAATAAATATTATATAAAACACATCCATACCTGATCCGTGGGCAACAAACAGAAATCATCCGGGGGATTGGTGATCACGTATCTCTTGCTGCTGGCGTCGCAAGAAGAAGAGGTGTCCCTGAAGCGGTACAGGCCGATACACAGCATGCCGTACGTGCGTAACGCAGCAACGAACAGATCGCCGTACTTGCCAGCCTCACCGAACTGAGCCAGGGGACCGTCGTACAGTGATATCTGACCAACGCGGCAACGATCCCTGATTGAAACAAACCGACACCAATACTTGAATATTTGACCCTTATTATACGTCATTTCATCACTCAACAAGTAGCGTAATGATGTCTATTTTGCATTTTGTATAAGGTTCACGAGTACTAAAATAATAGGTTTCAAACCGACACCAATACTTGAATATTTGACCTAAATGTTATACGTCCTTTCATCACTCAACAAGTAGCGTAATGATTTCTATTTTGCATTTTGTATTAGGTTCACGAGCACTAAAATAATAGGTTTCAAAGTGGTTCCATGTTTCGAAGGCTCTGTACTAACCTGTTAGATAAGCTCTCAGTTGTAGAGTAACCTCCCCGTAAACCTGCTCCTTCAGCCAATATTAACTCAAGCTCGGGAGTAGCGCCTCCAGTGATAAGTGAGCGGATCAACGTCAGGGCGTTCTGGTTGAAGTATGTCTATAACATAATGAATAAACGAGATTAAAAATTACGACAAAACCATTTTTGACATGATTTTGTTCATATCGATACTCAGGTGTTAGGACAGACATATACGTCTCTTGTATCAATAACTTTCTGAATAACTTTATGAATTCTATTTATTCACCGATTGCTAGTGTCAATTCGTTTGCTCTCCTTAGCTTGTTTTATGAATTTTAAGTTTTTTTTTTATAAATACATATAGGTGATAACGCAGGATTTTATAACCCTGTCGTGCAAAAACAAATAGGTGCTTTCATGTAATCTTTTACTCACAGTTGACATGAGTGAGTCGAGTACGCTGACAGCGAAGGCGGTCCCGCAAGCGAATGGCTGAGTGAGATACAACTCGGTGTCGGGATCGTCGTCGTCGTCTTGGTCCAAGAACTGCACATTGCTGTCGTTCACCAGCTCTATAAAAGGTCATTTAACTTATAAGTACATTTTAAACATTAAGTATTCTTATTAACTAAAAGTGTCATCGAATTATGTTATCAACATTATACCTTTCAGCTGCCTATTATATGTTAATTTTTCAATAATTTGTGGTAAAATAAAGAGTATAATTTGCGAGTTTTAAATGAGTTATAGCAACAACCATTATGAGTAACTTACCAGTGATCATAGGCACATTGGCTCCATACACAGATCCTCTTCGTTGTAATAGCACTGGTGCCGGAGGCGCGCCAGTTGGTGGTGGGGCGTTACCATTAGTCGCCCCTGCACTTAGCACTCCTATCGTGTCGTCGAACGTCATAGCCTTGATGTTCAACGAAGCCAGAATAGCTTCCTTGTCTGCCAGCGTCGGGTCATCGTTCGATGGCACCTTCGCTGATAGTATGCAGCACATGTCGCACAGATTTACATTAACTGCACGCAAGTCGGCCCGGCTTAGCGGTGAACCCTGGAAATTATTCAAAATAGTTATATTTTCTAGGTTTCTGGTATATCCTTCTTTCCATCTACTTACATTCAATACGGAGATCTTAGGTAAATTCTGCAACATTTTCCATTCTCTTCTGATGTATTCAACACTTCCAACAATAACGACGTGCTTGAGTTCGTGGTAATGGAAGTTAGATGCTCGTAGCGGCATCACCAGATTCCTTAATCCAATGAGAGGCGAATCTGGATCCGCGAACAAACACACTACCACGTGACCATTTAATACGGTCATAGCCGCCTGGTTTCTGTCCTGTTGGATAATGTAAATATAAAACTGTTATGAATCGTAACAAATAACATATATTCTACAATTCTTCTTAATAAAATACTGATTAAGAGAGATCTGTATCATTTAATGCAAAGATATTTACCAATATGCAATCTTCGAGGTTTCTGGCGGGGCTCCAGTGGAACATTCCGGTTGAATCATATTTCATTTCAGTCTTTTCGAAGTCGAAATCTTTTGACTGATCGTCAGCTAAGCCAGCTGGTAAGCTCACGCCATTGCTGTTTTGATTTCCCCCACTACTTCTACTTGTAGGCCTAAATTGAAAACATATGTATATTGACGTGTAATTTTAATGACACAGTCCCATCGCGTGCGGTATTTATATAATATTTTTTTAATAATAGAAATTTATTGGTGTGCATTTTTAATGCTGCTTGTTAAATTGTAGATCGGTGACTGATTTTTAGTGGAGCGATTAAGTTTTTTTTCATAAAGCATAAAAAGTTTAAAAGAAATATTTATTAGAATTGTCCAAGAAAATCGTAAACTTTGAATAATATTCTTAATTTTGTTATTGAATTAATTTATTAATAGGGTTAGGACAATGATTTTCTTGAAGAATTATATATTGAAATAAAAGGTAGTTCGGAATAATCAGAAACTCAACAGTACAAAGCAAATTATAGAATAATTGCATATTAAGACTCCATTATATAGCTACGTGCATATACAATCACAAAGTGCATATAGGCGAAATTCTCTAACTAAATACCTACAAACAAGGCGAACTATTAATTATCTACTTTGCAATTCTGTGTTGTGAAATATCCGTAAAAACTGTTACTCTAATAAATTATAACAATAACATTCTAAAACAAATAAAAAAACTACGTAATGCATCATTCATCGGAAATGATATTCATGAAAGGTATCTCAAAACTACATAAGAAAATATCTAGGTGGTATATAATTTTATAAAATTACATGAGTTTTTTCACTTCGTAGGCTAGATGATAGGCTTGGTAATTCGTATCTTGTTCTTGCGTATTCCTGCAAACAGGGCCAAAATTTCGTCTCCGATGTTTTAAGGAGTAAAAGTGCAAACACAGTATGGACAAATGATTAAGTAGACAGAGATAGACATAGACAACGTAGTGCCGTGCATACAATGTGCACAACGTGCTAAATAACAGCAGACATCGAATGCTTGTAAAAAGCAGCAATTTATTTGACATAAATAAACTTAATTTACAAGGGTTTTTGGTTAGTTCATGTTATTTTTTTTATATAAGTTTTTATTTATATTTTTTATTTTCTCCTATTTATGCTCTAACCTATGAATTTGTATGGAGTCATAAAAAACACATGATATGTAGATTGAATTCCCTCTATGTACCTATACCACTTGATATCAACAATCCTGTACAAATCTGAAAACTAATTTACCGTTGAGATTAACAAACAAACAAAGTTACCTGAAAACATAAAAGTAAGTCTTCAAAATTTGCCCATTGCATTTAAATTATGAACGTTTTTTGGTAACTATTAAATTTTCTAAAACTTATTTCAGTGCGTTATTCCTTCTAAACATAAAAAGTCTTAGTTTAAAACGCACATTTTTTTTGTATGGAAAGGACACCATAACAAAATTACAATATAATTTTGTCAGAATCAGCGTTATATTTGCTATAAAGAAATAGTTTTATGTTAATTATTATTATACATACAACCTTTAAAGGACTTACGTGTCGGGTGGAGCTCTATTCACGTTTGGTTTGACCTTGTTGACTTGCCTCGTTGTTGTGGTGTTCATCAGCTGATTAGCCATCGGAGACAAAAGCGCTGTTGGCGCGGCACTTCGGTGATTACGATTTATTACTAAAAAATATTATTATTAGTAAAATTTTATTTAAACACGCTGTATAATTTCATGATGAGTCTTTTTGAAACTTACAACTGATATCCTCTCCTCTTTCTCTTGCGATTTCACCTTAAAATAACAATTTTAAAATTAAATAAGTATCTCCAATAATTTATAAAGATTTTCATATAAATCATTGAAAAAATTATAGTTAATATCATATACAAAATAGTACATAGAACTTTAAAGATACAACATATTGTAATAAATTCTGTAAACACTACCACAAAAGCTTTATAACAGATCATCCAATTGAAACGGATATATGCAATGTGATGAGAGGTCGCAAGGCCGGCTTCAGGATACAAACCAGAAGTGATGAAACAACCGCTTAAGAGTTTACCAAGAAGCATATCAATGGTAATTTTATTATAATTAGTTTGTTTGCATTGTGAACAAGTGTGATGCAGAACAAATACATTGCAATTGGAGTGTAATTCTATCGTTCAAATAATCGACATGTTGTCTATGGGAACTTTTCGCGCCTGTATAATAACTCTATAGGGTCATGCTTAATGAAAGCAAGAGTAAAGACCTTCCGAATGGCTTCGAATTGCCAACCTTAGTGCTCTCTATGAAAGGCATGGTGAAGCATCTAAGTGCGTATCTTTAACCTATAGGTAAGCGTATCTGGCTGTAAGATGGGGGCCGATGAGGAAATAAAAATAAAAAAAAAAAACACTCAGTCCTTTTAGTCTGAGATGTACCTCGAACATGGACCTTCTTGGGCAACTCTGGCGGCGTGAAGGTGGGGGGAGGATGGTGGTCATCTGCAAAACATCAGCACAATTCGCATTCCGATACACCACTCATAGATAAAACAACCTACACAAAGCAATTTTTTACAAGTATTCTTTCACCTTTAACTTTACGATTACAAAAATACTATCAGTTCCACCTTCAACTTTACCTGTTCCGTCGGAATGTCTTTTAAGGCGGAACTGATAAATGATAATCACAAAAGACGGTAAAGCTATATATATACAATAATATTATATAAACATACACATGCAATATAAAACTACCAATACTAAACACTATACAAAATGTCACACTACGAAATGTGAAAAATATTAAAGTTATATCTATTCTACTATTACTTTACTCATTAGTAAATTTTTAATAATGCATTAATGGCTTATGGCTATGTAAGTGGGATGAAATGATGTTTAAAATGATGATTTTCAGGAGATGGCACCGAGCTTTCTAGAACTAAAGTTATTCCAGGCTTGATTTCTAATGTATTTCTGAATCTTATAAATATCATAGCTTATACCATATTTTCGACGGAATTTGATGCATTGATAAACCACTGCAAGGTCCTTACATTTCTATCGAGGCGGGGCCATCTAATTTTTAAATAAACGTTCCCTATATTTAATAATAACAATAAGAAAATATCTTTTATAATAATTATAAGCACGTATTTGTAAACTATTTATACAACATCCATTTCATAGGGACTATATATCGATGCATGAATTAGGTATCAAATTTACTCCTAATAATTGTATTGAACGATAAAAATATTAAGAATAACAACAAGACAAAAAAATAAATAAAACGACATCACATAATGTCTCTCTATATATCTAATAGAGAGGCGAACATCTATAACTGTAATGCACATAGATAACGTATACAAGACAATAATAGACACGACTTCTAACGAGACGCACCGACACCGCAACGGACATTGACATAACATTGAGAGACGTTACAAGTCACAACAGTACGTACTTGCCCTTCCAACCATCTGGACGGCTCGTACGCCTTTCCTGAATGTAGCCACTGAACCGAAAAACAAATTTATATAACTCTATTATCTTAATGTCGGTATATACGGACATGGACGGGAGAGAGAGAGGCAAATAAAGGATATATATGCAGACAGAGATGCAAAGCTTTTTTTTAAAATTTTGTCATATTAATTGGCTATGTGTACAGCAGCTTTTGGTAACCAATGTCCAATACATATTGATAGGACAAATTGGCTTTATAAAAATTGTTATATATCATGGTTATTGGCATCCAAAAGCATGTAATAGTGACCGTAGATACAGCAGTATTGTCCTCACTGTCAAGCAATATCAAGGTTAGGGTTTGTGTAGTAGCTTTGCTGTTGTCTATTGCGTGTACAGATCATTGGTGTAATTAGCATACGGTAGCCCAATTTTAGGATCAATTTGGAGCGTCTGTTAGTTAATGCAAGAAAACTATTATTGTGAGGTACGGTATTGGGACAGTTCAATTTACTCCGTACCGTCGACACCCCGATACGTATTTAGATTTTGTTTCACCATCCCCGTCTGCATCATCATCATTCCGACATCTGTAAAAATCCAAACACTGACACATACGTAGGCACGCTTCCTGTTTGACTGATCTGAATTTTTGATGCCTGAACTAAGAGTCAAATTTATAAAAGGTCCAGTTAAAAACAATTTTCAGTAATATTAATATTCGATAGGACATTTATAATTTTGAATCTTGTAATGCGCTGATGATATGAGTAGCGACCGTATCTCTGGACCGTGCGTTAGTCACTGTAATTAGCACAGACAAGCCGGAACTGTCCTATGAAGCCTTTATTTCGTTTCAAAGCCCACTCCTCATGAGATAAGTTTTAGCGTTCTGGTTTCACTCTGATTTTTTCTGAGACATGCTTTCATGGATTTGCATAAGACGTGGTGTAATAACTATGTGTTCGGGAACAAATGAGGTGCAAGTTGCTTTTGCCAGAATACTACTTAATTTACATGCAAACTTCATGTGGGGCCAGAGTGCATCATATCAATTTATATCTATGCTTCAATAAACTAATAAGTGCTCCAGAAAATTGTTGTCAAAGGGTGTCTCTACATCACAAATCCCACGTTGCATGGTGCCTGTATAATATTGTATGATGCACTGGATTGTCGCATGTCGAAACGGAGCGAGAAGTATCAAGATAAAAGAGAATGAGTATCAAAGTGCTTCGTATCGGGATCCATTCACGAGCAGACAAACACAATGATCGCTAATTAAAGGGCATGAACGAGCACGGATCAAGAATGCTTTGCCGATCCAGTCTGTGAGGTACGGACACCACTAAAGCAACTCAAAATTATATAGACAGTAAAATAAATTTAAAAACGTCAAATCTGTATGCTTATGTGTGGTGCAAGTTACCTATATCGGCTCCGACCTTCCGCTGGTGTGCGGTCACTAGAATTTTAGCCGAATATTCCATTAATGTGTCACAGATAAAATAAACGTGTTAAATGCTCTTACAAAAGTGTCACATTTAGATACTCAAGAACAGTGTCTATTGTGGTCATTAGAAACAGAGTAAGTGATTTCACAGGATTCCAGAAAGAATGTCACAGAATGTTAATCCTCTTAATTAAATATTAAATCATTTTAGGGGAACTATATATATCTGTTGACAAATTCTCAAAAAATATTATTATTATTTTTTTACATAATAAGAAGTATCTTACAATTTTTGCATTTGCATTTCTTGATGAGTGTTTCATCTTTGATGTCCTCGTGGCACGCTTTGCAGTAAAACCAAGCCCTGAAATGCATTTAACATGATTTTTACACATTAACTATCAACAAAAATTGAAAACAATATAAGTGACTTTACCTATTAATTCATAATTAAAATGATAGATTACAAGGAGTTAAAATTTTTAATGTTTTTGTTTCTCCTCTTTTTATTCCAAATTTATTATCCTTCCTAAAACGACTATACCATAAACGTTATCTCTAATGAGTTACTTATGAATTCAAAACGGTGGTTGTAATAAATAATTAAAAACATAGGAATTTATTTGTTTATGTACCTTTTAACCTCATCCGCAGACTGAGCTATAAAAAATCCTTGTGTATTCGCGTGTATCTTCGCATTCCGGGGGTTAATAGAGATCTTACTATCAGCACCTTCTTCTCCTTTGATCTCAATCGCCAGTAGAAGAAGTTTTAATTTTGTGAAACACAACCTGTTGCATGCATTTATTAAAGATTTTTGTTTAAGATCAATTTATCACTTTGCTCAGCATACTTTATCAGATAATATATTACTATAGGGTACATTAAATCCAAAATATTATTTTTTTGGAACACCATAAACTAATAATTTGGTTACTTCTTGAAATTAAATATAATGATTTGAGACGAAATGAAAAACTTTTTTTTATTGTATACCACATCCATAAAGTCTATATACATGTTCTAAATCGTAAATGTGAACTGCATTGAGGTTAGTAAGCTAGAAGCAGGTAGGATGTCTTACTCGCTGGCTTGAGGAAAACTCATTCCAGTGAAGGAAGTGGACAGAGACTCGGTGTACATCTCGCATCCGGTACCCTGCAGGTAGTCGTTCTGCCAGGCCTGGGTGTCCGGTGACTGCAAATAACCATAGCAAGCCCGTGCTGAGTTAGTCACAGCCCAATGAGACTCGCCCACTAACCTAAGGTTTCTGCAGCCAGTGACAATGTTATAGTACGATTGGGTTTCGAACCATATCAGTAATATCTATCGGGATCTAGAGTTATAGTGCTATCTATTGGACTTGGAACCTTAAGCGAAAGCTTGACAATGTTAGCGACTTTCCACTGGTTGTAATTGAACCACAGAGAAGTTCAATTTATTTCAAGCTTTTCTGGACTTACTCCGCCGCTTGTCTGAACAGCATCCCAATAAAGGATGGGCTCAGAGTGTCGGTGTACATCTCCATTCCTGTACCTCGTTTGTAGTCATTACTCCATTTAGCCTTCTTTCGAGACTGCGAAAATTCCGCATAGGAATCATTAAATAAGACATCCGAAGTGCTATATAGGATTGAAACCTTCGGATGCTTTGTGTAAATCTTCAAATAAATAAAAATGACTATGTGGCTAACCGTTTTGAAACTTCTCATAGCGAATAGATTGGCCATCATGGTAGAGAATCCCGGTGCGAGACAGCTCTGAGCGATAAACCCCAATTTCAATTCTGCTAAGCAAATTACGTCGTCTCCTTGCTTCCAGTCCCACGAAGGAATGTTGAGAAGATAGGCCTGGAATAAGCAAATTATAGAATAAATAAGATTTATTTGTTTCTGTATAAGCTAAATCTATATATATAAAAGAAAGTCGTGTTAGTTACTCCACTTATAGCTCAAGAACGGCTGAACCGATTTAGCTGAAGATTGGCAGGGAGGTAGTTTAGAGCCAGGAAATTGCATAAGAGACTTTTTATCCCATTCGACAGCATTCCCGTGGGACTTGACATGAAACGTCAATCACTATAAAACGTGGAATAACGAAACACAATTGACAGCTCTATGAAACTGACGTATAATGACAGATATGTAATGACGTAATTATGACAATTAGATATTTGTAAGAGATCTACTATATAAAAATAAGTCAAGTTTTCCTTCCTGAACGCTATAACTTCAGAACGAACAAACCAATTTTCACACGGTTTTGCATTCGTTGGAAAGGTCTCGGGTTCCGTGAGGTTTATAACAAAAAATTTCAACAGAAAAGTTCATAATAACATATACTACAACACAAAATTTTAAGTAGATGGTGCCGATGCATGATACATTTTTTGACAGCTACTCATTGTTCTCTGCTCAGTTAATTTCATGTGACAAACTGGTATTGTGTTTGTAGTTTGAACTCTTAAAACCATTTAGTATTTGTGAAATAAATTTAGAAAATCATTGTTTTTCACATGGGCAGTTATATTTTGCGTGTTCACGAGTTTGGAAACCATCCGCTTTATTTGTGTTAAAGTTAGACCAAAAAACAAAAAATGTGGTTTACAAAGGAGCACTTCAATGAAACGGCTAATAATTTGCGGACACGTATGACGCTTCGATTCGGTATCTACTTTGGATTCACTTTCATTTACTTAGAGAAGTTCAACTAAATAACACTTCATTTTTGTAATCGAAATGAATTCATTACTGTTATGGAATGAAATAAAAATTTTCCTTTTCAAATATAAAACAAAACAAAATTATTCATCTTTTAATCACCAAACGAAATGTTATATAAAAGCCTTCTGGTGGCGAAACGGAGCTCGCCGGGTTTACTAGTTATTTATAAATTAAGTTAGGAATGACGACAAAAAAATTATTAAACTCTTTTAGATCAATTAATCTTAGAGTCTAGATCAATTACCTTATTATGGTATTGCATTAACTGAATTATAACTCTGATGTCGTCTGAGTAGTTCTTGATGGATATGACTCTCATGATGTTCGCGGCGTCTTCGGCATCCGGGTCCTGACAGTACTTATTGGCGAGCACCAAACACGCATCAGCTTCATGCACCTATTTGATATCGTAGATCGTAATTAATAAATTATTCGATGCTTTTTCTTTAATAATAATATATGAAGCGACTTTATAATTTCTCTTTTTAATAAATATCACACAATATATTGATAGCGAATTATTTATTAATAAAATTTTGTAATAAAATAAGTCATCATAAATACTCTTACTAAGCAAAAATATTATACAAAATGTAGTATTACTCACTGTAGATAAGAATAGTGATTAAAAAAAAGTTAGTGATAGGAATACATATAACATAGTACAATTATTTTCTTCACAATAGATCACATAAAATTTTTAGGCGCTGCACAAACTAAAAGGAAAAGCTTATGGAGGATCATGCAATCGTTTGATGAAGGGGGCATGCAGTGTTAATCTGTCAAGAAAGCCAAGCATCTAAGACTTACCGTAAACAGTCGACAATATTGTTATTCGACATGTTATGTACTTTAAACTACAAAAAAGCCAATTTTGATAAGGAAACTCTTTCAGCGGCAACCATTAAAGCCAATTTCTTTAGATAGCACTGTTTTTTTTTTATATATAGTACAAGGTCATATCGATTGTTTAGAGTACATTTAGTGGCCAAACTCGCACACAACAACCAGTTTAGGTACAAACAGACAGAAAGTCGAGCGGTGCCGCGGCGGTCGCTCGCCGGGCTTGGACTTACGTGCGGGACAACCACACACATTGTAACAACATTAGCGTTAGGCACACAAACAGCCTCCAAGTCATGTCATTAGAAGGGAACTGTACATCACTCCAACAATAGAATGGCTTCTCATAGTTATCGAACGAGCATCGCTCTACGTCTATAGAAAAGACAGTCTGCACAGCTTCAAACCGACACCACGCCCAAAAGATCACATTCGATTCGATTGTGCAGTGCTACTTACTTTTACCCTTTGTAGGTCGATTGGATTCATAATGGTGCCTTGAAAGAATTCCACAGTGGTAAAGTGTCTCTTGAACAGGCCTTCGAGCTCCAGGTCGGGCGGTTTCCTGCCATCAACGCTCAGTTAACTACGGACCAGATTTAGGCCAGTCCGCCGCCTGTTGCGGGCCGACGTTACCATGCAACTCTACGTAGTACCAAAATACGCAGTAGTGGAATGGGACGGGAGCTCCCCCTACTGGCCGACGAGGTACCCCAGTCCCACCGTGAAAGCCATGATTGCATTAAAAGAACCATACGATAAATTACCAAAGTGAGAAAACCTACTGTGACTATGAAACAGCATCTTGATAGAATAAAAAATACCGTTTTATGCACATAAATGATAAAAAAACTGGTTCACTTGACACGGTTATCAATGATTAATAAGTAGGGCCGTGCGATATCTAATTGCCTGCACTATTCGGTCTTACTCTAACCTTGACTCGCTCAAGGTCGACGGCATTCATCATTGTACCCTGAAAAAACTCGACCGTAGTGTAGTGACGTTTCAGGAGGCCTTCCAGCTCTAGGTCAGGCTCCTTTCTGAAAGCGTCGTTCGATAATACATGATTCACCACCCAATAACTGTTTTTAAAACCGCTCAATAAAATTTTCAGTTTATGACAGACGTTTGCTTTGTCTATAACAGCTTGGTCATCAATGTAGTTTTCTTAATTAAGCCTACCTTAATATTAAGTTTAATTAATTACAGAAATAATTATATTACCTGTGTAAAAAAACAACCTCAACATCCACATCCTCTCGGTCTTCGTGTAGAAAGTCTTTTAAGAAATGACTGACTGATTCATATGTTATATGTCCACATACGACTATATGCCTGAAATCGTACAAATATGTTATAGTATATATTTCAATAGGCGCTTAATTAGAACTACTATGAAGGAAATACTTAATGAAAATAACGAAAGAAGCTGTTAAAGCAAGTCCAACTTAGCCTTTAAAAGTTTTTTCTCAGTACTAATTTAAAATTATAGCAAAAAATTAACAGAGCATGATTTGAAAGTGCTAATGACTTGCTTTTTCATATTCATTATAAAAGCAAGTTTGACAAAAGCTATAGATCAGCAAAGATAGGAAGAAAGAGCACAGCAATTGGGAGGTTTTATTTAACATCTGGTACCTTTGAAATATTGGCGCGATATAAGATTTAAACGCAATTTCAAATCAATTAAAGGTCACAACAGAGTTAAATAAAACAATAGATGACAAAAGCGTGATACAGCTACCACAAAAACTAAAGCAATGTCTTCATTTTGACATGTATTTGTGAGAGCAGAACTAATAAAAACAAAAATATTACGCGCCTGTCATGGTTAAGCTAAAATTAAATTAAATGATGACATTGCTGAAAACCTCCATAATTTACAATCCGCTTTGTTCATTTATTTGCAACAATTCTAGTCTCGTGTTGCTCAGTTTAAATACATTATTGTAAATAGAGACATTCTTAAATATTGTTACAAAGAAATAATCAATCTCAGTTTCGTTCAGGATTTTGTTGCTATCTACTGCACTAAACACAAACTCAACAAGGCGATAAAAAATCGAACGTTACGGGATAAAAAAGAAATATATTAGGACCCATGAAGTTTACAATTACATATCATTCATGAAATAACAGACAACAAAAAAAGATCATAGTAATATGTATTAATGAATTGTTTTAAAGGTTTTTCAGGATTAGAGTCAGTTCAAAAGTGACTTCAAGGTGAATGTCCTAAGGGGTCTTTGTTTATCTCAAGACAATGAAGAATATAAAATTATAGTATAATATGATGTTTCACCGTGATCTCCTTTGTCTTTAGATAAAGTGGTCTTTTTAAACGCAAGTCACGACGAAATTTAAAGCTTGCTGTTTTGTACTTTTTACCACATTATTATTCTGTTTCTCTTACATTACACTGTATATTCAAATAGGATTCATTATAACTCAATCGAAAGAAGTTAGGCACGGCATGACAGTCAAAGGTGTGGGTGTAGATTAATTGTAAAATGTTGAGGCAATGCGGGAGGTTGGTGATTTTAATATGTACAATACGCACAAACGAGAAGAGCAACCATTACAGTTTTCACAAACGTTTAAGGAAATTAAGAGAAAAATTAAAAGATAGACGCAAAAACTGAATACATCGAACATGCACACTAAGTATTCATCTAAGGTGTGGCAAAGAACTGAATTCATTTTGATCGTAAAATTAACAACTACTCTTTTGTGGCTGCATAATATGCAAACAATTTAAAAATTATATAATTTGTTTATATGAATGATTTGTGTAAGTCTTTCGCTAAGATGATGTCAACAATGACAAATGATATGTCAAGAACTAAACTAATTAGGCGTTAAAATGTCCTCAATGCACACAGCCTTGCCACGCTCTATGAATCTTTACGTATACATTGCACTAAATAACCGAGGGGTCGATATAAAGGTACATTACATATTACAAAATATTAAAAGAGTGTCAACATTACTCGTACAATACATATACATGAGACGTGCAGGCAGGGAGTAGAGAAGGAAGCGAGCGAATAACACTCACTGGGGCGCAAGGCATCGGGTCGCACCAACAGCCCCCCGCAGCCGCGGCAACGAGGAGCTCTTGGCTGGTACACGGTACACGACATCTCCAACAACACACTACAGTACCACTCAACATTTATCTCGCCGTTACTAAGCTTAGATTACCATTAACATTCCTCATTAAGTACGTACGGTACACTAACAGAAAATAATAATGATACCTAATATGACGAGCGATTAAACTAGCCACTATCTGCTGGTTTCTATTCAACTGAATAAATACCAATTCATAGATAATAATATACAATCAATATCGACTCAAACAAAGACAACTCGCGGGACTCACGTCCCACCAAAGATAAAGTGAGAACACAGAAGCGTGCTAAGAGAGGAAAAGGAAGATATAGATTTACAACACGGAACACATTCAACGGATCGGAGTGAAGACAGCGGCTCACCTGCGTCCCCGCTCATTCTTGAGGGTGCCGCCATACTTGGGTCTAGTGCCGATTAAGTCAATTATCTCTGGGATACAACTGGCAAATATCGCCTAAACGCCGACAGACAAAACAAGACATTCACATTCAAGTCAAGTGGTGATGATGTGGCCCCAGCGAGCCGCCGGCGCGTGCGTGCGGGCGGCTCGCCGGCGCCGGCCCCGGTGCTGCGCGGAGCACTCCAAGGGCTCGCGGGGCGCGGGGCACGGGGCGGGCGCGCGGGCGCGGGCACTGGCTGTGTGTGATCTCGGGACTCGTGGCGAGGTGCCGGAGCTAGCGCTACAGCGTGGCGACAGGCATCGTGTGCAAGCGAACAAACCAAACACTACTTCATCGACAGCATTACAAAACTTTACATCGGCTCTCTCCAGATCTAGTCTCGTTAGAAGGATTAAAAAGCTCAATGGTGTCTCGAGTGTATTTTACGAAAAAAGGCATGTAGTAGTGCGTCGGTCGACCGCGCGCCTGTCTCTCGTGTACGGGGAGAGGGGCGCGGCCGCCGGGAGCTAACTCTTCGAGCATGCGCCACGGCACCGAGAGACCGATTCTAGTGAAGGATTAATAAATTTTATTAGCAAACTCCGCATTCAATCAACCAAGTCAGATCGAAACCGTGAGAGGAAGCCTGTGGAGCGGGGGCGTGAGAGCAGGGTACCTGCGGCGGACGTCCTTGTTGTACCGGCCGCCGTATTTGTTCCGCTGCGCCGCCAGCTCCGTGATCTCGGGGATCCAGCTGGCGAACACAGCCTACGATACACAGCAAACACCGTGAGGTGAGCGACCGCCCCCCCGCGCGCCCGCCCCCCCGGCCGTGAACCCTCGCGCTCGCACAAGGCTGTGTGGCTTGAGTGTCGTCTGTCTGCGTGTGGCTGTGGCGTGGTGTGGACGGGTGCGGGACTTGGGTGCCGTGCCGAGCTACGCTAGCGGGAGCTACGTGACGACAAGCCGTGACAGGACACGTGACCGGGTGCATGCAATGCCTGGATAATTACGCTAACTAATCGATGAACAGAACTTAAAAGAAATCGGTATCGCCGGTGACTAAACTAAGACGATGGGCATTCGAGATAGACGCATGGTAGTGCGCGCAAACGAGTTAGCCGTCGCAGACGGTTGCCGAGCGTTCTTCGCCCTGACTTCACAGACCAGTGCGACTAAGCAGTTCGTGAGTGATGTCAAAGCGTAAGTCTGCCCGCGACCATCTCCGGGACCGACGGGTGTGCGCGAGTAGATAACACAATACATCTGACGGCACTGAGCAAGCTTTTGTAGAGGTGATGACTTCACATCGTCTCGGAGAGTTCGAGCGATTCAGACCGGACACGGCCGATACGGAAAACGGTTACCGAATAAGACGTGGCGCGGATTGAGTCGCTTTCACTCTCGATTCAATTTATACATCAAATTGATACCTTTTTCCATGTTCACGCTTCAGCTCGCCACTGTACTTGGACCTACTTCCTACCAGCTCTATAATTTCAGGAATGCTACTAGCGAACATTGCCTGCAACAGACCATGGTGTCGATCGAATATCGAGTCGGCACGCGGATACCATCGTGTGGTGCACGACAATGTCCACCTCGAGTATCGGTAAAACTATGGTGACGTATAGTAGAGTGTAGCCGATAGCGGAGCGAAAATAAAATAAAATTAACGAATGTGTGTCTACCGGTGATGTGAGCAACTGAACACAGCCAGGCACAGGTGCGCATGCAGAGATCGCGAGGTGGGAGGGAGGGACGGCGGAGCCGGAGGGTACGCGGCGGCCCCTACAGAGGCTCTCTACCACGCTCCCCAATACACATCTCCGAGTACGAGAGATCCTCTGGCGGCACGTTGGTGGTTATCACGTAACAAAGCAAAAGTAAAAGAAAACAATCATGCAATTAAAGTCATTGATCGAAGTGAAGCTCGTCTCGTATAGACGTTCTTTGAAAGCGGGAAGTTAGAAGGTAGCACATTGATCCGATTTGATTGAAGTCGGCCGGACGTCGTCTCCGGCCGTACCTTGGCATGCGCTAGTGTGTGCTCTAAACAGGCTTACGGTCATTCAACGAGCTGTGCGTTAACCGGTAAGTATAGATCTCTACCAAGTCCCATGTGAGCTATTACAGTAATATTACAGTACGAAGAATCGTTAAATTTCCTTTTGCTTTGTTATTCAATTCGGCCTAGGGTAAGGTTCGGCAAGACGACACGAATTTCAAGAATTATAATTGAACTTTTGAATTTTTGTACATCCATATAACATTTTAAATAATCTGGGATAATTTAAGCTTGCCTCCCCTTACGAATTCATTAACTTAAATATATTATTGTGGGTATTTTTCATTTATTATATCTGTTATATAAGAGCGATGGAGTGTTACTTACCAAGCCGACGAGCAGAAAAAAAACCAAAAATGTTCTGCCCAGCACTGTATGACAGAACACATCACCATAACCTACGGTGGACATGGTCACTATAAGAAAATATACGCATGTCCAATATGATAATGATTGCGCATTATCAAAGTCCATTGGATCTCCAGAATTTTCCAACTAAAATAATAAAAATGAATTAAAATACTTTGTTTCCTATGTAATAAAAGGAATAGTTTTAATTATTTACTTTTTAATAACAGCAATTACCAAGAATTTAGGATTACGCAAAAGGTTAATACTGTTTGTTTTTTTTACTCAGACAAGTAATATTCATTAATAAAATAAAAAAGTTCAATTGTCATATTAAAGTAACAAGGAAGTAGGAATGTAATAATGATCGAACTTACTAAATGAATAATTCCGGCTGCTGTAAGCCATACCGATATAAATATAGAAACTAATTGCGCCAAACGAATTGAGCTCGATGTCTTTAATATATTGAGGTACTGCAAAATATCAGGCACGGTCATTAAGCGTAGAGCTCGGAGAAACCTTAGCCCTGGAAAAAAAACACAAAAACTGAGATAGCTCAAGATAAGAAAGCATTTCATTCCATTAGTGAAAGTCTAGCATGACTAGAATATTAAAGAGATTATTTCCTTTTAAAAAGTAGTTTGTACTTAGAAATGTGTAAACTATTTCTTATATTTCTTTATAAATCATAGAAACTATTCGTAAACAGGTTTGTAAGACTTACCTATCCACGTTCTATCCAGGTATATCGATACAAAGGATGGGGGTATCGTGAAATAATCAACAAATGAATACATCTCGAGCATGAACCATAGTTTGTCACTAGCTGCTATAAACTGAAAAGAAATTATTATAATTAGACTATATTATTTTAGAATAACAAATAATCGTTCATATGTTAAAAGTAATTTTATTGTTATTTTACCTACATAATTTTAGTATATAAGTGAAAGAAATTATTGAGAAAACTTCCAGTTTTGGTGTAAATTATGAAATACACAAATTCATCAATTTCTTTTGCATATGAATAAGCTCTAAATCTATTTTTCATTGGAAGAAGCGCTGAAGAAGTCTTTTGATGTTTTCTACTAATTGGAAAACTATAAAATTTACATATAAACCTCATAAAAACATTATACATATATGTAGACTCACTCGTATAAAAAAGTAGACCATAAAAAATATGTTAAAGGCAAGGTCGATTTGCTGAGTAATATTGTCACTCCATTTCTGGCATCGCTCAACCTCCTCACTAGAAGAAAATAACATCAGTTAGCACTTGAAAATATATAAATAAATATATACACAACGATTATACGTAAGCTTTTAATACAGACATCAGCTGTAGACGGGCGTGTGATACAAGTCAAGATAAATGTAAGAGCTGTAACACACTCGTATGTGTAAAGCGGTTTATATGGGCAGCTGTGTTGGTGAATCTACATTATGTATAGTATGTGATGGAATTAGTGTCAGTGTGATACAGGTCTATGAAATTAGCCTTATGCCACTTATAGCTATCTTGACTAATATCAAAACGAGCCCATAACAAAAGCTAACATATACTATAATCAGCAAATTTGTCACATTGATTGGAGGACTCACGTATTCCTTATGAATTCAGCATTATAAGATACGTTTTAATTAATATTTTAAGCTACAATTGCAAAACTATCATAGATATAAGAGCGTTTTTTACCTGGACGCGTCGATGAAGTAGATGATGAGCGATGCTATACTCAGAATGAACACCAACACTACCTGGAAACGAAAAAACAATATTTCAAAGATTTGAGAGACACAAAATCTTTATTTAAATATAGTTAGCTTTCAAAACTGTTGCACGGGTGTAATTAAGGTTTTCACGTGGTGGTAGAAATAAGTATTCTTAGACGATAAGGTAGTTAGCATTTTATTTCAGAAATAATCAGATTCACAGCAACAATCGGTAATATGTACTTTATTAAAGTTACGCAAAACAAATGTGTATACCTATCTTACCAGATAAATAATGTAACTTCATCTGGTAACCATTCTCAATATGTTATTTATTCAGAGCTACTTTTTGCCCGCGACTTCGTCTCCTTTAGTTTCAGAATTAGAAATGCATAGCCTATCGGGCGAACTCTGCTCCTCCTTATGGCAGTAAATAAAAAGATTTCGGATTTTATCACCTTTTTTCTTTCTTCAGTGGAATGAAAAGAATTCTACGTCCTTCTCCTGGTTCTAAGCTGTCTCTGTACCAATTTTAATCCAAATCAAGTTACAGCAATTCAAGTAAATAATACAACTTTCTTTTATATATAAATATATAATTAGTCTTTATATCTAAAATTGTATACCATTAAATGAAGGTTTTTAATACAGGACTAATTCTATGGTGAATTTTCCATTTATATTTTATATAATAATAAAATTTGACATCTCACTAAAACATTTTCGAATCGTCTAAACTAACTAAAATAAGGCCGTTTCTAAAAGGGCTTCAATATTGACAAAATTACTGCCATATTCCTTTTTCTAGGCATGTTTACGCCTTAAAATCAGTATAAATCTTGAACATCTTAATAAAATTATGTCTGTTCTTTTTTTGTTTCCAAGACATTCAATATGATTATATTCGGACTTGAAAAACTATCTATCATCAAATATATGTTACGCTTTTCTCCTAATTAGTTTTATATTTTATTAAGTTATTAAAACGCTGGAAAGAATTACGTAACAATTTGTAAAATAGTAATAAGTGTAATTTTAATTCATAGGAAAAGAACTGGAAACTGTCTACATTATATGAACACTTATACGCATTACAGAATGCTTATAAAAGACTACATATATACTTTATTTATATCAATGATGAAACACATCTTAAAACAACAAGACCTTTATATAATCAATATTAATGAAGCAAGGTATCAATGCACATTTTATTTGCATGCTATTTATTATTTAAAATTAAAGGGTATGTTTACATTTAAACTGCGCACTTCGTATCAACATAAAGTGGGTAATACACGTACAAATGTTTAACAAATGCATATAATATATAGTAGTGTTTGTCATAGGAAGTACAAATATATACATACTCTGATGCTTACCTACAAAATTAATATTCATCAAACTATTTATTAGTCAGTGCGCATATACTTGTGTCACCTTATACCGATATCATGATTTCATTTTTAATGAACGTGATGTCAGACACTTAATTCATTTAAACATCTCGAACAAACACGAACAATCAAGCATATATATAAATAGGCATAGTATAATCCGAAAAATATTAATTTCATTTAAATGAATACTCGCGAAAGTATTAGATCTCCTATATTTAATATCATGGTTTTTCATATTAAGCGCAAAATTTAAAATATTTTTTAATTTTATCAGAAACAAGGTCGTATTGCTATTAACGAGCTGGTGATAAAATCAATCTGTCAATGTCAATCATTTTTCACGGGGCCACGATATTTTCCATTAAAAAGTGCACCCAAGCTTCGTGTTGTGAAATTTTAAATTATTTAAAAGCGTCCAAAACAATTTTACTTCGCTCGAAAGAGTATTAGATGGATATCTTTTAAAAATTATAATTTACTTGAATACATCTAATGAAATGTATAAATATATGCATTAGATATAGATACATTAATTTAAAATGTAAAATTATGATATAAAACTGCTATTACACGCTAATATAGAAAAAACCTAACTGTAACCATTTTATTAGGTGTAACCTTCTAATAGACCAGAGTTATACAAAAAATAAATACACTACATAGTTTTGTTTCATTCATAAACCACTACAATTGAGCATTCATTATGCCAACTTAAAAACGTCTAGAGAAAAAGTAAGCAGCTGCAACCGGTTAAGTGGCGCCATCTTGGCACGAATCCGATACCATCACAGCTAATGGCCGCAAAAAGCGTCTCTATATTTTCATTCGCAATAAATCAAGTATACTGCGACAAATTGCTTAAACATTGCAATTCATAGTTGAAGTACCTACTTTATGGTTCCTATATTTTTATATATATTGTTTCACATCAAACTAAAATAAATATATTATTATATACGTATTTTAAATTTATTTTTTCATCTTTTCAACACTGATATTTGAATTAAGAATAACCCTTACCATGAAATGTCAATTGAGTTAATTTATTTCTTTGAATTATATTTATCTAAGGCGTCATGTCTTTTTCTTGGCCATTAATATATGAAATCACTTATCCTACATTCATAATTAAATTAATGTTCACAACCCTAATCAACGCATTGTAAATAAATATATACAAATACTAGTTTTTACCCGCGACTTCGTCTGCGTTAGTTTCAGAAGTAGAAATGTATAGCTGACCGGGCGAACTCTATTCCTCCTTAAAGACAATAGATAAGATAATTTTGGATTTCATCCACAATTTTTTTTCTCAATCTGATGAAAACTATCCTATGTCCTTTGCCTTGTTCTAAACTATCTCTCCACCAATTTTCAGCCAGATCCTTATGAGTTATTGAGTTATAAATAGTGTAAGTAACACAACTTTCTTTTCATATACAGGGTGACTGGTGAATTACTATCAATATTTAAGGAGAATACTCGGTACATGATTCTCATTCGAATTATGTAAAAAAAATTGGTACTTAATTTTTGACCAAATTTCCGTATAAATAAATAAATTGTGGACACGTTCCAAGCGTTCCAAGTGTGGACGCGTGCGGCGGCGTGCTGATACAACACCACGCCGCCGCGCGCGAGTGTGTGTGTGCGTGTGTGTGTATACCTAATCTGTAGGGTGTTCACACAATGCGTAATTAATTACATAACTTTTGGTTAACTTTACTCAGAAGTTTATTAATATTTATGTTATCTTAATTTTTATTTTGTCATCATATGATCATATGATCGTCAAATATCACGTCCTCAAGTATCGATAGTAATTCACCAGTCACCCTATATAAAGATTAATAACAAAACACATTATTATTTACAATCAACACTCCATAATGATATAAAACAGAATAAGTTGACCTATTTTCACCATTTTAACCACGTCACTTAGGCGAGATATCGGAAAATATTTTCAGAGTCCCCGACGTTTCCGAATACAAACGTTTACTGAATTGATTTCGTTGCAAAATACATTTCCAATAAATTTTTTAGTTATAAATTTATTTCATTCGCAAATGACGATCGTAGATTTTCATTCGTGAAATTCGATTTATATATGGAAATATTCAATATAATGATATCAATTTTGGACACAATGAAAAAATTTTACAACGGCCGTCATAGTCGCTAGCGACTTTAAACATTCATGAAACAAATCAACATGTAATGAAACAAATTCATGATTTTATATATAAATACTACAGTTGAATAAAGTTACCATGAAATAATACAAGATAAATTTGACCATTTGAAAGTATAAAACTTACTTCTATTGAAATAATATTTTAACATAGAACATTTATTAGATTAGGCTGAGTACGCACGCAGAATCCAATTATGATATCCAATTATGTAGGGAGCTATGCCATAACATGCTCTTGCAAGGTTGCAGCCTTGACTTAAAGAGATGCAAATATAGTACCAAGAAATTACCATATTATTAAATATTTTAACACGAATATAATGTTCATATAACAATCCTATCAATAAACTTCTTGACGTTCAGTTGTTTCGCGTCATTTTTCTTAAACTTTATTGTGATAAAACACACAAAATAGTCACAGTATTTCTACTATAATATTACCCTGATCACTACATTAGTTAAACGATCTAAATACATAATTTATATACAAATTTAGTTATCATTAAACTACGTATTGAGTCCAACTTAAAATGGTTAAATATTTTTAAGCTAAATAAAGTTTTTGGTCAAACATAGAAATTTATCTTATAGGGTTAAGCATAAATTGTGTCTCAATGTAAATCCACACAGGTGGATTTAATTAAAATGATGCTTTTAATGGATATGGCCGTCTCAAAACCCCGTTTAAATTACATTTCGTGACTATTCATTAATTTATTTTTGTATTATAAATATAACAAGATTTACAGCTTTAGTTTTGGACAAAAATAGGTCATACAAGCCGGATATCTATTGCTGGAACTATATCTCTGAATCCGGTTAATAATAAATTACAAACTGGAAGTGATGAAAAAATTTTCGTACTTTAATAATCTTCTATATATACATATAAAAATGGATTGCTGTTCCTTAGTCTCGCTAAAACTCGAGAACGGCTGAACCGATTTGGCTAATTTTAGTCTTGAAATACTCCTGGAAGTCCAGGGATGGTTTAAAAGGTGAGAAAAATTGGAATAATTGCCGGGAAAACCCTAAAGACAGCCCTTTTCTATTTCCCATACAAACGTTTTTGTGACATTAGATTTGACAACTAACTAATATGTCAATCATTCTGTTTGATTGAAACAGGAAAAACCTGATTATTTATGGCCTCTAAGACGGAATAGAGTTCGCCTGGTCAGCTATACCTACATATATTACTCTTGACCAAACTAACGCGGACGAAGTCGCGGGGAAAAACTAGTACATAATATTAGCATAATAGCAGCAAGTCTTTTTAATAAGAAGCATCTGATATATTTCACAGAACTTTATCTCTTAGGTTACATTTTCATATATCAATAATTATTCCAAAATTATATAAAAGCCAAAGCTGGAATTCTAGAATATTCTTTAAAAAAATTGTGTTATAAAAAATATATTTTATAAAAACAAAAATATTAGACGAAGTGTCATCATGTCATAGTTAATATTAAAAGCACAGAGTTAAAATTATAAAAAAATACTATACAGTAAAACATTTTTATATAAGATTATTATTAATATCATACAATATAATTCTAGCGATACTTAAATATATTAAATGCTTAAAATAATATGAAACATATCATTCTAACGTTAAAATTAACAAACATTAAAAGTTAAGTTGCGTTCAAAATTCAAAATGTAAGTTGAATACTAAGTAATATATTCACAAGCAATTAAATAAATATACGTAATTTTATTAAATTAATTAATTACATACACTTTCGGATTTAAAATTCCGCACTACAAACGTACGAGGTCGGAATTAAAATACATTTTATCAAAATAATGTAAGCTCGCGGTCGTTTTCATAAATGTAAATGGCCAATAAAAATAATGGTTCGTTTCGGAATTATGGATTTTGTATTGGACATAAAAGCAAACAATAATTCGTAATTTTCGATAATTGAAAGCCATTCACGATAATATCATGAAGGTGTGATGAAAATTTAGATTAAAATTGGCATTGTAAAATCAGATTCGAATATTCATGAAGATTAGATTGAACGGGAAATAATGCGTTTGTCCTTTGATAGATAATAACAAATAAAATATGATAATAGTCAGTGGTGGCCTAGTAGTAAAGAGGCCCGCCTCTCATGCACTAGGGCGCGGGTTGAATCCTGACCCTGGCAAGTACCAATGTGATTTTTCCGAGTCATATGTTCTTTCTTAGAGTATTTAGATATCACTCATTAATGCATTCCCAAAGAGGGTTGATGTAAGGCAGGCGGCCGGTCATAAAAACAATAAGCCAAAACTATTCACAACATGTAAGGTAGACCCTGGCTAAAGCTAGGAAATTGCCAGGTAGAGAAAGAAGAATAATCAAATAGAAATATGTCATTTTGAAACGCCTTTCATGTTTCTTAATGAAGCTTAGTTAATAGCGTCAATTATTACGAAATTTCTGTAAACCGTTTCTGGCTGCAACTTAACGGCGTCGGAAGGAAATTGAGTTAGCTCCCTAATAAGGTTGCATTAACCAGACACTTAAGGTTTACGTCAACGCGTTGCAGTCGGTTTATGTAATGAGCACCCGGTTTTATACTGAAAAGTTTTAATAACCAACAACTAAAGAAATAAATTTAATCAAATTAAAATATTTCTTTGAGAAAGAAAAATAAATGAACTCTTGACTTTTAACTTATTACTGGTTCAAGATTATCATTGAATTAATGAATGACGAAATGAATCAATCAAATCAATAAGATTATTTCATCTTTGACGAACAAAGCTTTATAATGCAAATCAACTATTTTTATGATCCTTATAACACAAAGGTATTTCATTGTTTCCTGACATATACTATTAATACTATAGAATTGCTCAAAAGAATACATAGAAAATACTATTTACGTGCTTAATATCTGCAGCTTTTATTTGTTCAGTCAATGTTTTCATATCATATTACATATTTACATATAGGCTTTATTCAAGGCTTCTAACTAAGTAGTTGAGAAATCCATTTGGACAGAAGCCAAGTTCATTCCGTTTTGCTTTGATCATGATATTTACAACACTTTCTTCTTAATAATATTTTTATACAATAACTTTAAATTATCTCATTTTCCGGGAAAAATCAAGGGTTAGTGTAAAGAAAAACAAGGATTTATTTGAGTATTAAGTATTTTGTGATTATGATAATATGTATATAACTATTATGAAATATATTGGATTCTGCATTTCCCAGAGATTATGTTTAGAGATGACGACTTAATAATACTAAGTGAGTTAAAACAGTTGATGCTTCGTACTTACAAAAAAGGACATTGATGTATTTAATACGGGTTTTTATTTCTGCTTTCATACATAGTTTAATTTGGGATATTGAACGTGAAACGGTCAAAGCATCGTAAATAGTGTGACGATGAAAACATGCACTAAGGATCCTGTTTAAAAATCAAATTCTTAACCTACATAATCTCGAAAACAATATAATAACTGGTATAAAGTACTGGCGTTTTTTATTCGTCTCATTTTTACAAAATTTCATTTAAACTAGTTAAAAAGATAAAGATATAGAATAAAAAAATATTTTATTAATAAATTTATATTAAAAAAACGATATGTACAATTAGATCTTCCATGCTGTTTCACAAATACGCTAGTAGCATAATTCTCAAATTTATGTGTCAACAGTGAGATAAAAAACACGAAACGAAAATTCTTAACAACGAATTTTAAAAATTCATATCACCCAAATAGCACCCGAGGTTTGTACAAAGAGTTGAAACAATGTATTCGAAAAAGTATGTAAAAACTGAAGTATTGTAATTAATGCTATCACTGGAATTAGGTCAGAAAAATTTATAGCAACGTATTAATAGTAAAAAATCGCTTTAAATTACAGTACCTATTCTTAAGACATAATATTTAAATCGACGTCACAAAAACCTAATATAGTTAAAAGAAATAGTAAAATAAAAAATACTAACAAAAAGGAGGCCGAAAATAAAAGTATATCTGTTATTTGAAACATAAATTAAAACGAACAAACAAACTGGGAAAGTGATGTATCGTTAATCTTAATTAATAGTCGCTGCATCGATCTTATTTAAACGCATGCTTTATTTATTTAGAACGTAAAGCGCTTTAAGTAGCTTTATTCCTATTTTAATATCACATATATGAAGTAAATCCATATGATAGCATGTAACTTCCATAACGTTATGAAATCCATGATTAATGGAAGTTAGACGATCTTCCATATCAGTGAACCTGAAAGTGCGCAATCGATTCGATTTCAGATATTGTTGAACGTATAGTATTGGTCAATAGTTATTGATAACCCATTTTACGGGTATTTGCTTGTAGGGAATTCTTACCTTGTTTTAATAAACTAAAATGTTTTATGTATATATAATAACTTTGTTAGTGGTACTTTATTTAATAAAAAAAATGGTAATAAATGGAAATATAGTATTCGTATATTAAATTTTCTGAATTTTTTGAATGAAAGTTACTGGTAATGTTATATTTATGAAAAAATTATTTTAACTCATCCATATATTGTTATTGTGAATGAATCAAATATGAATAACAAATTGTAATACATAAAATTTTTAACCTTTAATAATTTAATTATATGTATATATAGCTTTTAACACATTTCTGCTATGAATTAATAATCTGCACTATCTTCTTTTTACATATATATAGGTACAAGTTTAATAATAATTTACTATTTAACACGAGTTATTCTATTTTTGAATTTTTTTATAAAACAAATTGTCTTTACTTAAATAACTTTTAGTGTTAGCTCAACAGTCATAACATATAACATTAGACAAAATTCAGCTAAACGCTCAGTTGGTGTTTAAAAAAATCAGCTTTATTATATAAGGAATAACGTGTTTAAAATTGGACAAAACAATAGTTTTAACTCTCATCTCATTTAGTATATTAAAACAAAATAAGCAATATGTATAATTAGTTAAAAACTATGGAAAAAAAGTTGTAATATTCTTTTATACAACAAGCTTTTGAATTGCTGAAATTAGAAAAAAACTTAAAAACAAACTTCTAAAGCTTTCTATTACTATTTGTTTTTTTCTTCTTGTTTGTCTATGTATTTTTACCTCAGTGACGTTAGTACAAATGACACGATTTGAACAAAACAAAAAAAACTATAGAAGTTTTATAACATATACATATACAACGCTAGTCCCCAGAATAGATACGGAAGATTATAGGGAGGAGTTCCGAAAACTCTAGTTGACATTATATATTGTAAGAGCAAGCAATTAGAAATGTAAAAAAGACCTATAAGTAGAATAGTTATAATAGTTTTGTGGCCTATTTACATCTGTAACGCAAGCCAAGTAAAATTTCCCGGTACATAGGGTCGGTTTTCGTATAACAAACTTTACAGCAGCGATGTCGCGTGGTGTGACAGAACGATATTCCTAAATATAGGCGGTGTAAATATAGTTCATGTCCACACTTGTGCTTTGTGGACACAGAGACGTTGGTTTAGACATGTGAATTATTATAAAAGCTTGTGTTTGGACTTTATAATAAACCTGCTAATATTTAAACAGCTATTTTATTATTCAGCACATTATGTTAGTTGAACTGGAGCGATTATTACATACTTGAGCAGAATTACCGTAATTGGCTTTGATAGATGTGGAAACTTATTGAATATGGTATAATCTCTAACCTGGATAGCGGCCACTTGATCTAGGTAGTTATCAAAGTACCCCAATAAATCGGCCTGAGCAAACTACTAGCGTGTTTCGTTCAAAGAATGCCAGTCCAATGTCAGGTACATTCCTTACATTTACAATGCCTTAATTACATAATAATTCATTGAAACCATAAGGCGATAAAGTGGTAAAGATTTTTAAATAAGTTTTGTTACATAAAATACGTCACTGTTCCATGATATAAAAGTAATAAATCTGAAAATCAAGGATCGTCTCCTCGTTAATTCATAGTACACAAATGTTTGTTAAAAAAACTTCAACAGAATAAATTACAACCCCGATGTTTTTATATAAATATGATAATATAAAAATGCAAATATAAATAAGAATAAAGTTACAACTATGTATAATTAATCAAATAGGAAAGAATTTTTATTTCATTTTAATTTCACCGCTCTCTCCGGCTATGTTAAGTACCTACACATCTTTAATTTATAACCTCAAGGCTTTAATTACTTCTCTAACAGTCAAGGGTTCTTGGATGTGAATGTTTTGAAACGTGAAGTGATCTTAGCTCTTCGTTACACTTGCACGATGCGTACTAATTTTAATTTAATCATAGGCAACTCCTTCATAAAATATTCCACTAATAAACAATTCAAATTACATTTCGTATACTGATAAACATTAAATATTTAAAAACGAAATTCTGTTCGTCCGCAAAACAATTTATGTAATTTACTGAACAGGGTAGGGCATATAAATCATTTTATATTTACGCTCCAAGAGGGAAAGGCTTTCCTTTGAATGTTACCGAATACAATTCAGACATTTTATTTCGAGTCTTTTGTGAGATGCTCTGAAATATAAAAAAGGATGCTGCAGCGACGTTGTTCTCTTTGTTCTAACTGAAAGGGTTCAAGACAATTTATTGTGTCTATGACCTCCTTAGCATGCGGATAAACTTTTCTACTATCCTGTCTTTTAAAACAGATTATTATTTTTAGATTTGAACATACTGACTGAACATTGAAATACAGCTTTGTAATTCACATATTATTTCACAGAATATATTTGTTTACTTTGCTATATGTAATTAATTTGATATATGCTTAATGGACAATAACTTTAAATAGTGTTAATTGTAAGAATAACAAAAATAACCTTCCAAAATCAAGAATAAAAACTTGCAAAACGTAAGGTTGGCTGAACAATAGTCAAAACAAGCTTCGTCGGCTGACACACGATCGATACTTGTGGGCGTGTAAAACCATTTCAATAGTGTAGAAACAGTTTTGCAGAACATTTACACTTTAAGCACAGATAGTTAGTGACACGTAGAAAACAATGACATTTAAGAGCTATTTCGATAAATCGATACTCGGATGGTTAAATTTTATAGACGAAAATAAGTTTCCGCTGTAATAAAGCTTTTCGTTACAATTAAAGGCAACAAGCGTTAAATAGGGGATTAATTTGATAAAAATTACTTTTACTGATTAACAAGACCAACTATACAAATAGCTTGTCTTTCGCTTGTTTTAAATTATTCGGTTGTAAAAATTTAATAACTATATGCTTATTGTTAAGTTTTCAAAAAAATATACGTTTGTTCCGTAACGTAAATTAAAACAAAACTAATATTTTATAAGTATAATGTGTTTTTTAAAGCTATTGAATGTTTTCGAAATTGAGACTGAAAATCTTGGCAAATACTAAAAAGCTAAGAACTTAGTTTTTTTTTATATCCCAGAAAGGTTACCGTAATATCAATATGCCCTTTCATTTTTTTGCATGAAAAGTACTAGTATGGTCTTCATAGGTCTTTGGTCTTTGAAATATACGTAAAAACTTACTCTCTGTTATTAGACTCAAAATGCGAGTAAGAATAACATGTCTTATATAAACAAAGTGTTCACCCATCCCACGCTATTGTTTAGTGGTATCTATTTATTATACGCAGTACGGCCAACCCCTAATCAATAAACGAACGCGGGCTAACATTAGCGGGGAAAAACACGCAAACCTTCCACAATAACCTTGATGTCATGATTGATTACCTTTTTACATGGGATCATTGGCACGCGTTGAGAGATTGGTTATTTTATGGTTATTGTGATAGCATAATTTTTTATGACACAACAGTCGACAGCATAATCTACATCACTTCGTGTTGGATTTACCGTTCAACTGATGAATGTATGATAGAAGTTTCTACGTTCAATTGACATATATTTTAATGATTTATAATCTAGATTCTAGAGCTTTAAGTCTAGTATATAAATGTATATTCTAGACATAGATTGAATGATGTCATAATTTATATTGAGTCACTAAGTTGTTTAGTTTACTTGATTTATTTACACATATTTATTTATGTCGTCTGACTAAACACTACAAGAGTCGTGATCAGAATAATTTGATTATTTAATATACATATACTTATAATTAAAGTTATTTCTGTAACACATATTACTATTTAAGAGCTTCTAGATCAAAAAGTTAATCGAAATAAAATTTTCCATGTGTATAAAGTAGCAGTAATGGAAAATAAAAACTTTTTTTTTGACAAGCACCATTTCGTCGATATATCTGAACGCAAAAATCTACATTAATATGCTAGACACAGTTCACACTCCTAAAGTGACTTTCAAATTAGGTATTCATCGTTTTCGGAAGTAACGGTCATAAAATCATTTAATACGTTTATGTACAGTCTACTATTGTCATAACTCATAACTGTTTTGTTTAAACTTGAGTTTTGATTTTGAAACATTAAAATAATAAACAGTAGTGTAATAAAACAACAATTTATTTATATATCTTTAGACATCTATAAAATATTTGGAAAGGACTGAAGAAAATGGCGCAAGGCACAATTCTATAAAAGACTAAGCCAAAAGACTATCGAAAGTATTTCTAAATAAAAATATCCTTTGGATATCTTCCCACTTGTAACAGTCTTAATGGTGAAAAAATACTTTACCTTTTTGTTTCATCCAATGAACTTAAACAAAAATTGGTTACCTACATATTTTTTGTTGTTTCTCCAATTTCGAAATTCCCTTTTAACTGTGTACGAGGCTAATAAAAAATGCTTTTTTTGTGTTTGGTCATCTGTGGTTTGTGCTAATTATCATACCAAGTTTTAAAAAGATTTTTCTAGCGTAAGTTTTTAACTAACATAGAAGTGCGAAAGATTTCGTTCTTTGATTTAGTTAATATTTAAGACGCAATATCTTACATCCACCCGACGATGTATGAATTTAAAAGTATGTTAATATCACTGGAGAAGTCACGTGTATTTAAATCGGTGATTATGATTCAAAACAAAACATTTTATAAATACACATATTGAGTGGATGTTCTGGGACAGCTGACATGGCGTACGGCCAACGAAAAATTTCTGCCAAACGAAAGGCAGAATATAACATACTCGTATATGCTCTTACATACTCAAGAAGCTACAACTTAGAGTACTATAGCGTTGAATTGCCAAAAAAATCTACAAGTCAATGTACTATCACTTTCAATATGAGCAACAAGTAACGGAAATATTTTAGAAATAATCATGAAAAATTTTAGTATTTAAACTTTAGTTACGTAAGCTTAAATACATCTATATATATATAGCACCTTAAAGGCTCGCAGCAAAAAGTCTTTATTCACATAAGTATACGATCCAGAGAGAAATCTACGGTCGGCTAAAGCTTAAATGCTTCACCCCTTTGTAGCGTTTTTCTTGTACTTCATATACAGAGCGGTAGCGGAAGCGATAGCGAATATACCTGTCTCCTTTTAATCGAAACTAAAAATCAATTACTACAATTATAATAATTAAGTAAACTTTGACATAAAAATATTTGAGACACTCCGATTTTAACAGATTTTTTGCATTTAATTTTAATACATATTTGTTATTGTAATAGGTTATTATAACAAATAAGTCATATAAATTTTCTATTACAGTTCGCTCCCGCTGTAAACACGTAGTATGTTCCATCACTCCTGCGAACTTACAAGTGGTGGCAATCGATAGGACTCCACCCATTGACCTATTTAGAGATTAGGCTTACTCCAGCTTTGTCTTAAGTTTTTCGCTTGCGATACGACGATATTTCCTTGTAAACATTTTCATGAAATTGTTTTTTATATCAGTTGCAATAAGATTTCTTATTTAAAAGATATTTTGAACGTTTAGTTTGTTTAGATAATTAGAATTGTATTATTAATAATAAGAACTTTATATGAGAACATTTATCCTCATAACTAATTTTTATCCGGTTTGTTCGTAAGATCGTTAACTAAGCATCTTATAATAAGAAGTAGATTGTAGGATAGTCTAACAATAGCTTAAATACGACTTATATAACAAATTGAATCAACGTATATTACTTTTTAAATAACAACAATAAATGCACACTAATTTCGATTTCAGAATTTCGTCGAAAGTGGGTTATATTTGAAAATTATAAGTTAAAACTTTTATTTCATAGATGAATAAACAATAGAATTTTCTTTAGCGTTCCGCGGAACTGAAAACATATTCGACGTCGGAATCCGATCGACATATCAATATATACATAGCACTGTAGATCAATACACCGGTTATATAAAAGTAAGGAAATAGGTCACCGTCCATACGTTTAAGTGAATTCAAAGGGATACAGCCCAAATAAATTGACGCTTTGATGTCTCGGTGACAAAAAAATTATATCTATCATTATACGGTTTGGAATTTCATTGAAAGATAATAAAAAAGGCGGATAAATCATGTTATATTATGATTATGTTTTAGTTGATTTAATATATTGTTATTGCTAACCACTAAACATAATTATTTAAATAATTAAATGACTGAATTATACTGGGCCGAAACAAAGCTTGTTTAAGTGACGTCTTTTATAGTGAATATTTATTAAATTCGATAATTGTACTTAAGAAAACAGAATTTAATTCAAACTATGATACATACATATGTATTGGTAATGTTGCAACATTTTTAATTAGCTAGAAAGCACCTCTGTGGCGCACAGACTGACATTAAGAAGTAAGAATGTACATAAAAATGTATGTAGTATGTAAGCTATACAATATTAAAGGTCAAATCTAGATGACGTCATCATACAGTCATTCATACCAGTCAGTATAATATAAATATTAAAATGTTAAAGAACTCATTCAATGTTTTTTTGATCTATGTCAAGAAGTTATTTGGTACACCTACTCAAGTCTCATTTTGACGGCAAATGCAACGAAGGCTTGCACGATGAACTAGATATGAATGTAAAGAGCTTGTATTATATTCTGTACGTATTAAGATGCTTCGTTCCACTAAATGTGGTCCCTCACAAACCTGAGTACGCTTCATTATTAAGGAAATGACGTTGAATTTGTCTTCTATTGTTGTGTAACAATATTCCACGTCTTGAAACCTTTTACGTAATTGTTTTTCATAGCCAACGTTTGCACCCTTAGATATAAATGCTTGGAGAATTATAATTAATTAATTCAAAAGGAATCTGGAGATGATGATGCGATGTTTGATTTATATTTTAAAAATGAAACTAAAATTTTGTTCTCATACTTACATTTACCTATTTCTCATAATAAATAAATAATTGAATTTATTAAAGTTTACTTCCCTACTAATATTATAAATGCGAAAGTAACTCTGTCTGTCTGTCTGTCTGTTACGCTTTCACACCTTAAAATCACTGAACTGATTTTAATGAAATTGGGTACAAAGATAGAGTTGACCTTGAGAAAGAACATACGATAGTTTTTATTCCAGACTTTTGAACGGTTCTCTTGGAAACGCGATATAACCGAACTCCACGCGGGCGAAGCTGCGGGCGGAAAGCTAGTAATATTAAAATCAGATAAAGCTTATAATTTTTAAAGGCTGCTTCAAAATATACAAACCACTACATACAGAGACTTTATATTAAACTTGTATTTAATTTAAGAATTCGTTGTTGCTGTTGTGAACAAAATTAATTATAAATTAATCCCTACATGAGGTAATTGGATACATTTAATATCTTTTAAGCGGTAGATAATTATTTTTAAACGTATAACAGTGACAGTTATTTTAAAAGAAGATACAGATTATAATCTAAAAAAAAAATATTTTTAAAAATAGAATATCTGTATCTGTAAATACAAGTGCCACTTCTGTTATATATAAATGACAGCACAATATCTTCAGAAATAAATTGATCCAAAAACGAATATACATTTAAAGGTCAGAACTCAAACCTCGCTGATCCAAATAGAAGCAAAATATAAATATTTTATTCGATATTCCGTTTTAGAATTTCATGAAATATTCTCAAAAGGTTATCCCGTCTGGGACGAGTTCAGGTACTTTAGGTTAATTGAATGATTGTCATTTTAGGGACAACATCTGATTTGGATTGTATTTATATAAATTGTTTTTATTTATACTTGTAGTACAACTTGTTATGTACGCGCTACGTAATATGAAGAAATAATTGAATAACGCTGGGGAGACATCTTTGTATGTTTAAATATCATAAAACGAGTGACGCCGCTGACTCCGCGGAACAAACACCAAGCATTGTGAACCAGAAGATTCCTTACACCACACAAGCAATAGAATGTCATTGTCATCCTAACATCGGGGCAATCATGTAATCTTAGGTATAGGTTATAAGTTTTAATATGTAGTTTTTATTTTAATATACATATAAGTAAGTTTCGTTGTTTTCCTGGAACCTCCGGTTGCCACCCTACGCAATTAATCAGTTAATATTGTATTGAATAACCTGTTTAATGAAACAATATCAAATGTTAAATGTTACAAGTCCTAATTGATATTTCCTAAAAAATGAATAATAATTAAGTCATTACCTACTTTATTCGCCGAACTTTATAAGCGTTTATTTGATAATAGAAATTGATATTCAAATGTCGTTATTATTATATGTATGACTAGGTAAAGTGTGATTGTAAAGTAATGGGTCAAACTGACTATAATTTTGGTCACAAATTATGACCCGGTCAACCTACATGACTATTAAGCCCATTTAATGACATGTACTATGAAATCTAATATTTACTTTTACTTTTGATGGTTAAGGGAGCAGAGGTTTCCAGATTCAAGTTTTATATTTAGGATTTAGATTTGAGATTGTAGAAAATACTCAGCCATATATTTACCCAAATATTTTACCCAAATAGGTTCAATCACTTCAAGTTTTACGTGACCGAATAACAAATACACACCCACTAAAACATCCTTATTTATAATATTATTTTTAAAAAGTATATGATATTATTGTTACAAGTTAAGAAAACCTTTATACAGGTATCTAAAGATTTCCGCATTCATAAAAAAATACAAGATGCTCGATGACGTAACACAAAATTGTTAAAGAACAAAAAGCAAATTCTATAAAAACCAAGACTGTTGATGAGTTGTAGATTTCATAATAATAAAAAAAACTATTTCACACTTCTAATAATGATACTACTTTGAAGAATAAGTTAAATTTGATACCTTATTCCTCTTGTAACCTGTTGATTATTGATATTCGTATATAAAGAGAAGCCAATGTTTATCAGCTTGAGAAAATATTAGACCATCAATTGTTTTAAAACAGAGCCAATTTTATGAAACATAGTTTTGGCAAGTACTTCTTGGAAATCATGGACATCGTTTTGATCACGGCTAGTTTGGTAGAAATAATTCATTATTCAGTATTAAATATATTATACATTTCATATCTTTATTGGTTGATATAATCAAAGATTATTTAGTAAAAAACAAGTAGAATTGGTTTTAAAAAAGTGCCACACAGAGTTTTACCAGCTAAAACTGTTTTAAACAAGGAGGCATTCGAAATATCTCTTATGCAACAGTGGTACATATTTAAATAGGTAGGTCACATCAGATGGACTTCCTAGCTTAAAATATATCATTTACTAAAAAAGAATCTTTAAAATCGACACTTGTTTTTTAAAAAAGAATTTCACTACTTGATATTACGTCCTTAAAAAATCTTAATATTTCAAAAGTATGAACATACACGTCAATTTTATTTATCTATTAGCGACCCTCCCCCACTTTTCACGTGGGTATGTATAATTTTGGGTGTAATTTTAATTTTATTTGTATATTTGTTTGGTGTTTCATTGTATTATTTTTAACAAAGATCAGTTTTTTTAGCAAAACATATAGCCTATGTTACTCGGGGTGAAGAGAGCTTTTTCATAGTAAAAGAATTTTAATATCGACACATTCGTTTTTGAGTTAAGTCATGACATGCACACATAAAAATGTATAATATTATATTGTATTTAAACTTGACAAAAAGCTAATATAAAGTATAATTAATATTTTCTTAGAAACGAATTCTTTAATAATAATTTTGAAATCAAATTAAAAATCGGAAAAAATTTGAATCTTTATGTTATTAATAACATACAATAATAGATATATATATATATATATATATATATATATATATATATATATATATATATGATTCTAAGACTTTCAGTTAATTTAAAAATTTCCTAAAACTTCAATATTGAAAGCATTTAAGTTTTTTAACGAAGATCATAAGGATGAACTACGATGAACGATTATATTTTTTTTACCAGATAATAATTATCTCAATCCCACCTACATCAAAGTTAATATTATTAAATTAATGATGTGCAACACTCATCAATCGTGCATATTAAGTTTCAATCAAATAAAAACTCAACTCCGAAACGATCTTTAGGTACCATTTAAAATAGACGAACAATGAACGAGTTTTTGTCTTATAAAAAACTCAGAATCATCTAAAAATAATTACACGGAATAAATAACGAATAGGATTTCCTTACTTTATAATATTTAGATGATAGTACAAAACAATATTCATTATGTAAATGATTCTAGAAATAAGACAAATCTAAATAAGAAAGCACCCTACGAGAATAGTAAATAACAGAAGCCCTCAAGATTCCCTACAACATAATCCTCATCGGTTGAATGAAGGCTGTACTTGAACTACGGGCACATCGATAACAGAACCGGGTCAGGGTCCATTACGTGTCACGTGCTGACACCGCTGGTTTTCGCCAACAAAGCCTTCGATGTAAGGTGTGGCCCGCTTTTGTGACGTCTCTAAGTGGATAACAGCATAATGGGTAAACGTGAATACGGCTTCGTTAATGTTTTGTTTTAGAATTGTATTTCTTTCAACTAAGGGAAATATCGTTTCAAATTCCGGAATTGAATCTATAATTAGCTTTTTTTGCAACAACTAGACGCATTTTTTAAAATATGTCATAAAAAAATGGTTAAGGAATTTCTTTCATGAAATAATAATTGATATAAAATTTGACAAGATCATTTTTATAGCCATAATTAAAATTCATTATCTTCCAAAAAACTTAAAACATCAAAGACGATATTTACTTGAGATTTACAATAATGACATAGCAATTTGAAAATTATCTTTTACTGTGTATTCTAAAATGACCAACAAAATAAAAAAAGATACATTCAACATCAAGTTATATCTACTATAAACTTGGAAGTGGATGAATGTCATAAATATGACTTGTATATAACACACGAGAAAAGAATATTCTCGAAGAATCTTTCATGAATAAAAGATACATGGTAACGTAGTGCTGCCAGAAAAAAGTAACGCTCGACAAGCCTTACATTGATAATAAGCTGAAATTCATCAATAAAATATGACGTCACTACGAACAAAAATTAAATTTATTTATTTCAAACAGTATTATGTACTAAGTACTCGTATCTCATATCCAAACCACGCTTCACTTGATCAATATACAGCTTGAAAATTTAAAGTTTGTTAAAACAAAGGTCTTCCCCCCGAATTTTAAACTGGGTCAGACTTAGGTCACTGCCATTATAACTAGTGTACTGAGTGGGTAGCGTGAACATCTTACGTGAGATCACTTTGAGTCGATAATTTATTATACGGATTAATTTAAACATTCTCAAAAACGAAGTTGATGTGAGTTATGAACTTTATTAGCAATTCGACTTGTCGTTTATGTTATTTTAATAAGGGTATTACGAGTTTATATCGCTGCATCGATCAAAATAAAGTTTTATAACTTCTTTATGGGTTATAAAAATGCTAAGCATTCTTTATATTTCATGTAGAGAACTACTTTGGAGATATATGTATGTAATATACTAACCAGAATTCGTCCGGTGGTGGTCTGGCCAGAGATGAGTTCGCCGGCCCAATCCTTGGCCTCGGTCATGAAGGTGCCCTCGAACTCCTGTTTGCCCTGTCGCGCCGCTTTCTGCTCCTTCTGCTTGGGGTCGTTCGGCGCCAGCTCGGGCTCCTTGCGGCAGCAGACGAACGCGCAGAGCCGCCATAGCAGCACCACCAGAAGCCCCGCCAAGAACGTGATGATCGACGAAAGCAGGAAGCACCACCATTTTCGTACACTGAGACAGTCTGGCAATCCATCTTCAGAGGTCGGCGCGGTTGTCGCCTCTTCCTCGGACGAAGCCATTCCCCGAGGGCGCGAGGCATCCAGACAGGCGCGCCATGCACGTGCAGAGACGCGCGCGCTCGCACGGCCCGCGCGCGACTGGACGCCGAGCTGCTAGGCCGAGAGCCGAGCGGCCGCGCCGTTCGATGCCGCGCGATCGATCCGCGCCTGCGCGCCCGCTACCGTCCGAACATGCTGACCCGCGAACTGCGACCTTCTCTTCTCTTCTCTGCTCGAACCCGAACCTTACTGCCCCGTCCACCCTCGATGACCCGAAAGCCCCAAGCTGTCTCGTATGCCACGGTTCTAGATTTACCCACCTGCAGCTGATAGTTTTATTCGGCCCCGAGAGCCCACAGGTTTGGCTGGGGAAATCCTTATGTTTTATGAAGATGATTATGTAGTTTAACAGCTCGATGAATTCCCTGGTAATATTTTCTATGGAGAGGGTCGGTTCCTCACAACTGAATTGATATCAACTGTCACGTTTAAAATCTCGTCGCACCAGTCATTTCGACTTCACGGACTCGAGCAGACTACGTCCGCAGAGGTTTTTTGTTTGTCGTAACACTGTTCGATTGAACCTAAGTTCGCAGCGCGGACGATCCGTTGCTACATTCGGTTCAGTGTTGCCGCTCTGAAATAAGACTCTTTAGATGTGGATATTATATGGAATGCGGAGGTTTCGGAAAGGTCAATGATTTTACTTTTACATGCTACGCCACCCTCTGCGTGCGTCATCGGCCGCTACGGAAATCGTAGACGGCTACAGAATACCTACAGATAAGCTACGAATATCAACTTCATAACCTACTTTTGTTCGTACCATTTGAATAAAATGGAACTTTTCAATGTAAAGAGTTTTATAAGCTGTAAGTAAACAGAGTTAAAATAAAAACGTCAATGTTTTGTGTCAACGATTACCTACGAGATATTTTATTAATCGACTAAATTATTTAGGCCAAGAACTGTTATTTGGTTTGTAAGAACATTTTTTAGGTACGGCTTATTTTATAAAATAATTCCTATAACCTATATTTGTATACCCAAATATGTACTTTATAGTGAAATAAATAATAATGCTTATTGGGAATATAAATGACAAATCAAGTACATTTTGTAAAGAAATTGGTAATTTTAAGAAATTTGTGTGTTTTAAATTATACGTGTTAATCTTAAAGACATAATAAAGCTCAAGTATTTGTTTATTGGTTTAATTAAACAATCTAGTATCAGGAACTATTCGTGGTATTTGAAAAATTCTCTCGTTGTTAAATATCGTATTTATTGAGGAAGGTCACATGCTGTACTTAATGTTCTTTAGGAACGAAATCTCAATAAAAATGTAACAAAAACATTCTTGTACCATTATAGTTAAATATACAATGAAATTATAAGACCCAATACTTTTTTTAATCACTAATCCAAATTTCCACTCTTAATCTACTACTTACATTCAAATAGCAGAATGTAAAACAACTCTTAGGCACTTTTGAAATATTGTCAATTATTAAATTTTACTATTAATCATAAGGACGTAAGAAAATTTAAATTCATTTTAATTCTGATAAAAATAGTATAAAAGGCATTAAACACAAACATGAAATTACGTAATGTTTTAAAATGCTTTATCTAAAATTAATATCGCGAAAAGTTCTTTTCTTTTTATAAAACGAACAAGTCATTTTTCGTTCACTTATGACCATTTAATATAGAGATAACGTTTAAATAATAATACATGTAAAAGTATGATTATCTATCAATCTATAGAGCAGCTTTATTTAATAGAATTGAATAAATTTAATATGGATTACTGAGCAATCAAAATGAATAATTTTTGACCAATGGCTTTGTATAGGTATATAATTAAAGTAAACTCTGATGCTAAATAATATGTTTTTTAAACAACTCTTCCTCTCATAAGTATCTAATATAATTCCCGTTTCTCTCATTGCCTCTTGGGTTGTTTTAAGACTTAATAAGTAAGTATAAGACTTTTAAGACTCAATAAGTATCAGACTATCGGTTTAACTTTATGTTCAAAAATAACACTTATTCTATATTTAATACATTTAAAATAATAATGTAAATATTAATCGAAATTCATCTATACTGCTTAGGTTTCTGTCTTTTTATTCTATGAGAAAGTTGGCAAACGAGCACACAGCGTACTTGATGGGCAGTAGTCACTGTGGCCGACAGAAAAAGGTCTGTTTGTGTTTTATTTTCGACAGGTGTGCACCTGAAACCTTAATTAGTCTTTGAAACCATCGAAATCGCTTTTGAGATCTTAACTTCGAAGGGCTTGTTTCAAATCATGAAAAAGTTTGAGATGATCTGAAGTGATAAAGAAGTCACAGCTGTCTTCTGATAAAAAAGGTGATTCGAAAAACATTAAAGACCTCGTTAACCAAGTGTATGTATCGTAAAAATTTTGTGATATTTATCATTTAAAAGAATATCTAGTGGATAAACCAGTGCAAAGAGCATTTTAAGTAGCTATGAAAGAATCTAGATGAGATTGTGTTTATGTAGCTGGTACCGTTTCCTACGGTTGTTCTTTATCCTCCAAAATATTTTATAAAAGCCTCAGCGATTATGAATATCGAATAATATGTGTCAATTTTCGTAATAATTTGCTACCTCCTGTGAAATACCTGTCACCTTTTTTCCTAAGAAAAATCTTACATGAAGTCTATACTCCTGATGATCCGAACAGTTTAAATTCAAAGTAGGAAGAATAGTTATATTACTAACTTACTAATGTTGTGGCTTCTGGCTCTTAGATTTAAATAAACACAAACCTAATTGCTTACCTATATAGACACTATTGGTATAAATGTACGATATTTTGAATAAAATGATTGATAAGAATTGTGATTGCGATATACTTTATCTTTTATATATGAATTAGGCTTCAGCTTTTGTTATTTTGTTCTAATCCCGATCACTATTTAAACGATTTTCTTGATATAATCAAACGTCACATAATTGAACTATCATTACATTAAAATTTAACTCGCTTAAATTTGTCTTCGAAAATTGTTTGTTAAGGTACTACATAGCTAATCATTAAAAAATAACTTTGCAAAGAAAAACTGTGATTGCGAGTATCAGAAATATGTAATTTCCAAATCTTTCAAATGGAAAGAAAGCATCAAGGACCATTAAAATTGTAAATCAGGGGATACAAAGCTTATTAGATACTAAGAAGTATTGCGTAAAGAAAACATTAAAATGATAAGTTTGACTTTTTATTTTTCATTTATAACAAAACAGTTGATAAAACTGAGCTTGTTTAAAAAATAATTGTTATTTCATTTAACTTAAAAACTATACGTAGTTGTTAATTTTGTTTCTTTACTTGACAATATTATCAAGTATCAGGATAAGATAGAAGTGGACCATAATTTTCTAACAGATTGTTCTTCAACCGTGATGAAACAACATACTTACACTTATTGACACCAAAATTTAATCGTAAGAAATGAATACACTCTTCGAATTTAAGTTGTAAATAATAATAAGTAAATTTAATTTGTAAAAAAACTAACCTAGGGTCACTTGGGTTAGTCACCTTGAAGTAACTTTTGTCCAGGTTGCACTTGTCAACTTTCATTTGAGAAATATTTAAAATATTGTTGTATACAAAATATTAGGCTAGTATTTTTTGTATTTTTCGACAAGGTAGTACATTATATTATACTATACATATATAGGTGTGTTATTTTGGTTCTATTGGTTTTGTAAGATCCAACTTAGATCAAGAGATAAAATTCACTTCACCTGTTTTGAATTCCCAGTACATAAATATATTTAAGCAGTAGAAAACCTAAAAAAATACTCAAAAAAATTATATATAAGTTCAGCATTGATAATTCGAGACGTGCGTATCAAAGACATACATTATTTTGTAAAAGATTTTATACCACTTTTGATTCAGTATACCTATTGACATATAAATAACAAAGCCAGTTATCGACTAAGATCTGTAGTAATTACATTGCTTCATATAATAACATTAGATTGTTAATCCTAACTCTTCCAATTTTATTGTTAGTTTAAAGAAATATCCTGATAATGAAACAAAATAAATTAAGTTTCTGATGCAGTTTTTTGTACAGTGCGTAAAGAACCTTAAAACATATATTGAATATTTGTTTAAGCCTTTGGTTAAGGCAACTTGTTTATTGATATTCATTTAGATATCTTTTCATCACATTTATCTATTTAACTAAAGTATTTTTTAGTTTATACAATCCATTGAAAAAAAAATTGCAGCTTTTTAGAGAAATATTATATGTATATTAGACATTATAATATGTATATATTATTCTTATTGATTTAAATGCAATCATTGTTTTGTTATTAATTTATTGAGAACACTTAAAATTAAAACAAAATCTTCTTAAAGATACATCAATAAAATTCTACTTAACATGCAATATATATTTTTTTATATCACTTCAGTTTAAACCTTAATATTTTAAAGATTTACCATTTTTTAAATGTTTATAGTTGTACTAGGACCACTATGATAAAATATTGAAAGGTAATTTCTAATACAATTCACTCAAAAACTTCTATTATATTCTTTATTGATAGACAAGATGAAACTTCTCATCATTCTATTTATTCATGGTGCGCATGCCAGATCTATCGCTGCAGGGAGAGAAGCTTCAACAATGCTTGGGACTTGCGACCCAGGTGTAGGTTTAAAAGTCTCCTTCTATTTTCAACAACTCTATGTGAACATACAAAACTTTTTGCAATGCAGCTACCAGTCAAAGGAACCAATTCCTATATATTGCAATAGGACAAGTATCAGATCCAAAACCTACTTCATCTATACAAACATTTTCTTTGAATGACTTAAAATGAAATTTTAACATTTTTATCCTACTAATATTATAATTGTGAAAGTTTGTGAGTATATGTGCATGTTTGTTACTTCTTCACACTCAAACGGCTGAACCGATTTTGATAAAATTTTGTATACAGGAAGCTGACATCCAGGAATTACACATAGGGTACTTTACATCCCGGAAATCCGCGTGTAAGACCGCGGGGCGCAGCTAGTACTATATAATTTTAATTGACATCAGGTACTGTGTCTCCAATCCACTTCAAATATGGAGGGTTGCCGTTCTTGATGGGTAACGAGATCACCTCACACACTTCGTAAGGATGGTTGGCTCGCACCATTTCAGTCAATTTATCCACTAGCGATGTGCGAGTTTTTATCATTAGCAGAGCCTGGAAATCATAATTATCATATTTATATTACTATTGTAACATAAGAAATTTGGTGGAGACTGATGTTAGTACAAGACTTTAAGTGACTAAATAATTTTAATTAAACTAAGATTTTCAGACACCACATGTTTTCATTATATTATTACTTGTTATTTTACAGCAACCATGATCAAAGACAGATAAGATGAAAGTGTCAGACACATTGGGATTATGTACTTATAAAATAATAAAAACATTTAATATTATCAGGAAACCTAAGTTTCATTTCAATGAGTACACTGAGAAACTTAGATATCATTAAATTATGTAAGTATAACTCTGATAATAATTTAAGTAATGAGGGATTAATAATAATTCTACTAGAAATATATTGGTTAAAATTGTATTTGAAAAAGACAATTCATGTTTAAAAGTTAATATAATAAATATATAATGAGAACTAGAGTTTAGCAACAAGGGAACTTGAAATGTAAATTTTACATGTAAGATAGTTGTCAATGCATATCACTGCAAATATATATTAGTACAAAATTTATTGCTTGTAAATTATAAACAAGATAATGTATTATTAGCACATACCTCACTATCTTCGGCGATTTCATTTTTCCATTCATAAATTGAGGTTACTCCAGGTATGATATTAACACAAGCAGCTACTTTGTTTTTGACTAGAGTATGTCCAATGGATTTACCAACATCAATATTGGGCACAGTTACGTAAGCAACCGAGTACTTATCTGAAAATGTTAATACAATACACCTTTGTATAACATCAATGGTTTTTAAAGTTTTATTTTATACAATGGCATCAAAAATTAGTGCTGTTAAATAATTTCAATATTTTTTTACAAAATAAACTTTTGAGTGAGGGGTACAGCTTTAAAAATAACATTGTTACCGGCATCGATAATCCCTGAAGACATGTTGGATGTGGCTACAAGGAAAGTAGGCCTTATTATTGATATATAAAGAGTAAGAATTGTTTTACGATTTATAAATGTCAGCATAATCTTTAAAAATAATTATTTTATCGTTATTGAGAGCTCTTTAAGCTATAAAAACAAATTCAACAACAACACTCTCTGCATAAACTGTCAACATATGACATATTACACATTGACAATTGTGATTTGACAATAAACTATTGACCAAGTGTCAAAATAAAGTCAGCATGGGCTCTTAGTAATATAGCTAAGACAATAAAAAACGACGTCTTTCACTCATTTATTAACATTTATTCTAAAACAATTCCGCGTAGCTTTTATTAAACTAATAAAGAGTAATGTTTGACACTTAAATGTAAAATATAGTCTTAAATATAAAATTGGATGTATTATTTTAAATCTTTCTTTCGCATCTAACTTAAAATATACAATTTTTGTATACTTAGTTAAAATTCAATAAATCATAACGACTTGCAATTTAGTGTATAAACGGAAAACATGTTCAGTTGTGTTTATATTTCGGAGAATGGTTCCGTTTTCCGGCCCTAAAATGTAGTAATCCGATATTCATTTTTTATAAACTAAAATTACCCCAGATAATTATGGAGCATTATATGCTTATGGAGCAAAAAAAATTATTATATGCTTATTATTATATGCTTATGGAGCAAAAAAAAAGCCTTTTATTTATTACATGCTTATGGAGCAAAAAAAAGCCTCGATAGGACATTCGATATTCAAAACATCTCCATGTATGACTGACCTCAGTCGCCAAAATGGCGCTTCGCTCAATTCGCTATCTTCAGATAAAAAAATTAAAACACAAAATTTTCATGAATTCAAATAATGTCCCACCAAACTTTTTTCAATTTTCTATTAAAGAATGATACTCTTTATAACTAAAAATATACGAAAAAATTTATAGGAAAATTAATATATTGTAATATTTATATATGTATATACGTATGTTATGTACGCGCAACATATTAGAAAATAAATGAACATCGCCGGGGCAAACTCTTTGTATGGATAAAATATCATATAACGAATGACGCTGCTGACTCCGCAGAACGAACACCAAGACGTGTGAACCAGAATATTCCTGATACCACACAAGCTATGGAATGGGATTCCTATCCAAAAATCGGTTATAAGTTTAAATGTAGAGTTGTTATTATAATTTACATATAAGTAAGTTTTATAGTTTTCCTGGAACCTCGTTTGCCAATCCTACATAGTACGTAGGTTACAAAATTATTTGAGGTTGTATTAAAAACGCAAACTGATAGAAAAACAAAAGAGAAAATGTAAATGTATGACTTTAAATAAAATATTTCCAGAAACTGTTTAAGTTTATGAAAAATTCATAACATGAAATGTTTATTTTTATATGTGCATTATTTTTTATAACATTTTCAATATCGTCAGAGTTTTTAAGATTTGTACAATAAAACGTCAAGAGTGTAATAAAGCTCTGGGACGCAAAAGAGGTCCATAATCTTTTTACATTATCCTTGTAGAATTTCCTGATCCTCTATGTAAGAATAACTAGTCACTGGTTCACTACTACCCCTGCCTAGAGCGCAGGCGCACGTCACTGTTCTACTCCGTGCTAGTCGTAAGACTGCAGAGTTAATGCCACCTCTAGTGGGGCACGTGAGACAGTGTATAATATCTACTGTATAGATACAAACTCTACAATCCTAATTTATCGTTAGGAAAGTTATTGGATATGATGCCTTTCCAAACCAGCCAGAAATTACCAGCGAGCATGAGAACAAACTCACTTTTGTCACAATGATAGCAACCATTCTGATATACATTTTACTGAAATGGAAAATTATTTTGTTTATTATGTTTTTATATCAATAAGGAATGTATATAGTTGGATTAACAATGTCAAATATTTAGTATCAAAAATGTAATTTTATGTTATTAAGTATTTATATAGTTTTTGTTACTATCAGATAACGTAATTTATAATAATTTCAAATACTTAGATAATATTGTTTGATGTGATATAACATTTTATTTAATTCGCGAACATATTTACCTATGTATAATTTTAACTATTGCGTTGTTACTTATTGTTGTAATATATGAAGTTTGTAATAGATATAAATATGTCGTCTTTTCTCCACATAAAACTGAAGAATAATTTAAAAGCATATGGTAACGGTTTAAAATATTCACATAGGTATTTTTGACTATATAGACTAAAAAATGTTTAAGAATCCAACCTAAAAATTACTATACTAGACTTAACTAAAATACGAGATTAGACTTCTGCTGTAATTTATATTAAATGATATTGTTTTTGAACTTTAAATTTACATGTTCATGACTATTTACGTAACTCTTTAGAAACGAAAACATATTTTTGTTTTGAATGCTGGTAGTAAAATAATTGTTTGTTTCAAAATTTTAAATAACATCTGATTACAAATAGGTGATTCAATAAAATTGCTAGCGTTTCCCTATTTAATACAGAAGTAAACACCAATAACGAGCATATATTTTATTAACTTGTAACTTGTAAGCTATTTGATTTATTATACAATTGGTCCAAGTTCTTTTATTGTTTAGTATAACTTACACGTATAAAATTTCAGATATCCGTACCTTGATACAAGTTTAAATCGAAAAGAAAACTAAAATAGTTTCTAATGTACACATTCATATACATATATTGATATTATTCTTGGGAAAGAGTTTGTAAGGAAAATGAAAGTAATATTTTTCGGATTATACTACGCGTACTATTGTAAACACTACATACTTCCAAAAATGTGTAACGCTTCACGATTTTGCGTGTCATCCTTGGTCAGGGGCCAATCGTAGTGTAATCCGAAAAATATTAGTTTCTTTTAAATGAATACTCGCGAAAGCCTTAGATTTTTTTAAGGAAAACTTAGGAATAATCAGTGATTAGTTTAACAATGCACATTCATGGTAAAAAATACAGAAGTCATGCTCAGTTCCAATTTGTATAATCGTATGTAGTGTAGACGAAGCATTTTCAATTTCTCATTAAATTTTTAACGATAATACTTTAATATGAGAAGATTTATGAATGTTAAACTGTTATTATTATATAAATAATAAGTAAAGTTATATAATAATTTAGTTAAAATTAATCAATCGTCGACGTTACTTCCATTCCTGATATTCTTTGACTGAGAACTAATGAATATGTTAACTAATTTTTCATATTCTAATATATTCTTCGGAGTCTCGTGTTACATTGAATACGTTATATCGTTTCCTGAATCGAAGATTTTTTTTATATATAAACTTGTTCTCTTTATTTGGGTTTATATTTTGCTTATTTATATTTATTAGGGATCATTATTTAGGTTAACAATAAAAATGATGTAAAAAATTAATTAATTAATATGAAAATTAATCAATATATTATACCTATGTACTATGTAATTCGAGCCTTATCTGTAGCAGTCCTGTTCGAAATGCGAAGAGCATATTAGTTTAAATGAAATGAAAAATATCCTTAATCTTGAAGAAAAAGAATGCATCCAAGTTTATTCTTTGAATATATTGAAATATTGTAGTTTGAACGATGTAAGTAACAATATTTCATCATCAATATATTATTATTTTTATTTATTATTTAGTTCTTTTCGTTCCGAAGCTACGAAATAATCATTTTTCCTAAAAGAATACAAGAGTACATATAGAAATGTCCCATATTCATCCGATAATTTGAACTTTGGAAATGTTTATTGCATTCTTGAAATTCAGACACACACTTTCCTTATACGAGCAGAACCTAAAAAAATGAATAAGGTTCATCAAATTACAATATAATAAGGCTATATATTAACAAATAACTAGCATACCGTCGGTTAATAAATATTAATGTTATTTTTATATTTAAGAAAAACATGTCTTTATCAGCAATGTTTATAGCGGTACAAGGTTGACGTGGTTAAATTATACGCCTTCTGCTACCAGCATTATCATATTTATGCGCCCTTTATATTTTTTGTTAAGTAATTGCCTTTTTATTATCTGTAAAAATATTCAGATCATCTTGAAATTGTTCATCTGTGGCTCAATGTCAATGCGTATTGTCGTATACCTAAAAGGAGGTTATCTTAAAGTAGGTAATACGTTTAAACTATTTTCGTTTATGGAAAACGTACAACTGATTTATAAAATTATACTTAATTATACTTCATTTTCTTGTTGGAGATATATTGGCTGTTTATTATAATTTTTATACTCACTTCGCTTCTTTAAAACATGTGGAAGTAAACACTGTAAAATATGTTTAACTCTCTTAAAATTCTTTATCCACACGAAAACAAGCTTGGTTCTAAAGATGAATCTATTCTTATGTAATTTTTTCTAAACTATCGGGGATTCTTTGTAACAAAATTCTATTCTTTGTAATTAAACTCAAAAAAGGTTTAGTTAAAATGAAGTAAATGCCTAAACATTTCAAATCTTGGATTAAGGTAAACACGAAAATTATAGATATTTTGAAAATCATTCTTATAATATGTGTATATTGTTTTTATAAAAAACTAATAGCCTAGAAGTAGGGAATATATTAATACGTACCTACCTATTATGTAATATTTATGAGACCAAATCCGTTGGCAAAACTAGTTGATAATATTAGCAAAGATGATTATGATTTGAAGCCGCTATTAATTTATAGAAATTTCCTTTCTGGCCTTAACAAGAAATGCAAGGAAAAGCAAGCCATTCCGTCAATCTTCTTGTCAGATTATAATTTTTAAAACACATATATAACTAAAGTCATAAAGCCCAGAACACAAATATCTGATATATATGTAAATGTCTCGGTCGTTCTTTTGAAATGACAAGGAAACCACGTGTATATAATTTTGAAATTATGATTTGACATAAAATGCTTTTGTAATAATTCGGGACATGCAATACGAATTCACTTATGCAAAATTTATGCCTTTATTGTTGACTCTGTATTTTAAACACATGTGTGAATATTGTATTAAGATGTCTGCATGTCTGTTATTTTATGACGTCATTATTTAATTTATATCTATAATCTAAATATTGGCTCAGCAAAATGAGCAACTGAATAAAGAGAGTGAAGATTTGTGTTTGTATTGCTTATTAAAAATATAGATTAAGTTTCTTTTGAGATTAAGCATTCTGTGTTCAATTTTATGAAATGCGTTTACATATTGTATAGTAACACTTTATTGCCATGTTTTTCCCAACCTCTTGAAGGTGATTTGCGTATCAAATCCTTTTTGTAAATATATATAAAAAGTAAATAAACTTATAATTCGACGTTATCTAAAGATAAAAAGTTAATGCTTCACCTATTTTTACGTAAGCGACAAAATAAATATGAAGGTACCTGCAAGGAACTCCCCGTTGACAAAGAAGCATGAAAAACTATTATACAATAGAATTAAATTTAATTATCATCACTGTCATATGATAAAAGTAAATTATATATAGATATGTCACACATTAATAACTGACTCGCTATTTTTAACATAATATGTATAATGTAATACTGTAATACCTAGTAAAAATGATCTCATTATGGTTTATTATTGAACTTGAAAAACGTTGAAGTAATTACAATTATTTGTTTAAGTATAAATTAATATTCATTTTTAACATCTGAAGTTATTACTATAAAAATAAAATTATTTTATATTGGCCAGCGAAAACATTACATCCTTTCTGCTTAGAAAATTATTGAATTAGAGCTCATACATTACTTGCCTAAGTCCTTTTGTGGATGACATACCAATAGTTACGACAATAAAGTATAAAATTAAGTGCTTATTGTTACTTTGGCAAGGCGGAATCAATATCGTCTTCAAACGTTCTTATGTTTGGTCACCGTATTGAAGACTACTTGAACTTGACCTTTCATATTACAAACGCCCCCCTGTCAACATCCAAGAAACACGCAATCACCATTCTCTTGTACAACGCGACGATACGCGCACGTGAAAAATGTTTCCCAATCCGTTTGATAGAAAACATTCTACGATTAGGCAAGTTTTCGATAAGTTTCTGGATGGTAGGAAGAGTGCGCGTAAGAATGCTTTATCGAGGAAAGACAGTAAGTGCAGTAGCAGCTCGAGTCAATCAAATAATTCTACCGGCAGGAAATTTTTTAACAGCTTCTCAATAAGGTCTTGAAGAAATTATATAGTGCTAAAGTTATTGGTCAGAAGCACCTAAATCAAATAGTTATGCGCTACCTCAATCTTTTGGTAAGTTGAAAACCTTTTAAATAAATATATTCATTTAATTCCGTTTTTAATAATTATATTAAAAGCGCCCACATTATTTCGTTATGCTACAGAAGTTGAGAAATATTTTACAAGTCTACCTTTTATATTTTGTCAATAACTAGTAAATTTTCAAGGCTGTTAGGATGATGGTTTTAAATTTTGGATATTTCATCATTTAAAATTTAGTTCGAGACACGTTTTTAAGATTTTATCGATATATAAGGACACAAGAATTTGATTAGTTATTGACGAATTTATCTATGATTATCAATTATAAGTAATATCTATTGGATTATTAGTTAAATTGAATAATTATTAATAATTTATTAGTTTAAATTAACGAGTTGTTCAAGCCGAGTAGCGTAAACATGCAATAAAATAAAATCCTTGTTGAAATAGCAAATTATCTCAAGTTTTCAGCATATAATACATATTCTTCATAAAAAATTAATAAAATCAATTAATTTTATTTATACATTATATATATATAAATTATGCTGGGATTCGCTATTAATGCAAATATTCCGTCACTTATCGTCCATAGATAATATATTTATTATGTAATAATTAACGTTAATGATAAAACGCGATTTTTTAAATTATTTATATAGTGCAGGTGCAAGCTATTAACCACATCCTGACAACCTTGTATAACTCTCACAAACTACATTTGTAAAAAACAATCACTCATACGCATTCTACATACACGTGGATTGAAAGAAAAATGTTTTAAAGGAATTTTTTAATTATCTTCATATTTAAATATATGCAATTTGTGATATATTTATACTGTCATAATATTCGCCTGTGAATTTTCAGCATTAACGTTTTATTTTTGATGTACTTGTACTTTGATCAAAATAAGTGTAGATTTTAATTCTTCAAAACGAGCAAAAAATATGTACCTACACGTGTTTAAAAAGCCATTATCAATGGTTAGGTTTTTGTTATATAGAATTATTGGCGGTGGCAAAATTACAGAATAATTGGCTATAATTATATAAAAATGCTACTATACTTCGTTTTTATAAAATGATCGTATTAAATAATTTTCAAGTTCAAAAGGTCTTATAGATTATATATGCTTTGGAATGTTTTAATTCAGTATCAAGTTTCTTAGAGGTTATAGCATTGTATAAATTATATTTAGTGTGACATTCTAGAGCACTTACACATCACTTTTTAGTGAAAATACCGGTTTATTATTTAAATAAAACGCATATTTTGCGATGTAGGTAGTACACGTTTTTTATTATAGCAATCGAAACGTCGGGAGTATTTATTTTAAAATAATAAAAAACGCTTAGTAGGTTTATTTTAAATTATTAGTTTTATTTAATTGAATACTCACGAAAGTCTTATCATTAAGTTTATTACTATTTGGGCACACTTAATTTTAACGTTTAATGCATCTTCCGCGTTTTGGCACGAAATCATTTCACCCCACGTGTGTAAATAAATGCTATATATTTTGTTGATCTTACATAGGTTAGAGATAGGAAAATAAGAGGACAAGACCTCGCATTTCTTGCCTTGTTATGTATATGGAGAAAATTATTCGAGTTAAAATAATTATAATGTTGTAATTTTCTTGAACAGTTCTGTCAATGTCTATGAACATCACGGACTGAATATTGCAGAGTGTACATTAAAGATTTGTTGTAATGTAAGATTTCTGAAATGTTTTAAGAAGTCATTAATTTTTTCGATAACAATTGCGTTAATACAATAGTATACAAAAATATTAATATAAAACTAGACGTTTCTTCCAGTTGGGTGAGTTTAGGTTGGCAGGTACTTTGAAAACATGAACTGGTTTCAAAGATACTGTTAAAAGTTAATCTTTAATGAACGATTATAGAAATCGAACTCATGTGTTTCTGCTAAAAATATAAATTCAATTTCCTTGTCGTACGTCGCCAGCTGTTGAATTACGCCATTATCTTGCTTAAATTTAGCAATTTTTTTTTCAAATAAATCTCCATTCCTGCAGTTCGAAGCGAGATACAAGTGATTTTGTAAGAACCACATTCGCGTAAGCCTAGTTAGCAGTTCGAAAATGGGTATATGTAATAAATATACATGTACTATAAAACATGTTACACTTCCAATGCTTTTATATGTGAAACAACAATGTTAAGGAAATCTTCTTAATCGTATTTAGAAACTTAAGTTGCAATTAAATCGTATGCAACATTGCAAGGTTTTCAACAGCAATTATACTAGCAAAGTTTTAAATAGTTTTGATTAAGAAATTACTTGTGAATAACACATTGATATATTTATAACTAAATTTATATATATAATTAAAAACAAATAGATAATATTTGGTTTCTTATTAATTTGATGAACAAGTATGACCCTGCCTTTATACTAATTGGTGATATTTAACCTTTTTGTTAAGTGTGACACTGCCTTTATGAAGGTAGCTAATAGGATCGATCACAAGTAATAACCTCGCATGTTATATAACATGGAATGTTTTTCTATATACTAAGATCACTCGTGTAACCTTTTTTACGTCATTTCATTTATCATTTGTTTAACAAAATATGTAGTGACGGATGTTAAAAGTTAATTTGACGTGTAGTTTAAGAACAACCAAATATTAAGTCAAGCTATTTTAAAAATTCTAAACTAGAAGAGTTGCGATAAAATTTTCATAAAATTTGTTTTTTGTCGCCGGTTTATATTTCTGTAATATCGTATACACCTACTTACATTTTATTGCGATCTGATATTAAGGGGTTAGAAATGTAATTAGACCGTCGATCAAAAATTTCCTCAGATGACCTTGTACTTATAAATATACGCTACTTTTTTTTCAAATGTAGAATATTAATTGTTTTATAATATTTTTTATGATGAGTACTGTCTATTTCTTAGTAAATAAAAACTTTTTTAAGAATAAAATGCCGTCTTCATTCAATAATATGATATTATATGTACCTATATCGAAAGCCATAAAAAACTACTAACTGCGTACGTATCTAAAAGTCATAGAACAATCATCTATGATTTTTTTATTACCTCTAATTACCTCAAAATTTCTAGGCACTTTTATTCATCCTTCCACAATAAACAGTTTATTAGAAAATAATATAATCGATGTATAAGCGTATGTTATCGTAGAGGGTTAATGAACTAACACGCTTGCATACACATGCAATAGACTATACAGGTCATCTGTTGTAACATAACTTTCTCAAATATTTCGTTCGACTCCGGAAGACATGCCCTTGGAACGCGTAACAGTGAAATAGATTCTCGAATGTTTTGATGGGCAGCGAATTAATAATTATAATTTAATATGAAATATTTTTATTCGACATATAGCCGAGTATTCATTTAATTAGAGTAAGACTTTCGCGAGTATTCATTTAAATGAAACTATAAATTTTCGAATTACTACGCGTCTTGTATTATTTTTAAGAACGATATACTCCCGAAATGTCATAACTCATATGGATTTGACACATCTGCCTGTGATCATGGTTGCTGCATTAAGTAAACGAAACGTCAGGATGATGTAGTTTGTATAAATAATAATATACGCGTAGTAATCCGAAAAATATCAGTTTCATGCGACATATACTTGTTGTTTTTTTTTATCGTCTTTATTCGACTTCGTCAACATTGCGTTTGTTCACCGTAGGAGACTTATAGATTATAAAAAATATATATTTTTTTTTTGTAAAGGAATATTCTTGTTTCTCTTTTATATTGTAAAAAAATATATATTTTATTATAAAATAATATTTTAAATATAATCATTTGACATTTAAATTGCATCATCGACCACCACTTTATGTTCAAATGTGTAGAATACGTAATAAAAATAAATTTCTTTATACGCTTAATGACAACAGATCGATAGATGCTTTGAAATAAGATTAATCTTTATATCAGAAGGATCAACAAATCAACTTTGACTGCAATAAAAAGAAATATTAAGAAAAAGTTTACGCAAATAAAAAAAAATACGTAGACTTTCCATAAATTAATATTCATTATAAATACATATATTTTTTATTTAATTTAGTTCATTTTTCCAGGTATGTGACATGAAACAGGTGCAGACGGTGACCTGATGTCAGATGACGAACTAAACAATATAACGTACCTGAACGAAGCGGAGGAGAATGGATTAACAATAAAATTTCTTATAATAATATTAATTTCAAATGTCATAATATAATTTAAATATTTTAATAAATTCAAATTGCATAAATATTTTTAAATTGCATAAAAAATTGTAACCATAATAAATTGTATAAGATTGTGATAAATTATCATATTTTTTTATATTTAGATATTCACGTAAAAGATTTTTCTGCTGCAAACACTGTTTCAAGTTGACATTTGCTATACCTAAGTCCTAAGATGTCACTTATAATTGATATTGCTACATTTTATAACATAGATATAACATAGGTATAATATATAGTTCAGTTCATTATTAAGTAAACTTATTATGTTTGTTTTAAAACATAAGAAAAACTTTGTCCAAGATGCAGGTATTAGTAGAAAGGTTGCTTAGCAACCAATTGTACTACAAATAAATTTGAAATCACATAATAAATGTTGAATTTAATAAATATTTATATGTATTAAATTCAATGACCTATAGATTCAATTATAAATGGGTATATAGCTAAAGTATTGCTTTTAAAGCCTTTTATGAATAAAATTATATAAATGTATATCTTACTTAGTTGATGTACCTAATTCTTAGCAATGATTTGTCGTCGTCTTAAATCCACTTCTTCTGTATCTTGGCTAAAATATAGTTTAAGGTAATTTTATTTATTAGTATAACAATATTTAAGTGCGCCATTTCAAAGCTTTAATTACAAATATATATTAACTCAGTGTCTTAATGTAATAAAGAATATTATTGAAAATGGTCCTTATAATTTATTAGATAAGTTTTAACTTTATTAGTATGGATTTTATATTATTCAGATATGTCTAAAGGCATATAAAGGTTTTCATATTAATCAAAGTTATCAGGCATAATTTATGTCGGAATTTTCGGTATTGTCAACGTTTTTATTAAGGTTAAACAAAGTTAACCTAACTATCAAATTTAAACAGGTCTAGTTAATGAGGAAGCCGAGAACTTGTTCGATTACTATAATTACATTGTTCACAAACAAGTGTTAGTTTATAAACGGAGTTTTTTATATCAAACTATTATTAAAGTGAATAAACCTGATCTATAGATGACCTGATTTTCTACTGATAATACGTTTTACCATTCGTTTATTTTTAAACAAACAAAACTACAGTCCTTTGTATGTCTATGACATTTACGTGCATGTAAAAACAAGTATCTTCTTGTATTGGAAGCGAAACTAACTATAAGCAGCCAATTGCAAAGATTTCACTATATTTAAAATATTAATTGCAGCTACACAATCACAAGCCTTGCATAATATGCCTTCAATAAGACTAAATCGCGCTAAAAGAACAATTTCAAAACATCATTGTTTATTATCTTAATAATTAATATTACACTTTATAATCATCGTTAAAGTCAACGAAATAGAAATGAATTCATACAAACACAACATTTTGCGAAAGTGTTCACAACTTGCAAAATATCCTTGAAATTCAAATGCAATCAGTATGCTAATTCTTGTAAATGGCTTGCACACATGGATCCATTTGAAGAGAATCAAATATCAATAAACGATTGAAAAATAGCGTTATTCCAGTTTAAAAAATATATTATAATTGATGAATAGATATTTATTTAATTATTAGGTTTCTTTAATTTAAGCTCATGTTTTATATCATCGTATAAATTGTCATTTTATACGTATATCAATCTGTAACGATTTGAAAAGAAATAATTTATTTTCATTTGAATGAGAGACAAATAAAGTTTGTACTTTTTTCGATATTATTATTATGTGGCAACATTTGTATACAGCTGTTTATAAAAAATACGGATATAAAAATCGACACGTTAAAGTTTAAATAGAAAAGATATAAACAAAGCATATTAATAAAAAATAAGGATAGTTCTTTTATAAAACTAATTTTTATAAAGACTTCAGTGTTGTTAAACCATAATTATGTCAACCAACAGGTTGGGACCTATTCATATATAGATTGTATAACGTGTCCTCTTACAAAATATAAGTGACGTCATCATGCGAGGCCGAATTCCGGGAAAATTATAACACATTTTTTGTGAGAAAGGTAGCAAATAGCAGACTACCTATTTAATAGGCAGGAGCCACCGTCGGCAATGGACATCCGCAACATAAGAGAACTTGCGGAAGATATTACGGATGCTTTGCCAACCTTGGTTGTTGAGGAAGACGGAGGAGTGGGATTAAAAAATGAGAGGAAAAGGTGGGAAAAGGATTAGGGCAATTGGTTTTCTTACTCGTCGGACAAAATGCAGCCTTTAAAGACCACTTACTTCACGCCGACTTACTGTGAGAGGGTAGTACTTCCCTGGATTAGCGAACTCATGTTCGAACTGACCAAATCTAGGCTCTACCACCTTAAATTTATTCTGACTTTGAATTTATATTACTGTGAAGTTTTATCAAAATCGGCAAGTTGAAAGGTAGACAAATATTCATATATGTATACATATATACTCACAACCTTTCGCATTTACAATATTAACTAGGTGCCTTAGAAATACATTTGGTGTGTAAAATTATACTATAAAGGTGGCACTTCACTTGGCGTTGCATATTCGCCGCATTTGTCCAAATATTTTTACGTACTAAGTCCAAATAGCGCAAACACAACATCCACACTTGGCATGCCAACAACACGTCTTTATGCGTTTTTGCTTATTTGTGAATGTGTCCTATTTGTCCAAATATGTCAAATGAAGACGAATAAATGGTCTTATTTGGCCGAACACAACAAATAAACGCCAAGTGGAGTGCCACCTTAAGACACTATCGTCCTTCTGACACACACATTATCACACACATCTATTATTATATGGATTCTAAGAAGATTCATGACTGACTAACTTCTAAGTATAATGTCTAAAGACACTAAATCTCAAACATAATGACAATTCTATTGAAATATAAAAATAAATATGAACAATAAATTATAGTTCATTTTAGATGGTTATCCATTTCCAGATAAAAGACATGTTAGTCTTGAAAAATAATTTTATTTATAATAACTATCACGATTATTAGTGCTATAAATTGAAATAAATAATCGAAGGCTAAAAAAATTATACTTAGGAATAACTGGGTCCATCAGACAATAAGAATGATACTAAAGGTTTGTATATTGGATAAAATTAAAAAGGATTTATATCATCCTTAAGTTACTGACGAAAAAACTTTAGGTATCTATCATATTAATGTATAATTATTATTAATTACTTCATTTCTTTAAAAATATAAATACCTTTAATCATAACTCATTCCATTAACAATTGTGTCACAATTTTTTACCTACCTAGGTATATTGCCATATTTTCCCGTGCAATAATTACAAAACGTCAAACAAATAAAAAAACTTTCCCATATTTTTAAACAAAATCTGACCTCACGAAAGTAATATAAATAACACTGATTTAATCATTAATCACTGAGATATGTTTATGATACATATGTCATAGTAACTCATCGTTATCATGAACTTGAAGGTTAGCAAGTAACAAGATGAGCCATGGTGAATCACGACTTGGGATGTCCATATATATGATATGATTAAGTATAATAGTAATGATATATTAAACGTCTTAAAAGAGATTCATATCATAAAAATTTTGAATTAATTTTATATATTATTGCAATTAAAACAGCACCCTTATCATATTTAATTTGATAAAATCTATAGTAATTTTTATCTCTATTTCGACTTATTTTATTTTTAGTATACTAATTATTTTTATTATTCCTACTGAAAACTATTGTAATTATTGTTTTTTTAATTTAAACTCATATTAAGGTTGCTGGTAGAAATGATTATTTAAATGTTTTATCGTTACCCTTCTACGGAGCATTAACAGTTTTTCATTAATAAATTTGTACATGTATACCTCATACTCAGTATACTCAGTAGCAATGTAAGTTTATAAAAGATATAAGGCTACTTTATATGTTAAGTTTATTAATACTAGGAGATGCTCTAAGAATTTCATCTTAGCATTTCGGTACCAAACCCTTTTTAAAAGATATGGATTTGTTTTCCGGCACTAAAATTAAAATTGGTAGTCAAATGTAAATTAAAAAAACACCACAGATAACTGATCTAACGAAAACAAAAAAACTACGACTCGATCGAACATTCGTTTGTCGAGATCATCTCCGTGGATGAATGAACTGAGTCACTAGTATATGGTTCCGCGCAATAAACTTGTGGTATGGTTCCGTACAAGGTAGAAATGTTAATGTTAGTTCAAAATCGAATTAATTTTAAATATACGTATATGTAAGAATAAGTTTTTTCTAAAACTTTCAGTTATCCTCTTTATTTATTTTAAATATTAAATCACTATAAAATTATCAAACATTGTTTCAAGTAAATTAATTGACATGGAAAGAATGTTTACTTTATAATTTTCAAATTTTACTTATTTTCTTACTTCTTAAATTTAATTAACTTATTTGATTTTACAGCTGCTTTTTACTCCTTTTAAGAATTTGTAGTACTAAGAGAATATTAAAAATACTTGAAATTGTATTTATGAAGTATTTTTAACAATTTTAGATACCTCTATTACTTGTAAAAAGTAGGAAAAAAATATACTTAATTTGCTGATAAAGTGCTGCAAGTTTCAAGAAAATATTTTACAATAGACCTATCTACAAATTAGTAATTTGTTTAAACAATGTCTTAAAAAATACTTTATTTATACAAATAAAAATATTAAATATAAAAAAATACAAATATATTTTCGTCCTCTCAAAATTAAGACTAACATTTTTATAAATAGATATTGGGTATGCATACTTAGCTTGTAGGTACGTAAGTCATAGAAAAACGGATGTATAAAGTTATTCTAATTCTATTAACCTTGCTAGGTGTGAAATGATTTTTACATTTCGGTTACATGACACCAGTGATATTGACGTATTTAGTAAACTTCCATCAAACCTTGGTAAAATCCCATTCGAAGTGACACACGTTTTACATACGAAGGTAAACAATGTTTTAAATATACGAATTACTTTAAATTATCCATAAATTTTGATGGAATTTTGATTCATACAAATATACTTTCGAGGTGAAACTTGATTTCAAAGTCCGTATCATGCATTGTCCTTATTCCATTATCAATGTTAAGTGAGGTTAAACAGTTGAGGTATTGGATTCCGAACTAATATCTTTGTCGTATAGCCCTACGTATAAAAAAAATATCTTACATCGCAATATTTTGCGCGGACATTTAAAATATGAATAAATTAACCATTAATCCTATCATGTTTATAAACAATAATTTAAATATAATAAAAAAAAAACAGGAAATCGGTCGTATATCAAAAAAATGTATAATATAATATTTAGATGAATCAATCTTAAAAATGTTTTCGACAATCAGGAAAACAGGAAATTAGTTAAGACATTAAGACATTTAGTTCACTTTAATACAAAACTATTAATGAAACGTGGACGCGACCCTGAATGAACTTCCGGGGACCTTAGAAGCAGTTGTTGAAAGATTTTAAGCAGATAAGTCAATGGATATATAATATTAGTTTTACTTAAAACCATTTTTTTTTTGTTTATTCCAAACACATAACAACAAACACTTCCTTTTCCTATGACTTTAACAGCGAGGTTGCATTATAGGGTTAAGGATATTTGTGCATTTTTAAAATGAAACTATATGGAACTGTTACCTTCAATGATGTCAAAATGTTTAGTATGAAATTATCACAAACATGTACGACGCGACCTTATGACTCATAAAAAGTTTATTTTTGATATACGAGTAGGTACGAGCCTTAATTCTAGTTTGCGCCTGAAGAGAGACAGTGTTATAAAGCCTATGGTAGAGAGAAAATTGTAACATTAACTACCGTTCATTTCAAAGAGATTCTCTTAAAAAGCTTTTCTAGTATCTAGCTACCTCAATAAAATTATAAGCAATTCCATCATACAATATCGGAACTTAACTCTAAAAATATTTAAAAAAATACCTGCTACTCTGGTGAAATAAAAGTACAGGATATTAATAAATGGAGTATATATTTTGTTCCGCAACTCCAAAACTAACCGTTAATCTGATCATACTCGTATCAGTACCTACGAGTTTCCAATATCAAATTAAACACCTATAATAATAATTCTCAGTTGTATGTAAGTTTTAAAAAGTGTGTTATGTTGACTAGACTAAGTCTGTTACGGGACTTTAATACTTTATAATCTGAGATCATATTTATGACATATTTGACTTGAAACAATAGTTGGCAATTTTTTATATGGATATTAAGTATATTACTATAGATAATGTAAATAAGAAAATAGGATACCTTATATATTCACCAATAATTTAAGCAATTATATCTTATTACATCAATAGAAAAAAATATTTTATTGTATCAACAATTTTGGTTGTTGAATCCATATTTTAGGAGTCATTGGTTGGGCTTATTTTACCGTAGAGAAACGAATCTATATGTTATTTAAAAGTTTACAAAAGTTTAGTAACTATTTTATCCAATAATAGTTTAGTAATGTTATTGTTCTATTAACAAAAATATGGCTGAGATTGATTAAACTGGACTTTAAATTTGTACTTACTTCTTTTTCCTTTACGTACACAAAACAATTGTTAACGGCTTCCTCTTTGAGTTTTGAGACAAAATAGATAATCATGCCTATAATGTGATTCTTTTAAACATATGGATAGAGACACCATTTCGATATTCCACAGTAAAACTATTTTAGTCAAGTAAGAAAGTCAGAAAAAAATCGATAGAAACAAAGTCATGGACGTCTTTAGCGCAATAGCGGAAATCTGGTTCGTTAGAGTTGATGTAATGGAATATACCCATTTAATATTAACACCGCATAGTAAGAGGCTATGATGATACAAGTTTTTGGTAAAAGGGAACAGAAATAATGAAATGAGCGCGCTTTCCGGTGGTGTAAAGATTTACTAAAAACGTTTTACACTGCTTTCCCATGAGACTAAAAGAACTGATTCCTAAAGGGACTTCATTCTTTTGCAATGGTAAAGTATTACTAGCAACGGTAATGGTAATGTATTACTAGCAACGTCAGTTTGAAATTTATAAGTCTTTACAGCCATAACAATTAAGTAATGATTAATGATGGATCCTTGATTTTAATTTTTAAGTATACAGATAATAGAATTTTATTTCATTATATTTAGAGCCATCTATTGGTTGCTTTTCAATTTATACTACATTTAAATAGTTCATTAGTTTATCAATAGAGGGCGCTGTTACAACTGGTCATTCTTTTTTTGTAAGTTATATCACTGAGTATTTTATATCAAGTTATTGATTAAATGAAAGACATATTATTTGTATATTTTTATTTTCATTGATAACTAATAGTTTTTAAAATGTTTAAGCCTATACAAATAAGCGCAGCCTTTGTTATTACCAATGCCCATATATCCACTGTTGGGTGAAAAGCTGACAGTTTCGACTTGGTACAAGTTTTGTTTGGGGAAATTACAGAATACATGATAAGATGGTATATGTATTAATTTGAGAGCATTAGGGAAATAACTGGATGTTATCGATAATATCTCTGTTGTAGAATTAAACTTCAGATTGGTTATTTTTGTTGTCAAATTCATAATAGTTTTAAGAGGTAATGGATTTTGTGTTGTCAGATTTTTTGTGTCGTAAATATTAACTATACCTTCCCCGCTGCCAGTTGCTAATAATTGACCGCAATGACTCATAGCTATTTTAGAAGCGTTGATACAGCCATTGTCGGTGAATTTCTTTATTGATCTGAACATAGAGAGATCCCACACGGTAATTTCCCCTTGTATGCCATAACAATACAAATTTTCTGAGTTATTACTGAATACTACTGATTCTACATTTGTATTATGCTTTAAAGCTCTTAATAATTCTTTTGAATTGGCACATATGATGTAGATTTCATCAAAACCGTCACTCGTCGCTATGAATTTCCCATCAGGTGATAGTTTGAATATTTTTGCCGCTTTTACTATCCTTGGCAACTGGACCAATATGGGCTCGGCTTTTGCTAGATTATATACACAGTAGTTGTGACATAATTTGGATGCAATGTATGCTTCAGAACCGTCCGGAGAGAATTGTGAAGTGGTGACATTAAATTTTTTTAATTTGAAGCTATGAAGTTTATTATTAACATCTCCGCCGATAGAAAATAGTGACACTATACCAGCTTTGCCCCCAACAAGGACTACACTCATTTTAGGATGAAATTCTACTGATGATATGAAAGGCCCTTCGTTACTTGTTTCGGAATTAATTTTTGGGAACTTCTTTATTTCTAAGACATCTTTCTTCAGACTCTTTGTTTTTGTCTTCTGTAAGTGACCAACGGTTCTCAGTAATTTGTCATCTTCATCATCTTTATCGTCATCCTCATTCTTCTCCTTGACTTTAGCCCAACTTGGTGTACCGATAAGTGTTTCATATTTTTGTTTAAGTTTTTGAACATAAAGTCCTTCAGATTTCACTTGAGGTATAATATTAATAGGAGTTTTTTCATCATCGTCATCTATCCAAGCGGGTTTTCGGTCTATGTCAATGTCTTTTTTGACTTCTGATATATTTTCAGTAAACTTTCTGGTTTTGTTGAAAAGCAATTTCGACAGCCTGAAAATATCAAACAATCAGGTGAATAATTAAATTATACAAAATTTGGCTAAAAATTTTTGTTATGATAAAAACATAGAACAGATAGGATAAGTTGTTTAGATGTGTTATTTTTATTCTTTAATACTAGAAAAATATAATAATTTATTACCTCGTTTCTTCTTCATCCAGTCGGGAGTTTTTACGTTTCATATTTAAAATCAGATATTATTTATAAATAGTTTCTAAACATATGCTTTAAATTTTAACCTATAACACAAACTATTCCAATGTGTTGATCTTGGTTTAGTGTTGACACTTTGTCATTATGACTTATGTCATTTGTTTATAATTTTCATATAAATCTCACCCGAATACAGATTATAATATAACTGTCCTTTTATTGTTCATTTAGCTATTAATCATCAATGAATAAGTTCAAGTTTAATAAATATAATTACCTATTACGACATGACTTACATTACGTTACCTTACGTTATAATAACAACTGGCTCTTATCAAATAGTATCAATACTTAAAAATAAATAATTTAAAAAAAATAATGTCACATGATTTTTAATTTTTTGTACTTTTTTGTAAAAAATAAGATATAAGATATTTCTGAACTCAATTTTGTAACGGTAAAGCAGTTTATTATTTAAGATTACAATATATAGTACTAGATGTCGCTTTTTTAAATTTATTGCTTGTCTATCTCTTTCTGTTCTATGGGTTTGTTACTGCAACACGACAACCAGTGCTTCAATATGAAACTGTAAATTTGACCAATCAGATACACGACATGAACACTGTTTAGAAGATTTTATTGGTCGTTTTGTTTGTACGAGGTAGCCATAACTTTATTATAACCCAACTGATCGTAAAGCTTATAGAGTAACACTCAAAAGAAATAGTTTTAACTACCTTTATCTGTTAGTCGTATGTCATAGTTAGGGTGATTTCATTCGTTGTTCTTTCGTAGTGTTTCACTCGAATGGCATCGTATTGCGAATCTAAGAGATTTTTTTTGTGTTTCTAGTGTTAATGATAAACAATAGATTGCTCTATCTTAATGATTACGACAAACAATCACATTATAATATATTAAGAGTAGCTTGTGTTACTTTAAAGATGAAGAAAATATTTTTTATTCTGTGACCTTTTTACATTCTGAAGTGTCAATATGGATCCTTATGAAATGAATTAATATACAGTAGTGACAACCAAAAAGTGATTTCTAAACATTTTATGACCAGCTCTGTCAAACAATGGGGCCCAAAAAGGCTCCGCCATAAAACTGTTAAACACTTATTTGTTTTGCCCGCCATAAAACAATTAGGAAGATAGGATTGATGACATCAATACAAAAAAAGTTATACTCGAGGATGGTGCAGGAGTTTAAGAATACAGTGACGGCATCGAGCGATGAACGAAGGGTGGAAAGAGATGCGAGGTGGAATCACGGATCAGCTGCTGTTAGGTCGGCAGAAATTGAATTGCTCGCGTTCAGCTAGTGATCGAGTGGCTTATGTGGCTTGTGATGTGTGTACGAGATGTCCGGCAAGCCGGCGAGTGTGGGGCCGCCGCGAGCGGGCGTGGCTGGCGCGCCTCGCGTGCTGGTGTACGTGGCGGAGGCGCGCCAGCTAGAGGCGGCTGCCGCGGGGCCCGACCCGCAGCCTCCACCGCTTGACACCCTCTACCTCCAAGACAACGTGCCGCACCTGCCTATGCCGAGGAACAACCTGTACCGGAACCCCATCGAACAGAACGATCAGAGAACTGGTGCACTCTACTACAAAACCATCAATGATAATGAATCTAAAATAAAACCGTTCGAATCGGAATCTACCCAGAGGGAAGAGTTCTACACAACTCCACATTTTATGAAAGATAATATTAGAAACGATGACAAAGCTAACGATAGGCAAAGCAGTGTGACGGTTAAAAGAGATTGCGAAAACTCTGAGTGGAATAATATAGATTCATACCATGTTAGAGTTCCGATGCAAGTTGGGGACGTCGGGGCATATCAGAGATGTCCAGTAAGTGTAGATAACATGCCCGTGATGCCGATCGGGCATAGCCAGTTCAATGATAGCGGTAGTGATATGAACTGTGAGAGGGAGGTGTCGGGGAAGAGTTTTGTAAACTATCAGTTGTTAGAACAGAGTGTGACTCATCAGTCTATAGTGAATCAAAGCATTAATATACTGAACCAGCAGATTGGTGTGAATAGATCTGTAGTTAGTGAGAGTGATGGTAGCCCACAGCAGCTAATACAGACGCCCGATGGTGTTGTGCTGGCCGTGCTTCCTCCCTCGGCTGTGCCCCAGACTGAAGGTGATGTTAGAGCCGTGCATAGTGAATATCCACAAACAATTACCGTGCCGCTGGGCTGGCGGAGAATCGTTAATGGGACATCTGTTCTATATGTTAGGTACGTATAATTTTCTTCACTTTATCAATTATATACAATATAAGTAATCCTATATATTTAGGAGATACTAAATTTTGTTTCAAAATTAACTTTAAAGGTATTTTATTATAATTGTTTTTAAACTAGCAGTTTTTATTACTCCACTGCTTTATTGCTAAAACAGGTGTGAGATGTAATATCAATAACACTTCTTTAAATGAGCTTTTAATTGATACAATTATGAAATATTTTTTTTATGTTCCAATCACATTATCAAAATACAGACAAAAAATTTTGTATGTAAAATTTATTCAAAGTTTTATATTTTCTCATAATTCTCATGTGAAAATCAGAATTATTGTTTTTGTTAACTAATAGAGAATATAATAGTACAAGAATTACTAGGGTTCCTTTATGTTGGATTATATGAAGGGAACAGACAATTTTTATAAGTACCAATTAATTATAAGAATATAAATTATTTTTAATTTTGTTACTTTTTCTACTCTAGTACCTCAAGGGTTAAATTTAATGACCATTTCGTTTTTATATTCTGTCAGGAGCAAGCTTCATTAACATTTAATTATTATTTCACTTGGCCTAATAAATTATTAAATATTTTTCCTTATTATAAGTGATATTCGATGTTTTACCTCTAGAAATTAAATTAGCAAAAAAATTTACATGACAGCATCACCCTAAAAAGGAAAAAAAAATCCTTATCAAACATTTATTGAAACTTATTATTGATGACAAAAAATATATCAAAACTAATTACTTTAAATTAAGCAAACAAATTAAACTTCTATATTTTGTAATCTGGCTACTTAATAAAATCAATATATTTTCCATAGAAAATAAAGAAAGTCGTAATTTTTATATACATAACTTTTTAAATGAACATTTGAATCTAATAAGTGGCTTACGATAACACCTTGTACAATAAACGTATAAGATTATATTATGTTTTAATCAAATAAGCCACGCATCGTTATTTAAATTTCAGTCTCATTGTTCGTAACAATAAAAGTTAATTTTGCTTGAACATTAAGTACAACATTAATTAGCTCTCTAGAATAGAAAATGATGATGTGCTCTAGAAAATTTATAACCGTGAAGTAGCTGTAAGCACGATCAATAGATGTTCAAAAATTCGCCAAATTGAATATTAAATCTCGTTTCATATAGCAGGAAGGCGTATCACAAAGCCGATTACGGCTTATAAATTCATGATTCAGCTGTGAATTATGTGAATATTTTTCTGTACAGTACTTTAACTGGTTTAAAATTGCTTCAGTGAATTATTTTTATGTGTTTCAACTGTTAAATTAGTTTATTGGAATTTTTAGACTTTCGTTTGATGTGTTTTTTGGTTTGACGTATATAGAGACGTTTGATTACTTATTACGTAAGATATTAAAAAAATAAAAAGTACTTTTATATTTTTCGTTACCTAAAACTTTATTATTTTATTATCAGATTAAATCTCAAACAATGCACTATAAAATTATTTTGGAGAATGTTGATAAACATAATTAGTCCATATGTCATCAAAGTTTAAAGGATTATTTTTAACCAGCACCTGCATATATGACTTAAATGTACCTATAATTGAAATTAATAATCAACAAATTGATTAACGAAAGATAAAAACAACGATCGTAAATTCTCATAAATCATCCAATTGTTTGTTCAAACAATTCGCTCAACTGGTTTCAGTTGGTTATAAAATTAATAGGAAATATTGAAGATGTATAAATCGATAATAAAGTACGAAGAGAACACAGACGAAGTTGAGATCGTGCGTTTACGTTAAATCAATCCGGGACAAGTGGACAAACCAGTCGGGCAGCTGCGGACGAAGAGACGCGCCGGCGCAAGTTACGAGAGCTTACTATACTAAATGTAACACGCTTGATATAATCACACATCTATAAACATTATACGAATATAATATATACATGAAACGATAAAATAATGAGCGAAAGTCAGGAGTTCCTATTAGCTTATCACAGAATCAAATGATATCATCGCGTGAAATGTTTACGAATCGTAAACGCTTGTAAATTAAATTCATTATCACGTTTGGATTTTTTCTCTTGCTTTCAAGACGGCGACTTTATCCGGTGATTCGAGTATCTTTTAAATGGATTTAATTTTTCGCATTCGGAGACACAAATACGTACAATATTCAAGATACTTGAAGTGTACACTGTACATACAGGAACTCGCTAATGCGTACAGATTATCCACCCACTGTTTGATTTAATGTGGGTTTATTTGTGGTTCTGTTGTTCTGTAAATCGTATCAGGACTTGATTGACTCGGTCTCATCTTCATTGTTTAAAACGTAATTTAACAGTTGATTGTGTTTCATAATAACGTTCATTGTTGGAGTTATCGTTTTATTTAAATCGTTTGCTGGCTAAGGCGCGCATGGGGCACTCTTGCCGAGATTCCATTGTAGGTCGCTGTGCTCATTACATTGCTCTTATCTGTCATTGGCAGTACAATGCTTTGTCGAACAATACTGTTACTCACGCATCTCATACAGCTCTTGGATGGATTATACGGCTTGTTCGTTTATATATTATTAATGTTATATTTTATACCAAACAAATTTGACGGTGTCACTGAACTTTGCCGTTAGTCTGAATTTTTAATATACACAATCACATAAATACCAACAGTTTGACGTTTTTTATTATTATTGTAACAAATCGTCGGCATTACTTGTGTATTCAATGATTTATGAATTGTATACTTTGACACCTTCGCAGTTTAAGTTTTAAGACTCACACTAAAGCTTCTGCTCGCTGTATCTTAAACGTATTGTAAGCAACAATTCAATTGGCCTACATATTTATGAAAAGACATGGACAGTATATCATTTCATAAAATTTACGGTCACAGCTGACGAGAATAAAAGAAAGCTACGGCGCTGTCTTTAGTCTTACTGACTTCCTTTGCACAATTGATTTACGGTCCGCATAATGCGGAGGTCGCTTCGTATAAATGAAGGATTTATTAAGCGTTATGGAATTTTCGGGGCGTCCATTGTGACGACACAGTCGTGTATGGTATTCAATAATAACGCTAACAGCACGGGTTTCAGCATTGTTTCTACGTATCCGACGGGGCCATACCATCACCCACTTTGATCCGATATAAAATTCGTTCCGAATTTCTTTACAAGCGTTACAATGGACCGTGCTCGTGGTCTCATTGCATTGTCGCCACCCGCCGTGTGAATATTTTCAAACTTCTTTGTTTTTTTTTTTTATTATTTTTAAAGATGTTAGAAAGAAGTTATTGCGTCTGTTATAATAAAAAATATACATATTATTTTCTAGTGGTGTATAATCTTTATAAACATTTTTAAAACCTTTAATATTCTGGGCTATTACTATTGCCATGTCGCGAGTCCATGTGAGTAATTAGTACAGAAATAAGACTATAGCATCATCGATAAATACCTATAAAGAAAATTATAAATAATTCAAGATTACAATTTTTTTCTATCCATATAATTGTATAAATTTTTATGAACTAAAAGTTTAACAGGAGCGAAACTTTGTAAGTAGGATCATGAGTAATAAATCAAAGCATTACTCACATTAAGGTTAACGAAAAAGAATGCAGTTTGTACTATTGTGTTCTTTAAAAGAAATACGACCCTTACCTGTGGTCGTTAGAAGTCAGTAAAACTTTACAATGTTCCTAATTTGAGATTTACGGTCCCGGCTTCTGATGAATGGCTATTGTGAAATACAATATGATGAGAATAAAACAAAGCCGAATAAATTTTGGTATACTTTGTTGGAATAACTTAATTGGTCTCTAGACCGTAGGTACTTATTCATTCGACAACAGAGTTATTTGCTGAGTATTCATTCAGAATACATTTCATAAAGGTTTATTTTTTTTGTTGTTGTGCGATTTAAGTCTTACCATATAAAATATTTCATTTTTTCTGCATACAAAAAAAGTTGAATTATTTAGCTTTAAAGTTATAGGGATCCTTAATGTTCTGCAAAAAAAATATTTAACTGGTATATTGAGTTTGACATAAGTACTAGTATTTTTTCTTACAATTTCCTAATATAACTAGTTCAGCGTTTTTCTTAATTGCTCCATATATGGCGATAATTAAGAATTCATTATAATTCCTTTAGAAAACTTGTCGTGTTATTTGGTTGCTAATATTTAAGCTGCCTGTAAGCTGCCTGTAATATTTAAGCTGTCTGTAACAAGATCATCCATCTTACAGAATGTCTTACAAACAGCTTTAAATGTGTAAGAGAAGATTAGTACAGGGAAAATCTTCATTGATCTCGTAAATTCTATCAACATAATATTTTGTCTTTTCTTATGATTATAGGACTTTTTTTAAGATTATGGGACAGCAAACTTGCGCTAGATTTGCCGTATCTAGTATCAGGTAGAGCACTTGTTAGTATAAAACCATGTTTAAAAATAAATATATAGACACAAGGTTACTCGCAAAAGTACTTTATTTGTCAAGCGAAACCTTACTTCTATGTCTCAATCATTGACTATTGCCTTGTCACGTATACTTGAGGATAATTAATGTTTATTAGACTATATACTAGCTCTTGCAGACTGCTTTACTCGTATTTTGGTTCACTACTTCCATCCCGGGGATTGTAGCTATGTTATGTACACTATAGTTATGCTTCGTACGTGAAAAGAACACAGAAATATTATTAATAGAACCTGTAGTTCTAGATTATCGCGTTCGAACATATGTAAACAAACTTCAGATTTATAATATTATTACAGATATGGTTTTAATCAATTATGTTGAGAAATATCTTGGAGCGAAATTGTTTTAAAACAACAAAGTTAATTAATTATAACATAATACAATTAACGATTCAAAGCCATGAGAAACGAAGTAATATACAAATAACCAGTTTATATAATGTTATATTGAATAATATGAAAAAAAAATATATGTATTCAAGGTTAACGACGCAATTGTGAACGGCTGTTATGTACCGATGTGTTCTCAAGGTCTTTTAAATTAGGTATACTTTTAATTTTCAAAGTAAATACATTACGTAATGTTTGAATGCATAATGATATTTTAATGTTACATTTATACTTAAAAGTTTTATCCTGTTCACTTTATTGCACTTATGTTTTTAACCAGTCCTCCGTATTATTCACTCATGCTTGTTTAAGACGTGTTATTTACTTATTTAAAGAGCTGTCTGTGTACAGAGCGTTTAACATAAACAAATGTATGGATTTTTATTTTTATTCTGTTGTTGAAATATCTCGAAATGTATGTATAATGTTATATATTTAAATATTGTATTAAACATTAATCTTAAGCATCAAATCATCTTAATAAAAATTGCTGTTTGACCTCTACGTTCACGGAAATTGTGAGGCACGCCGCCTACATTGGGTGGATAGTATTTCGTAAGCTAAGCATATTATTTATTGCTTTAATTACAAACATAGCGGCATTTATTCTTACATTTTGCGTGTCAGATGTCAGAACACTTCGTATATAAAGAATCTGATCACAATCGATTTAATTCATATAATGTTTATTACATCCTGTACAGTTAGCTATCCCACTTTTAATACTCTCATACAAAATTCACACAATCCAAAGACCTATTAATTATAGATGTCATATTTATATAATAAATCAACAGCTATCTTGCCATAATCAATTCCATTTTCAACATACATCAAACATTTAAATAATTTAAAAATATTTTTATTAATTCACTACTTAAATTTATCACGATATATCTTCTTATCTATCTTGTTTTCAATTTAAATGAAATTTATATTTCTTTGTCAGTTAGACGTAAGTCTCTCTTGAAAGTTATGTCGATAGATAAAACATTGTACTAAAACGTATTCGTCTCCCCCCACCCTAGAGTTCCACGGGAGATAAATTAACGTTGGGTCTTAAGTTAATAAGGAATGCGCTTTGAAAAAAAATTATGGTCCCGTCGCCATGTGAATGTCATTGATATACATATATTGAAAGTATGGTGTTGTTTTCATAGAGCGGTACTTACTATTTGTTTTACGTACGCGTTTACTGCTATAGTTTACGTTTTTGATTACCACCATAAACCGTTGTTTTGTTACTATTTAGTCAGGTTTTTCCGAAGAATTTTCTTAGAAAAGAACTCGTTATTTATTTGGTTTGATTTTAAATTTACAATTTAGTTTTGAGTGCACTATTTATACAATTTTGAATTGTATTATTAACATACTTGTTATTGTCCGTGGATTTATCCGCATAGTAGGTCCCCTTGAGATACGCGTCATTCAATTTTTGAGGTTTCATTCGATGCCTTCATAAGATTCTGAGTGTTTGATATGACTACCTCAGGACAGTGGCCTTAAGATTTAAATATTTTGATGATCAACTTATTCTTCTTCTTCCTGGCAATTTCCCAGCTTGAGGCAGGGTTTGCCTTACATTTTGTAAATAGTTTTGGCTAATTGTTTGTACGACCGGCCGCCTGCCTGACATCAACCCTCTTTGGGAATATGATAATGATCAACTTATTGAAGGAGAAATAGTGTAACAAGTGTATAGTCGAGTTGAGAATTTTCTGTTTTTTGAATTTAATTTTAAATAACTTCTTATGACAATTAATTGCCTTCAAGTAAAGTCCCGTTTAAACCAATCTACCTGTTTCAGAGATTATCCATAACAGACAGACAGATAAACAGCCAAAAAATAAATATACACCATTTATATCCATTATAGGAGATAATATGGTAATATTGAATTAAATATATCTTTCATTGTTTTATAATATAAAAATAAAATGTATCATTACACAATTTGTATCGAGTAATAAAAATAATGCAACCATTTCTTCCTGAAGCCGTTATAGTCATGTTTAATTGATATGTGCAATCATTGGTTTTTAAATCTATATTTGGGTAATTCTACGTTAAGAGGTCTTTTGATATTAGGCAGGGCGGCACGATAAAAATATTTAAAATTGATTTCTTTTTCTACATTATATTATGTAATCAGGTATTTTGTATACTGTGGATGAATGGCCAGTCAATTAATCTACTTTTATGAGTTTTTTAAGGGACCAGGGAAGATAATCTGTACAGGGTAGAGACATGAAGGCCAGGGCAGGATACCTTACTTTACAAGGGAAAGATGAATTGAGAAAAAAACTAATTTCATAAGAATCAACTTTAATTATTCACTAATTTGTTGTAGTTTATAACTAATACAGAAATTCAGACTTGAAGTTTCGTACAGCCTTTTTTAAGTAACCTGAATTAGGAATTAAACTTAGAAAACAAAAATACTTAATATCTGCTTACAAAAATCACAGAAGTAACATCTTTTTCTAAAGTAAAATAAACTTAACTTAAATATTTTCTTGAATAAAACTTTTAAGTGAGAATATGAGAATCAACGCTGTTATAAAAAAAAAATACTTAAACAAGAACTTCTAAAATAATAAACATTAAAATGAAACAATTGAGATCACGCCTTTTCAAAGACGTTAATACTTTTGTCAAAAGTGTAAAAAATCCTCTGCCCTTTCATATTTAAATTTGGGGCTGGCAAGTTTTTAATAATCTGGTCGCATGTGACGAAACAAATATCATTGTCATCAATTATGAAGCTTTTTCCAGTATTCTCAAAGACTTTGTAGAAAATAACTTCGACTTCATCATCATCTTTAACCCCTGTGCACATCGCTACGTAACGATATTCTGTTTCTTTATGCAACAGTCTCACCAAGACAAAATCACCATTATTGAATTTAGTTTTCAACCCAGATGTTGAGGGTTGTTCGTTCACAAACTGGTATGTCTCCTCAGAAACTGGCTGAGAACGAGACGAAGATACTCTGAGCTGCTTTGACTTTCTATATTTCAATTCCAATGTGTTGAAGAGCTAAACGTCGTCTCCGCTGTTTTGCCTTTTCTCTCCATATCTTTCTGGCTTTTCGTTGTTCTCTGGGTGTTATTTGGTTTACAGTCTTAATAGTTCCCTTCTCTTTTTTCCTTTATATTTCTTCTTTTCCTTTTCCTTCTGTTGAGAATACCTTTCGGGATCATTTTTTATGCGTTGGTATCTCAATCGTTCTGCCAGACGCTTTTTTTCAAGACGTTCCTCACGACTTAGTTTCTTTCGAGGAGGCATGATCTAAAGAAATGAAAAAACTTATTCAAACATTTTAGAAATCAATTTAAATAATTGCTACGTAGTAGAAGACTAACGTAAAACCAAATTCATATACTAATAAAAATATATGAATACTAAGAAAGCAGTAATATCTCACTTCCTTATCTACCCTGGATGTAAAGTCTCTACCCTGGCATCTCATGAAGCAGGGGAAATATGGCAGGGAAGAGACGTTTTCATGAAAAAACTAAAATTAATCAGGATAAAATATGTTGTAACGAAAAAAACAAATGAACACGCTAAGCTAAGCTTAAATTAAAGTAAATAAATAATATAAATAGACTTTAAATGTAAATAAGAAATGAATAAAACTTACCAGTGGAGATACTGCAATCACTGACACGTCCGTGTAAGCCGAGTGGCGTGATCAAATTATATGAAAATGAGAGCGCGTGGATGGCACTCGCGGCGTTTATTACTAACTTAACTTTAAAACAAATGCTCTGCCTATTGAAATTTGAAGCGTCAACGTATTTTTGCGGCATTTATAACGGACGAAAAATAGGCAGGGGAGGAGACTTAATATATGAGGGACAAAAAAACTGATATTTTTTTTTAAATAGAAAATTAAAGTAATTTGAGAGTTTTTTTACATATTCATTATTGTTAATTATACTGTTTTTTGTAATAAATAACGCTTAGATTTTAAATGAATTAGTAATATGTTAAATTTGGAAGAGTTTGTTACAGAATAGTAAAAAGACAGGCCAGGGTAGATACTTTTTTCTAGGTCAACATGAAATTTTAGCTAAACTAAGTTAATTCAGATACTGTAATTCATTGGTAAAAAAGTATGCTTTATTTATTATTAAATATGACTGATGATTTCCGCGAATTTTCAAATTATGTATGATTTTTTCATGTAGCCGTCGATAGTACCTCTTAACGTAGAACTATCCATTTATAAAATGTTCTGTAGCAGATAAATAAGTCAAATAAAACAAACAACATAAGAGCTTACTCAGTGCTATTTGTTATAATGTGTTGTGCTTCATAACAAATTGTTGTAAATAAACATTGAATATAATGTCATGTCACAATGAATGTGCTCTGCCGGATGTATTCTCACATGGACCGCAGACGTTTAGAACAAAACGAAACGTGTGCTCTCAATAAGTTCCCACAGACGTTGCTAAGAGGGACGAGTCAAGGCTGCTGGGCGAATCTAATAAAAAAAAGTATTTGAAACGCAAATAAAGGGGTTGTTCGGACTTTCCGTGGCGTGTTCGGTGGTTTTGTTTCAACATGTTAGGTATCGTCGATTAAGTGGAATTCTAAATGCCTTACTAGATGTGGTCTGAGTTTAATTAAAAATTCCGTATCAGTTGCTGAACACATGTAGCTTGTCCTTGATATCGAGACGTTAAACGAATACCAATCGTATCGTTTCCATAATCGATTGTTTTCGTATCATCGTCTTGAATAATATCTAGTGTGATACATTTTATATTAGTTCAAATTTTAAGTCTGCCATCATAGAATGTAATTGTAATTAGCAAACCGATGTAAACAGGTATCATGCGTAGCTTGCGTGGCTCTCGCAGGTCGTTCACCCCACCCTACGATAACTGACGTGTTTATTGCTCATGTACTAGGCTGTGTTTGTGCTGTTATAACCAGTATTCAGAAGTAATTTGGAGTAATTGAACGAATTTATTAGATTGTATGTATTAAACGATCAATTTTTTTATTTCTAAAGAGATCTAATCTTGAACACAGTCAGAACACGTTTTGTATGCAATGGTGATTGTCTCTTACCTTATTTGTTAATAAAATTCTAGAAACTTTATATATACATCTTGTATTATGGAACTGGTGCAATTTATTATGAAGCAAAAAGTAACAAATGGCCATAGAGAATTTATGTTCTAAATATATCAACATATTTTAGCAATAACATTATTATGAACTTTAAATTAATATTCATGTATTTATTGTAATTTAATAGATTCGCCGTCGTGTAATTTAAATAAGTTTTAAATATTATAAAATGTTTCAACAAATTACTATGCATACATACCTCAAAAAACCAACAAATTAATATACCATAGCACATTAAAAAGAAATCTATAGAGGATCATTGTAACAGAATATTGTAAATAAGCGTACGACATCACTGGATAATGTCACCCTTCTATATCGTATTACATATTGGTTCTCAATACTTAAACTGTTTATTGACAATGTTAGCTTTAATGTATACCTGTCAAGGGCTCCTTTTGACTTGTTCGTGAAACATCATCGCCTCGTCCCCTTTAAAACGATTTGACGTGTGTGATAGCTCTGCCCTCATTCATAGTTTCCTGTTTTTGTAACGGGATTCTTGCTTCGTATTATGTTATATTCGTATAATATTCTACGCGTGATACAATTGTTATCTAGTTTAATTTTTCGTCACTTAGATTAATATAGGGCTGAATCATGCTTACCTCTTATTTTAATTTTTTTATTTGTATATGTGTGACTAAGTTAGCCGTGACGACTCATTTCAGAAGAAATTCTTTGGCATGAATAATGTATTGTGTGAAAAAAAAGCTATTTAACTCATATAAACGCTCGGTTTAAAAGTTGTCAGTTTATTATCCAGTTATGGACAAAATAGAGTTAAGAATAATAATTTTTATAACTATATTCTTTAGATACTTTATAAGAGGCAGGTGTATAAATATTCATTAATGAGATATTCTGTCTTCACAATCAACAATATAACCGGTCTCTTGTGTAGTACATATACAGTTGAAATTATTAAAGTGAAGCTGTTTAGGTACTTAATGCAAACAATTTGTTTTTTGTATTAAAATGTAAGCAAATTTTTTAGTGATTAATGAGATGTGAGTTATTATCATGTAATGAGTTATGTATGTACATATGTATATGTATATATGTGATATTTATTTTATCGAAATAATGGTTTCAAGTACAATTATAAATCAGACTAAACTTTGTCTTACCGTGATCACGGTTGATGCAAAGGAACCGAAATATCGGGATTATGTATTTATAAAATAATAAAAACGCGTAGTAGGTATCCGAAAAGCTTACTTTCATTTAAATAGGTACATTTGAAATTTTAGGTGTCATTATATAGTTAGTTTTTAAAAACATCTTACGTAAGATAATAATATAATTATTGTTTGAATATGAGTAGATATAATTAATTTTCATGTTGAGATGGAGATAGACGATTGTTCAAAGTACACTTAAACAAAAAATCGCTCTTAAAAAACATTGGAATCTATATTCATAAAAAGAATAACACGTGTTAATTTTTTAGTTATATGTTAAAACAGTAATGTACCGACCCCAAAATAATTATACAGCACCAATTTCCATTTAGCCATTTAATAATAGAATAAAAGTGGTTAATATGAAAATTGCGTGTTTAAAATAAACTAAACAATGTCACGTATCAATAAAGTAATTATTTTAGTGCGATTCCGTATTGAGTCACGAAAGGGTTTCCCGATGTGAGTCACTGGTTCCAGATACAATAAAACGTATATCTAGAATACAAACGAGCTTTGCGCGACCAGCCCGCCGTGTTTACAGACAACGGACCCAATTTTAATATATATGGATATCAAATTGCAATCTGTTCGACGAAGCAGATAAATCACCTGCTAGATTGTGAATGTTGAATTTTTTATGAGTGAATTTCGAGTTATTTCCATGGACGTATTGTTATATACTATCAAGTTATTTATGTTTTATGTAATGTATTTTTAATTATTTATTGAGAACCCGTTAATTAGTTGTTATAAGTTTTTAGTTGTTATACAAGTCGAGTTTCTTTTGATATGTAAAAAGATGAATATGTAGTAATGTAAGATACTTAATTGACAAAATATGCTAATTAAAAAAAATATTTCACATAGTATTTTACTTCGAATATGAAACAAAGCGCTGTTTTTTTTTTTTATTTTTTGTGACATTAACATCTTCAAGTTTCAAGAAAATTAATTATACATCTTTGACTACGATTATGCATTTAGATATCTTGGCTATAAAATTTAACGGATCACCATTTATTACTTTCCAAATTTTACAAAACAAGCGAAGCAGTTTACTAAAGCGATCATTTTAACATAATCGCCCTAAAACCAATTTATAGGAGCCATGGTAGTAAGAATTCTGGTCTTTATTACTCAAGTCTAGCGATCCGTTCTTAACTGGGAGTCATCGTTTGAGAGCGGTGACGTTGCTTCGGTTAGGCGCGAGCTACAAATTGAGCCTTTATTTATTCATGCGAGGGGACGAGGTTGATATGGGTCGGGGTCGTTCGATAAAGGACGCCAGTCGGCCTATCAAAGAACTTATACTCTAAAGAACATGTCATAGTGCCTTTTATAATTATTATGTTATTGGTTGCCCTAAATATATATTATGACTTGTGTTTGGTACGATGAAAAGATTTATTCGAGCACGTATTGATAATCTTTTTTTCACATCTATCTCTAAAGGATCTGTTCTTGTTATATTGAGAGCAGCCTTGAACAGCAAATGTGTTGTACATTTTATATTAGTCATGTGCAATCGTTTCGGATAAGTCCAATTATTGATAATTATCTCAGAATTCAATGTCCTGTCATGTTGACACATATCAAAAAAAAATATTATAGCAATAATATCCATTGAATCTTGATTCGTCGTCAATTCGCTTATGGCAGTACGTATTGGCTTTCGGCCAAAGTATTTCAGCCATTATACTATGCCTCGCCCGTCGAACACAAAGGAAATGAGATCAATCACCCAGACCCGTAGTTCGATGTCTATTTCATATGTCTATTATGTAGCAGTCAATTTTGTAAATTGAAATTTTGACGAAGCCTTCGTTAAATAGCGTTTTGTGATACACGTGTATGTCGTTAATGTTAATTTTTGCTAATTACCTCATTAACATTTATCAGATAACATCATTGTGTCTATTTATTTTAATTTTAAATTTGTTATTTTTGGATTTAATAATGTTTTACACAATATTGTCGAGTTTAAAATAAAGTGCAGAGTTTATTGATTAAACAGAAAAAGGGGTTTCTGATATTTTTTCATAGCAGAGTGAGTTTACGATTCAATTAGTTTTTTGTGTTTCTTAAAGCCACACAGTGACGACGTTATGTAAAAGAAGATTACTTTTTTAATATCTGTACATCTTAGTGGGAATAAAAGAACTAAATATTCGCTACTAATTAAAAATCGGAGTAGACAATTTCGAAATGTGGTGCATCTTAATGTTTAGAATAAAATTAATGTCTTTTCTAGTGATCAATAGATATAAATCTGAAGCTATATATACATATATACAACATCATAGGCATTTATGTTCTTAAGTAAAGCATTGTGTCTTTTCTATTTCATCATATTTCTATATAAGTCGTCGCTAAACCCGTTTTTTTTTTTCTATAAGCTACGCGTTCATTATAATTGTTTTTACAATATCGAACAATGTATAAGTAGTTCAATACTTTGTGGCCTCTATAAGGTGGTTTGTCTGTATATTTCTCTATTATTAGAACAAGCTCAAACGAGTTAATCTTAGAGTTATGTTTTAAGCCTGTATTATCGTACATTTATAATGATTCTTAAATGAATGATTTGTAAGTAATATTTGTAAATGAACTTGCCTTTTGATATCATGGTATACATGTGTGGGTATACTTTAGTGTCACTATTATAAACGAGTACAATTTAACAGCAAATATAAGTAACATAAGCTTAGTTAATAGACCATTCATTATGTGCTTTTACGTGACTCTAAACACTTATAATATGATGTTTACACACACACACACACACACACACAGGCATACAAATAATTATTAAGTAAGTGTTAATATTTATTAAACAACATAAAATCAAAATTAATGGAAAATTGCTGGCCATCAATATAAATTATAAAAGGACCGTCTAATAATATACAGAGCACTAGGTATATAAAAATAGACATGCCATTCATATATAAAACAAGATCAGATATGTCTTAATTATACGTCATTCCCCCTCTTATCGATAAAGAATCTACATTCTACAGTATATAAAATTAATTTTTTTCATTAATCACATATCTCGTTAACCTCTATGTGTAATATAAAATAAAAATGGTTTATTTATGTTAATCTTCTAACAATTATGTCAAGTGTTGCATAGTTAGTACAGATAATGGTATTAATTAAAGTTGGTACAATGTATTGTTTTATATACGCCGCGTTCGTGTTTCATATTATCTACGATATGAAATCTCTGTGTAATGTTTAGTCGGATGAGTTGTTAATATCTCATCTTCAAGGTCAATCTGACAGATGCTTTTAATTGCTTGAGCATTATACTTTTTTCCGTTCCGATCTCTCGTTTTCCCGGAGACGTTCTGTTGAATCATCAATCACAATTCACAATGTCTAACCATGAATTGTAAGATATCAGTTTTTGTATGAGGAAAAATTCTGCGACAAAAACTAGCCTCACCAAATTTGATGGCGAAGTTGGATTCAAAGAGAATGAATAATTTTATAAGTAGCTCGATGTTAATTAAACAAAAACCGAGCCTTATGTTAATTATACAAATGTGGGGATATAATGGAAAGTGTGCAGCGTGACGTAATTACCGAGATATTTATCAGATGTATAAGTATGTTAATGTATTCACGAACCAAAAATTAATACTAACCTTTAAATACGTTGATGTCGGCTAGGTATACTACATATACATATATAAATGTTTTGAGTTTTACAACAATACGCGCAAGGTGTAAAGGGGTTTGCGTGCTAAATAATTATCATTGGCAGCTGTATATGAGCACGTTCCCCCAAAAAGCTAACCTGACAACACGCATGTAGCGTGTAGTATAGCGGTCGAAGCATAGGCCTAATAAAAATGGAAACGGAATAAACCAAAAAAAAAAACCAGCAAACAAATCTTTGTGGTCGCGGCTTACCTTTGCAGCGTGTTGCAGACCGTGAACAATCGCCGGTTTTATCATGTGGAGCGTTCATGAAAGAGGATGTTTGTAAAGCAAAACGACTACATACACACATATTACTGTCTCGTCATCAAGCGCTTTTTTTGTTTACTTAAAGCGCTTTATAATTAATACATTTAAGTGTTATTTTGTATTACAAATATACAAAGTATCAATCAGCGGATAATCAGATGTAACACGATAAGCAAATTCATTATAAAACGTTTCGTTTTAAGTGGATAATGTAAGGGATGTGAATAATACAGCTCGAAAACCAATTAACTGTTATTGACTGACCGTTCAGTCATTTGATCACAGGAATGAGCTAACACGGTTGACTAGAGGCATTGCGTTCCCTCGGCAAATACGCTTTCAATCGCTTACACGAGTCACTGCCCTACACCCCACGCGGCTTACACTATATTAATTAGAAAACACCCACGAAATATTTCACTTTCACCCATAGCAGTCAACATTTCTGATGTTCCCAATTTAAACATCACGTCGTTTTGCAAAAAGGTATAAAAATTGGACCGGATAAAACTGTCGACTCCCATTAAGATAATGTTTGCCTCTCAAAAAAAACCAGCGGGGACGAGATCGGGCTTAATGTCAGTTATTATCAACCTTTTTTATAAATGGTATTCTTAATAATAATAACTTGATAATATACACTTTATTATGTTTGTTACCTCTGTGACAACTTTTTGTTTCATAATTATCATACACAGACAATCACATTCATTAATTTATTGCACCGGTATATTCTCGTTGGATCTTTTTCTTCTTCACATTGACAAGTTTATTCAATTGATTTATTGTACTTATAAAGATTCTTTTTATGGTATGATATAAAAAGGCTTTTGACTGTCGTCTTCATAATATAAAAATATATTTTTAATGAAGCTCGTTGTAGTAGTATAAATACAGATAAATGATTGAACGTCTCTAAATACTATTTGTTTCGCATCAATATGGATGACTGGTTAGCTGAATGCCGCGTTGAGATATTTTCAATGCGATTCTGATCACCAGAAAGTTATTTTTCAAGTGCTGGTGCTGTCCCCAGTTTCCAACCAATAAGATTCCTTTCAAATATTCGACGTGCTTTGTGTATGTAATGTTTGCAACACGATTTCCACTGTGTCAGCAAAAAAGTATAAGTCTGAATTCAAGAGGTCTAAATCGTTTCGTGAATTTCATTCTTTTTTTGTGAGAATGTATCAAAATGTTATTCGTTAAATTATATATATTATATATATTTATTTGATGATATCATTAAGGTCATGTTTAAATGAATTGAAAAATTACCAAAGTACGCTCCCTTGACATTTTGCTTTGTTGGTTTTCTCGTCTCTTACTGAGTACGTGAATGTACCTACATTGAATTGTTTAATGTGGCAAGTATAAATGACTTCCTATAATTAACTGAATTTAATGTTATATTGCTATAATACAATTTGTATTACAATGTTATCGTTAAAACTTATAATAAGTTAGCTAGTGTATTATATAATAAATAACTGTAATACAGTTAGCAATTAAATGATTAGTAAAAATGTTATTCAGATAAGTCAAGATGCTATCAGAGAGAGATTAATTGGAGTTGATTTTAATTAATTTCGTCAATGAAATTCATTATGTTTATCTATAATCTCGATGTCTTTGAGATTAACTAATTATTTCTTCTTAGGGTTCTAATTAAACATTTGAATAACTGAATAGATTACCGTCAATGATATTAAAAGCTGTATATTGAATGGGAATGAGTAATTTATTTATAAAAAGCCTATTTGATACTCCGTAATGAGTCACGAGCTACAAAATCAAATGTGATGTTTATTTATCTCTGTGTTTTTAAATATGTTTTTCCTTATCTCTTTATATTAACTGTCTTTGTAATACACCATTGAGTGTTCATTATTGATATACCAATAAATATCACTGGTTGGAGTACTGCTTCAATATAGATAGCACCTTTCTAAGGTATACGTGCATTTTAATGTAGATTTAGAGTTTCTGCGAGTAATGATAATCGTAAAATAAATGTTTGTATAATATTAAATATATGCATATATTAGTTATGTGCGAAAAGTTGTCAATTAAATTGTATTTCATATTAAACTGTCTAGACTATTATGCAGCCAGACTTTAACGACTTTTTTTGTTAAGAGTAACTCGTTTTACGTTCTAATGAAAGAGTTATTCTTTTGCAACTATTCTTCTTAATTATTGCATTGTTTTATTTAGATCTCTTACAAAGTAACACCATATTTCTTTTAACGTCAACAGATTAATTGTTTATTTATATTTATTATTTCATTCGTACTTGTTATATAGACAAGTGTGTTTGTGTTTTAATAAGGATGTCCCTGTTTTTGCAGTCCAAGCGGTACAGCCCTGAGTAATCACACTCAGCTGCGGGAGTATCTTCAGACGGCGGGCACCTGTAAGTGTGGCCTGCCTTGCCCCCTGCGACCAGAAACAGCCTTCAGTTTCGATCCCAAGGTAAATCCACCTATACTAATACAAAGATTTTGAATACACTGTTACAAGTCTTAGAAACTAGATTAGGTATAATTTAGAATATATTTTTTAAATAAGGGGCTTTAAAAAAACGTTACATATTTTTTTTGTCCAACATTACATAAGAATCTTATAAGAATAACCAAAACTTAAGTAATATCACGCACAGAAGTGTTCTGAAGTTTTAATATTAATAAATTATTTTAAATAACATCGACAAATTGAAATATAAAATTTATTCTTTGTATCTCGTTCAGTTAATCTCGAATTTTTTTTACGTTGCAACAATTTGACAGAAGCAGTTCGGGGAATATATTTAATCAATCCTAAACACAAATATGTCGTTTAATGTTATTTGTGAATGTTTTATGACAGCGATTCTAAAATGTTGTCGTTATGATGATACTGTCATTTCCATAATGTATTATTGAAATAATATTTCGTTCGCATCAGTACAATTTATGCCATATTTGTCAACGTAATGATTGGTTTGTGAATATAGGACGGTTGTTTCAAATAAAACTGCTCGGTATTTTAATATAAATTGTATTTAAGAAATGCCAAGAGTTTATTATAAGTAATTGTAACTTCTTCACGAAAAAAATCTTTAAAAATTTCGTTCTATAACTTCACGGTAATGTATCTACTCGGTTTTAATAGATTCTGTAGCTGTTGTTACAAATAGCTAAGCTACTAGCCGGTAATCAATATTGGTAGCCATCAATCAATAGTTAATCAATAAAGAGCCGTTATTATAAAACACGTATTGGATATGGTCCGCAATTAAGCGTTCAAAAAGTACAATTACAGAATAGCTCTTGTGTTATAGGAAATAAAACACATCTGATAGTTTAGATTAATATTAGAAGCGAACAAACGCGGGCGTATGTAAGCAATTAATACCCGTGCCTATTGGTATTTGGTATAAACGAGTTTCGACTCTGTATTTAATAATTGGAGCTGCTACATACGTTTGATAGAAAACTTTTCTAGCTCTGTTTAATTGCTTAATATCGTATGCACTATTTGTCTTGTATTGAAATTCTTTTAATATTTTAGTTTAAATGGTTTTATTTCTATAATAAATAATACTGAAAATTTTAGTTATTTTTTATTGAACTGGAATTATCTAAGGACATTAATTAGTACCATCATCTTCCTTATTTTAATATATATATTTCTTTTGGCATTAACACACCACGCAGTATTTTATTATATTAATATTTATTAGTTTATTGTATGATAAATATCGTATGTTATTTAAAATATTATTTTATACTTCGTTATTTAAAAGAAATAATGTGCTTTTTTAAATAAAAAAAACATAACAAGATAGGTAGGTATAGGTCCTGTAATAATATCACGTTTCAAATATGAAACATTTCTATAGCCACATTAATATTATTCGATGTATTCAAATATTTTTATATTATTTACATGTTGAGAAACTCATTAATATCCAAATAGCATAATGTAATAAATAAAATAGTTGTCACCTTGACTAACACTTTAATTGCCTCTTTAATGGCCTCTCGTTTGACATTGGATGAATTTTAAATTATAGTAAACGTTGGTTATGTTTTAAATTAAATAAAATATAATTATACTACCTTTTGCTGACGGTTCTGCCTGTATGATTTTCTATTGCGATACTTCGTTGTATGATAAATGATTAAGTTTTAATTATTTTATATCTATACTGAACTATTGTGTATTTTTTTTGAGTTATTTTCAAGATATATCATGTACGTAACTCTTAATGTTCTTGACATGAGAGGTCGCCTTTATTCTGCTCCACAAAATCCTCTATCATTCAATCGAAGTCTTATCAAAACTCGTTAAGCTCTTCCAAAGATTACTTCCTGATAAATAAATATGAATACTACGCAAGTTTACAAATCAAAAGTTTTCTTTTAGATTTTTTCTCAACAAATAGATTTTTCTTTATGTTTCTGGTGTTAATAAACAATAAAGTTTTATTAAATAGTTTGTATAACTTTACTAAATTTTATTCGAATGATAGTCAGGGGTTTTTTTGACCACCGCCTGTTTAGTTACTTTTCCTATAATATATAGATTTAATATTTATTTAAAATCAAACTTAGTTCAATTTATTCCATAATTCAAATAACGGTTTCTATATCTTTATTAAATTGGAACAAAAGATATTATTATTTTTTCCTCTTATTTATGTTATGTGTTTTAAGTTTGTATTTTCAAATATTTAAATAAAGTATAATAAATAATAAAATGTGGTGGTAATAGTTTTATAAACTCAAATATAAATGCAAAAGGTTCCAAATAGACGAAGTTATAAGGTATTCGTTAATATAAAGAGCGTATTGTACGCTGTCTGCGACAGGGCCCGTCTGTATACAGTATAGTTATTCAGAGCACAGACATTGCCTAACAAGTGAGTCGTTATAGCTCGCCCCACTTTGTTTACACTGATCTTTGCAACTACACGTTTTGTTTGCTTAGATAATCTCACCGAAACACGTATCGCTTAACCGACTTTATACATACATATATTTTTTCTAAATCTCTGTATGGTTCATGTAAATATTTTGGGCGCGGTTATTGACTGTGGACGCGGCATAAGTATGTAGAGTTTATTTATTTTTTGTTCCGTTGAATACGAAAGCAATTATCGAGAGCAAAATATAACAGCGGCAACAATAAACATCGTATCATTCATTTCGTAATTCAATTGCAGAAATACAAAACAGTTAACAAACACAAAGGCCACGATGAAAAGTTTGTTCGCGAAAAGCAATTTGTTCGACAATTCGTTAATTGCAAGACCGGATTCTACGGAGTTGAAAATTTAATTCTAATATTGAAAGCTCACGAGTCCCGACGTCTATATAATGCTAGCATGCAATAAATTTGCATGCATCTAAAATACCGTCTCGTACGTAATATTCAATAAAGGTGATGCTTACCTAGTCGCTACGGACAAGTTAATTCTGTCAAAGCTTGCAGCGACCTCGCGTTGCCTTTGTGTGCACTTGAAATGTACAAATTGCACAGCGGCAGGGGTAAGGTCGGTGCACTCTGCACCCCTACACCCCCCTCCCCCGCCGCTGCCCCCCCACGGCCCCCACACCCGCTACCATCGATTCCTCTTTGTTCGTCCGTCTTGAGATATATTCCAGAGATCTCGATTTCACATTCAGTAACTTTGAATTGATTCGCTGTATCTCTTTACACTTTGTCGTTGATGGATTGAACTCCGCAGACGATACATTATGTACTCGAACGTCCGCATATAAACTATGTATTATGACTTCCAAGATGAACTATCTCAATGCAAAAATAGAATGTACCTAGTGTTTTAATTATTATTTTGCAACGAAATAAATTCACAATCCAGTTAGAGACAACTTGTAATTGAATTGTTTTCGGCTTATTACTTTTTTGGTATTATGTACTGAAAATTATTTTTTAATAAGGAACGTTTTAAGAACTTCTAATATATTCAGTTATAAACGTGAAAATCGAATTCAAAAAGAAACTATTTTAAAACATCCAAATACAAGTTTAAGTAATATATATGTAATGAATAAAGTACATTAGAAACTATAATATTAAATGAGGCCTTTCAAGAAATTGAGTTCGCAGTTTTACATAAGAATTGACATTAAATATTAAATAGGGACTCTCGCCAAGAGTGCCTTGGCCTAATTCTTTTCATAGCGACCGTCTCAAGATTTTGTACACCTCTTGAGGAGTTTTGCTAAAATAGAATGCAAAACATAAATCATTTTGTGTATTAAAGTGTTTGTTTTGACTTAAATATGATAACGTGAACGAGAATTGTATTCCTGACAGCGCGTGATTTATACAAAAAGTTTGGTAGAAGATTAATATGAATAAAAAAACAATATTCTGATGAAAATTGATAAATTTACATTATTTTCTTTTCTGAATATTATTTTTGCTTCATTATTTTGTACCTATAACCATTATCTCGACTTTGTTTTTAGTTTTGTTATTTGTCAAATAAATATTCATTCATAAGCATAAATAAAAAAGTTATCTAAATAAAGTACTATTTCATATATATTTCCTTAATGCGTCAGATTAATAATAATAATGACATTATAAACATCAAAATGGATAAATAATTGATTACAATCAATGTAATTTCTCCTAATTGATTCCGTATACCTGTGAGAGAGATTCGTATTGCTGGCATGGAATTTCTTTTGTGCCTGGTCTTGAGTTTCCGCGTGGCAACTTGTTTTCAAGTGACATTTAAAAGAGCGATCGAGGTCAATTGATTTGATAGCGTATCCGATATTGTAACAATAATGTAGCTTCATTATTTAAACGTATTCTGTAATATCTTTTTTGCAATATGTACATATAATTTAAATAATTTTGACATATACAATGTTTAAATATAGCAATTTGATAAAGAAATTTGTTTAATATTTTTTTTTATTGTTACGATTATAGCAACGCTTTTTGCTAATTGGTTCGTATTAATAAAGATATTTTAAATGATTTTTTTTTATTTTTTTATCTCGTTATTCGTGATCATTTAACACTTGAATGTATCAAATATCAGAAAACATACAAAAGTTATCAATATGAAATATGTATCTAAGTGAGATCTCAGTACATTTAAAATGATTTCTCAAACTCTAAACGACCTCACGAGAGCATTGTATCAGAAACGTTAAATTGGTTTCTAAACAGTCGATAGCCAACTTTCTTATATGGTGAAAGTGGCGACCTAACAGCACGCCTAGTTCATATAATCGAAACGTTCGCTGAAGCTAATATAAATCTTATTGTTATGAGAATAAAGTCTATAAATGAATGGACCAGCCCGTAACAGCTAGCAACGTAATAGTCACTGATATTTGAGTATTATGAATATATTATAAATAAAGAAACACAAATCCCAACACTTGGATGAGTAATTTTTTTATTCATCACAAGTAATGGATATTTGCATCGTTAAATCCATTTGTATTTTATAATAAAAGATTTGTTTTGTGTATTTTCGAGTTGTATTATTATGTAAATTTAATATGTACATTGATATATTGCAATTATGTACAAAGGAAATCTAATACTGTGATTTCTGAAGCGTTCATTGAATATTTACTTCTTAATAAACATTATTATTTTTTTGTTCGTGGGTAGTCTTTGGAACGTCTGAACTGTTTGTAATGAAACTTTCACTGGATTATAGAGGACTTTCTAAGGTAATATTTAAGTGATAACTTACCAACGAAATATGAGGTCCAATTTTAACTTTCTACTTCTGATCATATTAATATACCAGAATGAAAACCTAAATTATAATGAAATCGAAGAAAGTCGTGGGAATAAAGCTAGTTTTATTTTAAATATTCGTATTACGTATAGAAAACATATTCAGAAGTTGAAATCAGTTACACACGTTTAACGCTACTATAAAATGTGTGTACCATCTACAGACAGACGGTAACATGCTTCTCCAAACTGATGTTACGATAGCGAAGGCGGCTAACACTATTCCTTTGTTTATTGACCATTGTGAGATCCACTGATGGTTGAATAGAATGGAGCCATATACAATAGCATCATCTCGTATAGCTCCTTGAGATAGCGCCCATGGGCTGTTCTTATCGGGAACTATCCTGATGTAAAGGGGAATATATTTCAATAACGTTATACTTACCACAGTGCTAATAAAAGCAACTTCAGAATAATCGAATCCACATGATATAAAAGGCTTAAGTACTTTTTTCCCCGTCCTCCGATAAAACGTTAACGCTGAGTATGTTTGCTCGAAGCTCGACCTGAATAAAGATTACCGAAGGGGAAAGTCTCTTTGCGGCTACTCATCTTTCGCCTACACGATAGTAATTTTGTGGTAAAATATTTAAACGGCTCATAATCAGCCCTTTATGTTATTACATTTATGCACGGAAAGGGTATAATTGTGAAGTCATTGCTCATTGATAATACAAAAACGATTAACCAGTAAATGATATGGCTGTTACTTTAACAATGACAAGCGTTTAACCTATTTTGTTGTTTTTTTTCTTTTATTGCTTTTTAATTTACTTTCATATCCATTTTTGCAAACAGATACTTAAGTAGGTATTTTAGTTGAAACATTCTATCAAATTTAATTTACATTTGTTATGCGAAATGTAACAGTTAATACGATGTTTAAGTGCTACACTAATCAAATTATCACAGAGCGAAGTGTCTAGTCTTCCTTATAATGCAAATAGAAACTGACAACTGACAAGTTCTAAGTGAATTACGTTAGGTCCAATCATTGTGTTGTGACTTCTACCAAATCAAGTTTAGGGAGAAATGTATCCAAATTATAAGTATATTATATTTGAAATATGAACAAGATGAGAGATGTCTTTATATAACATAGATGCCGGAACGATTTCTGACAAATTTCGAAACGAAAGTCGCTATTACGTAATGCATTTATTATTTTCCACTAAATTCATGTACTTACAAGTGTTAAATAATAGACTAGGATAAATCATCTCAAGGAACTGGGGTTGGAATGTTGCCAGTTCAAGATAATAAGGCTGCACAAAGATCGTGCTAGAAAATATCTTATCTCCAATATTTTTGTCACACGTATTGGAAGGTCTCATTTTATGGGCTACTATAAGAAAATAAATACAGATTTTTATTTTTATTTTATCTTCAGATTCTTAAAAGGTTCCTTCCGAATCTAGAGACGAAAAATCTTAACGTCTTTGGCCTATTAAAACGGTAATTCTTTCAATCTGGACTCCTGCGTATGGATGTTGAGAGCATTTTTGAATACATGCAAGAGTGTGTATAAAAGCCATGATGTTTAATTCAATTTAAGTTTAAAGTGCCACACGATATGCAAAAGGGGATGCTCGAGTTATCCCTAACTGACAAAGTTTCAATGGAATTAATTTACCGGAGAACTTATATAAAGTGTCAAATTGATATATTTTATGTTACGAAATTTGTTTAGCTGTGTGATCAGAAATAGAAAAGTAAAAAGACGAGGTGACTTTAAGATGAACGATAGGAGAAGAATTATTCGTAAGAGAAAGAAAAGTAGTCGTGAAAAAGATTCATTGCATGGGTCATGACTATATCCCAAATTGTTACGACCTTTAACTTTCTATTCCCTTGGGAAAGTTGTGCATTTTGTTCTTCCATAAAAGATTTAAGTTAAACTCCATTAAATACATGTAAAATATCGCAGTATCATTTGTGATTTAAAATATTTACAAGAAATTAACCGTCTAGAGGCTCGCAAGTGACATGACACAAATTGGTATCCTCTATTTATAGACGGACATGTTACAAGAACAGTCAATATGCAAAACAATGTATTATTCAGGGACGAATGTGTCTATTAATTAGCGAGTGGTCATTAAAGTCATGTTCAAAGCGAGGCGTGTCTGTGCAACGTCCATCAGAATGATTGTTTCTATATAATGGACTCGTATTAAGCTTTTGCCTAGTGATAGATGACATGAGACAGCGTTTTGGTAGCATTAAAGCCATCAAATATAATAAATCGAAATTAACCAAGTATTGACAGTGAAATATTATAATGACACGATGTAATTAATAATTAATTCATAATTAATACTGTTGATTTATGTATACAAATTAACATATTATCACAATTAGCCTTAAATGAAACAAAGTTGATCCATATTCACGTAATTATTTTAATTTTTAGCTTGTTCATTTTGACGTGTAATATTATATTCTCAGTGATACATAATGTCTGTTTAACGGTTCGATGTAACATTACATACGATGTACTTACATAAACTTATCTATTACGGAACGGTAAATGTATTGGAGTTGGTTAAACTTAACCGGGTATAATCATTAAGTTAATACGTTATTATTTTACTGTATCAAATCTTAACTGTAAAAAGTTGTTACTAATGATATATGTAGATTTTTATTCCAACCTCAAATTATAGGTGGACTAAATTTAATCGTACATCTTAATTTCTAATTTTCCAGTAATATCTTGTTAATAAAGAATTTGCATAAAATTTCTCGCTAACTCATGGCTATGTGTCAACACTGATTTTATAAACGGATGTCACAATTACTAAAGTGTTACGGGGACGAGGCTATGCTTTATGAATTACTGGTTCTGGCGGTAAAGATAACAATGTGTTATTACATCACCAGTTAAACATACATATAATCTTTCGTCTTCATAAAATAATGTTCAAAGTATAAATTATTTACATTCAAAGAAACGCCGTTCATAGATTTAAAATGAGCAAAGTTATTTAAAAGAAACTTTCTCATAATGAATTGTTGTTAAATATAAAAATTTATTGTTGTTGTAAATTCTTGAAATTTTTTAATGAGTAAATATTTTTTCTTTTGCAATGTGAAAGCTGCTATGCGAGCGGAATGGAAGCCCTGTTAACACGGTCCGGATGATTTTAAAACCTTATTTTAAATATCATAAGAAATGTTTTCGCATTAACATAGCCACAAAGCTTTTGAATCTTACTGCAATATTTTTAATTCTTTTACTTTTGTACGTTGCCGGATGAAAAAGCATTTCCTCTTTCTTTAAATTATCGCGTTTCGTTCATCGAACCCAGCGGCCAGCGGTATCATAAGGTTTCGTAACTGGGGAACCCTTATAAGTGTTTATTCATAAATATAATGTTTTAAGCATCTTAGAATGTTGTTTTTGTCTAGACGACTCTTAAAAAAATAGTTTTTGATATGTAACGCCTCAACAAAGTTTTTGTATAATCTTTCATGTTATAATTAAATACTTCGATCAAATGCCTTTGAATATGTAACTATTATAAATAGTTGCTGTTTTTTTTTATTGAACAATATTTATCAACCTGATTCATATTGTAATGAAATTATTCTTCTTATTATAAGATTTATAACACCTTTTCTTTTATAATTATTATTCCAAAACGTTTTATGTTATAAACTTTAAAAAAATATTATAAATTTAAATTAAACAACATTATACATGAAGTAGGCGTTAGATGTACATTTACGGTCGGTGTAATGCAATTGTCACAAGTATTTATCGTTTAGTTGTAGACAATCAGGCGATTTTCATATTTATAGATGCAAAAACACTCCGGACACCGCTTTTAAATTACTTGTTTTGTTGTGCGGCAAAATAACATTGTTAGCATAAGTAAGTAATTTGAAGGAGTGGAGGCGTAAACGTGTGTTGACCACAATAGCGTTAAAGTGAGCTCGCAATCGAAAACTGCAGGCAGAGTTTACGGCAGCTATGTCTGTACACAGTAGGTACACAGGCAGCTGTGTCAGCCGATGCATGGGGCAATTTGTGTGTGCAGCGATGCACAGTGCGCGCCCATCCGTAATGGATGACGGACGCAATCACACCTCCAACAACACATCTGTGTTCTGCTATAGAACAAAACTGTGTGAGGTTTATTGCAATATATGAATGTATAGAGCGCGTCCGTTTAATGCGATCACATGATAAACGATTATAATATCGAGTATGACAAAAGAGAATATCACTATTCATATATTTTATATGATGTTTCTATTTTTTATTTGCAAGCAATGTCAATAGAGTTTCCTGTCCATAGATAAAAACGGGAATCACGCAATCTATCTTTAATATAAATACATATTTAGATGTTTAACTACATGATAATTATATGTATATCATTCAAAGTTTTACTATGAGATTTTAATATGAAAATAATTTCTATTTGTAATAGTCACGTATGTTATGACAACGTTGTAACTAACCTTTTGGTTATGCAAATGCGTCATGTAAAATAAAACAGTCGAAGCGTGTATTCTGAGAATAATGGGTTTCACTGCGATCTGTTCCTTTGTGAACAGCTTTTGTAACTAAATTAAACAAACTGACCGTCCAATAATTATTGAGTTGAAACTTTCATTATTGTTGCTCGCAATAAGTTGATATTCATTTCGAATCGTGTGTAAAATTAATTATTAATATTTATGTTCATAATTATGTATAATAATTTTATATTTTCGATACATTCATTAAATGTACCGTTTTTATTTTAAATGTAATAATTATTTTCTCTTACTTTATATCTTCCAGTTTCTTAGATATATTTGGTATGTTTTTTTATCCAGGTATCGAGTAAGCCTTACCAAGTGGCTGCAGGCGCTGAGCTGACGAAGCTTTGCAATCATAAGCGGAAACTTCTGGCCTCCCTGCAGTCGAGGGTCCAAAGTCCAGTTACTCCGCCACCGGCCATCGATCAGAAGAAAGGTATGATAGTTTATACTTGATAAAAAAAGTTGAATTACTCTTAGTAAACTGTACTACATAGGATCAGGTTGAGGTTTTGAAAATGTACTGTATTACTTTTTTATTGACATTAAATTTTTATAAGGAATTTTTTGTACCTTTAGTTGCAAGCTTGCTTCTTGAACATATAATTGACAATTTCAATAAGTCTATTTTCTTTATTAGTCGTGGATACGAATATATTTGTTAATAGAAGTAAAAACTGTAGGTGTTTAAGTAGAAGTTGGAAACTCGTATTAGGTGTACGAGTTTTATAATTCCACTTATGGTAATTTTTATTGCCATTTACAACCGCATATTTCGCTACGTTCTTCAATTCACTGAATTTGGTAATAAAATTAATTTGCATATGCACACACCGTACGGCTTCTTTAAAGTTCGGCTTACTTGTTCAAAAGAGTTTGTTTTGCAGGTTGCAGTTAAACATTTTTTTTGGGAATTTTTTTACTGTCTCGTTGAAGTTTATAAAGTCTATAAATATGTACATTATGCAGTGACGGTGTTGTTGTAGAAAGAATTTTTGTGGAATTTTTATTTTAACCTAGTATGTTATTCTATGTAGATGATAATAATATATTGGTCTGAATATCATCACTCACTTTCAATTTTAAATTATCGGTAAAATTAAAAACCTTTATGTTATTAGACAATAGGCTAGACAGCCGATTCATAGATTAAGGAGCTTGCAGACGAAATGTTATGAGATGAACCAGTGCGTACTAAGAACTGTGAACTTTCGTAATTTTTATCTTCATATCGCCAGAATCGTCCGTTTAACTATTAGCTAATTAAATCGTCTTCAAACGATTTTATTCAGCGTTAATATTCCCCAGCGTTGACTAATTACATGTGTAATTAATTATTGCATAATCGTCCTATCTTACCATTTTTCAAATTTAAACTATTACATGTATACACAGATTAGATTTAAGGTCGAATACACACTATGGTGCAAAATATTTGTTGTCATAAGTTAGCTTTCAACATAAACGCGGGTGAGAGCGTGCAGTGTAAATATTTACCAGCTAACGTACGTGTAGCCGTTGCCGACTTTACTATGTGAACATTATTATCCTCTTAGCGGACGTTCACGGTACTATCTTCCTCTCATCCAATTACTGGAGTGTGAACCCGATGGGATTAGCGCCACGGTAACAACACGAATACATCCGATAATATTTGAACAGTATACTGAATGCAACTTTTGTAAGACTTTATTTACCGTACAAATACAGAGTATTATTAGACGAATAATTTTTATACTCTTTGTAAATCTGTTAAACGCGTTAAATCATAATAAAACATTTCTCCACATATAAAAAGTATCAGGTAAAAACAATCACGTTAAAACCATTGATAGATGTCGGCGTATAGAAATATAAATAAAAAAAAGCATTTATTTGCGTTACATAGAACGAACGCAATCCGACACTCAATTAGTCTTTGATTTGTTTATCCGTGTTCATTGATACTGAAACGTGTTCCACGCATTACCGGTGTTTCCTGCAACAAAGCCTCCCCTTTGCTACCACCCTTCATATAATTTTTATACTGAGCGGAAAGAGTACAGAAAAAATATATTCGAAGATATTGAATTAATGCTTTTCCAATGTGTACTTGTTAAATTTACTAGAATCTTTTAAATATAATGTTCTGTTTCACTTAATCTAAACTCTGATTCAATTCAAAATAATATTGAGTTGTTTGATAGACGTTTTAATCTTAAATAACATTATTTGAAATTGAAACCCGATATTTAAATTTGAAGTGAATTGAATAAACGTTTCCCTATCTAAGGGAATGTCTTTTAAATATCCTCATAATTGAAAATAACAAGGGTAGCTAAAAGTAATGGAACAAATTGCTTTGGTGAGTGTGGCCGAGGATTTCCTAGCTTGATTTGTCTGTGGATAACACTGGGGTTCTAATAATTGTTTTATTCCTTTGTTGTAAAGTTATAATGGAATTAACTTGCAACATAATATTACTTATAATATTATTAAGCTGCGTTGTGTTTGTACCAGACGCGGTGTACGATCTGTTGGTTAATAATAATCCTTTTGTGGCATGAACTTCATACAATGAAGGGTTATCGTTTATAAATTGCACAGTGAATTAAATTTAATTGCAATGTTTTGCAACTAATTGGATGTTGTAATATTTATATGTTGCATTGTTAATTTAAAACTAATTGAACCTATAGTTGGTAGTTTGTAAGTGATAATAAACAAAGAATGTAACCTATATTGTTTTATACAGATATATGCGTAAATATTCCGTTAGACTGATACTAAAATTTAACGATCAGTTTTAACGCTTGATGACTATTTTCATAGTTCCAAGTCTCCCATATAACGATACGTTTAAAGCCGTTACTTAAATACCTTAAAGTCGTAAAAGTTGATATCACTACTAAGATCACGTTCAGTTCGAACTTATATATAATGATGTTATACTTATTATATTTCTCTATTTATTAATAGATTGTTATTATTTATTACATAAAAAGCAATCCTTTACTCCTGTACCGTAAATCGCGGCACTTAACAACGTCAGTTGTAATACAATCTCGCTTAAACAGAAAGCCTTCCCCTATCCCGCATTTAATAGGCTATTAAGCGTTTATAAAACTTGCAAGTTAACTATTTTATTCAACCTAAGTACGCGAGTTTTTATTGCCTTTTTTATACAGAAGTATATTGCTCCGAGTACCCTCTTCAGTTCCTTTCAGGGTTTTCTTTTATGTCATGGGATATTATGTCAACGCTTGGGACTGAGAGTCATTCTATTATCATGCTTTCATGTTATTGTATGAGTGATTTTTATATATTTATTTATACATCCATACATATCTGTTAAGTAAAGTGAGCCTTTTAAAAATAGTCATTCTTTTATTCATCAAAATTAATAATTATCCTTTACGTTCAATGCATTTAAATGTTAAATTTGAATATAAATGCAATATAAACATCGCTACTATCCCGAAAATGAAGTCACAGCAGACTTTAAGTAGTATAAGATTTGGAAGCGCAAAATGTAATAGCGAACACGGGCCGCAGTATTGCGTAATTACCGTAAAGGAAGTAGGCCGCTTGGACAAACAAAAACCCTGGCGACTCGATCAGCGGCTGAACAAAGCTAGTGTAATTTGAAACAATCGGTGGTGCAGAGGCGGCGGCCGGCGGCACCCCGTCGACTATTGATCTGTCGACGCCCGCCCCCAACCCTCGGCCACCGTGAGTCCTGACCCCCTCCCAACCCCCTCAAACCCCAACCCATCCCGCTCAGCGTACAACTCGTATTTTAATTGCAAATCTGCTAGATAATGCGCAAATAGATAACGCTATTATACTCGGCTCGCTTATTATTTAGTGCTATCGAATTACTTTGTTGTTTTTTTTTTCCTCCGTTTATTTTTAACTTTGTTTTAATAGGAAGCCGTGTGCTTTTGACACAATCGGTATCATATTAATTTTTCATTCAACGTGTACTTGCGATTTTAACTTTTAGAGAAGTTTCGTATATTTATATTTGTACATACAATTATCGATTATAATAATTGTATAGAAAAATGTATATATTTTTAATATAAAACATAAAATTTATTGAATACAATAGCGTTTTAACGAGTCTTTCAATGCTGTTCATTGTAATTTTCCTAGCTCAGTGGTTCATAGTGAACATAAAGCCGTAGTATCCGGTAATTATAGTTTACATAATATGATTATAATAGTTGACGCTGTTATGTTTAATAATTCTGAATTAATGTCACCGGTTACCCGGACCCCTGTTAGGGTTAAATGACGTGCGTAACGTGCTTTATACCAATAATACTAATCCTAGGCAATTGATTAAGCCTGCCTGCTCTAACAGATGTAAGTACTCCATACATCTCCCTGTAATTCTCAGCGGTATAATCTTATGTATGGAATTAATTATTGTTGTTTGGTTACAGTATTAGTGAACTTCGTACTTGTCGATCTATTAAGATTTTAATATATTCAATAATTTGTAATTATTATACAGTTAATATAGATAAGGATAATATCGTTTGAGGGGTAATTCAAAATTAATTGAAACTTGGATCTTGAAATATTAATTAATATTATTTCTTAGGAAAATTAACATTTTTATAGCCAAGCCTGGATAATATATTTTCATTTTATCCTCAACTGGCAGATTAATTACTATTGCTATTAATTACTTGTTGTAATATTATTTCAACACCATTAAGACGATATGAAGTAATTTGATAGAATTTAATAATTGAATATTGATCGCTGTAGAAATAAATAGTACAATAACTTTTATGTAACTCTGAAATGATCTATTGCAAAATGTAACTTTAATAACATTTTCGTTTCCTTTCTGTTTATCTCTTCTTATAATAGTAATGTGAAATTAATACGGAAAATATAAAATAATTCAAGCTTTTAATACCACCGCCAGCTTTTTACATAACAAATTAAATTTAAATTAGTGTGTTCCAGTCATCTTTGTAATATGTAATTGTATAATAACTTTATGAAAATAAATGAAATGTAGACCAATATATTGTTCGTCGTCTTTTTTATGATCTAATGCTTTGTATGCAAAAATTAAAAGTTAGCATTCCACATGGGTTGGTTTATTAATTTATAATAAATAAAATCTATAAAGATTTTAAAGCAAAAAAATATTTTAAAAGAATAAATCATATGCTTTAATTATGATCTTAATGTAATTGGATAGTCAAACAGTCTGAAAATAGGTTCATAAACAGTTCAATTAAAAGGACAAAGTTTGTCACAAGCGATTTCATGACTGTATCAAAGTAAGGAGACGTCTAGAGATCATTGTAATGTCAAGAGGTCGCTCATCCTTCGACCTTTCTTTTAAATACAGTCTGAGCTTACATCGAATAAGTTTATAATGTAATTTATGTTACAAAAAGAAATCCATATTAACTTAGTATATTCAGAGCTGTGTTTTGTAATGAACGTGATGTAGTATTATCAGTTATTTTAATATGAGCTTAAAATCAATTTCAGTAGCGACCGCTGAAACTACTAAGAAGAAAATGAAGAAGCGTTCTGGTTTCATACCTAACATCGGCGTGTCCCAAATGATGGTGCAAAGGGACAGACCCCTCAACGAGTTGAAGGTACGTACGATATTACGTATTCATAGCGCCGATAAGTTGAACCCTTGCCAAAACATAGCCCGCAGCCACACTTTTATTACTTACTACGCAAATAGACTATGAAAACGAAATTTTTCTTGGCAATTTGCTTTTAATTTTATGGGTTTTTGTAGATTTATTATTGAACGATTATTGGTTACGTCTGCGTGTAATTAAAATGAAAGTTTAAATTTTTCAGGCTGATAATGATCAGAAGCGTACTGCGTCTCCCGGGGCCATGTCACAACGTTCAGGCAATATGCAACCTTGCTTGCCGTATCAACAACAAAACATGATGAATATGGTACAGGATGAAGTTAAACAAGAAACCCTTGTACAAAGAAGTTCACATTACCTGACTGTCAGCAGTGGATGGATAACACAACACCCTGACAGTATGGAACAAGGACACAAACAGAATCAAATTATCGCAGGACCAGGAAATAATTCGGTGCATGTTGGCCTCCCAGTGTTAGGTACTAATGGACAAGTTATTGGAGTGAATACCTCATATAACAAACACGTTACGAGTATCAAGAATACTGTTAACCTTACACCGCAAAATGTAATGGAACATGAGCGCAAAGAAGATAAAGATATAAATGCCGGTAAGCAATCGGCGAAAGAAGACGACTCACAGATATTCTACGGTTTGAATCAGCCACTAACGCCCGAGGTAATGCAGAAGATTAATGAACAGCAGCAAATATTTATACAAAGAAACCAGAAACAAATCGAAGTAATGAAGGGCTATAAAACCCAAATGTCAGACAATGTAACTCCGAACAAACCTCATAACCAAAATCAGTATGTGCCTCAGAACCAGTTAGTTATACAAAATGGTACGGTAGTAAAAACAAATTCTGCAAAAACTCCACCGTGGCAAGTGAAGAGAGTCGATAATGCATCTAATTCCTTGATATGTCCCAGCCCTAAACAGCTAAAAATTGAGAATTCTGAATATGAAGATTCTAATCAAAATTCTATGGAAGATTCTTCGCCATCAGCTTCTTATACAAACAATGAACAAATAATGAACCCGGCTATGTGTTCCCGAGTTCCTCCTCTACCGCAGCATTACAATATGATGGGACAACAATGGCCAAATGTTGATAATAAAAAGAAAGCTAGATGTAATAGCAAAACGGCTAAAAAGAAAGCCGCAGCCAATGATCCTAAGAACATAAACTTTGGTAACAATGGATTAAGACATATGCAAGACGTTAAGGGCAAGCCTTGTGAGGAAATAATGCGAAATAATGTTCCTTCGTTCATGGAAGATCCTAGTGGCTATCTAGCACAACAAACAGTACTTTTGAATAACACTATATCAAGACAAGTCGGAGTTAATGTTCCATATGAAGCTAACCAGTTTGAGAACTCTGGAAATTCATATAACGCATTGAATCCAACGGACAAGAAAAATCTCCCGAAACAAAGTGAACCCATGAATGTTTTTAGAAATAATGTTGTAGCCAATTCAACACCTTCCCCAAACAACGCTCCTGATAGTAGTCTTATACCAGAGAAAGTCGTTGAAAATAATCTACAGTCATGCTGCAAGGGTTGCAATGTTTCATACAAAGGCAACTGTTCCGATACATCAGATAACCCGATGCGCTCAAAGTTATTAAAGCAACATACTAATGTGTATGGCCTCGAAATGGACAGTGGGGTGGCTACAACGTCTAGTCCTAAACATGGTTTCGATGAGAATCCAGTTACATCATCAACCTATATAGATCGTAGTATGATGCTGAATGATAATTGCGGTCCGATACAAGCGGGTATTGTTAGCACAAGCAATGTGTCACCAAGTGAGACTCTACAACAACCGGAGCCGTCACCCACATTGTCTAATAGTTCCCGTAATACGGACACGCCACATAGTAGTGGCAGTAATTCAATGCAAAACTGTACATTCCCTGTGCCTAGCCCGGCTTATTCCAATCCAGGTTCAAGCAGAGATAACTTTAATAGTAATCCTTCTACTCCAGGTAGTAATCAACCCTATCCATACAATACCGTAGGGCCACCCAATACTGAATCGGTATCCGGAAATCAGGTTATGCATTTCATATCAAATCACAATATCCACAAGAATCTAATGGAAGTGAATAACATATCAATGGTTGGTGTCAAACCAGGAATGAGGAACCAAGAATATAGAATGGATGGCAAGAAACGTATTGAAAATACAATGCCTGGTTATTGTCCGCCTCCACATTTAGGCGGGGGTCCAGCACATTCTCTTATACAAACTTGTTACATACAAACAATCGTTACGACTATGGCTAGCGGTTTTTCCGTTACAAGGGATACTGTAACATCAGTTCTAGCAGGAAAAGCTAATACAGCGACTACCTCTATAAATGCATCACAAGCAAATTTCATAAGAACTCCGCCGCCTCCAAGTGTCAATTTGGCGACGACCTATGCGATACCGAACAATCAGCCTGATCCCTTCATTAACTCTGTTAATTTGCCAACAAGTTATCCACTGCACATCGCGGGTACGACCGCTCAAAATATGATATCAAAATCGCCGTTGGAAATGGTGCAAAATGTTATAAGCAGTTTACCTTCCAAGCCGGAGGCGAGCAATTGCCAATCGACCATAGCGCAGAGAAGATCATGTTCCAACTCATCCGGTCAAATTCTTATTTCATCGACCGGCCAAATAATCGTCTCAAACAATCAAATGCCACCACCTCCTCCCAAAAATACAACCTCGATGTCACCAATTGGTTCCAACGCTATAACAAATGTGACCACTTCAGTTACTCAAGTGGTACCAGCTGTTGGTAATGTCCAACCGATTGTCAATCAACCGACTGTTGTGGTTAATACATTGCAAACTCCTTTCGTTATTCAACCTCCCATGATGACTGTTGAGGGGCAAGTTGTCCAACCAAATACCGTCCTCCCTCAAATAGTAACTGGAGGCATCGTGTCTGGACCTAACGAAATATCACGACAAATTGATATGAAGAATGGACAGAGTTTCGTTCAAGGTGTGGCCATGCTTTCTCCTGAAAGTTTAAAGAAGAGAAGTAAAAAGAAGAAAAACCAAACGGCTAATATAACAAATGTTCTGCAAATCACAGCACCGCAACAGAATCCGAACAATATTATGGTTCACTCTTCACCACAACATAATTCAAGTCCACAGTTTTCGCCACGCGGTTTTCAATTGTCGCCTACAAACAATATATCACCAACGCCGATGTTGCAAGCACTAACTATTGTGCCTGGGAAGTCTGGTACTCCAGCACATATCGTAATGAACGGACAAGGAAATTCAAATAACTTTGGATCTCAACAGATAATCACAAATACTTCACCATCACAACAAATTAACTTATTACAACCAGTCAATCTAATTAATAACGCTAGTAATGTAATGTCAAATTTCCCGGCGTTTCAACAATTTATTCTGCCAAATCTCGGCGGTATGGTAATGACAGCTGATGGCACAGCGATCATACAAGACAATTCAACAGGAATGCCTATGCAATTACAATTGCAAACCGTAAACGGACAGAACGTTTTAACACCTGTACAAAATCCTGGACTATTTACCGCCGGGAATAACAGCGGCGTTGTTATAAGGGCACAAAACCAGCAAGGAAAAATAATACAATCGCAACATAGCCCTGGTGCTCAATTTCTATCGCCGAATAGTCAAGTTATGGTCAACAGTCCCAACTTCAATGGTCAACTCAGTCCGTTACTTGCGAATCTTAGTCCAACAAATGTCGCGTTCAATAGTTCACAAGTGAGAGCGGGGAACGTCCAAACACAGGAGTTCATTCAAACGAATCAAATGGGCCAAACATTAATGGTGCCGTTATCCCCTAAACCAGTTCCCATATCCGCTAGTAACAGAAACTCCACTTTCGTCCAGAACACGACTATAGTACAACAACAGACAACACTAGTATCCAACTCTCATAATACTTCGATGAACATGAATAATACCTCTCGATTGAGCATAGATCCAAATGTTCTTCTTAATCAGAAGGTCGGGAAAAGATTTCCTCAGGAAAATCAGGAAATAAAGGAGAAGATTTTACCTTTTGATGTGAAGGAAGATAAAGAGGATAGCGAAGGTTACGCACGTTTAATGCAAGAGTTGGGTGGTGTAAGACATTCCGTATCGACTCAGACTTTGGGTCAAAGAGGGGGTAAATCCCCTAACACAGCCGGGGGTTCCCCGCCCGATACCACGACACACAGTCCGCTGGGAGCCTTAGATTCTGCTCCAAGCCCAAGATTGTATTCCGCAGCAACTCACGCTACATACGCCGATACAACAACCAAATCACCCGAACCCGCAGATGTACATTCTTCGGTGAGTGATTATATTGAATCTGACTTATTATTTCGACCACTAAAACGTTCGAAACTTTACATCTCGAAAACAGGCATTAACATTTTTAGTAGAATTAAAATTTAAGGTCTAATTTACGTTCAATCCTTTATCTAGAAAATAATACATTGAATTTTTTATGAAACTAAAAAAAATCTATTCTTCCAAAAATAAATATAACAAAATAGGTGATCTAATAAAATATTTTACAGTAAATATGATTCACATAAAAAAATGGAATAGAGATTGAAGCTTAAAGAGAGTAAAGAGATCAAGTAATTATTAATAAATAAAAATTCTATAATATAATTGAGGATTGTTTTAATATGATATTGTAATTGATTCCAGGCGATGGTGCAATGTGTGTCCAGCAGTGAACAAGACATGGCCGAGTCGAGGGAACGAGCGTGGCCCGTGAGGAACGAAGAAACAGACTCACACAGTACGTATTAAAATTCATAATAATCATACCCACTAGTCCCTACTAATATTATAAATGCTAAAGTAACTCTGTCTGTCTGTTACGCTTTCATGCTTAAACCACTAAACTGATTTTAATGAAATTTGGTAGAGATAGAGTTGACCTTGAGAAAGAACATTGGAAAGTTTTTATCCCAGACTTTTAAAAACTTCTCTTGGAAATGCGATATAATCGAACTCGACGCGGGCGGAAAGCTAGTTACATAATAAGTACATGATTGTGATACTATGTAGTAGGAAAATTTTTCTATTGTTTCGAGGTACAGACGTGTGCTTTTTTTTGTAAAACCAAATATTAATTTGTCTAATAAATTCATATCTCCTCTCCCATTATATTATTTAAGTTCCAGAACAACTATCAGTTAATTTATGAACAACCTTTTTATATGAATCGTAAAAGAATATGATAATAATGGTGTATTTAATATATCCTTCGTCTAGATGACTCATTCACGAAACTAATAAATTGCTTTTAATGTTCCAGATCTAATGTCAAACATACAGCTAATGAGATTAAATCGACACAACTCTGTAGAGTCGAGCGAAATGTATCACAGTATGGCTGCCAACCAACAAATGATGCAAATGCCGTACGAAAGACCTCACAGTTACAAACGGAAAAACGACTTCGGTGACGGTTCATCGTATAGGAATGACAAAATTATGAGAACAAATTACAACATGGTGCATGTGCCCAAAGAATATGATATGAGTCAAGAAAAACAGAGACGATTTTCGCCCGGCAGTTCAGAGAGTATGCAGAAAGTATTCGATAGACATTTAGGTTCAGAAGACGGTAAGTCTTACATTAATACGCTTGTCGCAGCTTCTATGGGAACGCTATTTATTAGCTTCTGACACATCATTTCTAACTATATCTCGAACTGAACTCTCTCGTGTAACATGTTCCCTAAGCTTAAACTAATATTTACAATACCATCTCACGCTTTATCCACAGCTAACAAAATTCAAAATTATTTTTTCTTATTAATTTCAATAATTCAATGTTGTGTCTTGTATTGGTTATGGATTGTATGAACACAAAATTGAATATAAATAATGCGGTACTGATGTGTATTGTGGTATATTTCAGCTTCATCATAATGCGATATTATTGGTCATTGGTTTTCTTTTGGTTGGGTTAATACAAGATACAGCTGTTTAGTATGGTGTAGTGGAAACTAATATGTCGCTTTCCATTGCACAATGTGATGTAACAAAATATATAAATAAATTGGCTCATACATTGGGACCTCATTACTAACGCATCATTGTAAAGTCATCATTTTCGTTCATTGTAAGTAAGCACATTTCTCATATAACTTGTATAACCTTCTACTGGCATTGGAAATATTTGTATATTATTTGTAATCCGTCGTTAAACTTGAAAAATGTACTCAAGTCTAAAACTATATAAAATATATTAAGTTGATCTCAAAGTATAACTACGGATAAAATAGTTATAAGACCTGTTAGTGATTTAGATAATGTTTGTAAATAAGATTATTATGATTTCCACAACCAGCAGCCTATATCTAAGTTTCCAAACAGTTTTTTGTGAAAACTATGTTTTTGTAAAATACTGTTCCTAATCACAAGCTTTTCTTAAAGTGTTCGCTCTCTTTGCTTATGCAATGAAATCTGGACTGTGTTAATATAATATTAAGATAACGGATGTACGATAATGTTAAAAAAATCATATTCACTAACTAATAAAATTCATCAAAGCACATTTTTTTGTAATATACCAATATAAAAAAATAGATTTAAATAAGTATCCGGGTGTAGATACAGAGGATAATTACCGGAGATTCGAAGTCGGCGATCTGGTATGGGGTCCGGTTAAAGGGTATGTCTCGTGGCCGGGCAAGTTGGTGTCCCGTGTATCGGACACCAGTTGGAGTGTCCGGTGGTTCGGTGGCAGGCCTGCCAGCGACGTGGAACACTCGAGACTGTTGACACTCTGCGAGGGTCTGGAGGCGCATCACGCGGCACGGATGAGACATAGGAAGTAGGTGGTCAGCTAATGGTTTGGATGGTTCAAACAGTTTGGTGGTTTGGATGGTTTGATAGTGTCATATTGATTCTGTAAGTCCTAATACTATGTGAGCCGGGCTTCAAATCCATGGTTCATTGCATTTGAAATGTTTTGATGGTTATGATTGAATCTTTTTAAATTTTGTAAGTTCTTACACTGGAGTGACGCTAATGAAATGCTGTAATATTTTATTGTACTCGAGGTTACGCTTTTGAAGTTTTTTGTTTGTTACAAATGAATACAAAATCTCAATTCGAAACTGTAACCTCATGTTGTGCTTATAATACATAAGTTTGTCAACTGTTGTTTAATATAAGAAGTTTCTGTACAGAATCGGTCCAAATAAATATAAAGTATGAACATTACGCTTAAGTCTAGTTCAGGATAAAAATATTAGATGTTAGCCGTTATTGAATTAACCCAACCCAAAGTTAGACCCATTGCATAAATTTACGCCTGCAAATATAGTATAGTTAAAAAAAATGCTTAAGCAAATTTAACTGAAACTAAATTTTGCTATATTATTATGTACAGGAGCAGAAAACTAAACACGCTATTAGAGAACGCTATACAAGAAGCAATGGCTGACTTAGATAAGAAGACGGAAAATAACGAGGATGATTTACAAGAGGATGTATCAGATGTAACGGACACTACTAAAAGGAAAACAACAAAACTTAAGAAACACAAGAAGAACCCAACCAAAGTCGACGGAACCCGTTTGAGGAGCTCGCGATGACGTCATAATGTTCGTTAAAATTCAATTCTACCCGCAACGGTGGTACGAAACAATTAAATGCATTGAAATTAAGCAAACCGTTCTAATGTACAGTTACGTGCTTTGAAATAAGGATTGCAGTTTTTTTATAACAATTAACATAATAGATTCGTATGAAATAGTTAAATTTAATCCATTATTAATATACCCGAATGCCTAATATCAGTAGTGTTTAAAATAATGTAACATCTCTTATCGAGGTTCCTAATTCCAGGAGAGCTGTTCTCTGTAAATATTTCATATTTCGATGTTTTATAATAATAATAATAAATAAAAAAATATTAAAATTAAATTAATGGAAATTTTAGCAGCTAGATAGTAGACGTGATTGAATCACTTTAGTTAAGTTACAGATCGTAAGTTTTAATCGTCGTTCTGAGATTCTTATTAATGCTAAATGTTTCCTAATTTAAACTATGAAATTCGCTGTCCCTGTACATAGTAGAGGGGCAGCCTTTATAATTTAAAAGAGAAACAATAAAAATTATATTGCTTTTAAAACTACCCACGAAATTTATGTAATGATAACATTCTATCTCTTTCCTTTTGGCGGCGATGAAAAGGGATGGCTCATAGGTTTTATTGGGCCCCGTCGGGTTTTTTATAACAATTTTCATCGACATTTTGTACAATTTTAACGATTTAAATGTAAATTAATAAGAGTGTGCTATATATATCGTGTACATTACAATTTTTTTTGTTTGTTTGTTAGAAAATAACATGATTTCTAGTCAAAATATTGAGCATATTAAATTGTAGATATTGCGGATGGAGATAATTGACAATAAAACGGGCCTGGCGACCTACTTTACATAAATAAATGCAGTATTTATTTACTTTCTAACAGTATAATTGTTTGCTGTAATATAATTATTTTTAAAGACTCAATAGTTTTAAGGTGATCGATGGAACGCGAGGCGACTGGCTTCAGATTCATAACAGTACGTACATGTATGTCATTTGTGTACTTAATGTATTTGAGTGTTCCATTATGACGCTTTGAAGGCAGAGAGGGGGTAAGGAGACAATATTATATATAATCTACTAGTCCCTCGATCCACAGCCGTATTCCGAGTCGCAGAATTAAAATATATTTTGATGTAAGCTATATATATGTATATTTTTTTTTGTTAAAAAGAAGTTATTATTTTAAAACATTTTATTCTTACTAAATATAATATTTATACTATAATTTAGGCCTATATTGTTAGTGTATTTAGTTTCCATGACATTTGTAAAAAAAAAGAAAAATAACAAGGCCATAAATGTCATCGAATATCAACAAAGGTTTTATATAATTGTGATAAACGAAAAGGGATTAGAACAATCGAGATTTATGTTTACAAATTAAGCTGATATAACGACGGCATCACATATGATTAATTTTACACGAACAAGGGATTCGGAATATATTGATACATTTTTAAAATGCTTTTTTTTAAATCAATATATAAACATCACAATACAGTATAGTTAATAAATGTTTTTTCTTATAGTAGCTAGATTATTAGATCATGTTTCATGATTGTTTGGTAGTCAATTTGTTATCAGCGATCATTGTTAGATGTCGGTGTAATTCATTTATATGGAGCCCGCGATGTACCGGGCCACGGCTTACTGTTATAAATATTTACAATATAAAGTAGTCCCATCTATTGATTTCGTCGTATCCGATATATAATGTGAAATTTTAACGCGATATTGTTTATTGTGAAGTCGGATTTATCGACGGGACGGTATTATGTAAATATTCGTATAATTGTAGTTATGTATAGTATTCTATTTCAATGAAATTAATGTTTTATAGACTAATACATGTACAACATAAGATTATTTATTTGTTTTGCTGTGTACATATTTTTTTTTTCAATAAAATGTACCTGTTTTTAATTTATGATTTGTATTTTCATTCCTATCGTTTTAGTCGTTATGATATAAACATTTTAATCAAAAGTCATTTCTTGGACAGTTCTCAGTCTGAGTGATTGACAGTTTTTTCAAATAACTTAAAAAAATATTTACTATAAATATAAAAATTAAAAATATTGACCACATTCGAGCTGTCGTTATTAAAAGAAATGATATTTGGATAGAACACTGCATTAAATTTGAGTTTGGACACCATATTATAACTATTAAAACATAATTTACCTACTTTTATTAAAGGAAGAATACGGTGATTAAAAACTTAGTGATTTTGATGATCTCATTTTCATACATATTGTTACAATTGGCGCCATCTGTGTCGTACTAATTTGAATACTGAGCCATTGTAATTTAGTAGTGACAACATTTAATTATCAATTTGTTTTTAAAAACTATAAATGGTAGCTTCAGCCATTTTAAGGACATAAAAGGAAGTAAAGCTTAACATTAACAAAGCAAGACTGAAACTATACCTGGAACAATATCTTCTTTTATCATGGATATATAATATATTAAAATTAATGTAAAAAATTTATAATATGTATTGTAAAAATTTCATTGATATGATAAGAGTAATTTTTTATTTTCTCATCACCTCTACAACAACTTCATGTTGTCAAACTAAAGAGACAATTTCCAGTTTTATATTTAATTATATATAATTTTAACTACCTGTTTTTAATTCAACAATACAGACTTGTGGTAGGGGAATGATCCTATTTCTGTGTCATAATCAAAAAGATACGTAACTTTTTTGCGGGACTTAATTAAAAGATAAGTAGTCATACAGATTTTATTTCAATGTGATTTGATACTATTAAACATTCTCATGCTGCATACATATTGATTTATTCATACTAATAATCTTTAAATAACGTAATGAGTTCTCTGATTAAACGTCCCTCAGAATTGAACCCATATGTCACCTATTTTGTAATTAACTTTATTATCTTCTTAACGATCTTGACAGTCGATTAAAAGGGGTATATAACGATAATTATCATACGAGACTAATGTTTTGTAAGGATTGGGAGGCTCGTGTAGCGAATGGCACTATTATCTACGTTTATTATATAGGTTTAATAACGTAATTTTAAGTAATTGCTTCTATTTTATAATATTAATGTCCATTTTATTTAAGTGATAGGTATTTAAAATGAAGATGAAGATTGAAAAACTGCTAGAATTAATAGCAATGTTTTTTGTGTAATGTATTTTGATATCATATTATGGCTTGTGCTTTCCGACCTCGAAGTCCAATCCGGAACACTGTATAATATCAATAGGGAAGGTATATGTTATATCTTTTCTCTGAATAAAATTATAAATGTATGATATATTACAATATAGATTTCAACATGTTGTGTTGGAGTTCCTAATTTAATAATTTCTTTTGACCTATACTCCAACGTATTGCTACATTATTATTGAGATAAGAAATATTAAAAGTGACTCACTACTTTTTCAACAGACGTAACTTCGCTTACCTACCACCATACTTTCCAATACTTATTTCATTAAATAACCTGGGGTTTTTGATCTTTCCGGAATATAATAAAAACAAAATGTCCCTAGCAGTTATGATATAAGTACCTACCTACTACCTTTTTTTTTTAAGGGGAAAATCATCAAATGACCCCTCTTGCCTGGGTGGGGCAAGAGGAAGTGTCAGACTCTTATTGACTAAAAACCCCCCGTACCTACTCCTGCTCTTAGCCTGGCCGCGGTACATTATTGCGCTTACACCCGCGACCTGGCCAGGCATCGGCTCTAGGGCCCCATCTGTGATGGTCCGATGGCTCTTTGAGGCGCGCGCGGTACGCTACGCGCCGTACGCTCGGGTCTGGTTCTGATCGGGCGGCAAGCTACCCTTGCTTGCCGTCCGCAGACCCGCGCTTACGGTGGCTGGAGATCATCTCGGGATCCCCAACGCCTGGAGCTCCCCCTGCGGCGGCTGGGGCGAGAGGAGGATCGTTCCCTCCTACCTACCTACCTAGGATATGATCTAGTGTTAGTATTTTCCTGAATTCTTTTCATTGTTCACATTTTCCATCTTGTTCTATTGATATGAGACTTTAAACAATACCCCTAGCTGTCCATTTTTTAATTTAAACGTTAATTGAGATTTTACTGCAAAAATGTTTAAGAAAATATTTCAAACCTAAATTCAAGCAGTTTGGGTTTAAAATATAGTATGAAAACCTTAGTGACCACATTTTTTTAATTAGTCAATGTAAATTTATCACAAATTTAAAATTTATATATTTTATGATATATACCAAATGTCAAGGGTCAAAATAAGTGACATCAAATTGGATATCATTCGAGCATTTATAACATTAATTTGTCCTTGGCCATTGAGGTTAAATAATAACGACTGTATAATCTAACTTCTGGTATGTATGTTACAACATCTTGATCGCCAATGGCTCTTGGCCAGCTGCTTAACAGGTTGCTAATTATATTTTAAGCGACACGGTCACTAATAACTACGATCACTAATTACGATGTTACCTCAGAGATGACAACCACATTCTTTGAATGATGATTGGAAAAGTGGTCGCAATCAGATGGAAAATTAATTTTAGGACACTATAATGCAATATCTACATTAAACGGTAACAGTTTTTTTATTACTAATACTATTGAAATGAAAGAAGAAAATTAGGGCTTACATACTTTTGAAAACGAAAATTAAACTAAAAGCAAAGAAATTATAAAATACACAAACATAATAAACGTATCAAAATTCCAATAATACATAATATTTATGAAACACTTCAAACCCACGAGAAACTCTATCAACGAGTAGTCCGGAGTGAATCGCAATATAAAATAGTACTTACATAAGAATACTAAGCATTTTTGCATAAAACTCGAAAAGTCATAACATAGAGGATAATATTATTATGTTATTGAGATTGATTTAAATTATACGGAAAGTTTCGTTCTTCTTGAAGTTTCCGTTTCTAATAGGACATTCTGTTCTGTTTTTGCTCATCGGGAATGTTCAAAAAATTTCATGGTAGTATTTATCGTAAACATAAAACCTCGAATTATGTATAGGTACGGATGCAATTTTCTTTTATAATTGAGCAATAAGATAAAAGATAGAAGTAATGTAACCGAATTTATAATGAACACTCTATATTAACTTTCAAATTAATTAACGGTCTGCAACTTGGTCATTCATTACATTGGTGATTGATGGACTATGAAAGAGTGATAGTCTAATTTTTCTAAACGAGTACTCAAAACAACGACACTCATTTATAAAGATGATTTTCTTAATAGTTATTTAATAGGGGTCCTAACATTACGATATTCTGTACAATATAGAGAATGGTCCTTTCAGTAAGATTAACTTTTGTTCGTGGAATTCGTTCCACTCAGTCTAGATTAGAGCGAATGTTCCGGACTTCATCAGATCAGAAGCCTGGCGGTAACTTAGTCCTATATGCTTCGTTAAAGTCAGCATCGTTATGATACATACATATAATTACCAATATCTTATTCTTTAAAAATCTCAAATAATAATATTAACATACTCTATTGCATAAGAAACGGGAAACACGTCATGTGTTAAAATAAGAATTGCACTTAAGTATTATTAACCACTTATGTATTAATAATCATTATACGTATCAATAAATAATTTCTCATAGTAAGAAAAAGATTTCATTTGCAACAATAATAATTAATTATGACGACTAAGTATGTATAGGTACAACTAGATCAATTAAAGGTTATAACTGCTCCTTTCGTATAAGTACAGAAAAAAACTATTACAGTCTACTCTATTATGTACCTTATATACTATTTAAAAACAATCAAGGAGATATATATTCACATAAATGCGGTGGATGACTTAGGCACTGCTTAACAAAAACTGAAAAACTACGTCAGGTCTTCTCCGGTGTGGGAAACGTCTTGGTTTCTATTATAGTTAATGCCACAATAGCTTAGTACCTACAGTATACATCTGACGATGTATAAAAAGGGAAAGTGAATAGTCTGGTGGAAATAATAGCCAATTAAACCGGAAATTATACAGTATAGAACTAAAAATCAGAGAAATAGTTTCAAAGAGACGACAGCTTCATATAACAGATTAGTATTAATAGTTTCAGTAACCTACTTTGATGCTTTAAAATGGAAAGATTTAGGAATTAAATACAGTATTTATTCGCTTTTTACGTTGTGTGAATATTCAAACTTGGAGTATTCTTAAGTAAATGGTTTTTGAAGGGCGGTAACAACGAAATATCGAGGTCTAATAGTGTGGAAAAATTACAATATACTTAAATAAAATAAATTACATACATTTATCACAGTTTGCTTGAGATATCTAAAACTATATTATGTATGTATATATTCAGTCATTTTAAGGTGTTAACCTTAAAATATGTATGTGTAATACCTTGAAATGACTCTCAAAATTTCAAATGATTTATTACTATCTGAGTAATAGCAATCGATAAGCTGAAATATAAAATGTCGTTTCAAATCACACACATCGCTAAATCGATAACCAATTGTCCTGTAGATACGTGACACAGCATGAACAAGAACTAGGTCAATGTACTATCGAACTAAATTATTTCCAACTTATATACATTGTATTCTTCAATTTAAACATTTAGCAAATGCGATGTATGGAGTAATTCAATTATCGTTTTGTGTACAATCGATTCCGTATAAAAACTAATGAATAAATTATAAAAGAAAGTGAAAATAAGGAAGGCGAAATAAATTTCACCGAATACGACTTAACTTTAAATGTAAAAACATTTTCCAAAGAGTCGTTCATTTTGATTCAGCATTATCAGGAATTGTGTGAAAAATTTCGGATACAAATAACAATCGAAAAAAATGTCTGTTCCGAATGTTACTTTCGCGATTCACTCAGCTTAACACCTAAAATAAACAAACATTATTTATGGAGGCGAGAAAAAAATAAAAAAAGAATAATGGAGAGGGAACAAAATCAGGGAAATCGCTTTTATGAAGACTTTTTCTTTGATTTCTGACAAATTGTATTAACAGTATCCTTAATTATTTATGTGATATGCAACAAATTAGTTTAATATAATAAGTTTTCTCAGGTACTAAGCCATAATTATGTCTTCAAAATATTATGTGTAGGGAAAAAAAACCGCAATGTTTATCGTTACGACTTTAAAGTTATTTTATTTCTTTAAGGCTTGGAAGATTTATGATTTCTTTTATCCATCTTAATGCTATTCCTTTGATTAAAACATTTTTAGTTGTCCTCCACTGATTATAATATGATTAAAATTTAATATTTGATTATTTTCGGAATAACGATTGGAATTAAAAAATACTTTATCATCAATATCACATTTGATTTTTTAAACAAGTGAATATAAAACGAGCAAATAGAATTATTGATGTAATGTGGTTTTCGCTTCAGACGTTCGCAACAGAAGGGAATTTGAGAATCCCATTCTTGTTGGATCCTGAACACACGGCGTTTGACCACATGTTGTAGCTCGTGAGATTAGAAATTTATGCCATTTCAGGTACACGACTTGTTAAACCAGAGGTGTGAAGTATTTCTGAAACGGCAAATTGAATAGAGAATTCAGTATTTCAATCGTTCTTTAATTGTGTCTTCTATGAAAACAAAAAACATAAATATATATATATATATATGTGTGTGTTAATTAAATAAAAAAGTTGAAATAAGAACTATTATTTTCGAGCTATGGGGCATACTATTAATCTTAATATAAAATCTTAAATTACAAGTATGATGTATAATGTTACGAGGGTTTGCTTTGAAAAAACAAAGCATTTACTTTAGAAAGTCATCATTTTATATTATATTTTATTTATTTGTTACGAGATATCTCAATTATCTTATTGTGATCTTTATCCTTCAACATATCTATCTTTAATATCGTTAAAGAAACTGGTAGATGAGAGTCGTTATAAGTACGTCACTAACTTTACGCTTGAAAACATTCTCATATGATTTATCATCCATCTCTGTTCAACATTATAAAGCAAAAGTTTTCTGTTTGTGTGTACTTTCGCTAAATTCACGGGGATTCATGTATGTAATTAATGAGATTTATTGGAGCGTTCGCGACACGAAACGGAGTAATCCTTTTGAGCATAACTTTACATATACACATTATAGTCTACGTATAGTCCTTTTTAAATGGGTTAACGATGTGTATGTTTTTAGAACTAAGTTTATTAAATAATTGATTATATAAGTGACTCTTATTATAAGAAGTTAGAAGAAGCTTAGCTTTCATTTAGCAATTATATTTAAAAAAATATATAAATTAATCATCGAAAACTATGTGCATAGGTTCTGTAATTTTAGCTTAATTAATTCCTTACATGTTTCTCTATCTCTAAGTTAACTTAATTATTATTAAGAAAATGAAACTAAACAACGAGGATCTATAATTGGTCTCATGTTCCAGCTCTACTATATATTTTTCTGTGTATTTCAAACAAAATTATATAAAAACGTAATTACTTGTAAACTGATTTAAGTATATGAACGAGAAAATATAGCAAAATAATTAAAATATAAATGTTCTATGTTACAAAAACGGGTACATAATCGGAACTTATAGGATTTTTTGTTATTTTTATAAAAAACGATAGAATTGTTGAATAGTGTGTTTGTGATTTGATAAACCGTGAAGTATGTGATTCTAAATGACAATTCATTAAACTAGAAGTCTATTAAATGTGTTGGTACAAAAGAATTATTATTAAAAGGAAATGTGACATAACACCTAATTAAAAGATCTGTCCTCATTCACAATGCACTGCATGTATGTATGTATGTATGAGACAGTAATTTTTTTAATGATGTTGCAGTTTAGACTTATAAGTCAATTAGTAATAATATAAGTATAATTATATTTATAGTACATATAAGTATACATAATATATTTATAAGTTTCAATTAGTAATAATAGTAACAGTCCTCGAAATTATCCTGAAAACAATGTAGCAATTATTCATTAAGTACTTCTCAAAATAACAAAACATTTTAATTGAAATTAATTCTCTATTTGAAAGAAAAATAAAATAACTTAAATATGTATCTACAAATTAATACAAAACTGTATAAAGTCGGTTTAGCTCCAAGTTGCATAGAAAGTTGCTATAACAAAATGTTAACAGTTGACTTGAAGCACAAAAGTTTTGATTTATGCAGCTCAGAAATATGCTTTACTTTATCTTAATACTTCGAAAACATCTTCATTTTGTTTTAAACATTATTAAAATAATAGAATTTTATACAAGAGCTATTTTCGCTTACAGAAATTTTATTTGTAATGAAATACATTATAAGTTTAAGTGTAATAAAAAAAAACTTCACTGTTTCATAACATGTTTTAAATTTGAATTAGACTTAAATCACTTTTATTTAAACTTAATTTAGTTTCTATAGAATTGTTGAAGTTAGCAAAATGTTGAGTTCTAATTTAATAACATTTCAAAGGCTTTCAATTCAAAATGTTCTTAGTCAGTATTATCTATATAATAGATTCTCTGTGATTGTGGTCAGTTTGCAGAAACTTGACAGATCCATTTTAGTTATCAAAGGCTAAATTATTATTGGATTTGCCTTTTAGGAAATTTATCAACTACGATCCCAATGATTCCATTATAAATTGAGACTAACTTTTAACTTATTCTGGTCTTGAAAACTCAATTAAAATGATCGTAAATATAATTAACGTGATACAATAAAAAAATCAGCTCACTATTAAAACTGTTTTGAAAATAAATATTTTAATGAAAGCTTATCCTCTTAATATATTCAAACGAGCAATTAATATTCAAGATTAATTAAGCAGTCGATACTACGGAGAATTTTGTCGGAACTCCTGATAATGCCCGATGTTCATGCTGAAGGATTTAAGGCAGTACTCTGAAGGCAAGCTAATATTACTATGTTAATATTCAAATAAGATTTAGAGCTTACTTTACACGATATAAATAATAAAATTTCTGCAATTCCAAACATACTAAAAGAAGGTCAATAATAATATATCGTTGTCACCATATGCCGAAGCAACATTTCTTTGATCTTGTTTATTTACCTGAAGAAAAACCTTAAGCGATCAAGTACTTATTTGTATTTGTGTTAAATTCTTTATATATCCCTACTAATATTATAAATGCGAAAGTAACTCTGTCTTTCTGTCTGTTACGCTTTTACGCCTAAACCACTAAACTGATTTTAATGAAATTGGGACAGAGATAGAGTTGACCTTGAGAAAGAACATAGGATAGTTTTTATCGCAGAATTTTGAAAGGTTCTCTTGAAAACGTATTGAATAAGTCAAGACCTAAAAAGTAAAAGTGTGCATTCTAAAATATTGTCTATCACATTAGTATCCCATAAATTAACATCAAGTGGTACCTTTTAATGAAATAAGAATTTATGTCCTTTTAAACTTGTATTTGGAGAACTTAATGCTATGGTTTACAAACTACTGTCATCCGTAATCTTAAAAGTCCTTAGCAATGTAAAACTACATGCATATTGTTCAAATGTTTTTAAGAATATAAAATAAACAATATAAAGTTGATTATAAATATAAGACGAGCAAAATTATGTCGGTGTTTCGTTTAGCACAGTTAGTTTTGTTTTACGAAGTTTAAAACAAGTTGCTAAGTAAACCTTGTTTAAATCCTAGCCAAAGTTTTGAAGTAGTTTTAACAAACAGCTAGGATTTTATTAAAACATAATAAATTCTTTCACATAAACAAATAAGTAAGACTCATTATAATTTATTTATAGCCCAACCTAATTCAATGGAGTTCTTAAGTTGAAATGAATGAACAGAAATGAACTATTCACAAAACCTGATCTTCCTTTGAATTCTTTTTAAAGCATCGATACAATTCCAAATAGGAATATATGTAGTTATTGTATACAATCAAATAACATTCTAACTGTATAGAATTCTATAGTGATAGGAGTCGCAGGTAAAATATTAATAAACATTATATTAAAAGAAGCATTACATTACTATTCTATTATGTATAATAAATTAGTTAGAAAACCCTATCCTAATACTCATATTGCCTAGCATTTGTAATTATAAATCCCCTACAGATGAATTAATTATGGTTTAATTAAAAGTTGAACAAGCCTTAATGAACTGAAAGTATTGCATATTCGTATAAATTGTGAGATCAGTATAAAAAATATAGGTGTTCATGCAATTGTTATGAAAATAAAAAAGGAAGGAGATATTTAAGAAAAACATTGTCTAATTGTACTGAAAAATGTAGCAGACTTAAAACTGTTTTAAATGTACGAAAGTTTTGATTTATTCCGTTAAGATATTTTTATTGAATAATATATAAGTGTTTATTTTAAATTATTTATTTATTGGTTTCCATTTTTATTAATTTATGCTTTTTTGTAAATTCATTTTTGAGAAAGTTTTAAATTAGATTTTATGAAATCAATGTTACTACTAAAATGAGAACCAAATATTTAAATGAATTCAAATGTTAGTATAAAATAATTTAATATACGCACCCACTTGTGTTTTTTTTTCCTATTAGATTATTTTCCATAGATACTTGTTGTTGTTGTTCCATAGATGTTAGTTTCCATAAATATTTCACCACAAAGAAAATGCGAGGATATACTACAAACATTGTAAAACAAGTTCAGGAACAAACACCAATACACAAAGCATTTGTGCACGGTTAATAAATAATTATATTCATTTGCAATAAAATTCTAATACGATAATATGTTTAGTAAATATGCAGCGAATTTCTGAGAAAGCTCTAAATGTAGACTTATCATTGGTAATTTATTCAAGGAATCAATTAATATTCAATATGAACTAAGCACTCGATACAAGGGAGTGTCTTCTAGAGGTATTTCAAATTTACTGAGCATCTCGAATATACATACATATATCTGATGGAATCATCAAAAACAAAGCAAGTATTCAAATAAAACTTAGTGCTAATGATGTTGTAGTATAGTAAAACTATATTAGTTTGATAATTCAAAAAAAAAAGAATCTAATAACTAGAAATTAAGTTTTAAAAATATTTTATTTAATTAAAACATCCATTTAAAGAAAACAATGAAGTAATAAAAATTCTCACAGAATATAAATACATGTAATTCTCACAAAAAATTCCATTAAGTTTGAAGTTTCAGTAGATAAAGTTTACTTGTAGTCTCTATTAAATAAAATACACAGAATCAAGAAGCGGTGAGGAGGCTGCTGAAGGCGGTACGTGATGAGACTTGGAGCTGTTGTTTGGCCATTCTGAAATGTGAGGAATAAACAATGAGTATGAATAAAATAGAGAGTGCTTTAGAGCTATTTTAGAGTTTTATGTTCAGTTAAGAGTTTAGTTATACACATAAATTTTGTTTGATAATAAACTTCAAGTTTATGTTTTATTTTTCTTAAATGAAATTAACACTTAGGGTAAAAAAATACGTGTTCTCATAATTCTTTTAGTATTAAATGTATAGGTAACTTACATTTTTGAATTCATGGATTTTGGTAGAGTTATTGTTATTTTCGAGCAAGATATTTCAGATAGAAACGATTGCGTCCGGTAACTACCGCCGAAATTTTATACTTTACCACCAAATCTGTTATATAATGCACCAAAAATATTGAATATTATGCTGAGCCCACTCCACGAGGCAAATTATATAAGAATAATTGGCTATGAACGTGGCATTGTCAAGAATATTATCTTGGTAAAGAAGACAGAAGTTGGCTCAAAATGTTTTGTAATATTTATATAATGAAATCGATTTGTACATTTGAGATAACTTTATAATTTTATTGAAACAAAGTTGCAGAACATAATGAATTTTTAATTACATTTTGATCTTGATTATCTAAATTTGAATATCCTAAGTTCAATTAATTAATTATAATTCCGTATAAAGTTTTTGGTAAAACTTTTTTATGCGATTTGTCTGCTTACCTGAAGTTCGAAGTTTTGGCCATTGTTTAGTATTCAGATATCGTCGGCTTGTAATTGGTTTTGAGTTCGAGGAAAACGAGGGTTAGCTGTGAAAATATATTGGAATTCTTTCTATCAATAGAAAATATGGACGTAGAAGCATTTTCTTGTGTATGTTTTCTTTACTTGTGTTCTTCAACTAATAAATTTGTGTAGAATTGCGTTTTTTAAAGTAAACTATAACTATAAAATCGTTAGTACTGACGATTCTGCTTGGAATGTAGTATAAAATAACAGATATTTTTAAAAAAATTTAATGGAAGGCTCTAAACATATATTAATGAAATTTTCTCTCTAAGTATTGCTTAGTTTTCATGAATTATCTACTATCTATCTTCCCGCGGTGGTTATGCGGGTTCGATACACACATAAGTTATATTAACGTCATCTGTTTCGCTTTTTAGAATCTTAAAGTAATCAGCTGTATGTTGCTAATTGTAATTGAATATCAAATTATATAGTACATAGTAAAATTAGGACCTATTACAAAACACTCGTTCGAAATTTAATCATTCTCCTTATTGGAGTTATCCCGGGTATTTAAAGTTTAAGAAAAGAACTTTATATGCTTATATAAAAATTTTACATTTTTATTGACTTCAGTGTTTATTTCGTATTGATGGAGTTAGTAATGATACTAGGATAAAACGTATACCTACGTTTATTATAAATATGAAACAAGTTTAGAGTTAGTAATTGGACTACCGAATATAAAATCTATTACCTTTCTGTTTTGCATGAATTATTTTATACTAAATTTTTTATGACCTCTTTATTGTTTATTAAATGAATTTTTAATTTAGCGAAGGAAAATTTGTGTTGGCTCAATATAATTGATAGAAAGGTCGAATGTTTCGAATTTCCAAGCTATAAATAGATATTGTAAACTCAGTTTATTATCGGCATTTTCCAACATCCCTTTCAGAAATAAGAAATTTGACCTTTTTTTAAATATGTATTTATATTAAATCACCAAATTAAATCACATGCGCGTCTATTAACATCATTTAATTATTCTTATATCTTCTTATTACTTTTCATTTAATTTAATTTTTGTCATTGAAAGTCAATTCTTTAAAATTAAATTCGATTAAGCTGACTTTAATTCAAGTGCCATTATTTACGATGTCCATCAAAGCATAGGGACAGTGCACAAGATTAATCTAATTGCATTAAGAAGTAAGACAGGGAGTCTCTTTGCAGTCGTTGGAGTAAATATTTGAGAAAGATAGAAGGACTAGTTTGATGGCGGCTGCCCAAGATCGGGATAGTTGGCTCAATTTGGGTAAGGACTACGTGCAGCAATGGGCTTGAAGAGCCTGATTTTATTGAATGACGGTTTCTTGGTAGTTGTAGTTGTACTTTAATTATTCGATTACTTTATTTCATTACTACTCTAATATTTAAATTTAATACTCTGTTGGATTCGTTAAAGTTTTAACAAGCGATTATATCGCAAATGTTTTTCATTTTCTATTGACATGTGAAATACTTTTATGAAACTCATTATTAATTACTGAATGCGAAATAAATGTCGGATATATTAAACTTGTTTTATTTAAGATAAAAATAAATGCATTCATAATTTTACTTAAAAATCAAGAATTCGTAATAACGATAAAGAAATTGTAACAAAATTGTAACAAAATACATATTTTTTTTGATTGATGAAGGTTAAGAAAATAACGAATTTTGTTAATGGTACCTAAGTTAAGATTAGTTTAGTTTTATAGTTCAGTAGTCCTCATGAGTTTGTAGTAGTTAAACAGAACCCGCATCTGCATGTCATAGTTAAATGTTATTAGTTTAGTGAATTAATTATGGTATACAAACACAATGACAATGTTCAACTGGAGTACTTACATAGTTATTTAGACATCTTATTGAGCACACAAACAATTCAAATATATTCAAAGTTTATCAATTAGCTACGTATTTTTTAAACTGTTAGTTGATTTATGTTGTTAAAAAATCTAAATCACTTTTGATTCGTTTGATATGAGGAATTTGTGCAGAAAAAATACAGTTGAATTGTGGAGGTCCTTTTTGAATAAACGAAAATGTGCACTCGATACGTGCAGTGCTGTCTGCTAGATGGTAACATTCCCGATCCTATTTCACTTTCAAATCTACCGTTTGAAGCACTACTGACATCATGGATAGAATGTACTTGTATTTCAAAATCCTATATGTTTGATTTTAAAATCAGCGTGAGTGCATCATGTAACGGTTCAAAGAATATTTATCAGCGAATTAGTTCTGTTCTTTAACTATATAACTCTATAAATAAAAAAAAAAACAGAATAAACGTACATTTATTTCATTATTTATTTTACTACAACAATGTGTCATTAATTTTACCTTCTAGTTTTACTAATATATGTATATGAGTGCCTATAACTATTGATTTAACAATGGCAACAATTCAATTAAACTCAAGTTAAACTTATCATCCGATAACGTTTTCGATCACATTAAATGAAAACGTGATTAATTTGTACCAATCAATTCTAAGTTAATCAAACCATAATTCCCTAACTCGTTAAAAGAGATTATATCACAGTGGACAGATATACGTACATAGATACAGATTGGAAACATGATTGAAACAATAAAGAAACAAAAAACTTTGTATGACAGCAAAAAATTATTTAAAATTATGTTAATTGGTAAAGAGAACTGTCATTTTGCAGTTGACATTTGTCTAAGTTTACCAGTCTAGGGTTATTATTTAGGTATCTAAGTTCAAGCTAAGCATCAACAAATTTTAAGTAATAAAAATGTATGTATTTAATAAAATTTGTTCATTGGTTATTAAATTTAAAGTATTTTTAATATTACTTATATTTATTTTGAAGTTATAATTTCGGTTTTTTTTATGCACTGTAATTAGTTTCTAACAAAAAAAATCAATGGTATTTAAATGTAGGAGGATATGTATAATTATATACAGTGCAATTTATTTATTAAATGGCAAATTATAAAAATGATTAATTTTGTAAGCTTGAACCTGTTGAGAGTAGGGTTAACCTCGCTTAATAGAGATTATAAAAACAGTGCGCTGAAAGATATTATTTACCGTAGTGGTTAAGAAAGTGAGACGTAAAAACTTAGTTGCTATAATGAGTATTTCAAGTAATTTTTTAAGTCAATGAAACTTAAAGATCAAATTTGTAGTTTGTATTGCTTATTATTAAGGTTTTTTAGTAGATGATTTAATTTAATATCCTTTACAGTAATTTCTATGACAAAATACAATTTGCGAAGTTTAGGGTTCTTATAAAGACAAAATAGAAATACATGTTATATACCTGTTAATTAATATCATTATGACGACTTTTATTTTAACATGAAATATTTTATTCAAGTCAATAATATATTGATATAATTAATAGAAAAATTTCGAAAATTTTTCTTTCTGTCTACCAATTCCCATTAATAAAACAAGGTACGCTTGAACGAGTCTGTCGGGACTGTCTTTAATTTATTAAAATGGAACTTAAACAAGCTTTTTTTGCTAAAAAAGAAGTAATGCAATTTACCAACATTCCTTTAGGATTTCTTTTACTGACTTCTTTATGATAGAAGAAAATATTTTAGCATTAAATTTTAGGTTTTTATTCTTATAGAATATAGATATTTATTTCAATAATATAAGAATTTGAAATCCAATATGTTGTCAAAAGTGTTGTTATATTAAAATTGAATGGACAAAGAGAACCGGATAATTGTAATTTCTTTAAAAAAATCGGCTATAAATAAAAAAAGGGTATAAGTGAAATACTTATATAGTGAAGGCCGTTTTATAAATACAATGAGAGCTCTTCTGTTTGTGTCAAAAAACTCTGTTCATTCACGAAGTTTTGTATGAAAAAGGGCGATCAAAGGAGTAAGGGAATGAATTAAATATTATATAAAAATATGCTTGTAAGTGAGCAAACTGTAAATAAGAGATGTGTTTGTAACAATATTAAAATCTAGACGAAGTTTAAATTTTGAGTAAATTTTGTAACTAGATGGTAATGATTTCCGAGATTTTGGACATATATTATAAGTAGATTTTACATGTTACATTGTAAGTAATAAGTTATGCGAGGTGTTATTCTGTTTAATTTTGAATCTATTGTTTTTTATTCGTGTTCCTATCGAACTGAAAACCCATTTATTGGTGAAGTAAATTGTTCAATTTCATATTTTATTTTATTACTTTACTAAAAATTCATGGTACCTAGTTTTTAAAGTAATCATAATTTAAACATTTGACAATCATAATTTAAACAATGCAAGACCAAGACCAAGATCGATTTTGGGCAACAATAATTTTAATAGGATACGATAAACAGAAATTGTAACTTGAAATTATTAATGCATATTATGCTTTAATTTTTCTTTCTAATATATTCAATCCAATTTATGAAGTTACATTTAAATGAATAATTCTTCATCAATCAGATTTTTTTCTATAGTTCAAAAGATGCATGGAAACTTGTATATAGAATAATCTGACATTTGGAGATTATTATAAAAAAATAAATTCAAATATGTGATTTATTTAGCGTTATTATTTAGATATTAAATAATTTTTTTATTTAACATAACTCTATAAACAAAACATCTAACTATTACGATAAATGGGTTTAGAAGTAGAACAAAGGATTGATGATAATTATGATACAAGTAACTTAAATGAAGTACATATCGATAATCTCGTACATGTTAAAAATGATCACGATTTGGTTTCCATTGCTTTGTTTTCATAAGTATGTGTTAATTTCAATTAAAGATCTAATAAAAAGTGGATAGAATATATTTCCAGTATACCATAATAGAGCTGATTATGAAATGAGTAATGCTTAGTGTTTTGTAGAGCACACATTACGAGTACAATGAAAACGCCAGCAATTAAAGTTTAAACCGACTGTTAATTTTTAATAGCCCCCCAAAAATTATTCATTATTTTCAAAAATTTGTGAAGTTAGTATTTTAATTTATTTCAAAACGACCATCATCTTATTATATATAGTTAAAACTGTTGTAGGTAACCTCTAATTTTTTTTCAATTTGGTCACCAACAGAAAAAGTCTGCCTTTTATTATTTTATCAAAGCTCACTTAAATTTTATTGTCACTAATAAATCTCGGATCCCAAAATTTATCTTAGTATGTGGACAATAAAGATTCTTGTGAGTTAACAGGAGTGACGAGTATAGAGAAAGTATAAGTAATAAATAGTTTTGTATTTTTTTTAATATACTATATACTATCATTACTAATTTCAGTACAATATGGTAACATTTTTATTATTACCTTTGCATGGATATCACTTTATTATTGTCATAATGTCTTATGTGATGACCTAATTAATTTTATAAGAATATTTCTCCCATTTAGCTTTGAAATACATGGTAATTTAAGTGAATTCATTGAATCCCTACTCCCGTCATAGTGAAAAAGAATCTTTTTTTTTTAAATAGTTCTGGTCTGGTAGATAATACTGACAAGTCACCTTTTGGCAATGTTTACATAGAAATAATTTGTGTTAATTACTTCTAAATACTCGAGACTACAATGGAATCATTCAGTTCCCACTTCTGAGCAAAGTCCACTTTCTCTCATTGAGAAGGATTGAACATTAATCACCACGCTTGCTCAAGACGGGTTTGTGATTTCAGATTTATAATTGTGAAATTATAAGTCCAGGTTTCCTCACAATGTTTTCCTTCACCGTCTGTCAGTGGTGTCTAAATACTCTTAGAAAGTACATAAATATTGCTGGGAAAAATCACATTGGTACTTGCCAGGATCGAATCCGCGCCCTCGGCAACGAGAGGTGGGGCCTTTAACCACTAGGCCACCATTGACTTAAATGGTATCATTAAAAAAAAGGAAATATTTCGTTATTTAGTAGTAGTTTACACTATGTGTTGAATATATTTATGGATTTTATTAATGGTTTTTAAAATAATTCATAATTTATTTATATTGTGTGTATTATTAGGATACTTTATTTAGGGAACATAGGAACAGCAGAGTGGCGCAGTGGAAGCGTGCTGGGCCCATAACCCAGAGGTCCGTGGATCGAAACCACGCTCTGCTAAATTTTTTTATATAAATAAAAACTATGATTAGGTATATAATATATGGTCTTTTTCATTCAATATAATGTCGGTGTTCTGATTTATACGATTTAAACATCTTGAATTTAAAAGCAATCATTCATTTTTCTACTATCACTGACATGTAAATCATCACGTCAATGACGTTGAACTTGACTATAATGTATTGTCTGTTTTGTCATAAAAGACACTAAATCACTCCTAAAACAAAAGTTGGTACATGAACTTGACTTTTGGCTGTGACTTGAGTCTGTTGTGGAAAGTGAATTTTGAGACCGAAAATTTAACTAATTTAACTAAATACTTTATACTCTTCTCTGAGTTATATTTTTCTTTTTTTGTTGTCATATGTTATTCAATAAGATTTAGTGTTTTTTGTAATACTAGTGGTAGTAGTAACAAAATAATTATAAAAAACGAATTTAACGCTTTATACTATTCGACAAACCCCTTCGTATTTTCTCCACACAGTACTCAAGGTTCGTACACAGTATTCGTGCAAGAAATAACGTTGATATGGGCAAAGTATTCCACAATTTCAGCGCGAATGAATCCATAGCACAAACAAAAATATAAGTTTACGAGAGAGTCTGATGGAGACTTAATAAATATGTAGCTTTTTGCACCCAAGGTGTTATTTGTGTTCTTATTTGTGACAGGTCCATCGCGTTGTAGAAAGAGAAACTTTAACAGTACCTTGTGACAGTCCAAGCTCCTCTCTGTCCCTAACAAATTTGAAACGAACCTTTTAGAGCTGTCTTCGTACTCTTTTTAATAAAAAAATAACAGTAAGCGGAAATAATTAGTTCAGTTAGTAACTGATATACATGAAAAGAAAAACTCGGATGATCAAAAAGCAAATTTTCAACATAAAGCAAATAGAATTACGAAAAAAACTCTGAACTGAAATGAAAACTGAGAAAAGATTGTTAAAAAATATAAACCCCATTTCTTAAGATTCAGGCTTGCAGACAGCACTTGAGGTTAAAATAAATAGAGATAGTATACAAAGTTGCTATAACTTAGATACAAAAATCTACGTAGAGAATTCTTCAGTCAAGACAAGTCACTATAGCCTCTCCATGTTTGACCGTATAGACAACCGTCCTAGAAATTCCAGACAAATTACTACTCCTAGATATGCATACGTTAAGTTTATTTGTAATAGAAGATCCTGTTTCAACTGGTTGTAATTGCTTCATATATTGCAAAAATAGCACAATTCAATAATCATATTATTTAATTTCTGATTAAAACTTTTTCTTATATAGAATTAAAATCAATTAACAAGGAGGAATAAATAAATTATAATAACTTTTATTTGATACAAATATTGAAAAACACTGTCAAAGTTTCTAAAATCAAAAATGCTTAGGAAGAATTTTTCTTGCTTATAATTTGTTTGATCGGCAGTGTTTTTCATTATCCAATAACCATGTCTCCAAAAAGTCCTTATTACTAGATTTTCAAAATAAATTGAAGCTGATTAGAGCTCGCTGGCTGTAAAACAAGTAATAAAATTCACAGAAAAGTTCCCAAGAGAAACATTATAGAAAATAAAGCAAGAGACCGTGCGCGAAGCTTTTAATTTGTTGTCAAATACATTAGTAAGTGCCTTGTGTGATACGAGACTTCAAAAATAGAATTACCGTTTGTTATTTTACTTTGATGGGAATATTCATTACATTTAATAAATACAAGCAAATACTTTCAACTGAGTCACTTTAATGTATGGACTTTTTAAAAAGAATATATTTAGTTATTTTAGATTTTGTGTGGGAATTATAAAATAAGTAAAATTTTCGTACATGTTTCTGAATACGCAAGGAAGTTCGCATCAAGTGATCCTTCAGCATGATGCAGAAGAATGATTTATTATGTGTTTGTATAAAAATAAACACTCATTATTCTAGTCATTCTACTTATGTTGTATATTATGGAAATAAATGAATGTAATTGTTAATGTGAAACTGTTTTCTAACGTATTTAAGTTTGTCAGTAACGATTGATTATATATAGTTTATATTATACTTTGTTTTGATTCATGTTAACATTTGCATTCGGTTATTTGAGGAAATTAGTTGTCTTTACATATCAATAGGTATAACGGTCTGATCTGAAACTATTTTCAGTTTTATAACTATACCCTAGCTACAAGTACTCCCGGTATCTATCACTATCTTATGATATAGTATTCAGATTACGTGTTATGGGTTTACATTATCAAATGAAATGACATCTGCACCACCATCTCGTACATTTAGATATCTTCCAGTAATTACATCTGCTGATGGAGTTAACAACTTGAAAGTTCTGAAATGAATCAATCATTTGATCTGGGTAAAACTTTTAAGGACCTTTCTTAACAATTATTTATTACAGTTGGTCTCCTTCGCTTATGTGATCGAATAATTCTATTTTAATTTTCTTTTCCACAAAAAAGAGTTGTGCTTACACCTACGAGTAACTTTTAATCTTTATTAAATAATAATAATTTGCGTTTATGCCTATAAATACCCAAATGTTGAATATTATAATATATATATATATATATATATATATATATATATATATATATATATATATGGGGTTTCTTAAATGACTAGTTTTCGCCGTACAAAACTGCCTTTTATATATAACTATTTGAAAGGTTAGTTTCGATTTGAGTTTCTTAGTTTTTGGACGTAATATATAATATTGATAATAATATTCGTATATTCTGCTCTATAACGTTCTCAGGAATCAATTACACACATCAGTGAACCTCATTATATGTGGTTTAGCTCACCTTTATTAATAACCTCGTAAGAGTTATTCGAGTATCTACAAGGTCTAATATTATACTAAAACTAAATTCATAATTAAACTTTAAACGTGATTCTTTTTCCATAATCTAGTCATTTTAGACATAACGTGTGGAATCTCTGGGGTTAAAATTATCGGTTGCTTTGTGCTTTAACATTACGGACGGACACTTAAAATGTCTACTCTTTTAAATGTCTAAATTGCAATTTATTAGGGAATAAATCGGAATACATTGAAATTCAGTTTTCAGGGTTGAACTTTTTTAATGCGATAAGGGCAACCGAGCAGACGGCCTACCTGACGGAGATAGTACCGGCGCCCATGGACATCCGCAACGTAGATTTGCGGATGTGTTGCCAGCCCTGATTAGGGAAGGGAAGGAAAGAGTGGGAAAGGGAGAGAAAAGGGGAACGGTTTGGAAAGGGTAGGGGAAAGGGCAACTGGCTTTCTCACTCTACTCTACTCTACTTTACTCTACTCTCTCTCAAAGCTACTTCACGCCGATCTTCTGTGAGAGGCTGGTACTTTCCCGGTCGAGCCAGCCCATGTTCTGGCTTCAGTAACATGACCACAGCTAAGCTCTACCACCTACTGTTACAGATTTGATTTCATTATATAATTACTAGATTCTAAACTACAGTTCCGCAATTCTATAATTATGATGATTTTATTTTATATATAGACACGAGTTTAAACAAGTTAGTTATGTATGTTAAAATGTCAAAACTTGTTTATTTCGTCATGAAATTTAAGTTCGTATAAGTCTCGTGTGAGTAACTGTATAAATAATTTTACTGGAGTGTCGTAAAATCTCCATACGAGGGCTCGGATAAACATTTCCAGTGTTTTACCCATGTTCCATTGAAATAAAGCTACACTTTACTGGTTTTACAAGCGCTCTTACAATACTTAGTCATTTATTAAGCATTCATAAAAATCTTTGTTTTTAGAAATTTGTATTGTATATCATACGTTGAATTTTGTAGGATGCAGTCTTATTGTAACATTTACTAAATAATGTTATCTGAAATTAATAAAGTTATTGAGGTTTTTCAACATTTCTTTCCTCTCACAACATTTATATTAACACGTAAGACTTGATGAAAGTATATAAATGTGCTTCCTATAATGTACAAAACATCTGCTATTCTGACAATATTATAAGCACACTTTTAAGGATGTAATTATCTAAATCAATGTCTCATTTAGTTAATATCGTTAATGATGTGAGAAATATAACATACATATGTACATATAATAGTGAGCAATGTAAGAGTTATATTTTGTAAAAAAATATTTTATTAGTTTCTTGTATTATGTCATCATATTAAATAATGTACATAAAGACTTCTTTCATCAAATGAATGTGTTATTTGTTTTTTTTTTTAACTAAAAAGATAAACGCGTTTATTACTTTTGTAGACGGTTCAATATTTAGCTCACTTGTACCAGCAGCAGAGTGGCGCAGTGGAAGCGTGCTGGGCCCATAACCCAGAGGTCCGTGGATCGAAACCACGCTCTGCTATATGTATATTTTATGTTCAACAACCTTAAAACGCATTTTCATTTTATATTCAACTGAAATTTGTGATTATAAATTTTACGGTACCTAGGATTTTATCAACTGGATTTTTGATAGTGAGGTTAAAATGTACCGTTGCTTCTAAGAAAGCTCTAATTTTCTGTCTAGTGTAGAATTAAGTCAGAAAAAGGATTCGAAAAAAGAATATTTATTTTTCTTTGTAAATAAAATTTGTTTATCCGTTTCGTCGGTGTTTTATTTGTTTGGTGTCAAAATTAATTTGTAATAACCAAATCCTTCTTCGTTACGAAAGATGGAATGGCATGGAATATATATGGAATTTTCAATGTGAAAATATTGCAAATTTACTTTACTATTATAATAGGAGTAATAATAATTAATGATTTAATATAAATACAACTAAAACATTAACAAAGCTATTGGATTCACGTACATTTATTGTATAATATCTAAAATTTTGCCAAACATTGCCAGGAACATCGCTTATCAGTTCAACAAACCGTGTAATTATAATCGACATATTTTACCATTCAATGATGTCCGATTGAAATTACCAAAACCACTAATCTGCGTTATCTGAAAGCTACGGTATTTAGTTTTGCAGAGTTAATGATAAACAAAACATTAATATAGATAATAATAAATAAAATTTCAAATATATCTGTTTTATTCATTGTCATACATATGTCAGAAGCAGTCAAAAACAAAGAATCATATAAAAATTCACTCGTAACTAGATATATCTAAGAAACTCTGCTGAATTTAATTCTTAGTTTGTTTTAAAACCAGTTTTGTACGTGATGTTGTATGTAATGCACATACTGTTTAAGGACAATACTTTCAAAGATATTGAATTTATATTATTGCAAAAGAAGAATGACACACATATAATCGATTAAGAGCAACTATTATAAAAAATAAAGATTCCCAATTCTATTTATTTAATACCAAAATTGATTGTATATTACAAAGCGAAAAAATCACACTTTTCATTAAATTACACTCACTAATTAACATATATTTTCAATACCGGTGGCCAATTAAATATAAATGTTGTTTCCATATTCTGTGTTGTTTTAAGTAATCTCATCTATACAGATGTTCGTACGTTTATACAAAGTCATGTATTTAGTACATGTATACAATTGTTGTTATCAAAGAGCTAGTTTTACTCTCACATAATACTTAAAATAAGTAACGAATGAAACTACAAAATATATCTATATCCAATTAACATTCCTTTTAACGAATCTCTGAAAAAGCAGTGGAAAATAAAATAAGAGGTAGGTAAATTGACGGCTTATCGCGGCAGCAATTTATTCAAACGACCAATAAATATTCAGGAGTAATTATTCTGCGGCCAAACTGAGGGAGGCTTGCACCTGATTTTTGTATTGTTTAACGTTGACTATAAACAGATTCAGACTACTTCCTTAGTATGTAGTTTAAACAATAAGAAATGATTAATAAATTAATCATTATGAAATTAATAATTCGTCTAAATGATTACCTGTTAAGCATCTCTTGTTAAACGTTTGGCTTTACGTCATTGCAAATTCCAGTATAAATTTTAATATAAGTAAACATAAAAAATACATTCGTTACTTGAAAATGCTATTATAATATTTTTTTACGTACTTGGATCAAAGTGTATGCTTTAATAAGTTTAACTATTCATATATAAACAATTCCTTATAAGAATGGATTTTGGAAGTAACTGAATGTCAATCAGATAGTAATTTTCTACATTTGTAAAAATAAAAAAAAGCAATTAGTATAAAATAAACACTCACTGACTTTTACTATTTTAAATACTGTTTATATATTGGAATGGAATAAATGTGTCAATTGGATACATTATTTCACATAATCAATAAAATGAAATAATGTCATAGAAATATGTAGCTTTAATTTTTTCATACGTAATTTCTATATTTATATAATAGGTGTAGTTTTTATGTATGATTTGATATTATACGACATTGAAGTAATAATTTTATTGTGACGTAAACATGAGAAAATTCATTAATATCAAAGTAAATCTTAGAATGATCCAATATTCGGTTAGCTGTCAGTTTTATTTTTATTTTTTTTGATAAAAAAAGATACGATAATAAAGAGCTGAGTAAGTTAATCCTTAAGGAAGGATAGAAAATTGTATTACATCGCCCACACAAAAAAAGGTTGCTCAGATTCAGAGTTAATAAATTGAGGCCGGGCCAGCGGATTACTTTAAATAATATTAATATGGTATTTTTCATATAAGAATAAATTCCGAAGAAGAGATGATTAGTAGCCTAGTAACATTTAAAAATAATTAGAATGTCGGTAATACATATATATGTATTTTAAAGGCGAAAATTTATTTCCGTAATATTTTTATCATACCATACATACGGATTATAAAATGCTATGCTTGCAGAAACGCTATAACATATTAAATAAATTTGTATAATTCTAACATATAATGTGTGCCTTTATATATATGTACCTATATTCTTAAGAGTATTTAACAAACGCCAGACGGATTTGAAATCAAACTTATAATTAATCCTCTATTTGTCTTGTATGCTTAGAATAAGTTTATATCGTCACACCATATACGAAGCGTTTTCCGTGTGTCATTGAACGACCTGCGTTAATGTCATCCAAAGCTTCACGTAAGCTAACCTTATCAAGAAGTCATATTTTTCTTGTTGTTCGTATCAACTTAACCCCCCCCCAACCCTCTCCTGCCATCGGCTGGCGATGCCCTTAGTTAATGCTATAACATATACAGGGTGACTTTACTATCAATATTTAAGGAGAATACTCGGTACATGATTCTCATTCGAACATTATATAAAAAAATAGGTACATTATGTAAAAAAAATAGGTACTTAATTTTTGACCAAATTTCCGTATAAATAAATAAAGTGTGGACACGTTCCAAGTGTTCCAAGTGTGGACGCGTGCGGCGGCGTGCTGATACAACACCACGCCGCCGCACGCGTGTGTGTGTGTGTGTGTATACCTAATCTGTAGGGTGTTCACACGATGCGTAATTAATTACATAACTTTTGGTTAACTTTACTTAGAAGTTTATTAATATTTAGGTTATATTAATTTTTATTTTGTCATATATGATCGTCAAATATCACGTCCTCAAGTGCCGATAGTAATTCACCAGTCAAAAAAAACATATGCTATAGATGGACCGACGACTTAGACAAGGCCGCGGATTAACGGTGGATGCAGGCCGTTTCCGACCAAAGCGCTTGGAAATCGATGAGGGAGGTCTTTGTCCAGCAGTGGACCTCACATGGGTGAAGTGATGATGATGATGATTGTAATTTACGGCTATTTAAATATTATTCTGCTTTAAATAAATTTAAAACTCTAATAGTTTTCGGTCACTATTTACTCAATAAGAAACTCGTAGTCTTAATAAAGTTTTAACCAGTGTATAATATTTATCTATAAAATTTAATTTCTTTACGATGCCTCCTTCATTTTTTGTTTAAAAACCTATGGTAGTAATTTATTCTAAGTATGAATAAAATAACACAAAAGTAGACTTTGATTTTATTGAAGAAAATAGAGTGACTTCAGTTTACTTAAAAATAAAAGTAATTTCTTAAATCTAACCTTTTATCCTGAACTTTCCAAAGAGGCTTTTGATTCCGATTTCCCATTACCAGAAATGTTATGAAAAATTTAACTTATAAATGACAATCGGAAAAATGTCAAGTCACAAAGTTTCTTCGCGAGTCACTCAGCTGCGTTTAAACAAACATTCGTTGGGAGGTGAGGTGAGAAAGAATGACGGACGAGTTTAAAGAATAATAGAAGGTAAATGAAAACAGCGAAATATCTTTCATTTATTTTTTCTTTCAATGACGACATGCCGCCGAAGTTATAATGACTTCCTACAATTTTCTATTATGCGAGAGACAACAATGAATGTTTTGATAAAACGAGTTTATTCCAAGATTTGTCAGTAAGTAAGTTACAGAACTTATATAAATTCCACAAGAAACATGTGGAAAATTTTACTATCGGTTTGAATTTTATTTTTATTACAACTTTGTTGCTTTTCATTATATTTTAAAGCATTTTTAAATATAATAATTAAATAAAACACATGACTTCCCTACATTAAAACCTCATAAAAGTTTTTCGAAAGATAATTTTATGAAAACACAACACACTATGATGTTTTAATAATACGCCAAGAACAAGTTGTTCAGGGCCGTGCATTATGAAAAGGATTAATATATTTACAGATTTAAATTAAGCTTCTTTATATGAAAGCATGATTTATAATAAATATGAGGATTTAATAATTGCTATAACTGCTATAATCTTATTGTTCTTAATAATCGTCGAAAAAAGAACCACCACTAAGGTAGTTCTTTAAAAACTTCATTGAATTTCTCATTCATTGTTCATGAATACTTTGAAAGTTCAAAATTGATATCAAATTAAGAGTTCAAAGAACCTTTATCCAACTATTTATACCAGATATAATTTATAATTGAAAGAGGCATCTCCGCAAACGGAATAATGATGGAACAATTAAAAGTTGAACAAGGCGAAACGAGCCAAGGTACTGCTCCTACTCTTCTTTTTATAATTCATCAGAATATACATAGCGTCACTCACGTGTTTGATAGTAATAATTATAGAGATGTGTTGCACAATTGAACTTTTGAAATGAATACATCATTTCAATCGTATAACTATCAATATATTTATTTATTTTATATGTATTTGTATGATGGTGTAATAAACTACTTTCTTAGTCATAATATGTGGTAGCAAATCATTTCTACCAACTTAATACGGTAATAAATACTTAAACGAGAAATACGGCGTAAAGAAAAAAGTAAGAAACTAGAATTAGAAAGTATGCAGTTGTTAACTTGTGGTAAGAATTTTCTTTTATTATAGTAATAAAACTAAAAGGTGCGCGTGTTCGACACTATTGCAGGTTCAACTCCGGATGATTCATTAATTTTGACGCTTCCAAATATTGAAATATACTTTTAGAAGTGGCTTCATTCACTCATTGACACGTTTATTGTATTCAATTGAGATAAATTGTCATAATAATGATTAATAAAATAATGTCTGGCACTACACCAATACAAGGAACCAGCCGATAATCGTTAAAATTATATCTAGTTATATTATTGGGACAAATGTCAAATTTTTTACCTTCAAATTTACAAAGTACTTATTTCTTTTGAGATTAAAAAAGTAAATTTATTTCAAAAACCAAAGTGATTGTATATATTAGTTGGTAACTAATTTAGCTCTGAGAAAGTAATTAACATCTTATTATTTTTAACAGTGAAGATTTTAAATTATAAAATATTTAGTTAAATCAATATTTTAATAAAAAAATTATAATAAATTCATCTGTGTATGACCAGTTCCAAGTACCATAATTTGATAAGTAAAATATATTGTGCAATTTTTATAGTAGTTATTGCTCTAAAGCGTTTTTCATTCTTGAATACTTTTACTGGTTTATAATTAAACTTGCACCCTCGTAAACAGTTATGAATATTTTTGAGCAAAATTTCTTTCCCTATTTATTGGTTACATTGAAAAGCAAATACGCTTTCAAAATAATAAATCAAGCTAGTTAGCGGGAATGGTTTCAATTAATAAAAAATCAAACCTGGCTTTTCTTGAAGACAATGTAATTGAATTTTTGAGCGTTCCATGAGGGATAAGTTACGCAATTCCCTATTACCGATTTTCTTTTTAACAAAACGAGATTTAAGCCTTCTATCATTGGGTTTTATAAAAAAACAATGTGACGTCATTGATCATGGCTGTTCGGAGTTTTTCGATCCTCTCTCTTTTTTGTGGCAACGCCAATAAAGTCAGTGAAAAAAGTATTAGCAAAAACGTGCTTCTATTCCGTTCGGGTGACACTCGCCGGAGGTTAAATAGTGAAATGGAACCGTTAGTTTCATTTAACTTTCAAATGACCATTTCAACTCTTATACTATTAAGGCATATTTATTTGATGCATTTTTTTGGTTATACATATAATAATGTAATGTAATAATTTTACCTTATTCTCGTAAAAAGCTGTTAATGTCGTAAGTTAAGATTTCAAATTAAATCCTCTTTCGCTGCATAACAACTTTCAAATTACCTACAAAGTATTTGTTACCGACAAAGCTATCGGATAGGACATTAGTTAGACATATTTTTTATATATTATTTTATAATTCACTTTATACATTATTTATTTTCAATATTGATATTAATGCCGAAGAATATATTTATGCAACTGTCATTCATTTGATAATATGTTAAAGGATTTTGTTTTATTTTATTTTGTTTCGTGAAACCCAATGAATGTAATGTATAAACTATACACGAACACTTCTACATATATTTCAGTCTTACAACTCTACAAAATTTAAAATGAGTGAATTTGGTTGTCTCAAAGATAGATGATACTTATTAAATGAGATTTCAGTCTTGTATCACTTCTTAAAGTATTAATAAATGCGTTTAACGTGAATTTAGTTCTTTCTTAAAAATAAATTTATGTTGTAAAATATTCAACTACATTTTCACTTTTCCAGTAAGACATCTTATACAAAATTTTGCACTTCAAAGATAGAGTTTAATTACAAGTTTACTAAAATAAAGAAGAACAAAATTCTCTTATAATCGTTTATTAAACGAAAGAAATGCCTGAATAATTTAATGACAACGGAAAATTTACGTTATTGAAGAATCAAAACAAGAGTTGTTGAAACAAAACCATAGTATAGAAAAAAAAGAACAAAATAATTGCTTGCCATACTATATTTAAATCATGTCGGTAAATGTTTAAATATGCAGAAAAAATATGTAGGTATTGCGGCATATTTTCTGTTTTGTTGGTCACCCCAACCAGCCTAGTAGAACCTCTGTCAATCCTTACCGTTGCTTGTTGACGTTTTGACAGAGTTGACTTTAACGATCGCAAAACGCCACAAAAAAAGGATCAGGCGAAAATGAGAGCTCTTTATAGTTGGCGATTTAAATTAATTGCTATAAAAACTGTAGGATCCACCACAGTGATATTGCTAATGATTTTCAAAGCAAAAACACATTTTCTTTGTTCCTTATTTGACCTTTAGTAACAAACTTTTTTGCATACAAAAAGCTGCATATATACACGTATAAATTTTTATGAAGAATTTAATTTAAAAATCTTAATTGATACTCTATTTTTTCAAAAACCCTTTGGAAACTTTAAAGAATATCTAAAAAAAATTGTTCCCATATGGCTTTCAAGACCGTTTTTGTGAGCATGATATTTATTTTTCTCAGTTTTTGTAGTGGCATATGCTGCAGCCCAATATTTTGTTCTAAAGTATCAGATGAAAGATTTTTATCTGGAACGTGTTATTTTCTAACGTTACGAAATATATATTTGAAAATTTATTGTTATTGCTGACCACCGGCTCTAAAGCATTGTGAAGTGTCTTGAGAAATTGTTGTATGATTTTAAAAGCATTTATTTTATTTATCAAAAGTTAAATTGTGATGTCGGGCACATATTTCACGCTTATGATCAGGCGACACCTGCTAACGCTAGTTACTGTAACTTGCAATGGGAGTGACATAGGTTATATGATAAAATTAAATTAAAATGATCTGCTTAAAGCTATTTGAATGTGGGTTTAAACTGGGAATAATCAGTTGAAACAGACGTTTGCAATGTTAATAAGAAAATTATTTTGAAAACGACAGCTGTTTCTTCAAATATAATGATATCTCAATCCCTAAATTCAATTGTTTATAAAATCAATTTCAATTGTTTTGTTCGCCACATCACTATATAAAAAAGAAATAAGTTATATTGTTGTAACTAACGATAACTATATGTGTATGAATTATCATACATATGTTTTTTAAGTTACCCTAGTAAGGGGTTTTTCGTATCGTAACTTCATATATACACATATATATGTATGCAGATGTTTCATAAGACCTTGTATATATCGGTGTGAAACTTACAAATTGTAAGTGTTATCAAACTGGCCGTCATCTTTAATCAATGTTGTGTTCACCTTTGCCGTGTAAAAAGATATTACGCTTCGTTCGTTAATTTTTGATTGAAATAAAAGAATAAAGAGCTTTTTAATACTTACAGAATATCGACTCATATTGCATTCATAAGACTTACAAGTATGCTAGTAAAAATATTGTCTGTATTAGAATATTTTGAATCAAATACCGTTATTTTATTCACAATTAGAAAACATTTTTAACTTATCGAGAGAGCTGTGAATGAATTCAAAAAGATAATATTATATTATTCTCCGTTCGATGGCTACGGTTGAACATATCGATTGTTTATCGTTCTGTGTAATCTGAAAGGACATGTTCTGCCATTCAATAGTCCTCAATGGAAATTAACATTGCCAAATAAAGTGCCACTAAAAGCTTGTGGTAATTTGTTTGGACGTTGCAAAAGGGGTTTAATATACATACATGTAGGTATTACGTATATTTACTTATTAATATATTATAAACTATTCTGCTTGAGAGCGCTGTATACAAGATAATTTATTGATTATTTATGTACACAGAATAATAACTTCAAATTTTGGTTCATTTTATAAAAACACTATAAGGTTATTGCAGTCAATAACAATATTGTTTTTTTCATTCATTTTATACCATGTTAAGTATATATGAAAAAATGATTTCTGAAATTATATATTTATCGATAATTATTATGTATAGCAATAGTATTGTGGTGTTTTTGAAAGAAGATTGTTTTTTACACAACTATCTGAGTTTTTAAAGAATCCATTAAAAGAGTTATCGAATTAAATTAAGCAAAATTTTGATGAATAAAAGCTTTCACTACGAATATCATATTTATTTTCAAATCATACATTGAATCCTTCGTAAACTCAAGCCCATTTGTTTCGCTGTTCATGAAAATTTGTCATCTATTAATATTTTTATAAATGCGTACATTTTATTTATTATCTTCATTATATAATTAATGAAAGATGTTGTCACTATGTATCCCTGGGGTAGTTTAAAACTCTTAGAATGCCATTAGTGTTGCTAGTAACCACGTATTCCGCAACTCACTGTAGGGTGAAATTGGTTTCTGAACACATGAATCAAAAGTTAATTTCGAGGTTTGAATTAGAAAATACAGTTTTCTAGTAATACTATTATTATACATAGGTGAAAAATTATATTGTTCTTTTTTACAATGAACCTTTTTATTATAATATAAATGATAATATTCATTTTTAACGTTGTAATTTTATATAATATGTATGTGACTCAAGTATAGCCAAAGGTTCCAGGGAAATTACGAAAATTTACATAAAATTATCAAATATAAATTAAATTCTAAAACTATATGTAATGCTAAACTCTAATAAAATTCTATGTGACAATAGCAATAACGTAATATTTCTTCTATGGTATTAGTAATAATTACCACTAATCAGTTTACCTTTAAAAGGTGTGTATTTTATTAACTAAGAGGAGAGTGAAGCAACGGTTAAACTATTTATTTGATACTGTATTCGTATAACGATTTGTTATTCGATAAAATATTTAATAAGTGTTTCTCGGTAATATTATAATCGGATTTGGTCAGTCCAAATAAACTTTTATTATAAGTTGAATTCTGATGAAAGAGAATTCGAAAGAGACTCAATATTATTGTATAAATTCCACATTGAAATCACTTTTTGTATTTTCATCAGCTCGTGAGAATTGAATTAATAATATTATCTTTATGTAAAGAAAATTATTCGTTTCTGTCAGAATAATATGGCTGTCGTTAAAGTAACTAATAAATAGAATTTGTAATTATGCTTTTTAACAAAAAAATGTGCTACGAACTATGACTTATGACAGGTATAAATGTTAAACAGTCACACAATTCTCAGATATGTCCATAGTTTATTTAGTGAAACATTTTACTCTTCAGAAAGTTAGGTTACGTTTGTGATTTTTTTCTGAGAAATTGAAATGACGACGATATTTTATATGTAACAGTCAACAATTTTAACTTTGATAGTTTTAATATTTGAAATAAAATCGTCTAGTAACTAAAGTATATTTTATTTGGATAGAAACAATGCAAAAATCAGGTGCGAAACCCCGTTCTGTTTGGCCGCGGAACAATTACTGCTGAATATTTATTGGACGTTTGAATAAATTGCTCGCTGCGATAAAACGCGAACTTACCTTTTATTTTGTTCCACACTGCCATTTTTCAGTATTCGTTAGAGGACATCCTTTAACGCAATATAATACGCAAAACAGTGCGGAATAAATAGAGCAAAAGTTGCGTTTACAACTTGCTCCGCGTAAAAAACAGTCAAGCATATTAAAGCATCTTTGCCGTATATAATTTCCTACTTAAGAACATAAACTCATTAAGACACAGTATTTTGAATATACTTGAGGTCATGAAAATGTTAAACTACATATATTCTCTTCTGCCTTTTGAAGCCATTTGAATATATATAAGAACCCAAGGGGATCAAATGGTACGCTACAGACCTCTCTTTACCTATATCATTAGTTTAGTTCATGACCAGTAATTATATTGAATATTAATATTTTCGTTATACGTTCACAAAAATTAAATAGAAATATATGAAGTTTAAAATTAACTTTTGTTAAAGTGTTATGGGTAACATCAAATCCATAGTACTCCGCTATTTCTTCTTCCTAAGTCTTACGATCACAAACTTTCTTTAATAAATTGCATGCACGTGGCTCCCTAAATCTCGCTAACTGACGACTTATTGCTTCTTAACATAAATGTAAGTAATGGATCTTGAAAAATTGTTAACTACCCGTCTTATAAATTACGTCAACTGAGGGGAATGAAAAATTACTTGTATCAATAGGGTAGCTAAAGTTGGGTTATATTTTTCCACATATATTTCAAAAAAGCTTTATGAGGTATCAATCATTATAGAGTTTATAATAATTTTAAAGATCCAGATTTGTGTTCTTAAGTATATTTTTAATTTAACACAATATTCAAAAATAATAATATGTACATTGATACGAAAGTCGTTCAGTTACTTTTCAACTGTAGAGTCATATTTGAAAATATTTCTTTATAAGTTTTTAATTATGCTAAAATAATACATATAGCACATATATGTAATATGTAATGCTAAACGACGTTCACAATATTTGAGTTTGTATCTTAAGAAGTAACGAAAGTATGGGTAAATAAATATTTTAATTATATTTTCAATGTTGACGAAAGACCAACAAATTAACCAAAACCAAACCAAACCAAAAAATAAACTCACAATTGAGGAAGACCACAACGATATTTAAGATTTAAAATGAACAAATAGTTTTATTTTAACTTTTATTTGCTTGCATTGTTATATATTAATTATTATAGATGTCTACTCTTTCAAATTCACAGTGTTATTTTGAAAACAATTTGGTGCTTAAACATCTTTTTATGTGCTGACGAGGTATCGTAAATAAAAGTGAAAAAAGCCACAGAAAAGTTTAGTGTGAATGGCCACAAACTCTCACAGAAGACAGTCATCCGACCTCAAGTACTTCGCGAAGTTTGTCTCGTTGTGCATCATCATAAATCACTCTTAATGCAGCGTCACAATGATAGCTCTCGTGTTTGCAATTTATTTTCTTATATACATAGTAATAAAATTTTAATATATCGTTCATATCTATAAATTTTGTAATAATATTATTATAGTTTTTAGGAAACACGTTTGATTTTAATGGAGATTAAAAGATTTAATACCAATTGCCATTTTCTTCCAAGGGCCATGTTCTATCTTATTATGGAAGTCATAAGATCAAATATTTACTTGTTTTAAAAATTTCATATATCACAAATGACTATTTTATTTAAAAAAGGTCTGTTTAAGGCATTGAGTTGGTCACTAATAGATCCCTATATCTTACTGTTGAGTGTTCTTGTGTCAGCAATAATTCGTGACTAGTATTTCGTTAATAATGGTTAAATTCTAATTTGTTCTATACAATATAAGGTTCGTAGCCAAGTTCAGTTAACTGAAACCTCGAAAAGTCACAATGAAAACGTCCATTAATGATTCTTATTTCTATTGTTGTTAATTTTAATTAGAAGAGGATATGACCGCAAACTAGGCAGACCCTGGCTACAGCTGGAAAATTGCCAGGTAGAAAAGGAAAATGACCGCAAACTATGATAGACTTAAATTTAAAATTTTAAACGTCAGTAATATATACTTCAAGATAAAAGAAAAACGAATGAAGGTTTAAAAACACAAAATATTTTTTCAGCACCAATGCCTTAAGATCTATGTCTAGAAATATATATAATTTAGTATATTTAAATATTATTATTTCTTGAACTTGACTTCTAATTGATTGTTCAAACTTTCAGAAAATATTTAAAAATAATATAAGATATAGCATGTTAGTAAGTAAATTGCATCTGTAATGAGAGAATTTAACTTTATTTGGGATTTTAAAATATTACTATTATAAGATTTTTTAAGAATATAATATTTATTATTACGACAGAATAGACGTGATTATTGAAATAAGGAATAAAAAAAATTAATAGCTTCTCTGAAATCCAGTACTTATGTTAACGGCAAATCCCTACTAATATTATAAATGCGAAAGTAACTCTGTCTGTCTGTCTGTCTGTCTGTCTGCTACGCTTTCACGCCTAAACCACTGAACTGATTTTAATGAAATTCGGTACAGAGATAGAGTTGACCTTGAGAAAGAACATAGGATAGTTTTTATCCCAGACTTTTGAAAGGTTCTCTTGGAAACGCGATATAACCGAACTCCACGCGGCGAAGCTGCGGGCGGAAAGCTAGTATTGAAATATTCATATAAAATGTATCAATTTCTTAAAAATATATTTGGTCAAAAACAACATACGTAAGATCGAGATCGAGAATTTGTTATATTGTTAAATTTATTTCATAAACTATTGCGTTTTCGTCCATACTATATTATCAGCCCTTCATGCATTTAGGGGCGTCATATAAGTCGTAAATCTCAAACGACTACTGACTCAGATCTGCTGACGAACACAACATCAATTCAAGTTCTGCTTAGGCAGCACGGTCATTTCCGATACGGGTAGGAATATTATATACATATGTATATGCATTCTATTTTATTGATCTTCAACTATGGAGTCAAGTATGGAGCCAACGAGATATTATATAAATGACTACACTGTAAATGACGTTCTTATAAAATTGCTATTCAACTGCGTTACTAGGAGTACAATAAATAAAATAAAAATTACAATTTATGTAAAAGATTATCTGGTGATATGTCAATTTAATTTCAATAATTAATTATTTATATAGCTGAAATAGAACTTTAAAATAAATATTTATGAATAATTTTTTATGAATTAGAAAACAGTTTTTCCTGAGTCAGGACTCAGGAAAAACTTCAAATCAGATCGCAATCGCAGATTTAGCTGTAGTTTAGTTACTACAGCTCGAATATGGGCAGGCTCAACCGGGGGAGTACCACCCTCTCACAGAAGATCGGCGTGAAGTAGTCAATTATGACTGCGTTTCGTCCGATGAGTGAGAGAGCCGGTTGCCCTTTCCCTGTTCCCAACCTTTCCTTATATTCCCTTATTCCCACCCCTCCCTTTTCCCCCACAAGTAAGGTTGGCAACGCATCCGCAACATCTATGTTGTGGATGTCCATGGGCGAAGGTCACTACTGACCATCAAGTGGGCCGCCTGCTCGTTTGCCACTTTTTACATAAAAAAAAACAAATCAAAGTTGATTATGATAAAGTAAAGCGATAGAAATATTAATGGATCATCAGATTGCGATACACAGAAACGAATCTTTAAACGATCGTTTATCATTGTTTCTTTCTACTAAGCGAAAATGAATCGTCTCATCTATAGCCGAGAGAGCAATAACGTCACGGCCCATAGAGCACTCACCAAGCCTTGACGGTCCAGAGAATTTGAACCCATGCAAAAAGGATCAACGTAAAAAAATATCATGTTCAACTTAATATATTTATATAAGATTTATACTAAAAATACACATTTTTATACATTACTGTCAGAATTTTATGGAAATACATCGGGTATGTTATGAAAAGACTTATATTTTGAAATCATTTTATTCGATTAGGTAAGGAATAAGGTAATTTGTGTAGTACTTAAAAATTATAAATATTTTCATAAGAAATCGACAATGTCATTTTGACGTAATAAAAATAAATAATAAATATAACAATTTCTCTATCGCAAGTCGTAAATTATATGGAACGGTTATTTTATTCCCGTGATGAAATTTACTACAAATAACCATCACCCTCGTCGTAAAAATAGCCAAATCGATTCTTATATTTGCTTCTCAAAATAGAAAAGAAATATAAAAATAACAAATGGTATAGGCGTATAATGGGTTAACACTACAATTGTAATATTGTCATTAAGTATTGCTTAGATTTTTCATTGATACATAGGTATATATGTACTTAACAGTTCGGAGAATAAAGAAATCAAAAATAAAGTAGCAACTTATCTTATACTTATACTTTGTATTTCTTAAATAACCTTAGGCTTGTAGAAATTATTTTTAAATTCATGTGGTTTATTAAAAGTTATACTGCAAAGAACTTGTATACAAAATATATTTTGTAATAAATTATTACCTTGAAACTCATAATTCAAGTTATAAGAAGATTTATGAAGAATTTAATAAAATTTTACGAAATATATGTATGTTTAAAGACCAAATTAATTTCTAACATATTATACATATAATAAATTAAATGAAAGGTTACAAGGTTATATCAATAACAGCGTAAAGTCGTCTAAGTATATAATTAATATCTAAAGACTTGAGTTGTTTCAGCTCATGATAACATATTTAACAAACATAAGCACTACTCTTAATTTTTCAAAAGAATGTCTGAATACTAAATTATTAAATAAAGATTTATTTTATTTAGATTTAAATCCACAGTAGCATTTTAAATTTGAAACTTTGGAGAGCTGTAACTGTAATATGTGGTGATAATTTATTGTTCGTTTGAATACATTTTTCTACTAATAAACCGCCATCAAATCGTTTGTTTATTAAAGATTTATATTTACAGAATTATATAGAGAAAAAACTACTAGTCACTTGTGGCCTAGTGGTTAAAAGGCCCGCCTCTCATGAATGAGGGCGCGGGTTCGATCCTGGCAATGGCCAGTACCAATGTGAGTTTTCCAAGTCATATGTACTTTGTAAGAGTATTTAGACATCACTGATTAATGCATACCCAAAGAGGGTTGATTTCAGGCAGGTGGCCGGTCGTAAAAACAACAAGCCAAAACATGTAAGGCAGACCCTGGCTAAGCTAAGCTAAGGGGAAATTGCCAGGTAGAACAAGATAGAGAAAAAACTACGTATAAGCTGTCTGTAAATTTGTTTTAATTTTATATATTTTTTCTACATTAAAGTGTTAAATTTTTTTAGTTCATAAAATGTTTATGGTTCAATTATTCATTCTGAAAGGAGATAAGTTAAACAGATAAGGATTCAAACTGCATAATTAAACTGATATTATACATATATATATATATATATATATATATATATATATATATATATATATATATATATATATATATATACAAATAACAAGAGACAAAAAATGTACAGCGTACCATATTGCAACATTCAATGACGATTCATCATGACGAAAATTGATTGTATTGTATAATTGTTTATCAAAAATACATAACAAATGGTTGAATTTAAGTCAGAAAACTTGGTTTAACTTTCTAACATAAATCAGTAATGTTAAAAATTCCATTCGGTGTCATAAATTGTATCAGCAGAGGGGCCGGAGTGAAAAATAACATGTATCAAACGTGTGTTGAAATAGGGGTGCTAATGGAGAGGAACATTTGTTGTGTTGAAAAGCGATTCTTATAAATGATTATAAAACACTCTCTAATGTTTTCTTTCACATGGAAACCATTTGAAGGGTAATCATGGAATGGGTTATCGATCTAAGAATATATTTTTTAAATAACAAGCCTTATTAAAATAATTTTAATCTTAAAATTCCATTAATTAAACTTTTGTTTTGGTAATGTATTCTTTGAGAATATTTTTTTATTTATTTTCAGTCTGTTTTGGACAAGACCATCAACAATAATATGAAGAAAAAGGAACTATGTTCTTGATTTACTCTATTTTTTTTTAATTTTATAAATATCTGTTATTCTATTTACTCTTCAAGAACAAATGCGACAAGCACTAATTCTTTATTCCTCAATGAAAAAAAACTTTAGTCCCAAGTTCAATCATGTCATAATGTAAATCGTCGTATACGGAAAACTTCAACTTCAAACTGAGAGCCTTGGTCTAGAGAACTTTCTGGCGCTCGACATGTTCTGTTAAAGTCGATCTCGTATCACACAAGGCCCCTACTAATGTATTTGACAACAAATTAAAAGCTTCGCGCACGGTCTCTTGCTTTATTTTCTATAATGTTTCTCTTGGGAACTTTTCTGTGAAGTTTATTACTTGTTTTACAGCCAGCGAGCTCTAATCAGCTTCAATTTATTTTGAAATTCTAGCAACGTGGACTTTTAGGGGCGGGGATTTAAGAGATTACGCTTGGGGTCATAATTTGTGTGTATTTTCTACATTATACGGAAGACTAAATCGATTTACATATTATGTCGTTATAAGTTTTAGAAATTATAATAGAATTTACAGCATAGGTACTTTAAATTTTATTTACAGATAGTTATAATCTCATGTAGAAGAAATGTAAATCAATATCATTAATTTATTTCACTGTTACCACATCTTAATTATGAACAAAAGCCTGTTTTATTAGTTGATTTAAATTTGTATTTAGTTTACTATTAGAACTGAGATAGCATAAAGTATAATAAACATAGGTAAATAATCGACGTAATTATGAAAAAACGGATTAAAATTCTTATGGTAAATGTGTATTTGTTTGTAAAACCTAATTTTTGTTACATAGCAGATACAAAGTTGAACATTCTGTCTTAAAGATTTAGAAATGAGACTGAATTAATGCTCAATGTACGTATATCTCATTATTTGTTTTTTTTTCTGATTTTATTTTGGGACTTTTTAGCAGCAAAGCTAAATGTCAGTCCCATCATTATTTGTTATTTGTCAAGAAATTCTTCTTCGGTAAAGTTATTGCTGTGTAAGAAACGAATGTGTCCTCTAAATAATTTAGTTTTACTGACATATATGACGTGTATAGTACAATATTGGAAGGGACATTTATTTAAATTATTACCTTTGTAAACTATGATTTAATTAATAGTTGGTCTTTCTGATTATAATAATTAATTACTTAAGGTTTCCTAAAGCTAGGCTTTTTAAATAAATGTTATTTAAGACATTTATATTGAATGTTTAAGTAGATTCACTTCGTTTTATTAAAAATATATGTTTCCTAATGTTTTGAGTACATAAGTAGGATTACTATTTTTGATATAAACACGTTTTTACATTTTGTTATTCTTGTCTAAAATATGTTTTTTATGCTGTTCACATATTTTCCATTTTAATGAAATCCAAAACGAGCGTACTTTCATCCTTCAACAGAATAAATTCTTTTTATATTTTTACATATTATTTTCGTTGTCGCATTCCCTTGACATGTCACTCAAGCTTTCCCATTGAAACAATTTCTTTGTCACAAAGGAATAGGAGACTGTACAAATACGATCTCAGTTGGTAAAGAAATTTTCAGTAAAGTTTTTGTCTCAACTGAACGGTCTATTTATCAACTTGTATAGTTAACATTACTTGTGTTGAGAATGGTATATAGGATAGTTTTCTTAGGTAAAATTGCTTTTCTCGCAGACATTTTTTATACATTTAAAAAATTACTAATTCATGGATAGATTTATTCTTTCAAAATATTGTTAAGAACGTGTTTAAATAGCAATAAAGTGGATGCTTTTTATTCATTCTTCTAAAATTATTATTCGTACAATATTCCTAAGTGTTAAATGGCATTGAAAGAAGTAGATGTCATATTAATTACTGCCATTAATACCATTGAAAAAGGAAATCAACGTTTAATCACATTTTAATTTAAGATAATTATATAATTTTTATAATGCAAGTCTACTTATTTGTGTTTGTATATCATACGAAAAAATATGTTTGGTATATCAAATAAGGCTACAAATAAAAATACAAACTCAATAGTTACAGTAATATTTTATCCAGACAGATCTCCATATGACATCCGTAATACTTTACCTTTCTGAGATCTGATATATATTAACTAGAAGTATTAATTGATTAATAACAATATACTATATATCTAAAGTGATAAACATTTATCCTTGTTTTTAGAAGATAGATAATAAGAACAATAATTTAGAGTGAAACTTTTTAGTTCTACTCCAAAAATGGTCTCTTCTTGAAGTACATTCTCTTTATTTACCTATTGAACGTTCGTTGGCTGTGTGAGTGAACATTACGTTGCCCGAGTCGTGTCACGTAGTGCCTCCAGCAGTCTTCTTACCGCTGCTCAATATTATTAAATAGAAGCTACAAAGTGGACTCTAAGTAATGAAACCAACAAATGTTTGTACTTGATACTGACATAATTTGCTTCAACTTGTACTTCTAACTTACAAACTAATATTCATTCTAACATAACATATTGCATGCCATTAGTACTGATAAAAATTAAATTATTAGCATTCACGTGATAAGAGTGGTGTATATTTAAATACAAATATTGAAGTGCTATTACCTAGATAATAGTAGAAAATATAAATTAAATTAAATTTGAAAAAAAAATCTGTTAAATGATACTTAAAACAACAAAGTTTTACTATAATAAAAATATGAAGAGTGAAATCAGGATTACTTAATTCTGTTTCTTCTTCTCTTAATTTTAATTAAAAGGTTGAAAGTAGAAGAAGTAATATATTATGAAGATGTGTAGAAATTACATATTATGTTGGTCTGAAACACTAAAAGTTTAACTTGCTTTTAGTCTCGCTGGTTGTAAATGAGAAATATTTTTTATAATTCTAAATATCTACTACAATACATCTAATCATCTTTTTTGTATTTCTCTTAGGCTATATCTCTTTTCTTAGTATGTTATTACCATCAGACGGTCCATATCAAGATAAACACTAAATAATTTTAATGCTTTCCTGTTTAAGCATACATACTTTGATGAGATATAGTTTGGGTTTTAGTTTATCCTTAATTCTACGTTGTAGAAGATCATTTAGGAGTCTTGCACTTCTAATTGAGTTAGTCAGAATGATTTGGATAATTATATCCAGCCATACGTAGACGCTTGTTATAATAAATTCGTGACTGGCTCACAATATTTACATTAAACAGAATACTCTGAAATATAAATATAAATTTTTAGCAAATAAAATTATTTTTTTAGTATGTATTTTCGTAAATATGTAAAAAATAAGTGTATTTTTTATTTTTTATGAAATACGAGCTTGAGTTCAACCTGATACCAATTATAATTAAATTTTAATTTTATTATAAAAGATCAGTTTTTAGTTAATGTACCAGTTCCCAATTAAAAAAGGACCTCTGTTATGATGGTTTTAGTGTTGTTATAAAGTTATATTTTTCAAGAAACTTATTCTTTTTTTTTGGAATTGATCCGTCAGGCAAGTGAAATGAAAGAAACATCAGCTATGTACATATAATTAGTTAGTACACTATAAGCTTCTGTATGAATAGTTCGAATATTGAATAATATATTGTTACTAAAATATTAGGCAAGAAAGTTTATATTGTCAGTTGTTTAGATTTAAAAAGAAGGAAACTGCTTTCCAATAAAATTTTTGCTTATTGTCCCAAAAGTCTTAGCAAATTTAAAAAAATACCATAATGCACTAAGTTTCTATTATATTTTTTAGATGTAAGTGATTTAATATATTGATAATATAAAGTTTGCGAAAAGAATGTATTTAAAAATTTAGATTTAAATGCCTTCAAATAATTATGGAAAAGTCTTAAAAAATAATGATTTAAAATTCAAATTCCGTATTCGCTTAATAACTTCGAAAACATAATTGTGGACTAGAAGCCTAAAAAGCCGTTCATGGAATATAAATTGAACACTGGCAAAATCAGTTTCAACCATTACTTGCAAATTATAACTCTAATTACTATAAGATTAATGTGCTCATTAGTATAACATAATGGATTTACAAGTGTATAACAAATAGGCTATGTATTTTTAAACAACATATTGGTAGTGTAGCAAATTTCAATAACAATATTATAATGCATATGAGGTAATAGCGTAACTACTATATTGGTGGTTTCGGAACAGTGAACTGTTTATTTTGTTGCATATTAATATGAAAGTTATAAATTAACATTATTGGTGTATTCTTTATGAGTCGCTACCTACAGAGACTTATGGATACGTTGATGTTACTTTAGTTGTGAAGGCAATAAATGTACCTAAATCACTATTACTTGATATGTAGGTAATCATTCTTATTCTTATATAATTTTTGATATACTTATAAATTACAAAATAATTGTACCATCACTTCAAAGAATGACCATTCCACTAGGCAACAATAAATAGTAGTAATATAGATGTAAACTTCATCTGTATTAATATATTATGATATTAAATAAATTAATTATTGCATTATCATATGTTATATATTATCTGTAATATATCTTTGCTTAAAATTTAATCAATGAGGACCGCACGCTACGATTTAATTGCTGTAAATTATCCCATATTTACGACGCTTGTAATTATAATGATACGTCATTTGGGGGTGTATAAATATTTAAAACACATGATTTATGTAAGCATTATTCATATTAATCGAATGAACCTGCACTATTATTTAAACTGTATCGAGAATTAATACCCGTTTATTTATAGTATAAATATGTACTCGTATATATAAACAGAAAACTCTAGGACAAAAATCGATAACAATTATTGTAATATTTTATACGACCTTGTTTTTCAATTACATTTTTAATGACTCGCCTAATTGACTGTTGATTAACAAGTTATCTTGCACTCCGTACATTTATTATTGAATGTTATAAAATATAAAACATTTTTTCCGAAAATAAACTGAATTCAAAACTTGTGAAGCAATGGAAGGAGAGTAATATACTCGGATTAAAACCTCATATCCGCCACGTATGTTCGTGTGGTCCTAAATATTTGATTTGCACACTTTTTTGTAAACATTTTCTGTTTAACTTTGGTCAATGTACCTACTATGTTGTGTTTTAATATGTAGGATATTTTGTCTTCAAAATACAGTAGCGGATCTTGTATATGCAATTTATAATAAAAATAATATTCAAATTAGAATTTTTAATTATATCTTATAATTACATAACGCAAATTATTGTATTTTAAAACCATATTAAGATACAAGATGGGTTTTAAAGGAATAAAAATAGCAGAGCGTGGTTTCGATCCACGGACCTCTGGGTTATGGGCCCAGCACGCTTCCACTGCGCCACTCTGCTTCCATTATAATTGTTGAAATGTTGACTAGTTTATATAAAAATATGTAATAGTAATTTCTTGTAAGAATTTCAGGTTAAACTCGCTGGTTACATCTGACAACCCAAACAATGGATGAAAAACTTCAACAAAGCTTACATTATTTTTAATATTATAATAGAGTAATATTCTCTTCCAGATATTCCGTATGTTTACGTTTGTTTAATAAAAATGTATGTTATTTTTTGTGATTATATTTAATTTATATCTTGAAGTTGCAATATTTTTGAATTTAAGAATTATTATCCTTTAAAATATTGACGTAAACTGTTTTATTCAAAATATCTTTACACGTTTTAACAATACGATTATTAACAGATTAAACAAATTCAAACCATAAATATATCCAACTAAGAAAACACATAAAAATAAACAAGATAACCATGATAGAGCGTCTTTGTATAATGTTTATAGATAAGAAGATAGATCTTGACTGAAAATTAAAACTTTTGCGTTGGGACGTTTTTAACGCCTTAGCATTCCATTTACTTTTCCATTACATTTTATTTTCCGTTTTTAAGACAAAACTTCCTTAATTATTCTTTGAATGATTTGTTTTACATAAATATGAGTGAATGAATTATTGTTTCGGTTTAAAAATTCTGGATCTCACCCAAGATTACTTGTTTTACAAATTTTGTAAACGAGCTTAAAATTTTCTATAATCATAGTTTCGTTAAAATATAGGGAGAGCAATATATTATTCTAGTATTTTAAAGTTATTTGAATGTTATTATGTTTATTTTAACAATAATTCGCATTTATTGATTACGCATTTGTGCATCTTTCGTTACAATGGTAGTGTTATTTCTGATTTAAATTTTATCTAGGAAATGTGGTGCTTGTGGTCTTATTTGTGAGTGAAAGTATCTTAAGGAAAATCTGTTGGAAACCTGCTAATCTTCAGATTTATTCCAAGGTACATGTGTAATCCACAGACCCACATTCAAGCTGAGTGATGGGTTAAGCTACCTTTCTTCATTTGTATTGCGATTCTTTTCCTATCTGTGATCCCACATTTAGTTTGAACTTTGTAAATAGTTATTCTAGCATTCCCTTTGGTTGATTTATTATGATATAATTTTGTTACCTGACTACTAAGAAAGGGAGATTGTGTTTTTAAGTATGTGTATTAAAAAAAAACTACAGCTTAAATGTTTTGTCATATTTATATCATGATGTTCTTACTTGATTCCTCTTATTCGTGAAAATGACATCGGGTAGATAAGATAAAACAAATTAAACTTTTTGGCGAAAAAAACTGTCAACAAATTAATGTTTTCAAAATAGGTGGTGTGGTATAAATATATAGAATTTTTAACGGTGATTATATGCATAAATGTATATAAATTATTTATTTTATTGAAGCTTATAATAAAGTTACTAATAAACCACATGACATTTCTCACTTAATGTAGAAGTAGTTTGCCGTTTCTATATTTTCAGTTCTACAATATAATTTGATAAGAAATGACAGATATGAATAAAGATACTCTTTTAGAATTTTTCAATGCAATATCCTTGTTTTAAAAATTCGTTTTTGTGAAAACTTAAGGATATCAGTTTAAATAATACTATAATTTCGTATAACATCATTTAACAATGTCAGTAACTTATTAGTTAAATTCTAATCATTATATATATATATATATATATATATATACACTTTATTGTACACCAATATATAATAGGAGTAATAGGAATAACATAAAGAAAAGAAAATGTACAACAGGCGGCCTTATCGCTAAAACAGCGATCTCTTCCAGGCAACCTTTGGTAGAGGAGAGAGATAGGATGGTAGGGGTGTACAAATTATAAATATAGATACAATATATATATATATACATCCATATATATGTATATATACGATACATAAATAAATATACCATAAATATATACTTATATAATAATATAATATACATACACATTATAAATATATACATTTACATACTATAGATAGTTACATAATATGTAAATAAAATATTTAATTGCAGTACATATTTCTTCACGAAGCAAGATAGTGCTCTTTTATCATTTTTTTAAAAGAAGTCAAGGTTGGTGCACGTCTTGCTTCGAGTGGAAGAGAGTTCCAAAGACGAATAGAATGGACAGTAAAAGAGTGAGTGTAAAAAGAAGTTGTATGAGGTGGTATTTTTAACATCAAATTCTCTTCAGAACGAAGATTATGACTATGTGAAGAACTAAGAAATTGAAAACGTTCTTTTAGATATGAAGGAGAAGACGGATTGAACAGAATACAGTACAGAAGTTGAAGGATGTGAGTATTCCTGCGAAGCCGGATTGGGAGCCACTTGAGCTTTTTACGAAACTCAGAAACGTGATCATATTTACGAAGACCAAATATGAATCGGATGCAAAGATTTTGGAGACGCTCAAGTTTATTAAGTTGCTCCTCTCTTAAATCAAGATAACATGCGTCAGCATAATCGAGAATTGGTAGTAGGAGTGACTGTGTTAACATAACTTTGGTAGGGATGGGTAGAAAGTTGCGTAATCTTCGGAGGGAGATAAAGGCTGCAAAAATTTTTTTTACTTACCTCACTTACCTGTGGTTCCCAAGACAGGTGCTGGTCAAAGGTAATTCCCAAATTCCTAGCTGTGACACTGAACGGTATGTTAACACCGTTAAAGTGTACAACCGGGAGATCCGAAAAAGATATGCGAGAAATTAATTTTGAACTACCAATAATCAGCACCCGTGTTTTATTTGGGTTTACTCGTATTCCAAATGCAGTAGACCACTTAGAAATATTTAATAAATTATTATTAACAAAATGTATAGTTGCGGGAAGGTTCGCAATTTTACATTGTGAATAGATCTGGAGATCATCTGCATACAGGTGATAGAGAGAAGATATATGAGAAGTGATGGTACTTATAAAGACCGAAAACAAGAGAGGAGACAACACGCCACCTTGTGGAACGCCAGCAGTTATAGGAGCCCATTCTGAGAAAGAATCTTGAACTCTTATCCGTTGCCGGCGCCCATACAAGTAAGAATGAAACCAGTCAATTACTTTAGGAGATATGTTAAGAGAACACAAAATAGCAAGAAGAATATCAAAGTCTACAGCGTTGAAAGCATTACTAAAATCTAATAATGTCAACACAGTAACCTGTTGATTATCCATTCCTAATCTAATGTCATCAGTTATTTTGATCAGAGCCGTAGTCGTACTATGACCAGGAAGGAAGCCAGATTGTAAAGGATTCAATAGGACATATTTTGAAAGGTATTGGTTTAATTGATTGTGAATAAGGCGCTCAAGTACTTTAGACAGGAAAGGAAGAATGGATATAGGACGATAATCAGTGTAAGATGAAGGATTTGTTTTTTTGAAGAAAGAGAAAGAAAAAGAAAGAAGAAAGAGAAAGAAAAGTTTCGTCCAAATCGTCATTGTTTCTAGACATTTACGAATTAAATATTCAGCAAATAAAATAAATAAAAATATAAAGATAAATATATACAAAATATATATGTAAAATAATAATAATACGAGTATATATTAATTTTATATTTAAAAAATAAAAATAGGTAAATGAATAATTATACGCTAATTAATTTCATACGAACACTCACCCGCCAGTTGCCTAGGAATAATCACTTAAACACAAACATAACAAAATAGAAACAATAATAACATTACAAACTAACAATAACAAAGAAAAATAATCATAAATTTATTAGGCAGCCATAACTATAATTTTTTACTAAAAAGGAATATTATTATATTACATTATATTACATCTATGTATAGAACTAAAAAAACAAACATCCAAAGCAAGAAAACTATGGCGCCTGATTGACAAACGTCAGAATGACGTTAACTTTTACACAACACAAAAATTAAATCGAAAGCAGGTAAACAGAGAAATAAATTTAAAATTATACGAAAACAAACAATAATAAGAAGAAAGATAAAATATAAAATAACTATTTCTTAACTACGCGCTTTGACCTCTGCAATGAAACTTTATCGCTAGTGTTTGCGATGGGGATTTTTTGGACTGGGGACTTACGAGTTGAAATCGAGTCAAGATCAGATAAACATTCGGCACGATGTCTAGATCCATCTGGGGCGATAATGTGTATCAAACAGTCTCGTGTCCAACACTTGTTGATGCCGAACCGCTTCCTGGCCTCCATAAACACATTGTGTCGGCTTTTCGTCAGGAACTCTGACTCTGTGACACCGGTGCCCTTCAACTTCGTTTTGGCGAACCAGACCTTATTCCTAATGGCAGTATCGGTAAATTTGACCACTATAGGTCTGGGCTTGCTGTCCAAAGGTCTTCCCAAGCGATGACAAGATTTGATACTGCTGGTAGAAATATCCGGCAAGTCCAAGTGCTCCGCAACAAGGCTGGTAACGCGAGCAGTGGCATCCTCGGATTTCTCTTCACTAACACCGTGGAAAAGAAGCACTTTTCGACGTCTCTGCATTTCACTCCGATCCATTTCCCAGGCGAGAAACTCAATTTGTCGCTGAAGTCCACTTAGTGCAGTGAGAACAAAAGACTTAAAAGAATTGAACTCCGATGAAAGAGAAGGCACAGTCGCAGGTGTTGATGTCCTCTGCAAGTCTTGCTGGAATTCATTCATACGGCTGTTGAATAAGTTAGTCATTGCAGCCAGAGACTCCTTGATAGATTTCATTGTTCTTGTGTAGTTTTAAAGTGACAAATAATTCAAGTGATAAGTAATTTTAAAGAGGATTCACTATCTGGTGGGTAGAGTAGATCACATACACATAATATATTATAAATTAACTTGTTTTAAATAAATATTTACTATAAAACTAAAAAAAAAAAAATCTTTAAGAGCTTTTAAAAGTGGTGTAGCTTGTTTTCACTCCTACCCTCAATTCCTCAATTTTCTGAAATATTCACAAATATATACATATATGTATATGTGAATATTTCAGGAAATAGTTAATATAATCTTCAAATATTATATACAATTGTTTCATTGTTGCTTAATAGTCAATGCATAAACGTCTGAACTTCAAACATTACCTAATTCTGGTAATCATCCAATACAAATTCTCAAATCCAACAAGAGCAACATAACACATTGCATATTAATTATTTACGTACAAGTTTATGTTTACACGACAGTAAATGTGATTTCATGAAAACCGTTCCCTGAATTCTTAATAGACGTATCCTTATTTATAATTTTACGAGCGCTGTACAAGCAGTAAAGTGTAATGTCATGAAAATGTAATATGGGTGAAACATTGAAAATATTTATTCGAGCGCTCGCACGGAGACTTTACGACTCACTTGTTAGAGTAAAATTTTCACTCATAAAAATTTTCAACGAAATTTTATATTTGATTTGTAATTTTTTTATCATTGGTGTAAAATGAATTTTCTGCTGAAATACTTACGTGAAAGTATTCAAATAATATTCAAGAATATTAATGCTAAGATAAACATTTAAGCTGGATATAAATTAGAAAATATGTAAATTAAAGATTATTATTTAAAAAAAAATCTGTATAAAAATATATACAGATAGAAAAACAATATAAGAAATTGTTATAATGCTAGTTTTTCGTAACATTTCTTTTTATTGTACATTTTAACATCTATTTCATTTATTTAATATTTTATACTGGTATAATAATCGATTAATTATAAATAATTTAATATGCCTTGTAATTTGCTGGTCCTTGTAGATAATTGGTCTCAGTCGAGTGCTGGATCGACTTGTCAGTCTAGATGGTGGCTAATCAAATTATAAATTATCCTGATTATATGTCGAAGCTAAACTGTTTATCATGGCATATCATTTTAAAGGACTTCGCTATTTTAATACTTAAATTTTATCTACTTTTAGCAGCAGAACGGTCCAAACCTCGTCAGTTTTGTCAAAAAACACTACATTGTAATAGAAAAAAAAAGTAGAACTAATGTCATAATTAAAAAGGAAAAAAAATAAACAAACTCTTTGAACTGTGAAAGAGTTATTATAAGTTATTATTCTTTACTAAATATTTGTATGATGGCCATACTTTTCAGTTACTAAAATCATAATTAACTTCAGACACGTCTGATCAGGATGATGGAATACCCTGCTGTATCACTTTACTATCATCATTCATTAATTAGGGCACACTAATACTTTAAAGGCGGGTCATAATCATGTTTAAAGATTCCACACATACACGTCGAACTTCTAATACCCTTTTAAAAAGAAAATCCGTGTTAATGTAATCTTTGTGTAAATGTAATCTTTGTTACTCAATTGTCTGACTATTCGCCAAAATTTTCCAATTTTGTATTAAGAATTAATAAATACAGTTACCATTAATATATAATTAGTTTTAAAGCTTGTTACAAACCGTTTGTGTAGCTTTTAAATAAGGAATCACAGATTGGAATTATAAACAGTAAAGGATTGAATATTGTAGAAAAAAACTATTAGATACTATTCTCTCATAAATATTAACATAGAAGTCCAATGTCCAGAGCCTTAAATGGAAGCAGTTACTTTTTATAAATTACATTATTTCTTATAATTATTATTTTAATTTCTCTATTAAATCTCACTTCGGCTTAAAATTGTTTTAACTAATAATTTCTATTTCAGTAGTGTAATAAACAAGTTTCATATAAGGCTTCTATAAAGCCGAAAGTAGCAAGAAATTACTTGTTAAGAAAACCATAAACAAGTCATAGTCTATTTTGAAAATATCATTTTAGTTTAAAATTACTGTGAGGGCCACCTGTACTCTGTTATCTTTTTAAAATTTATTTCTAAAATTTAACAGAGTCAAAAAATACTTTCAGTAATTGTAATATATTATTTCTAATATTTTTTATATAGTTTTTGTAGTTTCTTGGATATACTACTACTTTCTATTTTATCTGATGTTTTAATTACTTTCAAGGACCGTGATCTCGGGAAGAGGAGATAAAATGTCTGTGAAGTAAAATTAGTCTCATTTTTATATTTTGAAGAGAGGATTTCAGGATATCTTCATTGAAATTACGACGTTTTTTTTTAACTTCAATGGTGTCGCAGATTAATCTTTAATCTCTAATTTAAATGAAACTAATATTTTCGGATTATTAAGCGTATTTTAGTATTCACGATGTCGTCTGCATGTTATCACGGTCGCTGCAAAGTAACCGAAACATCGGGAGTATGTAGTATTTAAAAATAATAATATACGCGTAAAGTCTAAGATCTCATTATTAAAACTCTTTTTTATGAGCAAGGATCTGTAGACTGTCAACGAATGTACTGGTTTGTTTTGTCCATTGTATATTCATACATTTCTGACTTCATCCTAATTAAAAGATCGCCGAGATAATATTACCTATGCTCCTATATGTTTGTCTAATGTATGAAAAGTCACAGTAAGTTTAAGTAATGAAGATGGTTTTAATTATAAGTATAAAAATTTGTAGATACTTTTTAAGTAAACTTCTAAATATAAAACTTATATATATGCTTAATCATGCCATTTGCCTAATTGGATGCTGAGAGACCATTCATTCATTACGTTTAAGTTCTGCGTGTTCCCAGACTTCATTTACAAGTTTTTGAACGTTCGGAAGTTGAAGATTTCATGTGAGTAGTTAGAAACAAATTACTGAATCACTCAACATCACTCATCATACTCAAGGGTGTGTTTTAATGATATTTAATATTTACCAATTTTCCTAGTTATTTTAGCTGAGCAACCGTTTACGTCATTATTCATAAAGGCAAGCTATCTTTTTGTGAATACCATAATGTATTTAATCTTTACATATAAAAATCACGAATATGTTAGTCAATGATCCTTGTCGTAAATAGTTCTTAAATTCCTAATAATATTTGTATTATTTTTTAATCTCAAAACATTTTTTTTCTTTTTGCTTTAAGTTAAATTGTCTCATATATTATTTAGTAAATTTACTTTCAGGTAAAAGGTTTTATTATGAATAAAAATTGACAATACTATACATATGTATGTGAACTCTATTTATTTTGATTATCGAGATTTTGATCAGAACCAAGTTTTTTTTATAAACTCTCTCGGTAGATAGCAAAAGGTTAGCATAAAAATAAAATAAAGTATAATATAAACATCCTAAATATAAGATTTAACAGACTTAAGTCCAACAAAAAGTCAACAAGCTTTGATCCCTTATAACTTCTGTCAATATACTACAATGACAGGAATAGTCCTGAGGGATTTACACCCCACAAGACCGTTGTTTCCTTCGGATTCAAAGCGAATTACGCAAGTATGATATCTGAATACTAAATAACGCATAAACTTTAAGCCTCAGGTGAAAGTTAAGTCGAATGATTGAAGATTTGTAACTTAATGTCATGCTGTCTATAGAAATATTTGAACAAATCTTGTAATTTCATATTTCGTAATGAAATTGTAAAGAAAAATAGAATTTTAAAATAAGTTATCCTAGAATTCGTAATAATAAGTTAACAATTCAATTATTACATTAAAATTCCCTGGACAGTAGAATTTTTTTGGGCATTTTGACATCATCAAAATTGACATACATATACTATATTTTTGTTTTATTTTTATAAGGTGTGAAGTAGCTTTTAATTGAAAAAGGATTCCAAATCAATACAGATATAACCTAAAGAATTTGCCACTTTTTTGTCAGAATTCATTAACTTTTTGATTTATTGATACTTTCAATAAATCGGTTGAGGCAATAAAGTCCCACTGCAATTTTCTCTCGCAGTAGATTTTGGAGAAAACACAAACAGTTGAAAAATTAAACCTGATTTATGAACGTAAATTTGTACGTGTTCTTAGTTGATGGTATGAATTCACGTAGTTTTCAATTATTTTCACTCTTTTTTGATTTTAAAGTGGAAAAAAACATTCAAAAACTACACGAAAGTACTTCACTTGATATAAATTTACTTTACCTTAAACATCATCATTTAATTTCAGAGATTTAAGTGATCCTTCTGCAAATTTAAAAGCATTTTAAAAAATTAGTTAAAGTCGCTTAAAATTAGTAAGTTATCTTCAAATTAAACCATTCGTATTTAAACTGAGAGACGTTCTTAGTAGTTCCTCCTAAAGAGCAACATCATAAATCACTCGACGCCATTTTATGACCGTAATTTGCTTTACACAGTTAAAGGGTTTTATTCGAGAAGTACTGAAGGTGATTAAAAAATGTACTTTTATTTAGTTTATCGTTGATTTATATCCTATATCGTATACCTATATATAAATTATGTTTGAGCCACTTTTTAAGTATCAGGGATAAATAAGTACATATCTATTTTTAAATTCTTTATAATTCTCTTCTAAGATAATAATCGTTACCAGTTTTATTTATTTTAAGTAATTAATCTTATTAAATATATATATATGTAAATTAAATGTAAGTAAGTTATAAAACTTATTCCTTAGAATTTTCTGTGAAAGCATTCGTATTATACTTAAGCGAAAGCCTACAATACCTTATAGGGACGCTCTCATCCCCAAATCTCACGAGAACCCTTTTAAGTTCATAGTTTCTCATGCATATGTTTATCCATTTTTATACGTTAACATTCGTAAACCTATTTTTGGAAAGTGAGAATTGATACTAATAGTTACATATTATGTATAGTAGTAAAAATTAAAAATTTTGGTGTTCTTAAGAAAATGGTTAATAGGCTGATACTGAACTTTTATTACCATCTAATGAGTGAAATGACAGCAAAGCACTAGCCAGTAGAAAATTTAATAATTCTTTTATGTATTCTTGAAGACAACGATGACGAAACACGTTCGATTACTTATAGTCAAAGTTTATTTTGGTAATTTTAGGTACTGGCTTTTTAAGTTGATCTTTTATACGATATTAGAAACATATCTGACCATCAAATATATATATCGAGTTACAAGAACGAGTCTAGGTTATAGACAGATTCACAAAAACTTTATGGAAGGGAATGGAACATTAATATGCATGAAATATCTAGTGCAAAGGTAATAGAAATAGTCCTTAAAACAAGGTAACCACTCTTTTTTGTGTTTCATTTTAATGTCTACTACTTGATTTTAATTAACACCATGTACAATGTATAAATGAAAATACCTTTTATATTAATTATATATTACTGTGAGTAAGTTTATTCATAAATTATAAAGCATCGTCGATTTGAAATTCCTGACATTAATATTTTCAATTTGTGAGATGTAAGCAAATAAAATAACTTTTAATTAAAAATAAACAAGGCTTGATTTAAACGAAGTCCTTAATTAATGAGAATTTTTAACAAGAAACTTGGTACAACAACAAACAAATTTAATTTGTGTTACAAGTTCCCAGGAGATTAAAACGTCTCTATTTCCATAGTAAATATAGAACAAAGTGTAGGCGTAGTAATATAACAATAATTATTGTACAACTGTGACGGCTATAAGAACTTACTTAAAGGGTTCTAGAATTCCCTTTTTATTTAACTCCCACTTGATAAAATCCGAATTAAGACACCATGTTAAAAATAAATTCAATTCAATTCATTCATTCAATGAGGTGAAATGTACACTAGTGTTTTTATCAATGTAATCATAAAATATAAATTGTCGTTATAAACTTTATCGTGATATATTTTACTTGGAAAACTTTAGCGAGCTATTGTTAGAATGTTTAATGTTCATCGCCAAAAATTAAACAGCAATTGTTTGAAATGTCTTGACAAATTAATTATTTCAAGAAAGTTTACTATAAATACAGGACAAATATATTTTACAATGTGGTTACTACACTGCAAACTTTTCTATGAAACGGGGATTACCTAAATGTAAATTTTATAAAATGTTTCTAACCGAGGGGTGTTATATGGTTTGACTTTGCTGTCTCTGTGGGTGCATAGACATGTATGTGTGTGTATGGGTATGTGTGTGTGTGTACCTGTCTGTGGTATCGTAGGTATAAAACGGAACTAACGATTTGGATTAGATTTTTTGATTTGAAAACCAGTTTACTTGCGATGGTTCCTAGCTATACTTGCTAAAACTAAGTCTAGATTGTAGAAGAATTAGGCTATCAGGTATTTTCCACAATCATGTTAAGCATTTTGTCATATTATAATAGCGAGCAATAGCGAGAGGGGTTTTTGAAATATTTATGAATTTTATACATAGAAATAAGAAAAAACATACTAGTTTCTGAGATAATTCAAGCGTTTGTGGATGGATTAGTCTAGGCTTAACAACTCTTGTGTCTTCTGTACAGTAATGCCTTAATACGCTAAGCTTGAACTACTGTAACTTAAGCAGATTGTTGAAGAGTTTAACTCCAGTTACATGGGCTTGCTTTAATGCTTTTGATGTCATCATAATATATTATAAATTATATTTTAATAGATGATTATTCTTGATTTACATTTCACTTTTAATAGGGGGTTATTTCATGGGATGGTATTTTAAAACCTCTAAGTATTGCATAAATTGAAGTCGATTATAGTTTTAAATCGTAAGGACTCGTTGTCTCAAATCATTATAGAGAAGTCAAAATTTCAGTGGATAAATGTAAAATAATTAATAAAAGTGTTTGTGTTGAGAATTTTCAGAATAAACCTAATTATTAGAAACAATAGACTTATGGGTAAAATAAACACAAACATTGTCTTTAATATTTAGAGCTTCTAAAAGCAAAAAATAGGAAGGCGTTCAAATAATGAACAATTACTGAAATGAACATCATTATTATGAGTTTAAGGGTCATCATAAGCATTACCTACTTTAAAAAATTGTTAACCTAGTTACTAAGGTAGATAAATTTAAACAATAATTTAACTTTATTCATGAAAAGAAGGACTCGTGAAAAGAATGACAAACGATTTAGAGGAATAAATTTAAGAAAAGAACGCAATCATCGTTGTGAAAAATTTCTTTGATTTTCAAATTCCACTTAAATTATGACGAGTCATTATATTTTTGGAGGCATTTTATTCTCTTTAAATTTTTTCTCTAAAACTCCATGACGACTGTAAACAGAATACTTTAATTACAGAAAGTAAATAAATGTCAACAGAAATATGTAAGCAAAATTAAGATTAAGTAACTACATATATTTTTGAGGATATAGCAATTAATGAAACATAGTACATATATATAATAATATTGTTTTTTTAAGAATTAGACGTAACGTTTGTTTTACCTTAAGTAAGTTTAACTAATATTTTATATAATACACTATTGTGAAATGAGCCATAAGATATTGATATGCGTTTCCAACTTTTTTTTTTCTTTTATAAAGGGGTTTGATCTTTTGTTATGTAATAATATAAAAGTACTAATAGACACATAGAGATTACAGATTACATTTTAGTGAATACCACACCTCGTCATTCTACTCAAAAAAATTCATTTCTTTTATTTAGTACAAAGACAGGGGAATTCACTTTTATATTTATATACATAAAGACTTGAAGACGCAGCGTGGGTAGGCCCCCAACAAGGTGGACTGACGATCTGGTGAAGGTCGCGGGAATCCGCTGGATGCGGGTGGCACAAGACCGGTCGTCGTGGGGATCCTTGGCCTATGACCTGCAGTGCACGTCTTTCGGCTGAAATGATGATGAAAGTAAAGACCTTAAAGACTCCCTAACCATATGTTTAGGGAGTCTTTAAAAATATGACGTCTTAATCCTTTTTTATATTCATAAATTAGGTATATATTTTTAAATAAATTCTATAATAAAGCAGTGAGTATACTAATTTTCACTTTTTAGAAATCAAGTTTATGATGAAGATATAATATATTTTCAAAATAGTGGTTTCTAATTGATCTTAAGAAACATGCATGTGTTTTAGAAATTAACCAAAAAATCTTATGTTATCTTTATTGCTAAAGAAATATCCCACATAAATACTTTTAAAAATAATCATATTTTAATTATTTTGAATAAAATTACCAATTTTCTCTACCCGTCGCAAAATTCCAAAGCGCTACGTTATTGGCCGATCAAAATGTGACGTCGTCCAAAACTGCCAACGATATTTCAAAGAGTTATTTTAATGAATGTGTTTGTTTTGTCTGTGTTTAAAATCAAATGTTAGTGTTCTTTGTAAATTATCTTCTGAAGGCATTTCTTGTGAAAAAACAACCAACAACAATGACCGAAAGAAAGTGGACAAGTCAAGGCACAGTCAGATAATCCATCTAAAATTGACGTATTTATGACGACTACGTACTTGAAAAATATAATCCTGACTTTACGTCTTTTGAAATTTTAGGAGTAAGAACTGTGAGATAAGGAACTTTCCTACGAGTGAATTCGATAAATTTCATAATCCTCATTGTTACGCTTCAGTACTGAAACGAGTCAATCAAGAAATTATAATATAAAATATACCGCTTATTTTAATTTTTCTTTTGGAGAAAGATCTGAACGAGAATTCTAAGGATTCCACTGTTGGATGTGTAAAAATAAAACGGGAGAATCCTTCCTGTACAGAAGCTTAAAATTCATCTGAGAAAACTCCATTGCAGGTGCTTCAGCTGACTTAGTAACTAAAGATTATGTTATAGAAGTAAACTGCTCTTTATTTGAGAAAACAATGAATAAATAAGGGTATATTAGTAAAGAAAAAGATTCTTAATCTACAAAGTACAAAAACTGCAAATGAATTTTTACAGTAGAACTAAGGTATTGTTCTGTGACGTTTTAAGTGGTTTTGAAAGATCTAAAAACATTACTATTGTTGAAGTCCAATACTGTCATGTTCTTGCATCAATAAGATGATAAGATTTATATTACACTCAAAAAATTCGGAAATCTATGAAACAGGCGCTTCGTTTTTATTACTTGGATACGGTGACTTCACAAAATAAGAACGCCAGAACAGAAATTGTAGTACTTGAAGTTATTTACATTCAGCTTATTTAATATAATTATGCAGGCGTTTATATTTTTTCGGTTACATAATTATCCATAGAATGAATTTTAAAAATAAAAAAGAACTTATATTCCCTATTAGCAGTATAGTGCATATTCGAGTAAAGCCAATTAATAATAATAAATTACGTGTTCCTGTAAAGCAAGCAAATTGCAGACCTGAAGGCTATCACTACAGAATCTCAAGGAACACGGGAGTGATTTATTATGACAGTCTGTGATGAACTTTGTTGAAGTACTTTTGCTGCATACGTCTCTTATAATAGGAAACTTTTCTAATTATATTGCTTTTGTAATGAATACCAAATTAATTAAACCTTATTTTTGGCTTGGCCTTGGTCTATGAAAAGGCGTTATAAGTCCTATATTAACTTGGATAAAGTGAAATCGAAAATTTCTAATTATATCTCTTGTATTAAAGTTTTGAGTTAACAATGATAAACGAAAACGTACAATATATTGTTTAATAACTGGTTGGTAGGGAAATTTCAATCTTATAGAGAATTGGAATTGTACTAGGTTGTTCTTATTCTTGGCTTTGTTAAATTTTAATGTGAATTACTGAAAGGTATGAAGATAAAAGAAGAAATATCGGTCTGGCTTTCTTTAAATAAATATATTTTTATTACAAGTTATTCATTACTATTAACCTAATCTAATATATAAAATTCTCGTGTCACAGTTTTCGTGCCCATACTCCTCCGAAACAACCTGACCGATTTTGATGAAATTTTTTGTGCTTATTCGGTAGCTATGAGAATCGGCCAACATCTATTTTTCATCCCCCTAAATGTTAGGGGTAGTCCACCCCTAACATTTTTTTTTTTTATTTTTTAGACAAAATTTTTAATTACTATTTTTTTATGATACAACGTACAAAAATACATACAATCCTAAATTTTCACCCTTCTACGATCAACCCTTATTTTTTAATAGCTATTTTAGTAATTTAATCACTTTTCATCTCCGGTCGATAACTGATCAATCGTCATTTAATAAGTTATCCCCGCCAGATATCTACAGGTGTCACTTCTGACCCAGTAAACAGCACGGAGTAGGGATGAGAACGAAGCCGGTCTTCTGTTTCTCTCACACAATTAGACTTCTCTCACTCCCTACACAGTTGTCGGCCATCGTTATTGTTTGTGCATCAAGTGTAGTAGTAACGTTGACAATTACACTGGTCTGCAACGAAAAACTCCTTTAAACAAAAATATGATAAGTATGAAGTATTCAATATCCTGAATCTATATCTGTTTTTATTTTTTTGCTATCAGGTATATATTCCTTACAAAAAATTTTTTTTGAATAGCTTAAAATTCCATATATTTTACTGTTGTTCATGCGTTAGCGCAACTGTGTTTAGTTGTGTTAGTGGGTAAGCACAAAAAACGACTCCTACTGATAGAAAGAGAGCGAATGATACCGACTGAGTCATTTTTATACGAATACACTGAAAAAAAAAATTAATATTCGCAGTATATGTGGAATATTTGCGCTGATCTTAAAGTTGTAGCAATGTTAACTGGCCTACAAGGAGGATATGCAAAATATTGTTGTTTTTTGTGTGAGTGGGATAGTCGGGCAAGAGATAAACACTATGTAGTAAAAAGCTGGCCACGAAGAACGAATATGATGCCTGGTTTCAAGAACATTAATGAAGAACCTTTAGTTAAAAGTGAAAAAATTTTTCTTCCTGCACTCCATAAAAAGCTGGATCTTATGAAAAATTTTGTCAAAGCCATAAATAAGAATGGTGAAGGCTTTCTGTATTTAAAGACAAAATTCCCCCGAATCAGCGAAGCAAAATTAAAAGAAGGAATCTTTGTGGGTCCCCAAATACGCGAGCTTATGAAGGACACAAATTTTACAATAAAACAGAAAGAACCCGAAAAAAGGGCATGGACTGCTTTCGTCGAAGTGTGCTATAATTTTCTAGGAAATAAAAAAAAGTGAAAACTACCAGGATACAGAACTTATTTCTTCGTATAAAGACCTAGGGTGTAACATGTCTTTAAAAATTCATTTTTTGGACTCTCACAGGGATTTCTTCCCACCTAACCTTGGAGCAGTATCAGATGAACACGGTGAGAGGTTTCATCAAGATATTATGCACATAGAGAGACGCTACAACGCAAAATGGTCAGAAGGAATTCTTGCGGATTTTTGCTGGTTTATTCGGCGCGAAATTCCACTTCAAACTTCAAAATATAAAAAGAAAGAAAACTACAAAGTAAAATAATATTAATAATAAGTAATAAACATTTTGTAATATACGTTTTAATGTTTTTTCATGGTCTGTATCCAAAATTATGATAATAAATAAATATATGATTAAAATATAATGCCAAACAAGCTATTTATTTAAAAATTATACTGTAAAAAAGTGATAGAAAAATCTTGATACCATATTTCTATTTAGTACTATTGAATCAATAAAAATAATCCTTAGTTCTGTAAAGGAGACCAAAAAATATTTTTTTTGCAGACCAGTGTTATTATTTTGCTAGCTCAGTGTAACTCTCATATTAACTATTAATCATTCCTAATCACTTCAAAACACGGAGATTTATGGCTTTAATAGGTAAACTCCAAAAATATAAATAAAAAAACGTAACAGATATTTCTTGATTATAGGGCGAAACGAAGTTCGCCGGGTCTTCTAGTTCTTAATAAATATCTAGAACCATTTAGTAACTGAAAATTATGAAACCACAGAATGATTTCATTAAGTCTTTTTTAAATAACATTCGATTTTATGTATTATAGTAAACTACGTAACTAAATAGAGAATGAGCCTTCTTTGTTTATTAACAAAATATAATTCAATTGTTCATTAATTATGAAAAATAAATGCAATATTTAAATGTATATTTTATTAAATTAAATATATAATGTAGTATGTAGTATAAAATTTTGAAAACAAACGAAGATATTCAATTCCAGTCCAGTGACATCAAAAATAGTGATAGAAGAGTAAATAGTGAAGAGGATACTTTTTAGAACAAGCATCATATTGCAGGCGCGACGCCACATAGGAAATTTTAGTCAATGTACATAATAATTCTAAAACACTTATTTGGAGAGTATGACTATAGTATTTTATCCTTATTGTACATATAATTGACAGGTTCAAATATTTGGACATTAAACTGGTACGTTTTAAATACGCACTGGTATAAAGTTTAACAATTTTGACTAGATTCAGATTTTTTAATTATTGTTTATATGATGTGAATAATTTTTTAATAAAAATTGTTTTTCAAGTTATTAATTCAGTCTAATTACTAGAATTTTAAGGGTTTTCGTTTAGGTGAGATTGATCATAATCATCATCAGAATCAGCCTATTGGAGGCCAATGTTGAACAAAAAACCTCTTCTCACATGGAGAAGGTTAGAGCATTAACATCCCGCTTGCTCAGTGTAGATTAGCGATTTCCAAGTTATAATTTGAAATTATAACTCCAGGTTTCCTCATAATGTTTTTTCTCACCTGTCGGTGGTGTGTAAATACTCTTAGAAAGCACTTTTACATAACTTGGAAAAATTTAATTAGTATTTGTCAGATTTCGAACCCGTACCCTCATGCATGAGGAGCCAGGGTTTTAAGCTCAAGACCACCAGGGCTTCTGGTTATAATATAGAGTTGAAATAGACCTTTATCTGAAGTAATCAGGTATTAAGTCTTTTGTATCTTAATAAATTAATTAATTGAGAAGGCTGAAAATATTAACATTCTACTCGGCGGTTTAGGCTTCTCGGAAAGTTCAGAACTTTCTGTGAGAAAATATAAATATGAAATCCTTTTTAACAAATAAATGAAAGGTTTTAGTAATAAAGGTATCTTACTTAAACATTATGCCATCCTTATTGTTTTTATACTTAGTTCGTTTAATAAAATAACGTTTAACGATTGGTTTGTTTGCTTATAGATTATATGTAAAAATGCTTACATTTGAATGTATTTTAATATTATCTTTTTTTTAAATCTTATATTTTTCCTGTAGACTATATTTTCATGTTATTCTGAAGACAATGGCTATACATATACTATAAAAATATTTTTAATTTAGCCATTCTATAACGAAATTTTTTGTTTGAAATTAGACATATATCAAAATTAACAACTGTAATCTTCTATCTTTGGCTTAACAACTTGAGGCTTCGAGATTTATGAGTGACTTAGTGTTCAGATAAAATTCTTAAGTAATTTTATATCTGATGAAATAAAATAAATGTGTTGAAGATATAACAGCAAAAATGGTTATTAAAGTAAATAAAATGATTTTTGGTTTAATAAACTGAAATTGGTTCCAATAAAATACAAAATTATTGTTAGACTGATCAATCATTTATTTTGCTTATTTTTAAGCTCACACTCGCTTTACAGTTTAGCTCTTTTAATCAAAAAATAATCTTCATCGTCATCAGCCTATCCGAGCCCACTGCTGAGCAAAGGCTTCTTCTCACATGGAGAGGTTTGAGCATTAATCACCACGCTTGCTCCAGACGGGTTGGTGTTTTCAAACTTATAACTTATATGTCCAGGTTTCTTCACTATGTTTTCCTTCACCGTCAGGCAGTGGCGTCTGAATACTCTCAGAAAGTACATATGACTTGGAAAAGTCACATTGGCACTTGCTAGGTCGAACCCGCGATCTGGTGCATGAGAGGCGGGCCTTTTAACCAGTAGGCCACCACTGGCTGACAATAAATAATATTTTATATTAATTTTAATTAATAAACATCTTAACTTCAAATATTGAATATAAATTTTCCAGTGATGATAATTTATGAAACTTCGTTTATTTGTACGCTAGAAGCATTTGTAACTTATATGGAATAGATTAATAAATTAATCATTATATTTCGTTCACATAGAATGTTCACATTTTTTGGAATGAAAAAGAAGTCTTGCTTATAGAAACAGAAAAATAAAATATGTAAACCTATTTTTTAAAAACATTGATTGAAACTTTCTAAACAGCTTTAAAGTTATGTAAAGATTTTTTTCTCATTTTGATTACTTATATTTAACGGCAAAAAGTGCGTATTTTCCATTTAAAGTCTTTTTAAGTGAGTAAAATTACAAATACAGTTATATTTTTCTAAATTATAAATTGTTTTTACACGCTTTATTTCCTTGGAATTATTTTAAACGAAAAAGATTAAGATACTTATCATTATAAATGAAAATTAGATGTTTGATAATTATGTAGAACGATTAGAAAATATATAGTGTTTTACTATAATACGAAAGAATATAAAAAGTTATTTTAACAAAAAACAATTTTTGGGTATTAAAAATGTTAGAAATGCCCACATTTTCATATGAAGCGAGGGCAAATAACGCTGATATGATTTTTTAAGCCGGCCATATTGCAGGCGCTAACTTTTCAATCCTATGTCCACTCTGAGGGCTGTTCTTTTGTATCTATGTTTAAAAAAACATTTAGATACAGTGTTTATTTAATAACGGAAATGTATTATTAAGAAAAATCCTTTGTTATTTAAATATAAGATAGTATAACAATATATAGATATACATACTTAAGATAAAATAAGCAGTGAAAAATATTCATTTGTTTGAACATTTCGTAAAAAAAACCAGCATATATTAGTATTAATATTTGCTACAAATGGACTTTCTTGTAAAGTAAACCGTGAACTTGCAATTGTAGGACATTCTTACATTCTTTGTAAACTCCTTTTTTTGATGACGCAGGGAAACTCTGTTTACGAGCCGTCCAGCCGGACTTGGTGGGGCCGGAAGGGATGTGTGAGACTCGGCCTGGGCAGGCCCCTACTCACTTCTTCTACTACTTTTTTGTAAACCCAAATATTATTATATAATATCCCATTCTTCTTTTCAGTCCGATAAAAATGTGACTGTTAATAAAAATGTTGCAGAGCAGATTTATTCCTAATAATAATATCGTTATTTACTTTATTTGTTGTCTTTGTGAAGTGACTCCAGTGTTTGTAAACTACTTAAGCAGTTTTTGTTGTCGCTCAAGATAAAGGATTGTCTTTGAAATATAAATAATAAGGTAGTTGATTTTAGTAAATTTGTAATTATTTCTAAAAAGAACAACTATTTATGAAAATAAGTTGGTCAAGAGAATTTAATGTATGACTAATAATTAATTAAGTGATTTAGATATTTCAGTGTTAAAAAGATGTTTCGCCTGCAGTGATATAGTTTTAAACATTTAAGACAGTACAAGTACGAGCTGCAATCGCAACAACTGCTAGTTATATTATAATTAGAACATGATATAAAATATAAGAAACCACATGTCTGCTATTTAAATATTACAATATTTTATATTATACATTTAAAATTGTCAAAACAGATAGACTTGAAAATTATGAAAACTATTTCTAACATAAGCATCGAAGCGGAGTTAGATCGAAAAGTTGGATGGATGTATGATAACCGATATGGTCATAATTTTATCTGGGGCAGACTTACCAGATGCTAGAACCATTAAATATACAAACTATTACTACTAAAACTACACTGCAATCTCATGAAACAAAGTATCGAATAAATTATTTTTTTCAGACTAAAATCATTTAAAACAATTTCGGAATAAAGGGTTGCAAAAAACACTTTTTAATAAGGAATGGGAAGGGAATCGTCGATAAGATATTCAATCTATAATATTTATTTAAACTGGCGTGTTTACGGAATATGTTACGAATATAAACACATGTAAAATTAATAGCAATATATTTACAACAAAATAAATACTGTCTAGTATTTATACTAAGGACTAATAAAATGTTTATGGTTAGTTTATGCGAGCCATTAGCATCGTCATAGTAAAAGTTTCACCTTAAAAATAATTTGATTTTTCCTTCATGGTACATAAATTAAGTTCATGGATTATAAAACTACAATATTACTTTTAAAATTTATATTTTTTATTATTAAGTTTATAGATACTTGCATTTATTTTCAAAATATAAATAGTCAGAAAATGAAGCCCAAATTAGTGTTTTCAAAACGTATAATTATTGAGTATCTTTTAGTAGCAATGCGACATAAATTAGTGAATAGAATATGGAATTAAAGTCTCCCTTTAATGATAAAGTTAATGTTATAACGTAGACTATATAATCAACATAAATCTATGTTTCTAGAATTTATTACACGATTTTATAATACACGTTAAAAGTGTCAATTAAATCTCGTCTGCCCGTGATCAAGGTTACTGAAGAGTACTCAAAACGTCAGGGAAATATGGTAAAATAAAATCGCATAGTTAATCTGAAAAACAGTTATATTCCACGAAGTCTTGACCTATAAAATTAATTGATTATACAGACAAGTACTCTTCAATCTACATCACTTTTTATTTATAACAGTATTTAATATTACCAAGTGTTTACATTTTAAGCTAAAGTTTTACCAAGTCTTGTTCTAGATTAAATTAAATAAATTGTAGTTGAGGATCAGCGAGGAGAATGCTGGAGGCTCTACGTGAGGAGACTCAGAAGCTGCTATCTGCCATTCAGCAGTGAAAGAAAATACTGGAGCTATTTAGGAAAGTCTAAGTCTAAGTTAACATTTTTCAACAATAGACAACTCTTCATCAGTAATGATTCTTCTTGTAGAGTAGATATTACTTTGAAAATAAACTCCATTTTAAACATTTTAAATGTTTGTTAATATACTAAATTAAATGTTCCATTACGTTTCTGTATATATATATTCATATATGTATAATTAAAAGGTTATTTTATTTTATACTATATAATAAAGATTACATGTAGTTTTTGATAGTGTAGAAGTTGGATAACTGAAATTATCATGTCGATATTTAAAAATATCTTGAATCATTCTAGATGATTAAACATTTGTGTTTAATCATAAACGATTATCAAAAATACTTAAACAATATTCTGATTTTGTTTATACGATCGTCAATATACTATCAAATTTATAACAACCATATAGAAATGAAAACGTATGATGTCATTTCTTTATGTAGACTTTATCGAACTTATAGTTGTTAATATGTTGTCACGATATTCCTATTCTAATAGAAATACAAATTATCGAAAGTATGGAATTGTTTTTGTTAAGGATACTTATTGGGAAATGACCGTCTTTCATAGATCGAGCCTGTACAAAGTTGATGGGTCAAAACTCTTTAAGGTGTGTAGATTTGTACTGCAGTGTCTTAAATCATATGAACACGTTACGTATTACAATGAAGAAAAAAAATGTATATTAAATATAAAATGAACTGAGCAGAGCAAAGCAGTTTTTGTTAGTAACATTGGGAATATTTTTATAAACTTGTTTGTAGTTTTTGTACTATATCTGCTTTAAAATCTTTATCCATCTCTTTATATGTATTATTTTCTTTATCTTATATAATACAATATAAGATAAGGAAAATAATATTATACAATATATTTGTTAACATTTACATTTATACTTCGAAACTGCTTATAAAATTAAATATATTCGTAATGAAAAAAACCATTTTCACATTAAACGCCTTACCCAACCGTAGACGTGTTAATTCTATATACATACAGTAACATCCGTACGTCCGAATTGATCTGAATCATCAAAGACAACCAATGACCATAAAGATATCCGACCGATTGAATAGACTTGATTCTGTTGAATGAACTTCATTTCGATTGAATCACGCTTAAACTATACCATGGAAGACTTACGCAGAACTTGAATATAGTGCTCAATATACAGGTTAAATAAAGGTTCATTAACTAAATACAATTACTGACACGGATTTGGATATAATATTTGAATCAAATATTTCTTCACTAATATTATTCCTTAAAAATGGTTACGCCTTCGTATTTAAAAAGAAATTCTATGTTTATAATTCAGTATATGATAACTTTTGTCTTAAAAAAACTTACTTTTCAATTATACGCCTGACTATTATTCTCGTATATCTACTGGGGTAGGAAAATAGTAAGCATCCATAATTACGCAGTGTTTTAATCTCATTTCATGGGTCGTTGCGCTCTTACGCCGCTTTGAAAACGTCCCCCTGTTATGTTTTGTTTCGGGTTTTATGTCGGATTCAGAATAGGGTATAGAAGTTGGCAAAATTTAATTTAACAAGTGAAGGTGTAAAACTACGAGTAGCTTCAACTGTTTCTTTCGATATTGTAAGTTAGTATAGCACAATACTTAAATACAATGTCTTCTGTTATGTTTGAACCGTTATAAAAATATTTAAACAAAATAAAAAAAAGACCTGCTATGAGTTATAAAATCAACGAATCGTAAAATGAGATTATAACATGGACTAATTTCATATACTCTATATTTTTTATATCGCCCAAAATATCTGACGGTATCTATTTTTATAAAGTTTGTTCCGAAATAGGTATAACTAAAATATTTTAGCGTAAAAGTAATTAAATTATAAATAATAAAATATTTCACCCCAAAAACCATGTGTACAAACATTCACAAATAAAAGCTCTATAAAACTGAAACAAAACTTCATTGTACACTTAGCCTTTAATTTTAAAGGTTAATTGGATTGGATATTATAATGAACCATAATTACAATGAGTTATTATTACAATTCCATTTTAAATGGATCGATCATGCCTCTTAATTATAATATGTTAATGCGTTATAACATATTTTACACACCTTAAAATATCTCATTACATTAATTTGTATATTTATGTACCTTGTAATTAAACTTTTGATTTAAGTTTTATAAGAGGCTACCGAAAAAACACGTACAAAGCTGAAAAGAGGCTGACAAAAATTTAAACTTTTGTAAGAACATTTGTAATGAACGTCTTGTTTTCCTTAATATTTTCCTTAATCATGATAAAAAAATAAATGATTTTGTCGTAATCCCAGAGTTTTCATATTCAAATGTTCAGTCGGCTTACTTTAATGTTTCAGCAGAGTCATCAATCTTTGCTACAGCGAGGCCCATTTAAGCTTTCTCTCGAAATTATGCACTCCAATAAAAACGGTTTAAGCGTTAAATTAACGATATCTCATTGGAACGCCAGTTATACGACGATTAATACATGCTTCTATAAAAAGCCTCGGTATTTTTTACACATAAATGAATATTTATCTCATTTTTTCAAATATTTTATCAAGTAGAATATTCATTACAATAATGATTGCAGAATTGTAGGAACTTTATTAATTACTAAAACTTAAATATATATGTATTTGTCAGCATTAATTTTGACGTCTTTTGAATTTAATTAACATGTTATTTTTAAGACATTCATGTTGGTTTTTTTGTCATCTACGGATCCAAAAAAATTTTTTTTAAAGTATCTTGAGAAGTCAATGAATGTAAATGTTACGAAGTCGAATGGAATTTTAATAATAGTTTGTTCAATAGTAACATTTAATTGCAATAATTTTATCATATTAAATAATATGGAAGATGGTTCTTGTTTTTATACATATTTAGACTGACTAAATAATTGACTAAATCTTTACATCTGTTCTCTTGCGGTCTGTAAAACAAATGAATTAGTTGAAACCGTTATTTTGAAGGAAATTTTAAAGTATGTTAAAAGTCGTTTTCTCAATATCTGTACACGTTTCTTAAAAGCATTTTTCTATAAAACGTTATCGAATATTTAAGTGTTCAAGTTACCCTATCGCAGAGTCTCAAGTTATTGGAGATTAGTGAACATTTTAATACCTATTTAAATTGAAATATAATCGTTGTAGAAGGGTAGTAACAAATATTAAATTATAGCTATGAATTTGTGAAGCGGACATGTCCTTGTATTCTTTGTAAAGACTTTTGTTGGAAAGTATTATGTAAGTTCAATTATTCGAGTTCAAAATGTCCTTTAAATATACTTGCTTATTGCATGTTTGAGTAATACACCAATCAACACATATATACGAATTTTCTAGCATTTATTTTCAAATGTGTCTCCTAAGCTATGTACGGGTTATGAAACCAAATATTTTTTGGAAAAGTTTCCTTTCCGCAATCAAATTTACATAGGCCTCGACCGTCAATACAATATAACAAGAAAGACACCACAACGACTTTTTACATATCGATCTATTTTCTGAGATAGCGAATAAAATTTTACGCTTTTTATATATACACCGTCCATTTCGTATATTTTATTACATTTATATCCATTTAAGTGTAGACAAATGATGAAGTATTTTTATATTAGGTATAGGTGGCATTACATAAAGTTCCAATAATTTATAGGTAAAATTTTATACGTAATTAAAATTTTATTCAAAGCTTGTTGAAGAGATATTTCTCTATAACTAGTAGTGTTACCGCACAATAATAATTTTAATACGGTATTTTATGATATAAAAGTTATTGTAAATAATTAATTTTTAGTTATTCGTCAAGATAACTCAAATTTTAAAAAAATTCACGGCACAAAGATTCGGAAAAATAGCTTCAAAACAATTTGAAAGCAAATTTATAAATGATAGAAGCACGGACATAAAAAAATATTATGTTATACTATAAAAATATTTAATCTCAGTGGTAAAATATTTTGAAAAGTATTTCGTATTTATGATATTCATAAGTTGATCCAAAAATGTAATGTTTTTTTTAAACCTACCATGATATTTAACTTACTTCACCGAAGGTTTTCATCAATCATAATTTTAACTTAAACTTATAAATTGGAAATCCATTGTGATAACGGAAGAGGAATAATAGACAAGATATATTTTTATAAATTTTAATTCCAATCCGCGTCTTAAAGAACGGAATAAGTAATATATAAAATACTGAACACCTGATGAGAGCCATTGGTGCCGCTTTATTAAACATAGGGTTGTACCAAACTCCTACATTTTCCCCTACTCCACGGCCGTCTGTAACATGACATGTAATAGATGTAGGAAAAAATGAGTGTATGTTATAAAAGATTTTCCTTTAAAAAAACATTTTGAATCTTTTAAGAATGAATAACTTTCGACATTCGATTTTTCGATTCACGTAAAACACAAACTTTAGTTAAATTGAAAAAAACATTTAAATTGAATTTTTATTACAAAATTTAAGTTTCAATAAATGGAATGCAAACTGTTGAAAGCAGACACAAATTTCAAATCAATTAAAAGTTCCAAAGAGAGACAGATGCAGGGAAGTTAGTGCGGAGTTTGATAGGTTGGTATAAAGACTTTTATTGGTTGTTATAGACTAACACTTCGACTACGCTCACATTTAGAGCTCGCAGGCTTGAAATATTTTTTTTCTGATAAATTTATTGATTTTATACTGTTTTTGGACTGTTGACAGAACTTAAGAATTTCTAAAATATATTAGTCGTCTATTTTTAAATATTATTGGGTCCTCAAGTAATAAGCCAAAGGCCAACCGATGTTACGGAAAATCTATGTTATACATTCTATCTAAATGTTACAGTGAGAAATAAAAACAGGCTATAGCTAACAGTTTAAAATAATAAATTAACGCATAATCTTTCATAATGAGATGAAGTATCGTTTTCTAAAAAGGGCTTTGCTGTTCGATGAAAATAAAAAATATATAATAATTATTTTATTTTAATAAAGTTATTATTATATTAAACAGGTTTCAATATACAAATTATATTAGAAATTTTAATTTAAAGCGAACTTGAACAGGTAAAACATATTAATTAAAATGTGGTCGTATATGAAACATATTGGAAAATAATTAACCTTCAAGGTTTACAACAAAATGTGTGTAGCAGAATATTAAATTAAATAGATTTTTTTTTTCAAAGACTCCTAAGTACGTAGATTCATTTAATTTGAAGAAAAATGGCAATAAAAATATATAATGTTAGCAAAATGCAGTAAATTAGGAAGTTAAATTTCATTTCATATCATAAAATTTCAATTTACAACATAATGATTTACCTTTTTTGATAAAATAAAAATTCCTCACTTTACATAAGTACAAAAAAATTTTACAGGGCGAAAGTTACGCATGCTATAAAAATATATCCAAAGCATTGAGGAAATCCAAATAAGAATTATGAAACATTGTATTTTTTAAAGCTATTGCAGAAGTAACTTAAATTGTAGCTTTAATATTTATATGTAGTATAGAAAACTTGTCAAATCAAAGCTAGACTAGAGTCTTGTATCTGGACATTTTTTTTAATACAAGTTAAGGTAGTAATTCGCCTCTTCTTTTTATTTGCTATTGTATAATAAAAAGAATACACTATTTAATATGTTTATGGTTCATGATTTTCATTTAATTTGCTTAAATAAAAATTCCATTGCTAAATTCTATTTACTCAAGAACAGACAATATGTACCTCGTTACTGAGAAATACTTATGTTCTATTTAGTATTTGGCTCATTGTTATAGTTACTCTGTTTACCAATTATCCCATATACTTTAATTCTGTGGAAGTACGGCCTTAGGTATTTTCACTGTTATATTTCTATACAATTTCTTTTCATTACATAAATAAGTAATTTTACGTATTTGGTTCTATTAACAAAATAGGTTGTATACTCATGAATCGTATATTTCTTGTGGTCTTGTAAGCATATTGAAATAATGAGGAACATCATTTCTGTGAAAAACGGATCACTGAGCAAATATGTATGATGTATCTGAAATAAATAAATTTTTTTGCTACTACAAATATTTGAATTATCTCATATTTTTTCATAGATGTGTTTTGTTGTTTGCTACCTACAACGTTTCACATATGCCATGTGACGATTAAACGAAATGGAAACGATGTTTTACTTGTTCATTTTAATTTAAACGAAATATACATACCTATATATTTCTTTATTTAAAAAAATACTATGACAATAAATCTATAATCATTTTTCTAGCACTTTTTATATTCTTATGTAATTGAAACGATTTTAGATTTTAATATTTAAAATTTTAATCTGGATGATAAATATTCAGGAGTACATTAATTTATTTAAGACTTCATAATTGTACGTTGGAATTTTTCTAAATCCTGTATATAACATTTCTTTCTTTTTAATTTATTGCAATTTAAGTTAAGGTGGATTTGTTTTATATTGATATTTTTAATTAGTTATCAATAGTTGAAGACATAAATCTAGCAAACATCTTTAATTTAAAATCACAGGTACTAAACTTTGAAACGAAAATGTCTTACAAGGCTAGCCTAATAATTAATTAATTACCGAAATACAAGACACAAATTGGGTTAAATAAATATATTTAATGATGAAATTAAAGATCGTCAGTATATTTCTTACTGTACTTCTACTGTAATGCTAAAACTGTATATTTTGTTAACATTTTATTTTTACAATCGTGTTATAAAAATATTTCATTTCAATTTCTTCTGTTTAGATTCTTTTAAATAATAAACAATTTTGTATTTTTTATTCTAGTACATAAAATTCATTCTATTCAAATGTAAAATTATTATGAATAAAATCTTATTTGCTTTCAGAGGTATCATCAATCTCTGCTACAGAGAGGCCCATTAATTTGCCCTCTTAACATTATGCACTCCAATAAAAACGTTCTAAGTGTTAAATTAATGATATTTCAGGAAGCGGAGTTACAGAGCGATTAAGAAAAGCCATTCGAGCCGAATCGGAATACAATGAAAGATTTTTGTATTAATACCAGTCCATGTTAGAATAACACCAACGATATACATGTGTGTATTAAATATTCTTAATATTTCTTAATGCTATGAGATCTAAGACTTTCGCGAGTATTCATTTAAATGAAACTAATATTTTTCGGATATACTACAAGTGCTTTATTTTTGTAAAAAAACTACATACTCCCGACGTTTCGATTACTTTTCAGCAATCGTGATCACGGGCAGTCGAGATTTTTGAACGACGAGGTATTTGAACTGTCCTTTATATAATGAAATTCAGAAAATACTATTTGTGTAAAAATATACATTTATTTAGATAGAATAGGATATAGAATTTACTTGATAAACAAAGCATGAAAATTGAAACTTAAAAGTCGGCTACCTCGAGTGAGTTATTCAAACGACCTATAAATATGCATGAGTAAATTATTCCGCTGTTCATACATTGATGAATATTTTACACGACAGAATCGAACGTTTTGTATGAAATTTTATAACATTTTTTTAAAGTAGCCGTAGATAGTACTATTTAATTATTATTTTTAGCAAACAAGTGCATAACTTTATTTTATTTCATGTACATATTATTTTGTTTTATTACAGATAATTTAATTTAACTTTAAAGAAGAAAATCTTATGGTGGATAAGGGTTAAGATGTAAGGAAGGAAGGAAAACTGGCTTGTATGCTAGTTAATATGTACATAGTTTACTGATCCAATAAAATCTGGATTAGCAAATTTTGTTACTCGTTTCTGTATGAAAACATCGTGAAAAAATATACATTTTTGCTTTCTAAATATTTGTATAGTCATAGGTAGTTTTGTATTAATGTTGAATGAATATTTATTAAATTTTCAGTTAAACAAATTTAGAGGCACACAATTTTGTATTCACAATTTATAATATAAATAATATTGGTTAACAACCGAAACAAACCAAGACATAAAAAAAAAATCCACAGTTATTAATTTCTTAATTATAAGGTATTTTTTCTGATATTTAACCTGTTTTACGAAACAATGAGCCAATTCACCTATAATAAAAAAATAACAGATGTTAAACGTTTTAAGCTAAGTCTTACAGGTGTTGCATATGTTAGTTATTGTAAAGTTTTGCAGCAGTTCAAATAGAAACTAACATTTCACATAAAACTCCTTACAAGAACGCAAGACGATCACGTACCGTTAAATATTAGTTTTCTTGGAAAACCAATAATCTCCTATAAAATATCACATGTCGGGTTTATTTATGTCTATGCTTCCTTGTAAGAGAATATGGGAACTTTGCTATTTATCTTATATCAATAACAATGTTATTTATTTTCGAACAATGTCAAACTTACTCCTAGTTGAATGCGAATTTACTGAGTTAAGTCATAAACTAATAATGAAGTGGATATTAAAAGTTATCATTTCATAAAACTCCGGCCGATGAGACGTTAAATAGGAAAAGATGTTTCATTACCAAGTTTTTACCGAGTTTTCTGAGTTGGGAATTTTAAGTTCTTAAGTAATCTGTGACAAAGCTAAATACATGTAGCCGCGCTTTAATTAAAATCTCCGTAATGTTCAACACTGACCGTTCTGAAATGTGGGTATGAAAATTATGTTCAAGTGAAAAATTCAAAGAAACTGTGCCCTCGTAATTACATTTAACTGTTTATAATGAACTTTGTAACGGCTATGTCATTCTTTATTTTGAAAATTTCTTAGTAGTAGGTCTTTATTTGAATTATGTTCCAAATAACTATATGAAAACTTTATAAAGATAAAAAATAAGCAGAAATCAGAAATCATTTCTGCTTACTTCCAGTTTTATTACATTTTTTCTTTTTTATGTTGCACTGTTCGTTCTTTCAAATTAAGTATTCTGTATTTCAGTTCATCAATAATTATGAGTATTATTGTTAAAAAAATATTGATGTCAAATGTGTACTAAAGCTATCTTCAATATAGCACGAGTTTCATATAGTAGCAAATATTTCTGAAGGAAGTTTACTCTCAGCAATAAAATTTACATAGGTCTCACCCGCAATCATGATAATACAAGAAAGTAATTTTATAGCATAAGTATGATAGGAAATATAATATTTGTATGCATTTTATGGTTCCATAAAATGTAACTGCCACACTTGCCTCATACTTGGTGTCTGTTCGCAGTAAATAACGCTAAAATAGAAAAATTATGTTGACTTATAGCCTTAAACAGAATATTAATATTGATTATTAGTTGGAAGTTTTATTATATGTACATATATAGTTATGGCAACATGTTTAACCAGTAATAATCTGACCGTCTGTCTAGGATGTTTATTTTATATGAAGAAATCTAAGTGACAAATCAAATTTAATATTTTGTAATTTGTTATTTTCATTACTAATCTTTGTACATAATCTGCGTTTTTATTTATTTATGTTACATGTATAAAGCCCGTTAGTAAACGATGCTTGTCAAATTTATTTCAGTTTATCTGATAGGACAAGGACAGCTCATCTTCAGTGCACGAGTGCTTATTATTTATTCTTAAAAAATAAATGACAATATTTAATTCTGTAAAATAGAGATTCTTTTCGAATTTTCAAATACTGTTAGTCAAATATGTCAAGATTTATTACTTATACATGTATATTGTATATATCTGCTTTTTTAAGTGATAAATTCTATTTCGAAAATACAAAATTGCTCTATCGTCACAAAACATTTTAATTTTGTCTCCTTTATTTTATTCTAGTTTAACACTTTCGTGTTATCAAGTAAGGTTGGTCTAATGTTGCAATTATTCAACACATATCAAAACCTGCAGTAATTACCGACACAATAATCAATATTCGCATATTGGCAAACCTAGTTTAGTAAACACGAAACCACATAAGGACATATCCTCTGAATACTATGATATTTAGCGTGCGGTTGTATATCTGTAATGGGATTAAATGAAGTCATGATGCCAGTAAGAGAATGTAAGTGAATATTTTCCGAAATCTAGACGATTTAGAAGATTAAGATGGAGTTCATGCACTTAACTGACTTATTTGGAAATAAGAATGATACTGGGAAATCAACTCTAAGCAAATAGAATGTTCATGCAACTATTAAATGTATATTTCAATTTGATTAAAACAAAAACAATTGTCAGATAACTGATAGTAACCTATTTGAAATATGCTCAGGAGACGCTTATTTGCACAACATTTATCTACATATGTTATTTAATAAAAAACATAATTTCTACAAAAACACAAATTAATACGTAATGAGTAAGCCGATCGGAACGGGAGACTGGTGGCACCACTTTATTGTCCTTGACTGCTCTGTCAATTATTTTAAAATTTACCACTACAAGGCTGTCAAATTTATATTTTTGTAATAGCGATATGCAATAGACTTACGAAAACAGGGAGGTTTAAGGAGGAGGGACTTACGAAAATAGACTTACGAAAAAAACGAAAATATTTACTATCCAAAAAAATTAAAATAAAACGAATTCCGACAATTCAATTGCAACTACTCATTGGAACCCACTGAAACAGCATAAAATTACCACAATGAGATTGTAGAATGTCCTAAATGTTCTGTCCTAATTAACGAGAATCTAGAACGCTTAGGACGCGTAATCTGTGAAGCTGCGCAGATGCGAAGTTAAAACCAAATTGAATAGAACCATGAGAAAGTTATTTGTTGATAGGATTCTTTTCAAATAGAGTTTGTCCTCTAAGTATTACAACTTTCGATTTCTTCTCAAACTTTTAACAACAGAGTCAAAATAAATTTGTTCTTTTATATCGATGATATTATTCTCACCTTATGAAAAGACATTTCAGATTATTAAAGTTTGTTTGAGTATACCTTTAAGAAATACTCAGATAATATACAGATTTACTATGTTTACAAGTAGTATAAGGGAAAATTGGATGTTTTACACTAGCATTTTTTCAACCATAACCTTAATATCTCAATTTCAAATAAAAAAATACTGGGTAAATAACAATTAAATGTATTTCATTTAAACATAAAACTATAATTGACTATAAAAAAAAATGAATTATAAGGTATAAAAACTAAAAAACTTATACTTTAGCTTAATTTACTTTTAAATTAGTAATATTTTTATATATTTCAGATATCAAATTCGCATAGCATTGGTTTTGTTTTAAATTAATTAAAAGATCCAAATTAATCGTTGAAATGAATGTTTTTAAAGTGAATGTCTGTTTGAAAGAGATAAGGTTGGTAGGGGGACGTGAAGCCTAGTTCCATTATTTGATGAATGAAATCAACTTAAGCGCTACTTTGGTGTATGAACACTGAACACATTTCATCCGTCGCCTCTAGACAGTATTTGATAAGTAGCAATATTTATTTCCTGAGTTCTCATAATTTTAAATTGAATTATTTTCTCAATCTTATTACACTTAACTGTGACAGCCGAAAAGGTGATTTATAGAGTCCTTGTCACACGAAAGCGTTTAACTACGTATAACTTATCTTTGAATGTTTTAGTGAGGCAAATTTCATACTCATATTTTACTAACAATTAACACAAAAATCATATTACAGTACATAAACATATCTCAATAAATTTCTTTTTCGCATCTTATAGGCCGGTATTGACAACCATTTATAAGATTTATGACAAGTATTTCAAAAGATCTATTTTGATAGTTCGTTAATTCATAACCTTTTATGAATAAAATTTAATATTTTAAAGTGCATTAAATAATTAATAAAACACGAAATATCTTTTGGAATATACATTGAAAATATCTTTTAGGCAGTAAATATAGACAGACCGTTAAAAATATAAAAATAAAGGTTTTGTCCCATTTAGTATACACTTGGAATTAAATCTACTAGACGGTTTCTTTGACGTGTAATCATGATTGTATTGTTCTCAATATCTGCTAGTGAATGTAATTTAACATCAAATAACAAAAAATCACTTTCAGTTTAAAATAAATTATTTGTTATCAGAACCAACATTTGAAATATACAATCGTTGTTAGATTAACTTACATATGACAATTTTTTATGTAAATTAATTTAAATAAACGTTTTATAAACAGTATACAAAGTTATTTTGATGCGATTTAAATTTTAAAACCAAATGATTTCGGGGATCTTGTCTCAATCACGTTATCAATTAAGCTTATTTGAGGCTTAGCTCCTTTTCTGGTGAGCGAGTCTTTTAGCACTTCTAATAAACGCTTTATTATTTTCTGGGTAGATTTCATAATTGATGTTAATTATTTATAATTAAGATATTACGATTTTATATATTATGTCAAATGTGCGCTTGAAATAAAGCTCAAATTAGTAGATACTATATGAATCAAATAAGGACGTCTTTAACTATTTGATTTCGTGATCGCCGGTGTTCTGTACAAAGAAATTATTTACCTGATTTTTATTTTTAATATTCAGATAATAATTCCTAAATGTATATGTAAATAATCTATTAATTTTATTTCGATCGCGCTATCATTTCTTTCTTAGAATTTATAGTTTCTAGTATGCTTGGTTGCCTGTATCATATTTTTAAGTTGCATAATAATTTTGCTTTCGAAATCAATACCGACTACAATTTTTAAGTTAAAAGTCCACCAAACAAATAAGTGACATGAAAGAGCCATAAATATGCAAGAGTTATTAATCCGTTCCCGGTGCATCGATGAAACTCGCGAAATTGAACTGTAGCGGTATCTCCATGTGCAAAAAAATACGATCAGTGTACAACATTATAATTTACAACAAGATATTGGGAATATTTAACGTTACAAGGTTTAAATTCCACACGTATATATATTATAAAGAAGAAAACTATAAAGAAACAAGCAAGACAAATATGAAGTTAAAAAGACTATTATATACACATTTTAAATAATATTTAATGTGTATTGTACACATCAAAGCTTACATTTTGATTTATAGGTATAAACAATTTCGTCCGGCTTTTTGTAATTGTTAATTAACGACCACCAAGTTATAAACAGCAAAACCGTAAAATTTTGATCCCTAAAACTACACCGACATTAGTTATTAATGTAGCAACATAAATAAACAACAATAGGAAATGAGCTTCATGATTAATTACATTCAACTACAGTTTAAAAAGTATGTCGAAAGTTTTACACAAAAAATATTATGTTAAATATAATATTTTACTACAAAGAGTTTCATTGTTGACTAAGTTTAAACTTAAGAGTGATAAGGTTCTAGTAGGTAAACCATAATACACCATCAAATATGATAATATATATTCTTCTTCTACCTGGCAATTTCCAAGCCTAAGCCAGGGTCTGCCTTACATGTTATGAATAGTTTTGGCTAATTGTTTTTACGACCGGCCGCCTGCCTGACATCAACCCTGTTTTGGGAATGCATTAATCAAATCAGTGATGTCTAAATACTCTTAGAAAGTACATATGACTCGGAAAAATCACATTTTCACTTGCCAGTATCGAACCCGCACTCTCATGCAGGAGAGGCGGACCTTTCAACCATTAAACCACCACTGACTATGTTAATATATATCTCATTATAATTGTGGACACAAGGAATCTCACTCCTTATTATAATTTATATCATAAACCAAGTTTTGAGATAAAAAAATGTATCACATCACATTTATTAATTATGAAATCCACTGAGTAATTTCACTGTCTCCGTTGAGAATATTTAAATATTAATTACTTTTAAACAATAAATAACCTCTTCTGGTGTAAGCTATTTATTTTAATGACCTATAAATATTCAATATAATTGGTAAATATTTCTTTCAGCCTTCATTTACAACGCTTTATCTGCAACTACATCCATTTAAAATCTCCGTTTTCTCATGTCTCATGTGTTTTTATTCTCAGGTTTTGTGTTTGGAACTAGATTTGTTCCTTCAAAATAATGTACATAGTTATAAAACACTGTAAGGCTTTTTTCTTTATGATCCTGAAAACCTTCAGTTTCATGATTAGTGTATATATAATAATTTTATTACGATAGATAATTAATCAATGATTTGTTAATCAAGACTTAACAAGGCTTCTTTTTAAGTATAATATCATAGTTTAAGGTTGCAAACATTTTTAAAATATTAAAATTATCTTAATTTCATTTTCCATAGGGGAGGGTATAGAAAACTGTTTTTAAATGAAATACACAAAGACGTAGTATAAACATAAAAAGGACCTAAAATATATTTAGATGGTAAAAGTGGTGTTTTGAAGCTCATCATATTCAAATTTAATTCAAACCATAAAAACCAGCGTTAATAATGGTTGGAGAAATTTCAATATATATTCATCCTGTAGCAATACACTCTTATTGCGTTCTCAAAGCTATTTTTCTTTTATTACTGGAGGCATGCTTGTACAATATTGCAAATATTGTGCAACATCAGCAGTGCCACGGTAAACTGTAATAAAAATATTGTTTAGACTTAACAGTGATATGAAAAGCGTTTTATTGCAAGGACGTATTGTAAGAATCACAGCCTAGTTTTTTCCGAATGTAATGAGTTTCTTTATTTCAAAAAACCTGAAACTTTTCAGTGCAACAATGTTTTTATAGGCTTAGTAACATATGCTTCATAAGAGAATTAATGATTAACATAAATATTATATATTTTATCTTTATTCGTCAATGGAGCTGCAAACGAATCTTCTTCTACCTGGCAATTTTTCCCAGCTATAGCCAGGGTCTGCCTAACATGTTGTGAATAGTTGTGGCTATTTGTTTTTACGACCGGCCGCCTGCCTGACATCAACCCTCTTTTTGGGAATCAACATTAATCAGAGCTGCAAACGAATGTTGTAGTCTAAATGCAAAATAGTAGTTTATGTACTCACTATTAAATATTTTCATCACTATTATAAGCAATTTCGCCTTTTGTTAAATCTGTAATTAAATTTTTCTAAATAAAAACCAAACAAGACTTTATAATAACAATTGTCTTTTATTATGTTCGAATTATTTTGTTATAAAGAATGTTTTACATTGGAGAATTATTGTAACATCACAGGCACAAAATCCAAATTGAATTCCACCACCCTGCATATATTTTACTTCTGTACCACGCAGATAAATTTCAACACCGATTCATGCTTGCAATGAAAATGTAATGGAAATCTATCGTTCAAAACAATTGTGAATATATAGCTTGTATAGACAATTCAATTTTTATTTGAATTTATTTATCATTTTCACAATTTTTCCGTGGCTTGTCAATTCACAATCAATATGATATATTTTTTATGAAACACTAACACTAACATTTAAACTCCAATATGTTTTGTTTTATCATATTATTAATGAGTTATATAAAATCTTAACTGAGGTCGAACAAAATGGCACAAAACTATCACAGATTGAAGTTTTTTCACCGAATAACTGTTTTTTTCTTTTTCCTTACCTATCATTTTTACTCTTTCGTCCTAACATTTTCGTAATATCTAAGAGACAACTTCCAACAACACTTATTTTTCTCCCGTTCAAGTCTATCCAATTACCATCAATCGTGGATAATGTATTTATTCAGTATAATGTGTCATAAGGTAACATAAATAAAGTTGTGAAATAATTTTCACCTCGAGGGAAATCTTGTTGTAATCCTTCTTTTATTTCCAGTTCTCTATAGACTCACAGAAAATAATATTTATTATAAATTTATTTACATTACATTCATTGTCTACTTATAAGTGTAGAAATAAATATCAAAAAAGTATTAAATAAATTAATACCCATTAAAAGTTTAAATAAAACCCAAACACTATTTATTGTATAAAAAACTATAATGACGCATTAAATTACTGTCTTCTGTTAATTTATATATGTATTTTAAAACTGAAACTTGGAATAGTTACTACAAATAAAATATATAACGGCTTTTCCTAAAACAATAACTATAAATACGCGCAAGATCAATACATACTTACTGGTCATGAATAATATTTACTAATATTAAAGTAACATAAAGTAATAAAGTCCGCTTCAGTAACCTGATTTTTTCCACTTCCATCATAGTACTGAATGTACATGTTGACTAAAATTTCTGCGGGGATGATTGTGTCAAAGTGATTACGCTTGAATAAAAAGATGGCGGGCACAGATAACATTGAAATGAATACATAACTCATTTATTATTGGCCCATTTTCATACTAAAACTATATATTTTTTAGTCCAATTACAATAAATGACAACAATAAACTTAAAATAATCTATCATCGTGACTGGTTACGGCAAAAGGGAACCATAAACCATCGACATGCTAGAAATTTTAGTTTTCTTTATTCTGTATTCAAACAAACATAACTTCTTCAAGAAAGAACTTTTCGAGACTTTGATATGAAAATATATCGTTAAAGTAGGGGTATTCATAACACAGCAACAACAAGTTTTGCATATGTATGTTTCGATCCAACAACTTAAATGTTTTCTACATCGTGATTTACTTTTCTTTAGATATAATTCTTATACGAGTATCTTGAATAAATATTAATCCTTCACCCGGCTCCTATTTATATTATTTACTAAGCAATCTAATACTTATAATTAGCTAAACATTTATTTTTAAATATTAAATTCCAGTGTCTTTGTAAGATATAAAAATATATCTATGTTTTAACCTAAACATGAAGCTTTTTTGTAGGTCAACCCGACAAACAGCTTTAACTTTCCCTAAATTTTTATTAATTAGTGAAATAATAGTAAAAACAACATTTAATCATTTAAACTTATCATGTTCTAATAATGTTAGGTTTACAGAAATTTAATGTATATAAGCTATCTAAAAAGATTCAATTAAATTCACCCAGAACAAACAATTGTAAGTATTTTTTAACTATCCCACAGGATTATTCTGCTTATTATCAAAGTAGTAACGTAAAATGAACGCATAAGTACATGAAAATGATAAGTAAAATTATTTATTACTTTAAGTTTCATAAAAAAAACATAGAAAAATTTGTATTATTAGATTAATTAATTCATTGATTTGCAGATTATTAATCGTATTGATAGACTTTGATAACATGAAGTATTTCCTTAAAATTTTAAGTGTTTCAACATAAATTGTAAGGCATAGAAAAGCCATATATAGAATCAAAACTTAAAACCATTCAGTTGAACTTTTAGTTTTTCCATTTACTTTTTCTTTAACTCTATTTTGTTAGGGATGAGCGGGTCTTAAGATTTATCTACGTGATATCGTTCCATTCGTGCGAGTCAATACAATTTGTTTTTGCTGGAGGGTGTGTTGCCCTCGCAGTTTATCTGCAAAAGTTTTAGTTTCCTATTAATTAGAAGTTCTCATTCTATCTGAATGCATCCTGTATTTGATTACGTATAAAAATCGCAAAAAAAGGAAATAATTTTTGTATAGACAAATTTGCAACTTTTTACTGATAAATCATATCTGTTTTGATGTATGAATATTTTGAACATTTGAGAAGTATAAAAAATATTACCTATGTACTATTTGCATAATATAATTTTTCAGAGTAGAAAATATGTTAAATCACAGTACCTTAAATTTAGTTCTACGAATGTAATAATTTTATTAAATTATAATTGTATTTCTGTGTTTTCTTCTGTAAATTGACAATGAATACAATAAGAGGACTTTGAATTTAGCATATTATAATGTGCATTTCTAGTCCTGTAATGTAAATGCGGTATTTTTTATATTTTTTATAAATAGAGGTTCAAACAGTTGGAGGTAAACACTAGTAGTAATATTTGCTTATATATATATATATTATAAGGTATTCCCTGAAATACCTTAATATATATATATTATATATTAAGGTATTTCAGGGATATAACAAACTTTTATGGCTTCCATCAAGGAGGAGGTATTTGTAAACTGTAATCATGTTGGATTTAGTAAGTAATCTTATCGAGCGTGATAAACATTTTGAGTGCTTTCAGAGACTTTGGAAGGATTCAAATTCTGAAACTAAAGCAAGATTATATTAAGCAAGTAGGTTCTTAGTACTTGTGTGTTAATACTTTAAATGGGTTTGATTTTTCTTATCCAATTATGTTTATAACATTAAACTAGTCTTATGTTAATATTTGAGTTGAAATTTAAAAGTGAAAATATAGAATTAAAAATTCATAGCCTCAAGTAGGATTCAAACCTGGTACCTCCAGATTCTAGAATATTGCATTCTGGTTGCTTTACCCATCGAACAATCGTGTCCGAGGTATTTTTAATTCTAAATCTTCTGATAACAATTAAAATTTATTTTATAATAAAGGTATTTCTTCGTTTTTAGTAATAGGGTATAGAACAAATTTTTCGCTTTTTTTTTAAGCTATTTTTTTGATAAATACATTACCTGAATAATTGAAAGCTCTATTCTAAATCTCTTTTTCAAATGTGAGTTACTTCTTGTGAGAAAACTGATTTATATAAGTAAAGTAAACGACAAGGTATTACATACTACTTGTATGAACGCACTCTTGAAAATTTATATGTTTTTAAAGTACTTAATTCTTCGCTTCCTTTCAACATCAAGTTGTAAACTTTTTTCTATCGCTGCTTTACACGATAACAACGTTGACACATATTCAAATTAGATTTTGTACATAAATTATCGTTTTGAAATTCTGCCATATTAGGATTGAAGACAATATTCGTTTTCTTTTTCTAGAAAATACTAAACATGTTAATTTTCAATTACAAAATCATAAATTATTTATTATAAAATATATACTGACATATAAAGCAAAAGCATGTTTATTTTAATTTGACAATTGGTTACATAGTTACATTAATTGATTAAAATTTAACGTAATGCTGCTAATTGATGTCTGACCTACTCTCTTTAAGCTTACAATACGTTGGTTAGTAATATTTATATATCTTTTAGGTTTCAATTTAATATTTCCGATAAATTTATATTATTGTCCGTTTGAATGGAATTCTACATGACATTAAAGAACGTCATTTTGGGCTGTTAATTTATTTTTCTTTACCAATTATATCAGCTAACTTATTTTATATAGTGAGAAAAATTATAATATGTATAACTCTTCTGAGTATGTATTACTGCTAGCCATTGTAACATTTTCGATAAGTGTGTGTTGTTTCATTTGACGAAAATATAGAAGCTATCTTGTAAGAAACCGTGTCTTTGTAGTTTATTAATACTATGAGAAATTTAAAGAAACTGGGAGATTTTTGTACTTGTATTCGAATGGTCAATAGTAGATGTAAAAAATATGAATGTAAAGATTATAAAGAGACTGATAAAATTATAACACATATAACTTGTGACCGTGTTTTCGACAGCTTAACTTACTGAAATAGAAGTAAATAAGTTAGAGTATGAAGCCAAAAGAAAATCGTTTTAAATTGTAAAAAAATGTAAAACAGCTTGGATTTGGAACAAAGACTTACACGTTTGATGAAGTAAAAAATTGAAATGAATTTCACTTAAATGGAGAAACAATAAATACGGCTCAGGCTGTTAAATGTATTGTTTATTATTATTTTCAGATCTTTTAAATCCCGGAGCAATAAAATGATAATAAAATTTCAGATCGTATACAACAATACAGAATGCCGACGATCCGTTTGTCGTAATTTTCGAAATACCAGTGTCATAATTCGTAAGTTTACTTAAAACATATGTTTTGTATAATATTAAAAAATATATTACATTAAGATTATTTAAAAACTTTACACAAAGTCCATTTTACATTATGTCAATATACATTAAGAGACTTTAGCTCCAATATAGTTTTATTCTGTAAAAGAAGTAAATATAATGAACTTCGATGAAGTCTTTTATCCTTTTTACTTGCTGGGAAAGTTGAGGCAACATTAACGATATAAGTCCTCGGACATATTGTGCAGTTATCGTTAAAACTTTAAGATAACATAAAATTATATATATTTAGTTTTAACTTTAGAAGCTTGTATAACCGTTACTCTAAGATTAAAGTATTATTCTAAGACGCATATAATACAATATGCAATACTTAATACTTTCTATATAACAAAATTTCAATATATTTTTTATTTAACAAGGTTTATTGGAGTAATTATTAATATTGACATGGAATTGGATCCTTAAACTTCTTTCCATCTTTTTCAAAAAACGGCCATTATAATTTCATAGTTCATACGTTAGAAATTTCTTCATATAAATTTAAACAGTACTAACGCTCAGATAATAAATTATTCAATAGATTTCAAGTAAACTTTAAATGTTTTCTTTATTTGTTCATATTACTGTATAGAGAATATAAAGATTTGTTGAAACACATCTTTCTTAAATAAAACGCTAGTAGTTTTAAACACTATTTGTATTCCAGTGTACTATTGTGTTAGTGATATTGAACAATATTTGCAATATTGGAAGAGCGTACGCCTAGCAATGGTAGGGAAATGGCGAAAAGTGCGCCATAAGAGTGTATTGCTATCCAATGAATGCATATTGAAATTCCTTTGAACGGTATATGCCCAATATCAACTCGCTGCTATGGTTTGAGAAAAAATTATCACCAAATATATAGCCGAAGTAATATATCAGCAGTAATATTTCTGGTTACGTCAACGTTATCATATGATCTAACGAAACTATTTATCTGTCAACATTTTCCATTAAAATGGTTATAATTAAATTATTTATATATTTTTTGTGACTTGTACTTTTATTTCTTTTTTTTGGAAAACGACTATAAGTTCGTATTTTAATTAATATTTTTATATCGTGAGTAGGTTCTTTTTAATTTGTTGTGGTGTTATAGTCAAAAATATAAATGTATTTAAGATATAATTCACGTCAGCTAGCTAAAGCAGTGTAACTTCTATAGATTACATCTAAGAAAAGTAGTCGATTCCTTTCAGGAGTGGTTTTGTTTCACAATACCTACCATAGGACTTAGATGGATTACTTCAACACTTTATTGAGACTGCTTTTTGAGAGCGATCTTTATTAAATATGAAATCGAAAATTATATATACAGATGTATAGCTATTATGTTATTGAAAATAAATAAAAACAAGCCTTGATACTTTTCTTCGGTGAGTTTTTCGAAAACTCGATTTATTTGTTTACAGTATCTAGACTCCTAATTAAAATTTTAATACCTACACGAGAGTCCCCATTGAACGGAATTAATATAAAAATTATGTTTTCTAAGAAATTCATAAGCAGTACTTACTGAATTACTGTTTGTTTTGGTTTCATATCTATGTATATATAAACAAAACAAAACATCAATACATAGTATATATAGATTTTAACAATATATTTTTATTAAAGCCGCACTGATTTCATTCAAACTTCAGAAATATATTGATAGAAATAGTAGAATGCAATTTCAACTTGGAAATTGCAGCTATCGCTTCTAGGTTTCTTCATTAGTCAAGATTAAGTTTTGAGAATTCAATTATGGAGAATTTTAATCTCTTTCAGTTCCTTATTCATTATGTTCTATTAAAATGTGAAAGCATTAAATATGCATTATTCTTCATGAGGTCATATTTAAGTGGATTATTGGACATGGTTTCATTATTATTTTTCAAGGTTTTATATTATACTACGTAGGGCTCGTAAGAATTCTTGTTATGGTAATTTATTAAAGTAGAAGATATCTTGAGCTACTGAATTTCTTACAATGGGAACTTTTCATATTATTAGTGTTTTCTCCTTAACATAACATGCATCAGTAATAAAGAATGAAATCTTTATATTTATTTGCAATGAATTTTATTTCAAAATATTTTCTTTAACGAAATTCTGACATTGTAGTGTCAGATACTAATAATGTTTTTTCTCTTTAACAAAAATGTTACAACATAAAAATAATACCAAATTATTAAATGAACTGAACAGAAATGAAATAAAATAGTATTAATTTTATTTTCATAGACATCACTTTGTTAATGATGTCAGAAACAGTTGATACAATTAAAACGTCTTTAATTTTTACTTTTTAAAGTACTTTTTATTATATTTTTACTGTAATATAATCTGCTTTATTAATTTACTTTATAAAATTACTATCTCTAAATAATTGATCTTTAAAAGCAATACGCGTAGCAAAACGAGAATTTACAATTATAAAAATAATTAAGCTGAGACGTAAATCCCCCTGTTGGTGTTGAACGGTCCAAGTAGATTGCCCACAGTGGTATCAACCCTTTCCTAACCCGATCCTTGGCACCATTAAAGAGTGATACTGAACATTTTTTACGATAATTAAAAGGCACAAAAAATTACTAATCATTACATTTGTATAAGAAAGACTTAATATTCTTTATCTTTAAAGTATAAGTATTAACCATCAGTTCCAATTTAATACTTTTTATTTCTGTTGTTGACATGTATCGAGTTTTCATATTCATTTATATAGTACTTTGTATTTTAAATAGTTTCAATATTTAAATGTAAATATTAGAATTATTATAGATTTTTGTATAATTTGTGTATTTATGCTTTTTCTTTATTAAAAAAATTACACATCTATATAATTAATAGGACTGAAGGGAATTGAAGAAGCAAAGCAGTATTATAGGTCACGTGTTGGTAGTACCGGGCCAATCCTCACTCTATATCTATACCTTCCTATTATAGTCAGCAATACCTTCTATACCTTCCTATTATAGTCAGCAACTAGAAGCAAGAAATCTCTAGAGAAAAGAAAGATCTTTAAGAAAAATTTTGAATTCTATATTTTGTATCGGAATGTTGTGATAAAAACTATTGCATAATGCCTATCTGTGAATTCCAGATTTGGTAAATTCCTTTCTTCGACGTAAAATCCATTAGCATATGTTTTATTAGTGCATTAAGTAAAATTATACATACATATAAAATATACATGGCTGTCAGTACACAATGTTTACAAATAATTCTTTATATATATTATGCGTATTATATATTTCTTGCAACTGATTAAATGCATCTGCATTTGACTAATGGGCCATTGAAGTCAGCTTATGGAATATATTGGGTCAAATGAGGAATTCTACGTATAATAATTATCAATTATGTAAGGAAACAACAGTGGTACAGGATCAATATTGCTAATTTGTAAAAATATGACCAATTGGCAAACTATAATATAAAAAAGAATGTTTTATTTAATTCATTTGACATAACAAATAATATTTATGTACACGTATAAAATATATTTATATGAATACAAATAATATTACCTAGTAGATTTATTATAATGAAAATAAACCTGACACTTATAACTAATTTCAACAAAAAATACCAACTTTCTTACTTAATCCTTTCTACTTCTCATTAATTCGAACAATACCTTTGGGAATTTTCGTGGAAATTGCCACTCGGTTTCTAGATTTGACTTTTTAAGTAAATTACGTTTGTGTCTACAATAAAAACCTTATTATATACTTAATAACTTTTGATCTATGTCCAATTGTATTTTTGTCTTAAAATTTCATAGGAAAAGTCATATTTTTAAGGTAACTTAATCATAAAATATCAAAAACGGATAGTTATAACATTCAAAATTAATAACTTCTCTAATTAAAAGACAATTTCTGATTTCGTTATTTCCAAGGCGCTTATTTATTTCTCTAATTTAAAATCAACAAGGACTCAGAAATTAGTTTTAATTTATGAATATTTGGCGATGAAGAATTTTACATAAATCTTTATTTAATTTTACTAAATAAAATATTGTTATATAATAAATAGTATAAAAAACATAAAACGACGTATTTTTCTTATAATAATACATATTTATATAAAAAATTTAACTTGTTAAAAGATTATTACGTCAAAATGGCACGATGATATTAATTAGTATTTTGTGGTTGTCGTATTTCACAATTTCGTGGGGTGTGCAAATCTATTTAGAACCTCAGATTTGTTCTATTTCCTTAAGATTTGCCAATTGGCTAGACAGCGTGACTGCAATTTCCTCCCCTCGACATTTTCTCCATCTTATTTAGATAAGGTTATATCAAATGGGAAATGAAAGAAAATCGGAATATGTAGCCCATTGAGAACGACAATGATGTTTAAATTTAAAATACTGTTTAAAATATTTGCAATTATGTTGAAATGTACGAAAGATATGTTAATTCTTCTAGAATACAGTACAATCAACACAAAAAGTGCCAAAATATTTCCAACAAGCTTTACTACACAATTTTACATACATATCCGTATTAGTATGAAAGGATGGTTTTGTTCCAAACACGTTAACGAAAGATTAACAGAATGAAATGAATTTATTGAATACGTATACATACATTTTATAACTTGTATTAATGAATAAAAGAGAAATAGAACTCAATAAAATTTTTACAAAACATAATTTTTATATGAATAAGAGTAGGCTCTCATAGAAAAACAAAAATGACCAGCACCGAGCATCTATATTGATTGAATATATATTTTTATGTTTATAAGCAAACCATATTACTTAATGACAAAATTACATACAGGTCACGTTTAAGCAAATACAACGTTCCTTTGATATTTACCCACAATGAATATAATCAAGCCCAGGCAAACATTTCAACATAAATAATTAATTAGTTAAACAGGAACATGTTTTCTTAGGAATGAATCTCTATAAGTCTACATAGAATATATCTATGTATATACATAATTACGGTAATAAACTTACATACCTATAAACCATATAAACTATTTAAATTCATATTGTTTTTGATATAAAACTCTTAAAAAAATGTTCGAAGATTTTATAATAAATCCAAATAAACAAATGTGAAAGAGCCAAACAGAAGTTAGCAATTCTATCACAATGGAAAATTCAACTTCACTAGCTTTTAAGATAGTAAAAGTATTTTTAAAACCCACTGTATAAGACTCGTACAAAATTCTATCGAAAATACACCAACTTTATTATAGATAAAAATGGATTGAAATCGTATTTTATACATCATTATCCCGATTCTTCAAACCAATGGTTTTATTACAGAAAAATATATATGTTTTCTTTTGTATGTATTTAACGAAGTCTTTATAGCAGACCTTTAAATTAATACAAAATATAATTATCACTTGTATGCCTTATTGGTAAAAGCAATTAATAGTCCAATATTTCACTTTGGAAACAATAATTAAACTAAGCCTACCAAATAGTGTTAGATATACCCAATATATTGAAATGTTGATCGATTTGAGAGTTAGGAATATTAGTAAACGGAATATAATATTGTATTAATTTACTCACTTCGATGTGGAGAATTATTTGGTACAAATAAGTAAGGAAACAAGCAAATCCTTCCACTAATTTTAAGAAATAAATTATAATATTATCTACGATCTAAGTACCTAAATTTCAAATTGAAATCGTCTATACGTTTACTTTATTTTACAGAACACATTAAAGCAAATAATCATCACAAAACACAGGCAAGTTAATTAAGAAAAGATTGTGTAATTTAATTTAGGGATTTTTTTGTAAAAACAATTTTGGTTTTAAATCAATGACCAGATTAGTCTAAATCAACACTAGCATGGCTTATTTCTTGTATCAAAAAGCCCTATTTATTCCATACATATATTATGTAGTTAGAATAATTAATGATAGAGATTTGATCGCTGACAATCTGTCGTCAACTGTTTCTAGTTGCTTTTATAAAATATATACACTGTTTATGATTCAAGATTTAATAGTAGGATTATGACGCTATTGTTGTAAGGGTAATAAATGAAGACTTATAATTGATATAACTTGAGATAAAATTATTTATTGGAACAGCAATATTATAATTACAAGAAAAATTTTATATAACAAATTAGACGACTTTTTGTGCTTATAATTATTTGTTTTTAAATTAAGTCTGTTTCATACAAATTACTACAGAGTAAATACAACAAAAGTTTCTAGTTTTATTGAGTAGAAGAATAGTATCTTTTTCTTTATGAATACAGAGTAATGTTTTAAAATCTACTTTCTTGATAAGAGCTCAAGAATTACTGGTTATTAATTAAGAGAAAGCAGTTATTTATTACATAACTACGTCATAATAACTATAATTTAGTGGTATGTATATTATAATATAAGCACAGAATGTGTCAAAAGCTATTTATTACTATATAAACAGTTTCAATCATCTGCAGCTGATTTACGACCTATTGAGAGTAATGCTAATAAGGTAATACGCATACTGTGAGATACACGTAGTAATAACTATTAATTATGTTATGTAAATAGTTAAATATACATAATACATATGTAATTCAAGCTATTACTGTAATTTTAAGAGAAATCCGACCACAGTAATATATTTTCTGTTTATAGTTGTTTTTCTATTTATTTCAGGTTTTCTAAAAATTCTATTTGTTTACCAGAAAAACTGCTGTAATTTATACTAAATATTAAAATTTGTGGAATTACTAAAACACAAAAGTTGTCAATTTTATACTAAAGTAATTTTTTTTATACTCTCAATAAGTTTCAATTAAAATGAAAGATAAAAGATTGGCAGTTAGTATCATTATCCAGTATCCATATAAAACAAAAAAATCCGTTTTTAGCCTGAAATAATCTTCTGAAAAAATTCCGATAACAATTAAAACCCCTTTAGCCTTCATTAAATCGAAACTGAGGTCTTCATATGGAACCCGAAACATATATTTGTAATACAGTCATAATAACTGTTTATAAACATATAATATCCGTTAATTGAAGTACTCGCTTGTGTATTATGTATCGTTGGTTTTACATACTAGAAACAAACTTTATGTTTAAATATTATCGAAAAACATTTTTGGCATCACGAAGAACAGAACGTTAAATTAACAAGACCATAATACTAAATCAATTATAATTTATGAGCGGTTTTTGCAATTTCATGTAACAGAGCTTTATACCTATTTTATGAAATGTATTTTTTGTCCATCCCCAAATTTAACTTCCATTTTAAATATTTTCATGACTTATTGTCATGATCACTATTAAAATTAAGGTCATCTAAAAATCAGATTAGAATGAAGAAAATATATCTTAAAAAATAAAATGTAAAATTTACATTATTTGAAATAATTACATATCTCTCTTGGTATTAGGTATGAGTAACAGCATCTATGAGATACAAACAATTTCTATCACTAAGACGTTTATATCGACTGAAATTCATTATTTTGTATATTACCATTTGAAAACAACAATGATAATACAAATCAGAATGATTGACATTAATTGTCACATAAAAATCCAACAGTAAGGTTCTAAATCCCACGGGAACCGCTGGAATTAATCAGAAGAAAAAACAAAGGAAATGAAAAGTAATTTGAAACTTTTTATTGCCTTAATTTGTAATTAGTGTCAGCTCCATTACAAATGTAATTCACCTGCTCTTAATTTATCTTGTTTTTACAGAAGTCTGTATAATTTATTCTGTATCTTTTTAGAAATAAACATTCGTCTAAAGATATTATCTGTATATTTATGAATTTAGATCTCACTTTCACTTTAAACAATTAATAATATTATATTTTTTCTGTAGAAGAACCTAACTATTCTCTTACTACGGGTTTGTATCCTCCTTCTCACTCTTCTTTTATTTTCTGTTCTATGTCCACGGGTGGTAACTACTTTCCATTTAGTAAGACGTTTTATCCTTTATCGTAAAAAAGAATATGCGAAGAATTGTAAATAAAATAAGACACCAATTAGAGAAATGAGATAGCATTGATTTCATAACGGAAATTAAAAACACATTTATTTTCACTAGTCATAGTTTATACTTGACTTTATTTTAACGAAAGAAGTTGTTATGAAGCAATTTTTTAATACTTTTTGAAACTTTTTATAACTAATTCATGGAAGAAAGTCATTTTATGGGCTAGAGATGTTGTTAATGTAGAAATAATTAAGATGCATAACATTAATAAGGTAAAGCGGAGATAACTGTTATTTTGAGATTATGGAAGACGAATCTTTGGAAAATGTTATATCATTAGAGGAGAAAACAAAATATCAGTATTTATTCGTTGATTCTGTAAATAATTTACTACACTGATATTTTGGAGGTTAACGAAATTAACTTAGTTAGCAAAGTCGTGACAGGTACTTAAGTATTAAATATTTTAAATTTTTCTTACGACTGTATGTAAATTAAAATCACATTTAAAAGAAATTTTATGTTAGTTATGTAACTTAAAACCTAGCACCAAACGGTTAGAAAGATATTTGGACTTAGTATATTATACATAATATATATATGTGTGTGTATAATTATTTGTGTATACCTGAACGAAGTACTGAAGATGAGATCTTGGTATTAAAAAGAAAGTTTATTATTTATTGAAGTTATAAAAGCTAAAATTCCGCTTACAGAGTTATTCTCGGAGCAAAAGTTAAATATTTTTTTAACATGACATTTTTTTGTATATATTTTAAATGTTCAACACAACATATGTATAAAAGTTATCTAAGTTAAAGAGCTAAGTATGATGTAGACGAGCCCCACTGAGATAAAAGCGTGAATTATTTATATATGTTAAGTATATTCAACTGGAATGGGAGGAAAGAGAGTTTAAAGCCGTTGTAGTGATTGTATCACAGCGTTCAACTTCCAAAAGAAAATATTCATAAAAACACTGTTTACTTGAAGTTAGAGCCATGTTAAGAAACTATTCGTGGAGATGAAAAGATGAATTAATATTTTTTTGATATATATATTAGTATACAAAACCATTAAATTCGTATTTTGTGCACATATTGCTAATAAATTTTGCTTATTAAACCTATTTCATAAAATCTCAATCAAAGTTAATGATATTAATTTTGATATTATTGAAGACTGAAAATATTGTTCGTGCGTAGTAAAAGAAGAAGTCTTATATTTCTTTCAAGCTAGTTCAACGGAGTTTAATTAATATTACTTACTAATAAGACTTTAAGTAGACGTTACAATATTTTTAATTTTCTTATAATTTTATAACTATAAAGTAGTTAATTAAAAAAGAATTATTACCGAGTCTTCGTTGTCATCACTGAAATATAAAACAGATTTTTAAATGAACACAGACATTTCTGTGTATGGTTTTAGAATTGAATTATAGTATGCAATATACCTTGTTACATGGTTACCCAATTCGAAATAACAGGCATTGCAAAAAAAATTTGCTACCTCAAAAACAAAGTTCACTTTGCTATGAGTTGTGTGTAACCGATTTTTGTTCTAACGCTCCAATAGATACACACATGCCCATATTACTCGCGGATGACAAAATCCGAAAGAGGTTTTGTTTTTGCATTGCCTCACCCAATTTTTCACTGGAAGAATATGCATCCCAGCTATAAATTTGAGTGCACCAAAATGCAACTGTCATATAGTAGTGTTCTGTTTTCTTGCATTTTATACACGTGTGCATTTACGCACCAAACTGAGCGTAGTTCTCATTACTTCGATATTATAAATTATAGGCATATTTAATTTCACTCCAATTACATTTTATCACCTTCTTTAAGGTTCCTTTTAAGTTTATAATAACTTATGATTAACAGTTATTAATTCCCATTATTTTAATTTCATTTATATTTTCACATATAAAAGTCCTGAAATCTAAATATAAGTACAAAATCTGTATCCTAGAACATAAATTATATATTTAACTGCACTTCCATCATTTAAACATGCTACAAAGTTTTCATCCCGATCATTAATTTTAACTTATTGACTTCGCCAACGTTCAGTTGAAGTCTATGTTTTTAAATCAATACCTCCACTTGTACATTGCGATGCTATCACAGATTTCATTGCAATAGTTTAACAATATAAGCCAATTTTTTACATACATAACATATTCTTATTACAATAAAAAATGTGTGTTTAATAATAATTATTAATTAATATAAAGGAACTTTCAGAATTATTTACAGATGACTGGTTTACGAGTAATATACTCAGATTTTGTTTATATAGTTGATACTAACATAGTCGATAATTAATTTGAGAGTTACTTCAATGTTCCAATTTTGGTAAGCCTGATAGACATGTAGCTCATGTGTTCATCAGAGATAAGCCTCAAGTCGATCATGAATCTTAGATCTTTAATCAAACTTAATTATTTACTTATTTCATAATACACTTGATAGATTATTAATATTAATAACATGATAGTGGGTAACCTATACCTGATAATTAATTGAGAAAATTTTCAGAAAACCGACAAAAAAATATGAGTTAGTTATAAAAACTTAGTATTTCTATTTCTTTATAAAATTAAGAATTTTATAATGAAAGCTATCGGTAGGTTCTTAAACACATTATTTGAAATAAAATTTGGAACAATTTAAATAATTATTGGATTTAATTAATTAATATCAATACAAGTAGCATTTGGGATCATATAAACAAAATATTAATAACAAAAAAACCTTTCAATAATTTTTGTAAGAACCATTTATAAATGTTTTTTTTTATGAACATCAGTTCTTCGTTTTTATTCATGAATCTTTGAGTAATGAATAGTTTTATAGATATTGAAGTATATGAATTCAACCCACACCGCAAAAGTTTAATAAAAATATTGTAAATATAACCCCTCCAAGTGTAAGAAAATTCACACTTACATATCAATACATCTTATTGATTAAAACAATACAATTTGATGGTCAACTAAAAATTACTAACAAGGTCCTTTTATTTAGTCAGGTTTGCATGAGTTATGCATTTAGTCCGGTGGTTCCATCGCATGCAGCGGTATATTGACGTGAATGGACAATATTTTGAAAAGATATAATAAAACTAATAACTGGCTAATGGAATCAGTTTTTGATTTTCTAAGAACTTTCAGTTTGACCCTCGTAGTAGTAAAAACTCTTGATGTGTTTAACCACGGTTATCGAAATAAACAGTGACCTAAACCTCACATTTAACCGAACTTCACAGTACACATGTTTTTTTTCAGTTTCGGCACGTCTGAGTTCGTTTTTTTAAGAGCATTGGGCTTTGGTTTCGATGTCTTCATCATAAACCCATGTTTCAGAACAGTGATAGTCCTTTTCACCAAATCAAGATCACAATTGGTGTTACTCAAAATCCCTAAATTCTACTGAATCTTCTTGTGTTAAATTAAAGCAATTCCTCGTACTGTGATTCGACTTACGTCCAAAACTAATTCCTTCATTGCTATAACGATTACTGGGGCGTCCAGAACTTGTTTCATTATTGGTACCTTCTTTGTATTCTAGGAACTGTTTATACCACTTACGATTTCTTCTTTACTTAAAATAATCTCGCCATATTAGTATTCAACATGTCAAGTGTTATTAAGCACTAAATTCTATATTTTTTAATCTTTTTGTATTAGTTTTATAATAGCACAGAATCTTTAAGCACATTTAAATTTGTCACTTGTTTATATTTCCAACTTATAAATTACATATATGGAACTACAAATATATATTATGATCATATTTACCAAAGCAGGAAAATAAAATGAAATCAGAAATCGATCGTTTGTTACCCGGAAATTTGAAAAGTCATCTTACTTTTTGATGACACTCCATACATTATTCAATACGGTACTGATTTAAAACATCCACTCATCGACAAAGTACATAGATCTCTACATTGTTTTTTATACGATTCGAATGTTCAAAGGTGTATAATGATTTGTATTAAGTACTTTTAAAAGGGAAAAAACATAGTTATAAGTTCTTTTTTAAAATGCATTAGCAAAATCCGTTTAAGGTGATAATAAAGATCGTTTTGAAATAGCCCCACAGGGTGCTAATTTATATATAAGGACTTCTAGATTCTCATAAAGAGGGAGAGATAATTATGAAACTATGAAAAAAATTTCGAAGGGCTTGTAAATGAAAAATATGTCTGACAAGAAAACTTTATGGCTTACCCTCAAGAATCTTTAACTTAAAAGATTATGTATATGTCAAGGGAATGAATAAATGAATAGAAATTTAATAATAAGTATAACGTATGGAAAAATATATACATGCTTGTTTTATTGCTTATTCTTTAGAATAGTGTGTTAAGAATTAGCCCTCAAAGCTTATAAGAATGCGTTTTAAAGGGATTTCGTTAAGCTAAAACATATGTAATTAAGTCTGGCATGTCGGCCATTCTTGGTAGTTAAAATTTTAAAACTATCAATCTAGTGTTCTTCTATTCTTAAAATCGGTGTTTTTGACAACACATATATTTAAATTCATCAAGGTTTCTTGAAGTAAGATTTAAAATTTTTAGATTTTGGTATATTATCTACTAGCTTTCCGCCCGCAGCTTCGCCGCGTGGAGTTCGGTTATATCGCGTTTCCAAGAGAACCTTTCAAAAGTCTGGGATAAAAACTATCCTATGTTCTTTCTCAAGGTCAACTCTATCTCTGTACCGAATTTCATTAAAATCAGTTCAGTGGTTTAGGCGTGAAAGCGTAGCAGACAGACAGACAGACAGACAGACAGACAGACAGAGTTACTTTCGCATTTATAATATTAGTAGGGATAGTCGTTAAAGTAAAGGTCGAATGTTAGTTTAATACAAGATCATCAATAAAGCCCTACTATAATATTTTAATATACCACAAAATATTCTTTAAAAATAACTTAATTCTTTAATAAATGTAATGAGAATATTTTATTAAAGACAATTCGAATCTACCGACTGAGGTACCGACCTATTCTGAAGTATCATCAAAATTCAACGTCTCGTCTAGACAGGCTTCTAGCTAAAAGATGCTTTTAAGCGTAATAAATTTTAGCATAAGATTTACGAGAAATCTCTCATGCAGCCAGAATATTTACTTTGATGTAAGAACGTGCCAGAACGTGAAAAGTGTAATCCATTTGAATAATTCATTAAAATTTAAATATTTCAAAATTAAAAAGAAACACTTTATGATAACAAAATGTATTTAAAAAATTATCAAGTGTATCGGGAATCTTAAAGCGAATAGTTTTTATGATACAAATACTTTTGGGAAAATCAGAAATAATATTCAATTTGCTTTGTTGAAAATTTTGTAAAAACTACCCAATAACTATAGTGTATACCCAATAATCATAGTAATAAGGAGTTTTAGTCAGTGGTGGCCTTTTGGTTAAAAGGCCCGCCTCTCATGCACGAGGGCGCGGGTTTGATCCTGACCCGGATAAGTACCAATGTTATTTTTCCGAGTCATATGTACTATGTAAGAATATTTAGACATCACTGATTAACGTTGATTCCCAAAGAGGGTTGATGTCAGGCAGGCGGCCGATCGTAAAAATAAATAGCCAAAAAACTATTCACAACATGTAAGGCAGACCCTAGCTATAGCTGAGAAATTGCCAGGTAGAAGAAGAATCATAGTAACAAGGAAAATATCTGATTAAGGTTATTTTTCTTATAATTTCTTCGTCCAAAACTACAGGAAAACCATTCACCTTTGTCCATTTTGTGTGGTGATTCTGTACTATGTTCACAAAAACGATGCTTAAGTACCATGAAATGGGTCCAGATGTCATCTTTCCTTCTATTTATCTACAAGACATCGACAATCTAACAAAAGATATGTATATTAGCGTATATTATATTGAGAATTACACAATTGTTTTCCAATGGTCAAAGTATTCGAAGAAAAAATAACATTAAGATTGATTTCACTTAAAAAACCTCATTTAGACTTTGAAACGGCCATTATTTTCTTTAATGATGCTAAATTGTACTTAAGCCACTAAAGTACCAACTAATAGACTAAGAGTAAATGAGGATTGTTGGTATAAAAACTTTTTTAACCTGTCACAACATCCAACCTAAACCTTAGTGCACATACTTATACTATTTACCTATTTAAGATATCGTTTGATAAATTTTGTATTAACATTGGTTTTCTTGTCCAAAATCCTATTAATTATTAAAAATCACAGCTGTCATTACTCACTAATGGGAGTGATAGTAGAATAATTCAAGTCGTGGCAACAGTTTTATGGATAAGACATAACAAATTATATAAATAAATTTTATCTATTGTAGGAATGCAAATTAAAGGCTTTTGATAATGAAGTTCAGATTATCGTTTTCAAACCCACCCACACTTATTATCTTTATTTATTCAAAGTGTTTATTGATCTCTATCTAATCTTTCAGTAATTTAATAATTGCTCTCAGGCTAAGTTAAAAACAAAATAAGACAACTTTTTTTATTAAGTTTCCGAGTATATATTATTACTACAGTCGAAAATATAATTTTTGTTAGAAAAACAGTAATATTTACGTATTAATTACAGGATGTAGTAAAAATCACATTAAACATACCAACATTTCGGAACTCTAATACCTATAGTCAATTAATACTCTATAGACTGTTTATAACTATGGCTTTAAATACCTCCTTAAAATATGAAACTTCTCAACTAGCGGAACTTTTGCTGATAGTATCCTTAACATCAATTACGAAATTGAATAATATAATATTTTTCAACAATTGTTGAAAAATAATATTTCTTATGATCAAACCAGATATCATTATTCGTTTTATAAAAGATGCATAATAATTAATTTATAAAAAAAAAAGTTTATTTTCAAACGTCACCTAATTTTGTAATTTATTTCAGGCTGAAGCATATTAAATTTTCATAATTATATGGAAAACGAAAGATTTTAAGGAAGTCTTCTAACGTAGGTGTGATAAGTTCCAGGGTACAACTAATTTGAAAATAAATGTTTAGGCATTCAAAAAGCATGGTTACTCATAAAATACAAAGTATGTTTCAGGGGCAGTAGATTTTATGTTATTTTTTAAACTGTTTTAAGAAATATTGCTTGTCCAATACCAAATAAGTATATTAGGAATCAAATAGTTCAATTAAATATATACTGTTCTCTACAATCTATCGCAATTTTAGATCAATAAAAACTGCCGAGTCTCTTTCGGTGCTATTTCTGGAAAGTTTATTTGAATTAATTCAGCAAACTTTCCAACTCCTGTTAAATGGGAATTTGAATTTTGCCAAACTTTGCAAATACGCCGTATTTTGTTATCGCCACGGATTACTTTTATTGTAAACCTTTTGGTTCGGATATCAGCCATTAGAGAATGAATCACTTCTTCGACAATGAAAATACTTTTATTATTATAAAGCTATACGAAGTTGGCTTCTTTGTTCAAAATATAAGACGGTGAAAGAAAATATTAAACTTGGTATTCATTAACTAGGCGACTATATAATATAACGTTTTTGCCTGATGTTTGTTATGACTGCTTACTTTACAATATTTGCCAAATTTCTATGGTCTAAAAATAGCTGGTTATCAGAAGTATAATCAAGAACCTACATACGAGTTAAAGTAATTTAGTTGATTTTATATATCTTATATAAATTAAGGTTTCTTACAAAATGAACCTTTTATTATTCTTGACTGTCATTCATTGTAGGTGGAAATAAATCCGCAGTAGGTTATATTTCTATATCTGTAACAACCTATTTACTTTGACTTTGAAAACACCCAAAAAATAATTGCAAAAGAAGTACAGTCACAGACAAAACTGTTGTCAAATTTTCATATGACTCGTAGTGAGATGAAAAGATATAACGAAGTTGTAATTGTAGTGAAAGATGATAAAAGATAAGTTTTAATTCAAGATTGTTGTTATACATAAAGATTTATCCAATAATTAGCTTGACAATGATATTGTTTTTCGTATGTCTTTATATACGATATTTTCTTTCACGTGAAAGCTATTGTGATATTAAAAACATAAGTTAATGAGGTATATTTCATATTTTATTATTATAAGTTATAGAATATATGAGTGAAACGAAAAAAATACTAAATTTAGTTTATTAATACATACCTATACGTTTATATATAATACATTTTATTCTGAATCACTTAATATTCTCAGTTTTCTTCTCTTGGGTGCTACTTCAGCGTCGCTGTCATCTGGAAGATTTAATTATTATTTAAAATAATTAATAATATAAAATGAAACTCAAGTTTAGCTTTGTATTCAAATATCTTTAATATTAGGGTTTATAAAAACCATTAGTTAGTTTTATTTAAATATTAAGTAAAAATTTAAACGCATTCAACTAAGACTAAAATTGGACCAACTTTTACATAAGGAAAATCTTTCCTGATTATATTCTTAACCTTTCAGGATTTTACAAAAATAACAAATTCTCATTTTCGTATAAATTTGTCATTACTTTTACTATTTATATTTAATAATCTTTCATATGTATTAATTATCAATGTAAGTAATTATTATAACTCACCGCTATGTTCAGGAAGTGCGTTCATTATGTCTTCTGTATCTGGTAGTTCAGTGTGTAAAGTATTTTTAACGAACGACAGTATATCATCATCGTTATCTTTATTTTCATCATCATTTTTATCTTTTCTTTGTTTTTTCTTATTTTCGTCGTCAGATTCAATACTGCGTGTTCTTTTGCGATTTTTGCTTCTTGAATTCTCTGTTTCGTTGCTTTTGTTCGTCATTTTACGTAAATTATCGAACAAATCATCATCGCTGGCATCACTTTCGTTATTAACATTATGATTCTCGTTATTTTCGTTATCGCTATTAATATTATTATTTCCGTTATCGTTGTTTTTCTCTTTATTGTGGGATGGCGCACTATTGTCTATAATAAGTTCCCTGTTAACGGCTTTCATAATAATTTCCCTTCTTTTTCTTATAGTTTCGTAATGTAAGCTACTCGGTATTCTCCAATATGTCTCCTAATAAAATAAAATTTATAGTTTTAATTGAAAACATCATAAAAAAACCTTTTTTTATCTTAAGCACTTGAAATCATTATCGTTTTATGTACTTAATAAATAAAAATATATATTTACAAGACTGGCAAGCGAGTTGAATTTATTTCTCATAACAAAATATTTAAAAATATTCATAATTTGAAAGATTTACTTTCAATAGTCACTTTGTCTACAATTTTAAAGTACATATAGTAACACATAATTCATATATTCTTAAGATTTGACCCAGAACTTAACCAAAATTTCTATTTTAAATCTAAATATTACATAATAATGTATTGTTTAATTTTAACTGCTAGTAGTAAATCTTACTTGTTCGTCACCCGGCGGTACTATTCCTATACTCTGTAACACTCTTCTAAACAAGTTATCTTGCATGGCCTGAACGGATTCTCTTGATATCGGTACTAACGGCGTTCCTTCTGAGGTCGGGTCAAATCCTTCCGCCTCTTGGTCCAAAGCTACTTCTTCTAAATTTTCTGACAACCACTTCAAGGCCTCCGTAAGACCTGTGTCGAAGGAAATTACAGTTATAAAATCTTAGGGACGTTTGAAGGTCATTTATGTTTGTATATAAATAGACCATTTCTTGTATTCTGTATAGAATGAAATTACAGTTTATAAAGGCTCAAGGACATTTGAAAGTCATTTGTATATGGGTGGGTTAATTTGAATAATGTAAATGGCATCATTTCAAAATACCAATGAAATTTAAATTAATTGGACGAATAAAAATTTCCACGATACTTTTTAAGCAGACTCTTTAAACATTACTCACCGTTTTCAACAGCTTGCACTAACAGTTCTGCGATCTCATTAGCGCTCAGTTCCAAGCTTTTAACTGACTTTTTATTAGATTGCTTGTTTTTTGTTAAGTTTTTCTTGGATTTTATTTTAATGGTGGGCGTTTTGGGAGGCGCGTCCTCGTCTTCGGATTTCGATGATTCGGAATCTGATGAGTTGTCTGCAAATAACAAGTTATATATATATTTACAAAGATTACGAGAGCGATACACATACGCACGCGCGCCCACACACACACACAAACGCGCACACACACACACACACACATACACACACACATACGTAGAAATTCACGTTCATATATGACAAACAACAGGCACAATGCACGTTTACATTCATACTCATGCACAAAGTAAGACACACACAGTTGTAAATCTCACACACACATACATATATACACATTCTTTATAAGTATTAGTAAGTTATATACTAACGTCCCGATATATTCTTGGTACGTTTCTTACGACACTGTTTCTTGTCATCAATCAAACCTAATCGTAGAAGTCGCTCGACGAATATTCGCTTCGATCTGCTTTTCGGCATTTGTTCCATTATAACGCTCATAGGATCTTTAAGGGAAATATAATTTTAATATTACATACACATAAAATATATACAAAAATTGTTAATGATATTGAGTTAGTTATAATTAGGAATTATTTAATCAATAATATACCTTGTGACTCTGCATTTTGAGTCCATAATTCCGTGAGCAATTTGTCTTCTTCTTCAGTAAAATCTTTGCTAACTTTCTCAGTTCTCGCCTTGTTGCTTTTTTTGGTCGGCGCGTTAAATATAAGACCCAATTCCTTTAGCTTCTTAATAACGGATCTACGTGTTCGCGTTTGATCGATCAGATTGTCGAGTATCCAATCAATAACATCTGTGGGAACCATATTATTATTGCACATACAAACATATATATAAAATTCAAAGAAATATTGTTTTATTAACAACTACATTTTTTTATTCAATTTTCTATGTATTATGGTAGCACAAATAAATCTAAACTATTACAGCAACGTCCCTATAATTTATATTAAGTTGTTTATTTAAAATATTAACAAAGTCCCATAATCTGATTGGAAATTTGCTAAGATTCACAGATCTTTCAATGAGTTACTTAGTATCATACAGATAAGTATATCGTAAGGAAATTTTATACTAACAGTATTTAGACTTTTAAATTTGAATAACATACAAAAAAAGTCTATAAAATCATACATTTCTATTATTTTTTTGTATACGACTTTGGGCTTTTTATTATTGGTATTGCATAATCTCAGTTCAGACGTAATTGACCAAAGAGTGTGTGAAAGAGATAGCTATAATGCAGCATTTTATCGTCATTTTTATGCCATTTTAAGAGTTGTTCAATTGTGTTAATTATTATACTATGTAATTCACCTTGATCCGTCTGCGGGTTAGTTTGGTTCTCCATATAAAGGTTACGTAATTCGTCTTCCTGTTCTTCAGACCAGCTAGCTTTACCAGGTTTGTCTCTACAAAATAGAATAACAATCAAGTTGTAAGCTAAAATATCTACTGAAATTTTGTATAGTGATCGCAAAATAATTTATAGAAATATTGATATTCTTTTGTTTATACATATGTAAGAATTATAAAGAAAAATCTAAATATGGTAAAAATAAATGTAAACGGTATATATAAATGCTATATAAGTAATAAGAATGAATACGTTTAACTCAAAGAATAATAATTTAATGATAATGCTAACCATGAGTTAATATAGAATTATTAAAGTTGATTATTGAATATGAAACTGATGACTATTCTTATGTAGTGAGCAGTGACTACGAACCCGTGGTAAGTTTAAAATATAATCATGTTAACAAATGCGAGGTATGTTAATGTTACACACGTCTGTCGCATGTAATGTTCAGTGACGTCACTATCAACTCACCTGGGATCGTTGTACAGATTGTATCCGTGTTCGATTTCAACAGCGTCTTTAGAATTCTTCCAAAATAACAGTTCAATAAAAACTTTCCCGCTCTTAGACGCTATATCAGCGAATTTTCTTAGAATAAATATGGCGAACTTTTCCAACTCCTGTTAAATGGGATATGGAAATTTTGTATTTAACATGATTTTAGATTATCGACCTTATTATTATTGTTATAAAGCTTATTATTGTATGAACTTTAACAGGATTTCATTATTAAATCGGACAAAAATATTTCTGATAAGTATTCTTGTAAGTAATATAATTAGTTATAATATTTGCGTTACCTACTTAAATGTATTTCAATATTAAAGGTTTCTTTTGTAACTAAAAATATAAAAAATAAAATTGTTTCGTTTTATACTGCAACGTATTTACTTGTATATATTGTGTTACTTTAAAATTTCTCTATTTATAATAAGATATTGCAAATTCTCTATATACTACTAAGACGCGTTTAGTTATCCGAAGTCCATTAGGCTTACGAGTGACTTGACTTTTAGAACCAGGAGTACTCAACGTGTTGGTCTACAATCGAGCGTGCAATTTTCAGGATACAACTTCAGCCAGAGAGGATAAACTGGTTATTTAATGTTTTAAGTCAGTAGTTAGAAACATTTTATAGATTTAAGTTTTTATTAATATAAGAATTTCTTTACTTTTATATAATGTAATTAATTAAGTAGATCACATTTTTCTTGCAATTTTCAAAGTCTCAAAGGTTTGCTATATGTATGGTTGGAAATGTTTTTGTGTCCTTAGTGAATTGTTTCTTAATCTATTTTAGTCCCCATGCATAAGTAAAATTAAATGCCACGTATGTGGGATGCATTTAAAGGAAAACTAATAGTTTATGTGTATTGATAGCAAATGATATCTTACGAACAAAACCTAATCGGTCGATCAATCAATCATTCAATCATTATTTTATTACATTTTCAAATAAAATATTTTAAATGCCGTATATTAAAAATATGTTAAGGGCCATCCGCAACATTTTATTTAAAATCTAACAAAATTTTATATGAAATAATAATCTCAATAAATAAATAATTAATATACAAAATTGCAATAATGTAATAAATAAACAAATTCGCAGTATTCTTTTGTCTCACTGAAGTTCAAAATTTATAGGAAAACTATCTCGTATGATATTAAAACCCCGTACTGTCAAACATATACGAAGCTTTGAGGGGCTCTCGTGAATACGTAATACGTCCGAATGTAAAAGTACACACTAATAGTAACCGTAAAAGTGAATTCTACGGTCTTTTAAAACGAAGTGGATGATGCGAGCCCGGTTTAGTGCATGTTTTGATACGAATATTTACAAAGGCTAAATTGAAATCATTCATGTTGCTATATGAGAGGCAGTTTTTCAGAATTTTCAGAGAATATTACTATGAAAACGAATATTTTGCTTGTAATTTTGTATAGAAATTATTAAATCATAGTTTTTGAGAACCGAGCTTCGATTTATAAATGATTTTGTTTAGCATCTAAGGAATTGTTAGCGGATTACTACAAATAGGATCGAGTGAGATCGAAGTTACATCGTAAACATATAGTACGAGCTAAATTTCATATAAGCATTTCAAAATCCTTAAATCTATTAAAAATTACATATTTTTTAAACCTACCTTCAAATGTGGCATAGGATTGTGCAGAATCTTCTGGAAAGTCAGAAACAGAGTAGCTTGAAACATCATAGCGGGTCGGTTACAGTCGAACGCTATTCTGTGTAACATCTTGACTATACAGTGGTTTGTGTGTGACCGGTTCTTGTCATAACGCTCTAACAGACACACACACGCCGATACTATCTTTGGGTGACAAAATCTAAAAAGAGAATTATACATCACATAATTCTCTTCTCATTTAGAACGTTCAACGTTTATTAATGGTATATATTAAATAATTACGTGAACTTTTTCTTACATTTTGTACTCATTTAGTATTCACTTGTTAAATGACTTAATAAATTTACATGAAACAAAATTTTCAGTCTTCATTAATAAATTTTCAAAAAGAAATAATTTATTCAACATGAAAGTGCTTCAAAATTCACTACGACGATTTTTTAAAGTAAAGGTTTATTTTATTTTTTGATGTGCTATTATGATATACAATACGTTTTTCAACGTCAACTAACTTCTCCTTAATTATAATACTACGTATAATTTAAAAAATATATATGAAATTTTACTGAATTCTCCCTTGTTCTCTTTGTTCTCAACTTTATAGATCACGTAATTAATGGCTACACCCGGTATATCATATCAATGGTGTATACTGTACATATATCATCACCGTTACTTTTTGATCAGCATTCAGTAGACCTATACTTGTAGTAGGTAACGTACATAGTAAGACAAATTAAACATACAACTAAACTAAATCTTAACCATCACTCTTAGAAAAATTCTTGTTATTTATCTTATTTATATCATGAGTTAATTTGAAATAAATAATATAGCAAAATTATAACAAAGTAATTATTTAAACTAAATAAATGGAAAATAATTGTTAATATCTAAGATTAATTTATATAAAAGTTAATACATACCTCAGAACGAAGTCTTGGAAATCAAAATCAGTCTCAACGATGGCGGTCGAGCCTTGATCTTCTTCATCTTCGTCTAAAATAATTATACTTTTATATTTTATATAGTCTTAATTACAACAAATAATTATATACATATATACTGTACTTTAAAAGTAATTTTAAATATTTCCTATTTATTTTCATATATTTTAAATGTTTTTTTTTTTACAGTTTATTTCATGGGCTAGAGATTTTTGTACAGTTATTTTTCATAGCATTTATATTTTATATTTATTTCTTATAGACATTTCAATCCTTCAGGATTCTTCAGTAATATTTCGTACATTTTAGATGTTTTTCTACTGTGGCTTTTCGTATACTTTAAATGATTATTTTAATAGAGTTTAGATGATTTTATATTTCTTTTACATAAATTTATGTGTTTTGTTCAGTTATTTTCATAGAATTAAGTTTATTTTATTACAGCTATTTACATTTTTGTTATATTTTATATATACTTTATATGTTTTTTTTACAGTTCATATGAAGTTTAGTTCAAAGTAATTTAATAGAAATCTCATGAATCACTAATTAATGTTCATTGTTTGCATCTTAATCTAAGCAGTGACGTTAGTGGGATTTAACTTGGCGTTACGACTTAGTATAATACTCGGCTTGTATGGGTTTTATACATTGTATATAAATTAAGTTAGTATGAAGACTTAATGTTATGTAACTATTACTTTATACCGAAATTGACTTGTTGTTATATTTGTAGGATTTATAATATATGGAAATAAAAAACTTTTGGTAGAATTAATTATGCACTGTTATTTTGTTTTAATGAAGAGTTTAAGTTCAAGTGAAAAGAATCTGTACTTATGTGATTTCCAATAAGGTTGCGTTAAATGTTCAACGCACCTGGGAAGGGATAATAGAAAGAGACGGAGTGAAATTAAATGGGTGGGCCAATTGTGAATTATAAGCAATGTTTATAAAGTTGGTCTTAAGGAAACAATATGATTTAACTAAAAATTCATTTCTACCACTACCTATTTTCGTTTTTACATTACGAAATTTCGCTTCTTCATTCTACGTAGGGACTCCACACACAATTTTTTTTTCTATATTTTTGAGAAAATATTGAACGGTATGCTTAACATAAGTTTGCATCGTCACAATGTTTAACAACATTTATAGTTTTATTCATAAATCTTTATACATGACTATAGCGTGGTGGATTATGTATTCAAAAAGGAAAAAGTTTCGTATGTAATGCAATTGAAACATGCATAACGATAACGAGATCTAAGGCTTTCGCGAGTATTCATTTAAATGAAACTAATATTGTTCGGATTACTACGAGTATTTCATTATTTTTAAAACCTACATACTCCCGACGTTTCGGTTACTATGCAGCAATCTTGTTCGTCTTGTTGGCGATTTCCAGTACGTACTGGTTCATATAACGAGATCTAAGGCTTTCGCGAGTATTAATTTAAATGAAACTAATATTATTCGGATTACTATGAGAATTTTATTATTTTTAAAACTTCATACTCCCGATGTTTTAAAAATAATAAGATACGCATAGAAAACCGAAAATATTAGTTTCATTTAAATGCGTAACGATGTTGAATTTTTGGTGCGTCATATTTGACGTTTACTGGCTACATTGACAATAAGATTTCCATAAAACTATATATTGATTCAGTTAGCGTGTTCAAATTGGAACAAGCACGTGATTCTATATTTGGATATTTTTAAAACATGTATTTTAATTCATGAACAACCGGTTTGAAAAAATTTTGTCATGGATAAATGTAAAGTTTTGGGTTGTATTTTTATTCTCAAATATAATAGGTTTAGTATATAAATAAAAGAAATATATTGTCCTTGATATATGCTATGCTCGAATAATATTTTGGAAGTAATACAGCAAAACAAAGCATTGCTAAAGGAAATGCTTCCACAATCGTTATAAAATCGCAGTTAAAATATGTTTCGACTGTGTGTATAAAGGTTTATTCAAAGATATAACTGAATTAAAATTTTATTTGACATAGAAACAAGTATGTATTGATAACGTCTAAAAAATATCAAAATGAGCGTTCTCATACATTATCTTCTTCTTCTACCTGGCAATTTCCCAGCTATAGCCAGGGTCTGCCTTACATGTTGTAAATAGTTTTTTGGCTATTTGTTTTAACGACCGGTCGCCTGCCTGACATCAACCCTCTTTTTGGGAATCAACATTAATCAGTGATGTCTAAATACTCTTAGAAAGTACATATGATTCGGCAAAAATCACATTGGTACTTGCCCGGGCCAGGATCGAACCCGCGCCCTCGGCGACGAGAGGCCGAGAGGCGAGCCCTTTAACCACTGAGCCACCACTGACGTTCTCATACATTATGTGTATATATATATTTTTTAATTGAGATTTCTTAAATTTGATTGTTATTTAGTATTTTTCATTGCCTTTTTTTTTCAGAATACAACTTTTAGATTATGTTTTAAGTTAAGTAAATATTTAAGTTTCTTAACATAAAAAGTTTTAATTACATTATATGTGTTTTTTATTACGAAAACTATATCTATCTACCGCGTTTATTGTTTTTCAAAACATTATATCTTTAAACCATAAAATAATTCGCTAAACTTACCGTCTTCATCTTCTGAGTATTCTTCAGCATCTTCTTGTTGGGCCACTAAAAATGCGGAATAAAAAATACAAATATTAAACAAAATGGTCATATTTAAATAAATTGATATAAATAAAACTCAAATCCTTAAATTCATATAAATATAATACAAAATTAAATAATTAAATAATATATTTAATATTTCTTGTACCTACCCTCAGAATCTAGCCCCAAGTCAGTATTGTAGATAGTCTCTAACATATCGAGTTCCTCATCTTCGGGCATACCGCTGACACCAAAAATACCGTCTTCTGGCCATACCTCCCTATATAATAATAGATTTTAAATATATAATTATGTTACATACTATTTTATGACAAATTCATATACAGGGTGTCTGGTGAATTACTATCGATACTTGAGGACGTGATATTTGACGATCATATATGACAAAATAAAAATTAATATAACATAAATATTAATAAACTTCTAAGTAAAGTTAACCAAAAGTTATGTGAACACCCTACAGATTAGGTATACACACACACACACACGCGCGTGGCGGCGTGGTGTTGTATCAGCACGCCGCCGCACGCGTCCACACTTGGAACACTTGGAACGTGTCCACACTTTATTTATTTATACGGAAATTTGGTCAAAAATTAAGTACCTATTTTTTTTACATAATTCGAATGAGAATCATGTACCGAGTATTCTTCTTAAATATTGATAGTAATTCACCCAGTCACCCTGTATAAGGTTGTTTTATTTCTTATAAGTGACTAAAGTTTCTTTTACGTGTAAGCCTGGATACTTGTTAAATTAAACGTCATATTATTATTGCACTATAATATAAAAACTTCATATAAACATATTCAAATACCTTTACTTTATTATATAGCTAAGAATGTTTAATAGATCAGAGCTCACATACATACATACACACATACATGCATGATACGTTAAGTACGTACGTAGTTACATAAAATAATTAAGCAACGGGAATACTTCCATAAAATCAGCTTTTGCTTACTATGGGTTTTCAGTTATAATAATTACAAACGTCTAAATATCATTCATATAATTGAAACAATCAAGTACGATTGACGAACTCACTTTCTCAGTCTGTATTAACTTTCGAGACGAGAACTTGTAATAAGTTTTTAAGTAACCTATTCCTTTATATGTTCTAAATTTGATTACATACATTATTGATGATAAAACACAAAACTTATCTATCTAACTCATATATAACTCACCTCGCTGCTCTGAATGTTCCTATCACGTCCTCATACTTGTGATCCCTCATCAGCTTTTGAATTTTCTTCATACAATCTTCCCTGAATGTAAAAAGATGTATAAAATATATTAATATATAATGCAATATTAAATAGAAGTCTTTACTGGAGAGAATTATTATATATGTATATTGATAATTTCCAAGTCAACGTCAATAACTATTAAAATAATTACTAAGAAATATAAGAATTGTAATTATAGTTATTGGTGCCGTTACTAACGTGAATATTTGGGTAACTTCATTTCAGTATATTTATATGGAAAAATTTAAAATTATTCAAATAATATGTATATATAATTATACAACACCCTATATAATATACTAGCTTTCCGCCCGCAGCTTCGCCCGCGTGGAGTTCGGTTATATCACGTTTCCAAGAGAACTTTTCAAAAGTGTGGGAAAAAACTATCCTATGTTCTTTCTCAAGGTCAATTCTATCTCTATACCAAATTTCATTAAAATCAGTTCAGTGGTTTAGGCGTGAAAGGTTAACAGACAGACAGACAGAGTTACTTTCGCATTTATAATATTAGTAGGGATTTCCATGTCAAGGTCAATAAGAAGTATTAATATAATTACCAAGAATTATATGTATATTGTAAGTGCAGTTATTGCTGCCGTTACTAACATGTATATTTGGATTACATACTTCATTTCAGTATATTTATATGGAAAATTTAAATTTATTCAAATAATATGTATATATAATAATTACAACACCCTATATAATATACTAGCTTTCCGCCCGCAGCTTCGCCCACGTGGAGTTCGGTTCAATAGCGTTTCCAAGAGAACCTTTCAAAAGTCTGGGATAAAAAAACTATCATATGTTCTTTCTCAAGGTCAACTCTATGTCTGTACCAAATTTCATTAAAATCAGTTCAGTGGTTTAGGCGTGAAAGCGTAACAGACAGACAGACAGAGTTACTTTCGCATTTATAATATTAGTAGGGATACAGCATGTTGTTATCATGTACTAACTTCTGTTGATCTATGGGTGTGTCTGAGGCAGCGTCAAACGGTGGTAGATAATGTTCCACTCCGGAACTAAGTACAGCGGCCAGCTGCGGGCGGACCTCCTCCCACGGCGAGAGTTCAATAACCTTTGGCTTGATTTTCGGCTTTTGTTCTGCGTATAAAATATTATTCGATTATAAAGGTACATTAATTTTAAGCTTAGTTAAATGTTATTCGTAATTAAGAACTGAGTTGATAATTTTTATTATAGAAAATATTATCTTGCAAATAAAATATAACGTATTAATTAAACGTAGTGAAGTATATTTTTTAATGAGCGATGTATGTAATTTGGGAATTTGAAGTTTTTGGAACAGTAAATATCCTTATAAAGAGTTGGTTTCAAGTTGCTATCGAAGTAACTAAGTTGTTATACTAACATGTATGTAGGGAAGTTAATATTAGTATAGGTGATGCTATTTCAACTAAGATTCACGTAATTTTTTGATATTCTTTAATAATATATACAACATAATAAAACTCTTAAAATATAATAGGTACTTTTAAGTTTTAAGACACATAAAAAATTTATATTTAGGCAATTTTGGAGGAAGTTAAATTTTTTTGGCAATAATATAAGAAATATTGTTATATCTGATTTTAAAGGAATCTGTTTTCGAAATATGAATTCGTTGGATAAAAGTTTAAGTAAATAGAGTTGTTTTTGATGTTAGACGTGACTGGGTTGGAGATTTAAATCGTGTTCTGAATTCATAATAAGAAGTAAATTGATTATGTACTAATTAAGTTATTATTTAATGTTTTATTTTCATACAAATCATTTTAAATATATATTTTGGTAAAACACTTTTTATTTTAAATGTAAGGAAACCAAGGTTTACGTAAGAATAAATTCATTCAACTAAAAGCGAATTCCTGAAATTCTCGCTTTACAGTGCAGAAATTATTGAACTAATAAAGCATTAGAGCAATTCTCTCATTACATTACTCCGTTATATATGAAGACATTATTATTGAATGAACTGCAAAATCTTATATTTAATAGTTCTTATTTTATATATTTATAATGAGACTAATAATTAAAGTTCCACTCACTCTTAGCCTTTGTCTTTTTCCGAACTTTCTTCTGAACAACCAGGCCAGTTTTCTTACAGTAATGCTCTAACATTTTGAGGAAAAGGTGAACCGTTTCTACGAGATCCACTAGATATGATCTATAAATAGATTATTATATTAAACATATGAATATTATATTAGATAATATACATTGATGTGTATGTGTGCGTGTGTGTGTCATTACATTGTGTATATGTGTGTGAATGTGAATGAGGTGTGTTATATGCATGGGTGCTTAAGTATGATTGTGTGTGTGAAGATGTCCATGTGTATATAAATGTGTGCGTGTTATGATGAAACTAGCTGCGCCCCGCGGTATTACCCACGGATTTCCGGCTTTTCCGCGTTGTAAAGTAGCCTATGTGTTATTCCTGGATGTCAGCTTTCTGTATACAAAATTTTATCAAAATCGGTTCAGCCGTTTGAGCGTGAAGAAGTAACAAACATACACACACACTCACAAACTTTCGCAATTATAATATTAGGATAAGTCGTTGCGTATTAAACTCACCTGGGCATTTTATTTTCATCGTAATTGAGATACATGGACAATATGAACTCTCTGTATTCGAGTACATAGAATATATTGCTCTTCAATACTTTAGCGGATTCCCTCACAGTGTGATCCTTGCTTGTATCCATAGCTAGTAATGTATGTAGTAGTTCCTTGTAGGCCCTCAGAGCCAGGTGAAGTCGCCGGACCCAGTTAGTGAACTTTTTCTTCTCAACGCTTATCATGTCGTAGTATTTCTCCATCTGTTGTTGTACGTAATGAAACATCGGCACCGACATTGTTTCGCTGCGAATAGTTTTATATTAAACATATGAAATTTATTATTACATTAAAGATATATAACTATGAAGGTTTAGTATAAAGAAATTTATATTAAAAGACAAAATAAAATTCAGATGTACTTTTTTTAAGTATAAGTGATTATTGTAGTAAATTGTATATGTTAGATAATCCTTGTTGTTAATGTTCTTGCTATACTACTTACTTCTTCTTGTTCTTACTTGATTTTGTTTTTTTTTTTTTATATAAAGTATTTCTAATAATACACTCCACATTAAAATAACCGTGAAAACTATTCTGGTAAATTGTTTTTAACCTACCGAAATCATTTATCGATATAACCTGTTTTACCATAAAGAAATAAATATATGTATATATTGTTTGATATAATCACCTGACAAAACCGACTTGAAAATCGTGAGCTCTGTTGAACTCCATAAAGAATTTCACAGCCCAGAGGTAATAGGACTCGTCGTTTTGTTGAGCCTTGGCCCTCACTAGCACGTCCTTCACGTAATGCATCAAGACGTTGTATGAACTGTTCAGAAACTCTATACAGAACTCCTTTAAGAATAACCTGAAATAATAATAGCTGTTTACTACGACTTTGTCTGCGTTTGAAATATAAAAATCTCTCTAGCCTTGAATGTAATGTTAGCGTTACATGATAGATAGACATTTATTTTATACAGGAATATGCAAGTGTTATTTACATCTTAATTTCCTTCTATATCTATATATACAAAGTTTTTTATCCTGAGTGGCTACGAGCGAAATAATTTTTACTTCAATTAAGACGCTGTATTCCACTGGTATTAACTTTTCTAACGATTTACAATAAAATAAAAATATATTTTGTCTCACATTTAGTCTAGTACTTATACAGGGTGACTGGTGAATTACTATCGATACTTGAGGACGTGATATTTGACGATCATATATGACAGAATAAAAATTAATATAACATAAATAATAAATATTAATAAACTTCTAAGTAAAGTTAACCAAAAGTTATGTAATTAATTAATCATCGTGTGAACACCCTACAGATTAGGTATACACACACACACACACCTACGCGTGCGGCGGCGTGGTGTTGTATCAGCACGCCGCCGCACGCGACCACACTTGGAACACTTGGAACGTGTCAACACTTTATTTATTTATACGGAAATTTTGTCAAAATTAAGTGCCTATTTTTTTTACATAATTCGAATGAGAATCATGTACCGAGTATTCTCCTTAAATATTGATAGTAATTCACCAGTCACCCTGTATAACACCTAAACAGGTGATTGGCTTGAGTCTCACATAAGCAATCTTGATAAGTCACAGTAAAAAACTATTTTTTATAAAAGACACTAGCTTCTGTCTGCGACTTTGTTCAGGCATTGGCTTCACATAGAAATTATTATTGTTGGCTATATAATAAAATAGAGGGTGATAGGAAGTAATTGATCAAGTATTGATCGGTTTTTTTGTCACTATTCAAAATTACTAATTAGGAATTTACTTTTAAATGCCATGGTGACAGAAGGGTGAAATTGAGAGGCATTTTAATTGTACTACATAAAATAATGAAAATATATAAATATATAGTTTACCGTATAGCAAAAGCTGATCTCCTTTCCATAGTCCCACTCTCAGCTGGTCTTCTATTCTTAGGTTTCACTAATTTCTGTTTCTTGCTGCCGTTGAAATCCAAATTGGATATCTTGTTTAAAGGCTTGAGACAGATTAACTCATTGTCCGATATAGATTTCATATTCTGAACAACATATGTACCACCAAATCTTGAATGTCTACAATTTGATATAAAATAAGTTGACAATATGAATACAAGTATTGAAAGTTTTAAATGTTAAACAAAATTTTTTACGTCAATATACATGATACTGCATAACTAATGCTGCATAAATAAAATTTATTAACAAATAAGACTACAAGATTCATATAAAATTGACCACATGTTATATGATTGTTACAATATATGTACATATATATTGTCAGCTTCCTGTGTACAAAATTTTATCAATATCGGTTCAGAAATTTGAGTGTGAAGAAGTAACAAACACACACACACTCACAAACTTTAGCAATTATAATATTAGTAGGATATATATAAAAATCACCTTGTTGATGAATAATGTCTAACTTTGTTCATCCTATCTTTATTTTCAGTCATTCTAATCATCAGTAACTCTTGATCATCCCTCAGTTTCTCATCAACACTTCTCTGTAAGGCCGCATCGGCCAAGCTCGTTGGATTCTGTTCTCTCAGTAGATGTGATATGATTTCTATGATATGCATGAAGTATTGTTTCTCGTTCTCCGAGGACATGTATAGAATGATATCTAATATTCCTGCTTGATTTAACGCCCACAGAACCTAAGTTGAGTAATATAAATTATAATTACAATACTTTATACATGATTTACATAAGTAAATATCTGTATAAATACATTTTTCATATGATTATTTTATTATTTATAATGAATGTATGCTAACCTGATCATGAACACTAGCATCATTCTCCGGGCGTCTCTCTTTGTCAAGGTCGGCGGGAACATGCAATACATTTCTTATTAGGATCAAGATTCTTTCTATTACTAAACCAGTGTCTTCATCTCGTTCACTCCAATCCTTAATAAAAAGTAAATTTATATATTAAATATGCATATTTAATATAGTAAAACAACAATATATATTAATATGAGTTGCAATAAACATTTGCTACATAAAATTATTATATTTTGCAATTAAACTCACTATTTCTAAAACTTTTCCAAGTTTTTTAGCAAAGACTTGCCAATTTTCAACTTTTGTAAATGCATCTTCTTTGTAAGACTGCAAATGTGATAGTATTTGCAAATAATTATGGCGATCATTCCGTTCTACGGGGACTTCTTCTCTATATAATAAGAGTGCAGGGTTTGTCAAGTTAACAATTAACCTGAAAATATAATTATTTAAATCACACATTACCTCTAAACAATGATATATACAGGATATTTGCTATAAATAATATTACCTTAAAGTAACATCAAATAGTTCTTCATTTTCCCAATGATCTATCAACATTGGTAGCAAATCAGTTTGCAGCACTTTAGTTTGACCAAAATGCCTTCGGATTTCATGATCTTCGCCATCACGTCTTAAATATCTTATTAAATCCTTAACAGTGTTAAGAGTGAAGTCGTCAATCATATACTTTCCAGTTTTTTTATTAAATGTTCCCAAAGCATTGCATGTTGCGGAAAGTTCAGCTGATAATAAGGAACTCATGATGAGACACAATATAATAAAATTACATTACAGACACTGAAACTGAAAACTTATGAATTAGACATGATAAGAGCACTTTCCTTTTAAAACTTTTAGAATTTTAGATATTTTAGTTTAATAACTGTTAGAACAGTGAACTTTGTTATGACATACAAAAGCCCGCGAAAGTCAACTGTCATTTTACCGTCAAAGTTCTGTTGTTGATTCCAGGTATTTTAAGAAGAACATATATTTAAAAAGTAATAGTGAGAGTTAAAAATGTTATACTTTATTGTGAATGTTTGGTTTTATGGATTGCTTTATGTTATATGTAAAAAGTAACTTTAAAACTTGAATTAATATTAAAAGGAACAAAATAATGTACCTTTCCTTTGTTGAAATTTATACCTCTTTTATGTACACTAGGGTGGGTCACATCAGTATGGAGAAAAAAAAATGTTAGTTTTTTTTCAGGCACAGTGATAAAAAGGTGCCAAATCATAATTGTAAACAGACTATAAAATTTGATGGTAATCGGAATTAATCTTCTGCCTCCGGTCTCACGTGGAAATTCAAGAAAATTTGGTTTGTAAGGTCCTAATGATATGGCAGAAACAGTTATACTGATCAACTCTATTTATAAATAAAAGTCTTAAATCAATAGTAATTGTGTTTATTAAAAGTGAATTAACGTGTCAAATAAGTGTAACTGCAGATAAAATCAAAAATAATCATTACAGTACGGTCATCATCGAAGCTTAATTAGGGGCAAAAATCCTTTTTGCTGTCGAATTTCGGCATTGATTTTCTCGAATCTATCTGGGCTTTGATGAATCCTTCTCTTGCTATTCTAATACATAAAGTAGCAGAAGCTTCAGTCACAACTTTAACTGCTCTCTCTACTGCTTGTGTGTGACAAGGGAGGCGTAATAAATTTAATTCGCCTTCTCCTTTTTGTACAACAAATAATCACAGATTTTCTTCAGTTAGAGACTTTAAAATTAGCGGCTCAGTGATATTTTCTTGCCAATCTAAAAGGTCATAATACGTTGACACTTTAAAGTTCATCTCTGGCAACTTAAACAGACGCAAACTTTTAGGTTTTGCTGATCTAGCTTTCAAAATTCGACGAGCAGCTAATTCCGGTATATGCGGCTGGATATCAGTCAACATTTCGAGTAATAAGTTTTCTGGATGTGCGAAATAAGCATTTCTTTGAATAACTGCAGCTTATTTTTGTCTATTACTTGTGAAGTCGATAAATGCAAAACTACAGATGCGATCTTGTAATCTGTTTAGTTGTACGAACGTCAATGCCACTTATCACCATTTGCCTAGCTGTTCGTTGATCTGTTATGAAGTTGTGTTCTCTTAGAGGTATTTTTTGTTTTTCGCACAAGCACATTGAAGTAAATCTCTACACTTGCAAGCCGCAATATCAAATAGCACTTTACTTCCAAGACGAAACTCCTTCATCTTGTTTTCGTGTATTGTTGAGTGAGATTTAAGTAAGTTTTTGCACTTTAAATGATATTTTTGTAACATTACCTTTACACGTTTTGGTTCTACAGTTGGAATAGACAATCTCACCCATATTTCTATCAATTTTGGAACTATTATGGCTTCGATTTCTTTATACGTTGGCTCCTTTTTAGTTTCCCTCTCATGTTTTAACTTGTGTCTGGTCCACTCATAAAACTTCATCACATCTTCATAGCTTGGCAAAATGTTGTTTTTAAATCACATAGATCACCAAACAAGGGACACTTCCAACTATTTAGCGTGCGTTCTATTCTTAGAATAATGGGCAAAAAAATGACTGCACTCTAGAACACAACGTTGTTTCACAGATCAATTAAGCGTCACTTGTAACTCCACCCCGTCCCCCTCCTTACCCGTAACCTTGAATTAAGCCAAGAAAACGTCTTCCTTTATTTGTAGTGATTAACAACTATACGTACAGTACGAAACCGGACATCGATAGCTTGAAAAATGTGTCGGAAACATATAGTTAAATATATGCTTTTTCAAAAATTTCTTTTAGAATCCGGAGGCAATTAAACTTAAAATAACGAAATAAAATTTTACATATAAATTAAGTAAACCATTTAGCACCTTTTTATTGTTGAGCCTTTTTAAAAAACGAAAAAAAAATTTTTTGACCCACCCTAATGTACACGTCACCGTGCTGTTGACAATTGTACTATAAAATGTTTATCATAATATTTTTTTGTTTTATTTATTTAATGAAACAGAATTTTATTGAGAAAAATGAAATCAATACTTTCCTAACACATTTTCAATGAGAAAAATAAATGTACATATATTTTAACTCTATACCCCCTAAATGTTACACTACAACCTTCATGTATATCTAATTTAAATATTATTTTTATATATACTCGTATTTATACATGTCATGTATAAACGTTTTAATTACGTGTTAATCATTTGTAAGCAAATTTTTACACGTAACTGGTATAAAAAATGTTTATTGTGTTTATTAAATATATTATTACTGTCTATAAGATGGATAATACAAGCATATTAAAAATACATCATAGTACAAGGTTACGCCTTTATTTAAAATTTCTTATCGATTACATTTATCTAATATATGTAAAGTATTTTCAATATAAAGAGTATAAAATAAAACAAGATGTTTTATGCCAATCATTATGTAAGCAATTTTTTATTTAGTTACTAGCAAATCCAATAGATATTGAACTGTTGTCTAAGTTTTTATTCCGACTAAGGATATGAGACATATTATATCGTTCTTAATACGCATAATGGATTTTTATAAGGTTCCTGAATTAAAATAAATTCTACATATTATGTAACGTTACGTAATATGTAAAATTTATTTATTACAAAATTTTTATAAACCTGCGAAATCTGTCTGAAAAACTGATAGTTATTTGAAACCTTCTACGTACCTTAAATACATATAAAATTAAAAATGGTATATTAGAAAGTTTATCAGAAAGATAGTCTAAGTTCTATTATATATTAATATTTTACCATATTTTTATGCAAGAACCTATAATGCAAAAATAAAAAAAATATATTAAACAAAGTTTTATGAAATAGGTAGAAATTCAAAAATTACAGCGTGACCAAAAATAAAATAAGTATATAAAAATATAACTATGTACACAGAGGAAGTAACTGTAATTGAGAAAGTGCTTTTACAATAGCGGACACAAAATTTTAAATAGGATCGTGCTCAGTTGTCAGTTTAACTGGATTTAATGTAAAATTAATTTAACAAGCAACCTATTTAAAAGATCTGTTGAAATTATGTTTGGATGAGATCGGTTCTTAATTAAGCTTTTGTTTTATTTTATTCTCTGTCGACCATCGTTGTTGGTCATACTTCCTAATTTAATTTAATTAATTTGTAAATAAAACCTTGCAATAATAAGTAATGCTACTAATTCAAATAATAAATAATGCTAAGATATAAATTTGTTATATAGTACCTACCTAGGGTACGATGAAAATTTTAATAATATTAGTAGTAGGTATTTAAAAAAAAAACTTGAAATTGAATTATTCTCTTCTAAATATCAGATAAGTGATTACATATAACATGATTATACTTTTGCACAATAATAATCTTAAACTCCCTTAAATGTTAGTTCGATAAAGAGATCACCTCTTTTATAAATATTGACAAATATGACGTTATTTCAAATACAATATATAAAATATAATAGTAGTGTCTTTCACGTAATTCATGGCTGATCTTATGTGTTACTTCTTTAATCTCTCAGAGACACTCTAATTTTTAAAAATAATTTAAGAACTGTAATGTTTCTAATCAGTATTAATTCTGGAATATTTGTTATTCCATAAATCCTTTTAGTGAAATACTTTTCCAATTAAGGAAGCCTTGGAATTCACAGACGTGAGTGCTTCTACTTACGTTCTGTCGACTATTGGGTAACTTTAAAAGCGGACCCACAGACGACCGATCGATTTTAATTACTAGTGCTGTATTACAGCACTTTTGTTCTTTCTATTTACCAGTCTGTGATACTTTCCCATAGACGTTTATATTGAGTAGGCCAGGGCTTCGTAATTCCGGAAAAATAATGACTTAATTTTAAATGAGTTTTGTTTGTCAAATTAGTATCTCTTCTAATATTTTACATATAAAATAAGGATATACAGAATAATGCTAGCCATATCCTCATTGATCTGCGCAACGCATTGCCTACTTTCTGGCTTTCGGCCAGAAACCATTGTTCAGGATGCGTTGGCAACACACCAATTGCTTGGATTATCTCGCTTCAGTAATGGTACTTGCTTGCGTGAGATAAAAATATTCAGGGTTGTAAATTAAGAGCTATTTGTATGGGGCTATAAGCAATTTATTATATCTGGTTACCATTAAAATATAGTAGTACTTAGGACGGATTTCTCAAAGTGGTCAAAATATTTTTTTGTTACATGACTCCTTAAAATTTATTACAACGGTCCCTTTTGATCGCATATTTTCCCGGTATCATAAAATAATCTTTGATAACACTCTACATCATAATAAAGAGATTTAGGCGACAGTTTCAAGGAAAAGTTTTTCTCCATTTCCACACGTAAAAGGTCAAAATAAAAAGATCCTACACACGCTTTCAAAGCGCTCCATTACATAAACTTAACAATAGTATATTCACGTAGGTAGTATGTCCTTTCACTTACAGTTAGTTTTGCTTTTTAAGATTATAATTATTATACTAATCATTATAAACCAACCACGATTATAAGTTTTTAAAATAAATCCTAAAATCTTATTCCTTAATAAGTATCACCGTGCGGTACAAAATAGAACTGTTAATTCTCTTGTCTTTTTTAATTAATATTATTATTAACTGTAATATAGAAGAGACTATCCTATAAGTTATAATATGTAGGTTCATACTATCAATAATAATCCTTAATTAACTTTACTTAAGCTGTAATTTCAGGTGTGCTTAGAAAAACAGCACAAAAAGTGTTACAAAAAAAGGGAAGTAGGACATAAGACAAAGGAAAGGAATTACGGTTTTCGGCATTTCACTTCTCACCGTTCTTGTTATCTAACGGTTCATAAATTAGGATCACACATTAAAATATAAGCTATACTACGATGAAATTTTTAAAATTACTTCCTAACAGCAGTTGATTAGTTGTCTCTGTTCCCATCTGAAGGTAAATCCCTAATGTACCTAAGCCAGGGAATGAATGTTGTTTGAAAAATTGCTCTCCAAGGAGCGTCGGACCGGTCTAGCCATTTTCTTTCTACATTTTAAACTACAATTTTCTTATTAAAGTCTTATTTGAAGTAATGGTGTCAAATAACAGAATTTCTTTAACGTATTTTTTTGTCTAGAATAAATATTTATATAAAAATAACCCAGTAATATAGTTAGACTAATATAAACTTGGAAATATTAATTAAATTTACGAAGCCTTTAGGTGAACGATGTAATAAATATGTTTTCAGATTAATTGGGAAACCATTGTGTTTTCTCTCAGTTTCTATAACATAAAATTGTAAAATACCTCGGATAATACTTTAGTTGGGATAAGGAGTTAGGGGTAGAAGTTTATTTATAGTACTGACCTATATTAATTTTATCGTTTTGCTGAGTAAAACACGCTCCTATAATACTGAACAGAATATTTTATTCATTATAATCTTCCATTAACCACTACTCAAAATCAGTTTAAAGAATATTTAAGAAAAATTATATGAACATACACTAGATCAAAAATTTATAATTTTAAATCTATAATTAAATAATTTTATTTTCAATCTTTTCGGTTTACTTGAACTGAATATGGCTCATATATTTTGCAACTACAGTTCATTGTTAATACAAATTTCAGTGTTAATATTAGTATTGTGCGTAAATTGCTTCCTGGTAATTACTTCAATTTCTACTTTATAGTTTCATTTTTGAAGTGTATATTACATAACATAACATAATTTATATATTAAAATTCTAATTCGAATACAAATTTAGCTCTGATTACGTAACGAACTGTCTCCAACTCTGTAGGCTTGTAATAAACAGAAACATGAAAATTATCCGCTAACTTTGCTTTTCAAACACATAAATTATTGTGTTCACCAGAAATTTCGTAACAACGTACGAGCCACTGGGGTTTTATGTTGGATACTTTGGTTTCAATTAACTACTTTAGTAATAGGCTATAAAATAAAAAAGTTGGGTTTGTAACAATATAAATGCAACATTTTCAGAATCATGATCACCATTTTGTTATTTATTTTACTTCAGCAACATTTTAATTTAAAAATGTTTCACAATATTAGATATATATTTGAGGCATAGTTTCTAGAAAATAAAGTTTGTTCTTACATTTTAATAATTGCTTAAATAATAGTTATAAACTTTCTGTTTCTATTGTTACTACTCTTGTTTATATGTATATAAACACACGTAATTATTCTATAGAAGCAAAATTAACAAGGCAAGCGATTTCCGTAAATCCACTAGTTTTTGACCAACCAGTATCCAGTAAAGCAATTGAAAACACGGTTTAGATTCTGTGAGCACAAAAGCAGGATTTTTTAACGAAAAAAAACATATAATTCATGCTTAAAACAAAGCTATAATAATATGACGAAAGACACTGTTGTACTCGTAGTTCATATTTATATAACTTATAAGAGTGTATTTTTATTACTTTTATTTTATTTATTTATAATAATGAGTTTCCTATAAGACTCTATTTTTAATATGTTAAGATCGGTCCAAAGAAGTATAATATTAAATATAATTTATTATTTAATAAAGAAAGAACACATTATTAAATTTAATATTTTTATGTGAAGATTATAATAAAACATTTAATTTTTCTATTTAATCGGAAACTCATATCATTTAATTACCGTTCAGTTTCCATATTTACATTTCGTTAAACATTATGCGACTATTTGAAATGTAAAACGTTTAGTTAGATGGGCCCAAATGGAGCGTAATCACTCAGGTTAGCTGACATGGATCAATTTGTATGATTGCTGACATGAACATTTCTATACATAGAGGATGCCAAATCAATATGTAAAATCTGATTCATTTGATACTCTTGGCTTTGTGCAAGAAGAAAATACGTTACATATAATCTATATTTTCCTTTTATATTAAAATTGCTGTGCCCTGCCACGGTTCGTTGTGAACAACAAAAGAGAGCATATGTTTTATTGAAGATTAATTTTTCTATACTTGTGGGTATATACTATTTTTTTTTCGAATTGTTTGTGTAGATATGGAGGCTATGTGGTTTTCCGCAGGGAAACATGCAACAGACAATTGTCCATGTACAGCAAGCAATCCATATCGAAACCACACGTTTCTAAAGATTGATCTTGAGCTTTGTTAATTGTGATTGCGAACGCCTATCGAATTGGGAATTGCAATCTTTTAAATTTTAAGTGTATTTTTTAACAAGGACATCTTCACCTTTGAAAGGCCCCGTTAAAAACGGTGCTTCCACTAAGTTTTTCATTCATTTTTAACTGAGAGTCGTGTGCCGTTGCAGAGATTTGGTTGGTTAATGGTGCACTTAGTGGTATGTTAGTATCATGACAAATAGATAAAAACAGTCCTTGAAGTGTATTGTATATCGAGTCAAAATTTCATCTTAATCGGTGCAGAACGTTTTGAGTTTTTGAAGCATTTACAAAACAACTTAACATTATCAGATATGTAGAGATAGATATAATTTATTAGAAAGTAGGAGTAATCGCAGAATATATTTCCAGGGTTTATAAGCCAGGTAAATATTTTGCTTCTATGTCCTGCACTAAGGTATACGGTATATAAACAAATATGTTTTGTTATTCATAGTAAAAAAAACACAATATTGATCTTTTTGTTACGCAAGCGCAACCGGCGAATAAGTTTATAATATAACAATGGTGTTAAGTACCAAATGCTGACTCTGAGCCATTGATGGGAATGGGAAAGTAAAGACCACACCGTACGCCTTGCACCATCGGTGGGAATAGGAAATGAGTTATAACATATAATGAGTCTGGAGTCAATCATTGACTTAAAGACACCTCTTTAGCCAGTATTTAAATATAAGTCTTAATTGTTAATTGAATATAGTTTTATAAGTAAAACTGATTTTTCTTGCATCCTTCGCTGCTACCAAACGTAATTTTTTTATCAGTTCAATTTATTTTGGAATACATAACAATTATAATCATAAAACAGTTGGTTATTGTCAAAAGTGATAATAATAATTATAATCTGACAGGTGTTGTTAACCATTTAATAATTGGCTAACAAAAAGTTTCAATGTTTTAATATGTACTGTTATAGAAAATAATTTGAAGTATATAAAATTCAGATATTTATGTTATAATACTTGTAGTATTCAAAAATTAATGAGTTCCAGTTGAATCAAATAACTTGATTTCATTTCCAACTAAAATAATATTTTCGATATAATTTTATTGTTAAGTTATAGTAAATTAAACATGAATTGTCTCCAATTCATATTGATAGTTAAAATAAATTGGTACTCGGTAGACGTTTGAATGCATGTATGGATTTTACTGAGTCAGTCAAAAATAGCTTTGTGGCTTTTTGTAACATTAAGCCCAAGTAAAGGTATGAAGTTTAATATATTAATGATATTGATTTAAAAACGAAATTTTCTTTTGTGGTGAACTTATTTTAATTAATGAGATCATAATATTTCATCATTATGAGTATTACAAAATGAATGATATTACTGTTAAATATGGATATAATAGTTATTTTGTTTAAATATCTAAAATACCTATTTCAATTCAATATATGTAAATGTCTATATAATTCATTAAAATTTTAATAATATGGAAAATAATTTATCGATGTTTGGTATATTTATACCATTTTGTATGTGTTTTATTTATATAACACACTAGTTTTTGCCCGCTACTTCGTCCGCGTGAAATAGTGACTTCCGGCAGATTTTTGGTTCTTCTCACACAGTTCCCGTTCTTGCGGGATTTTCGGAATGGTCGAGCTCCCGCAGAATTTTCAGGATAAAACCTATGTTTTTTTCGAGTTCCAAACTAAATCTGTACAATTTTTACAGTAAATTTAATTATTTTAAAGAACTTCTGCATATACTAAAAAAAGTGTTATTATTGTGAAACTAAATACTCTTGTAAAACAAATAAAGATGTACAATCATAATGGTGAAAGAATTTTCAAAATCGGTCCAGTACTTTTTGAGCCTATTCGTAGCAAACAAACAAACAAACAAAAAAATATTACCTCTTTATAATATTAGTTTAGATAAAAAGCCTTATGATATTTTCACTTTTTCACTAATAAAATTAAATTTATAAATATTAATAAAATACTACTTTTTTTCTGGAAAACCGAAATATCTTCGAATAAATTTTGAGTGTGTTTTGTATTTCTTGTAATTTTGGATAAAAAAATAATGTTATTATCTTGTGTAATCACCGGTAAAATAAAAAAATAACACCCTAACGAAGTCTCTACAATTAAAACCGATTTGCCCCTCAAATATTTAGCATAATTTCTCAAGATTTTTATTTTTAAATCGTTGTTACTTATGCAAAATTATGAAAGTATAACATAAGGTATCTAACATATTTATCAATTCTATTCATTTAGAGTTATGTTTTGCTTAATACCTATAAAGAGTTAAACAAATTATGTTCCATAAAATTATATATGCATATTAGAGTTATAGTTTACTTTGACTCCAAAGTACTGGCAGCACTCCAATAGTCAGGATTATCTCGTTCTAGCTTTTGTACCGGCTCGCAATCTGATAAAAAAAATATCATATTTGTTTAAATAGTAAAATTTATAAAATTCAACTAGACAAAATAATACCTAATAGTTTTTGATTTATATTTCAAAGTAAGGAAAATTAATTTCGACGCTTTTGATCATGAATTATACTTGCGGTACACACAATTAAACTACAGCAGAAGAATAAAAAGGTTAATTATGGAGAAAAATACAACTTTTTCATAGTTAATAAAAAGTTGTTCTAGTTATATACATAAGTGAGATGAATAAGTCGAATATTTATTCACAAATAAAAGTATGTAATCTAATATATAAAATTCTCGTGTCACAGTTTTCGTGCCCATACTCCTCCGAAACAACCTGACCGATTTTGATGAAATTTTTTGTGCTTATTCGGTAGCTATGAGAATCGGCCAACATCTATTTTTCATCCCCCTAAATGTTAGGGGTAGTCCACCCCTAAATTTTTTTTTTTATTTTTTAGACAAAATTTTTAATTACTATTTTTTTATGATACAACGTACAAAAATACATACAATCCTAAATTTTCACCCTTCTACGATCAACCCTTATTTTTTAATAGCTATTTTAGTAATTTAATCATTTTTCATCTCCGGTCTATAACTGATCAATCGTCATTTAATAAGTTATCCCCGCCAGATATCTACAGGTGTCACTTCTGACCCAGTAAACAGCACGGAGTAGGGATGAGAACGAAGCCGGTCTTCTGTTGCTCTCACACAATTAGACTTCTCTCACTCCCTACACAGTTGTCGGCCATCGTTATTGTTTGTGCATCAAGTGTAGTAGTAACGTTGACAATTATTATTTTGCTAGCTCAGTGTAACTCTCATATTAACTATTAATCATTCCTAATCACTTCAAAACACGGAGATTTATGGCTTTAATAGGTAAACTCCAAAAATATAAATAAAAAAACGTAACAGATATTTCTTGATTATAGGGCGAAACGAAGTTCGCCGGGTCTTCTAGTATATGTATAAATATTACATCATAATAGGTAAAATCTGAAAACTATATTGGTATAGAAAAACTGTTTTATGGAAGCAGTTTATAGATAAAAGATAGTTTCTCCAAAGTTTGATAATAATTTACGATTGTACGTGGAATGAAGGAACGGTTTATTACATCATTAAAGCGATAGTGATTTTTTAATAGGTCTTTAATTACTCTAAAAATTTTATATATTGAACGAAAACTACTGAATGAAATCTGAACAAAAAATATACGTAGTATTTAACTATATAACAGGGTATATAAATCAATAAGAATAATCTAGAATACAAAGTTATTTGCGAAATATTAAATTAGGGTTGCTCAAAACCGTCTGGACAATGCTAACAAATTATTCAACCACAGTATTAGTTGAACCCTAAAAGGCGTTCCATGTTCTAACAGAATGATATTTATTTTTTTAATGAAAATGATAACGTCTAAAACAGATTATTTATTTATGACAGTCATATTCCATATATTTTACGAATAAAGAGTTTGTACAAATTATTTCTATTTAATACAGAATCATTGATCCGTTTTTATGTAATAAATTTTATACATTATATCTATAATATTCTCATATGATATCATATGTATAGTAGATTTAGTCTCAAATATTATATATTGTAATTGTATAATTATTTTATTATTATTGAACTTGCATATAGTTTTTGTATTCGCAAAGCAAAATGAATCTACAAAAAGTATTTTTTTTAAATTAAATTGAAGAAAATTTGTTTATTTTTTAAAACGAAGACTACTTACAATTAATTTTTGTTTTCCATCCAAATGGCAATCAAAGACGTTTTATGCGAGACCTCATTCAAGAGTCTGGTCACCGTGACTTTGAAACTACAGGTTTATCTTATATAATACTGAGTAAATAGTTTTCCTTCTTAAAATATGTAAAATTATTCATAAGTATAACGACTGAATACAGAGTTGGTGCTAAGTGTTATGTAGAATATCATCGAAACAACGGGCAATTATTTCGACTGTTGATATAACTTACACTTAATGGAATCCAATAACGGCTTGCAATTGATATCCTAACACCGATATTGTAATTTAAACTTTATTGTATAATCATAGGATTGAAGTTTCTCTGGCATTTCAACGATATAAAGCATATTTAGTTTCCAGTGAGCTTGGTTGCCATGTGCCTGTAGTTACTTTGCATCTGTGCTCAATCGATACAACTTAACAGTTATTTCAATTAAAACTTTTACAGCACTACTTTAAAACATGCAAAACTTCTTTCTGAATTTCTTAATGACCATAATGGAATAAAATTCGAAATCTTATAATTTTGAATATAATGAATAATTCCCTTGAATTATTTTAAAACACAGTTGAAGTTCTGGGTAATATGTTGCATATAAGTTTGTCAATGACACGGACAGGATTCGCTTAATTAATTTTAAATTTTATTTCAAAAGGATTCCTGAAATTAATTAAATAATATTATAGTGTTACATACATTTTGTGATGTTCTGAAGTAAATAATAATAGTAAACTACTTTTAATCATCTCTTTGTTTCGTTTACATAAAGCTTTATTACTATCTGGACTTAACAGAGTCTTGTAAGATTTAGATTAAACATCATTTCACCTCCAGACATACATATGTATATAATGGTTTACTTAATATTTTTATAAATTAATCTTTTACCGTCTTCAAAAAACTAAGATTTTTTTGGTTGTCATATTTTTCTAATAAAATTATGATTTTGTTAAGCTATAGTTAAACTTATAGTTCTTTTTTAAATCTAGAAATAGATAAAATGAAATATAAAATATATTTTAAAATGTATATCTATTTTGTTTCGAACTTGATTTATCGGAGCATTAAATTATATACTCTATACACTCATCTGATTGTGTCTTCAATATTAAGAAGATAAGTTGAAAGGTCAAATAAAATATAAGAAAATAGTAGTGAAAATGGTTTTAATTTCATGCCTATATTAAATTATTCATTTGCTTTCAAACCTCGTTCCTTATAATTTTTCTCTTGTATAGAATGTTCTATGTAGTTACTTCTACCTTTCCGAAATTATTGATGAAGGATAACAAGCATACCTACAGTATTTTAGAACTTTAATATTAATTAACCAATATGTTACACAATAACTTTTGTGCTTTACAACTTTTGTATTTTGTTATTATTATAGGGATACGTCAGGTCCAATTATAATAATTATTTTATCCAATAATACATTATTATTCTATTTTAGTTACATTAATTACATTTATCGAAAAATAAAATCTATTTTCGTGTAATATATACACTGCAAGCAAGACACATTAACAGTTAATGGAATTTCAATATTTATGTTGACAGACAAACAGAGGGACGAAATGACCTCTCCATTAGTAGGACGTAGCCTTCGCTGCGTATAGATTTATATTGAATTGAACGACTGAATTTACTCTCTCGATACTTAAACTGAATGATTAAACGATAAGTTACATTGCGTGCTTCGTATTTTATAACGATTTGAAAGTTTGATACCTTTTTATTTAATAACAAAAAATTTATGATTAACATTTTCAAAAAACTAAACAAAACAACACTAGGTGTTTAGATTTTTTTAAGCGCTTGTTTTATCGACATCACATCGTATATTGTTCATATGTCAACACTTCCATACCCGAGAACAAGCACGTCACTTCGATTTGACAGTGAATAACAACGTTCACGTCATTTGTCAATGTCAAAAAGTCTGCGCCAAAAAATATAATACAGACGTTCTTGTTCTTAATATGTCACCTAAAAACGTTAGAACACTATTTACTGTTCCCATTTATGAACAGTTAATAAAAATAATAATTGTTAGTTACTTTTTTTATTATAACTTCAAAAGGCAAAATCAAATAAGAACCATAATAGAAATATTCTATAATTTGAGTCAGTGATTTCCAAAAGGCAGTATTGTTTGAAATAATTGAATTTAAAAAGGTACAAGAGAATATCGATAAATAATTCAAATGTGCAATACAGTCTCTTCGAGGTCTATAGGAGGGGTCGTAAAGTCCTGTGGTTTTTGAATGATTAACGTCGCTACTAAACCAAATAATACATTGGAAAACAACCTCTATTGACGATTTTTAAATACATGTTTTTTTATTGTTGGTGAAATAATTATCTTTAATCTTCACTTATGAATGTTCAACAACTATTTGAATTTGGAAATATAAATTATTTTTAACATTGTGATTTTAAAGATATATCTTTACTAATTTACTATATCATCTAAATAAAGAAATATCATATTAATATTTTTACTTCTAGCTTTATTAATATATTTTATCAAATACCATCTTGGACTTTACAGGCATACAATTTTAATGATTTAGAATTGGCGACACGGCGTCTTGATATAAGAGAAAATATTAAAAGAATTTATATTTAAAATGAATATTTAACTTAAATTACTTGTTCGACACTATTTATTAATTAATTTAAGGGTTATTTTTATTCTTGTTAACTGATCACTTTTAAGTGATTTCATAGTCTGCTGGTATATTTTTTATTTTCATTTCTGTCTATTAAGAATTCACACTGGAACAAAGAATTTACTGATTTATTTGATCTGATCATATTAACTTAACTAGAATACACTGCACTAGATAAAAATCGTATTAAATGAAAATTTTATTGATTGCCTACTAGTTTGTCTAGCAAGATACAAAAAAGCTTTAAATTCACTTATTTATATAGATTTTATCCGCATACATATGTATGTATATTTTGTCTTAGAAGTGTCATTTGTTAAGGCTTAACGCCAACGGCACTTTATACTTATGTAAAGCAGATCATATTTGCATGGAAGCAAAGTTCGTTTATAAGTGGGTCACAAATAAGGCATATTCTGCTAAGGTGTGTGCGAAGGTTTGTGGGTAACTTGTTAGAACATATACATATTTGTAGGGACTAGAGTTGCCTATTTTATTGGGTATTGTTATCTAAGATAGCTAGAATACGGGCAAGTACTGTTTTTTGTCACATAAAAAATGTATTTTTCTTGTAATCCCACTATTTATTTTTGTGTAGTTAATAATGCATGAATTAAAAGAAATCGTGTTACTTTGACGACATTTTGGAGGTTCAATCATTGACCCTGATCTGTATTTTTATCCCCAGACGCAAAAACGACGGGGTGTTATAAGTTTGACGTGTCTGTGTGTGTCTCAGTGTGTGCATGTGTCTGTCTGAGGCGACGTAGCTCCCAAACGGATGATCCGATTTTAATGCGGTTTTTTTGTTTGAAAGGTATATCCGTCGAGACTGTTATTAAGTAAGGTTGGTGGAAATCGGTTCAGGTCTTCAAGGTTATCAGGTCATTTGTTAGGTGTTATAGGAATTCACAGCATTTGTGGGATCTGAACTTGCAAGCATATGTGGGATCTGAAAGTTGAAACACTAATCTTCTGGAACCACTGAGCTGGTCTGCTATTAGGGCTCGAAGGTAGGAGACGTAACCCTGGACTGCCTTTTAGCAATCCTATCGTGTTTGGGCTCATTTAATTTGTCTTCACTGGTTCTCTTCAGGTTTTTACTTGGGTCAGGATTGTATAAAATTTTTAATTTATTAATTATTTTAAATATATAATAAAGTATTTATAACCTTACGTACCTTACTAATGACTGCGATTTTTTTAAATCTTGTGGTTGTTTAACTACCGATTGAATTTATTATTAATTTTTCATTCATTGAAATATCTAATATTTTCAATGATTTTTCAATTTTCGTTTGTCTTTGATCAAGTACCTTGTGTTTACTTCAATGTTACCAATTTTAGTATTACTGTAAACATTTTAAAAAGTGTTCCAGAAGTATTTAGTTTATATAAAATGATTACACTTTTATATGCTAAAAAGGTCGTCCATATGTAATATTAACTAAAAAGAAAAATTACCTATATCTATCTTTAGGCGGTCTAAAACGTGTCATTTCGATTGACTCATTCGAATCTAAGGTAATAATGCAGGTTATAAAAAAAATATAGAAAATCCTTGAAAATAACACTTGTATGTATAAGCCAAATCTAAATTAATGTAAAGTGTTTGAGTAGCCTTCATTATTAAAATTTTATTTCTTTGATAACACAAGTATTTCAAAATTACTGTTAAAATATGTAACTCATATTTAATGAAACATAAAAATTAATATCTTTTAACTAATTTTGAATTATCTTTCGCAAAAAATAATTATGTAGCCAAAGCATTTTCTTATTTATTTTATTACGTTTTTAAATTCCAATACAATATTCCTATTATCATCTTTGAATATATTATAATAAGTGCCTCTAGTCCTGCAGGCTTGTAATAAACAGAGATATGAAAATTATCGTCCAACCTTGCTTTACAAACTCATAAATTATTGTGTACACCAGAAATTTCCTAACAATGTACGAGCCACTGGGGTTTTATGTTGGATACTTTTGTTTCAATGGATTTTTTAAATTTGGGTCTTAAAATGCTTGCTGCTTGCTGCTTGCTGCTTGGAGACTTTTAAAAATCCAGTCATAAATAATTTGATTGTAATAGTTTTATCATTAGTGCTGTGATTTCAAAATACAAGATTTACTACTGAATGAATCTTCAGTAAATGTTAAAGATTTATTAAACTAATTTTGCTAATTTTACCAGTGTTAAAATAATGACTCAAAGCTAATTAGCTAGCTAGACTTCTGCATAGTTATGAGGTTTGATTTTAAATTAAAACAGTTTCGGTCCTGCATTTTGTCACAGCTTTTACAGCTAGGTACAGCTTTTTGAAATTCCTTATGTTTTAAGTAGGTATGTAATGGCCTTTTGGAAGACAAGGGTATTTACTTGAAAATTGCTAAGTTAGGCTAGTTTTGTCACATTATAATATATATTTAAGATATTATATGTAATTTTGAGATCTAAGGATAAGAGAGCCTAAGTGTATTTTGGAAGTATTTACTGAGAACGTCTTGTTTGTGGGAAAACAGTTAATAATTTACATTAATATAGATCCACTTTCTTAAAACAATGTAAGTTTTAAATAACATTGTGCTTTTTTTAATTCACATCAGTCTTTTTAAGGTAAGACGTAAAGAAATAATCTGTTTATCAACTATTTATGTAAATAACATCATCATTACCTTTACGTAATATTTTGAAATGCCATCACATAATCCTATCAGGAACAATTAGTGAATAATAAAATATTTTCCTTTGAATATTTTGTATTATGCTAAAAACTTGTTAAAACCATTTTATACTTTCTTATTATAGTTAGATTCGTTATTAGTAAATACCGTTCAGTTTCCATATTTACATTTCGTTAAACATTTTGCAACTATTTGAAATGTAAAACGTTTAGTTAGATGGGCCCAAATGGAGCGTAATCACTCAGGTTAGCTGACATGGATCAATTTGTATGATTGCTAACATGAACATTTCTATACATAGAGGATTCCAAATCAATATGTAAAATTCAATTGATTCATTTGGCTTTGGGTTGCAAAAATACATTTTCATTAGTAATTTTAAAATATTAAGGAGTATAATGTATTGTATGCTAGTGTTGTCTCTTTAATTTAAGAATGGTTTTAGTAACAAAATAAAATTTTCGAAAAGATATGTATGTTTTTTTTGTACCAGTTTAAAAAATATATATTTAAAAGGTTTCTGTAGTTTTGAAATTTCTTTAATATTATGAATAAAATGAAAACACTGTTTTAAGCAGATTACAGATTTTCAAATTATTTTAAAATAATCGATACAACGGTTAGTACGCGCCAAGTTTTCAATAGTAAAATGTCATGTGTCCTTAACGAGGGCTAATATGTAGTTCAAAAGTTTAAGAATTGAAAAAAAAACTTTGAGTCTTTAATATTAAATATAAGATTTACTGTAATAATAAAAAATTCAAGATGTTGGGGACTACAGAGTACTTTATATATGTATGTTTTGTACTCACATGCATTTTTTCAAGTCTAATATTCTGGAGGCTATAGTTAATCGGGTCTTACTACTTAAGTTCATAAGACTATGTCATTTTATTTTATCAATACATTTCTATTTTTGGGTTTCATTAAAGGTAACTTTAAAAATACAGTAATATAAAATGAATAGTTAATATCTTTGTATACTTTCGTAAAAAATAGTTCCTTGTTGGGATCTTAACCAAGTTAGTGAAATACACAATTGTCCAGCAAATGTGTTCTGATTTTAAAAGGTGTCAATTTTTGTAATTATTTTTTCAATATTGTGATCTAAGAATAGGAGTTACTATTCTCGTTAATAGTCTGGGACGATCTGCCTGAAGAGACAGCGGACAAGTTCATTATTTACATAATAGATTGTTAGGGACTTTTGGGTAATTATCAAGTGAGACTGCAAAAGATTTTAAATTTTACATACTTATAACTATTGATTTATTTACATACATTCCTATTTCAAAATGGTCATGAGATTTTATTTTAAAATTATCGACTTTTTCATAGCATTCTTACTTCATGTATCAATTTTACCCTAAAAATTGATAACTTACATAATAAGTTTTTATATTTTATAATAAATAACAACAGAGATTATGTTTATCTCCACTAATGTAGAACTGGCCACGCAATTTTGAATAATTACTGCGCTTATTAAACTAAATTATATTACCAGAATTTATTAATTATCCGGAAAAGCTGTTATTTCAAATGTAAAGTCATTTAATTAAGGTTAGGCATTTATATTATACAATTTTGTATCACTCAACAACAATACGAAGGTACTTACTTTAACAATTATTTTAAGAATTTTACGTTTCATTAATTAAATATTATATAAAAAAAAATCTTTATATTGATAAATTTCCTATGCCTTTCTACAATTATTCCTTTACTGACATAGATATTATTAAAAAGTTTTTAAGAAACATTTTTTAGAGACAATTTCAGTAATAAAGAAATAAGTAGTCTTAGTTCGTTGCTATTTGTCTAATTGACTTGTCGGTTTTCATGTATCTATAGTTACAAAGTGTCTAGACGAGCCTGTATAGTTCCCAACTTTTTTAATCATAGCATTTCATAGCTTTATAAACTGAGCTTTATTTATAATAAAAAAGTTAATCAGTCTCTATTGAACCTTTTTTCAATTTTTTTACGAGAAACATTATCTTTTCAATAATTGTTACTGCTTTTTTTCATTCAATGCCGTCTTTTAGATCGAAAATCATAACCTCTATAAATTTGAGTAGAATAAGTTTATTAACCATTCGTGTTTTTTTTTTCACTTTCAAAACTTTTTCTCCTCTTTTATTTTTTTTTTTATTTTCAACCTGCTCTTCAGAACCGATGTGTACTTAAGTTAAAAGCAAACATCTCATTAATTATGTTTTTGATAGTATTATTGTCTATAGCACAAACAAAAATTAAGGAATAAAAATTAGTGTAAAAAGGTCTGTCACAAAAATCTCTCATGGCTATAATTTAAAGGAGACAGAGAATGTCGAATTTTCTTCAAAAGCGAATTGGTAGCCGTATGAGCCTTTTGTGAAATGGGGAAACATGGTCATTGTTGCTTAAATGAAATAAAGACTTCATACAGAGATCTTGCAGGATTTTTAATTTATTCAACCAGTGTAAAGAAAAACCGTGACTGTATAGGTCAGTGTAATAAAGTATAAGTAAGTATAGGAAGAATGTAAATATTGCAAAGCACAATCTTAGTGGTAATTGGAAAATAAATACTCAGTTCAAAAAAAAAAAGGCTGAAACATAACCTTTCATTCAATATATGATTGATATCTTCAAAATAAATACCTAAGCTATATATTTGTCAGTACATTAGACTTTAATGCCGATAAGCACTAAAAGTTATTTGGAGCGGGTAATTCCAATCTATCAATCTAGAGATAGAAATTATATTACTCTGGGATTTAAATCAAGCATTAATTGAGTTTGGATCTTTGTTAAAATTAATATTAGTATTTGGGTGCTTGTTGTTTAGACTGGTGCTATATTTGAAAATATGGATGACAGATTTGATTGGTGATGATAATGATAACAATAGAAGAAAAAGAACCAACAAGCTCCTTGTGGATTGCCGATATAGATCAAAGACTGATCAAAATGAGAATCATTTATTGTAATTCTTTACCTTTAGCCACGTAAGAATAAACCTTTCCACCTTCGGTGGTGACGCTGTCAATTGGACTAACAGCAATAGTCAGGTCATAAAAATTTAGTAAAAATGAAACCAATTTATCAACTCGGGATAAATTATATGAAAACCAATAATATGTCAAAGTCAATATTAAATATCGTACTAAAATATTAATCTGTTACCGGATGATACTCAATGGCAGCTTTTATGTCATTCGTAATTTTAAACAATGCAGAGATCGTATTATGACCCAGATGAAAACCGGAAAACTATTCATGAGAAGAAATAAGATTAAGTTGTTGATTATTTAAGAGAGGTCAAATGAAAAATTAAAACTTTTTTTATAAATTTAGTTTCAGCTCAATAATGCTAAGGTATAAAGATATAATTAAATTGTTTTTTTAAAATTCAGATGTAGTTTTCTTAAATGCATAAAACGTTGGCAAGACTCCAATTGACATTATTATCCCACTTTAGCAATTGTAGCGGCTCGCAATGAGATAAAAAGTTTGAAATAAAAAAATACATAAAATAGTTAAAGCAATTAGATAATTGTTTAACCTTTCGAACTAATTGTCCTAGCCTTTGGAAAGAAATTCTAAGTTAATCATAAAATAAATAAGTATCAGTTCCGTAATCCAGATCTATCCAGATCTATCTAAAAACTGATTGTTACTTATTTCATTTATAACTCAACATCGACATGTATATGGCGAAATTAATAAATGAAAAAGCGTCTAAGTCTGTCAACTTACATTAGAACATGTAGACTTGACTAACATTCAGAAATTATATGGTAACATAATTTACGTAAGTATAAATCATTTAAATACTTAAAATTCAAAGATACATTTAGCTTTAAAGTTACAAATTATAGTGCAGCTATGACAAAAAAAAATGTAGTTTTTAAGTCAAGGAATAATTAAATAAATTAAAACATTGTGGAATATAAAGTTCTTTGTGAGATATTCGATTAGGATTGACCGAAACTGTCTGGACGATGCTAACTAATTATTAAACCACAACCATCGTTCAACCCTAAAAGGCATTCTGTGTTCTATTATTACGATACTCATTTTTAATGAAAACAGAAATAAAAAACATCTATTTAAGCCAACGATAATTGTTATTTTTACTTTTCATGTTTAAGAATTTGTTAATGAAACTTTACAACTCTATTTATCTAATTCTAGAATGCAAACTCTTGCAATGAGTTTATTTTATTGATTTGTATTCATTTATTCTATTGTATTTCCAGAAGCACAGTTCAAATGTTACAATGAGATTACAGTCACAGTGAATGCAGATAATTGTTTAATATTTCTATCGACAGCACAAGCCGAAAAGCTTTTTAAATAGTAAATTGTAATTCTTTAAGTAAGTTGATTAACTGTTATATATTGTTAGTATAATAATATTGGGTTCTTAATCTTGTAATGAGGCATTAAGCATTTATGTACATAAGTGTATATAAGCTTCTGGACTGTATATACTAATGTATTTATGTACATAAGTATATATACGGACTGCCATTATTATTAATTTTTTTTTATATCAAATTGGGCAAACGAGCAACCGGCCTACCTGATGAAGGTAGTGCCATCACCAATGTACATCCATAAAAGAATTGCCCTGTGCACAATTTCATATCAATTGCTAATTTCCAATATTAACAGTGATAGCAATCTTTTTGTTAAAGATTTAATCAGCTTCAATCTTCATTAACACAGCTCGTTCAATGCTATCCAGATTCAACAAAGCCTCAGATGATACTTTTGATATTGATTGATTCAGATAATGCTTTAATATACCTGATATCTTTATTGACTCCTGGTCTACTGCATTACACAGATTTATAAATCCATTTTCAGTTATGTACCAATCATATACTTTCCTTTTTTATTTACATATATAAGTTGTTACATTTTCAACGAAAACTTATGCTACAGTTTATAATAAGACTTAATAGTTTAGTTATTAAATAAATGTATTTTAAATATGTTTTGGTAATTCGATTGTAATTCATTATTGAAATTTTAATTATAAGAGCTCACCTCAGTGCTTTGGGGTCTGAAATATATGGACATGTGAGAGTGAAAATACAATTTCAAATCAATTAATTTATTCGATTTTCCTTGAACTCATTCTTTGTACATTTTTTTTATTGAAATTTTAATGTAATATTTTCAGTCCAAATCTTAAAATCCAGATGATGTTACAATATACAGGATATATTTTCTCCAACAGCTTTAAATATAATTCAAATCCTATGGTAAAATATACACATTTCACATATATATGTTCATATATATAATATATAAGAATTATGCAATTATCAAATTTTAATTCAATAGCATTTTATACCAAATGAAATGCTTATATTTTAATATTTATAATAGTCAATGAAAGTAATTAGAGAAGCAAAGTCATTTATAAAGTTCGTAACAATAATCTGGACACCTGTTTATACATCAAGATACATTCCATAAAAGACTCAGTTATTTTTTAAATATAGCTTATGGAACAAATGATCGTGTTTAATTATGATATTTTTATTTTTCATAATTTCATTTAAAAACAAAATCCGTTGATGTTTAATTCATGGAGGTTACATTAAGTCTTAAAGGAATTTCAATATTTGTATAGACAGACTAACAAAGGCACGAAACCTCTCCCTTATACACGTAGCTTTCATTGTGTATGTGTTTATATTAAATTGAACGATTGAATTTGCGCTTTCAATATTTATTAAATCATACACTATAATAATCTTACTAAATCATACACTATATATATGGTCAGAAAATACAAAAAATCGTTACCTAGTGAAATTTTAATGCTGATTTGTGTACCTATTATATCTTATAATTTTCATTTCATACATTCATTTTTGATATTTCGTATTTTCTTAGTGTATATGATCGATCTATCGATATCGCATCGTATATTGTTTATCAACACTTTCTTACCAGAGAACGAGTACGTCACTTCGATTTGACAGTGAATAACAACGTTCACGTCATTTGTCAATGTCAAAAAGAGAGCGCCAAAAAATATAATACAGACGTTCTTGTTCTTAATATGTCACCTAAAAACAAAGTCAAGTTACGGAACCGAGCTTTAAACATTAAGTACAAAAACCTTAATGTGTAGCATAAATGAATGTGTAATAGGAATATTATGCTACTTTCAAAAAAGCACAATAAACCAAAGAAAATGTATGTATCTATATAAAAAATAAAATTAAAATTGTTAGTTTTTGCATAATGATACGAGAATTTTAGAAAATAATTCAAAAGCTACAATGTGGTTTCTTCGGAATAGACAGAATGGTTCATATGGAACTGGTTTTTGAAGAATATAGTGAGGATTGAATATATCATTAAAATAATTATCGTTCGATGTAACATTGTTCATGAAGATTTAGAGTTAAGCTAAATATGAGATAATGTTTTTTATATTTCGCAGTCATATCTTTTTTATCTAAAGCTGAATGTAAAAAGTTTGATACGCGTAAATAACATGTATTATATTTTGGCATTAAAACTCTTTTAAGAGTTTTATAGGAATATAGACTTCATTTAGTTTCTAGTATATTTTTAAGCATGTATTTTATTTTACTTTATACAATAAAATTAATTTATTCCATTAGTCAATCAACCTAGCGTGCACTGCCGAAAGTAGTTCTCCCTTAAAGGGCGGCAACTGTCTCAGTTCTATTCTTATCAAAAATTGCAAGCGCGTAAAGAATTAGCTGTTGATATTAATCCAATGTCATTATCAACTACTGGTTAAAACATAACGAATCGGTCTCCTAAGTGAATTCAATTTGAAAACTTTGTACATATGTAGCATTTATGGCAGTAATGATCTAAATATTCTCTCTATTGGATGCGCTTCATTTATTTCTAGGACGCCTTTTATAAGGCGGTGATCCATTTATTATTATTAACGTCTTTGAATAAATGGCGTTTTTCTCGTTTGCAGACACATTATTAGGGATTATCCAAGTCTACGTACGTTGAGGCCTTTCTTATGTAAGAAGTGTCATTTGTTATAGACTAAAGCCTAGGACTTTACCGTTGTTTAAAGCGGACCACATTTAATTCTAGCCACTACAAAGCCCGCCTTTATGGGAGTTGGTTTCCAAGTTACGGAATATTCAGCACAGACATTTGACGCGCTTGGTCTAAGTCACTTGTATATTTGTACATACCGTTGAGTATTGTCTGTTTGTTCTGGTATATTTTATTGCTTTATATTGACAAAGATAACAAAAAATTTGCAATCAATTATGTTTTGTTATTTACGAAATTTATACAGTTTGCATTAATAACTATGATATACAATTTATATTCACTTGTGAAAAAAAAAACAAAATTTTATAATAAACATACACTATAAAAAATTAGAAAATAGATTTATTAACAATTCTTCTCTGTAAAGTAGCTTTGTACCTTTACATCGAAGTAATTCTCCGATGTCTGATATCTTTGAAGCCAGGAAATGAATGCTGTTCGAAAAATTGTTTTCTGGAAAGAGACGTCTTGAAAGTTTCACATTTCCTTATTATGTTCTAAAATACTGTGTGTGCGTTGTTAAATTTTCATATACGTATAGAGTGAGTCAAGTTAGTTTTCATCGATTGTTTTCTTTTCTGAAATAATAACATTTTGATCCGAAAGCTTTCTTATTAGTTAAATCAAAAATATACAATGAAAAAATGATTTTATTTCAAAATTATTTCCTTAATCCATTAATGTATTCACTTGTTTCTAAGTAATATATGATTAACATTTTGAACTAATCTTACTTTCCTCGAAGAACATCAGAATGCAAGTTTTATGAGACGCTCGGCCTGACCTATGTTAATTTTATAGGTTTGCTGAAAAAATACTTACAGAATTACGTTAGGCTGTTTCTCTTTAGTGATATTTTCGTTAAAAAGTAAGGCTTGTAATCAATTTTCGACCTCATGGAATAAAAATTATACTTCTCTTAACAGTCTTTAGAAAAGTCCAGTTAGTAAAATAAATGTACTCGCACATACTAATATGTTAATATTTTCTTTTATAAAACATTTTTGAGACTATATAGACTAATAGTTTCCACTTGTATGACACATAAATTTATACCATTATTTCCAATAAAATAATTAATTAAAAATAAAGTACAAAATAATGTAACGTACATTTCTAGTGCATATAATAGTAATGTTTACTAGTATATAATTTATGTTATTTTTAGTGCTGAAAATAGATTTGAAAATTAATGTAGGCATATATATAGGCCTATAGGCATTTATTCTCATACAATTTCCAAACATTATGAAATAATAAGTTTAATTTATTTTATCAATGATATAACTAACACCTAATGGATCGGAAATTTAAATTAAAACTTTGTGATATAAATATAAAAAATTATCTTCGTCTTTCTTGATATAATATATAATTAGTTTTTAATACGCTTAGCTCATAAGCGCTTGTTATGCATCTACGCTCTTAAGCGATATAATTAACTTGTTGCATCGATAAACACTTCTAGAACGTTATTTTTATTAAAATAAATGCTTATTTACTTCACATCTATATTCAAATGGAATTCCAGTCACGATATATCAACTTTCAAAACCTCATAATAAATAGAACCACGAAAAAAATTTTGCTAACTCCGCTTCGGGCACAAAATTTACTGAATTTACCAGAAATTTCAGAATAATATAGCAGCTGAGAGTTTTATGTTTCATACTTCCATTTCAGTGGACTACTATGAAAACTGGAAAAAAAATCAAGAGTTAAATGCATCTTTTTGAATTTTTAACCTCTATTTTAGTATTTGAATATTATAAAAGAAGTGCATTCTTATTGTTGAAGCATTGCTTATTATTTCATAGGCACTCTTTATTAAGTGTTGTTATAAAACAATGCTTATAAATATTATTTTTTTCATATTACAAATTAGTTACGAAGTTAAAAAGGGCGATTTGTTGCTTATAATATTAAATGCGTAGAAATGTGTTACCAAAATTCTGTTCTTGCATCTTCTTATGTTATTACAATACCTGTTGTGTCGTTTAGCTTTGTATATTTAAGCAAACGAGACGCAACCCGAATTGCAACAATTACTTCAAATATTGAGCGAACCTCATAGAAATCTAAGAATTAAATGAAAATGTTGTTTATTTACTTTTAAGACACAAGTCTTCTTACAATTATAAATCATAATGAACTGTTACACACTTTGGTTACTTGACCTGACTTAAAATGTATGAGGTACAAAATGTGCAATAATGTCCATTGATTATTATTAGATCATTACAGTTAAAATATGTTACCTATGTTTTTAATATATTTTTTAATTTCTAATAAGGATTTATTTTATATTCCCTGTGAATAGGTATTTAGTTTATAAAAAAATCCGTTATAGAATGTATGGATGTATGGATGCAAATATGAATTGTATCTCTCTGTTTTTAGAACATTTATACAGTGTAAAAATTTTCAACCATTTGAAATGAAAAACATTTAGTTAGATTGGTTCGAATGGAGTGTAATCACTCGGGATAGTTGACATCAAATCAATTTGTATGATTGCTGACAAGAACATTTATATACATAGAGTACGTCAATTCAATGTGTCACCTCTAATTTACGAATTCACTCTGGCTTCAAAAGGTTGTTTTAGTTTTATTTTGTTGATTTTGGAAGATAAATAGAAAAATATGGTATAAATTTAAATAAAATAGACTGTGATTTTTTAAATTACAACTGAATGGTACTCAGCTATCGTCCCACCTGAGGGTAAGTAGAGATATGTATAATTTTATATGGTTAGAGTTTTATGTAAGAAAAAGCCTGTTCAATCTCTTCGTGACTATGTTAAAATAGAAATTGTAAGGAAAACAGACGCAGAATAACTATCAGGCAAAATAATGAAATACAGCTTTTATGAAACATATTTTGATCATAAAAAGAAACAATAACATAGTAACATAAATAAATATTAATTAATTACGAATTAAATGAGAATAAATTTAAATGAGTTTAATAAAGAGAATTTCATTTTTGAAGTGCACAAAATACAGCAATAAAAGTAATAAAAATGTATATTGTAAAGTCGTTTTTATTAAAAAAAAGTGTAACAAAGAACTTTGTTTCTGGCAGGGTGCAGCCAAACGCAAATTATTACTTTTTCAATATATTTGAAATTAATATAAAATATAGGTAAAAATTTAAAAGTGCATCGGATTTCACTTCTAAAGATGATAATAATTTAGGTATTTTGGTATTACGTTTCGATTATTTTGTGAATTTTATAACATTTTAACTAATACAATCACTTGTTCAGTTTTTCGCATTTTTTAATAAAAAAGGATTTTTTTTTTCTTTAATAAAAACCTAATAAAATCTTAGTATGGACGAAAACAAAATTCTTACTTATCCACTGGAAGGTTTTCTTATAAAGTCTTTTATAATATCTATTCTTTTATAATTCATAATTTGCTAATGTTTAAGTTAAGTTAATTTCATAGTATTTTTCTTATAAAAAGAACAACATTTTATAGATTATACGAATTTATAGAGTAGACTTGATCCATACTTTTTTTATATCTAACTTTTGCCATGTTTCACTGAAATTGCTTGTACAATATATGAAGTCCCAATACATATATTATATACCTCAGTATCGTTATCGTCGATGAATACAACATATACCACAGTACACATATACCATAGTATAGCATTGAATAATATTAAAACTGAAAAATACAAAATAAATTGAATAAATAAAACTTTTTTAATCCAGACAGTTATTCGTTAGGTTAATAGAAATAACCGTTATAGCCTGTTAAACGGTTTAAGGAGCTATCAATTTTATTACTATATTAAAATGCAGTCTCTTTTGGGATCAAGTCTCTAAAATAAAGAAAAAACCAACACATAATATAATATATATAAGTTTGATTTCTTGGGTTATATTAGGGGAAGGCTAACTTATTTTCAGGGAGAAAATTGCACGACTAAAGAAGAAGCACGTCCGTAGAACTCTTGAAAATATAATAAGTTCCTTTTTAAGAATCTGTGACTTTTAGTATTAATGCAAAAGCTGACAAGCGATTTCTGTAAGCTTTCTTTACATGTACTACGTAAGACGTGAGAGATTGATTGTATGTTCTTCAATACAAAAACTGTTAGAGTTTTCCTGGACGTATTGTAATCAGATCATGTTGTTAAGATGTGAGTGAATCACAGTCACAGATTTGAAAATTTTAATACTTGTGGCTAATAGTGTTGATTCTCTGTTTCAACGTCCTCCACCAAGGTAGCCAATGTGGCCAATGTGTGTAGAGTTTTCACACTATCTGATCTCTATTGTAATTATTATTTTTAATTCTAAAGGGGGCAACCGACCAGAAGGCCTACCCGATGGGGGTAATACCGTCGCCATCCGTAATATAAAAGATGTTGTGGATATGTTGCCACGCTTTTTTAGAGAAGATGAAGGGAAAAAGTGGGAAAGGAAGGGAAAAGGGAAGCGTTAGGAAAAAGGAAATTGCAAAAGCACGCAATTATGGTGGTATTTATAATGATTTCAAATTTTCACCTTGTTTTTAAGCCCTTTATTCAAAAGTTATATTTGAAGTCATTATCAGTCAACCAACATTTTTTTAATCTATCATTTATTACACTTTTTATGATATGTTACTTTCAATTTCAACCTCAGTAGAAGCTGAAATAAGCTTTTGATTTTCGTTTTTAAATTTTTAAGAATGTTTTTGTTCGCTGGGCAAATTGTATTGATGACCCAAGGGTAATTTCATAGCGATGATCAATGTAACAATTCAAATTCTATTCATGCCTTTTGAGGAGTTGATGAAATTTAATTATCATCATTAGTTAGCTGTTCTTGATCCTTCTTTGTCTTATAATATTTACATCATAAGATAATTTTCCTGTGACTGAAATAATAAATATAGTAGCTGACTTCGTAATTGAGGCGATGACATAGAAGTTGGTGGACGTAAAAAAACACTTTTCTAGCAGCAGTTTGTATCATATGTCAAAATTAGTTCGCTGGACACTCAGTGGCGCTTCAGGCCCTTCAAAAAAGCACAATAATATTGATGTCAAACGCTCGGAGCCGTATGTCCAGTGATTATATTAGAAGTCAGGGATTTGAACAGGACTTTCTTTACAATTCGACATTTAAAGACTTGGCAAGCTGTCAAATAATAGAAATCATTTCTTTCACTTGGTAATTCACCGTCATGCTGAAGAAAATTAATGCTTAATTCTATAAAACAATTTTATCGAAGTCACGTTACTTTTATATTGCTAACAAAGGATCCAATTTTGCACAAAGCCCCAGTCTATATTAAAATATCTATATTTCACAACCAATGTATATTATACAAAGGAATGTAGTGTATAAGTTATTTATACATTTTATAGAGCAGCTTTCGATTTAACTGTATTAATTAATTTGCTTGAAAGGTAAGTAATTAACATTAAGTGCAAATTCACGGTTTCAAATGATTGAAAATTGAAAAAGAAAATTTCTAACTAGATTTGTATTGTTCAACATTTAAAAATAAATGGAAAATCGAAGTGGTCAATATAAACAACAAAAATTAATTTAGAAGACAATGGTGACATATACTTGTTTAAATTACTAAATCTCCATACTTAAAAATATATATAAATAAAAAACAAACTATTCTCTTTTAATAAATATTCCACATTAAATTTGTAGAATTTCATTAAAAGCATTGCCAATTCAGTGGTGTGGCTCGACTAATTGACGATGTAATGATTTTTATTTTGCTTTAAAACTAATTAACGAAGCGGTGTGGCTGACAATTCTTTTCGTTGCTTTCTATAATGATATCAAATTATTTTCGTCACTAATCTTATCGTACTAAATAAGTGTAATAATGATTATATTGTGATTGATAGTAATTTTTTTTCCGTTGAATTTTGTAATTTGTTAAGGTCGTATACCACTGTAATGTCGAAAGTACACAGTCCATTTATATATCTGTTTCAATTAAGGTATTCTGCCAAGAATGTGATGCACTTCGACTGGCTAACATGTATGTGTTACGTATTTGTGCCACTTAGTTGCATAGTGACTTTGAGCATAGCTGAAATACGCACAGTTACCTTTCGTAGTATCTCACTCTAATAGTACTAAGTCAGTCTTAAAGGTCGCTTCGATTAATAAAGTTTGATCAATGAGTTTAAATAGATAAAAAAATACGTTTATATTTTGTCAGAGATGCACATAAAATACGAGAAGTATGAAATAATAAATAAAATGCTTTATTTTGATTATTCCTGTGTTATTTTCAATTGAACATATGACGCAAAATGTTGGTTTAATGTAAAATATTGTACACAATGTTTGACAATGGACTTCCAGTATTCGTATTGACAAGCAAACATAGGTGATAAATCACTGTATATAGAAATGTAAAAAGTGAAAATATTAACGATAATATTTAATAAATAAACAAATACCATACTGAAATTTATCAAAAGAAAGACATTAAATTAATTTCACGAGTAAAATAAGTATGTTTAAGCTTATTAAGCTCTACATTCAACGAGAATAGGTTTTATTATTACTGTATCCACAGAGTGGTCGTTTAAAAATAAATTACAGCGCCGTGGTAACACACATAATGAAAAAACTGTGGTAAACCATTCCATCTTCTTTTAACTTATTTATAGAAAACACTACAGTTAATTTTACATCTTCAATATAATAAAGTAAATAAACAAATACACTTTGATGAGTAAAAAATGGTCGTCTCGATTTGAGAAATGTAATAAATCGTCGTGTTCAAAATTATTTTATAAAATAAACATAAATACACAATTGTTTAATGATGAAAAGATATATAAAAACAGTGGTGGGTTCATTGAGATGTAATTATTATCAGGACTGATATTCAATTCTACTTAAGAACGGAGTAATCGTGGTCAGTTGCTTTGTTTACAAGATTTCCAATTTCTGTTGAAATGGACTATACATTTATTTTGTTTATTTCACTCAATTATATCTACTGATCTTCCCGATCACAGTTTGGGAGTCCTCATGGACCCCGTTTTCTTGAGTTGCTACTGACATTATCCCCCTTCCCATCCCTGTAACTTTAATATGACATGAAACAAAAAATAAATTTATCTTATACGGCCACTTGCGATGTAATTGGATTTCTTCATGTAGTATATATGATGTCGAAACTTTTTTAAGAACGAAAATAAAATAGGTTAAGCAACAAAACCAAATAGAATTCACTTTGATGTATGGTGGTTATTAGGACTAAACGAAAAGTAATATAAATACTTGTATAAATGGGGTCTATCCATTTCGAAAAACAAAATGTGTAGGAAATTCATAATGAGGGACAAATAAAGCTAACGGTAAATATAAAAATATATTATAGCGACAAGTTTTCATAAACATTGTGAAATTTCATCCTTCTCCTACTGTTTAATGTTAAAAGAGGACGCCATTTTGAACGAAATTTTAAAAGTTACTCTTATTATTTTCTTCTCCAAATATTTGAATTTAGATGGTCTGTTAAATGATACGAGACCATACATATGTATGCGTTTGTACACCAGTCAGTAACGTCTTGCACCAACAATGAGACGAAACTACTAAGCAATCCATGGATTCACCGTGCGGGTGCCGGGTCCATCGCGTTGCAGGGAGAGCAGCTTCAACAGTGCCTGGGACTTGCGACCCAAGTGTAGGTTTAAGGGGCCCCTTAACTAACGCGAGTTATACGCTCACCTCCACTGTCCAAGCTCCTCTCCCTACCTAACCAAATTTGAAAAGAACCTACTAGGGCTGCCTTCGATATACGTTCCAAGAATGCATTAATGTGAGTTCTGGACAAGCCCAAGTCCTTTAGTAGGTTGTAGAGAGATTTCGCTGTTATAACTCTCGCTCCCACCTCTACCGCGTACAAATCTACTACGAACCTATTTCGAGTGAGTTCGTTTGTGAGCTCGTAATATTTGTTGACCTTGATGGTATGGTCTTTGGGGATGTTGGTTTCCCAAGGGACCGTAAGCTCTATCATCACTACGCGCTTTAAAATTCGCGAAAACAAAAATATATCCGGTCTGGAAGCCGACGCAGAAATATCCTCGGGGATTTTATATTGCTTTTCATACGTGTCCATCATTATAGTCCAATCCGACGCCGCTTTAAGGATGGAGTAAGGCTTGACGTTTGATTTTGTAGCCCTAGTGCCTTCTCTCACAAAACCTACTGATCGTTCGTTTGTGGTTATTTCCTTTTGCGCTCTGGCTACCGAAAGACTAACCGCTTCACGTATGATTTCTAGAACCCTATCGTGACGACGCGAGTATTGACCGCTGTCCAGGAGTACCTTACATCTCACCAGCAGATGCTTAACAGTTCCAACTGCCTCTCCACAGATATAGCAAGTTTTTTCGGTACTTTTACCCCATCTTACTAAATTACTCTGATCTGGGAGAGTCATCTGGAACGCATTGAGATAGAATTTTAGCAATGCTGGCGACCAATCATAAATTAAAGTGCGCCATTTTAATGCTAACGGGATGCAAAAATCTCCTATGTCTAACCACTCGTTCTGCATTTCTAAATTCATTGCATGGATCTTATATTTATCATTCTCGTCTTGCCGAATAAAAGACTTCAATATATCCGCATCTTGGACTTTCCTATTTGATCCTAACCCCGCTCTGTTACTTTGTGCTCCTATCATAAATTGCTTATGGAACCGAAGTCGTGACTCCAGCTCGGGGGCATCTTCATCTTTTGGGAGCGATGTCACTATGTCATCATGGGATTTCCCCAGGATATATCTCTTGGAAACTCTTAGGTGTTTATAGAGCTCCGATGGCCTTTTTAGACTCATCCCAAAACTATTGCTTCCCCTAAATAACGCCGATGAATCAGCCGTTAGAGCGAGCCCGAGCCACAACTTCAACATCTTTATGACGCCTGCATCTAACTTTGACAAAAGGGTTTTATTAAAATCATAGACGAGGAAAGGCCAATTCAATCTTGAAGTTAAGTAATTCTCGTAGATCCACGCTTTTTTGACCTTACTTATCAGTTGGCTATCTACCTTGTTAAGATCGTTCAAAAAGCTATCTACTATTCCTTCTAAAGATGGAGTACGGCCTATATTATCAATCTTACGACCGAGAAATTTAAATGGTGCATTTTCCGTAACCGTAGAAATGCATTGACCGCCTAACGATAGTCCCGGATCGTATGAGGTGTATCTTGTATTCCGCCTACCAAGACACAGACAATGACATTTACTGGGTTTTGTCCTCAATCCATCCGTCCACTCACAGAATTTATCCACTTCATCCAATAGTACTTGACAGTGTTTGGGGTTACGTGTCAGTATTGCGAGATCGTCAGCAAAGGCTAAAATGGATTCCGTGTATTTATTGTTAAACTTAAACCGATAACCCCATTTTTTCTCGTTACAGATTAATTTGTCTACTAAGATGTTAATAACGATATTAAACGTAATTGGAGATAGACAACAACCTTGAAACAGTCCTACATTATAACTCAAACTTTTTGAAGGGCCTTCTTTAGTTATTATAGAAAACCTTAATTTTGAGTAATACGACGCGATCATATCTCTAACTAGGGGTGGAAAGTTGTACCATCTAAGCGCGAATAGCATCAATTCGTGTTGTATCGACCCGAACGCGTTCTCCAAGTCTATCCAACAAACAGTGATTTGCCGCTCGCTTTTTCTAGCATCTTTCAAACTCTCCGACAGCAAGGTGTTGTGTTCTAGGCATCCAGAAATCCCGGGTAAAAACCCTTTCTGGTGATTTGGCCTAAAATAGTTGTTGCTGAGCATGAATCGCGTCATTCTCGTTTGTAGAACCGAGAAAAAGATTTTCGATATAGTATTTGTTAAAGCTATCGGTCTAGTATCTTTTGGATCAGTAACTATATCTTTTTTGGGAATGAGGACAAAAATTGCTTTCCCGAAGCACTCCGGGATTTGCTTCCCTGACCAGATTTTACCGTATATATTTAGGAGGTGTTTACGAACCGATGGACATTTTTTAAAGACTATATATGGGATACCATCGGGTCCCGGTGCAGATTTAGACGACTTCCTCTTGATCTGACTACTTAGTTCCTCTAGCGTTGGTGGAATGCCGTGGAATTCGATTCGAGGAAATTCAGGTTTTTGATCGTTTGGATTTCTATACCAATATCTATTTCAATACTTTTCATGATAACAAAAGTGCTGATTCGAGAGGGATAAAGGAAATCTCTTCATGGTTTATGTGCCTATTATTTTATTTCCAAAAGAAACTAGTCCCAGATCAGAATTAATAAATAAGAACAAATTTGACATAATGGTGTAAGGTATTAAAACCATATGAGATTAAGAATGCTGCAGCATTTATAGCTCTACACCTCAGTAGTTCTGTAATTTATTGACAAGTACACTTGCACATATTGGCACACATCAATTTATGTTATTAACTCTAACCGTAGATTGAGGAGTGTATCCTAGAGTCAGGTCAAAAGATAAACTTACAATAAATGTTTAAATCCACCAATGAGTATAAATTTTGGCAAGACTATAATTTATTGAAAACACAATTCAATTTTTCTTCAAGACAATTCAAAATGACATATTTTAATTGTTTCTGCCCCGTGATCAGAGGCAAAGTAACCGAAACGTCGGGAGTATGTAAATATTAAAAAACGCGCAGTTAATGCGAAAAGAAGGTGTTTTTTTTATAGAGAATCCGTGTTAAAATTTATTTGGAAAGTATACGTATATTATATGTACTTGAAAGATTTAGTTACTCCTTATATAATTCATGACGATTTGTATACAGGAGGAGGGTTAAAAGTTAATCACTAAATTTTATTTAAACAAACAGGTCACACTTAAATTGCTTACAAACAAATAATTTAAAATGAAGTTTGAAATTTTTTTTAAATTAAAGGTATTTTAATTTTTACTGGAAAAAATTTAAGACAATTGACAGTAATTATGTACTATTTCGGATATTTATTTTCTTGTAACTATTAATATTTTTTTATTTGTCAGGCTTTCGTTATCTTAAATCTAACGAAATGTTTTCACTAATTATTATTTCTCTTATATCAAATAACCCACTTATCTAAGGTTAATATTATTACAGGTATAAAATAAAATAATTAATTTCTCAATGTAGAGGGATACTAGTTTTCTTCTGTATGGCTCTGCTAGGTAGTCACGATTTGAAACTTCACCCTTCAGTTATTAAAGAAAATGCTCCTTTTTACTTACAATTCACTATCAATCATATACTAATCTTTAGCTTTATTAATATTGAATATTAACTTTTTGTTTCATCTAGTTTCGACGACTTCCTGAAGCTAAAGTTAGCTGAAAATTCTGTTAAAAAACAAAAGAAAAATCTCTCTCTAATCACTTTTGACTTTATGTTTTTAATAAATTTTAAGAAAGTCTACATACTGTTTATTTAAATTAACATGTCAAGATTTTTTTTTGACACAAATTAATCCTATTTTTAGAATTCAACATTTCACTGGCACATACAAAAGCTAACCCTAATCTTTTTCTTGAAATAATAAAATATATCTCATATTGAATGCTTTCCATGAACTATCTCTATAATCTTGCTTTATTAGCTGCCTCAATTGCGGCTTAAAAGTAAATCCCCGACGTGCCTGAACCAACGATAGTTACTGTTTCTAATATTCCTTTCTTGGAAAGTACGATGACTTTTCCATTTTTTTTTCTTAAGCAAAAAAAATACATTGCAACTGAAACATTTTCAATAATTCGATTCTTAATATATTTTTTTACGTTTTTTATATCAAGATTCTAATAATCAGCTTAAGGTCAAAGACAAAAATCATTATTTGTCTCTTTTGCCAATCCTGTCTATATACACTTAATATGATTTGAAATTTATGATAACAAATATTGAAGGATTTATTACATTCCACAGTGAGTTTTTGTTTCTTTCAGATGATTAGGAATATAAGGCATAACTAAATATTCACTTAGATGTAGATTTTTGATTATTAAATAAATTTATAAAGCATATCACGACATTATAAAAATTGTATTCGTACAATTAAGCGCAATTCTTGTCAACATTAAAGCAATATACTTGTATAAAAATTCGAAAACTAAATATTTGACAAAAATGCATCCAAATTGTAAGTTCGAATCCTGCTAGTATCATAATTAATAATTTTATTTTGTACTTATATTGTAATATTTCTTACTTGCATTATCATTTAACAATCAATGATTGGTTTCATATTTCAACGTTGTTCATCATTTTATCGCAACAACAAAATGTAATACTAAGTGCTATCCTAAACGCTATGTTGATTATCGCCGATACAACGAACAATTATTTTGTCTGTTTGTATAACCTACACCCAATACCCGATGGAATACACTAACGTCTTGTAATTCATATTCAAAGGCTGTCATTGAAATTTAAACCGTATATCATCGTTATAAGTTTCTTTTACCTCTGACTCATATATATATATTTAGCTGACATTGAAACTGATCTTGCAATTCATATAAGCAAACAATCGTTTCATTAAAAATAAATAAAACTTGAACCGTAAATTTTCTTTAATTTAAATTTTATTACCTTATAATACATATAATACGTAATTAAATTCCAGATTTTTAAAAATGCAATTTGACTTGCTGACTGAAGATTTCAAAACCTTATGTTTTTTGAATACAATAGTTTATTTAAAAAAAATAAATATATAAAAAGAAATAGTAACTTTATGAAAATTTTAATAAAATGAAACATTTAAAATTGATAGTCCCTATTATGCTTTTTGAATATTCGTAACCAAATGGATGGTTATAATAGCTGCAATATATATTATTTCATACGTACTGTTAAGTGCTGGTGTTAACAGTGCTCGTAAATAAGGCTTTATCAGCTCCATGCTTCATTAACATAGCGCTCCCCCTATCTGGATTCAACGCAGCCTCAGCTGATTCGGAATCTCGCAAAATGATTTGCGATACCGCACATTTGCAACGGTGGAATATTAAAATCGTTAGTGATTATTTAATTACATGTAATTTGGACTACACTGTACATTCTTCGTTTACGGTTGATTTTATTATATATTTTATGTTTTTATTTCAATTGCTTCGTCTGTGCTATTTAAATGTATATAAAATATCTCTTAAAACAAATGAAGTCTATACCGCGATAACTTATTTATATAACAACTTCACAGTTCCTTATTTTTTTATAAATCTTCACTAGTGTTAGCGACTTGTGTGATTTGAATATTTAACCCAATAGAAATGGAATTTAAATTATAATTATTTTTATAGACCCACGTCTTACTTACTCAACTTACACCATTATTTTTCTTATTCTTAATGTATTGTATGAAATCTTTACTATCCAACATTAAATTCAAATAAAGAAAAAAACTAATATCTTTTGGATTACACTATATTTTATTATTGTAAAAACTACATACTCCCGACGTTTCGGTTCTTTTATCACGGTATAATCCGAAAAAAAATTGTTTTATTTAAATGAATACTCGCGAAAGCCTTAGATCTCATTATACAAACAAAGAAAATTTATTAAAAAAAAAATAGATCACATCAATCAAAATTATATATAAATTTTTATACATGGAATTAATAAGTAACAAAACATGTAATAGGGAAATTGTCTTCAAAGTTATGTTAATTATAAAACAGCCTTATGTTGACAGTTTAATGTTACTAAAATAAAATATTATTTACATAAAATCACAGTCTAAAATACCATTATTAAGGGTAAAATAAAAAATAATCAACAAACTTTTATTTCATTTCCTAACAAATGAATTTGAAAAAAGAGAAGAAAGGTTGTATAAAATTATTGTATTAAAAAATGTAACAACGCTTCTTCTTAAAAAAGTTATTCTTGCCGTCTTACTTGTATTATTTGAATTATTTACTTTTACTACTTTGATTTCTGCATTAAAGGAAGGTTTTTTTTACGAAAACGTTTCTGTCGCTCATTCCATTCTTCCTTGTTAGTTATATAGAAGAAATCGCTTTTTAGCGATAAGTTCGCCAAGACGAAGCAAGTACGCACTACATTTGAAGAAATAGAATGAACATCGCCGGGGCAACATCTTTGTATTGGTAAAATAGCGTATAACGAGTGACGCCGCTGACTCCGCGGAGTCAACACCAAGCCGAGTGAACCAGAAGATTCCACATACCACACAAGCAATAGAATGCCATTGTCATCCTAATATCGGGGCAATCTTAGGTATAGGTTATAAGTTTTAACATGTAATTTTTATTTTAATATAAATATAAGTATGTTTCGTAGTTTTCCTGGAACCTCAGGTTGCCACCCCATATAATTTATTTGTAAAAATTATTTTCCAATAGCTATTAATTTTAGAGTGTACAAAAAATATTATTACAACGTGTTAGATAATTTTTTATCGTTAGCTCAGTTCATATTGTTTGTATGTCAGCACTTTCATATCCGAGGGAAAACACATCACTTTGATTTGACAGTCAATAACAACGTTGGCGTCATTTGTCAATGTCGAAAACTTTGCATCTAAAAATAATTTTATATAGACTTCTTGTTATTAGTATGTCATCAAAAACTTTAGACTAAGATAAGATTCAAGTTAAAAGGTTTTTACAAATTATGCCTACGTATTACAAAATTTATAACCTTTCCCAAAAAAAAAAAAAACAATTAATTAAATTAATAGAATAATCATGTTTTTCGTTATATATTGAATAAAGAAATTTTAAAATTTTACTAACAAAAATGCAAAGCGTTTTAGAAATGGCAAAAGTAATACCATGTTCGTGATGATCCGAAGTATTGATTTTCATTTTACTCTTTTAGGAATTCTCAAAGTTAACTGCGGCACTAAGAATTCAACCCATTAACTTTTGTGTCGGCTTATCTCAAGATATAAACCTAAATGACGAGAATTATAACTTCTCAAATGAAATTTTAACACTCTAGTATTATCTGGAATGACTAAGTACTCTTTCTTTCGTTCCGAGATCTATAAAACAATAAGAATTTAATATGTTCTTCAAAATATATGTTGTTTATAAAGTATGGTTTGTTTATGCCTGATGCTACAGGCGGTTTATCCTTGGTTAAGGCGGATAGCATTTGAATGTTGGCAGTATAAAGTCCGTCTGTATGGGGCCCGCAATTAAGCTGTGTTCTGCTATGTGACGCGCTACGTCTCACTTACACGCACGTGACGTTACTGTGATGCCTATTTGTGTCGCTTTGTTGAACCGAGAGCATGTTGAAAAACATAGCTAAAATACGGACGGATACGGCATATTAATATCATACTGTTATTTCACCCTTGAGGGTCGAGTTGATATTATAGAAATGTAATATGTAAAATATGTTATAAATATTTTACCTCAATTCTATGGTATTAAATATAGAAGACATGTTTTGAAAATTAAAATATATTTTTAGTTTTTTAAGCCTTCATAGTTTTATTATATTTAATATATAGAAAATATTCTTTCAACATTTATGTAGAAAAACGATATACATATTATAAACAAAATACATTTTAATTTATAAAGATGGGAATAAAACAAATCTTTTTACTAGAAATAACTAGTCATTTACAATAAATGTAATGGCTTAGTAGACATCCCATTTGGTAAGAATAGGTTTTTCTACTTTAGCCACCGAGTGGTCGTCTAAAGATAAATTGTGGTTTTGTGGTTCAAATTGACGTGAATTGACTGTGACTTTTGTACAGTGCTAAGTTTAATATTTTAATAACAGTTACTTTATCATTAATTCAACCGACATTGTATTACACAACTATTTACAACCACGTACAGTGACAAATGAATAATAACCTTTAAATAAAGAGATTGTATATATTTTTGACATTAAATTAAACTAATAGGTTTTTTAATAGTTTAGTAAAGAGCAAAAAAAAAAAGTTGGTCTTCGTTTATTTTTTAACTAAATAATAAATCTACGCTATTATAATTTGTTCACACCCACATTAATAAGAATACATATAACGAAATATCTGTTACGAATTACTTAACTATTCATCAATCTATTACCTAACTAAGTAAAAATTTGAAAGCAGATCAATACGGTTTCTATTATATTTTAAAGAAAAAACTACTCATTTAATGCATCATGTTACATGTCATAAGATATACAGCGAAAAATTGTGATTAAGGGAAGTTACTTGCGCTGTTAACACAACATTAAATGATTTTTTAAATAGTAGAAAATTTAGTCTGTTATATGAAAAATAATAAGACTTTAATATGTTTAACTTAATTTAAACAAACATACATTCATTACCGAAATCAGAATGAATGAAAAACTAATTATAATTTAGATACATTATAACCTTAATTCAACATTTAAGTTACAGTAACAAACATTATTGTATTAAAACCCTTTTTATAAAGGGTGTTTTTTTTAGAGATATACAACTTTAAGTTGCCAATACTTTTTTAACTGGCAGTTATTTTGCTAGCTGTCCAGTGATTTGTGTTTAATTTGGTTTGGCAATTCATCATGAATAGACTAAAGCCTGAACAACGCCTCCAAATTGTGCAAATTTATTTTGAAAATCATGGCTCTGTTCGAGAAAAGTATCGCGCACTACGTCCATTTTAAGGTCCACGTAATCGTCCATCAAAATAATTAATTTAATTAACAATGGATCGTTTACTTTAAATGGTAATACGCATCCACAGAGATGTCCTACAGTGCGTACAGAAGAAGTTATTTCTGCTGTAGAGCGTAGCGTAGAAGAAGACGCGAATCAGTCTATCCGCCGAATAATTGGTCCGTACTTCTTTAGAAACGATGCTGGCCAGAACGTTACAGTAAATGGTGACCGCTACAGAGCGATGATTAGTGGCTATTTCATTCATCAATTAAACAACCATAATGTTCAGGAGTTCTGGTTTCAACAAGACGTTGAAACATGTCATACAGCTCGTGCCACAATTGATTTATTAAGAGAAACATTTGGTAACCGCATAATTTCATGTTTCGTACCCGTGAATTGGCCCCCAAGATCATGCGATTTAACGCCGGTTGATTATTTTCTGTGAGGATATGTAAAGTCGTCAGTCTACGCTGATAAGCCCGAAGCCGTTGATCACTTGGAGGATAACATTCGTCGCTCTATTGCCGATATACAGTCACGAATGTTGGAAAAAGTCGTTAAAAATTGGACCTCCAGATTAAACTACGTACGAGCCAGTCGTGGAGGTCATATGCCTGAAATCTTATTTTAATTATAATGAAAGAATATTATCTTTTCAAAATATTATATTTCATATCAATAAAAGAAATCGTTTTTGTTTTATTTTATTTCAAAGTTCTATACCTCTAGAAAAAACACCCGTTATATAAAAACGGTTTTCAGGTTTATATGCGGTATTGTTATGTTTTTTGTTGTGAGGTATGACCGCGTTTTTTCTCGTGTTGTTTAAGAGACTCTCCTATGATATTTGTGAGGTGTAGTAAATTTGAGCTGACTTAAAAATAACATCCATTTTATTGAGATAAACATTTTTTTTCTATATAAAAACTTTATATTTTATCAACGTTGTGATATTTTATGAAATTGTACTTTAAAACGACATTAATATTCTTTAAATATAATCCACATTATTTTCCTCTTTTTCCACCTTATTATTATGCATGACACGTCATGTGTATAAGGCCAGCTCTACACACAATCAGTTGTGTGTGGCAATTAAGGGGTGTCGTGTGATGTGACGCACTTTACCTTACTCACTTGCCCGTACATAATATGTATCGCGCTGTTGCACGCAACGGGACATGGCTGGCTTTAATGCCATTAAATGAAGAGGGTTGCACTAACATAGCACAAATTTAATACCTATTATCTACAAAATACAATACTTATATCTATATATTTCTTCATTCTGTAAGATGAGGTAAAAATAATCTGGTGAGAAGATAAAGTATTTTGAGGAGATAGGTGGAAATGAAGGAGTTCTGATGATTAGTTTCCGTCAAAGCTGATACGCTGGTTTCACCTTCGCTATAAAACTAAATTGGATTGTTCTCTCAGATGTGACGATATGTCGTCTATATAAATCAGGGGCAATATTTCGTGAGAGTAATTTAAAATAATATCTTTCAATATTATGCTTAGTTTTCTTAAAGCTTTAAATTCTAGTTCTGAGAATATTATGGTATACTTTATTTACATAAGATTTTCGATAGTTCTACAGTCAGTAATATACATTTGAAACAAATTATTTAATATGAAATTAAAATAAACAGAACTATTGTAATTATTTTGTATGAATAGAATTCTTAATTAAAAAATCCTTTTAATACCACCACTATATGTGTTGACGAAATTATATAAATACGTACCTAACTGATGCATATATTATAAGATCGTTGAGAGTTTCGCTGACAACAACATGGTTTCAGCAGTTTCTCGTCCAATGGCAAATTAGTTCAGAGCAGAATTTAGCTGAAAAGGCTCAACATAGTAGTCACCTCACGTGCACAGGAATAACCGCAAAGGCATTGTAAAGAAAATATTCGCTTGAAAGTTCTAATGATAATGTTACTTCAACGTATTGTTCATGTATTTCTTATTTATATTTAGAGTCGATTTCGTCATTATTCATATTGTCTGTAATCAAAGTTGCATTATTGAAACAACGATTCTAAGGGATTGTTAGTACTATGCTTAACTATGGGATTAATAGACAAGGGAGACTCAATAATTAAGTTTATAGGTGATATCCCTGGGGCAACGCTTGTTCCTACATTCGGGAACGAAATTCAGTTATCGGGCGTTGTCTGCTGTGATTGAAGCCACGACGCCTCACAATGTTATTAGTCGGGCGATATACAAACTAAAACCAAGCAGTGAACCGTACAAGCTATCAGTGGTGTTATTACCAATAATTTTGATCGTTCAATAAGATTGACGAAGCAATTGAATCGACTTAAATAAATACCTTTATTATATATTAACTACAAGTAATGATAATAAATCTTGAGATATATGTACAAAGAGGAAAAAGGAAAAATATGTTTATAAGCTTTAAGTAAACTATTTGCAATACTTTTTAATACACGATGAATATATTTTTAGAAGTTATTGAAAAATTTATTTTCTTATGATATTCAATTAAGGCGGATTCAAAAGTTGTTTTGAAGAATTGCCTCGAAATATTTATGAATAAATTGTTTATGAATGTTGTCAATTAAAAAGGAAACAAGTACGGAGTTGATTAATTCATAGATATTAAGATTCATACAATATAAAGATAATAAGATAAAAAATGCTAAAGTTGCGAGATTTAAGTTTAATTTTCAAAAGTATTTTCTATCTAAATAGATAGAGTAATTAAATAATACTAGTACCAAAATACAAATGAAATAAAGACATTAAAGTCACATTTTATCACATGTATTAGCTGTGGTGTAGCAGCGATTGGCCGACTGTAGATAAATTGCGGTATTGTGGTCGAAATAAACGTGAGAAGATTGTGGGTAACCTCGCGTGCCGAATCAAGTGGGTTAAACATTTGCCTGATAGTCAGTTTGTTTATTCTGTCATACCAAACTGCAGTACATTTTTCTGTTTGAAAATAACATTCTTTATTGTCTGCTTCAAAGGAATTTTTGAAAAAATTTTAGAATTGATATATTTATTTGTCAAAACTTGATTTAAAAACGTGTTACGTACGCGGCATTTATTGAAAATTGAATAAATATCGCAGAGAACAACGTTGTATAGATAAAAAATCTTGATGTTATTATAAACGTATCAACCAGAAGATTCCTGGTACCACACTACCAATATGATGGTATTGCTATTTTATTTTCTTGATAATCTGGCTGTCTTAACTATGGGTTATAAGTTACAGTAAGGCAATTTGTATTAAAATGTACGTAAGTAAAATAACTGATATATAAGAAAAGTAATGCGAAAAACATAAACATAATATTTTCGTTATCGTTATTGGAAAATCTATGTGTATATTGAGTTATGTAATGTTCCTTGGTCGATGACTGGTGACATTGACAAATGACACAAGGGCTGCTATTTGCTGTCAGTTTGAAATGACGTGTTCACGCTTTTAGTATAAGTCTACAAAAATAAAAAATGAAAATCGGCAACATAATCTATAAATTGAATGTCACGAAACAAAAATATAAATTTAAATAATAATTCGTATACAATATGTACTCATAAATGAAAAATTTTATAACTATATAAAACATTAAGCTTAATCATTTCCATGCTATTATCGAATTCAATAATGTAACCAATATCACAACTGTCATTGTTATTCCTTTGATCAAACAATTTTTTTTTTTATTTATAGAAGTTTTTTCGTTTATTAAATTATATAGTCATATAATCGTAGATAATAAAGTCAAATAATAAGAAATATTACCGTAACGGTTTACATATATAACACAGATGTTAATTCTTATTGCTTTTACGGAACAAAACGTGTTGAAGTGCTATTTAGTATAATAAATAGTTTTAATTTAAATTTTAACGTGTGTAATGCAGTGTTTTGAACCCATTTTCATTGTTAGAAACAGGTCACCTCTAGACTTTCCTCAAAACGCTATTGTCATGTTATTTTTAAACCATGTCTTTAAAAAGATGTGACCGCATTCGAGCTCTTGTTTTTCACGAGCGCCTCTGAGGGAATGCTTCACATTGTTTATGTATGATATGAGAACTTGCCCGTCGTACTTATAATCTTCACAATTTTATCTTCAGGCTTTACTTCTAAAATAACTGTTACTGATCATAAAGAAAACAAAATAAAAGTAATTATTTATTTGTAATATTGATAACCAAACATAAATATTTAATTACAAATAAAAATTATCTGAACAGAACTCCATTCTAGCATTAAAAGATATTTTTTACTACAAACCATCAAATATAAAGTAAATGTTATCAAAATTCGTCCAATGGGTGTTTGAATAATAACATCTTATATCCATATATTTATTTATCCACACTAACTTTTTCTTTTATAAAGATTAATTAGAATATTATTTAATTAAATATGAACAAAAATGAATACTTATTTCTCCTGATCGAACTATAGCTTAAGAAGAACTCTGCCAATCTTCCTGATTATTTCGTAGAAGGTTCTTATATTAATAAAAATCAGGAAAATTCTCAGAAAAATTGGTAACATTTAAGAAATTTGAAGCAACTTTTTTGTAATTTTTTTAATACATTTTAGATACAGCGTTAAACATTTTTTACTGAATATATTTCAAATAACTGTCAGTTAAAAAATCGCATACCACGAATATCGTTTACAATTATCATAAATTTTATCATATCGTTGTAATAAAAGACTTTATACAGAAATTCATGGTTGGTATTAAAAAAAATAATAACCCTTGTTTAGCTTTCAGATCGGAATGATATTTTTAATATGACCGGACGTCTGAGCGGTCTGCTAGTAATATATGAGAATTGACTTAGTAATAAGATATATATCCATGTTCTAGTACTCCAACAAACTTCCAAAGAAACATTATTTTATTTCTTTGAACCTATACGTATTGTAAATAGTTTCTATTAGAAGCAAAAATTATACATACAGTAACAGTGGGATATTATTGACATTTTAATTTAAAACTCTTTACTTTATCTTTTAAAGCTCTCAATATTTTAATATACAATATATTATTTAATATAAAGGAGGAGAAACATGTTTGGAATCTGTTAAAAGCATAATTAAATATTGTGTATTGTAATTGAACAAATGTTGGAAAAAATCTACCAAGGAACTTCTCAAAAAAAAAAATTAAAATGAATATATAAATAAATAGAGTAGATAAGATATTCAACCATAAGTTTTAATTTCAATCGGCCTCTATTAGAGTGCGGATAGATAATAACAACAATTCACGCTTCGAACGCTTGTCAAATACTGAATACAAAATGTAGACGCTAATAGTAGTTCACAAATTTCCCGAAGCACTTGCAAATATCTGTGAGAATGGAACCGTATATATGTACAATGTACAGATATACGAAGACGATAGACAAGCGACGACAACTGCTCTCCATATTAGCTACTTTACCTAGCCCCTTTTACTTTAGTTGTATCAGTATACAACTAAAGTAAAAGGGGCAAACCTCAGTAGGTTACCTGTAATGCGACATGCAATAAATAAGAGGAAAAATTTTTAGGCGTTATAAAAGTTTTACTTCAATTAACCTATTTCATATACTGAGAAAGTTTTTTAACTTATCCAATTACACAATCTAACTGACCCTTATTTCTTCTCATGTGTAATACAAAGTTACAAAACATCATATTTCAAAAGCAAGGAATAGTAATCCTCAAGTGTCAACCTATGTTGGTTTATTCATTGTAGTTTTTATTTATTGCCATCTAAGCTGGAACGCAATAAGGCAGGAGGACATTTATAAAGGGCAGTGCGGAAAAGTAATGTCAACTTCTTTCTCTGTTTTTCTTTACTTAATACAGGTATAATATTATCTTAATCATTTTAAATATAACCATTAAATATTCTTAATTCAAACTAAAAAGTAGTATTAACAATGTTTCATGAACGATATTGTAACTTTTCTAAACTTATGAAGGCTTATGCAAATATGTAAGAAACTTCAAAAATCCTAGGAGATATTTAAGGAACGTGACATAGTTTATAATAAACGTATCCACCTTGAATATAAATATGTTACTTTTTCATCGTTGACGGGATAAGCTCAATGCCTACTCGTAGGCAGCCGAGCGTGATGTTAAATGCACCCCATTTTTCTATAGTTAGAGGAAAATTGCCCTCCCATTTCCGTCTCACATGTCTTTAAGCTGGAGACAACGAGATTATCCGCGGGGAAATAAAATGAAGACAAGAGCTTCATCAATCTTCTCCCTTGTTATCCTTATGTGGAACTAATAAAATTGTATGGATTGTATTATTATCATGACATTATATATCCTCGAGGCTTTTTGTTATCGTTATCCGTTATGTCAATATTATATTGATATTTTATCATAAAAAATAAATTTTATGATTACAGCCCATCATATTATATTGAGTAAAAATTCGCATAAACAATATTTAAAAAAAATAAAATTACATCTTCCACTCTAAGCTATACTAATAATTGTTATAATCGTGTCTATGACTTTAGGTTTGAGAAAATTTTTAAAACCTTGAACTGTTTTACTTTGCTACAAGAAGAATATTAACTTAATTTAGATATACTATGGATATATTATTATAATGTATACCGTTTTATTTCATATTGATGGAATAATCATATCAAGAGTTTCAAAACTTTAACTAAAACTAAAGTCTCGTCATCTTCAAATTCTCCCAAAATCGAAACAAAACTTGTATGTAAGGTCATAAATTTTAAACATTCATGACCTTTGTGATTTGTCTTAATAATGATGATTTTACAGTCGTAGAAAAGTAATAAAAGTAATTATAGAGGAGAAAGTAAAAGTTGGCCACAGTCCGCAGCCGTTGCCTTCAAAGTTTTGCCAATTATAACTATGGTGACCATGATCTCTCATTTTGTGGATACTTAAAAAAACAACAAAATCTTTAATTTTATTTTCGTCCTTCTTTTTTAATTTATAGATATAAATGTTATTTTATATTTTCTACGCTTACATATAAATTCACTTTTCGTGTCAAGAAATCAAATCCGATAAAACGTAAACCCGAGATAGAAAGTGCTAAGCTTTCCTTAATACCCGAGTGTCTAGCGTATTCCAACGTATATCTAATCAGATCTCTAGAAGACCGTTAAGTAAAATGCACTGACTATAATAATACCAGTCACAGCTCCTTATTGGTGAAATGTATTCATATAAAATAAGGATTTTAAATATATTTAAACTTCCATATATTATTTACTATTGTCAGAGTCAACAAGGTTTGTTTCATTTCTTAAAATTCATTACATAAAAATGACATAATGTAAGTAATTTGACTTGGGCCATAACTCAGCGCCAAACCAACGAAATCCAAGTCGCCGAAATGAAAATGCTTAGGTGGATGTGCGGAGTGACGAGACTCGACAAAATTCGCAACGAGTACGTGCGCGGCAGTCTCGGTGTACGTAACATCGCCGACAAGCTTCAAGAGAGCAGACTTCGTTGGTATGGGCACATAAAAAGAAGACCTCCTGACTATATTGGAAATGTTATGACCAATCTGAACATCACGGGGTCCAGACCCAGAGGGCGGCCAAAGACAAGATGGACAGATGTGGTCAAAAAAGATCTAAAGTTGTGCAAGGTTACCGAAGAGGACGCGTCCGACAGAGCGAAGTGGAAGAGAAAGACCAGAAAGGCAGACCCCACCATCAGATGGGAATAATAATTGCTACGGAGAGAGAGAGAGAGAGACATAATGTAAGTAATTTATAAAATATAGAACTTTTAAAGTTTCATTTTGTTTTATTGAATATACATACATACATACATACATATGTTATAAACATAATCTGAATATTGCAAAACTATATTTTTACAGACCAAGTTATTTACAAAGCATTCTTATGAAATTTAAAAGTGTGGGCGCCCTGATAATAACGAAAGTACTGAGTTGAAGAGCGCTATTGAGTCTTATCTTGGCTCTCCCGACGCTGCTGACTTACATTTAATTGTCGAAGTTTTATTGTACCGACCCCAGTTACACCATTGAAGGACTGATTTAATTATATCGAATGATAATATTCGAGGTTAAAGTTAAAGTAAACATTTTCAAATTAAATTTGAACGATTATCACGTAGCTAATTTTAAATGTAAAGATTGAAAGTTGCCCTACATCAGGATGAATTACATTATAAATAAGGAGAGACTTACAATTAGATGTATTAATAACGTCAAAAGGTTTAGTAAATATAGGAGAAGAGTAATTCTATTTTATTTTATAGCAAAACTAATACTCGGACGGGTAAAATTAAATTAGTTTGTCCTTAGTTATTAATGTAATATACTATCAATTATTTTCATTCATTCAAAACACTTTTTGGAACCAGTGACAATTTCTTTCTCTTAATAAAGTTATTACGTCACAGCCGACCGCAATCTTCGCTTTTGATTTAAAGTCATTATAATATATAAACAATTGTTTCTAATGTGAGTAGTAGTAGTAGTAGTAATAGAAAACAGTGTTTATGTGATCATGTAATGAAATAATATGAAACCTTATTTAAAAAATATCTATTAAAATATTCTGGATTGAATTCGCTACATAAATAACTTTTATTAATAAGTTTAGAACTTATTTCATACGATATTATTAATTCGATAATTTATTTATGAGACTTTACCAGACCGGACCAGGCTTAGTTTATACATGGTCACATCAATCAGAGCAGAGATCGAGACAGACATCAAGAAAATCAGAGACAGAGACAAATAAATATACATAAAGTAATACAAATATATTATATAACGACCATATGCCATAACTGAAATTAAAATTTATTACAAAAAGAATAAACATGCTCTGTATGATGACTCAAAATAATATGCTTAATTATTTACCGACCCGTTACATTAATTCCTACTTAATAATGCACAAGTTTGGTATAACACAATTCGATTACATATTAATCCGACTTTGGTAATACTATTCTCTTATATTCAGAGAGGAATACAAATTTCTTACCAATTAAAACACGACTCCTTGGTGTCAATTTCGAAACCAAAAATACTAATGAATATTTCATTGCTTTGATCAGTATTCAAGTCAGATACCATTAGTTTGGTTAGGGTACTGGATTCCCCAGAGCTTCTTAAACATGTTATCCAGTTGCTTTTACGTAGGGGTTGCAAATATTATCATAATTAGTCGAGTTTCACGGTCTTTGGTAAATTAACTTGCTCAATGAATCCTGTTTACAGACGACTAAATTAAGTTAATAGAAACATTAAAATTATACAATGTTTTTGATTTTATATAAAATAAATTACATTGTAAATTAAAGAAGTCCCTATTATTATAAGTGATCGAAATAAAATCAATGATTTAACTGTGGTTTGGTAATTTTTTAAATAAATTAATATCGATGTTTTTCAAAACATTTTGCGATCAAGAAGCGGTCTCGTCTATGTTTAAAAAAAAACGATGATAGCATTATTGCCACAACGAACAAGATCTTTCTACAAAGTCTTTACTTTGTGAGGGGCTTAGCAGGATACAAGTATTGTTTACGAAAGTAATTCATTATTTTCGTTTTTCTAATTGCTAACAACAATAATAAGTACAAAACTTTAGCCATTTCTCATTATATTAATAAGGCAAAAAACTGTTTATTTCCCAATTTTCTATAAATATCTCAATCACGGAATGTATAGATAGTATGTCTCTTAATGCATGAATCTCAGCTTAAGATTTTTTAAAATCGACTTTTGGCAACCGAGCATTGATTTTAAAAACCCGACTACTTTGTGTCCTTTTAAATATTATATTGGGGTTACTTATCAACATTGTCTTTGGTTATAACATCAGTATTTGGTTTTTAGTATTTATTTAATGTTCATGACATAAAAAAATGTTTACCTCGTGAAATTTTATTGTAAATACTTACTATACAAGTTAAAAGGCTAAGAAGTAACTCATATAACTCAAAAAATTGACTATCTCGTACACTTCCTTAATAAACATAAAGAATAAATCAATAAAATGTATAAGGTCACACGCAAATTTGTTCTTATACCTAATAGATATATTGCGAGTAAGTACATTTAGTGAAATTAAATTGAACCTGTAAAAACATTTTAAGCAAGCTTTTATTTGCTAACCAACAACGTTTTAATTAATTATTGTTAGCTAAGATGTGATATTATCTACATGAGGTCACTATTTTATATGAAAATTAATTTAGTATAGAAGCTTGAAGCTTAAAGACTTTTTTAAAAGCGTTGACTTTGTTTATAAATGATTTAGTAAATTTACTTCTAACTGAAGCGCCATCGTACGCTATATACATATATATGTATATTTGTTTCAATATTTGCAGTACAGGAATACGACTGTATCACAATGGATTTAAACGTTTGAATTAAGATAAATAGACTTTCATTGTTTGAAAGAAATTGGTTTACAATAGGATTTCTTTGCCAAATTCCTTTTTTACAACTTTTACTTGCTTAGCTACAATTAACTTTCACCATACTTGTCAAATCCACCAAAATATAGAAATTAATACTTCCCAGAGGGAATGCGTAATTTTTCCTCGTTGTTTATGTAATCACTATTTTATATCTGTAAGTAACATTATTAAACTCATCGACTGGAAAATCATAAATCTCTCCTTTTTAAGAAATTTAATTTTATTGCTTTTCTCATATCAGTCCTCATTCTTCAATTCTTTTCTCTCATTAAAGTTGTCTGTAAGAATCGACTTATTGCAAAACAGATTTTTTGCATCTTGTTTGAATAAAAATTTAATAATAAAATAAACAAAGTAATATTTATAAAACGAAATTATTTATGACTTATATTAATTCCACTTCCTCGTCGTTTACCCTGGTAAGAATTTCTCAGAAACGATTTTCAGACGTAATAATGTCAACTTGCTATTTGAGAATAAAGTCTATATTTATAATATAAAAAGCAAACTTTCTAAGGAAATAAGAAAACAACATTTTAATATACGATCCCCTTCAATCCTTCCGTAAGAAAAATACAAAAAATATATATAATAAATGAAAATCCTTCAACAAATATTTATGGAAAGAACATAAATTATTGTACATTTATATGAAATGGGTTCAAATAAATCATTTTAGGAGTACCCTTTTAAGATTTCAACAGATGGGACTAGAGTATAAGTATGGAGGAATTAAATTTGAGATGAATTATAATATTTACTTCAATTATATTAACGATATTAAAAGTATAAATAATAGAGTAGTATTATGCCTTTGTAAAGTGTTGATAAAATAATGTATTTGTTATACATTACCATCATAGAACTAACGTCTTGTATTGTTTTAAATACTCTATGATGAATACAGAATTTTAATAAAAAAGATTGTTTTCATATTTCACACGTTCTTTAACATTATAGATAGTATTTTTATATATATTCGAAATTTGTATTCATACATTTTAACATCACTATCTCGTAATTTCCGTTTTTAATTATAATCATAATATTAATATTAAAATCGTTAATTAAATTACTTTTACTGTAATAATTTTTGGAAAGAATCATAAATACTTTTTAATTTTAAGTTAACAATGTAATAGAATCTGAAACGTTCATTGCAGATTCTCGTCACCACAGTACAAAACAAGAAAACAGAGTGCTCGTATATTGTTTTGAAATGCGTTGGTTAACATTATGCTTTAACCAACATTGGTGACTAATTCTCTGTATTTCGGTCCATATATGCCAACAAAGTTTAAGTAACTCACTAACTAACTAACAACAGTATGACACTCATTTCACAGACCGAGATTATGTTTTATAAGGAAAATAGTTACTTACATATTATAATATACATAATTTATAATTCAATTTTTAAATGTATTCAAATTCTTGAGATTTTTGTGTTTGTGTGTGTTTTTATTTGCACACCTCGTCTGATAATTTTAAGTCGTTTTATTTCTTTTATATCCCGACCAATTATTTATAGAGGATTAAAATAATAAAACCCTTGCTCATTAAGTACATGCATCAGAAAAATTGATTTTCTTTTGTAATTGTATGATATATGTATATATTTTGGGATATAATAGTTGTAGTTTTTTTATTACATAAAATATCTTATTCCCTTTTTTTTAAAAAAAACTCACTAAATCGCAAAAAGTACTCTTCAAAATAATATTTGCACAAAGCTTTTCCCTTTCATAAAGAATAAAAGAGTGAATATGAGCTATCTCTTTTTTAAAAACGATATTCCTGATATACCTATTGCAAATACAGATATTTATATACTTGAACTATCTCGAAGCAGGAATCTGCAATTGATTGCTCTCTATGACCTATTGATCGTTCTCTGTGTGCCGAAAGTTTGCCTCTATATATATTTGTACAGACCAGAGTTATTTCAAACTCGAAGAAGATACGTTTTACGAGTTGGCAAACCCGGATCAAGATTTGCCGTATTTTTTCTTAAGTTTTACTGCTTTAGTCGTGAAAAAAGCAGATAAATTGCATAATTTCATTAGATTTTTTTAAATGTATATATATTCTCGTTTAGAAGTTGAATTTGTTTTAATTATTTTTGTATGCTAAAATTATCAATAGAAAGACTTTAAGATTTAAGTATAAAATTTTATAAAACCAAGAATTTTATTTATACCTATATCGTTTTTTTAAGAAAATATATTTTTACACTAGTTTGACTTCAAGTTAGAAAGAAACATATAATCATGGATATATATATACATATATACAGTTTGGAAGTTAAGTACTTTGTGGAAGTTACTTAGAAGAAAAAGTATAACGTTATTACTATGGTTTTGTTTACTTTGTTTTGAAAATACCTATTTTTACAATGGTTTTCTTAAAAACTTAATAAGTATAGTACAACAAACAAAGTAACTTTAAAATAAATATATATTTTTTATACAAATGTGATATTCATAGTCTGATAAAAAAAATAATAATAGACTTGTCACCATTTCGCTCGCGTGAAGATCTAAATTCGATAAAAAAGAACAGTTACTCTATTTTTGGATACAGTAAAACCTTTAGTATTGAATGGTAACATCAAATATTTATTGTATATATTTATACATACAAAAACAATCGCCCAACGTGGGGCTCGAACCCACGACCCTGAGATTAAGAGTCTCATGCTCTACCGACTGAGCTAGCCGGGCTTCTACGACACGATGTAAAAATATATAACTGTTAGTAAATTATGTATATATACACATTAAAAAGAATAAACAACATAAATTTTTACTTCTGGATTTTTCATATATGTCGTAAATAAACTAATTCATTCTGAAATATTCTTTCATATATTTAGGTTAGACTTCTCAAACCATCAATTTATTATCATAAAAGAAAAACGTTTATAATTGAATTTTGTATTTAGAAAAAAATATGACGAACTGTCATATAAGATGTCAAAATACATATAAATTATTTTTATAAAGAAGTTGGACAATAGTTTGATAAAGTTTTATATACATATAAGTGTAATTAACCAAGCAAAATCAATTTACCTTTTATAAAATAACTGGCAAGGTTTAATAAAGGTACATGAACTTTATTATTATCTCATTAATATGGGAGATTAAGGTCACATGGATTAATGAAATTTGACTTTACTGCTTAATATTCGAAAATATGGTTTTTATTTATTATATAAACAATTAAAATACGAATTAAGAGATACGAATAAAGTAACATGAACAACTACATATGATTAACACTTTATTAAAAATATAAATTAAATAAATATCTAACCACCTTGGTAACCATATAAAAATTCTTTAATAAATTGAAAGGAATAACTAATCTTATAATAACTCCAAGATATATTGACCTCTTATGGCAAGTGACTCGTCGGTAACTTGACCCAGATTAAGATATTTTGGGAATAACAATTGTCTGTACATCTAAGTTATAATTCGTAATTATTAGTGTACCTACTGTTATATATTTCAAATTTATGTCCAAAAAAGAACCGCAGTAATGAAATTATAATAAACATTTGTGACAGATTCAGAGACTGCTTTGCTACATTAGAATTTAAATTGAGATACAAAATGCAAAACATCTATTTTTGAGATATTTTTCAATTAAAACGCCTTATTGATTTTTTTCAATTCTAGTAAGTATTTCATACTGTTAAATAAAATAAGTGTTAATAATAATTGTTTTGTTTATTTGTGTAGAAATTGTCTGATTTATCCTTAGTATGTCTTATGTCTCTACCTTAAAAACCAGTAAACGGGCACTATTGAATTACTATAGAGTGAGTTATATTATTATGACGTATTTACCTTGTTACTCCTAATGACCTACCCCAGTAGGTGACTAGGCTTGGAGCTAGGACCCTATTTATAAATTATAACAAAAACATATTAAACATTAGGAATATATAACTATGTTTTTCATATTCAACAAAACCATCGGTAAAAACAATTGAAAGTTTTCAACATTGCATAAAAACTGTAGCAAATTATTTGAAAACTACCAAATAGTTCATATCACAATGATTGGAAACAACACAACTATTCAAATAAAGTCGACTAACAGAGCTCGTAATGTTCCATTTCAATCAATTGTTCCAAAGTAAACTTTGGTCGCTGTGTCCAACTCTATCTGGAGTAGTAGAAACATAAAAAACTGGCGATTCGTTGTTTTCATTGAAATAACATGAAAATTTTGATCGATTTTCAAATCATAGCTAAAAAAAAATTGTTTACAAAAGGTACTGGTTTGTTTGGTGTAACCGATAATTTATTTTTGTAACCGATAAATGTAAACCTATTTTTCCTCAGTTTAATTTGAGCAAGGAATGAAGTTATCAAATTTATAAATATAATCATATCAAAAACAAATCCAACAAAATGTAACAAACGACAACTTGTTTTTATAACTCAATAAGTTTAAAACTAAATTTTGTTATTTTTGAAATAAAAACAGAACCCTTATATTTTCGTTTGATTTGATAAACGTACCATAAATTTAAGTCTTAGCCCAAAATTTGTCGATAAATTTTCGTGTTTCTGTTTTCTGTTCATTGTAAGCTGACAAAGTTTTGAGACAACCTGTTACACAATCAGTTACGACGTGGATTTTAAATTATGATCTAAAATATATTTGGCTTACCTGGATTTTTTTTAACGATGCATTTGTTTGGTTTTGATTTTTGCTTTGACTAGACCTTAAAAACACTTGTGGCTATTTTTATATTTAGTGAATAAATGGCTTGCATGTCTTTAAAAAATTTTTGTATTATGAAAAATTATCAAGAAAAAATATTATGTATCGTGTCGATAAAATATTGTTTTTAGACTTTAAGAAATCTGAGTATTTAACTCTTGTAGGTTTAATTAGAAAATTTGTTAACTTGATCAACAGGAATTCGTAATAACAATCAAAATATATAAATCTCTCTGTATAATATTATATATTTATATCAATCTTTCGTTACTCTATCTCATGTTCTTACTTCCAAAAATTATAACAATATAAGTTACAATCTATTTTTGTTCAAAACTATAACGAAATCAATATTTAAGTACCAAATACTAGTTAATTTAAAGTTTAATTTATATACCCATATACATTTGAAATAGTAGGTCAGTTTGTTAGTACCGAAAATATTTATTTTATTCCGCTTCTATTTCGAAGCGGATTATTATTTAGCTGATTTAAATATCTCCAGAAAATTTAATTGGAAACGTAAGTAACGTAACTTATATGTATTCATTTAAAATTCAATTAAAATCGGTGACATTAAACACAATCAAGTAATTGTTAATATAACAATAAAAGTTTGAAATAATATAAATTTATAGAAAAATAACTAATATATGTATAGTCATAGCTTTTATTACTAAATCATAACAGTTTATTTTAATAATCCGTCTTTCTTCACCAAACTAACAGATGAAGTGCTAACCGACGTATAAAATAAATCTTTATATTTTACACTAGTTTTTGCCCGCGACTTCGTCCGCGTTAGTTTGGTCAAGAGTAATATATGTAGATATAGCTGACCAGGCAGTGGTGGCCTAGTGGTTAAAGGGCTCGATTCTCGTTACCGAGGGCGCGGGTTCGATCCTGGCCCGGGCAAGTACCAATGTGATTTTTCCGAGTCATATGTCCTTTCTAAGAGTATTTAGACATCACTGATTTATGTTGATTCCCAAAGAGAGGGTTGATGTCAGGCGGCGGCCGGTCGTAAAAACAAATAGCCAAAACTATTCACAAACATGTAAGGCAGACCCTGGCTATAGCTGGGAAATTGCCAGGTAGAAGAGGAAGATGACCAGGCAAACTCTATTCCGTCTTAGAGGCCATAAATAATCAAGTTTTTCCTGTTTCAATCAAACAGAATGATTGACATATTAGTTAGTTGTCAAATCTAATGTCAAAAAAAACGTTTGTATGGGAAATAGAAAAGGACTGTTTTTAGGGTTTACCCGGCAATTATTCCAATTTTCTCACCTTTTAAACCTTTTCTGGACTTCCAGGAGTATTTCAAGACTAAAATTAGCCAAATCAGTTCAGCCGTTCTCGAGTTTTAGCGAGACTAAGGAACAGCAATCCATTTTTATATATATAGAAGATTGTAAAACAACGTAATAGCAATGAATGAACTAATTGCATATTTGAAACATTGGCTTGTTCTATTGTATATTATGAACATCACAGAGTTTCATCTGAATTAGATGCAAAAATAGTTGCGGGCAATTTGTATAAACACGCCACTGGCATGTTTCCAATAATATTGCTACATTATGTTGTAATTCTGTGAGTGATCTACACATCCATAATTTCAGAACTATCACAAGTATTTTACTAAACACATTGCATAATAACATCGTTATGTATAAATGAACATTCATTTTATATATTTCACGAATATTTGAATGTTGATTTCATCGGTAATTGGTAGACAGTTTTAGAATCAGATTAGATCAAATGTAAAAACTTGAATAAAAAAATGTTTTTCTTTCCTTTATTGGAATCATTTTAATAGAGCTTACTTTATTTTTCAGGTAAATCGATCATAAATAACAGAACTTCAGAAACATACCCAAAAATTCAAAAATAAACCGTTAAAAATTTTTTTTTCCTTGTATTTAGACTTTGCATTCGGCGTTAATTGTCAAGATAACCTAATCACTTTAATTTTTTACTGAAATACACGCAATATTCTAATTCTATTACAGTTACTTTCAACCGTTATTAAATTTTACAATCTAAAATTATTTTATAATACTAATATCCACACAAACTGTGAATGTGAAATCAATTCCATAATTAAATCACTATCTGAACTTCAGTAAAAATTACCCAATCCATGGTACGACAACATTCGTATTTTCAATTTTTTCATTAGATATTTTTTTTAACAATTCTTATTAGATTTTCTACCAATTCGTTGGAATTGAGTTTAAAACCCATTAAAAATAACGAACTCTAAATTCGAACTACAAAATAGTTTTAATACTTTAATCATCTTAAATAAATAATTAAATTTAAATGTTTCAGAATAAAAAAAAAGAGATTAATGAAATCTAAAAAACTAAAGCTGCAGGCTATAATGAAAGGTCAGTTAGCTTTATACTTTCGCAAACCAATACAATTACTTTGTTGTACATACAAATGTTAAATTCAAGTAAACTAAACCCATGCATCCGACTGCAATTTCAACTATGTCGATACATATGTAGATATATACAAGAGGTCGACGTTATTGGATTCCACAAAGACAGTGATTACTAAAGGGTTTAGTAAATAAAGTTGAAAAAGTTTAATTACAGCGATATCCATTGATAAGGAAAGTGTAGTATTTTTAATTATAATTGATCTTTTTTAAAGAAATAATCATTAATATGTGTAGAAGAAGTAATATGGTAGGGTTACAAAAAGCGATCGCCCAACGTGGGGCTCGAACCCACGACCCTGAGATTAAGAGTCTCATGCTCTACCGACTGAGCTAGCCGGGCTTGTGTTAAGACCACCTAAATATAACGTAAGATAAGGCGGAGGTAAGATAAGATATCAATGAAATGCCAGTAGCTATATGGGGCGATAAGGTTATTTAAAATAAATTAACAATAATGTGCCCCGACTTTAAACAAAGACAAAATGCTTGTTTGTTATCCTCGTTTCTTTTTTATATTTGTTTGTTTCCTCAATATTTCAATCTATTGTCATGATTTTAATAAACTTTGACTGCTGATTTTACAAGAAAAAGATAGTAAAAAAATATGGGATCAAGATACTTCTTATTCAACACAAACAAAAAGTAACTTGGTATAAAAATGCCAATTTCCAATCTAAAAATACAACTTGAAATATTAGTAAAATAAAATGTAAGATATTTATAAATACAACCATTCTTTTATTCTCCGATGACAAGTACGGTACGTATTTTTTAATTGACGTAAACAAAAAACATTCATTTGAACTATGAACCTGTTCGTTTGTTTTTTTAAATCTGTATTCTAAAAAAATGGAGTCAAAATATATTCCAGTAAAACTTTATATAATAATTTATATCTACTACATTAAATTCACAAACCCATACATTTTTGCGGTTGATACTCAGCAGAACAGTTGTGTTGTATTTGTCTAAGTTGCTTCATTTCATTTGTCTAAATCTAAATTGCAATCCATTACAAAGTTCTGGCAGTTGTGATTGAACGAAGCGCTTTTACTACCATTGAATACCGTCTTAGATAGTCTACGATCACAATTTATTATTACATTGTTGATTAAACGACAATATTAAATATTTGTTTCTTTACAAAAAAGTAAATATCATAATGATCTAGACCTTAATGAAATTATTTGAACACAAGACTTTTAAGATACTAACAATTCGTTTTTTTACCTGTGTTGTCAAATGACAATGAAAGATTTAAATCCAGAAATCCAACCAACCAATCAACACTTAAATAAATGTAAAGAGAATAACAGTTTTTTTTAATTATAAAGAGAGCCAAAAAAGGAAACAAATCAAAGGTATTATCTACACAACAAGAAGACTTTTTTACATTAAAGGTACCAAACGAGCAGACGGCCTTCTCGATGGAAGGTAGTCACCGTCGCCTATGAACATTTGCAAAGTAAGGGATGTAGCGGATGAGTTGCCGACCTTAATTGTGGAAGAGAGAGAGGAAAGGATGGGAAAAGTTAAAGGACATCCGGTTCTCTCATTCATCGGAAGAAAAGTAGCCCTTAACGACTAGAGGGTGGTAAGTACCAGGGAAGGAAGGGAAGTCCCCAATCGAGTTAGCCTATGTTCTAGCTATAGTAACATGACAAGAGCTGGGTTCTACCACCGAAGAGTAAAGTCAGTGCTAGGAAATTATAATTTCAACTGCTTTAAAAAATATCCATAACATAAAAAAACTAATATAAACTATGAATATCTTGCAGATTAATTAAAATATACATGATATATGCTTATAATGCTATTATTTTACTATAAGTTATAATCAAATTATTTCAACAATTTACTTGCTTGTATGTATATTAGTATACATCGCCTTCTAATTTACCTAATCAGTTACCGTAATTAGTGCGTGACCAACAGTAGCCTTGTGTGCCTAAGGTAAGTAATAAACATGTTCAGTATACATATAAAATTATACTAATAATTTAAATGTATGGGTATATCTTAATTTAGTTCTTTCATTGAATAACAAAATATTTAATACTAGTTTTTGCCCGCGACTTCGTCCGCGTTAATTTCGTCATTAGTAATATATGTATAGCTGACCGGGCGAAATCTATTCCGTCCTAGAGGAGATAAATAATCAGGTTTTTCCTGTTTCAATCGGACAGAATGATTGACATATTAGTTAGTTGTCAAATCTAATGTCAAAGAAAAAAAATGTATGGGAAATAGAAAAGGGCTGTTTTTAGGGTTTTCCCGGAAATGAATAAATTTTTTTCATCTTTTAAACCTTCCCTGAACCTCCACAAACATTTCAAAACTAAAATAAGATAAATCCGTTCAGCCGTTCTCGAGTTTTAGTGAGACTAAGGAACAGCAATTCATTTATATATATGTAATATATATAGATACTTTAATGAGTATATTTTTCATGAGCCTTTCAAAATTTCTTATACTTATATTATTATACCAATATTTTTTGTATACAAATTGCATACTTATAATTGTCATCCAATTCCAAATTATATTTTCAGTAAAGCGTTCTGATTAAAATCGATTTTTCCTTTAAAGAGACATTTTGAGACTTAACTAAAGGTGTTAGCTGATGTAATAAAATTTCAGTATCTTTAGAAGTCAGTGGGATGAAAATGAAAATTTTAAAAGAATTTTTATTATTTATTGAAGAAACAAAGGATTTGTAAAGTATTAATATGTTTTAAACAGTAGTAGGTACATGAGAATATTTTTCAATCAGTTTTTACGTGTTAAATTTCAGAAATAAAATTATTCGTGTAATATGAGAAATTTAATAACCTTTAACGTATATTGGTATAAAATTAAATCAAGGTAATATTTTGAAATTAAATATGAAAAGAGACAATAAATAAGACAAAGCTTATGTATTTATTATTTACGATAAAGCTATAATTTAAACTAAAATTTGACTTTAACGTTGATAAATAAAAGCAACAAGAATTTAGATGTATATAGAATAAAACAAAAGACATTCATTTTAAAGTCTCGAAGTCAACTTCTCCCGTTTTATGGCCAATTTATATTGCAGGCCCCTGAAGCTATAATGTAAAGCATAAAAACTGAGAGACTCGTACATTATTTTGAAATTTTGTGGTAAGCGTACCATAAATTCGGTGCTTTGACCAAAGTTATTGAATAATTTTCCGTGTTTCTGTTTATTGTAAACCGGAGAAGTTTGATAGAACTTGTGACGCAATCAACAATGCAGTGGAATTCAAATAGCCTACTTTACTTTATTGAGATCGGAATAATTGTATATCGCGGTGACGAAACAGTGAAATAGTTTACCAGAACAATTTTATTAATAATACTAATGACGTGACGTCATATTCGTTATTTTGCCACGTATAATAAATCGTATTATTATTATATTAATAATATTAATATTTTACAAAATAAAATACAATGAAAGTAATATTAACTAAAATAATCTGAGAAATAAAAAGAAAGCAAGAATAAGTATGGGAATTTACACCACGGAGAGGCATGTCCTGCTTTTGCACCACTTATTAAATAATCGCTATTAATACTAGAACATAAAGAGTATAAAGAAATCCAATGGTAATGATGCTAATAACACAAATTCTTATTTCAAATTCACTGTAAAACATATTCTTCGTTAGCTTCTGCTACTAAATATAATTAAAGAAATTACAAAATTTTATTTTTTTGATAGTAGTTATGATTCTGTTTGTACATTTGGATTGGCAATAAGCACAATATGAATTCCTATTGAAGAAAATATAAGTGAAAAACCATTTTTTCCTCTTTTGTATTAACCTTTCTTATGTTTTTTTTTGTTAATGTCATGTTTGCTTTCTAATTTAAATCTTTTAACTTCAAACAAAGATGAACGACGTCAGATTTTCTTTAATTAATAATTATTTCATTCAAAATACCGTTCACACTGCATTTGTTTATTATCTATGTGTATGCAATATGAACCTTTCTGTTACTTTTTTTATTTTTATTTTTATTGAATATGAAACTGTAATAAAGCACATAATAAACTAGTTCCTTGCTAGTTGTGCGCAAAACTATTGACAAACTTGGCGACACAGGTTTCTATGTCAGAACTTAGAAATGCCGCAGAGCACTAAATATAAATTTTCAGAATGTTAGAGACTTGGGCAATAGTATAGTAATTGGCAACGGTTAATATTGATAGTTTATATTACTAGTAAACTTTCATAACTAATATGATTTCTGTGAACCATTACATATTTAGCATACACGTTGCTAAATACTTTACTTTCTGACTGCATATATGGAATTTTGTTTGGAACATTTCGATTAATTAGATTTCAGAAATTCACAGGTTCAGTCATCAGTCGGGTTGAACAAACATTTGTGTGATAAATTGTATCAGTTAAAATCAAACGAACATTAAAAAATTCAAAACCAATGTGAAATTTTTTTGTCTTATAAATAAAGTCAAAAAGTATTATTAAAATTATTTTTATCTCACTGTACAAATTGAAATCATTGGAGTCACGTTGAAGCCAAATTGAAAATTGTGCATATAAATATTATAATTTATTCATCTTATTCTAGAGTTACATTTAGACCCTTTTTTAAGGTACACGACTCAATAAATACATATTTACTTAAAAATATACCACAAAAAAATATTTGTAAACAATTTGTAAAAATAATCATATCTAACATAAAAAGACAAAAGTGAATTAATAAAAAGACATTTGGACACTTATAATATATGACTTTAAAAAATAACTTTACTGAAACTGTAATATCAAATTTACTTAAAGATTTTGTTCATTTGATGAAAACTCAAGGATTCGATGTCTTGTAAACATAAACAATCTTTCAATTATTATAGACTTGCTTAAAAAATCTTTTTTTTTACTAATAAATCCCCTAAACTGAATTGCCTGCGAAACATCAAATCCGTTAGTTATAATAAGTATAATCTGATTCAATTCGATGTAAAAAACTAGGTACATACATATATATGTATTTGTATATTGTCTTAATAAGTTAATCATTATTATGGTTTCCTTCAAGCCTTTAACAAGCCACTTAATTTTCTCAGTATAGTGTAGAACCTATGTTTCTTAATATAACTGAGACGTGACTGGGATATTCACTCTTTGTTTACGTTTCCTATATCATCTTTGCTCTTAATCGGTTATCCTTGGAAACACTTCAAGGTAGCTATATTGTAAAGTGACCCAGGTACAGATAACTCTAGCACACTTATATCAAATGTCTTTGAGCAATGATTTCAAGCATTTTTTTCAGTTCAGTTATAAGCCCAAGTGACACACGGCATTGATTGATAGGCTTAGCAATGCCATATCATCAACATAACTAGACTTATTACCCTCTATATAACAGCCTATATTAATACCGTGCTCATCGATCACTTGATACAAATTGATTGAACTCAATTCCCCTGTCTCATTCCACATTCCAATTATAATAAATTTAAATAAGTACGCATTCATTTAACATATGTATATTTTTCTTTTATAAATGTCTTATGTAATATGTCTTATGTCCTATGTAATATGTCAATGTCAGATTGTAAGGTTGAAGCCTACTTCTTGAAACCTTAATATCAATCAAGTCAAAATCCCTCGCAAGGGCAAAATAAAATCAGAAGCCTATTAAATTATTTTCGTGACACAAAATATCACTAATCTTATTGGCTTCAGTTTGAACCAAAAATGATTGTAAATGCTGTGTTTTTCAAGTTTGTTATATAAATTATTTTTTAACTATCTTTTCTTCGTCTATTTATCTTTAGAAATACCATCCCGTAAAAAGATTGGTGGCTGCCTTATAGTCAGTTTCATTTTTGACAATTGTTAAAACCACAAGATAGAAACCGCAACCAGTACATATATACGTTGCGTGTACATTTGTGTGTTTCAGAATATTGATTTTAAGACAGTTGTTGCTAAATAATGTACCTTTTGAAATTGCTCACACTACCTATAATTCTATGAATTTTATGTAATGTCACTCGAAACGCAAACATACGAGGAACCAATTTTTTTCTTAAGGTATAAGCCTGCCGTAGATTTTATTTGATTAAAGATATTCTTCTATTGTAATAATTAATTATATATAAAGGTTACTAGAAATTACTTACTCATTTAGTTTGAAAACCAAACTAAATTTTTGTCAAACAAACCACTATTCGCTTTTCTAAGGAATTCAGTTTACAAATCCCCTAAGCCTGTCTAAGTTGTAATGGGAAGCCTTGTATTAAATTTAAGTTTCTAGACTGAACAGTTTGTGCCGTGAATTGTATAAATCTGTCAGTCACTTTCATTGAAAATAAAGCTTTTTACCACATTAACCATTTTTCAACTTGAATTTATTTTATAAGTTTAATTTATATACTTTATTTTGAGGAAACAATCTTTTAACTCGTTTATGGCCAATTCGAAAAAGAATTTTTATTATAGGAAAGTTTGCTTGATTGGTTGCATTTCTTAAAACATCTGATATACTAATACTTGCACAACTTATCCCTTAATAATGTTGACCAAATGGTTATAAAACTGCCTTAACACGGATAAATCAAACTTTAGGAAAATTAACCAAAAATAATGTTTAAATAATAAAGGAATAGATTTCCGTCAATTATAAAACAAGTTTCTTATTAATAAAAATAGAAGGTAATGAAGTTATTTCTATTACATAAAAAAAAAGTTGATGAATTATAAAATCAAAAGAAAGATAACAAAGAATCTTAATAATAATACAATCGTATTAAACATTGACTTATGTAATATAGTACATATATACATACCTCAATATCGTGGTCCTAATTTAATAATTTAATTGCCAAATATATTTGTTTCTAAAATAAACGAATGTTTAAAATGTATTCAATATTGAAAACAAAACTGACAACGAACATTTAAAATTGTTTTATAACAGATGACGAATTTTGCAATTTCATAGACGCAGATAAACCACAATTGTTTCATATGTACAGCCGAGTTAAATCGAATAACAGTTTTAATTGAAATAATATGAAAATGAAAATGTTAGTGGCACAAGTTGTGGCCATTGATGTGTACAGGCCCAGGTGATATCACTGCTGCGATGGAACTAAATTTGTTTTATATTTGAATACAAGGATAAAACAACTTCATTCAGAAGACATAAGGTATAAAATACAAAAATTTGAAAAACTGACGGACAACCTCATTGGATTCTATGAGGCGAAAACTATGTAAAAGGTAAAATTTTAATATTCGTTATATCACGAAAAATAAATTGGCGAGACTTCTGTTCAAAATTTTTATGCTTCGTTATTTTTCAATAAAACCGGTTTTTCTAAATTGTACTTTGATGTATTTTGCCCAAATTAAATATGTACTCTTATAAATCATGTCATCATACAGAAACATCTACTAATAAAAGTTACCGCAAACACTGCTTAATAAAACTAATATATTGCATAGCTTTAATTCACATTAGATATTTATTACATGATATGAAATTGGAAATCAATAATTAACAAACAAACTTCATTATTCTATGTAAAATATCTGTATTACAGACTGTACAAATAACTAAACAGCAATTAAGCAGATAATCCACTTTGAACAATACTCTGCGGCGTATATCGGCAGTTTAGAATTAAGTGCTGAAAACCCGAGCTCAGCGTATTGCCAAATTTGGGATCGAAATCATGTTTATGTTTAGTTTGAAATGGTTTCAAAGTATCATTATCATCGCACAACAGGACAGACGAATATTCAGCTACGTGTTAGCTTTATTAAAGCATTACTATCGTTGTTATTATACAGGATACTCAACATTTATTCGTTTCCATAACTCTATTTATTGTATATAGCCTAGGCTTATAAAATAATTAGGCCTTAAAATATTTGTAGTTCCCTTTAACATTTCAATACTTTATAAAGTTTCTTTCTTATTTTGTAATAATAAAATTTATTGAAAATCGACTCCTTTTCATTAAATTCCAATTTATTATTGGTATCGCTACATTGCCAGATACATTCGTTAACTTTAACAACTCATTATTTAAACGGGTTTGAAGAATTTGTATATTTAATGATCAAATATATAGGTAGGATTTTCATAATGATGTATCAAGTTCTTATTTAGAACAGTATATACTTGGATGTTATCTGTGACCAAGATAAGGTAGGCTTAACGCTCAGTTAAAGCCATAGCCCTTTATTTACGACCTCTATATAAACGCCGTTCTTAACATACGTTACAACAATTGTAAGCATTACCAGAGACAATCATCATTTACTATAGAATAATTTTGAAAAGGACGAAAATATTTTAAATATTGTTTGCGAACTATCCTGTAAAATATATATTTATTTACCTTGGGAAGTTTTAATTTGCATATTGGTTTTTTATCGCAAAATTGCTTTATTAACAATGTTAAAATGTACGTTGAACTATTGTTTTTGATTGGTTAACGGTAATATTATTTATTATAGGACATCAGAAATAATGCCAGTTTGAATTGACACAGCGACGAAATAAATAAAATATTCCATTACCGTGACTGAAATTAAAACATGTATATTATTTAAAAAATATATGTATAAACGAAAATAAACACAAATTGACATTCATTAAATGTCTATGTTTTATAAATGTGTGTATATGTGTTTTCGTATCCGTTTTACATTAAAATTGTTGCAAAAAAACTGTTAACATAACAATAGTGAATGTGAACTTTATGAACTTCAAAACAATATTTTCAATAAAATTATTTCTGAAAAAGAAGAATATGTAACTTTTGATCGCAAACAGGATTAGATATCGGAATTATTGGAATTTAAATTTAACTTGGTCCAATTCACCATTCTCATAAATCATTCCTTTGTAGACTACTGCTTTACATTACCTTTTTACTTGCGGATTATCTGTTACATAATACTCGTACTTTGATAATTTGATATATATACTTTTAATTCTTTCAGTGCATTTCGTTGTAAATACTTTCATATTTGTTCCAAAACGCTAGAATAAAATTTATTTCTAGTATTTTTAATTTATAGCATAGTAATAAAACTTACTTGATGTTTATGTAAAAACATCTCATACCTTATAAGATGTGAACAATAATTACAGAATATTGAACATGACGCAAGACACTTAACGTGGTGTCTTTAATAACAACGAGTAGCTGGCAAATGGGATCCTGTTACAATTAGCGTTTAACGTTACCAACTTAATAATATTAATTTAACAAGAAATTCATATAGCAAAGTGCTTTCCGACAACACTCGCTTTAACAACAATTGTCATATTAAATGTTATTATTTGTTCGTGATTGATTTAATTGTCATTGGTTATGTTCTCAAAATTTATTACTAAAAACATTTGTGAAATAAAATATAACTCTTATTGAATTTTATATAAAGACTCCCTAAAATTAGTTTCTGATGTACGAGTACATACATATAAAAGAAAATAATAATATTTCTCTTTCCCAAATAGAATTTTATACTTTACGAGTCTAGAAAGATCACAAAATCAGACGAGGAGCTAAAACACTATTAAGGCACTTATTATTCACACGAAGCACGTACGCAACGCGGCGTGGCAAACGGAAAAATCCAATTAACTTCATATGAAGAGTCCCAGACCAACTGCCACTACCAAAACTTCAACATTAATAACTTACGGAAATAATATTAAATAGTACTGATTTGAATACATAAAGTTTTCAAATTATATAAATTTATGAAAAATAAAAACTTAGTTCGAATTTTTCGTTCGAAAATTATGTTTGAAAATAGATATTTTTATTTCGAATAAATAAAAGTTGTGGACAAGACAAGATAACGTTAGAGAACAACTAATAGAAAATTCAAATTATAAATACTTGTAGGTAAATCCTTTATTGACACTAGAATCTTCAAGAACTTGTTGTAGCAATGATGCAAATTTACGAAATATCATTACAAGTCTTTGAAGTATTAATTGTTCAATTATTTAGTGCTATTCTGTTTTTATATGAACATAATTAGCTCGAGAATTATAAATGCATTTCAGAAGTAGTATTCTACTTGGAATACAAATATCGTGTAAGAACTTTTATAAAACCAAAACATTTTTATTTCTAATTAATTGAAGTCTTTTTGGATTCGCAAAATAAAGTAATTTTTATATTACTGTATAGTCAATGTATAGTATTTGCTGGGAAATTCTTTGTTTAACAAATAAAGAACAAATTCAATAATTGACTATAAAAAGTGATTATTAAAATACATATCTATATATAATAATATTAAAACTGTGTTATTTACGGATCAAAATGAAATATACTACACGGAATAAATGTAAATTTCTCTTTAATAGTGAGTGACATTAAAACCTTAATGTCTGCCAAATTAAGTTACAATCGCCAACAATAATTTGAACCTAGGTAAACGAGTTAATGGTGCATTAAACGAATTTTATATGAATATTCGTATTAACGAATGCAAATTATTGATTGTAAATGGAAATAACCACAAAAAGCCCGTGCACAGCAAAAGCGATGACGAACATATGATAATAATATGAGTTTAAGATTTCGATACGACGCTTTATAGTATTCCTTGGTTTCTTTGTATCTAGTGCTGAAAATATCTCGGAAATTAAATACCAAATTAGCAAAGGGGCCTTAGAGCGTAGCAAATATTGTAAATATTACAAGCTAATGTCTGTGGAAGGTCGTCATTATTAGCAGGTGCCCTCGCATCACGTGTCCTGTCATTTGCAGAAGGATTTGCCCCCATATCGTCGCACGTCAAATTATCGCCCAACCCCTTTAGTCAGAGAATAATATGTCAGCTTTTCCGATTTGGACGTTTGTCAGCTGCGTGACGAAAGTGATTAATGTTGTCACTTAATTTAAATGAAACTGATATATCTTAAACCAAGTCAGTTACTTTGTTACTTTACGTCATAACAATCAAATATCTATATTACATTAAAAATACATTACTATAAGTGAAAAAATATTTCAAAATATAAATTTAAGATACAAATCTGTAATATATGTACAAAATGTGAAAATAGTGCAATAAAACGTAGCAATTTGGGACTGACCTTATCAGAAAGTTTCCGGTCATTGGAGCGGAGGCTGGGGGCGATGAACGACTATCATAACCATAATTCAGGCTACCGTTACCTTTACTCTGTAACACTGTTAAAATCAGGGGTTCTATCCTTTGATCGGAATTTATGATGCGATCCTATCTGATGTTCTATTTAGCCCAAAGGATCAGATATATTCAAAAAAGCTTTGTAAAATTCCATTTTCAAGAGTCCTTATAAAAAATCACAAATGCTGTATAATTTAGGTCTTTATGTATTTATGTACTCATATCCTCAGAGTGCTCAAATTAGCGAGGGCTCAGCAAAAATTTTATATGTCTACAGATAGGTGAACGCCAGACAACTTCAATAAAATTAAAAAAGGGGAATCCTTTGCAAATCATGTTTACGCTTCCTCTTTGAAAATCGTTTTAAAAGTGAGACATAAAGCTCAGTTATGATTAGTGAGCCAGCCAGCCGTTGCCGATCCTTTTATCTGTGCCCCGCAGCATTGCACAAACATTATGTCGCGATTGATATTGGAAAACGTTTTACGCAATTACTTAATATATGTATATTATTTTTTATACTTTCTAAATTTTTGTTTTGTTTTTAAAATTGTGTATGAATAATGCATGTAATAAAGATAAATTGTTTAAAGTTTTAACTTAAACATTTATAACGCATTTAAATAGAAACGAACTATAGGAAACAAATGTATTCGGATTACTAAGCGTAGTTTCTTATTTTAAAAAACTACTCCCGACGTTTCGGTTACTTTGCAGCAACCGTGATCACAGGTAGACGAGGTGTCATCATTTTTAAAAATAATAAAATACGCGTATAAATCCGAAAATATTAGTTTTATTTTAATGAATGCTCACGAAAGTCTTTCATGTCATTATAGAAGGGAACTAAGTAAACCAAATTAATGTTAAATATACCGAAACTTGATATAATTTTGCACGATTGAGTCCATAATTACTTGTTTCTAAAACGATTTTCTAATGAGACAGTATAATGCACCATGATCATTATTCTCTTTTCATTACTAGTGAGAGGTTAGTGACATAATTAAATGGATACATTTTTAATTTTATAGAAGCGAAAGTTTACAGAGATATTTGATACTATTCTAGCTAATAAATAGCAGAACATCTTTTATATATCAAAATTATTTCAAAAAATATAGATATATCACTTGATTAAACAAACATCCGGTCCGAAGTGCGAGTGAAACAGGGTTACATATGTATAGTATTTTTCCTGGGATTCACTTCAAATGCCAATCATTTCATAGGACTTAAATCTAGAGGTAGGTCTCATATTTAAAATTCTATACAAATAGGTTTAATACTTGCCTTCTTATAGATAGTTAGATTAGTTGATAAAGACACAATTGTTTGCTTTTATAATTATGCCAGACTATAAAATGAGTCTCATTTCTTATTTATGTAATTGTTACTCGTGTTAAAGACTTGTTATTGTATTTTTTTTTATTGCAATGTTCATTGTTTGCTGGATAGAGATAAATATTTTCATTGTCCTCTGTTTTTAATGGTTCCGTCCTATAACAATTCCTATAAAAACTGTTTCAGATTTTATAGCAATAAAATATCTTTATCGATGTTGTTTATGGCGTAATAAAACCATTAAATCAAGGTTAAGAAATCATCTTGAGTTGTTTTTTTTTTAGATGCGATAGTAAAAACAGTGGGTTCAAAAATGTTGTCCTAAAAATCTTAACAAGTTTTTTTTGTATATGTCATAAAATTGAAGGGGTGCTGTAAACACAAAATAGCATGAGATGAAAGGTCTTTGTAAAGCTTGGCTTTTAATAAACAAAGCTATAAAGTCAAAATCGTAAAATTTTGTGAACTTGTTATTAGCAACTATTGTGTTGTAAGTTATAGAATGTAGTAATACACACAAAATAATATAATTTTGTGCAATCGGGCTGTAATATTGTAATCAAATAGAACAATTTGTTTTCTCAAACAAAGCATCAAACAGTCTTAATTAAAAATATTTTAACGGTACGCAACGAATGCTAACTACGCCATATTGGATGGACATTTTAGTCGGCGTGCATTAAAACTTGCACAATTAAACTTCCTAGAAAACACGGAGAAATGAAGATAAGATTAATTTTCTTCATAGTTTCTTGTTCTAATATTATATAGAGTAAATATATTTCTTATCATCTAGTTATGAAATGGCCTTAAATAATAATTTATCTTTTTTCTAGCATTTCTCTACGAGGTAATTACTGTAGTTTCATTTTAAATATGACTCCATTAAAGTTTTAAGTAGGATCATTTCTAAAAGCTTTTTCCTGTTATATTTTTCTAGAATTTTGTTTTTAAATATTTATTATGTTTTATTATGATTACGATCATTTTCCTATATCATTTTTAAGGCTTGAATAATATTGGTGAAAGTGTAAGCATTAGTTGGTAAGGCCATGCTGTAATAGAAAGCGTAGTCTATGAAATTTAAATACAATTTTAAATAATTAAGAGGTCTCATTTCTTATTTACGCAACATAGTATTTCGTCATAATGAAAAAGGATTTTACTATTTTAACAATATAATTTATATGAAACTACGTTCTTCAGTTAAGCAATGTGTTTATATATCGGTGGCTCATATACCTGTAAATAATATACCTGTGACTCAGACCTTGAAGACGACTTATATTTCAGTTATAATGAATTAAAATTTGTCCAATACAACAATACCACTATTGTGATATTTGACAGCTTTGTCTTACCAGACAAATATATGTAGTTTGCAAAGTATTAATAACCTTAATTAATTTTTAAAATATTTATAACCTCAACGTACAATTACCATATATTATATTACTGTTCAAATTTAATTAAATTTCATTATTCAAACACTATCGTCCAACAATTTATGTCGTTTATCGAATTTAATTATCTTGAAAACGCAGTAAATAAACTCAATTAAAACATTAATATGTTTCATAAGGCATTCAAATGGAAATTTCGTTTTCTATCTAACAACCATAATATGTTTAAATAACGAAAAAAAAATTATGTGCATTGAAAAGATTTGTGCTATGATATTGCAAGTCTGTTCTAAAAAAAATCTTGTTCATTGCCAGAGCACTTAAAATGAGTTTGTTACAGTGTCTAGGTTTGTAGGAACCACCTGTTTAAATTGACATTCATCGCTGTACGATAAAACGAAGCAACTGAGACTGTAGTGAAAAGTAAAGATCTCGTTACTGTAACTAGTTTTCAAAATTAGACTCATCCCACTTGCAATTTATGTTAGATTGTCTCCGTTTGCAGCGAATGCTGCTCTAAGATATTGTATAAGTTTCGTTAAACTGTTCGGAACTTTGATAATATTTCGCACAGTTGCAATTGTTAATACCTAATATAATTATTTTTCTCGGCCTTATAAGTTTCTTTTATTCACCCTTCTTTTCCATTTGCTCAATAAATGGTTTCAAAAAACGTAAGTAGTATTTAATGTATCCTTTTTCGATTACCATTACATTTATAACTGTGGAATATAAAAACATTGTTTATATTTGTTTAGCTATGTCACAGACAGGGTAGATAGAAAATGAAACCAAAGTAAACATCTTAAATATTCAACGATTAATGTCGAATCGAAATTAAAATTTATAGCGAAGTGTACCTAGGGACCTGTTTGACTATATGTACCGTTATTACCTCTTAAAGCAGATTGTTACCAAACAATGCCGGGAATGAATATTAATCATTCCATACAACACTATTATTGCGCTATTAGTTTTTCCTGTCGCTATCCATTTATCGGCCTTTTGTTCGCCGTTGATTATTAAATTGGAACAGTGAAACAATAAATCTTGATTGCAGTAATGAATTGCCGCATTAAAACGTTTTTTTATGATTTTCGACTTTCAAGGGATCTATATATTTAACTTTATTTAATCTGTAATTATTAATCGTCGTCGTTTTACATGACATACATGCATATATAGAGTTATAAAAAGAATTCCTTTTAGGTATTTTTTTTTTGTTGTAAGGAACTAAAATTTCAGCTTAATAAATATTTTTTCATTTTTATTTTCTGAATTTTTTGAATACTTTTATTTTAGTAGAATTTATATGAACGGAAAAAAACATTCAAAACACGAGTGTTATTTTAAACAAAAGACAAAAGGCTTACTACACAATAATACCGAATATAAATACGAAGAGACCAATAAGGAATTGATTTTTCAATAAATTCGCAGCGCCTCATAGAGTACAAAACACAAATACCTCCTTAAGGAAACATCTGCCTTTGTCGTGTCAGAAACGTCTTTGTTACAAACATCATGGATTTACAAAATTCTCTTTCCCGACTTCAATTTGGAAGTTTCAGGGTAAAAAGTTGTAAAGGAGAATCGTTCCAGATCGGATTAGGTGGCGTCTTGGAGACCGGTATAAAGGAATAATGGAAACGAAAGTTCTAACAGGCTTGGCTTACTTAGATTGCGGCTCGCAGAATCTCGGTTCAGGATTAAACTAGACACGTTTAAACCGCAACATAAATTTATAGTTAGCTTGCGTTTAAACTTATTGCTCCAACTATCGTTTATACCGGCTTAAACTCTGATATATCCGTTGACTTGTTGTTTTAAAGTTCATAAAATAAAATATTGTTAGAAGAAAATTAAACCCGGACCAATTCCAGCTAACAGTATTAATATGGTTTTTGTAATTATAAAATAATTCTGCTACCGCATATGTTCTAAATACCTACTGTACACTGATTCATTTATAATGGACCGTTTATTACTTTGTTTTAAAACATGATCTTAATTAAACATAAAATTTAAATTGAACGTAATGATTGTTATTCTAAGGTGAGTGTTGATATTTGTTAAACAATACTTGTATCTATTACAAAATATATTGTACATTTCGAGCTGTACTAATGAGATCTTGGGGGTGGGTTGAATTGTGGCAAAGGGGAAGACGAATGGGAGACGGGGTACGAACGGCCTCCAAGGTCTATATTTTATGTTTAATTGACGCACAGCTGTCACCTTAATGAGACGTGGATTTTTGTTATTTTAACGACGCCGAGCTTAATTCCTCTACTATTGTTACAAGACTAATTATACACAGTGAATTGCATATTTTGCTGAATTTTACAAAGACAGCGGAGATAAATTATTTTTTATTTTATCGCTTATAAAAAATATCTACGATATATTTTTTGAGTAAATATAAAAATTTGTATTCTAAAAGAGAAGCGTCTATCCACTAATATCATTATGTTTTTAAAAATGGAGTATTCTCGATAACAACTACTATGACTCTCGACGTATTTGATTTCCGAAAAGTGTTATTAGAAGTCTAAGATAAAATATCATCACTATAAGAAAACTTCCTACTACGAAGCTGGCTATTTACTTCTATATTTTATCACAATGAAGTCGTATTGTATGTAATATAGTCGATTCCCTTTCAAATTAACATTCATAAGACTAAAGAAACTTTATGTGAAATAAACCAATTAAGAATGTAAATGCTAAGTAAAATATGTTTGTAGGGTTGTGGACAGGCGCTGTGCTCGGCTTAAGGGCTTAACAGTCGTATACATGCCAATACGAGGTGACCAATTTATTTACATGTGGTATTGACAAAATTAATTCCCAAATAAATGTTTCTCTTATTAAAACAATATATTTAAAAAAAAAGATTATTTATTAAATAACATGTAAAATTATATAATCTAGCTTTATGCAGGATATAAATTTACTTAGGTAATATTTTCTTAAGACGTTTTTATACACTTCTGTAAGGAGTTGTTTTTACTCAATAAATCGTTTAAGCAGTGTAGAAACTAGTTAGTAGTAAACAAGGGATGATAATTCGTACAAACGACCATGATAAGGGAGTTGTCGGAGCATCTCAGAGACAATACTTACCCTTATCCGAGCCATTGTGCCAGTTAATTAACTTCCCGAATCGTTTTATTCACTTCAAACGATTTATATCTAAAGACGTTTTGAAGTTGTCAGTGGTCGCAAACAAATTGAATCTGATATTTCCAGTCATAACAGAATTAAAGCCATCTTTAATATTATTATTGAAAAATTTAAATGTATAGAATGGAATGTTAATTCTCAGTATAAAAGTATCAGCATTTCATATATGAATAATTGAAACAGTGGTAAAGGCTGAGAAGTAGGTCGTTATCGTTCGCCCGTCGGGAAATGAAGCTACGGAAAAATTTTACTCAACCGTAAAATTATTCGTTTCAAAATTAAAAATACGAATATATTTTCTAAGCTAAATGTTTTTTTATATTCTCGTCATAATTGTAACAACTCATTATTAATTCATTACATTCATAAAAAAACATTTTTGTTATCACGTTTAATATCTTTTGAAAAAAAAAATTAATTCAAATTGCATATTAATTAATTCTTGAAATGAAAAAAAAATGTCATATTAAAATTTATGCGTTTTTATTCTTATAAATCATAGGAAACATTATAGAAAGCTTGACTCAAATTAATCTTTTAAAATATATTTAAAACTATGATAGATTGAGGAACTATTATTGAACAGGAAAAGTTTTAAACAATTACAAGTCTGTATTACTTAACTCAGACGATCAATAAATTTACATAACAAAACAAGCACAACAAACTTGACTCTTACTGATATTATACTTAACATAAATACGAAAGTTCTTATGTTATTCAATCAAGCAATAACCAACAAACCAGTTTGGATGGAATTCTGTATTCCGGTAGCTGTCTTCAGTAGTTCTACACACCTTTCATCTTATAATTATAATTCATTTTTTTATATAAAGTTTACGCAAATAATGTTATTCTTATAATAAAAAATATTTCAGCCATAATTATATTTCTTATAAAATAGTATATTTTTCACCCAGAATAAATTACGTATCATTTTCTCATTTACTCCTACCTACGCAAAATGTTTATTTTTAAACACTTCAGGAAACCAAGGTTTTAATTTAAAAATATTTTCTATAATTAAAATCATTTTTATTAAAAACTATGAACATTTTTTTTTTACAAACAATTTATTTGCAGGTATGAAGTACGAAGTTAGTTTGTTTTGCTGTATCTAATTAATAAATAGAAAACAATATTCAATCATTTCAATAACACAAAGTCCTGCCCTTGCTCAATTAAATTTATTCAAAAGCAAGCTATGCTACGTACAGAAATGTTTATTGAATAGAAAATTGATGACATCACTTTTGCCGCCGCCTTTGATAACTTGTTTTCACAGCGTCCGTTAACAACGTCGATAATTAAATCCAGTTTAAATTTGTTCAAGTACCTTCGAATGCCTTAACGAGATAATCAACGTCACTTACATGAGAATCAGTTCACGGCCTTTTGTACAATATTAACAATGAATGTGATAGATTTTTCGACCCATAAATGCTTTTGTTAAAAATAAAGTTACAGAAAAAATGCAATATAAATTTTGATCTTTTAAAATATAAAAATCGTTACTTTATTACCAAATAAAAGGTTTCTACACAAAAAGACCCTAATTCAAAAATAAAACATCGATAATAATATCGGGTTAGTAGTGTAGCCGAAAAGCGTATCTGCGAAATTGAATAAGAATTTGATGAAGTGCGAACCAGCGAAAAGAGAATAAATGTATAAAATTATTCATCGGAGAAATGGAAGACGTAGCTAATAGTGTTGTGGAGCTGAATATTCTATCGAGGATAAAGGAATTTGCTTGTAATGGTAATCCAATGCTTCTTTAAGAGTACATTAGAGTGTTCTTCATTTACATTTTGTTGTAAATATTTTTTTGATTTATGTTTTAAAATATTGTAACAAATTAAATAGCACCATAAGGTTGAAAATATCATTCATAATATTAGTTATTTGAGAGAAAACAAGTCACATGAAATGACAGTATTTTTCCCCCAAATGTCAGTTACAGTAAAATTGACACACCTACATTCAAAATACGTTTTGCGTCAATAAAATTTCATCAAGTCTTACGACGTCTTTTAAGAACATGTTTTATTACTCCGTACACCAATTACTTTCATGTTGCTATAAAAATGTTACGTTTAATTTTCATAATATTAGCCACCTAAGCTATTCGCCTTAAGCAGAAAAAGCGAACCTAACACGCTTTTAGCATAAAATTATCCCCCAGCACCAACTAAAACTTTCAGATAAGCCACATTGTTACTCAGTAAAAATCTTTGCAAGTTATAAGATAAAATTTTATTTGTGACCAAATATTTCACAACCTTTTTGAATTGATATGATTAGAAAATCTATTCAGTTTTAGATGTTTAGTCATAATCACAACCTAATGAGATATTCCTGTATTAGGTATGAAATATTTAAGTCATACATAGAATTATTAAGACTTAAGTTGACTTTTTCATATTAATTCACTGTATAAAAATTTGTAACTACATTTAGTCCATTTTCAATTCATATAAGGTATAATACATATAATATAAATGATTGAGATTAAAAAGGCAATAGTGTGTTTATTAATATATGTACAATGTAGTTTATTATTATAAAAGGAACAATTAACAGCAAAACAGTTATGAATACCAAATTAGAGGTGAAAATTTCAATATTTAGATACTGACCACTAATTAATTTTCCTCTCATCAGTTATGGATCAAATCATACATTCCTAAATCGGATTAAAATGAATTAACATAATAATGTCTTTCGAAACGCAATCAATAGCCAAAAACTCATTTGGTTTGAAATTATTAAGCAAGGTCCTACTTAATTTGCAGAATAATTTATTTCATCACATTATTATTATGACAAATTGGAAATTAGTCTTATTTATAAACGTTTTTTATTAATTCACATAATAAGTTTTTGTTTTTTTTTTATTTATTTTAAAATGTTTTTTATTAAAATATTCTTTTCATATAACACATGTATTCCTGAATTCATTTACGTATATTTCCGGACCTTTTTAATTAATACGACCGACGTAACATAAAATTTCTTTTCCATTGTTCGGTAAACGCAAAATTAAGGCAGAGCGTTCATGAATGTTTTTATTTTTTAAATATTGCTATCTGAGATAGAAATTCAAAAACCAGATAATAAGTTCAGTGGTACAAGCGATGCGGTCAGAGGTTGTAAAATGTGCTCTTTTATTGTTCATCCTTAATTACATTCTTCGCACTTGTGCTGTTTGCTTTACTGCCATTTTAGCGTATTATTATGGAGTGCTGAAATGGGAATTGGCTAAATGAATTTTACTCGTGTTTTTGGGTTTCTTTTTTGAACGTTTATCCCTATTAGTGAGTACAAAGCTTTATATTGGACTGAGTTTTATATATGACGTAGTTATTTTCTGAGCAAAATTATATAAAGAAAATAACGATAATTTTACCCATAATAGAAATATTTTAATTGGATGTTCACAAGCCATATTGGATCGAGTAATTTATTTCATTACAATACATATTTTTTATTCAAAAAGGTAAAAATGACTTTATTTTTTTAACAATATATACTTGTGTGTGAAATTAGGATTCTGATATTTTATATCGAAAGAGTATTAAGTTTACTGTGGAAGAATGTATTCTTCTCTATACGTTCCGCCTTATTTAGCAAAATGCTCTCGATGTGAAGTGATACCTCCAATCCTCTCGAGAACTCTTGTTTACGAATTGAAAACGTTATAAAAGTCGAGACTTAATGTCACGGGGCTTAATTTGTCCGACTATTAACTATTTTCTCTGAGAAAGTAAATAGGAATTTATATTACATTTCATGCTTGGAGCGTTGGTCGTATTTCATTTTTATTTCTTTATTTTCATTTCATTTTTATTAATAAACCGATTCCTAACATTTTTTTTGTTAGTGATACAAATATTATAGATTTTAATATGTATATATTACACAACAGACAAGACTTTCCGACTGTACCAAGACTCTATACAAAATTAAGAATGTTTTGTAATTCAATTTTTGAAACGTGTATTCAAAAGTAAATGTAACAAGATAACGATCTTCCTCCGTCTAACAGTGATCATGCCGCGAATTATGCCCTACGAGACATGAATACCAAATGACTAAAAAAATGTAATAGAAGTAGGGTAACTTTAACAGAATTACGATTATGGAACCAATCGCCGTCTTTGAAGACCCTTTCGAATAATACAGGTGCGAGGGAAGTGGTTTTGTAAAGCAGGGACGCTCATCTACTTTTCAATAAGAATTGAGATTCAAAAAAGGATATTGATTCTTATATTCCGAACTCAATGAGTCTGAATATTGAGTTAATTGGAGCTTAGTTGAGTTTAAGTGTGATTTATTTATTAGTTGAATTAAGTTTTTGAATGAATACCACGAAAGCTGTAAGTTACATAAAAATTAATTTCTACTTATTAGGTAAGTAAATTAAAGGAACATAAAGAATGTTTATAATTACTAAAATTTACATTAAAATGAAGGCAAAAGAATTAAAAAAATGCATTACCCTTCTCTCTATTTAAAATTTATAATATTTTAAAATCTCATACCTTTTTGTTCATCACAGTTCAAGTTATATATGACTTTTTCACCAATACTGAACTATAAGTATAGAGAAACAAAAGCGGTTGAAAAATAAAGACGATTAGTCGGTCTTTAAATAGGTATATATCAAATATTTGTATTTGAATTTTACTCTCTTAAGAATACAATTCTTAAGTGAGTAGAATGTTACTGTGAAATTGTTGTTTATATTATTTTAGCTTCATTCCAAAATTCTGAACGAATGAAAAGTATTTTGTTACCTCTCGCTATTAGGTTTATTTATTATATATTTCCTCGCCCCGTGGGTAAATTTTCTGTGTTAATTAAGTCGGAGAACTTTTTAGTTTTTTTTTTTTACCTTAACTCGTATTTAATACAGAAAGTTTATGTGGTGATTTAAATTTTGACAGTATTTTATGAATACTTCAACCAAAATTTTACAAGTTAAATTTAAAATTTGTTATAAGTGATACAATAAAAATGTTTTGTTTTAATTTTTACACACAAATGATAAGTATATATTTGATATAATTTTCATATCAACACATAGTACCTCAACATCCTTATTATAAATGCGCCTTTAATTAGTATTCGAGTGAAGGAATAAAATATTTTTCATGTAGAATATAATATTTTTCCACTCAAGCACAGATAAAGGTCACTACATCAATTTTATATTGCGCAGAATGGCGCCGCAGCGTGAAATTGCTATTTTTTGAAATATCGCGAGCAATGCATCTCTAAAGCGGCAATAAATTCGGGAGTCGATAAGATACGCCATATTAAGCACAACCCTCAAGGTACAATGATATATCCAACCCTTCTTGAGAGCACTTGTCAGTAAGGCAGAGTTGCTACAAAATAATACTCCCATGAAATGAGCCTTCAAATTCGTGTTCATAGAATCGTTCAAGTTCTGAAGTTTGGCTTGGGATGATATCAAAATAGTGATGATATTTTTATAATGGTCTTCACATTATAAACTTAAAATTATAGTCCTAACACCTTAAAAAAAATATTCATACACCCACGACAATTTATAACAAAAGGCGCAGTAAAATATATTTTCTAAATGTCCTTAAACTTCCGCGCGCTAAATCTGCTGAATCGAAGTCTGCGAACACAGTAGAAAATATATGTTCCTGACAATCCATATTAACTACTTGCCTCGTCATAAAGTATCTCCCACAACCTTCATCTCACTATAAATTACTATAATTTAATTCTTATAGTATCATATTGTCCATTATTGTTACTGTATGCATCATTGAGGATGCAGGATTGGAGATCGCAAGGCGTAACTTTTCTCACTAATGATACTTTTGTTCGTCATTGAACTGTCAGCGTTTTATCTTTTATGAAAATATAAATTATTAACACGATTAAAAGTTTATACTACTACTTTAGAATGAATTATTATCTTTTTCATTATTGTTTTTTATAAAACAGTTTTTAAAATGGCTAAATGTTTTAACAATTGACATTGTTAAAAGAAGATCTTGACATAAGGCTTTTTCTTTGTAAAATTGATCGATTAAAATATCCAATAAGCATTTATTCAAATTAATCTTTGGATCTGTGGTAGATACCGTAAACTTTGAAAGAATAAAAATTGTATTACGTTTACTATATCGGTAAACTATAACAAGTGTTACCAGTTTAATTAAAATTCCCAATTTTAGCACTTTATAATAAAACATGATTGACCTCTTTTCAAAACCGCAAAATTATGTCCCTCGTTACCTGAATACCAAACGAAGTGAAGGTATGTTGGGAGCATTCAGAATATTACGATAATATATACGTAGATCTCGAAACCACTTTCAAATAATACAGGAACGGGTGAGGTGGTTTTATTGCGTCGAAGTAGTCCTATAGTAGTCGTTCTCCTTGCAATAAGGAAGACAAGATTTGTAAAACGGTAGCAACTACCACTGCTACTAGTAAAACTGAGCAGAATATATGTACTAAGAAAAATTTACTTATGTCTAGCAATGAAATATTCTTAAGCAATATTTTTTTAATAAATGTAGAAATTACGGTAATCAAAACAGCATTATCATTCCATATAACTTTTTGAGACTTTATATTAGATTATCTGTAACCAAAATTCAAACCGCAGCTCAAGGGAATACTAGGTTTTGATAAACGTATTCGTGGAAGTTTATCAAGAGTTTATTATTGTTAATTTAGTTTTGATTTACATTGAGTTGAAAATGTAAATGTTTGTATAATTTCATGATATTACTTAGGATTCGTCTAATAGAAGGGAACATTTCATGTTTAAGCTAACATGTTATATGTTGACGTGGGATAATTTATACAAAGGTAAGCCCATCATAAACAATCGGTTGTTTGTCCTAGTGTCGTCAGGCGGAACATGTTTTAACCCATAAACCTATCCGCAGCAAAAGGAAAATGTCGATGAGATACATAGTTGGCAGAAAAAACAATATGTTTTAAATAAAGCTAAAATTTTCGGGTATACTATGCGTTCTTTTTATTATTTTAAAAAACTTCATACTCCCAATGCAACGTTTCGTATGTTTCCTTTCGACGTTAATACTTAGTTTTTCTATAATTAAATAAAAGAGATATTATTACAATGAGTTATACCACTTGCACTTAAATTCTACATCTATACCTATAGTTATTTTACTAATAAGATGACGAGCGACTTAATCAAGTAAATTAGTTTTTAATTTAGTTTTATAATTAAATCGATATTTTTATATTAACATTTCTAAACAACCAAGACAAAAAAATATGTCAATAAAATATACAAAAATTGTTTTTGTGAAAAACAATTTTTATTTTGTTATGATATTATTCATCACTGCTATGGCCATTGGGAAAATTTATAGTCCTATGCCATAATAATAAGTCTTTCATAAAAAGTCATCGCCATATTACATTCACGTAAATATATAAGTTTGGGCTCTTATATAATGTACCTAAGGGTTAGGATATACGGTTATTTATAGTTATCAGCCATAGGAGATGAATAAATTTGTCAGATACTCTCTGTTTGTTTAGGAAATTTCGGACTCGGATACCGCTTGAAGGTAACACGTAGTTGAGATTAAAAATCAAATATTCATAACATATTTCAATTTTCACGAAGTCATTAAAGGCTGTCTGGATTAAGACGTTGATTTGTGACTTAGAATTTGAGTTAGAATTACAATTTCAGTTAATATTATTATTAAAAGAGTAGTATAAATAATAAAAAAAACTTATATATAAAGGAATTCTTATTAAGATTACGCATATAATCAACATTGAAATCCTAATTATAAAAATTTTATGAACACTTATAGTGTTAAATAATGGCATATTTTAAATCGTTCAAAATAACTAGTTGTTTGAAATAGTGTAGTCAATTTATCATAGATGAAGGAAAGTTGTGGCAATTGTGCATTACGGTATTTGAGAAACTGCAATACAACAAAGTGTTAGAAACAGTATTATTTCAATGAGTCTTCCGAAGTGGAGTCGAGGATCCGACGAATTGTTTGGCAACTTCCCTCAGGCTTCCTTCTTCCTTGAATAATATTATCACTAAGCATCTAGCAAGTAGAGGCTTATTTGATTCTCCTTGCAATGTGATCTGAATAATGAGCTAGTTCATTGTTTACGTGGACAATAAAAATTAACACAAGTTTATAAAGTTGCAAATGTAAAACAATGAAAAGTTTTGGGCTTTAGCCACTAGAACAAAAAAATATTTCTTTAAAGTATAGATAAAAGTAACAAGATATTTTTTTTATTAAAATAAAAACAACAAAGTAAATTATTATTAGAAAAATCTCTAGCTGTCAAAGTTAACATTAACGTTCCTTCTTTGAAATTCCATTTTTAGTTATACATTAAATTATTTTGGTTTTAAGACTTTTTTTACTTTCTGAAATTGTATGATCAGATTGATCTAAATTGAACTAAAGTTTTTTTAACTAATTTTTGTTTCATTTTAAACATAAATGTACTTGTTAAATTCATCGTTCTTCTTAATATTTTCTAATTAACTTTCTTAGAGAATTTGTTAAGGACAGCAAGGATTTACCATTTAAATGGTTAAGTGGGTATATATGTAGTCTTTCTTTTGATAGTATCATCAAGTAGAAGAGATATTTAACACCTCTATTACTCTGAACAATAGTAATTACTTGGTGTGACTAGAACCATACTGCTGTGTAATCCCAGACTAAGCGTTCTTAGATTTTTTTCATTCAAAATAACTTAACATAGAAATACATACAATATGATTATAATATATGTGTTTGAAAAACTACTTCTACTACTACATTTGTTCTAAATACGAAAGAATGTTGCATAAATGTTTTTGTTCTTTCAGACTCAAACTATAAAACAAGTTTTCTTAAAACTTTAAACAGAAATGTAATTTGGGCAGTAGAATAAGATAAAGGCTATAATTTTATACTAAAATTCCACATATCAAAATATGCATAGTTTCTGTTATATAATATGGTTGCATAAAGGATGTCGCTGCCAATTGGTTCATTCTATTATTTTAGCTCATACATTTCTCTTAAAGCCTAATATCAAAGTTCTGGAGGACATAATTGCGGTCACAAAACAATATACTATATTTCAATACCCACAAAGACTGTATTTCAACTTCTTATTCCTAATAAGCATAAATAGGAGTTGAATTAATTTACCAGCTACCCTGTTTGTTTAGGAATTTTCGGAGTCAGCTGACGTTAAGTAACCCGGTGTTGAGATTAAAAATCAAATATTGATAACTTAGTTGAATGTTCGCGAAATCATTAAAATCCTTACAGGTGAGTCGCCTTACGTCATTTCAAAGGGAAATTACCCTTGAATAATTAAACTAAGCTGATATACGTGTTGCAAAATAACAATATATTTCTCCTTTAAAAAGTTGACAACAGATATATGATACCCATAAAAACTTACGTTGATTATTTAATTTGTGTAAAAAAAAAATGCGTAAATTTCTTTTTATATAACAAAATTAATATTCAGTACCTACTTCTACTCTGACATGAGTCCTTACTATGAAGTTCTCTATACGTAAGAATATTATTTAAACTTTGATAAGATTGCTTTTTCAGTACATTAAAAGTTCATACAAAAAAAAATCACCAGCGTAAATATATAGTTTATATGAGCTATTTTGATTATTGTATAACGAAAACCTCATTGTAAAAAAATTATAAATTACGCGACGTTAAAATCCACATAAAAAGTGGTAAATTATAAACTTAAATATTGTATGAAATTTTATTTTTTACAGTTAAATAATTGTGAATGTTAAAAACGAATAAAAGAAAAAGTTAGACAGGGAATGACAGAGAATTTAATATTTTTAATATTCAGCACACCATCACTATTATCTGAGTCTCCAATTTATCCGAAGAAGATTAGCATAATTTTATTACCCTTTTATCGGCTCTTATTTGATCCAAATATATTTCTTTAGTAAGTGTGATGAGATCCATTTAACTTCGCAAATATAAAAAATAATAATGATTCCCTTTAAAAATTAATTTTATTTTTATATTTTAATAAACAATCCATAGTCAGTGGTGGCCTATTGGTTAGAGGGCCCGCCTCTCGTTGCCGAGAGTGCGGGTTCGATCCTGTCCCGGGCAAGTACCAATGTGATTTTTCCGAGTCATATGTACTTTCTAAGAATATTTAGACATCACTGATTAATGCTGATTCCCAAAAAAGACGGTTGATGTCAGGCAGGCGGCCGGTCGTAAAAAACAATTAGCCAAAACCATTCACAACATGTAAGGCAGACCCTGGCTATAGCCGGGAAATTGCCAGGTAGAAGAAAAAGAAGAAGATTTTAATAAACAATCCATTGTTGTTAATAGTTCATTCTCCTTATAAAAACGGAAAATAAAAAAGGGTACATAATCCACAAAGATAAAAGAAAGGCCAGCTAAAGATAATATAATTTATTTATTTTTCAAAATCACTGATTTATTATTTTTATTTTCGGCAATGTTACTTGAAATATATAAGAGCACGTATCTAACATATTAGGGCATAAATGGGCCAGCAAAACACTATTTTGTCACATTTTTCTTATAATCATACATATATAAATTAGCTAATAACTTCCAGAAATTAGTTTAATAAGACATTAATTAGAAATGTCTTTTATATTTTGTGTAATAGAAGTATTATTAAATCTAAACTTCAATCGTTCTCTTAATTTTCTATTCGACATTTCTCTTTCTTTAAACTCACTTTGTAGCCGACTTAATTACTTGTCTCCAAAAAACTTTATTAGTTTGTTCAGTGAGAACTAATAAAATTAAAAATATTTTCAACGAGTTTACAAATTATATAAATACTTCATACGTATAAAAAGATTGTGAAGAAAATAGAACACAATAATTACCCTTTTAAATGGAACGCGTATAAGTACAGAAAAGTTTTGTGTGCTTTATTACTGTATTTTTTATTAATTTATATTCAGTGTTAGTATTCAGAAAAACCTCTATTATAATTGATATCTAAAAATTAAAACTCTCAATCATGTAAATTATTTAGTTCACTTCAAAATAAATGACCAATAACTAAAATGTTAACCTTAGTCCTCACAATCAGATGAATGTTTTTACCAACTGTTTGTTTTTAGGTAAACTCGGACCTTAATGTTATTTTCATTGTTTCTTAAAACAACAAAAACTCAACCAGAGAAAGTGATTTATATAATGAAGCCGGAGCATTGAGTGAGATTTAAGGAAAGAGCCCTTTCAAATAAAAGGAAAACAATGCAATCGGTTCATTAATCAACGTCAGGACTTAACTCAGAGAGAATGACCGATGTGTGCTGTCTAATAAAACGATTATACGAGCCTTTGACAAGCTTAGAGAGATATTACATTTGATATAACTTCAGTGATTATATTTTTTATCATTTTCCCGTTACTCTTCGTTTTGTAATGAAATATTTTAAACAAAAACGAAACATTTTTCCCTTTTTTGTTCACTGTTATTAATAACGTATGAATAAATGAAAAACACATTTCAATTTACTTTCTATTTTATTTGTAAAATTTATGTTTTCATAAAAGACAAAATCTCTTGTACCGTCCGCGTCGTTGTAATATTTGTATTAAAAATGAATGAACATGAAAATGGTATATTTTTTCTCGCTACTTCCAATACAGCGGGTTGATTTAAATATCTTTGATGGTAATTGCGAGTGTAAAGTAAATCGGATCACGTCATTATGAGCCCACAATACCTTATTATTTATGCAAAGCGGGTTGGGGATCGGTTCGTAAACAGAATCCACACGTTATGATAATATTATCTTTCACTAACTTCAAAAGCTTTATTATACAGTATTTATAAGCTTCGGTTAGACACAATATAGATAAAAACATTGACAATGCCTCTGAAATTATCAATAATTTGAGTAAATAGATACCATTTTAACTGTTTTTTCTTAAAGCATCGTGGGATTGAATTAAAATCACGATATATTTTATATAAAAATGTAAAGCAGTCAATGTATGAATCGATATCGGGTCATAACCGTGGACTTGAAATTCACCACATATACAAATTTACTGAGCTAGTTATTCCGTATTCTACTAGAGCTCTTTTCATGATTTGTAAACCTCAAATTACATATATTATAAATATAGAAAGTCATAATTTTTTTATAAGATGATTTATCTAATATGTATTATATATCTTATGAACTACCTATTGGTGTTCGGGAATCCGTATTGTGTGTTACATTGAGGAATGCCAAGCGAGGTCATTGATCCCGATCAATAAATTGTACGAATATTGAAATATAAATTGAAATATCTTTTCATAGAACACTAAAGTCACCTGTCGTTATAAATTTGCATTGCATTTATTTCACAAGTAAATAACATTGTGATTTCAAATGTTGAGATGTTGAATTCAACTCTAGGAACTCGAAAATTGGCAGTATGAAGTAAAAGCGACAAATGAATATAGAATTATCCTTTCGCTTGCCAAGTTTTAGATTTTGCAAATATGCTTGTGACAATTTTTAGAGAGATTTAAAATAGTAACACGATTACTCCAAACAAATTGATATTATATTATTATTATACATAAAGCAAGTGTATAGTTGTAACAAATCTTTTTTTTCTCATTTAAAATTCATATTCTAAAATGTATAGAGTTTTACAAAAATAAAACTTCAGCTAAGCGAATAATGCCATTGTATATTTTCAGTCTACGTTGCTTTATTTGATCCAAATTATATCATTCGTCATATTGACAGGAAACCTATAAATTTTTCAGTTACTCCATTTTAGGTAACATCGAACTCTGGCACTCGGTGTTAAAATTAAAAATCAAATATTCATAAGTTACTTCAATGTCCACGACATTATTTAATATCACTGTTAACAGATTACTTGAATATATTTATTTATTATATTGATTTTTCATACTTATCAATCTCTATTTATGGAATAAAATTTCTTGGAAGGCAGTTTATTGTATAATTGTTTTGAAATAATAGTGTCTGCAGTTTTTTTACAATATAAATTACATAAACTTAAGTCTCTTTCCTTGTCTTAACCTTAACAATTTTTTCTTTGTCCTTTTATATTTTTCCTCAAAACGATCTTTTAACTATTGTTATAGGATTTTATCGAGTGAATGTAATACTGTGCACTATTTTGCAAAATATAAAATTTAATATTTTCTGAAATATGTAAAAAAGCAAACAAAAAGAGATCAGTCATTCGAATACTTTTCGTGATGTAGATGAGTTAACCAAATTACAATTCAGTGTCTATATTCGAAACATTATATGAAAAAAATATGATACAATTTAACAGTTATATTAATTTATTATATGACTATATATACACACTTTTAGGTGATATTTTATATATTCTTTTTCATATTATGGTAACGACCAATCTCGCTCTTTAGAAATCAACATGTTTAATTCTTGATGTGCAACTTTGTTCTAAAATTTTTACAATTTTGAAATGCCTCTATTCAATAAGAAAATATGACAACATACGAGTACAATACAATTCCACCATGTAATTAACTTGTTTCATATATTTTTTAAACCTTTCTGTACTCTAAAATATGAGTTTTAAGGTAATTCTATTATGTATTTTTTGGTTTGGTTATTAGCTTTTACCATACATATCAAACTTTTATTCTTAACTAGCTTTCCGCCCGCAGCTTCGCTCGCTTGTAGTTCGGTTATATCGCGATTCCAAGAGAACTTTTCAAAAGTTTGGGATAAAAACTATCCTATATTCTTTCTCAAGGTCAACTCTATCTCTGTACCAAATTTCATTAAAATCAGTTCAGTGGTTTAAGCGTGAAAGCGTAACAGACCGACAGACAGACAGATAGAGTTACTTTCACTTTTATAATATTAGCAAGGATTTAACAATATTTCACATCTTTTACATCGAATAAAAATATAATAATTATACTCTCCTAAAATATATTCTACTATAATATATTCTTCGTTCTTAGCTTTATTTTACAAACAGGCAGTAATGTGGAATTAAGACTAATATTTAAATATTATCAAAATAAAAATAAAAACAAAAATACATCTAAGTTGAACAAGGGATTAAAATATTCAAGAAGTTCTTACAGGAACATACAATATAGATACTGCCTTAATTACAATGTATTCCCCAGATTTCTTCATTCATGAACTTCCTAAAGTATCCACCCATAGCTACGGCTTGTAATAATAAAAGATAAAGTGTATTCCTAAAGTAGAACAAAAGAAATATATTACAGTCAAATTCAGTAGTCATTGTAAATATATTTTATTTATGAAGCTCTTCTTTGTAACTGTCAAATTTCTTGGCAACCTGAGACTTGTTCTTTGAATAATATTGGCAGTATATAGAATATTTACAGTGTGACCGAGATGGTAGATAAAATATTTAACTCTTACAAAAAGACATATAACTTATACAATGTCTTGTCACTGTTGTAAATTAGCTCAATTAGTTTACGATGTTTTCTTATCATTTAAAACATTCGTATACCACCTAGATAATTATGGAAATTGAACGTTTAAGTTGTGCTAAGCATAACTTATAACTACCTTGGAAAGGGTGATTTTAATTAACTTGTTTTATTTCTTTAATAATACAAAGTAAAAGCCATCACAATTCAAAATATACACATATATACATAGATAACTTGTGGCTAATCCGGTTCAAATGAAGCACTACCGAATATGCCTATACGGCAAATTTTCAGATGCGCGTAACTTCGTGGACCGGACCCAACCTTCTATTGAAAATTTCATGAAGAGCTTTTGGTATTTAAATAAGGGTAGAGCAATATTCCAATTCAGCACCCAGCCTATTAGTGTGTTCCATTGTCCAATGATAAGATTTACTATTCATCTACTTTTTTAAAGGGATCACTTATACCTTTAAATAAATATTTATAACAATGTATCAATACTCGCCATCAAAGTTTATTACAGCAATTAATGAATACAAATTGTTTCTATAAAACTAATCATAGCTTGTAGTATTGAGACTTTAAACAATGAATTGTTGTACTAATTATAGGATAAACATAGTTGTGATTTTTGAGAAAAACATTCCTTTAGTTGAACAAAAAATTTATATAAAAAGGTGATAAATGTTCATGGATAAATTACTATAATTTATTAATATTTTTCAATAAAATGAAGACAAAACGATTATAATTTATTTTATCTCTGCCTACAAATATACCAAGAAATCATGATAAAGGAATGTAGTATTGAAAATGAAAATAAAGCCAAGCTCTTCGTCGTAATCGCTCACAGACCTTTTGATCTGGAAATAAAGAACATTTTGAGTCCATGACATATTGGCTCATAGGGTACTTCAGAATTTATCTTTTATGAAGATGCAATAGAATATTTTTCATTACTTTTCACATCTAGATTTGTTATAATTCGTATTTTTCAACATTTTTCAATAAATATAAATGTTATTATTGTATCTCTTCTTCATCCGTATTGTCTCAATATTCAAAATTAATCTTATTTAATAATTTATAATTAAACAAATGAAAATACAAAAACTAGGCAATTATTACTTGGTGGAGAAGTCTATGACGTAGTCATTCAAAATAGTATAAAGAGGTGAAACCTCTAAGCATTCAATGGATTCACCGTGCGTTTGCCGCATCCATCGCGTTGCAGGGAGAGGACCTTCAACAGTGTCTGGGACTTGCGATCCAGGTATAGGGTTAAGGGGCCCCTATCTAACGTGCGTTAAATGCTCACAGTCACTGTCCAAGCTCCTCTCTCTACCAAACCAAATTTGCAAACAACCTGCTGCCTTCGAAGTATGTTCCAAGAATTAATAAATGTTAGTTCATGATAGGCCCAAGTGTTTGAGTAGGTTGTAGATAGATTTAGCCGTTTTGATTTCTTTTTTGCGAGTTCATTATTAGCTTACAATACTGATTGAACTTGATAGCATGGTCTATGGGAATGTTAGTCACCCAATAAACCGTAAGTTCTATATATGTAGAAAACCCGATGAGAATTAGTTAAATAGTTACGATTTGTAATGATTTCCATAAATTTCTTTAAAACACTATCATTAAATTCGGTTTCTTTATGTTATTACTACTTACTTCAAACAAATTTCATTTCCGACATAGAAGGAATCACCGACAAGGACGGAATTACCCACAAACACAAAAAAACAGCCGAATTGAGAGACCTCCATTTCCGAAGTCGATTAAAAGTTTAATATTTATAATTACGTGATTGTTTTTCTAAAAAAAATATATATTTAATTACTACTCTATATCTTCTTTTTAAATTTATGAAATCCATGGCCTATGTACATATGTATATAGAACAGACATAGTTCTCATTACTGTGGTAGGTAAGAAATATCAGTAGGTTTGTCATCAAATACTTTTTCGAGAATTTAATAACTTTGGTAAAAAAGTTTAATTGGATTTCTTATTAAATTTACAACTTTCGTTATTAGAAACAGGAATTCAAAATGCAGATAATTGCTTCTGTGGTAAACAACGTTGTGGTCGGAGGCTGTAAAATGTGCTCTTTTATTGTTCGCTCTTAATTACATCCTTTGCGCTAGAACCGTTTGCTTTGCTACCATTTTTCTGTTATTGTTGTATCATTGGTTATTTTTAAATACTATTTAAATATTTTGATCATTAAACAGCTATTAATGAATTCATAAATAAAAGGAACATATAACACATCTGCAATGATATTTGTTTTATAAACTTTTAAAACCAAATCAATTAATGAACTGGAAATAAAAATGTTAACTTTTCACTTTTTATAATTTTTTATTTTATATAGATTTCATAAAAAGGTCATAGGTGTGTTTACAAATAAAAGTAATATCGATTTACTGTACATTTTACAAAGAATAACAAGAAATCAAGAAAGTAGTTATTTTATTTAAGACATTAAATTTTTAACCAATCATATGAATTAGTATTAGGACTATAGCATTCGAATAACGATAATATAATTTATATTTAAACGGTATTAGGGACTTTCCAACACCAACAGTTGTTTTTTTTAAATATTAATTTCAAAATTTCAAAAATATTAATTTATAAACTGTAATATTAATTTCAATTTCATTATTAAAAACTCATTTCCTATCTTTAAATTATTTTCACTTTGCTTTAAAGCGGCTTGTATGATTTGTATTGAAAGAATAACTAAAAGTTAATTTCAAGGCAAAAAACCTATCTCTAAGTCAGGTAAGCGTATGGAAAAGTCTGCAATAATATTGCACCTAAATATAATATAAACAATATTGTTAATATTAAGCAGATATAATTTTTAAGTACAAAATGTAGGCTTAAAATTTATGATAGGTAACATTGAAAGACACATGACAGAAAACAAAAAATATCAGCTTTCAAATTTGATTATCACAAATATTATAATTGTATATATTTATATGGTGAAATTTAAACAGAAAATATGATATTAAATAACGAAGGTATGTAAAATTAAATAAATTTAGTAGTTTTATAGAAGTTAAATAATTGTAAATGTGATTAAGTTTAAAAATTTATAACTGAATAATACTGTTATTTTCGTTTCATTAAACTCTCTTGTAAAACGTTAATAAAAGTAATAAGACGTAATTTCTCTCTAATTAAATTTCTTGAATCGGCTGAGTAACTGAAAATGTCTCACCCATCAGAGCTACAGGATTAAGGTGGACTTTGATCCAGGGACCCTTGTGACAGCATAGCATAGCTTTGTTAAGGATTAGTACAGACTACTGAAAGAGACCCTTCCAAAAACTTATTACACTGTATGAAAAAGGGAAACTGTTTATCCCTGATTGACAACTACATGTCACTAGAATAAGTTTTATCAGTAGACATGTTTACCTTTATATTGATAACATTTAGGCATTGTTAAAACTGAATGAATTTGAATTTTTATAATATTGCGATTCAAAGATTAAAAACACGAAAAGCAGAATGAATAATTAAAAAATATATAATTATTACATATCTTTTATAATTCGTTTAAAAAACGATTTCACGCTTGTTTGAATTCTATGGTCTTATTGTTACTTTAAGGAAATCTGTGAAACAAAAGATTTTTGCTCTATATATGTATATACAGTTGAAATAGAGCAAAAAAAAACTATGTATATATGAATATAAATTAAGTAATAATATAAGAAAACATTATTTTGTATTTACAAACTTAGAACAAGATCATAATTTAAGTCTTTGCACCAAACTTTAAAGTACAACAGATAGAGAACCTCAAAAAAAATCAAATAGGTCCCTGTTTCTCTCAGCACATGGGACAAAATGTAAGAACACTCAGAACATCGGCTAACTCCAAACGTCGTTGCAAATATTAAAATTCCTGTTTTTAATCTCGGTCGCGAATAAAATCAGATAAGCCTCTTTGTTGTGTGCTTAGTAATAATATTATTCAAGGAGGAAGTCTAAAGGAGGTTGCCAAGCAATTTGGCAGACGTGAGAAGGAGCGCAATATAACGTTATTTACAGAGGCCATTCGGTGTATCATAATTTCTTCTTAAATACCTTGTTATGCTCTAAAACTATCTAATGCTATTCCGTAGAATGTTTATTATTTATTTTTTATTACACTTATATATCATATTTATATAGATATAAATAGAAGCCCGTAACTCTTCGTTAACAATGACCCTCCTGTCTATATTTTATTCGAGCTGACATCCGATTTATTCCTCCATTGAAATACAGTACTCGTATTGTTAGCAGACCCGTCGAAGCAATCACAAATAAAAATCTTTTCTATAAAATATTGAATAAAAGATTCTATTATTCCTTTTTTCGGTTTTAATTATTTTTAATAATATATCATTGGCTTATATTCTTCCTCATTCTTTCTTAAATTGAATTACGAATTTATTAGTCTAGAATATACCCTGAGATGTTGTTATATAATAATAATATCATATGTTAATGTGTGGCTTTTCCTTAAATAAATATATTTATAAATAAAATACATATGTTTTTAATGTTTTTATTATCTTGGTATATTTTCAGCCTAATTAAAAATGTAGGATATAAACAAATCATCTCCATACGTTTCATATTTTTAATAAGAACTCCTATTTTAATATTAAATGTGTATAGCGTATCCGATAGTTTTAATTTTATCTAATGAGATATAAACAATTAAAAAAATATAAATTTTATTCAGTTACCTTTTAATCGACCTGAAAAAAGTACAAAGGAGTTATTTTAATATACTGCTATTTATATATCCGCTCATGGCTTTTTTGGTAGTCCTTAAATAACTTAAAAGGTTAGGTAGGAGGTCACAACTCAAAAAAAGACTCTGAAAAACCTGCTTATAAATAACTTTAATTTCTTTTATTTTTAATAGAAAATTTTAATGTCGTATTATAATAAAAAGCAACATTATACGACACACATTAAATGAAATTAGGCTTTAATCGTCGGTGGTTAAAACGTAACGACCATAATTAAACATTAAGTAAGAGATAACAGAATTTTATATCTCAATTAATAGTAATTATAATGGTTAATTTTATTTTATTATTAGAACTCAGAAGTTATAAATTAAATTCTTTATAAAAAAAATGTTTAAAATAACTCTACAAGCCTTAAGTATTTAAGAACAAGAAGTCTTAATAACAAGAATATAACTAATAAATTTATAACTATGGAATTAAAATAGGCTAAGAAAAATATTTTATTTTATTTGACAAAATTACCACTACACTCAAATAACTCAAATTAACACCACCAGCGGTATTGAAAAATAATATAAAAAGAGTTTTTCGATAAAATTTTCACAACTTCATGGTCAAGGATCAAATACAGGGACACTGTGAAGTATGCTGCCAAAAACATCTATGTCACGTTTTATTAAAGAAACTATTAATTTATTTCACAGACACTTCTCTGCTTAAAATTTTGATATTTAAAATTCTTAAAGGAAATTAAAAACCTGTCACTAACAAACTATATTAATTGGTCTATTAATTAATATTTGATAAATATTAGTCATAACATCTATGTTAATAGGGTTTTTTGTAAAGTTAGAATTAAGATACAACCAATGATTCGAAAGTATTCGGTTATTCTTCTATTATTTGGCTTGAAAAATGAAAGGTTTTACCCAACACGTCACTATTCTGTATAGTGAGTCACACTATATATAGCCACTTCTTTCAGAATTTCCCACAAGTGTGCTATGGTACAAAAAAAGATTTAGAAATACATATATCCGATGGAGATTTGTATTGTTACATAATAGATGTATGTTTATGAGAGAATCATATTCGTTCTTGAATAATATACATTTCATATATCTATTAGGTTATATAAAGAAACATCAAAAGCATACAAGTTTCACATAGAATTATCAACAAATAAATAAAAAATATTTTTATATAAATAAAACCTATATCTACTTTTATTTCCACAATCATTTCTCGGCCCTATTTGTAATTAATGAAGATTCTTACAAATAACTTGATATGTAATTGATCGGCTACAATTTATTGTTCTTCAGATAATAACGACTCATATAGACCCCACTTCCAGTTATCTGCCCGTCTGTACTTAACTACACGTCTATAAATTGCAGTTTCCACAGAAATATTTTTATTCAAGCATCTCTTCAATAAATAATGTTAATATTGAATTATTAAAATACTTGGAACATCGAAAGTACTTCAATTCATTTTTATCATTATCTTTAATTAAACTCGTTTATAATTTAAAACAATCCTTTTCGTGTTGTATCGTATAAAACGGACTGTATCCGCAACTGAATGTCGTCATCTATGCACAATTACAGGTCCACCGTTTCGTTAAGGCACATTAAATATAGCATCTAATGCTTACCGTGGTTGTAATACACATGAAATCCAATGGACTTGGAATATTTTGGGTACTTCATACTACCTGATAGTCGTTTGTTTCATGGAGTTTGCAGATGCAATCTACCATAAAGCAAATATCTTTAATTTCAATAAGTGCGATGATGTTCGATATCTCATATCACTATTAATCTTATAATAAGAATACCAGTATAACTTATTGTAAAGAAATTAGTGGTTATTGACAACCAGAAAGGTGAGAGAATGATCCCTTGAGTTTAACCACCACTGGTATTCTAGGAAGAACTATATGAAATCGCAATATGTTTTCATATCTTATTATGCGGCAATGTATTTTATTCACACCTTTTTTAACATCAGTAGAAATAGTAGGTTTCTATATGATTCTATAGTCTATAATCGGAAAGTGTGCTCTCTTTATCGAGTCCTTACGCTCGGGTCCCATATTAGGGATATTAGATGGATTTATTCACAACCTTGTTCAATTTAAATCGCTACTGTACTAATGGTTAAAGAGAACACCTTAAGGGTTTTTAAAAATTATGCCACTGACAATTTCCTTCGACATTAGGCCTATGTTTACTTGACTATATAGCCCATCGTTCTGTATTGAGCCTTTCTGTTCTAAAATACAATTAAAATAATTATTCGTTATAACGAAGCTTGCAAAGAGGTACCGTGGTTGCTTGAATAGGTTCTTTTAAAGGCTCTTAACTGAGTCAAAGGCACAGCCATAATATAGACATTTTGGTATTAGATAGGTGGTAAGATGAAGATTCTTGTACACAATATCTGTTGACCTGCTGAATTGAAGGTTATGGATAAGGTTAAGGTGAGCTTATTCCATCTAAATGCAAATCCAGAACGTTTTAGCCATAATGACAGTATCATCATTTGAACCGCGCCTGTAAAGAACCACTCTGCCATCAACACAAACAACAACACAATCACTTTACAAATGATGAAAACTACTCACTTTTTCCTCTACTTGAACCAAAGCAATCAGTCCATTAGGGATATCTTACTTACTCTGTTTTGCTGTCTAGCTAATTTTGTTCTTTTGTAGTTTTCCCTGCTGACTCCCGGTTCCTCACAGGAGAACTAAATATATATGTATGGGCTATGGCAATATATGGAATAGTGTTAAGTGCAGATTTCGAAGAGGAATAAATTGTTACTTACCACTGTTAAAGAATTACACCTTATAAGACTTACAGTTTATTACTTACACTTGAAGGTTTTAGAGCACCAACGATCAGTTTGATTATTAACTACACTAATAGCTGAAATCTAGGGGATACCAGATGCACGGTACATATCGTGATTGTCTGATGATCACCACTATGAGTACTTATCCAGTAAAGTTTGCTAAATCCACACGGGTCAGCACCCCTGTTCTCTATTGTTTTCCATCCAATAATAAGGTTTAACTTTATTTTTGATCTTTTATTTTAGTTATATATTAATTTTATAGTGTCTTTTTTTCAATTGTTTTTAGCGTAACATAAAAAAATTAAATATATGTATGAAAGATAAATCCACGGTGTTTATTAATTAAACTCTTCATATATAATATTTTATACCACTGTTCCAAGGACATTCGTCATTCTTTCTACGTTAAGACATTGAGATTGATTAATGATTCTAATCTATTGTTTTCTCTTTTTATTCGGAAGTGCTACAGCCTTGGATGCTCTTTTATTTTAGTATTCAGTATATTAATCTCTTTCACAGAAAAGTATTTTTCTACTATTTTTATTTTTACGACTTATTTCTTTTATTCTATTCAGCTTTAATTAAAATAAAGTCTTATATATTTAAATAAAGAAATACACATTTTTTAAGAACTTAAAAACTAAGCTTGTGTAAGTGTAAACTTTTTAGTATCTTATCATAAAAGTTGAAATATGTTTTCACTTTGTTTAGCAAAACTAAAACTTTTGAGATTTAGTATATTAAAAAATTATAAAAAATTATTAAGTAATTTTAACGTGATAACGTCTTTAAAATCGTTTTAGTCGGGTGACATGTTCAGAAACTTGTGTCACACCAAAACCTCACTAGCGCGATCGCAGGTATAACGAGAGAGAGACGGACCGATCTCCCGTCTCATCTCGAGCGCTGCCAGTCATTCCGTGAAACTTGTCACCCAGAATCCTCACGAGCGGAGGCAGGCATAGCGTTCAAGTGAGTGGACCGATCTTCCGTCTCTCTCACTCGTTAAGTTTTCGTTGAAAACGATAGGTGTAATTTAAAATTTGAAAAAATTGTTATCTTCATTAATTCCTTACTTCCCAAAAACTTATATCACCAATAAGACGTTATCACGTTAACATCTTCATCGTAAACCTACTTTACAAACAACCAATTTTTTTTTTTATAATCCTAATGAATGCATAATATTCTTGATCAAAGAGGCAATTAGTTAAGGTTTTAATAATATTGATACACAAAAAAAATTTAACCTGCCAACCTTTACATGTAAAAATATATAAAATAAAATAATTTTAATACTTCAAATGGTATACGCTTCAGAATGTGCTGCCATTTTACGCTGACAAAGAGGTCTAAGGGTTATATGGATTTGATAAATAAATCACATCCTAATCCTGTTCAACCAAATCTACAGAAAATTAATAATGTTTCAGAAGCAATAATATACGAGTATTACATAAAAAAAAGTAATTTTGATATACCATTTAAGCCACGATTATGTTTTGTGCATAAAATTTCAATCAATTATAAATTGTCGATTCAATATACATATGTTTGTTTTAAATTTGTTTTGAATATCATGAAAGTAATAATTTTAGCATAAATTTATTTACATCAGTATTTATAATGTGCCTATTGTTTGTTTTTTATAGGAAATTATCGAATAAGTGTTGTATAAACAAAGAAATTTTATTCAATTATATGATTAAGATCTGAAATCTTATGAGACATGCTTTATTAAAAGAGAAAATAGGTTAAATTTCTGAATGCTCGACTACATTTTAGCTAGAAATTAGGAGGATCTCATTTTCCTCAATCAGTTGTAGCTGCCAGCTTCCATCACTGTTCCCTACTTAGAGGGTGAATAATTGCAAATGAGATTTCTCAGAAAGCAAAGCACTTGCGAGAATTCAGTTAGTACTTAGTTTACTTTATGTAGCAATTTACATAACTATTTACATATTTTTTGAATATCATTATTACTTATTACGAAAGTCTCCTATTATAAAAATTATTCAAATTAATAAAGTATTTTTTCTGTCCTTTTAACACACCAAATTTCTCTATCTTGTCTATGACTGCTAAGAAGTTTATAATTAATTTTTTATTTTCTTTGGTCTTCGTATTTATTTTATTTTATTAAATACATTTATTACGTAGAAAATATATAATTATGTCAATATGACCACAGAAAATATCAGGATGTTCAAAATGGAATTTTTTTTCAATAAACTAGCTGCATAGAATTTTCAGAGATAATAATAATACCTAATTATATTAGAAACTAGCTCAACCACGGAAGTAAAGCAATCCCATATTTGGGTAATGGTAACCTCACTGGCATGACAGTTCTGAAATTGCCTTGATTTACCCTTTATTTCTTAGGAGCGGAACGAGGCGACCAACGGACAGCGAATTGACACCAACCTCACTCCTGCTGGCAATGATTCGCACATGACTGGCATACCAAAACCCTTCACCCTTTTCTCAATACACAAACATATACTTACACGTATATAAAGAGTATTGTAGACGTAGAAAATTTAAAAGTGCTCCGATATACTACCCGTTTATTATTTTAAAACTAAATACTTCCTACGTTTCGTTGACTTTGTAGGAACTATTATCACCTCGGCTGTAAAGTAACCGATTCTTCGGAAGAATATTAGTTTTATTTAAATGAATACTTGCGCAAGTCTTAGATATTAGACTTATTTTTGGAGCACTGAAATATCTATCAGAATTCACGGTATAACCTCTAAATATTTTGGTAATAAACTGATTATACATAATAGTTTAATCGTAAACGATACCAGCAAGTAGTATTAAAAAGAAACGTCTTCATATTTATTACATTAGCAGGGATTTTATAAGTAAATTTATACGTATTATGTTACTCGCAGTCAAGTTTGTTTACAATAAAGCTCGGTAAGTATTAAACAAATAAAGGATTAATTAAAATATTATTTGCGTAGGGTCTTGTGTTTCCAGCAGATTTATTTGTTATTAATTTGTCTGACCTTTCATATTCATTAAAATTTTTGTTTATCTTTTATCATTAGAACTTACTGAAACATATAATAAAATTTCACGAGCGATTGAATATCCTGTCTTTGTCCGAGCAAAACCAACAAGAATAGGAAAGGGTACACAAAATCTACCTCTTTTTTTAAATTTCCTTCGTGATTTTCATTTGATTTGCATATTTAAAACATTCACTTTCAACTCCGTTGAAAATGTCTTGCAGTATCAAACATTTTGTTTTTATATCTAGGATAGTAGTTTGATTATAAATTCTGTGTTTTTTCGCAAAAACTGCTTTTTGTACTGCTGCAAAATATGTAATGATGTCATATACAAGTTAAAATACAATATATAACCCGCTTATTTAGTAAAACTGATTTTTTTTGTTAAAATGTTATACAGCAACTTTAAATGAGATTATAAAGTTATATGGAAATCCAATTCACGTGATTTAGTTGAAAGTGTCACTGAAGCCGGAGCAGATAAGATGCGCGATAGATCGAACTTGAAGCTCTAAACTTTGCCCTCTACCGTTACTCTACAATATTACCTCCTTTTAAAATACGAGTGATTCGTTGAAGCAGAAAGCTGATGTCGATCATGTATTATCCAACAATATGAATTTTCAAACGACGTCATTTATTGCATACTACGATATAAATTATGGTACAATAATGTTTATAATATGTTTATTACAATCCCTTTTGATTTCTAATGATAAAACTATTATAAGTATTGTAATGCTATGATAAGCTTACTTAAATTCGAACGGATGTTATGACTATGTTTGACATCATAACATATTTCCATCACATGTAAAAAAATAAAAATAAATCTATAAAAGTCATATTTTGGACTCGAATTTTTATCGAAGTACTTTTTTTATAGTATATCACAGAAATTGAAAGCAAAATGTAACTGGAATATGTCCTCAGTGAGTGCGGCGTATCGAAAGTTATCAGAGCGTCCAGTCCGTAAGGTCGAACGAAGGAATGTAAGATAAATAAAGCCATATTGCGATGACTGTGCATGCTACAAGGGCTGCCAATATGACAGCTAAACAAAAAAAATGTGACCATAATTATCTCAAATCTATAGAACAATAAATTTTGTTTTTAAGGAGTAATATACCAATTAATATGATTCCATTTGGTATTGACGCTCAAATCAAATTCTTTTAAACTTATCCATTCAAATGAAGAAAAGACATACAAAATCGTATAATTATATTATCTTCCATCATATTGTTAATGTGTTCCCAAAATTAATCAAAGTAAATCTACACATACTTATAATTTATAGTTTTATACTAAACCTTTTCTTAACAATAATAATTTAATCAAATTTTTCTTTGATCCTTATCTCATAATTACCAAAATTGGCTGCCGGTATAAAATTTCATATCGTCTAAATAAGGTTAAGGGGCCTTTTAATTTTTCTTGATAAAAGACCTTTACTATATTGAGATATTTCTTCACTAAATTTCACTTAATAGGATATTTGATATGGAATACTCAATCTCAATTATGCTTTTTAATTATTTTCTAGAAAATATAAGCATCGTTTTATATAATTTGCTGTTTTATATAGTTTAGATACTTCCTTATTAACTATAGAAAGGTGTAACGAAATATGAAAAGGTGTGTAATATTTCATATTGTGTCAGCCCTTGACAAGACTTGCAGGGTATCACGTCCCTTGAGAGGAAACGAATGAGGGCTACCCTCACCGACTGCGAAACATTCGCATTGGGATCATTTCAACAAGCCGCAATTTTTTCTAGTCATGGGACTGTTGGGTCGCAATAGGTATATTGCTTTTGAAAGAACAACATTTTAGAATGGGTATTTACTTCAAATTCATATAAATTTGAAAGCAAAAGTACAAAATCTCTATTTCATATCTTCTTCTTCTACCTGGCAATTTCCCAGCTTTAGCCAGGGTCTGCTTACATGTTGTGAATAGTTTTGGCTAATTGTTTTACGACCGGCCCGCCTGCCTGACATCAACCCTCTTTTGGGAATCAGCATTAATCAGTGATGTCTAAATTATCTTAGAAAGTACATATGATTCGGAAAAATCACATTGGTACTTGCTCGGGCCAGGATCGAACCCGCGCCCTCGGCAACGAGAGGTGGGCTCTTTAACCACTAGGCCATCACTAATTTATTACTAAATCTCTATTTCATATAATACTTAATAATATGTAACACTTCCAAAGTCTTAAACTATCGATTACACTTTCTGTATCAGATAGGGAATTATCTGGTTATAATGTACATGTTTTTTGTATGCTTTACAACTTATAATATACTTGTTTTATTTGATTCACATAGGGTAATTAAGCTTGTTAACTTTATAGTCCTGTCAATTGTTTTTTGTTTTATTTACTATACATTTCGAATTCGCTATTTAGGCAGTTATCTTATATTTTTGTTGTCAGATGTCTGTTTACATATTTTTTGTAAAGGGTGCGGTGAATGTGCAGGGAAGCTATATATTAATAGTAATCATTTTTATATAATAATGACTATAAATAGCCTAAGTATTTATTATCAAAACTGCGGTGGTCTTAAATCAGAATTGAGTGATTTCCGAATTAATAATATGTCACAAGATTATGACGTCATAATTTTGACTGAAACCTGGCTGCAACCGGGTATACATTATTCTGAATTAATAGACAATAGGTATCAAATATATAGGCGCGATCGAGATTCGCATCTAACAATGAAAAAAGATGGTGGAGGTGTGTTAGTAGCTATTCGTAATAATATTATGTCCAAAAGGTTTTCAAATTGGGAAAATGCTTGTGTTGAAGAAATTTTCGTTACAATTACTTTATACAATAAAAAAATTATCTTAGGAGCCGTTTATATTCCACCAGCTGCGCCTCGCAATGTTTATGATTTGCACTTTCAAAATTTACAGTCTATCTATAGTAACAATTGCGATAGCTCATATTGCATTATAGGAGACTACAATCTACTCGATATTGACTGGGATTCTGATGGTCAAATGAATACAACGAACATAGATATGCCCTTGTTAGGAACCATACGGAATCTTAATGACATACTATCTTTTTTTAAATTTAAATCAGTTTAATGTAGTTAAAAACAGTAATGACAGAACATTAGACCTAGTTTTTTCTAATAAAGAATGTTCGGTACAATCTGCTCCCGATCCACTAAATAAACCAGGTATTCACCATCCCCCGCTAGAAATATTACTGTTTGATGTTGGATATCGCTGTCCACCTTCTGTATACGTGTTAAAATATAATTATTATAAAGCCGATTATAACGATATAAACGCTAAATTAAATAGTTTCGGTTGGTTGAATGAACTAAGTTCGTTGGAACCAGATAGTGTTGTACAAAAGTTTTATGATATTATATATGAAATTTGTAGGCTATATATACATGGTGGATATATTTTCATTTTATCCACCTCTGGATTTTATATTTATGATACACATTATAAATGGGGGGCCTAAAGAATATTAAAATTGGATTTTTAAACCCTGGCTCGCTTAGTACACACCACGAAGAATTTTTAGTTGCCTTGGAACGTCACAACGTTGACATTTTGGCCCTTAATGAGACATGGCTTCGAAGTGGAGAGGAGGGGCGGGCACCGAAGGTCGCGGGTTATCGCCTGTGCCATTTACCCAGACCGGAAGCAGTACGTTCGCGTGGCGGCGGTGTAGGATTTTATGTCAGACGTGGCTTGTCTACACAGTTTCCTAAACATCCAAATGAAACTAGGGTTGAACAAATGTGGCTTAGGACTCGGCATAGTAATAAAACCATTATAATTGGCACAGCTTACAGACCACCTTGGTTAAACGTGCAAGACTTCCTGGACGCTTTAACCGAATCGATTGCGTCTTTACCCGTTTATGATTATATTATCTTATTGGGGGACTTCAACATCAATCTCCTGAATAAACAAGACAATCACTCAATACTCTTTAACAATTTTTTGGACTATTTTAGCTTAATACAACACGTTTCCGAGCCGACACATTTTACTAGCCATAGCCAAACGTTGATTGATCTTGTTTGTTCTAATATAATTGATATTAAGGTGTATATTGATTATATCAGTGGTCTAAGTAGCCATTCTTTCCTATCGTTTGAGCTTAATATTGTGAAAGAAAAAATACGCCCGAGAAAAAAGAAATTAAGACCTATTAGAGACATAAACATAGATCAACTTAAAATTATGTTAGATTGTATTGACTGGCATACTTATTCTAATCTTGACTATTGTATAGATTTTCTTGTTTCTCATTTTACAACTAATATAACGAATATTTTTGACATCTTAGCTCCTCTTAAAACTATATATATAAGACAAAATCACTACCCATGGGTTACATATAATGTTAAAAGAATGATGAAATGTCGCAATGAAGCTCATTGCAAAATGCGTTCTGATGATAGCGAGGCTAATAGAGAACGCTACAAAACAATGAAAAAATTTGTAAATGAAGCAATTGTAAATGAAAGGAATGCCTACTTTAACTGTTATATAAATTGTAACTCAAAAAACCCCAAAGTGATGTGGAAACATCTCAATAAACATCTTGAGGTAAAACCAAAGTCGGATCTAATCTTACCGAGTCAATTTAATGACCCTCAGGCTGTTAACAATCATTTTTTGAATATCCCTGGTAATGATTATGTCTCTCCGCAAATCATTCAAAAATATTCTACATCAAAATTCTGCACAGAATCCTTCTACCTAAAATCGGTTAATGAGGATACGGTGTCAAAAATTATTCACAGTCTCAGATCAAACGCCATCAGTAAGGATGGAATCTCCTTGGATATGATTATGATGACACTTTCTTACACCCTCCCTGCTATTACAAATATTGTCAATAAATCCATTCTGTCTAGCAAGTTCCCTGACCTATGGAGGGAGGCTCTTATTAAACCTGTACCAAAATTGAATAATCCAACTACCTTGTCTGACTTACGTCCTATCAGCATACTTCCTTGTTTGTCGAAAGTACTGGAAAAAGTGGTCTACATGCAACTATCCGAATTTTTAGAAAACAATAAAATCCTACCTGACGTTCAGTCGGGCTTTAGAAAGCATCGTAGCACTACTACCGCGCTCACCACGGTTTGTAGACGACATTCTTAGTGCCCAAGACTCCGGAAAAGTTACCCTGCTGGTGTTGTTAGATTACTCTCGAGCGTTTGAAACTGTAAATATCTCCTTACTGCTGGCAAAAATGGCGTACTTTGGTTTTGATAGAACCGCTATAGATTGGTTTGCAAGCTATTTATCTAATAGAAGACAATCAGTGGAATTAATAGGTGAAGATGGTACCATAGCTTGTTCACCTTGTTGTCCAGTAACACGAGGCTTGCCCCAAGGTTCAATCCTAGGGCCTTTATTGTTCATATTATATACGGCGGACGTAACGAGTTGTATTGTGAATTGTGATTGTCATGTTTATGCGGATGATTTACAAGTTTATACATCATTTCACTTGTCGAACACGGAAACTGCCGTTAAAAATTTAAATGATGATTTAAATAGAATATTTGCATGGTCACAGTCCCACACTCTAGTTTTGAATGCAAAAAAAACTAAATATATGATTTTTGGCACAAATAAACATATAAAACATTTATCTAGTAATAGCCCTATCATATCCATAAACAATGAAATTATTGACAGAGTCACCGAAGCTAAAAATCTGGGCGTCATCATGGACGACAGCTTGCGATTTGAAAAGCAAGTTATTAATACTGTCCGTAACTGCTTTTACCGTTTAAAATTATTGTACCGTATACGAGAGTCCTTATCATTTGAATTACGTGTAACATTGTGTGAATCACTGGTGCTGTCAAAATTAAATTACGCCGATACAGTGATAGGGCCACGGATGCTTGCACGCTCGAAAACGGCTATTCAGAAAGTACAGAATGCCTGCGCTCGTTATTGTTTCAACATTCCTCCGCGTGCACATGTAACTCCTTACATAAATGAAGCCAAATCCTTAAAGACTGACTACCGCAGACAATTGCATTTCGCTTTACTTTTATTCGGAGTCATTAAATCCAAGTCTCCGGGATATCTCTATGATAAACTTTTGTGGTCATCGGTTGTAAACACTAATCACTCCACCAGGGCTAATCCTTATTTACTGTTAGTGCACCCACATCGTACTGCAGCCTTTCGTGGAAGTTTCAGATATGCCGCAACCAAATGCTGGAACAATCTGCCGCCCCCATTTCGTGACTTAAAATCGTTAAATACTTTTAGACTAAAATACAAGTTATTCTTGTTTAATCTACAAATTGAACAATATGTAGATTAAACAAGAATAGCAATAGTAACAATAGTAACAATAGTAACAATAGTAACAATAGTAACAATAGTAATAATACTAATAATAATAAATTATCATATTCACAAATTTACATATATATTGATTTTGATATAAATATTTAATAGTATAAATGTTAGTATTTAGTTAAAAACATACCTATAATTACATGGCCAATTTGCTTAATGCAGATTGTTTCATGTCATATTGGTTGCGGAGTGTCTGTCCCAATAATAGTTTTTGGGAGTACTATTATCGTCATCTCTAGGGCAACACAAAATATTTGTATATAAAAAAATATTTACCTAAATTTTTATTTGTTTCGTTATAGCCCCTGTCGCCATAACATACCATGGCACTGTCATTGAATTGAGTCAGAGTACCCGTTCTTTAGATTGAATTTTAAGTTTAGATTTATCATTATTTCTTTAATCTTTAATTCTTTAATAATTTATTTGCCACGCTTACGCGCCCGTACGTCACCGTCACATGGAGGCCTCTGAAAATCAGTGCTGGGATTGTATTATGCCAGCTTTAACTGATGGGGTTTTCCATTTTGGATCCCACACCAGTGCAAAATTTATTTACACTTTCTTTTTGTTTTAGTCTTTTTAATTATTATAATTTTTCTATTTTTCTTTTCTTGTTTTTTTTTTAGCTTTGTGGTAGGAAATCTTTTTTAGTTTATATAATTTAATTTAGACTAAGTAACCATAGATATAATTATTCTTGTAAGTTAGCTATAAGTTTATTTTCTTGTTTAGTTATTATTATTCTTTTTTTTTTTTTGTATTTTAATATTTCCTTATTGTTTATATTTTATTTTTATTTTTCTCATGTTGTGGTGTGGACTAAATAAAGTTTTTATCTATCTATCTATCTTATCTTAAATACTAATTTCTCGCCGCAATCTTGTTATTATTCTAAGTTGCAATATCCATTACTTTTCTTATGTGGTTACACTGATACAAACTACTACAACCATTTTCTCATATTTGACTAATAAATATATTTTCCTGCATTCATTTGTCATAAACATACTATTAAGATGGTGAGAACGTAATTAAGCGATAAATAGGTTGGTGAGTGGACATTAAAAAGGGAATGAAATCCAGCAATCGGTGTGCTATTAACATGGTTTTGTGGATGAGTGGCGACAGTAATTGCCATGTCCGTCTGAGAACAACAATTTATAGTTCACAATGATAATTGAGTCACACTCACTCATTCTGAGGTCATACATCTGCCAAACTGAATAACAGAGATATCCATTAATCTGATTAGCGTGAATGAATGTGGATACAAACGAATTTAGGGATCACTAATTAGCACATTAATATTATATTTTACTTTTCAATTATTTCTCTTTAACAAAGTTTTCGAGTTTTGGTTGAGTTATATTTATATTATATAATATTGTTTTTTTATATATAAAGCATGAGAGTTAGCAAGACCAATTTAAATAAAGACTATAGAATCTAGTCGATTCGCTATCGGCCGGAAATCCAGTCGGGCCAAGGAAATATTTCAACTAAAGCACAATAACGTACTTGCGAGCTGTAAGCGGATTATGAGAGGTTCTAAAGTAGGTAGCTTTGAAACTCGCAAGAAAAGCAATATCCATTATCTTGGCTGGCTTTGTCGACCGACCATTGTTGGTCCTCGCCGGCCTCAAATAAGGGCCCATACCGCAAATAAACATCGAAAATCATTAAACATTCCTCTATTAAACGTTATGGATCTAATAAAAGGTATTGCAAAATAAAATAACCGGTCTTGAAGCCATGTAATAACAACTTTATTACATTTAAGGTTTTCTATATATTTATTTACTAAATTTACAGTACTAAAAAATAATATAATGCACATTATAATACATTATAATTATAAATTATTATAGTCCATTTAAACTTTTGCTCACGGCTCGGTTCTCAGAGGTTAAAAGTTTGAAGAGCAAATTTCCAAAATAAATTGGTCATAAAATTTTATGAAAATTTTCTTCGTAAAAACACAACCATCGGTTTTATGTATGACACAATATTATCAAGAGGACAAAACTATTTACAACATAGCAAACTTCGTAAAGTATATTTTTATGAAACGATTTGAAAAGATTCTCTTATTTTATTGTAGTATTTTGTACACGTCCAAAGCAAAATCGTTGTTAAATTCCTGTAATTCATTTTAGACTAAGACAAACGATAAATACGGGCAACACATAAGACATTAGATCGCCCTGTGATCCGTGGCCTCTCAAACATTTGCTCAGCAATTAATGTTCTGTGCACACAATTGGAACAATACCCCTACTAGTTGTGAGATAACTTTCTACTAAGCTTAGCCATTGCAGTACATGATAGCGTTTCGAGCTTGTATAAGTTTTAATATATATATATATATGTATGTTATATGTAAAACGTTTATGTATTTAATAAATATTTGGGACATTTTGAGCCATTTTCTAACTCGGTGTTTATTCTTGATTTTGCTTCTTGTAAATACTTTCCTAGAATTACCATATTAAGCTCAATAATTCGTCGTCACTATATTTCAATAATATATTATAACTCAGTTCATAATATTTTATACATTATTTTTTTTTGTTATACACATATTACTTTATATACAATGGAATTCATGTTATTTATAATGGAATGAAATTATTTTGGCGTTAGAGAATATAAATAAAAAGAAAATAAAAAGAAAAATAGTTCATGATACTTTACGTATGTGGTTTATATAAGTAGTGTTTCAGAAGTGGATAATTAACTTAATAGGAATAAGCACCTCTTCAAGTCGTAACTAGTTCAACTAGTGTTGATACTTTAACAAGCATAACTCTTCTATTCATTGTACTTATATGATAGCAAGAATTCTCTTATTAAGACGATTTAGAACTTATCGAGATATTGTATAACGTATTGGTATCAGAAATATTTTTATATTTACTTATACGAGAAAATACCATGTTTTTACATTAATATTTATTGCCAATACACAGAGCTATTAAAAACTGCAGGAAGTATTTGTTCATTATTTGTTTAATAAAATGTAATACTACATTCTGAAGAGAGAAAATCGTATTCGTGAGTGGGATTAAAAATCGACGTCCTAAAACACGATAGCGAATATAAAGCTTCGCCATTTTTGACGGATGAAAATTTGATTATAAAAAGGAGCCCCACTCTCTAAGAGCCCTAATTTTGGCCCCGCTGCTTTTTTTATAAAAATATTCAATGTATATCTCACGCTGCGAGTAACAATACTGGGTTAATGAAAAATCAACATTGCTTCGTATACCTTCACAGCAATTTCTTTTCAATTAACGCTTTCCCATGGCGTAATTCCTTTTATTTAAATTGTAATTTGTTTGACTTACATAGTACTTGACATTTTCACACTTTATTTGTTACGTTTTGCATATTGTCAACATTTTCTTTGTATTCCCCTCTTGTTTTAATTATTAAGTACCATGGATTGAAAAAAGATGTTATTAAATGTTTGTTATGTATTTCATATCAGTAAAAAACATGTCATTAACATATCAGCGAATAATGAACTGGAATGAAATTTGAATCTCAGAATGCACAAATGCATATTTAACTACTTTTAAACAAGGATTATTCTCTTACAGTACATTAAAACGGGCACTTTAGAGCTGTAGTCGTTTTTGTACGGTTAATTGCTCGTTACTGACATTAAGGAGAGTTAATTTTATTGGACACTGGTAATAGCGTGGTTTTGAATAAACCAGAGAACCGTGATCCACTTTAAAATATATATAGATCTTTGTGTACTTTGAAAGTCTTAAATAATACCTAATAATTCTTAAATTTTTATCACTTATTCTAAGAAGAAAACGAATGCTATTTAAATGCACACATAAGTTTCTTGGCGTAACGTAAGAAGCATGAAATAGCTTTATGATAATATAAAGTATAACGTTAAAGTTATGAAGGTAACCATTCACTTTTCCTAGTGGATTATCGACGAACCTTCCACTTAATCCTACAATAGTAAGAAATCAATAACCCCGTCGACTCAACCTTTTCCTTTTTCCATTAAAAATTGTTCACTGGCTATGAAAGAGTTGGGATTTATTGCAGTTCAACAACTTTATTACGGTTTCGGTCGTATTACAATTTCATTTATAGACCAGAACATAAATAAATATTTGAAGAACCACGACAATAACTCATCTAAAACGTTAATTGAATACAAATAAGCTACGTCTCTGTCAAAATAGTTAAATACTTTTACAAGCAAACAGAAGTAGAGCTAAACAAGCCTCTCCAAAGAGTTGAGCATATATTTGTTTTTGTAATATACTAGAATTAAGCTACGTGTATTTTCGCAACAGATTAAACGGGAAACACACACTAAGCTTTTCCAGACCATTAATTTCGCAACCACAGTGAGTAAACACGTTCTCTCTAATGTGCCTATTTTTGCTGTTTGACTTTCTGCAATAAGGAGAGTTAACGTAATTATGTAAGAGCCACTAGATCTTTTATAACAATTATAATACTTCAACTTAGTTTACCAATTAATTATTTCAGTATGTTTAAAAGATATATTGATACACTAAGATAATTCACATACACCGCCTTAATAAAAATCTACATATATTATTAACGAATAATAGAGTTGTAGCAGCTAGATTACTAATCATTATAATTGTTAAAGAAAAACAAATAAGTTGGGTTTTTAGGGCAACAGATGCGAATCAACAAGTTGTAAGTTTTTTATGTGCGTTTATAACTTAAAAGGATTTTCTGATTGAATTATTTTAATAAGCACCTCGTTTTAAAATCTAGATACGTTAAAATTTATTATTCAGTAGAAAATTTTTATTACTATATTTTTTTAAGTACCAAAATTAGTGTTTGACTTGTAAATCCGTTTTACTAGACACTGTGCGATGGAGTTAACATAATATACTGTTTAATAATATGACAACAACAAAATAGTATTAACTAATTGTGTTCATGTACTCCTGCTAAAATTTTGATGAATATCTAGGCCTAGACGTTGTTTACTTTTAATATTCCATTAATTTCCTCGAATACCCGTTTTAAATCGTGTGCCGAAATCATTGCGTCTTATTAAAATCATAAATCTAATGTCAGAAGCAGCCGCCGTACTCCAAGACGACTGTAAAATTGTATTTCATGCAAAACAGTTTCTTTCGTTCCTTTTGAAGCATGAAAGGGATGAATAATGAAACGTAAATTTAAGCACTGATACAATAAGTAGACGGAGTCCACAGATTAAGTAGTCATACATATATGAATTTGTGAAACCAGAAAATTATTCGAAAATATTTTAAATATTACGACTTTTCTTTCTAGTATTAATTTCATAATATTTTTATTGAAACAACAAAGAAAATAAATCACACAACTCACTTGTACCCTAAGTAATAATAGCTTTATTTTTTTAATTTATCTATTTTTCTTCTAAGTTTTTATTCCGATGAGACACTATTTGGTTTCATTTGGCAAAAAAATCAACTTGAAAATTATTATTAATCAGTCTGCTCAGAGACATATCATTCAATTTATTGTTTTAATTATATAAAATGTTATGTAATTTATTAAGGGATTTTATTAAATACTCGTATGTTACAACGACCAAACATTAAGGAAATTAATGAAAAGTAAATTAATAAACCATGCCTAAAATATTGTTTAACAAACTCTTAATATGTACTTTGTTATTAAAAAAGTTATCAATACAATTAAATCGTTATATGGCATAAATAATTATTATTACTTACATATATGAAACATCACATTCAAAATCTGATTATTTTTCTATTAAGTATTAGAATTTTATCATGGCTTTCTAGGAACTTTCTAAAATGTTTGCTTAATATTTGTTTTTTAACAGAACTTGTTACCTTAACAAGTGAATTCATTAGACGAAATTAAATTTATTTCTTTTCAGATCTTTCGTTTTGATACAAAATTAGTACAACAGTACATATTACAGTGAAAATATATTTGCTTATTGGGTATTAAAATTTTCTTATCCGTAGATTGCTCAAAGCCAATATGAACTGAAGGAACAATTGAAGGAATTAGAACTTCCTCACAACCTTATCGTGGGTTATCAAATGGCAGGCGTTCAGTTGATTGCTAAATATCCAAGATTAGAACTAACCGCACTTTGAAGTAAACTAAAACGCAGGAGGTGTTTAGGAAAGTGTTTATAAGATACCCTTATCATTTTAATCTTATACTACTCTGGATCCACGTCGACTTCCCGAATGACTGCGTCTTGAGGCCCATTAGGGTGGTCGGCGTCATGAAATTTTATATTTTAAAGTTTTGATGGGACACTTCAGTTGTGAAATAATTGCCAGCAATCTCGTCTCTCGAAATTAGTATTTATTTTAATTTAAAAAACCTCGAGGACAAACTGACGAAGGTAATTTCTTTTCTTATCTACTTTATTTTCTCATACTGCTTTTTTCAACAAATTATTTAAAATATCTGAAATACGTTATTTAGTTTAATAACGAGGCTCAAGTGTTAAAAACTGACACTAGATCTTTATTTATATAAATTAAATGTGGACGATCATGTATTTAATTTAAATCTAATTACTTACTTCATTTAATATATATAATTATTTGTTTCTAATAAAACAAACGACCCCTCATATTTCATTAGATGATAACATTGTAAGAGCCGTTGAAACCATATCAGGGGTTCCGAACTTGAAATTAATTTCGCAATAACGACGATATATGTTCTCACTTTCCACTTTTCTGTCACATTGTTTATTTACACATGGTCGAGTTAGTAATTTAAAGTTTGTTTCATATGAAACAATGATGGGATCGTAACTTTATTATTACGGCTAAAACTTTCATCGGAAGGGATATTGGTTTCATAGAACATTATCTGCAAAATAACATACCATTGAGTTAACTCATGATTTAATATATTGGAATTATGACATGTATTGGAATTGGATTTTTCATAGTAATTAAATCTTTCAATGCTGCTTACAGTGCGCGTATTTTTTTTTAGTATATTCTGCAAGTCAGGCAAATGTATTTTTTTATTCAGTGCCATTATGGTGCAAGACCATTTTTTTATAAATTTTATAAAATTTACCATATATATTTATCCCAATCGTCTTTAAAATCTCGTACATTTATACATATATAGTATGAAGTTGATTTAGTGTAGCAACTATCAGCTGAATAGTATGTAAAAATATTATTTACTACTGTCATTTGTTTCTGATACTGTGAATATTCACCTTTTATTTATCTTATCATCTCTTTAAGGGATTACAACTGTTCCCATACTTAAAATGTTATTTAAAACACCCATTAAAACAGTAACTATGGCACTCAAAGCTTGTTAGATATAAAAATAAAATAAAATCTTACTAAACATCAACTATGAATATTAATGATGCAAACATATTTTAAAGTATACATTTTTTAAAACAAAGTAATAGTCTCTGAATGAGCAATTTAGAAGGGATATATGAAGGTCGATAAATTTCTACGTAGGACACAATATCTACGAGAAGTTGTCGTTCAGCTTGCCGTTTTATTTGCTAATTAGAGAAGTTCAGGTTTGACGCAGTTTCAAGCTAACAGTATGAGCTCTTTATAATAATTATACATCGTTTATATTCTATGTTTGACTCCAATTTAGTAATTATAGTTTCTCGTAATAAGTTTCTTAATGATCGTATACGTATATGTCATCAAATGTTATTCTCGACAAAATCATTGTGCTTTAAATTTATTATTAAATATTATAATAAATATATGTCATGATGAATATATATTTTTGGATATGGTAAAATACCCTTAGTATTTTAATTCACCACGAATGACAATAGGTGACAACTGACGTTGTTCATTATTTATATCGTATCCAATATTCAGAAAAGCCTGTGAGTGACATACATGGTGGACTCGCATATTCCCCAGGATGATTTTTGTTTTTTTTTGTATCACTAGATACATGACTACTACATATATATTGGCTGATTAATGAACTAATATAACAAAGATTGTAACTACACAAATAACAAAATTTTGACTACAATGTAGTTTTACTTCAATAAAAATGTACTTTTTTTTTCAACGATTCAACGATAATAATAATTAATCATTTAATGTCTAAAATGGAATAAACATTTTGAATTGTATTTGTAACAGTTGCATATTGAACAGTAATGCGGCTAAAGCACATCGGCTAATAAGCCATGATTAGGTAAAATAGAAATTGATTCTGTATAATTACTATTTGCTTGAAGTTTCAGTTTACGATAATAAAAAATGTGTATTGTAGAGCTTATTTTTTTCACATATACATATTGGGTTTGTTATAATATTAATGAAAGCAGAAATAAAAATGATATAAATAAATAAATTTATAAGTAATGTACTCTAAAAAAGAATATATTTTGCTATGATAGTAAAAATATTTCAGACTTAAAACTGGCTGTTGTTTGTATGTAACATTACCAAAAGTAATTACAATGAATAGGGATTTAAACACAATAAAAAAAACGTAACATTACAACAAAATAATTTTAGAGACTTATTTTAACAATATTAAGACGAAAGCATTACTCGGTCTGTTTTTATAAAAGACTCAATATGTAATCACAAACCAATTTTGATCCTCGTCGTTTAAAATTTTTTAATGTGAAAATTATGAAGTTCAATATAATAAATATTTTTTTGTTAGAACAATTCTTTAAATTAGTATGAGTAAATTAAATAATAGTTTTCACGAATAATTTATTCACTTCTATATAGAATTTGAATCTCCTTTAACTGTAAAAAGATCGTACAGGGAATAAGCAACATTGCTATACAAATTCAAACTAATTTAAAGTTCAACATTAAGTATCTTAGTATACCCCTTTAATCATCTCTCTGCCGATGTGCCAGACGTGATAATCCCGTCTGTCCTCGGCTTAAATCCAGTCGCTTGACTGAATTTTCAATTATCGATGTTCATCTTATAATATAGGATCTAATTTATTCAAAGGATTCCCTCCAGCCAATTTGGTTCAGAGCATAATAATAACAGAAATTAGAAGATTATTACTATTCATTTTCTCCAAAAATTAAATTCAAAAATTGATTTCATCAGTATAATTTCCATCAGTTTAAAAGTATGTGTAGGGTTCATTTATAAACCCACACGAATGGACTGGTGTATACTTCCAAAGTTGAACATTGATGGAACCCAAACAAAAAAACATCAGGAAAAAATTAAATAATTTAAATATTAATATTATCATAATAAAAATACATTTAATAACATTCAATGTTTTTAATATAGAAGTAAGAAGTTCTCAGTAATTATCAGAAAATTTATGTCTTAACATTTAAGCAATGTTTAGAATTAATATGGATATTTGATAGAAATGAACAACTTTAATTTAATTAATGCTCAGTTAATTTCACTATCAAAAATATAACCCTTTAATTATTATTATTACCCCAAAAAGATTTCCAAGCCACTGTACAAACAAATACATAGTCTCTATTTTGTTTTGTCTCTATTTTGTACCGTCAGATGTGACCGTCTTCCTGTGAATAATTAAATCAATTAAAGTCATCGTTAGTAGTTTAGAAGCTGTTCATCAAATATATCTTGTCGATTAACGCTTTTGTGAGACCATTGAATTGAATAGAATTCATAAATTTATCGATATTAATATTTATGCAAAAGTAAATATAAATGATTAAGCAATAGTCATCGTATTAGTGAAAGTAGACTGGTTCTTTTTTTATAACTCTCATTACTGCATTTATCGTACAACAGAAGGACTACGAAAGTCTTAGTTCACTTTTTACTTTTATATAGTGAATACATTGAACGTTGTATATTGAATGGTAAAGGTTTTACAAGTTTGTGTAAAAATATTGAACTCATTCTAAATAAGAGCAATGAATGGGCATTTTAATACAATGGCTATAATTAATTAAAGATTCATTGTTACAATTGTTCCATTTATTTAAAAATGTATGTCACAAATTAGACAAAACAATTTTCGAATATTGAATATAATAATTAATATAGTGATATGTTTGATTCTCGGAAAACATTCATTTTTCAATGGACAAGCAAATTACAAACGTATGTACCGAGATTAATGTGTTAGGCTATTGGAACTAAAGTTATCCTAATTGCAATAAAGAAGATAGCAAGCATTTAACAACTTTAGCCCTCTCGACACCACAATACCAGATCTCAAGAAACAATTAACGCGCTCTGCATATATTCTGCATTCATGCACACGTATGTGACATGTGAAAATTGAACAATCTTTAACTACACATAACAAAAAACGGGACTAACTAACAAAACTTCATATTGTTTGTCCATTTTCTTCTTAGCTTAAAAGTGACCGAAACTAGAGGTTAAATAAAAACAAAATATGTGACGCAAGTAAAATAAAAAAGTAATTTTATCTTTAATTATTATTAAATACAAGAATTATGATTAAAAAACTAATGTTTTTTATATAAAAGTCTTCATAAATATGGTAAAAAATTGCAGTTAGGATTTAAAGCATGGATGGCTTTAATTTAAGCAATCACAGTTTATTTTTAAAACTATATTGTGATGTTATTTCTATTTAACCTTAAATTTTCTACTTTCATATAAATTCAATTCAATTTAAGTGAAAGAATTGGAACAGATTTTAAATGGATATATTTTGGATATTTTAACATTGTTAAAAATACTTTTTAGAAAACACCTACATCGTTATGTACTGATCACAGTCCTAATAAATCTTATAAGAAAAGGGTCTCTCGTCCCGAGCAGGCAATTTTGTATCTGATCAAACCAAATGTAATAACTGCGCAAATATGGAGGAACAATAGAAGGTAAATTACTTTCTTGGGGGAAGAGAAACTCAATTGTCAAAAGGGATAGCTGAGCTTTATCTCCAGCACGGGACTATTTGTTTTCATAAACTAATTTAGCGTTCCATCATATTGGTATCGGACGATCTACAGACTTTAGTCTTTGGAAATTTAATAAAAATCAACGACGAAGAAACGGCCAAGTTTATAACCTCGTCTATAAATATTACATAGCAGTTGAGACCGTTTTACAAATACAAGTATACTTAAAAGCAAATTTGATATACAGTGAGGGAGGGTAATGAAAAACAAAAAAAACAAATAACAAAACAAAATTGGTCGTTTATATCTTCCTCCACCAATTTCTCTTTCAAAATAATAAATCCATTATGAGACTTAATATATATTCGTTGACTTCTGCGAGTTACTTTAAGCATAGTTTTAAAAAACGTTTTTTCGAGTTGATTTTTTCGGAAACTATTAACGAAACTAATACCTCAAAAAAAATTACAATTGTGAATTATAAAAAATACATATTATTCATAAGTAGTCAGTTTACTTAAGAGTAAGAGCAATCATATATAAACATCTAAAGAATTTAAATTGAAGCAAAATTTTTGTTGTGTATACTCATTTAGAAAAAACTTTCATTTCACATTAATAATAGTCCTACACTATACCATACCTAAACTGTCTTAAATATTCTACCACGTGATTTTTTATATCATTACAGAATTATTTTGATTGAGACTTAGTTATTTTGTAACAACACACTTTAAATTTGATATTAAATATCACAACAAATTAATGAAAAATTCAAAAACCAAAATAATCAAAAAAAACTGCAAATATTCATTATGAGGGAATTACTACTAATAAAATCTTTGATACTTAGCAGCCACAAGACACAACCTGGGTCACCAAAATGTCAAGAAAAATCTATCTTAATAAAAAATTAAAAAATCGTCGTCTCTGAAACTTACCCAAAGTGCAAAGAAAAACCATTTTGGTAAATGGACGGGTAAGAAAAATTCGTTAAACCCACCCATTTTATTTATTTACACTTGAATATCTTACCAAGAAATAGAATAGGAGCCACTTTACTGTGTTGTAGTAGGGCGCAATAAAAGCTAAACATTTAATTTTAATACCTGCATTTCGCGCTAAATGTATCTAAATTTATATTACAGATTTTGATACCTATTGTATAATAACGTTATTTTTAAAGTATACCTTATAAGTTAAGCAAAAAGTTGAAATTCTTTTTAACATTTCTAAACTTTGACATGCATTTATCATACAACATACATTATTAAACTCGAATAAATAAAGACACCTCTTTTTTGAAAAGATTTTAATTATACATCTACAAATGAATTCTTGATATATGCTTTATTTATAATCACAGAAAAAAAAATATATTTTTTTACTTTAGTGGAAAAACCAATGATTAATTGATTCAATTATAAAGGCATTTCTTATGAATTTATATAAAGAATTCCAATTTAGAAAGCATTACATATTTAAAATTAAATTAAATTTTACTGAGCATGTTGTAAACATGTAAAAATATTCTAATAAAAATGTGTAGCAAATTTTTGCTACAAGATATTAGAAAAAAATATGGGCAAGGTTGCTGGCAGCCCTAATAAAACTCAAAATATTGAATTACTATTTCTTAACCTTTATTATTTGCCAATTAAGATATTAGGAAAAGTAGACTCTTAGATTGAAGTTTACAGCTCTGTGTATTGAAACAAATATATCTACATTCATAGTTTCTAGTTTGGTCGAAAAACGTTTCGCCAATTTTATATTACTCAATATAAAGTAATGACAAAAATCGTTACTCTCATAGAAATATTCCGACTATAATTACCTCTCAATGATATAAGCAATTACTAATGATTGGTTCAGTCCCTATTCTAATATCTTAGAAATGATAAGAAGGCGACTTCTCTATATAAAGCGTTTAAGAGAACATTGACAATTATTTTCTTAGTAAGGTTGAATAAGAAAACAATATGTATTCAAAAATATTAGTTCTCTTTTTAGTTATCCATTATACACGATCAGCTCGTAAGTATCTATCAAGGTCTTTACTATAATATTATTTTTACTGTATTTTTGTTTTTGTATTATCGAAAAAGTACCGAGTAAATTTTAAGAAAATATTATTTCAATTAGTCGTAGAGTTGAGCTGTTCTGATATCACCACATTCGTTAGCGGTCAAAATGCAGCCAGACTTCTAGTTGCTGAAGGAAAAATAGAAGGTTTACCACCGGCAGCTGAAATGAACTCTGTGGTAAGATACATATATGTACTTGGACATTCACAATTTCATCTCATCTTTCGATGATAATAATTGTTGTAAAGTTATAAAATGTTTATGATATATTTGATCTTAAATATTTATTTTTATGTTTACCAAATATTATTTTGTTTAGTCTAATAATATTTATATTTTTTGCTACTTTCGTTTGAAGGTTTGGGATGAAGAATTGGCAGAAAAGGCAGAAAAATGGGCAAGTACCTACCCGAAATCAGTCGACCCAGACCAAACGATCCGTAAGAAATTATAAAGATTTAAAGTTATTTATGAAGTAGTTAGCCATACTAAAAGGATTTTGTATTTATTTTCAGCCTCACATAGATTTTCTGTCAGTCAATCTATAGCGGTTTTCCTTAGCAAAGATCTGAGTTTTAAAATTAATCCAGAAAAATTACAAATATTCTGGTTCGATGAGCATTTGAATTATACCTATGGTCCGTTTACAAAGGAAACTATTTCTCCATCACATCCGCCCGTCGGACATTTTACTCAGGTATAAATATATACATCTAAAATTACTATTTATTTGACATTTGAGACGTTTTATTACGATTTATGATACTTGTTAATAACATACATATATTCAGTGTGACTTTGTATTGCATTGTATATATGGCGTGTGGTTTCATTAGATTGGATTAATTTCATATCAACATTATAAGTAATGGTCACTTATGGTTTTGACTGCATACACATTGAGATAACTTTTTAGAGTATTGATTATTACATATTTGTATGAATAAATTACCATTAAGAAAAAATTTACACCCAAAAATCGATTCTTAAATTTGTCTACAGCTTGATTAAATAGTTATGAAATATAATGATCTCAATGACTTTATTTTTACATTATTAAAATGCAATGAGTTTTGATAAATATTATATTTTTTATTTTCAGATGATTTGGTCAAATTCCGTATACCTAGGATGCGCTATATCTGAAAATATTGAAGCTGATTTAAAAAAGATTTACGTAGTATGTGAATATGGCCCAAGGTAAATAAACAATCTCACAATAAGTTAGATTAGTTTTGTAGTTTTCTGTTATACTAAAAATATTCTTGTTTTCAGTGCCAATATTATAGGCCAAGTGCCGTACAAATCCGGTGAGGCCAGCAATAAGCTGATATGTGCAACTGATGAGAAACGTTGTGAAAATCCGTCCGCGAAGAAATGTTACGTGTAGTAATACAAAATAAAAGTATTATATAATACAATAAGTTTTTTTTTCTGTTAAACCTTCACTATACATATAAAATTCAATAAAAATATTATAGTTTGTAATGACGGTCTTCTTTTAATTTGGCCATTTAATGCAGTAATAAATTACACATAAAATACATAATTAATAATATGATTTCAAATATATAGTATGAAGTTTAATGTATAAAATAAAAATCATTTGTTATTTTATACATTGGACACAAGGAGCGACACCATTCAGAAGTAACAAGGTCGCTTCATTACTGGAGTGTTCATTAAATATTCTACTAACGCTAACCAGAAAAAGTAAAAATAAAATCTTTTTGCAATTTTATCACTTATAAAATATATAAAATACTTAATAATAATGTTGTCTCAAACATAAGTAAATAAGTATATGTATATGTATAGAATGATGAGGCAAAGTGTACATTTTTATTGAGCTTAGGAGAATAACTCTCATAGATATAACGTGTCCACAACTAAAAGTTTATTTTGATATATTTTACACCCAACTTTGTCAATATTAAAATTTTACCACATTGTATACATATTGTGTGAAGGATTAAAAAATATGCATAAACAAATACAGATCGGCTTTTATAATATTAGTCGATTTCAATAATATTGTGTACATAATGTTCGGACCAATCATATTTAATAATATTTCAAGTTTCAATAGTTTGAACAACAAATAAAACGTATGTTTCTTTTCATTTATTTGTTCACGCGCCGATTTTATACGCTCTTTATCTACAAAGGGCAGTGCAAAGCAAATACCGAACATTCTACAAAGGATTGTTATTTTTATCGTCTCTCGGTATACAGAAACCACTATTAAAACATTTATAGCCATTTCGAACACTTGTATTTAGTGAAACATCAATCTCAATTATATATAGCAATGTCTCAGCTTCTTATTTGTCAATACAGATTTTTGTTTCATCGAAAATTAACTTTAGTAAATAATTAATAAAACTCAGTTTAAGTAATTCATAATCCGTATTTATGATATTTACTAGAAGTATCTACTATCTTATGCACAAGAACAATATTATTATAGTTAACATTTAGGATTACTACATAAAAGTATTCTTTTAATTTTTTATTTATGAGAATTTAATCTATGTATATATAAATATAAGAGAGTTTCTTTGATTATTTTAATGAACTCATTATTTATAATGGGCAAAAGTCTGCATCAACGGGTCGAATCATTTCCAATTTAATACTTTATAAAAATATTATTGTAACTGTTAACCCTTATACCAAACATTGAAACAAAAAATAAACATGAACTAACAACAAACTTTACATTTTCTATATGAAATTTTTATGACAACTATTTGAAACATAAAAAATATTAAAAATTTATAGATATTAATAAATTTAAACTTCAATTCAAATATGCGAAGTTGAAAGTGAAACGAAAAATTCAATGAATTAATTTTAATGTAATTTTCACTACATACTTTTTTCAATGATTACTTTCATGAAATTATGTTCAAACGGAATTTAAAGTGAAGTATCATTAAAATAAATAAAAAAAAAACAAATTTGCACGCGACTTTTAATCAATATTTATATACACATTGATAGATATATAAAATAAAAATGTTCAAAGAATTTTTTTAACTATTTACAAAACACGATATTATTTTTTTAAGGGTTTATCTCGTCATATTTATTTACGCGTCCTTATTTTTTCGTTTGTATCTACAAAGGGCAAAGATAACGAGTACTACCTACAACTATTGTTATTACGATTGTCTCTCGTTAGGCGAAATAGGAAAAAATATATTTTGAATCATATCTACGTCTTTCCTCATATTATTTTGTCATTTCTTTTATGTCTTCATTTTTAAAAGAACAATTATTTATTTGAGATGAGCTAAATTTAAAGTTGACCATACAAGGGCACATTTATATCTTTTTACAATACATTTAAATGTTACTAAAAAATGCTTGATTGTCATTACATTTATTGAAGAGAGAACGTCACACTATAGAGAGAATAGTAGTTAAAGATCATCTGATGCGAATTCAACATCCCCGGGTTTATGCTGGCATAACAAATATCACTTTATTAGGCGAGAAATAATTCCATGCAAATGTTAATAATATTAGGATAAAGAAATAAAATATGCAGACTCGAGGAAAAACGGGATAGCAACGGAATTAGCTGTAAAACATTACTTGTTTGGACTGGACAAAAGTACTGGATAAAAGTAGGCCTCAATGCAGTAAGACTACTGGAAGACTGTTTTGAAAATTAAAGTCAATTTATATATTGTACTATAAGAAATCTACACCGGTAATACACGTCTTAGAATTCTTGATAAATCGAAAACTACAGACAAATATCAGTTAAATTCATTGGTGTCAGAACTCATATAATCCTTAGTACCTACAAATATATTTAGCAACAGAACAATGGAGCACCACCGTTGTAGTTCCCTTAAATTCTAATTGAATTCAAAGACAATATTAGTCCCCAGCACGATAAGAAAAAGAACAACAAAAGACGATAAACTAGTTCAGCAAGTGCATGAAATAAACAAAAATCCTAAATAACGTTAACGAAAAAAAACATGATCATGGAGTGCTTCCCATGATGCAAACGAAACCCAAATTCATCACTTACTAATCAATACAACAAATACTTGCCGAGGTGTTGCAGTATCAACTTATCACACCTAGGATTTTCCAGCGATATAATAATTACCTTCGCTCTGAACCCATCATTAAAAAAAATATGAAAGAATTAAACATTAAAAGTCTTGATAGTGGACTAACCGTGTACTTAAAGAAAACATTTTTTATGACAAACACAAATACAATTTCTAATTTACATAAACATCAACAACTTATCCATGTATATATTCGTATACATGTATCTTTTTCCTAACAGCTGAAAACGACGACTGACGAAGGATATAAGAGTTTAAAGATTGCACAAGAAAATGTACTATAACATGAAGGAAATTATAAAAAATAAAGAAGTAACTATGTTTATTAAACGGCAACTCTATAACACTCGTATCTTACTTATCGTAACATTTGATTGTCAGGTCAGGACATTAATACAAGGAAAGGGAAGTATATGAAAAAGTAGTAGAAAAAAGTTTAGTAGCGACATAATAAGAGCTAACATGATAAACGAACAAACTAAACTGCAATACATTCCACTTATAATCAGAAAACTTTAATGGAAGAAGACGCGACACATAACAAGGGGAAATAACAAATGAAGTAGGCTGATCAATTATTGTTATTCTATCTACAAAAAAATAAAACTAAGTAGACCTCGTCAGCATGTGGAAGGTAATCAGAAAATTGAAGGTAAATAGGAGAGACCTTTGGCCATAGGCAAGCAGAGGAACAATTAAATATAGTATAAATATAAAATATAAGCTATGATGTAATATAAGCATTAATGAGTTAATATAAGCATTAATCACCGTCAAACTGAGACATATATAATATGATCTTTAAAATATTTTTTCTTAAAGGTTTAATATTAAAAAAACAAAGGAAATATTCTGAACCAATTTAATTTATTTAGCAAAGCTAGACATTTACTTATTTATGCGAAGCTATTATGTAATATAATATTATTATTATTCTCTTAATGTTATTATAATATTTGTGTAAATATAATTTGAAATGATAACTCGTAATTAAAATAAACCTCGTGCTATGGAATCCTATTTCGCTTTCTGTACAAATTCCCTATATAAACAATAAATTTATATTTCTAAATAGACTTCTAAATAAAAATGCAATTATTTTATAGATATATCTAACAAGGATTTTAATTACAGTTACTTTTATCGGTTTTCATCAAACTATGAAATGTAACAAGTAAAGTTGCACTATTAAAGGCTCCTTTTATTCCGAGCCCACAATGAAGCGCGGTCATAGTAAATAGAACATAATACAAATTGCTTGCGGCTTCTCTTGGTTTTATGTTTGTATTTAATCATTCATTTTATATTCAGTTTGAAAATAGTATACTATTTTCAACTGGTTTCCTAAGTACATACACAGTGTATGTATGTACTCGTATATATCTACGCAATATATTATTCAATTATTTTAAGTTTTTATCGAAGCTGCCCAAATAGAACTGTAATAAAGATTTGACAAGAGAAAATTTGGGGTTTTGATTTTTATGCACAATAAAATTATTCACTGAAGTTCCTAAAGTATTAATGTTCACTGACGTCTACAAAATCATAAAAAAGAAATAAGACAACATGACATACCAGTTATAAAACTGAGTGGTTGTAACTTGTCATTAAAAGACTTATACGATTGAACACATAAATGTAATTTATACAAAATCTCTGCAATCATGAGATAATCATTGTTTAAGATAGAATTAAAACAATAATAATAAAAACCCTAAAATTAGTAACTTCACTTATAAAAAAGAAGACAAGGTTTACGAATAACATTATACTAAAATTCGTACTCATGTACCTTTTCATAGAGTACTATTTACGAAAAGTACACAAACTTATCTGGGGAAACATGAAAGCAGAGAAGTTTAAATTTTCTCGAAACGGACAAGATTTAATCTCAGGTTATAAGTGGGTTTTGCGTAGTTGTTATTATTATCTGTACAAAATTGGATTTGAAACATTTGTTTTTATTTTCTAATTTATTATAATCAGATAATACAGTTGTAATTATGTTAGACTATTCTATATATTTCAGTTTTTGTAATCAATTTAAATATATGTTTTAATAAAAAATTATCAATATGACTCTGAAAGCTATTTTTTAGAAAACTTTTTGCATAAAAAGTTATGTATGTTATTATGATAAATGCATATTTATATTAAGTTAAGGTGTTATTTAAAAGCGGTACAAATACTCTATTTTTAAGATAAAATATTTCTTTTACAGATTTTCTACTTGAAATTTACTCGTTTTATTAAAATAAATATAATTTTATAGTGAAACTCACACTTCACTATAACGATTTTTTTAGAACTTTTGTTTATTATAGAATTATTAGCACTATTAAACATAAAATAATGTTTATTTTTAACAAATTGTACTTCCAGTTTTTTTTTGCCTTTATGATATATTGTATTCTTCTATTTATAAAGGAGAACTGATAATACAGTCTAATCAAAATATATCTTAACGTCTTCGTGACTGTTTATTATAAATTAATTATCTGAAAAAAAAAGAATAGAAAACTGAGACATCTATGATTAAAGAAATACATATGTAACAAGTTAAAGACATATACGTTATTAGTCCGAAATGTGCTGGTTTTTTCGACCAAGAATTTAAAATCCTTTCACAGAATATCGGCAAGAAAACATTCCTTTTAGCAAAGATTCTTTTCGTAGTAAAGACAATTTTAGACTAACTCAATTTCTGCTCTTCTTTCTTCAATGAAAACTACAAACGATTGTTAATTTTTATTTTATTTCAACGATTCGTTACTGATTTAATATATTGCATTACATTACTGAGTATTCTCAAATACGTACCTGGTAATAATGGAGGCCTTAGTTTTCTGATTAACTGGTTATAAAAATATAAACAAAAGAAACAAGAATTAAAAACAGCTGTAAAATATATCATTATAACTAACTCCAAAAACGACTATAGATAATGTTGTAATAATTGTATCTTATCTTTTTGTCTGATGATCATTTAATATTTTATAACATTAAAAATTAAGTTCTAATGTATTCTTTATAACCAAAATGGATGTGTTTTTAATTATATTTAAATTACTTCATTAATATATTTCTATATAACACATCGAAACCTATGTGCAACATAGCAGTTATCTAAGCTACACTAAAAATGTATCTAAAAGTGATCTCTCTCTTGTTTCTGATCCACAACGTATTTTCTGATGGTAATAGTGAGATTTACACATATTACAAGATCATTAAAAAACATAAGTTTCTCATTATTTTACTCATTATTTATAATAAAATTATGTATGATTACTTTTTATATAACATTACTATTATTATGTTGTTTAATTTCAGAAATTGTATTAAACTGTGACAATATTCGTGAATTCGTCGACGGACACAATGATCGTCGTTTAAAGCTCGCTAAAGGGGAAGTGGAAGACCAACCACCGGCCAGTGAAATGCAATATCTGGTATTGAGCGTTTTATTTAAAACAATACATTTAAACAGGCACATCATAGATATTATATTTAGTTTAAGTCTATACTTATTATCTACTTGTAGGACAAAAAAGTTAAGGGGGTTAAATTAAACAATTTTGAAGGTATCTTTGGACGAAATAGCTTAAAACAGTGGTGATGTTTAAAAAGCAAGCCATCACGTCATTCCAAGCACTGATTTAGTTTAACGAATCTCACGTTCGTGTATACATGAACCGTTGTTTTCACTTCGGTTTCGATGTCCTTAATATAAATCTTTTCTATTTTATACCATATAACTTCTAGCAGTTAAAATATTAACCAATCATATGGAGCCCTTAAGTCAAGCGAAGTGATTTTGTCGCCTCGAGCGCCGTGCCTCCTAAGGCTATTCTAATAGATTCCAACTAATCAGTCAACTAAACAAAAAACCAAAAACCATAAACCATATGAGCAACTTAATGTAATACATGAATCTATTATAGCTTTGGGATCATGAACTTGAAGATAAAGCTGTCAAGTGGGCTCTCCATTACACAACTGACTACGATTCAGATGACACTCTAAGTAAGTATTAATAATATTATACTAGTTATATAACAGTATATTCTTATCATTATTTTTCACATTAAAATGACATTTAATTATATCCATTCCGCCCGTATAAAAACGGGATCTTTTCATAAAAAAACCGTCTCAATTTTAATTTCACAGACCCATAGAAAATAAAATTACGTTTACAACATACCATAATATTGTAACAAAACAATAGTATTACATCATACAATTAATTTAGTATTCATCATTGCACAAGTCATCATCTACTTCCTACTACAATTATAAAGGAAAACTTTTTTGGGTATCTATTTATTTATTTATCGCTCAAAAGCAATTTGCACGAGGATGACATTTTAATTTCAGTAGTTTTGTTGCTACAATAAACCAGACTATTGTCTGACTAATGTCAGTGGTGGCTCAGTGGTTAAAGGGCCCGCCTCTCGGCCTCTCGTCGCCGAGGGCGCGGGTTTGATCCTGGCCCGGGCAAGTACCAATGTGATTTTTCCGAATCATATGTACTTTCCAAGAGTATTTAGACATCACTGATTAATGTTGATTCCCAAAAGAGGGTTGATGTCAGGCAGGCGGCCGGTCGTAAAAACAAATAGCCAAAAACTATTCACAACATGTAAGGCAGACCCTGGCTATAGCTGGGAAATTGCCAGGTAGAAGAAGAAGAAGAATAAAGCAGACTATTGTGTTCAAAATCTTTAAATGACTTGAATCCAAAGGCACTAGTGAATGTTAAAATTTTGGTTAAATTTATGACTAAATTTAACCAAAATTTTAACATTTACTATGATTTTATGCTTAACATTATTAACTATTTCATATTCTATATTGGTCAGTACAAAAATTTGTCGGCTCTTTTTCTCATGGTCTTTCAAGTTGTTTGTTAGTAGCATTTTAAATATTGTTATCATTTCAGGTTCAAATCGTTTCCATATAAATCAAAATACATTGAAACTTGTCACTTCGGACGAAGATTATAAAGTTGTTATTGAAGATGTGCTCGACAGTTGGTTTAATGAGTATAATCAATATACTTATGGTCCTTCCACTAGCTATGAAGAAAAATTTGGAGATTACTTACGGGTAAATATTTTTCTTAAGTCACTAATTTTTTAATAGTAATTAATGTTGATCAAATTTCATATTTTGTTTTAGATGGCACAATCTAAGGCTAAATATATAGGTTGCGGTATGTCTGAAAGGGACGAAGATGGCTGGAAAGCCTACTATGTTGTTTGCAACTACGGACCAAGGTAAGTCACTTACCTTAGTAGACTAAAATAAATTATATACATCCTCCTTAAACCTAAAATCTTTTCTCGCACTTCATTCTGATTTTTAACAACGACTTCTTAAATCTTATCTGTTTTAAGCTGTACTTTCTTTGAGACAGCGAGATTTTTTTACCTTAATTTTACTAAGAAATACATAATAATTACAGTAATGACGAATACAAGTCACAAGAGCCTTATACCACCGGCGAACCAATTGATCAACTAGAATATGATCCAGAAGAATATGAACACCGTTATGGCTATTCGTGCGAATAATTTAATACATAATTTATTTAAGCAACTCATTAACAATTGAATTCGATGTTTTTTATATGATAATTTTGATAATAAATAAATGAGACATGCTTTATCATTTTTGCTTAATTCTCATCAGACATTATTTTGTTGCAATAATAAATCAACTCCTACTTAAAGTCAAGTTTTACAATGGTATGATAAACTTAGTAAATAATATATTAGATAAATTAATTAATTAACTTTTGGGATTTACTAGGCCCCATGTTTTGTTCTCTATGTTGTGCTATATATAGATGATGATAATTCGAAAAATAACTGTTTATATAACTATATAAAGGGAGAGTGATCGAATATACGATATGTATATGTAAGTCGACATATCAAAAGTATTTTAAACTTACCTTCACTGTTTGAAGTAAATCAATCAATGGACAATTATATAACATAGTACATTGGGTATTCTAAAAAAACAAACATGTATAAGTTTTATGAATTATTAAGCAGACATTCAAACAAAAGAAATAAACTATTTTTCCTATAAAGTAATACAAAATTAATACTTTTTTGTTGTTACAAAGATGTTTTCTCATAGGACTCTTTTATCCGTAAAGTTAAACACATAAATAAAATAATAACAGCTTATAGGATATAACTTTGAAAGAAAACAATAAAAGTTGAAACCTAATAATACACGACACGTTATAGTTTTCACCAACTGAAATTAACACAAAACTCTGTGAGATATGTATGACATTACTATGAAAAACTGTACCCCTATATAAGTCTGGTCACGTGATCCGAGAACGCAAGAGATCCTAATCAGTTGGCGACGAGGAACGTGCTCTGAAAACGCTGTCTCAGCCGCCGACCTTATAAGACTAATTACAACGCACGTATGGAAATCATCGAAATACAAAGTCACAGCTCTTGAATTTAAATTATATTTATTTGCCTGTTAATTTGTGTGCCTAAATATTACAAATATAAAATAGATTTTTACTTTACTCATATTTATTAATAATAGGACTTAGATTATTCCTATTTTCAAATTCTCTATTTTCCTAGCTACATAAGTTTGAGCTATTGACGTTCTTTATACATATAATATATGTATATGTGAAAAAAGTCAACGGCTAAACTTTGTTTTTGACCATAATATATATTGTTAAAAAGGAGTTTTTCTTGAGGGAAATCGTTATTATAGCTAACTTAAATGGTTTCTAGTTTTTATATCATAAACATTAACAGTTGAACGATCCCAGAGCAGCGATAATTTCAATGAAAGTGTTGAAAAGGCTCTCGAAGGTGCATTCAAAATGTCGTTTGTATGTTGAACGCCACTTGCTTCAAGCGCTTTTCACGTTTATGGCACCAATGCAATTTCACACGTGCCGTTCTCTGTGCTTTTCAGTTTAAAATACTCGAGCCTTAATTAAATTAATTATACATTATACAAGCCTAAAAAGCTAAGAAGATTAAATTTCAAACGTTTTACTTTATGGTTAAGGAACCAAATTCTTAATGATACTTAGAGAATATAAAAAGACGAATATGATAAACATTTCATGCAGTAATATTAAAATCACAGTTATTTTTTGGCTATAAATTTTCTGATTATTTTTTTATCATCTATTACAAATACATACATGTATAATATACTATATACATATATATATATATACATAAAATTTCCACTCGCTATTTTTAAATATGTAATAACAAAACAAAAAGAACCTTAGTTATAACTTTAATACTCATTGTAGTAAAAGTATATCGGTATTTACAATTTCACCTAAATCAATTGGTTGGGATAAAATAACCGTATAAATGTCGGTGTACTTTTTACTATTTTTATTTGTTTAACTAAATTTGGTTCAAACAGTTACAATATTAAGTTTTTCTTTCTTTTGTTCATAGAGTAATCCCATTGTTTGTTTCCTTCTCGTGTCTGAGTAATGACTAGAGAGAAATATAGAAACTACATATCATCAGATGAATTTTATTAACAATGACATATTGAATTTGAATAATATATCGTGATAACTTTATTTTATGAAATTTAATAAAACTCCAAGCGCATTAATTTTTATCTCATAACTAGTTTTTGCCCGCGACTTCGTCCGCGTTAGTGTCGTCATTAGTAACATATGTATCGCTGACCGGGCGAACTCTATTCAGTTTTAGAGGCCATTAATAATCAGGTTTCTCCTGTTTCAATCGAACAGAATGATTGACATATTAGTTAGTTGTCAAATCTAATGTCAAAGAAAACGTTTGTATGGGAAATAGAAAAGGGCTGTTTTTATGGTTTTCCCGGAAATTAATCAATTTTTTTCAGCTTTTATACCTTCCCTGAACCTCCACGAACATTTCAAGACTAAGATAAGATAAATCCGTTCAGCTGTTCTCGAGTTTTAGCGAGACTAAGGAACAGCAATCCATTTTTATATATATAGAAGATTATACTGATTTTCAGAAGAACCAAATCGGGTAATCATGTACCAAAACTTATTACATCATTTTGGTAAAGGCCTCATACTATAAACCAATATAAGGCAAATAGTTTGCAAATTAAAAAACCCCAACGAAATCAATCAATCCATTTGATAATTACGATGCCACAGAAATAACACACACACACACACACACGCACACACACAGACAAGCTCACACAACCACACCCCTATTATTAAATCGGAAACTGAATATAAAGGGTAAAATATCTTTCCATCCTCACCTAACTACGAAAGAAGAAAGAATATAATTCCTTTATATCTTTATTTTATAAAATATTAACCAAGTACTAGAATGTGATAAAACTTTTTAAATATGTACAGTCTAGAAAGTTGTTCAGTTATTCATTTTCTCCGAACCTTTTAAGGAAAGTATTTTTGTGGACCTTAGTCTTTAACTTTAAGCTTTAGCTTTTTAGGACTTATATTTTATTATTTGGGGATCTTCCAATAAAAAGCGTTATGGACTTTGTAAAGTTTCTAAATGTTTACAAAATCCTTAAATACTTTATATGGTATTATTTAATTTAATACAGGATATATATTAAATATTTTTTGTATGCAAATCTCTGTATGAAAATGATAATATGGAGTTTCCAAATATATAAAACTAAAGCAGTTTCGAGTGCAGTTATGGGCGAAACTAAACTCCCTTTATATAATGATAGAATATGAATAAAACATGAATATTTCTAAAACTCTTTCATATTATAGATTAGATTGAATCGTTCCGATTCTTTGTTCTTTCACCTTAGATTCACCAATCTAATTACGAATTAATAATTATATTATGAATTATACTCAAATTAGCTGTTATTAAAACTTATAAACATATCGTATACTGAGATTTTGTTCCTATCATAATATTGACATTTGAATTTTACAAATGCTATTATCAACATCAAATGATCAAAATGATGGGCAATAATCAATATTAGTCTGAGATAATAAAAGAATCAAATAGTTCTGAAGCAATTTGTAAAAATATATATTAGGGAATCACTATGATCAAAAGGATCATACATCTACGTTTCGTACGTGTCTAATTTCTAGCTGGAAGACTTAGAGTTTTGGGATATGAGTGAAGGGACTTATGTTTAAACAAAGTATCTATATACGATAATTTGAAGCAGATAATTTCTAAGCTAACATATTTTATTACCTTGAATTAATACATGAATGAATTAATGACTTTCTATCAATCGTTACTATTATTACTTACTTGTGTAACCATTTACTTATAGAAGTATTTCTGGGATTAACTCAATTATTAGTATAAAGGCTGCAAGTTAAGACAATATTAATTATACACACAACTTAAAACAAATACATAGAAACATTTTACAGCCACTTGTCCTAAAAAAAATATTTTAACGAAGTTGTTATAAATTCCTTGATACTGAAAACTTGTTAATAATATCGTAGTATTTTTTAACAATATCTATCACAATATGCCATTGTATAGAGCTACAAAGCAATTACTAGTTACTTAGAAGTTGTGCCTCCTAGAGTTGAGAAGTTAAAGATATTTTATAATGTTATAATTTGTGACCTTGATTTTTTTTATTATGTACATATCCAATTATCGAAAAAACTCCTTTAATTATGTTTAATGTACTGAGTAAATAATTTCGTAACATTAAAATAGAACTAAATTTTCTAATTAAAATCGATTACCGTATACAGTTTTTAATTTAACCCGTTTTTATTGCTTAGAAGTAACAATGATCAAAGACGAGATAGAACTTTAAAATTAAACATTAAAAAACCTAACGAACACTAATTAAAATATAAAGGACATCATAATTACTCATAATAATAATACCAATTTTGTGAACATAACAGCTTTATAATTTAGATATTTTGTATGGTCGTTGTTTTAGTTTTAAAAGTAATTCATTTGTATAATGAACAAATAATTTGCACGTTAATTTAATATTTCCACTATTTTATTTATAATTAAATACTATGTATATATAAAAAGAGTCAAGTTAAATAAGAAATTCACCATAACCTACACCATATGCCTTATGTGTTAAAGTGTTAAAATGGGATAATTATTAACGTGTTACATATTCTAAAAAGTTTGTAAATTATTATATAAACAAAAGTTTTGCCATGAAAATATCCTACTCATATTATAATTGCGAAAGTTTGTGACTGAAACGGCTGAACCGATTTTGATAAAATTTTATATACAGGAAGCTGACGTCTGGGAATAACACATGGGCTACTTTTCATCCCGGTAATCCGCAGGTAACACCGCTGGGCGCAGCTAGTATAACACAATACCTGCAATTTCGTAAAACCGGACTTCTTCACTTATACATAGTACATTAGTTTTAATATAATGATACAATTGTAGTTCATAAGTATCAAAATAAGATAGAGCAGAATTAATCTTCTTGATTTATGAACTTTATATAAACATTACCTTTCTAGGGAAACATAAAACTACCATTAAATGAACTTTGGCAGAATATCAATTCCCCAACAAAACAGCTTATACAATTTTGGCAAGTCACTGCAATACAGCGCTGATATTTATCAGTTGTTGGGTCATTCCCATTTCCATGTCTATCGAAAGATCAATATATCTAAAGGATTTAAGCAGAATTCTTCGACTTTAACATCAAAGGTAACAATAAAGTACCTTGCCTATTAATTTAAGGCAATTAATATTTTCTTTCCCTGATAATTTACAAAAAATGTGCTGTGTGCTTTAATAAGAAATAGAAAATCAAAAAAGCCATTAATCTGTTGTAGTGTTAAGTTGTATTTCTCAATGCTAGAATTACATTCACATAAACAAGTGAAATAGGTTTTATATTACTAAACCTTCTATCGACAAAACAAACAAAAGTGACAAAACATGAAAGAAATATAATCCTTTTTGAGTTAAAATAACAATTACTTTAAAATTGTTAAGATTAATCTTAAGTGAGTGAGTTAATCTAAGGCCATTGCTACGTTTAGGGCTTAAAAATGCTTTCATCTTTTAATTTGATTTTTACGGAGATAACGATTTAATTTCCTAAGTACATACTTTTTATATTATAATGCATATACAAATATGTATATGTATATCATAAATCTTAGTATAATATATATGTGTGAGATATGGATAACAAAGTCTGGTTGAACAAATTTTACATTTTTAAATAAAACCCCTTAAGAGTTGGAGGAGCAAGATTTAAATAATTATTTTATTTATCATACTTTATTAATTTTTATCTAAAATACCTTGACACGAGTCAATATAGTAACATCGCGGACAAAATATTCATTACTTATGTATTTTAAATTATGAAAAATTAAGTTATGTTCATATATCACAGTGACGGAGAAATTTCTGACTTATTTTAAATATAAGATGCTTTAAAGAGAATTTTATTTTTATGTCCAGTGATTCCAGTTAATGTGATGTTGTCAAAACGTCGTGTAAATTTATTGTTGTAAAATTTGGGAGTAAAATCTGAAATGTAGAGGTTTTTAAAATTCTAGTAGAGTAAATCATTACTTATTTAGAGTTAAAAAACCTCTTCCTGAAAGATTCAGCATATACGTCGATAATAGTTATAATTAAACAATACTTTGTCGATAAATTTTAAAGTCAAGTACATACATATTTACTGTGAAATAAGATTATACCGCCCTTAATCTATTTGTAATGACTACTAGTCCCACACTATCCTTACTAGAAACCTTAAAAAAATCGCGAACCACCTATTATATAGAAAAAATATTCGTATAGGATCAACACGACAAACATAAACGAAGAATTATGCTCCAATGATCCCATCACATACATACCCGTACACATAAAAACAAATATTGCGTGATAAAAACGATATAATTTCAAATAACAGAACACACTGTAAATTTATCTAAGTCAAATATGTTGTATAATTTAATGTACTGTTGTTTAAATTTATCATTGAATGTACTTAAATTTTATGATGATAATAAATTAAAATTTAATGGCAACTAATTTGTTATTTATACATATTGTTTTCATTTATGTTGTTATTCAAATACTACGTACATATTTGACATGTGTATCCTATAATAATAGCTATTACTTTATACTTAAATAATATAATTTAAAAAATACATAAATTTAAAATGAATAACAAATATTTATTTCTTCTCTGCCTCTAACAATAATATCTCTCTAATATATGTATCTGTGGTTATTTATGCTATCACCGCATATATTTATTTAAGAAAGAGATACACATTTTTAAAGAAATTAAATCCCCTGAAATCTAAAAAACGAGTTTATTAAAATACGATTGTTAGAAAAATATTTCATTTGCTCCAAATTTATCGTTTGTAACATTAACACCGTCTAGATATATTTTATGTAATCGAATGAACTTAGTATTTTAGTGAAATGAAAAAAACATCCCGACTGTCAACTTTTAAAAGAGCTCTTCAATATAATTATTAAAAATTCTTTTAGTAGGATAAAGTACTTGTAGTGATCTTTGCATTTTATTAATACAGTGCAATGATTGGAAAAGGTATAATATATGTCATGTGCGGATGTAAAGGGTGAAATCGTTAGCCAGTAAATACCTATCATAACTACATATCAATTCTTTATTAAATTTTCCTCATAGAAAACTCCTTTACGGGTAACAAAACTACGAGGTTAAAATAAACAAGAAAAACTTGTTCGTTTACATAAGCTACAGTGAACTTTATTTTGATGGAATCTGAAAGTAAAACCTATATTTGTAAAATGAAAAACGTCTGCCCGTGATCATGGTTGCTGTAAAGTAATCGAATACTCCGAAAAAATGTAAAATATTAGAATAAAACCGCTTAGAATATCTGAAAAATATACTCGTAAGTCGTAGTTAAGTTTTTGAATATATACTTGTGGAAATCTCAGATGTCATTATCCTTTATGTAAAGTTTGTTCCTTTATTCTTGTGTGTATAACGATGATTCTCAAGTACTATTATTCCATATCTTCGTTTTGACTAGGAATACTATGAGAGATAATTTTCATTTGAAATATATATCAAAAGGAGAAAAATGAGAGCTTATGAGTTCTAGTAAGTTGGAAATAAAAAAACAACACACAGATTCAAGAACTTTTTCCAAAGTATAGAACAAGTTGTTTAAGTAGAAGATAACCCTCTGTTTTAAATTGTTAAACTTATATTGATAATCAAACAAGCTCAAATTTACAGCCTATAATTATAGTTAATAGCACAGTTACATAGTGCTACCAATCTTGTTTGACCTCCCAGCTAAAATCAGAATGAGGTAGAATAGAGCGTATTAATAACATGTTTATTAAATATCTGAGTAGAGTGATGAAAATCTTAGAAAATTGAAGACGTCTATGTTTCGAAAAGGCACAAGTCCTGTTTAAGTCGTATACTGCTGACACGTTTTGGTAACTACTGCAAAATGACATCTTACATTTTTGGAATTCAAAGAACAAATGTTTATTGGTGGCCATACATAATTTTACTTTAAACAATCCAGTTACGCTTAAATATAAACCTAAAATAGTGTACCTTTCAGAACTTTACTGACTAACCTTTAGAAAATATGCTCTGGACCTGGGCGATATAATTCCTCCATATGTACGTTCATCATCATCCTAGCGTGTATCCCGGTTGTCCGTCCCGCCCACGGTGGGAGAACCCAGGGTCCGTTTTTATTGACCATTTTTATTGGCTTGTTTGCCTATTACCGAGACGACTGCCGTCTGACTCCCGAACCTCTAGAGCGAACTCCAGAGGGAAAGCATCGCCAGGGCCCTTTCCGTTGTCCAAAAGGGGTGACACGTTCAGGCAGGGTTGGCTTGGGCTCCTAGATGGAATTGGAAAATACATTAAAACTACATTATAACTCAAGTCATTGTTATTGCTAAACAAATACCATTCTATAATAACTTTATAGATTATAAAGCTCTCAATGGTATCAGTTTGCTGTGATAGAATTTCTAAATCTATTTTATTACATATTAAAGCCCGTCATATATTAAAACGTTAGGTTTTCTATTCGGGTAACAGATTTTATTAAAAGTCTTATAAGCAATGGAATTAATTTATATGGACGTGGGTTGGGTTAAGCCATCAATAACTAGATAAGTTAATATCATTCTATCAAGCAATTTGTTTGTTGATCGTTGAACTGGAGGTTAAATTTATCAACTTTTCAATAATTTTTGCAGAAATTTACCTTCATTATTTAAATATTTACAATCTAGCTAAATTTCTTTAATCACTCCAAACATGCCGACATGTTATATCTTTATATATCTTTGTTTTATCATACTTTCATGGTTGTATTTAAATAATTACTTTGGTACATAATTTGGTTTTCTAAACAAAGAGAGTAAATAATCAAAACGTACACCAGGTCACCCAATAAAAAGTTAAATAAAAGTTGGAATTAAAAAATATATATGTGCATACTAATTTAAATACGAATATATGTATTAGACTGTCAAAAGACTTAGAACTATGCTATACACTTAACTATGTAAACAAATTTAGTAATAATAAATTTTGATATGAACAATTACCTGTTTATTAAGGCTATGTCACTTAAATTCCTTTGATTTGTACATAACACGATCAATTAATATTACTCTATCGTTACAGTAACTACAGAACCAGAGAAATTGTTTCCATTGTACTTTATTCGATAAGTAATTTACATTTATGTCTCAGTCTAAAAAGAGGCAGTTGTATTAGTTATATAGCACTACACCATATACTGCCAGGACAATTTCGCTTCGTTCACGGTCGAGTTTTATAAGCGTCGTACGTAACTTATTACATCCCTTAGATTGTACAGCGGGTGAAAATTTCTTTTTTATTACCACAATATTAAGTACCTAAATTTCTCACAAGTACATATCTTGTTGCAACGTAACGTAAAATGAATTTCGGAAACCAAAATTAGAAGCATATAAATGTATTGGTTTCGAATTTCCTGGTTTAATCAGTGAACTTAAACACTCCAACAAAAGTTGCAGTGGAATCTGAGGATTAAAAATACATACATTTTGACGCTAGACTTTAAAGGGTAAATAAAATAAAATAAATATAACTACTCTTAATAATTGATTGACGTCCTTTCATGATTTAAAAATTTTATTGTGCAATTATATTAGAGCAAAATAAAAAATATATTCTTAGCAACAAAATTAACTTTGCGATTTGAATTTTCACTAAACAGAAATGTTTCAAATAAAACGTTTTAGTACAAAAGTTAATTACGCTGAGTGGACGTTATAGAGGTAGTCTAGTAGACCAGTTTAAACATTTTGAAAAGGACTCTCGCACTGACTGTGAGTATATTTACTCTCCAAACTTTACTCCTTTGATTTGAAAACACTATTTGAGAAATTAAATTCCATAAAACATTTTGAAGTCATCGTCATTGGTTTCTCTTAATTGACGAGGATTTATGAGACGTTTATTTAAACGAGAAAATAGTTTTAAGTTATTTAAGGAATTTTTTAATATATTATTTATCAAGTAGATTAAGATTGCTCGGTAGTGACTATTTTGAACTAGTTTTGAAATTGCAGACAACAATGAAATTTTTATAGCAGTTATGCTTGTCATATTTATTCAGATATTAGACAGTAACTGTTTATAATAATACTTATTTCTTATTATAATAATACTTTTCATTACTTTTTTATTATAAAAGCAAAAAAATATTTTATTAAAGAAAATTCTACATATATGTACATTAATGATTTTATATAAATATTATGTATGAAAAACAAATGATTCAAAGTTTTAGAAAAACACGTCAACTTTTCAACAGAGAACTCATATTGGACAAAATTATGTACGACAAAAGCACAGAAGGAGACGAATAAAAAATATATAAATCGTTTTGGAATAATGCTAGCACATTCTACAAGTACTATTCGGGGTTGAAATTATTAAAAAATTCCTTATAAAATATTTCTCTTTGATATTTTTTTTTACTTTGGATACATAAAAATATATGTATGTAGTGTCTGTTTTTTAATTCAAATATTTCATTTCGAATTCGAATAAGGGTGAAAGTTTAAATGTATTCTAGGTGTCATATTATAAAACGACGGATGAAAGAAACATTTCCACCCTTTCAAATAATGTCATATCAAAGTTAAACTGCTGTTATAAAAACTCTTTTAATAAAAAAAATAATTACAAAACATATTCTTATAAGTTTTTTAAATAATTTTTTTTTAGTGTTCTATTTTCACAACTCAGTTACTTCAATCTACTCCCAAATAATCATAGCTTTTGATAACTAATTCATTTTATTTCGCAGACGTTTAAATACTTTTGAAAATCGCCCAATTACTATGATACAGTATTATATGTATATATAATTGACAAAGGTACAATGTCATTATCATGTTAGTAGGAACAATGTTAGTCGGGTTGTGAGTAGAGCACGTTCTCTGCGACTGATTAGTATCTCTTACATGTTCACGTGACTAGAATTGTGTATTTAAACTTTCAGAGCCTTTTTCATTTAATTTATTTTATAGCGCCATAATAATTCCGCATTATACATATAATATTACAATGTCATCAACTTTATAGAATGTTCAGTGTAGCTTATGACTTCGTCAAAAAAGTACCGAACGTCTCACAAAATTGTTTTCGCTACACGATAAAGAAAATGGAGTCTGTGGAAAATCTATAAAATAAATAAACATGTTTCAAATTATTTCAAAACATTGTATTTGTACCTCACTGTTTATAACTTCATCTGTAAGTCACTTATTTTTTCAATAATAAAACCAAAAACTATCACGCGTAACATTTTTGTAACACAAAGGTACAAGAGTGAAACAAAAAAAACGCTATTACGCTTCATACACATACGAAAAATATGTGTAACTAAATACACAAGAACAGTCGAACGATTCTTAAATCGCTTATTCGATAACAAAACAAACTCAAACAATGACTGTAAAATCAAAATAATAAACAATATATTTTTCAATACAAAGTAAATTATTATTAATCCGCTTTAATACCAATATTTACGATATTCACGCTGCGTTCAAAGCACCTTCCCATCCATCACGTACGGAAATTTAATTCGCATCTTTGGTATTTTTCGTCTTTCGGAACGCGACCCCATTCCACTTTATTTTGATCCTTTGTTGTTGTGTTGGTTGGTACTGATTTATCACAAGAACGGGATTTATACATTGAGACAATATAAAATATTCTGTTAAATGTTTTGCCGCCACCCCACTCTTAGAAACCGGTATAACTCTATGTATAATGGTAAAATATATAAAATTAAAATAAAAGAATGAAAAACAAACGAAGATCATAATTCTTTATACGTAATTAACAAAGAAGTATTAATTAATATTTAGTCTCAAAATAAAACTATTATTAAGAGTAACAAAACTATCACTGTTTTCTATTAAGTATCAATACCAAATACCATAAGATGTTTCTTTCATTTCCATATGTTCCCAACAACATACGTGAGTTATATAGCTAGAAACAGGTTATATAGTAGGTATTTGAAACACAATGTACCCTAGGCCGTACTTTGATCACCCCATACAATTCAATTTGGTCTCAATTCAGTCCTTATAATTTATTCCACTATGCTAAACATATACGATCAATTGTTACATATAAATTGGATACATTGACTGAATCAACTAATTGCAACTAAATATTAAAAAAATGTTTCCATAAAACGTGTTAGCTCAGAATTAAATCTACTAGTAATTATACTACTTCTATTCATATTTAAAATATGTGGATTTTTTCTTTTTTTAATAGCCAAGCAAGATGAAGTTGATGTAAAAGGAATACAAAAAATACTTCTTATAGTATGAGGACTAAGTCTTAAATATGATATGTGGATATTCATTTACTTTCATGTTTTTTTAAGTGTATACACATATTTTATCAAAGAAAATGTTTCATACAGTTACAGTACGTATCTATTTGTTTCGTTAGTAGAAAACGTAATAAAAATATTCTTTTTGAATTATTCTTACAACACTTTACAATTTTAAACAATTAAAGAACAACTTATCCTATAAAATGTATGAAATCACTTACTTTGAGATTCATAAGTAATGTAAACATTAACTTTGTAGATTGAAATAAAACTACCACAAAATGAATTTTGGCAGGAAATCAATTCCTCAAAAAATAGCCCATGTAATTCTGGCAAGTCACTGCACTGCACCACTGATATTTATGGATATTGTAGTTATTTCGATTTGGTTATTTGTTAAAACAAAGGAAAAAATCCTGTATAAATAAGATTTCCAAGTAAATTTCAACAACAATCTTATTCTTATACTTTTCCTCTGATTACATATTAATTATACACTCAAAATTACGAAAATTTTTGGTCATAATTTGCTTCATTCATAAGCTTATAAATATGACAATTATATTACACTACTAAAACATTATACAAACATTAAATGAATCAAAAACATGAAATGATAAATATTTAATTTAAATGTATAATACTTTGTTAAAACTATTGGAGTGATTATGAAACAAATATGTCAACATTGTACACCTAAAAATATTCATATCCCATAAAAATTAAATCTGAAACCATATCATACAATCATAAAAGTGGAAAGTTATAAACAGAATAAATTATTTTAAAACAAAGCCGTACCTAAAAGCGAAATAAAAGATACGTTATTCTTATAAATTCCCGTCACTTTTATTATAATATAACTTATAAAACCCTGCACCAGTTTAACTAAACATAAGCGTTTGAGGCGTTTGAGAAAATATGAGAGCGGGCGAGATTTTACCTAATGAAGATTTATAATAAGATAGTTATCTTTATTACCCGCAGACTTTCCAGAGACTCTGTATGTAAAATTTAAAAGAGTGTGATTTAAATTTTTACTTGCCGGTTTGTTTTATGATATTTTTGATTTTGTTACAGTTTCTTTGTTGCGGAACTTTAAATGATATTTAAATTAACAAATATATATATTAGCTTAATTTAAGGAGTTTCTTGAGTGTATAATTTTATCTCTAGTTCAAAATAGGGCCGGTGATCACGGTCACTGAAAAGTAAATGAATCGTCAGGAAAATGTAAACCTAAAATAATCCAAAAAGCTTACTTTGATTTAAATTTGCATGTCTTAACACATAAAATTTTATATGTCGTAAGTTTAAATGGACAATTACTTTAATCATAATATTTGCCAACAACGATAATATGCTTCCAAACTGTGACTATTGACAGTCCCTCCCAATTAAACTATGTGCCCTTACTGTTAAATTTTATAAAACGTTGTCTTTATAAATGTAAAAACATATATCATTTTAAAAATCGTAAAATGATTGATATTTTTTTAAATATATTAATGTATATGAACCCTAATTCAGAATGATTGATGTTATCATCAATTTGAACGAAAAAAATATTGTTTAACTCAATAATTTTATTTCTCTTGAATATATTCATGCATGTATATTATTATTTTTTTTTTAAATAATTTGATTTGAACTTGTTAAACATAAAGTACGTTACGTCATATTATAAGAGCTGCGACAAGTATTCATAATGTGACATAAAACCAAGAGAATCTAAAATATTGAAAATTCATAAAAATAACTATATTTTTAAATCTTATTAAATCAAAGAGAATTTAGAATATTTAAAATTCATAAAAATAACTTTATTATTAACCTAATATAACTAAAACTATACAGTGACTCATCATAAAAGCAAAGTAAATTGCATTTTATTAATATTTAAAGAAACTGGAGTTAATAATTTCTCACGTCTGTGAATAATAGATAACATCAGGTCTAGTAGGACAAGGAACTGTATCAGGATATTTTAAGACGAAAATTAAGATTGACAGAATGAAAAAGAAACATTATATTTGTTGTAGAAAATAGTGTTATACACATAATAAAGTAAATGCACGGCAAATAACTGGTAAAAGTACAACATGACATTACGGAAAGAATAATCAAAGCGAAATAATAAAAACATAAACAAAACCTAAGAACAAAATATAGTAACATTTACTTTTAAAATATCCAATAAAATTCGATTGTGAGATAACTACAAATTATAATATATTTGATTACATTTTTATAACTTATTCAAACCAATCTTTTTTCTACATCGTAACTACAAAGGAACCAAATCAATCTTTATTGATAACCAAATATATCTAATTTATAAAAATTGGTTTCGTTATTAAATTCTGTTTTGTACCTGGAGGTTTTTGATGTTGTATGGAATTTATTATTTTCTTATCCAGTTACCCCAGTTGGAAAATCATGTACAAAACCTGCAGAGTTTGATAAATACATTACAAAGTTTTCGATTCTTATAGAAACATACTTATATTATTCTATTGAAAAATTTGATAAATTGAAACCAACCTCATATATAAAATTTCCATTAATGTATATATATATGAAAATTTTCTACGATTTTATGCAAAAAACTAGTCAAATATTCTAAAACATTTTATATCTTATGCTTGAGACCAAACGTCTACTTATAGTTTGTATCCATAATAGTTTTAAAACGCTTGACTAATGTCAGGTAAGGAGTGCAAAAAAAAAAAGAAGTGTAAAGTTACTTACTATATAACAAAACAATACCTTATAAAATAATTGCATAGTAAAATCGATCACAAAATTCAATATCTAATTTAAAATAATATAATTTAAAAGCACATTCAATTCTATTGTGCTAATTAGCCGAAAGGTGGGTTCATATTTTAGGACGTCAAAGTTGATTAATTACAAAGCATCTTATTTGACGTGGGTTATTTATTCACAAGCCATTCAAAACAGTAAAAGTTTATCGAGAATATTTAACGAGATTCGTAACATGGAAACTTAGACATTAATATTTTAGAATCGTTGAATAAACTCGGTCGATGACAGCTTTAAGTCCCAGGTGTTGCCACGTAAAGTTTCTAACTGGTGCCTGTTGTGGGAACATCATGCCATGTTTGACACTTCTTCAAACTTAAGATGCTAAAAGCAGACTATGAACAAGTTGAAATACAATTTTGTGACTTTTCCGTCTAAAGTAGGTCACGAGATACCATTCAAGTGGATTTATTTGTTACAAATTTTATAACAAAGTGAAGTCTAAGTGGAAAATAAAAAGATATTCAATAACTCTTCTCGAAAGAGATTTTGAGATATTGATTTTGTTGAATATTATGTCCCTTTTAGAATACTTATGTTATCAAAGTAAAAACGAAATAAGGCTATAGTATATAGACGGTTTCAATTATAACAGGTTTAGTGAAATATAAAATTAATTCTATTTACTACCAATGGTTCGCTTTTACGAGTTTTAATGTTTAATATATGTATAGATATTGTGAGAGCTGTGATCCTTTAGTGTGAAAAGACACGAAACATTTCATATTCAATATATTCACTCGTATATTAAGACATTATTATACATTTATCAATTATAAGATACAAAAATACTCTTTCGATTTAGTAACCCAAATGTTATTAAGGGAAAATTCAATTTAGTGAGCGACCATCCATCAACGTAATATTCTGTGATGAGTGATGAATGTTTCAGTAAACAATGCAAAACAAGCAAAGGTTCTGAAATCTATTCCGATATACCTTCAGAGTATTGTGCCGTATATCTATGATATTCTAATGATCAATGATCCTTTCTGACACAATTGCATTGTTTTTACATTATAATACATCATCTGATGGTGCAAAATTTCAACATCTCTACTCTTCAAAGAATAATATATGCAATACTGTTATTGTTACTCATGTTTTGTTTTTGTTATTATCTACTCGTGATTATATAATAAATATTATTAAAACTTTTTTAACAGCTTATTTACTTAATGAGATCTAAGAGTTTCGCGAGTACTCTTTTAAATGAAACTAATATTTTTTATTTTTGACTATAAACTCCCGACGTTTCGGCTACTTTACAGCAACCGTGATCACGGGCAGACGAGATGTGAGTGCCTGAGTTATTTACTTTTGTATACTTATAAATTATGAGTTTCTTTTTTAACCTAATATATCTAACACATAAATAAAAGATATTTTACTACACGCAAATGTGATAAACAGTTGTTGAAAGCCATAACAGCTTTTATATACATATCTTTAAAACAAATAAACGGTAATAGAATAAAACATAATCAAAACTAGATAAATAGGGAAGATTTCAATGAAATGGAAAGAATAATATTAAAAAATTGCACAAGTAATAACGTTTCTAGTTAACTAATTTACGAATAAAAGATCTTTAATTGTCTCTCGGTTGAGTTACATAATACTCTGGAAGCAAATAACAAAATTTACATTTTCTATAAACAAATCCACGGACTTTCAGAAAATGTTCCAAATAGAGCATGTACAACGTGTACGATATGTGATTTGTCTAACTTATTAAGAAAATACTTTATTTGTATTAAAGGTGGTAGAGCCTAGCTGTGGTGAGTTACTGCAGCTCGAACATGGGCTGGCTCGACCGGGGAAGTACCACCCTCTCACAGAAGATCGGCGTGAAGTAGCCTTTACCGTCTGCGTTTCGTCTGATGAGTGAGAGAGCCGGTTGCCCTTTCCCTATTCCTACCCTTTCCCTTCATTTCCTTATTCCCTCCCCTCCCTATCGCCAAAAAACAAGGTTGGCAACGCATCCGCAACAAAACGTTGTGGATGTCCATGGGCGACGGTAACCACTTTCCATCAAGTGGGCCGTCTGCTCGTTTGCCACCTTTAACATAAAAAAAAAAAAAAAAATTGTTAAGTGTTTTTACTGTGCGTCAATTTATTTTCCAAAGACATTAAGTTTTCACTTTCGATTTGACATTGTTTTTCTCTCTATAACTATATAAAAATTTATAAGCAGTCTTAATAAAGCTAGTAACGCAATTGCTCATACCCCAGATTTACACAATTCATTCCTAAATTCCCCTGAGAAAGTACTTCATTGACGCATAGTCAGGGAATTCATTTAAATCCTTACTTGGGGTGATCTTGACATTTAATCCATTTCATTAAATAAATATGACGTTTATTACGTCATATTTAATTAGTTCTGAAATAAAGGCCTTGAATATAAAAGGAATTATAATAATTTCTACTTCTTAAACATTGACATATATCGCTGTGAAATTACTAATTTGAATGAAGATTTTGACATGAGAAACGTTTATTCTGTCTCCGACTATTTTAATGTTAAAATTACAAATACAATGAAGGTATAACATTTTATTTGAATACACGATATGATTCACGAACATTCATTTAATATAAATGAAAATTTATAAAATGAATATGAATCTACTTTGAAAAACTTAATTGGCAGTTGTATTTTTTACTTTGTTTCATAACTTTTACTGTTATTCTACTCATATTACGCGTTATAATTTAAAAGTCATCTTTATTTTTTGTTTATAGTTAAACATTATAACACATACAACATATTCTACTTTATACAAACACCGATACAAGCAAATACTTGTTACAATGAATCATTAACAAAATTATTAAAAGTGTTCAATGTATTAACAATTACTGAAAACTGCCACTGAACGCTGCCGGCGTTATATTAAAATCATACTCTGGGAACGTAACAAAAATATATAGTTTTTAATATATAAATAGATTACTGTACCTATATAAAAGAAAGTTGTGTTAGTAACACTATTTTTAACTCCAGAACGGCTATGGCAATTGGTGAAAATTGGTGGAAGATACCTTAGAACCGAGAGACGGACCTAGGACATTTAATTCTGTTCGATTGAAAAAGAAAAAAGTACTTAATAAGTTCCAAAATCTGGTTATTTATAGCCTCTAGGGCGGAATAAACTTCGCCCGGTCAGCTTTACATATATTACTAATTCCTAAATTAACGCGGACAAAGTTGGGGGCAAAAACTAGTTTGAAATAAAAGAGTTAACTTAATTTTAATAACAATTGTGTTGCCAAGTCTTTCTGCCTTTAGCAATATACGATTAATGTTAACGTAAAAAATATATAAATTACAATTTAAAAATTAAAACTGGAACGAAATAACTTTGACATTTTTAATATATTCATATCACAAAAAATACGGATGGAAAAAAATGTGGTCGTTCAGAATATTATTCTAAACTTTATATAATTAAATTGGACAGCTGTTATGAAAATACTTTTGGATTTTAATTAAAACGCTTTGAATAAAAAATTCTTACTGAGAAATTATGTTTCTAAGAAAAGTTATATCATTCTAGGTTGTGTCAACTTCAGCGTCTTAGTTTGTATTCGTGTAAAGCTATATGATTAACAAGGACATAATGATATTATATGAGCAGGGACAACGCATGTCGTGTGGGTGGAGCACGTGCTTCGCAACTTATTAGGATCTCTTGCGTGGTCACGTGACTAGAATTGTATATTTAAACTTTCAGAGACGTTTCGACAATTTTTATATCTCTCATTCCTTTATAACTCTTTATTTAAATATAAAACATGCTCAGTGCTCACTATCTAATTACAAAAATACAATGTTTCTCAAAAATTTTCGCTTTATGTAAATAAAGTTTATAAAGAATTAAAAAATGAATATAATTTCAATCCTTTTTTAAATTCACGACTAAGTTCGTGCTTATATAGATGGCAAAAAGTTTGTTTGTTTATCGCAAGCCTCGTGCCAAATGACGTCATTAAATGAGGCAGTATCTGCGGAACTACACAACGTGAGCGATTTTGTCGCTACGCGCTGCCAAATTATGCCCACACCGCTCTCAATTACGCCCAGCTACGACTCGGAACGCATTCATTACGGGCTGAGGGCCACTTTGGAGGCATCGGACAGGAAATATCAGAATATATTACTGGCTACCTTGTATAAGAATTTAAATTTTTAAATCAAGTTTCGCTTCTTCTATACAAAACCTAATCAAATAATATGTATTATTTAAGAGATGTAAGCAAATTTTATTCAATATTACAATTAAAATGTATCTTTTATACGTATATTATTTCAGGACTCCTCCAAGATATAATACATTTTTTGTTTAATTATGTATATCTTGATCTTTGAATATTTTGTTATTTATTACAGATTTTTAATCATATACCAAATAATCAATAAAACAATTTTATTCTCGTAAATTGCATTTACAAGCACATAAATATATTTTTTTGTATACTTATTTGGTACAATTTATTTTGAACCTATATTTTTCGATAATTCTTATCGCATGAAAACTAGTTAAAAGTGTCCGTCAAGTATGTTTTCAAATGATTGAGAGATAAATCCTATAATATATTTCAAGTTTATACTTATAATATTACTAGTGAAAATTTTTATATCATTAAAATTAACGCAACTTTATTCAGTTTAACTTAAACAAAAGAATTACATATATTTAAAACCATAATATATACAAAATCAAGTGACTGTGTGGTTAAAAAATGTATACGCCTATATAGTCCCAAACAATATTTACAATGTGTGAGTATATTATTTTCGACAACACTTTAAGCCTTCGGTTGAGTGTAACCCTTTATTGAATGTACGATACGGAGAGATGCTTCACATAAGCTTCGTTGAACAGAAGACAGAGGAATGCAAACACTCTTTTTAGTTTGCCCTCACATTTAGTAGCTTAAAAAATTCTCTGGCCATTGTTTTTTATGAATTAAATTAGATTTTAATCAGGATTTAAGTTTCTTATTTAATATATACTTTTAAATCGTTTCAACCATTAAATATACAGTTATGCTTCCTTCAGAAACGAATGACTATTAAATATTAAAATTTGATTCTTGTTTGCTTTTAGTTTTCTATAAATAATTTACTGTCCATAATACGGAAAATAATAAATGCAGGAAACCGTGTGACGTTTTAAAATATTTTTGTCGCGAGCTTCAATTTTTATACAAAATATAAAAATTTTAAGGCTAAAATTATATCAACAATAAGTTTAATAAAGTTAAAATTTTGCAAGAAAATCCTCAGATGTACCTACAATACCTATTCATTGCATTCGTTACATAATAAGTGAACCTATTTACAATGCAATAAACTTTGAGATACCAAATATCCTAAAACCGTCTGTCACTCCGTCTATCTATTTGGCACACCAGAACTACCATTGTCTAAAGCCGACCAGGTCAAGTAATTTGCAAACTCGAAGTTATTTGACAACGCTTAGAGTGACAAACATCAAAACGTTATCCCATCCAGACAAGGAAATTCTATAAATGTTATTCCGAACAATGAAATCATTTATGTTAACACTATATGAATCAAAGTTCCTCTTTATAGCCAAGATTTATGATTACAATGATGTTTTATGTTGTAATAAACTATTAGATTGTGGCATTCATAAATGAATGCGTTCAAAACTTAGTACAATTGCATTGAATTATTAATGCTATGTAAACAAACACAAAGCTGAGCTGAACCGCGCCTTCCGGCCATTGCAAATATTATCACGCATCATATGTTGCCTTTAACATGTGTACAGCGCAGTAGAATATTTATAACAGTTTAAACTCTTAACATCAATAGTCTGTGTCATATACTACGATAGAAAACTACAGGTATTTTTTTTAATAACAGAAATCTAAACCAATCCTATTAAATTGTTTAAGCTTTAATTTCATAATTATTACCGTATCATCGTTTTATGTTTTACAAAACTTCATTTAGCACAGCTATAATAAATGCCAGTCACTTAAACTTAAGAGATTAAGGTGAAAACGCAATTATTTTCGGTAACATAAGAAAATTAAGTATCACAGCACCCCATTAAGAGATTTACAATTGACTAGATGAAGTTAATAAACTGATAAAGAATTTAACACGAGCACTCTTATAAGTACCGCAAAGTACATTTCCGACATTAAAAATAAATATTATCGCGATCCCAGTTATCTACTAATGCGTTTCTTCGCCCCCCTCTCTTTTCTATTTCATTGCGTATTGAACCTGATGCGAAGGAAGCAGATAGAAAAACCACACCTATCTCCCGGACCAGCCCTCAATCACAACCCTAGCAATATAGCAAATGGGTTTTAGCAAATGGAATAAAAATATTGAAGATACCTCTTACCTTTATGGAGATATGAACAATCTACCCTAGCATCGACATTTATATTGCGAGCAAAGTTCGCAGAGACAGAAGTTTTTATTAATTTAAAATACAAATTTGTTGGAATTTTTCATTTTTAAAAAGAAAATTACTTAATGAAATCATGCAATAACAACCATTTGAAAAAATGCTTATATTTAGCATCTCTTAGTAGATAACAAGCAATGCAAAATGATAAAAGCAAAATATTTATCATCAACTGTAATCACAAGCATACCTTTGTATCTCGACAAAAGAGCTCTTACTTAGCGTCGAACTGAAGTCACCAACAGAGCATAATTAGATTAGTTAGCGAAACTTCGCATCAAAACTGAAATCCCGCTTGAATTATGCTCCCTTATTTTTTCATTCATAATCGTTGAGAGCGCTTTTCAAGTTTCGCCAATTGAATTAACGTCTATGAATTATTCATCCGTACAAAACGATACGAGTCATATTTAATTTTAATTCCACTGGTTTTTATTCAATTCGTATCTCACTTGTTGACATACATATTATTTTTAAAATTAATTATGTACATTGTATACTATACTATATTTGTTCTGGGGTATGTTTTATTTTGGTTTGTTTTACAGATGTATATTTAATGACCCAAATATAAGCTAACTATAGCTCATAAAAAGAGTTTCGGGGATCTGACTTATATCTTATGACACTATTTTCTTCAAACTGCCAATAAAGTACATAAAAACATAGTCGTTAAATAAATACAAACAAAACTATATAATATTAAAAACAATTGTAATGTGAATATACAGGCAGATAAAGCGTTAAATTTATTAGAGCGCGTTATCAGAGCAAAGTTGGCAAAGTTAGACAAAAGACATCACCAAGTTCTGTCAATTGAGATAAAGGGATGTAAAATTACGAGAACGGTAATGTCGGTAGTAAAGCAAGATGCTCTTAGACTATAAGCTCTGGCGAATAATGATCAGGTTAGTTAGGACACCGCAAATTACCAAATAGAACTTCAGTCATGGGTGGCCATAAAAAGGGAAACGCTGTTTATATAATTAGCCATAAATACAAGTTGATATATTATATAAAAAACGAATATGCAAACATAGAAACAAGTCAAAACAAAGGGAATTTCACTGTTTGAAAATAGTTATCGTCATTACACTCAAAACTTCAGTTTTAATGAAGCAAATTCGTAACTATAAACACCTTGACTACAAATTTTGTCTTATCTAGTGTTTGCACTCGCCCTAACGAGACAGGCAGGCACCGTTGTGAGATATTTACTAGAGATATTTACTGCCTGCGTTCCAATGTATACGATCCCTCTATTTACAATTCTACCGACGTAATGCTTAATGAACTTAACAACAATAATAATAAAAGTTTTCGGTTGAAAACGTTATATTACATTGATCATAAAATAAACAATAACATAAAGCAATAATGTCGAAACAAACATTTTTATTTATATTTTTATAAGCATTAAATTTTTTTTACATGTGTGTCGAGTATATATTTTATATTTTATAAAATATTAATAGCAGGTTTACATTTCAGAATTTACATGTTACGAATTACGACATGAATGGGGAAACAATAGTCATGTAGGATTGTACTCAAAGTTTCCACTATTTATTATTTAAGTATGATTCTAACGTAAAACTTTTTAAATTATATTTTTCCTACAAAAATATAAAAATGTGCTTCCTATTTATATTCGATTGTCTAATTACGTTTGTAACTAAAACATTGACATTTAATCCGTTACTGTAAACCATTATAAATGTAGTGTACATTTTCAATATTATATGAAACCCAACAAATTTCCAATTTACAACGTAAAACTCTAACAATACTCATTAATATCATGTCCGAGGGGTTTTAATGTTCCCGTGTGATACAATTATGATTTCGTTAATGACGTTACAATAAATTATAAAAGTATGAATAAGAGGTGGACGCCAATGTCACTATTATACAAAAGAAACTAATTTATTAACTGTGATGATAAGGGCGGGTAATAGCTTTGTATGACCGGAACACAATTCACCAACTCATAAATAATATGAACAATGGCCAATAAAATTAGATAGCATTGAATGGGACGCCAATCGGGATGAATGCGAAACATCATGACCCACTGAAATTAAGTTCGTTAACATTAATGAGATAAACATTACGAATTAATTTGATGCCATCATTGTATATGTATTTAATAGAGTAAACAACGAAATGGTACCTATTTATTTGTATGTATAATACATCAATTAGGTTTTCTAACAAAGTCAATATATTGATCATGATTAAATTCGGCGCCCATTAGCAGTAATAACGTCAAGCAAAAAAAAGGTTAATCCAGACCACTCAGCAGCACTTTATTCTGCCCATTAGTCTTGTGTGGAATAAAAAGGATTTACAAATATGATACTTCTTTTGTGTTATACAAAAGCTTGTAGAGAATTTCATAGTGAAAACATTGATGTATGCGTTTCAATAATCAACTGTTATTTTTTTATTTAATGAGGGAAATAAGCAAGAGCTGTATTATATGAAATAGGCAACATTTTTATTCCAGTTTTATAAATAGAAGTTAGAACGTGCTTCTTAAATTTTATTCTGTAATGCATTGCGGAAGGCAGAGGACCGACTGTTATGGCGCGTGTTGGGAGAGGCCTATGTCCAGCAGTGGACTGCTATAGGCTGAGAGATGATGAGATGAATGCATTGATTAAACATTTCCTGGTAACTGGTATTAATATTAGAGTCTTATGATGAAGCAACTAATGACTTACTATAAAGATTTTCTCATGCAAGTATATTTAAAATATGAATCATTTGCAAAAAAACAAATTTAACGATCTAGCTTTTATAACTAAAGTATTATGTTTCCTATATAATCAGAGAATAAATAAAAAATGTAAGCAATTTGCAAAATTCTAAAAACGCTGCTCTGTAACTAAATTTCCTTTTGTGTTCACGTAGCTTCTCTTTAAAAAAAGATTAATAAATCAGTCTTAACACAATATTCCCAACTCACATTAAGTTCGCTATTTTATGAAGACGAAACTTTTTTACTTAAGATAGTAACACGAATAGATAAAAAGCCACTTCTCCGTCCAAAGGAAAAACAACATTGTAAAAGTAAAAAACCTAACTCCTTTAATAATAAAGTATAATAAAACTATGTAATTCTTAAACTTTTTCTCCGGGTTTTTAATGAAACCGTCTCGTTTCCTACTTAATAATATTATACTTGAGAGTAAGTTTATTTGTCTATTACTACGATATGCTACGTGATAATTTTAACCTTTAGTAATAAGATACATATTTTTATTCATTAGTATCTACTTATCATCAGTTAAAGAATTTTATATTTTAGTACATAAGAAAAGTTTTAGTGAATAAAAACTTAGTATATTAATAAATTACTTATTTCATTCTGTTTGGGAAAAGTCTTATTGAAGTCGGATTAGTTATACGAGAAGTATCTTATTAACAAATAAAATAAATCCGTGAGTATATTACAACTAAAAATAAATGTAAATTATTTTATTATACCCGGAGTACTTTTAATATGTAAGCTTTTGTTTCATTATTTATTGGCACTATAAAATAGGAAATAAAATATAATAGTTATTTATATTTATTTCACTAATACAGTACATAGCTTCAAATATTACTGTAATGAATATTACACGTTCGATCCAATACATAATTATTAACAACTTGTGTAATGAAGCATTATGTAAAATCATAAGGCCGCCTAAAATTATGTTCTAATATCTATTTTCATTCCAATGATAGTAGACGGCTGAACTCGATGAAAGGAACTAATTAATTTGGGCTTTCAAAATTTAAGCTTCACAAAAGGTCACAACTTTCACTTACAGCAGGCCATTCTGGTTCTAACAGGAATATAACACGTCCCATTTTACTATGAATAATAGGAATCAAGCAGAAAATTTTGCGACAGCTGAGTCAGTAAGGAAGGTTGCAGGAGGAGACGAAATGAATTATTCAGAGTCGTTGAATGCATTTCACCCTGCTACGGGTTTAATATGTAGCTCTCTTTGCCAGTCCCTACAATTAGATGAGACTCTTTTGTCATATGGCTATTCAAAATCCCTTTAAATAATCATTAACCCTTGTTTGCACAAAATTATCTCCAATATGATTGAGCTGCAAAATTTTGTTTATGTATATATATACATATACATATATATGCGTGTGTGTGTGTGTGTACCTTTGTATATTGTTACTATAATTGTATTCGCAATTTAAATATCTTTAAACTCGATGGTATATTTGCTACCATTGAGACAAATACCGAATGGTAGTATAAAGAAAAGCTAATTATGAATACCCATACTTATTATGTCAATTAAAAAAAAAACACTTTATCTCAATCCATGATATATATTTTACATGATTAATATAAAAGTTAGCAAACTGTGATATGGCACCTCCATCCCGATATGACGACTCAGAACAGGATAACTTAGTTGGTGAAGCAATTGCATTGCAATATTCGTCAGTTTGCAGCTTCGAAACCTGGTCGTTCTATTTTATCTGATTTAATATTATTTTACGTATTACCTCAATATTTTTATAATTTAATAAACATTATTATTTTTGACAACCCTTAATTTCTCATGTACAAAGAATTAACTTATTTCTTCGGAATAAAGCGATTATTATCAAACATACCATCAATACTCATGTTAAATCAGCTGCTACGTAAATCGGTATCGGTACTAAACTTTTACTGTTACAAGAAAATGAAAAGGACTTTCTTCAAATCTCTTTCTTTTGCTATTAGTCGTGAAATATTTGCTTAAAGTAAGGCAAAATATTAGAATACATTGTCAAACAAAACCAAAGTGGGAAACAACCACAAATAACACTTTACAATATAAAGCAGAAACAATATTCAAAATATAATCTAGACGTAAACAAATGTTTTCGTTAAGAGCTCGGCTTCCGCATTTAACTGAGATTCTGTGAAGATAAATAAAATTGAAAAGCAAGCTTTATAGGAGTTGGCGTACATTTTATAGGCTCGTAAATTGAAACCTACCTTTCTTATTTATTTAAAACAAGCTGGAATTCCTTTTCGTATTCTTCCCAAAATCATTATATAGGTACTTAAAATTCATAAAAATATATCAGTTTGAGGTTTAGAATATAATATTAAATTTAATTTTTAAGACCTTATTAGTCTTTAGAAATATATTTTAGTCAATATTTATGTCATTTTTATGAAATGCTTTATAGAGATATTAAAACTTTTGTACTGAAGAAAAATACTAAGCGGCTGTATCGTCTCGCCATTGACTCTGCATTTCATTGTTCCAGAATAAAACAATAGAGACCTGAAAGCCTTTTTGACTACATTTCTTAAACAACAGAAGTTCTTGTAATTTGTAACAAAAGCTGAAAAGATTGTTTAAATTTTTTATAGACCTTTCAATGAACATTTTTGAAATTAAGTATTCTTTGAGATTTCTAAGGAGCAATCCTTTTTACGTTATTTCTAATTAGTTTCCTTCTTTTATAATAGAAAGGGTAACCGTAATACCTTATCTTTTATTTGTGTTTGCACTTCAAGTGAAAGTAAAACAACCCTCGTACTATTAGCCAACTTTCTAGGGCGCCTTAATCCGTAATTGCAAAATAATACACTCAGGCCCGTTCGAGGATCGTAAGTGCAATCACAGCATGAAATTACTTTTGTTGTATCCGTTAAGCTTCAAGAAACTAGGCCTCAACTAAATTGATGTGTGAATATTAAAGCTGGCATTTTAATTAAACGCTTTTATCGGAGCTTGGATTAAATAGGGGTCGGTGATTAAAACATTCAGGATTAACGACCTTTGTCTCTAAATTATGATTTATTAAGTCAGCCGTGTAACAGTGCTGAGAGAATAATCCAACGCTCAGAAAAGGCAATTAAGAAGCAAAAACAATACCACATAATTGAAAGGGTTCTAATTACAATATTCCAACCATGACCAGTAAGTTATAACTTGGGGAGTGTAATGCGAGAAGAGTCGGGCTTCTTCAGCAAAATATAACAATGATCAATTAGCAAAATTTAAAGTGGTTTCATTGGAAGCTTTCTAAATTGATTTCATATCGGATATCTGAAATATGATACAATATTATCACAAACATACTACCTACAAACTGGCAGTACCGGAGACACGGTAACATTTATATTATGTCTATACAATTTATTATGGAAAATTACAAAATTCAATTACTACAAAAAGTATATTAAATCACAACAAATAAAACTCTATACACCGATGATGTAGCAGTCTTTATATCGTCGAAATTGAATAAGCAAATAAAAGTAACTTTTTTCTTTTCAACACTGAACAGCTCTTTTCTCTATTTGTATATTTATATTCAGTATGTATATTTTAAGCAAACTTTATATACAATACCAATGTTCTTCGCGTTTTGGACTGGCCAAAGTGGATTTGTCTGATTGGAGCCTGACTTTAAGCCGCTTATACTCTGAAATCGAAGAGTATTTACACATTTTTATTGCCAGCAGTATTTTTTGTGTCTTTTTATTTGTTGTCCCCAAATGACATTCGTTTTAATATAATATCCTACCTTTTATATACATATGTTCTATTGATGCGTTAATGTTTTAGTTTAAATACGAGAAGCTTAAATGGGTTATATTGAATAATTTAATTGAAACCTCAAGGCGGGCTACCGCTGTCGGGTCGAGCTCCAAAATAAATATTGGAAGGTGGCCCAACGTTTGAAGTATATTTGCTTGTGCACCGCACGATAACTTGATAGAGTATTTTATACCATTGCAATCGGGGGTTGAGCCGAATAAAACCTTTTATAGAAACTATAATTTCTATTTCTGATAATATTAACCAAATATTGTAATGTCAATAACAAAACGGAAGGATTTAAATAAACATCTCGTCTTCCCGTGTACACGGTTACAGTTAAATAACCGAAACGTCGGGAGTATGGAGTTTTTTAAAACGGAAGGTTAATTGTTACTTCTAAAGCTGTTTCTTATCCATATTGATATTCTGTTTTATTAATATAAACATTACTTTGACAGATATTCTACAAAATATATATCACACTATTTCGTCTTGACAAGTAATATTTATTATATACAAAGATACCAGCTTTTATATATTTACGACACAACAAAAGTTAATTAAAAGTCTCCTGGGAGTATCTTCGTGCAGCCATGGAATGCAACTTAATATCAAGTTCGTTCACTTGCTTATTATAATGTGACTTCAGGTTAAAATATAACAATGTACATTTAATATTGTGAAGTAATTAATTTGCATATTTCATTACTTTCAACTATGGAAAACACGTCATTACGTAAAAGTATTCCAAACACACTTATCTGAAAATAATATTAATTTTATTGCTAAAGTAACACAATATAATCATAGGAATTTATTATATAATCTCATTTAAATATTATAATACTCAAAAAAATATTTCAATATTTTATATAGATGAGTAAAGATTATATTTCTATTCGAGATATTTAAATCCAAATTGGAACCGTTAAAAATTATTTATTCACAAAGCGCGTGGATGTAATGATATAATATTCAACGCCAGGAGACATTTTTCTTTAACGGGAACAATTTTAAGAAGTTTATTTCAATTCGTTAGGGATTATTTGCAGATCAAAGTATTCAACATTTACAATTCTAATTTGGACATTTTCTTCCAAAAATGATTTTATTGAGCTATATTAATTCGTTATCAAATTTTATCTTCAAAGAATAAAGGAAGGTTCGTTTTGAATACTTAAGTAAGGTTTTATATAAATTATTGTCCCAGTGTATTAAAAAAAACTGAAAATTCAAAATTAAAGAACTCTTGAAATTTCACCTGAATTTGAATCAAATTTGCGCGTATAATTTTTTTGTATGCATATATTTGTTTTACATATTTTATAACTTGCAGTATCTTTTATATTGTATAACTTTATGTCGGCTTAATGACACTCAAAAGCAAGCATGAAATATATATTCTGTTTTACGATTTTTCGAAAGTAGTTCAAGTATTTGTGCTTCAATTTATTTCATCAAGTACTACTTCTGATATAAAACGAGTTTGTCAACATTCTTATTCTGTTCTCTGCTAGGTAGTTATCATCCAACAACTAATGTAATCTCATAGTACTTATAAACAGTATTAAAATAATTACGATGGAGTAGTATGGGAAATATTAAAGAGTATATAGAATTCTATATAAGGCTGATCTGATTGTTTTAATGTTTCATTATGTGTTATATTTTAAAATTCCTTAAATACATTCGATTTATAAATTACTTTCAAAGGACATATTTTTATATTATAATTCAAACAACTGAAAAGGAGTAAATAGCTTTTTATGTTCATAAAAATTGAAATCATTTCTATAACTTATGTCTTAACACATGTTTAGCTTCTTCATTACCTTACAAATGTAATGTACGGAGAAATTAATCAATGACATTTTGTTTATATGTGTACGAAAATACAAAGTAACGTATATCGACAAAGCCAAGTTCTCTTTCTTTTAGTTATGTGACGTCCATAGAATTTTAATGTCCCAATGATTCAGAATATTCTTGTTGATATTAAACACTAAATGCTTACAGAGAAAAGTTTCTAGAAATTCGGAAAAAGGAGAGTTTCAATCTTAAAGTTCCTAAGCAGAGCTTATACGTTTCCAAGACTAATGATGGTAAAAAGAGTTCGAATAAAACATTGAACCTTTTCTTTAAAAAAAAAAACAAATACGACCTTCCCAAGTTATATAGTTTCTAAAGATAATAAAATAAAACACAGAGCTCTTTCATTCTATTTATTATCTGTGGCTATGCGTTTGTACACCGTAGACTACACTAAAGTAAAAACATATATCTACACACAATTTGAAGTATTGATATTATTATATATATTGAGTTACAACCTTGGTTTCAGTGATGCGTATGAAATATCCTTAACTAATCCGTAACAGAGCATATGTTTGATACAATCAATGAAGCCAAATATTTGCTTTACTATGACAATTATAATTATGAATATGTTACTAAATTTATACGAAATACATATGTCAATGGAAAGAAAAATTTATTTAGGATCGTATATTGATCTACATACAAAAGGATTATTGTATTATTTATATGATATTAGAAAAAACAAAATAACAGTTTGGCACAATGTAATGACATATGAAGTATTGTAAATAGTTATTCTAAGAGAATTAGGGAAGACATGATCTTTGCGAATTCTTTAACATTATATTACAAAAGTCTGTAATGCGTAACACTCATAGATTAATAGTACTTATTTTTATAATCGTTTCAAAATCATTAATGTATCAAATTAAACTCATTTTATATAAAAACCTTTCACTGATTTCAAGTGACTGGAGTTTATTTATTTATTACATTTGTCATTCATACGTTTATCATGATATTGAGCTATTAAATTATTTGTTTGGAAACAATTTTTATAATAACGAGCGAACGCATTACGAGATTAATGTAATTCTATACAATCATTAGTAATTTATTTACAATCAAAAAACATTGAAGTCAATTACAACCAATTAATGTTTTTTTTACAAAATATTTGTTTACAATAATTACATTCTACGACGCTCGATTGATGTTTACATTATTTACATTGATAAAATCTAACCGATTTGCTTAGAATAGCTCTCTATTTGTACTTATTTCATAGAAAAATATGTACGTTAAGATTTATCACAAATAATCCAACTGGCTGCAGCCGATTGCCACCCACTGAAAAATTACAAAATTATTTAATTTGTAAAAAATATTTAAAGTATGTATTGGAATTCTTAAATAATTTATTTAAGGCGAAGAGAAATCTCAGTTTTTATAGAATAAAAATGAACGGTTCCTCTTAGTGGTGGTAGTTTAATAAAATATTTACTAAACATTAAGAATGACATTCATTATTAAATAAATACTATGTCTAATACATATAATATTAAAGGAAAATGTTTTTGTGGGACGATAAAACTTTAGACTCCGGTTGTCTCTTTGAGACGTTAAAATACTTACATGATTGCTACGTTAAGAGTGAGTCGTATTCAAAGGGCGTTGGATCGGCTGCACGAAGATGTCACCACAACACTCCACCCGATATATTTGACACTTCTATTTGGTCCTCCATATCAGTATTCAAAGCTCGTAGTTGTCTTCTCTTATACCTCAAACGAAAACTCGCCCACAGTATAACAGAAACTAACATGAGACTAATTACTGACGCCATGCCAATGTTCTGAGCGTAGTTAATATAAACTCCTTGCTGCGATGAATATTTCAATCGAACATTCGGATTAACCGTGTTAACCTCGCTTACATCAGAATCATGAATATTTTGATTTTCAATAAACTTAGTAATTGGTTTAGTTTCCTTTGTCATTACCGGTGTATTTAAACGTTTTCCAGATATTTCCTCGCTACGGATAGCTGTGATCTCTCTGTAATCTTTTTTTTCTGTCTGAATCCTTACCGATACATGCGATGCGATATCTAAAAATCTACGGTTCGAATTTAATTGATCTTTTTGGGTTTTGTTTTGATCTAGAATTTTGGATGATCCTTTATCTTTCATATTTGATATTTCATTTAAAAAGTTATGCAATAATACTTTATTATCTGAAAAGTTTTTAACTAATGATCCATTGTTAGTATTATGATATTCTGATCTGTTTATATTATTGTTAATTAACTGTTTTTCGCTTCGTAATACTTTGCTGCTATTTTCAAATTTCTCGGTTTTATTATTTAAATAACCATAGTATCTTAATAATTTATTTATCATTTCTGTACTATATAAATTTATGGGTGGTAAGCTTTCACTTAAGGTAAACGATTCAGGAAAAGTACAATTGTATTTAGACATATCCGCTTTGGATTCTAATGTAGAATAATAACAAGTCTCAGTACTTACTAGACTTTGATTCCATTTCATCCAATCTGAAAGCCATAGTTCTGTGCTACAATTTATTTTATTACCATGTAGTCTTAATGTTTTCAACTGTCCCAAATAAAATAAAAGATCACTACGTATTTTTGATATATTGTTCATTCTCAAATCTAAATACTGTAGATGTGAAAAAGCCGCTAATGCCGCTGAGTCAGATAACAATTGCCGCGCTAAGCCGGGGCTAGATTGAAGATGAAGCATTTGAACGCTTTCTGGCGATGACAAAGGAAACGACCCATCTTTTTCGGGTACAGATGTATTTAAATGACAAAGCCTTAAATCCCGAAGATATAGTGGCCCATCGAAAGTGCTCGGTGATAACATTTTTATTGGATTATTAGAAATATCTAGCATTTCTAAGGAAAGTAAGTCGTCAAAAATGTGATCTTGAATATAATTAATTTGGTTATCCTTTAACAGCAATATTCGAAGATGTTTTAAATCCTTAAAATCTGGTTTTGAAAGATTGCTTATAGAGTTTTCATTGATCGATAAGTACTCCAAACCATCTGGTAGTGACCTTGGTACTGTTGATAAAAGATTTCTGTTTATATTTAAAAACAAAAGCATTTCCAGACGTCCCAATGAATCATCCTCAATAGATATAATTTTATTATCACAAAAGTCCAATGACTGCAATAGGGGATAACTATCAAGATCACCACATCGTATCGATGTAATTTTATTTCCCACGAGAGATAGAAATCGTACCGAATGCGTGAACGCTTCAGGAACTTGGCAAAGGCCGGTTCTCGATGCATCAATTTGTTGTAGCCTGCGACCTGTACCAACTAAAAGCTGTGTATCCAACTGTGTGATCCCCAAATGCGGGTTATCTGTCAGAAGCAGCCGTGCGAGATTAGGTAATTGCTGTAATGCTCCAGGAGTGACTTTCTTAAGATTATTATGTGATATATCTAAATGTTGCAGTAACCAATTATTGAAATAGTTGTCATGAATGAATTGTATATTATTGCGACTTAAATTTAGATGTTGAAGATTTTTTAAAGGATAGAAAACGTTAGTCAATACTGTTAGATAATTTTCAGATAGATCCAATGTTTCTAATTTTGTGAGACTCAAAAAACTATTTTCTTGGATAATCGTAATTAAATTTCGACGTAAAATTAACTTTCGTAGGTTCGTAAAGTTATTAAACAGTCCATTACTTATATATTCCAATCTGTTGCTTGTGAAATCCATTTCTTTCATATTGTTCGTATTTATATTTAGGCGAAAACTTGTTATGTTATTATTCATCATGGTAATTGAATATGTATCCAGTTGAGGAAAATCGAGCTCAACTTTGCTCGTATTACACGTACTTTTGTATTGTATTACGACTTCCGTGAAAGTTTTGTTCGTATTGTTTTGTAACCAGTGAAACAGCGTTGAATCTTTTTCGCAGCAGACTTCTACATTGAAGTTGTTTTTATTTTCATGAATAAATACATTATAGGAACACAATTCACAGGACGTTGAATTATTTTTACATTCACATATTTTAGGACATGCCGATATTAATACGTCAAACTGCCATGATATTATAAAAATTAATAGTAAATATTCCCTCAACAAAGCCATTTCGTGTTGTCAAATGTTCTTAAGCGGGATTAAAGACTAAGTGGCACTGAATTTTGAGCAGTTGAAACTTATTATTCCTTAACAAAAAGTGACAAAAGTCTGTTTGAACGTTGCGTAAGTAAAACATAGTTGTCATTATAAATTCACAACACACGCTACAAAGTCGTCACCTTGGGTTCACTGTCACTCATGCTCACTTTTAAGTCAGTCTAATTGTAACAAAACTCTCACTTTCTCACTTTACGTAGAGTGTATGAAGCACGTGTTTCACGAGAGGCGAGCCCTGAGGTCGTAGCCTTGTCGTACGCGAGTCTGTGTTAGCGGCCGGTAGCGATGTGGCGCCGGCGAGTCTGCCCGCAAACTGCCTGAGGCTACAATACGGCAGCCAGCGCCGGCGCTCTGCCGACTTCGTACAACCCTCACAGCCTCATTTTTATTTAGTAAACTGACTTCGAGGCCGGTATCACTAATATCTATATGTCATACTCACTCCCTCATGTGATATTTTCAGAACGCAAGTACTCGGAATCATATAATATAACATCACTCCTTATGAATCACACCCTTTTAGATTATAGACGATACCTTTATACTTGTTTTGTTTATTGTTTTTATAACACTTAACGTTTTCCTTTAAAAATGTAAGTTATTTTTTTTGTATTAAAATAGTTCATGCTTATGAGGTAACGTCATGAAAAATAATTTTCCTTTCATGCATTTGTTTACTTTATTTTAAGATAAGCTAAAACGTATCGTTGAAAGATAATTGGCACAATTCAACAACAATTGGCCTCATGTTATCCAAATATAGGGTAGCATTACTTATCTTTATTTAGATTATATATGTTGCTTAGACCTTTTTCTTATCTAATACTTGAGAAAAAAATACATATTAGCCAATTCTAGATAGCCTGGACTTATTCAAATTATGCTGGCCTTTTCTCCACTGACAATCATTTTGTTACGAGAGCCGTCTTTACTTTTATGCATTGTATTAAACTTTTATCTTTTAAATGTTTAGGCAATTAAAAAAGAAACTTACTTACATGTCTCATATATAAAGTATAAAATTTTAATAATACACTCTATGACTGACATAAATATCACACCCTAATAAACAAAACTTAATTTACTTCTCCAAAACGTCTTAAGATCAATGACCCTAAAATTACATTTTAAGTAATAGGTAGACGCAGATGTAGAAAATGACTTTCCCCTCGAAAATAATAATGTTATGTGCATTTGACAGTCTAATACATTTTGGGTCCGCTTCGAACGAAAATATTTTATAAAATTATTGCATCTGGAGAGGGTCATCTATTACTAAAAAGACTCCCAAAATACATTTATTAAACTGACCCGCGGCTAACTGGCCTTCAGATAAATCATAGCCAGGAAGTGACAGCTGTCCATTTTTAGGGATCCTCACACATACATACATAGTCCTGTCATTACTTCAAATTATTTTCATAGTACCTTGCGTTTAACGAGAATTGCTTTAAAGAATTTTCTCCCTTCCTAATTCTTTATTTTGACTTTGACTTCGTTTAAGCAACTTTGGTTTTTGTTTCAATGAGAAACATTTATATTAATAATAGGAAAATGAATACAGCAACCAACCAACAACATCATTTAGTTATTTGATACAGAAAACCTGGTTATATACTGAATACAATTATTACTCCGTGCTCAATCAGAAACAGCAACGACATTTTTTTGTTTCCTGAACAAATCTTGTCCCAAAATAATGCTAACAAAATGAAAAGAACGTAATAGAGATTGCAGTAAAAACCAAGAAAACTCCCCTTATAGTTGTTTTCAGTTTAACAATTCCTGCATCTGATACTCAATAGTATTAAATTACAATTTTTTATTTAAAATAATGAATATTAAACAAATAAGTACTACATGGATATAAGCAAGATTTTAAATTTATAAATTGAAATATACGCTTTATTCTTGCGTTGCATTTCGGAGCTCTCCAATCATATATTAAATACAAAACATAAAATTATTATTTTTTAAATAATTAAAAAATCTTACAGAGGTTTTTTATGTATATATACAAATTATAATATATATTATTCAATTACATAAAAGAACAGTTACAAAAAGGAATAACATAGAAAGAAACCTATATATATTGCATTATTACATGAAATGCACTACGAAAAAATAAATTATATTAATATTTTATTTTTTATTTTATAAGTATATTACACTTAAAAATAGATACTGATTTTTAAAATAGGAGATATTCTTCGAATTATCTTTTAAATTGTATTGGAGAGGAAACATCCTTAATAAATGGCTTATTGTTCCAACATTTGCAAGTGCATAATTTAAAACTGCCCCCGATATTTTGGCTGTAAGGTTTAGGATACGAGAATACGTACACGTAGTAAAGACACAGTTCTAGCTGCTTCAATTTATAAAATAAATTGTTTGGCTTTTCTCATCGTTTTTGTCTATAAATATGAGAGATTAATTTAAATTTCCGACAATTTTTCTTACTTATCATATTGTATTATAGTATAATATAGTAAGTCTTTTTTCCGGATTTTTTAGTAGAAGTATTTGCGTCATTTTTCACACATCTCTCAAACTAAACAGGATTTATTTATTCATAGAAAATGTCTAAATAATTATTGAATAATTAATTAAAAGTACACTACAGTTTTATTTTTAAACGGAGGAATTCGTATAATGTAATAGATGTTTAATCAATGTAATTAGTATTTTTAACAATCAATATAACTAACTACTCGAGAAGAGTTCGGGGACGAAGCAGTTAGTTAAATCAATCCTTACATCTAAGTTAACGATTATCATCAACCGTTAGTTTTAACAACTGGGACCGGGTTATCGTTATCTACCAAAAAGGAATAAATGCCGAAATTGACTAGTCATATACTTAGCAGTAATTACCACTGAAAGACTATAGCAACTTATACCAATTGACACAACTCGAATACAAAATATATGTTGAAAATACGTATAATAAAAAAATTGATACACGAAACGGTTATGTAATAATTATAATATAATTTATGACATTATAACTAGGGTAATTTCTTCTAAAAAACCGAGTCCCACATACCCCGCTGTTTTCTCAAAACGGCGGGGATGCGTAAATGCATTTTTCCCAAGAATAAAAAAAAGAGGTAATTTTTTCAATATTATATATTTTTGTGACGGTGATGATACAAGTAAGTCTTTAAAATATTTCATCAATATTTGTACCCTTGCTATATAAAATATATTGGAAGGATGACACCAATAAATTTAATTTTGTCCCTTCATAACGATAAGTCTTTTCTAATTCCATCATACATAATATGTATTTGTAAGTATGTTGTATATTGGCATTTGTAATTTTCCAGTTTTATATCTCATTTAATATTTCTTAGAAGTTGATAAATCCCACCATTTATATTTATTCCAAGAAATCTTATTATGTTATAAACCTACAAATATAACCTAAACGACGTTCAATTAAAACACCTTCGATTAAAGCATCCACAAGCTTTATGTACGTTCGTAACTAGTAATAGTAGAACATTCCATTAATTGTTTAAAGAAAGCGTCATTACTAACAATCATGAAGATTGTATCATTACGCGGGTCGGTGGTCTTGATCGGAGACTATTAAATACAATTTGGCACCAAAAAATTGTAACGAAATAAACGTAAGAAGGGAGCTTTATAGACCATTAGTGAAGGGTAGAAGCAAACTGTAGCTAAACTAAAATTGCGCCTTGGGTGGAACGAAATCGCTGTCATTAGGGTAACGAGAGCCGCTGACGCAGCGCCCACTGGGAACGTCCGTGCTACCGACCTAATGAACCGGCCTACCCCACCAGATGTTGGCTGCCAGTTGCATTGAACTGATTGCCTTGTTACTTGTAGCTATTTTAACCAAAATTAAATCTTTAATTTCTTCTTGGGTTTAATTTTAAACCATTCCAAAGTCTATATGAATAAAACATAAAGTTTTCGGTCAAACTAATGATACACAAATAATTTTTATCATTAAAATTCAATTATATATATAATTTCAAATTCTATTCCTAACTGGAATAGATTAATAATTACAAGATATTACATTTGACTTTATAAGTATCATAATATAAAACTAGAATCTTCTTCTGATAATAATATTAATATTCGACTGAAATGAATTCCAAATAGAAGCCGCAAAGAAACTCAAATATATCCAAGTCCCAAATAAGACACAAGTCAATAAGTCTCATGAAATAATTTTCTTCGTCGGCGCGTCTTCGTCGTTCGTCACCGTCATGGACGTGACTAACGATATCACGATTTAACATACATTCATGCAAATTTCATAGTTATGTATTTCTTTACAAGTACATTCATTTAATTATGCTTAAATTCATTTAAAGTTCATAAACGATAATATTAAGTAAACAATATAGTTTCTTTATACAAATTGATTGCTTCTTTAATACACTATAAAATTATAATGAAAAATTATGTTTACAACAAAGTGAAATTTTCTTTTATATTCAATTTCTATTCACATTGAAATCACAATTAAGCTTTCATATTTTATATCTTAGTATCGTAGTTATTCTGGAAAATATTTCGAACTACACAATATGACATCGTATATGAATAATTCAGGCAACATGTTCCGTACCGCACGAGTAATGAAAAAAATAATTGCTATAAAAATTCCAAACTTCGCTAAGGACTCTGTACAAAACTATTTTATTTTGAACAAATTTTCAACTGCATCCCAATTTAGTCAATTAAAAATGGAATCGTTCGAGTATGTTCAGAGTTACATTGTCAAAGTTTTTGAATTGTTCAAATAAGTATTATTATAATCGTCATACAAATGAATGTTAAAGCTTATAACTCTATCCGTATGAACGACTCAATAATCATAATTACAAAATACACTCAATTAACTTCAGTAATTTTGAATTAATTTTAATAAAAACAATATAAAAATAAATAATAGCAACAAAATAATGTTTTGCTATTTCATATGGCTAGTACGGAAATATTTCGATACGGTTAAATTTCCTTCTGATTTAATTAAACATGATATCTAAATATGAAGTTCTAAGTTTTCATACATTTTTATCACAATTTTATATTCGATTTATATTTTATTTATTATTGGTTATATAATTAAAAGAACATTTTTTCCCAACTTCAGACTTATTAAAATTAATTTAAATATTCATAAACAAATTTAAAAGTTGTTTTATATTCCGCCCTTTTCAGTGCTCACTAACAAGTCAGCGAATCTTGTATAATTTGAAACAAAAAACTCGATTTAATGTTTCATTATTAGTAAAAAAGGAAATAGGGGGTAAGTAAGGTTGCAAGGCAACGTTTTACATAAAACAACACGCTAGGTAAAGACAGGGAGAGTTTTTGCTTGGGGAAATTTGTATAAGGGCGAATAAAGAACTTCTTTATCACTCTTAAAGACTTATACACTTCATTTTAGTTTTTAGATCGTTTATTTAACTTTTATATGCCATTCTTATTTCTTTTTTTCATATTATATTAATAAGTAAATGAGATCAATGTTATAGCCAACACATCAATAATTACTATACACACATTTATGATTAAAAGTAGCTACGTTGGGTACTCATCCAAAAGTACTTGATTATTATGTCTAGAAAATAAATAAAATGGAAACATATTTATTTATGTCTAGTAACTTTAATTAAATTAATTGACTATAAAAATCAAGTTCAAGGAATATTTATAAGTGTAAATACTTGGATAAAATGATTACTTTGTTAATAAAAATATTATGTAAGCAAAAATTCTGACTAGTACATAATTCAATGCAAAGCCACATATCGTGAAACTCACACATTTTTTTCCTCTTTATATTTTAACGACAGCTGGTATGACAGTTCTACATAAAAAGTGAAATATTACATCTCAGAGACGACGTCTTTAATGTGATTGGATTTAATGGAAATGGGAAAGATATAAGTACAAGGAATCAGTTCAGTGCATTATTTTGAATAAAATTATGAATAGATAAAAATCAAACATTGACTACTATACATACATATATGTATATATATATACATGGATCAACTACATATTTGTACAATTAATTGATATGATTTTTTTATACAGCCACGGGCAAAAGTATTAGGCACCCTACAGTAAGACAAGTTTTAGGGTGTTTTAGCATAGCGAGTGTAAATAAAACTGCATTTATGATTACAATGGTTTATTTTAAGAAAATAATTAATATTTTGTAGGTCCACCTTTTGACTTAATAACCGCAGCCACTCTTTTTGGCATTGACTCTACCAGCCTGAAACATTCTTCTCTTGATATATTTTTCCATTCCTGCTGTAACGCGGCCAATAGAGCTCGTTTATTGCTAATCGAGTGCCTGCGGACATTTTTCTTTAAAATGGACCAAATATGCTCAATCGGGTTGCATTATTTTGAATAAAATTATGAATAGATAAAAATCAAACATTGACTACTATACATACATATATGTATATATATATATACATGGATCAACTACATATTTGTACAATTAATTGATATGATTTTTTTATACATATAAATAGAATATTTTACTTTTATATGACGAAACAAAAATTATTTGTAACTGAAAAATATCTGATAGCACGATATTTTTAAACTATTCCAAAGGGCAACTTATAAATTTATGATTAAATTCTTATCTTCTACTAAAGAAATAAACGTTAAGTTCCCATTCCACAATCTATCCATCAGTTCTAAATTTTACAAATTTCTCGAAAGGCTAAACTCAACATATTTAAGGACGTAGACTCTATTGTAATTATATTTATAAATAAGTTCTCAAAAGAATCCTTTACCGAGAACAACGTGAGTTTCTTTAATTTCGAAGAAATAATACAAAAAATATACGAAGAAAGAAATACAAAGGACACGTCCATGCTAATTTAGAATACGGAGACTTCAAACGAAAGACGTTCGACAAAATTTCATCAGATTTCGATAAGACACATCTGGAAATTTCTGTTAATTTAAAGCTAGAACGCGTACAATAATCATAATAAGCTATCCGAGGGAACACGTAATTGGCTCCTTAAATACTCCTTAACCATCTTATTTTCCTTTAGTATGTAGAACTACATCGTATATAAGCTAACTTAGTTATTAAGATGTTTCGAAACTATTGTTTCTTTTCACCTTTTATATATTATAATAATATTACTCTTCTTGTGAATAAATTTATTAGTAACTTTTTGATAACATAACGATAAGAAAAATATTCATTTTTTACATTAACTTTGTATGTGAATAATTTATATCTCGTTTTGAGTTTGGATAAGTGATGAAATAATGTAGCTATGATATAAAATTATATAAGCGTATGGAGGTACGAAATATGTAGAATAAGAACATTATTTAAATCTGCATATTTCTCGTTAAAATGACATCTTCCAGCGGTTCATTGCGCGTGTACCCGGCAGTTAGACTAATTAATTGTCTTAAATCAAAACAATGTTTCTCCAAACTCCAAGGAAAGCGGTTCTTCTTATATTTAATTACAGATGAACGAAGAAACAAAGGACTGTAAGAAACTCGAACAGTGTAACTTAACTCTATACTCTCATGTTGACGTTAATTGTCTCGGTATTTATATTTTTGGAACTTACTTTACCGGTCACGATTTGGGAGCATTCTAAGGATATATTTTTATGCTTAACAAAATAAATACTACCTCTGAATATGCTTATACATATATATAATATAATCGTCAGAGAATAAAGGTAATTAATAAACTTAATATAAATTGTAATTTAAAAGTCAACAACATTAGTTACCTTGAATGAATTACTTTTATAGTCACTGGAACCATAAAATGAATCTGAAACAAATATGAACACATGTTCAATCACTAGCGATGTCCTTCATATGTATGTAAATTACATAAATATTACAAATTATAAGTAAAAACATTGAAACAAATTATCGCAAGTAATTTATATATTTGAGATATATAAAGTAAATATGAATAGACAAGACTCACGAGCAAATAAATAAAGTCTTTCAGAAATAACAAATTATTCAATCCTTAACAGATGGAAATACGTATGAATATAAAACATCGTTATAATGTAAATAAGTTAACAATTCAGACAAATAACATCTTTTCATCATGTATAGTTTCAATGTCACCATATTAGATTTGAATAACAATTTATTATATTCTATACATATTTTGTTCCAAGATATTGAGTAATATAGATGAGATTTGGACTAATTTATTCATTTACATTAAAACTGTAATGAAACTTGTACTAATTTAATCATTTACAATTAAGCTGTAATGAAAATTCACAAATAATGTGGCTCGGAATAGAGGGTAATATATAACTCGGTCCGTTGAGAGACAGGCAACCTTTGTGGAAACTGAGATATAAATGACCCTTGAACCTGTAGCTATAGACCTTGTGGATTACGTATGTTAATACTAACATTGTGGGTAGTCAAAATATATTTGTTAAACCTGACGGATTTATAAACTACTACGAAAGTATTCTTATAAATATATTTGTTTAAATAATATCGATTTTAATGACATAACACACATCCTTGATATATAAGTAAACAATATATGTAGTTTGAAAACAAAATAAGTAAATGAAAAAGTATTCCTGAAACTTGTAATTAGCTCTGAGTTCAATTGTTTGAAATTCTTCATTGCAGTTCACAATTAAGATAGGACCGTGATTGGTCCTTAAATATTCCTAGAAATCTCAACGACACTTAGACTCGGCTTTGAGACCTGGAGCGTAAACTTACCTCAGCGAATGTCCTCACAGATTGTTTATTGCGCTTCCATGAAGTCACTTAGTTGTTACATCGTATTTTATTTAAATACTACTTTAACTCAACTTAAATCAAGATCTTTCTAACAAATAAATATAATATATTGTAAAGTAGAATCAAAATCTTTCTCCATATCAATGACTTCATTTCTAATCACACTAACTTCACGATATTTCACTTAATTTCACTCAACGTAATACAGTGCAACTATACTCTATGTCATAACAACCAGTCTTATCAACAATTGAAGCCAACTAACTGTCCCTGATCTTTTAGCATCTTACATACCCTGTTGAAAACTCACTCGAGATTAGGTTAGGTTATTCGGCGATAAATGAAACAAAAATACATTTATATTTGAATTATTAACTATATTTATTTGATTTATCTACATAATTATATAAAGAAGCGATCATGTGGACTATTTCTACCAACTAAACTGTGTACAAGGATCATTAAATTATAATTTAAATGCATACAAATAGCAATTGTATTCATTACAAAGCTGAGTCTCTTCTCGATGAATAACATAATTTAAAATTAGTCCCACATCTTTTCTGTAACCCAATTGAATTATATTATCAAATATTTTGGAATCTTTTAAAATATATTTACTTGGTGGACAAAAGATTATTATAAAATAGAGTACACCAATTAATTCTTCATTTTTGTAACAGTCTCGGACTTCATCTTATAATTAAAAATTTAATTTTTCACTAATTATTGCTTTATGCTTTGTACCCCCTTTTCATTGTTACTTTTAATCTGGTTAAACATTATCAAGTTTCACGAAGTAATTATAAATAAATAATAAAAAAACGAGTTGAATAAAATAATAGTTAGAGTTAATTGGATTTATAACAGAGATATCATATTTTCTTACGAATACGAGTTTCTTCAATTAAAATAGAAAATAATAGCAGTATATTTACTACATATTTGTATGTAACATACATACAAAGCACTTTTGATACACAAACCATTGTATATTATGAGATCAAAGTGCATTTATGATTGAAAAAATACAATTTCTCCTTCCTTAAAATAACAATGCAAAACTTGTAGAAACGGTATAGAGCTCAGATATGTCTAACGAATGAAATTTCGTATTGTTAAATAAAATAAATTTAAAAAACCTAACATTTTTCACGTAAAAAAAACTAACTACTTTAGACCAATTAATTCCATTTGGTGTTATAAATAATAGCAATGACATCTGTTTATTTGTATTTAGAGTATTACAAATTAAGGTTAGCATCTAAACGTAATAGATGAACTTCGACATTTAACATTGACATGCAAGAAATGAAGGTGTACAGCACTTGATATACGAGAAGACCCTCACGTAATATTTTGTATTCAGAGCTCTATTTAGTAACTTATTGCGCAGCAGATAACAAACTATCTTCTGCTGCCAAGAAATATATTGCGGTAAGAAATCATAACAAATTGACTTATCGTAGGTATCGCACATCGTCATAAAGTATGTATGTAGGAATGAAACTATTCATATTTTATTGAAAAGAATACATTTACAAAAATTTTATGAATTCACGTCTAGCCATATAAATGTGAAAGTTTGGTAGAAAGTTCAATACCTTCTTTAGTATAATAAAATAAATATTTTTTTTCAATGACATTAAACTGTTAATCAATTGATTAACATTGTTATCAATTGATTGCAATGCAAAACTTACTACGAAGAATATCTTATTTATTTATATGTAAAACTTTATTTATTTTTAGAAGAAAAAAATGCACAGACATATTCAAAATTCATTTCAGCTACGTGGCAATCAAAATGAATCAAGTAAATATCAACAGCAACAGTACTGAACAAATATTGGTACTCAATTTGATTGAAAATAAACAAATGATATATGGCATATTTTTTCTGCAAAATTATTTCAAAATACATTAAAAACTACACGTCAGTAAACGACGTGAGAGTTGACGCAATCGTCAAAGCTCCATCGCCAGTGCTCTTAGTAAGACAAACAAAACTAACTCATGACACGAGACGAGAGGAAATATAATATCTTTGAACTAAGATGAGATCATAACATTTTCCAGTCGAAAGCTTTGACAATGTTAGCGGGATACTTCTATTCTTTTTTATGAAATTACATGTAAAAAACTTTAGTAAATTTGACAAAAGAATTGTATGTATGAAATTCGTTGAAAGGATCTTGTTGAAAACTATATTTTATTCAAAAAAAACATTGCAACTTATTTTTTTAGATATGTATGTATAAATTTTAATATTTCTAGTATATTAATTTCACAATCTAGAATTATTCCTTAAAAGTTACAATTAAAATGAACACGGAAAAACTTTCATTTTATTATACATATTATTATAATAAGTTGTAATAGTCGACTTATTTCAAAATGAAAGTAATAATTCTGCTAATGAAATAAATCCTCACATTTCTATACATTTCCATAATCCGTGAGCAAAACCCTTTTATACCTGTGTAACGTTGACCCGAAGATTTGGAGTCCTGTACCTCACGGATTAAAATCGTTAAATTTGACAGATGCGGGAAATACAAATGGAAATAAGGTTTTGACAAATTGTTCAAATGACTTATTTTACCTGCGATGTTTGATGAATGTTATGCTTTACAATTCCGAGTGTTTCCTGATAATCGATCAAATACACACATGTGCCATCCGACAAAATTGTCACACTTCAATGAATGTTCCCAAATAATGCGTTGTTAATATCTGAAGAAGTAATATTCAATATTATTCTTATATGTACAGAAATTATAAATGACGGTTTCTATAAACATTTACAATTAATCTGATATATATTGTCCGAATAGAAAAAAATGAAAAGAATATTTAACATCCTATTCATCAAAATAAAGTAACTCTATTCTGAAATTGCAGTATTTTGAGTTTTAGCGATGCTTTCAACGTAATTACACCTCAAGGCGATCCACTGCGTCTGGGCTCGACAGTTATACTAATTAATTCTCTTAAATCAAGCCAACGTTCTCTGAAGTCACGGCTCAAACAAATGCGGTCCCTTTGAAATTTAATTTATTTATAATTGTATAACTACATGTTACTTATAATTTCTATATGAAACATATTGCGTCTAATAGAATTAATTATTTGGTAATGAATCCTTCGTTTTTATTATATGTATTTAATTTAATCAGAAATACTGTCACATATAAGAGAACTTTGTTCCTTAAATGTCAAGCTTTTTAATTAAATACGGAAAAACAGATCAAGAGTAAACCACACTCAAAGTAAAAACAAATTACCAGATCATCAAATTTATAATAACTGAAGTGGGTTGGGGAAATAGAAAAATGCAATGTTTATAATCCGAAGTGGATCTTTAATTATTTTTATTCATCGCCAAGTCCAACATTGCAGAATGGGACTATAACCAATTTGAAGGAAAGTTTTTTTATACAAATGTTTTCTTGGATATTTCTGCAATGACGCAATTAAATATATGTATGTACAATCTTAATTATTAAGTACTAAGTACAAAAAAACTAAGTAAAATACTAAGTTTTCAAATAAGATATTTATTTTTTTTTATTTTAAACGGTCTTACAATATTACCTTGGAATTTGTCAATTAAAACAGCGTCATATATTTTTAGATGACTGCATTGAGGTAATCCGATCTAAATACGCTTGATTGTCAACTCCACCAAAGAGGATTTCTCTAAAGAGATAAAACGTTCTCATTTGTTACGTATAACAAAATGTATAAAAAAATCTCATATACATCATAAATGTTTTAAAGTGGATTACATTTTTAATAATTCTTGTTATAGGAACAATTTCCTATCGTAACAAATCTACAGATTGCCGATACTTGTAATATTAAAACAATACTTAGACATATTAACTGCCAGCGGAAATATAAATAGTCAAAACAAAATTAGAATTACAAGTATTTGACAATTAATATCGTTAAACTTCTTAAAGCAATAAACTTTATTCCTTAAGTAAATTTAAAATGAATTCATACATATTTAATACACTACCGCGTCAAGGAAATGATCTGTTGCGGTATGAATGATCTGTGACAGGAACTTTAATGAATGACTAGATTGATGTAAAGGCTTCCTTAAGTGGTATATATATCCTTACATTCATTTAAAATTAGCAGTATTTATTCTGTTCTACAATATTCGTATACTTTACATACTTATAACTCGCATTTGATAATAATATAATTGATATACCTAAAGATTTTTGTGTGCTGAAATAATTTTTTGGTGATTACACAACTTTTAATAGTCTTTGAGACAATTAAATTATAAAATAACTATCGTTCAAATTTTCGGTTATAATAAAATTGGAATATTAGAATGCATTAATTTTATACATTTAAATTTTTTGACAAGAAAATTAAAAAAATCTAGTTCTAGGAGGAGAGACTATGTCTTACCGATAGTTCAATTTTAAAATCATTTCTTTTTTCATTTCATACCGAACTGAATTCTTCCTTTTAAGTCCATAATTATGGACTAAAAATCTATAATATTAAAATTAATATTATTTTCGCAAAAAGATCCTTACCAGTTGTTTACCAGTATGGTTACAGCACGGTTATAATATTGATAAAATTAGGCGATGATTTAAGTGATAACTTAACACGGAAAAATACAAGTCAATATTCTAGCTTTCTAGACATTAGGAGTGCTTTTAATGCTGTTGATTTTGACCTCCTGCAAGCAGTTCTCAAATCTATTTACATTACTTCAAGAATCATCTGGTGATTTACTAATTCCGTGATCATGAGCAGTATGTGGATGATAATGTCTATTTCTCGAGTTAATTATTGTACACTGACTGCTGGCATTTAGCAAAGTGGTGCCCTCTTATAAATATTATAACTAAATTTCTAACTTCATCCTACCACCATTTTAAGGATATCTTACGTTGAAATTGCTGTTCCAATTAACAATAACAATGGAGTGATTAAGCTATTGAATAAAGTTTTGCTAAAAATTAGTAATTAGAGCAAATCTTTTGGGATCGTCCTAAACTACAAAAAGTCACAAGTATTGGGTGACGATAAACATATCAAAATAATCAACTTCAATTATTTGCCTCCTGTTGAGGTGGAAAATGTGTACTTGAAGTTACGTGCGTCACTTTAAAAAATCGGGCTTATTATCCGTAGCTCTCTTTCATGAACACACATGTTACTTATTTTAGTCGTAAAATTAGCCATCGTCATAAAATATTTGTATTTATTATCTTAGAACCTTCTTTTTTGCATATTTAATTTCTCATATTACTATTTTTTTCTTATTTTTAGTATCTGCAAGATTTTGTTTTTAGCAATCAGACCGTATATTACTTCACTACATTTCTTCTCTTTGTTTGAATAAATTGTGCACAATAAAGTAAATAAAAAATTTATAATTTAAGGTAAAAAAAATTTAGTAGTGTAAAAATTCTCTATTGCATTCAATGTATATAATGGTGAATGATTATTAAACAAAATAAATATTTTACCGTTCAAAAAAAACTAACGTCGAAGTACAACAATGATTGTAAATTAAATATTAATTTCTAAACACGTGATTATTCTTCATTTACAGTTAGCTTTAATATTTTGACTAAGTTTATTTTAATTATTCTTATTAATGTAATAACCGAGACTTCTAAAGGAAACGAATGAATAACAATAAAAAAAACTTATACTAAAAGATCCCAATAAATTACTTTAAGCAAAAGCCACAATAAAACTTAAAATAGCCGATTGAAAATCCATTTCTACGTACATTATAAATTATTTTAAATGAAATAAGAGGTGAAGTATTGTTCTAAATATCGTTGATTTTCCGCATTATTCCTTCATTGTGCACTCGAAGTTTAATTATATTAACAAGATAACAAGTCTCTATTGAGAGATTTATGTTTATTAAAAATAACAAAGGACTTTTGTCTTTAGTATAATTAATAATCCTTTTATTTATAAATACGTTATGAATTTTAAATGAAAGAGCTTTTCAAGTCAGAAATTTAATTATTAATTAGATTTAAACACTTTTTCTTGTCGCAATTCAGTTATTATATACTATTAATTATTTTGAATATTTAAATAATAAGACTTTATTTGCAAGGACCATCAAATACAATTTATATAATTATACGTATAACTATGTTAGTATTTTATATCCAAATGTTATATCCAAACGGTTTATTTATTATTAGAATTTTAATGATTTTCTTGAATTTTATTTCATAGACACTTTGTTCTTAATAGAATATTAAAAATTATACTAAGATCTTCATTAAAGAGGTGGTAGAGCCCATCTCTGGTCAAGTTTCTGCAGCTCGAACATGGGCTGGCTCGACCAGAGAAGTAACCTCTTGTAGAAGATCGACGTGCAGTAGCCTTTAATGGCTCCGTTTCATCCGATGAGTGAGAAAGCTGGTTGCCCTTTCCCTTTTCCTATCCTATCCTGTCCCTTTCCTTTTCCTTCCCTTTCCCGCTTATTCCACCCCCTCTTCCCTAATCAAGGGTGGTGACACATCCGCAACATCTCTTATGTTGCGGAAGTCTATGGGCGTCGGTACTACTTGTATCAGGTAGCCCGTCTGTTCGGTGGTCCGCTTTATCATAAAAAATAAATATTGTTAGTTTGTTCAGTGATACAGTTTTTGTTGCAGTTGGTAACACTTTGTCAGTTCACCAATAAAAAAACGGAAATGTGGTCAATGAAATACTTTAATAATTTTTATGTCAATTTCGGTTAAGAACAAGAACAAAAAAAAAACGAATAAAAAGTCCTGAAAGCATTAACTAAATATAAAAATATCGATTTAGAACTAGTGCAAGCAAAAAATGTGATATACAATCTTGATAAATGAGACAGCCCTCGTCTAAACATTTTGTATTCAGTAAGTTATTGCAATGAAGATAAGAAACGTCTTCTATTGCCAAAAATATATATTTCACAAGTTACCAACAAATTGACTCATTGTGGATAAATTTTCTTCCCCTATAGAAAAATCTGTTTTCAAGATAGTGAAAATGTATGTTATATTTGTTAACAAATTATATTTACTTTCGATCAGGCATCGGACAGTTGAAACATTGGCTTACTGGCTTTAAATTTTTTCTAAACAATTCGCAATTTAACTGGAATCATACAATTAAACAATATTAACCATTACACAATGATATTTATGCAAAATATATTCATTTTATATCAACAATGTATACAATATTTCATTATAATCAAATAATAAAACTATGTAAATCCATTTATAAATTCCTTGTGATAAAACACACTTTGTGAAAGATAGCATGAAAGTACATGGCTTTAAGAACAGGAACGAGAATAAGCGAACTACAAAGCTTAAGAATAGAATTTCTTATTCAACATTAAGTATGTAGCTCTTTGTATAAAATCTTAACTACAACAAATATGTATGAAAGATTTTATATTTGAATCTTTACTAAATTGTCCACAAAATATGTGTTAATTATTATTTATATTAATAAATATTAAGATTATAATTTGAGTTTATTCTTACTCAGTTGAACATTTCACATATTTGCGTCATATATAAAAAAGTAAATTTATGTTATAATATAAAACTATTATAATGACATTGTATTTTGTGTCTGCTTATTGTCATTTTTTATTATTTAATAGAGTTTATTTTAAATACAACAGTTTCTTTATGTTAAATGTTAATCCATTAGTTAAATTGAAAAACAAATTCTGATCTCATCTTCCTTGTATCTTGCATTTATCTATGTCGATCTCTCTTTGAGAAAAATTAATCCTTAGTAATATACCTCGGAACTTAAAATACATATTCTGAAAACTCCTTTGGGACAGTAACATTTTACTGAAATCATTATACAAATGGAAAGTAGAAGTAAATAATAAATTTTGAACTGTTTTTAATGTTAGAGTTCATTGTTAAATATTAATAATGTTGAGAGAAGTTAATATTTATGCAAATAGTACTTGTATTGTTAGTTGATAATAAATGTTAAATGTAGTACATATTTGAATCAAACAATAAATAAACATGAAATTCATATCTAATCTTGATATATATTAGTTTTTTACTATAAATTGTTATCCTGAGGAAAGGTGCAAAACTAATTAAGAAAGTGATACGATAAGATTTTTAAGAACTCTTTATATAAGAAAATATTTTTGGCACTAACAAAATGAAAACATAATTATTGTATGTATTCATTACATCAAAAAATATCAGACTTTTTAAAGTATAATTTTCGGAATTTACTTTGCATTTTTAATATTTAACATTTCATCAACTTCTTTGAATAAAGCTCTCACTTACAAATTCAAGGTTAAGATATAACCTACATATAATAAAGCGACGCAATTGTGTTACAGGAAAAAACATTATGACAAACCAAATTATATGGCAAATATAATAAAAAATGTTTAACAAAGTTAGCTTAGCTCCATTAATATTTATTTTCAGTTCCTAAAGATCTTAAGCCCTGAAGACATTTAAATGTATTTTCCCTTTTTTTGTCCAATGACTTAGTGTGGAGAATTATTTTGACAATTCTTGAAAATCTATTTAATCGAACTTAATACTATCTAAAAAGGAAACGCGTTTTTTTACTGTCCCGCTATTTGATCCATCATCATAGTATTACCTACGGTTACGTCTTTACGCAAGGACTACTGCACCCCAGCATCTATCAGGGTTGACTGATAGCGACTACGAGACCCAACCACTGTGAGTAAATGGCCAACGTATTATGTGCCGAATACATTTCATAGCCGCACTGGAGCACTCCATCATAAGTTCGTGACTTGCCATCTTACTTAAATACTTACAATAGAAGCAATGTTACTCAAAGAGAATTCAAATTAGGTTGAAGATTTGAAGAGCATATTTGCAATTTACTATTTGGACCAATGGAAGTCAAAGTAAGAATGCCCACGTACGACCTTAAAATTTTGTTTCACAAAGAGTTATGGAGTATTATTCTGTCTGCTGTTTAAGGATCTCGTTTACAAAGAGCCTTGATCCTCCAACCCCGAAACTCCAGCAAGCAAGGTCCCCTAACCAATTGAACCTACTCTTTAAGCAAGACCAAGAAAAATCCAGATACCAAAAAGACCGTTAAAATTATAGTATGTTCTAAACTGATAATAAAACACATCTCGTTGTTCTCGCCACACGAAGGAACGAGTATACAGGAATACTCTTTGTAGCGAATATTTAAGAAAAATCAATATAAGATACTATCAAAAAACTTAGAGCATCGGCTGAACTTGTTACCACACGTACATATTGCCGATTGAATTCTTATGGCTTTTGTTTAAAAAACTTATGTTATTATTGGACCAAGTGATAGTTAATTGTCCAAAAAATAAACAAATTTAGTATTAGAGGAATCCAATGGAGGCTTATTCAATTAAGTTTTGGAGAATAATTATTAAAATAAATTGTAATTTCGAATGTAATAACTATTAATCACAAGCTATATTTTCATTTTCATGTTTATCTTTTGCAAAACTACAAAACATCGGAACAAAGGAGAAACGTATATTTCATGTCGGCCGTAACAATACAAATGAAATCGATTTTTATGAAAAATCGATTTAGTTCTCGTACTCTTTTTTAGCAAAATAAATTTATAAAAAATATTAAATAGTGTTAATTAAAAAAAAAACAATTATTAAAACAAATTTAAAAGTTTTATGCTAAAACAAATTTAAAAGTTTCTTGATAAAAGGTGCCTAATATATTTTTTTGAAAATTATTTTTTCTTTCTTAGTTTTGAAATATGAAAAAAAATATTTAATAGAACTTAATTATTGTAAAAGTAATAGGAATGAATAGTGGCATTATTTTCTTACTTTCTTATAAACTACAGTCGCAGTCATTGAAATATACGTATATAACTGTATCCAAGTAACTAATTCTTAATTACTTTTTTTACTTAAAGGCTCTTACGCTAGCTTGTCATTGATGCTCCATAATTGCTTCACGTTTGAATTCATCTCTTATTTTATTTAGAGAGTTCTACTCATCTTACGAAAATGCAGCTATTAAAAATTCACTTCAACATGCAAAAAAAGTATTTATATAAAACATAAATATAATATTTAAGAAGCATAATGATAAAATTTTGTGTAAACATCTATATCATAAAGATATTGTTTATATAATATTTACGTATACTTATTAACAACTTTCTATTAAATATAACTTTTAATAAGTGTCAAAGATTTACAATTTCGATTGTTTAATTTACACATAACACATAACCACATGTTTAAAAAAAAACTGCTTAGTTGTTTTTCTGAAGACTTCATAAAGTAAAATTCGTTGAGCTTTCCTCAAATATTCTTATATAATAATATTATATATTGATAAAAGGAATTTCACCACACATTCATCATCATAACTTGCGTGAATACATGTTGATATTTAAGGCAAGATTTCAAGGCTTTCAAAGAGAAAACAATATTTTAACCCTAACTTTCTCGAATACCAACATTTGTACGTCAGGACATATATCCACGTCGGAGTAACCGTTCCCATTGTGAAAGCTCAAACACTAATGACCCCAGTAGTTGGTGCCTAGGAACCTAACCTCTGAAACTGAAGTAAAATCCAAAAGTAGGAAGGTACTAATTTTATAAATATCTAGTTCATATCTCACTCCATTTATTATCTTTGATTTATCTACTTTTTTAATATATATCATTATTTTTAAAATAAAACTATCATCCCATTCCGGTCTTAATAAGTGACAATGTTTCCGAACGTCGATATAAAAACGTATTAAAAGAGATTTTTATGAACATCGACGCACCTGCGTTGCAAAGTTTATTGCTTAGTAAAAGTAATAACATTATCATAACAACCCAATTGCCGGGAAAACATGACATTTCAGTGAAAATATTGACTGTTTTCATAAAAACACTCTTGACCATCATGTTTTATGTATGAGTCTATACATTTATTTGTTATGAATAGTTTTGTTGAAACCAGCAACGAGAAATTATGATTTTTTGTGTTATAGTAAAATAGTAATATAAAGTAAAGTGGTGGCCTAGTGGTCAAAAGCCCCGCCTCTCATGCACGAGAGCGCGGGCTCGGTTGTGGCCCGGGCAAGTACTAATGTAATTTTTCCGAATCATATGTACTTTCTAAGAGTATTTAGACATCAATGATTAATGCAGATTCCCAAAGAGGTTTGATGTCAGGCAGGCGGCTGGTCGTAAAAACAAATAGCCAAAACTATTCACAACCTGTAAGGCAGACCCTGGCTATAGCTGGCAAATTGCCAGGTAGAAGAAAAAGATAAAGATTTTTTTGAGAGGCATTTATTTATACGCACATTTCTTACGTGAGATTTGATTTTGTATGAAACTCATATACATATTTCGTTAAACTTTTGACCTTGCCCTCTAACTATTCGGTACGCTATTGACAAAGTTTGAATTCTCACTTAACGCTGTTTTTGTTTAAGCATATATGTATCTTGAGACACAAATTTAAGTTCGTTTTAGTTTAAACTTATCTCAAGCAAGTATCAGTAATAGCAACCCATCAGACTTTTAAAGTAATAGCGACTACTCATTGCTACTCTAAAGCTAGAAACTGAGTAAAGCCTACTTATGTTCAGTTTATACTTAGCTTTGTTTCGACTAAGAGAAATACATTTACGTTTTAGCTTTTCGTTGTAAGTCTAAAAGCGATGCTAAAGTTTTTTTAAAGTCGATTAAATAATGAGTTTATTACTAACAACGTTTACTATAACTCTAACGTTATTATATTACTGATTTTCCGAAGTATGAGTAATTAGGAATAATACTTTTCTGGACATATAAAGAACTACTTTTTACTATAATTCCAAATTTTCATTACGTAGATACTCCCATTTATCAATAAAAATAGTATTTTCTTAGCTTATTACGTAGTTTTTTTTATGAAATTAACACGTTAAAAAATTGTATAGTATGTGAAGGATATAATTGAAAAATTCTTTATAAAAACATTTAATATTTAATGTACTTTAAACATATTAATGTCAGAGGATAAGAAAAGAATGCAATAAGGGACGGAATTCCAGAGCTAACTCTTACGGTCTCCAATACCGATCATAGCGCCCCGGTATTACTCTTTATCATAATTAATAATGGCTGGAGAGATCATTACCCGGGAATCATCGTGATAAAATTAGTTATACTGAAATATTACATGACTTATATACATTGTACGTTAAATTATAATATATATTTTTACAATATCGACGATAATTTTAAAGAAAAAGATTTTTTTGAAATTCCTTCTATATTTTTGAACATTCTAAAAATACGTAAATATGTTTCATTATTATTATTATTTTATGATTATAATTTTAATGCACGAAACATTTGGAAGCAATTGAACTTATATAACGTACTGTTTTTTTCACACAATTTTATCCTGAGATATATTACACATTTATTTATTTCATAAAATAATACTGAGCAACACAAAAAAGGTTTTAAATAATGTAATATCAAATTCTATATGAGCCTGGCGAATGAATGAGTGACATAACATGACGTTAATGTAAAATTTTGTTCTCTCTACTTTTCCAAACACCCAGACAAGAAATATTATTAAAATAAATGAAAATCGTATCAACGACAACAAAATATTTCAATTCCTTTTGACCTTTAAGATATTAAAAGAAAAATTGTACTTACATAACTCGCAAATATCTTTTTTAATTTAAAAAAATCGATTTAACATCAAATATCGTAATTTTTCACTAGGGCGCTATATTACACGCCCTCTTCAGGCCTTAATGCTATTGAAAGGTAATAAAAGATATTTCGGTGGAGGCAAAACATTCATTACCGGCATAGGCCCGAGTCCCGACGAATTTGTTATCAGCCGGCTAATATTCCAATCAACGGGGCGTCTTCAGTTGAGGGGAGCAAACGATGTTATGTTAATAGATATTAGATAACTTTGTGAAAATATAAATAAACCCGGTAATTGAAATATTATGTTTATGTTATATTGATTTTTGTTTGCTTCTGTCATGATTTACGACATTGTTGTAGCTACACATTCAACTAGTGGTATGAGTGTAGAAAGTTTATTTTGTTACACAAACAAAGAGAAGTGCCGTTACGATGTTTAGAAAACATATTCTACATTATTATTAATAGTACAATGAAGTTAGCAATATATGTGTGTAGATAAGCCAAACTTCTACATCCGTTATCACAAATAACATTCCACTAATAAAAAAATAACATCCCAGTTTCATTACAGAAAATGTCTCGTAATTATCTAATGTTTGAGATATCGTAATCAAAACTATACCAACATCCATGACAATACTACTACCTTAAAGCACAGAGTTTCCAACGTACAACCGTAGTAGTACACAGAGAACATTTTGCGGTACATAACAAAAAAACAAGACTTAATTACCAAAAGCCTCAGGTAAATGAAATAGAGTTGATTTATAGGCATATTATTGGATTTTGTCGTAACATTCAGATAACAATGCCTGAAATGCGGTAGCCCTAGTAGCAGTTTTACATCGAAAAATCAAATCCGACATTTCCCAAGTTTCACATATGTATATATATATATAGTTGTAATAACTGGATTAATAAATTTAATATGTTTATTACTGTAGTTGGTTCAATTGACTTCAAATAATGATAGAGGTTGTATTCATTTCTATTTAAATGTTCAGAATAGACTAGATTATAAAACAGATAATACAATCTTTCATCTCTTAAGCTATATTTCCATAATATAAATATATCAAACAAACTTAAGATAATAATAACGATCTTACACAATTAGAAGTCTACCGTCTGGTATTTATTTATAGACTCAAAACTAATGGATTATCATCCGTCCTATAATACGAAATACATAGTTTCACAAACTCATAATCAAAACATTCAAATTTATAATAGCTTATAATCTAATATATATGACTAATTTCGAGGCATCGTATACCGCTGGGATTATAAGACGTGGCATGGCTAAGTAATTACCGAATCGACAGCTCCGACTGCGATTGGCAGATCGGATTAGACTCTCATCGCTTGTGACAGATAAAGGCCCACTAATTAATATCGACATGCATTCCACTACGCACGGTCAAAATGTAACGCCAATGGTCCTGAATCCTAAACAATAATACCGAAATATAACATTATTTTCACGTTGTTGTTATAAAAAATCTGTTAAGACTGAAAGATAACATCGAACTTCACTTAAACTTTCAGAGTTCAAACTTGTTAATTATCAATTTGAATACTATATTATCGAAAACTGAATCGATGGCCGAGAGCGAATAGCGTTAGCGTTTTAATAATTATCCAGTAAATGTTCAAATGAACGGCGAGCGGAGGGAACGGAAATTTATTTTAAACGTCATTCCAGAGTAAAAACTTTTACCGTTGTAACGTTGGCATAATATCCGCAATATTTCTATCGATAAAAATAAAACTCTTTAACGATTTTAATTGTATACATATTTAAATTGTTCGTTTCTGGTACATTTACAATGTGATGTAATTAAATAAGATATAAAAAGCACGATAAAGCACAGAAGAATGAAATATAAATTCATGAGAAGTAAATATTTTTATTTAAAAAAAAGACTTATTTTTTAAAACTTGATAATCAAGATAAAACTATTTTCAAACATCGCTATCTATTCCAAAACAGAATTGGCGATATTTTTTAAAAACGCTGCGTTGCAATAGCACTATGCAGATATCACGGGGAATTTGCTGGCACACCTAAAATAGATCCCGTGTATACCGGATTTTCAAAATTTAAAAAGAACTGAGAGCTTCCATTTATAAGTCAGTCAATAATGCTTTATTATTTTTCTATTTTACTTTACGCTTTAGTTTTGTATGCTAACATGATGCGCGCAAACACGATAAGGTTCTTTAATACGATATATAAATAAATAAGATTGAATCCATTCCATAACTTAACAATAAGTAATTTTTTTTGTAACCTTTTAAGTTATTTGTTTCAAGAAGTAACATTTGTACTGATTTACTGACATAAATAATGTAGTAGACACATAAATATTTATAGTTATATACATTACCTAATTTGTTCCAACGACGTCGTCCGAGAAACCTTCGGTACAACTTTATGAAGTGTATTAAAACAATATACATATATAACAGCTAACCGGCATCGCTATCTACATAATCTATTCTATAGTATATGTCACGTGACTTCATGAAAACCACGACTATTATGCCGTAATCCCACAGGTACTATACAGAATTACAGGACAGCCTATAACCTAAGAGTAACTTGAAAGACTGAACATTATTACTGTAAAGTTTCGTTAGTATCCGTACAGTACTTTTTGTTTGAAAGAAATCAATAAACACCTCATACACTTTCTTATTTATAACATTGGTATTATGATATATGAAAATTACAATATCTGGGCCACAGTCGAAACATTATGTTTACTGAAAAATTCTAGTTACAAAAATTTTCCGAAATATTAAACTGTTTGCATAAATAGTGTTTATGTGTAATAAATCATGCGATGGGGATATCGTAAAATTTATTTCCACCTCTGTCAATGAAACTAAATTGAAAGTCACTTGAGAAATGGTTTCATAAATTTATCGTGCACGTTTTCATCGTTCCACGAGATAGACTGTACTCTTATCAATTTATTTTAAACTTTCATATAAAATTTTACAATCATTATACATATGTTACATATAATGTATTATGGTTGGTATATAAGTAGAATATGCGGTTGAAATAATTTGATTTGTAACAACGATACTTTTGTCTGTTCATTTCTTTTTGTCTCGAGTAAGCTACAAAGAGTATATTTAAATCTTTTACAACAGTTAACTAACATTAAACATAAAGAAGAATACGCATAATTCTAAAAGAACTACTGAATTATCAAAATTATTTTATTTTAATAATTAAACGAGCATGTTAAAAAAGTATATATATATACGTATACGTATATAAACACAACAATCGATAAAAAATCTTTTTTCACGTCGTTCACAAAAACCATTGTAGTTAAGGATTTTTTATGACTTTGAATAACATTATTGTTGCATAAAATTTACAACAATGTACCTGCTGAGAGTATACTTTCTAGTGGCATTTATTCAGTTGAATTATTGTGAAACAGTTTCTCCCGATAAGACTGTAATGTATAAGTAAGTATAATTAATTTTATTTTTTCTTTATGGACATTGGATCGGAAAGTGTAAAGCGATTTTCAAGAAACCGTATCTCCAACGATTTTATCTCAATCCAAACACAAACCTTTCTTAAAGTCTCTAAAGCTCGGCCATTACAAGCTTTTGAACTAAACGAATTTTCCTATAGCTCTAAAGCCTTTCATTTTGATATTTTGACTGTCTGTGAAAAGTGATTGCTTTACGGAATTATACTCATTTTTCTGAAATTTCATTTCACACTATAGCGACTTACCTTGTTCTCTAAAGATTAAATTGTTCACAGAAAGCTAAAAACAGTTTTTGAGGCATTTACAAAACTGCATTTAAGAAGATGAAACAGTTGGTTGAAAAGGAAACAAAAAACAATTTCTTTGTCTGCTTTTCCAAATGTTATGTTATCAAACACTAGTGCTTATATCTATATATTATATATTGATATTGAACTGGGTACAGTCCCAAATATTCATAACAATCATAGCGGTAGTATAAAAGACTTAGTACCTAAAATAACCTGTAGATTATAAGATATACTTTAATTTACGCCAAAGGTTTTTCCATTATCCCAAATGTATGTAATGTACCTTATACACAAAATATTAAGCCTGTAAAAAATACTATCACCATCTTAACTTCTAAAGAAGTTTTTTGAACTGAACTCATGACCAAAGTATGTCAAAATTACTAGTTGAAAAAGCGAAGACTTTAGTGTGATAACTTAAAAATATACTCTATATTTGGTAATAGCTGTTAAATGGCTGACAGATGAGTAGGGACGTATTGAAAATCAAAAATCACCGACAATAACTTTATGTACACTATTTATATTTACGTCTAGAACTTCTTACGACGATGTGTCCGAAGAAAATATTTACAACCATTTAAAAGTTATCGTCTCCTTTCCTTGTTCAGGTAAAAAAATCCCAAAACATATTTGCATCATTATAAATTGCTACGAGTATAGAGATATAAGTTAATATGAGGATTTAGCTAACTTAAAATCCCTTAGAGAAATTGTGTAAAGTTCTACCGTGTGTTGACTCACTTTAATTACTGTTTAATTTTAAATCCTCCAGACTGGGGGCGCCTTAATAATTTAAGTGTAACTGTTGAAAATCATGCAATAATAAAGTGAATTTAAGGTTCATTTTATTCTGGTCAGACATAAAATGTGTTTGGTTTTGAATTATTTAGTCAAAGTTGTCATTAAAAATATTGATAAATTATTTGAAGGAACCATGATAATTTTTATTTGTAAAGGGTATTTTTACGTTGTATTGTAAAAATATCACATTTATTGTACATATTTGCATAAAGTACGTTATAAAACAAAAATAATTATTGTTACTCGGATAATTCTTGTTAATTTTTTTAATAACTGAGAATGTATAGTTGTTGAAATATAACCAAAAAACATGATAATAATCTGGTGTAGTTGGATTTATTCGCTTCGGTAGAAAAAGTCGCTCTAGCTGCAAGTTGAGTGAAATGACCTCACCGTTTCGATAAAGAAACGTCTTTTGACATGGGTTTCGTTTTCCGGCCCTAAAATTGATATTGACCGATTGATAATTTTTTTTATATAAACCACCCCCGATAATTGATAACCGAACGAAAAGAACTTGTACTCGGTCAGACACTCGGTTCCTGAGATCATCTCCTTGACTGAACGACCTGAGTCGCCAGTACAGAGTACTATACAGAGAGTGGCGTTCAACTATAATCGCAGAATTTTTATATCCAATTAGTCAAGTGTTTTTCTTTTTAAATTATTGAAATGTATAAAAATATTAGCCAGTGAAAAATCCTTTTAAACAGTACTCGTAATTGTGTTTAAACCTTTATGTATATTAAGGGGCTTAACGTACTACCTATTTCGAATGGAAACTACATATTTGCATTGTATAAGTTGCGGTACTTCAGTTTTTAATCCTGTTAAATGTTTAGTTGTCTACTTAATACAAAGTTGTCTCTTATACCAAAGGCTATTCTTGAACTCAATGAAATAACATCAGTGAGTTAAGAACAAAAATTGACCCACAAAACAGAATTCGAAAATAGGACCCCACACTCATTTACTTTTATGTCCAAATCTGTTTATTGAAAACTAAGATGAATATAAACTGAATAATGTATAGATAATTTTCAGGATGTAGAAGTAAATACACAAATTGTATTATTTTGCAGAACAACTGAGGGCTTCAACATAGCGTATGAGGTATTTGATCTATACTTGAGAATGTTTGAACATTGTTACTCCACCTCAATGCCAAATCAAAGGTAATATTAATTATAATTTACTTAAATTTGTGAGTATTACAAAAATCGCATTTCGTCTTAAGGGAAAGATGGAAGCAACAAAAAAGGCATGCCCGTTTTATTGTGAACTATTTAATATTTTTTATTATTATTATAAATTTACATATAATTAATTCTGGAAGACTAATGCAATTATAAAATTACAACTCAATACAAATCAATACAATAAATAATTATAATATAAATATGTATATATTTTTAGATTCCTAGTCGACAATCTACACAGTTACATAAACGCCTATTCAAAAACTACAGTGGGGTACGCACCCGTATTCACAGATAATCGTAAGTTCTTCGCAAACATGATCAACACAGCTGATTTCAAGAGAACTCTTCAAAAAGATGTCGCAGTACTTCAAAGTAATATAGTGGAGAAAATGAAGTTCTGCGATGATTCCATCATGACTGAGAGTGCCTTGAAATCATTATACGACCGAGAAGTTGATCAAACCAAGCAGTAGAAATATATACAAATTTTAATTTGTTTTAGGACTACCTGGATCTAAACTCTTTACAGATATAATATTAAATATACTTTATACTAAATTATTTTGTACTTACTACATTTCGGGAACAAAAAACCCTTTTAAACGTTTGTTAAAGAGATTGACGATATATGTATAATTGTAGAAAAGGATTGTCTTTACTTTCCTGACACGTATAATGGACATGTATTGTAACAGTTTTAATTTTTTATAATTTGGTGTTAACGGGAATAAAAAATACTAATAAAATCAAAGAAAGAATAATCAGGACGGCAGCTGTTTCCTTACTTATATGCAATTTAGTGTTGAAATGTGTCTGTTGTCTCTAAGACAAAAAGACGTAGGGATCACCTTTTTCATTCTAGATTATATGTAGTTACTCTCCTCTGCAGAATTATCATTCAAAATTATAATTTAAAGAAGACATGGTCTTTTACAAAATTTCACTTTTTTTTCTTAAATCACAAGGTAGATGTGAATGAAAAATGGGCTGTTGATTCTGGTGCTACCAAAAAAAAATTTATATATTAACCAAATGTCATGATCCTCACTGGTCATGACTAGTTTAATTTTTTTTCTATATTTATATTATAAAACACTCAAGATCCTACCGTCGCAGAACAGTGAAGAAATCATTTCAAGCTTTACTTAAAATAGACGTATATGGTATCGTTCTGTGTATCTACAAGTTAAATCTAGATTGATGCACTGCTGCTAACTTCTATATGTATATGAACTTGTAATAATGATAATAAGAATTTAAAAAAGGACCCCGGTGGAAGTAGGTCTTGTACAATTTGTATATACACAATCCAGTTCTTGTATTATAATTATATCGAAATCTCTGATCTGATATATGTATTACAAAAAATGCCTCACGAAACTTTTGTAGAACTAAACAATACCAAGAGTTCAGTTTTACACTCCGCTTGCATTACGCTATAGGATCTTTTGTCAATCTTATAGTGAGAAAGGACAGGAGCTGTTTCATGATTTTGAAACGTAGTACATTTTAACTGTATGTTAACATAAACTATGTAATTTAAAATTAAATTAAACTCATTCTCACTCCATGTCTTAACTACCATATCCTCATGATATAGTTGATTTTTTCACAGTGATCTCGAAACACCGCTAACATGTAGTTGGAAATATTTTACCCTGATCTGCTACGTTAAGGACTTGAAAGCTCCTTATAACGTTTTAGATTTTCTGATGGATTTATTCTGTTAGCTATAAATAGTTTTCTTTTAATGAATATTATATTCTTCCAGCCAATTTAGTTTGGGAATAATCCAACTCCCTGGAAAATTATTCTGCGATAGTGGGTCAAAGGAATATTGGTCTTCAGTGACCAGTATTTTCCTTATACGATTTACCTTTCTCTAAGATTTCATTACCTTAGATGCCGAACTATCCACTTAAGTTTGCAATCTTAAATCATATGAGGTTCTTACAGCTAGATTAGTTACAATATTCATAACTCATTCTTCTATAGAATCCTGAGTTATACAGGGTGACTGGTGAATTACTATCAATATTTAAGGAGAATACTCGGTACATGATTCTCATTCGAATTATGTAAAAAAAATAGGCACTTAATTTTTGACCAAATTTCCGTATAAATAAATAAAGTGTTGACACGTTCCAAGTGTTCCAAGTGTGGACGCGTGCGGCGGCGTGCTGATACAACACTACGCCGCCGGACACGTATGTGTGTGTGAGTGTATACCTAATCTGTAGGGTGTTCACACGATGCGTAATTAATTACATAACTTTTGGTTAACTTTACTTAGAAGTTTATTAATATTTATGTTATATTAATTTTTATTTTGTCATATATGATCGTCAAATATCACGTCCTCAAGTATCGATAGTAATTCACCAGTCACCCTGTATATATATAGTTATACTTTAATCGGTATCATACGGGCGCAGAGTTTTTTCTAAACCCTTGTCTATATTCTATCCTTCAGGTCTCATATGTAATTCATATTCCACAACGAATTAAGAAATTAAGAGAAATCCACTTTCATATTCATTACCAATAATAAAATAATATACACAGGTAACTTCTCTAAATGAAGACAAAAAACTTTTACATATTTTGTTATACTTATATTCAAAGCCTACAAAACTTTAAAATACGTATAATAGAAATTGTGAATAAAATATTCTAAACAATTTCCGAGGACTTAATACATAGGTCTCGTAAATTTACGACCCAGCAAATGGGATAAACATAAGAGCATCATCTGTAACCTTATTACAAAGGTCTTCAACGAGCGACGTAACATTAAACGAACTGCAGGTCGACAATACGGATAATAGTGGCCATAATTTACCAAGAATGTTTGTTTTATACCAACGGCTTGGATTTTCTGAAGAAAATATACTCCAGGGGCTATTAATTACTTAGAACGTATTAGATCGTATTGGTAATGAGAAGCGTATAAAATAAATAAGACCCGGTTTTAAACATAAAACATGTCGGTTTTAATATAGACAACATTGCTACCTTTAATAGCTACCATCCCTTTGACCTTTCTAATATAAGTTAAAATTTAAAAACTGTAAGCTTTCTGAATGGAACTGATATTTTTCGGATTACTACGCCTATCTTATTATTTAAAACAAACTACATACATAATCCTGATGTTTCGGTCACTTTCAGGAACCGTGATTACCAACAGACGAGATGTGAATAAATAATAAAATATCCGTAGTAATCCAAAAAATATTAGTTTCATTTAAACTCGCGAAAGTCTTAGATCGCATTTTGAAAGCTTTTTGATTTTTTTACAATGACATATTGAATTGGGCTACTCCTTAGTCAACTGACAATTGTAGAACAATAAGTGAAACACAGTTATTTCTTGCATTGCACAAATTCAAATTTTATTTATAAGTTATGGATAGTTGAGGTTTACTGCAAGTAGCAACCACTGTTTGAGGGTCAAAAAAAAAGTGTGTGCCTCTCACTTTTAATTTTCATATTTTATTTCCGAATTCGCATTGAAACTTCCTTAACTTTTAGATTATTTTAAATGTTTACAATATGAAATGCGAAATCCGATTAAGTTATATCACAAAAATTTTCTAACTTTTATATTAAATTTTTAACTGATTTAATATCCATAAGAAACTGCTAGGTGCTTTTATGAAACCATGATCGAAAAAAAATGTTTCAAATGATTTGATGATGATGATTAAAAAATCTTCGTTAAATAATTCGTTGTAGGATATTACATTCCCTTTTATAACCCTAGCTTGATAATAATAAAATTTGTATGGAATATCCATAATACAAGAAATCAGCACTGTAAATTCATTACTCACTAGTTTTTGCCCGCGACTTTGTCCGCGTTAGTTTCGTCATTACTAATATATGTATAGCTGACCGGGCGAACTCTATTCCGTTTAATTTAAGAGGCCATTAATAATCAGGTTTCTCCTGTTTCAATCGAACAGAATGATTGACATATTAGTTAGTTGTCAAAACTCAAATCTAATGTCAAAGAAAACGTTTGTATGGGAAATAGAAAAGGGCGGTTTTTAGGGTTTTCCCGGAAATGAATCAATTTTTTTCAGCTTTCAAACCTTCCCTGAACCTCCACGAACATTTCAAGACTAAGATAAGGTAAATCCGTTCTACCGTACTCGAGTTTTAGTGAGACTAAGGAACAGCAATTCATTTTTATATATATATAGAAGAAGAAGATATGTAATAGATAATTGAGTGTCGAATAAATAATAACATAATATGCTATTTTTGGAATCATATTATCAGTTAAGTACACTGTCAGCTGATGATAGCGATAACGGTGATATCTCTTCAAAAAATGTGGTTTTTGTAAATTCTTTATAAATAAATAAATCACCCATGATATCAAACAATCTCATCTACGAAGTATAATATATGAACGCGATCAAATAGAACCTAGTAATGTCAGTTTGACATTATGTCAAAAATGATATCAATAAGAGCTGTTTACATTACTTGGCCTAAGTACTTTATGGTCCATCGAAAAATTATCTATAAAACACTACTGATAATGAAATGACCTTCATTAAATCATACTGACACTAAAACACATGTATAATTAAACCTAATATTATAGTTGTATGCTTATTTACTTTTCAATTACCTTATGTGTAATCGGTTCAATGTACACTTATACATTATTTTACTCTTCAACTGCCGCATTCATTTTGTTAAAGGACAATTATTTGACTGTGCGGTATTGACTTTTTCTAAGTGCGATATGTGTAAAATGTAAAAATACTTATAAGCAATGTATTTGTAGTTATAATACTAAGACATGTAGTGAATAAATGTTTGTGCATTCTCATGTGAAACTACAATTAATGTGACTTAGTCGGTAAGAAATACAATACATTCGACTTGATGGTTAAGAAATATAACTAATATGAATATATTTGACTTTTATTTTTCATATCTTTGCCTAATTAGTTATAGTGAAGTCTGAGATTGTTAATGCATTGAAATTTCTAATAAAACAAATGAACAGTTCTCAATTTAATTAAAGGCACCCAAATATTTAAATTAGATCTTAGTTGCTTTCACTTGAACATTTAATTTCTTAAAATTTTATGTAAACAAATATATACATGCATCAAAGTTGGTTTTAATGCTTATACAAGATAAAATCAAGAACAGTTTCTTTATTACATGTAACCTTCTACTCTTTTTTGTCATTACAAATTTTAGCCTTGAAATATTTTGTAGGTGTGTAACTGAACATAAAACTTTGTTCTAAGGAAAATTACAATTATAATTTTCAGATAAATTTTACAAATTTACATAGTATTAGTACCATTAACTTAATTTTTATTATAACATTTACAGAAACCATTATTTAACATGGATGGATTACATGAAGATGAAAAGTGTATTTTGACGATTAAAGATGGTCCGATATGTGGTTATATAGAGAGAAATGAAGAAGGAACATACTACAAGTTTAAAAAAATACCATATGCCAAGCCGCCTTTGGGCACTCTTAGATTTACAGTAAGTTTTTGTAAAATATACAAAATGAATAAGTGTTTATTCTATACATAATTTTAATACTAACCTTTAGTGATTTATAAGGAAAAGAATAACCAACTGAATAATTTTTAGTACAATTATATTAAAATATATTTTTTTAATGGTCACTTTTATTGTTGAAATGAGAACTGAATGTTATTGATAAGTTACTTAATGTTTAAGTGATTTTATAATAAATAATTTTTATGACATATTTAAATTATAGAATGATAGAAAAGCAATATAATAGAATTTAATATTATTATTTGCTTAAAAGGACTTGTATCCAGAGCCTTAAAAACAATTACAAAAAAATTTGTTATAAGTAGAATATATTTTAACCTGTACAGTATTTATATTTATAGAGCAATTGAGTTAAATAACAACTATTTCAGCCACCTTCGCCGGTGATTCCATGGACAGATTTACTTGACTGCACCCAAGATGCTCCGTTACCTTTAAGTATAAACGAAGAGAAGGGCAATAATGGCTCGGAAGACTGTTTATACATGGAAGTAAACTCCCCAAACATAACACCAAACAAACCCATGCCAGTCATGTTTTGGATTGGTAGTTGTAACTATTCTTACTATATTGATCAGTTGTACGATTCCACACCAATCGTGAATGAAAGTGTTGTGTTTGTTAGATGCGGCTTCAGATTAGGACCGATGGGTTTTCTTTCTATAAACGAGTTTAGTGCTCCTGGTAACATTGGATTGAAGGATATAGTGATGGCCTTGAAGTGGACTCAAGCTAACATCAGCGTGTTTGGTGGAGATCCGAATAATGTTACGATATTTGGTTCGAGCACGGGCGGAGCCACAGTACACTATATGATGATATCTCCAATGGCCGTCGGATTGTTCCATAAAGCTATAATGCAGAGTTCGTCAGCCCTTAACAAATTTTCTCTCAATAAGAACCCAACTCAAGCTGCTATTGAACTAGCTGAAAAATTAGGAATAACGACTGCAAACAAATTTGATATGGTCGACGAACTGAAAAAAGTACCTGCTGAAGATATAATGGAAGCATACAAAGAATTATCAGATAAATCAATATCTAACGATAATGGTAAAACTTTTGATCTTATGTTTAAGCCTTGCGTGGAAAAAGAATTTGAAGGTATGCCGACATTTCTCAGCAAAACCCCCAGCCAGATCCTAAAATCTGGTAATTTTTACAAAGTCCCGATCATAATAGGATGCAACAACATCGAAGCCTCAGTCATACAGTATATAAAAACGAATTTCTATGAAGATTTCGAGAAATTCAATGAGGATGTGTCATTGCTCGTTCCAAAATCGATAGCATTAAATGAGACACTCACGAAGAATATTGGTGAACAACTATTAAATTTCTACTTCAACGGTAACGGCGTTTTAAACGAACATACAAGGACACAGTATCTGCAGCTTCTAAGCGATTTTTATTTCTTGTATTATTTGTATAATACCGTGCGGCTACAGTATAAATACGCACCAGAGTGCCCAATCTATTATTACATCCTAAACTACGCTGGTGAATGGGATGTACCCAAAGCATTGAACTTTTTTAATTCAATAGGACATTGCGGGGAAGTCTCCTTCCTATTCCGAATTATAACACCATGTAAACGATTCTGTAGCGGCAGTCGTGATTCTATTACAACGAGAAAAAGAGTTGTAAGACTTTGGACAAATTTCGCCAAGTATGGGTACGATTTTTTTTTACTTATGTTTAAAAAAACCTATCTTGTAAATATACATTTGCATAGACATAAAAACTTTGAAAAATACAACGTTTGCCCTTTATTATAAGTATTATTTTCATAAATTTTGTTTTAGTAACCCAACGCCTGACGAGAATGATCCATTGCTGCAAATAACGTGGGATCCAGTGGAGAACGAGGAAAAATTAAATTATCTTAGCATCGGCTCCGAACTCACCAAAGGCAGGAATCCATATTACGAAAGAATGAAGTTTTGGGATAAACTGCACGAACAGCATGCATTATTAAGAACAATACTTTATTTCATTGACAAGAGCGTTCAAATTTAAGTGAGTTATATAAGACTATTTCATATAACTGAGAAAACCACGTTGCGTTAATATAAATTGGTTTAATAATTTATGTAACAGTTTATAAATCCTACAATGTTGAATAAAAAAATCATTTACATACAATTATTCATAGCACCAAGAAATATGTGCTCGGATAATATTCTACTGATTCTTAGATCGAATTTATTTATACTAATATTCTTTTGGTTATTATAAAATGTAGATTAAATCTTAATTTTAAAGAATCCTTATAATGATTATTATAAGTTTGTATTGACACATTACTTACGAAGCGTTAATAGTTTTTCACTCCTAAGTCTTCTCACAGTATAATAATATTATATCACGTTATTAAATGAGAAACGGACTAATCTTATGTATTGTCATATTGCGAAGTTAGAATAAGCCTACAGATTAGTTGTAGCAATATTCCTACATTGAAAGCACCATCCTTCAAAACAAGTCATACAAACATTCCAATAGAATAATTTATTAAGTTTTTTATATGGCAAAGAGAAGATGATTATATTAAATTTATAGCCTTCCATAGACTATTTTTCATTCTAGATTTAAATAAATATTGTGAATTATTAAAACACATTTTTATTCAACAAATTATTCAAATATATTTCTTTACTTATCTTTAACCATATTAGTGATGTTAGTACCTTCGTAAGCCATGTGTGATTCAATAAAGTCTGATCGATTTTATTCTAAAACTTTATTAAATTATTAATTTAAAAAAAGAATCTGACCAAGAAACATATAATAAGAAATATATACTAAAAGACATTTATTATGTTTTAATTGTAAAAACATTTTGTTATACATTTTAAAATATTATAAATAACAATTGTAACATAATATAAAATAAAATTGTTATTTCATTGGGAACTTGTTTTTTGTTTTCCTATATTTATTCCTTTTCTAATTCTTTTGTTTTATCTAGTAAGATAATTCATAATCTTTTATTGATTTTAACATGAGATTAATGTGTAAATCCTCATTGATTGTAATTTTATTCTTATTTTCACAACATAAACATTTTTCATATCTATTTCATAAAAGTAATAATTCCAAAGCTGCTGTGTAATGCAAAATTTAATATTTATAAGCAAAAAGTAGTTTCATTTTAAATTTATGACTGTAAATGTTTTATTTATTTGTCTTTAATTAAATCTTAAATTTGGGATTTGAATTTTTATTGGTAATATTATATAAGAACGGTCAAATTAAAAAAGTATCAAAATATTAAAAAATAGTTAAAACAATTAGACTGGCAACACTGGTACTATCAACTATTTTTTAGGCTTGCAACCTATGTTCACTATTCAGACTATTCTGTTGCTTATATTACATCAAACACCTACTTAGTACTTACCATTCGGCCGAATACCGAATACCCAAGAAATATATCTTACTGTTGTGGGATTTTTTTAAATGAAACAATTTATTAATTTTTGTAACAAATTTGATTGCTTTGAAAATTTGTATACATTTTTAATTTGACTGACAATTCCAACACTGCTGCCTGGTTATTTTAAGATGGTTTTTTTTATATGGGTTTTTTAAATAATTGTTATTGATAAGAAGACCTCCAATAAAAAAAAACTAAAAAAATATGAAAGGATAGATTAAAAAATACTATTATGTAAATATGATTTGTTTTTCAAAACATTTAATGGCAAATTATAATTCGTGTGATACAAAAGCTTGTCTAAATAATACGATTAAATTAATTTATTTGTTCAATTTAAATGTTTAGGCTTCCAAAATGAAATACAACATTTTAGTGGATTAAAGGAAACAAGAAACAATTCAATTCATTAAAATTCGGCGCCACACGTTAACCAATCAAATGGCAGAAAATTGACTTATTCGGCCATGTTGATTTTCAAATATTCAGATTTCGGTGTATAGCCGAATATACTCATTGTTCCAAGTCTAGTTTTTTTACTAATCAATTATATTATATAATAGACATAATGAATTGCACAAAATGGTGAATAATATAGATGTATAGAAATTATGTAATTGGTCTATATCTTTTAATATGAAGGCAAACAAACCAAAATATATAAAATAATATGAAAATAATGCCTTTCTTGTGTTTAAAAAATTTATTATCTATAAAGCGTACATTTCAACAAAATAAAAACATGTGTCGATACTATTAATTAAACCATATTAACTAATTAAAAAGTTTAATCACAACAATGAACTTTTAGTTTAACAGAGGCTGTCATGAGGGCCAATAAAATATGTGTATATTATATATATAGTATATATGAATATATATATAAAATTAATATACTACTGACGTTATCTACAAGAGCGAAAAAATTTAAGGCGAGGATATTATTAATTTTTTTATATAATTTGTGATATAAATTAATAATAATGTACTAAACTACGGCGTAATGGGTGCAAAAAATAATTACTCTGAAGTAGGTAGTTTGTTCACTAGTCGATAGCAAGCTGCTAAGTCGATACACATCTGAAACAACATACAGATTGAAAAAGAACTTCATTGACTGATAATAAAATGTATGTCAACAGTTGAAAATATAATGATGAAAACCATTACCATTTAAGCATTTGTCTAGTTTGAAAATTAAAAATTAATTATATTTAGAAATACCATGAATTTGAAAAAAAAATGTTTTTTTATATTGATTTATAGCTCACAAAGAGCTTTTGCTTTTACAGAAATATAAATCTCATTATTATATTTCGGTTGATTATGTCGTAATTTTCTTTTTAACTAATACAATACAGCGATTTTTTTTTTCGACAGATCTTTTATGTTATGCAAAATTTATTTTAAAGCATGTCATAAATGAAATTAATTAATTAATTCACTTTTGACAATGAAATGTATGCTTAATCTAAGAGCTATGAAAACAATGAAGTAATAGTTAAATTATTAATATTGAGACACAGTCTAACAAGCAATGATGTTTGATTACCAAAAGATAAGACTAAGATACAGTAACAAAATTTAATTTTAATTCAACTTATTAATTTTCATTGTAGTCAATACATTAACTGTACTATTGTCAGTATAGTCCTGTCATTTGGTGCAAAAAGAGGGGGGTTATCTAAAATCCACCAATTTTCAAAGTTTCTGAGTGTATACTCAACATGTAGTCAACACAACAACTATACTATTGTCAGTATGACTCACTCAGAACTGATACCCTCCAGTGGGTACGGCGTGCTCAGCGTTGAAGGTGAAAGTGTCGGCGGATGTATCAGGAGCTAGTCGTACGTCTTCGCCCTCAGAACCGAAATAATTCTCAATGATCTCAAACGATTTCTGATATATCTCCAAATTCTCATGTGACTGAAGGAACTCGATCTTATCCACACCTGGAAATTAGATAATAATTTTACTAACTTAACTCAATTTGTTTGTATATACTATATATTAAATAAGGAATTACCTTTCTTATTTTGGAGTTATTTTCAGAAGACTAATTAGTGACAAAATAAATCGGAAGACTTGATTTTTTTGTTAGGCATTTATTAATTGTTGGTTTCTGGGCTAATGGAGCGTTCAAGTATTACGTTACGCAATTTTCGAAGTGTTTTGACCCCCCCTTTCCCCCCGGTAACGCACCGTAACGTTTTTCTGTACCCCCCCCCCTTCTCTAAATGTTACGTAACACTTAAGTGATCAATTTCATCCTAAATTCGTAAAAAGTTATGTAATGGTTTTAATTTAATAAATGAAACAAGATCACCGTTACAAAACTCCCTCTTTTGAAGAAATTACAATGTGAACACTATGAATTCACACATAAACACTAACAAATACTGACCACGGAACCAACACTAAATGACGCAATCTAGCTATTCCCCGTAAAATATTAATTAAGAAGTTTGCAAACTTGCGAGAACAAATGAGAAATGTCGACCAAACTAATACAATGGACAAAATGTAACGTATATGAAAAGGGTTGCCAGTTTGGGGATTTTATTCATAATTTTTTTTAGAAATAATGCTACGTAACGTTTTGTAAGAAACACGCCCTCCCGCCCCTGTAACGCATCGTAACATTTCACGTAATACTTGAACGCTGCCTTATCTATATATTTATAATAATTTTGGACAAATGACGACATTTTCAAGCAAGAAATTGCAAACATACCAAAGCATTCTTCAATGAGTGTTGCGAATGGATTCCTACGATATGACTGTCCTGCCTTTAATATATTTTCAAGTCCATTGAGAGCCACTTGTACAGTCTTGGTGTCGGTTAGAGTTAGAAGATCACACAGCGGCGGTATACATCCTTGTTCAACCAAATAACTGGAAATATTGATACAATATTCATTAAAACATTAAATAAGATAATTAAGAACATTTTTGTCATTGACTTCTGGGATATCATGTTTTGCTGCTTGTATTGCTAATGATATTATTAACATAGGTCAATGAACTTGCCAATAATATTTCAGTACAATTTGTTTATCCTTGTTCAACCAAATAACTGGAAATATTGACAATGTTTTTAAGAACACTTATAAAAATTGTATGATTTTTATACATAGTTTCTAGCTAAGGTCATTGACTTCTGGGATATCTATCATGTTTTGCTGCTTGTATTACTAATGATATTATTAACATAGGTCAATGAACTTGATAATAATATTTCAGTACAATTTATTTGTTTACCATATCTGTGTGTGGGTCCCACCACTAGTAGCATTAGTTATCGCCCAAGCAGCTTCCTTCCTTGTTTTAAATTCGGCTGATTTTAATATTTCTATCAAAATTGGTATAATATCTGCGTCTATAACCGTCTGTGGGAAATAAAATTATTAAGTTACAAGCCATGAGATAAATTTATTAGATAGGAAATCTAAGTGTATTAATTTCACTGAATCGTACTCTAATATGAACGATTATTAAATGAAGAATATACGTAATTAGATTATGTAAACATATAATATTTAAGGAATATTTTAAAGCAGAAAAATAACTGAATAATGAATTAAACCACACAAAGATAAGTGGGTCTTACTTTAATACTATCAATTCAGTTCAAAGATAATACAAGAATACCAATTCGCTACATAAAACTCATGAAACAAAGACGAAAATAGTTTCAGTTCTGACCACGAGCATGACTCACTGTTTTACTTTCTGATGACTTATTTGTTCAATTAACAGAATTTAAATTAAAAAAAATTGCAAATATCATAAGAAAGTAACCAAAACATCGAAATTCAGACAAAATCGTAATTTAACAGAAAGTATATGAAAGCAAAATAATACAGAAGTATCATTGTATAGATACTATAAATAACATTTGAAATAGGTTTTATATAATTTTTAGAACATAAACAACTTTAAAGTAATTCAAAAAAGGTTCTATATCACAAATAAGTTTCAGTTAAATTAAAGAAAAATTCATCATTTTCATACCATAAATCCCTACTTAATATTATAAATGCGAAAGTAACTCTGTCTGTCTGTTATGCTTTCACGCCTAAACCACTAAACTGATTTTAATGCAATTTGGTACAGACAGAGTTGACTTTGAGAAAGAACATAGGATAGTTTTTATTCTAGACTTTTGAAAGGTTCTCTTGGAGACGCGATATAACCGAACTCGACGCGCGGAAAGCTAGTTATATATATAATACCATACATTATAGTATGTACCTGTATCTGAGCGGCGTTGCCAGCTGTTATATTGGACAGTGACCAGCAAGCCTCTTTCCGTAACGTCTCAGTAGAAGATCTTAGCAGTGCTCGTAGACTTGGTAGCGGGTTACAGTTCAATACAGCCTGAGTCTGGGCATCATTGCCTGTTACAATGTTACCCACCGCACGAAGAGCCGCTGACACTACCGTGTACTTGTTATGCCTGAAATATCATAAGAATTAATATATTACATATTTATTATATATGTATTGATGTAATTAATACATATCAAGTTCTCCATACAAGGTGATATGTAACATAGTTTGTAAAGTCTATTTATAAAACTAATTAACATGACCATTTAATAATATACAGTGATTATTAACAATTAAAAAATTCACTTGCATCAATCACCAAAACTATTGAAGCCTAATTTAATGCTACTGTTACACATGCTTATTGCAAGCACGAAACCATGCTTTAATTGAGCACTTGCTGTTTACTAGCATGTGTGTCTAAGTGTTGCTTAAAATAACCATGCTTATTCAGAAGCATTCTTAAAACAAGCATGCTTATAGCCCGCAAACGTAAACGGCTGCCAGGCATGCTTGTATTGCATGCTTTTTAGCATGCTTATTTAAAGCGTGTGTAGTCTAAGAATAGAAAAAATTCATGCATTATGTACAATATTTAACAATCTATAATAATCAGTCTATAGAAACTGACATGAGTAACTCAACGAGTCTGCGACAAACTCCAGCGTCGATCACAGCCTGTATCTTCTCGTTGGGTCCATCTGATAGGTATGAGAGAGCCCAACACGCGTCGCTTAATACATCAGCATCCGTATGATGCAGGAGTCTCGCCAATACTGGTATACCTACAATAAATATATTAAAATACTTATATACTTGATTTTTTCAGTATTTACCAAAGAAAAAAAATGCCAACTGGTTTCATAGTAAAGTAAAAAAAATTAAGAATAATAACTAGGACTTCTAAGAAAACACAAACAGAGTAATGAGAAAAGTAAAATTTTATTCCTTCTTTAGATCTTCTCTAACTAATTTACTAAATTTAATTGTACCTTTTTTTGCAATTATTGCAAAATTATTAAGAAGAAGATATCCTGGTAGGATTTTAAAGCCAGTACAAATTTTTCATTTTAAAACCTGAAGTATTTTTTCTATTGGTGATAAACATATGTGGGTGTTTGTTGTATTTTTACTCATAAACCATTGCTCAGATACAAATAAAACTTTCCCATTTATTAGCTTAGACATTATAAAGATATGTGACCTATAATGTATATAAAAATTCCATGTATTTCTAGAAAAATAAGCCATAACTGATGTATTTCGTATGAAATCACCTTATTGGCAATAGATTACACTACTTTTGTTATGAGAACAAATTTGTTTTCATTTCTTTGATCTTACCTGGAGCTACAGCTTCAAAGTTCGTCGGAGGATTCTTTCCTCTACAAAGATTTGATAATGTCCAAACAGCGTTCTTAACCATTGATAGTTTAGAATATTTATTGAGAATACTGTAAGAAAAAAGAGGTGATAATAATTTTACAACCAGGCAATCAAAATTAATAATCAAATTTAGTCTCGAAAAATCTCTTTGAGATCGACTTGAAATGCGCAGCTATCGTTGAAAGTTAGAGGTCGGAATTCCTGATGTACCATAAATCTATTCTGCAGCACTTGCAGTTTGTTGATGGCTAAAAGACGTGCGTGGGTGAAGCGCGCGCTTGTGTACTACGTGACAGGAAATATGCAGATCTTGTGAAATGTGACCTTTTTCTAAGGAACAACTTACTTTAACCGCAGATCAGTGGAATCCCCGACCTAAGATGTAGGCTGCCCTATTATTATCTGAATGTGGGGGTTGAAAGTGAAATATCTATCCAGGGTAACTTCAACATATTTGGCTCTTTTTTACCAAAAAAGGAAATTTTTCGGGACGGGATGCCTATTTGATTACTTCTGGTAAAAATAACTGCAGGGCATTGTCTTGGTATGTTTACCACAAGCTTGCATTGTTACCAATGACAGACTGGAAGCGCTTTAAGCCAATGAAAACTTGTGGTGGGGGTATTTAGGAACATTCACATCACAGGTATATAAGGGGACTCACTCAAGCAAAGGCGGCAGTAAGCCCGCGGCCAGCACGGTGTCACGACAGCGTGGCGAGTCTCCCGCTACGTTGCCGAGCGCCCAGACAGCTTGCTCACGAACCTCATCACGACCTTCACTGGCCAATTGTACCAATACTGGAACAGCACCACACTCAACAACTATACAAGTCTGTTCTGACGAACCCGATGCTATGTTCGTCAAAGCCCATGCAGCTTCAAACTGAAATTATTATTTTATGTATTAAACTTTAAGAATATATTGATATGACATAATATTGAATTATTTTAATTTATAAAATAACCTGTAATGTAGGATTTGAATTGTTTCTTAAGAATTTTACAAATTGTGGGACTATTCCAGTTCTTATGACATCATCGATCGGTGGATTTGGTTCTCTACTGAGTAGTTTTCTAAATTTTTGTGTTGCTGAAATTTGTTCTAGAGGATTGTCTCCATAGAGGGCCGCCACCATCTCTTGTGTGATGTCATCAGATGTTGTAATACTAATGTCCTCCTGGAAATTATAAGTATTCATATATTTAACAAATATTTCTTCCACATATTTATATATGTATACAATATGTTAGTATAACTTTTGCTTGGAATGAATGTTACTAAAGTGTAAGAGAAATGTGTTTGGTTTCATTGCATCTAAGTACAATTCTTTGTAGATTTATGATAGTGAATTTGTAGCACTTAATATAAATACATATTCTGCTTGTTTTATTTAAATAAGTAACATCACCTGTAAAGGCGCATCAGTGGCATAAGGGCTAGGCATTTTAACATTTCGACGTTTAAATAGTTGTTGTTGCCGTTTTTGTTTTCTAAGTTGGACCCCTTCTTCTTCTCGCCGACGTCGTAATTCATCAGCACTTAATCCTGCTGTCTTGTAACGATGCTTGTGACCTCCCGACATCTACAAACATAATATATAAAAATATAAACAAAGTGTTTTCAAAAATTATTATACATAATTCCTCTAATAACATTGTCATGAAGGAGGAATGAAAAAAAATATGAGATGTAATGTATTTTAATCAAATTAATTTTTTGTGATATCAGACAGGAAACTAAATTTAATCAGTTTGTATGAAAACTAATTTTTCTTGTTTGTGATTATAAAATAAAGCACTTCAATGAGGAAAAATTAATTAGAGTTGATAATGAATGTAATATTCTTAATTAATTTTAACAAAAAGCACCTATTCACTAAAAAAATCACTTAATTTTTTATCTAGGTAGTAACAAAAATTCGAATCATTAAAAAATACATGACCTTGCTTTCTTATACAAAAAATTATTAAAACACCAATTAAATATGTATCAGTTATATAGCGAAGATAACAACATAATACTATATAAGTTTTCTATTTTATTCGAAATTTAGACGATAAAATTTATTTTCCTTAACCTTTGTCGTAAACAAAATAAAAGAATAACTATGGGCACTAACACATTATTTACCAATATTTGGACTTTTCAATAATCAATTGCTGCTATTTAACATACACAAGATTTCCATTATAGAAATTATTTGTTATTAATTTTTATCTATAATCGGGATTTTAGTCGCCTCTAAAGAAATTCGTATTAATAGAATCTTATTGTCAACGAAAAGTATATCCAACATTTGTTATTTTAAGCCAGTTTAAATAGATCTACATGTGTAATTCATGCAAAATATAATAATTACTGATGAAAAAAGAGAAAATTTACATGTAATATCATAATAAAATCACAGAAAAATGTTTCAAAAAGGCGAAACAAAGCAAAACATATGAGTAAGAAAAAACGCACGGTTTACGATATTACGATAATTTTTGGGTTTTTCTAGCATAACAAAAGGTAAAAACGGCCCAAAAGAATAATGTTCAATACTTACGATGTTTGTAAATATTAACACTTAAATTATGAACAACTGATCCACCATTTATTACTAAATATTGCTATATAATTCCAATTCACAATTCACTTTATTGGAAGATCACGTCACAGAACGTTTGGGTTTTTAATAAAAAATGTTGCAGTTATGCACTGGACTCCTATCACTTACAATACCGAAAAAAAACATAAAAAGTATTTCTGCTTTAGAAAAGATATTGTTCCTAATTACTTGTCTATAAATAATTTTCTCGTTAAAGTAATATTTTTAAATTTACAATTATTTTAAAAATACTATATTACTAATATTTGTTGTAAACTAATCAACTGCTAGTTAATATTCTATTTATTCTAATAGATCTTGAAAAACTTTTATATTTATGTTTAAATTAAAATTTTATATATAGATAAAAATATATAAATAAATAATACCTATGTATGCTGTCTATTAATTGTACGTATATGAAGTGAATTTTTTTTATTTGAATTTTTTTAATTAGGGCCGACTCTAGTTAGCAAATGAAATATACATTACATATATATCCCTTATACATTACATATATAATTTCAATGTTAACCTTTGCAATAAGTTACTTTACTACATTAAAATGTTTGCACCTAAAGTCGTATTAAAATATTAAGATGAAATGTCATTTTGACATCAATCAAGATTTGAAGTATTTTTTTCAAGGTGATATGGAAATATTATTTTGAACGTACAGACCTTGTCAAATGGATAAGTTATTTAAATTTCGAACAACCATAAGTACTTTTAGAAGGTACTTGTCAACACCTGCACCTTCATCAAATCAAAATGGAAGCAATGTCTCCCCTCAGTACCGACCTAGCGAACTTCAGAAGCTTATTCTCGTGTGGACGAAAAAATATAAAAGCAAGGAAGACATACCTGCGTTTGTTGCGTATGTAACTGCTACCCTTTTAAAGTTTAAAAATAGGGTCACAGATTCAATATATGCTTATTATGTACCAACTATTATTTATTAATTTGGCAAAAAAAAAACCAGTTGAATTTTTATTATGTTATTCAATCGATCTACATGTGATCTAAACCATTCACAAACAATTTTGGAGGTAGAAACCAAATGAAAATACAAAAAATTATGTACCATGTTTATTGCCAAATATTTTACACAACAACCTTGACTAATAGAATAAAACGTTATTTACTTATGATAATAATCTATACATAATAAGTTATATCATAACATTATATACAGTATATACCTGGTCTGTTACATAATAAGTAATTTTTAAAATTTTGTTTTAATACATAAGTTAATTTATCCCCAAAAATAAAAAAAATCAATCATATTTCTTTTATATTTTTAATTTATACTTTCTTTATAGCAAAACATCCTAATATTATGAATCTCTCACCTTAACTTATAAATACTAATATGGTATTAAATATCTTTGATGTTTGGTGAAATTCCTCAGACTCCAACAATATATCTTAAAATCTTTATAAGTAAATGTCTTGTTCATAAATACACAAAAATAATGTATAAGAAATGTTTAAAGTAATTATTATAACAATATCAAGATACTTATTTTGAAACTGCTATTTTTCAGCCCTGATTTAATTCACCGAGCCCAAAGTGAAGCAAGGATTAAGATTTCTAATATCTTGATAGTTCTAACTATACTAGCCAGTGTTGCCGCTATCTTCTCAGGTAAAGCCGCTGCTAAGAGGGGTGAATCTGTCCAGCAAATGAATATAGATTGGCACAAGAAGTACAATGAGGACTATGAAAATAAACAGACAAGCAAATAAACTTGTTGATGTTCACAAAGTATTTATTATGTAGAGAAAAATATTAAAATATATTTGTTGTATATATAATTATTTTTTACTTACTGTTGTTAATCCAATAGTGACTGTAATTGTCCTATACTGTGTATCTTAAGTGCAATGAATATTAACAAATATTATGAATGTTGATTGGATTATAATAATCATACTAATTATTTTTATAGTTGTGGATTAAACTTGCAAGTGTGAGGTTCATTCATCATTCTCTTGTAGTTATGAACACGATTATTCAATTAATGACTAACATGTTTTTGCTTAAATTATTTTGAATAATAAAGGGTTTAAATCAAACTGATGAATTTATATTTATTAGAGCAGTAACTTAATAGGAAAATTATTTTAAAGTATGTAGCTACATTTACTAGTAAACATAAAATTGAAGTTCAGAGAGAACTCTAAAGATATTTAAGTAAGGTTTAAAATCAAATCTTACTACTCCTTACAGAAATGTAACTGAGACAATATAATTAAAGAAAAACTCAAAGTATTTACTTCTGTGTGTTCAAAGATAGAGGATTGCCAATAAAATGTAAAAGATACAAAATAACAAGTTTATTCCTAGAATTATTTGTATAATACATAATACACATATGTGTGATGGAAATAATAAAAATAAAACTATTTATTAATAAAAGATTATATAATTGAAACAATACGATTGAAACTAATATCTATGTACATAAAGAAAACCCTGAGAACTTAAAATGCATTATCAGTCTTCATAAATTTGCCGGTTTATAATATGCTCTACATTGTTCATTAAATATTTTGCTAGTCTTTTCATTGATCACCTCTTCAACACTTAATTCGGTTTGCAATAGACGTAACTGAAAAATATTACCACACATAATTAAATATTATGAAACTTTTTAATATATGACCCAATAATATTAATAGCTGTTCAGTTAAACGTAAATTACCTTTCGTTGTTCACTTTTAAGATTCTTTATTACATCAATATCATTGGGAGAACTTTCTTTCACTGCCTTCAATTTCTTGACAGTCTCAGCTGTAGACATTATACAGTTTTTAATTATATTCTCTCTCTCGCTATGACCTTTCTGTATTTGATTAAATAAATCCTCGCAAGCTACAGCCGGATCCACTTTAGATTTGAATGATTCGGTCGGTATCGATGTATTTAATGCATATACAATTTTATCGTCAAGTACACGCATCTTTTTTAAAACGTCCTAAAATTAATAATAACACCTACAAATCAAAGGCTTAGTGAATATATTCTTAACGGAATAGTTAACTGTAGATATAGTTTTAAGGTTATATTTAAATTTGGCACAAATTAATTTCAAATAACATTAAAATTTTGCGTTTGCCATTAATTCCATTCTACAAACCTGAAATTCTAAAAAGTCTGGACAAAACATTTTTATTTTCCTATTTATTAATGTTTAACTTTAATGAATTGAGAACCATAAGCTAGAATCTAGAGATATGCTCCAGACTCTAGAATTTGTCAAAAAAATATTGATAAAAATGTTTAGTATTATAGATTTTATAAAAAAAAATAAAAATTAAAAAAATAGGACTTTAGCGTTATTTCACAAAACTTAATTAAAATATTAAATTATATATAGGTAACGTTAAAAGGATATCTATATTTAACGTTGGAATTATGTTAAAGAAAAATTCTGTGATTCAAATTAAAACTTAATTTTGGTTTTTAATTAATTTTTTTATAAGATATTTAATAATTTCAGTTAAAATTTTGTTTGATGTTACGAACCATTTCTCTATTATCTGTCTTAATAGTCTATGCAATAGTGTCAGATTGACAAGGTCCTCTGGTTTTCTTTCTTTCTCAACAGAAGTCAAAATGAAGTACGTTTGTATTATAAATTTATATTTTGTTATATCCGTGAAATCCCTTATTTATTTCAAATTATTAATTTATAATTATGGGGTGAAGTGTTTGGTTTCTATTGTCAGTGTTTTATTTCAGGATCGGTCTCTGTGCCTACAGCGGTTACAAGATTTACCCTGGCCATGGAAAAACTATGGTTAAGGTGGATGGCAAGGTAATTTCATATATATTCATATTCTAAGTTAACATTTCGTTCGTGAACGTCGTTCTATAAGCCCTTTTGAACATAACATTCTTTCAATCCCATAAAAGTGCATAAAAACAATATACAACATCTACTCGTATATTTGTGTCGCCGCTATTTTGTAAGGTTAATTTTCCCTATAAAATAGATATTAATGTATTAGTTTTATATTTGCCCATATTATAACAATACCACGTATAATTTAATATAATATTAAATGTAAAATCATTTTCTTTCAGAGCTTTACATTCTTAAATTCAAAATGTGAGGCCGCGCATTTGATGAGGAGGAATCCTCGTAAAGTGACATGGACTGTGCTCTACAGGTAACATAGAAACTTTATAACGATAATATATATTTTTAATTGTTTTAAAACAATCCCTACTAATATTATAAATGCGAAAGTAACTCTGTCTGTCTGTCTGTCTGTCTGTCTGTCTGTCTGTCTGCTACGCTTTCACGCCTAAACCACTGAACTGATTTTAATGAAATTCGGTACAGAGATAGAGTTGACCTTGAGAAAGAACATAGGATAGTTTTTATCCCAGACTTTTGAAAGGTTCTCTTGGAAACGCGATATAACCGAACTCCACGCGGCGAAGCTGCGGGCAGAAAGCTAGTTACTTATAATATTATATGTTAAATACTTCAGGCGTAAGTTTAAGAAGGGCCAGGAAGAGGAACAGGCTAAGAAACGCACACGCAGAACCCAAAAGTTCCAGCGTGCTATTGTTGGAGCCACTCTCAGTGACATTATGGCCAAGAGGAACATGAAGCCAGAAGTCAGGAAGGCTCAAAGAGACCAGGCTATTAAGTAAGTAATACAGTAGAAACTCGATTAACTGGACTAATTGTTGCAGATAGGCATTCGGATAATTGAAAATCTGGATAATCTAATGTATGAAGAAAAGCCGATTTTGTGCATGTGTAGTATATTATATGTTTATTTAAAAAAAATTACAAATACATATCAATGAAAATCAATGTTTATTAATAAATAATTAAAATACATTTTCTTCTTTTCAATAGCAAATTCGACTTGTAAGTTGTAGTTATTTCAAATAGTTGGCCAGTAGTCTGGATAATCGAGTTGTATAACTGAGGGCCGTATAATCGAGTTTTTACTGTAGTTTTTCAACTGAAAAATACATACAAAATGTTTTATCTCACATCAATAGATAGTTAGACTATGCTATTTACTGAACAAATTTTATGGAATATGCTATATAATAATTTTTTTTGTATAGAGCTGCAAAGGAGCAGAAGAAGTCGACAAAGGCTGCAAAGAAATCTACTGCACCCCCAACAAAAGCAAAGGCACCTCCCAAAGCTAAGGCTGCCAAAGTCAGTCAGAAGGCAGCACCTCGTGTTGGAGGCAAACGATAAGACCTTGTATTAAAAAAAAATTAATATAACTGTTGTTTCATTTTATTACTTTGTTGTATTATTCAGATAAAATAATTATAGCCCGTTTTTATTAATTGCTAAATTTGAGTTAGACATAAGTGGTGGCTCACTGGTTAAAAGGCCCGCCTGTCAGCGCCGAGGGCGCGGGTTCAATCCTGGCCCGGGCAAGTACCAATGTGATTTTTCCGAATCATATGTACTTTCTAAGAGTATTTAGACATCACTGATTAATGTTGATTCCCAAAAGAGGGTTGATGTCAGGCAGGCGGCCGGTCGTAAAAACAAATAGCCAAAAACTATTCACAACATGTAAGGCAGACCCTGGCTGTAGCTGGGAAATTGCCAGGTAGAAGATGAAGAAGAAGATAAGTACTAGTAACAATTTCAATGTAATTATTGATGTACATGCAAAAAATTAGTCTCATTCTCAGTAATTTTTGACAGATGTAGTTTTGTGTGACTTCTAAAGTCGATATTAAAAAAAATTGTAGTTTCAGTATTAATTATTGAATATTAAAGACACAGTATTTTATAAAAAAGGTAGTTCTTGATTGAAACTTAATCCATAAAAGAGTTTTTATATACATATTTAATTTGTAACTGGTAAGTTATGGCAAGAGAAAAAATATGTTGAAAATTAAAACTAGTTATGTGACCAGACCATTGAGAATTTTAATACTATTTCCTGAGTTAATTCCAAGTTAAGAAAATTTAGGATCTGAATAATGAGAAAAAAATACATATAAATACTAATAAAACATTTATATTAGCTTTCCATGGGTGTTTTCAATAATTATTACATGATGACTACAAAAACAAATAATTCCTTTTTATAAATAGAATACATTATATTAGAATTTAAGAGCTCTTGGCCAAGGTTTCGGCTTTAGCTACAACTTCTTCGATGGGTCCAACCATATAGAATGCTACTTCTGGTAGGTGATCATACTCTCCCTGAAGGATTTGAGAGAATCCCTTGATGGTCTCCTCGAGAGGCACAAGTTTTCCAGCATGGCCGGTGAACACCTCGGCTACCTGGAAGGGCTGGGACAGGAATCTCTGGATCTTACGGGCGCGAGCTACGGTCAGCTTGTCCTCCTCAGACAACTCGTCCATACCCAAGATAGCGATAATGTCCTGAAGTGACTTGTAGTCCTGGAGAATCTTCTGGACTCCACGGGCGACGTTGTAGTGCTCGGCACCGATGATGTTGGGGTCCATGATACGAGAGGTGGAGTCGAGAGGGTCCACAGCGGGGTAGATACCCAACTCGGCGATGGCACGAGACAACACAGTAGTGGCGTCCAAGTGAGCGAAGGTGGTGGCTGGGGCAGGGTCAGTCAAGTCATCGGCTGGCACGTAGATGGCCTGTACGGAGGTGATAGAGCCCTTCTTGGTGGTGGTGATACGCTCCTGCATAGTACCCATGTCAGTGGCCAGGGTGGGCTGGTAACCTACGGCGGAGGGAATACGACCCAACAGAGCGGACACCTCTGAACCGGCTTGTGTGAAACGGAAAATGTTGTCAATGAAGAGAAGTACGTCCTGACCTTCCTGGTCACGGAAGTACTCGGCGACGGTCAATCCGGTGAGGGCGACACGGGCACGGGCGCCGGGGGGCTCGTTCATCTGACCGTATACCAGAGCTACCTTAGAAGTCTTGTCCTTGAGGGAGATGACACCAGACTCGATCATCTCGTGGTACAGATCGTTACCTTCACGGGTGCGCTCGCCGACACCGGCGAATACGGAGTAACCACCGTGGGCCTTGGCTACGTTGTTAATAAGTTCCATAATAAGTACGGTCTTGCCGACTCCGGCGCCGCCGAACAGACCGATCTTACCTCCCTTGGCGTAGGGAGCGAGCAGATCTACGACCTTAATACCGGTGACCAGGATCTCCTGCTGCACGGACATGTCCACGAACTCGGGAGCTTCGGCGTGGATGGCGGCCGTCTTGTCGGTGGGGATGGGGCCACGCTCGTCGATGGGTTCTCCGATCACGTTAATGATACGGCCGAGGGTCTCTGCTCCCACGGGAATACGGATGGGAGAGCCGGAGTCCAGGACGGGCTGTCCGCGGACCAGACCTTCGGTACCGTCCATGGCGATGGTGCGGACGGTGTTCTCACCCAAGTGCTGGGCCACCTCCAGGACCAGGCGGGGAGATCGGTTTTGGACTTCGAGGGCATTTAGAATGGGGGGTAGATTATCCTCAAATTGCACGTCTACAACAGCACCGATGACTGCAACGACCTTACCTGAACCCTTTCCCGCAGCTTTAGCTGCATAATCACGTTTGTTAACTATGGCTCCGGCAACCAATGGTGTCTTCTCGGCCAAAGAGTTGTTTACTACCGTCCTCGTGGCCAAAAGACCAGCTCTACCAACGGTAGAAAACATGTTCGATTTTTAAAGGAGCTTGTAGGAATGTAACAAAGTTTTCGAGATTTTCTTCGTTTAAAAATTCGGTGCTTGTCGCAGTTTACGTAAGAGGAATAATGACCATAGATAACCTACGTTTTTCTTTTCAGCTGTTACATCTTATTGGATATTCTTTATGGTCTATTTGTTCATTCGAAAAATTTCAATATTTAAAGAAAATTTAATATTATTAATTTATTGTATTCCTCTTCTCTTTCCACATGTTAGAAGTCAGGTTTTTTTTTAAATCGAGATAATTTCTGGAAATTAACTAAAAATATTGTGATATTTATATGTATATAAGTAATTACTCGTAACAAATAAGTATTTAGTAATAATATATTCTGATCTGAATATAATTACATGAAACTTTTATAAAAAATATTTAACATTACTTTGATATATGCAACCGATAAGAATTTTGTTTATTGGATTTTTAATAAATCTAGAAATTTTGAGAAAAGATGAAAATTTTTATTTTCTACGTTTTCAAACTAGATCCACCTTCGCATTTTCTTCTAGCATCATTAAAAGGAAAGCTCTCGGTTCGTCTGCAGTTAAGCGGCCTTAGTTTTAGGTACCATTTACCAATAAAGATATTATCTTATTAAAAATATGTACTAATATTATCCTTTTATAAATATGTTCCAAAAGTAGTTGTTACATTTTTATTTTGAAGTACAAAGGGTAACTTATCTCTTAAAAGAGATATCTACCATCAAATATCATCGTGATCTATTCTTAATATTTTTATTTAAAAATATTATCTACAGTGTCAAATGATTGATGTAACTATCGGAAAATTGTTTCGAGTGTTAAACCTAGTTTCATAAATAGGAATACATATAAATAAACTCAATAAAAAAAAACAATTTCTGACATTGACATTACATATGTGTAACTATAGTCCTGTAACGTTTAGCTACTATCAAACTCTAAAGTGTCAACGTTAAACATGTGTGTTTATGAAATGTCACATATTTCGCTTCAACACTAAATAATTTTGGTTGATTCTTTTTTTCTGTCGTTGTCATTAAAATAAAAATATGGAGTATATTTCGCCTGATACCCAATTAACACCCAATGACGCACGTGTGTAAGTAACTAATACATACATTATCAAACATATGTAGAGGTTATGTTTAGTCCAATTTCTATTGAGAAAGCCGCTACGTAAAATTTTAAAATCAAATTCGTATACTTTTTCAGACTATGCTGCCAATGTGCGGTACCCATAGAACCGAATCCATCAAATATGTGCGTCGCTTGTCTGAGAGCCCACGTCGACATCACGGACGGGATTCCGAAGCAAGCTACATTATTCTTTTGCAGGGGATGTGAAAGGTAATGAGATCTCAGACTTTCGCCAGTATGAAGAATAATTGTTCCAAATTTCGTTAAAATCCGTCCAGTAGTTATTTTATGTACAGAATTGACCTATCGGCTATCTACAAATTTCTTATAAGTACAGAAGAAGATAACTTTGGTGTTTTTCTACACTGATTTACATGATTATTTTTTTATTGAATAGGTAATAAATTCATTTAAATGTATTCATACCCTGTTTAGGTAATTTTAACTTCAATAAAATACGCCTAGTATGATTCTAAAAATATTAGTTTCGTTTCGATGTGTAAGTTATGTTTATGGAGTTGTTGTTATTGCGACATGTTTTTTTATACCATATATAGAAATAAACCTGATTCAGTTAAATGTTAACTTACAGGTACCTTCAACCACCTTCAGAATGGGTCACATGTGCTCTGGAATCACGAGAATTGTTAGCTCTATGTCTTAAGAGACTGAAGGGTTTGAACAGAGTGAAGCTCGCTGATGCAGGCTTTGCTTGGACCGAGCCACATTCAAAGAGGATAAAGGTTGGTTCATGTTTTAATCATATATATATTACATACATATTTGTATATATTGCACATTGAAAATATGACTTCATATGACAATTTTCATATTTATTGTAAAAATAAAAAAAAAGAGTTTCATTTATATAATGATTTCTCTTTATTTATAACTATTAATCATGAAAAAGTTTAAATTTCATGAAGTAGCCATTGTGGAGTTACAATATTAACTTTGCAAATAATTTGATCTTCATATCCTTCTTTATTTAGGTATAAACTGAAATATTCTTACTATCTTCAGGTTAAACTGACAGTGCAGGGAGAGGTAATGGGTGGGACGGTACTTCAGCAGACATTCATAGTTGAATATGTTATTCAACATCAGATGTGTGATGCCTGCCATCGCTCAGAAGCCCAAGACTATTGGCGTGCTTTAGTACAAATCCGACAAAGAGCCAGCAATAGAAAGACTTTTTATTACTTGGAACAGTTAATACTTAAACACAAAGCTCACTCTAATACTTTGGGAATCAAGCCAAAACATGGTGTGTAATATTTTCAAACAAGCATATAGTCAAATATTAAAAAAAAAATAGAGTCAGTCTTTGTATGATAATTGAAACTACATAGAAATGAGAACGGAATTTTTGAAAACTACTAATAATATGAATACATTTATTATACATATAATAACTTATTTAATATAGATCTGTGTAGTATATGTAAATAAGTATATCAATATCATTTTAATTATATTCCAGATGGTTTGGATTTCTTCTATGCTACAGAGAATTATGCTCGTAAAATGGTAGATTTCATACAATCGGTTCTACCTATAAAGTGTCAGCATTCAAAGAAACTTATATCTCATGATATACATAGTAATGTTTATAATTACAAGTTCACATTTAGTGTTGAAATTGTTCCCGTGTCGAAGGATAGCATAGTATGCTTGCCGAAGAAGTTGACACAAAGTCTTGGTTCAATATCACCGATATGTTTAGTGCAAAGAGTTACAAGCACCATACATTTGATTGATGCTTACACAGGACAAGGTATTTACACTTACAGTAGAAATCGATTAACCGGACTAATTGTTGTCATTAGGCATTCGGATAATCGAATTTATGAAGAAAAGAGCCGGTTTGTGCATATGTAGTATTTAGTTTATTTAAAAAAAGTAACAAATACATATCAACCAAAAGCAATGTTCGTTAATAAATAATTAAAGGATACATTTTCTTAGATTTATACATATACATACATACACATGTATGTACTAAAAACTGCAGATTTTAATCATGAAATAAAATAATAAGTTTAATTTCGTTTACAATATTTGGTAATTGTCATTTGACGTACGCCACTCTCAACAACACCACTCTCTTGTCCGGACTTGTCCGTAGTCCGGATAATCGCGAATCCGTATAACTGAGGGCCGCATAATCGAGTTTCTACTGTACTTTATTAATAACTTATAAAAAATTGTATAATGATATACATTTCTTATCCTTACTAATATTATAAATGCAAAAGTAACTCTGTCTGTTACGCTTTCACGCCTAAACCACTGAACTGATTTTTATGAAATTTAGTACAGACATAGAGTTGACCTTGAAAAAGAACATAGGATAGCTTTATCCCAGACTTTTGAAAAGTTCTCTTGGAAAAACGATATAGAGAAAGCTAGTTTTCAATAAAAATGTATTTTTGTAAATTGTTAATAATAAGCATGTCTAAGTGTTTGTTGCCAAAATAACTTACAATTATGTTAATTTGAACTTGTAATAATAATTTAATATTTTTCTTTTGTTTCTAAGCTGTACTGTAATATATTGTTAATGTTTCAGTGTGTGATCTTTCGTCAACAATGTATTGGAGGTATCCGTTTAATGCCATCTGTAATCCGAAACAACTTGTTGAATACATTGTGATGGATATTGATATATTGAAAGAACATGTGAGTAGATTGTATTAGAACTTTCTAGAATTAATACTTTATCATATTATTCTATTTAAATTTTATATGGTTAAATAAACAACAAGCAAATAGCATTTTGCCCTATATGTAAACACAATATCAATATTTGAAGTAGTCATAAGTGCAACTACAGTTTACATAATGTATTCAATCTAAATTAAAATTACAATGAACACCTAAGTTAATAATTACTCAATTAAGTGGTGGAATAACAACTGCAAATATAAAAATTTACTCATTTACATTAAGTAATAAAATAATCATACACAATCAACATAAAAATGTTCAACCTCTGGTATATTGTATCTAGTTACTTTATTATTAAGCTTTAGTGCCATGCAATATGAAATTATTGATTTAATGTAAAAATAAAAATACACAATGTGTAATTAACATTTTGTTGTATTACACATATTAACAGTATTATTCAATAACTAGTACCATTATAGTAGAATGTATTGCAGTGAATGTAACATTTACATGCAATTCACATTAAATGAAACTATTTCATTTCATAATATTAATATTAACTTTGAGTTGAAAGATTCTTATGAAACCTTTATTCTGATTAGATTACCAATGTTTTAAAAAACGTAATGTTATTTGTATTTTTTTATACAGGAAAAGAAAACATTCCCAGGTCAAGGCATGGTATCAAACAAACATGTTGTGGCCGATGTTTGGGTTGTGAAAGCCAGTGATCTTGGACTAGATGTGAATCCAGTACACACAAGAACACATTTGGGTCATATACTTAAGCCTGGAGATGCAGTTTTGGGGTAAGCAAATGTTCTAATTATACAGGGTGACTGGTGAATTACTATCGATATTTGAGGACGTGATATTTGACGATCATATATGACAAAATAAAAATTAATATAACATAAATATTAATAAACTTCTAAGTAAAGTTAACCAAAAGTTATGTAATTAATTACGCATCGTGTGAACACCCTACAGATTAGGTATACTCATACACACACACCGTCGCGCGCGGCGGCGTGTTGTTGTATCAGCACGCCGCCGCACGCATCCACACTTGGAACGTGTCCACACTATATTTATTTATACGGAAATTTGGTCAAAAATTAAGTACCTATTTTTTTTACATAATTCGAATGAGAATCATGTACCGAGTATTCTCCTTAAATATTGATAGTAATTCACCAGTCACCCTGTATATACATAAAAAATCTATATGTATAATCTATTTAAAAACAAATGTGTTACATGTTATACATTTATAAACGTCATTTACTAAGATTAGAGGCATACAAAGAGATTTTGAGTAGGGCAGGCCAAATACTCATTATTAATAAAATCATGTAACTATTAATAAAATCACCAATTTGATAATTAAGATTTAGTTACTTACTCTCAGATAAGAATCAACACACATTAACAGAAACAAAAAATTAATTAATATATAGTTGAAAAAGTTTGTTACTTTTAATGGTATAGTTTTGATGACTCTTAAATAAATGAAGTTATGACAGTTAATGCCTTTCAAAGTCTACATATGCGTAGCTTTTTTCATACACAAACAAATATTTCTTGTGCACAGCACTGGGTTTGACTAAACATACTAGTATGAGTATATGAGCAGTAAGTAGTACTGCCAATGGTTATATTGGTTTGAAAGCGGCGCTAATAGCAGTTTAACCATAATGTTCCTCTTCATTACCGATAGATGGCGTTCAAACCAATTTAACAAAAAATTAAATCGAATGAAATTATACATTATTCTTAATATTAGTTTCGAGTAATTTATGAGTGGATATATATTAAAAAGTATAATAATTGTACAATATAGTATATTTCTTTTATCTGCAGTTGCTGATTAAGATTAGGGGCATTTTTTTATTGCAATTTTGTTATTAGTAGTATAACATGTATATAATAAATTTTCAGCTATAACCTCGGCGAATCTAACGTCAATGATGACAATCTAGACAAGCTGGACCGTGATATAATACCAGATGTGTATCTCGTTAAGAAACATTACGGAGAAAGAGCTGCAAGAAGACGAGCCAGAGCCTGGAAACTTAAACACATGCATGAACACGGATCGACTACAGACGAGTTAGTATTTATATATAGTACATACAAACACACATATACATATTATAACATTATATGGACATATAAAACTGGCTATTTTTATCTTATATATCTACATTTGTACTCACATCAGATGATAGTAATGGACTATGTAGTTCATAATTAATTAAAAAGTGGTTTTATCCATAAACTAAATACCAAACGCACAGATCTTTCTAACTAGCATATAGTTTAAGATGTAAAGGAAAGTAGAGTCAGATTTTGTATGAAGATTGAAACTACTATACATAAAAATGATATCACAATTAACAAAAACTGCTTGAAGATTTTTGTATATAAAGATTAAATAGTGATAGGTTTTATAATAGAATGTATAATGCCTTTAACATATATGTAACGTTTCTGTAAATAGTAGCAGCATGTATTGACAGTTTGACACCAAAAAGTAGTTTGGTTAAAGCACTGTACTTTGTCATACTCTTGAAGAATCATTTACTAGTTATTTTACATTAAGTACTTACTTTCCTTAAGAAATGTACTTGATATTATGACAGATTTTTTTTTTGTAGTATATATTCATTACGGCAATACTTCTTTTTTTAAAAGATGATTCACGATTAATAAAGATCCACTCTTCCTAATTCGCAGCTGTTGAATATTGATTTTAAATTATGTATGTATTCTTAATTTAAATACTTACATTTTAACTTTTATACTTTTTTAAAGATAGGAACATATTTTTTTATGTTATTCATATCGTGTTTTGTTTTTAATTACCGGGATTAACACGTCTCGGTCCAAAGCAGCTCAACGCTTGATATCACGTAATCAACACGCCCAATGTATTATTGTAGATAATATTTGTTGATGATATCAAATTCATTGATTACATACAATTTAATATTAACGTGATTCATATAGAAATTTCTTTTTTTTTACTTTTACCGTGTACCCACAAGATGACTTCTAGTCGCCATACTTACCGTGCGTCTGAAGATAGTATAATATGCGAAGTTTACCAACGAAAATTTTCACTGGAATATTTTCAGTGTTTTATTTAATAGCAGATTGTTACTGATAGTGCAAAAAATATCTTTAAATCAGTTATTATAAAAAGTTACAATGAACATCTCTGTAAGAGCGTATTATATAGTTTTATTGGAAAGGTTTTTGTCATTAGCGATTTTGTTTTAAGTCATTTATACCCGTCTTGTATTAATATAGTTTTTGTGGCATAACAACTGACAGTAAATGTGAAATATTGAATTTCATATTGAAAAATCTTGAATTATTACAATCAAATTGCATTTTATCATAAGATGTTTCTTTGTCGATAATATACACGAATTAGTTGTGTGTAAAACTACTTCGATTTTTCAAAGTTATCTGTAGAACAATAATTTTACATGAAGTTTATCGACATGACATTTGAAGAACTTTATTATCACTATATGTATCTGTATTACTGAGCGCGGTCTTTTTTATACAAAAAAATATTGAATCATCAGTTTATATTTTGGTATAAGTTTTTGAAAAAAATATAAAAAAAATAATATAAAAATGGCTTTTTTGATAAGAGAAATATTAGACAAGTTAATTTCCGATAGGAGTTTTTATTTTCCGCTTGATAAAACAACATTCATAAAAACAACTGCTTGATTACGACTTATTTCATATATTTTCTTTTTTTTTTTCTTTATTTGTAAATCATGAATTAATTATGATACACTTTTTAATCTATATCGAATGAGAAACTTTCAATACACGCATTAATAAATGGTTTAGTATCAATTGTCATTATAAGATTTTAACTATCAATTATTTTTCCAGCGACTACAATGAATTCTTGGATGACCTTGAAGAAGATCCAGCTCTTCGTCAGAATATAAATATCTTCAAAGATAGTAATAAAATACCGATTGACACAGACGAGATAGATCCCTCACTACCGCGGATTACTCTGGCTGAAATGTTGGATGACCTCGTCATAGAAGATGTTGATATGACTGACGTTTGATAACATACAATATACATGTATTGTAATTATATGTATATAAATACAATGTTTATATATATATGAGTTTTATTTCTGTAAGAGAACCTCTTAGCGTTTAATGGATTCACCGTGCGGGTGTCGGGTCCATAGTTGTAAAGAGAGGAGCTTCAACAGTAACTGGGACTTGCGACCCAGGTGTAGGTTTAAGGAATCCCTATCTAACGCGTGTTATACGCTCACCTCCACCGTCCAAGCTCCTCTCTCTACTGAACTAAATTAGAAACGAGCCTACTAGGGCTGCCTTCGAAGTACTTTCTAAGAATGAATAGTTCTGTACGGGTCCAAGTCTTTTAGTAGCTTGTAGAGAGTTAAAAATTAAACTGTTAAAAGAGGTATCTTTCTCCCACTGCTACCATACAAAAATTTACGAAGAACCTATACTTAGTGTTTCTTTTGTCCTAATTGTTAAAATATGTAATAGGAATTGATTATTATTTCATCAATAAATTTATATTCTAGCCATATTTTAAAATCAATTACTTTAATGCTTATCGTTGAAGGAATAATTAATTGAGGAAAAGCTACATAACCTGAAGACTACTTTTATCTCATGCTTATAAATTTTAACATCGTGATAACTACGGGTTGTAACGAATAAATACAGCCATTTCCATCGCTAAACCGATAAACGATTGAAAATATAATATGGATTAATAATTTTCTTCAATTCTTATCTGTTTATGCAAAACCATAGATTAATTTTTAGTTCCGTATTTGACGCTAAGTCTTACTAATTACAATTAGTTTCACTAATTAATCTTCACACACGATAGTGTCAAAGTAATTATAATTCAAAACTATTTACAATCTATTATTCGCCGATGCAATCTTCTGATACAGGAACTAATATCTAATTAGTTATCAATTCAAACACCTTTGTTAATCCATTTTGTATCTTGATAGCTGTTACACGCCCATGCCATACTTCTTTCGTGGGTCTAATGAAGAGTTTGTGGTGTAGATTTATTCTGTGTCACGTCATCACGTGTCGGCCAAACCAAGTTCATTGCGATAATTCATTGATAACAGCGATTCAAGCGTCGATTTCATGAGTTCGTCTGAAGTGGCGAAGATATGACATACACATATACATATCTATATACATATACTTAGAACATTTGTTTGTATATTTGTTAAAAAAATATATATATTTGTTATAGAATCGCAATAAAATCATTTTTCAAATCCACAAGCTGGAGGGGTTATTGCTGGCTCTGGCGTTCTCATACATTCTTGGAAAATCTACGGACAAGGGCATATCTGCTGTAATTAAAGTAAACTGAGCACGTCTACGATTGTAGTTATGGCGTATTCCAATCTGCAAATCTATTTTTCATATTAGGGGTCGTTCAAGTATTACGTATAAAGCACTATGGAGGGGGGGGGGGGGGAAGTGGGGTCTTCGCTTTGCTTATTTCGGATGACATGGGGCGTAGGGGAGTCTAGAATCTAGAATGATGATTACGTCACTAACTAATATAATAATATACAACTGTAAATAAATAAATCCACAGATAATAAATTAATACACAGTTAATAAATTAATCCACTGTTAATAAATTAACCAACTGTTAATGAATTAATCCACTGTTAATAAATTAATCCACTGTTAATAAATTAACCAACTGTTAATAAATTAATCCACTGTTAGTAAATTAACCCACTGTTAATAAATTAACCAACTGTTAATAAAATAACCAACTGTTAATAAATTAACCCACTGTTAATAAATAAACCAACTGTTAATAAATTAACCAACTGTTAATGAACTAATCCACTGTTAATAAATTAACCCACTGTTAATAAAATAACCAACTGTTAATAAATTAACCCACTGTTAATAAATAAACCAACTGTTAATAAATTAACCAACTGTTAATGAACTAATCCACTGTTAATAAATTAACCCACTGTTAATAAAATAACCAACTGTTAATAAATTAACCCACTGTTAATAAATAAACCAACTGTTAATAAATTAACCAACTGTTAATGAACTAATCCACTGTTAATAAATTAACCCACTGTTAATAAATTAACCAACTGTTAATGAATTAATCCACTGTTAATAAATTAACCAACTGTTAATAAATTAACCAACTGTTAATAAATTAACCAACTGTTAATAAATTAACCAACTGTTAATGAACTAATCCACTGTTAATAAATTAACCCACTGTTAATAAAATAACCAACTGTTAATAAATTAACCCACTGTTAATAAATAAACCAACTGTTAATAAATTAACCAACTGTTAATAAATTAACCCACTGTTAATAAATAAACCAACTGTTAATAAATTAACCAACTGTTAATGAACTAATCCACTGTTAATAAATTAACCCACTGTTAATAAATTAACCAACTGTTAATGAATTAATCCACTGTTAATAAATTAACCCACTGTTAATAAATTAACCAACTGTTAATAAATTAACCAACTGTTAATAAATTAACCAACTGTTAATGAATTAATCCACTGTTAATAAATTAACCAACTGTTAATGAATTAATCCACTGTTAATAAATTAACCAACTGTTAATGAATTAATCCACTGTTAACAAATTAACCCACTGTTAATGAATTAATCCACTGTTAATAAATTAACCAACTGTTAATGAATTAATCCACTGTTAATAAATTAACCCACTGTTAATGAATTAATCCACTGTTAATAAATTAACCAACTGTTAATGAATTAATCCACTGTTAATAAATTAACCAACTGTTAATAAATTAACCAACTGTTAATAAATTAACCAACTGTTAATAAATTAACCAACTGTTAATAAATTAACCCACTGTTAATAAATAAACCAACTGTTAATAAATTAACCAACTGTTAATGAATTAATCCACCGTTAACAAATTAACCCACTGTTAATCAATTAACCAACTGTTAATAAATTAACCAACTGTTAATAAATTAACCAACTGTTAATAAATTAACCAACTGTTAATGAATTAATCCACCGTTAACAAATTAACCCACTGTTAATCAATTAACCAACTGTTAATAAATTAACCAACTGTTAATAAATTAACCAACTGTTAATAAATTAACCAACTGTTAATGAATTAATCCACCGTTAACAAATTAACCCACTGTTAATCAATTAACCAACTGTTAATAAATTAACCAACTGTTAATAAATTAACCAACTGTTAATAAATTAACCCACTGTTAATAAATAAACCAACTGTTAATAAATTAACCAACCGTTAATGAACTAATCCACTGTTAATAAATTAACCCACTGTTAATAAATTAACCAACTGTTAATGAATTAATCCACTGTTAATAAATTAACCCACTGTTAATAAATTAACCAACTGTTAATAAATTAACCAACTGTTAATAAATTAACCAACTGTTAATGAATTAATCCACTGTTAATAAATTAACCCACTGTTAATAAAATAACCAACTGTTAATAAATTAACCAACTGTTAATGAATTAACCCACTGTTAATAAATTAACCAACTGTTAATGAATTAATCCACTGTTAATAAATTAACCAACTGTTAATAAATTAACCAACTGTTAATAAATTAACCAACTGTTAATAAATTAACCAACTGTTAATGAACTAATCCACTGTTAATAAATTAACCCACTGTTAATAAAATAACCAACTGTTAATAAATTAACCCACTGTTAATAAATAAACCCACTGTTAATAAATTAACCAACTGTTAATAAATTAACCCACTGTTAATAAATAAACCAACTGTTAATAAATTAACCAACTGTTAATGAACTAATCCACTGTTAATAAATTAACCCACTGTTAATAAATTAACCAACTGTTAATGAATTAATCCACTGTTAATAAATTAACCCACTGTTAATAAATTAACCAACTGTTAATAAATTAACCAACTGTTAATGAACTAATCCACTGTTAATAAATTAACCCACTGTTAATAAATTAACCAACTGTTAATGAATTAATCCACTGTTAATAAATTAACCCACTGTTAATAAATTAACCAACTGTTAATAAATTAACCAACTGTTAATAAATTAACCAACTGTTAATAAATTAACCAACTGTTAATGAATTAACCCACTGTTAATAAATTAACCAACTGTTAATGAATTAATCCACTGTTAATAAATTAACCAACTGTTAATAAATTAACCAACTGTTAATAAATTAACCAACTGTTAATAAATTAACCAACTGTTAATGAACTAATCCACTGTTAATAAATTAACCCACTGTTAATAAAATAACCAACTGTTAATAAATTAACCCACTGTTAATAAATAAACCAACTGTTAATAAATTAACCAACTGTTAATAAATTAACCCACTGTTAATAAATAAACCAACTGTTAATAAATTAACCAACTGTTAATGAACTAATCCACTGTTAATAAATTAACCCACTGTTAATAAATTAACCAACTGTTAATGAATTAATCCACTGTTAATAAATTAACCCACTGTTAATAAATTAACCAACTGTTAATAAATTAACCAACTGTTAATAAATTAACCAACTGTTAATAAATTAACCAACTGTTAATGAATTAATCCACTGTTAATAAATTAACCCACTGTTAATAAATTAACCAACTGTTAATAAATTAACCAACTGTTAATAAATTAACCAACTGTTAATGAATTAATCCACTGTTAATAAATTAACCAACTGTTAATGAATTAATCCACTGTTAATAAATTAACCAACTGTTAATGAATTAATCCACTGTTAACAAATTAACCCACTGTTAATGAATTAATCCACTGTTAATAAATTAACCAACTGTTAATGAATTAATCCACTGTTAATAAATTAACCCACTGTTAATGAATTAATCCACTGTTAATAAATTAACCAACTGTTAATGAATTAATCCACTGTTAATAAATTAACCAACTGTTAATAAATTAACCAACTGTTAATAAATTAACCAACTGTTAATAAATTAACCCACTGTTAATAAATAAACCAACTGTTAATAAATTAACCAACTGTTAATGAATTAATCCACCGTTAACAAATTAACCCACTGTTAATCAATTAACCAACTGTTAATAAATTAACCAACTGTTAATAAATTAACCAACTGTTAATAAATTAACCAACTGTTAATGAATTAATCCACCGTTAACAAATTAACCCACTGTTAATCAATTAACCAACTGTTAATAAATTAACCAACTGTTAATAAATTAACCAACTGTTAATAAATTAACCCACTGTTAATAAATAAACCAACTGTTAATAAATTAACCAACTGTTAATGAACTAATCCACTGTTAATAAATTAACCCACTGTTAATAAATTAACCAACTGTTAATGAATTAATCCACTGTTAATAAATTAACCAACTGTTAATAAATTAACCAACTGTTAATAAATTAACCCACTGTTAATAAATAAACCAACTGTTAATAAATTAACCAACTGTTAATGAACTAATCCACTGTTAATAAATTAACCCACTGTTAATAAATTAACCAACTGTTAATGAATTAATCCACTGTTAATAAATTAACCCACTGTTAATAAAATAACCAACTGTTAATAAATTAACCCACTGTTAATAAATAAACCAACTGTTAATAAATTAACCAACTGTTAATAAATTAACCCACTGTTAATAAATAAACCAACTGTTAATAAATTAACCAACTGTTAATGAACTAATCCACTGTTAATAAATTAACCCACTGTTAATAAATTAACCAACTGTTAATGAATTAATCCACTGTTAATAAATTAACCCACTGTTAATAAATTAACCAACTGTTAATGAATTAATCCACTGTTAATAAATTAACCCACTGTTAATAAATTAACCAACTGTTAATAAATTAACCAACTGTTAATAAATTAACCAACTGTTAATGAATTAATCCACTGTTAATAAATTAACCAACTGTTAATGAATTAATCCACTGTTAATAAATTAACCCACTGTTAATGAATTAACCAACTGTTAATAAATTAACCAACTGTTAATAAATTAACCAACTGTTAATGAATTAATCCACTGTTAATAAATTAACCAACTGTTAATAAATTAACCAACTGTTAATAAATAAACCAACTGTTAATAAATTAACCAACTGTTAATGAATTAACCAACTGTTAATAAATTAACCCACTGTTAATAAATAAACCAACTGTTAATAAATTAACCAACTGTTAATGAATTAATCCACTGTTAACAAATTAACCCACTGTTAATCAATTAACCAACTGTTAATAACTTAACCAACTGTTAATAAATTAACCAACTGTTAATAAATTAACCAACTGTTAATGAATTAATCCACTGTTAATAAATTAACCAACTGTTAATGAATTAATCCACTGTTAATAAATTAACCCACTGTTAATGAATTAATCCACTGTTAATTAATTAATCCACTGTTAATAAAATAACCGACTGTTAATGAATTAATCCACTGTTAATAAATTAACCAACTGTTAATGAATTAATCCACTGTTAATAAATTAACCCACTGTTAATCAATTTACCAACTGTTAATAAATTAACCCACTGTTAATAAATTAATCCACTGTTAATAAATTAATCCACAGTTAATAAATTAACCAACTGTTAATGAACTAATCCACTGTTAATAAATTAACCCACTGTTAATAAATTAACCAACTGTTAATGAATTAATCCACTGTTAATAAATTAACCCACTGTTAATAAATTAACCAACTGTTAATAAATTAACCAACTGTTAATAAATTAACCAACTGTTAATGAATTAATCCACTGTTAATAAATTAACCCACTGTTAATAAAATAACCAACTGTTAATAAATTAACCAACTGTTAATGAATTAATCCACTGTTAATAAATTAACCCACTGTTAATAAAATAACCAACTGTTAATAAATTAACCCACTGTTAATAAATAAACCAACTGTTAATAAATTAACCAACTGTTAATAAATTAACCCACTGTTAATAAATAAACCAACTGTTAATAAATTAACCAACTGTTAATGAACTAATCCACTGTTAATAAATTAACCCACTGTTAATAAATTAACCAACTGTTAATGAATTAATCCACTGTTAATAAATTAACCCACTGTTAATAAATTAACCAACTGTTAATAAATTAACCAACTGTTAATAAATTAACCAACTGTTAATGAATTAATCCACTGTTAATAAATTAACCAACTGTTAATGAATTAATCCACTGTTAATAAATTAACCAACTGTTAATGAATTAATCCACTGTTAACAAATTAACCCACTGTTAATGAATTAATCCACTGTTAATAAATTAACCAACTGTTAATGAATTAATCCACTGTTAATAAATTAACCAACTGTTAATAAATTAACCAACTGTTAATGAATTAATCCACTGTTAATAAATTAACCAACTGTTAATAAATAAACCAACTGTTAATAAATTAACCAACTGTTAATGAATTAATCCACTGTTAATAAATTAACCCACTGTTAATAAATAAACCAACTGTTAATAAATTAACCAACTGTTAATAAATTAACCCACTGTTAATAAATAAACCAACTGTTAATAAATTAACCAACTGTTAATGAACTAATCCACTGTTAATAAATTAACCCACTGTTAATAAATTAACCAACTGTTAATGAATTAATCCACTGTTAATAAATTAACCCACTGTTAATAAATTAACCAACTGTTAATAAATTAACCAACTGTTAATAAATTAACCAACTGTTAATAAATTAACCCACTGTTAATAAATAAACCAACTGTTAATAAATTAACCAACTGTTAATGAATTAATCCACTGTTAACAAATTAACCCACTGTTAATCAAGTAACCAACTGTTAATAACTTAACCAACTGTTAATAAATTAACCAACTGTTAATAAATTAACCAACTGTTAATGAATTAATCCACTGTTAATAAATTAACCAACTGTTAATGAATTAATCCACTGTTAATAAATTAACCCACTGTTAATGAATTAATCCACTGTTAATTAATTAATCCACTGTTAATAAAATAACCGACTGTTAATGAATTAATCCACTGTTAATAAATTAACCAACTGTTAATGAATTAATCCACTGTTAATAAATTAACCCACTGTTAATCAATTTACCAACTGTTAATAAATTAACCCACTGTTAATAAATTAATCCACTGTTAATAAATTAATCCACAGTTAATAAATTAATCAACTGTTAATACTTCTTTAGGGAATAATTTCTAAAAACGCACCAGCATTTGGATTATCTTCTACTTCTTCTTAGCGTTAATCCCGTCTTGTGATGGGTTCCGCTTTCCTGTCATTTTTCTTAAACTTCGCTCTATTATGGACATCTTCCTCATTCAGATCGCAGTTATTCATGTCATTCGTGACAACGCTCAACCACCGCAATCTAGGTCTTTCCCTTATTCGCTTGCCAGGTAAAGTGAAGTTAGGCGTTCTAATGTCTATGCATTGAGGTGGTCTTCTTTTAACATGCCCCTAACATCGTAGCCGGTTTTCTTGCAATTTTTCAGCGATGTCGCATATCCCGAGGCTACCACGCACGTGCACGTTAAAGATCTTGTCGAGCCTCGTCACTCCGCACATCTACCTTAACATTTTCATCTCCATAACACAAATGCAATTAACATGCTTTTTTGATACTCGCCACGTCTCACTTCCATATATCAGAACTGGTCTTATTATGGAGTTATAAACTAGTCCTTTGAGCTTAATGGACATCCTCGTGTCGTATGTGACTCCAGTAAGCTCGCGCAGCTTCATCCAAGCAGTGAATGTAGGGTGTTGCAGGTTGCTTTCTAGACTACCGAATTTGTTTATCATGCTACCCAGGTATTTATATTCGTCGCACTGTTGGACCACCTGGCCATCAATCACTATAATTGAGACAGTGCGAGGATAGAGACATTACATTCATTGTACTAGGTCTTAGCTACACTTAGTACCAATCCTCCTGCTTGTAGTTGCTCTTTCCTAGCACTTCCAGATCTTGGCGACTTGGTGTACATATCGCTACATCGTCTGCGTATATGAAAGTCCATGAAGCTTTTTGTTGAGCATCTTTAGAGAGTGTATCCAGCACTAGACTGAACAAGAATGGACTTAGAACTGAACCTTGATGAACCCCTTCAGTGACTGGGATGGATTTTGTCACTCCCACCGTTATACTTATGAAGGAACGCGCATAAAATTATATACGCAAATAAATAAAATGGAGTTTCTGTTTGTAATATTAAATGTTAATCTTTAAGTCTTACTAAAAGGATAAGATACAGAGATGGCTGGACCGATTTTGAAGAAACGTTGACTGACAGCTGAAGCAGATGCATCTCAAACATATTTGAGATTATTTGAAATTTTATCCATAACTATAGTACTTACTGAAGTAACACATAGGAAACTTTTTGTAACTAGTTAAAAACTTAAGTAAAAACTATTTCATATAAAATTTTGATTAAAATACACAACCATCCAATGATTGCAAAAGATGCTATGAATCCCATAGTTATTGATTGTAATTATTTTATTTGGAGGTTGAAACAATGACAAGTGGCATTCATGCAAGGAATAAAATATTATTAAAATAAATAAATGCTGCCTTTGTTTTGTTTTTAATAAAAATTCTATTATGTCCATTATTAAAAATGGATTAAAAAGATAAAATGTTATATCTGTATTAAATTAATTCGATATGAATTAGCGTGCGAAGCGTGATCTCGTATGTCATTACAAATTATTGAATAGTTGCTCGTCGTGTTTATATACGAATGTTGTGAAACTTATCTCTCACTGTTCTTCAATATTCGGTTAAGATGAAAGTGTTTTTCGTAATTTTAGTTTTAGTCAATGGATTATCTGCGAGACTTCTATCTGAAGGTAACAAGAATGTGTGATAAATATATTATTCTATTGAAATATTATATATTAGAAATTATTGAATAAAATATACAAAATATTTTGTTACATTATTTATAACCAAAACTATTTTTAAAGTTACCTATATTTCGTTTTTAGATGAGTTGACTGGTCTGTTTAAGAAAGTATTAAGAAACCAGGCCTCGGAAAATGATTTAAGCGTGATAAACGATGTTTTTCATATTTATAGACCAACGTACCTGATGAAAACACAGGGAACTCATACTAGAACAGTGAGTATTTAAATGTATCCGTCTAATCAGTTATAGCGAGAAAATCGTTTGAAGATATTACTTTACAATCGTTCCCAAAGATTCTACTTAACAAAACTATTTACATAGATGCATATGTTGAAAGATGAATAGTCTTAAGATTGAATTACTATATCAGTATATATTTTATTAACAGACCCTGAACTGCCTACTTTGCCGCAGTATATTTTCAGCACTCATAGACATGGTTGAAGAAAACCAATCGGAGCAGAATCTTATAAATGCCATAACCACAATATGCTCCACTCTTGGAATCGTGAGCCCGAAATCATGCAGTGGTATTATCGATTTGAATTTGGTAAATATTTATATGAAATCAGTAACTGTTTATCTCAAGTGTTTTATTGTTAATCTAGATTTGAATTATTTTGCTGCATCATTATCACAGTTACCTAATATAGAATGTTTTGATATTTTTAGCCTATTATAATTTATATAATAAAAAATACTCCAGGCGTAGCCTCAAGGACGTTTTGTGGATTACTTTTTCAAACTGCCACTAATCCAAACTCTTGTGTTTCCAATGATCCCAGATTTGAGTGGACTGTGGATTTACCAGAACCTTCAGAATTTATTGAGACCAAGGTAACAAATCCATAACAGAAACTTCACTCATAGTCGGTTGATTTAAATTTATTTAATGAGAGTTTGTGATTGTTGTGTTTTGTTTATAGTTTCCCCAGTCGAACTCGAAGCCACTAAAAATTGCTTTAATCACGGATGCTCACATAGATCCGTTTTATGAACCAAATGGTGTCGCAGACTGCGATGATCCAACTTGTTGCAGGAAGGGACAAACTCCACGGACATTGACCTACAATTATGATTTACTAGAGACTTATGTCGACAGAAGTCTATCAAATGTAGGCGATACATACATGCTAGATCTAGACGCAGCCACGCGTATTAAAGGTGTAAATATTGTGTCAAGAAATAACAACATTTCGCCCCCAGCCGGTTATTGGGGAGATTATAGGAATTGTGATAGCCCTATATGGGCGTACGACGATGTTATTGAAAGAATAGCTTCCGCACATAAGGTAAGAACTAACTGGTAACAATAAATTTACTTGATTAATGCTTTACCTGAACTTGTTAGAAGTTTTTTCCCATAATGCTAATATCAGCTTTTTCAAAATGCTCAAAAAATAATTTTCTAAAATCTTTGCCCATAGATAATAAATCTTTTTCATTCCTTACGTTAAATAAGTAGAAGACGTGTAAATAAGTTCAAAGAAACGAAATAAAAGTAGTCTTTTTGATGGAAAGTATTATTAAAATTACACTCTTAATGAACTATGATGTGACTTTTCGATAATTTCATGAGACAGGCATTTAAATTATTCACACTTGTAATAAGTAGTAATCGTAATAAGAAGTAAATAAGGGTATATTTAGGAACAAATGTTAAATAATTAATAATAATAAATATAATTGTTTTATAAATTGACATTGTGAATATTTTTAGGATATAGATGTAGTTTATTATATAGGTGATAATATTGATCATCACATATGGGAAACGACTTTTGAAATGATTAATGATGTAAACCGTTACATTATTGATAAAATGAGAAAAGAATTTGGGGACGATGTGTTGATTGTGCCTTGTATAGGAAACCATGAATCTCAACCAACAAACCAGTGAGTACCTTTTATTGACAATTATCGTGATAAAAGAAAAGTGCTGTTTTCCCGTAAAAACTGAACTGGACTTAAAATTTCCTGATAATAATAAAAAATATATAAGCGTACATACTTCCTTCTAATTAAAATTAAATTAATTTGAGACAAGTCTGTTTAAAAAGTTATGAGTAAAGTTTAATTGTAAATACTTAACAAGTATATATAAGTGTTAAAACTTATCGAATTTAATTGAAACTTAAGTCTAAATGCCTCCCTCAAGCGTTCTCTTTTTAGTGTTGATAAATTAATTATAGTTAATAACGAATGATTGTTGGTTTACATTAAATACCACAACGCCAAGAAAACATTAAATATGCCAAATCCTTATGGATAGCATGAAACAGACGTAGTTTTATGGGTTAATGTTTAAGAAGTTTTGAGTTATAAAATAATGAAAAGGGGTACCAACTGGTTCGTGTAATGTTAGTGTTGCACTTGGTGTTGGCTAAACAATTTGTTTTACTTGAATCTGTCTTGACACGCGGCAGCGTATCTAGACTATTGGTTGACTTATAATGATTGAGTATTGAACACTCATATAGATAAGGTTTTGTTAATTAGGTACATATCATGTAACCTTTGAAATATAAGGCTATAATCTAGGTATCACTTTGGATTTCGTTTTTATCGCTTCCCAAATATAATACAGATTTGCACCGAGTTCTATCAAAGGGGATAAACTTAATACGACCTGGCTCTACGAGGCCTTGATTGAAAAATGGGACCACTACTTAACAGAGGAAGCCAAGATAACTATTTTGGATAAAGGAGCGTTCACGAGACTCGTTAAACCAGGATTAAGAGTAATTTCCATTAACAGCAACATTGCATATAGAAACAATTGGTGAGATGATATTTATGCTTAACTATTTTTTATCCGTGACTTTGTCCGCGTTAATTTCGAATTTAGCTGGCCGGTCGAACTCCATTTCGCCCTAGATTCCGTAAATAACCATATTTTGGAATATTTTAACTTTTTCTCGATCAAACAGAATTAATTATCCTATGTTTGTCTCCTGGTTCTAAGCTACCAATTTTCTACCATATCCCTACAGCGGTTCTGGAGTTATAAATAGTCTAACTTTTAGAAAGTATGTACTACAATTAATTAATTAATTGTAAATAGTGCAAAAACTTTTTTAATACACATAAAGATATATACAGACAAAAACAGTGTTTTTCCTACATTTTTATATTTTTTCTAAATTAGGTGGCTGGTTTATGATCCATTGGAAGCAAAGAGACATTTAGAATGGTTAGTATCAGAATTATACAAAGCAGAAATCGCCGGAGAGAAGGTTCACATACTGTCTCACATTCCGCCAGGAGTTCATGACCTTATGTACACCTGGACAAGGGAATATAATAGAATTGTTAACAGGTAATATTTATTTTATTACAAAAGTCTTGAAATATATTTTATCGTTTCCCGACTTTCACGATTATTTTACGAATAAGATTGCTGTAGGTATATAGGTAAATCTTAAAGCAGCTACATTTAACTTCAAACTTATTGTTTCACTAATATTCTATTGAAAAGATTGTTGTGAAAAAGGCTGCGGAGTACTTTTTGTTAATGTTTTGTAAAAAGACCTATAAGCTATATTGAAATTTAAATTATATATTTGTGTTTTCTGTTTTTACCGTGGTTAAATTGGTAATCAGAACCTAGATAGTAACATTATTTTATTGAGGAACTACAGGAATTTCGTATCGTCTTGCTTATCATACCAGTAGGTACCTTACGTTACGCTTACCTCAAAATAGCATCGTTGACCATCATTAATACGTTTCGCATTCACAAATCTTTGCACGTAATATTAGTAACGCAGGCTATTGGATGAAAAACGAAATACCTATACCGATTACTTCAAAAATGTTATATAAATTAAAATAAATAAAACTACAAAGTTAATTTTCAAACCATACAGTTAACAAAAGAAATACGCGAATTAAATCTTGAAATATATAATTTAACTACAAGATTCCAGAACTTTTATTTATGACCATTTCTCTTTTTGGTAATATAACTTGTGCTATCATCGCTCCCTTTTTTAATAAAAAATTAAATCATAAATCTAATTAAATACATTGACTGTTTGGTACTTTTTGCATTTTTCCATGGCCATAAAATTCCACACAATTATCGTAGGAAAAAAATCGATCAAGGACTTTAGATTTGTAATATATTTTCAGATTTTCAAAAACGATAACCGCTGAATTCAACGGTCATTTGCATTCTGATGAATTCAAGATTTTCTATAACGGAACGGACCCCGTCGCGATGGCCTGGGGCGTAGGAAGTTCCACAACATACTCGGATTACAATATTAATTACAAAATCGCCACCATAGATAACGATACATTTGTGAGTATATTAGTATATGAAAACACCTTTGTAATCTGTTTTTATTACGGAAACTAAGTATGTTTTTTTAATGTTTACGTGGGACTTTATATCTATTTTTATCTTGCTAAAAGTTCTAATCACTTTAAATGAAGTTAACAATTATTGTCACCGAATGGCTTTTTGGTAAGATAAATAAGTATTATTATACAAGTATGTACATATTGTATGAAAAATTCAAATATAATATTACTATACGACAAGTTTTGGTTTCAAACAATTTGTATGGTTTGGGAGCATAGTTATTTGAAATTTCTTTTGATACTGCGTTCAATCATGAGCAACTTTTTTTTATTAGACAGAACTACACATATTTCAACCTTCCACAGATTCCGCACAACTTGTATCCAAAATGATAATTGAATTAATTAATTAGGGACATATTAAAATGTATATTATATACAAAGTAATGTTTCAATGCATCTTTTTATAGAAACCTGTGAACATAGTAAACTACATATACAATCTTACGGAAGCAAATCTTAGACCGAATAGACGTCCTCATTGGTTCCAATTATATGACGTCAGAAGTTCCTTTGGAATACCAGATCTATCGCCGGCATCACTAGACAACCTAGTATACAGAATGGTTACCAACCAGACTCAATATTTGGATCTATATAACGCCTTCTACTCAAAACTCAGCGACAAAAGATGGCAGAATTGCAATGACAATTGCAAAATTGACAACCTCTGTAAAACCGTTGTCACCGTGCTATGGGAGCGTTCGAAATGCGAAGAATTGCGTTCTTTATATTTTTCAACAAAATTATAAATAAAAAACAAAAATTGTGCGAACATATTTTATTAACAAACAAATTATAGTTTATACCTTATACTAATGATCTAATATACTTAACCATTTCAATTCAGGTTTCCACCTCAATGATTCGCTTGGAATTTTATCTAATTCCGATAACTGAAAGAAGAAAAACACAGTATTAAAATATTATACATAGATATTAATCATTTATTAGAACATGTATTAAATTTGTTATCAATATTGTTTACTCTCAAATTAAAAGATATTATCTTTCATTGGTTTATCGTTATTCTAAGTATCCCTCTAACATAATATGTTGATAACAATACGGTAACAAATAACGTTAATTATTGGCTATGTAAATAATAAACATTTTCCAATTAAAATACTGTTCTTAAAACAAGTGTATGTGTGATTAGTGTGGGTATATTTTTTCAAAGGAAAAAAAAGATCAATTTAATTTTACATACACTTTCTTGAAGTTGAGTCACCAATGGCCCTTAAATCAGCATTTTTTTTATCATAATTTATAAGTGAAATTAAATGATTAACGAATTAAGCCGTCAAACATCTCTGTTTCCTGTTTTAGTAGAGTACAAAAATTAGTATTTATTAATTATACTATTTTAAGCAACTACGATCAAGTATTAATGTTATTAATGACCAATTGTCCAAGAAGTATTTTACAATTATATCAAATTTAGATACTTTATAGTTTTCAATAAATAAAATCTTTTATTACTTGTTTATGCCCGCGATTTTTCGGAAAATCGGAATTGAGTTCAGAGAAAAATTTAAAAATTTGTACTTTAATAAAATTAATATGAAACAACAGGTAGCGCCATCTAGTTTTTCATATGTGAGTTAAGGCGAAATGCATTTTCATAATTCATGTGATTGTGATGTCTGACCTACATCACTGTAAAATTTCTATATAAATACAACCTTACAAACTTTTACCTTTGTAAGGTAATAAGCAGAATTTAGTTTTAAAAATATTATAACTAGCAGAGATGAGATATTCAATATACATAAATAATATTACATCGAACTATACTGTCTTCACCCAATCATATTCTTTAAAAGGATTAAAACCCCGGCTAAAGTAGAAAAAAACTAAGTGAACAATATTTTAGTGAAAGTTCTAAAGGAAAGATATTCCTTCAGCAATCATTATTATTTATACAATAATAATAAATAGATTTTATTCTGCATTTAGACAGCTTTTATTTAATTATTGAGGTCCCCATATGTAGTTATAGTTGTTCATTTATATTTTTACGGTTCTCTGTCTTTCTTTGTCCAGTTTACATACTTGACAAGTTTTTTTTGTAGAAGAATATTCTTTATTAAACAAAATAAATTTTTAATAGGGCCTATATCATGTAACATTTATATTATCAAGTGTAATACCATTTAAAATGTCTTCATTATTTACCATCAATATTTAAAGTGTACTAAGTTGTGATTCAAAAACATATTGTGTAGAGAAGTTCAAAAATATTATGTTTCAGTTCAGATATATCATATATGCCAAGAATATATACCCAAAGGCTCACTTAGTTATGTTCTTTGCTTTAAAAATTAAAAAAAGTCTTTCTGTATAAATACCTGACGTCTTACAAAATGTACAATTTTTTCTACATTCTCTGCCTTAACATCATCTGACATTGAGTAGAACCTTCTCCATATAGCTCCTGCTAGAACTCTATCATCACTCAATCCTTCATCGTAACCAACTAATGCAGCTTGGAACTGTTCCGATAGTTCCGTTACTTGCTTCTTAGCTATAGCTGGATTTGCACCCTGGAAATTAAAAGAATATATGTTCTTAAGTTATGTCATACAACTTTTAGTTCATATTATTTTTGCTTGTCTAGTAAATGTATATAATTTTAATTCAACTTCAACTAACATGTTATTTGTATATAATAAGAGAATTTATATTACCTCTAGCATTTTTATCCTGTTTCCGACGTCTGCCCACTGTGCTTCTATAATACAATTCCTTACAAAGTATCCATCGCCTTTCACATACTTCTTTTTACCAGTCGCAGTTGAGATATCCACGGCCATATAACGGACTAACAACATCCATACATGTAGCTCAGTAACTATGAACCATGATGCAAATGTGTCCGGCAGTTCAAGTTTTTCAAACCATTCATTATAAGCAACCTTATCTGGTACACTTTCATATAACACATATCCTGTGAGCTTTAGGCGCTGTAGAAGAAAATAGTTTGAATGTAACATAGGTTTACATGATAGCAAATTAGTTACATCACAATTATTATATAGTCGCGAAGTCGTAGTTTAGAGGTTATGAAAAGAATAACAAATAAAATTTACCGTTCTGTCCTGGTCCATCCATCCTACCGCATTCATAAACTTCTTTAAATAACTCTCCTTTATCGTTGCAGTACATTGTTGTCTTGAATTTATGGGTTTCGGACTCAGAATACCCGAGCATGGTCTTGCATAATCAGTTTTGCTTAACGCAATTTGTCGCCATAAAATCTGAATAAAACTATATTTATAATTATGGATTCATATCAGATTTAATTCAATTGATGTTGGATTTAAATTCTTACCCGAGAAAGTTGACGGTTTCTTAACATTTTAATTAATATTAAAGGTCTTGTCAAAGGTTGATAAGTCTTTTAAATTGATATATTAACAGAATGCATTATATTTAACGTAACATAAAAATTAAACCATATAGTATTTGCAATATTAATAGAACATTTTAAGTTTATTTGCAATTTTTCGTAATGTTTTTAAATATTATGTCAAATTAGGTCAATACAAGGTGCGAATGAGACGAATACATTTTTCAGACCATTTCATTTGGAAGATCTCTTTGGATTTTTAGTTTTGAATTCTACAAATTGCACAGACAATCAAAAACAGCTGATTGTCAATTATATAATTACTTTTTGTTTTTTCTCTTTCAATTATAACTTTAATCGTCTATATGCTTAATAATAATTATCAATATGTATATACATCCATACTTGTTATTCTGTACTGTTATATAATTACATTTTTAAACTTTTTCATCATATAAGATAAAATTCTGAAACTTAATATTGAATAAAAAATGTGTTTTTTTATTACTATCCTTCTTAACAAAATACAAGCTAAAGTTTTTTACTATAAAATCTATAGAAATGGAATTATGGCATTAATTTTTTAATCCCTTTTTTATCTGTGGCTTGTAGTACGTCGTCTGTCTTTGAACATCTACTTAGATAAGTTTTATAGGTTACATAATTTTGCTCTGCGGTCGCCCATTACGATTCATCCAGGGGCTACTTTAATAAAATGTTTGGGGCTGTAAGCAGGGTCGGCAGCGGCTTTTTAGCCGCTAAAACAGCAGCTGAAAAAGTACTTTCAGAATGTGGCAAAGTTGCAGCAGTTGCTGGAAACAAGAGGGATTACGCAGCTAAGGCCTCTGGAAAAGGGCAAGGTAAGGTAGTTGCAGTCATCGGTGCTGTTGTGGACGTACAATTCGAAGACAACCTACCTCCCATTCTAAATGCCCTCGAAGTCCAAAACCGATCTCCCCGCCTGGTCCTGGAGGTGGCCCAGCACTTGGGTGAGAACACCGTCCGCACCATCGCCATGGACGGTACCGAAGGTCTGGTCCGCGGACAGCCCGTCCTGGACTCCGGCTCTCCCATCCGTATTCCCGTGGGAGCAGAGACCCTCGGCCGTATCATTAACGTGATCGGAGAACCCATCGACGAGCGTGGCCCCATCCCCACCGACAAGACGGCCGCCATCCACGCCGAAGCTCCCGAGTTCGTGGACATGTCCGTGCAGCAGGAGATCCTGGTCACCGGTATTAAGGTAGTAGATCTGCTCGCTCCCTACGCCAAGGGAGGTAAGATCGGTCTGTTCGGCGGTGCCGGAGTCGGCAAGACCGTACTTATTATGGAACTTATTAACAACGTAGCCAAGGCCCACGGTGGTTACTCCGTATTCGCCGGTGTCGGCGAGCGTACCCGTGAAGGTAACGATCTGTACCACGAGATGATCGAGTCTGGTGTCATCTCCCTCAAGGACAAGACTTCTAAGGTAGCTCTGGTATACGGTCAGATGAACGAGCCCCCCGGCGCCCGTGCCCGTGTCGCCCTCACCGGATTGACCGTCGCCGAGTACTTCCGTGACCAGGAAGGTCAGGACGTACTTCTCTTCATTGACAACATTTTCCGTTTCACACAAGCCGGTTCAGAGGTGTCCGCTCTGTTGGGTCGTATTCCCTCCGCCGTAGGTTACCAGCCCACCCTGGCCACTGACATGGGTACTATGCAGGAGCGTATCACCACGACCAAGAAGGGCTCTATCACCTCCGTGCAGGCCATCTACGTGCCAGCTGATGACTTGACTGACCCTGCCCCAGCCACCACCTTCGCTCACTTGGACGCCACTACTGTACTGTCTCGTGCCATCGCCGAGTTGGGTATCTACCCCGCTGTGGACCCTCTCGACTCCACCTCACGTATCATGGACCCCAACATCATTGGTGCCGAGCACTACAATGTCGCCCGTGGAGTCCAGAAGATTCTCCAGGATTACAAGTCACTTCAGGACATTATCGCTATCTTGGGTATGGACGAGTTGTCTGAGGAAGACAAGCTGACCGTAGCCCGCGCCCGTAAGATCCAGAGATTCCTGTCCCAGCCCTTCCAGGTAGCTGAGGTGTTCACCGGCCATGCTGGAAAACTGGTGCCTCTCGAGGAGACCATCAAGGGATTCTCTCAAATCCTTCAGGGAGAGTATGATCACCTACCAGAAGTTGCATTCTACATGGTTGGACCCATCGAAGAAGTTGTAGCTAAAGCTGAAACCTTGGCCAAGAGCGCGTAAGAATAAATCGAGTATGGGAAGCAAATGTAATCTTACTTCGTAAATAAACTTAGTGGTAATAATGTTGGGTTTTATTTACCTTTACCAGAAACTAAGAATTTTAAATTACCCCAATACAAAATATTAAACAAAATGTAATTATATTATTGACATACTTTTTTTATATTTCTGACATTGCTAAATCAAGAATTATGTAACAGATATTTCATAATTTTTCAATTGCAGAAGTTGTTTAAGTATAAAAATTCAACCTATGTACCTATATGTTAACAATTTTTGGTTATTGATAAATTTAATTAAAAATTCACTTTATAATAACCTTTATATACCTCTAAACTAATATTTGCATTTAAGAACTTACATGATTATGTAATTACTAGAGATTTTTGTAAATTGCCTTAGTTCTTTTTTTATTTAGATAGCAGGGTAAAAAATAAGATTGTGGAAAAGGATTTGTTTCTTATTAGAAAGTATATCTGACCTTGAGAATAGAGGTTAATAAAATTATACAAGTAGGTAAACTTAATATCTTTTATTTTTCTACCTAAAAGTAATTGTAGAACTTTACACAACTTAAAATTAACTTCACAACATAAAATTAATACTATTATGCACAAGCAATACATATTTTTCATTTGTATTTCAACCAGATTGCATCACGGCTTCTTCCAATTCTATACATTCTATTAATTTTGATTCATGCTTGTCTTCGACCGAGTCAATATCATTATCTATTTTAATGTCTTTTTTAGGATCTTCAACACTACTGTTTTCACCTGTAGGGTTTGATGGATTTGAAGAACTCGTTTTAACTTTTTCGTTTTCATTTTCATCACAATTCTCATCAAGTACCACAACGTCGTTGGCTGATATTGATCTGTTTATAGAACAATCCACTTTGGGAACTTTCACAACGACGACCTGATCGGTTTTAATTTCATCAGTTTTTGTGGTAGTCTTGTTTGGGTCTTTCAATTTTATTGTTTGGAATTTTAGTGTTTTTGTTCCATCGGTGCTCCTATTGATGGGTTTGATTACTAAAATTTTAGTTTTCATACCGGCTTTTGTGAAGTCCGTGATATTTTTCTTTATTAAGGGATTTTGTATTACCTCTAAACTTTGTCTTCGGAATTTTATAGGAAGTATCGTTGGTACATTCACATTAGATTTAGTTTGTTCGGATGAGACACTTTCGTCAGATTTTGTTTCTACTTCTAATACTTTAGTCGATTCTTCCTTTTTTTCTTTACTATCGTCGCCGACCGTTTTATTATCTACTTGAGGTATCGGATCTGTTTCTTTTGGAGTTTCGTTAGCGGATGAATTTGCTTCTTTTTCCTCAGATTTTTTATTTACAACTTTAGTTACCACCAATTCCTTACAGAGATTTGATAAAGTCGATGTGTCAATTATTTTAGTGGGACTAGGATTGGAGATTTCTTTAGTTTCTTCATTTTCAGCCTTCTTAGGCGATATTTTATCTACTCTATTAATTTTAGGTACCATAGGTCTCACAAAAATATTTGATACACGAGGTTCTTTCGAAGTGTTAAACACGGCAAAGGTTGCAGTCTTCATATGTGCTTGAGCTTTTCCTACTGAGGATCTCGACATCGTTACAAGTGCACCACAACAATCTTTGTTGATAGGCTCATATTGTGGGTTAACATCTTGTTGCACTTTCTTTTTAGAAGGAGCAGTTTTTGGTGTTACTACTTGTGACTCACGATATCCCTGTGCCTCCATTTTTAACAAATTCGATAGATCGTATTCGAAATCTTCGTTCTTTCGTTTAGTTTTCTTACGAACAGGTCTTCGGCATGCTACTGATGTCATGTTTTCGCGCTTTGCTATTTTCTCATCAACTTCTTCCAAATCTGATGAATTTTCTTCGAATATTTTTGAATTAGAGGACGAATCGTTTTCGCCTAACAAAACTCCTTTATGCATAACGTCTTTACTCTCTTCATTGTCATCTGGAATGAAAAAATATTTTTTAAGTTAGAAATATATTTAATATAAATAATATATGTAATAAGGTCAATATTACAACACAACATAATATTGATAATACCTATGACAACAGTTTCCTTTTTCTTCTTGGCGATGTTTTTGACTAGTCGTGCTTTACGTTTTCTTGAACCGGTTTCGACTCGTGTACTGCTAGAGGAGCTATCATCAGATAATCTGCTGGAATCACTGGAACATCTGCTTGGACGTCGTGAATCCGGACTAGTTTCATTAGATTCGGTTAATTCTTCTACGGGGGCAGATAAATCGCTGGCTTCCGACCCGTCTATGGCTTTCACGGTACTATAGTAGAAATCAGTATCGCCTTTGAGTTTGTGAACAACTTTAACGTGTTCCGGGAGTTTATCAAAGTTGAAATGCTTAAAGTTGCAGAGTTTACATGCATAACGCAACCATTTGTAATGTCCAGCGACGTGTTCCAATAATTCACCTATTTGTTCAAATTTACTATTGCATTTTTTACATAAAAGTTGGTCTATTTCGACGTCTGTTTGTAATCTTGTTTTGAATGCGTTCAAATTGCTCTTCTCCGCTTGTTGGGCGAATGGTAATTTATTTATAAGCGTATTCGTGTAATACTGTAGAGTGTTCCCAGTCGGCACGTCTTGTGTGTCATCGTCTCTGTAATCTTCGGTCTCTGGTTGTTTCACATCAACGGTACTCATAACAGCTTCCTCGAGAGGTTTCGGTTCTTTCTCTTCGATTTCTTTTTCTGGCGGCTTTTCATTCTTCTCCTCAGATGGTTTATTTTCTGAAAAAATATCATAATCATTCAGTAATGTACTAACTTAAATATATATATACTATAAGGCCTCGGCCTCGAATTTTGCGGGCAGCGGAGCGGGAGCGGGAGCGGCAGGATCTTACGCGTATAATCAAATGGACCGACCCTCGAATACAGCGGTGCCCGCTGCCCGCTATTTTGGAGAAATGTATGCGTTTTCGTGCTGCCGCCGCCGCCGCTCCGCTGCCCGCAAAATTCGAGGCCGAGGCCTAAAGGGCTATCTTATTTTCTCGTTATAAAACGTCATACTTATTAACGAAAAACTTTCAGGAATAAGGGTAAAGTTAAATTATCACCAGAATAACCAATTTTCCAATTCTTTTAATTTTTATAGTATCAAAATTAGACAATAGACTTTAAATCAAATACTTAGTCGTAGGTACGTTCAAAATAAAACATTATTATTTTGACCCCGTAGTTGTATAACTCATAGAAAATACAAAGCATTTTACAGATGCTTATTGTTCAATAAATATTAATCATTATTATAAGCTTTAAACGCTATTTTATTCTTTTGCTATCAAAATCCACACATTTAATAAACAATTTCTCCAATTAATACAGTTTCGATTGAAATATTTTTTCATTCACATCCCAAGTACTTTAAATATAATTTTACAGCAAAAACCATATTCAGATCTATTCCAAATTTTTCGAATACTTTAAGGATATATAAACCAAAAATAAAAAGCTACGACCTAACGTTTTGAAGTTCTTTATAGGTATACTAGAAGACCCGGCGAACTTCGTATCACTCTAAAATCGAGAAATATCTGTTTGTTGTTTTTTATTTATATTTTTGAGTTTACCTATTAAAGCCATTAATCTCCGTTTTTTTAAGTTCAACAGAATGATTGACATTTTAGTTAGTTGTCAAATCTAATGTGAAAAAGAAAACTTTTGCATCAACAACTACTAATAAATTAAAAATTAATTAAAAAAAACATTGTCCAGCGATTGACAAAATTGTGAATCTAAACCATTCCCAGATCCCCTTGAACACACACAAAAAAATTCATCAAAATCGGTCCAGTCGTTTGAGAGAAGTTCAGTGACATACACACTCACAGAAGAATTATATATATAAAGATTACCATCGTTTCTATTGATGACGAGGTACGGCGCGCTCTGTTCCTTGTGATAGTCCTTCCTTATCTGTATTTGTATTCTTCGTGTGTGTCTTCTAGCGCATGTGTGTGCGTGAGCTGCTAGTGCTGCTCTACGCTCAAACGACCGACCACAGCCACCGCAACGACGACCCTCGCCTTCAACCTCCAACTCCCAAGACTAAAATCATAGTATAAAGGGTATAAGTATTTAATACACATAAATTGATGACTTTTTCTTATATAATATTAACAGCTTTGTATTAAATGCAAGATATTTTAATGGATTTTTTATTGGACCTATTTTGATTGGACCTTCAATGTTTTAGGGCGAAACTTGGGCCAATTTTATTGATTATGTTAATAAATGTAACTATTACGGAGCATAGTCAAAGAAGATTAATATTCCTAGAGAATATATGAAAATGAATTGTCTAACAAATGTTTAAATTTATCACCTGATTCTCTTGATAGATTCTTTCTTCCTCTGTAATTTTTTGGGCTGGAAAATTCTTCAAAACGGACTTCCGTTTCTCGTAAAATGCTGGCGGGTTGTTCATTTTAAATGCCTTAGCTTGTATAGACTCTCGCAGTCGACGGATTTGAGCAGCGGTTTTTCTACAATAAAAATATTTTAGTTTAGGTATGATTATGAAAATAGTATAAATATGTAAATAGTGTATAATTATATATGTAAATAATGCATATCATATATCTACCTGTGTACTTTGAACAGATGTCTATAAACACTCCAGGATGTTGAGAAGATGTCCAAGCAATCGGGACAAGGATAAACCAAACGACTCTCTAAATGTTTATATTTCATATGGAACTTTAACGTTTTCTGAGTTGAAAACTGTAAATCACCTGCAAATATAATACAATAAATAAACATGTACTTGAAATCACTTTTATTAATTAAATTTAAAGTAATAAAACCTACAAATTTCGCATTTCAGAACACCATGTTTGACAGAATATGGTGCACCTTCATTGTCTTCATCATCACTAATTTGTATAACATTTTCTGAATTCATTTGTACATCGCTGATTTGTACTTTGAATGTGCCGTCGCTTTGTAACACTGCATTCTCTTGAGACAACATATTGTCCAATTCACTAACCTATAAGTATCAAGCAAAATTTATAATTAGACTAGAAGTTTAGAAATAACAAATTATTTACTATTTTCACAAGTCTTCTAATATGTTGTATGATTTTGAATCAATAAAACCATATTATTTTACTAAATTTTATAAAATCAAATATACAGAAGGGAAAAAAACAGAACCTCCTTTATTTTAGTCTTAAAGCCATAATTTTTCACTACATAATTTCTTATAACACTGATTCCTTACTTGCTTAAAACAATCACCATATTAATAATTAGTTGCACTATGATAACTTTTTCTGGTCCTTACAAAAAATCATGACAATAGCGTGTAATCTGAAGCCAGCAACAATGATAACACATTGAAGTTTAAATACTATTGAAATATTACTATCATTAAACTAGAATTCAGTGACTTTAAGTAATATAAATCTACATTACTATATAATTGAAAAAAAACCATCAATTTGCTTGCACCCTCATTATTAAACCGTTAAAATACTACATACAGATTTGAGTGATTATGTAATAAATTTTATATGTATATAAATCATTTACTAAACAATAACAAATCTTTTACATGAATAGTAGTTACCTCAGCCTTCATTGTATCGGTTTTGTTCTCATTACTTTCAATATTTTGGAAAACAGCAACGGTACTTTTTGGTATTTTTTGAAACACTAAATTTTGTTCCTTTAATTCCTTCTGCTGTACCCCTTTAGTTTTAGATATCCTTTCTATAATATCTGTAAGATCTTTTGTGAGTGGAATCCTTTCTTCTGTCTCATCTACATCCATTTCACTCGACTCATTTTCTTTCCTCATTATTTCCTGATAGCTCTCTTCAAGTTTTCTTATTTTCAAAATTTCATTTAGCTGTAAAATAAATCAAATTACATTTATATATATAATCTATAAACTACTTTCTACGAAGATAATATTTTTTTATAAATTATTTAAAATTCTATACAAAAAAATCTTTTTTAATAAATTCATATGTATACTTACAGAGGAGGTATTTTTAATGAAATGTCCATGTTCAGAGGGATTGAACTTTTCTTTACAGTAGACACGCTTATGTGATATAAAATTAGCTAAACTTCTGAATATATTCCTGCATACTTTACATTCATATAACAAGTCACATTCATTGCTGAGTAAACCTTTGAGCTATAAAATAAATTGTATATATGTTTTTAGAATTCTACTCATTAATACAATATATTAAAAATATTTTAGTGTGTTTAATTAATGAACTATACCTCCTCAGTGGCTAAGTCGAAAACTTTTCTTGCTTGAGCAAAGCCTGTAACACTAGTATGTATTGGTTTTCTCAGCAAGGAGAAGTCAAAGTCCTCAGTTTCCTCAATAGATTGACCAGCAATTCTGTTTGATTTACCCTTCTCTTCCTTTTTCTTAGTGTTTATTTTGTTACCAGCCATTTTGACATCTACAAAGCAATAAAGTAACATTTAAATATACACATGTGTTAATATTGCACGTTCGTCTTAAAGACGACATTTATGTTTTCGTGACACTTATTTATTTCAAAATGTTACATTTCTTTCTTTATTTTTATCTCACACACCATACACATTCTCATATAGAGATTTTGATAAAATTCACATTTTTACAATAACGCCGACCTACCAAGGTATTTCCTTCAATGCTTCGATGCCAAACGTATATTATTTATTCTTATTTAAATAATGTAACTTTCACTTCATTTAAGTAAATTCGCGGAAATTTATGTTACCATTAGGGAGTATATATACTCCAAGCATGGTATAATATCACGAGGGATTAGGTACCTACCAAAATGATCGCAGACTGACAGTCTCTCCCTTAAATTTTGACGACTAGGTCGATTTTCATCTCACACAACCATATTAAACTTGGATCGGAGGTGTTACAGAAAACTAAGCAAGCAGTTAAAAGCATACATAAGCTACCATATATGTGAAACTGCTAACTCGAAAATTCGTATGTTTCAACAAAATCACCACCATCACGCCATTTTTAACAAATGAATACATACATAGTACAAATTATACCTAGAGCCAGCCAGTGAACTAGTAATACCTGATAGTGTACTATGCACCTACATACATACTCTTATATTTAAAATTAAATTATAAAAATATAAAAAAAACAAGATTTAAAAAATTTTATATATGTTATATACTTTTCAAATTGGTGATATAACATTATTTTAAAATATTTCTTATTTTTACTGACAACTTGTTCATAGACGTCACTGTCATTTGTTGACAAGAACATAAAAATTAAAATAATAATACCTACTTAGGAATTAACTGTATTGCAGTTTTGAACTAAGAGCTCGCTGAAACCTTCTTGCTTGTTATCCTTTAGTATTGTGATTGATAAATCATGTAAGGCATTTTGTTTCCTTCATTGGGATTGCATAAAAAGTTGATAATAGTAATAACTAGAGCATTAAATTAATATTTTTGTATGTCAGACTACTAAATAAATGCCGGTTGAGTCAAATATTACAAATTTTGTTGTATTTTTTAATTTTTTAGATAATGGGTGACGGTGAGGCAGTAAAGTCTGATTATCAACAAAGGAGATGGCACAACGTGAGAAAAGTCTTAGAGAGATCCGGACCATTTTGTCATCCCGATTTCGAGCCGTCCGCTGAAATATTAGATTTTATAATGAATTCGTGCAAAGTCCTCGTCGTTGGTGCTGGAGGCCTCGGATGCGAACTACTGAAAGATCTAGCATTGATGGGTTTTAAGAAAATACACATTATTGATATGGACACCATTGAACTTTCAAATCTCAACAGACAGTTCCTGTTTAGAAAGAATGATATTGGATTATCAAAAGCCAAATGTGCTGTAGAATTTGTAAATAAAAGGTTGCTCTTGTTTCATTTTATTCCATATAAAATATATGTAAAATATTTCTTTAATGTCATGATCTATTACTTCTAGAGTGCCAGGTTGTGAGGCAGTTGCCCATCACTGTTCTATTCAAGATATGGATGAAGGATTTTATCGTCAATTCCATATCGTAGTTTGCGGTCTAGACTCGATTGTGGCAAGGCGCTGGTTAAATGGGATGCTTATGTCTCTACTTCAATATAATGATGACAGTAATGCATAGCTTATATTTAATAATACCTTAATAACGTCAGACAGATCTTGAGATAGAAATGTTATATAAAATCTCCATTCACATATAAAATATTTGAAAGGCAAACTTTTATTTCCTTTCAGGAAGTTTAGATCAGAGCAGCGTTATCCCATTAGTGGATGGAGGTACTGAAGGATTCAAAGGCAATGCAAGAGTTATATTACCAGGAATGAGCGCTTGTATTGAATGTACCCTAGATCTGTATCCTCCGCAAAAAACATTTCCATTATGTACTATTGCTAACACACCAAGGTACATACCAATATTTACTCTATACTTTACTATTATTTTTAAATTTTTTAACCATTATATTATTACTAGCTGCGCCCCGCGGTCTTACCCGCAGAATTCCGGAATTTTCGGGATTTCTGGAATGTAAAATAGCTTATATGTTATTCCTGGACGTCAGCTTCCTGTATACAAAATTTTATCAAAATTGGTTCAGCCGTTTGAGCATGAAGAAGTAACAAACATACACACACACTCACAAACTTTCGCAATTATAATAATAGTGGTATAAAATAAATATATCAAGATAACTCAGTTCAAAGAGAGTTGATAAATTAATCAGATATATCATGTTTCAGGTTACCGGAGCATTGTGTGGAATATGTGAAAGTACTTCAATGGGGTAAGGAAAATCCATGGGGTTCTTCAACTATTTTGGATAGTGATGATCCTCAACATGTAGCATGGGTATACGAAAAGGCCCAAGAGAGGGCCATGAAGTATGGAATCACTTCGGTAACATATAGATTAACACAGGGTGTCTTGAAAAATATTATTCCCGCTGTTGCCAGCACCAATGCTGCTATAGCTGCCGCTTGTGCTACCGAGGTTAGTATGTATTTAATCACAACTTACTGGAAACTCGATTAGTATTTATTTTGCAATCAGACAAAAAGTCCAAACAAGAAAAAATGTCAAATGGCAAGAGAATGGTGTTATGTCCATACGTTAACATACCAAATATATTCTAAGAAATATACAATTTTAATTCATGATTACCAATTGCAATTAAAATTTTGTATTTAGTTTTTATCTATACTTACATAAATGCACAAAACCAGCTTTTACTGATTATGTTCTCAATAACTTAGAAAAATACAATGAAACAAATGAAATTTCTATTCTATACTTCTATATCTAATTTACATTTTTACTGTTTTTATAACAAAAAATACAATGAAACAAATGAGTATCTTTTTAAATAGAAATGATAGTTCTTTAAAAAGAAATGATCTTAATTTCAGGTTTTTAAACTAGCATCTTCATGTTGCATTAATATGAACAACTATATGGTGTTAAATATGTCTGATGGTTTGTACACATATACTTTTAATGCGGAAAGAAGACAAGACTGTGTTGCGTGTAGTAATACTACAAGAACTATGGAAATTGACTGTAATGCCACTCTACAAGCTATTTATGATAAGTTATGTGAAGATAGAGGGTATTTAATGAAGAGTCCAGGTAAGTTGATTTGTATAAAGCTAATACTAATAATTAATTTTTTAACATAAAACCCTATTTATTACCATAAAAATGTATTTCAGGTATAACAACTGTAATTAATGGTCGCAATAAAACACTTTACATGTCGTCCATAAAAAGTATTGAAGAAAAAACGAGGGACAATCTTAAGAAGAAAATAACTGAACTTGGTTTATACAATGGAGCAGAAATCTTAGTTGCAGATATAACAACACCAAATACTCTGACTGTTAAGTTGAAGTTTTCTGATGTTGATGTAGATATGAAAGGATAAAATTACATATTTGATATTTATAATACAAGTATTATGTATAACAATTAAAAGGAATAAAAATTAATCAACTGGTCTGTCCTGTTCATGACTAAAGTCTTCATTTATTGGATGATTTAAACAATTTACCATGTTTTGTGATTATTTTATATACATATATATTTTCTTAACATGTATTAAGATGTCAGTGCTTTTAGAAAAACTGTATTTGAGCTAATTTTATATCCCCAGGTCATTTTGAAATGTATTCTCTGTATGGGATTCTATAGGTTCATTGATATTTGTTATACTGGCTACATATAAGTGCCTTTTCAAAAAAAGTCAAGAAAAACAATCAACATGCTTCTATAGAAGTTTATAAAGTTCAAAGGACAAAGTTTTTATACAATTCAAGTGTATAAAAACTTTGTCCTTTGAACTTTTATACAATTTAAGTGTATAATAAAAGCTGGTTCTTGATTAATTTAAATATTTTTAACCTTCACCATCACGAGATTCTACATTCACATAACGACAGGACTGAAGTATATAACTTTATTATGATCGATTCATGAAATTAAAACAGTAACCAAAACAGTATGGAGTAAGAAATTTGTTTAAGTACGAAATTTTATTGAACTTTAGGTACAACTTACAAGGTAAGTGACTGTTTTGGTAAGGGCCCAAAATTCATTTAGTGTTTGAGTTTTGTTATCGTAATTAATAGAAATTAAACACGAGTCATGAACTTCCATATGTATTGAAACTCCAAGTCTAACTGTACAAATAAAGTGAAACATTACATAAAAAAAACGTACCTATAATTGTAGAACAAAGTGTTTAAATAATGTAACGTTAAATTTCCTGTCGCTATAAGGACTATAAAATTGAACTTATAACTAATGCTAATAACAAAATCAGTAGCATTTTTCGGTGTTAAAAAATGCAAATGAGGGAATTCTATATTCTGCTACGATTTTATATATTTTATCTCTCAGGAAAAACCAAATCTTCGAATAGTGACGTGAAATGGATATCAATGCGCGAACCTAATTAAAAGATACCTACGCTGAAAAATGCGGTATTGAATTATTAATGCCACCCAGTGTGTATATAGAAAAATTTGAGTTCAAATTTCAATGTTCATAACACATATTTCTGGGAATGTTTCTTGGTTACATGCTTAATACCTATATCATACATGTATTTGTCACACATCAAAATAGGTTGCAATCAACCTGAAATTAGTATTTTCTTATATTATTTAATAATGAAACTAATATTGTGCAGTGATTAGTTAAATAGAAATATTTTTAAAAGGGAAAAAGTATTTTTTCCAGATTATAAATTAACGAGGTTATCATGAAAGAAAATATCGATTATTTTCTTGATAAATTAAATGTTTTATGAATTAAAGTGGCTTTGCATAAATTATAAAAGATATAAATAAATTATATTTGTTATGATTAGAGAGAAATTATAACTAGAATATACAATAGTAAATTTTAGAATATTTATTTCAAAAACTGAAGATTTGAAACCAGGTATTACTTTAGAGTAATAACAAAATAATTTTATTTGCAATAGATTTTTTATGTTAGATATTTGATTTGCAATAGATTTTTTAAATGGAAGCTACGATGCTAAACTATCCGTGGTCTATTTAATCTTTTGACAATATCAATATAATTTATTCTATGATTTTATTGTTGTCCTTATGTATTACCTCTGCACTTAATTTATATTATGTATTATAATTTTCATTTTTTAAGGTATATGTAAAGCACTTGAAATTTAGCTTCCTTTTTTCTATTGCTTATCTGTTGTATTGTTTTGAAGTTTTCATCTGACGTGGTGCTGTCGAGCTGTCGAGTGTTGACAAAAAAATTGCCTCTTCTGTGAAACTTAACCAAAACCACTCTTTCAAATTCAATATCTTCTTGAATAAAATTTCAAAAAACAAAAATGTTGGACAGTTTATTTGACGATGTGAAGCGTATGAATAAAAGACAGGTAAATTTTTTTCATTCATTAAGATGACGTGACCAATACCGGTGGTTATAGTGTTTTTCTTCATAATTCCAGTTTATCTACCAAGTTCTTAGCTTTGGTATGATAGTTTCTTCAGCTTTGATGATATGGAAGGGTTTAATGGTCGTCACTGGTAGCGAGAGCCCTATTGTGGTTGTGTTATCCGGCAGTATGGAGCCAGCGTTTCATAGGGGCGACCTTTTATTTTTGACTAACTACCCCGATGAACCCGTCCGTGTTGGAGAAATCGTCGTCTTCAAGGTCGAGGGCCGAGACATTCCAATTGTACACAGAGTGTTAAAGCTTCATGAAAAGTAAGACAACTAAAAAAAAAATCAGTTTTAAAACATTGGAAATTGCTTTGAAAATTACAATTATGCTTTAAAGTACTCTTAAGTCTAATTAAAAGTGAAGTTTATACAATTAAATCTAACTAACAGTAATTTCTTTACAGGAATAATGGCACTGTTAAATTTTTAACTAAAGGTGATAACAATAGTGTTGATGATCGAGGCTTATATGCTCAAGGGCAGCTTTGGCTGACAAAGAAGGATGTAGTAGGTCGTACTAGAGGGTTCTTACCATACGTTGGTATGGTTACAATTTATATGAATGAATATCCTAAGTTTAAGGTAAATATAATTTCACACACAGATTTTATACTCCATAATGATTCCTTTAAGTATAAAATTTATGAAAATGATTATTTAGTCTGTATGAAGCTAATATTTTTGGATTTCACAAGATCACACATCACCTCTGCCCATAATCATGGTTGCTGCAAAGTAAATGAAATATTAGCTGTATTCAGTTTTCAAAAATAACAGAAAATCCATAGGAATCTGAAAATATTAGTTTCATTTAAATTTTAAATGAATATTTGCAAGTCTTAGTTCTGATTATCTAGTCTTTAGAAAGGCACTTAATAATCTTATTTGTGATATACTTAAAATTCTATTGCCTATATTACTCGATGTACTGTAATATGAAATGTTTTTTTCTTCCAGTTTGCTGTATTGGCGTGTTTAGCAATTTATGTCCTAGTACATAGAGAGTGAAGCCACTTCTGATCTGATGTGAAAAGGATCTGTGTTTGAAGTGAACTTGCAGTTTTTTTCACATATTTAAGTTCTTATAGAGTTGTTGTCTCCAAGCTTAATTTAATTTTAAAACGGCACGAAAGAAACCAAATTTTTGAATTAAAATAATTAAGGAAATATTTATTGGGAATTTTTCTTGTATTATATTTACTTTGAAAACCATTAGTCACAAAATTTCTGACTTCATGACTTCTGACTCTATAACTCTCTATTTATATAAAACTTTGAAGCTAAATATGCTAAAAAGTACTATTAAATGATTTATTCCGTTCAAATTTGTACTTTATTTAACGCATTTGTAAATGTATCCATAAGCATGTTTGTGACAGTTAGGAAAGTATTTGAGATTGATTATATCTGAAACATAGAATTAAATAGATTTTTCTAAAGAAATATTGTGAGCAATTTACTTAACTATGTAAAAATAAGTTTTCTTAAGTATAGATTTTGTTACACAAATAATGTTAAAATGTTTACAAATTAAAGCATTTGAATGGGTTTTAACTTTGTTTTTTTTTTTATTAGAGTTGTACTTGTATGGTGCTACAATATTTTTTATGTGGAAAATATTTCTTCTTTAATTAGCATTGTCAATGAAAGAAAGATTATGTCGTTATTAATTATGAAATTGTTGTTTATGAACCATGGAATGTTGTTTAGGAGCATTAGGAAACCAAATGCAAAATTTGTATGGAAAACCCATTTGATTGATTATCTTGTTGAGAAAAAGCTTTTTAGGATAAAAGATAATATATTGATTGATACATCAAACAATTAAACATTCAAATATAGTGAAACTACTTTTAAATTAATTGCTTAGTTTCAAAGATTATTCCGGACTAGTGATACACAAACATTTTATATATATTTATGCATATATAGTTGTGGTGGCCTACTAGTTAACGGCCTGCTTCTTGTGCATGTGCAGATTCGAAACCTGGCAAATGCCAATGTGATTTTTTCCAATTTTTATTTAAATCAAGAGTATTTTTTTTAATTATTCTTTATTGCACAAATAAAACATGTACAAAAGGCGGACTTAACGCTATAACACCATTTTCTGCCAGCCAACTCAGAATAGTGTAGGAGAGTAGTCAGTAGGGTGTGCACAGAAGTTAAAGAAAAATTTTAAATATTATTATATAAAATATATTGTATAAATATTTAGACAGCATTGACAGATTGTGTAGGAAAACATCTTAAAAAATCTTTTTTTATAAGGGAAAAATCATCAAATGACCCATCTTTTACTGGGTGGGGCAAGTGGGAGCGTCAGAAAAACCTCCAATACCAACTCTTGCTCCGAACCAGGTCGCGATACATCATTGCGCTTACACCCGCAACCGGTCATGACATCGGCTCTAGGGCTCCATCTGTGGTGGTCAGATGGCTTTTCGAGGCGCGGGCGGTATTCTTAGGTCTTACGGTGACAGATCTCGTCATCCTGAACGCCTGAAGCGTCTCTTGCGGCGACTGGAGCATAAAGAGGATCATTTCCTAACGCTTTCCGCATCCTCCTTAGCTATTATGACTGTTTCGCAGAAGAAGAATATGGCGACCAAGTGCAGAGATTGTGAGGGAAACAGTACTTATAATTTCAAATTATAAGTTTGAAATAGCCAATCCGGCTTGAGCGAGCGTGGTGGTTAATGCCCTAAACTTCTCCATGCAAAAGGGGCCTTGTGCGTAGCAGTAGACACGAATAGGCTGATGATGATAATATATATTATAATCAGTATTATATATACATGAAAGGCTACGAAGGTCACAAACGCAATATTTTTTGTGATAAGGTTTCATTCACACTCGAAACAGTTTGACTTTCACGGAAAGTTTATGAAAGAGACTTTTTTGAGCTTATTACTTCATTATCAACGTTTTGATAATATGAAGTTAAATTATAAAAATGTCGGGTTTCTGCAAACACATTAAAAATCGTATATCAGAGACTAAATATTTATTGAATACAGACTTTATAAAGAAACTTTAATGGCATAGTGGAGCATATTGTCTTGACACTAATGAGAGTTGGTAGGAAACAGACGATAAAATAATGACTAAACGACGCTTTTATCATGACTTATATTATAAAATGTTTCGTCTTATAAAAAGTAACGAACTAAGTTAAAATTAATAAAAAGTTTCGTAGCTACAGCAGATATTTCTTTTGGCTATGTGAAAACCAACATTACGAATGTCAGGGTATTCTTAGGAGTAACTCTTTTAGGAGTCTTTCTTATATTGTAATGTCAATTTCGAAGTATATGTAATAAAAAAATTAAAAATGTTACAGTAATTTGGCTAACAAGAACACGTATAATTATTTTCATAATAAATTTAGATTTACCTTTTCATAGTTCCTGTGTATAGATTTTGTTTATCTTTAAGTTAGATTACATTATTTTATGAGAACTAAATTGTAGGTTCTAACAAATATTTATTTTACAAATATGTAATGTCTTTTTCTGGTTGAGAGAAGTCAATACCTGCTCAGATTATTTTCTTTAAATTCTGAATCCCAAGTCAACCACCCTCGATGGCCGTGGTTATATTGAGTTACACCGTTCGAATACTTAAATGTGAAATGAGAGTAGTATGACGTACATATATGGCTATAACTATAAAGAAAAAACCGAAGCTGAAAATTCTCTACCAGATTATTTGATGCTCTAATATTTCATGCACGTTTATTATATTATAAGTCCAGATAAAGATTTATTTTCTCCATAGATTGATAGTTCCTAGATCCACTCTTGACAGATTCTAGATCCGAGCTTTTCTTAATGACACGGACCATTGATCTGGCTTGAATCATCTTTAAAGGAAAACGCTTCATCATTACTTTAGAGGGTATAGCAAAACGCGATTCATGATACTTTCATTAAACCTCGATTTCGTTTATAATTTTATCCAAGTAACAATGTTAAATAAAGTGTAAGTTCCCTTATTTTTATCTTATTGAGAAAAAATCTAACGGAAGTCCAGTTTAAGGTACTTACTATTTGGAGGGTTGATTAATAAGCAATAACATAATTTAAAATATGCTGTCTTACAAGCTCAGTATTTGATACATGAAAACTGTTGCTGCGAAATCATATGATTAAAAATAAATTATATTGACTTATTACAAACGAATAAAGTATATAGTTATACACTATATGAAATAAAAATAGTTGTAGTTATAATATGAAATGTTCTGCACGTCTATAAAACTTATTTTTTTCTACAGTAGATAAATCCCTACACGCAACAAATTCGGATCTCAATAAACGAGTAACATTGAGTGACAGTTGTAGGTCCACTGAGCTCGTAAATTCTGTCATGAACGAAAAACGGAACGAACGTGGAATTGGTAGAATCAAATGCAGACAGTTCAATTGGGGAACTGGAAAAAATATGTTATAATAGTCATAATTTTACATGCGATGATAATGTTTTTCATATTAATATCTAATATATGATGGAGACCATACTGTCCTCTTTATATACTAGAAAAGATCTTAACAAAAGATCTGAGAAATATCGATATTCTACTTCATAAGACCAATTAAAATATATTATGTTACTGGCAGATACCAGATTCCATTTTACTATTTTAGCAAGAATTCTTATCTCAAGCTCTATAGTAGACTTTATCTCAATCTATTCTTGATTGTATCTTAATTACTGTAATTAGTTGCAGTTAATTAAGAATTGGCTTAAACGTCATAAGCTCAATTAAAGAGTATTAACATAATTTGTAAAATTATGTACTTTGTTTTTTTAAGATTTATTATGTTATTAATTTCTCATGTAAGATTTTTTTCTGTTTTGATGCTGGATGCCGATAAATATACCTAGTTATAACTTTAAGATACAGCATATTGTAGTTGTACATTATAGTTTCATAATTTATATGTCTTACTTTGCTTTAATAAAAACATATTTATCAAGATTTTTCCTACTTAACGTAAAAATAAGATAAGAAACTAGAGATTGTCATACAATTTCAGAAGAACTAGCGTTGATTTGGCTTAAGGTAATTTTTTTTAACGCTCGTATACTTATTCTTTAACATTTGTATTTGCCTAATATAAATGAGTGTTAAGAATAATAATGGAAAAAATCTTCAACTAGTTAGTAGCTATTCCGATACATTACACTTCACGAATAGTTACTGATAAATGTAAAACAACTAAACGAATAAAATATAAAAAGAGTTTTATTGAATTACATATCACATTCTTTTCAAATATTTATAATAATTTTCTAGTATTAATTACTATTTCGTTTAAGCTTTTAATTTTTCATATTAATAAGTATGGAATCGTTTTTTATTCATCTTTCTATTGACTATTGTGTCCAATAATTTAGTTCATGTAACAAATTGTTTGTTTTTATCGCATCAACGACTTTTTAAATGTAAAAACCCTTTTTCCTTACAACTTCACAGTAAACCTTATAAAGTATGCATAAGATCCAAAAAGACTGTTTGCTTTTATGTGAAAAAGTACAATAAGTATCGTGAGAGCATTAATTTAGGTTTGGATATTTATGTTGATGATATGTTATTAGGTTTATTTTTAAAATTATATTACATAGAAGCTATTCAGTCTAACTGGACTATGAAATTAAACTGAAACTTGAAGGAATTATTTAGTTTGTTCTTGATATTAATGTTTAATTAAAGTATATTTTTTCGTTATTGCTTCAGATATTTTTAACGCTTTATTTACCAAGCTATCGTTAATTAAAATGCTGTAATAAATTTGACTTCAAAAACCTTTCAAACCATATATTAATAAAATGATCTATTTTTTTCCTCTGTTTGCAATATATTTCTTGCCACAGGTTTTTCATCATTATACTAAATTCGAAGTACTCATAGTTTTTATATCAATGGTAAATGATATCATAAGCTTATGGTTATAACCAGTTTTCGAAGGTAAGTTATAAAAACATAATAGTAGTTATGGAACTCTTGTAAAATTAAGCGTGGGTTTTCATTGACCGTCATCAACAAAAACTTTTTAACTAAAAATACTTTCTTTTGACGAGGTATTAATTTTTTTAAAATTTAATTACATTAAAATATGTTGAACGTAAAAATATGATCACCATTTTTACATTTATATTTGAGAACAAAAAGGTCTTATTCAGCTATTAATTTTTTAGCTTTGTTCTGGTAATGGTAATAAATGTTTCTGGTATTTATTAAAAATATATTTTGAAATTTCTTAGGTTATCTTATAAAAACTGTTATCTCGATTTCACAACATTTAAACATTAATACGAGTATGTCTTAGATTTTAATGACGATTCTAATTTTAATGAAAACGTGGAAACAGAGGCCTTTTATTTAGTTCAAAACGCTTAGGTTCATCAAGTGTTAAAAAGCAACACTAAAAAGTAATCATTTAACATCTATCCATTGATATATTATTAATATGTTTTTCAAATACATAGTTTCATTTAGGTAGAGACTACTGAATCTTTGCCGGATCACACTTGTAACTGGTTGAATGGTAGATCAAAGGGCTGTCTACAAAGACTACTTGTCTGAGAGTTCTTAGCTTCTCAAGTAAGCATGTATGTAAAAGTTTGCAAACGATTAAATTGACTAGTAAGAGTGTCCTGTCTGGTGATGAATCTTTTAGCTTTTTTATTAATATAATTTTTTGGTATCTATAAGCCTGAAAGGGGCTAATTAGTAAGTCATTAAGTTTTTAATAGAGACTTTTTTTAACTTTGTCTTGAATAGTTCAATGCCTATTTTACCTTTAATAAGGGTATTGATCAGCCAGAAGTATGATGCCGATGATACCGAAATATTTTTAAAATAAAAGTAACTTTTTTTAGAGTTGAACATCAACAAATTGTTTTTAAAAATAAAAATATAACCTGGTATATAAAAATATCGTCTATGCTATTTAATATTAGGTCATGGATATCAAAATATGTATATCTTTGATTAGTGATTTTGATGACATTTAAATTTTCTTTAATCACACAACGAGTTTAGGTTCATGTTTGTTTAATTAATAATTAATGAATTAATTGCTGGTGTTATCCAAGAATATGTTTTTAGGATTAATTAAATAACATCATACTTCCAAAGATTAATTACGTCTGTTCCTCCAACCTTTTTAAGTGTTTCCGTAAGCTTCTTCTATATCATAATACAAATTCCGTTCCTACATCATTTTCTATTAGGTATATGAAACTGTTGATATTGTTTTATTAAATTTTGAACATTTTATTTATCTTTCGCTATAAAAACTCCACTAGAAAAAAAAAACAAAGAAAATAAATAAACGACGGTTTTAAAATGTGCAGAATTCAAATGTAGAGTTATTTAAACGAAAAATTTAGTGCATTTTGCCTTTGATCAAGAATTATGGTTTGAGGTTCTTTAAGCAAAAGAAAACTCTTAAAAGAAATATAAAACTTTGAAAAGGAGCTCACAAGAAATAAGATAAAATTCAATGAGAAGAAAATAATAAATAATACTTTTTATATAACGGATTGATTAAAAATAAAAATCTTAAAAAAACTGGTATATACTTTCGGATTTATTGCGCGATTTTAGTTATTTTAGATACATACTCACGTCGTTATAATAATTAAAATTGTATATTAAATCCAAAAATATTAGTTTTATTTCAATGAATACTCGCGAAAGTCTTATACCTACATATTTACTTATAAAAATCTTCTATATATATAAAAATGGATTGCTGTTCCTTAGTCTCGCTAAAACTCGAGAACGGCTGAACGGATTTATCTTATCTTAGTCTTGAAATGTTCGTGGAGGTTCAGGGAAGGTATAAAAGGTGAGAAAAATTGATTCATTTCTGGGAAAAACCCTAAAAACAGTCCTTTTCTATTTCCCATACAAATGTTTTCTTTGACATTAGATTTGACAACTAACTAATATGTCAATCATTCTGTTCGATTGAAACAGGAAAAACCTGATTATTTATGGCCTCTAGGACGGAATAGAGTTCGCCCGGTCAGCTATACATATATTACTAATGATGAAATTAACGCGGACGAAGTCGCGGGCAAAAACTAGTCTTAAATAAAACTGTTACTTTATTTGCTTATTCAAGCTGAATCCAAGAACCACTTCCGATATTTAGCTACTGTAAAATATTTACAGAATTTTTTATAAGCTTTATCCCATCCTGTTGGATAGTAGTTACTTTCCAGAACCTTTTTTAAACCATCAACTAAAGTCTTAACCACGAGTGAAGTATTACTTCAATATTAAATTTAATACAATAATGAGAATAAAGGATCTTTTTACATATTTCCTTCATAATAAAGTTACATTTCTACTAACAGTGGATATAATTACAGTGATTATTGAATTGTGATACGTTAAAAACTAAATTCTTTACCTTAATATAATTCAAACTACAATTATTTACGGACTAAAATCTTTTTTTTTCTTTTTGTAATTATGATACTGAGATTAATATAAATTAATTATATGGTTTTTTAATCTAATACTAGTCACATTTAAGCATTACAACGATATAGCATTACGATTTAACGGTATTACAACATAAACACGACAGAATTAAAGCATTACGGTATTGAGACATCACCAATGTTACAAGACAGTAGACACGTTTATCTATACATTAATTTTTACATACTTATACATACATTCATGGTTTTCATAGAATTTAAAACGAAAAAATCTCGTTAAAAATAATTGTAACTAACAATTTTCCCTATGTAACAGAGTATATTTTCTTGGAAAGTACGAGGAGAACACTAAAGTAAGGTCTTTTGTATATTTAAGAGCAAAATTTCTGTTAAAGCCACATCAAAAGCAAACTTCATACTAGGTAGTGTATCGTTACGCTGAAAAGAATGAATATAATGCTTTACATTTTCTTCTAATATAGCTTCTTTGTAAAAACGATGAAAATTATCAATTAAAAGAAAACTTACATTTTGTTTTCTGTTGAATATACATAGGAAGAAATCGTACCTAAAACAGATGATAGATCTTGTAGAAGGAAAATTAATAGTCTAAGCACATGCTTACTGAGCCCTTAAACAAGATGTTGCATATTCAAAGAGCAATTTGCGTACGTAACCAAATGCATATTCCCTTGTACGTTAAACAATCAAATCAATGCAATTATATAAAAATAAACATTTGAAAGTCGCTTTTTAAAAATATGAAAAAACCTTTTAAGACAGGTCAGTTCTTGAAATACTTCTCACTACTGTTTCCATTAATATTTATGTTTTCATGCAGAACATATCATGAATTATATTAGTTTTCAATTTGGATTTTAAGACAGTCAGATACTTTTTCATCATCATTTTGTTTTAGTTATATAATATAAATTATACAGTTAGTTAATGAATGAAGAAAGCAAATTGTTCATGTCATATAAATTAACAAAAACTTAAGAAATGAAATTTCAGTAATAAAAATGTAAGCAGATATGAAACTTCTCAGAATTCCATGAAATCACAGTGCCAGTCCCGGTCCATCGCCATTGAAGAAGGAAGAAGAGCTGTAACAGTGCCTGGGACATGTGTTCCAAGTGTATATTAAGGGGCCCCTATCTAACTTCTCACCTCTACCGTACTAGATGAGGAGCTAAAGTAAAGAGAGTCAGCTAAAGAGAGGTCTTTACCTAAGCAAATTTGAATCGAACCTACTAGTGCTGCCTTGGAAGTATGTTCTAATTATGAGTTTTGGACATAATCAAGGCATTAGTAGGTTGTAGAGAGATTTAGCTGTTTATACCTTTCGGTCCCCTTCTGCCACGTACAAATTTAAGATGAACCCATTGTTAGTGAGTTTGTCAGTCACCTCGTAATACTTATTCACTTTGATCGTATGGTCTTTGGGAATATGGTTGGGGTTGGTTGGTTGGGGATATGAGAACTGTAAGAACGCGCATAGAAAATCCGTGAATACAGAAATCTGATTGGTCTGGACGCCGGCATACAAATATCCTTTGTAAATTTTATTAGTTTCATTTATTTAGTGTTATTAAAAACAGTTTGATTTCATTGTTTGTTTTATTGTGGTTTGTGTATAAAATATTAACTTAAATTCAGTTTGATTTCTATGTACAAGTTATATTAACGAAAACATAATGTGTAAACTAAAATAATAATGAAAATATATTGCCATAATTATAACTAAAATAAGTATCGTTGCAACAAAGAAAAAGAAATTCATTACATATGTTATTCAATGTAAAGTAAATATTGAATTTTTAGAGACGTGCTACGTTTGTTTCTATTTATTTTTTTGATTTAGAATTTCTGTTTTCTGAATTTCTGTTTTCGAAAGTAATTAGTTTATGTTCTGGTTTTCTATCAATGCAGATAAAAACTTAGTACATAAAACGGATTATTGCATCACTCAAAAGTATTTGCACGTTTCCACAAACAAGAGAAGTTAAAATAGATCTCAATGAAATAGATACATATGTGTACCCCCTTAATAAAACAATTGTAATCTAAAACCAGTTTAATAAACCATATAGAAGTAGTTGTTCATAAACGTTCATAAAGTTCTGTTAATTTAACAAAATGACACAGCTGAAAACTTTTTTGTAGTTAATTTAACCGCAGTAGTAAAGAAGTTCACGTTTAATGAGATTGTTTAAACTTTTAACAACTTAATCATAAACGAAAGTACGTTAATACTTGAAAGATACTGAAATGTGTTTGATTAATATCACCGTGAGTTGATGACTATAACATTATACATATTTATTTTTCATCTTCTCTTCTGAGATCTAAGTTAAGCTATAATATATCTTGATGTACATATAAGCACTACAGTTCAGTTGAATGATTGCAAGCTTCTATAATTTATTTTATATCTTGAGTAATATGGTTGAGTTCATTCACAACCGTATCGAAGTTTAATTCAAGGTGCTTTTAAAGTTAAACGTAATTTACGAACAAAGTATAACAATATTGTGTCGTTATCTCAATAAAATAATCACGTATTAAAAACGCCGAAACTAGAAAGTTTTCAATTAAATACATAAATTTGCTTACAGATAGGGTTTAAATTGTACTATGTACATATTATATTCTTACTAAGAAAATGGAACTAACTACTAATGAAGGAATAGTCCAAAATCTAAGATAGGAAGTAAGATAGAAGAAAATGTAAAAAAAGATAAGATTTTACCGACCACTTCAAGGAAAAGTTCTGATGAGTCAGTAAGTGAGGCAGCCTGATTGGAACAGTGTTATTTTTACAGTTTTCCTTAATTTCAGATTTCTTAGAGATACTTGTATATAAATAAACATTCTAACGATAATGGTCATTGAAGTGGAAATTCGAGGTAGCGTGATCAAATAAACCTTGTTAACCTTATATTATGTGTAATAAGAAAGTCCAAATTAGTCCCCAAATGTAATACCAGGTTATTATTTTTTACAATAGCCTTATTGGTTTTTATTAGTGTTGTCACGAAAGAATTTCACTAACGAAATATGAAATAAATATCTTTTCTTATATTATAGCTTTCCTTATTTCCTTTACTTGTATAATGGTTACAAAATCTCATCAAGGAGTTTTGTTATAACAAATTTTAACAAATAATATTATAATATATTTTAACTGTACACGGATTGAACACTTATGAGCCTTTATTTTGACGAGTCGAGGACATTCTTTTCAATGAAATAGAGAATAATTTAGACTTAGTAAGATGTTGAGATGATGAGAGGCTGATTTGGAAATTTTATTCTCGGTTTTATGTAAAGTGTATCTAATAGACTTTTCTACATAAAAATGTCTGCAAAATAGGTTTGTAAGTTGAGACACTTTTAGTGATGAGTTAGTTTCATGACTTTCACATCTCAAAGCTATAACAGACTTAATTGAACCCGGTTATCATCATAACAGCCAGTTGAATTATCTCCTAGTAATATCTTACATGCAGTTTATCTAACATCTAGCTTATAAAGGTTTACTTACAACTTACCAAAATTTATAAGGTAATTTTTAACTGTGAATATTCACTAATAATATATTTTTTTGTTTATTTTATGTAACAAATAAGCTGTGTCCGTTTTATATTGAACTAAAGTAACGTAATCAAGTACATCATCGTTTTTTCAGACTCTTACTTCGATTGTGTGCAAGATATCTATAAATATTAGTTTAGAGTTTTTGGTTCTACTCCTGAAATAAGTAAACTTTAGGTAATATATATTTAATCCGTTTTTTATATGTAATCCGTCTAGTTCTGCTAGTAAGTTAACAATTAAAGTTAGATGGAAGACAAACATTTCTGAGAAGGCATGGATATAAATTTTGATACTGGTCTCGTAAGAAATTTGATGAGTAATAATCAGGCTTATACATATTTATGCTCATATAGACAGCACAGATTAACCGTTTAATTATTGGAAATTGAATTTTTCGTTCTTATCCTATGCCATGAAATGTCAGTATTAGACAAATCTCATTATCTTAAAGCGAATTTTAAAACACAATTCCTGTTTGTTTCTTACGTTTTCCATAGAGGTCAATTGAACTGTGATCAGTACGTAGCCACTTCGAGTTCCTATTTTGTTTTTGGTTAGTGCTGTACGAAAACAAGACTCTTTTATTAGACCACAGACTTTATTAACAAGGCCTGGAATGGCTCAAATTGTTAGAGTGAAAAACGCTAACAAACCATTTACCTCTTCCCATCAGGTTTCAAATTAAAATGAAGAACAATTAAGTACTATCAGGCAGAACCATCTTCATAACTGTGAGAAATTACAGTTACAGCTGTACAATAAGTTACATTGTATGATATAAATTAAACCCTTTTCCCTACTTCTTTATTAACAGCATGTGGTCATACTTGCTTCTGTGGTTAAAACTAATTTGACGTTCTTCTTACCTATTACGAAATAGATTTGAAACGGTGTATATGGTACTTATATTAGTGTTTAAGGTAGCTTAATCATGATTAAACATGTTAATTCAATAATTAATTTACGCATGGGCTATTAGCTATCTAAGTAATTAGGTCATTGCAGTTGTCTCTTAATCATTTGGAGTCTATTAATGATTGTCCCCTAATAAGTTAAATCTCGTGATAATTAGTTTATTATTAAGATTAAAATATATAACACAAAAAATATGGATACATAGAAAAGAAGTTATATTGTTGATAATTCTTCAAATGACATATGTACGTCTTGTAAATATAATAATAGTGTAAAGACAGAATTTTCTAATAATATGTGAGTTAACATTTTTCCAATTTTAATTAATTCTATTAATATAGCTAAGATAGGTAATTATAGGTAATTTAAGTTCCACTTAAAACATTTTAAATTTTCGTGATTTTTTATGAAGACGCTTATGTTTTCAGAATTAAATTTTAAGTTATTTTTACACAAATAAATAATAATATTACCTCTATTACAATGTTATTAACTACTTGTCAACTTAATAAAATACGTAAAAAGTATTTCTGCCACAATATTAGGCAAATATATGTATGTAAAATTATTCTCCCGTTATTCAAAGAATAGACTATTATGTTCATTCTTTTCATTTTAACAATACACGTCTATAGAGCTACTGGTAATGTGGCTTTAACAGAAAATTCACTCTAATATATACGAGACCTTACAATCAAGGTTTATATTTTGCTTGTGTGGAAGTAAGTACAAATTAATAATTTTGTAGGTAGGTTTTTAACAAACAATAAATTTGTCTTTCTCTAGCGTTCAAAGCAATTAGAATACTTAAACGTAACCGATAACAGTTAATTTATTTGTACTTCCACGATCATTGATAGCTTTTTAACGATCAATTACTTAAATAAGAAATAATTTTAACTTCTTCTGGTGATATTTATAAGGGGTCTATACGTGGGTTTTATAACTTTATGTGCAGTTTTTAAAAGCCCGTAGTCTTTGAAGACGAAATTTCATAACCACATATTACTTTTTATATGTTAGCTATTTCATGATAGATATTCCAGTTTTTACTTTGGTAGCTGCCTTAAATTGGCGAGTCATTACAACATATTTTATGTTTTAATATTAGAACACTCCATTTGAGGCATTCATTCCAATGAAAATAAACGTTATGTATTCAGCCAATGTGACTTATTAACGTAAGGTTGTGTGAATTATAATGAAAATTTATATTATTGTATACACTATATAAAAAATACGACTACTTACACTTATATAGAAAATTATTTTCTATAAAGATTGCTACTACAGAATTTCGTCTTAAACGAAAGAACTGTATTCTTTACATATACCTTAGGTACCCTTTAACATTTATACGCTTTATATATGTATACCAAACGCTTTTTATGTTATTGTAATGTATATATTGCATAGTAATTATACAAAAAAAATAATAAGGGAAGGAAAACCATAGTTTGTATAAAAGATTTTCTTCGTAATCTATTATACAAAACTTCAGTACCCAAAGTCGGTAACATAATACATGCTTTATTGAAGTTAATTTTTAAATTGTACTCGTATAGTATTATTTTGATTGAAGAAAAATCTGTGCTGGTATCTATAACTCTACGTTCTTAGAAGATACCATAGGTCGTCCTCAATTCTCTCAAACTTAATAATATAAAAGATGGGATCGATAGTAGTTTTGGTCATTCACTTGAATCAACAGGAATAAATAATAAATGTGCCAATCCCGTGTGGTTATACCGTTAAAGCTTTCAAGTTATAACGTTCTACTTGTCCCCGAACATACCATGTAACAATTTAGATCGCCTGTTCTGCGTAATACTTACAACTAAAATGAATTTGTACTTATTCTTTTACAATAATTTTGTCACCAAAATGTATAATCTTCAAAAAGTTAAATGCTTTACTGCAATTACTAAATAAATAAGACATTTTGCAAAGAAATTCTAGCTGTTGGCTGCGGCTTTGCCCGCATATGAAGAGTAATATTATGAGTATTGTTATGAGATTAGATTTTTCTAATATGATAAAGTATATTCTTTATCAGATTCTGATTGGATGACGAAATAATTAAACTTTATTAGAACAAAACTAAACAAAATTATATAAAATATGATAAAAAGCGATCTCTTACTAAAGGAGTAATAGCCTAATAAACGAATGGAGTCCAACCGTTTTAAAAATTAGAGACAACAAAGGGACGGTTAGAAAAATGAATATTTTCGTAATAAGTGTCGTATAAAACCTAATCTTAAGAATAGTTTTGTTTCATAGCCAATACAACCAGGTACTCACGTACAGCATAAATTACAGCATAATTAAAGTAGCCATAAGGCTACTAATATTACTACTATACTAATATTACTACTACTATAAGGATAATCTATAAAGATTGAATATAGAGATATAAAAAATCAAGTGGATTTTTTTTTACTTTTATCCAATATAACTGTCACCATCAATGAAAGTCAGCACTCAATACGCAAGGACGAATATTGCATTTACAGTTAGAACTTATTATAAAAAGAAATTGCATCAAATTATGCCTTCCCTATAATAAAAATTATATATCTACAAAACGCCCAGCGTCCTAAGGATAATCTCAAAAACATTAAAAGGAATTTTTATGAAATATTGCTATAAATAAATGTTTTATTTTATCACACAAATAATTGAAAAAGCATCCTGACCCAATTGGATTATCCTTTAAGGAAAATGCTAAAATAAATTAACATGTAATTGTGAAAACATCGTATATATCAGAATAAGGATAAGTTTAAATAAAAATATGTCATCTCACTACTGAAATTTTACTTGAATTATTCAAATGAAAGAAAACAATTTGATTTCTATTCACACCCAGTGAATTCGTTGTTAAATTTGATATATGCATAATATATTTCATGATAAAGTCTAGCCTAAAATACCATTTCATTTTCACGACCGTTATAAGTGATAATAAAATAAATTGCAAGTCTGCATTATATAATGAAACATATGAATAATGAGACTGCAACAATGTGCACTAAAGTTACTTGTGCCGTGCGTCATTAATATAATACTGTACTGTGAGTTTTAAATTAGTGTATTGTTTGAATTTCCAACATACGTGACATGAAAATAATAAGAAACTCACAATATAAATTATGTCCGTAAAAAATTTATATCCTAAAATTACTCTACCAATTTGTAAACTACAGTTTTATATCCTTTTACATAATATTGTTAAAGTAAGTAAATGTTGATTTTATTGAACATTAAGTGAATTGAGAAAGATTTCAAAATGCAATAAACTGTAAAGTAGAATAATAATACAATTGTAAAAATATGAAGTAATAGTGTCAAAATATGTTTACAAATATTCGGCCACCGATTTACACCTTGTTTCACACAGGAGTTCTGTCCCCCGCATGATTCGCTCTAGAATTGTGAAACTGCTATAACTTTTATAACGCTACAACAGTTATAATATAGCACTGTTATTATTTTCTTTCTTTGTACTTGTTTATGAAAATCAAATAGGGCTGTAATCGTAACAATAGATTTATTTATAAGTAAGGAAAAATTACATCACGACAACAATTCAGCTCAGTGGCCTTTTGAAAATCGAAAAACTGTTTCGGGAAAAGGAATTATTTACAAACTTAAAGAAAAATACGAAGCAATAAATAATAATAACTTTATTATTAATTTCAAATTATTCATTATTATTAAATATATTGGAGAAAATATTCGGTAATTTACCAAAACTAACATTACTATATACTGGTATGAAATACAATATAAGATATGAAACTATTTAGGATCAGTAAATCCTTACTTATCATCCTTACTTATCAAAGTGTACGCAAATTACAGTGTTATATGTTCTTCTTCTTTTTCTACTTGGCATTTTCCCAGCTTTAGCCAGGGTCTGCCTTACATGTTGTGAATAGTTTTGGCTAATTGTTTTAAAATCGGCCGCCTGCCTAACATCAACCCTCTTTGGGATTGCATTAATCAGTGATGTCTAAATACTCTTAGAAAGTACATATGACTCGAAAAAATCACATTGGTACTATATTTTCTTCATACCATATTATATAAGCTTTTATAACAATCAATGCATGATTATATAGTATTAAACAGCAAAGCCTCATGCCGTCACCTTAACCAAACACAAGTAACAAGCGACGTCATCAATCGACATTGAATGATTTAGAGGCGTATTCAATGTTGTAATTAGTCATTAACCGATACAATACGAACGGGTTTAGGTAATGTGTTTATATTATTATAATATAATAGTAATATGGAAAACCTTAGTATTAATAAATAAATCTTTGTTCAATTCTTTATAGGTATTATCTCTGTTAAGAAAAGCATTTTTATTGCAGAGAAGATTGCAACTGATTATTTTATAATTAATGTTTAACAGAAATTATAATTTCAAAATATGTTTAGTGTACCACCGATTCCGAATAAAAGTTTATTAAGAAAATTTCAACAACTACATTTATAATATGATAAATAATTATTAAATAAACTAACAATTAAGTAGTTGTCTAAATAAATACTGAATTATGTATTTAGGAACTATAATTTAAACTAAAATGGATCAGTGATCAAGGTGGCTTTAACAAGGCTGTAATGTACATATATTCTAGTGACATACATACATATGTTTGCGCATCGCATCCATTCAAAGTTGTCGTAGGTAAAGGAACGAACCTGATTTACGACATACCTATTTACTTTCTTATAAATAATAATTCGTGTTATTTTTTACTTATAGTTAAACTAGATACTATTCAATTTAAGACGGGTTTATGAAAAATAAGTTTTTTTTTGTTACTTTTTTTTTTTATTTTTTTATTTAACCCAAGGGGCAAGCGAGCAGACGGCCTGCCTGATGGTAAGCAGTCACCGTCGCCCATGGACATCTGCAACACAAGGGGTGTTGTAGATGCGTTGCCGGCCTTGTTTGTGAAGGAGCCACCTGAACACGTGATGTTTGAAAGACCCCATGTTGTAGCTCTCTGGAAAAGCCTCGGGCGGAAGATCATTCCACATCCTGCACGTGCGTGAAAAAAATGAACGCGACGCACGTACAGTCCTGCAACTGAATGCATCCAGATGATGTGGATGAAATCCGACCCTACGCCGAGTAGTGCGATGAAACTATACTTTTGAATCTAACTTCACTTGTAGTTTTAAGATAATGTTCATGTCAAAATTATCCGGTATTTCAATATCTTAAGCACAATACTTTCTGTAAATAAAATGGAATCTTACTTTAATATATGGAACTGAATATTACATATAACGGTTTTTTCTGTTAAGATAAAAATTGTTTTTATAATAATGTATACCATTCGCGAGTCCACATCTATATTCAAATATCGAGATATTATTCTTTACACGTTGTATCGACTTGTTTGTTTGTTTGTCGATAACCATATTTTTATTTTAAGTAGGCTAATACTTTAAAATGAGATCTTTTTAGGTCCGTCAATCCTTTAAATACATGAATGATTGTAGATTATTGAAAGAACTACAAATCCCCATATTTATATGTTAATTCCATTTATGTAAGGGTTATGTTTTAAGGCATAATGAAAATAAAGACTTTCAACTTCTAACATTTGATGTGTAACAAACTTGATCAACCACGAATTTAGAAGTTACTTCTTGATGTTACAGAATTTGTAACAAACATAAACCATCTAAAATATATAAAAAACATTGAAAACACTTTAGTGTTCGTTAACGTTTTCAATATTTTAGAGTCTTCTTCTTTTCCCGCCTGGAGGGACCGACCCAATTAGTTATGCTAAGTCAAGCAAAACTTAGTGAATTCAGTTAAAGCAATTCCCTATTTATAATAGTTAATTTTAAAGTACATTAATATACCTAATTAATCCTCTAGCGAATAGTTTGGATCAGAAATTTAATGATACTTAACTCCACCAGAGTTCTGCAATTTGATTGGATGAATATAATCAAATTGTTGTCATTTAAAATTCAGTAATTTGTATGTGTAAAAATCTTTTGAAATGTCTTTATGTGTACTATCAATCGTCTAAATTAAAGCAAGGATTCATAATTATTTTGAACCGTTTATTGAAACAGGTTAATTGAGTACAATAATGTATATAACATAGGTACATCAATTACAGGAAAAAAATTACATCTTCGAAAGATATGAAGTTTTATTTTTCTATGCTGATAAAAAATTGGTAACAACGTAGGTTTTGTCTAAAATCAGCCTCATTACGCTTAAAACGACAAATTTCTTAGGAATAACTAGCCGTATAATAATATTTTCTCTGGTCTTCCATATTTTTATTTCCTAAAATACTTCTAACAATTACGCCTAGTTACATGTACCTTTAAGAAAATACTAGAACGTGATGTATTAAAAAAATAATCTCCCTGATTTAAAATGAAAAGGTTCTACAACGCTGTAGTAAACATAAAGCTCGATTATATAATGAAGCTCGAACAATGTGCACTAAAGTTACTTGTACCGTGTATCATTAATATAATACTATAAAGTGTATTGCGTTTTTCTCTTCATTATTTGGATTTAAAACATGTTATAATATTCATAATTTTATGAAGACACAACGTACTATTTATAGAGTATTTATTTGTATAAAAGTAGTTTAAGACGATTCTATAATTGAGAAAAACTGTTAATTTCATGTGTTCAATAGCTCGATAAAAATATTTCAAGTAGAGAATGTTATATAAGTATAAAGATTGGATGACCAGTCATTTATCCCTCCTGTATCCTTACCACGATTTCGTAACGATAAAGTAATACTTATCTGTTTATTATTCATATACTTTGATACTCGTATAATTACATATACATGTTCGAAGATTTAGATATACATATGATAATTGAAAAACCGTCTGCGTTTAGTTTGATGATACTAACAAGTGGTGGAGACTGAACGAGATTGTCAAGCTGTGCATGGATTGGAGCAATTTCTCGACTAAGGTACAGCGTATGACAATATTATTTTTGGTCCAAGGTTTATCTTACTATCTACAAAATAGATTTTTTTGAAAATCAGTTAAAGAATTGTTATTATTAAATATTGTCACGTAATGGGGAAAATCTATTATACCACAATGAGGATTGAAGAAAAGTAAAAATTATGTATCGTTATCTATACAGCTATTGTTGGACACACAATGAAAATTCTCAATTAAATAGACGTGGTTGTCAATAGATCTTCAGATCCTTACTATCAACTGAAAAAGCATTTAGGACCATAAAGTTCTGTGAATTTAATAAAATGATGAAAACAATTTTTTGTGGTTAGTTTACGGGCAGTAGTAAAGAAATTTTATTTTAATTGGATTGTTTAAACTTTTAACAACTTAATCATGAACGAAAGTACTCGTATGTTAATACCCCTAAAACATTGAAACGAATTTGATTCTGAAATAGATTAATATTACCGTGAGTTAATGAAAGTCAGTTAATAAAATGTATATTTATAAACTAGCTTTTGCCGCGGCTTCGTCCGCGTGGAATAGTTACTTCCGACAGATTTTTGGTTCTTCCCACATACATAGTTCCCGTTCTTGCGGGGTTTTCGGAATGGTCGAGTTACCGTAGAATTTTCAGGATGAAACCTATGTTTTTTTTATTAATAAAGAAGTACTTTTAACCAACAACATATTTATTTGTTTATATGAATAAAGATTAATATTATTATTATTTTGATACAACTTAAACAAATTATTTCGACAAAATTAGGTACCATAAAAACGGTTTTTGTGAGCTAATCTTAAAAGATAGACATATACTGTCGCGAACTGTTTTTTTAGATCATTAAAAGAGCTATTATTCTTTAATACATATTTTTTGTGTATCTTGAACCGTTTTCACGGCGTACGCAACGGAAGGCTTCAAAGATGAAATAATTTCTCCCGTTTCTTACACATTTACCACTATATCTTTGCTCCTATTGGTTGTAGCGTGATGTTATATAGCCTACAGCCTTCCTCGATAACTGGACTATCCAACATAAAAAGAATTATTCAATTCGAACCAGTAGTTTCGGAGATTAGCGCTTTCAAACAAACAAACAAACAAACTCTTCAGCTTTATAATATTAGTATAGATTATACATATTATAGGGACTTTAAAAACAAAATAGTGTATAGTTATTATATTTGAGATTAGCGTAATCATTAAGTACCAAAAACGCTATTTTTTATTTGTATCTTTATATCTTTGTTATTTAAAATAAACATTGTGAAGATTTTTAATTCCAGCAATAACTTCATTTAATCCCAATACTAACTTAACATAACGTTTTTTTTAATTTATGGTGAATAATAAATCGCACTTTTTCTTTTAAGCTAGGCATAAGAGATAATTTTTTTATGCAAATATATATGTTTTTTGCTTATTCATAAAATGCATTTTTTATTCCTTATATTTGTATATATAAATTATAAATGATTTTCGTAAGTTAACAGTATTACCAAATACCAAATGGGGAAACAATTTAAATTTCTGCCTTCAAAGAGAGGAAGAAGAAAATGCAAGTAGGAATAAAATTCTTAATACCACGTAAATGTTAAGAAAGTTAGCTGTCTTTTTTAAATGGTTCTATCTTTGTAGGATATCTTACTTTAGCTCTTTGCTTCTTTTTTCTGTAGTTACATATATTTAATGGAGTGGAAAATCCAAGAAAGCATGTTCAATAAGTACTGTCAACCTAATGGTAAGCGTAATAATAGAGTCGTAATAAGACCATAAATGTAACACATACATAGAATTTTAAAATATGCTAGTTTTTTTAATGGTGTTACCATGAAGTAACCAACTCTTGAACAAACAAATATATTTTTTTGTTGACAATGATTTGTACTGACACTTGTTGAAAATGATTTGTACGCGGTTGAAATTTTTTTTTAAAATGACCTCCTATATTGAGAAGTTTCTACCCAGTATAATTAAAGATTTTGTAAATATATTGTAGTTTCAGGAAGTTATGAGTAGTCATTCTTGTCTTTTGACAAAAGTCCACACAAAAATCAGTGCAACCAAGCAGTGGAGGCCGGTGGGTAATCGAACGGGTGGTGCACTTTACTAAAATATTAAAATTAGAAAATGCAACAAAACAATATAACGAGATGTCAATCATGGCCCAATTCATCATACATCGAGTGCTCTCGGTAATCTTCGGTCGCTCGTGCGGCGCCCGAAAACCGACTCATTACTCGGTACATTTCTATGAACTATCTTTTGTTTCACGTGTCAGGCGTATTAATTCGTACCTCATACAAGATGTATTAGGAGTCCTCGTGCACTAGCAGAAGCGCACGATATGAGTTTAGTAAAGCGCTCAAACTTTTTGATCATAATCAGGAAATTTAATTTTTTATACGTTTTTATATGTTTAAAAAATAAATATTAAAATGGTTTTTTAAAAATAAAGATGAAAGTAATAAATATTTTGTAATTTTTAAATCTTTTGAATTGGTGGTTCAGCGCACGAGTCCACTTAAGGTACAGCCGCCACTGCAAACAAGTCTGTGTCTGTTTGGTAACGAGTTATGCCAACTTTTGGTATCCAGTATTGAAAAATGCAATAAAAAATGGTTCATTCTTTTTCTATATCAAATCTTAAAGAGTTTATGGTACCATGGTTGCAAACTTTAATTATTAAAAAAATTCACTTCCACCCATCAATCACGTTTGTCTATCGTCATCTATTGTTTAACATAAATCATCCCAGAGGAGATCAACGGTTTTGTGGGTAGAGCGCATCGAGCCGCTACCCACCAACTTACTCAAATCGTCAGTCCATTGTGCTGCAGGCCTTCCTACACTACATTTACTTAAACGACGTCGTTTTAGTCGTTAACGTGTCAGCTTCATCGATTGCCTGATCGTCTGGATATTAAATAGGCCAATTTAATCTTCATCGTGCGAATCCTAACGCGGTGTCCATTCATTTTTCAGGAAAACTTCCAGCATTGCACACTAGCACTTCGTCTGTTATGTATAATGCACAGGGACCAAGTGAGATTGAAAGAGAAAGACCTGCTAGCGTAGTTTGTCCCATTTGCAATTCTATAAAAGCTAAAAACTGTAGATTTAAATATTTACTAATTTGTGAATGATTTAGATTTTAGTATATTAATCTGTGTGTATCTGTTAATGATGAAAAAAATCTTTCTTTAATGCTACTTAAAGGTTTATATGTTTTGCATAGAAAATCAATATTATATGTTTTGCATAGAAAATCAATATTATATAGTTAAAAGAATCAGTAAGTTTTCGGCTCTCATAAAAGGCGAATTTTTTTTAACTATGCTCCAGTGTAAGACAATAACAATATATAAAAACTATCACTCGTAGTTAATCCTTTTGTGTTTCCAAGAACATTGATAGTTTCTATTGTTCAATTGAATAAGAACTTACGACATACCACAAATATATTACAGTTCAGGCGACGTTTTTAAAGCATTTATAAACTTGCTTTTCTAAGCGCAGATTCTATATAAAAGTATACCTTAAGATGTAAAAGAAACTTAAAACAAGAGCTACTGTTATTTCGACTTTCCTTTTAGGTATTCCAATGTTTGTTTCCATAACCACTGATTTCATTAGTAAATGTGATAGTAGTCCCAAACATATTTTTGAAATTGTAACTTTGGATTACTTTTTCATTTTTGTTGCCGTCCGTGCGAAAATATACACATTGAATTTTATTCAGGGAACGTCACCTAGTAAGAAATTGTTTTAGTTACTTAGTCTTATAAAACGAATATTTCTTACTATCAATATTGATAAGAATTTTATTATCATACAAAGTCAATGTACACAAAACACTCGCCTTATCACGTAGTATTTGACATAAATAAAATAACAACTTAACAACAAAATAACAACTTTATGAGAAGGATTAAAACTTATGTACCATGTAATTAAAAGAGTAAAGGAGTTTTTATTTTATTTTAAATATATACGTTAATATAATTATATATTGTACTAGCTGTGCCCGCGACTTTGTTCGCGCGGAATAGTGTCTATGAGCAGCGTTTTTTTTTAAATATATACTTATTTTTATTTTGGAACATAATCACAGTCATTTTGGGTAGCTAAAAAACTTACTTTACTGTAATGCTTCTCTATATACAATATTAGACGTATGGCCATCGGGGGTGAAAGCATACAGGCTGCTGGGATTGCTAACACGGGACAGAGCCACATACAATTGACACACCCGGTCGAATATTGAACGCAGTTCTTCAGTTCTTTAATTTGACATAACTTTTTTATTTATGAACCGATTGACATGAAATAAACACTAAAGCATAACTGAAGCATACCACAATATATTCGTGAAAATCGCATCCAACTCGGATCAGCCGTTTCTGAGATTAGCGTGAACAGACAAACAGACAAAAAAAAGTGAATTACATTTTGGGTTCGACATCGACATAATAATAACCCCTGCTATATTTTTATTTTCAATGTACAGACTGCACTTTTCTACAATTTTATTATATGTATAGATTGGATATGAATCAAAAATTCTTATATTACATGAGCATACCAAGTGTTTTGGGCTATGGAACAACTGTACGCATAATAAAAAATGTCTTATATAAAATGGTCTCTTTGATTATAAAAATATGTATTTCTTTTGTATTGTATAATATAGTCAAATATAAGTATTATTATAATAAATATAAATTTACCTTATTAAATAAGTTTTCCGATGCAGGTTATCTATGAAATGTTAAATAGTACTTTTGTAACTAATTATATGGTAATTTAAATTTCTGTTGATTTAAAAATACTAAAGTATTTTAAAAGAAAAATGTTAGTGTTTAAATACACAAAACTTCAGTCCTCTTGATTGGTAACATTATAAATGCTTTAAACATCGAATTCATATATTGTTAGGGCACCTTATCGCTTTACCTGAGAAAATTCCTTACTGGAATCTGTGATTAAAATTAACTGATTAAAGGAAAGCACATTAGGTCACTCTTAAAGCCTTAAGCTCTTAATACGTAAAAGTATTGGGTCAATATTGGGTTTCACCATCCACTTGGATCAACATGCATGAATAATAAATTTGCCAAACCCGTGTGGTTCTACCGGTAAAGCTTTCAAGTTAAAAACACTGCGGTAGTCTCGTCTCCTCAACAACTACTCAGCGAAAAATTTTTATTAATAATAAATTTATGAATATATTTACAATAACTATATCATATTTATTTGGTGAATTTAGATATTATTTTATGTATTATATTCAGTACTTGGGTGAATTAAAACAGGTAAATATTAATAATGTGGAACTTAAAGGTACACTTAAATACATTTCGAATTCATTTGAGGATGGTTCAATAAATATAATATATAATATAAATAACTCGAAGAGAGTTTTGGATAATTGTTATAAATACAGTTGCTATTTTATTTACAAATTTAAGTAAAAGTAAAAATTTCTAGAAAAATATTATGTATGTACTCGTATGTAGGTAACTACTATTTTTCTTTAAAAATGAAAGGGTCTTTTTTCATAAGCTCCCTGATTAATGTTTTTTTTTAAACAAGTGGCAAAAATACCCAACAGAGATACTTTTTATTACCTATCCATGTTTAAATCTTAAATTAAAATGTTTTCATTATTGATTGTACTAGTGAAATATAATAAGCTGACTTTAAAATTATATCTTATAATATGAATTAATATTTTCATATAGTTAAAACTATTCCTTTTATATTTTTATAAGGAATATACAGTATTTTTTTAAGTGGTATAGAAAGAAAGGGTTTCTAAAGAGATGTTTGCTTCAATTCTTAGTTACGATACAATGACTTTGTTTTTGAATTTTATAATGTGTTTTGATAAAAGCAACATTGGTTTGCAAACCCGGACATCAATTTTCTGTAAAACGTCAATATATTAATATAGATGAGATTTTGTCTACCAATTTTTGAAATCCCTCAAGATTTATCCTCGTCTTTGTCTTGGACTTAGCGAATAAAGTATTTTTTATTTTAAAAAGAAATTGTAAAATAACGCTTCTTTTTTTCGCCAACAAAAATTTAAGAAATATTATTGCCTTAAGGACCGTAGACAAATGTATAGGAAATAAATTTTATAACTAGTGTTTTTTAAGTCCAGGAATTAAAATATTAATAAATAATTTTTATTTTTTTATCTCTTATTTAAACTGATCAATATTTATAAAACAATATGATGTATCTCTTTAAAATATGAAATTGTATTTTGAAATGGATTTAGTTTGATGCAAATAAATTCGTAGACTTCACCTCTCTTGAGCATCAATGCTTATGATAAGAATTCTTAAGACGAGTGACGCACTTGAAGACATGCTTTTGATCATTTAATCGGTAAACGTTTAGAGAATAAAGGCGATATTGAAAAAAGGTTCATAAAGAATTTAAAAGAAAAAAAATGTAATCTTTGTTCATGTTTAGAATATATTGAATCGAAATATGGAATAATAGATTTATAACTTAATTTATAGAAATAAATAAGCATTCCACGCATTTCATTATTATTCGTAGCTGATCGCGTGGTGATAACAAAGAAATGTATATATAAAAATATAGATGTAAGTGATTTTATTTAATTTAAAAAGTATTTGGTGAACGTGTCATAAAAGACAAAATAAAGTAAAAGGATAAAATAAAAACCCAAAAATAAAGAAAATTGAAATAGCAACTTTGTCATACACACAGAGTAGTAGTAGTATTTTATTTTTAAACAAATATGGCGGAACTTTGGCAAAGCTTTCATGTATTTATAGCATCGGAAGAGCAAAAAGCCTGGCCACTATTAATATGAGACTTTTGGCAAACAAACTCCATGCACAATCGTTATTACACTTTGAATTGTGAGTTAGAACAAAACAACATACCAATACAGATTGCAAACAGAGTGCAACCCAAAAACTTATATTTTTTAGTCGAGCATACTGTAATTTTTGCAAACGGAACAAAAGTATCTTAACCTGATTCTTATTTCTACATAAATGGAAGTATTTATTAAAGAAGGATAAAAGGTAGAAGATATGATTGCAATTTTCTATAGAGGACATTTGAATCATTTAGTGGAAGTTAAAATATATTTGATTATTTAAAAAATTCCAATTTTAATTGGAAAATTGCAAACAGCAGCTAAGGTAACTGACAATACGTAGCAATGTACAAGTGAATTGTGTAAAAGTAAAATTGCACACTTCTTTAGTTCGATATGTTATTGTTATGGCTTTTTTTTTTATCATCTTTAGCCATTCAGATAAATGGAATAAGTCTTAAGGAAGTTTTTTTGGTGTTTCATTTATTTGTAGTGAAATATAACTTTTATAAAGTCATAAATATTATAATGTGATGTAAAAAATAAACTTGGTAAATTAATTGTTTCATTACACATATATTTCATCAAATCAAATAAATGAATACTATAAATAGTACTTTTTCTTTAATTCAAAGTTAGATACGTTAATTATCACGCCTATAGGACTTAGACGCCATTGAGAATTGTTTTTTTTTGAATGTCTTATAAAATCACTGATTTTTATGTTCGATAAATAAATTTAAAAAAGGCATGAAGACCGTGTATCTCTGTTTATAAAAGAAAATATTTGGGGTTTAATATGAGATGTAGATTTTAAACTCTTAGTGGAAGTATTTATGGGTGGTGATTTATTATGGATTAAGAATATTGATTGACCGAAAATTAACTACTTTAGGGTTTATTTTAAATTTGTGTTTAAGCTATATACATATACTATAACAAATAAAACAAATTAGTCAAGGCAATACAGACAAAATAATGTATAACAAAACAAATGAGAACAATTAACGCCTTCGTCCCTTAATAGGCAATACACAGGCAGGGGCCCATAATAATTTGTTTGGTGGAGACACACATAATGAGGTAGAGAAATGTTAGCCACAAATGCCTCGTGAGTAGTTAGTGTTCTATCGTAATACATCTCTAAAAGCAACAAAAGGATAACCATAAAAGTTTTAGCTGTCGAATAAAAACTTATTCAATTTCAGCACCATTTTTAAAGTAATAACATTGGTATTGCAGTGGCATAAACATATATGTAATATTGAGCCGCGCTTGCAAGTATGAAAAGCATATAAATCAGTCCTTTGAATTCTCATTTTAATAAAGATCCATTGTAATGATGTTCCTGGTTATCATTTGTTAGTATTTTATAGTAATCCTAGTTAAGTAGAAGCTCTTTAGCTTATACACACTATAAAGTATTGAATTCAAAACTGTAAAATAGAAAATTCCACGAATATTTTAACGAACACCTATCGAAATGTGTAGAAAGTATATGTCTGTGATAGTATGTCAGCAAAGTATAATTAAATTAAAAATTGACGAACAAAAATTTATTGATGTAGATATAAAAAAATACATTTAGTTCTTTTCAACAGTTATTTATTCAAATTATTATTTTCTGATCAAAAAATCCCTTTGAATTATGAACAAGTTATTTTTTGTGTGATTAGATACTAGCTGATAACAGCACCTTAGACTGTTTTTACTAAAAAAACTTGTTGCAAAATTTTATAACATTTATAAAGAGTAACATTTATATTGAAGAAACGTTCATAGAACAATTATTGAAATGTATGAAACATTATCTGTGTAAATAAATATGAATAAAAAATACAAGTAATTGAAAACAATATATGTATATACTAAGAAATAACACCCGTATTATTCTTTTTCAAAACCGGTTCTTTGCACGATACCAAATAATTTAATATATGTATTTTGAGTCATCTTTGCCTTTGTGATAGCGATGTTATACTTTTATGTTTTGCATTTCTTTAATTTTTAAGTGTATTAAGTTCATAACGATTATTTTCTAAAAATACATTAAAAATAATTGCAACAAATCTAGCTTCAGGTTAGTGACTTATTTATAATTTTAAAGATTTTAAAACACTAACGTTTTTAAAAAACTAATCCCACAAGCGTATATAAAAGGTTGAACAACTGCCTAGTAAACATAGCACTCGTTTATATGTAGTATAATGAGACTCCAACAATGTGCAGTAAAGTTTGTTGTACCGTGTGTCATTAATATGATACTATAAAGTGTATTGCGGTTTTCTGTTTAGCTTTTGGATTTATATGTTATAATATATGTGAAGCAATAATGCTCACTTATGAATGGGTTAAGTAAAGTTATAAAATAATATAATTTATTTGCAAGTTTGAGTGTTTGTTTTAATTCACTAAATTAAATCGTTAAGCTGTGATAGATAATATAGAATCGTTTGGTTATTGATATTATTTCTCCAAGTATAGTTTATATGAAACTAATTCAAATTTAAATTAAATAAATTCTCAATATTTTCTTAAGTTTTCGAAGTAAAAGAATTCTATTTTAAATAAATCTTACGACGTAAGTACGGTAATTTCATTTATTTATCAGATTTTAATTGATGAAATAGATTTAATATCCAAAGGGTTACACGATACAAAAGTGGAAAATAAAGTGAAAAATGTTGCTAGGACGGTATCTACTTTCAATTTCACTGTGTATTTCTGTAACAATGGGACTCCATTTCAACGTAAACTCAGTCGATCATCATCTAGAGATGCTGAAGTATGCCGCAGTTGAGGAGGATATTAGTTGTGTCTTCCTTGAGAAGCTTGCATGAAAAAAATTACATACATATATTTTGGCTCATGCATATACAATTAACATAGCCTAATTCAAGTCTTTTTGTGCCTACATATGTCTCAAAGAGGTGAAATTACGGACAAATAAACTTAAGTCGCTTTAATCAGTAGTGTAGGTAATCTAAGTAAGCTGCTTCAGGAGTATAGGTAATCCAATGGTAATCTAAAGAAAACGCATGCTTCAAATGAACGTCCTGAATACTCAATTGATTATACAATTGAGTATTTTGCTCCCTTTTTTGATAAGAATTAATTATTATTATAGACCTATCATGTTTGGATCCAATTTAAAGGTTTTTAAATATTAAGGACATGTCACGAACTATAAAAGTATGTGATTACGATTTAAGATTATATTCTCAGAAACAAGTTTTTTTTTTTTTTTTTTTTTTATGGGAAAAGGGGGCAACTGAGCCGACGGCCTACTTGATGGTAGGTAGTTACCGTCGCCCATGGACATCCGCAACGTAGATTTGCGGGTGTGTTGCCGCCCTTGATTGGGGGAAAGGAGGAGGAAAAGGTGGGAAAGGGAGGGAAAGGAAAGGTTGGGAAAAGGGAAAGGGCAACCGGCTCTCTCACTCACCGGACGAAACGCAGCCTTTAAAGACTACTTTACGCCGATTTTCTGTGAGAATGTGGTACTTCCCCGGTCGAGCCAGCCCATGTTCGAGCTGTAGTAAATTGACTACAGCTAGGCTCTACCACCTCAAGACAAGTGGTGACAAAGAAGTCGTATCTGAAAAGACTTAGGTATTATTAGGAATTAAATCTTGTTTTGTTCAACTTTTCTAAAACACAAGTCCTAATCCGTTTAATCTAGAATTAGTTTTTCGAGGACATGAATGTTCAGGTAGATATGAATATTAATTTTTTTTTATCGACCTTTATACAATGGGAACCATTGGGACGAATTGTTCTACATCCATTATAAATCCCTAGGATTTGATTTTAAGATGTACTAGATATAAAACGGTCTGCCATCAGAGAGTTTCCCTAAAAGCAAGGAACATATATATGGGGTCTATTAAAATTCAATGATATAGCTTCACATGTATCTCCAAAAAAAGCCGGGTATCGCATTTGAAGCACCCCTCATATTTCAAATGTCAATGGGCTACTTTGACCGTTTCCCATTAGGTTAACCGGTTGCTCCGTTAACCCCTAAGGTATAAATAATTTAAATTTATTTGTTCTAAAATATGAATCAAAAGTAAAAAAAATAAGAGAGTTGAAAAGTCTTGTTTTAATATAATTATATGTAGTAAGTTTTTCTTCTGTATACATATCCACTGACGAAACTATTTAAAACGCTCCTCAGTTCACTAAATTTGAGTTTATTTTTATTGCAATAATAGTAAATACACAGCGAATAAAAACGTGTCATTGATAAAACGAACACGAATGGTGTCATAAAGGGGAATCGTGAAACTTTATAACATGCCTTAGGTTAAGACGGACTATACAATAGAGACGTAAAAAAGTTACGATTGTTCGTCAAGAGGATCATTAATGTGTTAATAACAAACTATACCACTTAAGTTAGCAAATAATGGCAAATTCATTTATTTTGCTTCTCTCTAGATTTTAGTTCATGTTTTCCTTATATTATTGTAGGTAATACATAATAAAAATCTATATTTTTTCATTAACCACAAAATTGCTCTGCATAAGCTACCTAACTGTACTAAATAGGCTTTGTAATGTATCTATTGTTGCGATAATAATAAAAATAAGAGGTTAGTTTAAATGTTTAGTACGCGTCATTTATAAAATAAATTCGAATGGTGTCATAAAGAAGAATCGTGAAAGTTTATAACCTGTTTAATCTTAAGACGAACCAATAGTGACGTAAAAAATTACGAGCATGCGTCAAGAGAAACACCAATGAGGCAATAAACAGTCTCCCCAAAATATACTTAAGTCTATTGACCAGATCAAGGGTCGGGACCTTTCAGTAGTTATTGTACTTGCATGTGCCTTGTTTTAAGATTTTTATAGTTATCTTTGCCTTATTTCTGTATAGGCTGGAGAACCTAGTTATATATATACATCTATATATCTATGTAAACTGATGATATAAATCTGATGATTTTTATACCTTAGACTCACTTATTATTACTAAGAAAATTGTCTGTCCTTGAGATAAGTAAATATGTTACGTAGCAAAATAATTGCAAATATATAAGTTAACCCTGGTTTAAATTTTTACTATTTCAATTAAAGTCATATTGATAAGGTATATCTATTTTTTTTTAGTTTATGGCTTCATTTATACTTATATCGTGATATTCATTTTTTATTTATTGAACGACACATAATTTTAAATATTATGTGGGCACAACATGAAGAAGTTTGTTTAATGAAATAAAGGTCAAAAATCCTGTTATACTTAATAGTACGTAGGACAATAACAATACATAAATATGAATATATGCAACTTAGCATACAGAAAATTGTCAAAGAAAACTAAAGCTTTAAGTTATTAGGTTTAATGAATTTATACACAAAACACAAGAAAGGACTGGAAAACAACCTTAAAAAACTCAATATTAACTGGTTGGGGTATGTTATAATAGAAAACATCATGAAAGATCTAAGTTGTTTTTTAAAAACAAAATAATATCTGAGTAATTGAACCCTCATCATGTCTGTTTAAATTTGATAGTTACTCATTGTAAATGTTACTATATTTTTATGCGAGCTCCATAGAGTATTGACTACATTTTATGAGTTATTTTCGACAAGTACATATTGATTATTCATATCCAATAATATGAATTATAAGGCAATAACTTTACATGTCCTTGTAGATATGAATAGCAAACTCGCGAAACAACAAAAGAATTCAAAGTAAAAAGTATATTCTCCTGAGACTTTTTACAAAGTTAACAAAACTGTGACCTGGATAATAAATTTGCGAAAAAGCAGCTATTAATATCAAAAGTAACAATTCAGGGATTAAAAAAGAAAAAGCCCATATAAATAATATTTTAAGAAATAATGTGATTAAGTTAGAGATCCTTTAATATTGTTCAAATTATATCACAAAAAACCTTGGTGATAATAATGTATGGAACAAAATTTGACTGTATTTCAATTTTAATTTAGTGTTATATTCCCAATAAAAGAATGTTATGTAAATTCAATTAAAAATAAATATCCTATTGTATTTATAATGTACTAAAAAACTGATATATATGTAGACTATATGTACATATTAATAAACTAATCGTAAGTCGTTTAATACGGTGAAATTTGTAATGTAACTTTACAATGTTAAAATTTACATATTATAACAAGATCTTGAATAGTCGGAATGCTTTCTAGTAATGTAATGGTCAAAATAATGCATCCATGCTTTTGGATAATTTACTTTTATAATAATTACATATATAATAGTAAAGTTGCCTATTGATTTATCTATTTGAACCGCTCTTCAATCTTTTTTATTTATTTTAGCTTTCCTAGATTCTAATTTGACTAAGCTCTTTTAATAGCTCGCGAAATTTTAGTTAAGTTTTATTATCTCTTCAATAATACTTTAAATAGTGGAATATAAAACAAATAACACACACTAAATACTCTTGAAGACAATGTCTATTAATATTCACTCTATAGCAAAATTTTCAAATTGATGATTAAATCGTTAGTTTTTTTTAAATCTTTTATATGAGAATTGTATGATAGTCATTTAATTTTTCTTCTTCTACCTGGCAATTTTCCAGCTTTTAGCCAGGGTCTGTTTTACATGTTGTGAATAGTTTTGGCTAATTGTTTTTACGACCGGCCGCCTGCCTGACGTCAAACCTCTTTGGGAATGCATTAATCAGTGATGTCTAAATGCTCTTTGAAATTACATATGACTTGGAAAAATCACATTTCTTTTATGAATGACTTTGCTACGTCTTTAGTCATCAACACAACTCAAAAATATTATTGGTACTTTTTAAAATCTTCACGGAAGGAATTGCTCTTGATCCCATTTACAAATAATAAAACAATTTTTTTAAGTCGAAACGACTTTAGTAAATTAACAATATATTTAAGAGTTTATTTATATTAAAGACAACAGAAATCCAAGGCGTAAGTAATTTATAGAAATGTCGTCGGTCAACGGGCATAAGAAGTGAAAAACGCGTTACATTAAATGTTGATCAGACTCTAAAAGATGTAAAAATTCTCAAACATAATTTACGTATTTACCATAATTGAACAAAAATTCAGAGCACGTCATTTAAAAATGCCTTTCCGCCCACAGCACATTTCCTATCTGTATTGACTTGTTGTTTTTGTACTTACAATTCAAAGTGTAATAGCGATTTACAGTGGGTTTGTTTGCCAAAAGAAAAGAGGGTATAAAATGACTGTTGCATAGCTTATACATATGTTCATAATATTCTTGTGGTTTTAAAAGAACATGTACTTTTTAATAGAGCTCAAAAAATATAGATATAAAATACTATTTTAGTCCGGTGTATAGTTAAATAAAATATGAGAGGAAAGAAATAAAAAAAATTAAAGTATCACTCGTTCGATTGTGTTTGGTTACATTTATGTTTAATCTATACTTGATTTTAAAGTTGCTCTTCCAAAATCTTTTTATTTATACATAATTACTTTAAGATTAAGGACATGAATCGTTAATTATGAATAAAAATGATACAGGTGGGTATTTTTTACCAATGTACCTTATAGTATGACCTAAATGATAGAATAATTACAAATTACAATACGTATTTACAATTAAAATAAACCTAGAAAGTGGTGAAATAGTATTATTTGAAGCTTTACGTTTTTTCAGTATTATTCTTTAATTTCATAACAATGTGTGATATTTAAAGAATTTAATCGGTACAACATATTTTATTGTGTGATGCTTGAAAGGTAGATGCCTTGATAAGATTAGGATTTTAAAACTTTATATAACACCATAAAAGCGGAACTTCTTTACAGCACGTGAAACAAACATAAAAAAGTTTTTCACGTTATAGTAGTAATAATGCAAAGTTAAACAAAGACTATACAACTTCATGATCCACAAGATCTGAAACGCAGATATATTGGCGTTGGTGTTATAACTTTTATTAAAAGCTAGCATCATTTCACAGCTTCTCTCGCAAACAAATGTGACGGCTTAATTAAGGAGCATATCTGTCAATATTAGTTTAGCGATGTGAATTCTATCATAATACTTTAGGTTTTCTCTTTTTTTTTGGTTTTTCTGATTATAATTTATAGAGAAACTTATGTGACCAGAAGTTCTTGTGTAAGAGACTTAACCGCTTTTCTATAGCATTAACTCGTATGAGAAGATTATTACCCCTCTAATTTTCTGTGATATATCGTACAATCAGTACAATTCAGTTCTTCAATCAGTGATACAATCTATTACATCAAATTCTTAAGGAAAGAAAGCGCCTTTAACCCTTAAATCTTAAGTAATCGAATCTGCAGTAAAAGGAATGACTTGATTAATAGAAAAGAGTGTTGACCTACTTTTTTTGACTTATGCGAACACTCAATTGATTGTTCCTAAAGTTAAGTTAAATCGAGAAAATTGCGTAGTATGGCAGTTTTTGCCAAGAAGGATGTTAAGCTAGGGTAATCTGTTGGATTTTACTCCTCAATGTCGGCAGCTGGAGTCGAGTAAGGATTGTTATATTGATACTGTGGAAGAATAGCCGAGATATATTCTTAACCGAAGAAAATAGTATGATTTTTGTAAGTATATAATAGCAGTCTGGCATGGTTGGAGTTTATGTTTTCTAACATTATATCTATGTCTTATCCGGCCTCTACAAGAGTATCTTATTGGAAATAATACCTAGTGTCAGCAATATTTCATTTTAGTTTTTTTCATTTTGAGGCCTAATGTTTACTTTCGTCTGAAAATGAGAAATTTATAAATGCTAAAGACCGACTATTATAGTAAATCTTTTCATTTAAATTATAGCTTACATGTTTATTTGTGGATACTGACTTATAAATTGTATAATTGTATATAATAAAATCATTTTGCAGATGAAGATCTTATGGACAGTAATCTAATTTTGACATTTAAATATTAATTAAATTAAAATATAAAGAAAATATAATATTAAAAGTTGCATAAAGTATTATCGGTTAGTTATTCGAAATGATAAAATAAGAAATTATTTAAAATAAGTGATAATCTTAACAGCTGAAACAACACTTTCTTACACATGTAAATATTAAGGATAAGGTTAAGTCAAAATAAAAATTGGTAGAAAATAAAGTTTCTAGTTTTTTAGACATCTAAATGTAAATTAATTTAATTGTTTGATAAACTTAGACGTTAATATTCTTTCAAAAATAAAAAGTTGTTGCACTATTTTCATATCGATTTCCATTAAAATTCATGAGCGAACATTTCATTTTATTCATTGTTAATTTGGGCATATTTTAAATGTTTTTTAAATTGTGACTTTTACTTATAAAAGCAAGAATTTGAATTGTATAAGTTATAAACTTGCCCACTTATTAAAATATAGGTATAGACAAATTTTGCGAAAATTATATATGGATTTTTTTCATGAGAAACAGTTTCATTTTCTTTTTGTTTAATTGTACCATAATTATATGTAAATCAAAATGACTTTTGTTTTCTTATTTTAGGCATGGGACTGAAAAATATAAATGCAAAAAAAATAACTCAATAAATGACATAAACTTGCAATTCAATAATGGATGACTCGTAGCGCTGTTAATTCTCGACAATTGATTGCAATCCGCTTTTGTTTTAAGAGCTTACACTTTTAATAAAATTGATTCCTCTCTCATAGCGAGTTCACCTCATTTGTGATTTTGAATTAAAACATACAAGATTGAATATTCTCTGACATTTCCATTATCCTGTTAACAGTTCATTTTTTTAATCGTTACTTCAAAATTTTAAAGTTATCTTTTACGTATACATTACACGTGTCAGTTTTAAATGATTAATAGATTAACTGTTTTATTTCCGTTATATCCTATATATTTTTTTCCACCTTTAGTAATGTAGGATAAGATGATTCTTTCTGAAATAAACTTTTACGATTTTTGTCATACTAATGAGCTGGATCTTCTAATCAACTTCTAGAATTACTTATACTTGTCTTAAGTCGTGCTATTTACCTATAGCCATTTGAGGCAACATTGAGGTGAAACAAATTGATACATGTTCATAAAAATATATGTTTGAGAATACGTTTGTCACCAACAGTGGAACAGACGTGTGAATAATAATAAAAATAAACTACGATGTACAGTCCTAACGAGCTACGGTTATAGTGACAATCTTTTCCGGTTCCAGAAGCATTTAAAAATATCTCGATGAACCTAGCCGTAAGTCTTTCAAGATTAAGGAATACTATTTATAAATTATTCACGTGATTCAACTATTAGGATTTATTAGGACACGGCTACAGACTCATGACCTTATTCCTTAGTTGTATTTTGCAATTTCGACTGGAAAAGATGGAGTAACGCTATTTTTAATAAAGAAGGCACAACGGCAAGGTTTTCCTTTCGGTTTGGGTTTAACCCTTAAATTCGCCTTGTTGCATATCTGCAACGAACCGAAAATTAAAATAATTTGACAAGTTAATGTACACGTTTCTGAACGTAATCTGCCATAGATTATAGAAAAAATTATGAACGTTTTGACATTTAACGTGACGGTTCATTTTCAAAAATTTAAACTTCATAATTTTTTTAATTTAAAAAATCGCGGGCGCGCGAATTTGTAAAAAGTAATTTGTGTGTAGTGTTATGTCGTTTTTTATGCGAATTTCGAAGGTAAGTGTCTTTTGTTTTTTTTTTATATTTCACTAATATAATTAATCAAGAAGACCAGAAAATAATAATTTTCCATATATTCAAAAGTTTGATAAGTTTTTTTTCAAACAAACTGTTTGTGTCGTATGTGCAACATTGCGCATTTACGTTCAAACAAATTTGAATTTTTACTTGATCAGTAGTGATGTATTTAGAAAAATTTACCTCATTTTGTTTGCCTTTTTACAGCAGGAAGAGATTGCTGAATAACTGAGACATCGAAGAATATCTGCAAACTCTGGATCTGTCCGAGGATGACTTGGAATTATCAGAAGAAGAAGACCAAGATGAAGAAGTTTACTATGAGAATAATCGCCAGTTATTAGCGGATTTAGAATATTGTGATGAAGATTTGGGACCAACTGGTAATACCGTTGTGCGTCTAACTCGGATTGTTCCAAGACGTGTCAACCACATTATTTATTTCGACAACTATTACACATCGGTGCCATTGCTCACTTACTTTGCAAAAGAAGGAATATATTGCTTAGGAAGTATACTTTTGAATCGCATACCTAATAACAAGCTTCCGGATAAGAAAACTCTGATGAAACGAACAGTACCAAGAGGATACTATAAGGAACAGGTTGCCAATGTAGATGGTGTCGACATTAGCGCTGTTTTATGGAAAGACAACAAGCCTGTGACTTTGATGTCAACCTACACTGGAGCCTTGCCTGTGACTACAATTATGAGGTATGATAAAACGACGAAACAGCGGATTTCAATATATTGCCCCAATGTGAGAAAGGACTACAATACCCACATGGGAGGAGTGGATCTCCTTGATAGTTTTATCGGAAGGTACCATGTTACTCGCAAAAGCAGAACGTGGACAAATCGCTTGTTTTTCCATCTTCTGGACGTTACAGTCGTAAATTCGTGGCTATTGTACAAGAAATCTCTGAAACTGTACAAATCCTCCATAAAACCATTGAATCTGTGCAATTACAGACTTGAGCTGGCCCATACCTTATGCAATCTTGGCCAAAAAGGAAATGGTACCAAAAGGGGTCGCCCAAGCAGTTCATCTTTAGAAGCTGAATTTCAATTAAAAAAGAAGTGTGGACCAGCTCAAACTATGCCTCCGAAAGATATCCGACAAGACACAATATATCACTGACAAAAATTGGGGGATCGGGCCAGATGTAAATACTCTAATTGTAAGGGATATACATTCAGTTATTGTGAAAAATGTAGAGTAAACTTATGTTACAACAGACAATAATTGTTTTTATAAATTTCACCGTGATTAAAAAAGAACTTTGAATTTGTATCTATTTTGAGTTTGTTATTGATGACCTCATTCTTTCCATACATAGCATAATTCGATGACTGCGCACTGTTGCACATATGCAACATACACTTTTTTGTATTTTTAGTAGCTTTATAACAATACTATATATTTTTAACCATTTTTCCTTTGCTCTATAGATCCTAATATGATTAGAATAATATATTTATAAACGATTACAAAATTCGCGCATTTAAGGGTTAAGGAAAAAAATATTTATATAAAGTCACAATTTCATTTCAGTTTAAATTAAATTAAAAATATTATGATGTAAATGTAATTGAAATGTATTTAAATTATTTTGACACTAAAGCGGCTCCAAGTAATTTTTTAAATGCTACTCATATTGTATTTACGCATATATATCTCACAACGTATTATGAAAGAGATAATATTTAGAGCCTTACATACATATGTTTTATTGAATGCTATAAAATACCTTCAAAGTGCAAGTATCAAAAATTAACTACTGCCAATGTTGAATAAGTATGAATATTCATATAAAAACTATTTGAATAGCCTTTTGGACTCCAACTCGTTAAAAATAGGATATTGGATTCGACTGTGCTCTAGCTAGATCGATGCATGTTCGATTTGGTTTATGTTTTTCACTTTAAATACGTGCACATAGATATATCTCTACAGCCCATACCTTATTATCCAACATTAGATAAATGGGCAAAGATATGTAATTAGTAAACTTATCGGTGCAAAGGAATGTTTACTTATTATTAGTGTAGTTTTTCATATCTGTATTGAATATTGAAAGAGTTGACTTTTAAGCATTACTACCAGGCTATACCTTAAGAAAAATTTGCAAAAAAGCCCGTAAAAATGCTTTGCTATCTATTTTGAGTAACATATAATTTTTATTAAATAAAGAGAAAGAAACTCCAAACAAATGGAACTTTTAAATAAATAATAATTTTTAAAAACTTTATGTAGAACCAAGGACTTTGACTTTTTTTTTATTTCCTTTGCAAACTGTATTCATTCATTAGAATCACATTTCAAATATACCTATGATCTCTTCATTTGAAAAAGTCCTAAATAGGTTTCTCACAATGTTTTTACCTTTGCAAATTTTTACCGTTAAACCTATATTTGCTTTAAAATATGAATTTGCCTACACCAGTATCTATAAAATATAGTTATTTTAGGGAAACTTGAATGTTAGAATTTTGTCTGGTTACAGCATTATCTAAATTGTCAAGGATACTTTAAGTAATTTTATAATGACCTAAATCAGTCGACATTTATTCTAATTGTCCACGCATTTTAAGAAAATAACAAAAGCTATTCAAACACGACTCAAAATATAGATGTACAAACATTGCTTTGTTTTATTTGTAGCTAGCCAGTACCACGTGCGGGTATATGTTCTTCGTGCTCTATGCATATTAAGATTAGATAAGTTGTTTTTTTTTAATTTTAATATATTTTTTTTATATCTAATAAAAAGATACCAAAGTAAGTTTTTAATAAGGGGTCAAGTGCCTAACATATGAATTCGCAGACACTCATCTGATAACGTATTGGTAGTTTTACCGTGTTTTAAATACAATTTCAGAAATCTGATTTTATTTACATTGATGGAACGAAGATAGTGAACGCTTTAAAGTGGTAAGTTTTTAAATTGTTAGAGCACACGAATGTGCAAAATTACTTTTTTAGATATTTGAAAACATACTTAACATCAAGTCACGTAGATAAGGAACATAGTATAAACTTGTATTAAAAAGACCCTTGCAACCTTTAAAAGCACCAATTCTTACTGGCCAATTTTGGCCTAAGCAGAGTGGTAGCGACATAAATGAAAAAAAAAAAACTAAATATAATATTACATACTTAAATTACAGTAAATTAGTCACGAAACTATTTAAGGAATACCTAAAAATTTTTAATAGTCGCATTAAGGGTCGTAGGTATTTCTCAAGAGAAATAATAGGAAGGTAAAAATAATAACAGTTATGTCCCGTCTAGTTGAAGATGCTATTCAAGAGTGATATTTTATAAGATAAGAGTACTCGGAGAATGAAACAGGCATTTTGTTTCGGAATTAAGACATTTTAGTGTCACAGAGCACATAAATTTTGTTTTAGGTATATAAACATATTATAAATACGTTAAAAATAGAATTTTATGATTCAATGCAGGCCATACTTTCACTATCGGGGCTTTTTTTGTCCCAAATTCCTTTACAATTAAAATTTTTACATAAGGAATAGATTTCGACTCCTAATGCTAAAGAATGTGTCTTGTCTTCAAAATTCCATAGATTTAAAACTTCTTCTTAGAAAACGATTAAAATCTTATCTCTTCAGTTTTACTTTATTTTATTCGGGATTAATAAAACCGAGTTATCTTATTTTCGTATATTTTACTTATAGAATATTGTTGCTCCGTTTACTCTTTTGATTTTGTATATTTTTATTCCTGTTAATGTGACTTGTTTTATAGTTTTGATTGTTTAGTTATTGCAAAAGAACGGTTACTCTATTTTTCTCATGTATATTTTGATATATTTTTAAGTCAGTTTATTAACTAAGTGTGGGCATTTTACTATAATGGCTTATTATGTTAGCAAATGCTGTGTAAATACATTTGGATAGAGGATTAAACTGGTTTCTGTAATTAAGTTACTAATTAATATCCAGTAGTGGATTGCTTAATCCCTTGTATACGTGATTACAACAAACGTATGAGATATTAAAAAAAAAACATAAATTATAATGCAGAATTAACATTACATAGTATTATGAAGAAAACCTTGAAATATTGAATATGTGCCATGATTTCTTGAATCTTTAAACATTTTGGTTATCAGTCAATGGTTCGGTTGAGAGTTGTGTTATTTTTAATACGTCACTAGTTGAAAACTATATTACGTTGTGTATGTCAGTGGCTGTAACTTATTTTTGTCTGTCCAAACAAATCCATTAGAAGAAGCTTAGCTTGTAGTGGCTTTTGGACGCGGCATTGATGGATTTCTTTTGGAAGCTTTAAAATATTTGAAAAATAATATGTAATGTCCTATTAAAGAACATTCCAAGTACTTATTCTACTTTTGGTATAAATTCGTACTATGTATTTGTATTTATAAAACTGGTATTTGAAGTCACTAAAACATTTATAAATAAATCGCCGTGAAAACGATATGAAAGATTGCATTTTTTTTTAGATTAAGGTTTTTATTAAACAATGTGAAAGTAAAAATCGACCAATGTTTGTTAAACACAAATGAATTAATTGCTGCCCGTTACGCACAAGTATCGTAATTGCCTTAAAACCAGGCAAAGCATTAATTTACAGTGTAATAAAAGAAAGAAATGGTAAAATAATTTTAATTGACCGAATTTTGATTGCTTTTTTTTGGCTGACTCTGTGAATAATTCGTTTTGTACAATATTCGATAGATTCAATTTCGAGAAATTTTCGTAGAAATTTTGATAAAGAATATTTTAACGCACTACTGATAAAATCATTATAAATTTATATACCCTAAAAATAATCGCATTTCATATAAAAAAGGCGTTTATCTACGGAAAAAAATTGATAAGTGACGAGAAAGGACGAATAAGTTGCACTGAAAATGTAGTTTAATAATAGTAATGTTGAGAACTTATACAGGGTGTCCAGTAAAGAAAATTGGCATATAATAAAGATTGGTATATAAGGAAAATTGGTATATAAGGAATGTGGTATACAAGGAAAATTTTATTGAATTCTAATACATATTTTATTGCATAATCAGTGTGTACAAGCCAATGCAATACATAAGTTTTGTAACAAACAATAAACGTTTAAACATTTGACTTTGTTGTTTAAAAAAAAAGACCAAAAAGAGAAGGTTATAAAAATGTATCGCCGTTGATGAAGGCGATCTTCACTCAGCTGCAATTTATGAGCTTTTGCTGGTTGTTTATACAATTTCTCATTACATTAACCACCGACCCTGCAGCGGTGAATGTGAGCGCATTATTAATTACTTCTGTCTAACCATTTAATAATTTATCTGATTGGTTGCCCACAAGCATTACCGGTAATCCCTTAATATTCTTGTATCCAATTAATGTTATCTATTTAATTCCATTGCAATAGCAACCTCTTGAAGTAAATTAATTGAAATGATGAATTATTATTTTTTATTAATTCAATTAGAAATAGACTAAATAAAAGTAATTAAAAGTTTCAACTTCTAAACAAGAGTAAAAAAAATATAGAAATATTTTTAAAATGTTTTCTTATTGGTAAAGGTATAGCAAAATATCGTAATAGGTGACGTGGAACAAGTTTATTTACAACATAGATTTTATGTTCATTGAGGTCGTGTCTTTTAGAGGCATATTAAATATTTTAAACTATCATTCTAAAAGATACTATATCAAAAAGAATTTGAAATAAGTTGTGTTATAAATTTTGATGTTTTTACAAGTGTAGTAACTGATACGAAGCAAATATCACTATGCATTGATCTAACTGGAGCGCACACGAATCCAATATCCGTTTTTTAACGAGTTGCACTCCAAAAATTATTTCTCTCCGCTTGACGTTTCCACGTACTTTTAATTGAAGCCTTATTAATATTAAGTTTCTGTCAGCCAAATTTCGAATTATCCTCTGTGATTTCGATAAACACCGAGCCGAGCATCTCCTTTGGACAACATATTAATTTGTACCGTTTAAATATTTTGCATTTAGTAACTTTTAGTATATATTTATTTTACAATAGAAAATGTTCTACAAACTATCGAATGGTTTAATTCATGAGGATATAAATTATATAATAAATAGAAATTCAATTTAAAATATTTCAATGAGTTTATTCTCTTTAGAACATCTAAAGAGAAATGTTTAACAACTTTTTATTATTCCGCTAATAGCCTCGTCGGGTTTTCTCTCGACGCATGCTCGTAAATTTTTTATGTTACAATTGAGTGGTCCTTTCTAAGCAGGTTATATATTTTCAAGATCACTCTTAATAGGGCCATTATTGCTAATTTTATAAATGATCTTTACCGTAAAACGTGCTGATGTTGTTTATTCTTGTTCTACAGTAGTTGTATTGTCACCATGATATTCTTCCACATGATGTATCAAATATTATATTTCTCATCAGTATAACATGTGTACCATTTTATATGTACATATATAGTTGTATTTTTAATTTTTTACGTAATACCTGTACGAAGATAAATATATATAAATAATAAAAATAATGTTGTAAAATTTAAATGAAACGAATTAACACTTAATTATTCAAATTGTTTTTTATTTGCTCATGTAATATATAGATACATACTAATAATTAAAACTGAGAATAACCAGAGAACTCAAAACGGACATTTATAAATTAAGAAAAAATATGTAATAATAGTCGTAATGATTTCAGTAAAAAATCCTTTTTTTGCATAGTCAATATATACAATAATATAGATGTACTTCTATAGAATTTACTTTGTATTTCAAATATTTTATTGATTAAAATAATATAAAAGCTGTTACGGTTCGCGGAGACAAAACAAATTGATTGCTATCGGTTACGTACAAGTACAGTAATTGCTTTTTACGAAGGCGAAGAGATAAATTTATTGTTTATTAAAGTGTACTGTTTATTTTATATATAAAATTAAAATATAACATGTTTTATACAAATTTTTAATATAATTACTCTTGTAAAGCTGGAGATAAATTCATAAAACCACGTTTGATTAATTGAAGCATATTATAATGGAATAAATTTTAAAATTTAAATGTATAGTATTATTTTAAAATATTTTATTAACTTCAAAGAAGTGAAAGATTAAAAACTGATGCAGTTAATAAACGAAAATTGAATTGCAATTCAGTGCAGCTTTGAGAGCTTACAATATAAACGCAATTATTTACTGAAGTATCAACCTAGCATTTGTTCTTTAAATCGATCACAATAATATATACAACTTTTTATTCCTGCCTTATATATAGAAAATATTATATGTATTCTTAACAAATCATACAATTGCAAAAATAATTTATTACATGCACAAATTCAAAAACATTTATACCTACTATGATATAAATTATTTAAGTGACTATTTATTATTCACAAATGTTAAAATATAGGTAGACAAGCGGACTTCTAGAAGATACTACGAAAAGGTTTTACGTTTATGTTTCTTTTACATTTATTTTAATCACAATATGTCATTATTATTCCTAATATATTGATATATTCATATTTTTTTTTCATTGACTGATTATTGACATGTATTTATACTTATTATAAAAATTTATATTTTTATTAATTACCCTTTTAAAATATTTATACTTGGACTGTTTGTTTCATAATTACTTTGGTGCTATTATTAGATAGAGATAAAAGAGTTCAATAAAAAAGCTTAGGAAATACAAATAATTTTTGTTAAAGTTAAATAATATATCTATACTTCATAAAGATTTATTCTGAATATGTGAAATGGAAAATTAATAGTCAAAGCACATGCTTCTGAGCTCCTAAACAAGGTGTTGCATATTCAACGAGAGATTTGCTTACGCAAGCAATTATATATATAATTATATATGACAAGTTTGAGGATTTAACTGCAAATATATTTAGCCAACGTAATTTTTAAATTGTATAGTATATTTCATTATGCGTTACGTTATATGAACGGAAATCGTTTGTCAGTAACAACAGTATTATCTCAATCAATTATGTTGTCCCTTGTGAGTTGCTGGCAATTACAACAGTTATACGTTATTGATGGCAGTTTATTTGTTCGTGTCTCAACGAGCAGTGCTCTGCCACATCTCTTACGTTCACGTCTACTATTTTTACGAAAGTACATAAATATTTCTGACGATATTATTTCATATAAAATAAAATACGATAAAATAATTAAAATGAAACTAATATTATTTGGATTACTATGAGTATTTTGTTATTTTAAAACTACATACACCCAATGTTTCGGTTACCTTTCAGCAACCGTGAACCATAATAGTTTCGTTATAAAGTATATTAAAATTCTTTTGGATAGGAAATGTATATATATGTTTTTTAATGTATCTAAAGTAAAATTTTGTATGACAATATTTTTTCTTTTTCCTACACAAGAGATTTGTGCAGTAGTGTCATGGTCAATGGAACACGTATATTGGAATAGCCAGTCACGATTGAAACGGGCCCGGTATAAAGTACGGACGTGACGTCACTTTTAGACATTTCTGTTTTTCTTACTAAATTGAATGTATGTAATTGTAAAGATTATCCAAAATTTTATTTATAATAAAAACATATTTTTGTGTACTTCTAGTGTTAGTACATTTCATAGATGTAAATGGCTGCGAAACGGTTGTCATTTTAATTAGTTCTTTTAAGCGTTGTTTAATGCCTTACACTATTTTATTACATATATGTATCAAATAATATAAAATGAATATAACATTTTATTTTTAAAAATCGACGATAAATATAGGGTTCCTGTACTTGAATGTAATTATACTAAAACTGATTTTTCAATATATTAAGCTGCGACATATTCCTCAGTGCTCATAAATAGGGGAAATTATTTGTGGAACGTTCATAAAATTGAGATAAAACAGATTTTTGAAGTCGGAAATTGCACCAACGCGTCTATAAGATGTGAGCAAAATAAATAGGTATGAGGCGTGCATCACTTTAAAGATAATCTTAGGATATGTCTTAGAAATATGTGACGAAGTCAGACTGGTTCTAAAATATATTGGTACAGATAAAATAGAATGAGAATTTTATTTCGTTTTCATATCATAAATAAAAGTATTATGAGAATCAGCGTGTATATAAAATGATTTGCTTTAGAAACTGTGAACGATCCAAATTGGTGTTATTTATAACTGGATTGGAAGTGTACTAGAGATTTTAATAAAATAAAAATAGTTGTAAAATGTTGTTTTTATGATAGCCTGTAAATGTCAAAGCTACACCAGTTGTACACTCGGGATGACTGCTCGTTGACTCGAAAACAAATTAATTGCTATCACAAATGTAGTAATTGCCTCTTTTCACGAAACGGTTGAGAAAGACAAAAGATTAATTGTTTTATTGACGGATCGCCAGTTTTAATTGATTTTTATACATCGATTAGTTATATAATTTCTTACAGATATTTTTATCTTAATGGATATTTTAACAAACTTTAAATTAATATTTTTTTATTTATTTTCATATTATAGTGTTTTTAGTAATAAAAGTCACAATTTTTTTAAATTAAGGCCTACGTATTTCAATATAGACTAAAGATGGTCCCGGAATAAAAACTTCTGTGTTAAATCGCGTAGCCTCAGCGTTATGTTTAGAAGCGGTTAGAAAAATAGGCTTTATTTTCTTGGTGCATATATTTTGTATTGCAATTAGAAAAATTATTAAGCAATTACTAACTGTACATACTATTTTGTTATAAATTATAGTATATTTTCAATCACCATAGTAATTAAAACGATATAACAAATCTTGTCCATACCAATAAAGGTCAAATATCATATAATAATAACATCGTATGCACTGACATACACGTACATATATTATCAATAATTATTAATGTGCAAAATCTAGTGTAGCTTAGTTGGCACGTGATGAGACTATTAATTTTGGGGCCATGTTTTTAACTTAATCCAAATTATCCGTCTCATCCGTTCATCGTGGTTTTAAAATTATATCTATGTTATACACACGTGTAGTTAAGTTTATACCAATGGCTATTAATATATATTAAAAGGTCGTTTGAAGTTCAATAGTTTTGTTCTAATTAATTATTGTTTTGTCAGGATTTAAGCGGTCAATAATGTATTGTTGTTAGACGAGATATCGGAGAGGGAAATGCAAATAGGTGTATCTATGTTTTATTGCTGACATTAATAGAATTGGATCATTGTTTCCATTTAGAATTAAATTAAAATTCAGTATGTAAATTACTAGTTTGTATATGGCAAAAAGGTTTCAACATCTAAATGTAATGTTAATTATACATATTTGGAATAACCTCCTACCATCGACTACCAACTGTTTTCAAGTAAATAAATGAATATACACAGTCGATTTCTTTCTACTTTTCTATTATTTTTACTTGGAAAATTACTAAATCAGTGCTATGGGAAATATGTTGTTATTCTAAGTTACCCGCATGTATACCCTCGTCAGATTGCACAGAGTAATTCAATCTAGGCCGACCCATCAATCTGTGGATTTTCACGCATATATTTCTGTTGATTTGACAAATGAGTAGGGTAGGCATTTATAGTGCAGATAAGCTTAAGATACCACTATCAGGTGTCAATAGCTGACCACAAGGGTATTTGCTTTATATTACCTAGGAAAGCGATGTGATTTCTCGTTTAAGTAATCCATTTGATTTGATTTTCGCATGACAGTTAAGTCTAACACAAAGTATATAATTGCGTAATATTACACATATTGATAGTTTTATTAAATAACAACGTCATCTACGTGGTTCGTATCAAATTTGCGTAACTTTGACTAATTTATAAGAATACTAGAAGACCCGGCGAACTTCGTTTCGCCCTATAATCAAGAAATATCTGTTACGTTTTTTTATTTATATTTTTGGAGTTTACCTATTAAAGCCATAAATCTCCGTGTTTTGAAGTGATTAGGAATGATTAATAGTTAATATGAGAGTTACACTGAGCTAGCAAAATAATAATTGTCAACGTTACTACTACACTTGATGCACAAACAATAACGATGGCCGACAACTGTGTAGGGAGTGAGAGAAGTCTAATTGTGTGAGAGAAACAGAAGACCGGCTTCGTTCTCATCCCTACTCCGTGCTGTTTACTGGGTCAGAAGTGACACCTGTAGATATCTGGCGGGGATAACTTATTAAATGACGATTGATCAGTTATCGACCGGAGATGAAAAATGATTAAATTACTAAAATAGCTATTAAAAAATAAGGGTTGATCGTAGAAGGGTGAAAATTTAGGATTGTATGTATTTTTGTACGTTGTATCATAAAAAAATAGTAATTAAAAATTTTGTCTAAAAAATAAAAAAAAAAATTTAGGGGTGGACTACCCCTAACATTTAGGGGGATGAAAAATAGATGTTGGCCGATTCTCATAGCTACCGAATAAGCACAAAAAATTTCATCAAAATCGGTCAGGTTGTTTCGGAGGAGTATGGGCACGAAAACTGTGACACGAGAATTTTATATATTAGATTATAAAATAGAAAGAAAAATAAATAAGTTAATACGTTTTATTTGAAGAATACTCGTAAAACTCTCGTATACTCTTATAAACCTTAGTATTATAAGAAAGTTGATAGATGGCTAGTTACATTCAATATTCATATGCAACTATACTTTAGTACTAAAATATTAGTTGTATGTTCAAAATTATATGTCTAGCTTACATGCCCCAGTTCTGCATGTTTACTAAGTTGCGGCTTGTGAGCAAAGGAGTATGTATTGAGAGAATTTCACTGGTTTTGAATATTCAAGAAAATTTTACCTTAAAACAAGGGAAAAATATGATAATGATTTTTCAACTTATAGCCCCTGGCCTACTAGTCATGTAAAGAATTGGATTTGAGTAATTAACATGCACGTATTTATTTTATATACAGTTAAAGAAGCAGGAAATGCGGTGGCAATAACACTTAGTATGTACGTAGTAACGTATAATGAACAGTCGTAAATAATAAAAGAGAAATATTTATATGATTTGGTATAAAGTGACATAAAAATATATATAACATCAAGTTGGCTTTTGTCATCTACGGGCTTTAATAAATATTTGAGCGCTTTTGGAATATACTAGTTTAGAATTTAAAAATGATAAAGCGTTATGGAGAAAATTCCAATCCGATAGTATCACAGATGGAACAGAGTTTTATTTTCTATTTTATATTTTTGAACACGTATTTATTTTATAACTCAAGATATTTTATTATATTCAAAACATGTATAACTTTATATGTGTACAATTTATATTATGTAATTGACTATTTTTGTTAGTTAAATGTAATGAACGTGGAATAAATTAGATGTATAACAATTTCTTAATATTTCCTAAGAATTTTATATTTTCAAATAAAACCACATTTATGTCGTTTCGTGTTTAACTTTTATTTACTCGAAGTGAAAATACGCGACCGCGTGCCTCTAGCCCTTCCTAATATGTTATTATGTGAAATAAAACCGGCTAGTCGAACCTAAACGACCCTTGTACACTTATCGTAAGAATTAACTTATCGTATCATGGAACCTTAATTAATATATGATTTCTTTAAGCATAAATAGAATTAAGAATTGATACAGAGTTTGATATAAAAATGATTTAATTTTAAAATAATTAGAATTAATTGCCACAATTTAAGAATACCATTGTTGTATCCCTTATACAAAGAGGGAAAGTTGAATTATTTACGTTTTGAAGGATAATGTTTTTTGTTCAATAAAAGTATTTTTTTTCATATTAAGATATACACGTAAATCATTTTAATGAGTATCGCAACTTTCATATAACAATAATGAGAGCCAACATATATTTAACGAGTGGTAATGATTAAGGTTTTATAAACAAAATACATCAGGAGCTCGTTAGTGGGGCTGTGTTTGTAAGTCTTATTCAATATTCTCAGTCCGTAAGAGTTCAAATGTCAGAATGAGACGTTTCAAATAAGGAATACGTTCGACAGCGCTGTCACGTTCAGATGGCGTGCTCGGCTGCAATTTAGTTCGTCGCACCGCCTACTGTAATAACGACTTCCGTACCTAGTCGTGGCGCCTCCTCAAATTGGTCGCTTATCGCCAATCTTTGAGTCGAATATCGGTTGGACGCTGCTATTTGTCAACTGATATTATTTCAATTGTAATTGTATTCTTTTCTCATACTGTATTATTGTTATGGATAACATTTTTATAGTTATAAAAGCATGACGCATCTGAAAAATAATTATATTTTATTAAAACCGTGGAAGCCGGGCAGATGCTAGTCTTATAATACGAATATACATCTCAGAGAGAGGGGCTTGAAATATTTAGATCGTTCACCACTTTATGATATCGAGTGCAAAAGTTTGGTATACCTCTATTACGTTGGAGTATATTCTAACTTGCTGGTTTATTGCTTTTGGTGGTATTATTTCAGTGAATTCGCAATTTATTTCTCGCTTTCGTTGGAAATGTAATCCCAGAGGTTCTTATTTGCTACCGCTGGAAATGCTACAAAATATTTTCAAACTTATTTGTATTCACTAATCGGTTACCTACTTTGTGAATAAAACTTTATAGTAGTGGAATTATTTAATAGAAACACTTCAGAGTAAATAATGTTGTATTTAAGTATTTTATGAAATTGTCTAACTAAACGATGACAAATGAGAAGATCAACTGACTGGTTATAATTTGTTTATAGTGACTGGTTATAATTTGTTTCATTATTTACTTCATAAATTGAAAACGTTTCTGTATCGTTAGGAGAATCCAAGAGGTCATTGGGATTTTAGAAAGAAAGAATAGGATGAATTATATACATATAGTTTAGGATATTGGGCTTGAAACATTCCCGGTTATGATAAGAAATGTTACTGCTTCACCGATTATAAAACGAATATTATGCTGTGTTTTTTTAAAGTTAAAGTTGTACTTCTCCCATCCGTCCTCGACCAACAGAAATCCCAAGCAAATGAAGCCTACACTAATGATAAAATATTATTAGTCGGGTCGGTGACTTAAAATATACCATATTTATAACCGTCACAAAAACTTCTGAGAATTTTTTATTCTGACATAAATGTATGATGAAAATTTTAGAATATATGACTGAATATCTATTGTTGTTACGACATTTGGTAGTTTGTTAAAAAAAAAGGAAAAAAAAAAGCTTACTTGAGCAAAAATATAATGGTTAAATACACAAAAGTTCGTTTTTCACATTTTTTTTAATTGATTGAATACAGTCAAAAAATTCTTCGAAATCTTTTCAATCGTTTTTCTTTACTTATTCGTTCAAAATATCCTACATTTGTAAAAGTTTCATATTAATAGATAGCCTGAGATCTGAGATCTATTTCCAAAGGGTATTTGTGATGTTATATTAGGTGGATCAGAATTGTAATTTTAAGATATTTATTTATATATTTGTATTGATATATCTCGTAGTGTACGAACCTATTTCCTTGCTATGTTATTTCTATTTAATGTCAAATATTGAATGTGAAAACTATATCAACATCAAATATAATCAAAATACAAATTGACAATAGAAACAAAATAACAGTTAGCTGAATGTGAAAAAAATATTTTCTATTCTGTATACGAACAGATGGTTGAAAAATGTTTCTAATTTAATAAAATATAAAAAGTTTTTATATAGTTTTAAAAACTATATTTTTATGTTTTAATTCTGAATTTTGATATAAACATATTATATACATAATATATAGTCAAATATATGTAATTACTTTGTAAAAGTTTTTATATCGTTTTTATGTATAATTGATACTTTTATTGATTGCTACTATAATAGTCAGTTGTTGCTGGGAGAAGGATTTTTAATGAATGAAATCCTTTCTATAATTACATAATATACTTTTCTACATCGTAAAATAATCAACTGGTTTCTCTCATAAGAGACTTGTCTATCTAAAAAAAACTAAAGAATTCTAACACTAACAATGTTTTACCAAGTATTTTGCAAGAAGAAAATGTTACTGCATTTTTTAATTTTACATCAAGTTTTATTTAACGTTTTTACGCTTACGTTTCAGATTCCGTTTTAATGAAGCAGTCTTTTACAAAGACTATATTTAAATTTTTATGAAAGCTAGCGGAGGCAGTAATAATAATTTATTGACTCAACTGCATTGGTAACGTAATTAAGTGATAAAGGGAATTGGAGTTAGCTTTATTTCATATAACTAATAGGCTATTTGCAGATGACGGGTATAGTTTATTAAAGATATTAGTTTTATTATATACTCACCAAAATAGTTACTAACCAGACATGATTTTAATTAAAAGGAATGTAGAATCATTCAACGTAGAATTACTTGAAAAAAATATTAAACATATATATCTATTACTAGATTTAGTATAACAATATTGCATTCATATTGAGAAATTCCTTGGAATACCAGTTTTGAGATATAATTGCTATATTGAATATAATATTGTTTCTGCCTACGTTATTCAAAGTAAGTGCTTCTGCTATTAGTAGCTTAGTGGTCAACAATGGAGTGATTGCATGGCATAGGGGAAATCCCGACTATATTAAACACTCGAGTGAGTCCTACGAGACCTGCATCCACGGATGGGCAGTCGGGGTAATGAGGGTATTGTGTAATTTACGACTAAGGGTGGCCAAGTGTTTGAAGTTTTTACGCGTATTTGCTTAAGGGTTACCTGGAAAAGATTGAAAACTATCGCATGAAATGTGTTGGCGTAAACTGTGTTATATTTTTGTGTTCTCTTTATGTCTTATGTGCTTAATACTCATAATGATCTAGATTATGATGGTCATAAAAAAAAATTACATGACATAGTTAATGAATTATACATATATTTCAATAGAAAAAGCCAGTCATATGTTACTAAAAATATTGATCATTTGATTTTGTTTTGTTGTCTATTTTTATGTACTCATAAATTTTTTCTCTTCGCCGTTACACTAAAGGTATTTTTTGTAAAATAATCCTATTTTTTAATTTCTGTATATAGAACGGAAACGAAGTCAATTTTTATTTATTTTTTGTGAGTTTCCAAATATTTAAAATTTATTAACCACTACTCAAGAAATTGTAATGAAAATTTCAAAGCCAAATAAACAATTTTAAAATAAATAACTTGTATTTTTTAAAGAAGAGTGTTAATATATTATTGACGTTTGTGGAAATTTATAAACTTTTTCATATACCGACAAAGTCATAAAGATAATTAATACCAAGATTTTGTACGATAGACTGCTTAATAAACTCAAAAAAAGTTGGTACATTGTAGAACATATAGTATTTTGCTAGTTTTGGTCAAATGGATAAAACTCTGTATCTAATAACCATGATGTAAAATATTATACTGCGTTAATTGTATTAAATATTAATACTTACAGGTTTTAGTCAAAAGATTCATTACTTAGTTTAATTCGGCAAAAGCGTTACATGCTCTTCCTACCGCGTAAAACCGAAATTATACTCAATCAATAATTAATTAATTATTAATTAATTTTTGAAAAGGAATTTATAGTTTTTTTATCCACTAGTATTACATCGGAGAATTTACTCATCACCTTATAAAAATAAATGCTATCTTGTTTCTATTTCAAATCTACATCACATTACTATAGCGCATATATATAACTTTACTTTGAATACTAATTATTATTTAGTAATATGAATATATTAAGTAAAATATAATTTTATTTTAAAACATATTGATGGCTTAAATTATCATTATTTATTACTATTAACTTAGTACTACCATGTAAAATCCTGGTATATTCTAGCAATTTTTTAACAATTCAATATAACTGCAGCGTGACTTTAACATTTGCGGTAGTGTTCCACGAAATCATTTGATGTAAATCGAACATAATGAGTTTTTTCCCCGACAACTCCAGAAACCGGCAATATTTATACTGGTTTGTTACATTGTTTCTTGTAAACTTTGCTTTAATCAGTTTTAATAAAACGTTCAAAGATTACATTAAAGTTGATAAAGAGGTAACATTTGTGCGTTCATCATGATTTCAATTTAATAGAATTGACCTATCAATAGAATAGCGCAGTAGGTCGACGTATTTTCAATGTATTTAATTTAGTTGTGTTTTATCTGTAAGTTGAAAATGTCCCGAAAAAGCGTTATAGAAGAGTTGCTTATTATTGACAGTGGTATTTAGAGTATCACATATTTTCTCCATATTTGGTTCTATTTCAGACAATTATTGTTTTATCGGGTTTTTAAAAACTGAATTGATACAAGGTTTAAATTTAGATCAACATAAAATGACTGTATTTTAGTTACAAAATGTGAAATTTTGTAGAGCGGTCTTACTATTAACATGACCTGAATAATCTTTGACACCAGTGTGTCAAAGATTTATCGGTATAAATGATAATATTTGAAGAAATAATGATGTTGTTGGTGAATGAAGACGTAGCGTTCAAATATACTGAAAGGAGATGTGGATCTACTCTAATAGTGGTGTAATCTCCATGGAACACATGGATTATCGTAATAACGACACCTCGAACAGAGTGCCCGGAAATGATATGATGTCGTCATTGCTGGAATTAGGACATTATTTACTTTCATAAATACATAATTTTGGTAGATCAGGAAAAATTTGGATAGTATTTTAAATATTAGCCACGCTTTTATAAGGCTTACCCAGAAGAAACTAGTATTAAATGGATATGAAAAACAAGAACAGAAGGAATTCACTTTACTTTCAATATACAGGAAGAAGCCATGATTATTACTTGATAAATAGTGTTTCTTTTTCTGTATATACACAAATATTTTTTATAATATAGTCTAAGTTTAAATCACAAAAAAAAGCAGCCGTTAAGTTTTGAAAACACCGAAATATATTTTTTTACAAAAGGTCGCGTCAAGCGATGAGAGGAGAAAAATATATATTTAAGTTTTAGTTTTATACGACTGTTATTAAACATACAGTTATTCTCATGTTTATGACAATAATTATTCGATACTTGAAATAACATATAAATAATGAAATAATTTTGAAGTATGTTATGAGTGCTCACAAAAATGCTTAAAATTGGATTATTTATAGTTCAATGAATGCTGTTGTACTGAGTGGTTTAAAATATTGTTCAGAAAAAATAATTTTAGAGGTAGTTTTTGTTCATAAAACGTGTTGTTTGTTGACGATGATTGGAGTGAACTTGTTTTAAACAGGAGTAAGATAATAATAACATTTAAAGAAGAAAAACGAAATGTAAATAACATGCTCAAAGTTACATATTTAAGTAAACACAAAATAATTATGATGGTTTCCTTTTTTCTACTTTATGATGAGAATTTAAAAAAATAATAATTAAGAAGTTAAATGCATATTTTTATTATAGATATATTTTAAGCTAGGTTTATAACTTTTCTCCATTAAATGAGTGCTACGAGTAAATCCAAAATGTGTCACGAGATTTTAATCGCTGACAAATTTTCTCTCATTCATAGAGATTTTAAACTTAAGACTTTGTAGTCACTTCATGCTGTGGCCTTAAATTTGTTGATATGTCCTCATGAATACACATGTTTAATTTAAATAAATCAAATTTAGATTCTTGGATTCATTAATTTATTTTCCACATTCACGAGTGGTTATTGTATAGTATTTAAAAAAATATTTGTGAAGTAATTGAATTTGGTGGCAGCGGGGGATGCAGGAAAAATGAGTTCTACTTATAAAACTATATTCAATTTTCAATTAAGACTGATAACTATCTACATCCTAAATAAGTCTGTAAGTCAGCTATTGACTTTAATAGATTGAATATTTGTTGTTAAGCAATAGATTGAATATTTGTTGAAACTCATTTACAATTCCCACTGATGGTGCAAGGCGCACGGTGTCCTCTTCACTTTTCTGACCATGGTCAGGATTTGATATTTAAAATCATTGATGTTCTATAAAGTTATTTGTCACCAATGTTAACGGTAAATTCGTCTGTGTAACACAAGTTAAGCAAGTCACCCACATGTTGCATATGCGCATTAATAACAAAATCGATGATCTGTCTAAGATCCCATCGAATAACCATTCTGTTTAGCAGAGCGAAGGTCATTCTTTGTGGAATTTGACTTGTTATTTTTTGAGTTTAGTAATGTATTCTGAGAAATTGTTGCTAGTGTAACAAACTAAGACCACACTCTTCATGAATCTTGGTAAATAGATCTAATGCTACTTTACAAGACTAATCAAGTTAGTTCTAGGGCTTTATATTGTATTGAAAACATAATTTGGATTTAAAAATGTCGTCCCCTATGGAATAGTTTTTGCACCGGTACTTATTTTCATTTCAGAATTTCAGATTTCAGAAGCAAAGTTTTTCATCCTGAAGTTCGTAAAACTTGTAATCCATCTCAATCTACTTTAAAGCTGCATCCCTAAGTGGCATAGTGAAACGTTCAAAGTGAGGGGACAGACCAAGTGTATATTTGCGGTGTCTAAAAGCAACCAAGCAATGATTAGATGACCCTAATGTTATCCTTGCAAAATTGTTATCTAACCAGAAAGCTATAAACCCAGATAATAATCCAGAGCTTTTGGTATTAAGGGTGGCAATATCATGAATGATAGGTTGATTTTTTGGAAAAGTTTTCAGTGATTGTTATATTTTTGTATTATTTGTGTTAACACTTGTGTAATGTATCACGTGTTGAAAAAAGTTACTTTTTTATTTTAGAAATCCAGGGTACTTTATTTTATTTTAGGAATAGGTTACTTTTTTATTTTAGAAATCCAGGTTCTTTTAAATAAATGGAGTACAATATATAAAGCGATTCAGTATATTTTATACAATATATGATTTCGTTTTGGTAAGTTTTTCATTTTATGCCTTCATTCCTTAAGTTTTCATTTAACAATACACTTCCTACACAACAATAATTCTAGTAGTTAATGCGCTATATTTACATTATTTTGTAAATCATGAATTGTATTATATGATACATTTCGGTTTAAATACATCATGAATCATAATTATGTTCAAAATGTTCTTATTTAGACTCTATACATTATTATTGAGTTATGTTTATGTTAAATGGTACCAATACTAGTGTTTTGTTAGCAGCGAAGCTAAGCTAAGCTACCAATAGGCCAACAATTCAAATCCGAACAAAGCACTGTCAAATTCACACTGATCTTAGATCTAGTCGACAAGTAAATTTTATTGGCAGAAACGGTGATTTATTAGATATATTGTATAACTTAACTTTTTTGTCCAATTTAGAAATTAAGAAACCAGATATATTATAAAGAATGCTTGTTGTCGGTATAGATAGTAATAAGGACGCTCATTTGACAATGCGGTACAAGAGTTATGAAGTTAGCAACTCTGTTAGAGTATGGAATGAATTTCACACACGGTGGCCATGACTAAAAAACATTCAATAACTATGCATGCATGGTAGGCCGAGTAAGATTTGATTGTTGAGTCTAGAACAAATAAATTGTATCGCAAATGCATATTGGAACCTTGATGTCTTCTACCCTACAAGATGTTTACAGGAGATAAAGTAAATCGTAATCTTTCATCGTAATATTACTAGTATTACATATAGATATTTACCTGTATTGATTGTCACCGCGAATTGTACGATTACAATGTTCTCGATGAAGACCCTCAAAATATAAAAGTGTCTATGAATAACAAATTGTGTGTAAGCAATAAACCGGGTCATTTTGTGCATTTTAATGGTGCAGAAAATATAAAAGTTGACATTTTTTATGCGTTTCATAAATTAATTATAATTAAAAAATATTACTCAATATATTGAAAAATGGAATTATTATTTCTGATAATCTGGAACAGATCACTAATAATGTTCTTGTATAATGAGCTTGAAACGCTTGGTGAAGAGTGGATTGTTTGTGAATTGAGTAGCCACTTATCTTTTGTTCTCTTTAGAATATTATAATAATAATTAATAATAAATTATAATGAATTTGATAATATTATATAGTTTGTATGTCTACATATAAAATGTTGAAGTCAGGGGTAATCGAAATATGTATGCTTTAAAGATTAATGTTTAAGCATTCATATAAAATACTTAATACAACTAATATTCCATAGTCTCTCACAAAACCCCAGTTCCATGATCTCCGCCGGTTTCTCATAATCTTAGCTGCAAAATACAAATATTTGTCAATCCATTTCTATTAAATTTTATTACTTTACATATAACGTACTATTAAGAATTTTTCTTATCTTGTTAGTACTAAGGTTCTATAAAATTCAAGAGGTATTAAGATAAAAAACATTTTGTTTCTTTTTTTTTAGTTTTTGGTATCCGTAGCTTTTGGATGAAATTAATTTAGTTTCTGGGATGATTGAGGCTTATTTAATTGAGAAGTGTCATCCTGATGTAAATAGTGGATTTCATTTTCAATAATTCCTTCATCTTGATAATTAGTCCTCAATGAGTTAGTGTTGAACTTTTGTGGCTTCAGTGCAAATTTTTAGTGAGAGGTCTTAAAAAGAGAGTTGATGTTTTTTTATAATAAATTTTGGTGAAAAGTAAAATCTGCTATACTCTCAACCTTGTTCATTACTACTTTTTTAAAATTTTAATTGGTTTATTAAATTTTAATTTTAGATTAGAGAAAAAGTAACAATAATTAAAATTTCCAGTAAGTTAATAAGTGATGTCATACGTTACTTCTAAACTGACTTTAGCATAAGTTGAGATTAATTTTATTTATGATCGCTCGTCTTGCAGCTTATTAAATTTAGGTCACACAAGTTTCCAGTAACTACATTTTAAAACTTGTAGATACACCTAGAAAGCTAGTTTCAGTTAAAAGGTCAGAGAATTGTTCACTTTTGCGAAGACATTGTTTATACTTCAGCACAATACATTAAAGCTAATCCAACAAAAGTTTTCACAACAAGTATTAACATTTACATAAGTGAAGAATTTGTAAAATTGAAATATTTATATTTAAATTTCAATTCATTGACTACATAAGTCCATCGCTATCCACTATTTAACGGAGGTAAAGTCTTAGAGAATAAACAGCAAAGTCATTCGTGAAAAGTTATTTAAACATGAAGATTTCATCAAGAGAAAGCTGGCAATGAAGTACAGCAGAAAGCTGAATTAGAACAGTGAGGTGGGAACTGGGAACGGGTTGGATATGTCTCCAACAATTAGGAGGTGGAAACATTATTTTTAGAAAAGGTACTGTGTTTAGGAAAACTTGTTGTAGGACGTGGTGCAGCACTATGCTCCGAGGTTTTGAAGAGCGAGGCGGATAGAGGCTCGATGTGGTTTGATCTGAGACAGGTACAGTTGATGCAGAGGTAGATCTATCTTTAAATGTAAAAGATTCTCTAAAAATGAGTTCTTATTACTTTATAATAGTTGAAAAATATTTTGGAATATATTGAATATTTATTTGTTAATTTCACTCCATTGACTTCAAGTTCACAATAGATTTTTTTATTTTATTTCTCGTTTTATATCTGGTGAAAATATTATTCAGAAGTAAACGACCGAAAATATGCTTTTATTCCATTGAATGATATTCATGACTATATAAGTTTTTTTCGTCTAATTCTTTTTCTCCACTCACAATATAACATTAATACTAATTATTAATTATTCTACAATAAAAAATTACAAAGTTAAAAATTGGTCAAGTGTCAAAAAAGTTTTCATATTCTGTCCAGTAGAATATAATTATTGCGATAAATATAAAAGTAAATAAAAAAGGTTGATCATTAAATTAAATACATAAATAAATTTTTAATAAAATAAATTAAGCTGATAAGTGTCATTTGTAACATAACTATAATTAATACTACAGAAGATACAAATATTTTCGTTTTTACATATCCTTTATAAATAGCATATAATTCCATTAATAATATTTTTATAGTCATCCACATTGAAGTCGATTATTTATTTCAAACTATTGCATATCTTCGTCTCGTTTATTTTGTTCCATATTTACAGACAGGTATGTCAAAGTAATGATATATTATTATTTGTTTCCCAATTAAGATAAATTTGAATAATTAAGCTGGTTTTCATTACTAAAACTTTAAATTCCATTTAATAAAATAGGGACTTATTTTTCTATATAAAGATATTGCAAATATATTAACCGAACCACAATTCCATAACAAAAACATTTAATTTTATAGTTGTTTTACAGTCTTCGGTTTACCAATTTTACAATGGTTAAATCCAGCACAATTCCTATATTATCGTTAGTTTTCTGAATGTTATTTCTACAGTACAAACAAGGATTGAATATATATTATTTCCACTCTTAGTATTGAATAGTTGCGCTGCGCTGTTTTTAATCTATTATTCAATGAAATTATCCTTATCAGAAGCTGAACAGCTCAATTTCTTTATAAATTTAATGTTTCGCTCGTTTAATAAAAACATATACATATGATATTTCAAAAATTATACATTTTAGTGTCTAAATTATTTTATACTAGCTGCGTTCCGCGTTGTTACCCGCAGATTTTTGGGATGTAAAGTAGTCCATGTGTTATTTCATGTATAATTTTTGTTATCAAAATCGGTTCAGCCGTTTGAGCGTGAAGAAGTAACAAACATACACACACTCACTAACTTTTGCAATTATATTAGTAGGGTAATAATTTAAAAGCTTATACATAAATATAATATAGATTAATTAGTATGAGATTTTAGTTTAAGATTAAATGGTTGAAATGAATTCCAAACAATATACATATATACAGGTGTAAGGGTTGTCTATAAATTACATTACACAGTGTGGGGGTGGAAGGGGTCCTAAAAATTGCGGCGTTACCTTATAAATCCTATATGTAGTATGAGTGTTAAAACACGAACATTAAATTATGACTTTAAGACAATTTTAAACATCTTGTATGATGGCGGTACAAAATTCAAAGATTTTTTTAATGGGAAAAGGAGGCAACCGAGCAGACGGCTTACCTCATGGAAGTACCGTCGCCCATGAGCATCCGGAAAGTAGATTTGCGGATGTGTTGCCCTTAATTGGGCAAAAGGGGGAAGAAAAGGTGGGAAATGGAAGGAAAGTAAAGGGTGGGAAATGGAAAACGAGAGGGTTATAGTTTTCATTCTAAATTATTTTACGGATTTTGATTACGATGTTTACATATGCACTATGCTTACATAATATGTATTGATACAAATGCTCCGGAAGAAGTGCTTTCAAAGTGGTGTTTTATTTAATAATGACACTAGCGGTTTACATCTAGATTCCAGTGGCTGAACTTATAAAAGGCCCTTAATCAATACTAGCAATTACATAAGAATTAACATGAAGACTCACGAAGTTTTTTCTTTTCATTCAATATAATTTTTTTATTTATTTCTAAAAGTAAATTTGCAATTTATTTGACGTCACCCTAGAGGGTAATAATATCATGTAGCTAGACGATAAGTATATAAAAAAAATATTGGGCAGAATATCCTGTATTTTGCCTAATACTATTAGGTAAAGTTAATGTATATTGGATTTATCACAAATTCATTATTTTTAAAGAGAGTGACGCTATCCTCGCCGACGTCACAAATATCACTTCTTTCAGTACGTTCCATGATATTTTAAAATGAAACTTCAATTTTTCTAAACGTCCTTGTATTTCTCGAAGGTTCTTGATAATCACAATCTTCAAAGGTCCGCACTAACTGAACTCTACCGTCGTGCGGCCAGACGTCATATTTATACTCCAATTCAAACATAGTTCTATTCTCCTTTTAAACAGTCTTTGATTTCATTTTACTTTTAACAATAATCATGAACTCTAATGAGTTTTATTAAAAATTGATGACAGGACAAGTTATTTTCACGTCGCATCCGTTATTAAAGCTGATAGCGCCGATATATACAAACAATGTCCCCTTGTTCTTATTAGATTTTCTTTTTATGTTAGAATTGTATCGAAGTACACAAAAAAAAAATATTGTTTAATAAATTTTATAATACTATACAAAATTCCTGTCAACAGTTGCTGACTGCAATCGTTTTTCAAAAAAATCTCGAATATAAGCTTTGGAATTTTCAAATCTAAGGTATATTCACAAAATTCGAAACCAAATTAGATAATCAGATAATTAGATAATCAACTATGAGATTGATATAATATGAAAGAGATATTTCAATGAAAGTCACAAATATACATTCTATTAAATACGTTAGAAAAGAGAAAAAAAATCCAATGTTGTTTTTAAGTCTATAGCATGTATGAAAAAACTCTAAAACGATATTTGTACAATAAAGAAAGGAATAGACATTATTTATCCGTTTATTCATTCGTTATAAAGTCTATATAATAACATACAAAGCGTGAAATTCCCAAGTCACAGGTTCAAATATTTCTCTTATCGATAACCAAACTGCGTATAGATTATATAAATGCACAAAGGAACAAAAGTCATATACATATTTTTATACTTATTAAAAATAAAAACACATAAAATATTATGGGTTAAATGATTAAAATTAAGGTAACATGTATGTATGTACATACATGTATGTATAAATCTTCATCACGGAAATTTGTATTGGCATTTTTAACCTCAAAGACTTCTCAACAAAAACCATTAATGTTCGGTTAAAATGCTTTTGAGAAAAGCGCTTTTTATCAGTCGTTATTCCTTTATTTTCTTTTGCAAGCTCCTTTATTTTTTAGTATGACATTTTATTCATACACTAGAAGACCTGGCGAACTTCGTATCGCCCTATAATCAAAAAATATCTATTACGTTTTTTATTTATATTTTGAGAGTTAACCTGTAAGCCATAAATCTCCGTGTTTTGAAGTGTGACAGAATGATTGACATATTAGTTAGTTGTCAAATCTAATGTCAAAAAAAACGTTTGTATGGGAAATAGAAAAGGGCTGTTTTTATGGTTTTCCCAGTAATGAATCAATTTTTTTCAGCTTTTATACCTTCCCTGAACCGCCACGAACATTTCAAGACTAAGATAAGATAAATCCGTTCAGCCGTTCTCGAGTTTTAGCGAGACTAAGGAACAGCAATCCATTTTTATATATATAAAAGATATGTCTCAAAAATTTGTTCAAAATGTTATATGCATAAGTAGATATGACAGCTACAGTCAAGTCTAAATAAAAAAATCAACTAAGACTTGAAAAATAAACATTAATTAAAGTATAATTATATCTAGGATCTATGAGTAGTAGTTTAATTAAATTAATTATGTAGCTAGTGAAGTAACTATGAATATGAAATATCTTAGTTTATAATTTACTCTACTACTACATACTATGTATATGTGTATATATTGTGTGACGATTACGAAAACCCTAATTGCTAGTGATTTTCTTATCGTGGTCCGCTTTGGTTTAACTAACATAAATCATTACTTACGCAAATATTATATTTTAAACGTCATCTCGATATTGTCTTTTTCAGTAAGAACTTTGAGATTTGAAGAAATATTTCCTCAAAAGCATTAAAGTATCGTTCCACATCTTAAATTTGAATAAAATATAAAAAAATACTTTTCATACATTATTCATAATTAATTAGAATAAATATGCTGTAAAAAAGGAATGCATATATGTAGAACACGTTATTTGGAACGATTGATGGAAATATAATAATAAAGGCTATAAGATGTATGGATATATCTATGTAAATTTTTATTTTTTATGTTTGGAGATCTTTAACTTCGAACTAAAATTCAGTTTTAAAATGGAAAAACAGTGCTTCACTATAAAATGTGGTTGTCGATATTTGATTGAATTTACTTATACCTAAATTGGATATTGAATTATTCAAGAGCTTTTGTATTTAGGAGATTTTGATAAAAATCTCACATAAAAAACTTGTTGAAGAATAAACTAAAGCATTTGATGACATCAATCAAAAATCATTTCATATTATATCGTGGAAATGATAACATGAAAATTTTTTATTGAAATCAAAAATTACATACTCTCTATTAAATAACCAGTGAAAATGCTTGATATTTTAGCTGCAGGTCATTATTTCCAGTAAACGTGACTTTTAAATTTCTCCTCTATTATTTATGATCGACTTTTTAAATTTATTTTTACGCGTGTACTAACGAAAAACGTGTGATGTCACCATAAGTGCAATAACTTATTATTCCTAACTTTTAAAACCATTTCATTCTTACACACTTTAATTAGGATGGACGTTGTATCCTGTTTATTGTGTCTTTAATTATATATGTTTTATGATCTAATTTTTGAATACATTACTGTTTAGATTTTGCTTGCAAAGTGAATATTATTTATTGCTTAAAAGTTGTGGAATGTATAATACATGTTAAAAATTGGATCTATTTGTGGATCGCTTCAAAAGATGACCAGTTTTTTCAACGCGGGATTCGTATGCTGCCCGAAAGATGGGAGAAAGTAGTGGCCAGCGATGGACAATACTTTGAATCATAAATGTATAACCAGTTTTTTACAATAAAGACTCGAATTTCGGAAAAAAACGGCGGAAGCAAAGTTGTACACCTAATAGCTAAATTTTTTAAATGTGCGTTTACAATTCCATATGGGACGTCAATTACTGAATTTATTTCTAAGATAAAAAGTTTTAGTTGTTTAAAGTGGCAGTCCCTTTTAAGTAAGAGGGCTGTCATTTATTGTGAAATATACAAACTCCCAGGGTTGTCTACTTATTTACTTTTCAGAGATACAAAAAGTCGTCCAATGACAGTTGAGATGTTAATGTCATATTCATTATGATACACTGAGATGTACTGAATTTTGTTAAACTGAAGTTGATTATTTGATTCGAAAATATCACTTAGGCATCTTAATATTGTAAATTCGCAGAAACTTTATCGTCATCTATAAATATAAAAATAAAGGCTACATATAGACATAGATGATTTTATTCGATTTTGTTTTTTAAGTCTTCGAATATATGGAAGATAGTTCTCATATTAATATAGGTCATGAAAATTGTGTAAACACTATAAAACTTTATAACACATGTATTATTATTATTTCTTTTTAAAGTAACCCTTCAGCGTTACATAATTTTTCACCCGCATAGTGCTTGTGGGATATTTAAGTTAGGATTTTACGATACACAATCATTTCAATAATTCGAAACAACGTGTATGTATGTATGAAATTGTTGGTGCTAGATGATAAACAACAAAACTGACAGACAGACTTTTATTTCGTCTACTAGTGCTTACAGTAACTATAAAGTAATCATAAAATCGGGTGAAATGCATAATAAAATTATTAATTCGCGTTCTGTATTCGAAAAATATACATAGTTTCACTTTTAATGAGTATTCTTGAAATTTTCGGATATTATTGTGTAAGTTTGTTTTGGCTCATCTTCTTCTTAGGTAGTAATTATTTTAGAATAAGTAGTTAGGATTTAAAATTCTGTGAATTTGTGGATCTGTTTTGTATTCAAAAGAGGTTTGCAAAAAGTATATTGTATACAAATAAAATAAATTATAATAATTCGTGATCAGGGTCGCGGTTAAGAAAAAGAAACGTAGGGACTCTGTAGATATAAGATAGTAAATAGGGTAATAATTGAAAAACCTTGTTTTCATTTAAATGTGTACAAGCGAAAATCTTAGAAACTGTTATTATTATAAATCTCTCGATAGGTACCAAGATATATTCATGCGCTATTAAAGCCTTTAGTGTAACAAATTCTATCAAGACTAATAATAGTATAATTATAACCTATCTTTTAAAAGAGATCATTTAAACAAGGTTCTTTCTTTTGTTTAATTGCTTCTTAAGATTCATTAAATAAAATTGTGACATCTCTATTAAATCCAATGGTTCTTGAAAACTTCTACGTCTATACAATAAACTATAATTAAAGTTATTTAATAAAAAAAATGGGTGTCATATTGTTTTCAAGTTTAGTGAATGACATGCTCGACATTGAATTTAATAATAATTAGAGGACATTTTAATTCTCAAGTTACTAAGATGTCTGAGTTGTGAGTATTTGTAGTCTACATTGAGTGATGACGAATGAACTTTAAAAAAAATGGTATCTGTATAAACCAAAATACATTCACTTGATATTTTAATAATAAATAGAAAATATTTTAACTTTGCAAAGATGTAACCTTTCCTTATGCAATTATCATCACATTATGTGCAATTTGAAGAAATTTTGATTTTGGTCTTTGTTTATAATTTAAAAAAAATATCTTAGAATGTACTCAAAGATAGGCCGCCACATCGGAGTTCGTTATAATCATCCATCAGATGAAGACATGCTGCCAGTCGATTCTTCTGTTTGGAGTTAGTAGCTCAGCCACCAAAGTAATGCTGCCCTGTCAACACTGCATTATCCCAGCATGGCTACAACGTGCCTGTTGACGAGTGGGCTATAAAACACGATGGCCATTTCTTAGAGAGTATCGCGGTGTCCCCGCGATCATTTAAAGCTTAATTAGTTAGCAACAGGGGCATGATATGCTGAAATTCACAAAACAATAGAACAAAAAGACTTTATAAACTATACTTTCGAAATTTCGTAATCTTGTTATTAACCGACTTCAATAGGAGGAGGTTCTCAATTTCTCGGAATCTCTTTTTATGTATGTTCTCTGATTTCTCAATACTCTTGGATGATTTAAAACTAAACATTTTTATCTGAAACTCTGCATCTTCCAGGTAGTCACAGTCATCAAGTCAGGTTTTTTTAATAGGATCTTCTGAAAATTTTGTGGAATCAAAAAATTATGAGAAATCAATCCCTTTTATATAAATGTGCATGTCTTTATTCACGTTTTTCGAATGATTTTTGAAGAAGTCCTGTAAAATTTTACTCTTTTACGCTTTAGACGCTTTTTTTATCAATTTCGGAATCCTGAACTCGACTCTCTTTATACGAAACGCACGTATGAAAGGTCTCATCATCTTGAAACAGCTACAAACTTATTTTGTTTACACTAAAAAGCAAGAAATAAAATTATTATTCAGTTATAAATCTAACTCAAAAGAAAAAACAATATAGGTACATAAGATATAAACAACATAAATAATTTTTCCTTACCTAACTAACCTAACTAGTAATTAATTCAAAATATTTTTACAAAAATCGACAGAACAACTCATTTCCATTAACAAACACAATTTTTATTTACTTTTCGCCGACGCAACGTATGGAGTAGAATAGATTGCACTCAGATTCGAAACAAATGGTGATATTAACCTGCACTTTGTCTATTTACTAACAATTTTTACCTATTTAGCTATAAACCTACTTAAACGAAATATAAACCAAATGCACGTTAAACCTTAGTTTTTAAGACGAAGTAAGAGATGTGGTAGTAATAACGTTAATTTTTTTTGTACTGTACAGTAGAAGAAGACTACCAAAATATGTCGCATTTTCTAATTTGAAACTTTTCTCTTTGGTAAAACTTTTTGATGAATAAGTATAGGTTTTAAAATAGTTGTTTAAAAACAAATAAAATTAATCTTACGAATTGATAAGGTAACATAAAATATATTTTAAAGAATCTTGTTGCGAGATATACTGTTGCGAGATTAGTTTATTAAACCAAAAACTAAATTTTTTTTATACAATTTTCTTCAATCCGAATACCTGAAAAGATTTAAAATTTAGTTAAGTCAAAATGCAAAAATTTATTCATACAATAAACGATATTTCAATGAAAAAATATAGCAACGTCATAAATACACTCAATTATGCGTATTTTTTATTTTATCAAATAATTTTTTCTTTGTATATTTACGGTTTCAATTATAATTAAAATTTAAATAGAAAATACAGAATTTGTTATTTAGAACATTTCATCCATAGGACAAGGAGAAAGACAACGTTTATTAAGATATATAAAAATATTCTCAATAGATGGCGCCACTGTGCCGATATGACGGTTGGTATATATAGAAGGCATAATTTACCAATACGAGCCAGGACACCACAACTTACTTGATAAGTTGACTGGAACGTGATTTCGTATCTTCTCACATATTAAACAGATGAAAAGCTATGCAGCAAACTTTAAAAAATTGTTTAAAAATAAATTTTAAAATCTCATTAAATACAAATTAAATAGACGACAGATTGAACTTTATAATGCTGGTTTAACCCACGTAATATTTATATAATAAAGCATTGATGTTTTATATAAACATATTGAAATGGGAATAATATCATTATCGTAACTCAAATACGTATGAAAACGACCCGTGCCTGATAAACTGCGTAAATACCAAGCAATTAATAATTTAAAAAAAGAGTACTTAAGACGACGCAATTAATTTTCCACGTACATTTATATCTTAACTTGAAACTGTGTAGTAATTTTAAACAATTCTCTTGATGTACAAAATCTTTTAAATTAAGATCATTCTGATTCAAAAATAAACAAGTGTAATTGTGTAGGTATTAACATTATTTTAATAAAATGGCAAATTACTTTATATTTATTCATCTTTTAAAAATTGTTGTTTGGAAACTAGAAGGGGGATGTGAGAAATAGTAGCATAAAATGAAGTGCAATGAAATAACCTAGTACTAAATTATTCTATATGGTTCGATAACAAACTCGTTGATTGTAAATAAAGCTTCAGATAATAACAAAGGGTTACTTTTGTGCCAAAACAAAACATTGGTTGATAAGGCACCTAAAAATCTTTTAATTTATGAATTGTCAATAATTTCCAGATACTAATAAAAAAGATGAATCAAATATTGTGTATATTGATGGTGGTGCTGGCTTTTTGTAACCTTATTCATAGTAAGGACTTAAGGTAAGATTTTAATAACACATTACAGAAAGAATTATAAATATCTGTTGACATTTAATATCTGTTATTTCCAAAGTAATTTTAAGTTATCGCAAAAGCCGAATTTGAGCTTAAAATATTAAGTTTTATTCTAAAATTTTAAACAAGTGAAATATATATAAAGAACGCATTATATTTTTATTCCAGAACGGATGGTAATACTTTATGCTCCGAAATAGATTGTCTGGATTCAAAGGTAACTAAACAACTAAAAAATAATACAGTTACATACGGTTTATATTATTTATTACTTTAAATTCTTTAACGTTTTAATGAATAAAACTAAGGACTAGTTTAGTTTGGTAACTTGAGTTTGTTTTTTTTTTAATTTTGTTGTTGTTTCTTTTAAATATATTTGGTCCAGATTGATCGTATATACGATTTTATGTATACGTTATTTTTTGTCACTAATACAATTTATTATATTTTTTTTAACAAATAAGTGTTTTGTAGGATATCTTACGAAGTAAAAGAGATGCTGCCGGTATCATTGGTTCAGTTGGAAATCTGGTGACGGGTATTTTGGTACGTAATTAATAATAAAATAATTGTTATAAATATAAAAACACAACTGTTTATTAGTGCAAAAGTTTTTGTGCATTTTTTGGAACAAGTTCTTATGTATAACTGTTCTACGTTAGTTTACAAAAGCTCAAGCATGTATGTAAATACCAGGAAAGTATGAAAACCTATCATAATTTTAAACGTTACAGGATTCAAATTGGAGAGGAATTGAAAAGGTCCAAAGGCAAAAACGCAGAAAAAATATATTTATTGGTCCGGGTAAAAACAACAAGAATAAAATCTATATAAATAGAAGATACAATTATGACTAAGTGAAAATTATATTACGAACCGCTAAAGCGTTAAAATTAAAAAATCACATATGTACCTACATATAAACCTATAACTACATACATATGTAACCTATTTTTAGACAGAAAAATTATTCTGACATTTTGAGAATTAATATCTAGATACTAGTTTATAAAAAGCAATTAATATATAAAAATAAAATAAAAAATAGATTAATTTGTTTTTTTTTTATCTTGTGACACAAAACATTTTGTTGACAAAATGATTAATGGTGATAGAACAAAAGACTAAAATATGTTTTCACTACTTGAGTAGGGATTAAAAAATAATTATGAAAAGCTCGTACATATTACATATTAGTATTATTTTTCTTCTGTTACTGTTTTTGTTCGTAGTAACCTGAATCAGTCACATTTTAGCAACTCGTGAATATCTTCGCGTCAAAATTATTACAAATATAATGTTTTTAATAGCATGTTTTTTTGAGGTATTTAACATAATTCACTTGCACATGACTACACAGAAGCTGACATTGTGGGGTTTATCCCAAATTCATATATTTTATTTCCCTTAAAATATGTATGTAGTTCTGACAGATATCACAACATACAAATATTTTTTTTGTGTTACATACTCCAAATTAAAGTTATAAACTTCTGTTATACTTTGTTTATTAGGGGATAATATCATATTTAGGCAATATTTATGAGGAAGATATATTGTTCTTATACTCAATGGAGACATGGATAGTTAAAACCTTTTAAAACTTGTATAATTTATTAGGTAGTTGAGATAACTTCATATTACCTTAAAATGAAATCAATGACTAAATTGTATTACTTTTAATATATTACAAAGAGAGTACCGAATGAGTACTAAAATATGTAACTACTACTAAAACATATAAACATATACTACAAATAACAAAACATATACGACAAATGAGTACCGAAAGAACTTATATCGTCAATTTTGTTGGGATGAACCAGTGGCAGTCTTCATTGTTTGGTTAATTTATACAATGCCACGCTGAAAATTGTTATGATTTCTTTAAAAATAACCTTTTAAAAATATATTTTAATAATAATATATAATTCTTTTACAAGATTTTAAACTATCATATTAATATTCATTTTGCAATCGCAAACTTTTTTTAATATGGAATGCACTACGATGGCTCTTAATATGAAATTGATCAATATTGACTAAAAATGAGTCGTAAAATTTAAGTTCTGTAAAATTATAATCAGATATATTGAAAAATTATAAGACATAATAAATAAGATATATTTCTGTTGAGAATACTTTTTATAATATTTGACAGATTTGTAAAAAATATTTACCTTGATGGCTTACTTTCAACGGCGAAGGCGGCAATTCCTAATTGAAAACAATAAATAGGAAAGTTTCCTTGTTATTACTTATTTAATATGACTTAAAATACTTTTTTACTTCGATATAATTTCATAACATTTACACTTAAAAAGTTGAATAACAAATTCATTTGTTATATTATTAGTGAGTGACTAAACATTTTATATTCCTATATTTTATATATACATTTTATCTCGTTTGGGTTTTTTAATTGTTCTAAAATAAAACATTATTTTATATGAAGTGTTGTTTTTATTTATACCTTAAACATTATTTTTAACCTCTGATCATAATTGGAGCATTAAAAGTAAAAAATTAAAAACAAAATCAAAAAACAATAAATATTTTCTCTTTTAATTTCCTCTGCTACTTAGCATACTTTAAATTGCTACTCTATAATTTATTTCAAAGAACACAGGCTTTGCTTACTGATTGTATTCTACAAATGCCGACAGTAGGAAGCTCAAAAGGTCGTCGGCAGAAAAAAGTCTTTGCTTAGCCTAAACACATTATAAATCGTTTGCAAAAAGTATAATGAAAATGAGTCACCTCAAAATAATAAACTATGTAACCGTTAATGAAGATTACGCTAAAAAACTGCATAGAAATAATTACTGTGTTACATATTGTTTTTTATATGATATTTAAAATTTTCACTAATATTCATGTAAATGAAAGTAATGTTTTTCATTCTCTTTTAAAAACATAAGATTATGTTTCGGTTCCTTTACAGCAACCGTGATCACGGGAAGACGAGATGAAATCCCTATCTTTTCATCTTAAAAAGAATATGAATAGTCTCATTGCAACGAGTTACAAAAAAGTGCGTACATTTTGAAAAGTTTTAATTCACTATGAATTGAGGCTAGTTTTACTGAAAATAATTATCATTGTGACGAATCTATATGTAATATAAATAATGACATACAGTTTCAAATCTTAAAACAAATAAAAAAATAACTTACCTTTCGGTGTCAGTCAGTAAAATTATTTAATAAAATCACGTATCACATTGGTATGATTCAGGAATTTAACGAAACTGCTAAGTAACTTTGCTTACTTAACTTTAATATACATACATTCAATGTAGTTTACATTCTGTGAAATATTTTTCTCATTTACGGTCACTAACTATGTAGTTATACATGTGTATAATAAAAAAATATGAATAAATTTATTAAATAAGGTATTCAGTGATAACCCAGTGGCATGCAACAAACTATTCAGCTATTAGACGTATCAATCAAAAAGATGTTTAGCCAAAAAATAATATTATATTAAAGATGAATCCCTTTTTTTTTGCCATAAAATATACATAGCTCAATGAAATTTCAGACTTTCGTCAGCATTTAATTTAATATAATTAATACTTTGTGATTTTAATCTACATAGTCTTGACGTTACGTTTACTTTTTCATCTTGTCTGCTTTATTAAAATATATATAGTTGTCTATTTTTTTTTACATATAATTATACAATCATTAAGATAATGTTGTCCAAGAGACGCCTTGATGGCAGCAAATTGACCCGAAAGCGATAAACTACGTAAATTCCATAAACGATAACTTTAACGCCGCGTTTCTTTTATATCTTAATAAATTCTAATTATATTTATTTACATTCGGAGCATCATGGACGGTAAAGTTGTTGTTTTTTATATATCTTAATTTTTTGTAATTATATAACTGTTAAAAAGTATAATTGAAGATTAACTGAATATGATAACTTTTTTTATACATATAGGTATGGTTAAATGATTGTCAGAATACAATAAAGTGGTAAAATTATCTCATTGTCTTTGCTACAAACCATATTAAAGTCCACTAAAAGTCCTTAGATTCGTCATATATAACAAGAGTGAAATGATGTCTTTTTAGTTATAAAAATAATTCCTTTTTTTTCAGCTCGACGTCATGTCAAAATTTATCCCATATTTGTAATAATGCTGATAACAATCGCTCTTTCCAGAATTGTTGAATGCAAATCGTTAAAGTAAGCAATTTTTTAAACTATTATTTAGAATCTAAAATATTCATAATATTATTCAATCATAAAAGAGTTTATACTTATAATTACAACTAGTATATTCTAATTTCAGTAAGGAAGAAGCAAATTTTGGCTCGAAACTTCAAGAACAGGTACGTTTTAACTCATGTTAGTATTATGAACCTGGGAGGATTTTTGTGCGTGATGCTTTTTTACTTTTAATAAGTTATATACTTCTAGTGTAGTACCAAAATGAATAAAAGTTTTTCAAGCAGATATGATATTAATTATTTAGATAAAAAAACATTTGTCAGAATTATTGTTATCAACAAAACTATTAATTTTCTGACAACAAAGAGTTTACTTAATTAAAAATTATAGGAATTATGATCATGTATTACTGTTATAGGTAAATCGGTTTAAAAGAGGTGCTACAGATATTATTAATTCCGTTGAAGGTTTAGTGACAGGCATTTTGGTAAGTTTTCTTTTTATATTTTCTTTTAAAATAAGATTTAAATGTATTTAAATAAAGACTTTGACGAACAAGACTTATGTTTTGAAATGTTATGTGTTGTTTATTGATATTATGTCGAGTTTCTTTTGATACATTAATGAAATTCTTATGTTTGCAGGACTCTACTTGGGGGCATATTGCACGTAGTAAGAAGATACCTAAAGAAGAAAATGTGATTTACGGTGGAGGTAACAATAATGAAAATACATTTGTTTTGGATTATGAATATGATTACCAGTAAATACCTAATGATAGTTCAAAGTATGAAGTATCGTACTCGTACAAATTAAAAAAAAAGTCATATTATTATTTATGGATAATTACTTTTTAGTCCGTTTTTAATAATGTTCATTTACTTCGGAGTTGGTGGTACTAGTATCATCATATAATCTTTTACTACATTTATGTATTCTTCTTCTTCTTCTACCTGGCAATTTCCCAGCTTTTAGCCAGGGACTGTCTTCTAAAATGTTGTGAATAGTTTTGGCTATTTGTTTTTACGACCGGCCGCCTGCTTGACGTCAACCCTCTTTTGGAATGCATTAGTCAGTGATGTCTAAATACTCTTAGAAAGTACATATGACTCGGAAAAATCACATTGGTACTTGCCAGGATCGAACCCGCGCCCTCATGCATAAGTGGCGGGCCTTTTAACCACTAGGCCACCACTGACTACCATATTTATGTATTGTTATGTATTAAAAGTAACTCGAAACAATTTATTATTTTATTATTAATTATAACTATATCTACTACTTTTGTGGTAACGTATTTAAAGATTTTTAGTTTAAATGAAATTAATATAATAGTATTTAGACTTCTATACGCTTACTGGTTCTTTTATTTGATATAAATTTTAGGGTTTTTTATCTGACAATAGTTTTAAATTCTTAGTTACACCGTAGAAATAAATGGTTTTTTTTTGTTATTATTAAACAACTGTACATTGTACACACCAATAGCATAATATCTTATGAAACATTCAATTAATCTTTATATAATTTAAACGTATTTTTATAAATTCATATTTTGGTATACATGGAATCTTACCCTATTAGTGTATAAGTGTAGGCCTGAGCAAGTCATTCATAATAAATATTTTAAAAATAATTCTTAGAATTTAAATATCCAGTCGTTTTCTGTATTATGGTTATATACATTTTTCCCTCTTTTAGCTGAAATAATAGGAGTTGGTAAAAATTTACCGACATCATTTATACATTCTTTCTATTTCTGGGTTCATGATTTTGATAAAGGTATTTATTTTTCTTAACTGCGTTTATAATTAAAAAATAGTATTTAGTCTAGCTTTTTTTGCAAAAATCAAAAGTTCATTTTCTTACTTTTGCCGAGTCAAAAAAAGCTTTCCAATAAAACAGTATAGTCCGTTAGACTTAAGCTGAGCTTTGCATTTGTGTGAGTTAACATGGATAGTGTAGGTGTGATGTCAAATTTTTGATATATGTATACTATACTTTGAAATCCCTCGGGTCAATGAAGACAATTTTTTCTTTTGTTCAAAATTATGTGCTATGCAATCACTCACAATCTTAAACTCGTCACACTAGATCATAAGCAGTTTCATCTTTGGGAACAGCAGTTTAAATATCTTTTAGAAATAAATATATATGAAAAATTAATAAATGTAGTATATTTAGTTTTTCGGTCACCAATGCAGTTTATTATAAGAAATATAACGCTATTATTTAGTTGGCTTTCTCTTGTATAAGAATGTCATTGTAAGGAATTATAGACTATATTTCTTCTTATGCTATGATGACACATGTTTGAACCCCATGTTTCTTTAACACCCTAGACTTATCATCACCATCTCATGGCAACCCTAGCCCCTCTAAGAGCAAGGCCCTGAATCCTTCAGGTCCGAATTAAGAGAGTATACCCTTTCTCCTAACAAAGGATCATTCGAGAGCCACTTTCCATATTTTTCTTTTATAAAATATACTTTAGATATTGTTTAGACATGCTCTTAAATATTCCGATTCCGTAGCCATGCTGCATTTGGAGGACAGCGTGTTATCACAACCCTCATGCTGCCCTCTCTTCAATAACCTAAACTGAGATCCAGTTTCTTAAATTATAAACTCTAAAATAGTTGGTTTAGTGTCCGATATTGGTATAATTTATTTTGGAATGTTGAAGCTATTTCATCTGAAATAACTTTATGATAAGAATTCGTATACAATTTATTCGCTACACCCACTCCATAAAACTTTTTAAATGTCATTAATAATATTTAATAATACGTTGCAAATTACGTCAGTAACAAAGTTTTATTTTAATGTTGCCGTAACCTTTTGAATTTATTTCAAATGTTATAGACATCGATTTACTCTGATTATTGTTAAAAATTAACAGTGATTAAAATAGTGGCTACGTTCATAAAACATTCTTTGGTGTAATATTTACAACATGAAAGAAAACAAAATGGTCTGCCTAATTACGAATGTGGAATCGTTATATAAACAGTTGTGACGCAATTGTATGTGTCTGTTGTTTGCTGGTCCTCATCCCTCGCAATCATGATACCGTTTGATCAGCTCGGCCAGTAACAATCGACTAGAACTAAATATATTATTAGTGTACGGCAACGTGGAATTACCTATCTCAGCGTCTACTATACTACCTTTTTTATTCTTAAGCCTCTTAAATTAAACATGATTTGATTACAAGCGAAAAAAAATTGAATAGCTTGTTTTATTGCAAATAATTAATAATACTAAGAAAAACGGTTAAAAATGTAAAGTGGAGAATGGCTAAAACTAATGTTATTCAAAGAAACCAATAAATTACCTGGAAAGTATGTTGTTATTTTGATAGCATAATTAAGCCTTTATTTAGGTCAGGAATAAGATTCAATTTAAATTATAATTTTTGAATACTGACCAAATCTAAGTCATTGTTTTTAAAGGTCCTTTAAACGATAGCAATAACCAGAGATACAGATTGGTTCTGAACAGTCTTCAGATGATTGTAGTGTGAATTGTCAATAAACAACAGAAAGCCATCCTGTAATTTGTATTTGACGAAAGAAAAGAGTCTCCTCAATAAGTCCCCTTTATTATCACATTGAATGGCATCATGGTTTGTCTTATGTCTGCTTGCATATATAAAATATTGTAAAAACTTGAAAAAAGTACTGGGAAATAGTAATGAAGATTGGTTACATATTTATGATATTACCAATACAAAATGTAACTTTTGGATAAAGAATAATATACACGTAATGCTCCATATAAAACTATTACGCTAACAAATTCCCTTCCCTAAAGTAGTCAGTTAGTTGAGACTTAATAATTCATGTCACGGAATAGGAATGTCATGAACTATTTACGTGTGGCGAGGAAAAAGGAGCATAAGGAATGCCGAGATAAACCTCCCTGTTATTTGAGTTATGGCACGGTACTATCATTTACGTTGCATTTTACATTTAAACTGGTCGAAATTCAATGAATTGCAACTTGAGGCACTTTTAACGAGTTGTGTATATTATTTTAACCTGATTTTTGTATAAATGATTTTCAATTTATACGTCTATACATATGTGTATAAACATATATGTATGTAATATACGAGTATGTATGTACGGGAACAGGTCTAATATTTCATTATTGATTAAGTGAGTCTATTTCTATGCATTATATTGTTAAGAAGTTCATGGATATATTAAGTTATGAGAAATATACTTAAGCATGGATATAAAATTAATTTTCCTGAAGTAAGTAAATAAGATGAGGTCACCTCTTTGGAGTCAAATGGTCGGTTGATGTGGGATTTTCTTAGAGGCAACACCACTACGTCTCTTCGGGGTCGTAATGTTTAACTGTTTTCCGTTATTCTTCAAATAATGTTGTCATCAGTGCTTGTAGCATGTTGAATTAATTTCATTAATTACTTTCTCTTCTTCTTATATATATCTATTGCCGACAGTCTGTGAGAAATAAAAATATTAACAAATTTACTCACTAACGCATCGTTAGTAACTAAACAATTTGTCAAAAATAAAGAGAAATAAATTTTCTTTTAAACTTGTTCACTCATCCATAACAGAGAGAGATGTGTGCATATGACTGGATCAGTGGTCCTTCTTCCCAGCTTATGTTACGGGGATCGTAAAATATTCCAAGGGATTCGTTGACTTACATGGATATATCTCTAACTAGAAAAAACAAACTTGTATTATACAGACCTTTACTCAATATTGGGATCAACTTTGAATTTGAATATATACTTTGATAAAAGTATTAGACGTATTTTTATTTAGTAACAAAGTTTATAATAATGATAAATAAGTTTAGCATACAAAATATGTAGAATACATGATAGGTCGTTAAACCTCAACTAAAGTTAAATAACATCTGAGGAAAATGTGACAACATACCTTTTTATTGCCTGAAGAAAAACAGATTCCTAAGAGCTTAATAACATTTAAGTTTTTTCATTATAAAGTTGTTGATTATTTATAACTTATAATAGAATGTACATAGAATGTAGAATGTTCTGTTATTGCAGATTGCAGATTTTTGCTATATTCCTGTTATTACTATTTAATAGTTATTTTTATTGGAACTGTATTTATTTTAACTCAAAGATATTCTACTGAAATTCCTCTAGTTTTACAGTTTCTTTGTCACCAGTTGTGACAATAGACCAAATGTCCAACAGGGTTGTAACTGCATATGTATTGCGCATCAAGTGGAGATTGGGACACTAGGTAGTCACCTTATTATATTACAGAGCGTATGAACAAAATTTATGTGAACCTCTTTCACTAAATTAGGCCCAAGAAAAATAAATATATCATATAAGGTATTTTTATAAGATAAAAGAGATATAATTTTGATAAATTATCGTAAATATGATTTAAAAAACATTAAATTACTTTGTTAATTATGTTATAGCTAAATTGATTAATGTTGTAACTTATATATTTTGTTAAAATATGTGTGATTTTAGACCATTAGTTTTAAATCCCATTTCATTTTAATATTTGCAAGAAAAGTAAATCAACACTTAATTTAAATAAAGTATAGTTATATCTGCTAGTTATGAAATCTGTGTTATCTTTGCATGGATATTATATGTCATGATATAACAGAAATAAATAAAATGTGTAAATGTGCTAGTTTTCTACATATATTTAAGCGTAACAATAAATCTTTATAGTACCTTCTGACAACCTGATATATGCGCATACATTAACAGCACTTCCTGCTTTATGTCATAATGTATAAAAATTTTAATGTTACAATATAAATTACGTTTACGGATACTTTTCATAGCTTTCATGACGACTCTATTTTTAAAATCTCGTTTTACAATCTGTTATCATTATTTAAAAAAAAATCATGATTTTTTTTCTTTTTATTAAAACGTATATTTAAGGAACGACAAATTTAGATAATATTATTTCTAACAATTTTTACTTTATATATTGAAATTGTTTGACTAAAATATGGAATAGGTCCTACATAGGCTACATCAAGATTCATCTCAAGGGAAGGCAAGATCTTTGTTACGACTTATCTCATGAAATTGTTTTCTATAGAGGCTTTAAATTATAAAGTGTTCTTTTTCATCTTATTTTGTTGCATAAAATTTTTATGTTTTAATATTTAAGTATTCATTCAGATATACGTTTATCATAACTAATAATATGCATATGCATATACCAGGACTTTGTTTTCTTACTCTAACATATAGTATATACAAAAGGAACAAACATTTTAAAAAACTTTCGTATTTATAATAATATTTGTATGATGCAAGATTTATATCAAAGTAACATATAGACACATAATAACAAGAACTTCATGGAGCTGTTGATTTTTATGCTCCTGAGAATTCATTCCTTTTCCTGTAATACGGCGGAGCCTATTATTGTAAGTAACAAGCCATGTTTTTTATACAAATTGGTACTTAACTGAAGTAATGACAAGTGTCAATATTGTGTTTCGTTTGAATGAATTTTTGTCTCAAAATAATCTATAAACGTGGTATGAATGATATCATAAATAAAAGATTTAATAATGTTTTGTTTATCGAGATAATGTAATGTTTTTAAATATTAATTAGTTAAGATAAAAGTAGTCAAATCGCTTCTAATAATCTAGTAATATGGATGTCGGCATGTACATAGATTCCTATCTGTGCTCTCACATGTAAATGTGAATCATAGATTTTTATCGAACAGTTAATTGAGTATGATTTAAACCTTGACATTTAACTGACCAAAGACTGTAATTAACAAGCGAAAATCGCTTATAAGGTCACTACGTGGCTAACGGGATTTTAATGTGAATGGTGAAGCCGCCTTATCACTATCAGAGTAGGTATAAATCATATGATAACGTCCAACTCAATGAACGCACTTGTTCATTATTTATGTAAGATGCTTTATAAATGCATTTCTTATTTATGTAAGAAAATATTATATGTAGAACTGAATATAAGATAATATTATAATCAATGTTATTGTTTATACATTTTATTATTAAAAAGTCTAGATAAAATATCATTTTTACTAGTTTTATGTTGAATATTCTATATAATAATAAAAAATATACCAATAGAATCTCAGGTTACACTTATTTTATATTATACCCTATACCTACGTAAATATCAAGCAAGCAGATGATAAAATAATATAATGGGTTAGTAAGAAATAATATAAGAGACAACTCTTTTTAATAAATTGAAGTGAAATTGGTGAAGTAAATATAACTATTATGTATGTTTGTGTTACAATTACTTGTTGAGTGTAAGACGTTGTTAAATTCTTTCATATATTTAGTGAATGAAATATCTTTACAATAGAGTAGTTATATTCTGTGTTTGGTTACCGAATTTAATAACAGTAGAAAATACAAAATGCGGTAAAACGAAAAGCTGGTAGATCTCAACAAATCCCCGACCCCGAGACTGTTAGTGGAAATTTGTTTAAGTTGAAAAGGGGTAGTCTTAGAACAAAAGTGAAATATTCGAATAACAGTACCTGCCTTGGGTAACAAAATAAAGTACCATCCATATACTAAAATTATTTTCATACGTAATATATTTTTCAATTTAGTATCAGCTGCTGAGATGTTATTATTTTATCTTTAATATTTCAAACAAAATCAGAATGTAATCTCAATAAAATGTAAAATACATAACTCCAGGCTGATTCAGACTTTATTTAACAGGTACGGGTAAATTGGGATCGTGTTATTTTAACGAACATTTAGCCATTAACGTTGTTTGTATAAAAAAAAATTAGTTTATACTGCCGTGATGCTCATATGTCATGGATGTAAAGCTCAGATGATTTTCAAATATAGTCTCGAATAATTGAACTCATTAAATCTTAAAGAAATGTAATAGTTTTATTAGTTTTTTATGTCGTAGTAATATTACATATATTGGGACAATGTCATAAATATTTATACTACTATATAATTGTTATAAACATAAATAACTCCATACGTTTCAAAATTTAAATTTTATTGATCGTTCTCTAATAATTATTTAAATAGCAATAATTCTCCCGTTGACGACTCATTTGACTTACTTAAACCGACAATTGGATAGCACAAAAACAAACACTGTTGTTTCTGCGAGCAACGGGCTTTGTGTTAAATCCGTCTTGGCAGGTGAAGAAAGCTAAACAATGGCTCGCACGGTCTAACAGAGCGGACTCAAGTTTCTGAAGTCTACCGAGAGAGACAATAGTTCTGCAAATATGGGCTACAGCCTTGTTACAGAAATTTTGTTACTTATGTGAAGGATACTAGAAATACTTTGTAGAATATCTTAACATAAAATAAATGTAAACATATCGTAGAATAGTTTTTACGGTAGTTTCGTTCCCAATTCCGCGGTTGTTTCAAAAACAGATACCTACTATAAATTTCATTTTAAAATGTTTTGGCTAGTCTTCGATTGCTGGAGTGGAATAGACACTAACTTATGTTAATACTAGTAGAAACGATATTATTGGTATAAAATTATAATAGTAACTTTGTTTGGAATGGTTATTTGTACTTTTATGGCTTAAGTATACTTGGTAGTTACCAATACATACAACCATACAAATTAATATTATAACATAGGGAAGGTACGAATGCTTGCGTTGGCTTCTACTAGTATGTACTTCCAATCGATATTAGAATCAAAAGTTCTCCAATCCTGGTTGTATATAGTTCGATAAACTTGCGTTCATGATCTCTAACCGAAATAACTAACGAATCGAGTTTAGAATTGCATAGAATCTATTCATTCTCGTTTCGTATAACGTACAAAAAACTTTTTTATTTGATTGGTTATGTTATTTTATAACATTGTTAAGACAATAAAATAATGATACTCTTATTTTCTCTCAGTTCTATTTTTAGAAATAGTATATAATGACAAAAGGACATTATATGTATAAATGAATTTAAAATTTATATGTAACAGTCTTTCAAGATTAAAAATATTCAGTTTAAATTTTGTTACTAAGGTAATATTATAAATAGTTTTAAAGACTACTAATTTGAAATTATTTTATCTCTCGAACATAAAACAAATAGAGGTATTAAAAAAGCTTGAATTTGATCATAAAATGACTTCTACGCTATTACAGTAATTGGTTCAATAAGACATGAGAAAAGTTTATATTTGACAAGGGACCGAAGTCTATGAGCAACGTGGAATCTTGGGAAATGAAAAAAAGGCAAATGGGTTTTACTCAGATTTTATTTGCAAATAATAGAGCTCTCACTAGACGCTTGTTTCTAAAAGGGTTTTGTAGGTTTTATTATTTATTAATATTATTTAAGGTGAATTAAATTTTTATCATATTAATAATAGTGTGACCAAATTTTTGGTGTCGAATAAAAATATTGACATTTATAATTAGGTACTTATATTTTATAAATCCTTCAAAAGTTTATCACGTACGTTTTTTTATGAATTCATATTACAATTAATATTAAAAAAAACGGTGTCTTAATATGAATAGCAAGTTAAGAAATATGCACACTGTGCATATTTCATACTGCGTATATATCATAGTTGAAGTAAAACTAAAAAAATGTTTAATCATTTATTGAAAAATATGCATTAAATTTTTAGGTTGAATTATTGATAAATATGATTTTTGTTATTTAAAAGGTGGGTAAATTTTTTTTTCTCAACACATTCTGCGCTGAAAATAAACTAAACCTAATTTCTTAAAAAAAGGAAGAAAAATCTAAAACTTAATAGGTGAACATATTTTAGGAGTCTTAAAGGAATGGCATTGGTTCAAATTGATACTGAATAAGACTCTTAAAAATAACCATTCTCTTAATCATAATAATTACTTTACAAAAAATTATAAGTGATGATCTTATCATATACTTACTTTAGTTATCAGGCGGCTGCAATAGTAATATAATGAGTTATAAATATTTTGTTTTACGCATGTCAGGTGAAAGAGAATAACATGAAAATTTATATAAGGAAGATAAAACTGCCTTAAACTATTGCTGTATACTTTTATTACCTGGCAATAAAAGTAAAAAACCAAAGTCGACTTCGATGCTACAATCCAGTACGAATAAATTCAGATCGTGTTCTTTTAAACTAGCCTTTAGCCACACATACTTTATGTAGGTGAAATAAAACTTTTGCGGGAAAAGATCGCTATGTTCGACCTCGTAGTTAAATTAAAATTTATTTTTCATTGTCAATTTAATTCTTTGTATTTTTTTAACTTAATAAATTGAAATTGAAAAAAGCCATAGGTGTAAATAATAAATGAATTCTTACAAAAGCTTTGTCTTGATACAAAAAGTATATATAAACAAATATAGAAGTCTATTTTTAAAGATCCTTTTAGATTAAGTCGTGACATCGTCGTGATCTAAAGAATAAATACGGATGAGTTCATGAATATAATTTTTGGAATTGTATGAAATATATTCAGAATATTATTTATCTAAATATTAATGGGCGTTATAGTTAAGAATGTGACCGTATAACGTTAGTCGGGTTCAGTAAACAAAGTTGGTTTGGCTCATGCCCAGTTCTGAGACCAAAGTGAACAGAAAGGTGAACAGAATTATGCAAATTACTAACTCTTTGTTCTGAACTCCATAGTAATTTAGATTTTATATAAAAAAATGTATTATTTTTGTGTTACAGTTCTTTTTAATTGTTCAGAATATACAGGTAGAAAATAATTTAGTTAAAAATTAATTTGCATTTTAAAAGTAAAATAAATGGTAAGAATGATACTCGGTGTATTTTATTTTCATAAACATAGCTCAGTTTGTATTATTCTCGGTTTCTTTTGTGAATTGCTCCAACGGTGTCCGGGGGATAGAATTACTTCGCTCCATCTTATTGGAGGCGATCAATTCATTTCACCCGATTTCCGGCGTCTCAACATTGGGGGCCGTGGTTTTAGCGAAGATGTTTGAGCCTTACTTTAATATATAAAACATTTCAACCATAGGATTATGTCTACAGGTTAAACATTGTATAAAAAACATATCACTAATAATGACATACTCAATAATAAGAATTCATAATAAATAAAAATATAAATATAACGATAGTTTTATTTACATGGAGTAACTAATAAAATAGCATATATGTTTCAAGAGATACAAATTTACATGCAAACAACAGTTTCCTACAATACATCCTTAAGTCCCACTTGGCTTAGTTGAAACTGTCAATTGCATATAACGAAACATAGAATTGCATAGTCTGCATTGTGTTAAAATTGTCTTGGTAGGTGAAGAGAGCCAAACAATGGCTCACACGTAGTAACATCGCGAACCCTTAGAAGTCTCCGGAGCGAAGCCATCCCACTGAGTATGGGACCGTTACTAGCTTGTTACACCAAGTAATAAAGTTAGTTCAAAAAAACCCTTTGCACAACACTTTGAAAGGACTTAATTGGACTTATGTGCCTAAAAACTTTTTGTACATTGAATTTTTCATCTCTCTCATTGACTGAAGAAGGAATTGTATGTAATTAAATAAAAACAATAATATGCAGTTTTATGCCAATTTACGAAAATAATTGATTATGGAATTAAATATCTCTGTACATTGCATTTCAAATGTTAAATATAAATGTTTTTCTTGTACCAAGTTCAACACTAAAATCAAAAGTTTTCTAATCTGTGTTATAGTATGCTTAACATGTGCTTACAATCTCCAACTGAAATTCTTTACTAGGCCAAGGGCTATAACAGTGCGGTGTTAATATACACCAACATTCCATGGTCACTACTTTGAACTGTTATCTTAACTGTTAATAATCAAGTATCGTTGGATTGCTATTAATTAGACAAAAAAAGTTGGGAAAATTCAAAGACTTTTCAAATGTTTATGAACATATTTTTTTATATGTAAGTTACTTATATTACACAAGCTAGTATGTGTAGTTTTCAGAAGCACTGCAATGTATATCCATGTTTAGCATTTTACATATTTAAATGATAAAATATTAATTAAATGACTTGTATTTTTTTAAATCTTGTATTTTAAAATTGTTTAGGAGAACAGGAAGAAAAATGATTTTATTGATAGTGTTGATACTATATACATAGAGTTATCTTTTAAATCTTCTCAAAGATTTAAACTACCCGAACTTACCCACTATTGTAAGTAAGAATAAAAAAATAATAATAAGGGTCTTAAAAATAGAAGTTCGCGTGTTAGGTGAGATTTTCAAGCGGATCCTTCAAGAATTCTGTAAATAATCCTTTTTTTTTTTTAAAGTATTTTCAGCAGCTGAACTCCAGTTTTCTATTTCTAAGCTAGTTAGAAGCTGCCACCACTGTTTGGTTAAAGCTGCCTAAGCTACTCCCTATTACAGCTAACACCAGTATCCAACCAGAAACACCATCTGGATTCTCTTCAAAATGTGGGAGACTTAATGAAACTTAGTTTGACCATAGTTCCTCGACAGGCGTCTTTATCTATAGCCAAGCATTTTTGATACATACGTTTTCTTTATTTTTATTCTGATATTTCATAAGTATATACCAAGTATGACTGCCCTTTTGTATTATCGCATCAGGGATGTTCACAGACGCTAAAGTCAATTGTTTCTTTACGACTATGCGAAAGAGATGCGCGTCCTTGGTGTGCAGGGTGCGGAGTAGCCCCAATAGCATTTTAAGAATGATAGCTGATCGGTTGGACTGTATGTATGTGAATCGCTGCGGGGCCATATCTCACGGGATGGTACAGTGGTGATTCGCGTATGTGGGGCTCAGCCGATCAGCAAATTTTACAAATGAATTAATTAATTATTATATTTTAAGAATTTATGTATTAATATTTTTACTAACAATTTATGTATTATTTTTTTTTAAATGAGTCATTGTTACTTGAAATGGAAATAAATAAATAAAATAAATAAATAATAAATTATAAGATAAGAATCTAACATGAAGCAACTGCATGTCTGTCAGATATTTTGTTAAGAAGATATTTCCACCATAGTTATTTGTAATACGAACTTCTATGTAGTGCAATATTACAGTCCTACAAATCATTTGGTGGGTGATGTGCTTGAGTGGACGCACTGATTATCGTTTTCGGCAAGTCTAAGCGATAAATGTTATGAGTGCGGTATTCGTCCCACCGCGGCCCTAACTTCACGCGCCGCCGGCGTTCGTAACGAGCACCCGCATAAAACAAATGCCACTAGACAGGCAACCTGCGAATTGCTACCATATTTATAAAAGATTCATTCCTTGGTTCGTTACTATGTAAAGCAATGAGTTATTATTTTTATTGCCAGGGTGCGTTAAAGGCTAAGGAAGCAATTTAAACTTTAGGGACTAATTTGGAGGGAAAAAGAATTAACCTTTTAAGAGTGGAATGTGAATTTAGAAGAAATAGAAATGAATGCAGTTAAATAATAAAAAATCAAACATGACGTGGAAAAATAATAAAAAATAAATATATACCTTACTTAAACATGTTCTTTTACATTGTAGTTAAACATATAAGTTGAAATTGACGTCCTTACTTTATTCATTGGACAATGATGTATATTCTTGCCCTAAATCTGAATAATTCTTTGAAATTAGCCAAGGTCTATAAATCCTTCAAAGTTATAATTTTGTGATGATCTAGAACTTGTCAGAGCAGGAGAGATGTTGCCACAAATGTTGTCTATGTGACACATCATTCGAATATTGCAGTGCTTTCAAATCCGTCAGCCATTAATAAACTGTCCAATTAGTAACATATGCGTACTTGTTTCGGAAGTTATTACTATATATTTTATTGATCCCTGTTACCTATTGTAAAAGTACTAACAGTTATATTTATCTCACTAAGCCTCGATGAATGTCTTAAGTAATATATATTATTTTTCTTCATAACAAACTTATATCTAGTTTATAGTAGTATATTATTTTAAAAGTTATAATACAATTGAATATAATAGATGCAAAATAAGAATCTTTTTTATATTTTGTTTCGTACTCTTTCTCTTTCTAATCATTTTATGATTTAACGCTTACTAATTTTAGTTATTGGTCTGAAAGATCTCATTTTATATATTCTTTTACTCAGTTTCAATAAAATTAGCCTACACTTTATCATAATTGGAAGCTAAAACGAATGGTGTAGTCCTTAATAAAAATTTTGAAGTTCTGCATATAATAATTACACAATAATATGTAGTAACTAAACTATATTTTATATGTGAAAATCAGTGTGTTGGCAAAAGATTTCATTCTTTGGATATACCTAATGTTTATTTAATTACTAAATTCTTGACAATGTGACGGTAAGGGGAACTTATTTTGAAAATAAAAATAGTGATGTTCATATACTTTCACAATCACACCACTGATAATAATAATCAGAAGATGATATAAAAATTGTGCTAAAGAAAACATGAACTAGCGAAAGCTTATAACTAAAATGTAATGCCGCTTCTAATCAAATTTTACCTTATTTCATCCGTTTTTTTCAGTATTTTAATTGTATCTTTATATGTAACTTATACAGTTGGTCTTTTTTTAACCGCTTCTAAAGCAATTTTTTGCTTACATGAAATCACTTTGTTCAATCTTTCTAACATTTTTTTCTGCTGCTGCTTTATCTTTCAATTTTTTTAAAAGAATTTTTATTCAAAAAATGAACGTTTTCAGTAAAATTTACAGACCCAAGACGAATTTAATCTTGAATAATCTGTCTAAGTCAGTTAACTAGGTTACAAGTTAAGAGCGATCGGTTAAGCACTACATCACACATAATTACAATTTTACGTCGTTTGCCCTTGAAATATTTACAAATACAAGCCGGAAACGACAACAAAGTTCTTTATTTACTTTCTGAAACGTAAAAGCAATTCCAATTCATACTTACACTAATTAGAAACCATTTGAACAGTTCTCTCGGACGGGTGTTATTAAACGTTTTATTTTTACGATACGCCTATCTTAGTTTATTGGGGTAGTGCAACAACTGCTATATCCTGAAGACGCCGTTTGTACACGATGCCAGCCAAGTTTGTCGTATAAAGTAAAGAAGTTAATGCAGACCTAGTTAGGTAACACAACGATTATGTGTTAATTTCATAAGGGGTTTTTGAACGTTGTCTAACATTTTAGATTGTTTTATATTTGTTAGATCTTCAAGGTATAAATTCTTTTATATACCCATATATATATAATTTTTTTTAATGCATTGAAATGTCAATATATTTGACTGAATTCAATTATTTCATTTGAAAACAAGGATTCCTTTTTAATTATTTAAATAATATATATCTTTTAGGATAGTATTTGACCCGTGCCGTTATTTATAGTAACCGAAAAATGGTTTGATTTGTAAATATGATTTTCTGAAGTGATTTATATAACTTTTATTACAAATAATATATCTATACACATACTATTTCTACAAATAATATTTCTATACACACATATGTTTTCATGTTTATTCATAGTAATTTTTAACTGTATTTATTTTATTTACATACATTGATCACAATTTACTCGGTATATAGTCTAACTCTTTTCAAATAAACTTAAAATATAATTCATGTTGCAAAACCTTTCATTGTTTTTTTTAAATGATCTTTAAATGATATATATTTTTTGATTAAAATCAAAGGGATTCAATTGAAAAACAAAAAAAACTATATATATTGGTACTACGAATACAAGTAGGCATATTTTAATTTCACGAACTTGTCATAACAAGCATTCTCATTACTCATTATAATTATTGCGGACCAAAGAATTTATCCTCCTATAAAACTTCTGCTTACTGTTATCATAGGATCTGTTTAAAGTTCGACAAACAAATTAAGCGCGGGTCATTAATTTTGGGGATCTGTTTTTAGCAAGTTTTAAACACTTTTTTCAGTTAGAGAAAGCTGTTTTAATCAGTTAGGCTCGTAACAGTTGCGACCTGGTACCCAGTGACACTTAAGGTAATTTAAGTTTTTGGCCTAATAACACAAAAAGTTCGATAGTATTCAATACGGTGTTAATGTATTACTATTGAATTACAAATGTTTGAAGTAGAAATATTTAAGTTCTAATTAATTTATTCTACTCATGGAACAAAATGAAATATAATAAATAACTAGAAAGTGCTTATGCACAGTTCACAACACTGTTTTGAATCTTTGTTATGACTTATGTCATTTAAATGGCTTCAGCTAATTTGTGAGTTAACGTGGTTAAGGAATTAGAGTAGTGAGGAAAGGAAACGTAGGCGTTTGTGGACTAGTGTAAAATGATACGTCATGTTATGGATTCTTTACAAGAAAAAATTATAACTCGAATTAGGGACATATCTTGTTAACAATTTGTATAAATATATTTATAATAAAGTATGCGAGTTCTGATATTTTTTACTCTTCCGAGCAAGATCAACAGATAGAATTTTAATGAAATTTAATAATAATTTAGACACTTCAATGTCGGAACACAATGTGATACTCGTTAAATTTTTATTTATAATGTTTCTTTGTGAAATGCCGTACATAAGTTATTATAAAATATTTTAAGAGAATTTTTATTTTTTAAATTTATGTAATCGATTGAATTTAAAATTATATTAAAAATACTTATAAATATAAATCAATAAATCGAACGCATAGTGGTGGTCTAACCTATGAAACAAAAATTTGATAAAATGTTATTTGAATACAGCAATAATACAAATGAGTGTGAAAAACCTTGTGTCCAATCAAAGTAGGAAATTTAGATCAACGGAATAGCGTTTTTTCAGGGCCGAAGGTTTTTTAATATTAATGATATATCTGCCACTTAGGGGTTATAAGGAAATGCTTCGCTTCGCAGAAACCGCGGCGACGGTGAGTCGGACAGCGTTTACTCGGAAAGCAATAAATAATAAACAGTTTTTTAAGTACCCCTTCATATACATTGCAGAACCATTGGATTATTATAGGGAATAAATTACAGCCTAAACATAAGGTAGAATTTATTATTATTGGTGAAGTTTTGCTAGGAATTCTTTGAATACATTTTGTCGTTATAAAAAATATCAACATTCATATAAATAAAAAAATGATAGCATTGGATACATGTTGAAGATAAATAATTTATTGATATAACAACGAAACTGATTCATATTTTATACAAAACAATGTATTTTTATACATTTTGAAATAATTAAAAATCTAGTTTAAATTAATAAACATAATGATGTATGTATTATATAAAATACTACATATTACTTATTATCTAGAAATTAAAAAAGACCCGACCGAAAAAATCTTTAAGATCAAAAAACAAAAGTAATATAATGCTGCGATGAATTCTAATAAAATACAGCTGCGTGCAAAAGTATTAGGCACCCCTATTGTTAGTCACTATCTCATTATATTGCGGTCAAGTCTGTGTTTTATGGTTTAGCTATTGTATTAGCGGCAATTTTTAACCAAATTAAGATAAAAGAAAATATTTATGACATCCAGGTGTGCTCCTAAGCGGTGTTTCTTCGAATTTGCTTTTTTTGCGTTTCGGGTTATAGTGTGTTATCAGTGCTTGCAGTGAACATACACGTCTTCTACGCAACTATTCCTATCACAATTCTAAAGACTAACATTTAACGTGTTAATCATGCCGAAAAAATCTGAACTAAGTGCTGAACAGCGTCTAAGAATTAAGATTTTACATGAACAAGGCATGTCTCAGGTTAAAATAGCCCGAGAAGTGAAGTGCTCGCGATGTGCAGTTCAATATGCTATAAATCGGTTAAAAGAGACTGGCACCCATGAAAACAGACCAAGAACAGGCAGAAGAAAAGTTACTACTGAACGGGAAGATCGATTGTTGATTAGGCAGTCTCTACAAAACAGGAAAAAAAAACTGCTTTAGAGCTCGCTGCAGCATTATCTGAGGCAAAAGGCAGCTCAGTGAGTGTTTATACTGTGAGAAGAAGACTTCTTAAAGCTGGATTAAAAGGATGTACAGCAAGGAAGAAGCCGTGGCTGTCAGAACACAATAAGAAAAATCGGTTGGAGTGGGCACTCAAACATAGAGATTGGTCAGTGGAAGATTGGTCCAACATACTGCGGTCAGACGAATCTAACTTTGAGGTATTGTTATTTATTTTATGTACAATATTAAAAGACATAAATGTTTTTAAAATAACGTACTGCAAGAAAAATAATAACTTTGAAAATAAATGTTTTTTTTTCGTTTGGCATAGGTGGTTTGGAACACCCGGTGTGACTTATGTTAGGCGAAGGTTTGGCGAAGAATACAACCCAGAATGTGTGGTTCCCACTGTTAAGCATGGTGGAGGCTCAATAATGATCTGGGACTGCATGGCTGCCGACGGAGTGGGCGAAATGGTGTTGTGTGAGGGACGAATGAATAGTGTTAAATACACTGAAGTTCTGGAAACAGCACTAGCAACGTCGATAACGCAAATTTTCGGTGATACAAACACCGATGGCCTGAAATATCAGCAAGACAACGCCACTTGCCACAAGTCCGCGCATACCATGAAGTGGTTTGCTGAAAATCATATTGATCTTTTGGACTGGCCACCACAATCACCAGACCTCAACCCGATTGAGTATATTTGGTCCATTTTAAAGAAAAATATCCGCAGGCACTCGATTAGCAATAAACAAGCTCTATTGGCCGCGTTACAGCAGGAATGGAAAAATATATCAAGAGAAGAATGTTTCAGGCTGGTAGAGTCAATGCTAAAAAGAGTGGCTGCGGTTATTAAGTCAAAAGGTGGACCTACAAAATATTAATTATTTTCTTAAAATAAACCATTGTAATCATAAATGCAGTTTTATTTACACTCGCTATGCTAAAACACCCTAAAACTTGTCTTACTGTAGGGTGCCTAATACTTTTGCCCGTGGCTGTATATGTTGCAGCTTATTCGAAAGATTTTATATTTTACGTAAGTTATTTGATTATTTTAAGGTATTCCACGTAACGAGTTTTGTAATGGAGAAGGGCTTAGGGAAAGGGGAGGCGCTACGAGCCAGCGGTGCAACCCCTTGCACCATTCTTGACTTTCAGTAGCCTGCGAGACATCACACGGAGCGGTCGCGCACACAGCCGTCCTGGGAAACTACAAACTTTTCACGGGACTCAGAAGAAGAATATTGAAAGTTTACCGCCCTCCTAATCACTACATCGCGTGTGTTATATCCGATGATGGCTAACGATGTGTTTCGTTCCTTAAAACGTTATCGAGGTGTTATTTTTCAGTTTTTATGTTAAAAACAAGTTGTCATTATATTTAATGCCACATTCGTGTTAAGCTTGTTTTGGTGGCATCCAGCGTGGGATACGTGGACTTGTTTCTTTCTAGTCATTTATATTCAAAGATAGCAATGGATCTCACAAATTTCCTTAAAATAAGTAATATGATATTAACTTTTATCATATTGGATTGTCTTCTAGCTCGGAATATAGACGCAACTATACGTAAGTATGCTAGACTAAAATTAATAATCCATAATGTAAGGTATACGTTTCGTGATTCCATAGCGTTTCTTTAAACCGATAATATTTTCTATGGTGGCTTTAACTCGCTGGTGAAAGGTCAATGTCATAATGTACTTTTATGATTTAATATTTCGTAATCCCTTAGGTTGTATTAAGCTCAAGTTTTGTTTTTGATTTGTTTTGGAAAAATTACTATTGCAATTTATTACTTTTTATCATAATATGTATATATTTACAGAAAATAGTTTTTATATTTACGATACTATTACTATGATACGATCCAGTTTTGATTAATAAATATATACTTTTCTTTATAGTAACTTTTGGTATAAAACTGATAATAAGGTATATGATCAGAGACGCTAATTATAGATTACGATAACGAAAAATGATATGAGTTCAAATAATTGAAGTGACACATTAAATTTTAAATTGATTCCAAATGTATTTCTGATCTTAATAAACGGTGTCATTCACATCGATATTTATAAAAACCATTTTAAGTTACAATTTTAAAATAACAAAGGTTATGAAACTTTCATCATTTTAACAGACAGTTCTGAGAATTAATAATTTAACGAACGAAACATGTACTGGAAGAAATTCCATTCAGAGAGAGGATTCGATGTTTTGGATGATAACAAAACATCAGATGTACACGAAACTTGAAATAGATTTTTGTTAATTAAATTGGTTGAAGTAGTGTTTAAGAAATGTTTAAAATATTAACTAGGAGAAAACTTACTAAGTAAAGTAGAAGAAGCCAAGCTATTCTAACATGGTACAATATGATCCAAGTCTAAAATAAAGTTTATATAAGTAGTCATCGTTGTTTCATAAAGCTATTCATTTATTTATTCACTCTTAATTGTTTACTGGTGACAGTATGTTTGATTATTTTATAAGCATTAATTTTATTTATCATTTTAGAAATATCATGTTGAGCACGTGCATGTTGTTTACAACGCTATCAAGAAACGTGTTATATTTTGGTAGCGGATGTTAAGTAAAATACATTTGCATACATTTTTTATGAAAATTAAACTAAGACATGCGGGAAAGAATTTTCATTCTCAAAAATTTAAGTATTTTGTCTAGAATTTTAATTATAGAAAAACGAGGAATATTTTTCTGTTGAAAGTTTTATTTAGTTAAGGGTGATTATTTTTTAATACACGAAATGTCTTTAAAATAATAATAATATATTTATCTAAACAAATCCTTGAGTCGGTCCATGTAAGCTAGTTTGTGAGAACAATAAGACGACAAACAATTTAGAAAAGTAATTTTTATGTTTATTATTTTGAAGAATTATTTTATGTTTGATATAAATTACGTTTTACGAAAATATAACATTTTGAAGCTTTTGGAGCTGTAAACAATGGCAGTTTTTTTAATTATTTCGTTACAAAATTAAGGTAAGACGAAACGAAGTCATGTATAAAAGCAAATCTTCACCTTAATATAATATACACATTACAACAAGGGATTAGAAAAAATATACATGAATTGAAAAATTATTTACGATAAGAGATTTATAGAAACATAAACCCAATATGAGCACTAAATTTGTCATTTATTTTTTTAATACAAAATATTCATATTTCTTTCAACTAGTAATATTTATGTGTGTGATTGTACCTCAGTGTTAAATAATTATATTTAAACAAATCTATCAATATTACTTATAACTGAACTCGTATTTTTACTTCTTTATCAAGAAATTATAACTATCTCATAACTTTTAGGTACGCGAAATTTATCATCTCAATCATTTCAGTCAGTTTTCATTCAAAATATTGTTTTAGAAAAATACAAAGTATATTCTGTTAAAACAATTAGTAATTATTACCATTAAATGATTAAATTATCATAATTAAATCTGTAACTTATTCTAGGTAATAATCAAACATAAAATCAACTTCGGACGCAAGCTAAGTAGTGAGAACGAAGATTTATTAGTGGCAAAACTTTTGCGGTAACTCTTCATGACCTGCAATATATCACTGCTGCACTTAGCCTCTGACATTTTATTTGGCTATCAATATATATATTTAAAAAATAATAGCACTATTTATTAACGATACCTTTTGTTTTTGGAATTCTCGTTAATGTTACATTGAAATTATATGCTTTTGACGTCTTTTTTGGTTTTTATATTCTTTTAAATAACGAATATATATTTGTACTAGTTTATAAAATTATTCATAGAATTAAAGCAATTTCGTAAATATATAACAAACAAGTCTAAAAACTTTGCGTCACTTTTGCTTTGTTATCTGAAAAGCCGTAAAAATGTTGGGAGTGAAAGCCATAAATAAAGCAACGCGTATTGCACAGTCAATCTCTCAGGCTAAATCAAAAAAACTCAATACACTTGAAATTGCAATTGGTTTATAAATTTCCAGACGACAATATCATGGTTTATATTGTAGAAACAGGGTTCATGAAGCTTCCGGACCTGTCACTGACAAATTGCAAACGCTCGCCGAACCTCATGCCACTAATTGACTGCGCGTCAAATTTAGCCGCGATAATCCAAATAGAAAGGGGCGATTTTAATACAAGGTTCCTAATCGCCGCTGTCACTACGATAACAACTTAATGGCAATACTGCTTGTTTTTTGACTGTGACATTAATTTATTGGTTAAACAAGATCAAAGTGATAGCAAAATTTTAATATTGATAATTAGATACGTACATGTTGAGTATAAAAGTTTGTTTTTACGTACATATGGACTTATTGTATTGTATGTGTCAAATCCAAAGGAATGAACAAGTATGAAGGACGAATAGTTTTGAGAAATAACCCATATGGCAATAATAATTCGTTTCTCGAATCTATCTATCGTTGTTTTAATTTGATTCAGGAACTTCCACCCTATTTTATATGGGATTAAACTGTTGCTGTTGCATATTTAGAGTCGGAGGAGATACAAATTAAAGTCTTTCTGTTGCATACTTATGAATGCACAACATTTACCTAATGATCAGTATTATCTCTAAACAGTATTTCAGCTTAACGAGATCTAAGATTTTCGCGGGTATTCATTTAAATGAACAATGAACGAACATAGGAGATGTTGATGTTGATCACGGTTGCTGCAAAGTAACCGAAACGTCGGAAATATATAGTAAAAAATATATCCGTAGTAAGGCGAAAATATTTATTTCATTTAAGTATTTAAGCTTGTTCTGTTTCATACGATTTTATTATAATTTTTATTTCATAATATTTTCCAGTCATATAAATAGGTGGTAAGGTACGGCAGTGGCTCCTTAACTTTAAAGGACTTTACGAGTATATGTTTAATCACTATTAGTACTTGCTATTTAATTTGTACTTTGCAGGTAACAGATGTAAAAGAAAAAATATATATGATCAAAATAAAATAAGAGTAAAGAAATAATGTAAGATTTAATTACTCATTATTTCATAAAATACTTAAGATTGATTGTATAAGCTACGTTGATATGGATTTAAAGGAGATTATCTAGAGGTCATACTATACTAGTTTTGACCTGAATTTGTTTGTAGTTTCGTGTGTCGCGTGTTAACCGACTAATTTAATCAAAACATGGTTTATTAAACTCTATTTGGCAATAACGCTTTGTCGCAGCTTCAAGTCACCTCTAATATACGTCAATAGACAGCTACTAAATAATGAAATCCTTTCCGTAGGTACTCAATCTTTAAATTGAATAATAAAGTATCGATACGACGATAATCGATCTATTATATGTTTTATTAATTAAAAATATGTAATCTATTATAAAACTTCTAAATGATACGACATTATTATAAGAATACTTCACAAATACAAATTATTAAGGTATACTATACAAATTCCAGTAATATATTGTGGAATAACGCAAACAGACTTCGAGATTAGTTAGTCTATTATAAAGTGGATTCGTGAAGGCTTAAAATGAAACGTGTTGGTAACATATTCCAGATATCTGCTTACAAACTATTATTATAGCCAGTTTTAAGCCTGAGTTTACACAAGATATGAAAGTTATTAGATGGCGAAACAAAATTAAACCACGACGTCATTGTTTATTTTATCAAATAGCAAAAAAAAAATTAATGAAATATTTCTACTTATTTATTTATTTTAAACAAATTTTTAGTATATGAAGAGGCATTATATCATTTAATTCTAGTGTCTACACTAGGGCCATCATAGAATGTCTCCTGTGATAACTATAAAGTTGATTAAACCCGATAACTTCTACTCATATTCTGCATTAAAAACAACACTTCTTTATCATTTAAGTCAATCGATAGATCTTATAAAAATATAGATATATTACAGAAAAATATAACTTTAATAAAAGAAAAAGAAAACCTAGAACCTCCTTTTATTGATGTCGGTTTAAAATAGATACAGACACACGTAAGCTAATGTTTACACGTTTAAACGGTAGCCCGGTCCCTAAACATTTGGCTTCATTACTATCTAAATTAATTCAAAATTCCGTACATTAACTGAGTTTGTATAACCCCTATGGATAACTTTGATTTGTTTTTACTTCATTGTTTATTATTATTAAGTTACTAAACAATATATTCCACTGGATGATTTTCAAAGTGTACCAAATTTAAATCTTGTTCTCAGTTATAACGATTTGTTTAGCTTTCCTAATGTTATGGTATTTTATACAAATGAATATTCAAACACTGATTACAATTTTATTACAATAATTTAATTAAAAACGAAACAAATGGATTGCTTGAAATTAATAATTTGAATTAAATTTAATTATAAATAAACATTATTAATTTCTTTAGTTATAAACTTTGAGTCTTCTAAGAAAAAACATGTGATTTAATTAAAATTTTCTACTATAATCTATGAAATACTCGCAGTAAGCAACTGAATATAATACTAAGAAATATCCCTTTAAGATCTACAGCAATTTCGAATTCACGGTAAATAGTTTTGTTCCGCAGTGAGCTTCACTTTATTGTGTAAAAATATAAAACTACGCAGTTAGATGTGTATTTATTTAGCAGACGTAGTAGACAGGAAATATTTTACAGAGTTATCTTATATTTTCTTTAATCTGAAAACATCACAATTTTTTTATCAAAGAAAATTATTTAGGTCACAATAATTAAAATCTAATTATTGTCTATAGCTCTAGAAAAAATAAATATTCATTAAAAAATTCTTTTTCGTCTAAGATCTTTCTTAAATTAATTCATTACATTCTTTTTGGTATTCGTAACGAATTGTGAAATTCTGTTTGATTGTGTCCAGTGGACTTATTAGTATTTAAACGATTTTAAAAAGAGAGAAGCAGTCACTTTATAGTTTTTTTATAACGCCAAAATTAAATTAAATGTATTAATATTTTTCTGATAGAAGTAAAGTTTTGTTCGATTGGGTAATTTTTCCCTACTTGTTGATTAATTTACAGCCGAGATTGATCTTCATCCTTACAAATGAATAAAAAAATATTTATGTTTACGGCCAGCTAAATTTTATTTAAAAAATGTACTTTTAAAATAATAAAAAAATAAAAATAAATAAGTATTATCGTATAAGCTTGTATGTGATAAATTAATTTGTTGCAGATGAGCCCGGTTTTAGTGGTCCTATAGAAAACGTGACAGCACCTCTGGGTCGGGAAGCAATACTCGCGTGCACAGTTCATAACCTCTCCACATACAAGGTGATTATTATTCCCTTATCGCATTATTACCTACCGCATTGTGCTAGCAATGGATAGCTATGCTCCTAATGCATTCGTTAAAAGGTTTTGTAAAGATGTTAGATATACCTTCGAGTTAAGGCGTATTGAATTATTTCCTGTATTCCTTCTTTGTGTCTATTTTGTCAATCATTTTCTTGTCGGAGTTTTGAATTTAAATTCAATTTTTTTTATTACCTAGAAAAAAATATATACAAATTTTAACTGTTATAGGAACAAGAAATCGTTTTAATAAAGTATGATTTTATGAAGTAGTAAGTTATAAATGAAATTTTTCAGTAAAATTTCACATGAACCATTGTGATTTGAAACTCTGAAGCAAAATCTTACACAATAACACTGTGTACATACGTGTTTCTTTCAAAGTTCCAACTGAAATTCACTAAGGCTTTAACAATATGTTGAACGTTGAACAGTAAAGTGAATACAGATTATGTGCATGGGAACAAGTTAAAAGTAAAGTGTTCATACTTAAAGAACTTGTCACAAGATAACGTTAGGGTAATCTGTTATAAGGAAACTTATAAAAGCTTTACTTAAGAATGTCACTTTATTACTATTATATGTACAGTATATAATTTATTTACATCATAAGTCGACCTAAAAGCATGTTGTAGCCTAAAGATATGTGTAGATGATAAAACTTGCTCAAAATATAAACTCTAGAGCTGGAATACTAAATGATATTATCTGAGTTTATAAAGTTCACTTTAATAGTATGCAGGATCCTTTGTTCGTACTCTAGCAACAGTTCGTTAAGTTCTGAAATGTGCGGTGTATGTTGTCAATTCGATTTGCCTCGAAGTCCCGTAAGGTCTGTAACCTTATAAATATCTAAAATAGATAGTGCACTTAGCACCAAATATGAGACATCATACATATATGCCAGAGCAAGTAAATAAAATATTTGGTATATATATCTTTAAAGAAGTAACAATTTAATTAAATTTTTAATACAAGTTTTGATAAAGAATGTAGTTTTTCAAGGAAGCTATATTTTATATTACAATGTAGAGTTTTGATATTTTTTTATACACATGCTAAGTATGATAATGTAAATGTTTTATTTAGTCATTTATCACACCGAAGGAAAACGGCCAGCGGAAATCCGTACGCCTTAGAAAAAAATCTAAGCAACGTATATTTAAACAGAAAAGTGGCGTGATACATCTTCACTTCATGCCTTCAAGGAAACTGGCCCATTTTTAATCTATCTATTTAAAGCATAGGAATCTTAATAGCAGCTAGTTAATTTTTTTAAAGAAATTTATTATAAGCTCTTCGGCTCTGGTCGACAGATGATTTGTTGTTTCTACAAGTGATATTTTGTTTCCACGAATAGAAAATTTGTTTAAACATATATCAATTGTGTAGGTTGCGTGGCTAAGAGTGGACACGCAGACAATCTTAACGATACATACCCATGTGATATCAAGGAGTAGACGTGTTGGGGTCACTCACAGTGATCAAAGGACCTGGTTCCTTCATATACGCGAGCTGAGAGAAACAGACAGAGGATGGTATATGTGTCAAATAAATACAGATCCCATGAAAAGTCAGCTGGGATACTTGGATATAGTCGGTGAGTATCCTTCAACTAATATGAATATTCATTTATTAGTTATATACATATATAGAGAAATTGGAAAAGAATTGAAATGATTGTAAAAAAATATCGATGGAAATTCAAGGTCGAGAGAAATATGCCTTTAAAATAATTTTAAAGTTAAATATAGATTATTTTATTTTAATTTAAAATTATCAGATATAGAATATCAATTTTGATATAGATGCGTGATAAAAATGTAAACGCAATTACTTGAACGCCCTTATTTAACATTATATTTTCATTATCATTACAATGCATTTTTGTTTACTTTTATCAATAGGAATTTGAACTAAAGTTTCTTCACTGAAGCCCGTACTTATAATTTTTATATTAATTTAATAATTTTAAGTCATCAGGGCAGTGACAAAGTATATGTAGTACATATAATGTATAATATTAAGTATAAATGTGTTATTTTTTGTAATAGCACCAGCTTTTCGGACTTTATATATAATATAAAAATAGACAATGTTTAATGCATTGTTCATAAAATATTTTTACTTTTAAAAAGAAATAAACAAAAAGTGAAATGTTAAAAATAGGGACATTTACATTTTAATAAAAATATATATTTATAAATATTATGACAAATTAACACACAATGGTTATGTGAGTAGGACGTTTTTTGTTAAAAATATAAGGTTTATTGAAAGAGTCAGTCATATGGTTACAGAGTTGAAAAATATATTTTAGAATAGTTCCACGTGAATATGTTAAAATGAAATAAGGATAAAATAAATCCTAGTAAATTTTCTTAGTACCTGTACATTTTTATTGATATAATATTTCTATAGTGGATTCTATGGAACTGAAAATTATTCCAATATAGGACGTCCTAACGTTTACGTTATTTGAAACTCTTTTTGCTACACAAGGAAGCTGAAAATAGAAAGGCTCTCTCAATACTGACGTCATTTATATGTTAATCAAAATGAGTTTTCAATGTTTCAGTGCTATCTAGGCCCAGAGACAAAAGTTTTTCCAAGGAAAAGGTTTATTTGTTATTAATTTTTATTTGTTTCGTGATTAAAATTACATTTTTGAAACGTCAAATCGATAGTAACCTTATAAGTTTTTAGTAAATTGTATTGCATTTTCAACCTATGCAGTGAACATACGCTCAAGATTAGAAGATTTAATTTAAACCGAAACTAAAAAAATTGGTGTTGGTAGCTTATAAAATAATCGTTTATTATCAATTTTTTTCATAAATCGGCCTTAAAATATTCCTAACTTAAGTACTTTTTTAAAGGTTTTATCCAAGTCAATAAACTAGACATGTCAATAGTCATTACATTCGAAATATTTCAAGATATTTCTTCTTTCTTTTCTTTTCCTTTCCTTCTTTATAGTATATATGGTTTTTAGTTCCACCGGATATTCTCGACCGCGGAACAAGCGCTGATCAGACGGTACGAGAAGGGGCGTCGATAAGTCTAACATGTGCTGCCACTGGGTCACCACATCCTCAGATCACGTGGCGAAGGGAACATTCCAAACCCATCATGGGGTCAGATGGGTTACAAGGTATACTTCCTTATTTGCTGTCACATAATTATACGTACATCGTATTTAAACCACTAACTAAGGAAGCATGGTTTTGTATTTTTTATATTCTTTTAGAAGATACGATGAGTCATGGTTGAGATTTTATAATTTTTTTTATAGGCGCAAGATGCGAGTATTTCTAATATATTAGTTTGTTTATATTTTTGTTGTAAACGAAGCTTAATGTGTTTAAATTTATATGACAGTTTTGATATTTTACTGCAACTTTTATACTCCGATCGACTTATCAAAGGAAAATTATTTTATCATATGTCTTTTACGTAAAATCATAAGTTCGCTTATTCTCGCTTTATAATGCAACTTGAATACAGTTCAGAGAGGACATTTTTATAGAGAAATAAACAATATTTTATTTTTTTTTAATTCACAACGTATCACCTTGTGGTGTTTTTACCTATAATAAAGAGTTAATATCTTTAAAGTTCTATACAAAAGAAATAAAACTTACAGGAAATAAACAAAATCTAATCTATTAACTTCGTAAGACATTCATTAGAAAGCTGAGGTTTCTCATAAGTAAAATTAGAAGAAATTCCAGGTTATACTTTTTATGACGTTGTTATGAATAATACTTCACTTCAAATAAATTTACAACTAAACTTAAATCACAATAAAACCTTAATATACGGAAAACGTAAAAAAATTCTAGCTCTATATTTAATCAGGAAGTAATTTTAGAAAATGCATTAAAACAAGTACAGTTAGAATGGAAAATACTCACATTATTCTTTACGCTTAGAAAATAAGAGCAATAGTTTTATTTTTCAGTAAAGTAATTGAATAGTCATTTAGTAGTGATAACTTGCAATCGTATATTTTTTGTTTTGTAGATTCCATTACTTTGTTCATTGAATAGGATTTTTGAGAATATAAAGTGTATTTTACTTTAGTGACGTCATTGGAAGGTCCTGTCTTAAATATAAGCCGAGTGACTCGCCAGCATGCCGGGGCGTATTTGTGCATCGCTTCAAACGGTGTACCACCAACTGTTAGCAAGAGAATAATGCTTACCGTTGAATGTAAGTACTTTGCAACAATACGATATATATATATATACCACCAATTTGGTAATATTAAAGCTTTTTATAGAAAAACTATTTTAATATGATAGTTTATTTTTAATTGGGATCTTTGTAAATTCTGTTAAGCATTCGATCGTAGCGACGATAGGAGAAATAAAAATTGTACCATAAATGCCGAGTCGTGTTGATATTTTCGGAAAATGTATATAAAACCATAAAGAAAACACATACATGTAATTTAGTTTTTACTGGAATCGCTTAATGATACTCAATCAGTAGTCCATTATGTTTTTACTGGTAAGTTATTTCCTTGAAGCATAGACATTACTGTTCATTATTGGTTGGTACAAAGCATTTAAAACATTTTAATATCACAAACCCTCATAATAATAGAAAATCTACTAATTAAAAAAGAAAGTAGAAAATGTATTGTTAGCTTTGATAATAAAATAAGTCAGTTTGTTTATTTTATTTCTTTAAGCCGTCTCAATATTAATTTACTTTTCTATTTATTTTATGAAACATAACTAGCTTAAATAAAGACACCAGGTCTATTGGAGGAGATAAAATTAGAATAAAAAGTTATTTTATAATAAATTTTTTTAGGTTCATAATAATAATATTGTACCTATGTATTAATTAACTTTAATCCTTTAGTTCCACCAGTGATCGTCATAAGAAATCAGCTAGTAGGAGCAGCTCTGGGTTCAGACCTCGTCATCGAATGTGAGACCGAAGCATATCCGAAACCTGTCAGTTACTGGAGTCGAGACAGCGGTGAAATCGTTCCTGTTGGTTAGTTACTTTTAATATTCAAGAAAGCAGATAATTCCAAATTAAATTAGTGCATAACTAAATACACACACACAAACATACACACTAACATATATATACATAAATTTTGTCATTTAAAGTATCACGTGCAATCGTATTCCATATACGTTCCATATATTTATTTAGAACACTTTATATTTCTTGGCCTTACTTATGTCGAGGTCAAATTATTTTATAAATGTTTTTTTTTCGTTTATCGACACGACAGAATCTCGCGATAAGCTTTTATTTATATCGCGTATATATATACCCAAATATAAGACCGTGTAATGTTTTTATGAATGTGATATCTGATATATAATTATTAATCTAATATACATATATAAATTAACTTACATATATATATTTTAACAAAGTATTGAATGACCGTATGTTTTTCTTCGTGATCGCGTGTTTTCTTTCATGAGCAATAATAATAGCTATAACTTTTTATATTGATAAAAATCGTAGCAATAAAATTTAATTAAATAATCAAAATATAAATGTGTTTCTTAAATAATCCAATTGTTACTTGTATATTGTCGGTATGCAGTTTGTGGGTTATAACATTAGGTATTTTTATTTAATAATTGTATAAACGTTTGCATACCTAAACAACAAATCTGAAATGTCAAAGCTGCTTTCTAATTTGGTTTATTTTATTGAAATAATCTTGCAGTAAATACAATCAAAACCATAATCAATTTCTCCCTCTCTAATCCTGATACAAACATATACACATATTTTTCATTTGTGGTTAATAAAAATCGATCTAAAATCGTTTAAGCCTGATTTCTCTTACATTAGGTGGAAGTTTAGAGCCTCAGAAGATATCCGGCTCGTATCGGTCAGTACTCAGACTACCAATACGAAGAGTTACCAGTGCAGATTACGGAACTTACAAGTGTGTCTCTAAGAACTCGTTGGGCGATACAGAGGGTTCAATTAAGTTGTATCGTGAGTACATTAGTTCTGGCTTAAGTTCCTTGTACTTAATTGTTCTTCGTAATAATACTAATCCAATTAAGATATTGTGTATCGCATCATGCGAATATGTATAATCTATTAATTGTAAGACAGTCTATCTGTATGGCCTTTGATTTTATTGATATTTCATACTGATGTTTAAAGAAAGGATATGTTTTGGTCATATCCCAAATTGAAAAAGTTTTTTTATTGCTTTAAGTTCAATACTATTAATGCACAAAATATTGTTTAATACCAAATCATTAACTACTTCATTTCAACTAACAATTCTCTTTAAATTTGTTGTTTAAAAATCTATTTCAGTTTCTTTGTCATTTTTCACTGTAGCGATCTTTGTTTGTCGTTTCTCTGAATGCGCGTTATCGAGTTTGTTCAGTGGCAACTTAACATTGTATGTTTTGTTAGTTTTCTTTTTGTTGGCGTATTTATAATGTTGAGTTCTCCTTTAATAAATATACATCTATAGTAGTTATTTTATGTTCATATTGTCGGCCATCGTCAATATTTTCTACGTATGTCAAAAGTTTGGAAGCTTCGACTATCACGAACCTTCAGACTATATTCGTGTATGTTTGTTGTGGTTAGTTGGTTACATACCTTTAATAGTCTACAAAGTTATAAATGTTTTACCCTCGAAGCATTGAAATATTATACTATTTTATAAATGAATGAGTTCTATTTTAAACACTACTAAGAACAACTAGCAAAAACAAGTTGAGCATACTAATACATAGTTATCTAAATTTGATACGAATATTTTATACTGAATTGAACTTAATACACATTGTTTTCAAATATTACAGCAATGCAACCACCGGCCATGGATAATCGAAATGGTTTGTAATTTCATTTAATAAATTTTATATATTATACTATATATAGTATATACAATGCATTATTTGACTTATCTAGATAAGTCGGTTATGATTCCTTGAAATTGTTCTACTATATTTTATATAGCATTTTGAATTGGAAATTATGCTGAGGTTTCGATTGGGCGTTTAATAATACTTAAATAAAAGCTTTCGAATCATGTTTAATATATATTGTATATAAAACTTAATGGGTATAAATATCTGTAGATTTCAATGAAAATATATAAGCAAATATGTATCAAAAAGAGTAAGTAGCGTGAGTATTTCCGCTACTTTGAATATTGAACTCCAAGGATTTATATTGAAAATATATTTTTCTACAAATTGACCAATAAGTGAGTTATGATGATTCGTTGTACTTGAAATACTAAAAACAAGGATTTAAAAATTGGAAATATCACGATGAAACAGTATCTATTTCAAATAAATCTCAATGTTCATTAACTAGTGTAGCTTTTAACTCCATTTTTTATTAATGGAAATGTATTATATAAAATATTTTTTATTAAAAAATGTTTTTTGTATTTGTGTTCCTTAAAAATTAGTAAGACTGGTGAATATAATTAATTTAAAAACTACTATCTGATCAATTTGAATATTAATAGTAATCACGAAATAAATGCATATATACATCATAATATGTGCTACAAATTGTTTGACAGCTACTCATTGTTCTCTGCTCAGTTAATTTCATGTGACAAACCGGTATTGTGTTTGTGTTTGAACTCTTAAAACCATTTTAGTAAGTACTTATTTTGCGGGATAAATTTAGAAAATCATTGTTTTTCACATGGGCGTTATATTTCGCGTGTTCACGAGTTTGGAAACCATCCACTTTATTTGTGTTAAAGTTAGACCAAAAAACAAAAAATGTGGTTTACAAAGGACCACTTCAATGAAACGGATAATTTGCGGACACGTATAACGTTTCGATTCGCTATCTACTTTGAATTCACTTTCATTTACTTAGAGAAGTTCAACTAAATAACACTTCATTTTTGTAATCCAAATGAATTCATTACTGTTGTGAAATTAAATAAAAATTTTCCTTTTTAAATATAAAACAAAAAAAAAATCTTCATCTTTTAATCACTAAACGAAATGTTACATAAAAGCCTTCTGGTGGCGAAACGTATATATCTTATATTTGGTAACTAATGAGAAGTTTTAAATTTAACGCTACAAAAACTTTTTTTGTGTTTTTGTGTGAAGACGAAACATATTTATATGTAATTTATTATTAACAGTTATCCAGAAGCTAAATATTGTGGCTGGAAAAGCTTCAGAGATCACGCCGTTTGGCACACAAGGTGGGTTTAAATTTACAGACTATAGCAATTTATTAATTAATTAATAATTAACCCAGAAAAATTTGCTTTCGGCAACCCTGAATAAAGTATTGCCTTTTCATATCCATTCAATTTAATATAATTGTTGAAAATTTCCTTTATTAAATCCTTTTCCTCAATTATATATATTTTTTAAAAATATATCTTAAAAAACGAACAAAAATTCTTTTATCAAAACAAGGTTAATAAGGGATGCTAATTAACAGATCATTACAGATTTCAGATTACAAGATTACAACAAAGGGGTTTTGAAGGATCGTTTTTGTTACCGCATTATGATCACGTTCGTAATAATAAACGTAGTGTTAATTTAAAAAGGAATAAAGTATATACAGTTACTCTTTTCAATTAAATCTGTACACAACTGTACATATACTTAGCTAATAAATATCATGTATATTATGTAGTAGTTTTGATTGTCAATGTTTATTTAGTCAGAACATGAAATGAAAATACCAGTGTACGACTTCAAAAGATTTATTTGTTAAAACTTTTTTTTTATCAACAAAACAAAAGTTTTCAGTAAAATTTTGATTCATAGAATTTCATTGAATTCTAGAATGTTCTCTGTTATAATAACAAGAGTAGAGAAAAATATGTGTATTAAATGTATAACTAAGTGGTGTATAAAAAAAGTATGAAATAATAGCTTATAGTTAAGTTAAATACAAACTTTTATTAAGCACACCTCTCATATGCAACAAAGACTGGAAGTCACAGAATGTAAGTCCTAATGAGTTTCGAGGACCCTTGCAATTACCTTTGCTGTGCTTTTGTAATTAGAGCTTTTTAGTTGACATTTCATTTTAACTGTAGAGTTTCACCATACCAGTTCTTTAGCAGAGTTGTAAAGACTTAGATGGAGTAGTCTTTAAGGTGTTTGTAACTAGACGTTATTGGAACGTGTAACATCGTCAACAATTTTTGTTAAAAATCAGTACAAACACTTACTTAAATAAATAATTGTCAAAATTATGTACGTAAAGTTACATATCAAGAAGAAAATATAAAATTATTAAAATGTAAATATTTGATATGTCGAAATATTATGATAGTTTATGGTAAAAGTATAGACTGAGTTTGTATGGAATGAGGCGTGTGTAGTATTATAATATTTCTGTGCTTAAGGTCCAAAATAAATCATTTTTAGACATCCAATTATGTGAACAATAGCGTATCGATAGCATATTTATCATAGCAATGGTATTTATGTTGCTGGCTTCTAAGAAAAATATTGGTTCCGTCTGTTGAATTCCTATTTTTGTATAGCTTTATTTGTGATCCAATAAAAGTATTAAATTCAAAACGGTTCATTGTAATTCATTTGAAAACCTATGCAATTTTGTTTTACCACAATTGGCTAGGAAGTGTATTTCATAGAAATATGTAGTAATCTTGAATATCTGAACTAATATCATTTGAAATATGAGTGTCTATTTTTTTTTGTGTTTATATTTAGCTGCAAGATTTTATTTAGATATTTGTAATTCAATCATTTTCATATTTCCATGATTTTTTGTTAAATATATAAGCAAATAACTTATATATTGGTATGCAATTTGATTTACGATAGTAGTGTATTTCGATTTAAACAATTACAATACAATTTGGAAATTGTACAGTTAATCAAATTGCTTTTTGTAGTGTAGCGTACAAAAGTAAGAGTAAAAAATGATTATTCAATCTGTATCATGCGATTATTACTTAATACATTTACTACTGCAATAGAGGCTTTTATTTTACTAATATTAATTTTTCTGTACAAAACCATTATTTCATGTTACTTCATTTTATTTTTAATTAAGAAAATTTTGTTAAACGCGGACCACTCACGCTAATTAGTAAAAAATAAATTAAAATAGTTTCTATAAAATTGGTTTTATTTGAACCCTTTTTTCTGAAAAAAGATGATTATTGTATTTGAATAAAATCGCAGAATATTTATTGGACTATAGTGAATCTGGAACTAATGTTGAAGTAATGAAGTTAAATGCCATTGCAATGATTTGCACTAATATACAAGATTCTTGATATCATTTGTTAAACCCAATCTACTTATATAAAATATTTAGTTGAATAAAATAGAAGAATGAAAAGTTTATGAAAATCTAGGAATAAGTCAGTAAATTACCAATAACCTGTTTGTATATCATATGCGTGGGGAATTTACTAAAAATCTGCTAAGTTCTTTTAAAGAATGACTGCCAAAAGAAAACATTACAATTCGAATTATGCAAAGTGAAAATGCTATTTTTCAAAGATTAAATATGTATTCCTTTATTTTAAAATTGATAAGTCAAAGACAAACAACATTAAACACGGTCAAAGACCCGAATCAAACGACAAATTAAATTTTACATAATAAGTCATATCACCGGTCAGTCAAGCGAAATGTAATTTACGATAGTTAGGGTGGTTTGGCTATACTCATTAATTGGTATTCGAGACATCGCCTTTACGTTAAAAGGGATTCGAAGTTCGTTAAAGTTGACATATTTGTATTAGGAAAGGACAAGTAGAATCGCGCTATGTATATATAAGTCTTATTTTTAATAGAAACGACTGCAACTTTAAAGCTACAATGCGAGTTAAATTAATAAGTATAACTTTTAATTTTAAATTTTGTACGGTTTAAAACAAGTGTTGTTTCAATCTATTAGATTAGAATCAAAGGTTTATTGCATTTGGGGCAAATTAAAAAGTAGAAACCAGTACATAGAGTAGTTCAATTTCACAAGTACGTTTTCGAAAAGCTGCAAGAAATGATTCATTAGACTCGCAGAAGTTTCAAAATAAATGAAATAAATTAGGTAATAGATAAATATATATATAAATCAAGATAATACTAACAATTCATGATCATATATCTCTTCCAAGTGTAAGTAATATTATGGATTCTATGAAACTATAAGGGAACAGCTCTATTAATTAAGACAAGTGTATGAAAATAGAACTATTAGTTGAAATTGTGAAATGATATCTGTAAATTGTGAGTTTGAAGGCATTTAAAGGATTCGGAAATCCGAATAGAAATAAACCTTTCACTGCTGACAGCTAAATTGAAAGGACTAAAATAGTCTGCTTCTCTTACTATTCTTGTGTCTCGTTTTTAGGGTAAGTACAATTTTAAATTATTATTTCAATTACAAGCTACTTATCTCTAACATGTCAAAAGTTAGAATAATGAGTTGCATCATAAATAATAGTGAAAAACATATTTAGTGGAACTGTAAAAAGGCTTTCTTAGGAGGTTTTGAATAATTGAATTCACTAATATTAACTTAAACTAATAATGTGAATACTAAGAAAGAATAAAATACACAAACAAATCCACGAAATTGGTTTCATGTGGCAAAGCGCCCGGAATGCGAGTTTAAAGTATTTCCTTCTTCATGCAATCAGGCAACTGCCCCGCCTCCTTATACAGAAAGTTAATAAAAAGTGAAAAAAAAACTACAATAAATATAATTTGTTATTAAGTGAGAAAAATAACAAATTGTTATTTGGAAATAAAGAGACAATGATAGCAATTTACATTAATTGAAATTTAACAAAAGACATTGTATATGAAAAGGTTTTATTATTTGTAACTTAAAACACAGGCAACATATTTTGAGTTAATTCTCCGAATAGCACAAAGTTTATGTACTAATTGGTAAAGTTTCAGCTTACATGTCGTAGAGTCCCGATGATTTATTTAAGGCAAATTTTGACTAGTTTAAATTACTTGAATTTATATAATTACTAGTTCACTCCAACGGCTTTGCCCGCATAAATGGTGGTTATGGTAACCACTAGTTAAAAAAAAATTCTCCTACGGTTTCAATAGGAAACGATGACAGGCAAATGAAATTGGAATGTTAACATAGATAGTTTTCACTAAAAATATTTCCTTATAAACAATGTTTTTAGCAGTCTTATCGGATAGTAGAATAATTACTACATTTTTATCTGAACTCACAAACAACTTAAAATTGGTCGCGTGAAAACCTATTCACTCTCAAATCTACTCCAGTGTATTTTTTGATTTGTTTGTTTTCTTTGTAAAACACACCTAAATAAAAAACTGAGAAATAAAATAGAATTGAAGAGCAGGAAAATTAATGGGAATTGAGGTTAAAAGTCGACGCAAGTCCATACTTGAACATGTTAAACATTATGGCACATCGTTGGAAGGGATCACTCTTTGCTGAACACCTTTGAGTATGATAGGTTTGGCTGTAGTTATATTGGTGATTTGTCAATTATGAGATTCATTATATGGCTGTAATAAATGAATAAACGATCTATCAGACTCATAATTTAAAAGAAAGACCATTTAACAGAAGTTTAACTTTTTATATTACAGTTTTCTTTCTCCCTTTATAAAGTGTTTAGATAGATTTAAATAAACTATAACTATTGGTAAAGGGAAAGACTCTAAAAGAAACAATAGACGTTTTATAAGTCATAAATATACGTCAATAATATTGAAAATGTGTAGAATATCCCTTGTTTATATTGAGAAAAAGAATTCCTGCTAATAAAAAAAAGCTCAATATTTTGTAGTGTAAAACACGTCAGTATATTGATCTAGCAATTTGTTAAAAACTATATTTATTTTTGATTATATATGTACATGAATAAGCATAATCTAGTGTACATTTTAGAAACAGACTAAATATCATCATATCTTTTATTGCAACTTTAATAAAACGTCCACCGCTTCTTACTTAATATAAGTAAAATAAATTAGAACATTTCAACAAACAATCTATCTACTTATCGCTTAATTAAAAGTGACGGAAGACGACTCCCTTGCAGAATTCACAACAGTCTCGCTTTCCGTTGGGTATTAATAAGTTCTTAAAGTCGCGTAACTTAACATTGTTAATTGAGTGATATTCCTCAAGAGATTCGCTGACATGAGACCATGCCAGTCTACTAAAAAGACATTTATATTAATTTTCTATCGGCCTAAGTTAATTTCGAATTTAATTTAAATTATAAAATATATATACAAATTTCGTTATACTGCAAAATAACTAAAACTTATCCTCTTTTTTTAAACTTTAATATAAATTAACTAATTAACTTTCACATTCAAGCTTTAATTAATGTTTTATCTAGCTATATTATATTAAATTTCAGGTAGTTTTCAACATTTTATTATTTACTGTGAATGAAATAAATTACCAAATATGCATAAGATCAAAAAGTTGAAGTTAAGTTTTAGTAATTACTTAAGAAACGAAAAGAAACTAATGATTGTGAAAGTATTATTTATTTATTCAGATATCTGTTAAAGGATATGAAAATTTTTAAAATAATAGAGAAATCCACATTCAGCAAGTAATTATTTAACCACAGGATCCCACTATCAAACTTAAGATAAATATTAAATATCAGAATATGTGCGTGACTTTTTAAAAGTGAAACTGAATGACTAAAAATTATTTTTCATCCATGTAACATTAAAAAAAAGGGAAAACTTATTTTTCTCACTTGCCCACCATCGGATGGAATAACAGTCAAGCATTATCAAGTCGAAAAAACAAAAAGGTTCATTTATATTCATAATAACAGTTAAAAATCACTAATGCATCCAAGTTGTTCTATACCACCCTATTCAACTTGTGTAATGACCAAAAGTGGGATTATGCTTATAAAATTTAATTTATACGTAGGGAGAGAACTGAAATAAATTATTTTTAATCCAAATAACTCCAGGAGAAAGAAACTAAATTGTGAAATAAATCTATCTGTAAATTTATGATACAAAAGCGAATAGAGATAGTTAAAAAAATTAGGAAAATTTATGGAAACTTGGCTATCACATTAAGGCATTTTCTCACAATAAGTATTGCATTGAATATATTTGAATTTAAGAATTTTTATAATAGAGCAGAATAGAAAATGACTTTTTTTGTAAGTCATACGATTAATAAAGTACGTGTAACTTTGAATATGAACACAAAAATTCCACTCTTTATCTGCGAATACCTCTTTGTGTCACCATGCAGTTATTCATTGTTAGTGACAGTAAAAATGTTTTGGATCTCCTCCAAGATTAAAAAAGGTTTTGGATTTCACCCAATATATACTTTCGTATATTTAACACGTTTATAAACACAATTTATTCTTTATTTAATATAAAAGGATTCAAATTGTGAAATATATTTCAATGTGTAAGTCCAAGAGAGTTTGATTGTAATATCAACATAAAAACTTCTATGTAAAGTGCATAAAAGGTGAATACAGTAATAATATAAAAATACATAGTGCTGTCTTTTTGTTCAGGCTAGCAGCGGAAACAATCTCATTTACTTTAACTGCCAGATTTAACATTGAGAAATGATTACGAATTCGGACTTAGTACGACAATAAATACTATTATAATATTTTTACAAGCAAAATGAATAATAATATATTTTGTTAATAACTTACATATTTATAAACATTTATACTTTCATTAATATTATCATAATAAATCAGACATAAAATGACACTTACATTTTATAAATCGTGGCATATTAATAGACAGAAAAGAAAAATGAGCTTATATTGTTTCATCCACTAAGTCCTTAAAATTTTAAATCCGGCAAAATATTTAAAGCAGTAAAAATCACACAGAATATAACCCACGAACCCTAAGTTAATTCTGTAGGATAATACCCGGATCATTAAACAAACTCCGGATTATGATGTTGGTATTGCGCGTACGAGCGATATGAATACAATGACGTGAAATGCAATGAAAGTCTGTAACACCAGTATTTCATTTGCCATAAAAACTTGGGACTACGTTTAAAATATTAGGATAAAGGTTAATAGTATCATTTTAGGTAAACTGCCTTGTTTAATATCCGTTTGAACGTAAAATGGTCGGAACTTTGCGGGTTACAAATTTGAGAAATGTATTTGTTTTATTTATAAATCAAACTGGTTTTATATTTCAAGCGTATTTTATTTTAACCCAAGGTATGTTTAATATGTTGTATTATTGAAAGATTTGATTATTTTCATTTTTAACGATTACTTTAATGTTTACTGACACTATAGTTTATAGAGTGATATTACAGTTTCTATTTGTATATACTGTATATACAAATAGAAAGTTTTATGCTATTATTTCTATTTAGTGACATGTGGAAAAGCAATTTCTATTTAGTGACATATGTATGTATATATTTTTCAATAGTATAAACTGCTATTTGTCGAAATCAAGTTCGTAGGTTTCGAGAAGAACCGTAATCACAAGTATTCAGTTCACAGTTCATCATAGGGTCTTCCAGTAAATTCAACTGAACTAATTTTTCGCAAATATTTCTCCAATCTCTGAGTGCCAACTTGTGGATATCATTGTCCCATGCAGCCATTAGATTCCATCGCTTAAAGTTAAACAAATTTCAAGTGTAGTTCTTTCCATAACTCTTTGCCACTGCTGAAAAAACTTCACTAAAATTAGTCACGAAACGATCCCGTACCTTAACATAGGTAGGACGCATAAGTTGAAAACTTTTGTTTTAAGACTTTGAGATATGGGGATATGAAACGCCCAGATGGAATGTACGAAAAGCCATCAGACCAGTTCTCGTCATTTTATTCTTCTTATTGTACTTGTGTCTAGCTTTTTGGAACTGAGCGATAAATTCGACGAGGTTCATGCGATTGATCCTATTCACCATGTCGTAAATAAAGTTTTTTTTTAAAACTAAATTACGATTCACTGATAAGAAATACTATTCACTTAAACTAAGTAGCTAGACAATTCAGCATCTGGTGCAGCTTCAGCAACGTTTCAGCCAGTATAATAGTGACGTTTGAGATTCGGAGATGAGAAATATGTATGTGTTCCATTTTTATCAGTACCATAACTTCCCTATCCACCGTCTTGAAAATATTTTTCACTGCATAGATAAACTGATTCGGTAATAGAACATTACATTGCTACACTCCGAAGTACAGGAAAACAGACTAGAAGCAGGTTTTGAATTTGGACGATCATCGTATAAAACTGAAACCACGGCACCGACCGTATTCTGTGGTCTTCTGTATAATATTCTTCATTTTGTAGATACTTGGAGCCAAAGCCGTTTAAAAATTCCGCCTTCTCCATTTTTTTAAGGAAATGTTCACAGCCCTGTTTGATGCACGAGGACGTCCCTCTTAAATAAGACAGCCTAGGACGCCCTTTAAAAAGGGATTACTTCCGGCTTTCAGAAGCTCAGTCACAGTGCGTATATGATTCTAAAATATTTATTTACCTACTATTGAGGATTTTCAGTACTATTTTCAGCAAGAATTTAAAGCAGAAGAAGACAATTGAATTATTATTTGTCAAAATAATTGATAAAATATGTATCAAGTTTTTGTTTGGCCCATGTGTAATAAGTTTTGACAAGATCCGTCGGGGCCGCGTCCTGTCAATTTCTCTAATTCAAAATTTATGACTTTGCCAATACGCTTATTATACTCGAGCCATACGGAAATAATTTTTGCTGTCATATAACCTGAAAGAAATACATTAAATAAAAACTGACAATTGTAGTGGAGGTGTTTGTTTTAATCAAAATATCTAATACCAAATGACTTTCATCAATTTAAATTATACATATATATACAATAATGGGAGATGTCATAATGTTTGATAGCCTTCAAAGAAGAATATAGTTCAGACAAAATATTTGTTTTGTATACTTACTACTTAAATTTAAAAATGTTCTAAAGTTACTTATTACATTCAAAACTAGAAAAAGAATATAATATATTAAAAAATTTATATTAGAGAATATTATACGAGAAATACTGAAACAAATACTTTAAATGCTTCCCCGAAAAGTACAGTATCCTAAAAACGAGCTAACAAAGACCTAGCTATAACAAAAGTAACTAAAGCTTTGTATCAGTAATCTTGTTTTATAAAAATTTTATTTACCTTTTGAATGTAAAAATGTGCCTTAAAATGAAATTATCATTCGTATGGATAGTTTTAGCTATTGATCATAGTTTAGAGTTTAGTCTACATTTTTGATTTGAAAGAGGAGTAAGTAACATTTTAAAAAATTTAAACTATTTACTTTTCTCGCGATCTTATTATTTTACAAAGAGTTTCTGTATGCTTTCTTTTAAAATAAAATCACAAAGAAAATTACACGTATTATTATACCAACTTTTACATATAGAATAAATTAAGAAACATAAACGAAATTTGAATAATGTAAAGTTTAAAGACAAATATTTTTTTAAGTTTTCCTTTGTCCCTAGAACATTTGTTGAATACAAAAAGATATTGTTTCAGTTTATCAAGACTTGTTATTCCATCCTACACTCGGCAATTTTTTCTGCAACTAATAAATCAATTTAGTAAAACTTTCCTAGTTACCCTAGAGAGAAGTTTGGAACAAACTTGAAAAATTTCATAAAATCTGGCAAATAAAATGCGGTGAAACAACTTTCAAGAGACGGTCGGCCGTCTATTATTCAGTGTCAATATTAATAACATTTTTCACGAGAAACAACTGCTATCGACTGTACTGAGAATTCTCGCATAAAATTTTAATGTGGAATATTTGTACATGATAATGTGATATTATTTCCTTTTGTTCCGATAAACTAGCAAAAGGTCTTATTGATGGTATGTGAGAAAAGGGAGTCTAAGTCTAAACTGTAATTGTAATAGAAGGAACGCGCTACTAGTTTTATTAGTAGTACTTAAAGTTTCATGCCGATATTATGTTACAATTTTGTACTATCCTGTTTGAGCCTATCCATATAAGTACTCTAATGTAATTGATATTTGAGTGTATAGTTGAATGGTAAATAAGTGAAACCGTAAAATAATAAAAATTGTTTATTATATAACATTATTCGTTATAAACGTGCAATAAACCGCTAACCCTTAATTCGGTTTCGATAAAAAGTCGAAATACACTGTTGACTACTGAGTACAAAATTGGGTCGTATAAATATATAATTAGTTTATGATGTTGGTCTTTAAAGCTACCCTTACGTCCCTTTAAATACCGTTTATGACATGTATGGTTATGTATTTTTTTTAAAAGACAATACTGAAGTAGTTTTAAGGTCAAATTACTAAAATTCACATGTTGTTAAAGTTAAAGTTTAAGCGAAAAGAAAAATAATTAATAAGATTTAATAATAAAAAAAAAATAATAAAAATCTTTAATAGTTTTATTTAGAATTAGACGACGTCGAAATTAGTCTATTTCAATTAATCTTGTTGCCAAAATTCATGGTATGTGCACATAATTTCCTCAAAACCATTAATAGACTATTCCATTTTCGCACAAATAACATAAATATAGTTTTAGATGGCAGTATTAATTTCCGGGTGCATATGAATTATTCACCTATATTGGAATATTTAAGTACAATCAATTACATATACATTCATTCCTTGTTTACTTGATGAGCTTGTGATACGTAATAGAAAATGTCTTTTATGCTAAGAAACCATCTAAATATTTCTATATTTATCGTGTTCTATAAGAAATAAAATAGAGAATTGAACATATGTAATCAAGAATTTTGTACATATTTTTTGCGTCTATTATATTAATTTTATTTCCATGTCTATGAATCAAAAAAATTATATGAATGGGAACTAGCAACAAGAAGCAAAGTATTCATAAATATTTTTCCTTTAAAGTCTCCTACCCACACATTACCAAGCTAAGGCGTAATAGGCTGTTTTTAAATTCAATACCAAACTATTATTTGCTATAAATAACTTTTTATGTAATTGTTATTTGAACAAATATCGTCATTAAAAATACAAACTGTTCGTATTTCAGACAGTTTTGTTTTTATTTCTATCATTCATAGAACGCTTCGGTTATCTAAGTGATTGCTTGTTTTAGGAAATCCTCTGCCAACGCTATTTGGAGAGTTGATATTTCATGCGATTGTGTAAATATTGCAAGGATTTGCTTGATATATTTGGAAAGTGTTGACTTATATGTCGAATAGCTTTATATCAAAATGCTACTTGTGTGAATGAAATGTTGAACTGACTATACAGAAATGATAAGTAATAGAAAATAGAGACAATTTGAAGGTTCAAACTAAGGATTTATTTAAATATAGTCTGTTAACCTATTTTCAAATGTTCTAAAGTATGATAAATTCTTCAAATATGGCAATCTTAAATTTCATGTTTATTTCTATTTAAAATAGATCTTGATAAAAAAGTTGGATTTAAAAAAATAAAAAAATAAAATGCTTACAAAATACGTCGTATAGTAAAACGTTGACGAAGATCAAAGAATCAAGTGTTACGACCTGATATCGATGTTAATAAGTCAATAAAACGTCGTTGGAGTGAAAGCAATCTCTTTTTATAGGTCCCAAGACGATAGCTTCTGGTATTCAGGCCTGCAAAGTATCCAACTAGCCTATAGATGTTATTAAAATCAAATTAATTTTACCAAGAAGCTTGTTTCTTCTCATTAGAAAAAGGGTCTTCAAAGGAAAAGTTGTAATAAATTTTAAAAGAAAAGGTCTTATTGATATTTCATTTATCATTACATTTAAAATCAAACACCGTTATTTATACAGATTTTTTTTTGTATCCATAAAATTCTTGTAACTAATATTTCATACTGTAAAAAAATAGTTGATGAAAAAAGCATTTGCTCTTTTTTGTTTAAAAACGGTTGAAGCTAAATTATTGAAATGGAAAGGCTTACGAGGAATATATGAAACAATTTTATTCGCGACAATCTGTACTATTTTTTGATGATACGTACTTTATTTTGTGTCAAACACATTGTATGGACGCTATATCATTTTAATGAAACTAATTAGTAACTTGATCTTATATTTAACGTTTGTAATATTATCATCGAACTATAGGTATTATGGTATCACCAGCTAATAAAAAAAGGAATTGTTAATACCTTGATAACTGATATTAGTTGCTATAGTCGCGATATTGACAATATCAGCGATCACTTAGCGTATATCAACAACCTAGTTAAGCGTTGTAATTAATCGAGGAGACGATATAATTTGTCTTCGTCGTAGCAAACAGCTAATTCCCTCACATTTGAAGCACAATGGTCGTCTTATTGATTACCTCCTATTGTTCATTTTCGATCCAAATGATACCCTTGATACTATTTGTTCGATAACTACAGCTTATAGATAAATGAGCTGTTGATTGTCAAACTATGAATTGATGGACGCATTGATGTTGAACGCTGTTGCGATAGAAATCTAGTGGATTTATTGATACGTGGAAAATGGTAATTTGTCGACTAAGCTAATGGTTTAGCTAAAGTTTAGTTATTTATTTCGTTTATGTTATGTAAATTTTACAGTTTTTTTGAGAACTGTAGTTTTTATTGTAATGTTTACAAATGAAAGTTATGTGTTCTTTTTCCTATAAACTGAACATTTTCGAAACAGACTTATTTGTTCTGTGAAACAGCAATGAAACGAGCTTTGCAATTGAATTGAGAACAAAATTAAACTGTATTCAAATCAAAACATTCCAAAGATAAATAATAACGAAATTGTTTTCTTTGAATCCGCTTATCTAACAAGAATTTCATAGCTAGTTATTGTTGATTGATTAGACAGCTTTTAACATCGTCTTTATAAGTTCGCAGAGGATTTCATTTATCATTCCTCTGCGTTGAGGCAAATCACGGGCTGAAATAGGTCAATTAAAGTCTACAAACATAACAATGATTTGACATAAAGCCTTGTCTATGGCCCATTTCTGTCAAATATCTGTCGGAATAATCGCTCGCGTTCTGTTGAATCACTATTTGCGAATTTAATAACGATAATGTAAATTCTTAAAATTTAAAATATAGTAGTATTTTGATTATAAATATTATTTACCCTATTAAAATATTTTTTTTCATGTATTATATTATACTTTTACCTACGTTAAAACCTTTTTGTAATAGTATGAATTAAAAAGCTTTTGTCATCAAAACACTTTTAGTACTATGCATGGTAATATGGAATTGCTCCGGTTTTGACTTCTCGAGGGACTGCAAGTTTCCAAGATATCAAAGTTGTTCAACAAAATTCTCTCTTAAATTCATGTTCACGCTGTATCAATATGTAACGTATGTAGATCTTAAGTACATATTATAATATATTCGCACGTCTCCCGGGATGGGATTATTATCTTGAAAATGGAACATATTATTGAAAATCGTTTGGATTAATATTTTATTTGTTAGCAAAATTTTCTACTGTTCCATTTTCGTAAACGTACTCAAGTATTCTCACGTCATATTTATTAATTCTTTGACTTTTATGGGTATCGATCAATTGTATGAAAAATATTTTGCCGTCTTTTTAATTATTTTGAAAATGTAGATTTGGATTTGTTCCTCGTATATTTAGCAGTTCAACGGCTTGACGACAGCACAAATATACATTTTTACAATATAATGTAACATAATAAATATGATTTTACGTTAAATACTATTTCTTATCATCCGCATATTTTCACGCGTGACATTATTTATATGATGTATGGAGCTTCTGTATGCAAATGATGCTATGAATATTAATTAAACAAAGCCTATGAAACTCTTACATCACAGCTTTCATTTTGTCGTTTCGATATAATATTATAAAGCACTATCAGTGAATAAAATCATTCAGGCAGAAAAAACAAAACAAACTCCTAATGTAACGCTCAATTACTTTGTAACAAAAATTTTAATTTGACATAAATTAACATTTCTAATCTTAGCTCTAGTCGCCAAATATTATGAAAATTTATAGACCTTGTCTAAAACAAATAAATTTATTCAAATCGGAAACCAAATTAAAGAAATTGTATTCAAAAAGATTAAAATATAGCAATGTAATAAAAATACTATTAGAAAATATAAAATAAATTATTCATCAACACAAGTAGGATTCCAACCTAAAATTTACAGATAGAGTTCAAGTTGCTTTCCAATTAAGCTTAACATTGAATTAAAATCTAATATTATTCGTATACGCAATAAGTCTTATGATAGAATGCCACTCATCCGTCTAGCTAATGATGCAAGATCAGCATTGGTCATTTCAAAGACGTCCAATATCCATAGATGAATGTCACCACTTAATAGCAGATTACTTGCTTGTTAGCAATCAAATATTATAAAGTATGTAACGTTTACTGGAACATATCTGGTATATTATGTTAAGATAATCAGATACACATTACACCAAATTACTTTCGACTATTTCTTTAAGTATACGCGTGATGTGATGATGCGGTTCCATTACGCATCAGTTACGATTCGTTCTTCGTCACGCGATCCTGGCATTACCTTCATATTCCTATTTGGAAGTTTTCTAAGATACGTGTATGATTGTAGTTTCACGAACATATTGTATTAGTGATTATAGCTATGTGACTTAAGATACCTACGTATGCTTCTAAAGATTTAAGATTGCTTGTGAATCTTCGTGATATCCTTTTTTCATTTCAATTGTAACAAGAAGGGATACTTTAGATTATCCGAAGTCTTCACTTTGATTATATTAACTCATTAATACCATCGCCATTATAGAATGAAAAGACATCAAATTACAAGGATCCTTGATACTTAGCACATGAGTTCTCATAAACAATATAATAAAAGGAAATTAATAAGTAACGAGCCGAGATTAATAACAATCTCAAAATGAAGATAGCATTTAAGAAAATAGAAGAGAAATTAAGTATTATAGAATAATTAAAATATGACATGGAGTAAGTTAAGAGGATGCTTGATATAAAAAAGAAAATGTTTTATGTTTAATAAAAATGCTTATATTACATCTCTTACATTAATTAATTTTCCATTATACCTAAATATAATAAGATTTTTAGATTTTTTGTCAAAATTTTGAAGGGACTAATTTTTATAATTTATACAGATTCCTCGAAGATTTCTTGCTACTGTTTTATACTATAAAATAAATATTTAAAAGTTTCCTGGAAAAATGGCTATTTACAAGTAACTATTATATGAGGTCACTTCCCGATGGTCTGAAATGTTTTCATTGTTATCTCAAAGGGCTGAAGTTTCGCTGACGTTCGTCCTAATATGCTTAAGTGAGGGATGTGACCCCAGTGAATTCACCCAATATAAAAATGTATTATTATGTATGATGTTTTACTTTACGAGATGGATCGCTTTACAGTGAACTTTATTAAATTTTATTTGTAATATTTATTTATTTTACAGCATTGGGGGATTTGAAATAAATATATAAAAATAAAAAAGTAATTGTATTTAAATGAAACTAATATTTTCGGATTATAAAAAAAAATCGGACAGTAAATTCAAAAATATTAGTTTCATTTAAATGAATACTCGCGAAAATCTTAGATCTCATCAAACTAATTGTAATTTAAAGTTTATAATGTGAAGCGAGTTTTGAAGCTGGTGTATATTTTTATAAAATCTACATAAAAATTTAAGGATATAGCTTTTAGAAATTCAAATAACAAAAATTCAATACTAACTCGTATTGAAATGTTCTTGATACAGTTTAAGTAAATATTGAAAGAGATGTAAATAATGCAATTTGGAATAAATCTATCAAGGGTTCAAATGAAATATGCCGATTGAAATAATCCATATAAATCAATTTAAGATGACGCTAGGGACGCAGCTATAAGGAGAAAAAGAGAAAATTATAACAATACAGAATATAGACGCGTATAATATACATATATAAGTGGATTTACAAAATACTTTGAAAATACCACTAATATTTTATTCTTCTAACAAGACTACTTTACAACTCTCATTGTTTGGTAAAGGAGGAGATATGAAACAGATTTTCTACTCGATTTTGTGTGTGTTCGGTTTCTAGTTTTGTAAAAAAGTTTAAGAACAAGTTTTTATTTCATTTTGTTTATAAAGAAAATACTATTTGTATAACCATAATTAAGTGAAAGCGAGAAGGGTACCAAAAAAACTATATTCTCATATCATATATTTTGTCAAATTTGTACCAACTTTTATCCCACTTTCCTTTTTTAACAAAACTTTAATTTGAAATAGAAAAGGATACATTACGCAAACTTTACGAATGGTTTTCTTAAATTCTGTAATGTAATTCTCTTTTTAACGTCAAGAGCAACAGGTTGTTTTAAATATGTTATTAAATTTTAATTTGACAATCCATTTAAAGGAATAGTAATTAAGAAACAATAAAAATATATTAACAGAGTAACGTGACATGTAATTACTGCGTCTAAAACAATAAAATTATAACCAATAATAAGGTTTCATGTTAGAAAAGTTCGCTAAAGTTTTCAGTCACGCGACAAAATGAGGGTCACACAGGTAACGGCTTTTATTGAAGTCGTTTACGAAAATGGTATTTTAACTAGGAATTTCTTTTTATATTTCAAGCTGCACATGGAAATATTAACAAGAATAAGGTTCCATGAATGAGTTTGAAGATTTTAAGACAGAAATGATAATTAAGATTTATATGGAAACAATAATGTGATAACAATTTCACGTGACAATTGAAGGAAAAATCCCTATTGATTGTTTATAACATACGAATGCGAAAACAACTGAATGTAGTTAATTAGTAAAATTGTAATTGGGAATAATATTTTGTTCAAGATACCAAGAAACTATCACCTAAGATAAAGAAACTGAAAAGTAACTAACAGTCGCGGTATTAGAATGTTATGGATGTGAAGTATGAATGTGTGTATAAAAGTAACGAGTATGGATTTGTGGATAAGAAGGTGAAGGAAAACAAAAGAAAAGCAAGTTGGAGTGTATCAAATAAGTGATAAGAAAAAGAGAAGTAAGTGATAAACTAGTGACAGAGACGTATGAAAAGGCGAAGACTAGACAAGCTGAAAATAAATAAAATGTAAAAATTCGAATTTAATTCAAATTTTAACGAGAGCCTGTAATTGTTGAAAAAACTAATTAATCATAAGGTGTTATAGTAATAAAATTAAGATTAGCAAAATTCTAAGTTAATAGATCGGTTAAGGATTAGTGAAGGAGCGTTTTGTTTCGGGATCTCGTTCATTAATCAAGCCGACACTTGACGGAATACAAACATTTATCTTCCGTTCATCGGACGTACTGACTACTCGCAAGTTTTTCTTAAAAATGGAAATACTAGGCATTATTGGAATTTGATCTGCAAACGTGATATTTGATGAGCGAAACAGAGGTCCCACTCTCTCCAATGATCCGTATTGTCAGATTTTGGATCCGATATCTAATCAACATGTATTAATGACGATTACTTGAATGAAGCGAATAGTGCTACTCACACTCAACCAATTTGAAAATTTCAATTTTTTTATTTATTTTAGTTATTTTATTGAAGTTTTTATAATTAAACCAAGAATTGTAAATATTTTTAATGTTCTTAGGTTTTTTAGACATTAAATTATTTAAATAAACGTTTAATTTTATTCAATTGTAATAAAATTGTTTATATTTTGTTTATATAAAAATTGTTCATATAAAATTGTTTAATATTTGGTGTATAAGATGAAATCATTATGATAAGTAACATATTAAGGAAAGAAAAGCAGTCTTATTTTTATTTTAATGTCCTTAGAAGTCATTTTCTTGGATATATTTGAGAGAACAGAAAAACAAAGAGAGAAAAATACAGAATTGTAATCCATGATAAAGATAAAAGTGCAATTAAATTTTATATAGCATTCTAGTAAAAATAGAAGCTTTTCTTTAGTAATACCGTTGTGCTTCAACTTCATAAAATTAAGAGAACGTCCCGTATTTGTGTTTTAATTTTTAAGGAAAATGTATTAAAAAAATAAGGGCTACTTAGTTATTCGGATAGAGCCAGCTAATTTGGGCGACACACTTTTAAACGGCTAATAATAAAAGTTAATGGAGCCGGTCTCTCCGTGATTCCTGGCGACTGCGAGACCTCATTTTGCCGCTGCCGTTGTCGTTTCATAGTATTCATTAGCACTTTGGCACTGACCTTAAAAACCAGGTTGAAATGCTTCATTACATTTGTTGCGTTTGTATTATTGTTACAAAATTAAACATTGCCTTGAAAAATTAGAACGAATGGTAAGGTATCTTTTATTGTTGTTGGTTTTTTTAATAAAACAATTGTTATGTTGAAGAGACCCATTAACAGAGAATTATAACTCAAATCGAGAGAGAGTTAAGGAAAAGATATTTGATTTTTATTATAAAGGACGCTTATTATATTGAAAGTAATAATTTCAAAATTAACTTTACCTTGATGGACTCATTCATTGTTAAGAATTCAATTTAAAAATTGATCTAATAATAATGAATTATATTTTAAAGAAAAGATGTTTGAATTCGGACACCAATAATATCAAATAATTTTAATTAACCGTTTCATACTTACGAGTATTTTATGCATATTATTTTATTTAATAATATAATAACTATACAATAACGATATTCAGCTGATCGACAGAGTAAAGTAGTTTCTACTTATCAAAAATGTAGGTTATATTTTCCACGAAGTACCATTGCCAGTTCTGGACTGCATAAGCACTTTAGAGAACACTCGTAAAAGTAATTTAATATAGATGATCATCGGCACTCGACCGTAATGGCGTAGTTTTGAATCATTATATTTCGACTTTTTTTAGTTTTCAGATAGTCTTACGTCATTAATTATGTATCAGATAGTCATATATATGACAGAAACTAATAAGCTAATTCATTATTCATATTATTTACATTCATACGAAAGCATATTACTGTAGGCCTAATTATTATCAAAACCTATTCTTCAAGCTAAAGTTGATATTAGTTGACAAATCAAATGTTGTATAACGCAGGGAGAGAGTAAGTATAAAAATGATAAATATTATATTTATGAGATTTATATGCTATTGCTCTAGTTTTTCTTAAAAAAACTAGTGATTATCGTCGCACGACTCACTCTAGCGAGAGAAACCGAGCAGTATGGAGCCCTCTCTTATTATTTTTACGCATTCAGGTTTCATAAAGAAATTATTTAAAGAAACTATATTTTGAATCACTGCCTCTCGATATTTTAAATTGACAGGGGCTTTATTTGCAATACTTGGTAATATACGAATATACATATATCTAGGCATTATTATATTATAGAAATTAATTCAATTCCAGAGTAGTCAATTGAATAATATTCGTAACATATACGTATATAGAAAACTTTTGGTTTTATGGTAAAATTGTATCCTTATGCACTTGTACTTGCACTTGAAGTCAAAAATATATTAATTGTACCTTTTTATAAATAATATATGGGTATGTATTTAAACGTATCATAATTAAAATAAAATTAATAACATTTTAACTAAATATAATAGTAAAAAAAATTGTAGTTTTCATTACTGTGATTTTCTTTGGATTCTTAAGCTGTTTAAATCATAACTATTCTAGCTTTAGCCAATTTGGAAATGTTCTGTCCGTATAACTATTGGGTTATGTCCGATATGGTGCTGTCATACGTATATTGTATGAAATTAGAATTTCGCGACGAATTTCGCAAGTTGGCACAGCGTGAAATTGTATCTGGCTAGCACCAAGCTGATGCAGAAATACATCCCTGCGACAGACGTCATAAGTTGCGAATACCTTTGGAAGCATTTTAGTGTTACCCCAGTAGTAATTTTATTTCAGAGCAGACTTTAGGGAACTTTTGGTCTAATTGGACCTTCAATTATAAATATTGTAAAGACTTCACAACTTTTCATATAATGTCATTTGGAACTAAGAATTTTAGATAATTAAAAATAGTGTAAGAATAAAAAAATCTGCGTAATTCATATCTCTAATTATACTATTGTTATTCTTGCAATTTGTTATGATTTATTAATTAATATCTGATGAGTTTTCTGATTCATCGAGTAGAAGTTTCATTGACAACTCAAGTGCTTTCATAAAATATTAACTTATGATTATTTATAATAACAAATATTAAAAAACCGGAATAAAAGTTATAATTAAGTAATAATTTGTAAGTAATATATAATAACAATATTTTACCTAATTCAATTGGAATGGAAGAAACGAAATCCGCCGAATCGCCGGATAGCTCTCTTCAAACTTGACTTTGTTAGCAAATTCCTCGTAAGATAATTTTTATGTACTGTTAAAATTAAATATGTATATTTATTTTCTTTGCATCGAAATCTACTCTTGGCGACAGTGAGAATGTGCTGCCACGATTATGTCATAATTAATGTCATGCCATGATTAGGCGATGTTTAGACTTAAATCGTTCAGAGTGGAAACTTGTTAAGAGTGCTATAAAAAAACAGTAGTCTTAATTTAACTTCAGTCCAACATTTTATCCAAAAAGAATCTATAGCGATTAGGCTAATCATCACAAATGATTTTGGTCGAATCGCCGACGGTGCGAGTTTATCTTAGATATTATTATACGGAATAACCGAGAGATAATGTAAGGAGGTAGCTAGATTTCTTTTTTGGAGAAGTATAGAGGTTCGTGTTAATGGATTTTGCTCGGATCAGGAACCCATTATCAATGGTGTACTGTAAAATTCAGTTTTTTTGCCAAAGCTATGAATTCTTCACGCCAAGGACATACATATATTAATCCAGCAACATTCAAAGCTAGTGGTTTTAGGTTTATAATTCTACAAATGATCAATATGTGTGTCTAACATGTAAATTACGCAATATTTATACATTATTATAATATACACTAAGACATTTTCAACATTATGCTTGACCAAGAAGCTAAATATTATGAATATTATCGATATTTTTTTGGTGTTTTAAAAATATTGCATGCTTGCGTCTCTCTTTTCACTCACACAAAGGATGTAGCTTTAAAATTTTTAAAGCCTGTGTTGATCTACAAAACAGTTTCCTTGTTTGTACGTTATAAATTTACATTGTCAACCTAAGGTAAAGTTATCAGTATTTTTTATTTCTATGTCTTCGTATGACAGTAGATCAGAATATATGGGTTACATTTTATTGAAAACTCTCAAATTTACTAAATACCCGTTGTTAAAAAATATTATATTTCAAGAAAAAAGTATTAATATTTAATAGATTGATCTTTTATTATGGTGATTTATTAAGCAAATATTATAATTGTTACTTATTATGTGCGATCGCCACTTTCGGTTTGCTTTCTTAAACTCTTCATTGAATAGAATTTTACTTGAATCCAAGTATGCGAGACACAAAGTGATTGTGTGGGTAAGTGGGAATGAAATCGCACCGTGTAATGTGTAAATCGCGTGCCGCTATGGCGTGTCCGAGCGCCGACTGTGCCGAGACTGTGCTACACTCACACGCGCTTTGTACTCTCTCTGATCATCCATACTAGAATGCAATAGAATTTTCAAGGAAAACTGGTGTATTTCTTATATTTTTAATTTAAATAGCCGATAAGTTATACATGTACATAGATAATTTCCATATTGTTCTATTTTAATTTGTAACAAAAAGTTTTGAAAAGGAGAAAGATCGTTTAGATTTTTCATAAAAAAATCTTTCAGTATAAATATGGTTTTCCAAGCTTTATTCGTTTGTTGGAAATATGCTTTATATATAAATTGTTAGTTACATAATTGTTATTATAAGGATATAATGTTTTTGGTTCACTGTAACTTTCATATTCAAAATGAGTAAACAAAGTCCACCTGGTGTGAAGTGGTGACAGTTACTTATAGACACCATATTATTTTTAGATTTTAGGAAATAATTGATTGAAAATGTATCAAGCCAGTACTCGTAAAATAATGTTATATACTATTCTGATTCATAACAAAATAGAATGAGTCCTAACTTTGGTGTCAAAGTCTGTCTTATCATACAGATTGGTAAATAGTAGAGTAGAGGAACTTACTGCAAAAATAATAAAGTATAATAAACTAAGTGCTTCAATAACCTTTTTTAACTAAGACTGATACTTGATTAAAATACTGTATTCACTACGATATTTTTGTTCTTTCTGTAATTAGAAATAAATATAACTAAATATAATGTATAGAGTTTTATGGCCATAACATCATCACATCACATCATCCCATCGGAGCCCACTGCAAAGCAAAGGCCTCTTCATAGATGGAGAAGGTTAGTGTATTAATCAACAGGCTTGCCCAAGACGATTTGAAACTTATAATTTGAAATTATAAGTGCAGGTTTTCTCACGATGTTTTTCTTCATTGTCATAACATAGTATTTACACTCCATTTTCAAAATTAGTAGTGCGTTCTTGTTATTAAGATTTTTGTACTTTATCTTATCAGAGTTAAGACTGTAAATGTTTAAAAAGTATTATTAAAAGTGTTAAGTTTAATTTTGTGTTGTTCCTCTGTTGTTTTCCAACTTAGTTTCATTTGTTCATGCACTGCAGGTATAAAATAAAATATAAACTAAATGTAGTTTAGAATAAATTTAGAATGAAGTCAATTTCTATTAATCTCGGAAAGTCTTTGTTAATATTTTTTTTCTGATGGAAATATATTATATTATAATCAATTTATATGAAAATTTGTCTTGGTCTAAACTCTAACAAGAACAATTTCGGAATATTAAATAATTATAACAATATCTTTGAACATTTAGAAATATTTAAATCCATATTGTATAATGTTTTTCTGCCTTAGATTAATATGTAATGTTTGTATAGTTGATGAACAAAAATAATATTGTATATTTTTTTAAGAAATAAAGTTTTTTCATTTCATCGCCATTAGGTCTAGAGTTTTTTTTATTATTTTTGTTGAAAAACCAATTAATATCGCTTTTCGTAAATATTATTAAATAAGAACTCAAATAACTTGTATTTGATAAGAAGAGAAGAGCTTGGCATTGTTCAACAAATATAGAAGAGAAACTGGTCCACACAAGTTCTTTCTGACTTAAGATTTGTTTTGTTTTGATTTGATGAAATGAAATTCGATACTATTATTTTATTTAAATTTTTATTACTCTTGAAATTATTTTTGTTTTAATCCTGAATCTGAGATAAATTAAACTGTCTTAAATTCTTACATGTATATTTGTAAATTTTCCAGGATTTATATAAGAAATTCCTTTCTATTTTGAAATTATATCAAAAATATTTACTGACTAAGTGTGATTTCAAAGAGATTTTAGAGCAAGATATACTTATTTAAGAGGTAATATTATAAACTATTAATTAAAATCAGCGGAAACAAAATTTATTTCCTTAAAGATTATAATTCAAATAAATATCCTATCTCTAAAAGGAAGTTGAAATATTTTGTAAAGAGCTTTTTAGTTATTTACGTAACTGGGTTCCAACTAATAAAATAATCAAACGCTATTTTGGTTATATAAAGGATATGATTAGATATACTTTTTGCTTTGGTATTGGTATTTACCTAAAATAAGCTTTTCTATTAGTAATTTCTATTTAGTATCCATTGCATATAGAAATGAAGTTTAAAAGGAAAATACGTATTTTTTAATTATAGAAAACATTAATATATTTTGATGTCAATCCACTAAATTACTTGGAATCTCACTAACTAAATTTTTGGAAATAAACATCAATTATTATCGATGGGTTTAAACGATATTTATATGAGATATCATATGTATTAAGCGTTTTGAATAAATACTTGTCGGAATTTTACTTGTTAATTAAAATTTCAAAAAGAAATATTTAGGAAGGTCATGTTATCGTAATATTCAAGAATACATATCAACTGTACAATAATTAGAAAGATAAATTATATTACTCCATGTGTGGTGCTAGAACACTGAGCTATTGAGATATCATTTCAGTAAATATTAATTAGAAGACAAGGAAAAAATAAAATGTTACATTTCATAAGCACTATCCAATACCGATAACGAATTATAGAGTTATTATTTTCATAGACAATTACAAATTAAAGTATCTTAGCGATTAGCTAAATTGATATAAAATATATGATGATTAAAACTAAATAAAAACTTTAAATATAAATTATGAAATTGTTGAACAACAAATAATTCATAGGCGTTAGCAGACTGTGCATCTCGATGGCGATAAATTAAATGATCTATTTAATTACCATGAAGAATACTTTGTTATATTAAAATACTAATTTATAAATGGAAGGAAATGAGTAATGTTGAGGAAATAAAAAAGTTTTAAAAATAGAATTACGTAATTAACAAGTTCTATGTTCAGCTAAGGGTTTCTTAAAATAGATTTTATTCGAATGTAATTGACACTTAATTAAGGAACCAATTACTAAGGCTACTTTTTACAGACTGACCTAATAGTAATTGAATAATTAAATAATAATACATATGCCACCTCGGAGGGTTTTGCCCTTATAATGACAAGTTTTGGTGGTCTTAATTATCGGAAAGACAGTCCACAAGGAAAGTATGGATAAATTTTTAAAATACGGATCTAGGAACAACTTTAGGTGCTCAATCAGCGGTATTCAGGGACGACACCGTCATCTAGACTGATGAAACATCATACAATAAAAAATGTGTATGAAAAATATATAATATATTTGTTTTAGATTTAAACTTTTGTAAGAGCGAAAATAGAAATATTAAACGCTGGCTGATAAAAATATATCCACTGTATCCGCAATAATTACTCGTATATCATGTGTTCGTATAAAAGTTCAATTGGTTAAATCGTGGTTAAGAAAAATGTACTACACGTATCTTCTTCCGATATAACAAACTGTTAAAATAATTCCATAGAAATTGCTATTTTCATTTTATGTTACCGATACAAAAATTCATTTATTTTTACATGAAACTAATACTTTTTTTTAACATGAATCTAATGAAAACGTGATCACGGTTGCTGAAAAGTAGCCGGACAGAAGAATGTAGTTTTTACAAAAATAAAGCACAATAAAATATTAGTTTTAATTAAATGAATAAAACTCGTGAAAGTCTTAGACCTCATTATTTGTTTTCGTCATGACTCTGAAGACCACGTTAACTTTATACTATTTACATTTATTTCTTTCTTAAAAGTAGACAAAAAAAGCAACTTGGTAATAAGTCTATTTAAAATGTATGTAACAACTCTTCTTCATCTATGCCAGCATTATTTTTGCTTCGGTATTAGCATAACTATTTAAGGGGGAAATGCGGGCAGAATTCCAGCCACTACGGTAGACGAATGTTGAATATAGGAAAATGTTTTAGATTGTGTTACTTTTTATTTAGTATTTATTATAATTATGATGTTGTAAGGAATGATAAGTAAATTTTTTCTTTATATAATATTGTTAAATAATAATCAATTATTAAACTAGTAACCCTGTCAATCTGACATTTATTGTTCTCAACTATTGTGAAGAGAAGAAGCTCAACCCTAATTAGTTTCAAATATTTATAAATTGGCCATTGGCCGGCGAACGATTGTTTTAAAATCATAACGTGTTTTCATTTCTAACAATATGAAATAAAAACCTATTCCAGTACTTCCGAAAATTATATCTAATTGTTTTAAAATCACTTAGTTCATTACTTAAAAGTTATTCAAATTACGTTATTAATATTACTTTTCTTGTATAAATCTATAAGAGATATATTTTTAAAAAAAATTTGCTTCACTTCAAATTGTTCTTTTTTAAGCTTCAATATTATCCTACTGAAATGTAAAAAAAACAAAGATGAGCATTTATTAATGTGAATTCGTTGTAACTATCTCAAAATTAAGTAACATATAGGACTATAGGTGTATATGATCAATTTAGTTTGTATTTAATCTAAAATTTTAGACAGTTACAATAGATCGGAATACTAAATGTAGGAGGAGTAAAGCTGTCAAAAGTTGGACACACGAAATCATTGCCGAACCGCCAGTGTTTCTGTAAAACGAATAAATTATATATTTGAAAACAAACTAGGGATATCACTTTTATTTGGCACCATCTAAAAATATTTTACTTCGAAAGACTTATTTCAATTAATGTTATGTAGTGAATTAAATACTTTTTACGAAAGTAAGAACAACTTTTCGTTTCACAGGTTTTCAACTATTGACAAAAATACAAATCTCAAGCAGATAATGTAGATATAGAGGCGTATAAAAACTATTTTACAAAGTAATAAACATAAGAGAATTTTTCATTGAAATCATGAATCTATTATTGCTTGTATTAAAAGCAAAATTTCAAAATATTGCAGTTTTCTGCTTACACAATAGTTTGTATCTTCTGAACATGCTCATTACTACGAATAGAATCTTTATATTAACTCTTTCTGGACGAAGATGTCAGGTACTACGATAAGCTGAGGGGATGGACTACATTTTCTATTGAATGCACGCGTGAGACTTTGCGTGTATCTGAAGAAAACGTTTCTTAAGCGTGTGTTTTCATTTAATGACTTGACGTTCTTATATCCTCGTCATTACACAGAAAAAGCATGTCTTTATTTTGGTATATGTGTAAATTCGATGGTTAGAAATAATAACAATAATTTAAAAATCCTTGGTTTTCACTGACACATGAAATGTTTGAAAATAAACGCCATTAATCTGTTGCTTGATAATCCAATATTGGTATATCGGTTTTAATCTCGACCGCGTAAAGGTGAGCAATAAATAACTAATTACTATTAACAGCTGAAAGAAATATGTATGTTATGCTTATTTAATTTATTAGTATAAATGAATATAATAATATCAAACTAGTTATATGCTTAGCATCTGATGTGATTAAAAGTAAACAGTATTCTAGAATTGTAACAAGAAACCATAGCATTATTATATTATTTCTTATTATCATTAATTGGAAAAAGGCTTATTAATTAAATAGTCGACACGGCCAAAAAGATATGTGAATTGTTTCCCTCCCAAATTCTTTAACATTACCAATATATGTAAGATAGAAATATAATATGTAAGATTAAAATAGATTTATAAAACAATGTATCGGGAGAATTATCATATATCAAGGAACACGTGGCATAAAACATGTAAAAGTTGCTTTAAATTGACAGCACAATAACTTAAATAGAGAACAAGTAGTGAATTTTAAACGCAATTTTTAAAACCATTCATGAACCTCCGACTCATATATAGATGGTAGTGTGATCTAAAACAGATGAAAAATTGTCGTTTATGGGAATATTTAGTTGTGAAAGATTTTAAAAACAATAAACCAAGGTTTAGTATGGAGTTTAGGAAAATCGAGAAATGTTCTAACACAACACCTGCGAACTTCAGACTGCGACATTTGTAGCACGGGTTGTCACCGACTCGATTTTTTTATTTTTCATGTTATTTTAAATATTCTGTCTATTCTTCTGTTTTAAAATATTCTGTATGTGTTATAAAAATTTGCCTATTGGTTTTAATGTTTATTAAAGCTTATATTTCTCTATCAGAAATTTCTTTATTTTAATAACTTTGTTGAAATTAATGTAATTTGCAAAACTTGCCGTAGTAATAGAGATAATTTTCTCTAAGACATATAAGCAACTTTATTAACTTCTTTAGGCAAAAAAAATCTTTTATATTTTATTTTTTGTACATAACGAAACAAATTGATTGAAAATAAATTTCAAATTCAATAACGCTTGCCAAGTTTCATTACCTTTTAATTTGAGATTATTTTATATAAACTAAATGTATATAAAATATATATTTTTTTATATATGGACGGAAATAAATTGACGTGATGGTGGTATTTAAGTTTATGCAAATCTTAAGGAAACACTTAAAAATTTTTAAGGTTTTTGTACGAAATTAAAATTGGCATAAGTTTCTATCCATATTAAGGAAATGTTTAAAACACAAAAAAGTTAAATTATTTAAATATGCAGCCCTATTCATAACTCCCAGAGTACATTGCGATTTCGTTCGAGTGTAAACAGCACTTGGAGCTTGCAGAATGTTACTTGTAGACAAATCGTCATTTTATATCTTCTAATATTATAATATTATCAATCATATAGTAAACCATAACATGTGTCGAACTGAGTCTAACATTCCTTTATTAAAAAAAAACATGCATTTAAATTATGTTCAATATTTTAATTTACCAAATCACCCAATATGTCTAATAAATAAACTCTGATTCTATTTATATTACATAAAAGTTGACAAACACTTATTGTAACCACTGGTACAAACATCGGCCACTTAAAAAAGTTACGTCAATTAACACGACATAAACGTGGAATAAAATGGAACAAACAGAACTAGACTAGATCTGAAATCGGAATTAAATCAAATCTCAAATGGAACATAAGCTTTAGTAACATGTAATCCTTACACTATAATTACATTGATGTCTATGTATCAGTTTACAATATTATTAAGGGATACTATAGTGTGCAAATGTATATATTTTAGGATAATTTAAAACAGTGATTAGCCTTGTATGTCAAGCCTTTTCTTGATTAAAGTTAAGTTACGTTAGCTGCAGTTAGATGGGCGGAAGAAAAATCAAAAAATTATTCTAATAAAACTAAACTTAATGCTACTGATATATGTATGACCTAATATGTAGTTTGTAGAATACAATGGTTAGTAAAATTCTATTACTAAATTTATATCATTCATATGTTGTGAGTTAACACTTCTGATTAATTTTGGTGGTTAATAGTTAATGGTTTACTATTTTGATGTTTGTTGCTTAATGTTTAGAACAAAACTATGCAGTCACTGTCACATGGTTTTCACACTGAAAATAGCTGATGGAGATTTCCTTCAAATTATTAAACAACAAATATTGTCAAGGTTACGTAGGACTCGTCATAAAAATTCATACTTCGTCCTCTTCATATCGTCTAGAGTAATGTCCGTTTATAAAAAAGGACATGACACAGCCTTGTCAGAAGTATTGTTTCTTTTATATATACGTGAAAGAAGATATTTTATTTGCTTCCATAAAATTTAGTTTTCTTTTTATCATACAATAGTACAACCTAATAACAATAACTTTAAAATATTTAAAAATTTTAAAAACTATTTACTTGAAACAAAATAATGTGACTGAAACTGGGTAAAGTTTCTTAAATTTTATGTGAGAACGAAGTTACTTAGTATAAACCTTCTAGTAGAAAAGACTTGGTCTTAGTGTAAACATTGTGCAAGAATTTCTGGTAGTGAGCAATTGATACGGCTATTGATGATGAAAGCCATCCATGATGCGTCAGAAGTGTGACATTCCTAGGCCGAAGTTGAAATTCATCGATGTAGTACATAATATGTAAAAAATGGATCTGTAATTCTTCAGCTCTCAGACAAAAAAATTTTTATTGAAGTGGAAAAGATCCTGGCCTGGATGCGGAGTTACATCTTCTTAAATTTTTATATTCTTATCTTCTTGGGAGGTAGATTCTTTGTATGTTTTCCTATTGAGGTGGCAATATTCGATGTGTAGCAAGCATAGAATGAACGGTGACATATGACGGTTGATGTAGACAGAATTAAGTGATATATATTTGCAACAATAGTATATTAATTTTTTTAGAGGCCTAATTAAGCCAGCACATGACTTTGAATGAGTGAATTAGTAAATGTATCTGACATACAAGCCTGATAATTGTATCAAAGCATTGGCTTCTTATAAAATAATATATTAAAAATACATGTCAAATAAACTTCAAGCATAGGATCCTCTCTTTTAGAATTTTATTTAAAGTAATATCAAGTGAAAAAATAAACTAGAAAATTTAAACGCGAAAAAGAGAATTTAAGATACAAAGTGATTGTGTAAGTTGAAGCGAAATGCGCTCATCGCCATTCATGTAACTTTAACAGTGAGGGCGCGCTACACACATTGTTCGGCGTGAATGCAGCACATAAAGAGAATTCAAATAGATTATTATTAGTGAAATACACTAAGAATATAATATGAATTAAGCTTGTTATGATTTTAAACAGTGTTACATTTCATAGTTTCAATCGTTTTGCTTTTTTTGTCTAAAATGTAGGATCATGCAGAAACATTTTTATTCTGTAAAATCAGTGTTGGGTATACAATTTATATACGCTGATTAATATTATTATTACTTTGTAATAAATTTAATGGCAATTTAGGATATAATTTAACAGTTTAGACTTTTCGACTAATTACACGGTCTGCTCAGCGCGTATTCAACTGTGACTGGTCGTTTCGCTGTTGGTAATTAGACTTGCGATCAAGTTTGCTTTTCTATTTGTCTATGGGGACTAAGATTTTATATAATAGTATTAGTATCCTCAGTGAAAATAACTTGACGCAAGTAATTTTTAGTTACGGCATAGCATTAACATTTGAGCGCTAACCTCTACACCCGGTAAACGCTTTCTTGCTAACAAAATGTGACTGAAAAGTAAAAGCAAAATATATAGTGCTACTAACAGATATTGTCTCTAAAGGTTTTTTGAAATGAAAAAATAAAAAAGTTTCTTTTAAAGAAATGAAGGTTACTTTAATTTTTATTATTTCAAAGATGTTTTTAAAGACAAAAACAAATCTAATAACACAGAAAGGTCAGAAATCACAAGGAATTATGAGAAAGAGGAAAATATATAAAGAAATGAATTTTAAATAGAACCTTTTAGTGTTTGACTTTGAGTTTTCAGATAAGGAATATATATTTTTTAAATATTATTTTACTTAGAATATTTGAATATTTTTTATAATTTTGAAAATCGTAGTTTTTTAGATATTTCCTTTTATTTTGTATGGCAACTACTTTATCATAACTTATCAAATAGTAATATTTCTATAAATATAAATAGTTTATATCCATGCAAAATAATTTCAAAGGAAACGTTATGAAATAATTGTATTGTTTGTTGGAGAAGATTGAAAATACCGTTGGAGTGTGCACTTGTTAATGCTCATTACATACGACTGCTATGATACTAATTAAAATCAAAATTAATTATACGCAGAGCAGGCGGTATCTTGAATAACTATATCATTAAAAGTTAATATACTTTGGAACAGAAACAGTATTACGGTCTGGTGGAAATTTAAATATACACTAAAACTTTAAGTTTTAGATATAAAAAGCGAAAAAACTATGAATTGTGTTTATCATCCATTCATAGTTTTGATTTCCATGCAAGATGAATCACATGTAGTAGCCGCTGTTTTAATTCAAATATTAATGAAATAATCGTTCATAGTTTATTTGTCGGGATTAAATTAAGAATAAATTATTAATAAATATTAAGAAAATAATTGCCATATTAAAGAAAATTATATGTATCGCTTCACTTATTTACATGGCCGCCAAATTTGTAATTTTCAACTTCGCCTACAAAAACTACAGGTCGTTGGATATCCTACAGAATTAAAGTAGAACTTTTATAACCTGACGCTAATAACATCACGAAGAACGCTAGTTAAGAAATGTATCATATAATTATTTTCTTAAGATTTTCCTTCAATACTAAAACAATTAACCTATTTACCTTCAAAATTATCATGATAGTTTACCCTAAACTGTTGCTGTATTTCAAATTTAACATTTATTATGACAAATTAATGTATAATCAAAATAAATAATCACTTTTATTTACAAATTTTATTTCAGCCCGCCTGGTAATTAAACCACAATTTCGGAGAGGAGCCATCAAAATGTAAAGATCAATTAACAGGGCGGGGAAGTGCCTTTGATCTCAAACAAGGGCTCTGTACTTCAGCTTCTTTAATTTGTCGGACACCAAACAGATTATCCACTTCTGTTTGCAGGCTTTAGCATATTTAACGAGGTTTAAGTGAACATTTTAATATTAAAGGAGGTAGGTAGCCGAAATTAGATTAGTTTTAGCAGCAACCACGAAACCTTTAGATTTATGAAACACTTCATATTATGGAGAAAGGCAAACAGGTGGAGTAAAAGAAAAAAATTGAAATAAAAGGTTTGATATTAAATTGCAATGTTTACGATAATGACATAAAAAATGAACATATGTTTTTGTCCGTTTTAGAAAATATTGTATTTACTTATAATCGTTAATATTATATTATCAGAATGTTTATTATATTAAATAATATAATTGTGTTATATACATACTATATTTGATTATTCATATTTTATTTACAATATTATATACTTCTTAAGAAATTATTCCTGTCTAAAATAATTATCGTCTATTCACAGCATTTACTGTTGTTTTTGAACCCTTGTTTAGTTTACAGAAAATGTTTAACTTTCCTTTATGTATTCAATGGTTAGAAATATCTCTCAATTATCTCTTTCAGAGATAATTAATGAACAGTCTTTAAATGTAAAAATAATAAGACAGCGTCATGTTTTTAGAAGTTAATTATTTTATTTTGTTTAAAAATATCTCCAACATCTAATGAAATGAAAATAATAATATTTTTTTATTTTGTTCACTAATATGTAAACTGTAAACTTTTAATGTTTAACTTTCAGTGATATAAAAGACTCTTATAATTGCTACTCTTAATGGATTAAATAAAAACAATAAATTTAATTAAAATAACAATTTTAAACATTATATGTATGTACTGATGTTTTATATAGTTATAACTCATTTTAATTACAATAGTATAAAGTGGACTCAACAAAACAAACATTTGTCGTAGAAAAACATTGTATTAATTATACCGTTCCAAAAAAGGGTAAACAAAATCACTTACATTTAATTTATTACTTTCAGTCAACGTTATAACACATTTTAATTTAGCTATAACATTTTTATAAACTTTTATATATAATTGTAATGGAAACCGACACTGTATATTTTATTCATAGGAACATGAACTGAAATCAATCTTTGTGGTACAGAAAAAGATTTGTTAGGATAACTGCTGAGATTAATGGTTCAAGCAATACCATTATTGGTGCCCTTCTGTTAAAAATTGAATGTAACGCCGATAGAAATATACTGATATACCTTCAAGTCCCAAAGGAAAAGAATGGGGTGATACAACAGGGGTACGTTACCAGGACCGCTAGCATTCTGTATAAAGAGCTTGAGAGATATTCTTTAGGTTGGATATTGTCAATTTATTGAAGGTCAATTACCAACTCATTGAGTAGACAAGACAAGACAATAGATACTTACTCATAGAAAATGGCCCAAATCTGATACTAAAAATACTACTGAAAATATGAAATATTTGTAAAATCAAACACTTGTCCTCTCTCGACCATACTGTTCCCTGCTTTTCTATTTCAAACCATACATCCACGGTAAAGTCTTCTAAACTGTGTTCCATTTGTTTATGGGAAATACGTTGGTCATACCGAACAAATATTAAATTTACTCATATCCGATTTATTTACTATAAAAAAGTAATATTTTTAAATATGTAGTTATACAATACTTTTAAAAAAATAATCTTCACTTATGTACTTGTTTCTTAATTTTACTCTCTCTCTCTCTTCCTTACTGCGTATCCCACATGGTGATGGGGTCAGTCTTCTCTGTCTTTTTCCTCCACTTCGCTCTGTCTCTCATGTAGTCTTCGGAAACATTACATTGTCTCATATCTGCCAGCAACACATTTGTCCAGGTGGTTTTAGGTCTTCCTCTAGTTCTTTTTAGAGACAGACAAATTCAGCACTTTATTGCCGACGTAATCAGGTGGTCTCCTTTTTACATGTCCATACCACCTCATCCTGCTTTCTTGGAGTTTATCGGCGATGTCGTCGACTCCCAGGCTACCTCGCATGTATTCATTGCGGATCTTTACCAGCCGTGTAACGCCGCACATCCATCTGAGCATCTTCATTTCAGCTACTTGGTTGGTATGGACATGCCCTTTTGTTAGAGCCCAGGTTTCACTACCGTACATGAGTACAGGCCTTATCATTGTCTTGTAAACAAGGCCTTTAAGACGAACTGGCATCATCTTGTCGCATATTACACCTGTAACTTCTCGCCATGCGATGCGGTTCTGAATATTGTGCTCTAGGTTTCCTGAGCTGTCCATCATGTTCCCCAGGTATTTATATCGATCAAACTTGGTAATTGATTGGCCATCAATGGTGATAGGTTGATCATCAGATTGTGGATCATTCAATGCCACGAATTGGGTTTTAGTAACATTCAATACCAAACCACCGGACTGCAGATGATGTTTCCAAGCAGTAAGCGCTTCTTGTAGAAGAATCCGACTCTCGGCACAGATAGCAACGTCATCGGCATGTCCATGTTGCTTTAGCTTGAGCCTCTTCTGTAAGCGCATCCAACACTAAAGAGAATAAAAACAGGCTTAGGACTGATTCTTGATGTACGCCCTCCGTGACGTAGATAGACTTTGTGTTTCCGACAACAGTACGTACTACCGCTTTTACATCTTTATAAATGTCGGCTATGATGTTGATGTACCTTTCGGGAACATTTTTCTTCCGCAGACTCCACCAGATGGTTTCCCTGGGAACTCGATCAAAAGCCTTTTCCATGTCTAAAAACGCAACATACAGCGGTCGTTTACTAGCTCGGTATTTTTCAGCAATCATACTGAGAGTGATTTCTTGATTTTTCAAATTTCAAAATTTACTAAAGCTTGCTCTTTTATTTCAAAGTCCTATTACTATAATGTTTTTTGGCTTTGTTATAACCTCCAATTGTTTTCAACTTTTATAATTGTACAATATCATTGTTTTGTAAAAACATTAAAATGAAAAATAAAAAATCTTATATTTTTTTAAAATGTGTGTGTAAACGGTTTTGTGCTTTTTAATTTCTCTTATATTTATTTTTAAAATTCTAATGAAATCATATGTGAAACCATGTTTTTATTATCATAACAGTCATTAAGCAACTCTCCTTTACAGATATGTAGGCTATCATAGAAGTTGTGTGTTAATATTCTATTGGTTTTTCTCAAAAGCTGGGTATAAAATTTTAAAAGTGATGCTATTTATTTATGATTTAAGAACAAACTATCTATTCAGTGAGATCGATTAGTCGCTGCCTTAGTTGGGCGTACATCACTAATTTAAACATTATTCAGAGGTTCAATCTGTTCGCTTCAGATCGCTCTATTAATCTTACATAAGTGCCTAAACTATTAAACATTTTATCGGATAAGCTCCAATACTAACGGATTAGGCACGGCTAGCTATCGATTCTGATTTACATGTTATTTTTGTTTTATAAAAACATGTCAATTATGTAAATAAATTGCTTGTAATTTATTTACTTTAAATCCTAAATTGTGTGATATGTTTTTATGTGATTGTTTTTTATAAGTAATGGTAAATTAACGTGGCAAGTAAATGTTTAATTTAAGGTTGATTTGAAGCCAGCAAACGAAATTTTAACTTTATTCATAGCATAAGTTTATTACTGGGAATTTAGGCTCGTTTGATATCTGCATAGTCTTAACAAATGTTAAATAGACGATCTGTATAAATAAATTATTATAAATAGAAATATAATACAAAAACCTTACATAATGCAAATAAAATTTTTAAGAAATATTTGATATTATATTCAACCTTTTAACAATTAAATTGGATAATTACACAGACATTGAATGTTTCATGTCTGACTGAAATATCTGTAAGAGTGTAGTGTTGAATTTACGATTTTGTGTAGCGATTTGTCTGTTGTTAGAAAGACAAGGGGTCGCAAGTACGAACCCAGACAGTCGGATTGTTGAGTTTTCTGTAATTTTGAGTACCTATTCAGTATATTTTGCATTACATAAGACTGTACGAAGGGGTGAAATGTTTATGAATGTAAATACATATAGATAATATTTTGTATACATTGAAATTTTATCTTTAGATTGCTGTTAAAGTGAAAGAATCCACTGAGAACGACTAGTACCATAAAAGTCGACCTAGTTTTTTTTTATAAGTCTTTTATAAAACTTTTGAATGAAGTAAATGACAGACATTGTTAATGTTCTTTTACAAATACCTACTTCCACAATTCTCAGGCCATTGTACGGAGATTCTTGAACTTTTACAGACACAATGGAATTGGCACGGGCGTTAACCATTAATTGCTACTTTTGGATACGTATTGAATAAAATAGTAATGGAAAATATTTAAATATAATCAATAGTTTTATTAAACTATGTATTTATATAAAATTTTGTCATATCAAACTACTTTCAATCTCCATATTCATTCAGATAAATAGTTAAAAAATATACTTACATAGAAATGTGTGATACGAAGTTAATAAAAATAATAATAATAGTCGAGGAGTTATTTCGTTGAAAACTTTTAAAACATTAGATGCTTAGACAAGAAGAAATACACTTCGTAATTAAAAATTCAGTAAGCTTCAAGCGAAACCAGGAAAACTACTTACGTAAGTTCATTTGAATCGGATCTCTTGTTTTTTTAAATCTTATTATATCAATCGGACTTAGCGTCTAAGTATAATTAATTTCGTTCTTTTATTTTTAGTGAAAGTTTACGTTTTAGAATAAACTTAATTATAATTATCAAAGGACGGTTTCCTATTATAGGTTTTTACCTCCAGCTTCAATACTTAACTTAATTAAAAAATAACAAATCAAGTTTTTTTGTACAATCAAGCCGAAAATAACATTCTTTGGTCATTTATAAGATAAAAGCTTTAAAGACTCAAAAGCATATCAAATTAATGTTTTTTCGTTTCAAAAGGTTGCCCTAAAAAGTGGCCAATAAAACATTGCGCCGTACTTCTTGTTAATTAGATAAAATTTCATCTCTCTGATGGCTACTTGAACACAGTACTACCCTCTTCTTATAATAAGCCTGCTGGTTACGTAGTTCATTATACCGCTAGGATAAAGCAGACCTAATTTTAAAGATGTTACACAGTAATATTTAGGATTGAAAATTGGTTTGATATAGTACATATACCTGTATAATATCTGAGTCTTGAACCTTAATTGACATATTCTAGATGTCTTTTTTATCTATACAGATTCAAATGCTTAAGACAATTAAAATAAGAAACTTTTGTTTGAA